>OY728159.1:933354491-936342567 GCA_963277665.1 Viscum album | reverse complement strand
ATTTTATACTCAAGTTATATTATGTTAACAACTATCATAATATAAATATCATATATTTTATATAATTTAATCTTTGAGCATATACATTGTGAAAACTTCTTTTTATATGGTTTAAATAAATTTTCAAATAATTCATTTTAATTTTTAAAATTCAAATTAATAATTATGAATAATTCATAATTGTTAAATATAAAATATTTTATATTTTTCTTCATTTTATAGTTTATATACATTTTATAAATTACACATATAATTTCCATATAAAATATTTATTTCAAATTAAAATATATTTCATATATATTTAAAATTTTATTTTAATATTCACATTTAATATTATGGATATTATTTAATAAATTTTTCCTGAACATTTGGTAAACTAATTTAAAACATTTTCTTATTAACCAGTTTATAAGGTAGATAAATATCCCAAAATACCATATTCTAGGATTTATATTCTCAAAATTATATTCTAAATAAAAATATTCATGATATATTATTTTATGATATATAATATATCATATTCTCTGATTGGGTCCATTAATTATCATATTTTAAAATTGATAATTCCCAGCCTTTGAAATTATTCCTCATAACCTAAGATTTGTATTTTATGATATCACTTAAATATTAAGGGAAATATGATTCACTATTTTAGAAATAAAGAGCAATGTTATCACCTAATAAAATATCCCCAATTGTAATCTTTAATATGTGAAACCTCAAAATAAATGAACTATGTCACTACCTATAATATCCCATATCATAGGGCCCTATATTATTGAGGATTATGGTATTTCATATCATATGGCTAGGTGAAGAAAACATTTCAAGTATTTTTATTGATTTACAAGATGATATCCATACAACATACATTTTCTTATTTTTGAACATGATTTCATGATTCAAAATCCATGAACTTTCTTTGATACCACATGTATATTTATACAGATTTTTAACACTTAATCAACATAGAAGAAAATATTTAAAACTATAAATCCATTGAATATAATGTATTGAAACCAAAACCATTTTTAATATGAATGAAGAATGAGCACATAACACATAATATCATTATTATTGATGGATTTGATCTATGTCTAATGAATATCACTAAGAATTGTCAAAAAAACTCTTCCCATCGATTTGTATCCATGAGTTGATCCAAATCAACAAATGTTTGGTTGAGATTCTCTTCATTTGTCATGGTACTCTAATACCTCTGGTAGTAATGATATGTAGTGAAATATAGACTTGGGAGGGAGAGAGTATTAACTAATAACTTTATTAATAATGCTCACACAAATTCCCAAGTCCAAGACTCCATTAAATAGGATGTAAGGGATCTACCCAAACCCAATTCATTTAATCATATGTTTCATAAACATTATAGTAAACGTATTGTATTAAAACTCTTGTAACCTTTTCCTATAAAATTATTCCAAATGGTTCATCATATGAAATGTTTCAATTTCATATAGCAATTAATGGAAGACTTTTTATGTTTAAGCCTTAACATTCCACTACCATTATATCAATTGTAAATCACTAAATGAATCATACTATAGGATTAAATATATCATAATAGTTATGATTGTTTTTCGATATATCCAAAATGTAAATATTCTTAGGCTAATATATTACTACAATATCATATATTTCCCTTTTATGATATGTTAAATACAAGGGATATTATTTTCCTTGTCTTTAATATATGTCATATCAAACAACATATATATTATACCATATGATATAGGCTCACTACATAACATGAAAATAATCCTTTGAGAATATCTAATTCAATGGTAGAATGATAGATTTCAAATAGACTCATGAAATAGAGACACTCTTATATGATATTAATAACTGATGATATTTATTGAATATGGATCTTAATAACTTTACATGGTCGTAAATTAATATATTAGGTAGAATTGTGATACCCATGATTTTTTATGTGATTTTTTGTCTATGTTTTTGTAAAAATAAGATAAAAATAAAGATTTTGGATTTTTATTTTTATTTTAATGAATGGTTAAGTTCATAGTTAACTAACATTGTGACAGACCATGTTAATTATAGTTTGGGGTAATTTTCCTTGTATAGTTAGGAACATAATTAATTAATCATGTGGGATAACTATGATGGTTTTAGTTGGGTATACAATATACCTTATTTGGTTAGGCATAATTTTGATTAACCATGCGAGATAAATATGTGTGATGAGGGACTAGTGCAAGGGTATTGATATCATGTTATGATAGGCATCATACTTTTAATTTAAAAATCCCCATGGAAACTAACTGTCATAATTCCAACACATAACACAACTACATGAAAATATATCCTACCAATAAAATGTATGATATGTAAAATAAGTGAAAATGTAAAACAAATTAATTAGTAAGAGGGATCCAAGTCAATAAAAAAATAAAAAAATAAAAAGAATGTTGAATAAAACAACTCTAAATCAATATAAACCACATATAATGTGAATTATTACAGTTTAGAAACACCTCCAATATGATCTCGTAATTATATAAATGATAAATTAAGGGTGATTATACCTTTAATTACATTAGGTTACTACTCAAAACTCTCACAATCCAATGTAGAAGAAGAATAAAAAAGGGTCATTTAAGGAAATATGGAAGAAAATTTTCTTGGTCCCAAAGGTAAATCAATAGACTCTAAAGTATCACTAAATTAACACACTATTAAAATAAAAATAAATAATACAATAAAAAATATAAAAAATAATATATAATAAATGATCTTAAAAACCACTACACATCGAACCCACCTATATAGGGAAGAAAACATTTTTGAGAGAAAAAGTTTCTATATTTTTATCTATTTTTCATTGATAATTACTCCCTAATCTAGATAAAATATGGGTAATTGATTTAATTTTTTACTAGAAAATTTATAATTTTAATGATATATGTCTTTAAATAGGTTTTTTGTTATTATATATTTTTTTATTTAATTAGAAATCCATACACCTATTTTGACTTTTGGAATTATATTGATTAATGTATTTTAATTTTTAGATTTATTCATTATGTATTTAATCTAGACAAATATTCCTTTTGGGTTTTTATAGATTTTGAGTAATCATTACGTGAGGAGTATGATTCATAATGGTAACCAATTTAATGATTCTATATAAAGGTACCTGCTCATTTTAGAGGTACCACATTAAGGTAACACATTTCTCTCATAGCATTACCACCTCAGTATTGATTTAATTTAATGTTCATCAAACCAAGATACATTAGGGTAACTTTACCATTCTTGTATACTTGTGTAATGGTTTTACATAGCCAGTGATGATACATAAGGGCAACCATGAGTAAATTAAACACCAAAATCCATAAAATGGAAAATAAAAATAACAAATCATGTTTTCATTATTCAACCATATCCATATAAACTCTAATAGATGTTCAAGGTATAATCAATTCGATCAAATAAAGAAGATGGATATTGTAGGAATGATTTAAGTAAGGAGAGGATTAAAAAGGATCTCACTACAAGAATCATCACCCATTTCTAAGGACATATGGAAAAAAATCCAAGAAGAAAGAAGCTCTTCACAAATTTAAAGAAGAAGGTTGTACAATACTCTATTATTATTTAAATAATTTCCCCCAACACATTAAAAAAGTATTTCATACATGGAATTCTGCCTTGCTAAAATTCTAATTTTAGTATAATTATTTTAATATTTATCTTTTTTCAGTGATATTTATGTAGTTTGTTATGGCCTAGGCGTAGAGAAATTTTCTATCCCCAATATTTAATTTCAATGAATTTCTATTTTCATTTTTTATATATTAATTTTCATGGGACGTGAGAGTTCCCATATGAACAATTGATTATCATCACTATAATTATGTATTTCATCTCAGTATATTCTCTTAATTTTGATTAAAGGTAATACCACCTTGATTTTACTTAATTTATCATATATTAGAGGGGAGTGAGGATTGATTGAGGTGTTATTGAGTTTCCATTGTTATTGTGGGTAGGTGAAAGTAGTGATGTCATGATCATTTCATGCACTAACTAGATAAAAACATTAGAGATTGTTATTATCTCAAGGTATTTAGTTACTTTTTTACATAAAGAAAGAGATTAAATTTATTTTATGTGAAGTTATGATTTATTTTATAGGAAAATTTTACAAGTCTATCTATACTTTGATTCAAAATATTAAACTTCTTCTGAACTTAATTTCATTCATACATTGTTTCTCATTCTTATTTCCCATTTCATTAAAATATAAATATTTATAGGATATTTTTAGTTTGAATATCATGAATTAGATTTTCATTCCTCTTAGGATGATCCTTTTCAGCCATGTGCTTCATTCTAGGAGAACTATAGATTTATATTTATTATAAGTCCCATGACAACCTCCTATACTAGACATACCTAAGAGAATACAACATGCCATATGTATATATATATCATTGAAATTAAATATCAATAAAGGTAATATAATAAATCATTTGAGTAATATGAGATGTCTATAAACATTCATGTAATATAAATGGGTGTTTCTTTTTACCTAAAATACAATACAACATGGATATTTGATCGTTCAATATCCAACTGAAGTTTTTATTATGTATAAAATAGGAAATAAAAAATCAAAAATAAATGAATTAAGAAAATCATACAATTATAACCACAATAACAATAACTTAATTTCTCATATATTCACATTCTTCCAACCCCAAAAAATTTTATAAATATTTTTTCATTAACCTTGTTAAAATTATTCCACATAATCAAAGAAATAATTTATTCTAAATAAAATTTCATATCAAGTTATATATTTATATTTCCTTATACAAAACATATAAATATACTATTAATGAAATTTTCAACATTATCTCTCTACAAAATATCTACCTTATTCATAATATAAATGTTTCATCAACATATCATATCAAAAATTCCCATCTCTAAATATAACAATTTAAATTCTTCATATTTGAAATAAATGGTCTTTTAATTATTTTTCCAATACAACATCTACATATTCATTACAAAATAAAATATCTAAATATCCACTTTATGTTTCAGTGGCCATAATTTCGCATATGATACTAGTTATACTTCATTTATTTGAAATACCATATGTGATCAATTAAATTTGGAATACAACATCCAATACATAGCCTTCTATAAATTTTCACCAACTTCAATTCACAATAATAAAATAAAAATTATTTATAATTTATGTAGAATAAATTTAAAAAATCAACAAAATAATATTCTTAATAAAATAATAGTTCATCTTAACCACAAATTAGAATGAATAAAACCATTCAAGACAACCAAATAAAGATAAATCAATGTTAAATATAAAAGAAATGATATTTTTTGAAACACCAACCTTGATTTAGAATTCATGAATTTAATCGTTCAATGTAAAAACCTATCTCCCCTTTTTTCATACCCATAAAATCAAAAACTAATAAAATATATTCTAAAATTGACTCTTAATTTTTCCTAAAAAAAACTAATATCCCATTATCACTGATATAATCCACTGAATATATAATTTTGAGAGATATGGGGGATATATCGAAAATAAATTATAGCTATGGATTTTATAATCAATCTAGCGATGATGCGATCATCTGACACCAAAAACACACTAATGTATTTAATTTTACATGAAAAATAACCACATGGAAGCCTAAAGTGTTAAGGTTAATTTAGGATTGGTTTGAGGTGTTATGGGGATTTTGGGGTAGAAATAAAAGAAAAGTTTCCAAACATAATAATGCATGAACAATTATTTTTTGTAATGGCTAGACCCCACCCAATTTGAATAGAATATGTATAGGTGGTGCCACATGATCTTAGGAACGCATTATCCTATGAGAGAGGATATAGACTAGTACTTAGATTTTATAACCAAAATTTGGGAGACTATACTATCAATATCCAAATATTCAATAAAAAATAAATTACTAAATCAATAGATAACATTAGAATATAAATTAATAATTATAGTAAATATATAACCATATACGATATTCAATATCTGAATGTTATTATAAAATATACTTATGATGAAAATACAAACATACATAAAAAGTACCACCCTTCAGTAAAATCATGCACCAAACAAAAAACATGAAACAATAATTGTGAAGATATAACTATAAAAATATAATCCTTTCTCCCCATTCCTATAACCCAACACCTCTAGATACTCTAAGATGATATCCTAAAAAACTTTTGAATATACCTTCTCAATATACATAAAGTATTCACATTCACAAGACTGCGTGTTTAGGGTGTGAGCATAAACCTCAGTATGTAACTGCCAATATGGTCCCTTTTATATTATAATATATACAATGTATGTATGAATAAAAAATAATTAATGTAGAAACATTTACCTTGAAATCAATCATGTTTCGTCATCTTGTGTTTACTAAGACACCTCAACAGCTAACCCAAAATACTTAGTCCAATGTCATAAATGAATTTTTCATATCCATATGAAATTCCAAAAAACATGCAAGGTATACTAGTAATATCCAGATTATCTAAGAGGTATCCTATGTAAAATTAACCAAGAGTGGTTTTAACATAGCTAGAATTGTGTAACTTAGTAATTGAGGATCATATCGTTCATTTTGGATGTCAATTGAACTTAGAATGAGGACTAACCTTGGAAATGAAACTACCGATCTTAATTCATAGGGGGCCATGCCACCCTTACTCAAAATATTATAAAAATGGTTGGAATGACATATTGAAAATACATCTGAGTAAGTCGTAACACTTTTCTAAGAACATGTAGAAGAGAATATGAAAATAAATTCACTATATATTGGTGTACCCTATAATCTTGAGGAGATGACCAATTGGGTAGTATAACTCAATACATATATTCCCAATGCCCCATAGATCCATAGCATCACTATTAGTGCTACCCACATACATTGTGTAGATATAGATTGGATGAATCAATAAAATAGTAGAAAATATAGCCTTATATCTGATACATAGTCTAATAACCCATCCTAATATAGTTTTCTACTAAAAGAAAAAAAACACATTAAATTTCAATTCACTCGTTCAATCATAACCAAAACACATAACTGGGAGAATTAACAATCACCTATTAAGATCCCCAAGAAACTATATTATGGCCAAACTATTCACTGTAATATAACTATCCTACTAGGCTAAATCAATCAACTATATAGGTCAATATAAGGGGACATCATGTCCCTACCAAGGGTCCTACTCATACTCACTCTTCTATGGTTCATCACTATAAAACCATCACAAAGTGGTTCTATCACTTGAAAAATTATTTATTCCCAACCACATACTAAGCATGTTGGGATGCACAATCAATAATAAATATCTCAACCACCCTATAGGGAGCACTCTCACCCATACTATCCATTCCATATAATACTTATTACTTAGTATATGATCCTTATATATCTTAATTCCCCTCTCAAATATATCTAAATACCCAAGGGAACCCTATTACCACTTTATCCCATTAGTGAAAAATATACCTCCCATGATTAATGGTCAACTTGAAACTACTCCAAGAAATTTAATCACCAATACACACAAATTCAAATAGGATAATCATTGATTACCATTTACCTTTCTATCAATGAATTCCCCTCCAAGGAATCCCATGTTCTAAGGTCAATTCTCATAACCCACTCCAAAAATCGCATGGTTACAAAACAACAAAAACCATTACTGGTAAAATACATGCATGATATAAAACACCCCAATATTCTAGATTATACTTCTTATTAAATAAACTTTATGTGAGATATAGCTCAGCAAACATAAAATAAACCATGATATATTATTATTTAAATATTATTGTTATAACCTAGCTAAAAAATTAGAGGATATGAATATGAATAATTTAATTATGATATATATATATATATATATAATTTACATAACAATTAAAAAATTATTGATTATTTATTAAGAAATAGACACTCGATTTTTAGTAAAGTTATTTTATACTTCAAAAACAAGATTTCTTCAAAAAAAAATTATTGATTCTTTGAGAAAATATTACAATTAATTTATACCAATTTTTAATATTTTATTTAATAAATATGACATAATTTTTAAAATCATCATATAAAAATAGAATAGGGTAAAATCATGGGATTTTTCTAAAAATAATGATTTTCTAATAAATAGTGAAAATACCATTTTCTATAAAACTATCATTTATTTTCTTTAGTAAGTCCAATTATAATTTGAAATTGATATTAAATTAATAGAAAACTCCTTTAGTTAATAAAAATAATAATTAATTACATACGAATCAACTTTATTCTTGATTTTGTTATAAGATAATTTTTGGGCTTAAAAAAGAATTTCTCTATAAAACTATTTTCATTGAATTTTACACATTTATAAAAAATTAATTTATGTAACATATGGTAATTTAATTTTATGAAATGTGATTAGTTGTAGGGTTCCCTAATTCAAATTTAACCTTGTATTTTTTATATTTTTTCGAAGAAGTTAAATTTTTGGAAACTGGTAAAAAATACACTTTTATGAAATATGGTATCTTTTATAATATCTAAAAGAACTAAATATTTTATAAAAATTGATTAAAATTATGTAATAAATTATTCATGATGAAAAAATATATATAATACAAATATATTTCAAAACCAATAAATTAGAATCTATTCCATGATAAATATAAAAAACATTTTTAGTGTCATTGTAGTGCTTGGGCAGTGCTAGAAAAGTAAAATTTGAAATCTTAAAGACAATATTTGAGAAGAAAGAAGTATTTTATAGGTTAGGTAAATATATATAGAGTATTTTTTGTTATTCTTCTAGATAGATACAAAATATTGATTTATATAACTAGTGACTTATAGTAATGTTTATGCAATGCTTCCGTAATACTATAAAATTAAAAAATATTATATTAAATAAGTTATCATGCAATATAAGAGTAAATATAAATATTGAATTAATATAAATGTATATATTTAAATTAATTTATTTATTTTAGTGATGATAATTTATTTTTAATTTTTAATTATGTTATAATTTCCTTAAATGCTCACACAATGTTGGCATAATGCATGAGAATGAAGAAGAAGAATAAAGTAGATGAATTTAAAAACATCAAAAGTAAAAAAATTTGGAGGAATTATGGTTTCAAATAAATTTTATCCAAATAATAATTTTTTTATTTATTAATAAATTTATTCAATTCTAATTCCATTACGATCATTTTATTTTCCAAGTCAAATTATGTAAATAGTTCTTAAAATTCCATTAATAATATATTATACTAAATATATTTAATTAAATTATTTAAAAAATCATAAAAATAATTAAAAATTAAATTTATGATGAACAATTTCCAAACATATCTTCCCTTGTCCATTTATGTGGAAATTTTTTACATTATAAGTAAAATTATAATTGTTTAATATTGAAAAAATTCATTATCATGATTAAGTATAAAATTGGTTAACTATGGGGTTGAACCAAATTATAAGGTTTAAAATAACACAAAATCTTGTCCAAACATTATTTTTTGAAATTATTTCACCCATATCATTTTTTATCTTCTAAAATAGGGCAACTTGGTTCCATTTTCATTTGATTATGGGCATTATATTATTTTTAGAAATGGATAAAAATAAAATGTAACTCTCTTGACATAAATAACTCTTATACTTTTTAATAAGGAAAAAGGTGATTATTTTCGGTTATAAATGAATATTTTAAATATTAATTAATTATTTTTATAATCTTAATATTTTTTTAAAAAAATAATTAATGAATAATTACCTTAAATGCTTACACAACTCTGACACAATATTTATTGAATTAATTGTAGAATATATTATATAATTTAGAAAATATTAAAATAAATAAAATTTTATTGAATCATATTGTTCCGGACCTTTTTAGTTAAATATAACATTCTTTTTTATGTGAATGGTTTATATTCAAATTTTATAATTATTTTGAGGAGATTAAAGTAAAAGTAATATAATAGTTCTAAAAATGACATTGATGATATTTTATAATAGAATATTTTTATAAAAAATAAAATGTTCAGCTAATAAAATTGGATATGGGTGAACATAAGAACCATGGACCATATATGGTCCACTTTTCCTTTTTTGGAAACATTATTTACCATTAATGTGTAGAAAACATTGATATTATGGTAATTGTCAAAAGGGTTGACAAGATGAGTTAAACAAAGAGATAAGGGTTAAAAAATCACTAAAGATGTATAAATATAATTTTATGATAGTATTTTGACTTATAATTATCCTATATTCTAAATATATCAATTTTTAACCACTTTATATTAAAAACTAATTTATATTAATTTAATATTGTTAGTAATTCCAAGAGTGCCCCTCTCCTAACAAATAAAAGGGCATATCTTCTACAATCTTTATCAAACCTCTTGAGCCTTATAAATCATTAAATACCTAACATAATAACTTATAAGATTCATTACCCACATCCTAGTGATTTTTTTTTCTTTCTAAAAGACCTTCCATTCATTGATTAAGGTGTAATCCCAAATAGGTTTCACAATGAAGAGGTATAACACTTAACCGAGCATTTTAAATTTTATTTCTTCTTCCAGTTACTCTAAATAAATTTTATACATTATAAAATAATAAATTTTGTATCTTAAATATACATAATTTTTATTTTTATTATAGGAAAACGGTTATCCATATTATTATCATTCGTTGGAAAATGATAATGTCGCTTGTGCGTATGTGTGGACTACCACCTCCACGAAGCGATGTGATGCATTTTTCATTTTATATTTAGATTGATGGATATAAGGATATATTTAATTAATATATAATATATATTATGTAATAATTATTATTTAAAGGAGAATTTTTATTTACTTTTCTTCGATTCCATCTGTTGAAAAGTGAAAACAATGTTCCTATGTATGTATGTTCTATTGTCCCCATGAACGGTGTAATTCGTTTTACTATATATAACTTTAATGGATGATCCTAAATATATATAAATAATTAAAATATATAATATTAATACCATTATTAAAATTATAAATATTATTAATTCAGGATCAATGTACAAGGATAGAGGCTTCTGATTCTCGCTCAAATTTATCCAAGAGAATAAGGTAGGACGGTCCTTGTAGTTTAGCTTGGGTTGTCGAATCCTCAGAGACCTAAGAAGTAACCTATAGACACGTACATTCTATGGACTATTTTTGGATATGAATTGGCCAACTTAGATTGATTTTATATGATTTTAGAGGATATCTAATAGATTTAAGTTAATTCAATTTAAAATAATGAGTTGATCCTAGGTTATCGCTCGGGGTGGATTGGACGTATTTCCTTTTCAAAGATTTCAATTTCTTATATTTGAGATGTGTTCATTTAAGAAGATAAAACAACATCATCACTTACTGGTTCAATGCCTACACCCTTTAATACTAATCACCTATACACTTGAAGGATCAAAGTTTTGAGCACTTCAAGGTAAAGGTCTGTATTAGCACATGAAGTGTGTGGCCTTAAATTCAACAAGGACGATGGAGTTTAAAAATCATCAAATAAAAATCTCAATTTAAGAAGTGATTATACATTAATGGGGTGATAAATAACATCCAATCCAGCCCCTTTCTACTCCCTTGGATCAACCCATAAGTGGGTTTTCCCTCCATTGATCCCATGGTTTCAATGGAAGCGGAAAGTAGACTCATGAGGGAGGAAATGGAGAAGTAAAGAAAACAACAAAAATAAAATGATCACTCCACCGTTGTGTGGATAATTTCACAAGGTTTGGTGTGAATAAATTCACACTTTGATCCAAAGGTATCAAAGTGATATTAAGAACAATAGAATAAGAGTATAAGAAGAACTTTTATTAAGAAACTAAAGTGAATTGAACAACATACATGTGAAAGACAAATTTGAGACAACAAAATTGCATCATAACATTACAATTGAACAAAGCAACAAAGATTCTTTAATCCTCCAACACCACTGCCTTAAATAGGAATTTTTTAGACCTTGGGTCGAGGCTCCAATAGTACAAGTCTCCTCAATTAATTGTGGTAGGCCATAGGTGGGTGGAAAGTAAGAGAGAGAAGACTTTCCACCCTTGACCCGAAAAGGCATCCAGCTTGCATCCACCAAACAGAGGAGCATGAAAAACCTTCTAGATGACCTAATTTTGGTGGTCCATAGAAGACTTAAATTAAGATACGGATGTCCCCTAACAGAATGTAAAATATCAGACAAAAAGGAGTTATGGTTTTCGAGATATGGTTTAATTGGTGGGCTGTTTTTCTGGGCCACAAAATCTGGCCCAGAATTTTATCTCCAACTTGGGCCGCCTAAATGGACACCATGAAGGCCGAATTAGCATTGGATCCTGCATATTTATTTGTTACTATACATTTATTCTAGAATCCCACGAAATTTGGGATTCATTTGGCCTGTATGTTGGGGCCCACCATCTCATCAGTGGGCTGGTGTCCAATCTGCCTTCTCTAGAATTGCTTCCTTTCATCAAAAAATATCTCCATCTTCTTCCATGAATTATCCATTGATTCCTGAATGAAACATGTTTATATTGGAGTGTAGATAAATTTCCAAAAATATCAAATTAAAATATTTATAATCAGATGAATCATTGGGTACTTTAAATGATGTTAAAAAATGTACCACATAATAGTGCATTTTAAGAAGGTATTACAATCATAATGTGAAATGATGTTCAAAGTGTAAAATGCACTAAAATGGTGTTTATGAATAATAAATAACATGAATATTATATATATTACCAATGAACATTATCCTCATTTAGTGGATAATAAGCTTTCGAACCAAAACATTTATGAGAAACGAAGAATTTATCACATGGAACAATAGTTTTTATAAAAAAATTAAATAAATAGGTCATAAGATATTATAATTAAATAATATATGGTATTATATATATATATGATTATATTTATGCAATACACATGTAATAAATATATATTTATTATACAAGTGTTTTGAATGAGTACAAAGAAATATAAGACCTTATGTAAGGGATTTGTACTTTAATCCCAACTTAATCAGGATGATTTATTCATGAATTTTAATTGTCGAAGTTTTGTTATACTTGTTGGATAAATCCCATTAATTTTATTCTCCAATAACTTTTCATGTTTTTTTAATTAATAGTATAATTTTACTCTCTTTGGTACATAAAATGACTGGTAAAATATTTTGAGAAAAAACAAACATTATTTCTTCTTTGGTCTGGAATCTTTTTCTTCTTTGTCCATGTTTTCTATAAAAAATCAGGTATATTTAAATATTAACCCATTAATTTTTAAATTAATTTTTACCAATTTTTAACATTATATAATAATGTTTCAATGGAATATTATAGTTGTTTTCTGAATGAGTTACTTTTTACATTTTATGAAGAATGTGATAGGAATCATTGTTTTAATGCACACGTCATAAAAAATTTCCACACCATCATGACCACTCAAATAATTTAATCACACTTTACATGTTTAAATGGTTATTTTATAAGAAAGTGTTTTTAAAAATATTTTGGAAATTTTTAATTTTTAATTAAGTGGTTTTAAAATGAAAAGTGTATTTCTATCATGAAATATACCCATGATCTTTTGATTGATTTTTTGTCTATGATAATATCTTTTGATGTGAATTTTTCATTGTTGGGGATATGATACATTGATACCATACATATTATCTATATATTTTTTATGACTAAGATGGTGATATTTTTATAAAACTCATTTAATTTCAATGGTTTATTCTATGATGAAATGATGAATTTATATGAAACTCGTTTCCTTTCCAGGGGTTATGTTATGATGATATGATCAATGTTTTTTGATCTTGTGGAACACATATGTATGATTTTCATTATTTTATGGGTGAGATTGGAATTATAAAACCTTAAAAGGCATTGGGTAAAGATTTACATTTCTTGAGATAATTATAGGGAATGGGTTGATATACTCGATCCACAATGTGAAATAAGTAGGAATGCATGACCCATTATAGGAAACATGTGTTGAATCATAGTCCATTATGATATAGAGAACATGTGTTGATTCTTGATCCAATATGATTTTATGGTCTCAGTATTTAACCATGAAATTTTAAATGGTTTCTATACGTATAATAGTTCCATACTTTTAAGACATTTTTTTACGCTTATGATTTGAAAGCAGGGTTCACGATTGATTAATGATTATTTATCACTCTTATGATTAATGAATTGAAAATTATAACTTCTTATGACATGATTCATTATTGTGAACCATGAAAATTGTTTTATGACATTTTTATGTCACGATTATAATAGCATACCCTTATGCCTATCTAATGCTTACATATGATCATCAATTGCTATCTCCCATTTTTACCCTTATTGAGTATCAAATCTCACCATTTATTGTGTTTCCTTTCCCCATAATATGAATAATAGTTTTAAGAATGTTATTTATAAGAAGTGTACTATATGGGAAGATATTTGTGGGAGATATTGAATATATTTTTTGAAATAATAAGAGTGTGTATCTATTATCTAATGAAACTAAAAATTTATGGTTCTGGTATGGATCATTATTTAATGTATTGAATATTCATCTAAAATGATGTAATAATTATCTATGAAAATCATGGGTTTCCATAGTTCATATTAGAGAGTGGTTTAGTTGATATTTGAATATTATTGTTTGAGAAAGCTTGGGGATAAGTCTAAATTTAGAATAACATCCTAAAGTTGTGTTAAGGTGTAGATTATATTGATTTCATATATAAAAATCAATGTATGGATACTAAAAGTTGACATGGTTTTCCACATATGTATTTATGGGTAACAACCATGAAAAGAGTCGGTGAATTATATCTTGAACATTATTCTAGTGCATGGTGAGTATTCCTTACTGCCCACCTTCTCTGAATCGCTCGCAGGATATGCTTATGTTAATTCATTTTTTTAAACCAGTATGAATGATTTGAATAGATTATGATCATGAATAGCATAGCTTAATCCTAAGGTGTCATATATTAAAAATAATTTCCCATGATTTATACATTGAATAGATTATTTTTCAATATTATGTGCTTTCCCACTATGATTAATGTTGCTCACATTGTGGTTTTTTTTGTTTTAGTCAATGTTAAAAACATGGAGAAATCATGCTGAAGCTGATTTTGACAGAAAATGGAGTGATTTTCCCCATGACAAACCAAGTTAAATGAGAGATAGAATGTGAAACCTTGTGATTATTCCTAATAAACTATCTTTTAATATGATTAAAAATATTAAAATGGGTGAGTTTCCTAACACACCTAATAAGAAAAAAATGGAGTTTCAGGAAAACCTTGTAAGAACAAAGATTCATCTTCATACATGTAGATAATGTGAACAAAATCACTCAAGGGAATGTATTAAAGGAACAATAAGATGTTTTCTATGTGGGAATGATAGGCATAGAGAAGATAATGACCAATTAAATTTATGTCTTATTAGTGGGGAACTTGGGAATTATCCGAGTCAACTCCCTAATCTAAGTGTTAAATCCTATAAAAAAGGAATGGCCTATGTTATTCCAATCATTGAAGATAAAGGATTCAAGTGTTTGTGTGTTGGAATTCAATAATTATGTTGTAAAAGTGTTATATTAATGATATTATGGTTAGAAGAATCATGAAACATCTATGTATTGTTCCACAACTGTTTTTCTTTGAGGATTCAGAAACATATGTTGAGTGAAACTAATAACCAAGAAAATTGATGTAGTAGTAAGGTGGTATTTTTGGAGAATACATGATTAAGGGAATTATAACAATTAATATGTGCCTAATATTGAGTTAATAATTTTTTATTTGGATAAAATGGTGATTGAAATTGATATATTAAATAGAATAGTATTGGGAACCATAGAATTAGAAAGTGATTTAATGAAAAAAATGATGTAGGTAATCTTTGGTGAAGCATATTATATTTTAGGATTTATGGAATATATTCAATAGTCTAGGATTTTATTTAAGCATTAAGGATTTTGTTATTATTTGGATTAATATATGATTTCATTGGGGGTTTATGGGGATTTAGGTTATTACTATGTTTCAAGAGAATCAATGTATTAATTTTTTATGTGATATTAGGAGCCACTTCATGTTGTATGGGGATAAATGTTAAATATGATCTTCTAGAACAAAATATAGGATCAAATATTCCATGTTTTTGGGTTTTGAATTTGTTCAAACACATTTTGGAGGTTTCTTAATTTTAACTATTCGTGGAATGGGATAAGTTGAACTCATGGTGTTGTTGTTGAGGATTTAGAGACTAATGCATTATATTTATCCATATAGGATAACTTTTGATGACCATTTTTTTGGTAAATACATATAGATTGAAGGAATGTATTTTTCACCTTTTATGGATATTTTGATTCATTAAATGTGAATTTTGGTACATTAGGAATGAAAATAAATTCATATGAAATTTTTATTTCATGGAGTAAGATATGTAGTAGAAATTTATTGAATCACAACTAGTAGATGAACTTGTGAAAATATATTAAATAATTTTATTTCCTGATGTTATATATCTTGATATTAGATGAAACTCTTAACTTTAGAAAATAAGGACCATGAAATAAAAATGTAATCATTTTATCTTCTTTACTGATGAATTGATGGTCTTTTAACCCCTCATTGATTTCTTTTTTTGATGGTCATTAAAATTCTCATTACTTTATTCACTATCACTCTATATCATTACTTGGATGTTAGTTTTCTCCTCCATGTATATATTTTAACATCCCAACATTTTTCTCCTTATATGGGAATCTATAATGTGAAATTTCAGTCAAACATTATATTTTCCACTTTCCATTTTCAAAGGATGTTTTATTATCCCATTGCACGAAGTGGATTTTCAATAATGGCATTTTCAAATTTTGAACTTTTTCCCCGTGACAAAAAAATGATAGAGTGAAATTTATTTAATGGTGGAATAATGTAACATCCTAAGATTTTATAATATATTCATTGTTAAATAAATTGTAAGTGTTCAATAGCTTTCTTAACTTGCAACATAGAGCTTAAAATAAACCATGATATGTATTTATTTAAATATGACTGGTATAAACTAGCCATTAAATTGGTGGAAATGAATTAGAATAATTTAATTACGATATATATATATATATATATATATATATATATATATATATATATATATATATATATATCATTATAAATTAAAATTTATTATTTAATTATTATGAAATAAGAATTAAATACTGATTCTTTACCAAGATTCCAGCATATTTAACTATACTTGGTCTGAAGCTTCGGGATTGATGGAGCTCTCCGAAGGCATGGGCGACCTCCTCTTTCGAATCATAGAATATGATCCTCAATATTACTATGATATGGATTGGCCATGGGATCTTTCAACCTAGATTGGGAAAGGTCCTTCAGGCCTCAAAATGCTTCTACTACAGATTCTGCTTCTTCTTGGAAGGCGCTCTCCTTCATAGAGGTTCTTGAAAGTCCTTCAAATTTTGTTGTGAACAATTCATCGATCTTAAAACGTGCCGGGGATGGTTCCATCACGGTAGTGGCTGACCCGGATGTGCTAAAGCAGTGATTGGATCAATGCAGGTACTCGCTGTTACATTGCTTCTCCTATGGAAAAGGTATGAAACCCTGTTCATACACAAATCTAAAGAAGCACCAATCTCATTGCTGGAATTATTCAAATTGGAGATTGATTTCGATTGGCAAGGGCTTCATCCATATCATTATGGAAAATCAAATGATCTTGATGCGGTTTGGCAGACTCGTAACCTGCCGCTTAAACCAGGGTTCTTTAAAATCTATGAATGTGACCCATTTATGAAAAAGAAATCACTGGCACAGGTTTGGACCAGAATCTATGGGCTTCCATGGGTCTATTGGAATCCCAAAATCCTAAACGACCTAGCCTCTAGAATTGGTACGCCACTGATGATTGATCAATGTACCATCAATGGAGACCTAGTCCTATACGCAAGAGTGCTAATCCAAATTGATATGGAATCCCCTACCCTAGGGAGAGTTTTTCTAGATTCAAATGATCATTTACCAGAGATCAATTTTGAATTTGAGAATCTCCTACCTTTCTGTGATCACTACAAAATAGTTGGCCTCACTTTTCAAAACTGCGTGGTGCTTCAAAAGCTGGCCAACCCAACTCCCACCCCCAATTCATGTAAGGGTGTCTCATGAAACAAGAAGAATATTCAGGGGAGAGGAAAAATGAAAGTAATGATGCAGTAAAAGGAAAACCAGACAATTTCTCTATTCCCATAACCTCATCATGGGTAGCCCTAGTTGAGGAAGAAGAAAAGAAGCCCGTAATTCATATGTGTTCAAGTGCAAAACCTGATGGTTGTCAAATGGAAGATTCGTAGGACTAAAAATGGATCAATGATCTATTATAAGCGATCGCTTCCAATGCATTTGCCTCACAAATAGAAGTGTATCTGTTGGAAACCATTTCTTTGACCATTAGAGACTCAATCCAGCTGGAGGAGGCACTACACATTCCACAAGATGTTCAGTGGTACCCAAAAAATAAAGGAGATGCAGCCAAAACATCTCTTAAAGGCACAATTTTTTTTTTGTGATGTAGATCCTACCCAAACACCAATCAGGGAGGACTCAAGTGCTTCTAAGAAAGTTCATATTGCTAAACACAGTTTGGAGAATTTTTTGGGCTCACAATCAACAGAGGCAGCAGAAACCAGGAAGTCCAAAAGGAAAATGGAGATGAATGGGGGGGGGGGGGGGTTACCCCCAAATCAAAATCCAAGTGAGGATACTTTTTTAGAACTATCAGGGCATAGCCAACCATGACATGGAAGGTTCCTTATGGCTCCTTGAAGGTAGGTTATACCTGAGATTATTGGTATTTCTGAACCTAAGGTGATTTCCACAAGTCATACCACTTTCTTCAATAGTAGAGGCTATGCTTTGCGGGGCACAGCTCGTACCACCTCCAGCTTTGAAAAAATCTTGATTCTGGTTCATCGAAGGGTCAAAAATCCTTTCATACTTTATGACGATAGCCAAATGGTAACTTGCAGATTAGAAATTTTTTGGGCAGCGTATATACTACACAATTGTTTATGCCCTAAATAGTTATATGGACAAAAGAATTCTTTGGGCAAAAATCAATGAATTTTCAACTAGAATCATGGATCCTTGGATAATAATATGTGATTTTAATGCTATCCTTCATGGTGACAAAAAGTTTGGGCTAATTCAGAACTCAATATCCATGAGGGATTTCAGAGCTTGTGTTGAGGAAGCAGTTTTAACTGAAATCAATCTTGTGGGGTAAATGATAACATGACACAGAAAACACGCTACTGGAATGTGGGTAAGAAAAATCAATAGAGTCTTTGCCAATAATGTGCTACTGGATAATTGGAAATCATCATCATGTGTCACCCTGGAAAAACACAATTCTGATCATCACCCTAATTTGGAATGTTTTGTCGGAAAAGTGAAATGAAAACTGCACCCATTCAGGTTTAACAACGCTTGGGATGCTCTTCCCAAATGTTCCAAAATTGTGTAGGATTCTTGTTCTCCAAATGAAGGAAACTTTGATCCCTAAGTCTGCATATCAACGCTCCAAACTCTCAAGATAAGACTGAAGGAACGGATAAAACTCAAATTCAGCTCTCTTGACACAGAAATTAATGCTCTTGAGTGCAGCTTTCCTGAGTCACAAGAAGAAAACACTTGAAACAACTTCTCTGGGTATCATGTTCATGAATCTGATCAAGCCATCATGTTACAAAACCTCATCATTCTTCGAGACAATATCAACAAGGATATTTTATAGATTTAGTGGCCTGCTGGAGGTGATAGAAACACATAATGTTTCCATGCGTTACAAAGGACTCGGAGGGAGAATAGACCTCTATATTTATTAAACTAGTACATCGCCCGTGCATACGCACGGCGCTATAATTCAAATCTAATTTTCAAAAGTCTTAATAATTTGAGTAGTTAATAATGAAAATTACTTAAAATATGATAAACTTACAGCTTTAGTGATAGATAACAATGAAAAGAAATGAAAACTAATAACATGTATTTGAACATATATATGAAAATGAATGAAAAGGAAATAACATGATGTAAAAAGATACAAAAAAACATAAAAACATGACGTATCATTAAGAATTCGATGTGGTGTCTTTAAAAGGTATTGTAGTAGGGAGTTCATATTTTTAATATGTCATCGTCATACGTAAAGGTCACTTTATGATTGGAGAGGACGATGGAATTGGAAGGGAAAAAAAAGAAATGAGTTAAAGATGTAAATGAAGTGATGAATGGTGGCCTTAGAACTATATTGGAGGAGCGGTGGAGGCAGAGGCAGAGGTGGCAGAGGTGGAGGCAAAGTCGAAGTCCAATGCTGAGGAGGTGGAGGCCGATGAGGAGGATGCACAAGGGGAGGAGAATTATCAGTATAACATTCAATTCTTAGAGTTTAATGACCACTCATTAAACATCTATTTTTGTATAGAAGATTACTCAAGATAGAAATAAGATTTCATAAAGTACAGAGAAGCATCTAAAAAAAAGAATGAAAATAAAGTAATCTATCACTATTTCAAAGATTAACAACTTCCGAACTACTTATTATGAATCAACAACATTCTATGGACTAAACCAGAACACTAACACAAGGAATTGCTACAGTAAAGGCTCCATTCCACCAATAATCTTCAACTTGTTACCTTTTAGTAAGATAAATCCACTGTAATGCATTTCTCAAATCCACTTCAATGAATACATCAATGCTCAGCTACTGAGTTTTGTTCCTCGCACAAACCATTCAAAGAATCAATAAAAATGTAATACAAAGCATTAAATGAGCACAGAAATGCAGCATCTGCATGATGGGCTGCATTACACTTCGGGCTGCTATTTGAACCAATGGCTCTTTGTATGAGCATTCATGGCCAGCTCTCAGTTCAAGACCTTCACTGCAGGAGTGTTGTAATCTGAAAATGAAAGCAGTGATATTAAGTAATGAAATGAAGTTATTGATATGTTCAATGAAGATCAAAATGATGATTCATTGGATAATGACTTGTTAACAGATGAACACTTTAATGGAAATATATATGCAGAAGAATGTTTGGTGCATTTCATAGGATTTATTTTCACCTGGAACGTTGCCATGATTTCATCCCATCCAAGGGAAGTTTATTCAAAGAGAACAAACAAATCAACATGCAGAAATATGTTTTAATGGAAACAAACTTGAAAACTCATAAATTGGGAAATTTGTTTTACTGAGAAAAAAAAAGTGTCAAATCCTAGAATGGTAAATCTGTTCAACTGGAGAAAAATTTGAGAAATCATAATGTGGGAAAACTAAACTATTGTAAACTAGCATTACATCAGAACATGGATTATCTGTTTCAATGTATATAATCTTCCCATCAAGAATATTGATTTTATGATTTTATAATTTCATTACAGTTTATTAGTAAACTACAGTATAAGTAGACATAACAGCGGAGAAATTTTTTATAACAGGACATTTGAAACTTACAGATTGCCGAAAATGTGTTTCCAAATTGGACAAGTACTGCAAGACAAACCTTTAGTCATATTTGTCTGTTTTTTTCTTGAATTTATCCTTCCTGAAATTCATTTCTTGGAGGTTTGATGGGTTGGATTATAAATCTTCCTTCATCCTGTATAAAAACATTGAGTCATGAAGTAGGTGGGAAAAGTGGGTCAAATAGTTTATTAATAAATCAGATGTTAAATATCACTTTTAATAGCGGTTCAACAAAATTTAAAGAAGCCAACCAAAAAACCAGAATGCTAGCCCCAACATTATTGAATTACTTGTCACTTTTCAATGACCCGACTCAAAATGAAACGATTCTCATGATCACTTATGTATGAAGGCATATTGGAAGTGAAAACTTGATGCGGTGAGGTGAAGATTGAGAAGAATACCTTGTTGGGGTAAAAACAATTCATGGAGAACATGAAGGGAAATCTTAGACGTACATGGGGCCTGTCATCGATTCCATTTCCGGCCTGCCACATTAATGTTCTACATTCAGGGCCTGGAATGGAAGTTTCAATGAGTGCCAATGGCGTGAACATGAAATACATATGTACTGAAAAACAGATATCTACATTGAAAACAATAACATAGTACATACTCAAAGAGGGAAATAGAACAGTAATCATGAATAGAATTAGTATACCTGTATAGAATAAAATATGGACCTGTTTGAAAAAAAATATGAATGAATTAGAACAAAATATGAACCTGTTGAAAAAATATGAATCTCTAAAAAAACCAACTCACCATTCCAACAGTACTAAAACACCTCCATCATGGTATACTCCACGTTTGTTTTGAAGCCCAGATAGATTATAATTCATTCTACAACTGATCTCCTGCACAAAACATCCAAAACCCCCATAATTTCTTAAAAAAATCCAAACCCTCCCTTACACACATGTAGATTTCATACTATAAGTGAAGCCTTATGCATAACCAAATGATATCTGCCATAATACAACATGCGATAGAGCTTCAGTAAGTTCATTAATAAATATGTCCAGGATAAACAAAATATAGGCTTCAATAGAGAACTTGGGAAGACAAGGAACTCATAGAGCTTTGTGGATCTCCTCTACACTTGACATAGTAAAGTCTCCATCTAATTTGATATTCGCCACTTTCACATTGATGTCATCAACCAATAAATCAAACCTCCTAGAATGGATGTCAAGCCCCTTCTCAGTAAGATCAAGCTTGAGCATAGGAGCTTTGGTGTATGCAGGTGAACATACCTTCAAAGAATGAACAAAAAAATCATTAAAGAAATAATTTACACTGGAAATACTATATATATGTTATATTTATATTTTAATAGTCCATTTAAAGTCATAAACTATTTAAATCGAAAATATAATTTCTGTTAAATTAGATAAACAGTATATGTGAAATCATATATTATATAACAATGTTCCTTAAATATAACTACATAACTAAATTTCAATGATTTTATCTATCTATCTTTATATGATATTTGTTCTTCACTATGGAATGTTACAGACATTCAAGAAACACTTTCTAATCATGCACAGAAACAGACAAAAACTAAAGGTAGATTGTAATCTCAATGCAAAGACTCGTGGAGTAGTATCGCTTAGGTTGACCCCGGGAATGTGGTTCCCATAGAAGTAATTCTTGATGCCATTACAAATCTCTACAACTTCAAGCACCGGAACATTATCTATTGTTAAGCAGTCAAATTGGTGAATTCCTTTAACATCAATAGTTGTAGGGGTAACATTGTCCTGTCTAAACCATGAATGCATGCCAACATATGTTTTATTGTCAGTGATGGCATGGAAGAATACTTTTTCAGGCCTGAGAGACAAGTGCACATCAGAAGCAACCAAAACTGAAGAATCTAGAATGTTATCAGTATATAGGACAACATGGTAGTGAGAGTTGTCTTAGAGAAAGATAGAAACTTCGGACAACCCAAATATTTGTGTGCATTTGAATTGGAGGAATATTTATCCAGTGTTGTCATGTTCCTATAATACAAGTGTAAAATGCACATTACAATAATGTGGTATATGTTTTCTGATAAATTAAAATGTAAGAAGTTTAAAAATTAGTACCATGTATTAAAAAGAAGGGATTTTATGCGAAATATATAAGGAAAACACTATAGCAATGTTTTTGCATGACACATCTGAATAATGAAGTTACCTTTTCCACAACGATTATATACATTTCATCAGATTTCATCACCAATTTCTGTACGAAATTCATGTCACCAGAAATTGAATTTTTGGAGGAGTCACATGTAGAGTAGTCCACAAAATTCTTGTTAATTTCCTGGTTGGGAATAAAATAAAAAAATTTAATAAACAGGATGGGAAAATAAGGAACATAACTTTTAATTTCATTGAAGAAATCCCTATGTTACTTATTTATCTTCCACGGTCACATAAAGAAAGACAGTACCTGCAATAACACACGTCCAACTATGGCTCCTCTACTTGATTCCATAATTCTGAGGCTATATTATTTGTAATGCAGAAACACAACAACATATGCTTAATAGAATTAAAAAAAGATGCTAATATCAGATTTGGCAGCTCGAGTTGGTTTTGGAGCCAATCATATTATATGTGATAGTTTGATATATGCTCATGAGGGGACATGTCAGAATCAAAAATTGAAAATTTATAAAATAATCCAACAATTGATTATTTAGTAATTGATTTTGGGATCATTTGTTGAGGTCAAGGTTCCGAATCCACTGAATGGAGTGGAATGACTACATTATCATTGTAACTACTGTCATTAGGTTACTAAAAGACAAAAGCATCATCAACCTCTAGTTGTTGGAGAAGAGGACTTTTCGATACGCTTCAATACTACGTACTGGTGCCCCCTGCTTACAACCGCCCACTCCCGACTATCCTGACACCACGACCCATCTCCCATCTTCATGGGAACCTTATCCAGAAGAAAACCATTAAATAAATTGTAAAAACACACATATTTAATTAGAAATTCAGAAAATATTGTATGGAAGCACTTATTATAAATGTAAAGTGCAATAAGAGTTTTTTGATTAGTTTTCTAAAGTGGAACAACAAAAGTAGTGGATTGCACCAACCAATGAGATATTTTTGATAATAGTCACCCAACTTTCCATTATAAAGGGCACTAAATTACATCTTGGATAACAGTGACCTGAAGCCTGCAAATTAAATTTCGTTTAGAGAAATCTGTACATTAAATGGGAAATGTCTCACATAAACTTTAAAGAGAAAGGTAGAAAACATCAAAAATATCGAAAAAAAGTAGAAACACAGACCTGGATGTTGGTTTTTACTTCCAATAACAATATGATTTGATCTTCATCGGGTGCGTGGGGTTATGTCCAGCTTTTTTCCTACCCATAAAACACAAAAACAAAATTTCATTAAATAGTAAAATAACTAAAGTAAGAAAATGAAAATAATAGGTACAATAATTTTTGGGTTTAAAACCCCGAACAGGTGTTGTAGTTAACCTTTCCACTCCTAGACAGTTCCAGTAGGTCAACCCTAGTCCAATAGTGGGTGTGGTCTTCAAAGTATGAACCACCACATCTTGTTTCTATTGAGTGTTGATTGTAGTTCCTCTTGAACATAAACATGAACTAATTCAGTATGTTGAACAGTAAGACCTTTCACCGTACATGTTGTATTATGGTACAATGGATGAAATGAACATGCCAACATGTTACCGTCGAGAAGAAGGGAACCTTCAAGAGTAATTTGGGTACATATTTCTTCTGCTTCTTAAGTCTATATTTTTCCTGCAAGCAGTATAGAAAAAAAATAAGTTCAAAAGAAATCAGAAGTAATATTCTAGAGTACAGAAAACTGATTCTGAGTTTCTATGTGTTTATGTGCATGAAAACAGACATGTATCCTGCAAAAATACCACCAGCAAACTCACATATGAGCATGCATGATAATGCATGCTTGCATAAGGAAACTGTATTCTGCACAAGGAAACAACATGCATGATAATATAATTTACAAGGGAAATGCAATCTCAGTACATGAAAATTCAATATAAACCGCAATATGAAGTTACATTGAAACAGATATAAAAATAGGAATGTAAACATCAATTTTAGTACAACATGAACTAATATAAATTGCAATATAAAATGCAATATAAATGGCAGTGTAATGTAATATAAAATGAAATTGTAGTTCAAGTTAGAATTAATCAGAAACTATGAAATTCATGGTATTCAAGAACCAATATGTTCTTACATACCGTAGGTATTGCCATGTCCCATAATTTGACCAGAAAAGCTTTGAGATAGTCATACATGAATTCTGACCAGAATAGCGTTGAAAAGGTGAAAAACATAACCTCTAAATTTCATTGAGATTTATAAACTTTCAGATTACCTCGATTTCTAGCAGCAATACCATAGTCAAGTGTATAGGATCACAAGATTGCAGCAAAACATGTTGACGAAAAAGTAAGAACAATCACCTATGGTCTGCGTGAATAAATTGACTGAACGTAATGGAGAATGGTGGGAGACTGTAACAAAGATACTGCGTCTGTTGAAGAATCGAGGCCCCATCCTCCTCAATCAAAAACATCGAAAACAAAGTAGAAACACAGACCTGGATGTGGGTTTTTACTTCCAATAACAATATGATTTGATCTTCATTGGGTGCGTGGGGTTCTATCCAGCTTTTTTCCTACCCATAGAACACAAAAACAAAATTTCATTAAATAGTAAAATAACTAAAGTAAAAAAATGAAAATAATAAGTACAATAATTTTTGGGTTTAAAACCCCGAACAGGTGTTGTAGTTAACCTGTCCACACCTAGACAGTTCTAGTAGGTCAACCCTAGTCCAATAGTGGGTGTGGTCTTCAAAGTATGAACCACCACATCTTGTTTCTATTGAGTGTTGATTGTAGTTCCTCTTGAACATAAACATGAACTAATTCAGTATGTTGAACAGTAAGACCTCTCACTGTACACGTTGTATTATGGTACAATGGATGAAATGAACACGCCAACATGTTACCGTCGAGAAGAAGGGCACCTTCAAGAGTAATTTGGGTACATATTTCTTCTGCTTCTTAAGTCTATATTTTTCCTTCAAGCAGTATAGAAAAAAAAATAAGTTCAAAAGAAATCAGAAGTAATATTCTAGAGTACAGAAAACTGATTCTGAGTTTCTATGTGTTTATGTGCATGAAAACAGACATGTTTGCAAAAATACCACCAGTAAACTCACATATGAGCATGCATGATAATGCATGCTTGCATAAGGAAACTGTATTCTGCATAAGGAAACATCATGCATGATAATATAATTTACAAGGGAAATGCAATCTCAGTACATTAAAATTCAATATAAACTTCAATATAAACTGCAATATGAAGTTACATTGAAACAACTATAAAAATAGGAATGTAAACATCAATTTTAGTAAAACATGAACTAATATAAATTGCAATATAAAATGCAATATAAATGGTAGTGTAATGTAATATAAAATGAAATTGTAGTTCAAGTTAGAATCAATCAAAAACTATGAAATTCATGGTATTCAAGAACCAATATGTTCTTACATACCGTAGGTATTGCCATGTCCCATAATTTGACCAGAAAAGCTTTGAGATAATCTTACATGAATTCTGACCAGAATAGCGTTGAAAAGGTGAAAAACATAACCTCTAAATTTCATTGAGATTTATAAACTTTCAGATTGCCTTGATTTCTAGCATCAATACCATAGTCAAGTGTATAGGATCACAAGATTGCAGCAAAACATGTTGACGAAAAAGTAAGAACAATCACCTATGGTCTGCGTGAAGAAATTGACTGAACATAATGGAGAATGGTGGGTGTCACGACCCGCCTTCACCAAAAGGAGGGAAGGGTCAGCAGATTGCAAGGCCCTTCCTTCTTTAAGTTGAAGGATAGATAATGACCCCCGAGACCCGCGTTCAATAGGTCCCGGAGTGGCGACTAGCACCAAGGGTATAGAAATCACACACAAATGGAAGACATTACCCCTTTTTATTTTATAGGATCGGGAGATAAGAAGATGAAACCCAACAACACCAAGGTAAAAGAAAAGTAAAGCCAAAAGTAAACCATTCCCACATGCATGTTCCAAAAGTAAAAGCCACAAAGTACAGAAGGTGACTACAAAGTTAAGTACCAAAGGAAGAAAAACAGCAACTACAACTGCCCCAAAGGTCCGGGCTAGTATGGTCATGCGCGATCCCTGAAGTCCTCCTGGAAACCTGAAAGCAGTTTTATATACGTAGGGTGAGCATATAAGTACACTCAGTAGGGAAAACCAAAGACTCTCGTGCACAAGTGGGGGAACGTACTAAAGTCCCGTGAGAAAAGGAGTAAGCCAAACACCTATCAAGGTAAACTATCCACCCAAGCCTCACCAAGGCACACTCCCCAAATAACACAAGTCAAGTAATATATATAATAAGAGCACATTGATGTTTGGGTACCCCGCGCCACTTTCCCACTGGTTATTAAGACACCCTACGCATCGAACCAATCCCGCCATTCTCACCGTAGTCCCACTGCCACACCCCCCCGCACACACCTGGGCCATAACTGCACGCAGTCCCACTGCCAAATCCAGCCCGCAAACACTTGGGCCTCAACTGTCACACGTAACCACGCCTGCAAACACCTAGGCTAGAACAACCAACACCACGCCCGAAGACACCTGGGCTAGAAGATCCACTGCCACGCCCGAAGACACCTGGGCCTCATCCCGAAGACACTTGGGAAACCACCTGCCACACACACCTGGCCAATCACCACACTACCCCGCCCGAAGGTTCTTGAGCTAATAATGGACCTCAGGCCATCACAGCCTGCCCGAAGATACTTGGGCTATTCGGGAAAGGGAGCAGAAAAGGAGCTAATAACCAGCCACTAAGAATAGTGTTGGGAGAAACACCCTCCCCCATGTAATGGGGGTGTTCGGCACTAAGTGCTCAACTTGGGTGGGACGCGAATAAGAAACACAAAACTACAAGTATATACATAGGTAGAAAGCACTCACCCAAAGTTATGTTTTTCTTCAGACAGCCTACAGATCACAACAGCACTCAAGTCCGAGTCACGACTCTTGCCAACAAAACTCGTTTGTCCCATTCTTGTTTTCATGTTCTGTAATAACGTTTAGATAAGTTCAAGCACTACTGGGCAACTAAACCATAAGCATAACCAAGGAAAAGAAACCAGCCAAACGTCAATTAAGTATCCACACCCGATTCTCTTGTAAATTCACAATAACAAAGGAAATAAGTGAGATCCCTCGAAGTACTGGAACCAAAGACAACCCCAAGACACTGCCCCGTGTCCCCTCCCCTAAAAAGGTTTTTCATCAACAGAGGATCCCACCCCAATTCGTGATATAAACAAGGTAACCACCCGGTCTTAAAACTCACAACCACCGATTCCATAACAATAGGAGATCCCATCCCCAATTTCATAACCACCAAGAGTATAAAAACAGGGGATCCCATCCCCTCCCACATTTCCACTAATCGGCTCGTGAAAGAAAACAACCAAACCACTACCACCGACACTAAGCAGGGCCATGCCAGTATGTTCAGATTTTAAAGATTTTACACTCTCCATGATTTCAATTTCTGTGTCCTTTAACCGGGGGTTATCACAGAAGGATTGATCCTGGTGCTTTCAATTTATTTAGCTGGGTGTACGTGATTAATTACTTTTTACAGCAGGAGCTCACAACCACAAACGAACCACTTAAAAACATCCCCAAGGGTTCATTAGTGCACAGAGAAAGACCACCAACGGCCCTGATTTTCAGTAGGCGTAAGCCCGCACAATTCAAAAAGAAGATCATAATACAAAGCAACATTAACGATCACAGCCCCCCTTCTTTCTTTATAGAATCCGTTCATGATCTTTATTTAGGTCTGGTTTATCCAATTCTACAGAATCGAAAGCACACCCACCCCACATGATACACAAAAGAGAGAGGTGAAGAAATTCCCTACTTGTTGATTGACGATCGACGCTTAGGTCGGGCGCGAGACTTTACACATAACGATGCGGCTCGCCCGATACACAAAAATCGGATCGTCTGGGCGGAAGTACTCGCCGAGGGTGATCGAGAAAAGAAGAAACCCAGGGCGAACCCTTTAGTTTACAAGAGCCACGGACGGTTGAGATAAGAACGCCAAACCGCGTAAGGAGCGGGGGTCGTGGGTTGACCACGCGGCCCCACACGTCATTAAAGGGGTCGGGTGGTTTAAACCGACGCACACACCAGGTTTATTCATTAATAATTAATTAAAACATTTACTGGCGTTACCGGGCTTTAAAACATGCTTAAAGGAGTCAAAATAGGGTTTAAAACCCTAATCGTGCAAGAAGGAGCGATACTGGCCCGCGTGGTAGGCCAGAGCCACTGGTAGCTGAGAGCTACCGGCGGTTGACAGCTACCGGTAGCCGAGCTACCGGTAGGCTATAGCTACCGGTAGACTGAGCTACCGGTAGACAGAGCCACCGATAGCTGCAACTACCGGTAGACCGAGCTACCGGTAGACCGAGCTACCGGTAGACAGAGCTACCGGTAGGCTGCGGCTACCGGTAGACCGAGCTACCGGTAGGCCTGCTACAGGTAGGCTAAGGCTATCAGTAGGCCTACCGTTACGCCAAACTTCATCGAGATTCCCAGACCAGAAAACCCAACATGAGATTTTCACAAAGTAATGGACCCCAAAAACCCGGGCCATTACATCAGATAACTCTTAAACGATTCTCGTCCTCGAGAATCAAAACAAACCAGAAGGAAAGAGAGGGTCCGAACAACCACCTCGAAAGATACCTCTTCGGAGTGAACCCATGCTAACTAAAAACACTTCCAACATACCACGCCAAACTGCCCAGGCATGTGGGTTGGGGAGTCTCCTCTCCCATGTCAAGATATTATCTGCTTTGGGCGGCACTAACTCACCCGCACGGGTTTAATCGCATCCACCTTAATGCGTTTTGATTAGGGGTCGGGTTCCCTTCTCCCCCATAGCCAGGGCTTTTCACACACATTCAGAGGAAAGAAAACCAGTACATTTCATACTCAACAAGACAAAACGTTCTACCACAACAGGTACAACAAGGAACAAAACTCAAAACAACTCTGGGTACTGGGTACGCATCTGTGCTTCTCTCTCCCATGTACTCTCCTCGAGCCCACCATGTCTCCACAACACACGAACCAATGGAATGGTTCGCCCACGAAGCACCTTCTCCTTGCGATCCTCGATCATCACTAGTCTCTCCACAAAAGTCACGTCGTCCTCGATGTCCAACTCACCCCAATCAAGGACGTGTGAATTGTCGTGCAGGTACCAACGGAGCTGGGACACATGGAAGACATCATGTATCCTTAGTAGCGGCGGTGGTAACGCTAGCTGATAAGCCACTTCGCCAACCCGCCGCAACACTTCGAAGGGTCCGATGAACCTGGGAGAAAGCTTACTCCCCTTGCCGAACCTCCGCTGCCCACGCTGAGGGGAGACCTTCAAGAACACGTGGTCTCCAACCTCAAACTCTAAGGGCCTACTCCTGGTATCATCATACGACTTCTGCCGGTCCTGGGCCGCCTTCATCCTTTCCCGTATGAGCTGAACCTTCTCTGTCGTGCTCTGCACTACTTCCGGGCCAAGGATGCCTGCCTCTCCTACTTTGGTCCAACACACAGGTGAACGACATGGCCTCCCGTACAAAGCTTCAAACGGGGCCATACCGATGGTAGAGTGGTAGCTATTATTGTAGGCAAACTCTACAAGAGACAAGTATCACACCCATGATCCCCCTGAGTCCAGAATACATGCCCGCAACATATCCTCTAAGGTTTGGATGGTGCGCTCTGTTTGTCCATCTGTCTGGGGATGGAAAGCAGTGCTAAGGCGTAACTATGTGCCAAAAGCATGCTGCAATCCTTTCCAGACCCGCGAGGTAAACCGTGCATCCCTATCCGAGACTATAGACCTCGGAACTCCATACAACCGCACCACCTCATCCACGTACTTTCGTGCCAAAGCATCCACAGTACTCGACTTCCTGATCGCCAGAAAGTGGGCCGATTTCGTCAACCGGTCCACTACCACCCAGATGGCGTCGTATGCCCCTTGGACCTTGGGAAATCCCGTGATGAAATCCATCGAGATGTAGTCCCACTTCCACTCAGGGACAGCTAGAGACTGCAGTAGGCCGCCTGGAACTCGGTGTTCAGCCTTCACTTGATGACACACTAAGCACTTGGCCACAAACTCTGCCACTGCTCGCTTCACTCCGGGCCACCAAAACTGTCTCTTCAGTCCTTGGTACATCTTGGAAACTCCTGGGTGTATCGCCAGGGGTGAGTGGTGGAACTCAATGAGAACCCTGCCGCGCATTACTTCTGGAACAAATAACCTTCCCTGGAAAAGCATCCGGTTCTGTCTATCCTCGGTCCATCCTTCCGGAGCATTGCCCTGGTCAACTCGGTCACGCAGTACTTCGCACTCTGGGTCTCCCCACTGAGACTCCTCCACCTGCTGCAACAGAGACGACTGCACTGCCATCTAATATAGGCAACCTCTACCACCATCCATCATCGCACCCAGGTGTAAGGCAGCCAACTCCTCCATTTCCCTCCAGGCGTCCGTCGACTCTCGGACCGCACCCTTCTGCGTCCTCCTGCTCAAGGTATCGGCCACTACATTGCCCTTTCCCTCAGTATAAGAGATCTCGAAGTCGTAATCCTAGAGGAACTCCACCCATCTCCGCTGTCGCAAGATTAGGTCCCGCTGGGAGAAGATATACCTCAAGATTTTGTGATCTGTGAAGACCACAAAGCGTTCTCCGATGAGGTAGTGCCTCCATAACTTTAGCGCAAAAACGACCGCTGCAAGCTCCAGGTCGTGGGTGGCGTAATTACGCTCATGAGGGAGTAGCTTCCTAGACCCATAAGAGATCACCCCTTGTTGCTGCATCAACACACATCCCAGGCCTTGTCATGAAGCATCGCAGAACACATCGTACGCCGCCCCTTCTTCTGGCAATCTCAGCACTGGGGCACTGACCAACTTCTCCTTCAGATAGCTGAAGGCTGACTCGCACTGCTCACTGCACACGAAAACCTGGTCTTTCTTGGTCAGGGCTGTCAAAGGGGCTGCTACTCGGGAGAAGTTGGGTACAAAACTCCGATAGTAGCCTTCCAGCCCGAGGAAACTGCGGACTTCTGCCACATTCTTGGGTGCTTCCCAAGAAACAACTGCCTCAAATTTTGATGGGTCCACCGCTACCCCCTGCTTGGACACCACGTGCCCGAGGAAGTGCACTTCTCGTGTCCAGAACTTGCATTTCGACAACTTCCCATAGAGCTGATGATGTCGGAGGACCTCCAGAACCATCCTCAGGTGCTCTGCATGGTCCTCCTCTGATCTTGAGTAGACTAGGATGTCGTCGATGAACACAACTACGAACTGATCTAGGTAATCCCATAAGATGGAGTTCATAAGCCGCATGAACACAGCCGGGGCATTCGTAACACCGAAGGGCATGACTACGAACTTGAAGTGTCCATATCTGCACCTGAATGTCGTCTTCGGGATGTTTCCCTCCTTTACTCTCAAATGGTGGTACTCAGACCGCAGGTCGATCTTCGAGAACCATCCTGCCCCTTTCAGCTGGTCGAAAAGATCGTCTATCCTCGGAAGAGGGTAGCAATTCTTGATCGTCACCTGATTCAGCCTCCTATAGTCTATGCACAACCTGAGACCACCATCTGCCTTCTTTGCGAACAAGACTGGAGCACCCCACGGTGACGCACTCGGCCGAACATAACCCCTCTTCATTAGATCATCAATCTGGATCCGTAACTCTCGTAACTCTGAAGGTGCCATCCGGTAAGGAGCCATCGAGATCGGACGAGTGTCGGGCTGCAGGTCTATCCCAAACTTGATATCACGTCGAGGGGGTAGAGTCGTTACCTCCTCAGGAAATACGTCCATAAACTCACGGACAACCTCTGGCACCTCCACCATCTCAGCATCTACTGACTCTACTGACAGCTCGGCTAACAAGGAGAGGAGGGGTTCCTCTCGCCTGTCGCCCTTCTAACTGATCCGCTTGCCGGTGAAAACAACACGCCGCCCGCCCAAGTCTGAGAACACGACCCTTCTTCGGAAGCAGTCGATGAAGGCACACACATAGAATAGCCAGTCGATGCCTAGGATGACATCGTATGACTGTATCTGTAGCAGAAGAAGATCCCTAACCGACTGATGTGACCCTATCATCAGTCTGCATCTCCGACAAACAAACAACAAGTCGGTCTGACCCCCGACTGGTGTGCTCAACACCAGGGGCACTGGGAGTCTCTCAGCATCTATACCCAAGGCACGAGCTAGACTGGGTGCAACAAAGGAGTGTGAAGCTCCGGTATCGAACAAGGCATAAGCAAGGGTACTAAACAAACTGATTGTACCTCGAACAACCTCCGGCCCTGCTGGAACTACTACCTCTACGGCGTGTAACTGTCCACTCCCAGCTCCTCTGCCCCTCGGCTGTTGGCCACCTCCCCGACCACGCCCCAGTCGAGGTCCCTGAGGAGCACCTTGAGGTCGGCCTCCTCCTCCTACGTCTGCCCTCGGAGGAGCGGGAGATCGCTGTCCCTGCTGCTGCTCCTGGAAAGGCCTGGCTGGAAGTTGCTGCTGGAGCGGGTGGTGGGGCTGCCCACCACCGCCGTACTGTACCCGGTCCGGGCACTGACTCCGGAGATGTCCAGGGCTCCCACAGATGAAGCACCGCGGTCCCAGGCCCGAAGGAAAAGTGCGACGACCAGGGGATCGAAACTGAAACTGCTGCGGCCTGCTCCCTGCCGGTCGGAACCTGGAGGGTCTTGACGCTGGAGGCCTGGTGCTGATGGCCTTCCCCTTCGATGGTCCCAGCTGGATCCCCTCTCGTGACACTCCTCCTAGAGCGTGCATCCTCTCCACCACTTCGGCCTTCTTCTGGACCTCCAAGTACGTCGGAAGGGTAAAGGGGGTAACAACATACTAGAGGGAGGGTCGGAGCGCCTCCTCCAAACGCCTTGCCCGAGACTCCTCGTCGGGAAAGAGGTCCGGAGCAAAACGTAGGTGGTCCTTGAGCTTGATCCCTAGCTCCCTCACGGACATACTCCCCTATTGGAGGGAGAGTAGCTCCTGTCTCTTTTCCGCCTTCATCGTCGAAGAGAGGAATTCCGCCCAGAACTCCCTCTCAAAATCCACCCATGCCACCTCAGCCTCTCTCCTCTCCCCCAGGTAAAGCGTCCACCACTGACGCGCTGCTCCCCGCATCTGGCTGACGGCTAGAGGAACCCAGTACTCGGTCGGGGCCCGAATCAGGCCGAAAGCTATCACTAGCTCCTCTATCCAGCCTTCCGTCTTCATGTTAGAGGTGCTGCCCTCATACTTCTCGAGGGTCTGTCGCTGGAAGGCCCGAAGAGTCTTCTGCCACTGGTCGTCCTCCTCCTCTCGATCAGCTCTCTGCCGATCGGCCAAAGTAATATCCGGGGCCTCGATCGCCTGTACCACACGTGGTCGCCTTCCAGGTTCCATAGCTGCAAGGTAAACAAGGAATGCCTAAGCCCAAGTAGTGCAGAATATCGTTCTTAAAACTTCTTAAAATTTTAATTTATTCTTAATTCCCAAGACATCCCAAAAACACGAGAACAAAAGTCATTATGATGCATGTACCTTTCCTAGGGTCTCTACCCTGCAATCAGCGTGGCCTCACTTGGTCGTTCGGTAGGTCCAGAGTCCTTGCATCGGATCACGGGGGGCCCTAAAATCCCATGTCCTAGCCGGTCTTCCCTGACCTAATTCACGTACCAAGGTCACCCAACACTGTTGCCTTACCATCCTATGAAATCCTCACTATGCCTAACTCCAGACTCCATCCTATCTCTCAACCTCTAGCTCTGATACCATTCTGTCACGACCCGCCTTCACCAAAATGAGGGAAGGGTCAACAGATTGCCAGACCCTTCCTTATTTAAGTTGAAGGAGAGATAATGACCCCCGAGACCCGCCTTCAATAGGTACCGGAGTGGCGACTAGCACCAAGAGTATTGAAATCACACACAAATGGAATGCATTACCCCTTTTTGTTTTATAGGATCGGGAGATAAGAAGATGAAATCCAACAACACCAAGGTACAAGAAAAGTAAAGCCAAAAGTAAACCATTCCCACATGTATGTTCCAAAAGTAAAAGCCACAAAGTATAGAAGGTGAATACAAAGGTAAGTACCAAAGGAAGAAAAACAGCAACTACAACTGCCCCAAAGGTCCAGGCTAGTATGGTCCTGCGCGATCCCCGAAGTCCTCCTGGAAACCTGAAAGCAGTTTTATATACGTAGGGTGAGCATACAAGTACACTCAGTAGGGAAAACCAAAGACTCTTGTGCACAAGTGGGGGAACGTACTAAAGTCCCGTGAGAAAAGGAGTAAGCCAAACACCTATCAAGGTAAACTATCCACCCAAGCCCCACCAAGGCACACTCCCCAAATAACACAAGTCAAGTAATATATATAATAAGAGCACATCGATGTTTGGGTACCCTGTGCCACTTTCTCACTGGTTATTAAGACATCCTACGCATCGAACCAATCCCGCCATTCTCACCGCAGTCCCACTGCCACACCCACCCGCACACACCTGGGCCATAACCGCACGTAGTCCCACTGCCGAATCCTGCCCGCAAACACCTGGGCCCCAACTGTCACACGTTACCACGCCTGAAAACACCTAGGCCAGAACAACCACCACCATGCCCGAAGACACCTGGGCTAGAAGATCCACTGCCACGCCTGAAGACACCTGGGCCTCATTCCGAAGACACTTGAGAAACCACCTGACGCACACACCTGGCCAATCACCACACTACCCCGCCCGAAGGTTCTTGGGCTAATAATGGACCTCAGGCCATCACAGCCTGCCCGAATATACTTGGGCTATCCGGGAAAGGGAGCAGAAAAGGAGCTAATAACCAGCCACTAAGAATAGTGTTGGGAAAAACACCCTCCCCCGTGAAATGGGGGTGTTCGGCACTAAGTGCTCAACTTGGGTGGGGCGCGAATAAGAAACACAAAACTACAAGTATATACATAGATATCAAGCACTCACCCAAAGTTATGTTTTTCTTCAGACAACCTACAGATCACAACAGCACTCAAGTCCGAGTCACGACTCTTGCCAACAAAACTCTTTTGTCCCATTCTTGTTTTCATGTTCTGTAATAACGTTTAGATAAGTTCAAGCACTACTGGGCAACTAAACCATAAGCATAACCAAGGAAAAGAAACCAGCCAAATGTCAATTAAGTATCCACACCCGGTTCTCTTGTAAATTTACAACAACAAAGGAAATAAGTGAGATCCCTCGAAGTACTGGAACCAAAGACAACCCTGAGACACTGCCCTGTGTCCCTTCCCCCAAAAAGGTTTTTCATCAATAGAGGATCCCACCCCAATTCATGATATAAACAAGGTAACCACCCGATCTTAAAACTCACAACCACCGATTCCATAACAACAGGAGATCCCATCCCCAATTTCATAACCACCAAGAGTATAAAAACAGGGGATCCCATCCCCTCCCACATTTCCACTAATCGGCTCGTGAAAGAAAACAACCAAACCACTACCACCGACACTAAGCAGGGCCATGTCGGTATGTTCAGATTTTAAAGATTTTACACGCTCCATGATTTCAATTTCCATGTGCTTTAACCGGGGGTTATCACAGAAGGATTGATCCTGGTGCTTTCAATTTATTTAGCTGGGTGTATGTGATTATTTCCTTTTTACAGTAGGAGCTCACAACCACAAACGAACCACTTAAAAACATCCCCAAGGGTTTATTAGTGCATAGAGAAAGACCACCAACGGCCCTGATTTTCAGTAGGCATAAGCCCACACAATTCAAAAATAAGATCATAATATAAAGCAACATTAACGATCACAGCCCCCCCTTCTTTCTTTATAGAATCTTTTCATTATCTTTATTTAGGTCTGGTTTATCCAATTCTAGAGAATCAAAAGCACGCCCGCCCCACATGATACACAAAAGCGAGAGGCGAATAAATTCCCTACTTGTTGATTGACGATCGACGCTTAGGCCGGGCGCGGGACTTTACACATAACGATGCGGCTCTCCCGATGCACAAAAATCGGATTGTCTGGACGGAAGTACTCGCTGAGGGTGATCGAGAAAAGAAGAAACCCAGGGCAAACCCTTTAGTTTATAAGAGCCGCGGACGGTTGAGATAAGAACGCCAAACCGCGTAAGGAGCGGGGGTCGTGGGTTGACCGCGCGACCCCACACGTCATTAAAGGGGTTGGGTGGTTTAAACTGACGCAAACACCAGGTTTATTCATTAATAATTAATTAAAACATTTACTGGCATTACCGGGCTTTGAAACACACTTAAAGGAGTCAAAATAGGGTTTAAAACCCTAATCGTGCAAGAAGGAGTGCTACTGGCCCTCGTGGTAGGCCAAAGCCACCGGTAGCTGAGAGCTACCGGCGATTGACAGCTACCGGTAGCCGAGCTACCAGTAGGCTGCAGCTACCGGTAGGCCGAGCTACCGGTAGGCTGCAGCTACCGGTAGACCGCGCTACCGGTAGGCTGCAGCTACCGGTAGACCGAGCTACTAGTAGACAGAGCCATAGATAGCTGCAGCTACCGGTAGACCAAGCTACCGGTAGACAGAGCTACCTGTAGGCTGCGGCTACCGGTAGACCGAGCTACCGGTAGGCCTGCTACCAGTAGGCTAAGGCTACCGGTAGGCCTACCGTTACGCCAAACTTCACCGAGATTCCCATACCAGAAAACCCAACACGAGATTTTCACAAAGTAATGGACCCCAAAAACCCGGGCTATTACAGTGGGAGACTGTGACAAAGATACTGCGTCTGTTGAGAAATCGAGGACCCATCCTCCTCAATCAAAAACCTGCAAATAGGAAGACGATGATGGAGGTGGAGGCGGAGGAAAAGCAGGTAGATTTGGGGAGGCAGTTGCGGAGGTGTGGCAGGTGGAGGCGAAGCAACTGGTGACGGAGGTGGAGGCAGGGGAAGTGAGGAGCGACTAAGGTTAGGGTTTCGTGGAAGCACAGGAATGGAATGGGAAGGGTTCAGTGGGTGTGGAGAGACAATCAGTGATATATAGATGGCGAACGGGAAGACGATGACAGGATATTGGGAGTGATTCGAATGGGTTGCCGGAGAAGATGTGAACGAAAATCCGAGTGGGATAATGAACCCGATGCAGAGGTATGGTGAAACCATGATAAGGAGGAAGATCGAGTTGGAGGTCGATAGAATATAGGGAAACCAGGAAGAGGATGACCCAAGCATTGGGATTTCACGGGAACCCTAGGTCACGACGAACTCAATCCCGACCGCAAGAAGGAGAAGGAAAAGAGAGGACGGTAAAGTAGAAACCGGTTGACGGACATCGTCAGAGAAATAAATTGATTGTGTGCAGATTGACCATAAAATCCAAGACGGCGAAGGTGAGTATTTGAGGGGAGTGAAGGTCCCAATGCGAGTGGGAGAAGGAGGCAGAAGAAGAGATTGGTATCATGCGGGAGAGGGGTGTCGTGGAGATATGTAGAAATGACACGTAAGGGAAGAATGATGTGGAAGCATGGGAGTTTGACACGTGGCAGTTAGAATGCCAGGATTAGTATATATAGTAGATATAGTAGATTATGGGGACATAATTCTTGAAGAATGGAAGGAGCTCGCTCACCACAATGTTACCTGTTACAACAATATTTTTAATGGGAAATCAAGACTTAGGATTATAAATGAAAATATTATCCCCAAGAATATAACTAATGATGATAATCAGATTCTGACTTCTTTTTCTCTGGACATTGAAATCAGAGAGGCTGTCTTTGGGCTTAACAAATATAGTTCTCCCGTCCTGGATGGCTTCACTAATTTCTTCATCCAATTTTTTTAGGATGTTATTCGGCATGACGTGTGTATGCTTTTTAAACACATTTTCAAAGTAGGGTCCTTTAGCCATGGATTTAATGACCATTTCATTACTCTAATTACCAAAGTGGAGAATGCTTATGATATTAGTCAGTTCCGACTAGTGGCCCTAGTAAATACAATTCACAAAGTCATCACTAAGATCATTGCAAACTGCCTTGCTCATGTCTTAGATAAAATTATATCCTAGAACCAATTCGGTTATGTGAAAGGAATGAGTATTCATGATTTCCTTCTCACTACAGCGGAATATGTCAACCTCCTTCGAAAATCCACCCGGGGTGGCAATAGTTCTCTTAAACTGGACATCAAAAAATCCTTTGACACGATGGACTGGAATTTTATATGCCAGGTTCTCAATGGTTTTGGATTTAGGATGAGGTTTATTCAATGTATTACAACACTTCTTGAATCTACTCGCATCTCCATCCTCATTAATGGATCTCCGGAAGGGTACATTAAATGCCCCCAAGAGTTTAGATAGGGGGACCTGATATCATCCATTCTCTTTGTGATTGCTAAGGATTACCTGAGCAGACTTTTGCTTCACGCGGGGGATACGGGCGATATGTCAGCCATAAGAGAGGCCAGAGTTATTTATGCTCCCAGTCACTTATTTTTCGCTGAAGACATTATCATCTTCACTCAGGGTGGCAGAATGAATATCAACAACATCAAAAATGTGCTTTTTCATTATGAAAGCATTTGAGGCAAAGAAATCAATTGGAGTAAACCATTCTCCAACATTGGGAAAAACTTTCCAGCTTCAAGAAAGATATCCATTATCAATGAATTGGGAATAAGGGAAGGCACAATACCATTCACATACCTTGGAGTTCAACTGTTTTGGGGAAGCTCTATGCTTCTCACTTTTCTAACATAGTGAATGAAGTGAGAAGAACCCGTGATTCTTGGAAAGGAAAATCACTTTTGATGGCTGGAAGAATCCATCTTATCAAGCATGTTGCGACCTCAAAACTGTTTTATCCCTTCATAGTTTATATTTTCCCCACAACAGCCATCATGTCCATCAATTCTATGATGAGAAATTTTGTTTAGAGTTGAAATGTGCAAGAAAGGAAGATTCTAGTACCCTGGAAGAAATGCTTCATGACCCAAGTGATGGGTGGACTTGGAATCAAGAATCTGAAATACTTTAATCAGTCCCTCCAGACACACTTAATCTGGTATCTTATCAATAAGAAATCAGCATTGCTGGGGTTCCTCATAGATCGTTTTTTTACAAGATCACTATTGGAAAACAAAAGCTTTATGGAATCCTCCATCTGGTATGGCCTGAGAAACATCTTTCAGAGGATTAACATTCACTTCCTTTGGCTGGTCAGCAGGAATTCATCCTTCAAATTTTGGCATGTCAACTGGAGGAGTGAATCCTTGATGGATCAAACCAGCTTCCTGGACATCAATTAGGACATACCAATCAACAATCAATTAGATGCAATGGATTCTCTCCCTGAAGACATTATATCCACTATTGATAATTTTGACTTTATAAATCAGTATGACATGCTGATTTGGGATCCGTCACAAAATGGTCAGCTTTATTCTGAGAAATTCTATAAATTCATGTGTCAAGGTGATCGACAGTGGGTTGGTCTATTCAATAAAAAATGGCTTTCCACTTCATGATTCACCCTTATTTGGAGGATTTCACTCAACAATGTCCCGGTGGACAGAAACCTTCAATGAGTGGGTATATCCCTATACTCTAAGTGTGTGATTTTCTAGCAACATCGTGAGGATGTTGACCATCTATTCATGTCTTGAAAAAATGATGCGTCTTTATGGAGTAATGTATTCAATATAATTGAAACTCGATTCCCTCGAACAACTTCTATTCAGAAACTACTGTCCAAAATTCTTCATGTTCAGTTCTCAAAGCAGATCTCAGTCCTCTTCATGGTTTCTTGCACTTAATTAATTCATGCTATTTGGCAAGGCATAAATAGTTCTATTCACTACAATACATGCTTCAACATCAAGAAGGCCATAACTGTTATCATTTCTGCTACACAAGCAGCGAAATCACTGCATCAATACTAATATGCTAACTTGGTCAAGGACTTCACCGTCCTAAAACATCTAAAGCTTTCAGGAAATTTTCTTAATCGAATGGCACGCTGTGGTTTTTTTTGGCTTTCACCATTTTCTAGTTGGCTATATTGGAACACTGATTGCACCTCAAGGGGATACCCAGGCCCATCAGGAATTGGAATCATTTTCCGAGACCACAGCAGTGATGTTGATTAGAACTTCTATAGTCCTTGGGGTAATGTCACTACTCTCGAGGCTGAAATGATGGGATTCATCAGGGTAGTTGATTTTGCTAGCCAAAGGGGCTGGAATAACATATGCTTTGAATGCGATTCCACCACCATCGTTCATGACATTAGTATAGGAACAAAACATAGTTCATGGAAATTAACTACCAACATGGTAAACTGTCATGAAAAAATATGCTTAATGAGTTACGTTATCACCGACACATATTGGGAAGCCAACTGCCTAGCTGATGGCCTTACAAACAAAGGTGTTACTGAAGAGGGATGCACTTGCAGTACTTCTCTCCCCCCTGTGACATGGTACCCGATTTATTACGTGAAAAATGTAAAATTCCTTCTTTCAGGCTCTTGTAATCTTCCCTTTTCATCAATAAAGGGCCTCTACGTTCACTTTTCTCAAAAAAGAACTAAATATTCAGTAATGTTAATTTAGGCTTCAAAAATATGTTTTTTTCAAAAATGATTTTATTTCATTTTGAGATAAAAAATTATAATTAATTTATTCAAATTTTAAAAATTTGATTTGATAAGAAGAAGATAATTTTTGAAATCATGATATTAAAGTTTTCTTAGGCTGAAATTTTAAGATTTTTCTAAATTGATTGAATTCCTGATGAATTGTGAAAAATATTTTTTTTATTAAAACTATCATTTATTTTCATTGGAATGTCACATTATGCATTGAACTTGATATCAAATTAATATAATACTCATATAGTTAAATAATATAATTAATTACACATTAACATTCAATATACTTTATTTTGGTGTAAGTTCATTTTTGGGTTTAAATTTGAAATTTTTTTCTAAAATATTTTTTTCATTTAATTTTAATCATTTATAATTAAATTAGTTTCATTCAATTATTGGAATTTAATTTTATTAAATGGAATAATTTTAAGATTAATTAATTAAAATTTATCAAAGTATGCATTTTTGATATTTATCAAAAGTTGATTTGTTGTTAAATAGTATAAAAAATTAAGTTTTTTATAGACTACTATATCTTTTATGATATCTCTGACATAAATATGATACAAAAAATTATTAAACATATGTATAGAATAAATTATGATTAAATTATACAAATATTATAAATAATAATAACTGAAACAATAAAATTAAAATTTATTTATTGAAAAATATGAAAATCATTTTGAGTGACAACATAATTCTTATGCATCATTAGAATAGTCAAATTTGGTGTCCAAAAAATAATATTTGAGAACTAAGAAGTATTTTATCTACATGATAAATAAATATGAAATATTTTTTATATATTTGTGGTTATATATGAATTTTGGAGTTATATGATAGACAACTAGAGAAAATTCTTATATAATGATTGTGCATGGTTAAAAAAGTCATATTAACATATTAAATAAGTTACCATGAAATAGTTATGTAAAAAAATAAATTATTAATTAATATAAAAGTTTTTATTGAAATTAAATAATTTATTAATTTTATGGTAATTTATTTTTAGTTTTTATTAATGGTATAAATACATTCAATGTTTACACAATGTTGACATCGTTCTTATGCATGCAATATAAAAATATAGTAAATTATTTTAAAAACATCAAATGTAACATTTTTTGGAACAATTATGGTGTCGCATGAATTTTATATTAAATAATAATGTATTATTGCGGGTTAAATGGATAATAATATAAATCAATGGTAATTGTGATGTTTCCAAAGCCAATTAATGTAAATAGTTCTTAAAATTATATAAATAGTATTTTTAGGATAAATAAATTTTATTAATTTTTTTAAAAATTATAAAAATCATTTAAAAGGATAGGTATTATGATAAATGTCATAATATTTCAACAATTGGAAATTTTTGAGCCAAATTTTAGATTATAAGTAAAATTATAACCATTGATGATTCAACAAGTTGTTACTGGAGTTAAGGAAAAAATTGGTTAACTAAGGGGTTAAACCAAATGATAAGGTTGAAAATGTCACACATATAAGTAAAAATTTTATTTTAGGAGGTTATTACGTCAATATCCTTAATTTTTTTTGAAAATATGTCAATTTGTTTCCATTATTATTTTATTATGGCCTTTTTTTTATTTTAATAAATGGATAAATACAAAATACCACATTCTATAATTTAATATCTATGATAAATATTCACAAGGACTGTTTAGTTATAAATGTTAAGATGAAAGATTAATTAATTAATTGATAAAAGTAATTTATTTTGAATTTTAATTGAATGAAAAATCTCTTTAAATTGGTACATGGAAAAATAATTTTTATTCAATTAATATAAAAGTCAAATAAATGATTTTAAAAATATTAAAAGAAATAAAATTCAGGTGAGTTATTATGTTCCACCAATTTTTTAGATAAAAATAACTTCTTTAGGATGTTTTTGTGATTTATATTTTAATTCCATAATTCTCTTAATGACTTTAATGTCATAGTAAATGAATAGTTCCAAAAATGACCTTAATGATATTTTATAAAAAAACATTATATTTTAAAAAATATCATATTTGTCCAAATGAAAGGAATATGGTTGAAAATATCAACCATGGCCCATTTATGGGTCAATTTTAATTTTATGTTAACATTTTTGAACATCAATGTGTATGATATTACAGTAATTGTCAAAAGGGTTAACGGCGGGTTAAAACTAAGAGATAAGGGTTAAAAAAATCCATTAAAATTGTATTAATATTGTTGTATGAAAGTACTTAGACTTATCCTAATTAGATATTTTCCAAAACACCATCCTTTTAAGGGTAAAGGTGTAAGCCAAAACCAGTTTCCCAACAAAGAGGTATAAATCATAACCAAGTGTTCTCAAATTTATTTCTTCATATACCTACTCTAAATACATGTTATCCCTTAAAAATAATGATTCAATTATATAAAATATATTTAAATATTATTAAGATTATGAAACAACCATTATCCGCCTTTCCCTCATTTGTAGTAAAATGATAATGTTGCTCGTGCCCATGTGTGGACTTCAACCTCCAGAAAGCTATGTAATTAATTTTTATATTTATACCTTTTATGGATGACTCTAAATAAATATAAATATAAATATAATTAATTTATATTATATTTTTAATATTATTATAATTATATATATGATGGAAATATAGTCAATTTTCAAGGATTGAGATTGACATACAGAAAAATGCATGAAAAATGAAGTTGTTATCACATTGAACAATTATTTAATTAACAAATTGGTAATAAATGAGTGAAAGGATGTTTTTAGTAAATCATATATGGTATGATATATATATATATATATATATATATGATTATGGTTCTATAATATATTTATAAAAAATCTATATTTATTACATAGAAGGTTCGAATGTGTACGAATAAGGACAAGACTTGAGGTAACTGATTTATGTTTCAATCCTATTTTAATCGGTATTTTTATGATTGAATTTATATTGAGGAAATTTTATAATACTTATTTGATAAATTAACTATGTTTTTTTCTCCTTTGGTTATTTATTTATTTCTCAAGTAATTGTACCATTTTCCAGTATATGGTACTTAAAATGATCAGGGAGTTTGTTTTTTAGAAAAATAGAATTTATTTCCTCTTTGGTTGGGAGTATTTTTATTATATGTCCATGTTTTACATATATTGTTTTCATGAATATTTTAACATATTAATTTTAATGTTTAAATTCATTTATATCCTTGCTTTAATTTTTATAAAAATGTTTCAATGTAACCTTCTAGTCATTTTCTGAATGTGGTACTTTTTAATTTTTACAAAAAATGTGAAAAGTGTATTTATTTTAACATACACAAAAAGAATGGAATTTCATTCCATAATGACCACTAAAATCATTAAATATTTCATTAATATTTTCAATTGTTATTTTGAAATAAAATGTTTCCAAAAAAATATATTTTACAAATTATATTTCAAAATGAAAATGGTATTTTCTCAATAAACATTATAGTGATCTCTTAGAGGAGTTTGTATAGGTTGTAATATTCATTTATGTTAATTATGTTTCATTAAGGATATGATCCAATGATACCATCCTTATTATTTCTCTCGATGGTTTATGATTTTTATTATAAAATTTTATGAAGCCTATTTCCATGGGTTATTATGTCACGAACCAGCCCGGGTCGACCCTGAGCCGGTCACCCGAGCCGGTCCGCGGAAAGTGCCGAGGGGCGTTCCCGATCCCCCCGGGATGACAAAAAGTGCCAGGCATTAAAAGTTTCAATCGTTGGGAACGATTTTAGCCCAAACTAAAAACAGGATCAAAAGAACGAAAGTAAACTAAACAAACGGGCAAACACTAAAGACATAAACAAAACTAACCCACGACAAACCTCCACGTGACCTCGCGGGTCACCACCCAACTACGAACCAACGTCGCCCCATCACTGAGCGACTCAAGCCAGGAAAACCTGAACACAAGGAACCTGCAACTGAAGTGGTAAAAGATAGGCGTGAGCAGAAAAGTACTCAGTAGGTGATCCCAACAACAAATCCCAAAGCACTGCCAGTAAACAAAGAATCTACCTATTCCAGGTTTGAACTACAATGTATAAAAGTATGCTTTTATAATGTTTCACATGAAAAAAAACTAAACACGAACCATTACCCTTATTCCTTTTCAAAAGTTGAATTTCTTTTCATTGATTCTAAATTCGTTCTGAACGATAAAGAAGTGTTACATTTTCAGTTTTACCACACAAGAGAAAAACGCATTTTTATTTGAAAGCCATTTCTGCAAGGCAACCAGTACAAGCTGTAAAGAAGAACTAAATGTAACAAGAAGGAAAGAAAACAAGTGCAAGTAAAAGTAAACAGGCAAGGAAAAACCAAGTGCAAGTAAAAAAAAAATAAACCAGAAGTCATCAGCAATAACCATGGGCACACACATACACTCACACACTCACTCACACACACACATACTCACACACGCACACACTCACACCCAAGTGGTCCCCCGTATGCCGACGGAAGGCACCACGCCAGAGATGGTAGAGCACTATGGGTAAATCCCCTAAGGTTCATCTAGCTCGCGTGGGACCCTAGAACCTCGTGTCTCGGTGAAACGTGGCTTAGAAGGCCACGACCCTCAGAAAACGTGGCTTAGAAGGCCACGACCCTCAGAACATGTGGCTTAGAAGGACACGACCCTCAGATATCATATGTTTAGTTAGTGTTGCAATCGTCAATCCAGCTAAGTGAAACAGGGACGACACCCATCCAGCTCACTAGCGCACTAGTTCTAGTCCGCCCACCTAGATACCCAGGGTCTCCCCGTGTGCTCAAACAAGTTTCACATTCACATAGTATGTTTCTTCCTCATATCACAGGCCAAACAAAATATTGCACACAAAAGTCACCATTTCCACACCCAAACAATATTTCAAAACTCACGCACACCAAAAATACCTTTCTAGAAATATAAATGTCATTACCTAATCATTTCGCAAAAACCCCTTTTTGGAAACACTCAAACAAGAGCATAAACAACTTTCACAACCCATAAAGCATTTTTAAAGAGGGATGACACACGCCATTTCATTGAAAACCAGAAACGCACTTAGAAATTTATTTAAGAAACTCAAATCAGCATCTTAAACCTGCAACACATTTGTTTCACAAGTAGAGTCACTTTCCAATCACCAAATGCACCCCACTTTTATCAAGAGCCAAACGGGCCTTTAATCATTTTTTTGAAGGAACACCATTTCCCAAATGAAATCCAAACTTTTGTTCGCGTAATAAAGGAAAACACCTTTCATCAACCAGGAGCCACACATAAAGTTTCCAAAACGAGTTCAAAGGTCACACGACGTTTCCTCTAATCAAGGTTCTAAGAAAACACCATTTTCCATGAACAATACATCTACAAAATTACACACGCCAAAAACATTTCAAAACACAATTTAACATGACTTTCATTATTCAAGAAGAACCATTTAGCAATACTATCATGGAAGCACAAAACTAAATCCAGGAAGAACACTTTCAATGAAACGCTAGAATTAAAAACGGCTTTTATCGTCAGCAGATCACCACACTATAAAAAAAACTACTAAATATTCTTTTAAATTTACTGAAATTCAATAAAAGGCAAGGAATAAATAAATTCTTAATTTAAAGGCGAGTGCAATGGGAGACCTACCTCGAATCGGAATGACGAATGACACGGCCCAAGACTCCTGTTGCGAAAATGGTGCATCGAACTGCGCCGTCAAACAGGTCCTAAAACAGTAGACCATGAAACGGGTTTAACGATCAATAATAACAATATAATAGTAGTAACCAATATATAATGTTAATATCTGTAATAATATAATAATAATAATAACATAGTCATAATAATGACAATAACAATAATAATATAATTAGCATAATAATAATATATCAATAATAGCAATAATAATAATATCATAATATTAATACAATAATAATAATAGGAACAATGCCAATTTAATATAATCATAATATATTAATAATTTAATAATGATAATAATATAAAATAATGTTAACATAATAATATTAATAATAATAATATAATGACAATAGCATAATAATAATAATAATTTAATAATAATAATAAGAATATCATAACATAATAATAATAATAAAAATAATATGATAATAATTAAAATAATAATAAATATATTAGTAATAATAATAATAATAATAATATTAATAATATGTTAGTAATCATAACAACAATAATAATAATAATATGAAATGTTAATATCAATAATAATAACAATAAAAATAATAATAATAATAATAATAAAGTAATATTAACATAATAATAATAATAATAAAATAATATTAACATAATAATAATAATAAAACAATAATAATAATAATATAATAATAATAACATAATTATAATGTTATTAATATGATAAAAATAATTAATCGTTATAAAATTAAAATTAACAAACAAACAAAAATGAAAGAAAAAAAAAAGAAATAAACTTACAGCCTGGTGGGGGGGGGGGTTCGCGCGGGAGGCGGCAGAGCAGGGAAGCTGGGACGACGACGCGGTAGGGAGCGGAGGCAGCCGCTGGGCGTGACGAAGGCGGGGGTGCAGGGGGAGAGAAGGGGCGGCCGCCGGAGAGGGAGCGCGCCGGGGAGGAGCGGGAGCGGGGGTCGGACAGGGGGAGGGTCACCGCCGGAGGGGGAGAGGGAGCGGGTCGCCGGGCTGCGGGAGTGAGGTCGGGAGCCGGAAGCGGGGCAGAGGCTAGGCGGGGTTTGGCCGGAACAGGAGCCGCGCGAGGGAGCGGCCGAGGCCGGGGCGGAGGAGCAGGCGGCCGGTTTGGCCGGAGGTGAAGCCGGGATGGAGGAGAGGAGCAGGGGATGACGGCCGGAGGGAGGGAAGGCCGGCGGAGCGCCGGCGCCGGCGCGAGTCGCGCGAGGGAGAGCCGGACGGCGCCGGTTGCACTGCGAGGGGGGGTGAAGCTGAGGTGGTCGGCAGGATCGGCGGAGGGACTGGGCACCGGGGTGGAGGTCGGATGCCGGCGAGACGGCGGGTGCGGGGCCGGGACGGGAGGAGGTGGTCGCGGTTCGGTTGAGGTGGAGGCGGTTGCAGGCCGCGGCGAGGTCGGGGGAGAGGAGAGAGAGAGAGGTGAGGGGGGGTGGCGGCTGGATAAAGGAATTAGGGTAGGTTTTAGGGTTAAATATATATATATACATGATAAAATAATAATGATAATAATTATAATCATAATAATAATAACACTATAATAATAATAATAAAACTCATAATATTAATAATAATAAAACTTATATAACAATAATAAAACTTATAATAATAATAAATAATAACTTAGTTAATTCAAATAATAATTATTTTGATCAAATATTTAAAATAATAATTATAAAATAATTTAAAAAATGTTACACATATATATATTTATACATATATAGACATATATACAATAATAATAACACAAATAAAAAGGGTATTAACAATAGAATACCAACATGAAAATTATAATATTTAAAACACCGGGTGAACACACTGTCACCCGGGCTGAACGCACGGTCACCGCTAACGATGCGGTGACCGCGCACCGGCGCGAAACCGCCAACGCAAATAATCTCCGAAAAATTTAAATCGGGACCAAGAGAGGAGAAAAATTACTGATGTCCGCGGTCGGGGTGTGACAATTCTCCCCACCACAGACACTTTCTGCCCCCAGAAAGTCACCAGGTCACAAGTCAGCCAAAAATCCAAGTCTATGCCCAACAGTACTAAAGGAACTGAAGAAAACTGAAGTTCTTGGGGATGACCTTACCCTACACAGGTCACACTCGACCGATTCAAGAGAAAACTGGGGTCCGAGATTGAGGGGAGAACACGAAGGGGTTCTCCCCACCACAACAACTTAACTAGTGCAGAAAAGTTGCCATCTAAATAGAACACCCTGGGAAAGGGGGGGGGGGTCGACGTGGGAACTCCCAACCAATTCAAACCAACTCTTATAACACGATTACTACAACACCTCTGTCGAAACCTTGAACCCACGACTAGAGTCAACAACCTTCAATACTAGGGGAAACCCACGAAAACCCTAAACCAAAACATCGAGTTAGAAACATGGCCCACTGAAATCCATGAAACACAACCACATCTGACGAGCATTGCTAAACAAAGGTCAACCCACCGAAGAGTCAAACACACTTTTAAGAAACACATACGATTCAGAAACAACACATCCACATAATCCAGACTACTTGGATTATAATAGAGCAAGTCCATGATAACCCCCATGGTAAAACAATGAACATACAACAACGTCAAAACTTAACAGCAGAAAAACAAGTACTAAAAGACCTTGATTGTTCCACTGCTAACACGGAACACAAAACCTGGACCAAGGCTTCACACCCCTGGGGCCTCCTGACTGTGCGCGAGCTTCACCCCGAGACTTGTGGCTGGGGCTCGGATGGCTGAAGCATCTTCTGCCTCACAGTCAGGTACTGACATTCTCCCATCACAGCTTCCTCTTCAAGCAACGCTTCTTTCAAAACTTCTCCAGATGACCCAGACAACCACAACGATGAAACGTCTTCGGAGGGTTGCGACAAGACGACTATAAATGCCCGAAACGACCACACTGAAAGCATACCATCGAACGATCTGATGAACTGGAAGCTGGGACCAAAGGGAATAACTCATTAGGAACAGGTATCTCTGGCACCTTTTCCTCACCAGTGGGGGAACTCTTACGAACGACAGGGGACGCTGAAGGATTAACCACCTGCACACCGGAAACCAACTCAGCCAAGAATGCTTCCTCTACAAGCTTCTCGAAACAAGGGTTTTTAGAAGGGAGGACTCGCTCCTTGATCTCTGGACGCAGACCCCCAGTGAAAAGAGAGACCTTCATGAGCTCATGCGACACTACATCTGGAGAAAAGGAAATTAGTTCCTTGAAATGGTCAACATATGCCTTCACCGTCCGTCGACCTTGTTGAATATGCACAAGCTCACTCTTTTCTCCAGCTTCACTTCCTCAGGTACAAACCATTGGATGAAAACAGTTTTAAAGACATCCCACGTCATTTGACCTTGCGTTGACGGTGGGGTAACCATCTTCCACTGGTCCAGAGCTGGACCCTCAAACAACTCCATAATTACACGGACCTTAACACTATCGGGAGTTCCCAATATTCTAAAGACACGTTCCACTTCCTCGAGCAATTTCACTGCTTCTAACGGACCCTGATCACCATGGAGAATAGGCGAAGTCTGAGGAGGACCAAAAACTGGGCATGACATATCCGAATCCCTAGAGACCTTTCTGGGCGGCATTTCCGGAGCGATATATAAAACTCAAAGCCAAAACCAACATCAAATCGAAGCAACATCAATAAAAGCGTATTCATCAAAAATAGTCAGCACAAGGACCAAACAGATACAACACAACCCAAAACAAAATATCCTCTTTAAAATTCCCTTTTCATTTTTGATTTCAAAACCACCCTTTTTCAAGATCACTTTCCAAAAACCAATCCACTTTCAAACCAAAACTTTCCAAAACCGTTTCCCATTTAAAACCAATTTAGAAAACAAGATCAAGCCCTTAATTTCAAATACACACCCAGGTAATATCATGAACCGTTGCACATGTCTTTATCCACATTCCATTCATACGTGCATCAACACACACTTTCCATGCATTCTCACACATGTGCAGACGTTCATAAAGAAGAACCGAGGTTTCAACCCAAATCATTCTTATCCAATTCCAAGAAAACAACAGATTTCCAAATCAAGAGATTTCAGTTTTAAAACCCATTTCATATATTTAAAGTCCTTTAAAAGAAACCAGTCTAATTTTCAAAAACCCCTTTTTCATTTCCAACTACGCACTCACACCGACCAAAACGGAAACAACATCCAAATTTGCATCAATCACAGAAATGAGGGACTAGTAGTCACACTCAACCTGGCGACATGGTAGTGGGCCATGTCCCAAGTCAGCGTCGACCACTAGGAGGAATTCAAACCACGTACTCGGACTCCACATGGGTCACTACTCCATGTGAGATTACGATGTAACATCGGCTTGCCTCCATTATCATCTCTCAATCCAAGACAAACCAGGAAAGACAAGGACACAATTCCCGAACTACCCCTGGTAACTCGAGGATCAGTGCGAGCAAGAGTTCGCGACGCTCTTCCCGTACCTACCCCTCGAGTTCCGACAGTCCTAATCTCCTTCTACCGGACAACCCAAATAACAAGAACCACCTCTGATACCATTTTGTCACGAACCAGCCCGGGTCGACCCTGAGCCGGTCACCCGTGCCGGTCCGCGGAAAGTCCCGAGGGGCGTTCCCGATCCCCCCGGGATGGCAACAAGTGCCGAGCATTAAAAGTTTCAATCGTTGGGAACGATTTTAGCCCAAACTAAAAACAGGATCAAAAGAACGAAAGTAAACTAAACAAACGGGCAAACACTAAAGACATAAACAAAACTAACCCACGACAAACCTCCACGTGACCTCGCGGGTCACCACCCAACTACGAACCAACGTCGCCCCATCACTGAGCGACTCAAGCCAAGAAAACCTGAACACAAGGAACCTGCAACTGAAGTGGTAAAAGATAGGCGTGATCACAAAAGTACTCAGTAGGTGAGCCCAACAACAAATCCCAAAGAACTGCCAGTAAACAAAGAATCTACCTATTCCAGGTTTGAACTACAATGTATAAAAGTATGCTTTTATAATGTTTCACTTGAAAAAAAAACTAAACACGAACCATTACCCTTATTCCTTTTCAAAAGTTGAATTTCTTTTCATTGATTCTAAATTCGTTCTGAACGATAAAGAAGTGTTACATTTTCAGTTTTACCACACAAGAGAAAAACGCATTTTTATTTGAAAGCCATTTCCGCAAGGCAACCAGTACAAGCTGTAAAGAAGAACTAAATGTAACAAGCAGGAAAGAAAACAAGTGCAAGTAAAAGTAAACAGGCAAGGAAAAACCAAGTGCAAGTAAAAAAAAAATAAACCAGAAGTCATCAGCAATAACCATGGGCACACACACACACTCACACACTCACACACACACACACATACTCACACACGCACACACTCACACCCAAGTGGTCCCCCGTATGCCGACGGAAGGCACCACGCCAGAGATGGTAGAGCACTATGGGTAAATCCCCTAAGGTTCATCTAGCTCGCGTGGGACCCTAGAACCTCGTGTCTCGGTGAAACGTGGCTTAGAAGGCCACGACCCTCAGAAAACGTGGCTTAGAAGGCCACGACCCTCAGAACACGTGGCTTAGAAGGCCACGAACCTCAGATATCTTATGTTTATTTAGTGTTGCAATCGTCAATCCAGCTAAGTGAAACAGGGACGACACCCATCCGGCTCACTAGCGCACTAGTTCTAGTCCGCCCACCTAGATACCCAGGGTCTCCCCGTGTGCTCAAACAAGTTTCACATTCACATAGTATGTTTCTTCCTCATATCACAGGCCAAACAAAATATTGCACACAAAAGTCACCATTTCCACACCCAAACAATATTTCAAAACTCACGCATGCCAAAAATACCTTTCTAGAAATATAAATGTCATTACCTAATCATTTCGCAAAAAACCCTTTTTGGAAATACTCAAACAAGAGCATAAACAACTTTCACAACCCAGAAAGCATTTTTAAAGAGGGATGACACACGCCATTTCATTGAAAACCAGAAACTCACTTAGAAATTTATTTAAGAAACTCAAATAAGCATCTTAAACCTGCAACACATTTGTTTCACAAGTAGAGTCACTTTCCAATCACCAAACGCACCCCACTTTTATCAAGAGCCAAACAGGCCTTTAATCATTTTTTTGAAGGAACACCATTTCCCAAATGAAATCCAAACTTTTGTTCGCGTAACAAAGGAAAACACCTTTCATCAACCAGGATCCACACATAAAGTTTCCAAAACGAGTTCAAAGGTCACACGACGTTTCCTCTAATCAAGGTTCTAAGAAAACACCATTTTCCATGAACAATACATCTACAAAATTACACACGCCAAAAACATTTCAAAACACAATTTAACATGACTTTCATTATTCAGGAAGAGCCATTTAGCAATACTATCATGGAAGCACAAAACTAAATCCAGGAAGAACACTTTCAATGAAACGCTAGAATTAAAAACAACTTTTATCGTCAGCAGATCACCACACTATAAAAAAAACTACTAAATATTCTTTTAAATTTACTGAAATTCAATAAAAGGCAAGGAATAAATAAATTCTTAATTTAAAGGCGAGTGCAATGGGAGACCTACCTCGAATCGGAATGACGAATGACACAGCCCAAGACTCCCGTTGCGAAAATGGCGCATCGAACTGCGCCGTCAAATAGGTCCTAAAACAGTAGACCATGAAACGGGTTTAACGATCAATAATAACAATATAATAGTAGTAACCAATATATAATGTTAATATCTGTAATAATATAATAATAATAATAACATAGTCATAATAATGACAATAACAATAATAATATAATTAGCATAATAATAATATATCAATAATAGCAATAATAATAATATCATAATATTAATACAATAATAATAATAGGAACAATGCCAATTTAATATAATCATAATATATTAATAATTTAATAATGATAATAATATAAAATAATGTTAACATAATAATATTAATAATAATAATATAATGACAATAGCATAATAATAATAATAATTTTATAATAATAATAAGAATATCATAACATAATAATAATAAAAAAAATAATATGATAATAATTAAAATAATAGTAAATATATTAGTAATAATAATAATAATAATAATAATATTAATAATATGTTAGTAATCATAACAATAATAATAATAATAATATGAAATGTTAATATCAATAATAATAACAATAAAAATAATAATAATAATATAATAATAATAATAATAATAAAGTAATATTAACATAATAATAATAATAATAAAATAATATTAACATAATAATAATAATAAAACAATAATAATAATAATATAATAATAATAACATAATTATAATGTTATTAATATGATAAAAATAATTAATCGTTATAAAATTAAAATTAACAAACAAACAAAAATGAAGGAAAAAAAAAGAAATAAACTTACAGCCTGGGGGGGGGGGGTTCGCGCGGGAGGCGGCGGAGCAGGGAAGCTGAGACGGCGACGCGGCAGGGAGCGGAGGCAGCCGCTGGGCGCGGCGAAGGCGGGGGTGCAGGGGGAGAGCAGGGGCGGCCGCCGGAGAGGGAGCGCGCCGGGGAGGAGCGGGAGCGGGGGTCGGACAGGGGGAGGGTCACCGCCGGAGGGGGAGAGGGAGCGGGTCGCCGGGCTGCGGGAGTGAGGTCGGGAGTCGGAAGCGGGGCAGAGGCTAGGCGGGGTTTGGCTGGAACAGGAGCCGCGCGAGGGAGCGGCCGAGGCCGGGGCGGAGGAGCAGGCGGCCGGTTTGGCCGGAGGTGAAGCCGAGATGGAGGAGAGGAGCAGGGGATGACGGCCGGAGGGAGGGAAGGCCGGCGGAGCGCCGGCGACGGCGCGAGTCGCGCGAGGGAGAGCCGGACGGCGCCGGTTGTGCTGCGAGGGGGGGTGAAGCCGAGGTGGTCGGCAGGATCGGCGGAGGGACTGGGCACCGGGGTGGAGGTCGGACGTCGGCGAGACGGCGGGTGTGGGGCCGGGACGGGAGGAGGTGGTTGCGGTTCGGTTGAGGTGGAGGCGGTTGCAGGCCGCGGCGAGGTCGGGGGAGAGGAGAGAGAGAGAGGTGAGGGGGGTGGCGGCTGGATAAAGGAATTAGGGTAGGTTTTAGGGTTAAATATATATATATATATGATAAAATAATAATGATAATAATTATAATCATAATAATAATAACACTATAATAATAATAATAAAACTCATAATATTAATAATAATAAAACTTATATAACAATAATAAAACTTATAATAATAATAAATAATAACTTAGTTAATTCAAATAATAATTATTTTGATCAAATATTTAAAATAATAATTATAAAATAATTTAAAAAATGTTACACATATATATATATTTATACATATATAGACATATATACAATAATAATAACACAAATAAAAAGGGTATTAACAATAGAATACCAACATGAAAATTATAATATTTAAAACACCGGGTGAACACACTGTCACCCGGGCTGAACGCACGGTCACCGCTAACGATGCGGTGACCGCGCACCGGCGCGAAACCGCCAACGCAAATAATCTCCGAAAAATTTAAATCGGGACCAAGAGAGGAGAAAAATTACTGATGTCCGCGGTCGGGGTGTGACATATTAAATAAGGAAATGATGAAGTTTTATGAACTATGTTTCCATTCAATGGGTTGTGTTATGATGATATGGTTAATGTTTTATGATCTTGTGAAACACATATGTATGAAATTCATTATGTTTTTGGTGGGCAGATAACTATATATCCCTCTAACTCATTGGGTAATGGTTTATATATCATGTGATAATTATGGTAAATGAGTTTATTTTCTTGATACACAGTGGGTAAAAGTTAGGGATGCTCAATTGACTATGTGAGATAGGTGGTGATGTCTGATCCATTATTATATTGGATGTATTAGTCGATTTATTATCAACTATGATATGCCAGTCTTAATAGTTAACATTTACAAATGAAATGGAATCTATGCCTATGACAGGGCCATAATTTTATGACATGTTTTTATGATTGTGATTTAAACTAGTGGTTCATTATTCATTAATAATGACCACCTCTTATAATTCATGTATTTCAAATACTAAATTTTTATGGAATGATTCATTAATATGATCCATGATAAATTAGGTATGAACATTTTAGGTCATTTTCATAATCTCATACCCTTATGAATATCTTATTCTTATATTTGATAATCGATTGATATCTCCCTTGTTTTCATATACCGAGATTCTGAGATCACCCTTTCTTATGTTTCCATTGCATTGGTTATAAAAAAGGTTTTATGTAGTTTATATCTATGAAGATTACTACTCATGAAGATCCTTTTGGGAGATGTTTAGTATCTTCCATGAAATATGAAGATTGTGTATCTAGTCTCCAAAGACACTAAACCATTATGGTTCTGGTGTGTATCATAATGTTATATATTGAATATTTATCTAAAATGAGATAATATTTATGTATAAAATTCTTAAGTATCCTTATTGGAGTCCTTTACCCACATAATTATAGATCATCCCAAGCTACTAATACCCCATTATGCAAACAAAAACCTTCTATGGGGTTTTCAATCTTCAAAAATCTTAATAATCCTTAGTGACATAGTCTTTATCCATCTCTTGAGTTCCCAAACAATTGATGGGATACCTACATTAGACCAGAAAGTCTCTAATTTTGAATCTTAACAATGAAAGAAACACATATAATTTTCATAGTATCAAAAAACCAATCCTCTAAGGAAGCGTACAAAAGCACATTTATACACAACATATGGTTAAGTATTAAGGGGAACACTTACCTCAACATTAAAGTTACCACTATTTTATTCATGCTATCCAAATCCCAATCCAATCTCATACCAATCGTCACCAAGCTATTAATATCCTCCCATTCACTTAAATACTCTATTAACCATTTCTAAAAATTTATAGTTTAACTGAAAAATTAATTCAATGACGCTTATATACTAAAAACTCATTGAGTCCATTGTGTTAGAAAAACATTGAACAATAGTGAGTAAAAGATCCATTCCATGATTCTAGAACCCCTTCTTGAAAAATATTTATAAATTGATACCCAATCGATAACCAATTTTGTACCAATTTTGTTAAATACCAATAAAAATGAAAAAGGTTATTTACCTAAATCTAAATGTTGAGAAACATGGTAAATTATTCTTCATTCAATTTCCTCTAGCCATTTCAAAAATAACCTCCATTTTTCAAAGATGATTCCACTATACTATAGTGGTAAAATCTATAAACCCCTCAATAGATACATCCTAAATATAGGGAATAATAAGAAAAAGAATATTGGAGTAATGGGAGGGTAGAAAATCACTTTAATGATAATGAAACTCCCTATTGGTTATCATTTGTACAAGGTGAATATTATGGAGAAATGAAGGGAGGAGAGGGGCATTGAACCTTTAATTTATCAAGCTCAAGGAAGAGTCACCTTGAGTGGATGATTAATATAAAACAAGACTTCACCTCCCCATAATTTCCAAAACAGGTTGGTCCCTACTATGTACCGGGTTGACTTTTACTCGGTACCCAATGCGGTACCTGAAACCTAGTACATGCCTATAGTTTGACTGATGGTAATCCTGGTGTACATCCCATAGATAAATCATCGGGTACTCGGTTTCATTACATTGAGTACTTGGTGGATTTATACAAATTAATTTTAGTAGTAATTCCACCCCCACCATAATCTGCTCATCAAAAAAACTATAAAATCCCATACCCTTTAAATTTGACCTTAAATTAATGTTAAACCCTTACAAACTCAATAAAAAATACTAACTCAAAAATAGTCTTACTCCTATTCCATAAAAATTCAAATTTTCTTTAAAATTAGTAACTTTTAATAATAAGATTCATTACAAACTCCACACCATAGGATTTCTTGTCATAGTGAATAATCCATGAAGATATCCCAATTATTAATTATTACATTGGAAGATTGATCCATCACATGTTTTTGATTCTATATTTCAAACTATCCTACTTTTCTTGATCTTGTTCTATACAACTTTTTTTCACTAGAAACGTATGATTTGATCATTTAAACATATAAAGCATCCCTAAAATGTTATATCTAATACTTCTACCACCTAGTTGTATCAAATTCATTATGAAAAGCATCAATAGAATATTTATAGGGTTGAATTCAATTGGAATTCATAGGAATTTATCACCATGACAACAAAATCTATACCGAAATCATAGTTTCTACACTCAAGAAACACCATGCAAAAAACCATGCATTACTTCTTCAGTTACACCATGTCTCCTATTTCATAACATTAATTATCTCGTTAATTTATTAATCCATTTTCATAATCTAATCTTAGGGTAACAACCTTTTCTATCATTTGTGAGTAATCTAACACACTGATATTACTTACAAATATCTCATAGATCCATTTCCAAGTATATATATTTGATCCAAATGGTATTCACTTACATGAACCTTGACACTGGGGAAAATTCCTTAGTCACCCTACTCAAACATCTACCTTATTCAGAAATCAATCGATGATATTGTCCATTCCTCACATGAGTATACTCAAAATGACTGATAGGGACCTCCCCAAGATAGAATTTCCCATATCATCATCCCACTAATTTATTCCCTTTAGAATACCAACATCCCTATAAGACTACGACACAAGAGCCTTTCTCATCAAAATCAACCAATATCAACCCCCAAGACCTGCTCTCAGATTACGTGATTTTAGGCTTCCCAAAACAACCCTCACCCAATCCGACTAAACCTTGATCATCAATTCTGATCATTGAAAATATCTATACTAAAAGTAAATCTCATTATTTTTCCATATAATCAATCCAAACTTATTAGAAAACCCATTCCTCTATCTTTTAAATCCCATACACACATGGTACGACACCACATTTCATCTTTGGAAAGAATATAAGTCTCTTTTCACATCCTAACTAGACTCATACGAGACAAACCTAATCCATCATCAGCATGATATAGTAATCGAAATGTTTGGGGGGATTTATGTTGAAAACCAATCCAAAACTAACTACAACACATCTTCCTTTATAATCATTTTACCAAGATATTTAATGATTTAAAAATTAATTTTTCCAAGGATAGTTTCACTAGGATACTACCCATCAAAGGCACTCTCGTTTTACACATAAAATTCCATGTGAGACTACATATAAAAAATAACTTGATAATTCCATGTTACTCACCAAATGAACATAACCTAGTTTCCTATCCATTTCCCCATTCAACCCAAACCCCATACAGTATAAATTTTCTTCAACCATGGATCCAAAAAATAAAAGTTTCATAAACACACATAATATGTATATCACAAGATCTCACTCAATATGCTTTCATACCTCAAATGGATTTATAATTCTACTCCATAATAATAGGTTCTTTCTTGATTTAAAACACAACCCAATCTCCTAAGATAAAACTAGAAGCTAATTACTACATATTACCCCTTTAATAAATGAAAAAGTATCCCTCATAAAGAAATAATGTTTCATTTATATATGAAATAACTAAATAATTGGATAATAATAATAATAAACATAACCCCACATTAATCAAGTGTCATTATATTGTCAAAATAACGTACCCATTATCCACTTAACCTAGGTTGAACCATCATATTCACCTAGTAAAATGCTCAATAACACATTTATTAGCATTATGAAAATGAATAAAAACAAAATCACTTTCCTTTAAAGATAGTGAGGGTCAACAATTACACTTACCAACATCCTCAAATGACCATATAAACACCTAAGACAACATCTTTATCATCATATCAACTCACAATATCAAGAGTCACATCTCATTATCCTTAGAAAACATCATTAATGTCTCATCCTACTCAAGGGTCTCAAACCAACCAATATCTCTTATCCTTAATAACCAAAAACCTAAAAAAATTACCAAACCATAAATATGAATTTCTTAATCTGAACGATTCCAAAGGCATATGATACCCATATCTATACACTATGAGGTTATGGTATACCATGAGAATGATTGTAATTAATATATATAAAAACATGAATATAAAAATTCAACAACAATGATTTCAACTAGTTAATTTTCCACCAATATGATATTTGGTAAACAATAAAATAAATTATTATTAATGTTTTATTTATTGAAAACAAATTCTAAACATTATCTTAACGATTTTTATTTCCTGAAACCCATTTTTTAAAACTATGTTCCTTCTCCAAAAACAATTTCTCACTGACATGAACTTTTACACATGTCTAGTATACCTATATGCCTAGCATGATTCATGAACTCACACACTCTTTCCACACCAGGATATTATTAAAATAAAAAATTAATCTAAAAACACCATACTTCTCTAAATATCTCAATCATAATTGTAAAAATCATGAACAATAGTCACATACGACTATTAATTTTGAATTTCACCACACAGGTGTTTGTAATGCACAATAGTAGTGTCATAATAGTAAAACAATAATAAAACAATCACAAAGACCTAGTAATTTTGGATTCCACCATTATGTTTTTTGAAATGAAAAATATTGGTCTAGATCCTAGGATTTGAAAATTACTTTCACTATTTATGAAGTACCCAAATCATAATACAACAAATATAATGTTATAATACCCTTTTTTGATGCCTTGAATAAGGTATTCCTAAAAAATGAGCAATCTAGTGGCACCAAAAGATATTAGACATGCCACCCTATATGTTAGAGGTTATCATTACTAAAAATGGGAGTAATGCCATTTTTTTGGAAAAATAATGGTATTGGTCCATCTATACTAATGGTTACTCTTTCCATTAGTATATCCTATTTATAGGAAGGCCATTTCAATGGTGTCCTTAAAACTTTAGTATAAATAATTATATACCAATGGTTTCTAAAAAACCATTTTTATAGAGTAGACAACAACAACAATATTTTATAAACCATTAGTATTACCTTATACACTTATCCCATCAATGTGGCATCTTATCCTCCCTTCTCACTCCTATCCAGAATAGACCTTGTGTGTGTCCTTCAATTTTATTCCCCATATGTATAAATATATCATTATTTTAGGTTTTGATTCTACTGTTATTTTATATTAAATTGGCGAGTTCCAAATACATTATATCTTCTAACAAGAATCATTTTTATATTTTTAGGTATAAAAAACTAACTAAAATTATTTTATGTAAGTATTATTAAAGATTCATTGAAAGTGTGTTTGTTTTGATAATATTTTTTTATTGAATTTTATAATAACTCTAATAACACGTGACATATTTTTTTTAATTAATTTACTCATCCCTTCTATTTAAATATAATATAAACCTATTATATCTTATAATATATTTATGTATATCTATAATTATATGTTTAATTTCTTTTTTTATTTTATCAATATATTAGGGGTTTATGAAAATATTCATTTAATTTTTTTTACTAATTGAAATTATTCATTATAGGTCTTACAAATTTCGGGATTTAAAATTTAATATATGTTTTGAATATATATATTGGTCTTATTTTCATAAAAGTTGAATACGTAAGGGAGTTTATTGTTATGCGAACACATTTCTTAAATTATTTTAATTTTGTGGAAAACATATTTATATAACAGTGCATTTTATTTCTTTTAATATGTCTAATGATATGTTTTTTATTATGCCTTATTCATTGAGTTGTTTTTTAGTAATAAATTTTTATTAATTATTCCATAATAAATAGTTACTCATTTTACAACTAATATAATCTAGTTATTGACCACCCTCAATTAATTCTATATTTAGTTTGTAACTTGTGAACTTCAGACCACTATAACTAATATGGTTCCTATTTTATATATATTTCTATATTTTATATTATATTTATCACAAGGACCAATTTTTTAGTTATTCTATACATAAACTTTTTTATGGGGTATTATGATTATATATATATATATAGTATTTTGTTACATATATAGTATTTTTTATCTTTTATATTATAATTCTCATATGCACTAATTTGTCAGTTAATAATTTATATAAAGTGAAAAATTATCATTTACATAAATATATTTTAGACTTAAACTAAATCTTATTTTATTAGTTTTATGAAATTATATATAACACTTTTTCAATATAATCTATAGAATTTGGATGTATGAAATTGATCGGATGTCAAGTGATTTTCGAAACTTGTTAGATATTCTTTTCTGTTTTGTTTTTAAGAATTTATCAGATAGAGATAGTATACACTAACCATGTTCTAATTATTTTGGATGACCTTAGTCAAGTCATGATGATGTTATCTACCATAAAAAAAAATCTGGTTTTCAAAATGTATGGTATAAAATTGGTGAGATAATACAACCTTAAAATTTTTATTATCAGAATGTGTGGACTAGATTAAAGAATTTATTGTATGAATCCATTATATTTATTTATCATCATGAGAAAACAAATTATGTTAATGAAAGAAGTCATTGATATGAGTACACATTATTAATGTGACGAACATTATGATATTAAAAGGGTGAATGAATTTATGGATGTAACCATGACTCTAGTATATTAGAAATGTGGTAAAATTAAAAAGAAGAAATTTTTAATATGACCGTTTCAAGGGAAAACCATGTATTGAATTTCTAATACTAACATTGATTATATTCATACATTTTATAGGTAATTAATTCTATATAATAGATATACTCCCTCAAACCATTATATGGCATGAAAGTTAATTGAAACACTTGGATTTTTGAAAAAATCATGATTTCCAAAAATCTTAAAACTTATACTAGGAGGAAACCAATAGCCAAAAAGATTATATAAAATGTAGAACATCAATATGGAAGCTAAATCCATATGGAACACCATCTTTTGTTCCATAGAAAGTAATGTAGTAATTTTTATTTATTTATGAACTCTAAAATATTTTCATGTATGATGAGATATCAATAAATATGTGATTTCATGATATAGAGAGAAATAAAGATGAATATGGGTTCATTCATCCAATAAATGGATTAATATGGTTGAAATTTGATGATTTGTATCCTAATTTTTTATCCTAGGTGCATATTATATCATGTGATAATTTTAATCCATTTGGTTCGATGCTTACTTCGCATAACATACAGATATTTTTCATACAAATTTATAACTTCCCTCCATGGATGTGTATGAAAATCCAATCACTTTTATCAGTATACTCAAATATGTACCTTATGATCCTTGAAATGATATAAATGTAAACCTTCAACATTTAATAAATGATTTGAAGAATATTTTTAATGTGGGTGTGTGTACAGACAATTCTTTTGCCAAAGACATATTTCATAAACATACTACGCTTATGTGGGTGATAATTTTTTTCCTACTTATGAAATAATGCATGGATGTAGCATGTAGGTAGAAATTTCTTATCCTATTTTTTGAAATAATAAATGAACGAGATGAATTAAATAACATTATAATTTTTTTATGAGACATCGATCATTTTTTTCCAATGGATCATCCATATAAGAATTATCATTGAAGGTTTGACAATACCATGGAGATCGAAAATCCACCTCAATGTTTGTGCATAACTGATGTGATTAATAAATTATAAGATTCTAGTTTTTAATTTGGGAATGGTCAGATTATATATGGAAAGAATAATTTTTTTGATGCTAAATCCATTAACAATTGGAAGAAGAAAACTGTCTTATTTGATTTTTCTTATTGGCTAGCCATTTTTTAGGATATGGTTTGAATAAAATAAACATTGAATACATTATATTTGACATATTTTCAATTATTATAAATATATATGAGAATAAAATATATGATTTATGATTACAATAGGACTTGGTTGATGGGGGTATCATATCATAATTCCATCATGTGTATATCATGGAAACTAAATGGAATGTTCCATGTTAATAATATGGGATGAAACCTTAAAAAATCCATTTATATAAGTACTATAGACTATCAGAGTTTATAATTTCTGTTCTTGTAATATATCAAAATGGGTCAAGATAATAGAGTTGAATCTAAAATCATTTAAGACTCATGATTATCATGTCCTTCTTCATGAGTTGATTCCAATAAAAATATTTTAGCTACTATCCAATAATTCAAGGATGTAAGTGATTTTATTACGCCATTTTTATAGATAATTTTTTTCTAAAAAAATTATATCTCTTTTTTGAAAAAAACATATTGGAAGATACACCATTAATTGTTTGTGAGTTAGATAAAAACTTTTTTTTATCATTTTTCAAACACATGTTGCATATAACATTCTATTATACAACTAAAATACTTCTTAGAGGACCTATTTATTTTAATTGGATGTATCCAATTGAAATTAATATGTACACATATAAGTATTATGTTTAGGAAAGGAATAATCCTTAATGTTTTATTTTGAAGTGTTACTTGGATTAGGAATGTATGGATTTCTGTTCAATGTATTTGAATGATATGACCACAATAAATAATTGGATAATGAGAAATGAATAATAACATCATGATAAAATTGAAAGCATTTTTTATCACTTCCTCAAATAAGGGGAATTTATTGATTATATAGATTGATTATAATTATCCATTCAGGGTGAGAGACTCCACATCACATAGTCTTGTTTAACTATGATTTGTTCGATGACTATATCATGTAAGGAAATTGAAAATGTATATTTTATCTCATCCAATGTAACTGTACATAAGTGTTATAAAATTATTATCTTATTCTTCAATTCACATAAAAAATTAATAAATAGAAGTCAGCATTCATTACCTTTGATAAAGAGATAGAATTTTCATAGAAAATAGTTTCCTCCATTTTTGAAATTACAGAAAAAATATCACTGAAATAAAATAAAAAAATTAATATTCATTTAAATTTATTAATAATTTATATTTTAGGTATTGAGTTTACCTAATAACACTATTTCTGTAGAAATAATAGCTTTGTTTTTTGGTACTTATTATGTTGTTTTTGAATGAAAATCAATTATAGTCAATGGGTATAAATTTATTATCACTGAATAAGAAGTGAGAATGAGAACCCAACATGATGATGTTATGGTTACTGAAACAACAAACTGGTATGAAACTGCATCAAATAGTTGGAATCGATATAAAAATGTATCTTATTATGGATTTTTTGAGAAAATACTAATTTTGGATTATTAATCTCAAGTTTGAGACTCTATGTTGAAATTAAATTTGTTTGATTCAATGAAGATACATGGAACATTTATTGATGACTATGTATTTCATGTCATTAACATAATTAATACTCTTTCTATTAATAAGCCATTTATTTTTTTATTATTTGAGAAACAAATTTTTTATGTTAAAGATTAATTAATACATAAATTTGATTTCATTACTGATGTAATCCGAAAATAAATTTTTGATGGAGGTTCCAATGAAATTAACACCATCATTACCCCATTGGCCTTAATAAATTTATTACTAATGATGACTCAAATATTCCAATTACAAGACTACATTGTGCACCTAAATTTTTGGTGGGTAATATATATAATCAAACATTTATGTTCTAAGTTACTTTTCATTATCTTAACTTGGGTTTTATTAGGTTGAAAAAATTCAAATTTCTATAATGTTAGTTTCATGTATTTTGTATCCAACATGAACTTTATGTGAATTTTAAATATAAATTGGTTACATTTTTATTTGATTTATTTTTTATTATATTTAATGGAACTATATTATAACCTTAAAACCGAAAAAATAAAAAAATTTATTTTTATCAAAACAAGAAGAATTGTACTAAAACATATTAAACTAATAAGAATGTAAAACAATAACAATGAGTAAGAATGACCTAACAGAAAAAGTCAAATGAAAAAATGATCAAAACCATAATATTAACCAAATTAACTAACAAAAAATGGAAAAGTGACCAAAATGAAACAAATACCTAACCAAAACTGAATTAGATCAAATTAAAAATAAAATAATAAAAAAATATTATACCTTTTTTTTTAAATTCTAATTAGAATGTGTTTATTTTTATATGTCACATCTTTTATGTTTTTATATTAATTTAATTATATAAGATATGATTATGTTACCACACTACATATCCATTATTTTTATTGATAATTGGTATCCCTTAATTAAGTCACATCACCTTATCTTTCTTATTTAGAATACATATTACATAAATATTTCTAATTAAATGAATAAATTTTCCAGTGTTAGAAATGAAAAATATTGAAGAAATTCAAAGGAAGAGGATGTCTGATAATAATTTCCACATGAGAGAGATGTGAGTTCCTCACCTGATACATGTTGTGAGTATAATATTTCTAATAAATATCAATAATATATAATGTAATGTAATTAATCTTTTTACAAATTTTAATCAAGAACAATCAACGGTGAGAGAAATTTTGTCTAACCAACCCCATGGAAGTGGTTATCATCATAATGATTCAATGGGGGGTGGTACAAGATCTACTTAAACCACTCATCATAGTTGATCACACACATTATCTTTGTTAGATACACAATTTATCTCTATTTCTTTTCCCATGGTTCTGTTAGAGGCTCCCATGATATTTAGTCACCCAATACCATCACCACCATTTAAGTCTGATCCTAATGATATATATTTTCCTTATCGGTTGATGTCTCACATTCCCAATATTTATTATCCTATTAAATAGATGTCTATAATAACTAATTTTCCAACTACTTCTCTCTCTATCTCTAGGACTTTATGGCCATGCTCCTTCAACTTATTATCTTTGTAACATCCCAGTTCTGGGTGCCACTCAACGGGTGCCCCGAACCCAGTTCGCCACATGACCTCAAGCGCATTTCCCCAAACTCCAAAGGCTTCTGACTAGCAGCGAGGGCCCAGGTCTGATAGTAGGGAAACTATGCCTTCATTTGTCATAGTGTAGCGCAGTGAAATAAAATAGAAAGCATACAGCAACAACGGAAGCAATAAACCATACACATTTTAAATAAATACTGCAGTAAAAGATAACCAACAGTTATATAGATGATGATGCAACATGTATTACGTTCTAAGAAAACAACCAAAACATGTTACACAACAATACAGTATAATGCAATATAGAGTACATCAAAACCAAAATAGAACAGCTGGCAGCATCGTGAGCCTGATCTAGGTCCCATGCTCCCCTACACCTCATCAACACTCATGTACCTATATAAGGACCCTTGCGCTTATCCACACTTGCAGAAATGTAATCTGTTTGGGGCCGAAGACATGACCCCAAACAGGGTGTGAGAAATAAATCCCAGAAGGCACCCACCAAAGGACCGTGTCCAACTGTGTGAAAATATGCAACTACAGTGTGCAAAAGTAAAAGCAGTAAACCAATAAGTACTCAAAAGTAACTATCACTACTAGTTTCTTTTCCATTTTCGTAGTATTTATTTAATCATTCAAAATAGGGAAAATCACCACAATGCATTTTCTATATAAACAGTCAGTGTCCTCAGACACGCAAACCCGTATCCTCAGGTAATCAGAATCTTGCCCTCAGGAACTTCCCTCAGGCATAACAGATATTTCCCTCAGGTGTATCAAGTGTTTCCCTCAGGAACAGAAGTCACTGCCCTCAGGAATACAAAAAGTTTCCCTCAGGAGAAATAGAACTTTGCCCTTAGGATAAGAAGTACTATGCCCTCAGGCTAAACCAACAGTGCCCTTAGGCTTAAAAGAACACTTCCCTCAGGCTAAGCAAGTAACTGGGCCGATCCCAACATATAATCAAGAAATTATATAAAATTTATCTCAAGACAATTTAAAGCATGCTAAATTTTATGTTATACCCTCGGGTAACCTGGCCAAATGGATAAGCAGAGGAACGCACCCCCGGGGTGGTCCTGGATCCAAGTAGTGATCACAAACAACAATTTATTATCACATTTAATCACCTATGCAATTCTAGGTATTCAAAACATCCAAGGCCTCAGCCACACGACACCCTAACATGGGTTCGTAGCTCAACAATTCACACAAACAAACAACAGTTTGAAATTAAACACCAAGCCACCTACCTTAAACGCCCCTGAACGGTATACGTGAATGACGATCCTCGAATCGTCCAAGAACGACGTAGATCTTAGGTGAAAGAAAACCTCATTAAAACCTAAATAAATTCCCCTCGGGAAATAATTGGTAAGAACTACACAAGGATAGGAGAGGGATTACCCGTGCGGTTCGAGGGAGATTGACGGTGCAGAAAATGGATTCCCGGTACTCGATCTGGAGCTCCTCGAAGATCCGGCCGTCCCTCCCGAGCCTCCCTCCAGTTCTAAGCTTCCTCTGTGAACAGAGGAGTCTACTGCCTGTTTTAAGCGAAAAAAACAAAATACACGACATGTACTTTTGAATACACGGCGTGTACATTTCTCATTTAAATGTTCCTTTGGTGGCACCGCCACACTGTTCATCCGTCGACATGAGTACACGACGTGTATTTCTAATTACACAGCGTGTACTGTCGCTCTGCTGGCGGATACTTCCACCACCTTACTATTTTCCTGCCGACTGACTACACGGCATGTAAATACCCACTACATGGAGTATAGTCAGTTTTTACACCCTTCGTCGCCGACATGGCTACACACCCTGTGTACTCATCCCACACGGCCAAAGTACACGGCATGTGGAATAGTACATGGTGTGTAGTCCCAAAATTTAGGTTTTTTCCCATTTTCCTTATTTTATCAAAAACACTTAAGGAAAAGAGAAAGAAAGAAACCCATACCTCAAAAATAAGAACTGGGTTCTTACAAACTCCCCCCTTAAAGCAATTCGTCCCCGAATTTCCCTTCCAAGGGTGGTGAAGATAAAGCTCAAAACAACTCTGGCCACTGAGCACGTACGTCGGTCTCCCGCTCCCAGGTTTCGTTCTGCACTCGGCCATGCTTCCATAGAACCCGTATGAGAGGAACTGACCGGTCTCGGAGAACCTTCGTGCTTTTATCAACGATATGAATAAGATGTTCCTCAAAGGAAGCATCGATCTGAAGCTCAAACTCCTCGGGCTGAAAGACATGAGACGAGTCTGAATGATAGCGGCGCAACTGAGATACATGGAAGACGTAGTGCATGGCCTGGTACCTCTGTGGTAACTGCAACCGATAGGCAATCGACCCTACTCTCTCCAGAATCTCAAATGTCCCCACATACATCAGTGAAAGTTTACCCTGTATCCTGATCCATCTATGTCCCAACCTCGGTGAGACACACAAGAAAACCTGATCCCCGACCACGAACTCCAAGGGTCATCTGCGGTGATCAACATAAGATTTCTGACAAGACTGTGTAGTAGCCATCCGCTTTTGAATCAACTGGACCTGCTCAGAAGTCTCCTGCACAAGATGTGGTCCCAGTAAAGCTGTATCACCCGCCTCTAACCAGCACAAAGGTGATCAACATGTCCTACCATATAAAGCCTCATATGGTGCCATATCAATAGTTTCCTAAAAACTATTATTATAGGAAAAATAGACTAAGGGTATATGTTTCTATCAAGAGCCCCCAAAGTCCAGGACGCATGCATGTAGAATGTCCTCTAGAACCTGTATCGTATGCTCTAACTGGCCATCGGTCTGAGGGTGGTAAGATGTGCTCAGAATCACCTGCGTACCTAGTGCCCTTTGAAAACCCTGCCAGAAATGAGACGTAAAATGGGCATCCCTATCTGAAATGATAGAACGAGGAACCCCATGAAGACGTACAACATCTCAGATATACAACCTCTCGAGCTCGTTAACACCAAAGGTCTCCTTGATCGGAAAAAAGTGAGCTACCTTCGTGAGTCTGTCCACAACAAACCACATGGCATCATTGCCTCACGGTGACCTTAGCAACCCAGTCACGAAGTCCATCGCAACATCATCCCATTTCCACTCCGGGATGGGTAACTGCTGTAACAGTCCGACTGGCCTCTGATGCTCTACCTTCACCTGCTGATAGGTGGAACATCTCGTAACAAAACCAGCTACATCTCTCTTCATACCCGGCCACCAGTACTGATGTATCTAGTCATGGTACATCTTGGTAACTCCGGGATGAACTGCCCAGACTGAAGCATGAAACTCCCGCATCAGCTCCTCGCGTATATCCCCTGGAACCCATACGCAATCATGGAAATGCAGTAAATCATCATCACCTATCGTCCACCCAGGAGGAGGGTCCTCACTTTCCACTGACTCCCATAGAACTAGGCCTTCTGAATCAGATAGCTATCTCATCCTCACTCTATCCAGGAGGGTAGAGGTCACAACTAAAGATGAAAGATAGGTCTTCCCCTGACTATCGTGCACCTCCAAATGCATCTCAGAGAACAAAGGCATTAGCTTCCATTCACCACTGGCCTCCTGCACTGCCTGTATTTGAGTTTTCTTGCTCAGTGCATTAGCTACTGCATTACCTTTACCAGATGTATAGGAAAGCTCAAAGTCGAAGGACTGAAGGTACTCGACCCCCCTTCGCCGACTCAGATTCAATTCACGCTGAGTAAAAATATACTTGAGACTTTTGTGGTCGGTGAAAACCACAAAATGATCTCCCAAGAGATAATGTCTCCAACATCACAATGCATGAACAACTGCAGCCAACTCGAGATCATGCGTTGGGTAATTCCTCTCTTATGGCCTCAACTGCCGAGACCCGTATGCAACAACTCGATCGCCCTGCATCAACACAGCTCCCATCCCAATCCCTGATGCATCACAGTAAACTGTATAGCTCTTCCTCTGCTCTGGGAGTATCAGGATTGGTGTTGATGTCAACCTTCCTTTTAGTTCATGAAAGGATGTCGCACAAGCTTATGACCAAACGAACTTCACAACCTTCTTAGTCAAACCCGTCAACGGCGCTGCTAAGCAGGAGAAGTCCTGTATAAAGCATCTGTAGTAACCAGCCAGCCCCAAAAAACTTTGTATCTCAAACATGTTCTTGGGATTCTCCCAGGAAACTACTGCTCTCACCTTCTCTGGGTCTACTTCAACTCCTGCCTCTGAGATGATATAACCCAAGAAGTGAATCTGGTCCATCCAAAAGTGGCACTTTGAGAGCTTAGCATATAGCCGATGCCCTCTCGGTGTACTCAATATGATCTCAAGATGGGTTACATGGTCGTGTTGAGTGTGAGAGTACACCAAGATATCGTCCAAAAATACTACCACAAAAGAATCCATATAGGGATGGAACACACGATTCATTAGATCCATAAAAACTGTTGGCGCGTTTGTGAGTCCGAACGACATAACCAAGTACTCGTACAGACCATATCTGCTTCGAAAAGCTGTAAGTGGTATATCTGTTGGTCTCACGCGCAGCTAGTGATATCCTGACCTCAAGTCAATCTTCGAGAACACTCGTGCCTCATGAAGTTGATCAAAAAGATCATCAATCCTTGGAAAGGGATATCGGTTCTTAACCGTCAATTGGTTCAGCTTCCGATAATCCACACAGAGTATGAGGGTACCGTCCTCCTTCTTTGCAAAAAGGACCGGAGAACCCCAAGGAGAAGTATTGGGTCGGATGAAACCCTTTGCATGTAACCCCTCTAACTTCCTCTTGAGCTCTTGCAACTCAGGCGTGGCCATCCTATAAGGAGGAATGGACACTGGTGCTTCTCCTGGAACAAGATAAATAGAGAAATCCACCTCACGTTCTAGAGGTAGACCTGAAAAGTCGTCCAGAAAGACATCCCTGAAACGATCAACCACTGGTGGGAAATCCGTCTGACAAGTCCCCTGATCATCCAGATATAAACTCACAATCTAGGCTGTGACTCCACCTCACCCATGATGCTCTGGTCCAACTCAACTCCCCTGAACATCCCACTCACCCTTGTATAGAAACTCTCCGCCCTCTAGTGACGTGAAACTCACCCTGCAACGATAGTAGTCTACAAAGGCTCGAAAGGGAACCAACTAGTCAATCCCGAGAATGACATCATAACTCTTCATCTCCAAGACATAGAGGTCCCAAAGAAAGTGACACCCACCAAACTCAAGGGGGAACTCCTTTCACTGACGCACACATGTCGTTCTCATCCCCAATGGAGTGTCTAGCGTCATAACAGTAGAAGAAAAAGAAACACAGAGCCCACGAATCTCCACAACGGGTACAGATATGAAACTATGTGTAGCACACATATAAAAAAGTACTGAAGATAAGACAGAAGCTACTAGAATAGTACCTTTGACAGTAGAAGGTCTGGGATCCTGCTCCTATTGGGTCTGATGCACTGTATATGCCTGCCCAGTGTCGCGGCCCTGTGACACAGCCTAGCTACCCTGAGCTGTCCCGCCCTGCTGCCTTTGAGATCCTGGTGTCTGGCTACCACAGCCACGACCACCATCCCTGCCTACACGCCCTGACGTATTCCAGTTTCCTGACTGGTAAGAAGATGCTGGTTCTACTCCCATATGAAGAGTCTGAACAGAAACCCTCTCACTATCCACTGGTGGAAACGCCTTGCAAAAGCGCTATAGATGACCCATCTTTCCGCAAGATCGGCACTCCACTGGGTCTCGTGAACACTGCGGTCTCTTGTGCCCCTCTTTACCACACTGGTAGTACCTGACCGGGCCACCTGAAGTAACTGCCTGGCTAGTACTGTCACTGTGAGAGAAACTCATCTGTCTCTTCCTCTTACCGGCAAAAATAAATCAGAAACTGGTTTCGAACTTCCCTAGCCTACACCACTAGCTTCCCAAAGGTTCCTTTCTGTAATCAGCGCCTGGTTCAAAATAGAATGTACTGTAGGCAACCTAAAAATGTTCACCAGTGCTCGGATGTCATATCAAAGACCATCCTCAAAGCGTCTGGCTCTCAATGTCTCATCACCTACCAAAACGGGTGCAAAACGCTGAAGCTTGGTGAAACGAGAAGAATAATCCATCACCGACATAGCGCCCTACTGCAGGTTCATGAAATCTTGAGCTCTATATTCCCTCAGCGTCTCAGAAAAGAAGAAGTCATAGAAGACTGCCTGAAAATATTCCCACTCCATGTCTCTGTGATGCTCTGACTGGGTGGTAACATCCCACCACCTCTTGACGGAATCAAGCAGCATATAAGTCGCGAGATTGACCCTCCGCCCTGGAGGCGTCTCAAGATGCTCTAAAATAGTCTGCATAGACCCCAGCCAAGATTTCGCAGACTGTGGTCCACCATCCTATGAAAATGTAGGCGGATGCTGCTGCTGAAAGATACGGTTCATCTCATCCATAGATATGGCAGCCAACGGTGCACCCTGAAAGGTCTACATGAACCGCATAAAGGCTTTACGGAACTGTGCTTCCGCGCCTGTGTTTGGTATAACAGCTAGCGCCGCATCTGGCTCTGCTGGAGGATCCACTGGTTGCCCATGGCCCACCATCTCTGGAGTATAATCATTACCGCTCTCTTGGCGAACAACGCGTGGTCGTCTCGGCGGCATGACTCTACAAGGTCAAACGCACACCAAAGATCCAGATTTATCAAAGACTGAAAACGAAGGGACCAAAAAGGGAACATGATGAAGAAGGCATTCAAGATTGAAAAACGAGACTACACGGTGTGTATACTGACTACACGGCATGTACCTGACTTCTCTTCCCTTCCCAGGTCCTTTTACACGGCTAAGCCACACAGCTCCTGTTGAACAAAACTAAATGATGTGTATATAATCTACACGACATGTATGATGTAATTTTCCAACTGCCCGGGTCGTTTGTGACACGACCGACTACTCGGCTTGATACTACACGACGTGTTACACCCGCACACGGCATGTACACTACCCCATTTCCCAGCCACACGGCTAAGTCCACACGGTCTGTCCTCAGACGAGAGTACACGGCGTGTTCCACAGGTACAAAACGTGTACTAGACGAGCTTAGCCGACCCGTGTTGTTAGTCACACGGCTGAATACATGGCTCAAACGACATGGCGTATTCTATATACACACGACGTGTACACAAAGGGATCACACCGACCTGTGTTGTTAGTTACATGGCTGGGTCCCCAGGTTAGACTACACGGCGTGTTCCACAGTGGACACAGCGTGTATGTATTAAGGTCTCCTCCGTCCGTGTTGTTAGTCACATGGGCGGACTCTGGGTCAACACTACACGACATGTACATACTATACATGGCATGTTCTCCCCAAGCATTTCCCTTCCTCGTGTCCCTGCCAACACGATCCTTGACACGGGAAGCGACTACACAGCGTGCACATAGGGTGCACGGTGTGTAAAAAAAAGTTTTCTTCTCTTCCCGAATAGAATAACACACGACGCATGTTCGAGGAACTACACGGCGTGTATACTGGGTTTTCCGGATAGTAAGCCTCTGAAACTACTCCAGAACCTACAAATATACTAAAAAAACAACACCTAAGTGCCAAATTCCGATCCGTGAGGGACCATACTCCCTGTGAATCAAAGTTTGGAATCTTATACATGATATACACAAGTAAACAAGTCAATGATCCACCAAATTATAGTCATTGAAATCCCATACTCCCCAAAAAACAAAGTTTGGCATCCATACTATCAACAGACTCACACAAAATACCCTATCACATAGCAGGTATTTATCAAGGCAGCTATCACAACAACATGCTTTTCTAGCACAACAACTATCACAACAACATGCAATTTCTAATGCACCTACATGGCATGGAACTATGCATGGAATGTTATTTCTAGCATGTGCCTAAATGATGCATGAGATGGCATACCCTCATCTCATCGGGTTGTAACTAAATAGAACCCATAGATAAGATATAAATAGAACAATCACAAGTGTGTCACCCAACAGTGAAATTAAATCAACTGTAAAATTTGAAAAAGTAAAAGAATTGCAAAAATACGAGGTAGACTAGATTTTCCCTGTACACGGGTTAGATACTCCCGGGCACAACTTATTACCAACTACCGTTTCCATCCTATCCCTGACTAAGGCTCCAAATAGTAAGTCAAAGAAAAGAAATACCCTCTGATACCACTTTGTAACATCCCGGTTACGGGTGCCACTCAACGGGTGCCCCAAACCTGGTTCGCCACGTGACCTCAAGTGCATTTCCCCAAATTCCAGAGGCTGCCGACTAGCAGCGAGGGCCCAGGTCTGATAGTGGGGAAACTATGACCTCATTTGTCAAAGTGTAGTGCAGTGGAATAAAATAGAAAGCATACAACAACCACGGAAGCAATAAACCATACACATGTTAAATAACTACTGTAGTAAAAGATAACCAACAGTTATATATATGATGATGCAACATGTCTTATGTTCTAAGAAAACAGCCAGAACATATTACACAACAATACAGTATAGTACAATACAGAGTACAACAAAACCAAAATAGAACAGCCGACAGCATCGCGAGCCTAAGCTCGGTCCCATACTCCCCTAAACCTCAACAACACTCATGTACCTGTATAAGAACCCTTTCACCTATCCACACCTGAAGAAATGTAATATGTTTGGGGAAAAAGACATGACCCCAAACAGGTTGTGAGAAATAAATCCCAGAAGTCACCCACCAAAGGCTCGTGTCCAACTGTGTGAAAATATGAAACTATAGTGTGCAAAAGTAAAAGCAGTAAACCGGTAAGTACTCAAAAGTAACTATCACTACTAGTTTATTTTCCATTTTCATAGTATTCATTTAATCATTCAAAATTGGGAAAATTACCACAGTTTATTTTCTATATAAACAGTCAGTGTCCTCAGACACGAAAACCCTTACCCTCAGGTAATCAGAATCTTGCCCTCAGGAACTACCCTCAGGCATAACAGATATTACCCTCAGGCATACGAAGTGTCTCCCTCAGGCACAAAATTCACTACCCTCAGGCATATGAAAAGTTTCCCTTAGGAGAAATAGAACGTTTCCCTCAGGCTAAGCAGTACCATGCCCTCAGGCTAAACCAATAGTGCCCTCAGGCTGAAAAGAACACTGCCCTCAGGCTAAGAAAGTAATCAGGCCGAGCCCAACATATAAGAAATCAATTATATAAAATTATTCTTAAGGAAATTTAAAGCATGCTAAATTTTATGGTATACCCTCGGGTAACCCGGCCAAACGGCTAAACAGAGGAACACACCCCCGGGGTGGTCCTGGATCCAAGCAGTGATCCCAAACAACAATTTATTATCACATTTAATCACCTATGCAATTCTAGGTATTCAAAACATCCAAGGCCTCAACCACACGACACCCCAACATGGGTTCATAGCTTAATAATTGACACAAATGCACAACAGTTGGAAATTAAACACCAAGCCACCTACCTTAAACGCCCCTAAACGGTATACGCGAACGACGATCCTCGAATCATCTAAGAACGACGTAGATCTGAGGTGAAAGAAAACCTCATTCTAATCTAAATAACTTTCCCTCAGGAAATAATTGGTAAGAACTACGCAAGGAGAGGAGAGGGCTTACCCATGCGGTTCTAGGGAGATTGACAGTGCCGAAAATGGATTCCCGGTACTCGATCTAGAGCTCCTCGAAGATCCGACCATCCCTCCCGAGCCTCCCTACGGTTCTAAGATTCCTCTGTGAACAGAGGAGGCTAATGCACGTTTTAAGTGAAGAAAACAAAATACACGGTGTGTACTTTTGACTACATGGCATGTAAGTTTCTCATTTAACTGTTCCTTTGGCGGCACTGCCACATTGTTCATCCATTGACATGAGTACATGGTGTGTATTTCTGATTACACGGCATGTACCATCGCTCTGCTGGCGGCTGCTTCCACCACCTTACTATTTGCCTGCCGGCTGACTACATGGCGTGTAAATACCCACTACATGGCGTGTAGTCAGTTTTTACACCCTTCGTCACCGACAGGGCTACACACCCTGTGTACTCATCCCACACGGACAAAGTAAACAACGTGTGGAATAGTACATGGTGTGTAGTCCCAAAATTTAGGATTTTCCCCCATTTTCCCTATTTTCTCAAAAGCACTTAAGGAAAAGAGAAGGAAAGAAACCTGTACCTCAAAAATAAGAACTGGGTACTTACAATCTGGTGCATTTTGATCCTCAAGAGAACATTATTAATCACGAGCAGACATTGTAACCCACTACAACACAAGTTGAAAATTATCTAAAGCCAATTGATCTCGAAGAACCCCTGATCAGCCAATCTCATGTATATGTATAGAACCCCATTAATTTTTTTGTCCATAGTTTATTTTAATTATATGATTTAGTAATTTGATATTTATCTTTAATTCCTTCATTGATGGATCTACCAAAACATGGCTGTGTGGATATAAATGAAGGAATTATGTTTGGAACTGCCACACATAGGTGATGTTTGAGTAAATTGAATTTTTTCAAATTATTAGTAAAATAGGAAGAGAATACATTATCTTTATGGATATTCTTTTCAAATACAGTGAAATCATTCTTGTCAAGTCACTCTACTGAAGAAACCTTGAAATAAAATTTTATGGTTGGGCTAAAATATGGGTAAGAAAATTCATTTTACTCAACTTTATATTAATATTTTATTTATATAAATTAATATTTTTCATAACAGATTCATTATTATTTTTGAGATGAAGAGGTTGTGAGGACTACACAAATAATGGAATTTGGTGAGCTATACAGGGAATATAAAAATGAGTTGTATACTGGTTGTGTATCTTGTATTGGAATGGATTTAAAGAATATATATATCCTTAATGATTTTCTAGTGTCATAGTATCAGCAAATGATTTCTCATTAGAAGAGTTTTTATTTTATGTTATTAATAAAAAAAAATTCTTTATTGAAAACGATGATGATTTTCATTAATAATTTGTTTGTACTTATTTAATATTCATTTTTTGGAAGCATGAAAATTAAAAAAACAAGTATTGTACAATTTATCTCTACATTTTGGGGTAAAAAAATATTCCATAACATGAGAAGAATTAGGTATTTTTAATTGACACTTTTAATTGGGTACAAATTTTGAAAATCATCACTACTTGAAATATTATTATTTGGTGAATTTTTAGACACTCTAATCAGAAAATACAACACTCTATCATTATTATTTGTATATAGGTAATTTTTTAAACCATATAAATAATCATGAAAAATATTAATATGATTTATTTATCTCAAAATATCACAAAATAACCTAAGCATATATAATCTGGGAAACCATTGAATGATAAAAACTAATTTAAAAATTCAATCAATTTTTAGAGCATGAAATCATTTGATTCATAATTTTTCATTGATGTATTAAATGTATTTTAAAATTAAAAATATTTTCATCAAGATAAGTTTCATTTTAAGGACCCATCATTAAACCTTGCATACTCTAGTAAATTCTTTTAGAATTAATATTCTTACATTCCTAAATATCTTTTCAGTTTAGAATTTTAGTGAATTATGACATAATTCAAACATATCAACCCAAAACATACAAATTTGGTACTACTAAAACATTATACATTTCTTCCATAATAAATATTATTTTAATAAAAATACGAAATATTTTCATGAAATTTCTTCACATCATTCATCTTTGATTCTCTTTTTCACTTAAATTTCCTTAAACTCTATGAAAAAAATTTAAAACATGGGATGAGTACAAAAATATTAGAAAGGGACACTAAAAGAAAGATAGAAATAATCATTCCATGATTAATTATTATCATGTAAAATCATTTTCGCAAATACATACTTCTCACCCATAATGTATAATATAATTACTTTGTGAAAACATTAGATTCCCAGAAAACATAGAAAATACTAAGAAAACTATATAGTAGCTTCAAGAATTACATAATTAAAATTATAAACCTCATGGATACCACATGATTTTTAACCCCTTTGGATACCTTATAATTTAACCCTCATGGATACCTTATGATGTAACCCTCATGACTACCATATGGTGTAACCATCGCAGTTACACTTAGAGTAACCACACAGTCGACCCCCAAAAACATATAACCAATGAATTGGATGGATATATTAGTCCCACAATTCATCATAATTAATTCCAAATAACAATATAATAATCATATAACAGGAATAGTTTCATCATAAAATCATTTTTTATGAATTTTTTAAAAATTGAAATTTTAATGAGGACTTTTAAATAAAATCACTTACATCGGGTTCATCGTATCTCAAATGAGTGAAATCTCTATATAAAGGTTTAAAGAGTGTTCTTAATATATTAAAAGGACTATATTAATATTTATAATAAATCATATGATTTTTTATAACATATTTTCACCCATTTATCAATAATTTTTTGTTATGTTCACTATTTCAGGTGATTTTTTTTCACGGTTTCCATGGTTGGTTCATTGTGGATTTTCTTTAAAAAATGGAAGAAAAAAAATCATATTAGAATGAAATGGGGTTAATATGTTTCTATAATTTTAAATGATACCATATATCATTTTTTCTAATATGAGGATGATTCATTATATAAAATGTTAATGAAAATGTTTAATTTATTTTTGCGGGTTTTTGCGACCATCAAAAACTCATATAATTTTATTTATTATCATGATTATATATTGGTTTTATAACATTATATAACTTATAATATGTATAATAAATCTTATTTAACCATTATAATAGTTTTATGACCACCCTTGAATGAGTTTATGGAAAATTAAATTTTATCATCCACGATGGTGGTAAATCGACACATCACAGATGATATTCTCATTCATAGAATAAAATGGAGAGGGAAAGGAGTTTGATAATGTTTTTTTCCTAACGAATATAAAATTTTAGTATATATATGATATTTTAGTTTTAATCTCACATAAGTTTAGGGGAAGATATAATATGAAAAGGAAAGAAATTAAAAGCAAAATAAAAGAAAACGAAATAGGATTTTACCTGTTGAATTTTTCTCATTGAGAACCTCCGTAAGGCCCTTGGTTTTGTCCATTTAGTGAGACCATAAGGTCTTGGACGTGGGGAAGAGGGTTAGGAATGAAAATTTGTACAAATTTAAAAACCTACAAGGCTTTGAGGTGTGAGTTGAATATGGGGTGAGGGGTGTTATTTATAGTGGCGAGAGGGATGTTTTTTGAATATTTTATTCATTAGTTTATTATTCTGGATCAAAACTATGAATTGTGTGCCAATTATCCGTAAATATATTAAAATAAATAAGGTTTTTGGATATTTTTGTGCTTACATTAGTGATGACTCAATAAATAGTTTATTTAACTTACAATTTATATAAACAAAAAACTACTTTATTTCACTATTCGCAAAAAACCACTATTTTAGAAAAATTCCAAAAAATCATCCAAACCATTTATTAATGCATAGAATTAAAAATTTAACTCCATTTTTTTAATTTAATTTTCTAAATATGATAACTTTAACTTTTAATTAAAATTATAATTTATTCAAAAAATATGAGTTATAAAAATATAACTGAATTTATAACACATTGAAAATTTAATTAAGGCCTCTTAAAATTATCTTATAATCATAAGACAATAAAATATTATTTTATGAATCTATTTTATGAAAATATATTTTATTTTAATTCTTTAAATTAATTATAATATTATAAATAAATATTTACGCTTTACAAAAATACGAACACTTAATTTAGTACTTTCAAAACATTTACTTACTTAATCCTTCATATAAATATATCATATTTTACATTTTGAGATACATGAATTTTGTTTATACTTTAATAGGTGAGGATAATATTGTATTAGTATATATTTTTATAATTTATATAAATACTACTTATTTCATTACACATTTATAATGAATTTGACTATTTAATTAAAGAATGAAAAAAAAAATATTTTATAAGTACCTGAGTTGTTACATTCTCCCCACCTTCTGGAAATTATTCCCCTATAATTTTTATTTACTAATTAAACAAGTGAGGACACCTTTACCTAATATCATTTTCATATTCCCATGTTTCTTCTTCAACCAAGTGGTTTCTCCAAAAAAACCTTAACCTGATGAATTACCTTACTCGATAATACTTGCTCCATACGATCAAGAATCTAAACAAGATTCCCTTAATAAGAAAGGTTCTCTTCCAACTAGACTACTTATGGGATAAAAACATGAGATGAATCTGGTACATAATTTATTAACATTGAATCTTGAAAAAAATTGTGTAACTAAGATAAAATTAGAGGTAAAGCTACTCAGTAGGCTACTAGTCCAACTTTTTCCAGGATTTAATCAGTTATAAAGAATTGGGAACATATCTTCCCTTTCTTAACAAAACACATAACACATTTTCATGGATATATTTTTTGAAAACCTTGATCACCTAACTCAAAAGAAAATTTGTTCTTCCTGTTATCCAACAAGATTTTCTTCCTACTCTAAGATTCCCTCTTGTGTTTCTACATCATCTTCAATTTCTCATCCACTTCCTCTAATAATTCTGGTCTCATTAACTTCCTTTCCCTGAATTCATTCCAAAATGATGGAGTTTGACATCACTTTACATATAATGCCTCAAAAGGTTCCATATGTATATTGTAATGAAAACTGATATTACAATAAAACTCAACTAAATAAATATGATGATCCCAACTTCCCTGGTAATCCATTGAACAAGAATGTAACATGTCTTGTAATTTCTGAATTGATTGCTTGTTCTATCCATTAGATTAAGGAGTAAAGGAATTTCTGAAATTTAATTTAGTTCCCAATGACTTCTTAAGGGCATTAAAAATGATAAAAGTGAACCTAAAGATACAATGGATAGAGGAACTAAAAAAAACTTGAAAATCCCTTTAAGGTACATTTGAGAAATATGAACTATATAATGAGAGTCTCAAATAGAAAGGAAATGTATAGATTTATTCAGTCCTTCATAAAATTTCATTGTTACCTCGATAAGTATTTTGTATTCCTATCAAAAATTCCATGGATATATTTTACCATTTCCACTCTTGAACTGGAAAAGGATGAAGCTTCCCCTTTGGTAGTTGTCACTCTTCATTATCCTCTTGACATTCCAAATATTTTATTATAAAATTAGAAATCAATCTTTTAATTACATCAAACCAATAATACTTCTGAAGGTCTCAATACATCTTAGTGCTAACAGGATGAACTAAAAATAGAGAACTATGAGATTCACATAACAATTATTTCTTAATCTAGGAATCACAAGGCAAACAAAATCCCCATCCAAATATCTAGAAAAAATATTTATCAACATTAAATTCATGAAATTTACCTTTCTTCACCAATTATACCTTTTTGTTTAATTCATGTTATTCCAAATGTTCTTGGTTAATTCTTCTTGAGAGAGATGACTACACTGGGACCTAAAACAAAAATGAGGAATTTCTTGAACAAAAAACTTCCAAGACAAAATGAATCAAATCATTAATCAAGATGTCATGTTCCAAATGAAAACTGGTTAATGTATCATGTTTTTTTACTCAAGGCATCCCCCAATTGGTTTTATTTTCTAGGATATAAATTGATCATGCAATCATAATCCTTTATTAGTTCAAGCCTTATTATCTGCGTCATGTTCAGTTCCTTCTGAGTAAATATATAAATAAAACATTTATAGTCAGAATCTATTTCACATTTGTATACAAATAAATTATTTTTAAAAAATTTTAAATCAAAAACTATAGATTATAATTCCATATCATGTGTGGGATAGTTTAACTCGGGCTGTTTTAGTTTTCCTAATGCATAATCAATTAACTGATCATTTTACATCAGAACGCAACCAAGTCCCTTTAACGAAGCATCATTATAGATGAAAAAATAAAAATTTATGGAATTCAGGTCTAAAACTAGAGCATTCCCCAATATTATTTTTTACTTCTTGAAAATAAAAATCACAGTCTTCTATCCCAAAAAATGTTGACCCCTTTTCGTGTTAACTCTATTATCATGCTAGATAACTATGAAAAGTTTTAACAACCAATTGGTAAAAGACTCCTAATCCATAAACACTATGAATCTCAGTAACATTTTTATGTCTTGATCATTCATAAAAAATATTGTTTTTATCATCATTATTTAAAATTTTCCCATGAAAATAAATCTTTTGCAACCCAAAAATTTCATTTGATGAATTTTTTGTATAACTACTTTTCTTTGAGAGTTTGAAGAATAATCCATAAAATATTATCATGATCCTCATATCTTTTTGAAAACACCATAATATACATAATAAAAATAAAAATAAATATTCTCCAAGTATACATAGAATATTCTATTAATACTATCTATAAATACAACAAGGGAAATTAAAAAACCATAAGACATAAAAAAAACTTATAATGATCAAATCTTACTCAGAACACGATTTTTGGAATGTCATTCTATTTTACCTTCTACTGATGGTACCTGATTCTCATGTTAATTTTGGGAAAATACTAAGCTCCCTAGATCTGATCAAACATGTCATTGATATTAAGAAATAGATGCTTATACATAATAATAATTTTACTCAAAGCTCTATAATCAATGAAAAGTATCATAGAATTATCATTGTTTTTATTGAAAAAATGGAGCACCCTATGGTGATGTTCTAGGATTAGTGAAACCTTTATCAAGAAACTCCTAAAACTATTATTTCAATTATAAAAGTTCCATTTGATCCATTCTATAATGGGGTTTTAAAATTTAATTAGAAACAAGAACTAATTTAATAGTAATTCAACTTTCTGATCAGGTTTAACCTTAGGAAAGTCATTGGAAAAAACAACCAGGTATTCATGTACCACTAGTACATCATTTATCTTAATAGTTACCTTATTTTAAAAAATACATGAAATATAACTTTCATTTAAATATATTAATAGTTTCTCAGCTTCTTTATATGTTATCAAGGGTATTTCTTGATTCCTGTATAAATACTGAAAAAATTTCTGAAAGAAAACATCTTTGGATCTATAATCAATCTTACCATGTTAAATATATATCCAATCCATACCCAAAATTATCTCAAACACTACTAATGGAAAAATATGGTTTTCAAGTAATTCCATTCAATATTAAACTAGAGGAATAATATTATAATGCACTTTTGGCTTTATATTTATCTATGGTGTTTTTACTATATAAGTTATAATTTAATTTCTTGTGGTGAAATTTCCAATTTAGAAGAAAAATTCATAGAAATAAAGGAACGTGTAGACCCCAAATCAAACAAGACATTATAAAAATATAAGTAAAAAAAAGTAGTTGATACCACTTCATTAATTGGACAAAATCCTTCTGATGTAGTAGCTAATGATTTCACTGCACCTTTCTTCTTATAATATGACTACTTTTCACCATTAAGATCTTTCTTTGGGATGGTATTTTCATAATTCCCCATACCACAAAATTTAAAATACATTATAGTTTTATTATTAGAATTAAAAATAATATCATTATCATTGAAATATTATTCCATATGTCTAAACTTATTAAATTGAAATAATTACCATATTTTTTAAGTAACTCCCCATGGTGATTTTTAACACACTTCCCAAAAATAATAAACTAGAATTTCTTACCTTATGATTTATTTTATTGATTATTACCCCTTTCATTCCATCTGTACCTTTTTATTTGGTTGTTGTCAAAGTATATGTGATCATCAAAAAACTCAATCTCTTACCTCTCATCACAATTAAAATGTTTCACCTAACTTTTTAATTCATGGGAATCTAATTCCCTTTGATATCTTATTGTCTATCCTGAATAAAAATTATTTTTTTACTATCAAGATCTCGAGTAAGATTTGGAGCATACCTTACAAATATGATGAATTTTTCTTCATATACAACCAATGAATGTTCATTATTTTAATAAATTAAAGGAATTTATTTTACATCCTATGTAAAACCACCTTAAGAAAATATTTTTCAACAAAAATATTCTAAAATTCATCCTATTCCAGGAAAATAATCTCCTCACTATCCCTAATATTCATGACCATTGACCACCATTGGTCAGTTTCACCTTAAAAATGATAAACTGTAAGTCTAATATTTTTATTATCTAAACACCCCATGATATCAAATATCTTTTAGGGGACTTTAATCCACCCTTTATCCACCACTGGGTTAGAAGATCCATCGAAAGGAGGTGGGTGTTTCCTCATAAAATGCTCCATTATCATCATCTTCCTTTGTGGTAGGTCTGTTTATTCTCTTGCTTGAATGAAATCACCATTTTTATCTTATATAAACTGATCCATAACTATCAAAAAATAATCAGTTCTAATACCCACCATTATAGTTTGTGAATTTAGAAAGAAATCATCATCTTGGTACCATCCTACTTCAGTTTCCATGTTTCTTCCATGGAAAACTGTTCTGAAAAGACATATCATACATAAATCAGCTTGTTAATATTAAAATGATATTTAATTTCAACTTAATAATAAGGTAAAAATAATTTATGGTATTATATTAACATAATCCTAACCCCTAATGTTATCTAAACCATGATCTGATACCAACTATATGGAACCGAATATAAACATTACATAATCTAGTAAACTATTTTAGAATTTACTTTCATACATTACCAAAGATATTTTCAGTTTAGTGTTTTAGTGAATTAATATATAATTCATACATATTAACCTAAAAACATTCAAATTGGGCAATACTAAAACAAAACCCATTTCTTCCTTAATAATTTTTTTTAATAAAAACATGAAATATATTCATGAAAATTATTCACAATATTCATCTTGGATTCTCCTTTTCTCTTACATATCCCTAATCCCTATGATTTTTTTCAAACATGGGATGAGAAAAAAAAGATCACTAAGTGACATAAAAAAGAAATGTACAAACCAATATTCCATGAATACTTATAAACATATGAAATAATTTTCACAATGGCATACTTCTCACCCAAAAAGATTCACATATTTACTTTGTGAAAACCTGAGATTCCCATAAAACATAGAAAAAATAAATTAAACCATATAGGTAAATTGAGGAACTACTTAATTAATATTTTTACCCTCATGGGTAGCATATGATTTGTAACCCTCATGGATACATTACAATGTATCCCACATGACAACCTTTTTATGTAACCCTCACAGCTACTATATTGTGTAACCATCATGGTTACACTTAGAGTAACCACATGATAAACCTACAACTTAAAATAACCTATGCATTGGAAGGAGATATAGTTACCACTATTAATTATAAACAATGACCAAGAACCAGATAATAAACATAAAACATGAATACTAACATCACATAAACTTTTTTTTAAATTTTTCAATAGTAGAAAATTAGAGGATTATTTTTAAAGAAAATTAACTTTTCTCAGGTTTTTCTTACTTTAAACTAGGTCAAACCTTCTGTATAATGGCTTAAATACTGTTATTAATATATTAAAGAACTATATTATTATATATAATACAATATATGATTTTTTATAACATATTTATACCCATTTATCAATAATATTATGTTATTTTCATTTTTTTGGTTCATTTATTTCATGGTTTCCCTTATTGGTTCATTATGGTTTTTATTTTCAAATGGAAGAAAATTTATAAAAGTAGAATTAAATGATGTTAATATATTTATATAAATTTAAATTACACCATATATCATTTTGTTTTATGATATGATTATGATTTATTTGATAAAATGTTAAGGAAAATGATTTAATTTATTTTTGCGGTTTTTTACAACCATCACAAACTCATATAATTTTATTTAATATAATGTTTATAAATTGGTTACAGAACATTATATAACATATAAAATGTGTAATAAAATATTATTTAACCATAATAATGCTTTAATGACCATCCATGAATGCGGTAATGGAAAATAAAGTTTATCATCCACTATAGCGGTAAATCGACACAACACGAACGATATTCTCATTTTTTGAATAAAAGGGGGAGGGGAAGGGGTTTGATGATGATTTTTCCATGAACATGATAAAATTACATTATATATAAGATATTGGAGTTTTAATTTCATGTATATAAGGGGAGTTAAAAAGATAATAAGAAAAGAAACAAAATTAAAATGAAAATAATAGAAAATGAACGATGATTTTACCTCTTGAATTATTCTCACTGAGAACCTCCTTAAAGCCCTTCATATTAGATTTTTAGTGAGACAATCAGGTATCAGGAATGGAAAAGTGGCTTGGGATGTTAATTGGGCATAAATTAATCAAGCTACAAGGTGTTGAGTTTTGAGGAGAAGTGGTGGTGAGGGGTGGTATTTATAGTGGAGGAGAGGGGTGGTTTTTGTAATATTTTATTCATTAGTTTATTATTTTCACTCAATACTATGATTTTTTAAAACTATCATTAAATATAGTAAAATAATGAAGGAGTATTCGAGATTATTATTCCAACACCATCGATGACTAAAGGAATATTATATTTAACTTATAGTGTATATATACCTTAAATTACCATATTTCACTATTCAATTTTTTTTTATTATTTTTGAAAAATACTAAAAATTTACCCCAACTATTTTTTAATATGTAGAATTCAAAAATGAAATCGATTTTCTTAAAATAATTTTATAAATATGAAAATTTTTATTCTTAATTAAAATCATAATTTATTGAAAAAATACCAATTCTAAAACTATATATAATTTTATATGTAAATAACCAAAAATTCCATATAATGTTTTTTTAAAACAAATTGGGATTATTATGATCTTGTGAAAATTGATGGTGCTCTATTCTAAGGCCCAGTGTGCCCGGAATGGAATTTTTAACTTTTTAAGGTACGTTTAGTAAACGCACATGCAGTGTTTTCTATCTTTTGAACTACAACTCAGATTAGAAATCCGAGGGAACTGTTGAATCTGTAGTGCTAGGATTCACTTAAATGAGGATTCACCTCGACTGTATTAGGTGAGAAGAAAAAGATAGTTTTTCAGACTTTTTAATAAATAATAAAATAACTTTAAAATTGTTATTTTATTTTTCTTCAATGGTTGAGCGGTGGTGGAGAGACCACTAAGTTGTCAAGCCATTTAATGGAATAAACATTTGTTTTCATAACCACTCCTTTGAAAGATGATAGGTGTATTAATTAACTTATTAATGAACCTCATTAAAGATATGTTGTGTTAAACTCTCATCCTCCATCTATTTAAATGCAGCCTCGGTTGGGTTTTTGACATGACTTCATCAAGCGAGGAACCTCTGTAGAAGTACTGTGGAAACTTCCATCGGCAAAGGACATAATCTTAGGTGACAATGATCCAAGATTGACAAACAACAACGACTTCATCAAATGAAGAATCTTCTTCCACCACCACAACATCTCCAATGAATCTTTAGGTTGGGGGTTTATTAAAGTTTATCATTGATGAATTAAAATGCTACTGCCTGTTATGATGTTAAAATGGAGGGAGCAGGCCAAAAAAACAAGGCCCAGAACTTCCGTCACTTCGTTCTTATCACATTCTTTGGGGGGAGATCTTACAACATGACATAACCTTGAATTTAGAAGCCGCGCAATGACGACGACATCCTAGGAGGCCCGTAGGTGAAAGTGGAAGGGAAAATGGACCACCAGAGATCACCCAGTGGCCCACGGAAGTCCCCCTAGTGCATTACCAGCGTAGCAACGCCAGAAGGTGAAGAAAATAGCTGGCACTCGCAGGCAGTAGAAGGAGGCGACGCTGCTTGGAATCACAGCGGATGGTCAGGGTGACCGGCAACGGCCGACCACGGTGGTGGCGAGGTGGTGCGCTATCGCGTGCCATAGTGAGAAGGTCTTGTCTTCGAAGCCATGGTGGATTGGGACCCACTCTCTGTGGGTGCCATGGTCAACCTAGCGGTGCCACCTGACACCGCCAATTTAGAGTCGAACGGCTCTTTGAGCCATTAGGAAGGCGGACCGTGCAGCACTCGCGTGTGTCGCGCTAGCCGGTGGGCCGAGCCGCCGTGGCCCAGCCCAGCTGGGGCAGCCAGGTCAGACTCAGACTAGTCTGGGTTGACCCAAAATGGGTCGGGCTAGGTCGGTCTGACGGTTCGGACTGGTCCCGGACCCTTTCGGGCACAGATACACTTAAAAGGCCGTATCTTGCAAACCATATGCCCATTTGAAAAACCGTCTGTAGCCCTAGGATCCTTGGAGAGACACGATCTTTTTGAGATACCCCACCTGAGTTTTGGTGAAAATTTGATTATGGATGGGTTGGATCATACCCGAATCCAGCTGGGTCCTCGACACTAAAATGTTTATAACTCTCAGATCAGGTATCTGATTGACGCGCCATCTGTTGCATAGAACCCATAGGACATGGAGGAACTTTGGGTTACTCCTTTTTGGAATCATATCGATGGATTTCATATTCATAGTGACCCTATGTGGATCATCATGATAGAGACCCTATGTGGATCATCATCATAGAGACCCTATGTGGATCAACATTCATAATAACCCTATATAGATTAGCCTCATAGAGACCCTGTGTGGATCAGCATCATAGTGATCCTGTGTGGATCACTATTAAAAGTGAACCTATGTAGATCATTATCATAGAGACCCTATGTGGATCAGCATCAGAGCGACCTGGAAAGGATCATCCTTTGAGCGGCCCATCGTGCATCGAATTCATAGAGAAACTGTGTGGATCAACATCATAGAGACCCTGTGTGGATGAGCATCATAGATACCTTTTGTGGATTAGAATTCATAGAAAACCTATGAGGATTAGCATCATAGAGACCCTGTGTGGATTAACATAATAGCAACTTGACAAGGACCAATCTTAGATCAACCCATCGTGGATCTGCGACATAGTCACCATCTGTGGATCTGCATCTTTTCCTATTTATGAGTGTATACCTGGTTTGAGATTAGTATTTTTTATTTGTGCTTTTTGATGGAGATCATGAATTTTGGTTTTCCATTGTGGAATTCTGAGAGACCTTCAGGGGTCTCAGGGTTCCTACTAGGTATTATTAAACTCACCCTTGCATAGGCTTCATCCGAACATTGTTGTATCTTATGATGATGACGGGAAGCCATGACTGAGGGTTGAGGAGCTAGGAGCTGATGGTGGATGGTGGTGATGGTTGAAGTGGAGAGATATGGAGTCAAGATGTACCTAACCTTCAGGTAAAAACCATGGTGGAAAATTCTAGGAGCTGTTTACAATTTTCTGTTGTAGTTGTATCTTTCAGTTGGGACTGTATCTGGCCCCTTTACTTTTAGTACACACTTTTAATACTGTAGTTTTAATTTGTGTTTCCTTTTTTTGGGTTCTTGTGTTGTGTGTTTGTACAGGTTTAAAGGAAATGACTTCCCGTTTTAGGGATATTCCTTTCCGGTGCTAGTCGCCAACCCCTGACCTATGGAAGGTGGGCTTGGGTTAGTCACGACTAGGGCCCTGAGGGACAGGTTGTGACAAAGTGGTATCAGAGGAGTCTGTTATATTGAAGAACTAGGACTCCGATATTTCCAATTTAAAAATATTGTTAAGTGTTTTGAGCGTGGTTTTCTGTCTGGGGAGTTCATTTTTGGTGTGGCAGCCAACATATCCATACACCGGGACCCTGAATTATGATTTCCAACACAGTGCACAAAAACACTAATTGCATGTGTTTTGGAAGTTTTTTACATTTGACATATTTTGAGTGAGCTCATCAGGTAAAACCTATTGACCGGGGTGCACCTATTTCTTTTCAAGATGCCACCACATAGACAACCATCCATGATTTCTGAAAGATTTCATGATGACGGCCCACTGAGCAACGAGGCTTCGGTGCCGGGCCATCTTATAGTGTTGGCACCTTCGGGTGGTGTACCAGTAGCACCACCACTCGGTGGGTAAAAGATTCCACTAGCCCCACTGGAAGACCGTGCACGCTGACTGAGTTCATTTCACGAGTTCCAAAGACAAAGGCCTCTGAGGTTTTGAGGCAATACAGATCCCCAGGCAGTTGAGGACTGGCTGGAGATTGTGGCACAAGTTTTTCGTTTAATTGAGACACTAGAAAATCAGATGGTGATCCAAGCTACTAGCCTATTACAGGGCAAAAAAGGGATATTGTGGAGTCTGATGCACTAGACGCATGAGGAGGTGACACTCACCTTGTTAGACTTTGAGACCCTCCTCAGGGCGGAGTTCATACCAGCGACATTATGCTCAGTGCATATCCAGGAGCAGTTGCACTTACAGAAGGGAAGCCTATCAGTGGCCCAGTACTCGGTGAGATTCCATGAACTCTCATGCTACTCCACCGACATTATACGAGACCCATTCTTCAGGGCCCATACCATTGAGTAGGGTCTCTAACGGGATATCATAGTGTCGATGATATCACTGAATATTCCAATGCATGCTGGAGTGTTCATGCGAGCATTATTGGTGGATATCTTCTTTAGATGAGTAGGCACTGACAGTGGGAGCCACCACCGGTCTACAGGTAGCCAATCCATCTGTAGGAGGCACTAGGCAGCTGACATAGAGGTCCAGGTGGGCTAGAAATTCTGGGGGGAAACCAGTGGATATAAGGTCAGAGGTGTAGAGATCATGAGGTAGAGGGGGTTAACAGGGAAGCAAACTGTGCTTCACGTGCAACCGGCAGGTCCACATGGACCGCGACTACCCAAACCACCGTACCGACGATCAACAGATGATCGAGGGACTACTGAGGCAATGACCGAGGTTCGAGTGAGGGGGTCTGTAGGGTGGTAGACTTGGAAGAGGATAAGGTTGTGCAATAGTAGGTGAACAACGGTTTGAGGTTCTACCACCACCACCCCCAGGTGGTCCACCCTGACCACAGGGAGGAGGTGGATAGGGGTGAGCTCAGCTTCAGGTGGTATAGGCCTACGACCACGACACTCCAAAGATGATTTGAGGTATGATCAGTGTATATTCAACCCTAGCTGTAGTTATTATAGACATAGGTTCCAGTCACTCTTTTATTTCCATGACACTCGTTCGGAGCACGAAGATTCTGATGGAGCTGTTATCTTGATCCTTACTATTAGAGACTCCTACAGGAAATGATTCAGTGAATACACACTGGTGCATGCAGTGTGAGCTCACTCTAGGAGGAAAGAGCTTCGGCTGAGATCTATTAGTAGCAGCATCGAGGCCTTATGACATCATCTTGTGTATGGAATGGCTATCCATAGTCCATGCTCAGATCGACTGTTTTAAGCTCAAAGTGCGGTGTGTCCATGAGGATGGGATCAGGTTTTCCTTCACCAGAAAGAAGGTAACTTTTTGAGCATAGTATGTACTCTCTCAAAGGAGGGTGTAGCCGATCACTCATCAGTTTTCTATCCTTACCCTCGGAGTAGTTGACGTGAGGATTCTGAGTTATCCTATAGTGGTGGACTAGTATGCTGATGTCTTTCCTGATTATGTACATGGACTACCTCCTTATAGAGAGGCAGGATTATACATTTCCCTATACCTAGGGATGACACCGATATCTACTCTAGCATTTCGGATGGCTCCCTTAGAGCTTCGTGAGTTGTGGGTACAGTTGGAGAACTTGCATAAAAAGGGGTTCATAAGGCCCAGTGTTTCTCCATGGGTATCTCCGATTTTGTTCGTCAAGAAGTAATATTGGAGTCTGAGGCATTGTGTAGACTATCGACACCTGAAACAGGTGACCTTGAAGAACAAGTATCCACTCCCGATGATTGATGATCTCTTATAATAGCTGAAGAGAGCTCGATGGTTTTCGAAGATAGACCTTAAGCTATCATCAGCTTAGGTTATGAGATGAGTACGTACCAAAGACAACCTTTAGATGTCGGTATGGCCATTATGAGTTCTTGGTGATCCTTTCAACTCAGATAATCTTCCACCTTATTCTTTTTCATAGGGTAGAAAAACTAAAAGTAGTTAAAATCATTAATAAACTCCAACTACATTTTATAGCACATATCCATCTCTCTCTGAGTGAATATATAATTTAAAATTTTATGATTTGTATATATATCATAATTTTCTCTATAAATATAATGTTTCTATATCATTAATTCAGAAATTACAGCATCTAAAACTCAATAATGAGTTTGAAAATTTTTCTCATGAGGATTTAATTATTGTGAGGAATAAGACTTGACCATATCATTCTTCATTTTGATGCATCTTATTCCCTTGTATTATGAATAACTACCTATCAAAAAACCTTCGCTGTTATAGGGTAGTGTACAAAAAGGTGTTCTAACTAACCTTCTCTTCAATTCATTGAAATTTTCCAAATAATCATGTATTTAATGGAACATGGATCCTATAAGAGTTTTCTTGTTGAGTATATTAGATGACCATGAAAATATTCACACAAAGTGTTTTAAATATCCAGCAAAACCAAGAAATTATAGATCTTAGTTACATTTTTTATTTTGGGATAATTTTCAATAACTTTCATCATTTATGGATCCACTGGTATATATGTATGCAGGTAATACTTGTTCAAATTATAAAAATGATGGCCTTATATTGGATTAATATTTTTGTCCATTATCATTTAACTCAATATTATTCTTCAAGAGTCACAACACAAAGATTGTATATCTATAAAATAACAATGTCATACTTTCTCAACTCTCTTAATATTCTATATTCTTCTTCATATCTCTCTTATTTTTCATTAAATTGTGTATGAAGTAGTACTACCTTTTCATCATCCTCATTTTTCTTCATTCCCCATTGTTACAGAAGAACTTCAATAATGGTCCACTATCAGTTTCTCCTATCACTTACAAGGTAATAATCCCTTCATTCTTATTCTCTCACATTTATTCTATGATTTACATGAATAAAATTTTCTATATTTAAATATGGAAATTACATGACCTTTGGAACCATGATATTTTCATTACTATAATTTAACTAAATCATATGGGTCTTCTCCCCCCGATCATAGAACACTCTTTTATTCTAACCACTGATTTCAACTGATATTTCACTAATACCTAATACCCTCATTTATTCTGGTCAACAATATTCTAAATTTTCTTTTTATATGTGATTTCAAATCATTATGTTTTGAAATAAAAGAATCATCATACAATGTTTTGGAACAAAAAAATTTATTCCCCGTATTTTTGATTAAAAGATAAGATAAAATCCTCACTCAGATGAAATAGGTCAAGTGAAAATAGAAATAATTATCACCGTATGAGGAAGATAAAAATGGGATCTCCATGTGCCACAAGATTTCATACACATATAGGTTTATAGATTCCTTATAAATTTTTCTCATTTTAGTGGTGTTTTCATTATAACAACACACTTTGATTTAGACATGTTTTTCAGTCATTGATGACAAAAAGGGTGTTCGGGATGGTAAATACCATTTTGAGGGGATTTTGGGAATAGCTTAGCCCTGTAAATAACATGCTACAGGGGAACATAATATCTCATTGAATATTTTGTTTAAAAATATTAAATTTATATGTATTGAATCCAAAATGCAAATAAAAATTAAATTTTGGGGTAATTTAAAGTTGGGAAGAAGTTTTGTTAAATTTTATTTTCGTATCATGATGCCACTACATGCACACCCTATCTCACATGCCTAGAAGACCAATTCATATAAATTTAAAAAGGTTCATGAGCTTATGTCCATGTTCTAATTCTATTATCCTAGGTCCAAAATTGTTCACTGCATTCACACACTCATATATCATTCACACAATCCACTTACAGTCTCATCTCGTTCACTGAACTAATCTTTTAAAAAAAATTTATAGTGTGTTTATTCTATGTGCCTAGGTTACATTCAAAAATATATAGAAATTCTTATACCTTATGCACCATGATCCCCATTTTCCAATAAATAGACCTTAATTATCTCTATATTTAACACTTAATGACACACACCCAAAAATGAAGATAAAGACACACATTCCCATGAGAGAGGACTTGTGAATGACCATAAGTGTCAAACCCCTTTTAGGGAGATTGTTTACTAGAAAACTAAGGAAATTAAAAGAAATCCATTTTTGGAGAAATTTAAAGAATAGAAAAAATAAAAAAAATCATGAAATGCCACTTCACCTAGGATCACAAAAGACTTTGGCTAAGTACACCAAACATATAGACCCCTCACTTGAGAAAAAACTTCACCCAAGCCACTTCACCTGAGCAACACATTTCCAAAAAAATCATCACCAGAGAACCACTTCACCCAAGTCTCTCCACTTGAGAAACACTTTGAAAGCTCACGCGTCATTGGGAATGGGTAAAAAACTAAAATTTATAACCTACTTACTACTTAGAATAGTGTCAAAATAGGGTCGAACCACAGAGGGGCCTAAGGTTGTGCTTAGTGATTTACTAAAAAAAAAACAAAGAAAACACACATAGAAACTAGAAAAAAATAGTTGATGGTGATGATGTGAAGTGAGTGAAAATAAGTGTGTGGGGATGTGAAAGTGGAAAAGTGAGTGAAAGAAAGCAATACGGACTATGAGAAGACTTGTGGTAGAAGTAACCAAAAGACGAGTAGGGGAAATTCCAGTGGTCGATTTCGATATGGTTTAGCCTCATTCATGTACTAAAGTTTAAGAATGTGGATCCAACCTAAGGTAACTTGCTAAATTGGTAGTCTGGTCAGTTTGTGACTTAATAAATCTTATAGTCATTCAACTACACAAATCATTGCATCGAATGGTAATAAAATTTAGGTGTCATTGGGCTCAAAATTATCAGTTGAGCTCAGTGTGTCTCTCTTGCTTAAGCATGAATATTTTTTCAATGAAATCCTCAGATTGAAAACATTTTTCATTAAGGTTCAAACAATATCAGTCATCACATAATCTTGTGGTCTTGAAGGTCAAACTGTATAGATAAAAGTGAGAGGGAGACACTATCCAAAGGGGATACAGTGTATGGACCAAACTAAGAAGATCTAACCAGCTAGTTTATCCCCCTGAGGAAGTTTAGTCGGATATAATGGTTGGATTTAGTGCAATAATATAATTAAAATCAATGATTTTCATGTTGAAATGAGTTGCAGAAAAATAGATCACAAGGAAAATAAAATGTTTGTATCCCTACTTGATCTCCTGAAAACTCCACTTCCTGATACTTGATGGTGGATGAGATACTTAAGGGTGCTCGATGTCCCGACCTGGGAATTGAGATGTGGAATGGTGATATGCAACTTTGATTCTTATAAATTTTTCACTAATGTGAACTCTCGATCTCTGGATGGAAGGCTCTAGATAGATGATAGAAGTGGATGTGATGAAGTCCCAGTCCCACTCCCTAAATTCTCAATCACCCTATGATGAATGTTGATGACCCATTAATCAAAGTCTCTAAAATCTCTCCCAAAGTGTTCCCAGGACTCTATGTGGAGCTTTTATATTTCTGAATTTTTTTCACCGGTCATTGGAGCAGTTGCTCCTAACTGAATGAATGGTTCATGTACGCCGAGCCACAACCCCCCTACATGGAACAACAACAGAAAATGCATGTGAGTCAAAAAAGAAACAGACTACATCAATATATATATACCTATAGTTATAATTATTATTATTAGTATTATAAAAATATAAATTTAATATAATTATATTACTATTATATATATATATATTAATTTACTAAATAATTATGTAAAACAAGAAATATTAATAAATAAAAACAAATAAATTTATTATGTATGTTATTTTACTATATTAGTTATCTTAATTACTATATATGTTAGATAATATATTATGACTATTAGATATGTTATATTAGTAATAATATATATATGTTAATATAATGAGTATATATTATATATATGTTATTATATATTATAATATAATATAAATAAAAATAAAAATAATGATAAATAATTAAAAGTGGGGGGGGGGGGGGGGGTAGTTCATGCGGATCAGAGGGGCGGAGGGAAGGGTTTGGGTTTTTCACAGAGATGGAAGAAAGGGGGAGAGGCTCATCAGAAGATCGTGCTATAGTGCGTAGTAGCAGGATTCAGGGCTGAAGGAGTGCGTTGCTTCGACAGTGGATGGAGGATGGGGCGGCTGCATATGAACTGTACTGCTACAGTACCCAGGCTGCTTCAATGCCACCGCTGCTATAGTTCTTGCTATAGTGATTTTTCCGCTACAACGCCTTTGCTACTACAGTTCCTCCACTACTATAATACTACTTAAGTGCCCCACTACAACACTTCTACAATAACCCAGAAATTCAACCATGACCAGATTCGATCTTGGGTCTTTTAGTTAAATAATTAATTAAGGAATTAATTAATGAATAAAAATATGAATTGAATAAAATTAAGTTGTTAAAATATTAAAATTATTAAAAGAATTAAAAATTAAAAATTAAAATGTGTTATTTATTTATAAATTTAAAATAAAGAATAAATTAATTTAATTAATGAATTAATAAATAATAAGAATGAAAATTGAAAAAAAGAATAAAAAATAAGAGTCAAATTCACAAGAAATGATTCATTTTAAGAATTATTTAAAATGACAATAATTCACATTAAAACACATGATTTAAACTAAAATTAATTATTTTACACAGCAAGGTACAAAAGAACTATAATTATGAATTATTTAATAAAAAAAGATTTTGGCATAAAAAAGTCAACAAAAATATAAAAAGGATGTTGAAAATAATGTTAACAATTACCCACATCACACTTTACCCAAGAATCCTTAATTGACTAACACATCACCCAAACCTGTCCCATCTTGATTTTTATTTTTTTCCTCTGATCGAGTTTATCATTAGGATTTGGGTTTATCTCTCTTGTTTTGGGTGTGGCGAGATTAAATTTTGGGTTTTAGGGTGTTTTTCCATTGGCACATAATCAATTTATAGTTTGGTAGAACCATGCCACATGCTTCCATAAATCATGAATGCCTTAGAATTCATCATTTTGAGGGAACACCACCCATGCTTAGTTAGTCAAACCTTTTTTAAAGCATATGGGAAGCCACCATCTCAGGACGGAACCATTCTGCATAGTTGGTTCCATTCGGAAAACTAGGTGGCATGTCCCTAATGGTACCCAGGTGTATCCAGTAAGTGGCACACAATTGGGGCACAGTTTCATAAATTGTGCGCCCAAATTGTGAAAGTTTCCCAGATCTATTTTTTTTTGAAATTCCAGGTATGGTGCCTTAGTATTTTTAACGTGAATGCAACCCCTATCCTCTCTATGGTTCATGTTACCCTAATGGGATTCTCATCGTGTTCTCCAATGATCCGCCCCTATCTTATGGTGTATATCTATATATTCCTCAAGTTTGGGGTGGATTTGTCAAGGTAATCCTCCCCTCTCTTCTCCCTCATCCTCATTCCTCTATTTTCTCTTCATATCTTATTATTCCTAGGTCATGTGGAACCATGGTTTGTATTTACAATGATTTATGTTGGGGTTTTTGTGTTTAGGGTTCCTCTTCATATATGTTGGCTCTTGAAACCCTTGTGGTGTGATTTTGGGTGTACTCTTTTGATGAACCATGGATTTGGGGTAGGTATCCCTTTGCAATATCATTTTTAATTTAAGATTCATTGATTTATTTATTTTTTCACCCTCCTTATATGATCAATATTGATTTTTCTTCCTTGGAATAATTATTTGGTGCACAAAGTGGCGGGTTTTTCCTTTTATGTGGTAAATGGAATTTCGTTGTTAAATATTTCACACCATGTGTTTGTTACAATGCTCAGTTGGATTTTTCACATTATTTATGATATTATAAATAATTTTTTGGCTTTTTGGATATATTTATGATGTGTGAAATGATGCTTTGGGTTCATTAAGTAAGGTTCCAAGTGGTTTTGGTTTCAAGGGAATGGTGTATTCGATTATTAATAATGGTTTGGAATGTGGGGGTGGTTAATGGACCTTTTTTCATTTTAATAAAAATTGATTGAAATGAAAATGTGGAATGAATTTTTAAAATGGAATTTTTATGAAATTAATATGAAATGGGAACTGGTTTATTTTCATATGTTTGGAAAGGTGATTTGGTTTTTTAAAATATGATGGTATCATAAATAATTGTTGAGGACTATTTGGAACTTTTGTGAAAGTGGTGATAATGGTTAGCATGAAAAATCTCCTTGGATAGTCATCTTTCCTTATTATATAAATATTAAATGGGTGGGATTTCCTCAATGTGGAATCCTTGTGACCCATTTACTTTTTATAGAATAGGAGATCCTCAGTATGAACTCCATTGTGACCTATGAGTTATATGGAAAGTGGTTGATCGTTGGGGTGACATAGGTGATTCATTTTATTAGATTTAATATATGTGTGCATGTGACTTGATAATTAGTTGGTGTCATATGGATCACTCTATTCATTGTACATATCATCATGGAAACTTGGCATAATGAATGATTTTCTTTATAATAAGTGCTGTACTAATTTGATTATGCACCAGCTAGTATCCCACAGTAGCGGGATATATTTTGATATAATTGCTACAGGACTGTGCCTCTTAGTTTTTACCAGGAAGGGTGTGGAAATGCGTGTTATAGTTGTTGATTTTATCCACTGAGGCATGCTTTTCTAGATAAGTCAACATATACAGTTTGTTCTAGATTTTTTACAAGATCATAGGTTTTACCCATATTGATCGTCACATAATCGTTGTGGTAACTGATTTTAATAATTTGATAGTTGGAATCCCTTATATGATACTTTCTATTTTCCTTTTTGTATGACTATTATGATTAATTCTTGAGTAGCATGGATTTTTTTTCCAAGAATGATAAAATGTTTTCCACTATTAATTAAAAACGTTTTGTAAATGTTTTACCCTCCATCTCTCTTTATAAATCCATTTTAAAATGTTTATGTCTCTTTCTTGAAAGTGATTATGGTTTTAATGGTATGAAGGTAAATTAATCATTCATGGTTTTAACATGGAAAATATGTGAAAATTACTAGTTTTATATATTGTATCTAAAAATTGAATTGGATGTTCTTTTATTATAAAGGAAGTGAATTAGGAAAAAATTGTTCCGGAACACCTTCTAATTTTTAATACTCACACCTATAGTTATTCTTATTTTTAACTTGTGATTGAGTTTGATCTTGGTATCGATCTCCATGGGAAATGGTTGTTCATGGTATCATAGAGTGATCCTCGGGGTCACATAGAGATTTCTTTGATATAGTCAGGTTCAAATTGGTTTTGGTTGTACAGTTTTTTTGTATATTTCTAGTTTATGTATAAAAGATGTATAATTAGAAATATAATTAGTTTTGGGATGCTTTTTGTATCTTTATATTTTTCAGTTTATTTATTTATTATTGGGTGAAATCGTTCCTTTCATCTACTTTTCTAATTCATGAAACTTTTTTCCAGAATTTGGGGATCAGGAACGCATTTCGGACATGCCACTAATCGGATTGGGGACCGGTTCTAGGTTGATCCTAGTTGGTTTCTGAGAAAATGGTATCAGAGAAGGTAAGTCATTAAAGGAAATTTATTTCAGAGCACCCTATTTTATTTTTTAATGTCAAGATAGATGGAGGAGGACTGTCAGATCCTTGGGGTGTAGGTATAAGGGTGTGTCTAGACAACAATTTTTATACCAAACCTTGGGTTGCCATGGGAAGTCAGGTTTTATTTGGTCTTTCTGGATCTTTCGGTGTTTGATGTTTGGGATACAAAATAGAAGTTGATTTTTTGGTCTCTGTGTGCTCATAGGACCGAGAAATAAATGTGAAGGTGGGGAACTGGTCCTAGAATACTCTTGTTGATGGTGGTTTATTTATAATATAGCCTCTAAAAATATGTTCAAGTCACCCATAAACACTATTTCACCCTTGTGAGTTTCACTGGGTTCCTCGTAACTTTGAAATTTTCTTTGGGCACTCTTTATTTGTAATTTTGAAAACTAGATTTTTAGATGGAAATGGTTTGGTTTTTGGAAAGATAGAGAAAATGAGTTTAAATTTCATTCTGAAGAAAGCATGGAAAATGGATTGTGGTAAAATGACCCTTTGGTGTGAAATAGAAATGTTTTAACAGTATTGGATTTTTACAATCAAAACCTAGAGTTGTTAAAACTATTTCATTGGAAATCAGGAATCCATCTTAAAGGAGGTTTAGGAAATTTTTTTTGAATGAGAAATAATGGTGTTTTAAAAAAATGGATTTTGATCAGATGGAACTTGTTGAACCATAGAAAAAAATGTTTTAAATGAAATAAAGAGTATTTTTGGATGGGAAATCATGTGTTTTTATTTTTGAACAAGATGAAATGGATCAAAACACGAGAATTGAAAACTGTTTTGACATGGTAGTTGGTAAGATTTTGAAAGGTTTTATAAATTTTAAAATTTGAAGTGGTTTGAGATTGTTAATCTTGGGTGGAATATTTTGTTTTGAAAAAATGGAAATGTTTTGTTTTGACCTTTTTCACCTCCTTGGTTGCTCACATGCATGGTTGTTTGTGGAAAATGGTTGGGTGATGATGTTGGAGGATGTGTTCCCGATATGGCATGGGATGATGGTTCCTAGGGTGGCACATGAAAGTGAATGTAAGTGGTACTCTAAGGAATACCATTGGTGAGTTTTCAAATCAAACACATTTATTTTTTTCAAATATGATTTCATGTGGAAAATTTTGATTTTTGATAGCATTTGGTTGTGTGGTTTTTTCCATATGATATGGTTAGTTTTGTTTATGAAATGTTTAAGATTGGCGCCTCTTCTTGTTGAGTCGATTCTTATTTATCTCATAGATTTATTGTTTCCCTATTTTCCCCCATAGTGATTTAATGGATGTTCATGGTGCATATATGGGTGGTTCTATATTAGTAGGCTTTGTAGTTGATCAGTCATTGTATTTATTTCTTGAGTTTCAGAAGTCAAATCCACCTCTCTTTTAGGGTCAAGTAGATCCACTCAAAGTGGAAGAGTGGATTTGGAAGATTCAAAAGATCTTTAGCCTCAATGGGTTGCTTGAGTCGTTGAAATTAAATTTTCATACCATTGTTCTTAAAGTTTATCCTTGGAAGTGATGTTAGTTTTTCTATTGAAATGCCTCATGAAGGTCTTTCATTGGAGTTCTTCATGGCTTCATCCATCTGTAAGTATTTTTCTGAGATGATGATGATGAGGAAGGGAATAGAGAAGTGTTTTATATAGCATGGTGATGGGTCAGTGTTGAAGTTATATCATCACAACATGGAATTAGTTCTCTATGATCCGGATTATATTGAGGATGATTCCTTGAAGTCACAAGATTTTGAGTGTGGGATTATTCGTAATATATAGCGGAATTTTTTGGATTTCAATCTAACATCATTTGATGAGGTAGTGAGTAAATTTTTTCATGATAAAGCTATTATAGTAGGGATTTCTAATGTATTACATCCTCCTTCAGTTCCTAGATACGGTGAAGTGAGTTCCCTTAATGATGTGGAAAAGAAGCTGGAAGCTGTTGGAGCTAGTCCATGAATGAAAAGGCCTTGGGAACTTTTGTTGGCTCCTTCTGAGCATGGAATCAGGGTTTTTCATCAGTATGGAATGACATATCAAAATAATTTTATGTACTCAAATTCAAAAAGTCCAATCATGATTTTGGGAATCTAAGACACTTATAATTGTTCTATCAAGGTGTTTCTAGGAATCGACATGGATTCAGTTCGTAGATGTAGAGTGTTTTTTGGGATCTTAAATTCCCCTTTTTTTTACTATTTTCTTCTATTGGGGAGGTTGTTCCCAGTGGTGTTATCTTTTTCATGGGATGTAATGGGGTTTCTTGGATCTCATTATAACTATAGTTTTGATTGAAGTGTGTTATTTTTTTTGATAATTCTGAATCATTCTCTATTATGAAAGTAGGTGTCTTCTATGTGTATAGACTGATTTTTATTCATGGTAATCAGAGGTTTTTAGCTTCTGGATGTGATGTAGGAGATTCTTCAAACATCAAGGATCTCACCATAGGCCCTGGAGTTAATCTCTCAAACAGTCAAAAATCCCAGGGGTGTGAGGGAACTTGTTATTTGTTTGTTTTTAGTGTGGAAATGGATCTAGTTTAGGGATATCACTATAGTTTTCATTATCATGATTCAATTTCTTCATAGTTTGAGTTTATTTCAGTAGGGACTCTTTGTGGTGGGGTGGTTGGCCTATGTGTGAAGTTCTTATGTTGGATTGTTTTATTAGCTTAAGCTAGTTAGTTGTTATAGTAGGGATAACCCACCAGCCTCATTAAGGTTTCTCCCAGAAATATTCGTTGTTAGTTTTTTCTAATGGTGGGGAGATCATTACATCTCCCCTTGTTGGGATTAGGGTTTGATTTCGGATTTTGGTCCAGTTTAAGTGGATTCTTTTGACGTTGATGGTTTTGTGTAATTTTGTTTTGGGGGATCATGGGATTCAATGTAGAAGATCCAACGGTCCTGTTCTAACCATGGATGAGCAACATGTGGCTTGATTTTCCCATCATTTTTCAGGAAATAGTTTTAACTTGTTGTTTTATTTTAGTAAAAAGGTGTAAGTTCTATTTGGTGGTGAATGTGATGTTTTTGTTTAAGAGGTCGTATTGTGTAGTTTTATAAATCCTTAGTTAATGATCAATTATATAGGAAATATTGTGAACTTTCTTGGGTGGAAAGAATTAATGGTGGGGAGAATTATCAAACCTATATTTTGATTTTTATCCTCTGATCTGGTTTATCTTTTGGATTTGTTTTTGGAACTAGAGTTTCAAGTGTCATGGGTTGAAATTTTTAGTTTATGGTTGTTTTTCACTTAGTGTATGGTTAGCACACTATTTGGGAAAACCATACAACATGCTCCAAGAAACCTTGTAAGACTTGGAATGATTTTTCTTGAGGGTACACAACCCACACATGGTTAGTCAAACCAGTCTTAAAGCTTTTGGGAATACACTATCTCATGATATAAACATTCGACAAGGTTGGAATACAGTCGGTGAACCGTGCGGTCAGCCTGTGCCAGTTCCCAGGCGTTCCCATTAATGGGTGTACAATTGGCGCACAATTTTGTAAAATGTGTAGCCAAAATATATGAGCGACCTATATCTAATTTTTTTGAACATCCATGTATGATTTCATGACCCTTCCCCTAGGGACCATGTTGTGACATGCCCCAAGCTCGCCTTCCGAAGGCCAAGGGTTGGCGGCTAGCACCTAAGGCATCAACCTGCAAGTGGAAGGAATTTTACGGAATACATGTACGCACACACACACAACCACTTCACATGGTTGGAAAATTAAACAAGCATGCCAATATAAATAAACACCGAGTACAAGTACAACTAAAAGTCAAATGGTCCAGAATACCAACCCAACAAAAGACTAAATGGAAAATAAGAAAGTACAAATGTAACTCTAGATAGCCATATGTTGAAAACCCCACTTTATGGGTTAGTACAGAGAAACAGCTGGAAGCTGTGGAAGTACGTCCCATTTTCCTGGTCTTACTAAGAACCATTGGGTCCTAGGCCACCGAGTCCTCCGTCAAGGCTGTGGTCGTCTACACCAGACACAACACATGTGGGTGAAGTCTATGTAGGGGAGAGTAAAAAAATACTCAGTAGGGACCCCAAAACAACAAAGTAAAGTCCACAAAGAAATCCACAACCAAACCAAAAATCATGATCACCAAGCATGATCACGAAGCAAGACATCTCACACCAGGTATATTCTAGTGTAGGTTAGTAGAACCTTTAATTACATCGTCGAACACCATGGGTTTTTTCAGAACTCATCCTCAATGAGAACAACGGGCCTACTGAGTCGCACAGAAGATGCATCCCACTAACCTCAGGACTTATGTGGTACTCAACCTAGATGAGTACAATGGGTATGCTGGGTCATACAGAAGCCGCTCCCCACTGTGGGCATGCCAAGTCACACAAAAGCCACTTTCCACTTATCTATGTCCATACTGAGGTACTCCTCCTATCAAGTACTATGGGTCTGCTGGGTCACACATATGTTTCTCCCCACCATGACAAATAGTATCTAATCCACATAGGGTTGGTCGTCAGCTTTCTTTAGGTCTCATCCAACCAATGGGTTTCCCCACACATCACGCTTGATCTCGGGATAACCGCTCCTCTATACATTTGTCAAATTTCAACTTCTATTAAATCCTCCAAAGAGTATGCCAAAAGATCCAACATGTCAAAAGGGTATCAATACTACAAATAGACCATCAATTGGATGCCCAGTTTGCAAGATATTAACATTTTTCTGAAAAGGGGTCTGTTTGCTCCGGGTCTGGTCCGACCTGGTCGGACCAACCCGACCTGGCTCGGGGTCCACCGACCCGACCCAGGTTCGCTGACCTGACCCAGGTTTGCTGACTCAACCTAGACCTAGACCAACTTGAGTATTCTCCATTGGACCATGGGTCCGACCCACTAGAGCGGGTCTGACCCACTAGAATGCCGGGTCCGCTAAAGGCGGACCGGTTCGTGCCTGGCTAGGATGTAGTAGGCAGCCACATCCAGCTCCCTCACCCTATGGGTCATCCATAGGGTTGTCTCCCCATTCGTGGTCGATTCACCGTGGATGGGTGGCTGCATCCACCCACTGGCCCAGCCAGCATCCCTGTTACTCCACCACGAACCTATCGCTCCACCGCGGCCTGATCCAGTAGTGACGGTTCCTTCCGGCGTGCTGTTGTGGCACACCACCGCCGATGTCAGCGGGCTCTTTTGCAGACCACCAAGTCTACTCTAGTGGTCCGTTATTCATGCCACCTTTTCCTATGGACTCTGAGGGATCCCCTCTTTCTGGACAAGACCTCAAATTCTCCTTATCACCAATTTGAAAACTTGGCCACGAAGAACGCATAGGCGGAGGGGCTTAGGCATTGTTTGTGTCGGCTCGTGCCTTCCGTGTTAGAGTTATAAAATAGGGGGAAATTTGGGGATTATGTTCTATCCCCAATAGATAATTATCAAATAGAAATCCCACAAAACATCACCATCCTTCAAGAACGGATGATCAGTGGATCAACATTTTCATGGGTTGGTCCTCTTTCATTATTTAGAATGAAGAAATGAGAAAACGTATAACAAGAATACCCTACTTCGAAGCAGTTCAATGTTAAAGAATTAAAACTACAAAGGATCAAGAAGTGTAATTCATTTTTTACTTCCTATATTCATTCATTGAGTTGCATCGAAGTTGTTAACGTTCCTCTGAAGTTCGTTATTTTTGTTGGAGAGAAAACTCATCAGTGGTTCTTCAAAGAATTATCCTCTATTTAACCATCAATCCTCCAATGCATTATTCCATAAAAAGGAATCATGTTGCATCGTATTTTATGATATTATGTAGCTTCATTACGCTGTTTAATTTATGAAATAGTGTATCTATTACATTTCAAAAAAATGATCCATTAAGGAGATTCCTTTAATGCACCTTATCGCCGTACTACAACATCATCCTTTGCTCACCCAACAGTGAGTAAAGAAATAATTTTTTTTGTTATTTTATAATTTTTCGAAAGGTCCAAAGAATAAATTTTCTATAAAACCCTTTCTGATCAAAGTTATGTCCTTTATAGGAGAATCTTGGCATTCCGAGTTCAATAGTGCCCTCTGATTTCTTATCTGAGCATCAGTTCAAATGTTAGAAAAACCTACTTGTATGTTTTCTTAAACGATCTTAAAAAAAGTTTAGAATTCCGTTCTAGGCACAGCAGGCATCAGAATCATATGTCGTCAAAGAGGGTGGTATCTAAATAATACCATATAATTTAAAAAAATATTATAGAAAAATTATGGGACATTAAATTAGAATCCTGAAGCTGGCTGTGTGGTTGGGACCACATGATTTTTTAGTGCCTAAAACACGTATATATGGATATTCATGGTATATGTATGGGCATATACCAGTGTAGGAATGACAGTGCATTCATTTTTGTTTTTTTTTCTCTAGTAATTTACCTTTTTGGTTTTGCGACCCCCTACTAATTATTTTTTTACTCACCCATAAACATGCTTTTCCCACACATGTCGTTTCTTGTGCAGACAACTAGTGCTTTGACGGAATCCTGGGAGGAAAAGGGCCTGGTGGTGTTCCATGAGATCAGAAATATGAGGTGCACTTATATAGATTCAAGCTGATACCTTTTACCTACCCTTCGGTTATAATTACCATCAGATGATCTTCATGTACTTGGAGTTTTACTTTTGTTATATTTTTCTTTTGGTGGGCTTGTATACTAGCCCGATTTTCCACCCTAAACATTACTTTCTATTTCACTCTGTTTGATTTTTACTTAGTGGATTGCATGCATGGTTTCCTTGGGTTTTAATTTCTAGTAATTTAGGTTGGGAGTTGTGTGAATGTGTATAAGTACTCATGAAAATTCCTCCCACTTGTGGAATAATGGCTTCAACAATAGTCGCCAGCCCCTGGGCATTGGGAGGCGGGCTTGGGGTAGTCACAGAACAAGCCCTGGGGGATGGTTCATGACATATTTCCTCTTAGGATTTTTAACCCAAAATACCTCCCCTATCCTCCCTCTAGTTTGTGTAACCCTATGGGGCCTCTCACCTTTTTCTCCAAGGATCTTCCCCTCTCATATGGCGTAGATCTGGAGATACCTCAAGGATTGGGGCTAGATTTTTCAAGGTAATCCTATCATCTCTTCTCCATATTACTCTTTCCTCCATTTTTTAATGAGATATTCTTATTACTACATCATTTTGATATAGGGTTTTTAATTTATGTTGGCGGTTTTGTGTTTTTAGGGTTACTCTACATATATCATATCTCATGGAACCCTCATGGTGTGATTTTGGGTGTTTATTGCCGATGTTCTATAGATTTGTGGTAGGTTTCCCATTACAATTTCCATTTTAATTTATGATTCATTGATTTATTACTTCTCACACCCTTTTTATATGATAAATATTGATGTGTAGTCCTTGGAATAATTATTTTATGTTTAATTATATGGTTTATCCCTTGTTATGTGATAAATGAATTTCATTGTTAAATATTTCACACCAAGTGTTTGTTGTAATGAATGGTTGTCTATTCACATGCTTTGTGATATTATAATTTTTTTTTTGATTTTTAAATATATTTATGATGATTTGGGTTCATTAACATGGGTTTCAAAGTGGTTTTGGATTTATAGGAATGGTGCATTTGGTTTTCAAGAATGGCTTGGCTTGTGGTGGTGGTTAATGGCATGTTTGGTATTTTAATATAAATGGATTGAATTGAAAATATGGAATTGATTTTGAAAAGTGGTTTTTTATAAAATTATTGTGAAATGGGAAATGGAGTATATGCATCTTTTTTTGGAATGGTGATTTCGTTCCTTAAAAATGGATGGTTTCTTAAAGAATGTTTGATGCCTATTTGGGACTTTTGTGAAAGTGGTGAAAATGGTTCGCATGAAAAATATCCATGGAAAATAATCTTGCCTGGTTATGTAATTAATAAATGTATGGGATGTAATCACTGTGGAATTACTGTTACCCATTTACTTTGTGTGTGATAGGATATCATTTTTATGAACTCCTTTATGACATGTGAGTTATATAGAAAGATCTTGGTCCTTTGGTTGACTTAGGTGACACCCATTATTTAAGTTAGTATATGTGGGAATGTGATTTTATGCTTAGTTATAGTTAGTTAATTCACCTTATTCTCTATACATATTGACATGGGAACCATTTAAAATGAGCTAATTTTATGAGAATGATTATTGCACTACTTAGATTACGCACTAGCTAGTGGCCATAGTAGGGGTATTTATTTTGCTATAACTTCTATGGGATTATTCACCTTGGTTTGTACCGGATAGGGTGTAGTCAAGCATGTGGGAATTATTGATGTCATCATGTTAGGTATGCTTTCCAGGATGATTTAACAGGTATAATTTGTTCTTGATTATTCATGAGCTCCTAGGTTTCACCCATGTCTATCGACATGTAGTTTTTACGGTTAATTATTTATATACATTGACAGTTTTAATCCCTTATATGATAGTTTCCATTTCCCTTATTGTATGACTTTAATTCACAATTCTTATGTATTGTGGTTTCATTCAATGAATGATCAAAAGTTTTGATGTTTTGATGATTTTTTTGAAATGTTTCACCCTCCTCAATTTGTAAATCCATTTTAAAATATTTATGTCTCATTATTGAAATTGAATGTGGTTTTAATGGTAAAAAGGGAAATGAACCATGTTTGGTTTAAAATGTAAAATTTGTAGAAAATATTAATTTTATATAATTTATCTCTAACTTGAAGTTTATGTTATTTTATTATAAAGGAAGTGCGTTAGAAATAGATTGTGCATGCATGCCTATTGAGTTTTAATACTCACGCAAATAGATATTCTTTTTTTTATCTTGAGATACAATTCCAGCTTGGTATTGATCACCATGTATTATTGTTGTTCTTGGTATCTAAGAGTGACCCTTGGGGTCACATTGAGATTTTATCATTGTAGTCAGGTTTGATTTGGTTTTGGTTTTACAGATTTTTGTATATTTATAGTTTATGTATAAAATATGTTTAGTTTGAAATATTTTTTTTTGGGATTCTTTCTGTATCTTTATGATATCCTGATTATTTATTTATTATTGGGAGAAATTTTTCCCTTCACTTAATCTCTTTATTCCCCACACTTGTTTCTATCCTGTGGAAATCAGTAACGCCCTTTGGACTATTCCACAGATCGGCTCGGGTGACCAGTTTTTGGTCAACTCAGGTTAGTTCATGATAAAACCTCCTCAATAGAGGGACACATCATTATAACCTCTTCAATTGAGATAAAATTCAACAATTCCTCATTTAAATTACACATAAACCAAGGATTCTCACTTGAATGACTCATTACCCAAGCTTTATCACTTGTGTGATACATTTCCAAACCTCATCACTTGATAAACACTTTTACCAAGCCTCCTTACTTTAACAATACTTCTCCCAAGCCTCCTCACTATATAGACATGTCACCAAAGACACATTATGATGGAGATACTTATCCAAGCCCCTATACTAGGTAAATGTTTTTATCAATCCCCTATACTATGGAAAAATTTCCCATGCCTATCTCTAGGGTGTCATTTTTATCTCCACTCAACAAGGGTGAATATTCATCAATGTACCACAACTAGGGCTATAATTTACCTTGGTACCCAACTAGGAATATAATTTCACCATATATCCCATTAGGGTTCTAATTTTATGCTTTCTTTAAATATAAAAACCACCATTACCTATGTCTCATACTAAGGTTCCATCCTCTCTTAAGGAATTTACTTGGGTTCCACCTTAGTATGGTCCTTAAAGCCAAGTGTGTACCTATTTTGGCACCCTCTATAGCCTCCAAATAAATTGGACTAGTTTTATCACATATTTGTATACATTTTCAATCATTTATTCCTTGTATAAAATGGATCCATCCTATTATAGATCATTCATGGGTCCCCCCAGACTTATAAAACCCTTAGGGAAATTAAAATTATGTATTTCCCTGATAACATTGGCCTCTTTCATGAGGAAAATGGTGGAAAACCACCTAGATTATGATGATCATCATGGTGATCCGACATCCAGTATACAATAAGTCTTATAATCTTGTGGAGTTTATTATTCAAGTAAAATCTAGAGATATATCAAGGACTCCTACTAGGTGTATCCCTAAAAACCCACCTTCTCTTAAGTCACATACCATTTTGAAAATCTATGGGAAGTATATATTAAATCCCCATATGTATCCTTTATGATCCCATGAAGAACATTGACCTCCCATCATATGTAAGCCCCAAGTCTTCCTCACTGGGCCATTTAATTTTTGAGGTTAGCTACCCCTCAACATCTAGTTACCAACCTATATTAATAAAATCCATGTATCATGGATTCCAATTAATAATCCTCATTTATTCCTTCTTTTATCCCCTTTTATAAAACAAAATTTCATAAACACATGATGTTAAAATATATATTATGGTACTATAACATGAACTTAAATGGTATAATTTGATCTATGTAGAATTTTATTACTATTAACCATGATGCATAATACACCTCTTGATGTTCAAACCTAATATCTGATACCAATTTTTACCAGTCCATATTCCCTATAAAACACATCCTCGATGATCCACATTCTTTTTGGAACTCTACCTCACCGGGAAATATTCCAAGAGTGATCATAAGATCTCCTATTTAGTTAACAACCAATAGGATGGACTAGAAAGTGTTTCCCATGCATAATCCCCATACCAACCATTTCTAGGAACTATTCACCTAGTCATCTATTCCACATAATGTTAAACTTTTCAGAATAGGTCTTGGATGCATGAAAAAATGAACATCACATGGTTGGGGATAAAAAATCAATAAAGGAGATCTATTGTTCCCTGTCACATGGCCTTAAAAGTTATGATGTGTCCTATAGGAGATAATATAATATGTGGGATATAATTCCCTTAACATGGATTCATGGAAATCCCCTATCATGGTCTCAATCCAAACTACAAAACTTTGACCACCTCTGTGGATGTTGATTGATATCATAGTTCAATTTTTTGGTTTTCACCCATAAAATAACTAACTAATTATACAACAATGGAGAAAATTTAATAAATATATATATTAAAATTTATGACTAGTTTCAATCAATAACTTCTATGGTGATAACCAGTCTCAGAGTGGGTGTAATGATCTAGACTTTTTTACATGATATTTTTTACTTGAAAATTTGTGTTATATTATATTATACACAAAAACCATATCTTTTTAATAATGAAGTGGTGTTTATAGATAATAATGGGAAATGTGACCATAATTATTTGAATGTTATATGACCATTTTCCAAATATGACCATTTGTGAATATGATTGTTGGTAAGTATAATCTTTGTAATAATTTTAATGTTATGATTGGTGTTTATAAGTAGAAATAGTAAAGGATTATTAATGCATAAAAGAGAAGAAATGGACTCAACTAATATATTCAAGCCATATGAATCCTATTTTTTAGAACATGGGTGGTAGGTAGAATCACTAGGGGTTCTCCCATTACCATTCCCAAGCTATGATTCAATAGATGAATCTTCAATAAAATCACCTATAAGGGAAGTTCAAGTTAGTGGAAATTACCACTCAGCCGGTGTTAGTCAAGTCGCCCCATGAATCGATTACCATGACACACATTACCCATAAGTCATAAGTGGGTGGTGCAAGGGGTTACATGTCCAGGCAATAGTTAAATAATGTGTAATTCCTTTTTATAATTTTTTTAATTAAATAATTTTTTAAGAATAATTTTTCTTAATAAAATATACATTTAATTGAGATAGAATTTGATCAATTGATTTTTAAGAAAAAAATATAATTTTCATAAAAGATATAAACTTTCATAATAAACTATGTTACTATGAGTATTTATTAGTTTAAATAAATAGTTTGTTAAAAATACTCTTACTTAAATTTAAATACTAAAATAATTTTATTATGCCCTTAAAAATTTTTGACTGTCAGAAATTTGACTATGAATTGTCAACACACTATTTTTTTAATAAGGATTTTTATATTTTAAAGACAAAAATATTTTAATTCAAGGTTTATTATGATAAAATGAACATCCTTTTTAAATAATCTTTTTGAAATTAGGTTAGGGTGAATTTTAGTGAATTTTATAAATAGTTTATTTTTTGTGATTAGTAAAAATACAGTTTGAGATTTTAGGCATGTTTAATGAAATCATAATTATGTAATAATGATGTAATAATTGATTAACAAAAATACATTACAAAAAGTATTTTATTTTATTAATATAAATTATTTTAATAGATTTTAATCAATTTCCAAACCTATAAGTTACATTCCAATGTCTAAAATGTAATATTATTCATTAAAAATATTATTTGGTGGAAACATTACATTACCATACCAAAAGAAGTAATAATAAATGATGCTCAGTTCTTGTGGGTTAAAATAGCATAAAATTTGTACCAAATTTCTAAAACCATGGGAAAACCCATGCACCAGCAAATAGATTTTCACTTTTTACAACCATTATTTCCAAGGTATATGTTTGGAAATTAGTAAAAAAATCCCCTACTTTTGCTATAAATACCCACCCATTTATCCATTTTATTTAACTAAAAATCCTTCCTCTATGAATCTATGTTATTTTCTCCTCTCATGGATTCTATAAAGGTTTCCTCAGTCCCAAAAAGTTCCAATCATAATGTTTTATGATCAAATCTCCAAGATAAGCGAATTATCCTTCCTTTATCTTTAATTTAAGAACCTATTTTTTTATATATATTCTTTTTATTATGATTTATTTCAGTAATATCCATTTTATCATACCCTTAATATAAAATTTTGTTTTATCAATTGGATAATCTGGTGCCATCTCATTTTACCCTTTTATAAAACCAAAATTTATTCATTACCTTTAGGTGGGTTAAAAATGATGTAATGATCATGGATTTGAGAACATTTGAATCACAATGATTTTGATAATAAAACCATTATTTATTCTCTACGAGCGATTTATGAAATATTTTATTATATTATATGTGCTTGAAATTAATTAAGACATATGTAGGGTGTACCCTAATAGCACTCCAATGCATTGGGTAAATAATTTAATCTCTACAGATGACATGTATTATGATACATTGGTTAATAGCCTTGGTAATTTTCATTTATGACACCTTGGTGATTAAACACGGTGATATGATTACGAATGTATATATTGAATGTTTTATCCACATTTTAATGTTACGAAACATGTTCTTTTTATTATGATATGCCTCATGTTCCCTTGTTCGTTCCATAATGATATTCCTCATGTTCCAATTGATACTCCTCATGATCACATGTAAACTGTTTCCCCTTACTTGGCCTCATTCTCACCCATTTACATTGATGTATGTTCTTAGAATATGAGATGTGGTAAATGTACATAGGAAAAAGCAATGAAGAATACTTTCAAGTGGATTATAAGACTGTTTAAAATTTTCATGTATTATATACCTTATTTCTAAGAAACTAAACATTAAATGATCCTTTTTATGTACCATGTAATGAAATATTATGTAATAAAAAGGAAGGATGATGTATTTGGTATCAAATGTTGGTTTAGTTATTTCTAAAATTTAGGATTTAAAAACATTATGAATAACCCTAGCGAAAATTTTAATTATCAGAAAACATACCAGTATTTTAGTGATGTATTAAGTAAGTGGTTTCCAAGAAAATAAATCCATTCTTCGATACGAACAAGTGGATATGGCTCTGGAACATATGTATCTTGGGCTAAAACCCAAAATCACCACATTTATATAGACTTGAATGGGGACTACGGCATAATAACGACCCTTAATTCACTTCTAGTTTGACACTATGGGGGGATATGTTTAGTTAGTCTCGATATTTTTATGAACCATTATTAAGGACATATAAGAAATATAATTATTTTTAAATAATAATTTATTTAAGCATGGTTTTTTGAAACATAAAATTTCATTCTAATGTTAATATTATTAAAATAAACACATTTCTTACTAATTTTCTCTTATTTTTGGAAATGGAGGGAAATAGGAGGAACCATATAAAAGGTGAGCATAACATATGATGCGATGACATCCCTCCAATATAATTCATAATGGAAAACATCCTAAGAGTGATTTATCAACTAATTTGGGCTATGAAAAATAACTTTAATAAATCTAATAGACCATATTCACCTTGAATGGAAAAAAATTCCATTTAGTTTTTTTACACCAACGACCACCTTCTTTCATTGGATCTACTAACACATTGATTGTTGAAAATTGGATAAGCTCAATAGAAATGATATTTTTTTGTATTCTATTGTTCGGAACAAGAGAAAGTTTCCCTTGATTTATTCTTCTTAGAGGGAGAAGATGATCAGAAATGGGTAGTGATTAAAAACATGGATCCAATAAGGGAGATAGATTCTATAGAGTGGGAATAGTTTAGGGGATCCTGTTTCAATAAATATTTCTCCTTTTTAATGAGAACAAAAAATGGAGAAAAAATTCCTAGAGCTAAAGCAGAAGGAAAATGAAATAGTGGGAAGATATGGAAAAAAAATTCCAAGACATTATTGTTAAACCTATAATTTTTTCATGGATCCTAATGGAAAGGTTGATAGATTCTTCAATGTACTAAGACCCCATCTATGGAGGAGTCTAGCGAATCGGGACTATTTCAGATATGAAGAGATAGAGCGGAGTGCTATAAAGGTTGAACTAGAATTTAAATAGATACAGTGGTCACACAAATGAAATTAAAAAAGAGATATTTAAGGCCAAACACAGGGAGGATCTTTGATCATGGAAGAAAATGAATGAAATATAAAATTCACATATAAATAAAATTTGGGAAGAAGCATTTGGGAAAATTCATACATAGTATTAGAAAATGGAACATGTGTGGTAGAGATGGATATATAACTCAAAACTATCATATTGAGGTGAAACCTCAACTTCACAACACAAATGACGAAGGGAAGAGGGTGAAAGCACATCCTAAAGTCTAATGCTTTATGTATGGTTAGATTGGGTACTTTTCCAATAATTGTCTAAATCAGAAGATAAGGATGAGATTCACCACTAAACTTAGCATAGGCCAAGGGAGAAAGGTCTGGAATTTTCTACCACGATGGCTAAAATAGAAGCTCCAAATGATGTTATGGTAGGTACTCTCATTATTCTCTCAAATATATCATGTACTTTTTATTATTATGGTTCTATTAATTAATTTATTTTGTAGATGTTTTCCAAGAATGTAGAATCAATCCCTAAACTTCTTGATGTATATTTATAATTCAATACTCCTAGATGGATTTCCTAAGAGTTAACATTTTAAGAAGACTCTAGTATTGACATTGGAAAGAAAAATATCATCAAAAGTATGGTAGTTATTACCATGTTATGATTTAAAAATATACAAGGGATGAATTGTCTCTCAACATATAAATCTAATATGAACTATAGAAGAAAGGAAATTTGATTATTCTTGAATGGATAACCTATAGTTATTTTCAAAGGATAGATATCTTGGCCTGATATTTTTCTAGAAGAACCTCCCATATATTTCTATATAGATATGATTAGTGAAGAGGAAGAAGGAAATGAAAGTATAAGAATAGAAAATTTCCCCATAATTTAGGAATACATTGAATTATTTCTTGAGGATTAATCTATACCTCCCGAAGAATTAGACTCCGAGTTCTCCATTGAACTCATAAATGGATCCAAGATGATATTAAAGACCAAGTATAGAATCTAAAATATGGATCTATAGGAATTAAGAAAACAACTTCAAGATCTTTTGGATAAGGGTTTTATTTGACCATGTGTGTCTCCTAGAGGCACACCTGTTCTACTTGTGAAAAATAAGGATGGATCAATGAGGTTATGCATTGATTATAGGGAACTTAATTATATTATAGTGAAGAAAAAGTACCCTATCCCGAGGATTGATGATTTATTTGACTAGATTTGTGGGGCTCAATTCCTTTACATGATTGATCTTTGATCTAGTTATAATCAATTTAGGTTGAAGAATGAATATATTCAAAAGACTGCCTTATGATCTTGATATGGTCCTTAGTATTTTGTTGTTATACCCTTAAGATTGATTAATTATCTAGCTATATTTAGGGATTGGATGAATATATTATTTAAGGACCACCTTGATAAATTTGTGGTAGTTTTTTTGTTAATGACATTTTTATATATTCAAAAAGTAATGAGAAACATGTGGATCATCTAAGGGTTATATTGAAATCTATAAGGAAGGAGAAGATTTTTGGAAAATTAAGAAATGTGAATTTTGATTACAAAAAATTTATTTCTTAGGGAACATTGTAGAAAATGATGGAATCTCAGAGGATCCTACAAATACAATGGTTATAGAGGAGTTTCCTCATCCTAAAATAGTAACTGAGATTCATAGTTTCCTTAGTTTAACAATATATTATTGGAGGTTTGTGAAACAAATTCATGAAATTCTAATCCAGTAACCTAGTAATCTCAGAAAAGGGATATGTTCATCTAGAAAAAGGAGTGTCAAGAGCATTTTCAAGAGATGAATAAGAGATTGGTTACCCCCCAATATCAAAACCATCCTCTATCAAATAAAGATCCATTATTTTAAAAAATTAACCTTTGAATGATCTTGAGTGGATCCTTATGAAAAATAATAATGTTATTTCATATGCATCTCAATAGTAAAATCCTCACGAGTAAAAATATCCTACACATGAATTGGAGGCAGTTTTAATTATTTTTTCATAGAAGATATGGGGGCACTATCATTATAGGGAAAATATAGTATATTCTTAGAACACCAAATATTGAAGTATATTTTCACAAAAAATGAATTGAAAATGAGATAGTGGAGATGGTTGAAACTTATTAAACACTATAACTGTACAATTCATTATCTCCTCGGATGAAAAAAAACTCATTGATTCATTAAGTAAGAATGACAATGTTCTTATGAAAAAGATGAGGATTAAAGGAGTTCCATTAATCAAGAACCTTATAGGGTTAGACTTGGGAATCATGAGGGAAGGTACATTATCAATCCTATCCTAATATATTTCTCAATCATCATTAATAGAGAAGATCAAGAAATATCTAAGAGAAGATCCTTTTTTACAAAATAAGATAGAAGGTGTGAAGAATAGGAAGTATATTGATTTTAATATTGATCAAGAATGTGTATTGAGATTTAATACAAGGATATATATTTTATCTATTCTAGATATATATAATTAACTAATGGATGGAGATCATATATATACATTCTCTATATATCCTAGAATCACTAAAATGTAACATGACTTTCTTGATCACTATTGGTGGGAAAATATGTAAATGGATATTACTAACTACACAGAAAGGTGCTTGATATGTAATAAGGATAAAGTGAAGCAATTACTTTCTAAAGGGTTAATACAACCAATACCCATAAAAAAATTTAAGTGGGACAATATCCCAATGGAATTTTTCACTAGTCTCTCAAAAACATCGGAAGGAAATAATGTTATGTGGGTTATAGTGGGTCAACTCATCAAGACATCATATTTCAATAATATTCAGTAAAATTTATTTCTTTACCAACTTGAAAATATTTACATAAAGGAAGTGTTGAGGTTGTAGGGGATTCCACATTGTATCATTTTTTATCATGATCAAAGGTTACATTAAAATTTTGGATAATTATTCAACATTTTCTGATTACAGAATTGAATTTTAGTATAGACTATTGCCCCCAAACCAATGGTCAATCTATAAGGACTATTCAAACTCTTGAAGACATGTTGAGAACTTACACGATGGAATTTAAAGGTGTATGGGATCAACACCTTCCATTATTAGAGTTCTCTTAAAACAAAAGATTCCACTCAAGTATTCAAATGGAACACTATGAATATCTACATGAAAAGAGATATAGAATTCATTCTTGTTTGGATGATGTGGCTGAGAGAAAGTTGATTGAGCCCGATATCGTGTATAGGATAATAAAAAATGTTCATTCTATCCAATAATATATAAATGATTCTAAGAGTTGGTAGAAGATCTATACTAACAATTGTAAAAGGGACATTGATTTTGATGGTGGTGACAATTTTTTCCTTCAAATATCACCATGGAATAAATTATTGTAGTTTGGGATGAAAGGGAAGCTTATCACCTAGTACACTTTCCCCTATGAAATCTGAGATCTCATAAAATAAATGGACTATAATATTAAACTTCCACCAATTATATCTCAATTTTATGATGTATTCCATATATCTCTCTTGAATAAGTACATATATAACCCCTCACATGTATTAAATCTGAAGGTGCTATAATTGGAACATAACCTGTCTTATAAGAAGCATTCGGTGGATATCTTTGCACGTAGACACAAAGTTCTATGAAATGAGATTAAACACCTAATCAATGTTTTGTGAATGAATTGTAAATATGAAGAAGTGACATGTAAACTATAGGAAACAATGAGACCGAAATACCCACACCTTTTATCAAATGAGAGAATGATTTAAAATTTCTCAGATGAACTATTTTAAGGGGGAAGAACGTAGAGACCTAGAATTTTTAAATGATATTAGTATTCTAAAAAGGTGTGTAATATTATGTTATACAAAATAAAAATATGTCTCATTAATAATTAAGTGGTATTTATAGAGAATAAAGGGAAATTAGACCATTGGTATTTGACCATTATATGAATGTTGGTCAAATATGACCATTGTTCAATATGCCCATTGGGAACTATACTCTTGGTAATAATTTTAATGTTGTAATTGGTTTTTATATGTATAAATTAGAAAATATAAATAATTAATGAAGTAGAAGAGATGGCCTCCAATAGTAGAGTCATGTCTTATGAAGCCCATTTGTTAGAACATGGGAGGGAGGTAACATCACTGGTGGTCACACTTGACCAATCCCAATATGAGATTAAATGGGTGTAGCTTTAAAGAAATCACCTATGAGATAAGTTCAATTTATTGGAAGTTACCACTCAGTTAATGTTGGTCATTCCACCCCATAAAAAAACCAGTCTTATGGTAATTAAAAATGATAACAATTAATGTGGTTCCAACCTATGTGAAGAATATTGGGTGTGTCAACATAGAATAACATCGAATGAACCAACACACTAGGAAGGACCATTTCCCATTTCAATTCATTGACCTGATGCTAGAGAGGATTGTAGGGATATCCCACCAATGTTTCCTTAATGGAAATTCTCACTACTTTTCGATCCATATTTCCCTTGAAGATCAAAAAAATGAAACCATCACTTTCCCCTTTGGTAAAATTGCATAGAGAAGGATGCCATTTGGTTTGTGCAATTATCTGGGCACTTTCCAGAGATTCATGGTTATAGTTTTTTCTTATTACCTAGTGAATTTAATTTATGTATTTATGGATGATTTCAATGTATGTGGATCCTATGTTGATGAATGTTTGAGTAGTTTGGTTTTTGTCTTAAGTTGATGTATTGAAAAGAATATTGTATTAAATTACAAGAAATGTCATTTCATGGTGTGACAAGATATAGTACTTGGGAATGTATTTTATATAGATGGTATCCAAGTATATAATAAAAAAGTGGATGCCATTTCTTCCCTACCATTCACCAAAAATATTTGGGAAGTCCAGTCTTTTATAGGACATGGTGGATTTTACTGTCATTTAATTCATAAATTTAGTAAGATTTCACTCCCCTTTCCCCACTTACTCCAAAAGGAAAATGAATTTTCTTTTTATAAATAATATTATGAAGCTTTAAACAAAATGAAATGAAGTCTCACATCACCCCCATTAATCCCAACACCTTTGTGGGATTTAAAATTTGTGCTCATGTGTGACGCCTCTAATTATGATATTTTGGTTTTCCTATAAAAATGGGTTGATCAAGATACCCATGTCATTTCAACCCTCCTGAATCTTTTTATGACATAGAAAATCAAACCACATCTCATTCACTAGATTCACCAACTTCAGGAATTTAATCTAGAAATTAGGGATTAAAAATGAGCAGTGAATATAGTGGCTGATCATTTTAGTAGAATCCTACCATACTCATACATGGATTCATCCCCCTATATTCTTATAAATGACTTGTTTTCTGGTAATATATTTTACCAAGTTCAAGATTCTATTCCATGGTTTTCAAAAATTGTAAATTATTATTTTTTGCATCTTTTTGTTTTGCAGATTTCAATAAAAACTAAGTTGATATTATAAAAAATGAGTCTCATTGTATCATTTGGAATTACCCCTACATTTATAGAACATTTAGCGATAAAGTACATAGGCTTTGTGCCCCCGATATTGAGTTTCAGTATATCCTTAAGTGAAAACACACTCTTTCTCATGGGGGTCATTTTGGTCCCCATTAGACTACTCGCAAGGTCCTCAATTCAGATCTCTTTTGGCCAACATTATATTTGGATTCCCATGATTTCTATAAATCTTGACCTTGCTATCCATTAATGAGGAATTTATCTAAAATAAATAAAATTCCACAATAACCCTTTCTCTACCCTGATTTTTTGGGGTATTTAATTTAAGGGGCCATTTCCCAATTCCTTTGGCGACTTATACATTCTTCTAGTAGTTGATTACATGTCAAAATGGGTAGAGGCATGACCCATGAGAAAATATTATTCCAAGACATCTATGGATTTTTTAATAAACAAAATTTTCTATTGGTTTGTAATACCTAGGTTCATCATCAGTGAACATGGTTCTCATTTCTACAGTTGAACAATGCAATCATTTTTGCGTTAGTATGGGGTCGGCCATTGAGTGTTTACTGCTTATAACACAAAAACCAATAGTTATATAGTGGAGTCAGAAATAGTGGTAAAAAAATTATCTAATAATTTTTAATACAAATAGAAAATATTGGAGTCCCATACTCGATGATTCATTATGTTCTTACTGTACTTCCTTTAAAACTATGATTGGAATATTAGCTTATTGGTATGTTTTCAGAAAGATTTTTCACCTCCTTATTGAGATAGAGCACTGAGCCTAATGGGACATTAAATAATGAAATTATATTCTTTCTAGAGTAGGATCTCAAAGGAATATATAGATTCAAGAGTTAGAGGAAATTCATAGATATTCATATGAGATCTCCCAGATTTATAAGGAGCAAACCAACAATTCCCATGACAATTTCATTATTTAGACTCAATTACACATTGTGATGAAGGTATTTCCATACAATTAAAGGTGTAATTTATTATAGGTAATCTCTTTTTACACTAATTTAGTTTATACACTGTTACAAATTTTTACCCATTTGTTTTGGTTTTGGTTAACAATGAAGAAATAAAAAAACTACCACTATCAATGGGAAGCAGAAGAATCACATTCATGAAGCCATTTCAGAGTCCCTGATGGTGGAACTCCAAGTTCAAGAAGCAACCTACGAATGAAAACCACTAGGTTTTATCCTTCCGTACCACATTATATTCTATTATAGTGAGGCGACATCTAACTCTAGGTGTTGGGGAATTGGTACATTTCTGGGTTAGTTGGATATTTTCAGCATCTTTCTTATTTCTTCTCTTTTTAGCTTACTGTATAGTTCTGTTACACCTCCCCCCAAATTTTCCCCATCACGTTTTTAAAATAATACAAATTTTTAATCTCAATTAATCATATAAAATTATTCCAAATTAATCATGGAAATAAATTCTCACTTAATCATGGAAAATGATCCCACCAAATCAAATAAATTATTGAAAATGTGTGAGAAATTTCCCTAGTTCATGTTTTTTAAACATTTTTCCCCAATGAAATATGTGCATTGGGATGAATTTAACATAAATGTTCAAATTTTTCAATAAAATTGTATTTTTATGATATAAATGGTTGTATCACTTTTAAAACATTGAGAAGAACAATACCCTTTGTGTGAGTAGTTTATGGGAAAATTAGACCACTTAATTTCTCCACAATTTTTTGCACCAAACCATGATGTGTGAATATTTATTACTTAATATAAGGTTAATATAAGTTAGATTAAAATTTATTACCTTTACAAAATTAATTTTCAAAATTTTCATTCCTTTTCTGATCTGTTTCATTACTATACCAAATTGACCTATGCATTTATAAATGTTATCTGACTGTTGTACTACCAAAAAACTAAAAAAAACTTATAAACATGGTTTGTTTCTTGTCAAGGCCAAAAAACACTCTTCTTTGACCTTTTATATTATTATTAATTTCACAATTGGCGTCGTGAGCTGATCAAACAAGGGTTGAGTTATGAGTGTGGTATTTGTTCCATGTTCAACTTTTTTAAAAGCAATAAATAAAAATAAATAAGGGGTGTGATGAAATTTACAACATTTGGGGATATCTAGGTTGAGATATAAATATTTGACTTCTGGGAATGATTAATTAAATGGGTATTGATATTTGATTTCAAATGATGTTGGGGATTTTTAGTGGATTGGATCACTTAAGTATAAATTTTTTAAAATAAACTATAGTTACTGGATACAAATAGGAAAGAGTAACATGAGATGGTTTTCACACACACACATGTAGAGTTAGTGAAATCAGTTAAATTTGGATTATTTTCCTAAATTGTTATCATTCATGTCCTTGATTTTCATTCTGAAATAATTAATGTGACATCTTTTTCTAAGATCACTGAGAATAACACCTTAGTGTGATTTTTTACTTTCATCACATTAATATAATGATTAAATTTTCATTTATTGTTAAATAATATGGAATTTGGGAATGTATCCATGCATGATGTTAGAAATGTGACTTCTCTAAACTATTCAAATGTTTTGGTGTGGGCATATGATCGTATAACGATTCACTATTCATTTTTACCCTTATACCACTGTGATAAAATGATTTTGTACCATAATTTAAAAGTTTAATAATGAATATAACATAATATTTTATTGATATTTTTTTATTTAATCACATTTGAAGAAGTTAATTAACTCTTTTGAATGATTTCATTGTATTTGAAGGTGATTCAGAGGGTTTAGGATGAAGTTGATGAAAATTGGGCAAAAATGTGCATGATTCCAAGAACACTAGTGGATTCAAACTAATCCATGCATTACATTGGGATAAATTTGGGTAATATGATTCAAAATTAATTATTATAAAACTCTATTAAAGACTCCCATGACTAATTCATCCATTAAGAGGCCAAACTGAATGTGTCTTTCTAAGAAACTGATTCTTCCCAATGTCAAAGCCTTTTTTTTTCTATATTTTGTAAATATCTCGAGCTATAGTACTCCAAATGATTCCAAATATTCATTGTATATATTCAATATATGTGGTAAAAATATTTACTTTTCCTTAAAGAGATAAAAATTTATGGACTCCTAAAACCATGGACAAAGTGGATTTATGAAATTTGTGTTCCCAAAACCACCTTCCAATTTTTCAATAAAATGGAGCCTTGGGAATGACATTTGTATGTTCAAACCAAGATAAAATATATTCCATTTTGGAGACATAAATGTTTATTTTTCTTATCATGAAGTTCTGGAGGCCTTTATCCTCTTAGGGGGTCAAGGATGTTGGTGATGTTCCAACTGAGCCTCATCCTCCTCTTGATGGTGATCCAAATGGTGTATGATTATTTAAAGATAGATAAAAATATTGTTAAGGGAGTATGAACACATTTTATTCTGATGGTTTGGTGTAATATTCATGTGAAACATTTCATTTTAGTGTTATCTTAACTTTATCAACCTTTTAATGCATTTCTTTAGAACACTTATGTGTAACACTTTTCATTTCATTACTGATAGGGTTGACATTTATGTAGAAATACTTTGTCATTCCAATTGGAAAATACAAGAATCCTCTATCTCTACCAAATAAATAATATTTTAGTATGATTTGGTTTCCCTTTTTCTATTATGTATATCCAAACATTGAGAACATTATTGTTGTGTCAAAGTTTGGTTCTTTGTGCATCATTTTAAAGGGATTAAAGGAATTAAGATCTTGATACTCTCAACTATAGGATTGCATTAAACCATGTGTAATATTCATAACAATGAACTAAATAATATGTTTATTGAACCATAAATGACCTTATTGTCCATTAATTCTTAAAACACCACCTTTATTTTTCAATTATTAAACTATTTAAATTGACATATTTTCTTAAAACTATTTTCAAAACCACCCCCTCCTTTTGTAATTCCTATTAAAAAACACTATAAAACAATCAATGATCATTGAGGGAAGACCTTGTGTCTATCATAGACTATAAATAAACATTAATAACAAAATCAATTTGATGTGTCAAGAAAACATTGTCAAAATTTGGCAATGTTACTGTGGAGTATTTTGTTTTTTAGTACATGTTTTATGATATATTTTTTTAAATTATATAAATATTTATTTGTTTTATCTTATTCCTTTACATATATTTATTTGTTATGATTAATATCTTCTGTAGGTTGTTTGCATGACACATTTTACTCTGGGAGATTCACCAACTTTAAAACTTGGACCATAGTGGATCCAATGTTAGCGACACCAAGAAACATAGGGGAACCTGCTGAATGTGGACAACCAATACATTGAAACTGTTCTCAATCCATCTTGATATTATGGAAACCATGTTAAAACTAAAATAAACATGTATAATATGGATTAAAATATTTTTACATTAAAATATAAAACCTTTCCAGATGTATAGATCCATCCTTCATACATTCAAATACAAGGTGAAGCACCTAATTTTGAAATGAAATCCAATTTAATTCACTTATTATCAAGATTCCATAGACTGGAGGGAGAAGATCAACATAAGCATATAAAATAATTTACTACTATTTTTCTATATTAAAAATTGCTAATGTTGATGAATGAAAAGTAAATCTTAAGGAATTACCTTTTTTATGATAAGACGCTTCAAAATATAGGTTATATTATGTCAATTTTCTAATAAGATGTTGGGAAGACATGAAATGTTTCTTCCTTGAAAAATACTCACAACATCACAAACTACAATTATATGGAAATTATTTTATGGGATATGGAAATCATAAGGTGAAACACTTCATGAATACTGGGAAATATTTAAAAGGATTTTTTCAAGTATCCCACACCCACAAATAAGTGATCAATTTTTCATATAGTATTTTTATAAAGGTCTAATTACTATTGATAAAAAAATGATTGATTCTTCTATAGGTGGTTCTGTAGTTGAAAAAACCCCAATCACTGCATGGACCCTCATTAATAATACGACCTAGAACACATAACAATTTGGTTTAGGGTCTAGTGTACCCATTATAAGAGACCATGAGCTGCAATGCTCTATGTTTGAGAAGACGGTGGACACAATGTTTATAGAGGAATGTACTCTTCTTTAATAACTTTCTCTTTCCAAAGGGAAATCCCAATCTCCTCATCCCAATAATTGTAGGATATATTCCACTAACACCCATTATGATGACAAATTGCCTCAATCAAGAGTACCTTCTGAGAGTTATGAGGAAATTTTTCCAATATTCTCCTATAACCAACAAATTAGGAAATAACCATACTATCAATACAAACCTATGTGGAAAGAAAACCAAACCTATAGGCAAGGGTTATATTGATATCGACCTCAACAAATATATAAACAATCAGGGAAGGGTATTATTCCACCACCACCACCCATAAATACCCAACAACCACAAAGGAATATCCAACACCCCATCCAAAATATGATCCTAGACTAGAGGAAATGATAAAAAATTTCTGAAAATAACCTTCAATTCCAACAAACCACCAAATCATCCATACAGGACCTAAAAACCCAATCAGAAAAAATTTCCAACTCGGTGGTGGAAATCAAAGTTTATGGTTTTGATAAACTACCATATCATCCACCAGTAAACCCTAGGGGTAAGGAAAATGTCAGTTTCATCACCCTTAGGAGTGTAACACAACTTAAAATCTATATTACCCCTTTATTAGAGTCATCTGATCCTAAGGAATCCTCCATCCCAACCACTGAAAAGGGCCCAAAAAAGAAAAAACTATTCCCAATGAAAAATCCACTTAACAGAACTATTGATGAGTCATATAGACAAAACCATTCCTCTTCAATTTCCCCAAAAGTATACACAACCAAGAATAAAAGAGACTGAAATTCAAAATGAAATCATGGAAATATTCAAAAAGTTAAGGTTAACATCCCTTTGATTGAGGTTGTAATGAAAATTCCATAATAGGAAATGTTTCTAAAGGAGATGTGTATACACCAATGGAAAGTTCAAGGGGTTGAAAAGGTGATTGTGTAGAGGAATGTTTCATCATTGATAGACCATTACATCCCATCAAATTCAATTATCCATGAATATTCTCAATTTCATGCACCATAGGGGATTATTTGTTTTACAATGACATGCTTGATTTTGGGTTCTTCTATAAATGTGATTCTTCACTAAATTTTGTCTTAATTAAAGGTTGGGGAACTGAATCCCACTATAATTGTTGTTTAAATAGAAAACATGAGTACATCACACCCTACTGGTGAGTTAGAGGATATTTTTATGAGAGTAAAAATTATAAATTTTCATGATAATTTTTATTTTCATCAAATAGAAGATGATAAGATGAATAAAAATGTCCCAATTATATTGGTAGGAATTTCTTAAAAACTAAAAAACCCATAATTAATTTTCCAAATGACACATTATCAATGGTTTTTGGTGGTGAAATTTTCAACTTCCACATCCTTGATTCAATGAATCACCCCTCGAAAGAAAATATCTCACCTTCAATTAATTAAATTAAATTAAAGTACTTCCTTCCCTAGAAAACTTTAATTATATCTCTGGATCCCCTTTCTGAGTTTTTATCCTTGAATAAAATGATAGGAAATGCTTTATGAATTGAATTTTGTAGTGTCCTATAAAAAAGTTATTCATGTTTATCAATTGTTAATTTTATGAGAATTGAGGATCCCATGACTATTAATTATACTACTAAGCTTATAAATCTTCTTCCTAATATGAGGATGTTACAATGAGATGTTAGATGAGATAACTTACCTCCAAATTTCTAATTCACTACCATCAATCCAAATCTACCTGAATTGGAACTTAAATAGCTGACTCAATATTTAAAATAATAATTTCTTCAGAATGGAAAAAAGTTACCTATCATCATTTTTATTTCACTCCCTCTAGAGCATGAATTATGACTACTTGATATTTTGAGGGAGTATAAAAAATAATGGGGACGGAAACTTGTTGTCATTTTTTGTATAATCCCATCAATTTAAACACATCATATATTGGTAAATTATGAGGCTAAACCAACGAGTTAAGAACAATTTTGACTAAACCAAAAACTCTATGATTTTTTTAAAAAGATGGTAACAAAATTATTGGCTACTAGAATAATTTACCTTATCTATAATAGCCATTGGTTCAGTCAGGTGTCATTAGTTCTTAAAAAAATTTTCTTACGGTAATTAAAAATAAAAAATAAGAATTGGTTCCAACCCACATGCAGAATAGTTGGTGTGTCTGTATAGACTATCATCTACTAAAATAACACAATAGGAATGTTCATTTCCTATTCTATTTCATTGACCAAATATGAGAGTGGCTTGAGGGGAATTCCTACTACTATTTACTTGATGGGTATTCTGGATACATTCAGATTTATGTTTCCCCTAATGATCAAGAAAATAAAACTTTCACTTCCCCTTTGACACATTTTCCTATAGGATGATTATACTTCCGGTGCATTCCAGCGATGCATGGTTATTATTTTTTGGATTACCTAGATAATTTCATGGAAGTATTCATGGATTATTTCACTATATATATGACTCATATTTTGATGAATGTTTTATTAGTATTAGTTTTGTCCTACTTCAATGTATTCAAAATAATCTTGTATTAAATTATGTGAAATTCCATTTTTTTTTACGATAAGGTATAATAAATGGGAATGTCATTTCTAAGGATGGAATCCAAGTAGATAAATCAAAAGTGCATGTCATTTCTTACCTACTATTCCCCAATAATGTATGGTATGTGTTGTATTTTATAGGTCATTCTCTATTTTACCATCGTTTCATACATGAATTTATTAATATTTCACTCTTATGTTCCTGCTAACTAAAATAAAAAAGAATTTATATTTGATAAAAAATGAGAGGAGGATTTTAAAAAATTGAAATAGAGTCTCACATCACCCCTGGTAATCCAAAAACCTCAGTGTAATATTCCATTTGAGATCATATGCGATACCTCAAACTATACATTTGGGGTTGTATAATCAAAATGGGTCGATCAAGATCCAAATTTCATTTCATGTTCCTCAAATACACTAGAACCTACCCAAGAAAACTATACCATAATAGAAAAAAATTCCATTCCATTTTGTTTTCCCTATATAAATGTAGGTCATTACTTTTAGGGTCCCAAGTAATTTTGTTCTCAAAACATGAAACACTATTGAATATTCTTATGAATCTATAAGCCAAACCACATTTCATTCGTTGGATGCTCCTACTTCAGAAATTTAATCAGGAAATTAGTTATAAAAAGGGAGCAGAGAATGAGGTGGCTGATCATATCGTTAAGAAACTCTTATCCTAGGAGATTGAATCATCCCTCAATATTCCCAGAAATGACATGTTTCTTAATGATCAATTATATTGGGAGGAATATGATATTATTTGGTATGAAAAAATTATAAATTATTTGGAAGAATATTTTTTTTATTCAAAAAACTGGGGCTGAAGCCTCGATTTATTATTAAAGCAAAGACCTCCTTAGTGTGGGTAGAGGGAGAACCATACATAGCTCGAAGGCCCAAGGCCAAGTGACCTAAATACAAGCCTTAAAAGCCCAATTTTTTTGCCCAAATGACCCCTCAGTGAATAGTACTTCTACAGTACCCGCACTTCTATAGTACCTGCTTCAGTATAGTCGCCACTACAGTGGCTGCTATAGTATTCCACCACTACAGTGCCTCTACTGCTATAGTCCCGCCACTACTACAGTGCCCTGCTCTAGTAACCCAGAAATTCGTCCCTACCCAGATTTGATCATGGGTCTTTTGTATGCCAATAAGGAGCTTGTAACACTTGGGCATAGGTTTGTGGGAATTATTTGGTAGAATCATTAATTCCTACTAATTTCAACAAAAACCAAGCTAATATTCTAAAACATGAGTCTTTTTTGTACATTTGGGATGAACCCTTCCATTGGATCACATGTAGTGATAAATTCCTTAGGTTTTGTGTTCTCGTTTTTAAGATTCATTCTATCCTTAGATTCTTCCACACTATAGATTGTGGGGGACACTTTGGTCTCTAATAGACTACTCACATGCTCCTCGATTTAGATCTCTTTTGGCAAAAATTATTTATGGATTCCCATGATTTCTATAAATCTTTTCATCACTATCAATGTTTTGGTAATTTCTCTAAATGAAATAAAATTCCACAATAACCTTTGAAATTATTTGATATTTTAGATGTTTATGGTATTGATATTATGAGGGAATTATTGAATTCCTTTAGAAAATTTTAAATTATTTTGGTAGTTGATTATGTGTCAAAATTGGTAGAGGACTGATCCATGTGGAGGAATGAATCAAAGATTGTTGTAGAATTTTCAAGAAACCAAATTTTTTATTGATTTAGATTACCTTGGTTCATTATAATTTACCATGTTTCTCATTTTTATAACTGAATAATGAATTCTATTTTGTGTTGGTATGGGTCGAGCTTCAAGTTTCTACTACTTATCACCCACAAACCAATGGTCAAGCAGAGGTGTCAAATAGATAGTTAAAAAAAATTCATGAAAAAATGGTTCAACCCAAAAGAAAAAATTGGAATTTTTGACTTAATGATTCATTATGGGCATACTGTACTACCTTTAAAACTCCCATTGGAATGTCACCTTGTCATCTTTTTTCAGAAAGAGTTTTCAAATCCTTATTGGGATAGAGAACCGAGCCTATGGGTCCATTAAAAATAGAAATTATAATCATTATAGTTCATGTTATCAAAGGATGTTTTAGATTAAATAGTTGGAAGAAATGTATAGAGATTAATATGAGAACTTATGGATTTATAAGGAGAAAACCAAGGAAGACCACAACTACATCATCCTTCACCGTCAATTCCACATTAATAAGAAGGTCCTACTTTATAATTTAAGGCTAAAGTTGCATCTAGGTAAGTTTCATTCTCACTAGTTTTTTATATACATTACTAATGTTTATACATTTCTATTGGTAATGATAAAAATAAAGAAATAAAACAATCCTTCACTATTAAAGAGAAATTGTCGTAGCACTTTCAAGAAATCCTTCTAAAGTCCCTATTGGAGGAACTCTAAGTTCAAGAAAAAAACTAAGAATGAAACCCACCAGTTTTTATCCTTCCTTATAACATTATATTTTATTATACTAGGGACAAAACATTCTCTAGGTGTGGGGGATGGGTACATTCCAAGGATAGTATGGAATTTGAATCATTATATTTATTTATTATATTTTTAGATTGCTGAATATAATTGTTACCCCCCACCAAATTTCCCCCCTTAATTTTGTCCCAAAATATTCATATTTGATGCATAATTGATCATGTAAAATTATTCCCAAAACTACGAAGTTTGAATATTTATTACTTAAAATAAGGAAAATATAAGTTAGGTTAATATTTATCATATTTTCAAAAAAAAATTTCTAAATATTTTTTCCTTATCTAATCTATTTTATTAATGTAATGGATTGACGTATATTTATATACCTTCTATTTAACTATTGTATGGCCTAAAAACTAAAAGTAATAATACATAAAACCAAAAATAAAATAGAAAAACATGGGTTTTGTCTTGGTCAGGTTAGAAACCACCCTTCCTTGACCTTTAATCTTGTTATAACTATTACAATTAGTGTCTTGAAGAGATTATACAAAGGTTGATTAATGAGTGTGACATTTTTTCCAAGTTCAACTTTTGAAAAAAACAAAAATAATAATAAATTAGGGGAGTGATGATATTTACAACATATGGATAAATATTTGTTTAGAGCATAAGGTTTTAGTTTTTGTAATGTATAAGTGAGTGGGTCTAGAAATTTTATTGCAAATGATGTAGGGCAGTATCAGTGGATACAATCATTTTAGTATAATTTTTTTCAAATGATCTATATTTTTGGGATATAAAGTGGAAATAATGTCATGAAATGGTTATCACACACATTTGGAGAGTTATTGAATTTTTTTTCATTTGAATTTTTTTCTCAAATTGGTATCATTTATTTACTTGAATTTTATTATGGTACAATTAATGATACATCCTTTTTTATGATCACTAAGAATAACTCCTTGGTGTGATTTTTTGTTTGATAAAATTTCTATCAAGAATTAAATTTTCATTCAATGTTAAATATTCATCAATTTTGATGATTTCATTATTGGTGGAGGTGATTTAGAGGGCCCAAGGTGATGTTGAAGAAAAGTAGGCCAATGCGTGCGAGATTCTAAGAACAAAGGTGAACTCAAACATACACTTCAGTTAATCATTGAATTCCATTAGGATAAAATTTTCTTATCTAATTCAAAATTAATTGGTATACATATTTATTGAAGATACCCAAGAATAATTCATCCATTAAAGTTCCCAACCAATCTAATATATCTAGGGAACCGAATCTGGACAATGTCAAAAGTTGGTTTATGTATTTCATAAATATCTCAAGTAGTAGATATACAAATAACACCACATTATCCATGGTTATATTCAACATGTAAATTAATAATGTTTTATTTTTCTCCAAAGAAGGATAATTTTTTCTGGATGCTAAAAATGATGGGCCAAGTAGAACTATGAAATATATGTTTCAAAAACCACCTTCAACATTCCCTATAAAATGGAACATTGGGAACCCCATTTGTAACTTGGAACCAAGAGGAATTCTATGCCGGTTTGGACACCAAATGACCCCTCTCCTAATCCAAGATGTTCTAGAGGCCCTTATCCTTATAGAGGTCAAGGATGAAGGTGAAGATACTCTCAATCCTTCTTCACCTCTTAATGGAAAGCTAAATAGTGGATGATTAATTAAAGAGAGCCACACATCATCTTAAGGGAGTTATAACACTTTTTATTCTGATGGTTTCGTGTGATTTGTGTGCGAAACATTTCATTTTAGTGTTATCTTATCTTTATCCTCATTTTAATGAATTTTTTTGGTACACTTATGTGTAACACTTTTCACTTCAATACCGTTTGGGTTAAGATTTAAGTGTGAATCATGGGTTGTTTCAATTAGACAACACAAGAAACTTATCTCTCTCTCACATACATAACATTATAATATTATTTGGTTTCCATTTTTATTTTCCTAATATCCAAACCTTGAAAATAATATTGGTGTGTTAAGGGTTGGTTCTTTATGCATTGTTTTAAAGGGCATGAGGGGAATTGAGATCCAGATTACCCACAACAAAAAGATTCCATTAAAACCTTTTTAATATTAAAAGAAATGAACTAAAAAATATGTGTAGTGATTTTGAAATTACCACATTCTCTAATAATTCTTAAAACAACAACTTTATTTTTCAATTATTAAGCTCTTAAAATTTTATTATTTTATTAAAACTATTTTCAAAACAATCCCTCTTTTAATAGTTTGATTATAAATGAACACTATAAACCTATCAATTCTACTTAAGAGATGACATAGGGTATTTTATAGACTATAAATAAACTTCAAAAACAAAATCAATTTGATGTTTCATAAAAATATGGTCATATTTTGGTGCGATTATCGGGGATCTCTTGGGTTTTTAGTGCATGTTTTAATAATATTTTTGTAAATTTTGTGAATATTTATTTGTTTTATATTCTAAATTTACATATATATTTTTGTTTGTATTTATATCTTATATAGATTCTATGAATGACACATTCTACTTAGAGAGATTTACCACCTTTTGAACCTGAACTTGAGATGATCCTATATTAGTGAAACTAAGACAAATAGGAGAACCCTTTGACAGAGGACACCCAAAACATTGAAACTCTTTGCGAACCTTCTTATTATTCTTATGGAATCCATGTTAAAATTGAAATAAACATATATAATATTGCTAAAAATAACTAGACATTAAAATAAATGACCTCACATTATGTTTAGATCCATCATTCATACATTCAAATAGAAGAAGAAATAACTAATTTTGAACTAAAATCCCATTTAATTCACTCATTACTAAGATTCTATGGAATCACGAGATATGATCCACATATTAATTTAAAATAACTCCATAATTATTTTCCTAAATTACAAATTTCTTATGTGGCTGAATAAAAAATAAATCTTAGGGAATTCCCTTTTTCATTAGAATAGACAACAAAAGGCTGGTTATATTATGTTAATTCCCTAATTAGAGGCTGGGTGGACATGAAACACATTTTCCTTCGAAAATAATTCCCAATATCTCAAAAAATATCTATAATTAAATAAATTTATAGAATAAGAAAATCATAAGGGGAAACACTTCAGGAATAATGGTAAAGATTTAGAAGTCTTTGTTCAAGTTTCCTACATCACCAAATAATTGATAAACTTTTAATAAAGTATATTTATGATGTTTCAATTTTTATTTATCAAAACAAGATTGATGATACTAGAAGAGGTGTGTTATTTGATGAAACCCCACTCACTTCAAGGACCCTCATTGACAACATAGTGCAGAACAATCAACAGTTTGGTTCAAGGTCCATTATAGCCATTAAAAGAGTCCATGATGTACAATGCTCTGAGTTTGAGAAGAAGGTGGAGATAATGATTGAAGAGGTATGTACCCTTCTCTAATAGATATCTATTTCACATGGTAAATCCTAATCTCATCCTATCATTTTTTATAAGATCTGTTCAGTTGAAATCCACAATTCTGACCAATTACCTCAAGTGAGAGAACCTTCTAAGAGTTGTGAGGAAATTTTTCTGGGCATCCCTTATAACCAACCCATTAAAAAAGAACCATACAATTCATACAACCCTTAGTGGAGAGACAACCAAACCTATAGTAAATGGGTTATTCAAACCAACCTCAATAACCATGGAACCAACTAGGGAAAATTAGTCATCCACCACCACCACCCAAAAATAGCCAACCACCACAAAGAATTTTCCAATGACCCCTGAAACTCAATACTATCCTAGATGACATGACAAACAAAATGGGTTCAAATAACCTACAATTCCAAAAAACCACCCACACAACCATTCAAGTCCTAAAAACCCAATTAAGCTAACCTTCCAACTCAATGGGGGGGGAAATCCAATGTCAAGGTCCAGGTAAACTACTCTCTCAATAACAAGTTAAATATAGGGATATGGTAAATTTAAATTTTATCACCCTTAAAATTGGTACATAACATATAAGAAAAATAATCCCTCAATTTTATTCATCCCCTCCTAAGGAAACCACCATCACAACCACTAAAAATGGTCTTGAAAGGAAAAACCATTGACAAATAAAAATTCCCTGAAAGGAAAAAGTCTGTCTGTTGATGAGTTTAATATCCCAATAATTAATCATAAATTTCCCCAAACGTCATCACAAAAAAGAAAAGAAAAATATAAGAAACTTGATAAATAAATCTTTGAAAATTTCATGAAAGAGAAGGATACATCCCCTTGATTGATGTTGTCAAGAAAATTCCATGATATACCTTGTTTCTAAAGGATACAATTACATACCAAAGGAAACGTTGAGTTGATTAAAAGTTGAACATATGGAAGAATGTATCAAAATTGATAGATCCATCACATCCCACACAATGTAACAATATCATAACATTCTCAATTCCATGCACCATAGGGGAGTAATTCTCTTCTAATGCTATTCTTGATATGGGTGATTCTATAAATTTGATGAATCACCAAATTTTCACTTAATTGAAGGGTGGGGAACTTAATCCCATTGTAATTATTGTTCAACTGGAAATCGATATTACAGTACACCCTACTGGTTTGGTAGAGGATGTTATTATGAGGGTGAAGATTTTAGTTTTTCCTGCTGATATTTATGTGCATAAAATGAAAGATGATAGGATGAATGATCATGGTCCCATTATATTGGGGTTACCTTTTATAAAAATTGAAAAACCCATAATTAATAATCACAATGGAAAATTATATACGGAGTTTGATGGTGACATTTTCCACTTAATCATCCTTGATTCCATGCAGCACCCATCAGAAGAACATTCCTCACTTTCTGTTAATTAAATTAATGCACTCCCTACCCTGAAAAAAATTACATCATTCCACTAGATCCCCTTTATATGTTTTCATCCATGATTTACATGTTAGGTAACAATTTATACATTGAATTTTTTATTGGTCTAGAAAAATTTCACGCATGTTTGGTAATTGATAATTTTGTGAGCACTGTGGATACCATGACCATCATTGGTACTACTGAACATGTATATTCTAATTTATCATATGAGGATGTTACTAATAAGCAGTTACATGAGATCATTGATGTCCCAATTTTTCATTCACTTGCATCAATTCAAAATCCAATTGAATTGGAACATAAACAATTACCTCAAAATTATATCTTGATAATGGAAATAAGATGTTGGTCATCATTACTGGTTTACTCCCTACAGATCCTGAATTGCAACTTCTTGAAATTTTGAGGGATGATAAACAAGAATTTCTATAAAATCTTTCTGAAATTACTAGTATTAGCCCATAAAATTTATCAAACCATATAATGTTAAATGATTAGGCCAACCCAATGAGGCATGCACAAATTTGATTGAACCCCAAAATCCTTGATGTTTTTTAAAAAACGGTAACAAAATTATTGGCTACTAGAACCATTTACACAATATCTGATTTCCAATGGATCAATATAGTGTAGGAAGTTCCTAAAACAACTGGTCTTATGGTAATTAAAAATTAAAACAATGAATTCTTTCCAAACCAAGTGTAGAATAGTTGGTATGTTTTTATAGACTATCTTCGACTAAACCAACACACATGGAAGGACCATTTACCATTGTCTTTCATTGACCAAATGTTAGAGAATATAGAAGGTAATCCCAATATAATTTTATTTATGGGTATTATGGATACTTTCAGATCTATATTTTCCCTTATGATAAAAAAAACACAACCTTCACTTACCCCTTTGGCACATTATATTATAGGAGGATTCCATTTGGACTGTGAAATGATTTGGGTAGTTTTCTGTGATGCATGAATAGTGTTTTTTAGATTAACTAGATAATTTCATGGATGTATTCATAGATTATTTTACATTATATGCTTTATATTTTGATTAATGTTTGAGTAGTATTGGTTTTTTCCTATGTCACTTTATTGTAAATAATCTTTTATTAAATTACTAAAAATTCTCTTTCATGGTGAAAGAAGTTATAATAATTGGGAGTGTCATTTATAGGTTTGATATTCATGTAGATAAATCAAAAGTGTATGTCAGTTCTCCACTACCAATCCCAAAATATGTGTGGGATGTGCAGAATTTCAAAGGTCATGATAAATATTATCATCATCTCATTTGTGAATTTCATAACATTTTACTACCACTCTCCCACTTACTCCTAAAATAAAATGAATTTATTTTTCATTAAGAATGTAAAAAAGATTTTAAAAAAATTTAAATGGAGTCTCAAATCACTCCCAGTAATCCAAAAACCTCAGTGGGATTTACCAATTGATCTCAAGTGTGATGCCTCTGACTATGTAGTTGGCACTATCTTATCACAATGGGTTGATCGAGCTCCATATGTCATTTCCCATGCCTCACATACAATGGACCATGCCCAAGAAAACTATACCACAATAGTAAAATAATTCCATACTATTGTGGTTTTCTTGGGTAATTTTATGTCATAATTTTTAGGGGTCAAAGTCATTATGTTATCATGCCATGAAACCCTATTACATATCCTTATGAAATTGGAAGACAAAACATGTCTCATTTGATGTATGTTCCTAATTTAGGAATTAAATCTATAAATTAAGGATAAAAAGGAGCAGAGAATGTGGTAGATGGTCATATTGGTAAGATCTTCCCATCCTTAGATATTTAATCATCCCCACGAATTCACATAAAATTAATTTATCCTATTGAGAAATTATATTGAGTGCAAGATGATATTCCTTGGTACACTGAAATAGTAACTTATTTGGTAACATCTTTCATTCCTACTGATTTGAACAAGAACCAAGACAATATTTTGGATCATGATCCCATTGGTACATTTGAGATGACCCCTAAAATTAGTACACATTTATTGATAAATTCTATAGGAGTTTTGTTCTTGATAGTGAGTTTCAGGTTATCCTTTGGTTCATCCACACTCTTCCTTTTTTGGGACACGTTGGTCCCCAACGGACTGCTCATAAGGTCCTCGATTCTGGTCTCATTTGGCCAACATTATTTTAGGATGACCATGATTTCTGTATATATTTTCATCACTTTAAAATAATGTGGAATGTATCAAAAAATAAAATTACACAACAATCTTTTCTCTTCCATGACATTTTAAATGTTTTGGGTATTGTCTTTATAATGGACATTTCACAATTCCTTTGGAAAATTTTACAATCTTATCATAGTTGAGTACGTTTCAAAATGGGTAGATTCATGATCCAAGAGGAAAGATGATTCCATAATATTTGTGAAAATTTTGAGAACCCAAATATTTTATTGGTTGGGATTACCTAGATTCATCATTGGTGATCAGGGTTCTCATTTCTATAACTGAACAATGATATCCCCTTTGCATCGGTATGGGGTCAAGCCTCAACTGTTGAATTATTTTCACCCAAAAACCTATGGTCAAGATGATGTGTAAAATAGATAGGTAAAAACAATTCTTGAAAAAATAGTTCAACCTAATAAATAATATTGGACTCTTAGACTCGATGATTTATTATAGGCTTACTATTATGCCTTTAAAGCTCCCATTCAAATTTCACCTTATATTCTGGTTTCTAGAATGAGTTGTCACCTCTCTATTGAGAAATGGGATTTGGCCGACTTGGCCATTAAATAATGAAATTATAATCATTATGGTGAAGGTTCTCAAAGAAATATTTAGATTAAATATTTTTAGGAAATACGTAGAGATTCATATGAGAACTCCCTAATTTATAAGGATCAAATGGAGGTTTCCCACGATAGTATCATTGTTCATCGTCAATTAAACATTAGAAAAAAAACCTCATTTATAATGCAAGGATAAATTTGCATATAGGTAATCTCCGTTTCTACTAGATTGGTCTATACATTGTTACTAATGTTTATCCATTTAGTGTTGTTCATGTTAAAAATAAAGAAACTAAACAAACCTTCACTATCAATGTGTTACAGCTAAAGCTCTTTCATGAAGCCCTTCCAGAGTCCCAGATGGAGGAACTCCATGTTCAAAAACAACCATCAAATGGAATCCTCTAGGTTTATTCCCTCTTTCCCACATTCTATTTTATTATATAGAGGACACCACATACTCAATGTTTGGAGGGATGTTTAAATTCTTTTGTTAGTTAGGAATTACCATCATCTTTTTTATTTCTTATCCTTTTAGATTGTTGAATAGTATTTTTACCCCCCCACATTTTACACCTCACTGTTGTTCCAGAATATTCATTTTTAATTCCCACTTAATCATATAAAATATTGAAAATTTATGATGAATTTAAATATTTCTAGTTGTTTTAACATTTTCCCTGATGACATGTGTGTTTTTTCATGAATTTAACATTGAGGTTTTTCTTTTTCTAGAATAATGATGGTTTGTTGATTAAATAAATTATTTTATAACATTTAATCCTTTGTGAATAATGATACCATTTGTGCAAGTAGTTCATGGAAAAATTGTGCTACTTACTTTATCCACACAATTTTTTCTCCAAACCATGAAACATGAATATTTATTACTTAATATAAGGTGAATATAATTTAGGTTAATATTTATCATCTTTACAAAATAATTTTTCCATAAGTTTGTTCCTTACCGGATCTATTTCATTATTTTACTGGATTGACCTATGCATTTTTACCTATTATTTGAATGTTTTACACTATAAAACAACTAGAAAAGGAAAAGAAAAACAAAAAAGGAAACATAAAAAAATGGTTTGTATATTGGGTAGGTAAAAACAACTCTTCCTCGACCTTTTATCTTATTGTAACAATTAAAATTAGTGTCATGATGAGATTAAAAAAGGGATGAGTGATGAGTGTGAGATTAGTTTCACGTTCAACATAAAAATAATAATAAATGAGGGGAGTAATGCAATGCAAAACATAATGGGATATCTATGTAGGTATCTTAAGGCTTGACTTCTAGGAAATCTTAAGTGAGTTGGTCTTGATATCTAATTTCAAAGGATGTAGGGAAGGTTTAGAGGGTATAATAATTTAAGTATATTTTTTTAAATAACCTATATTTACTAGATAAAAGTTGTAATAATGGCATGAAATGGTTTTCACAGAAACACATGGAGAGTTATTGAAATTTTAAATTTTGTATTATTTTCTCAAATTGGTATAATTTATCTCATTGAATCCTATTCTGATACAATTAATGGGACATATTTTCCCATTTTCATGGAGAATAACTCCTTGGTGTGATTGTTGTGTTTATTACATTGTTATAAAAATTAAAATTTCATTCAATGTTAAATAATCATTATATTTGGAATGTCTCCATGAATAAATTTTGGATATGTGACTTTTCCTAAGAGTGTAAATGTTTAGGTGTAGGGGTGTGGTCGCATAGCAATTCACAATTCATTTCTACCCTTATACCACTATAATAAAACTACTTTTGTATCATAAATAAAAAATTTAATAACACATATCACTTCATTTTTATTCTCTTACTTTTTATTAATAAAATTTTAAAAGGGAAACATCACTTTTTTGGATGATTTAATTATAGGTGGAGGTGATTTAGAGGGCCCAAGAAAAAGTAGAATAAAATTGGGCCAAAATGTGAAAGATTCTAAGAGAACCAATGTACTCAAATACACACTATAACTGATATGTTCATTCCATTGAAATAATTTTTTTAACCTAATTAATAATTCATTAGGATATAACTCTATTTGAAGACACCCAATCCCAATTAGTCCATTAAGGGACACAAACTAACTGATATATCTTGGGAACCAAGTCTTCTTGATGTCAAATATCTTTTTATAGTTCCTCCATATCTCAAGTTTTAAACCTCCAAATGACACCAAATTTTCTATGGAGATATTCAAGATGTGGGGTAATAACTTTTTAGTTTTTTCTAAATAATTATAATCTATATTTGTGTCAAAAACCATTGGCCAAGTGGATTTAATAAAATATTTTTCCAAAAACCACCTTCCACATTTCCTATAAAATAGAACCTTTGGCACCCCATTTTTATGTTTTAACCAGGTGAAAATTTCTTCCATATTTTAGACCCAACTGTGTCCTTTATTCATTCAATATGTTCCGAAGGCCCGTATACTCATAGGGGGAACAATGATGAAGGAAAAGATCCACATAAGCCTCCTCCTCTGGATGGAGAGCTAAAGGCTGGACGATCATTTCAAGAGATCTACAAACCCTTTTAAGTGAGTTCTAAAACTTGTTTTTCTGATGGTTTTGTGTAATTTTTGTATAAAAAATTTAATTTAAGTGTAATATTGTTTTCTTGTCCTTTTAATTCATTTATTTGGAACACCTATGTCTAAAACTTTTAATTTCAATAACGATTAGGTTATTATTTTAGTAGGAATATTGTGTTGCTCTGATTAGATAACATGATAATCCTATCTCTCTCATATATACAAAAGATTTCAGTATTCTTTGGGTTCCCTTAATTATTTACTTGATATCCAAAACTTGGAAACATGATTTTTGTGTTAAGGGTTTGTTCGTTATGCATCTTTTTAAATGGAATGGGTGGAATTGGGATATTTATTACCCTCAACTGAAGGATTCCATTAAACCTTGTTTAATATTTATAATAGAGAACTAAAAAACATCTGTAGTGAATATTAAATGACATAATTCTATCATAATTCATAAAACACCTTTTTTATTGTTAAACTATTAAAATATTTAAATTATGTTTTTTTATTGAAATTTTTTTCAAATATACCCCCCCTTTTTTTACTTTTAATTAAAAATACACATAGTAAACCTATCAATACTCCTTAAGAGATAACCTATGTTCTTTAGTACATGATAAATTAACTTTAAAAAAATAATTGATTTGACATGTTATGATAATGAGGTCATTGTTATAAGGGGTTACATGTCTAGGACTAAGATACATAATGTTTAATTCCATTCTCTAAATAAATTCTTTATTAAATCAATTATTTTATAAGAATATTTTTTACTTAAAAAAATATACATTTAATTAAGATGGAATTGGTCAATTGATTTTTCAAAAACAAATTATAATTTTCAAAAAATATAAAAAAATATAATAAACTAAGGTATTGTGACTAATATTTATTTAAATGAAATAGTATGTTAAAAACACACTTATTTAAATTTAAATGACTAAATAATTTTATCATGTCGTTGAAAATGTTTAGTTGTCAAAAATTTGACTATGCATTATCACCCCACTATTTTTTTAATAAGTAAGGTTTTTTATATTTAAAAGAGAAATTTCTCATATTAAGAGAATTATTATGATAAAATAAATATATTTTTTAAAATAATCATGTTGAAATTAGGTTGTGGTTAATTTATGATAATTTTATAAAATAATTTATTTTTCATCAATACTAAAAATATAGATTGAGGTTTTTGGTATATTTATTGAATTCCTGATTATGTCATAATTATGTAGTATTTATTAACTATAATCCATGACAAAAAATATGTTATTTTATTAATATCATTTATTTTTTTAGATACTAATTAATTTTTAAACCTATAAATTACATTCCAAAGTCAAAAATGGAAACTTGTCTTTAAAAACATTATTTTGTGGAAAATTCAAATTCCCATTCCAAAAGAGTTAACAAAAAAATTATTCTCAGTTCTTGTGGGTTAAAATATAAACAAAATGTTCTAAATTTCCAAAACCATGGGAAATCCTATTTTTTTTCATTTCCCACAACCTAGATTTCAAAGGCCAATATTTGGAAAAGTAATAAAAATATTCCTCCACTTTTTCTATAAATACCCACCCATTTATCCATTTATATTCACTCACATTACATAATCCATGAATCTATGATATTTTTTCCTACCATGGAGGACCCCAAGGTGTAATCAATCACACAAGTTACCAATCCTCAAGTTTTAGGAACACCTCTTCATGTTAAGGGAGTTATCCATCGTTTCTATTCAATTCAAGAACCTATATATGTATATGTATTCTAATTGTTATGATTTATTTTTTTATTATATATTTGATCAAAACCTTACTGAAAAATTATTTTTTATAAATTTTAGACTCTTGTCCCCTCTAATTTTACCCTTTTATAAGATGACCTATTATACTAATTTTGGTGACAAATTTACTTCTCAATATATCTATCTTCTAATTAATAAATTCCCTTTTATTTTATTTATTAGAATACCCAAACCTTTTTATTTTCTAATTTTATTCACCTAGATATAATAATGATTTATTTTATTATGGATAAAAATATATGGAACCCAAATTCCCATTCAATGGGTTAAAAATGACATAATGATCATGTATTTAAGAACATTTTAAATTCCATGATTTTGATAAGAAACATGTTATTTATTATCTATTGGTAATTTATGAAATTATTGATAATTATATATAAGGATATCATTATTTAATACATATTAAGTGTGCACCTTGATAGCCATCAAATGCATTGTGTAATACCCTGACCCAAAAACCTGGAGTCGGTGAATTATTTTGTTACATTGGTATGATTACAAAGAATCATATCCCTAATGATAGATCATTTTAGTATTATTGGAAAGTGTTATTATATACTTTATACCCATAATAAATTCTGAAATAGTAAATAAGAACATGATATAAAAAAAAATAAACAAAATCCTTGAAATCTTATTCAAAAAATATTTCTTCATTACATGGGGGGAAAGGAAACATAATAATGGTGAGATAAAGTTATTAGTAACGGTAATTAAAGAGGAATTAATAGTGATCCAATAAGAATAAATTAATGTGGTTAGGTACATAACTAATAACACATGCCATTTCAATAACTAGATATGGTGATATAAATATGGAAAGGTAAGAAACTCAAACTCGTTCTATCTAAATAAACAAACTACGAATAAAATGTTTCCATAGATATGTCGATGAAAAATATCACCAATGAATAATAACTAAATATAAATGAGGTAAATGAGTAATTAATTGATTCCATGTTTTCTATGTAGATGTTACCATTACCATCAAGACCTTTCACAAAATGGTTTTCAACACATTGGGTAAAAAAAATTGATTTGGGCAAATGATTCATCTCATGGGACTATCGATGCATCAAGGGGATATCCATAACCCGAACCCACTCATGTCATACCAATCCAAATAATTTCTCATTTTCATGAACATTATTCCTTATAAAAATGTATCAATATTGAATAGAAGATACAAATTTATCAGTAATTCCCTAGTTAATCAAATAATTATCAAAGTGGACACCATATGTAAAGTTATATTTATTTTAGGACATAATAATTTATATTGTGTGACAATATGTATATTAATGTTACTTTTCAATGAATAATTATTCCAATAAATATATTTTTTACAAGATAAATTTAACAATAAAAAAATGAGGTGAGATTTCAAAAATAATCATTAAGAACATTTTTGGGGAAAATAATCTTTAAACATCCCAAAGTCTCCCATACCACACAACACATATAAATGAAAATTCCCATGAATTAATTTTTTTAATACCATGATGAAAAAGGATTCATGATATAATGTATCAAAAGGGGAAGTAGTACACAAAATAAGTATGTGGTGTATATGGTGTATGCCTCACAGAAAGAAAAGTAAGACAAAAATCCCTTACCTTAGCCATACATTTGTTGTGTGGTCATTATAATCATTTTATAGTGGTTTAAAATATGTTATTAACTTATAACAGAATAGAAATAAAATTTTAAAAATCATATATTTACTTCTTACAATATTTTATTATTTTTTTGTTAACACTATTTACTCTTATTTACTATTTTGGTGTTAATTTCCTTGATTACTCAAGTATGTTTTGACATGTTTCTTATTTTTACTATTTCATAGATCATGATTTCATAATATCAATAATATAAAATATGAATTAATTATCTTATATATTCAGTATATATGTCTTTAGAATAGTCTATAATATTTAGATATAAGAAATGAAGTGCACCGTTTATAGAGATGGTAGGTCGTACGTATGCATGAACAATAAATTCATTTCTTTTTCATATTGAAATAATGAAAAATAAATAATATATATTTATATTATAATTCTATTATCATGTATATTGTATATATTTTACATAGATTTATTAAAATCGGTCTTAATATGTTCCATGTATAGTTGGAACGAATCACATTGCTTCGAGGTGGCGGTAGTCCACACTTTATCAAATGATATTATCGTATTAATGCAACATTGTAAGTATTAAAGGTATGTGTTTTAAAATGTTTAAAGAATTATAAATACTTAATAAATATCATATATATCATATATAGAATATAGGAAACATCATAATGTCCACCATGATATCTGGTAAAAGAAAAATGAACAACCATCATTTCATGAGGCAGTAGTTCGCCATACATAGAAATGGTATGTTCATTACCCATTAGATGGGGTGTGTGTAATTTTAGGTTGAAATAATTACATTAAAAAATCCTAGTATATTTTGGATACTGTTTTAGTTATGTAATCTTGAAATAAGAAAAGTATAGGGAGTGGATAATCAAATGAAAGAAAAGAGATCATTGGAAAATGTTACCATAAAATCAGGTAATTCCTTTTGGTTTATACCAAATAGAATCCTTGGAATGGTATATGAAAAAAGGTAGGATAAATGGTATAGGGGATTTTTTAAGATATTTGGTGGGATAATTTATGAACCTATGTGGTTTTAGAGTTGTGAGGAATGAGTAGAAGTGGTCTCCTTTTATAGTGGAGGGAAGTGACCCTCTTGTAATATTTTTATAAAAGATTTCTCTATAAGATTTTCATGTTGAAATTAGATCCAATAATTAACCTGATTCAATAAAATAGAGTATGAGGTATAAATATTTCTATTCAATAGTTTTTGGACCAGTTTATAGGTCATTTTGGGCCTTAATTTAAAGGTTTAGTCGCTTATTATGATTAATTTATCCTTAATTGTTGCAATTAATTTTAATCATTTTATCTAATATTTTTATTCAAAAACAAAGTTGGTATTATTATAAATTATAAATTATTATTATTTAAATTATGGAATTATTTTTCCAAATTACTATCACATAAATGGAAGAAATTAATTTAAATTTAATCCCACAGACGGGACTACAATGTGAGTGTTTTAAAAGTAAAAACGTCTTAAAGTTTTTTATATTTTTATAATAAATATAAAATTTACTAGATTGAAGTGAAATATATTTTATTAATTTATAATAATATTATCAAATTAATTTTTAAAACCAATTAAATTTATCATTTAACCTTATAAATAAATTATATGAAAAGCCATTTTTAACCTAAAACTCAGTATTTTAACTATTCATTTCAAAAATGAAACATCATAGAAAGATACCAAAAATTTACCATAACATAATTTATATTTTTATCTTTGAAAAATGAATTTTATTTTTCCATATTAAATTTATAAATGGGTCAAAATTTTTATTTAAATTAGGTTCCCCATTAAAAGGCAATAAAAATGACTTAAAAAAATACAGTGTTTTACGTGTAGTATAGTGTATGTTTTATCCTATTCCTATCGAATCTTTTGAAATAATATAAAAAATATTTTATTGAATATATAATATAAATATTACATTAATATCACTCATTAATTCTCATTAATTTAATTTATTGTGGTAAAACAACATTTGGAGTATAATAATAATAATATTTTCCTTTATATTCCATTGGTTTTCATATTCATTTGTAATTAATTTGTAAAAAATGAAATCATTTTATATTTGTGTAAACCATATATTTCTATAATTTAGTTAATCATTTTCATAACTACTAATTTATCATCAAGATTAATTATATCTAATTATAATATTTTAATAATATATCATTATCCAATAAAACTCATCCTTGCATGTAATGCAAACTATTGAATAAATTCACTCTTGTGTGTAACGCACACTAACTTGGTGATTCAAACCTTAAAATATTGTAAATATATCGAAACTATATAAAATACTAAATAATCTTTAAATTTTGGGGATATTATTTTTTCTGAGATGCTTGGTGATGTTGGTGATAAGCGCAATCAAATACAGTGTTCTTACTTTATAATTTTAGGGTTTTTCATTCTCCCCACATTTAATAAATCACGTCCTCGTAATTTAAAATTCCTCTTAGTAAAATATGTATTAAAAACAATCTATTTCTAAAATACTCACATCTTAAAAGTATTAATAAAACATCTTCTTAATAATAGACAAAAGAAATTACTATGGCCATGTACCTAGGTTCCCTAGTAGGAGAACATAGGTGGGAAATGAAAACATGGATACAGAAGAAAAATATAACCATCATGTACTGATGGAGAGTTCGGGGGAACATGGTTATGTTAATCTTAACAATAATAAATCCCAAAATTTTTGATGATCTAAGGACCATTTGATTCATCTGAAAAAAAGTTACTAGGACATCATTTTTTTGGTTTCAAGCCAATTTTTCTTAGAGTTGAGTAATTCTTTCACTCTCTAAAAATATAATTAAATATACTTACTTTTTAGGTATCTATAAACACAATATTATAATTTTGTCTTTACTTGAACTATTTTTACATCATATATTAGATAAATATTCATCATATAGTGGTGTGATATATCAATATCTAGAATAAAATCCAAGGTAAAACATAAACCATTTCATAAATGGTTAACCTTTCCAAAAGTTTATGGTTTAAAACTTTAAAAATATTTTCATTGAATTTAGGAAATGAAATTATCGTTATCATTTAATCAATATGAACACGGTCAAAATTTTCACATTCCAAACATGTAAATAACATCATCATGTATCCTCTTAAAATTTGGTAATAACTCAAATCACCATATAAACTTATTAGAAACATGTAATCTTACTTGTTCCTTATGTAAGACACATGTTATTGGATATATTAATTAAATACTAAGGTGTTGTAAACTTCATCAGTGGTAGTACAGACCACCTTTCGACAAGTTATTAATAAATTACCAGGTAGTCATCACTTATCCAAATAAATAATTTCATCATCATTATCTCAACATCAATAACATATTAAGGGTTGTATTTTCCTCAATTAAGTATTTTATGGAATGTTTAAATTTCTATATAATATATTTTCCTTGTACCATTCAACATATGATTCTCAAATCCAAAATGAAAAATTATTGTAGTACAATCATTAAATATTTTATAAATTATAAGATAAAAACAGAAAAAAGTAGTTTTATAACCTATTTCATACATCCAAATATAGAAGTACATTAATCATTCTACTTTGGTTGTGTTAAGAATATATGCTTGACCACAATCCCTTATCTTCATCGAAGGTATATTCCATTGATGCTGGGGGAATTTGTTTTCATTATGACCCATCTCTTTGTAGTTGTAACATTGAAAAGAAGTTTTTTCCTTCTTTCGATTTTCATTATTTTTCCTAGTGACCTTTTCTCCACACATATAACAAACAACCAATACTTTCAAGAATTTACTAGGGTGAATCTTTCCATAGTTATCAAATGTTGAGAAATCTGTCATTCCCTTCATATTATTTAACTCATTCCATTTTTAATGGTGTTCATAAGACCTATTCTTCTTATTTTTTCACTAGAATCCATGGGAATTGGAATATTCTTTCACTTTCTTGATAAAACATAAAACTATCTATTCATACGATGATAAATTATAAGAGACCAACACCTTTTAAATATTGGGCTTAAGACCTTCAAATAAGAGGTCAACCTTTCACTATATGCTATTTATGTAATCAGTATCACACCTGGATAAACTTGTAAAGGTATATTCATAATCTAAAAGACTCCCTTTTTCCTTTTTTATTAAGCTAAGAAAATTTATATTTATCCCAATTTAATGATCATGAGGGATGTATTTATTGAAGAATGTATCCTTAAAATTTCTCCATTATATGAGTTCAATTCCTTCTTCCTCTATTTTATTATGGATGAGAGACCACCACTAATTAAAATCACCTTAGAGAAAATACACCACAAGTGTAACCTTTTCCATTTCATTGCATCCCAAGGTAGTATATATCTTCTCCAAATACATAATCCATTTCTCATTTTCTATTGGATAAGTAGTCCCACTAAATTATTATGACCTCTATCGTATGAAGCGATCCAAAATAGGATATTCTATCTATGGAATAGGTTTCTCCATTTGGGTAAGGTTATTTTTCATAACCTAAATAATTTTCCCAAATATATCAATAACCTTCTCATTTCTGATACTAGATAAATTTACTTTCTGAGTAGGGAAGCCTTTACATTATCCATGAGTATTTATTCAATTATTCATTCCCAAAACCATTTTGAAACATTGGAATATACTAAATTAGATCATAAAGTCATGAAAAATAGATAACTCTAAATATGGTATATCATAAAAAATAAATTTATACATCGGGTATCCTATAATCATATACTTTGGTAGCTTTCAGGGCATCATTACTTTTAAATCCTTCATAATGGTTGATAAATAAATTGTGAATTATCCTAAGAACATCCCTAGGAGTTTCAAACTGGTTAATATCAGGGATATTTGTCATGTACCAATTGAACAAGATTTAGGATCGTAATAACTTGTCGTATTTATCACTCCTAGGATCATTTTTTCCCTGAACAATGTCTATTTATAGTATCCAAATAGAGATGTTTTTCTAGGAATACCCACACAATCACTACCTTATCAAAATTGTAGATTTTTTTTATACTTATCCTCATTATATATCATTGGGTTTGTGATCCATAATATATGTTTTCTAAATCTAGTTTCCAACTATTTAGCTAAACTTCATTTGATACCAACTGTAATACCTCGACCCTAAAACCTAGAGTCACTACATTATTTTATTACATTGGAATGATTACAAGGAATAAAAACATAAAGTACTGATTAGTTTAGTAGTATTTTAAATCCAAATTATATGCATTATACCCCTAATACATTGGAAAATATGAAATACAAATATTATATATATAATAAAATGATATAAATATCATCCTTGAACGCTTATTAAAAGATTTAATCTTCATAACCTGGGGAAGGAAAACATAATAAGGGTGAGCTCAAATTCTCAGTAAGGTTAAGTAAAGAAGAAGAAATTATGACCAAATAAGAATAAGTTAACATTTCATGTTAAATAAATTATAACACATTCCATTCAAATAAAAAGATAGAAGATATAAATATGGAAAGGTACAAAACTTAAACTCATTCAATCTAAATAAATAAATTAAGAATAAAATGTATCTATTCAAATGTAAAAAAAATATCATGGATTAATAATAATGGAATCTAAATGAAAGAAATTTTTAATTACAGGACACTATGTTTCCTAGGTACATGATACCTTTACCATCAAGACAATTCAATATACGGTTTACAACATATTGGGTAAAAACCCATCTGATTTGGCCAAATGATTCACATTATGAGACTATCGATGCATCAAAGGGATATCTATAACTGGTCTAACAAATTTTATACTAGTTCAAATCATTTATCATTTTCATAAAAAAATTACTTGTCAAAATGTGTCTGTATTGATTAGAAGATATGTATTTACCAATAATTTCCCAATTAATCAATTAATTAACTGTCAAAGTGAACAATGTATGTAAAATGATATACGGTTTAGGAAATAATAATATACATTATGTAAGAATATAGATATTAAAGGTAATTTTAAATGATTTTTTTATAATAATATATTTTTTCCAAGGAAAATTTAACAAACACAAAAGGAAGTGATATTTCAAAGATAATCATTCAGAACATTTTTGAGGAAAATAATTTATAAACATCCCAAAGTGTATCATACAACATGAAACATTTAAATCATAATTAAAATAAATTAAATTCTTAATACCATAAAGAAAAATTATTCCTGATATAACGTATCAAAAAGGGTGGTACTGCACAAAAGATGTATGTGGTGTATATGGCATATGCCTCACAGAATGAAAAGTAAGAGAAGAATCCCTGTAACGCCCCGACCCTAATTACCTAGAGTCGGTGCATTATTACATAACATTGGCATGATCATGAGAAAGATCAAGTCTCGAAAGACCGATTAGTTTAGTAGCCTTGGAATAACTAGATACATCCATAAATTTTTACATTACATCATAAAAAAAACATCTTGTCTTCATATCCCCTCATACTATCTCTGCAGGTCATTCATAAATTACTTCTTCATAATCCTGGGAAAAATAAAACATTAAAAGGGGTGAGCTCGGATGCTCAGTAAGGATAAAATTATAGCAGAAGCTTTCATAAATAAGCATAAACACTTAAGGCAATTTATAACTAAAACAAAAGCCTTTTAAAATTGAACTTAAACATATTATGGAAAAAGTAAAATGAAATAATGCCATTTACTTACTCACATGGATATTCTACTAGTCGAATGATCACATGCAATATCAATAACCACTTTCATAATGATGGAATGCATAATGCCAGACTATCATAACCACATAGCCAAGGCCTCGTGCCAAGACTACAAATAAGATTTTGCCAAGGCCTTGTGCCAAGACACTAGTTTGTCTCATGAGACCTACCGATGCATCGAGGAGCTATAGCGGGCTCCACCCGTCACTTATTAAGTCCAATGCATTCCTCATATGAACAAGTTTAAACATAACATAAACATTCGTATTGAAACTAGCATACGAAATGTCAATACTTTTACCACAAACCTTGAATGGTATAAAAATAGCACATCCACATTCAAACATAACTCATTCGATACAATATGGAAGATTGTATTGTATCACATTAACCTCAATCAAGAATAATGAAGGATGTTGACATAGATGAAAGTAATCATCAAAAATATTTGAGAGAAATATCCCCCTTTTCTTGAAATCATTTAAAAGTCACACTATTTGTCAAAAAGCCATTTAAAAATAGATTGTTGAATCAATGTGTCCCATACCACTTTGAAACTTTTTAAAAGGATTTTTAATTTTAAAACTTTAATGTCCATATAAATAAATCCTTAAAACCATTTTTAAAATATGGACATTAATGAGCATGATTTAGAAGAATAATTCTTTAAAACATTTTAAAATGGTATTTTGGTTAGAGTTTCTATCCAAAAGAGAGACACTTGAATACAAATAATTGAGGTAATCAAAACATTGTAATATCATGAGAATAAAGGAATTCATGATATACTATGTCAAAGTACATTATATACACCACATAAAAGTTATTTGGTGTATATCATCAAAGAAGTCTCAATGGAATGTAAATTGAGATGAAATCTCTCATAAAGGTTGTATCCTTAGGTTAAGGATAAATCAATGACATAATTATGTGTGACAAATATAAATACACTAAATATGATTGGATATTCAGTGTAAATCAATCAAAGTATATTCACACATATTCTTGTAAAAACAATACCAACGATTTGGATGTTTAACTCAATAAATGGAGAATGAGTTAAAATTACTCTTATCAAATTCATATCAATGACTTGAGAATTATCAATGGAGTGATTATGTGTATCAAACTTATATCCACAGGAATGGGAGTGGAAATTATGACATAATCAAATGAATAGTGATTCCACACATAATCTTGGGGTAATATAATCAATGAAATATGCGTAAAGCCAAATGAGTGGAAGTTGAAATCTCAAATTCCCTTATTGATTAGGTAACTTAAGAAACATACACCCATGAAAGAATTATCATACCATTATGATGTAAATACCCATAAATAAAAGTATATAACACAATGAATACAATCATGGGCAGTACACATACACCACATGCAATAATTAAGTGGTGATCAATGGAATTCTCACGGAATTAAAAGTGAGATAAGAAAATCCCTTACTTTGTACTTTTTCCTTGGTCGATGGTTGGTTTACCTCCTGTATAATGGTGAAATAATTGTTATTGAATAATACAAGAATCATTTACTTTAATATGATATCATATATGATCTTTTAACATTTATTTGTTAATAATATCTTAGTATTAACGCCGTTTCGGGTGTTAACTTACTCATTTTATTTTATATGTTTTGTTACATAAGTCATGTTTGTTGTATCTTATTCATATCCAGAATGATATCAAGTCCTTAAACATCATTTTTAAATCATTAAATGATAATTATACTTGAATGGATACGATGGATAATGAATCTCATCGCGTTCGTGGAGACGGTAGTCCGTACGTACGCACGAACGCTACTTCCATTTAATTTTTTTATTTTAAAAGAATCGAATCCAAATGATACATAGATATATTAATATTCCAGTATAATATAATATTTTATATATGTTACTTAAGTTCATTAACACCTTCCTTTATACGTTCCATGTGTGGTATGAACGAGTCATATCATTTTAAGGGGGCGGTAGTCCGCACTTCCTCAAATGAAATTATCGTATGTATATACGACATGAAACGAATAATGGTATGAAATAAAATGGAATTTCAGAAGCTTATATATAAAATATATATCATTAATATCATATTTAATTACAGTGCCATCATAATGGCCACCATGAGAGGCGGTAAGATGTTTTTGAACAATCATCGTTTCGTGAGGCGTTAGTTTGCCATCCACAGAAACATTATGTTCATCATCCATTAGATGGAGTTGTGTGTATGTGTAGTTTTAATACTTCTTATAACAACATCCTAGTATATTGAGGATACTGGTGTTGTTACAAAAGAAGGGAAATAAAAAGATTTTGGGGGTTGAAGAAGCAAAATAAATGAAAATAATTTAAGAGAAATCGTTACCTTTAATTTAGGTAACTCACTTTGGTTGGAACCAAAGGACTTGTTGAAATGCTTTCTGCCTAAGGGGAAGCTTCAAGGAGGAGGAGAGGGATGTGGGGAGCTTAGTTGGGCAGAGTTTGGACGAGACAAGTGGCTTGAGAGGTGTGAGGAAATGAGAAGGAGGAGTGCCCTTTTATAAGAGGGGTGAGGGGCACCTTTGGAAAAGCTAGAAATATTAATTTATAATAAATTCATATTCGGTTTCCAATGGCTCCAAAGTTGACTATTCAAAGGTTGAGGTGGGTATAGGTCTAAAACAACTCATACAATAGAATTTAGACAGGTTTGGGTACTTATATTAACCTTATCTTTAAGTATTAACTCTAAGTTAATTAGTTTCACTTTTACAATGTCTCTTTGTATTTTTATATAATATGGTTAATAAACTTACTATATACATCCAAAAGACCCCCAAGTGGTCCATTAATGATTAACCTATCATAATATAAGTCTCTTGGCCGAACATTAGATTTTTAGGAATTTAATATCAATTAATAATATAATATTTTTTTTAAGAACTCTTTTATGTCAATTTTGACACTATTCAATAGTTGATTTTTGTGAAACTCATAACAGATTGATTACTTCGAACAAAGTCAAATAAATCAATCCTAATATATCATATTATCCTAGAAAATTTGTTTAATTCATTAAAAGTTTCATATTATAATTATTTGGGTATTTATAATATCAATTATGTTAATTCTTTACTATTTTAGTAATTACTGCATCATCATTGTGTCATAAATAAAATAAACTATTTAAGGTCAAAAAATTATAAATAAAATATAATTATGTAGTAAATCTTTTTATCTTTCTAATGAATATTTATAATCTAAAATCCAGCATATATAACCCTATGTAACAAATGTTTTTCTAAAAGATATATGCTTGTGTCATTTTTGTATTCATTTTAACTTAATTAATATAAAGTGTCATTATCACTTACAAGTGGATCCATGGGGTCCCAAAATTGACCCAAAGATTCCCATGGTCGACCATGTATCAACCAATAGGGTTAAGACACATTTTAGGGTAATTTATTATTATTATAATATTATTTTTTTAACCCTTATTTACCGGATTTACCCTTAACCATGGTAAATAAAATATTTACCGCAGTAATTATTCAAAATGTCTAAAAATAAAAGTTACCTATTTACACAATTTGGACATCCTGATTCCAAATATGGAATCCATTTTTCTAAATTCAAAACACATAAGTGGCAGAAATTAATTTAAAATTAATTCCCGCTGTCAAAACAAAAAGCGTGTTTTTAAGAGATAATAACTATCAAAAGATTGACACTTGTTTATGTTCGGTTTAATTGTAATATTATGTCCAATGACCAACATTATATTAAATGGTAAAAATATATTCTAAATATACTTTAAAACCACTCAAATTCACAATTTATCACTATTAATTATTTTGATTAAAAAAGTTGTTTTTAATTAAAATTTAGTAATTTTCACTATTCATCAAAATATGAAAGTTATCCGAAAAGTACCAAAATTTCACCTTAGGCTAAATTCGATATTACGAATCCAAAAATGAAGTCCATTTTGAAATATAAAATATATATAATTTCAAAAAGTAGGTATTACTATTCATAACGGCTAGTTTGATTGGTTGTGGTGTGTTAAAATCTCGAAGTTGCGTACAATGCACGTCATTGCATTATTCGAAAGGAAACATACCGAGGAAGCTTGGGGTGTTACATTCTCCCCTCCTTCAATAAATTGCGTCCTCGCAATTTTTAAAATTTTGCTTGGGAATATAATGGAAAGTCCCACATCGGAAAAAGAGTCAATAAAACTATCACTTTAAAAGAAAGAAAGAGAGGTATAAGGGTCATCCAAGATAACCCATACTAGGATTCCATGTAAGAAAACATGGATATGGATGATAAACTAAGTGTCAAGTTCTGATGGAGAGGGATAGAAATCATGATCAGGAGAAAGTTAACAATGAGAAAACCACAAACTTGTGTTGGGACAAACGACCATTAGTCTCCTAGTAGGAAAGTAAACGGACAACATTTTTTTTAAGTTACATTACATAAGGAAGAGTAATTCATTTATGATATTGACTAAGAACATTATGAGATATACTTACATTTTAAGTAGATTTTCATTCTTTAATAAATTTCCACCACTAACTCATTTTTTTTAAACGATGAGTATTCAAGAAGACTTGGTCACACTGGAAGAGATAGAATAAACTTCTATAGAATCACATGATCCATGAAGGATAAACCATATATTTACATTGTCTTTGAAGATTAATCAAAACCAAAATGGTCAGTGAATGATCTAATGATCCCCCAAAAGGATATTCATTGAGATAAATATGCACTAATCTTAATTTCTAAAATTAAACCAACAATACCCCAAAGTTAAATAGATACCATTCAATAACCAATTGTCCTTAAAATCCTTTAATATAATCCAAACTAATATTGAAACCCAAAACATAGAAGAATTTGATTATGTAGTCTCCCATGTTAAATTGTATCTCCAAATGACATCAGATACTCTTAAAGTCACATACTCAAAAGTAATTACCCTAATCATATATTCTCTATTATAGGTTAATCATTTCCATAAATAACCCAAATCACTATAAATCCACAATAAAAACGTAGATAAAAATCTATCATTACTCCACAAATGAAACCCCATAGTATTCTATTTTCCTTGGGCATATAGTGTTCCCAACAAAGCGAACATCTTCCAAAATAAAATTTATCACTTAATCACCAAATCATTTTCCTATACCAAGGGTATTCTTTTGATATGAAATAAGAACCCAAATCATCTTATTATTGATCAATAAAATCATTTAACTAAAAAAAAAGTCACACTAACTAGGGACTTCACGTAGTCCAGTGGTAGGCGATAAATCCCAATCGCACTTTGGTTGTGGGTTCGATTCCCATAGCTTTGTCCGACGCGACGGGTTGTCACACGGTCTACATGTTGTCCTTTTTCAAAAACTATATTTTATAATATTTCCAAAATGAGATAAATTCCTCAAAATACTATATCATAAATTTAACCACAAATGTTATATCATACCTTGAATCTTCATCCCAAATTAGAATAACTTATAATTCTCTCAAACCCCAATGATCATATAAATCCAAATGGTTATTTATACCCATATCCACAAGAGAAGAGACAATTCTTCCTTAAATATCATTCTCACATGGCAAACTGCGGGGTTACAAATACAAGAGAAAATTATTCCATAGTAAACCCATCAACAAGGAGTGCTAATACTTTTTAAACATTTCTCCAACCATTTATTCCCACATAGCCTCTTCTTTGACCAAGAAAATATCCTATAGAATAGGACATTCACTCGGGTAATGGCCAGGTCCCCTACATTTACGGCAAATGACTGTAAATGGACTCTTGGGACCATTTTTATCTTCTTCCATAGTACTCTTCATTTTTCTTCGGCAATTCTTTACTTTATGTCCTTCCTTCCCGCACGTAAAACATTTCGTTGTCCCATTGAGACACTTTCCTGGGTGTCTCTTTCCACATTTCCTGCATGATGAAAATTGAGGGTTCTTTTCTCCATGGTCTCCATTGCTGGAGCTCTTATCATTTATCACCTTTCTCTTCCTTGTTGAGTCTGGGAGTTGGTTAATATATATGTTGTTGATCATATTTTTGGAAAACTGATTTGGCATAAAGACGATATCTTTTACGCCTATCAACATTCCATTTTGTTGCTCATTGCCACCACCGTTCCCATCTTGTACATCATTCTCAAAGTCACTATGACTTCCTTGGAATCCAGCCATTGACTAAAACCATAAAGCATTGTGTGAGTAATAGTAGTCGTAAAATCATTTAGAGATTAAAATGTCACCATATTCTCAATTTGAAACATATTAGGATTAACCAAGGTCATTTACTCTCATCTTATATATATATTACTTAAATTGGTTTGTAAAGAAAATGTAAATTATCCTAAGCATATCCCCCGGGAGTGTCGTAACCAAGAGTGCAGAAAGGCCCGTTGTCGTGCACCAGTTCCCGTTCGAGTCTAGCTCAAAGCGGTGTTTTCGGGTTTTACCCCTAGGTACATCTGTGCCAGAGCCGCCTCTACCTGCTCGTATCCAGACAGGGATGTATTGCTCGGAAAACTCACAAAATCTCTACAATACCAAAATTCTAGGAAGTTCTTTTATACTAATCCTCAAAGTTCATCTTAGGTCTACGTGCTCTAATCAGAGTTTATCTAAATCTAGCTACCAAGGTTTGTACTAAACTCCCTCTGATACCAACTGTAACGCCCCGACCCTAATTACCTAGAGTCGGTGCATTATTACATAACATTGGCATGATCATGAGAAAGATCAAGTCTCGAAAGACCGATTAGTTTAGTAGCCTTGGAATAACTAGATACATCCATAAATTTTTACATTACATCATAAAAAAACATCTTGTCTTCATATCCCCTCATACTATCTCTGCAGGTCATTCATAAATTACTTCTTCATAATCCTGGGAAAAATAAAACATTAAAAGGGGTGAGCTCGGATGCTCAGTAAGGATAACATTATAGCAGAAGCTTTCATAAATAAGCATAAACACTTAAGGCAATTTATAACTAAAACAAAAGCCTTTTAAAATTGAACTTCAACATAGTATGGCAAAAGTAAAATGAAATAATGCCATTTACTTACTCACATGGATATTCTACTAGTCGAATGATCACATGCAATATCAATAACCACTTTCATAATGATGGAATGCATAATGCCAGACTATCATAACCACATAGCCAAGGCCTCGTGCCAAGACTACAAATAAGATTTTGCCAAGGCCTTGTGCCAAGACACTAGTTTGTCTCATGAGACCTACCGATGCATCGAGGAGCTATAGCGGGCTCCACCCGTCACTTATTAAGTCCAATGCATTCCTCATATGAACAAGTTTAAACATAACATAAACATTCGTATTGAAACTAGCATACGAAATGTCAATACTTTTACCACAAACCTTGAATGGTATAAAAATAGCACATCCACAGTCAAACATAACTCATTCGATACAATATGGAAGATTGTATTGTATCACATTAACCTCAATCAAGAATAATGAAGGATGTTGACATAGATGAAAGTAATCATCAAAAATATTTGAGAGAAATATCCCCCTTTTCTTGAAATCATTTAAAAGTCACACTATTTGTCAAAAAGCCATTTAAAAATAGATTTTTGAATCAATGTGTCCCATACCACTTTGAAACTTTTTAAAAGGATTTTTAATTTTAAAACTTTAATGTCCATATAAATAAATCCTTAAAACCATTTTTAAAATATGGACATTAATGAGCATGATTTAGAAGAATAATTCTTTAAAACATTTTAAAATGGTATTTTGGTTAGAGTTTCTATCCAAAAGAGAGACACTTGAATACAAATAATTGAGGTAATCAAAACATTGTAATATCATGAGAATAAAGGAATTCATGATATACTATGTCAAAGTACATTATATACACCACATAAAAGTTATTTGGTGTATATCATCAAAGAAGTCTCAATGGAATGTAAATTGAGATGAAATCTCTCATAAAGGTTGTATCCTTAGGTTAAGGATAAATCAATGACATAATTATGTGTGACAAATATAAATACACTAAATATGATTGGATATTCAGTGTAAATCAATCAAAGTATATTCACACATATTCTTGTAAAAACAATACCAACGATTTGGATGTTTAACTCAATAAATGGAGAATGAGTTAAAATTACTCTTATCAAATTCATATCAATGACTTGAGAATTATCAATGGAGTGATTATGTGTATCAAACTTATATCCACAGGAATGGGAGTGGAAATTATGACATAATCAAATGAATAGTGATTCCACACATAATCTTGGGGTAATATAATCAATGAAATATGCGTAAAGCCAAATGAGTGGAAGTTGAAATCTAAAATTCCCTTATTGATTAGGTAACTTAAGAAACATACACCCATGAAAGAATTATCATACCATTATGATGTAAATACCCATAAATAAAAGTATATAACACAATGAATACAATCATGGGCAGTACACATACACCACATGCAATAATTAAGTGGTGATCAATGGAATTCTCACGGAATTAAAAGTGAGATAAGAAAATCCCTTACTTTGTACTTTTTCCTTGGTCGATGGTTGGTTTACCTCCTGTATAATGGTGAAATAATTGTTATTGAATAATACAAGAATCATTTACTTTAATATGATATCATATATGATCTTTTAACATTTATTTGTTAATAATATCTTAGTATTAACGCAGTTTCGTGTGTTAACTTACTCATTTTCTTTTATATGTTTTGTTACATAAGTCATGTTTGTTGTATCTTATTCATATCCAGAATGATATCAAGTCCTTAAACATCATTTTTAAATCATTAAATGATAATTATACTTGAATGGATACGATGGATAATGAATCTCATCGCGTTCGTGGAGACGGTAGTCCGTACGTACGCACGAACGCTACTTCCATTTAATTTTTTTATTTTAAAAGAATCGAATCCAAATGATACATAGATATATTACTATTCCAGTATAATATAATATTTTATATATGTTACTTAAGTTCATTAACACCTTCCTTTATACGTTCCATGTGTGGTATGAATGAGTCATATCATTTTAAGGGGGCGGTAGTCCGCACTTCCTCAAATGAAATTATCGTATGTATATACGACATGAAACGAATAATGGTATGAAATAAAATGGAATTTCAGAAGCTTATATATAAAATATATATCATTAATATCATATTTAATTACAGTGCCATCATAATGGCCACCATGAGAGGCGGTAAGATGTTTTTGAACAATCATCGTTTCGTGAGGCGTTAGTTTGCCATCCACAGAAACATTATGTTCATCATCCATTAGATGGAGTTGTGTGTATGTGTAGTTTTAATACTTCTTATAACAACATCCTAGTATATTGAGGATACTTGTGTTGTTACAAAAGAAGGGAAATAAAAAGATTTTGGGGGTTGAAGAAGCAAAATAAATGAAAATAATTTAAGAGAAATCGTTACCTTTAATTTAGGTAACTCACTTTGGTTGGAACCAAAGGACTTGTTGAAATGCTTTCTGCCTAAGGGGAAGCTTCAAGGAGGAGGAGAGGGATGTGGGGAGCTTATTTGGGCAGAGTTTGGACGAGACAAGTGGCTTGAGAGGTGTGAGGAAATGAGAAGGAGGAGTGCCCTTTTATAAGAGGGGTGAGGGGCACCTTTGGAAAAGCTAGAAATATTAATTTATAATAAATTCATATTCGGTTTCCAATGGCTCCAAAGTTGACTATTCAAAGGTTGAGGTGGTTATAGGTCGAAAACAACTCATCCAATAGAATTTCGACAGGTTTGGGTACTTATATTAACCTTATCTTTAAGTATTAACTCTAAGTTAATTAGTTTCACTTTTACAATGTCTCTTTGTATTTTTATATAATATGGTTAATAAACTTACTATATACATCCAAAAGACCCCCAAGTGGTCCATGAATGATTAACCTATCATAATATAAGTCTCTTGGCCGAACCTTAGATTTTTAGGAATTTAATATCAATTAATAATATAATATTGTTTTTAAGAACTCTTTTATGTCAATTTTGACACTATTCAATAGTTGATTTTTGTGAAACTCATAACAGATTGATTACTTCGAACAAAGTCAAATAAATCAATCCTAATATATCATATTATCCTAGAAAATTTGTTTAATTCATTAAAAGTTTCATATTATAATTATTTGGGTATTTATAATATCAATTATGTTAATTCTTTACTATTTTAGTAATTACTGCATCATCATTGTGTCATAAATAAAATAAACTATTTAATGTCAAAAAATTATAAATAAAATATAATTATGTAGTAAATCTTTTTATCTTTCTAATTAATATTTATAATCTAAAATCCAGCATATATAACCCTATGTAACAAATGTTTTTCTAAAAGATATATGCTTGTGTCATTTTTGTATTCATTTTAACTTAATTAATATAAAGTGTCATTATCACTTACAAGTGGATCCATGGGGTCCCAAAATTGACCCAAAGATGCCCATGGTCGACCATGTATCAACCAATAGGGTTAAGACACATTTTAGGGTAATTTATTATTATTATAATATTATTTTTTTTAACCCTTATTTACCGGATTTACCCTTAACCATGGTAAATAAAATATTTACCGCAGTAATTATTCAAAATGTCTAAAAATAAAAGTTACCTATTTACACAATTTGGACATCCTGATTACAAATATGGAATCCATTTTTCTAAATTCAAAACACAGAAGTGGCAGAAATTAATTTAAAATTAATTCCCGCTGTCAAAACAAAAAGCGTGTTTTTAAGAGATAATAACTATCAAAAGATTGACACTTGTTTATGTTCGGTTTAATTGTAAAATTATGTCCAATGACCAAAATTATATTAAATGGTAAAAATATATTCTAAATATACTTTAAAACCACTCAAATTCACAATTTATCACTATTAATTATTTTGATTAAAAAAGTTGTTTTTAATTAAAATTTAGTAATTTTCACTATTCATCAAAATATGAAAGTTATCCGAAAAGTACCAAAATTTTACCTTAGGCTAAATTCGATATTCCGAATCCAAAAATGAAGTCCATTTTGAAATATAAAATATATATAATTTCAAAAAGTAGGTATTACTATTCATAACGGCTAGTTTGATTGGTTGTGGTGTGTTAAAATCTCGAAGTTGCGTACAATGCACGTCATTGCATTATTCGAAAGGAAACATACCGAGGAAGCTTGGGGTGTTACAATCCCTTACAATAACCTTCCTTTTCTTTCATGGTCTTTATCATGATTTATTGTTTTATAAAATAATTTACAAAATTATACCAGAACCATAATCATTTTTTAATATCATATATTAACTTCTAACAATATTTTATTTCCCTTTTATTAATAGTTATTTTTATTTTAACTATTTCAATTGTTAATAGCCAAATTTTCTCAAGTATGTTTTGACTTATTACTTATTATTACTATTTCTTAGAACATTGTTTAATATTATATAGAATATAAAAAATTATTTAATTATTTTATATATTTATTATATATATATTTATAATATTCCATAATTTTTTATATAAGAAATAAAGTGCACCATTCATGGAGAATGTAGGTCATACATACGTATAACGCTACTTTTGTTTCTTTTTCATATTAAGAGAATGGAAAATAAATAATACACACACACATATATATATTATAATTACATTAAAATATCTATGTTATATATGTTACATAGTTTAATTAAAATAATCCTTAATATGTTCCATGTGTAGTGTGAACGAATCACATCGCATCGAGGGGGTGGTAGTCCACACTTCCTTAGATGATGTTATCGTATTAATGTGAATTAGGAAGTTTTAAGGGTATTAGTTATAAAAGGATTAAAGATGTATAGACACATAATAAATATCATATTTATCATATATAAACTAATAGTCAATCATAATGTCCACCATGAGAGGTGTTAAAGGAAAAAAATGAACAATCATTGTTTCGTGATGCAATAGTTCTCCGTACATAGAAACAACATGTATGTCATCCATTAGGCAGAGGTGTGTGTAACTATAGGTATAAATCATGACATAAAAACATTATAGTATATTTATGATACTGGTTTTATTATTTAATCATGTAATTACGAAAGTATTGTGAGTGATGAAACAAATGGTGAAAAGCGATTGTTGGAAAATGTTACATTAAAATTGGGAAATTCATTTTGGTTTATACCAAAGGGCTTTCTTGGAAATATTTTTTCCCAGAGGAATGCTTCAAGGTTGAGGAGTGGAATTTTGGGAAGCTACTTTGAGCAGATATTTTCGGAACCTATGATTTTTGTGGTGTGAGATATGGGAATAAGTGGTGGCCTTTTATAGCGGATGAGGAGTGGTACTCTTGTAATATTTTGACAAAGGAATTCTCCCCACATTTTTCAGGTTTAAAGTGGATCCAATAATAGAACCAATTAAATAAAAGAGATAATATTATCTATATATGAAAATCCAACATTTTTTCAACTTGTTTATACATCGTTTTGTGCCTTAAGGTTAAGGTTTAATCCCTTATTTAGCTAAATTTAACCTTAATCGGTGTAATAAATTTAAATAACTTTCACTAATATTTTAGAAAAAAAAATTAGGTGTTATTAGAAATTATAAATTATGCTGATCCAAAATATGGAAACCATTTTTTCATATTCCAATCACAAAATTTGAAAATTTTAATTTAAATTTAATCCCATAGACGGGACGATACTACAATTTTGTAAAGTAAAAAATTCCATAAGATTACTCATTTTTTATAATAAATTTTAAAGTGAAATTGATTAGAATGACATAAATTATATTAATTGAGAAAAATATTATATATTTAAACATTAAAACCAATTAATATTATCTTTTATCCTTATAAATAAATTAGATGAAAAAGCTGTTTTGAACTAAAACTCAGTATTTTTAACTATTCATTAAATAAATGAAACTTTATGGAAAGATATAAAAAACTTAACCTAATTTTTTTTATGCTTCTATTAAAAATTTTAATTTTATTTTGACATATTTAATTTATAAATGGTTCTACATTTTGAATTAATATGGGTTCTCCATTGAATAGTGGTAAAAATGCCTTAATAAATATATAGTGATTTATGTGTAATATTGGGTTTGTTCTTATCTTATTCCTATAATATCTATTGGATGAATATAAAAAATAGTTTATTGAATATTTAATATACATATAAAATTATTCTAACTCATTTATTTTAATTAATTTAATTTATTATGGTAAAAAAACATTGTGAGCATGACAATAATAACATTATCCTATATATTCAATCAGTTTTCAGATTCATTTCTAATTAATATGTAACCAATAATATAATTTTATATTATTTTAAACCATATATTTTCATAAGTTATTTAACCCTTTTCATAACTATTAATTTAATTATAATATTTATCATATCTTATTACAATAATTTAATAGTATATCATTATTCCATAAAAATTGGTCTTCCATGTAATGAAATATATCGAAGAGAGATGCTATTGCGTGTAACACACACTAACTTAGTATTGCATGAATTAAAATATAATGAATATATATAATATATTTAAGATACTAAATAATCTAAAAATTATTGCGATATTATATTCTCTCATGTGCTTGGTGATGCATGTAATACATGCTATCAAATGAAACGTTATTACTTTATAATTGTAGGCTGTTACATTGGGTAAAGAATTTAATCTCTAGAGATAACATGTTTTATGATACCTTGGTGAATAACCTTGTTAATTTTCATTTATGAAACCTTTGGTATTAAATTTGGTGATATTCTTATGAATGTCTAAATTTAATGTCGTAACCACATTTTCATTTTATGATTCATGTTTTTTTATTATGACATTCAACATGTTTCCTTTCTCATTCCATAATGATATTACTTATGTTCTTATTGATATTCCTCATGATCACATGTAATTTTTCTTCCCTTACTAGGCCTCATGCTCGCCCCTTTCCTTTGATGTATGTCCCTAGGATATGATACCTAGTAAATATACTTAGGATGAACAAAAATATAATAATTTCTAGCAGATTAAAATAATATTTCAAATTTTCATTTATTATGAACCTTATTTCCATGAAACTAAACATTAAAAGATTATATATATTAACTATGTAATGAAAATTTATGTAATAAAAAGGAAGTATGATATAATGGGATTTTGGATAGGTTCATAAACATATACTAAATAATTAAAAGAAGTCGAAAGAATGAAATATTCCACCCAAACGTGTGTGATGAGACCTACCTATCATTACATCAATCCATGATCAACCCAATGTATCATTGGTAGGGGAACAATTACCGCAGTCTACAGAAAGCAGATCAACATACACAAAAAAATAAAATACAGTCACAATGGGCCTTAAAATAATAATTACTGACATGTAATCCATTTTCCATAAAAGGATGTGTGATATAATTTATTGTTCATTATGTTACTCACAACACAGATAATGGGTGTTTCACATAATAAACACCATGGTCCTCTCATTTTTATCATTAATTATTAATTTAATATTTTTTGAATGATGACTCAATTATTATATTTAATACATGAAAATGGCTTAAAATTTCTTGATTTTTATCCCAATAAATTCCACATTTTCTCAACTAGTAACCTTTATTTTAGGATTTGTTATTTTTTTATATATTATGGGAAGACCAATTTAACCTTACATGTCATCTTAAAATCCTTTATCTATCCTTCAATAACTTAATTCCACCCTTATTTAAATACATGTTAACTCTTACATTATAATTGTAAATTTGGAATCCCTATTTAACATTATAGTACTAATCTTGTACCTTTTCAAATATTCAGCCTTCTTAAGAAAATGAAATTGGATTATAACAGTGTAGCTAGAGTGTGTTTTCAAATATCATTCTACCCACTGAGTACATTTTAACACGCTTTTTAAAATGGTTATAACCTTAATTTATTGATCCACATACCTTGACAAGTTATACAATATCATTGAAATTTTATAATTTCTAATGTTTATGGTTGATGAAACTTATATATATTTTTCAATGTATCTGAGTTACCCTTATGTACATAATTCATATTCAAGAGTACCCGTACATAAAATATTCTTTTTCAAAAATATAATACTATGAATTTCTTTAACTTATTCAAAATATCTCATAACATCTTCAAAACTTCTTTTAGAATCTTCAATAATTCCATTTCATCTCAAAAAAACATACATAAACTTTGGAATTAATCAAATACTCTTATTGATCTTATAAAAAACTAATAATTCATATTTTAGTTTATGAATACATTTATTTGATTGTTTTTATGAAACCCCCTACCTCATCAATTCTCATCTCCAAACTCAACCTCCTCCAATCATCATCCATGTAATATTATTCATATATTGTATAAACCATCAGGATTTATAATCCATGGATGGGTTCTCACTGTTTAAACCAACATGATTATTCTCTAACACATCTAGCACTCTCAAACTAATTAAGTATCAGAATTATATATTTCTATATTTATCCAACAAAAATTTTCATTGATTAAAAAAACTCCAACTTAAAATCATCAGATGTATGATGTGTGACCCCTCCCACATTCTCTTCCAAATAGAATTTTCAAAGTATTATTATAATTAAATATAGTGATAATATAATTTTAAATAAACTAAAATGTTTAGTATGTAGTTCTTAAATCACCAAACTTTCAAAACTTATTAGGAACCTATTAAAATCACATTGCAATAATCATATGGTATAACGGGTTCCTTCCATGAATCTATATATTCATAGAATCCAAGAAGTATAAGTCTTTTCATTTTTAATCAATCTATGACAAAATCTTAATATTTAGATTCAATAACTTCATATAACTTATGAATGGGTATCCAATAACATATTTAATTGTATATAAAATACATATAAACTTGTTTAACTCCAAGTAGAATCTCATCTTAATGTACTCTTCAATCTACCGTTTTTATGAAACATATATGGAATCATCCTCAAACAGAACATGTTCAAGTGAATTTTGACTAGAATTTATTTTCATTCATTACCAAAGATCTTTTAGGTATAAGGTTTTATATAATTAGGACAAAATCTTACATAAACATTCAATATTACAAAGTAGGTAAGTCTACACACCATATATTTTTTCATAAAACAAAAACTATTAAAATGAAACACGGTTTATTTTAAAGAAAAATATTTAAATACTTTCATTATAGCATCTTCTTGGTCCATACCAATATTAAGACCTATGAAAATCATTTAAAAACTTGGGATGAGAACAAAAATCTCAATAAGGGAAAACAAGGGAAACCGTTTACATGTGATCTTGAGAGATATAAATAAGAACATAAGGGCTTTTATAAAGTCATGAGAAAGAGGAATATCAAAATAATAAGAACTTGGATCATAAATTGAAAATGTGGCTACAAAATTTAATTTATAAATTCTTATCAGTATCACCATGTTCCATCCTCAAGGTGTCATATCACTATGTTCTATCCCCAAGGTCTTATAAAAATTGTTAAGGTTATTCACCAATGTATCGTATAACTTGTCATATCTAGATATGAATTTCATTACCCAATTCATTAGAGAACTATTATTAATAACCATTAATAAGTATTTATTTTCATTTGATCTACATAGATCATAAAAAACATTTGATAAAAAACCCAAGGAGAATAAAATAAATGAGTTTCTTATCAAAATCATGGCATTTTAAAAAGTGCTTAAAACATGATCATTATGTCATTTATAACCCACAAAAAGGAAAAGTGGGGTTTATGTAAGTAGATTATAGAATACAATAAATCATTTTTATTTCCTTGTCAATACACCTATAAATTAAATAGTATTGGTTAATCATATTAACAAAATAATATAAGTTCATGAAAAAAATATAGATTTTGAGATGAAAATTATGCAGCATAACGACTATGAAACAAGGTTTTAGAAAACATAAAAAGAGAGGGAACAGGGGTATAAAATCCATAAATGAATCATAATGTAGTATATAGATAGAATAATTTTTAAATAAGAACATTTTATGGAAATTTGAAAGATATACCACATAAAAGATAACTTGAAAGGAAAGAGAAGTTGAGAATTCCCTTACCTCATAAGAAACACTTGAATACACATCATCAAGGAATTACATTATACAAAACTTTAAATATCATTATAATGTAATATTTCATGATATAATGAGTCAAAGTGGTTTATATACACATTATAGTAAAATAAATGTGCATAACATCAAGATATGCCCCAAAGAACGGAGATTGAGACGAAGTCCCTTACCTTGAGTCCGACTTGTCTCGTTCATTATTTATCTTCATGAATAATAAAATTAAGTTAATTTATAATTGTTTAAGAACATTTTTAATGTTATTATACCATTTATATATCTTATTACTATGTTATAACAATTACTTAATGATTCATGTTTATACTAGACGTTTAGTCAATATTCGGTACTTGAGTCAAAAATGAAATTGTTTTTATGAAAATTGTCCATGTGGTCATAAGTCCATTATATCCAGAATGATATTATTGATTTAAATATCATATATATATATAGTATATATGTATTTATAATAGTCCATAACATTTTTATATAATAAATGAAATTCACCATTCATTGAGATGGTAAGTCATACATACGCATGAACACTACTTTCATTTCTTTGCCATATTAAAGGAATGAAAACTAAATGATACACATGTATATTATAATTAAATTAATATATATATGTTATATATTTTACATAATTTAAATAATTACATCCTTTATTCATTCCATGTATGGAATTAATGAGTCATATCACTTTGAGGGGGTGGTAGTCCACACTTCCTCAAATGAAATTATCATATTTACACATTATAGATAGCATAATGGAATGTTGTAAATAAAAATTAAAAAATAACAGAGACAATAGAAATATATTATATATTATATATAAATATAGTTCCATCTTAATGGACACTATGAGATGTTTTAGGAGATAATTGAACAATCACCATTTTGTGCGGCAGTAGTTTTCCTTAGACTGAAACGGTATGTACTATATCTATTAGATGGAGGTGTGTGTATTTTTAGGTAAAATAAATAGAAAAAAACACCCTATTATATTTAGGACACTAGTTTTGTTATAAAATAATGGTATAAAAAGATCATAGGGGTGGGTATGGAAAATAAAGGAAAGGAGCTTGAGAGAAGACGTTACCTCAAAATTTGGTAACTTCTTTTTATTTGAGCCAAAAGGATTCCTAGAGTTTTTTTATACATAAGGTATGGATTCTAGTAGTAAGGGTGGGATGTTTGGAGATTATTTTAGTATAATTTGGATGAGACAAGGGGCTTGAGAGGAGTGAGTAAGTGGGTAGAGGCAGTGTCCTTTTATAAGAGGTAAGAGGGGTACATTATGAAAGTCATGAAATATTATTTAATTAAAATTTATTTTAGAATTATAATAGTTTTAAAGTGATATATTTAGAATATAATATGAGGATGGGTATATATAGACTAAAAAAATAGGTTTTAAAAATGTTTAGTTCACAGAGTAACCTTACCTTTTAGCTTTAACCCTTTGTTAAAAACATTAACTCTTAGCATGTCTTCTTGCATTTTCATAATATATGGTTACTTAAGTTACTATAAAATGATAATTGAACCAAAATTGGATCCTTAATGAACATTTTAAGATTATATAAGTCATTTTAATGAATATTATATTTTTAGGACTATTATATCATTTCATAAAATAGTTTTTTTTAAAAACTAATTTTTGTCAATTTTGACACTATTTAGTAATGTATTTCTGTTAAAGTCAAAAAAAATTTATTTATTAGACAAAAAGGAATTAAATCATCCCTCACATGTAAATTTCATCTAAAAAATTATTTTATTGCATTAAAATGTACAAATTAAATTTAGTTAAATTTTTATAATATCATTTATTTGAATATTTCATTAATAATGTAATCGCTGCATCATCATTGTGTCATAAACAAATTTATTTATTTAATGTATAAAAATTACAAATAAAATACCATGATATATGAATTATTTTTATATTTATAATTACTATTTATAGTCTAATATATCATTTATATAAGCCAAATTAAATTTTTTTTAGTTAAGAGATACATGTTTAGGTTATATTTCACTTTTCATTAAAATAAATATTTTAAAAGGTCATTATCACATCCATGTGGCTCCATGGGGTCCAAAATTCAACCCAAGGATACTAATGGTCAGAAATATCTCATAAAATAGGATCATTAAATGTTTTATGGTAGTTTTATATTATTATAATATTATTTTCTTACCATTATTTACCAGATTTACCTTTTAACCAAGGTAAATAAAAAATTATTACTGAAATTACTATTCATAATGTTCTAAAATAATGGGGACCTATTTACAGAATTTGGGAATATTGATTAAAAATATGGAATCCATTTTTCCATATTCAAAAAACATTATTTTAATAAATAAATTTAAAATGAATTCCCGTTGTCAAAACTAGAAAGCGGATTTTTAAAAAGTAAAAACAATCAAAAGATTAACAAGTGTTTATTTCCAATTTCAATGTAAAATAACTTTCAATGACCAAAATTGAATTAAATGAATAATAATATTACACCTTAAAGAAAATTTAAAGTATAATCTAAGTATATAAATAAATTAGATGAAAAGAAAATTTTGAATTAAAATGCAGTATCTTTCGCTATTCATTAAAATATTAATTTTATCAGATAAATACTAAAATTTCAACCAAAGTAAATTTTTATGTCCTTCTTATAAATAGTAAGTTTATTTAATAAAATATAACATATAAAATTAATAATAACTATATTTAAAAATATTTCTCCATCACAAGGCAACAAAACAACATTTTAAAAATATTAGAGTATTTTATGATTAAAAATGGTTTCATTCATATTTAAGCCTCTAAAATTCATTGGATAAATGTAAAAACATTTAAAAAATATGTAAAATAATAATATAGTTAATTATATTAATTCCTTACAATACAAAGGCTTGGAGTTAACTACCATTTAAAATAATAATAATATTTTTTTATTATTATTTGGTTTAACTCTGTTTAAAGTGCAACATAAGATTTTAGAGAAACCCAGTTTTGTGTTTCAGGTATGATATCATACATAGTTTCCCCTTTAAAATAAAATTAATATGAAATTTAAAAATATTAATAAATATGAAAATGTATTATTCTATAAATAAATGGGAGGTTACATCATTCCCACTCTTGGAAATTGTATTTTTATAGTTTAAAAATTGGGCTTTGAAACTTCATTTGGAAAAAGTTTCAATAAAAATTTCACTTTAAAAGAAATAAAGAAAATTAAAAAGGTCACCTAAGATAAAAAATTATAGGGTTCCATGTAGTAAATCTTGGATATGGAAGAGAAAACTATATATAAAGTTTTGATGGAGTGTGACCGAAAACATGATGAGGATAAAGTTAAAAGTCACAAAACAATAAATATGTTATTAGTTAAAAGGTAATTTATTTCACATTATATAAATAAATCCGATATATTTTTAGTTTTATGATCTGTTTCATATAATTTAAATATTCTATGACTACTCATAATAATATCATAAGAACATATACTTACTTGACAAGTAGTGTCTCATACTTTAATCGATTTCCACCAAAAACTCATCTTTTCTTGAAACGATGAGTATTAAAGATGACTTTGTCACACCTGAAGAACTTGAATCAACATCTATAGAATAAAATACTTAGAAAATATTAACTATATATTTATCCAGTCTTGAAGCATCAACCAAAACCAAATTGGTTAGTACATGATAAGTTAATTCCCAAAAAGAGTAATCCTTTATAACAAGAAAGATGACTTTTAATCTCCAAGATTCAATAGTAATACCCATAGTACAACATATACCATTCAACAAATAATTTTCCATATAATTTCAAAAAAATAATCAAAACAATGTTTGAAACCCAAAATTGAGAAGGATTTGATAACATGATATTCCAAGATAAATTTTATCATTTATCTCCAAATAAAATCAACCACTATTAATGTCTCTTACCAAAAAATAATTAATCTAATCACATGTTATCCAAGATAGGATAATAATTTTTTAATTACCATAAGTTCAATATTTAATAATTCAACATTTATCCCTCAAATAAAACTCTACAGTATTCTGTTTACCTTAATATAAAAGTCCCCAAAATATTGATCATCTTCCAAAATAACATTTATCACTTAATCCCCAAATCATTTTTCCGATGACATGGTTATATATTTGATAAAATATATGTCTCAAAAATAAACTAATTCTTGTTTCATAAACTTTTTTAACTAAAAATAATGATGTCATACTAACTAGGTACTTCATGTAGGTTTGTGGTAGGCAATAAATGCCTATCACACTTCGGTTGTGGGTTCAATTCCTACATCCTTATCCAACGCGATGGGTTTTCAAATACTCTCTGTGTTTTACATTTTTCTAAAACTATATAATCATTATATAATTCCCAAAATATGACAACATCCTAAAAAATAACCATATGATGTTTTAACAGTAATTTTAATCTCAAACCTTTCATTTAACATTCAAAAAGTAATAACTCAGAACTACCTAAGAAAATAAATGTCTCAAAAAATACTGTTAATAATCATGAAATATTATAACATAATTCAAAAAATGGTTTCAAAGAAAATAAAATTAGGATACACCATAAACCAATAATCCCATAATAAAATATCCTAATCCTAGTGTTGTCTAAAACCTGCTCTAAAACCAACTATAAGGACCCATCCTTAAACATAACTTATTCTAGTGACTTTTGACTAGAATTTATTTTCATTCATTCCCAAATATCTTTTACATATATATTTTATATAATTATAAAAAAAATTCACATAAAATTTCAATATTACAATGTACATAATTCTACACTCCATCTACTTTTTTTATAAAACAAAATCTATTAAAATGAAACATGGTTTCTTTTCATAAAAAATCACTAAATACATTCATCAAAGTATCTTATTTATAAAAACCAATATTAAGACATGTGGAAAAAATTTATAAACATGGTATGAGCCCAAAAATATCTGTAATGGAAAACAAGGGAAACATTTGACATTTGATCTTGATAGATATAAATAAGAACATAAGGACTTTCATAAAGGTATGGGAAATAAGAATATCAAAACAATAATAACATCGATCATAACCTGAAAATGTGACTACAAAATTTAATTTATACATTCATAAGAATTTTAACAAGGTCTATTCTCAAGGTTTCATATCACCAAGGTCCACCCCCAAGGTTTCATAAAAATTACCAAGGTTATTCACTAAGGTATTGTAAAACATTCAATCTATAAAAATTAATTTCATTACCCAATGCATTGGAGAGATATCAGGGAGAACCATTAATATGTATTTATTTTCATGTGATCCACATATATTATAACAAAAAATTTCAAAAATAACCCAAATAGAATAAGACCAATGAGTTTCATATCAAAATCATGACGTTTTAAAAAGTGCTTAAAAACAAGATCATTATGTCATTTATAACCCACAAAAAGGAAAAAAATGATTTTATATATATCAATTAAATAATAAAATAAATCAATTTTTTATATATTTTTAATACCCCTATAAATTAAATAGGTTTGGGTAATCATATAAACAAAATTAAAGAAGTTCTTGAGAAAAAGAAAGATATTTTGAGATGAAAATTCTGCAGCATAATGGCCATGAGACAAGGTTTTAGAAAACATTAAAAATAGAGGTAAAAAGGGTATCCCACAAATATATGAATCTTAATATAGTATATATACAAAATAAAATGTATATAATAACATGGTATGGAAATTTCAAAGATATACCACATAAAAGAGAACTTGAAAGGAAAGAGAAGTTGGGAATTCCCATACCACATAAGAAACACTTGAATACATATCATTAAAGAAAAACATTATACATAACATTAAATATCATGAGAATATTATTATTCATGATAAAATTATTAAAATTTTTGTATGTACCCCTTATAGTAAAATAAATGTGCATAACATCAAGATATGCCATAAAGAAAAGAGATTGAGACGATGTCCCTTAACTTGAGTTTAACTTGTCTTGTTCATTATTTATCTTCCTGAATAATAAACATAAGTTAATTTATATTTGTTTGAGAAAATTTTTCATTTTTTTATTCCTTTTATACTACTTATTATAATTTTATAACAATTACATAATGATTTGAGTTCATATCGGACGTTTAGTCGATATTCGGTACTTGAGTCAAAAATGAAATGGTTTTGATGAAAATTGTCCATGTGGTCATAAATCCATTATATCTAGAATGATATTATTGATTTAAATTTCATATATATCCCATATAAATTTATTTATAATAGTCCATAACATTTGGAGATAATAAATGAAATACACCGTTCATGGAGATTGTAGGTCATACATACGCATGAACTCAACATTTATTTCTTTGTCATATTAAAGGAATGAAAACTAAATTATATATAGTTATATTATAATTTTAGTATAATATATATGTTATATATGTTTCATAAACTCATTAATTCTATCCTTTATACATTCTATGTATGGCATGAAAAAGTCATATCACTTTGAGGGGGTGATAGTCCACACTTCTTCAAATGAAATTATCGTATTTACACATTATGGATAGCATGTAGTCATATTGTAAAAAGATATTACATAAGAATATAGACAATATAAATATAATATATATAATATATAAATATATTTCCATCATAATTGACACCATGATAGGTGGTAGGAGAAAATTGAACAATCGTTGTTTCACGAGACAGTAGTTCTCTACATAGATAAAAAATATGTTCTAAATCCAATAGATTGAGGTTTGTGTATGTGTAGGTCAAACCCATAGTATAAAAACATCCTAATATATTGAGGATACTATTTTTGTTATGAAATAATGTAATAAATATAGCATAATGGGGGAGAAGGAAAATAAAGGATAGGAGCTTGAGAGAAGACGTTACCACAAAATTGGGCAACTCCTTTTGATTTGAGCCAAAATGATTTGTTGAGTTTCCTAATGTTGAAAATAAAGATTATAAAAGTATGGGAGGGATTTTGGGATATTATTTGAGCAGAAATTGGATGATTCAAGGGGATGTAGTGTTGTGAGTAAGTGGGTAGAGGTGGTGGCCTTTTATAAGAGGAAGGAGGGAAACTTTAGGAATGTCTTGAATTATTAATTTATTGTAAATTTATTTTCAAATTATTGTAACGAACCAAAACCAAAAAACCACCCAAAGAGTGATAAATGGGTTGGGTGATACTAACTTAGGCGCACCTCCCCAAATGACAAAGGCTGCCGACTAGCAGTAAGGGTCAGATAGGTATAGTGGGGAGGCTATACCCTCTCGAAGGATAATAAAAATGGCACTGGTCCAAGTATAACAGTAGAGATGCAGCGGAATAAAAGACTTAGCAGACTCAAAACAAACCCACAGAGCGGAAGCACATTCAAAATCAATAAATAGCGGAAGTAATAAATATAAACAACAACAGCAGAAAGTAAACACAACAGCAAGCTAATCACTGGTAACTACTAAACAAACCAAACATGCATCCACAACAAGTAAGTAAAAAAAGAGGCGCCAATGTCTAACCAATAGTAGCTATAAATAGGTAATCATGCTGATACAAGTAAAGAAAAAAAAACAGAGTAACCCTAGCTAGGTAAGACCTCAAGGTCCATACCATCTCCATGCAACAACTAACATAGCCTAGCTCCTGAAGCTGGCCTCTTTCCTTCATGTAAATCCATAAAGTCTGCACGTGTCCCAAAGGGCCCGTGCAGGGTGTGAGAAAAATCTCAGTAGGATACCACCCAATGGTGCATACCTAATATGAGTGTTTCAGTAGTCATTCATTTATAAGTAAATCAGTAAAAAGTAAAATGCACAAATAAACACTAACTCCATCAGTGCTCCTCAGCCACCACAGAGTGTCACCTACATCATCCAACACCGGAATCTCTGTCATGTAACCTGGAACCATGTGCCCCCAAACACCGCATGTCTCAAGTACTGACATCCCGAAGGCACACCCACGAAGTAACCCATAGGGTCATCGATACCTGTCCTCAATAAGAAACTGGAGGGAGAACAATATCTGCCCTCAAATAATGTAACCGGATGAACAACGATGTCTGCCCTCAAATCATAGTGAGCCTCTGCCCCCAACCCAATAGTATTGATGCTATCCTCCTAAGGCTCCTCATCTTCCACATGTCTTCCTATAGTAAGCACCACCAACCAAAATACCTAAACTACAACTACGGGGCCTCTATCCACACGAATGGTCAAAACCACCTCATCACGAAGCATCTCTATGTGCACACTACTTAAAGTTTTTGGGTGAGTGGTAATCACCAAAATAGTAACTAAGCCACAACACCTATAACACCTCATGTACCTGCGACCATGTCTCTCAAGTCTGATGGCATCTCCATCCAAGTAACCTGGGCCAAGCCCAACCCGATAGTCATCCTGCCTCAAACCGACGTCCATGACGCCCAATCCTGTGGTTAGAACCACCCAACATAACCTGGTCCATGCCCAACATATGATCAACATTACTAAATAATATCCAAGCCATGCCCAACACAACCCAAAGGGTCCAACATGTTCAATTCAGCAATTGCATATATAACAAATTTAAACAGGACGCATAAACAGGCAAAACATTTAAAGAGTAGAATTTCCCTAACCCAATGGTTTTCAGTCAACGTCACTAAGGTCTTGAATGCCTCTAACAATTTACAGCATACTTAATAAATTAAACTCAACAGTTCAAAACATTAATATTGCAATTTAATCCGTTTTGGCATCCCCCGACCAAAATGCCCCAATGAGCAACGACCCCTCACCCAGCCCCGCTCAAGAAAAACTGGTAACAGGGCATACCCAAAGGCATCCCATATGTCCAACAATCAATTCAATATGAAATAGTAGATAAAACAGGTCCCGCTCAAAATACCTAAAAACATGCCGAAGGCCACATCACCCAAAAGACCACAAAAACACAAAAAGATGTATGCACCACCTACTTGAGACTCATACGATGTTACTCCTCCAGTAACAACCTCCAATTTGGCCTAAAATGCGTAAATATACAAAATAATAAAAACCACTCAAACCCCTATAACTTTTTCTAGAACAGAAATCAAACAAAACAGATCAAGAGGAATTGAGGCCTTACCTAGGGGGTTCCAATGCATCAATCGTTGTTCGAATCGGGGTTTGGATGGATGACCAGGAGAAGAAACAAGGTCTGACCATCTTGGTTCACGAAACCCGGCGAAACATTTGAGGTTCTGCCTCAATACGAGGCTACTTCCCACTTTAACGCAAAAAAAAAGAAAGTACACAACATGTACTTCATGAATACACACCATGTATATCATTTAACTGTTCATATGGCGGCTGGAATTCCTCCGACATACCTTCCAGAACCTGCCGACATGAGTACACGACGTGTACCTAGGGGTACATGACGTGTACTTGGTTTCTCTTCTCTTCCTCGCCGACTTACCCACACGCCATGTATATCCCTTATACACGGTCTGACTACATGGCGTGTCCAAGGGGAACACTGTATGTACTTAGTTCTACCCATCCAATAGGCCTACATGCCATGTATGACCTCCGCACTGTCAAGAGTACACAACGTGTCTAAAACTACATGCCGTGTAGTAAAAAATTTCTACACGGTCATCACACAGCATGTACTCAGCGAGTACACGACTATTCACTCTCTTAACATATAGATGGCATGTACTAAAAGTACACAATGTGTAGTCTGGAAATTTCCAGAAACTACCCATTTCCTTCAGTTTCCTCATAAACAAGTCTAAAATTTAAACAGGGTCGCGATTTTGACCCGTTCTAAAAACCCGGGTTCTTACAATCTCCCCACCATAACATAGCTCATCCACAAGCTATCAAATGAAACCCAAATATAGAACCGAAAATTCCACCCTGATCAAAGTAACTCGGACTTCCTCGGTCTCAAAGGTCTCGACTAAATTCCTCAAGGGGTCTCCCCACCTTAGGAATCACATAACCCGGTCTCATCCCAACAAAACTCAAAGCAAACAAGGTTTACTAACCTGTTCTCTAGACGCATAGTCCTTCCATGACACATAGTCACCCCTGCACCTCATTGGTGCTCCTGTGTCGTCCCTAACACCCAACGTATCCTGGACCACATAGGTGTCCGCCTCCACGAGGTCCTGCATCCCATGGATGCTCAAAAACGAACCTGGTAACTAGCACCTCAAGTAGCCCGCATCATTGATGACCCGATGCCCACAACACCTCAAGTAACCCATATCATCGAAGCCCTAATGCACACGACACCTCAAGTAACCCGTATCCTTGATGCCCATGATGCTATGCATCTCATACATACATACATAAATACATACATACATACATACATACATACATACATACATACATACATACATACATACATACATACATACATACATACATACATACATACATACATACATACATACATACATACATACATACATACATACATACATACATACATACATACATACATACATACATACATACATACATACATACATACATACATACATACATACATACATACATACATACATACATACATACATACATACATACATACATACATACATACATACATACATACATACATACATACATACATACATACATACATACATACATACATACATACATACATACATACATACATACATACATACATACATACATACATACATACATACATACATACATACATACATACATACATACATACATACATACATACATACATACATACATACATACATACATACATACATACATACATACATACATACATACATACATACATACATACATACATACATACATACATACATACATACATACATACATACATATATAACGCACCAGATATGGTGCCAATCCCACTGACTAGCATCTAGTCAGTCCACATAAATCACGCCCATCACGTGCACTCAAAATGGACATGCCTCAGTAGGTCATGACAAAAAGAAAATGAGAAGAATCATGCCCACACCCGCGGTGTACCTCTAACCGTTGTCAGCTCTTCAGCCTGCTCAGCCCCTGGCAACTCCACGACGTGCACCTGGCCTGAAGTATGAATACATGATGCCTAAAATCCCCGCAGTACTACTCCAGTCTCTGGTCACTGACCCCTCAGCTAGGTCCCACTGTCTCTGTCACATCCTCCACATGCAGCTGAAACCCGGCTACCCTCTCCTAGTACCGAACCAGAACCGAATCAATATTTCACCGTCTGTTCTGGTCCCTGCCTGCCGGATATCTGAGAAGGCTTCCTGCAAAACCTCTCCAGATGCCCAACCTGTCCTCATGCCCGACACTTTTTAGGAGGCCTATCGCACTAAGTCTGAACATGTTCCGGCCATCCAAACTGAAAGAAAACCACTGAAGAACTACCACAAGGTGGTCTAGCTGAATCCCTGGCCTGAATACCCTATTGGAACTCACCCCATCATCTCTTCCTGCTGTTAGAACCCTCACATGAAACTATTCCCCGACCAACCTGGTGCCTATCCTTCTAGTTTCCCTCTGCTATGAGTGCCTGATTCACCGCCTCTAAGAAAGAACCTAGACGGAATATATTCACCTAGAACCGAATGGCATGTTGTAAGCCATCCTCAAAGCATCTCACCCTAGCCGCATCATTGATTACCATACTAGGTACAAAGCGAGACAACTCTGTGAAAGTGGATGCATAGTCCATGACAGACATGTCTCCCTATTGAAGACTCAAGAACTCCCGAGATCTCTCTGCCCGCAGTGTCTATGGGTAAAAGTGCTCAAAGAACCTATCCTCGAAGTCCTTCTATGCTAGTCCCTCATGCCTACGATCCAGAACCTGTACATCCCACCAACACTTTGCTGGTCCTATCAGCATGTACGTCTCCAGCTTGACCCTCCACCCTGGAGGTGTCTCGAGTAGCTCGAAGATCATCTTCATGCTCTCTATCCAGTTCTCAGCCGTCTATGAACCACCCTCACCCTGAAAAAGTGGCGGGTTCTGCGACTGGAAATCCCATGTCAGATATTCTATTGACGGTTCTGTACCCTGTGTGCCTCTGTTTATCCCCTGCAAGACCAACACCAGACTAGCTCAGAGCTACTCGTCGAGCCATGGCCGGAACGATGCCAAAACCAGTTGCTGTCCTGCCTGTACTGAATCTTGGACCTGATCCTGTCCCTGAGCCTATACCTGCGGCTCATGCTCTTCCTGTACCGAATCCTAAAACTGATCCTACACCTACGACACTATACCATATCTCGTCTGACGCTCCATCTGAGTCACCCAAAAAGGAACCCATTGAATACCATAAATGGCCAAACAACCCATATATATATATATAACAATATATATTCAACGCAGATAAGAAAACAGTAAAAGGCAGTGCATAACTACTACCCTTACTCTCCCCCACTGAAACCCATGCCCCACAGAATCCCGGCCTCATGGCCTCCTTACCCACCCCTAACGGAGCCAAGTATCAAAAGTACCTCGGGCCATGCCCGTCCTGACAACCAACATTACCTCAAACCGACGACCGAGTCGCCCAATCCTGGTGATCAAAATCACCTCAACCAAAGTACCTGCCTGCTCGTACAAGAGCCATACCCATATATCCTACCACATGACATTCTACAAATATACAAAGCATGACATAAACATTGCGACAACAAGAAATTATATCAGGAATTTCACCTATTCACATTTCAAAGAATATAAATCATGGCAATTGATTTTTGTTTATTCACATGGTATTATCACTTCACAAAGCATACATGCAGTTATGAAATTGAAATACCCTAAAATGTGCCTATCAAAATCCAAGAAAACAAGCCTTTCCATATGAGGCCAAGGTCCAATTCTCCCTTACTACATTGGTCAAGGGTAACATATCACAATCAATAAAATCACACACCAAGTGAGCCACCGAGGTAGAAATAATGTCAACTGTAATTTGAGAAAAAAGCAAACAGCGATTCCCACCCAAGGTAACTTGGTCTATCCCTCATACCTGGGGCTGTAGGCACCCAAGAACAAGCTAGAAACCCAGTTCCAGTAACAACATATCTCCAGTCTACCATATCCCAAATAGTAAACAAGAAGAAATAAAAGGTAAGTCTCAATCTCATTAGTAGTTAGTAAAAAACTGCTACTAAATCCCTTTCAAGAACTCCTCTGATACCACTTTGTAACGAACCGAACCTGAATAGCCACCCGAACAGTGCTAAACGGGTCGGGTGATACTACCTTAGGTGAACCTCCCCGAACCCAAAAGGCTGCCGACTAGCATAGAGGGTATGATAGGTATAGTGGGGAGGCTATACCCACTCAGAGGATAATAAAAATGGTACTACTCTAAGTATAACAGTAGAAATGCAGCAGAATAAAAGACTCATCAGAATCGAACCAGACCCGCAGAGCAAAATCCCATTCAATATAAATAAACAATGTAAGCAATAAATATAAACAATAGTAGCAGAAAGTAAACACAACAACATTCTAGTCACTGGTAACTACTAAACAAACCAAACATTCATCCATAATAAGTCACTAAACAAAAGAGGCACCAATGACCAACCAACAGTAGCTACAAACAGGTAAGTATGCTGATACAAGTAAAGAAAACAAAATAGAGTAACCCCATCTAGGTAAGACCTCAAGGTCCATACCATCTCCATGCAACAACTAACACAGACCAACTCCTGAAGCTGTCCTCTTTCTTACACGTAAATCCATAAAGTCTGCACGCATCTCGAAGGCCCGTTCAGGGTGTGAGACAAATATCAGTAGGATACCACCCAATGGTGCGTACCTAATATGAGTGTTTAAGCAGTCATGAATTTATAAGGAAAGAATTAAACAATAAAATGCACAAATAAACACTAACTCCACCGGTGCTCAACAGCCACCGTGGAGTGTCACCTGCATCGACCAATGCCAGAATCTCTGTCATGTAACCTAGCACCATGTCCCCCCAGACACCGTGTGTCTCAAGTACTAACATCCCGAAGGCATGCCCAAGAAGTAACCCGGAGTAACAATGATACCTGTCCTCAATAAGAAACTGGAGGGACAACGATATCTTCCCTCAAATAATGTAACCAGAGGGACAATGATGTCTGCCCTCAAATCACGATGAGCCTCAACCCCCAACCCGATAGTCTCGATGCTATACCCTGAAGTCTCCTCACCTTCCACGTAGCTTCCTACGGCAAGAACCCCCAACCAAAATACCTAAACCACATCTATGGGGCCTCTACCCACACGAGTGGTCAAAACCACATCATCACAGAGTATCTCTGTGTGCACACTACTCAAAGTTTTCGGGTGAGCGGTAATCACCAAAATAGTACCTAAGCCACTACACCTATGACATCTTGTGTCCCTACGACCATGTCCCTCAAGTATGATGGCATCTCCATCCCAGTAACCCGGGCCACGCCCAACCTGACAGTCATCCTGCTTCAAACCGACATCCATGATGCCCAATCCCGTGGTCAGAACCACCCAACGTAACCCGGGCTAAGGCCAACCTGTGATCAACATCACTCAAGAATATCCGGGCCATGATCAACACAACCCAAATGGTCCAACATGTGCAATTCAGAAATTGTATATATAAACAATTTAAACAGGAAATATAAACATGCAAAACATTCAAATAGTAGAATTTCCCTAACCCAACAGTTATCAGTCAATAACACTGAGGTCTTGAATGCCTCTAACAATTCACAGTAGGCTTAATAAAATAAACTCAATAGTTTAAAACATTAATATTGAAATTTAAAACATTTTGGCATCCCCCGGCCAAAATGCCTCGATGAGAAATGACCCCTCACTCGACCCCGCTCAAGAAAAACTGGTAACAGGGCATACCCAACGATATCCCATAGGTCCAACAATCAATTCAATATGAAACAACAGATAAAACGGGTCCTGCTCAAAATAAACGAAAATGCGCCGAAGTCTGTATCACCCAAAAGACCAATAAAACACAAAAAAAGAGGTATGCACCACCTACATGAGACTCATACGATGGTACTCTTATGGTAATAACCTCCAATTTGGCGTAAAACACGGTAAATCTATAAATGAATCAAAACTGATCAAACCCCTATAACTTGTTCTAGAACAGAAATCAAACAAAACAGATCAAGAGGAATATAGGCCTTATTGAGGGGGTTCCAATACATTAATTGGAGTTCGAATCGGGGTTCAGACGGACGATCAGGAGAAGAAACAAGGTCCGACCAGCTTGGTTTGCAAAACCCGGTGAAACATTTGAGGTTCTGCCTCAATACGAGGATACTGCCCGTTTTAATGAAAAAAAGAAAGTAAAAAGCATGTAATTCATGAATACACTCCGTGTATATCATTTAACTATTCATATGGCTGCTGGAATTCCACCGAATTATTTTCCAGAACCTTCCGACATGAGTACACGGTGTGTACCTAGGGGTATACAATGTGTATTCGGTTTCTCTTATCTTCTTCGCCGACTTACCCACACACCATGTATATGCCTCATACACGACCTGAATATATGGAGTTTCCAGGGGGAATGCAGCGTGTACTTAGTTCTACCCGAAAAACATTCCCACACACCATGTATGGCCTTCACACGGTCAAGAGTATATGACATGTCTAAAACTACACGCCGTATAATAAGAAATTTCTACACGGTTATCACACGACATGTACGTGGTGAGTACACGGCTGGTCACTCTCTTAACATATACATGGTCTGTACTTAAAGTACACATCGTGTCTTATGGAAATTTCAAAAAACTACCCATTTTCTTCAGTTTTCTCAAAAACAAGTCAAAAATTTAAACAGGGTCGAGATTTTGACCCGTTCTAAAAACCCAGGTTTTTACAATTATAATAGTTAAAAATTTATATATTTCATTGATAATATGAGTATGGGTCTAAATACTCTCAACCAATAGGTTCTAGACAAGTTTAGGTCAAAAAATTAACCCTATCATTTAGATTTAACCCTTAGTTAAAAACATTTACTGTTACCAAGTCTTCTTGCATTTTCATAATATATGGTTACTATATCTACTATAAAATGACAATAAAACCACAAGTGGATCATTAATGACATTTGTAACATTATATAAGTCATTCTAAAAATCTTATATTTTTTGGAAAATTATATGATTTAATAAAATAGTATTTGTTTTAAATCTCATTTATGTCTATTTTGACACTATTTAGTAATTGATTATTGTTAAAGTCATTAAAACCTGATTAATTAGAACCAAAGGAATTAACCCATCCCTCACATGTTAATTTCATCCAAAAAAATTATGGATGGCATAAAACACTTCAAATTAAATTTATTATAATATTTATAAAATAATTTATTTGAATCTTTCATTAATATGATAATCACTGCATCATCATTGTGTCATAAATAAATAAATTTGTAAAATGATTAAAAATTATAAATAAAATACCAAAATGTATTAAATAATTTTATCTTTATAATGACTTTTTATATTTGAATATATAATTTATATAAACCAAATTCAATTTGATTTAGTTAAGAGATACATATTTATGTTATATTTCCCATTTTAGTAAAATAAATATTATAAAAGGTCATTATCACATCCAAGTTGCTCCGCGGGGTCCTAAATTTGACCCAAGGATTATTGTGGTCAGCCATATATCATCCAATGGTTTTATAACATTTTTTTGGTAGTTTTATATTATTATAATATTATTTTTTTACCCTTATTTACCTAATTTACCCTTTAACGAAGGTAAATAAAAAAATAATTACTAAAATTACTGTTCATAATGTCAAAAAATAAAGGAGAACTATTTAAAAAATTTATGATTTATGATTAAAAATATGGAATATATTTTAAAAAAATCAAAACACAGGATTTTCCTAAATAAATTTAAAATTAATTTTCGTTCTAAAAACTAGAAAGTGGGTTTTTAAGAATTAAAAATCATGAAAATATTGATATGTGTTTATGTCCAATTTCAATGTGAAATTACTTAAAAATACCAAAATTGGATTAAATGATAAACAAATAATCTAATTACACTTTGAAAACAATTAAAAGTATAATATAACTATATAAATAAATTAAATTAAAATGATGCTTTGAATTAAAATACAATATTTTTCACTATTCATTTAAATATGGATTTTAACAGAAAATACTAAAATTTCAACCAAAGTAAAATTTGATGTCAAGATTATATAAAATAAGATTATTTTGTCAAATATAATGTATAAAAGTGAAAAATACTATATTTAAAAAGGACCATCCATCAAAAGGTTGTAAAACAACCTTTTAAAAATATTAGAGTATTTTATGCTTAAAAATGGATTAATTCTCATTTTAAGCCTCTAAAATTAATTGTATAAATGTAAAAACATTTAAAAAATATATAAAATAATAATATAGCTAATTTTTTTCATTCTTTCCAATACAAAGACTTGGCGTTAACTAATATTTAAAATAATAATAATATTATTGTATTATTTTTTGGTATAACTCATTGTTGTGTGCAACATAATATTTTAGAGAACCCTGTTATTTCCTGTCAGGTATGATATCATATATAGTTTCCCATTAAACTAAAATTAATATTAATTTAAAATATATTAATAGATAAGAAAATGTATCATTCTATAAATACATAGGATATTACAAAACACTTAATTAATCATAGTATACTTTAATCTATTCATACATTAGAATATTGATAAATAACTCAAACAAATATATATCCATTTTACACATTGATTAAAAAAACAATCAACAAATTTCTTTGAGAACATAAAAAAAATTGTTCCATAAAAACTATCAAGAAAAAACATCCTTAATAACAAAATGAGTTCTAAATAAATTAAATAAAACAAAATTCATCCTAAATCCATTGTAATATAACTCTAGAATTTATTTATGAAAATAAATTAATTTTTAAATAAAATCTATATAAAATAAAGACTCAAATAATTAAAATACATATGCACTCATAAAAACTAATTAAACACCAATAATAATTCTAACTGGTAAATTTTCATTCTAAAAAATATGCCTTTTAAAAAATAAAAAAATACCTAACATTGTCTTATTATTTAAATATAATTACCCTTCAAGTAATAAAATTCAAAAAACTTGAAACTGACATCCATTTTTAATCTATCCCAATGAAACAATTAGTCCTTTTTTAACAAAAACTTTTAATTTTTTTATTCGAAACATATATTACCAAACACAAACCAACATAGAATTTCAATTATAAATTTGAATCAACAACACTCCATGAATTCATTTATTATAATATCTATAATAAAAATATACACATGTAAAAAATTAAACTAATTAAATAAATCAAATCCAGACTTTAAATCATTAAAAATAATTGTTATATCCTTAAAATAACTCATAATAATTAAATCAATAAACCAATAACTCTAATGTCCATTAAATAATACACTAAAAATTAAAAATAATTTTTGTAATACATTTTATGTTTTATATTATTCAAATTTAGTAGTTGTCAAACACTTTTAGTTATAAAAAAACAAGAATAAAAAAAAATTAAAAAACACCATCCAACATTAATTTAACTACTTGTAATCATTTTAAGTGGAGGTCTGAAATATAAAATTTTCTAAAAAAATAATTTTCCCATAGTTTTTAAAATTCATAAATTTCTATCTCATAAATTTAATAACAAAATGATCTTTATACCTCCCATCATTATCCAAAACCAATATATACCCCTCAAATGTTATAAAATCAACTCATAGAATGAAATTTCACCATATATTTATTAAAAGAAAATCATTCCCAGGAAATTTCAACAATGGTGTCTATATTAAATTTATAAATGGAACCCCAATTAAAAATATGTAAAAAATATAAAAAAACTGACTAACATCTATCTTTACCCCAGTTGATTTATAAGTGAATGTCATATAAATAAAATATGAAAGGAATAAAAAAATATAAAATAAAATGTTAAATATAATTCATTCGGTCCAAGATGAACTTACATTAGAGGGAAATAAATATTATATTAATAAAAATAATAAAATCGATAAAATAAATTATGAATATTGGCGATTTTTACCTTTGATTTTTGAAGATGAATCATTTTCAAAATGAGGTGAGGGTGCGTGAAAGATATTGTCTTCAATGATATATTTAATGGAAGGTCAAATCATTAGCACAATTAGGGCAATTTTAAATATTTGAGAAGGGATTTATCTTTTTTAAAATCAGAACTGATGATAATTTTACAATTTAGCAACAATACTTTTAACACTTATTAATATGGATATTTATTAGCACTAAATTTAGTGTTGATAATTCTTTGCTTAATCTAATGGAGATTTTGAAATTTATAGTTATTCTAATGCATCTTAAATTTAATCTTATGTAGAGTTCTTTATTATCACTAATATGAATACTGATCTAGGTTGATTTATCAATGCTAATAATAATCACTGCATAAGATTTAATAGAAGATTTGTAAAGATCTATTCTTACGCCCCATCAGTTTATTCTTATGTTGATATATTTATCAACATTGAACCTAGTTCCCATATAGTTCAATCTATTCTCACTAATATTAGTACTGATAAAGAGTGAAAATTAAAAATAACTTTTATGAATCCCATTGGAAAGACTAATCAGCTCGTATGTATGCTCTGATAAATCAAGTTGAATCTTACATATATCATTTACCTTGGAATTCATCCTAACATATCAAATGGGAAAATAATAAAATCCCTATATTTCAAATAATTATATTTTTTATTTTAGTAATATATATATATATATTAAAATAAATGTGTAATAATATAATGTTTTTCTAACATCCCAGGTAAATAAAGAATATGAAAATTTTATATTTATTAATATTTGTGAATTAAATATTAATTTTACTTTAAATGGGATGCTATTTTTGATAGCATACTCAACACGCAACAATAGATTTCTTCAAAATCTTATGTTGCACACAATGTTGAGTTATACTGAAAAATAATATAATGTTATTATTATTTTAAATTGTAGTTAATGCCTAGATATTTTAATAGAGGTAATGAACAAAAATAACTAAAATATGATTATACATGTTTGTTAAATGTTTTTACATTTATCTGATAAAATTTAGAGTCTTAAAATGTGAATGAATTTAATTTTAAGCACAACTAGTCTAATATTATTTAAAAGGTTGATTTACCGCCTTTTGATGGTGAAACCATTTTAAATATAGTTTTTTTTACTTTTATATGTTCTATTTGAAAAAATAATGTTCTTCTTTAGAATCGGGACATCAAAATTTATTTCTTATGAAATTTTGGTATTTTTCTGATAATGTTCATTTTTAATGAATTGTGAAAAATACAACATTTTAATTCAAAATTTCCTTTTTACCTAATTTATTTATATAGTTAGATTGTTCTTTTAGTTGGTTTTAAAGAGTAATTAGATTATATTTTTACCATTTAATATAATTTTGTTAATTAGAAATTATTTCACTCTTAAATTGGACATAAACAAAGGTAAATCTTTTGATAGTTATTATTTATTAAAAACACTATTTTTGTATTGACAATGGTAATTAATTTTAAATTAATTTATGCAAATTATTTGTTTTGAATTTGGAAAAATGGATTCTATATTTGGAATTAGGGGTTTAAAATTGGTAAATAGGTAACATTTATTTTTAGACATTATGAATATTTACTTATGTGAATATTTTATTTACCGTGGTTAAAGGATAAATCTGGTTAATAAGTGTGAAAAATAACATTATTATAATATTAAATTACCCTTACACATATCCTAACCCTATTGGACGATACAATTATAACCATGGGAATCATTGGGTCGATTTTGGGACCCCATGGAACCACTTGGGAGTGATAATTACAATTTATATTAACTAATTAAAATAAAGACAAAAATGACATAAACATATATCTTTTAGTAAAAAAATTATATGGGGTATATAAGTTATATCTTAAACTAATAATATTAATTAAAAATAAAAAAATATTTCATACATCATGGTATTTTATTTATAATTTTTAGACATTAAATAAATAAATTTATTTATGACACAACGATGATGTAGTGATTACCTTATTAAAGATTCATTTAAATAAATAAGATTTTAGATTTTTAAAAAAAAATACAAAACTATAAAATTATTATTGTATTATTTTATTTAAAAAATTAGTGATCATATATTCTAATTTAATTAATTTTGGACCTTCTGAAACTGAAAATAAGTTTATAATAAAATAATACTTTCAAAATTTCCTAAAGAGCCCCTCCACCCCTTATAAAAGGCCATCACCTCTAACCCATTACTCACACCTATCAAGACCCTTTTATCATCCAAAATCTTCCCAATTAATCTCCCTAAATCCATATAATCCTTCAAGAATCCTTCCCCTAGTAATAATGTAATTCAAGTACACCTTTTGGTTCAAACCAAAGGGAGATACTCAATTTAAAGGTAACATATTCTCTTATGTTATTTTCTTTTATTTTACTTCTCCAACCCCCTAAACTCTATTTGTTCCTTTATTTTATAACTAAAATAATATCCTCAATATACTAGTTTTTTTATGAGAAGTATTTAAACAAAACTTACACACACCTCTATCTAATGGATACAAATATAATGTTTCTATGTACGGAGAATAACTGCCTCACGAAACAATGATGGTTCGATTATCTCATACCGCATCTCATGGTGGCCATTATGATGGTACTGTAATTAAATATTATATTTATATTATATATTTTATCTCTATTATTTTTTAATTATCTTTTATAACATACCTTTATTCTTTTCATGTTGTATATACACGATAATTTCATTTGAGGAAGTGCGGACTACCGCCCCCTCAAAGGGACATGACTCGGTCATGCGATACATTGAACGTATAAAAGATGGAATTAATGAACTTATGTAAGATATATAAAATATATATTATAATGGAATTGTAATATAACTTTGTATTATTTAGTTTTCATTTCTTAAAAAATGATAATGAAATGAAAGTAGCATTCATGCTTACGTACGACTTACCGTCTCCATGAACAGTGCATTTCATTTCTTATGTCCAAATGTTATGGAATATTATAAATACATATATACTGGGTATATATGATTTATATGATATATAAATCCTGAATATAATTCTTTATATAATGGTCGTTTGACCACATGGACAACTTGTAATTATAAGAAGTTTATTTTTTTACTCAAGTTCTGAACATCGAAAAAATGTATGATATGAACTCAAATAATTTATAATTATTATAGAAAGTTAATATGTGATATAAATGGAGTAATAAAATTAAAAAAGGTTCTGAAGAATGTATAAATTAACTTTTGTTTATTATTTAGGAATATCATGGGAAAAACGAGTCAAGTCAGACATGAGGTAAGAGTACTTCTTAACCTAATTTCAATTATTTGGGTTAAACTTCTACTTATAGATTATGTAATGATATTAATATGTGTGAATGAACTATGATTGTTTTTCAATTAATATCCACTTATATTGGTTGTATTCTTATTTTTCACACATAATTATGTCATTGATTTTCCCTTAATCTAAGGATATGATCCTTACAAGGGACTTTTTCTTAATTTACATTCCATTGAGACTTATTTATTATTATACACCAATCCACTGTTATATGGTGTATATACTGCCATTTGAAATATTATATCATGAATCTACTTATTCCCATGATATTATAATATTGGATTAATTTTATTCATCAATTATTTGTATTTAAGCATCTCTCATTTGGTTAGGAACTCTTTAACAAAAATATCATTTTAAATATTTTAAATATTTATTTTTCTAAATACTTATCATTAATGTTTATGTTTTAAAAATGGTTTAAGGGTTTAATTATATGTATATGAACGTTTTGAAATTAAAATTTCTTTCAAATGCTTAAAAGTGGTAAGGGTCAATTTGATTCAATAATCACTTTATTAAATGTTTTAAATGGATTTGAAAATATTATGATAAAGCATTGATTATGTCAATATATTGAAATGATATATTATGATTGTCATGTGGAAATTTTATCCTTCCTTTATTCTTGTTTTATATGTCATGAATATGTTATGGTTATTGGACATTGTTTACGCATACGTGTGGTTCCAGGATAAAACTAGGGCAGGTGAGCCCGAGAGAGCTCTTCAATGCATTGGGTAATGTGATGGAGGTAAACATTAATGTTTCTACTAATAGATTTAGGGAATATACTATGATGAGTATTCCTATGTAACTCCCTATGGAGCTGTGAAAGATACAATGTAAATATTTTATGTATGTCATAAGTTACCTTTATGATTTATGATTTCAATTTTTTATTCATAAATCTTATGATTTCATGTGGTATGTTAAAGAGATTATGTTTTGTATGTATTGATGGAATAATGTTTTTTTCTTTATTTTATAACACTTTATATTCTTTTTATGCTCATCCCAAGTTTTGAAATGTTTTTACAAGGATTTAAGGATGAATAGGGTCAAGGATGGGATCAAGGAAAAGTCATGCTGTCTAAAACATTGAACTAGACATGTTTCATTTTTAAGAGATTTTATTTTATGAAGAAAATGGAAACTGATTAGAAGTGTTTAATTTATAATTTTTGAAATGTAATTTAATATTTATGGCCAAATTCTCTAAAACTATAACCCTGAAAAGATCCACAAATTTAATTCTTAACTTAACCCAAGATTATGTAATGTTTAAGGTTAGGGCCTTATCATAGGTATCATGGGTCGGTTTAGAAAAAATCAGGGATTATGAGTTTTAATTAAACACATGGTTTGTCCCTATGTCTATTATTTCAGTTAAAATCTATGTTTTATAACTTTTTCAGATCAAGTAAAGTCAGTTACAAATGGAAGGAGGAGGATCTCAAACAACATTCCTATCTCTTTCTAATGACATGCTTGGAATAATTATTTCAAAGTCTTGTTCAGATGATTGTGAAACTTTTTATAGCATACAACTCACTTGGAAGAATTTTTTTGAGATATTAAACACCTCCACTATACCTTGATATCATCGTGGATCATGTTTTTTATTTAATCAAATCATATTTTCACAATATTCTCATATTTTCAAGAAACGTAAATATTATCAAGGCATTTTCAAATATTTTACCTTATCACAAGATTTGGAATCATATTATGATTTTGAAAAAGGTATTGAAGAAGGAGACCATTGCAAAACCTATTTATATTTTATTTTTCAATATAGTCTCTCAACACATACTTATGGTATTTTAAAAGGACCATTTATTTAAAGTTTCAACTCAAACTCGGTACGGATGTTCTATAAAAATCATGTTTTATCAGATGTTTTGAAATCATATGTCATACATTATTATTTTCCAAAACTATTTTTTTGTGAACACCCATATGACCCAAGTTGTACATGGTGTTTTTGGATGAAGGAGGAAAATGATTTTGAAGGATCTCTAAATCATTGTTGCAATGCATGGACCTTCTTCCTCCGTGAACAAGATGATGATGAAAGCATATGGACACCATTATTAATATATGATGTTCTATCAATTAGGAATTGTTTTATTTTCTCATATGGAGGTAAAATAAAAAATTAAAATATATATTATTTTTAGGTATTATTTTATTGGGATGAAAATTAAAGGTATAAGAAATCCTTTGAGATTAAAACATGTTAGGTTTACTTTTGAGTTTTATAAAAAGGATAACACGTAATATGGGTGAAAACCCATCGCGTTTGGTAAGGCCATAGGAATCAAACACACAACTGAAGGGCGAAAATGGAGCATCAATTATCATTGGCCTACATGAAGTCCCTAGTAAGTATGCATTATTATTTTTAGTTAAATGATTTTATGGTTCAAGAATAAGTTGATTTTGGTAACTTATGTTTTATCAAATGGATATCCTTAATATAGGAAAATGATTTGTTGATTAAGTGATAAAGGTTATGTCAGAATACGTTCTCTCTTTTGGGGAACATTATATTCTTAAGGGAAATATAATACTATGGGATCTCATTTATGGAGTAATGGTTGAAATTTTATTTGGGAAGAATCTATGTTTTTATTATAGACATATGACGGTTTGGGTTATTTATGGAAATGACTAACTTATCATAGAGAATATGTTATTAGGTTAATTACACTTCAGTATGAGACTTTAAGAGTAGTCAATATTATTTGAAGATAAATGTCAAGATTTTTCATGGAAGACTACGTTATCAAATTCTTTCGAGTTTCTGGTTTTAATCTTAGTTTTGATTATATTGAATAATTTTAAGGACAATTGATTATTGAATTGTCTTTGTTGATCTTTGGGCACTATTTTTGAATTTTGGAGAATAAGAGTAGTATTGCTTTTTATAAAGGATTATCCCTTTTGGGGATTATCTGATCTCGTACTAACTATTTCAGATTTAGTTGATGTCTAAAGATAAGGGAAATATATAGTTCATCATTTTTTTATTATGTGATACTCTAGAAGATTATTTTAGCACTTCAGGGGCCACCAAGTCATCTGGAATACTCATCATTTGGAGAAAATATGAGTTTGTGGCAGAAAATTATTAAAGGATGAAACTATACATGAAAATTATGTATATTTACTTATGTTCTTAGTCAATATCATAAAATAATTTATCAATATTATGAAAGAGAACCTAAAAAAAACATTGTCCTTTTACTTTTCCTACTGGGGAATCAAATACCATTTAACCCATCACATGTTTGTTATTTTCTGGTGGTTAACTTTCTCCTAATCATGTTTTCTATCAGTATCTATCAGAACTTGATGGTTAATTTCACATTAATATCCATGTTTTCCTACATATAATCCTTGTATGAGTTATCTTGGGTGACCTTTGTACTTATCTTTATTTCTTTTAATGTGATAGTTTTATTGAATCTTTTTCTAATGTGGGACATTCAATGAAGTTTTAGAGCCCAATTTTAAAATTGTGAGGATGAAATTCCCAAAAGGGGGAAGGATGTAACATCCTAGGTAAATATAGAATATGAAAATTTCATATTTATTACTATTTGTGAATTAAATATTAATTTTAATTTAAATGGGATGCTATTTTGGATAACATAATTAACATGCAACAACAGATTTCTCCAAAATCTTACATTGCACACAATGTTGAGTTTTACTAAAAAATAATATAATAATATAATAATTTTAAATTGTTATTAATTCCTAGACTTTGTAATGTCGAGAATGAATAGAACTAACTAAAATATGATTATATATGTTTGGTAAATGTTTTTACATTTATATAATAAAATTTAGAGGCTTAAAATGTGAATGAATCCAATTTTAAGCACAAATAGTCGAATATTCTTTAAAAGGTCGATTTACCCCATTTTGATGGAGAACCCTTTGTAAATATAGTTTTTTACACTTTTATATGTTCTATTTGAAAAAATAATATTCTTCATTATAATTGGGGCATCACAATATATTTTGGATGAATTTTTGGTATTTTTCTAAAAATGTTCATTTTTTTTATGAATGGTGAAAATAATACATTTTAATTCAAAACTACCTTTTAATATAATTTATTTATACAATTATATCATTATTTAAATTGTTTTAAAGTTTAATTGGATGATATTTTTTACATGTAATCCAATGTTGGTCATTGGAAGTTATTTAACTCTTAAATTGAATATAAACAAAGGTAAATCTTTTGATAGTTATTATTTATTAAAAACACGTTTTTTGGTATGACAATTGGAATTAATTTTAAAATAATTTATACAACTTATGCATTTTGAATTTGAAAAAATGGATTACATACTTCAAATTAGGAGGTCCAAATTGTTTAAATAGGTTACTTTTATTTTTAGACATTATGAATTCTTACTTTAGTAAATATTGTATTTACCATGGTTAAAGGGTAAATCTAGTAAATAAGGGTGAAAAAAAATATTATAATAATATTAAATTACCCTTACACTTGTCATAACCCTATTGTATGATACATTCCCGACCATGGGAATCCTTGGGTTGATTTGGGGACCCCATGGAGCCACTTGGTAGTGATAATGACACTTTATATTAATTAATTTTAATTAAAGACAAAAATGACATAAACATATATCTTTTAGTAAAAAAAATTACATGGTGTTATATAAGTTATCTATTTGACTGTAAATAATAATATTAAAGATAAAAAGATTTTATACATCTTGGTTCTTTTATTTATAATTTTTATACATAAAATAAATAAATTTATTTATGACACAATGATGATGTAGTGATTACCTTATAAATGAATGATTTTAATTAATAAGATTAAAAAAATTAAAAAAAATATCCAAAACTGTCCAATTATTATGGGATGATTTTATTTCGAACATGAGTCATCTTATATTATAATTTAATGTTTTTTAGACCTTTAGAAACCAAATATAAGTTTATAATAATATAATACTTTCAAACTTTCCTAAAGAGCCCCTCCTCCACCTTATAAAAGGCCATCACCTCTAACCCATTACTCACACCTCTCAAGCCCATTGTCTTGACCAACCACTTTCCATTTAAGCTCTTTAAATCTTTCTATTCCTCTTATAATCCTTACTCTAGAAAAAATACAGTTCCATAAAACCATTTGGTTCAAACCAAAGGGAGATACTTGATTTAAAGGTAACATCTTCTCTTAAGTTGTTTTCTTTTATTTTACTTTTCCAACCCCTAAACTATATCTATTCCTTTATTTTATAACAAAAAAAAATATCCTAAATATAATAGGGTTTTGTTATGATATGTATTAAAACTACACATACACACACCTCCACCTAATGGATACAACCATACTATTTCATTGTATGACGAACTGCTGCCTCACGAAACGATGTGTGTTAGATTATCTCCAACCACCTCTCATGGTGGCCATTATGATGGAAAGGTAATTAAATATGATATTTATGATATTTATTTTATCTCTATTATTCTTTAATTATCTTTTATAACATACGTTTATACTTTTCATGTTGTAATATACGATAATTTCATTTGAGGAAGTGCGGAGTACCGCCCCCTCAAAGTGATATGACTCGTTCATTCTATACATGGAATGTATAATAGATGGAATTAATGAACTTATGTAACATATATAACACATATATATTATACTAGAATTATAATATACCAATGTATCATTTATTTTTCATTCCTTTAAAAATGATAATGAAATGAAAGTAGCGTTCATTCGTACGTACGACTTACCATCTCCATGAACGATGCATTTCATTTTTTATGTCCAAATGTTATGGACTATTATAAATACATATATACTGGGTATAGATGATTTATATGATATCTAAATCATGTATATATTTCTTCATATAATATACTTTTGACCACATGGATAACTTGTAATTATAAGAAGTTCATTTTTTTACTCAAGTTCTGAACATAGACAAAATGTACGTTATGAACTCAAATAATTAATAATTGCTATAGAAATATAATAACTGATATAAAAGGAATAATAAAATTGAAAAAGGTTCTGAATAAAGTATAAATTAACTTATTTTTATTATTCAGGAAGAACAAGGAACAAGCAAGTCAAGTTGGACACGAGGTAAGGGAACTTCTTAAACCCGATTTCAATTCTTTGGGTTAAACTTCTACTTCTTGATTATGTAATGCTATGAATATGTGTGAATTAAGTATGATTGTTTTACACTTAATATCCAATTATATTGGGTGTATTCTTATTTTTCACACATAATTATTTCATTGATTTTTCTTTAATCTAAGGATATGATCTGTGCAAGGGACTTTGTCTCAATTTACATTCTATTAAGACTTATTTATTATTGTACACTAATTCACTTTTATATGGCGTATATACTTCCCTTTTATATATTATATCACGAATCTACTTATTATCATGATATTATAAAATTTGATTAATCTTATTCTTCAATTATTTGTATTTTCATTTGGTTAAGAACTCTTTAACTAAAATATCAGTTTAAATATTTTAAAGATTTATTCTTATAAATATTCTTCATTAATGTCTATGTTTTAAATGTGGTTTTAAGTTTTTATTTATATGGACATGAATGTTTTGAAATTAAAAATTTCATTCAAAATATTCAAAGTGTTATGGGACACTTTTATTCAAAAATCTATTTATTAAATGTTTTAAAATGGTTTTGAAAATTGTATGATAAAGCATTGATTTTTTCAATATCTTGAAATGATATATTGTGATTGCAATGTGGAAATGTTATCTTTCCTTTATTCTTGTTTTATATGTTATTAATATGTTATAGTAATTGGGCATTGTTTATGCATACGGGTGGTTCTGTGATAAACCTAGGGTAGCTGAGCCCAAGATATCTCTCCAATGCATTGGGTAATGTGACAGAGGTAAAAGTTAATGTTTCTCCTAAGAGATTTTTAGAATATAATGTGATGGGTATTCCAACATAACTTCCTACGTAGCTGTGAATGATACAATCTATGTATGTTATTTTTTCCATAATTTACATTTATGATTTATTATTTTTATGTGTTATTCATAAATATTATGATTTCATGAGGTATGTTAAAGATCTTATGTTTTGTATGTATTGATGGACGAATGTTTTCTTTCTTTATTTTACAACCCTTAATGAGATTTTTATGATCATCCCAAGTTTTGAAATGTTTTTCACAGGACTTAAAGGTGAATAGGGTCAAGGATAAGATCAAGGAAAAGTCTTGTTGTCTAAAACATGGAACTATACACGTTTATATTTTAAGAGTTTTTTTATGAAAAAATGGAAACTGATTAGAAGTGTCTACTTTGTAATTTTTGAAATGTAATGTACTAGTTATGACCTAATTCTCTAAAACTATAAACCTGAAAAGATTCTCAATGTGAATTCTTCACTTAACACAAGATTATGTAATGTTTAAGGCTATGAACTTATAGTTTTTTTATCATCTTCAATAAAAACAAAACGTTATAAATGTTTTTCCAAACAAATTATTAATTTCAAAAATACAAAATTTAAAGAAAGAATTAAAAATTTATATTTATATAGATTTATTATTTCTACTAAATACAAATATTATTACTGCTAATTAATTACAAAGATGTATATATTATATTGGCTGTATATAAAAAATATAACTATTTATTAACTATATTTAGAAAATAATAATTAAAATTATAAATATTATTATTTATATAAATGATTAAATATTGTTTATAACATATCATTAATTATATAATTATATAATTATATTCCAGAATAATTACATGTATACATATTAAATTGTTAGTCTCAAAGATAAAAAAATTCAAGAATAATTAATATATATATATATATAATTAATTATATAAAAACAATTAATATCTAATAATTATATTTCAATGTGTATAGTTATTTTGAAGTATTAATAATTATATTTATTCATGCATATTTCTTCTATGTATAAATGTATAAAATATATAAAAATATTAAAAATTACATTTAAATAAGTAATATTCCATATATATTACTAATTATAAAAATTTATGTAATAAAAAGTGTATATAATAATAATAATAATTGTATTTAAATATTTTTAATAATATTGAAAACATTTAGTTATATAAATAAAAAAATATTTTTTGTTATAAATGTGAATATTTATATTCAAAAATATTTCTTGTTGTATTTGAATTTACAGAGGATTGTTTTTAATATCTTACTAGTTAATATTAAATTTATTTCCAACGAGCATGTAGCTGAATGGTACTGGATCCTTCTTGGAATCGAAAGGGCCCATGTTCAAAACTAGGTTGGGGTGGATTTGTGTGTAATTGTAGCAGTTATTGTAGTAGCATAACTATTCTCTTGAATTATGGCTATGATCTATAGATTTGGGACTTTATCACACAGGGCCTCCAGGCTACCAATGAGTAGCATGTGACACATAACAATAAACCAATTAGTATAGTGTATCAGGTAGGCAGAGTACCTTGAATCCACACTACATTGTAGGTTGGGAAACATGAAAGAGTGATAGCTACATTGGAACCTATAAATAGACCTGTTTACCACTTGGGAAAGAGGGGTGATCATCTTTGACATTTTAAAGGGTAACACAGTGTGAGGGTTCTTAGAAGAGTGGGAAACATATTGTTTGAATGGTGATGACCATATAGAAGAACCAACACATGTTTTCAGGTATCATGGTATAAATAAATTCATGAATTACTAGGTGGGAATCTTCAAGGATCGACGGGCTATCTACTGCTAATCACCCGGCCCTCTACCCAAACATTGGTTAAAGAGGGTTTCTCTACCATTACATCAAGATGGAGAATTGTAATGAAATAGTTAGTGGGGAGGGTGGTGTTACAATAATAATACTAATATCATGATGTGATGTATGGTTGATCAGTATGGGCCTTCAGTCTAACTTCTTCATCTTTTAAGAATATGAGAATTTAGGCCATAAAGTTGTAATGGTCCTTCGAGCCATAACACCTTCAGGTTTTTTAAGGGTTATATCTCATCCCGGTTGAAAAACCGTTATTTTAATAATTTATCAAAAAGGGACGTCGAACCCAACTTGTTATTATATTAAATTTGGTATAAATTATATTTAAAATAATAATAATTTATTATAACATTATGAAAAATATAAAATATAAATATTAAATAATTTTTTTTTCAACTACATAAAACTAAAAATATATAAATGTTTTTCAAAAAATATTATTAACCATAAAACATTAAAATGAAAAGTAAATTTTTTTATAATTACTTATAAAAACATTTTGAATTTTGAATATATAGGCATATTATTATTAAAAATAAATTATATAGATGTATATATTGTTTATAAAAAATATAACTAATTAAAATAAAAATTTAAAAATTATTAATTACAATTAAAAATATTAATATATATATATATATATCAGAAATTATTTTTAAAAAATATATCAAAAATTATATAAAATTATAATTATTTTCAAAAATAATTATATGAATAAAAAAAGATAAATCCCATTATAAATAATACATATAAGAATAATTAAAAAATTTATATATTATTAATTATATAATAACATTAATAATTAATAACTATATTTCAATGTGATTAATTTTATTTATGAAATACTATTAATTATTTAAATGTGTACACATATTTTAGCAGTTGGGGTGTTATATGAGTAGATAACACAACCAGTAATACTACATGAAACTCATGATTAAATATGGGATGGAGAGTATTTATAAAGTTACTATAGTAGTATTGTAGTTGTACTATAGTGGTACTATTGCAGCAGAACCATTCACCTGATTTAGGCTTCCAAGATACCAATTGGACCATATAGGATAGAGAGCCTTTAGGTTTTCCAAGACCATTAATCCAAAGGATCTCCGGGCTATGTAGAGGACCAGAGACCTCAAGCATGAGTAATTTTTGACCAGTTGAGAGAAGAAGATGCAAAGGAAAAACATGATGATTTGTTGGGCATGAAGGATCATTTATAGAGTAGCTAGAATGAACTAATTCAAATCCCTAAGAGGGGAGGTATTTATGGATAACCATGAATGTAAATCCATGACTATATTTTAGAGAAACAAATATATGAGATAAGGAAATATGATGTTTTAGTGCGGGGTCTTGGAAATTTGGCCTATGGGTCATGTACTTAGCCTTTTTTTCACTATTCCCACAGTAAATATATGAGCCTTGTGCCACTAGGATTTTTGAGCAATGTATGGGTTCCCTCTCAACTGATATAAAGAGGGAATTATATAGAATTAAATAAGGATCTAAGGATTTTGAGTCATTGCATGCATGTGTACGTATATTTTATAATATAAATATTTATATATATAATGATACTAAAAATTACATTTAAAAAAATATTTCTAATTATATACATGTATGTGATATAAATTATATATCTAATATTAATAATTACTAATTATATTTTAATATTATAAATAATATTTAAAAAAATTATTAATTATATAAATCAATAAATATTTAATATTATCAACATAAATGCTCATATTTAAAAATATTAAAAACTATGGTTCAATTTATAGAAAATTATTTTTTAAAATATTATTAATTAATTTTAAATTTTCTATCTAATATATTTACAATGATACAAATTTATTTTTATTTTAAAAATATATAAAAAAATTAAATATCTAATAATATATTATTTTTATCATCTACATGAAAAATATAAATGTATAAATGTTTCTCACAATATATTATTAGTTATATGAATTTACGAGCTTACCTGAGTGGTAAAGTCACCTTATAATTATACATATGACCATGGTTCAAATCCTAGTAGCTTCCCTTAGGCGAGATTTGTTGGTCATTTTTGGCCAATGATGTGGGTGATGATGAAGGCTATGAAACATGTGGTGATGTATGAAGGATTAAAGACACAAGTTGATGCTTCTGCAACACAAGACATAGATCAGGGGCTTTAGTCCAGGACAAAGGGGCCTCCGAGCCTTCAAATTGTGGATCGTCTTGCTTTACAAATTTTTGTGGGATAACTATTGAGTGGGTCAACCATTTGAGGGGGTATGATATTTCCTTATTAAACCAAAGGTATTTGTGTTATTTCATTATTCATAACCTCCAAGTCCTTAAATTAAATAGTAAAATTAGAAATACTAATTTTAATAATTATAATTAAAATGGTTTGGAATTGTTAATATATATTAATTATTATACTTGTATTAATTGTGTTATTTTTTTTGGAAAAATTAATTATTTATCAGTTACATCAAAAAAATATTAATTATAATAAAAATTTATTATTATTTATAAAAATGAATACATATTTTTTAGAAATATATCATTAAATATATAAATGTATAATTATATTCGTAAATAATTATATATAAACATTAAAAAATATTTAAAATAAATATAAATTAATAATTACATAAATATACATATTAATTAATAATTTAGGTATTATGATAATATATATAAAATATTAAATCACTAAAATTCTATATATATGTATATTTTATAAATTCATTTAATGATTTGATGTTTTTCATTGTTTAAATTATTTATCTATATATATGGGGCCATTTTTATTCCCATATAAATGTGTGTTTGTGTGTGATCATGTGTCTAAGGATCTTAAGTACATTTTTGTGTGTCTGTTTAGTTGGACCTAATATATACTTTTTGTGATGACTCGCCTCGCCATGAGTTATGGATTTTGGTGGATGTTTGAAATTTTTGTCTAGTGGATGACTTGTTTAGAGAACATAGTCTTGACCCTAGAAACTCAATGTATGGAAATAATTTATAGGTGTTTCTCAACATAATATGTAACTTGGAAGGTGACTCAAACATCTAAAGAAGGCTGGAGACATATTCTTGGTAGTTGGATAGTAGCAGCAGCATTAACAAGCCAATGTAGTTGGTTGAAGCCCTACTACCCAACATGACTCAATAACTTGTCGGTGAGCCTATACCAGTTGAATTATGAGCTAATAAGAACCCATTTTTCCTAATAGGTCTCACCATCTAGTCAATAAGACTCCACTGAGTGGCCAGTGGGGCACGCTAGAAATCCCTAAATGAAGTATTGTTCAGCTTTTTTAGCCATGACGCCCCACATAAGATTTATTCCCTTTGATCTTTTTTTTGAATATTTTTTTGAATGTTTTATCCTATTTTCCTCCCTCCAAGAGTTATTTTGATTTTGGGTGGATCTAGAATCAAATTTATTTTTGATCTGTGTGCAATCCTTCAAATCTTCTTCGATATTGGCATCATTATTCCTCATGTGGGGCATGATCATGGTTCTGTTCATCATGGATGGTTCTCATGATAATTTTTTCCATTGTGTTCCATAAACATATAAATTAAATTTTTATTATCTTATATTTTATGATCATTATCATTCTATTGATCTGAATTAAATAATTATATAAAAATTCAATCTGATCTTGGTTGATTTGTTTGAGAATGATGTGGTTTTCGATTCGAATGGCTAGGGGATGTCATGTAATGATGAACATTTTCAATGGATGGAAATTTAATTAAAAGTAATTCCCTTGATGATAAATTATTATTTTTTTGTTAAATTAAGTCAAATGAGTCATATTATATTCAAATAGATTCAAGGATTTTTTTTGTCTAATAATCAGGAGTACGATAGGTGTGGTTTAGACTCCATTGGACGATGTTATAGATAAGATACATCATTGGGTTTTTTCCCTAATGGTTTCAATTAAATTATATTAAATTATATTTTTCATGATTTTACATGATGTGGATTCTACCTAGAATGAAGTTTGAATTATAATATGAAACTTCCATGGATTGTTTGTTGTGGTTCTTACTTGGAACTGAAATCCAATATACCTTAATCATGTATTCAATTCACCATAAAAATTTTAGTTTCTATTTATTTAATTTAATAGATATATTTTTAATAATAGTAAATTAATTTTTAATTTTTTGGTATTATTTAGGAATTTTGGGTGATCAATGGAGCAAAAATGGTCTTAGAGGACTTGGAAATAAGCTGTTGGGATTTTGTTTGCTTAGAGTTGACTTTGTTTGAGGTAATGTTCCTCTATAATATAAACTATGGTTTACAATTAGCTTATTTTCATGCAATATTAGGTTTTATACTATGGTATAATGAACCTAAAAATCAAAATTTAGTTATGATCAAGCAATTATTAAGTAGTTATTGATCCTAAAAATTTTACTAATTAAAGTAAATGTCACAAATTATTAATTAATTAATAATCCCTATGTATTAATTAATAAAGTTACCTTTCATAATGTAAAATGATAATGTGACATGGTCCATGATGGAACCTTGTTTTCTATCTTTTTACGGGCCACCAATAGTGGAGGATTGATTAATAAAGAGTTTTTAAATTACATGGACACCTTGAGGTGTGTGGTGTGTGTATAGCCCATAATACCATGTTTGATGAATTATTCTATGAGTTTGGTTTGTAGACTAAAATTCAATGTTTGATCTAGTTAAAGTGTGTTTCTTCTTCAACTTTTGATAATAGCTCAAAATCTTTTTTATATATTCACCCTTGTTTCTATTGATGTGATACCGGTATTGGAGTAACATGTTGACTAATATTGATAGTGATCACATGTCATTATGTGTGTGTGTGTTTTCCATGAGACCACTTTATGATGTTATTTTACATTTGTGTGTCTTTATCGATCATTTCACCATGTTTTATGATGATCAGATGTATTGTTATGTTGTAAATAAATACTCATAATGATGTGTTATGTAATTCTATAATTATACATATGATATGACATATTGTGTGATATATAAAATTACCAAGGAGGTTTGTTCTAGCAATTAAGGATAGGTAGAACATTGTTATATGGTTTTCCCATTAAGGTGAGTGTGAAAAAATTTTAATGAATAAATGGATGGATCAGACCACACAGTAAGGGTCAAATTACTACGAGGGTAGACTCACAACGAATTCATTGGTTTTAATGTCTTTTGTTGCTGGGAGGAGCTGATCTCTTGTAAGGAGGGTTGCTATTGATCTTGAGTTTTTGTCCGTTGGGACATGGTTTGTTGTTTAAGTCTTGGTTTCATGGGTTTACCCCCTTCTTCCATTAAAAGGGGGTTTTATCAAAATAAAAAAAATTGAAGGCCTTCAGGCCATTGGATGTGATGCATTGTAAAGACGTGTTTTATACATCCTACTAATCACATAGGTTTCACATCACATATATGATGATTGGGTGTGATTTTACTAATGATGATGAACTCAACTACATGGTGTAAACAATATGTATTGTTTTTTGGACTCATGAATTATTGATGAAATTCATTTGGATGAACCCCTATGCATGCTTACTTCTGATAGAAGGTTATGTGATACTATGGTGTGGTGAAACTGGATGATGATGATGATGGAGATGATAACAATGATGCATTTTCCCCACTACATAGAATGTTAATTGAACCTTATAAGGTATTTATAGGGAATTATTTTACCTCATAATAACCTAATGGTGTGATGATCACATGCATGCCTAAATAATAGATCAGGGGTTGAGCATCCGAGAAAACCGAGTGTTCTACAAGCCTAGTTGTCAAGCTAGAAACTGATGTCGACCCCACTGATGATCTAACTTTCATGGAATTGAAGGTGAGGAATATGGGTATGGATAACTTTGCAATGATTAGAATAGGAAATTATCAATGAACTCAGATTATTATCATACTTCTCATTGATAAGTTTTTCCAAAAGAGTGTGACCATCGAGAACCTCTCAAGTCATCCTTGAATAAATTCAATGTTTCATGTATATGATCCTCCTCAATCCAATACCAACATCTCGTATTTTTGAAATAGTCATTTCTAAATAATACATGGGGTACCTTTCCTCAAAGTTAGAGTCATAAAAAAATAGGTCATGAGTTTCTAGATGTTTCTAATGAAAACCTTTATAACCAGAACCCCCAAGAGGATATAAACGGGGAAGGAGTAAAATAAAATAAATAAAAGTTTTATTCTATATCAAAATGAGAGGAAATAGTTTTCTAGTTATTGATGAGTGAATATATCTTATCAACCATATTTTCCAAGTTCTGGATTTAAAGAATTCCTAATGAAATCAGGGTCCCAAAGTAGGCCATGGAAAATCTCCTTTTGAAGACTTTTGTTCAAGATTCAATGCCCCTATGAGCATCTCCTTGAAATATAAATTCTATTTTGTAATGATTTTGTATTTTTTTGTTCCACATAAATTAATAATCAACAACTAAATTCATTTGAAAAATGTATTTAGTGTTTCCATTTAGAGAAAGAATCATGTTTTCTACAAAAATAATGTGATACACCCCATGAAAATTATATTTACACCAAAATACCAAATGATCCCTTCTCACAAGATATTATTTATGAATATTCTTAGTGAATCTTGTGATATGGTAAATTAAGTGTGTAACCAGGGTTCCCCTTATCTCAACCCATGCACCGATTTAAAGAATACACATTTCCTTCCCATAAAATATATTTAAAACCATAGAAAAGTTAAACATCTAATCAAATGATCAATACCTTAAGAGGATAATCCCATGAAATTCAAGACCTTTAAAATGAAACCCCATTCAAGCCTATCATAGGATTTCTCATTTTATACTTGAATGACTATGTTTGATCCTTGATTTTTTTGTTAATTTTGTCAATAATCTACTATTCAAGACTGATATCCCCCTAAATAGTCATGCCCCTAAAAAAATCACGATTCTCCTCAGTTATCTAGTCTTGGAGGTTCCCTGATAATCACCTTTTAATCACACTAGAAGTTACCTTATATGGAAAGTTACACATGGTAATAGGATGAAATTTTTTAAGAGATGCATGATTTTTAACATTGGGGATAGCCACCAAAGCCGTAGAACAAGCCACCCATTATAGAAATTCAGCACAAAAGACATCATGCACAACCTAATAAGATAAATCTTCACTATGTCCTTGAAAGACACATAAAAATATCCTGGTAACCCATCAAGCCCTGGAGAGGTCTCCAGATTGAGATCAACCACACCTTCCCAAATGTATTTACCCTGGGGAATATATTTAAGAGGATGATTCTTATGTTCCAACCCAACATCAGTACTTACATTAAAAATTGTAGGATGACCCTGAGGAAACCCATACTTCATGGAAGGATTAACATCTACATTAATGGATTTAAAAATGGTATTTTCCATACCTCTAATAACTGTAATTTTATTTCTGAAGGAACCACACCCATAAGGATGTTAAGACTAATGAGAAGCCTCCTTTATTTGATATAAGAATGAAAAAATCTTGTATGATGATATCCTTGTATTAGGAACATGAATTTGGACTTATCTCAAGCCAATAATTCTAGAAAAAATACTTTCTTCTCAATAAGTCTCTTTCATGGAGAAGAAAAATGAAAACATTGTTATTACTTCGTTCATTGAGCTTGGAATCCATATGATTAATATAATCCTTAATATTTTCCAAATCACGGAAAGAGGAAAGGTGATTAAGTTTCTATGCATGCAAGTAATTCTTCAAGTGTCTCAATATTCTATGAATCTTGAACCATTGTCTTCCCTATGAGGGTATATACTAAGAGAAAAGTACCCTTTAGTGAAATCTAGGATCTGAGTCCCAACTAATTTTTTAGAATAAGATATTAGTACCTTCATTCCTAGTTTAAAACATCATAAAAATTGGTGAGTTTCATGAGATATAATGAATCAGGTGGGGGATAGTAGATTTTGGGAAGGTAGATATAGCTTGAATATCAAAAAAAACCCTCCATAAGAATATTTTGGGATGAAAAAGATGCAAACTCATTGTTGGACTTCCTACAAAAGGGGCCTCAACCATTTTTCTCAGAGGGATATAGAATCATGTTGAAGTGACCACCAAGAAACCATGCTGAGTTCTCTAGGTTGATGGAGATAATGGATTTACAAAAATAAACCCTAGCATTTGGATCTTATTTAGCATACAAAATGGTGATAAAACAATGATGCACTCCCAATTACATTTTAGTAGTTAAGAATTGGTCCGAATATTTGACTCCCTCCACTGAGATTACTAAATTCTAGAAGATCTAGACGTACTGGTTCTAGGGATAGACATGTATGAAATTACACTACTTCATTCTATTTTCAAAAGTGAATATCTTAGATACTATATATTTGGCCTCTACAATTGGAACAGATGATAACATATTTTTATAAAACTCATTGGAGATGATATTTTTTTTCACCCTATCACCTAATACACTTGTGTCCTAGATAAGGAAATTTAAAAATATGTTATAAGGATATTATTTTCATCACTTGAGGGTGATGGATTCATTGTTTTGAGAAGCATGGATCCATTCTCTTTCTTTTATTTTCTGTGGGTTCACATATTTCTATGACGTAGAGTAGAGATGATGGGGGGAAGAGGATAGGCCCCCAAATACTGATAAAACATGTATGGGTTAAATAAAATGGAAAATACATTGAAATAGGGTAGAGTGGATGAATAATAGGGGAATAGGTCAATAGCTACAAGAACAGTTTGAGGATAAGTAGTAATATGTTTCACATTTTCATTAGAGGGTTTGGTGGGACGAATGACAAGAGATCACACATTAGTCCAAGGAGGTCCGAACACAACCAACATAAGGAATGTACATTTCTTGGGGGAGAAGGGGGAGGATAGGAAATTAGGTCTAGGTTAAAACCTTAAAAGAAACACAAACCTACAAATAATTATATGTGGAAGAGAAAGGAAGACTAACTAGGGACACTCCCTTCAGAGAAAGAGGGGTCAAACCGAAAACTGATCTCTCCTTCAGAGTAGGAAGGCCAATATGATGTCTCCCACATACTGAGAGATAATTTCCTTGATCATTTAAATTTTAATAGAAGTGAGCCAGTGAGTCAAACAAGATTTTCATCCTCTATGAGAGGGATTTAGCAGTCCAAATATGGATACAATTTGGAAGTTCCATGGAGATATGCATTTAAACACAAATACAAGCCGTCAAAACAACCAGTAGAAAAATAGAGTTATCAATAAAATAAAGAAATAATCCAACAACATCACAAAATAGTGTAGGAATAAGGTATTAAGTAATGGAAGAGGAATCCCTAGAATAATGATCCTGATTGTAGCCTAAGATAAGCCTCACCATTCATGGACCCCCAATGACTACAAAAATAGGTTGAAATACCACTTTCTAGAAAACATGGACCACCTCGAACATGACTTCATGAAGTCATTCTTGGAAGAAAGAGGCCCAAAAAGTATTTTTTGATTTAAAATTGGTACCCATGATGAGGAAGATATCCCCTAAGAACTAATAAGCTCCTAGAAGAATGGAAAGGTAGGTTTGTCTCTCTTGGATCTATCCATCAATGTCCATTTATGAAACTATGAAGAATCCATAGAGTCCTCTAATGAGAAAGAAAGAGTATTAAAACCATCATTTACTAATGATATTGGAGGATATATATAGAGATTTGAGATAGTGGGAAAATTAGAAGCACAAGAATATAGATATATAAGTAGAAAAACCATCCCAAAAATTTCATAATGAGCACCAATATCAAGATGGTGAGGAGACGATGTAACCTATAGAGAATATAAATAATTATGGGGATGAAGCAAGGAGGAAGAAGGATCCACTCTAGTTAGATGATATGGAAAGCTTGGATATAATGGGAATATCTATGGAGGATCAATGGTTGGAAAAAATTGACAATAAGTTGGTGTGTGATGTGAGTTCTCTCTAAAGACTTTCACATTCATCATTCTCAATTGATAAATACAGAATATTAATTTAAAATATCCTTTTCGTTTAAATAATTTATAATGATATATTAAATTATAAATTAGTTTTAATGTAAAATTAGTTAGATTTTATATAAAATTTTCCAATTTAGTTTATTGGAAGAATTTTCATATTGAATTTATATATAAACATATTATAAAATTTTGAATATTTTTTTAAAAACCATCTTTATCGAAGCATCATCGTGATTAATTAAGTTTCAAATTTCCCAGTTATTTGAATTAAATTTGAAAAAATGGATTAAATATTTTTAATAATAATAATTTATAATTTATAAAAAGTTTAAATTAATTTTTACCAATATGAATAATAAAAATAGTAATAATTAATTACTGCCTTTAAGGTAGAAATGGATTTAATGGGGTAAAACTATGAAGATAAGGTTAAAAATTACCTAAAAAATGTTACAAATCCCATTGGATAGAAATAGGTTGACCTTAAATATTATAGAATCTTAATGACCCATTTTTTATGTTTTTGTCTTGATAAAAACATGTTTATGGTTGAATCCAATCAAAAAATTACAAGTGTGTCACTCACCTCACTTATAAAAGGACACCCCTCTCCTCTCAACTTCATACCTTCAAAACCTTTTGGATCATAAAATACCTTCAGAAATAACTTTAAAAATTCCTTATCATCATCCTAGAAGAATAGTTTTGGCCTAAATCCAACGTTGAAAGAATTTTCGTGAAAACATAAATAGGATACCCAAAGAAGAGGAAACATTCTTCAACGATCATTTTTATTTTATTTATTTATCCTCCTCCTTCAATTATTATTAAAACAATATGATATAATAACCTTAAAATAATCCATATACTAGGATATTTTTATAATATGGCCATGACTAACAACCATATACATTTCCTTCAAATGGGTTATGAAATCATCGTTCATGTGTTTGACGGACTACCACCTTGTGGAGAGATGTAATTCATTTTTACATGACCACCTCCCATGGATGGGTATGAGGATGGATATAAAGTATATATATATATATATGATATTTTTAATGTAATTAGTAATTATATAATATTTTTTTAATGTTCCATTCTATAGTGGATACTATAATGTCACCCATTTGTACAATGAACTAATGCCTCATGAAGCGAATTGATTCGTCTTTCACGAACGCTTTTAATAGAATGTGATAAAGTTAAGATTAATGATTATATGTGATAAAAATGGGATAATAATGATATTAATAACATATTAATAAATATTAAATATAATATATATCATTCTAATTCTCACCTTTTCACTCACTTACAAATGATAACCTCATTCCTGTACCTATGGACTACCTCCTTCCCAAAGCGACATCATTATCTTTTCACCACCATATCGCATGGATGATATATATAATTATAATAAAAAAAATATTTAATTTATTATTTTATTATAAGTATATAAATAAAAAATATTTCTTACTTCATTTCCATAATGAAAATTGAAAAATGGATTCATTACTCATGTGTATATATGGCCTACCGTATCAATTATTGTAACATAGTAAATTTTTTGTAACCATGTTTCATGATCAGTTTTAAAAGTAAATTTATGAATGAATATGATAATTATAACATGATTATTATTATTTTTATTTTATAACTGTATAATATTCACAAGAATCTGATCTTTCTTGACAAAACACACATGAGAAAACAAGTCAATTAACACCCAAAACAATTAAAATAAAGTAATATTATTAATGTATGGGTGATAAGATGTCATAAAATCATAATATATGATATTTATAATATTAATATGGTTCTATTATAATTTAATAAAATGATTAAAAACATTATACATGATGTTAAATCACATTCAACTAAAACAAATCATGAGGTAAGGGATGCCATCTCAATTTCATTTCATTAGGGAATATTGTAATGTTATACACCTAATTTAATTTGTATGGTGTGTATACTAACAACATGTACATGTTATATTATGATTCATTAATAATTAATGGTATTTTTGTTTCTAATTTTAATTATTTAATCTAATGGTACATGAATTAAAAATAACCATGGGGTTAATAATTTCATAACTCCATTTCCTTTCATTGGGTTATATTTCTCAATTGTGGTCTTAGATATTCTATGATTATGTGTATAAAAAGTTTTGATTATATAATTTTTTATTTACTCTTTTTTGGGTGGATTTATAGTTGATAAAAATAATTTATTCACTTATTAATTCTCACGTCATCATTATGTTCACTATAAGGGTTTATTTCACAATATCATTCTAATTGATATTATCTATTCATAAAGTTCTGTTGAAGAAAATTATCTGATCATTATCTAAATAAATCCATTCAATTTTGTTCTCCTCTGATCATTCAGGTTATTTTCAAGTAATAGTACTATTTTTCATTATTTTTTAGTGAAAATAGTTGTAAATTTTTGAAAACATTTGACTATATTTATCAATTCGATTAGAAATATATTTTATCTGAAAACCATTTTTTTATAAAATTATTTTAAAAAATGTTTTAATCTTTCAATAATGATTTATTAACGTTATTTTTACCCATTTTTTCTTTTTATAAAATATTTTTAAATGAATATTCTAGTTACATTCATTACAAGATCATTTCTAACCACTTTATAGTGAAAAAAATGTTATTTTCAACTTGTACGACATGTATGGAATTGCCCAATGAGATTACTATAATTTCATTGATGATTATATTAAATTTTAAAAGGATATTTTTAAATAGAAATTTTTCCTAAAATTCAATAAATCTTAGTTTTTTAAATTTATTTTCAAAGAAATGGAATTTCTACATGTTTTATGTGATTTTAAAAGATAAAATGATATTTTACCAAAGAATGTTTTTAGGGATATTTTTATGGTATTTATATTCATCAATAACAAAAACCCTTAATATTATAGGTACTACCATATGGATTTATTGTATTAATACCATCCTTATTGTCCCTCTATATGGTTTATGATCATTTTTACCAACTATGATATTGAATTTCACTTCCATGATTAATTTTTATAGTCAATAACTTTACCTTGAAATGTTCACTTTATACTGAAAATTGAATTATAAATTACCCATAAATATTAATATAATTTATTATGGATATATTTATTTTTGAACCATATATCATTTTTATATATGGGTTTTTACGTTAAAATTCATTTTTTATCTCAGGAAGTATTGATAAATTTTTATTCTTTACACAATACTAATATTTGATAACAATGAACATTTTTTTGTATTAAATTGGTTATTTGATATATGAATAATTCTTTAGGAAATAAATACATGGGTGGGAAGCAGTTATAGATAACCCCTCGATGAATCGATATTCTCATGATGTGAAACAGTAAGCTAGCATGAAATCAGTTTTCCAAACCATTTGATTTTGTACCCAATAGTTTTAAATTGTACTGTCAAAGGTATTAATAGTAGATGTTAAATATTTTTGAGACATGACGTCCAATAATAAATCATTTCCTTAATTTAGAATTTAGTTATTTTTAGTCATGATATTTTTTAATGATATTATCTATGGATTCATTTCATTCTCAGTTTATTGATTAAATGGAATGTCATTTTAGTTATTTACCTTCCCATATTGATTTTTCATTATCCAATTATTATATTCGGATTATTGATTTAGTGGAATGTGTTTTTAGTCATTTAATATGACATTGATTATTTTAGTTATTAATTTAAAATACATGTGTGTTCATATATTTACCTTTCCATATCGTTCATTCCCTATTGAGTATGTTTCATTTATTTATGATGGTTTTCATTTATTTTATCTTACCCTTATTCTTTTTCCCTTCCTACAAATCCTTTAAGTGAATTATAAATGTTATGTAAGAATATTCTATAAGAAATAATGATATTATTGGAAATAATTATGTTGTATTTTTTCTATTAAATATTAATATGGGAATCAAGAATATATATAGTTTACTAATACTAAAAAATTATTTAGTCCTTTGGGAAGTGATTCCATGAATCTTATGATTTTTTTTAAAGAAGATAATTTCTTCGACCTACTTGGATCTAGGTCTCAACATTCAGGGTGAGTACCTATGGGTTGTGGATGCCTATATCCTTATATATTTGAATATTCCATTTTTTTTGTGAAATTGAAATCTATAGTGTATTATTTTCTTCTACTTTATTTATTTGAACTATTACATGTGTGTAGTTATTGATTAATTATGTTTTTCTTCTTTATATGGGGTTTTTATTTATGAAATTGTATATTACTCATGGAATTACTGGAGGTATAAAAGTGTTACATTAAGACCACTACTAAAATGAGTTCTACTAGATTAAAGGTATGTGGTGTTGGGTGCTCTTCTACATGAAAGGAAATCTTTCTAAATTTTGTATCATAGACTAGAATGTTATTAAGATAATGATTTAGAAATTATGATTATATTTCATTTTTCAGGTAGGTGTGTCTCCGTGAGATACACTTAGAGAATAATGGAACTATTTTACTCTTAGTTTTGATTATTTTCCCTTATTTTCATGAGTCAATAGGATAGGTTATGTGGGGTAGGAAGATAAATTTTTTAGGTTTATGCATTTAATTTCAAAGGTAGAGATTTTTTAATTTTAATATACTATTGTTTTTATATTAAATGGAATATCATTATTTTTTTACATCCTAATTTATATCATTGGATCCTATGTGACTTTTTTGTTAAATTTTTTGTATGATCCTTCGATTGTTTTATGAGGTCAATTTTTTTTCTAACATGAGTCCCTTTTCATTGATTCACATGTGAATACATTGTTTAATCATTCATATGGATTTTTATTTGTCTCTCACCTGACATGGGGGTTTAAATATCACACAAGTTTGGTTTCATTCACATGAGACCATTTGGTTTCAGCTGACATGTGGTTCATCTCACACATGTTTCACCTGATGTGAGTTGTTTCTTGAATATTTATAATTACACACTATTTTTTATCAGTGTTTAATATCATGTGAGAGGTTTTTCCATTGTTGTAATATAACATCATAGGTTATTGAATATCACATAACATTATTTATAGTATCCCCTTGTATATGTTTTTATCATGTGGCTCTCATGGATACGACAAGATGTGGGTGGTTATGGCTGAGTTGATTATATCCATACACAAGTCACGTTTTTTTAATTTTTCCCTATACTACCTTGTTTCCATTATTCCATGGTGGATCCTCAATTCTAGATATATAGAGATCCATTTAGGGGTGGCTAAGGGTGAGTGATCACTCTGGTTTTGATAATTCACATTCACTTAGAGAGAAGAGAGGTTGGGGATTTAGTGATTTATATCTTTTTCTCTATAATAAGAAGAAACAAAAGGGTTTCATAATTTTTTTAGTGTTTTTAGGATCTTTGATAGGATCTTGATGTATATAAGTATGTGATGCGATTCATGAGGAAGAAATAATTCTTTATTTCTTATACCTAATGGATAAAGAACTTGGTTTATGAAAAATGTAGTGGATTATGGATAGTATGTGGATGATGAAATTTATAATCACTGGGATATTTTAAGAATCTCTCAAAAGTGGTATTTCCAAAACCTAATAAAGGTGTTTAGTGTTATATTTTATTTATTAGTATAATTCTTGTACATATTGTATGATTTTTTCTATTATCATGTTTTCCACACATGTCTATACATGAATTCTCATGATTCTTACTTCTTTTATACTCCAATTTTTTATTTTTCATAGTGGAACTTTAGTTCCCCAATTTCATACATGTAGGTTAATTATCCAAAGATCATTAAATATATGTTGTTATGAGCCCTTCTCAATTAAAATGACATGTAACGATATTTTATAGATATCTTTTTTTTTTATTTTTGAGTCAAGAAAAATATTTCTATTATGTATATCAATTTTTAATAGATATATTTTAAAATAAATAAATTTAATGGATCCAATTAATAATAATTTTTTCTCCTTTATGAGTTTTAGTTTTTACATTACTTTTTAAAAAAAACTATTCATGTTTTCATTGAGTTAGACAATAATTTTTAAACTTTGATCAATTTTGAAAAATTATAGATATTAATATGAACGTGATTATTTTTCAGTAATCAGTTATTCATACCTCAATATTTAGATCCATATAGTTATATTTATTATTTTCTATTCAATTATAGATGATGTTATTTTATTATATCCATTTTCCTCCACACCAACATGATGATGTTTTTTAATTATTAGAGTGTTATATTTTTTAGATGTCATTAAAATTTGGGGCACACTACTCTGTAGTTTTCAATTTATAGTGTTTTATTTTATGGTATAGGTATCATGATTTATACCTATTTGGTTTTCCATGTTAAAAAATCCTCAGTGGAATCATTTATTTTTTAAACATATTTTTAGTTTATTAAACATTTGATTAATTTTCTATGCCTATTTTATAGGGAAGTACTTTTATTCAACTACACATTCAGGTTTTCCTTTCATTAATGACCTCATTGGTCACTGAATTTTTGTATATCTTGTATTAAAAATATTTATGACAAATCATGGATTTTAATTATATTTTAATGATCTTTATGAATGGTATTGATTAATACTTACAGTAATTAATAATTAAATATATTATTTATTTCAATAGAATTCATCATTATGAGTTCTTAAACCAATATTCTAGATTTAAATTCAAATTAATAACGAGAGTTGTATAATTAAATGGTTTTTGGTTTTATTCATTATATGGTTAAAGACATCATTATAAACTATATTATCCAAATCTCTCATGCCATAACAATATGGGATAATCATGAGACTATATATATATATCCAATATGGTAAATAAAAAATTATTTCCTTTTAAATAGGTTATGAAATTGATGCAAAATGAAGGCATATCAATTTATGATTATTTTGGTGTATTTAAAATTTCTTTAAATTAGTTATATAAAATGGGTATCAATTCTAATGATGATGTTTTGGAACTTTGGTTACATAAAAATTAACCTTATTCATGTGAGAATTTATGTGTTACTTTAATTTTTTCCTCCTAATGCTGTAATGGAATTTAGTTTTTTATGTCTCTTGTTTTGAATGAAAATGATATGATATGTTCTCAAGAAAGATCATATTCAAAAAAATTGTTCACAAAGAATAGGGCATAAGCCACTAAATGAATCAAATATAGAAAACTGAGTTAACATCATGCAAAGAAGGGAATATTAGCTAAATAAAAAGTATTTTGAGTGTCATCACAATGATAATAAAATAAATAATAATCATTTTTTCAACCAACCAAAAAGGTAAACAAAATGATGTAAAACCAACAGAATAAAAATGTGGATGATTATAATTACATCACCAATGCTATGGGGGTGATCTAATTACCATGTATGATTCCATAAATTTTGTTAATGAGGATTCTTATTGGTTTTTTGGTAATGGAAGATGAATTAAATTGAAATCAATGTATTAATTCTTTAAATATTACTACATATGTACTTTTGTGATTAAAATTATGGTTAATGATGATCATGATGAAATTTTAGGTCTAAGGAATTATTATTTGGAGACATGCATAGAAAAAAATATTATTTTGAAGAATAGTTGACATCCTCATATGGTGTATCTTAAAATCATTTATAACAGCGTTCTTGATGAAGATGGTTTTTCTAGTACTATTGGATATGGAAATTAAAATTTTTATAAAGGTTATTTAATTTTATATCAATGTAGGAAACAATCATGTTTGTATTATACTATAGATTCTATTTTTTGAGAATTATTTTGTTGTTGAGTCCAATGTATCTTTTAAATTTTCATATAATAGGTTCAACCACCTCAATGATAAAGGTTGTTATTTTTTTTGGATAAGATAGAATTTATTCTAGTAACGAAGGGTGTCAAATTGGACATATAAAATCACTATATGGGAACAATCAAGGTTAGTTTCAGTAGTCATAATTTTCACAAAAGGTAATGGGTACTTGTGATGGTATATTCTTATGTTTATGGGCCATTAAAATCTATGACATTCAGTGATGGAATTTATTATATAACTTTTATTGATACTTATTCATCCAAGATTTTGGGTTGTATTTTAAAAGAAAGTATCTAGGTTCTCAATGATTTTATTAATTTTTAGGTTTTAGTTGATAAGGATAAAATGAATGAAGATTAAATGTGTTCAATGTAATAATGGGTGTGAGTACAATGGCTATTATATGAGTATTATAGGAAGGAATGTATTTGAAAACAAAATAAATGTTAACTAAATGGTTTATATGAGTATATGAAAAATATGTTTATGGAAAGAGTTCAATGTTTACATTCAAAATAGATGTTTTTGGTACATTAATGTGGTGAGTATTTACTTAATTATATATATATATATTATCATTTTATCACAAATCATTGTTTTGATAGAAGATACTCTTTATTAATTTAGGATTGAAAAATAGGTCAGGTATAATCACTGATTTGTTTTGGTTTTAAGAGTTTTATTCATGTTCTAACATATGATAGATCCATATTTAATGTTAATAGACGATAGTGTATTTTTATTGGTTGTGAGTATGATGATGTTGGATGCATGTTTTATGATCTTGTTTTGAAGATACTTTTCAAAATTCAAGATGAAGTGTTTATGAAGGATCAAACTATTATATACATGGATATGGGATAAAAATAAAAATATCTCTATTTTTTATGATTTTTTTAGTCTATAGATAATTTATAATTCATGTTTACTTCATTTTATTGACTTTTATTATCCTGTTGATGTGAAAAATGATGTTCATGGTGAATATGTTGGAGTTCATTTTTATGCAGTTCTTATCTCAAAGGATCCAATTACTAGTTTTATTAATGAAATTTTAGTTCCACTTAATAGATCATCTCAACATTGTACCACATCAATATGATATTCACATTATTAGTATTTCCATTGTGTTTAGGGGGGGGGGGACCAAAATCATTAGATAAGTTGATGTAAATTAATTCGAAAGAAAAAAGAGTTGAAATAATGGATATTATAGGAGGTCATTGCATGTAATCCACACATTTTTATATTCAACCATACTATTAATACATAAATATCACATCTTGTTAGATGAATATTCAATAAACTATATTACAATCCATGTCAGAATCATATAAATCTAGTATCTTTGGAAACATGGATACAATAACCACTTTTTTCATAATAGATCTACATCATATCCTACTAAGATATCTATAACTATAACCATTCTTATACATATCATATTTAAATACTTTATTTATATCCAAGGGAAAGAAAACACCCGAACGGGTGAGATCTGATGCTCATTGAGGGTAAAATAGAGATATCAGTGATCAATTAAATATAACATGAGAATAAGGGTATAATAACATGACCATAAAAATATGAAAACCATAAACATCATATCATAGATCATAATCTTGATTCAAGTAATAAATATTTGAAGTTCATAAGACAAGAATCTTGAAGGAACCAAAGAATATGCATTATAGGGGAATGACACTGGCATAAGACATAAGTTTTATGAATACACCTATGCATGGGAGATCAGTTATTTAGTTATGTAAAAGATAAAATATTATCATAGAGGATTGTTTTCACTACTCATTACATCAAATTCTTAGTCAAGTCTTACTCCCAAGACTATCATAGTAGATAAATTCTCTTATTGGAGTGGGTTCACTCACCATAAAAGTCTTTATTATCTCTTAATATATCAATATGTACCCAATTAATTAGAGGGATATATAATTAATAGAACACCCATCATATAATCATAAAAAATTCATATGTGTTCTATAAGATCATTAATAAATCATTATATATCATAACCTATAAAAAAATTGTTTCAGAAAATTTCAACAATTCCCTATTGCATAACCCATCGAAAATAATTAGGTTTCATAAACCTCTCATAATTCAAAATAAAAAAACCATCTAGGGAAAGAATAATGGTAATATCATTTGATCATATCTCTATTAATGAATAATTTACATCAAAGTATGTAATAAAAAATAAACGCTCCTTTAAAAGATCACTTGGATTATTTCTTGATGAAGATACCATTTTCATTTTGGAATGAATTATTTAAAATATAAAAATTATGAAAATATATTGGGATAATTTCTTTGAAAATATTAATATAAATATTTAAATAAATCTTCTAATCATTTATCGATAATTATGTGTAAGAATTTTGTTCATGCTGTGTGTGTCAAAACAAATATTCCTTTCATACTTTTATTAAAAAGTAAAAAGTAACTCATTCGTAAAATGAGAAGAATATCATTTTTAAACCATTTTATAAAATTTTAACCATTAGTAAAAAATGAGTTTAAAATATAATTGAAAAATAAAATAAAAAATTAAAACTTTTTTTGAATACATGGATACATAATAAAATTTATTTTCAATAAAAAAATAAAGTAATTTTTCATTAAAATAATTCTTCTAAACTCAAGAGTACATACTATGAGGAAAATGAGAAGAAAAAATAAATTAAAAAAATAACTAAAGTATAAGAAAATAAAATGGATTTATCCTGAAAGGGTCATATAATTTCCCTTAATGTAAATTCATGCATAAACATTCCTGATTATAATGAGATTGAGACAAAAATCCCTTTCCACTTTGGTAACATTATAATCAATATACTATGAAAGAGAGGAAATTATATGAATATAAATATCCCAATATTTTCAGTAGAAGAATCATAATATAAATTATTTGGAAGTATATACCCCTTATAAAAAACTACTGGTGAATATGGCATGTGTTTCATAGAAATAAAAGTGAGAAAAAGATCACTTACATCAAATTTGAATCATTTTAAAGGTAATATAAACTTAGGTATAATAAATATAAAAATTATTATAATTATATAAAATATCCATTTAAATAATTATAACATCATATATTCTCCAATTAAAACATTTTATCACCTATTTATTAATAAATCGATATTAAAATTATCGTTTCCAAATGCGTATTGTTTCATTTCTCATGATATTTTTCGTTCAGTAGTTTTGGACCTTGTAGATGGATCATGGTTCCATTATATTCATAATTATAAACATGATATTAATATAATATACATTAATTAGAAACACACACACACACACACATATATATATTTAAATTCATCCCTAAATGATAGAGATAGAAAATTAATTTCACGATTCTTGGATACATTATGTCTTTTGTAAGAAAGAATGCTATTTTTACTTTCTGATAGATGAAATGAAAGAAAGTATAATAATAATTAAACATTAAATAATCATTATTTATGTCATATATATGATATTTATTCATTAAATATATCCTTATTACTATCCACTTGAAGTGTAAATGAATAACAAATCACAACGCTTTGTGGAGGTGGAAGTCCACACGTACACACGAGCGACATTATCATTTTACAATGGATTAGAAAATATAAAGGTAGATATGATATTATAATTACTGAATCATAATTATTTCCTAAATATAATATATTACCATTAAACCAATAATAATTACTATCTATTAAAATTGTGATGAAAAATGAATTGAATCACTATATGAAGGCGATATTCCACATTTACATATGAGGGACACTTTCACTTCCCATATGATAGAATAGAGTAGAATATTTTTGGTTAAATAATCATAATAAAATATTATTATATTGAATATAATGATCCTTTTAGGATGGATACCATGGATTTATATGAGGTAGAAGAAGAAATAAATTTAATGTAGTCTGGTAAGATGATTACCACCCTTTGGTTGGTAACCTTTAGATCCTTTTTTATGGTCAATTATAATAGAATATTAAGAAGATAATCACATCTAATTCACGTATGAAAAAGTTGAATATATATTTTTGGAAATTATTTTCTGAGATAAAAGGCTTAATTTGGTGTAAAGGAGAGAAATGAGGGGTTTCCTTTTATAATTGTTGGATACGACACACTTGGAATCTATTAAATGATTAAAATATAATAAAAACAATTTGAAGATAAATGGTTCCATATTGATAGATATTTTAATTTTAGACAGTATAACATAAAAATATCATCATAAATTTATATTTATATAGGTTTTGGTGTCCTTTAAACCTTATATTTTTGCTTAACACCATCATGAACGTATTTTAACCATACCCTTATTAACATCATTTTCAATCATAAGGAGTCATAGTTTTAAATATAAATTAATGATTTTATCATAAATGGAAAAGGGGTATAAAATTTATAAAATTTATAATCATATTTTAACTATTTTAAATTTTTTATTATTTTCTAATAATTTAATGTGAAATTTTTATTATAAAATACTATTAATTTCATTTCAACAAACTATACACATAATTTTACTTTCACAACAACATGAAATTAATGTAATTATAATACAAATATGTGTAATGTATCTAAAATTTTATATTAATCTACAACATTTTTGGGGAACCATAATTCACCTAAAAATATAATTATTATTTAAAAAATCATTTACATGTTTTTTCTACTGCATGTACAAGAACTGTATTACTGTTATGTAAGTATTTATTGTAATTGTTTACTTAGTGAAAATTAACAAAAACAAAAATAATAAAAAATTAATTTATATTTCAAATAAAAAATTATAACTAAACATATCCACTTTTTATCCTTAATAAAATATTAGTGGTATTAAATTAAAGAAACCATCATTTTTGAATTTTCATTACTAAAAATAATTTAAATTTCAATATAAAAAAATAATGGTACCAAAATTCCATATATTATAATTTGGGATTTATATTGTATAATTTATTGCATTATTTGTAATAAATTGAAGTTTTGGGTTTATTGTTTGACCTTGTCACCTGGTTTTAACCCCTTTTTACCCAATTCACCCTTATCAAGGTGAAAAATAATTAACGCGGTTACTATTCATTATAACAAAAATTAAAAGGAACCTATTTAAAAAATATGAAAATTTTTATTCAAAATATGCTATCAATTTTCCAAAATTAATCTCTAAAAGTGGTAGAAACAATTTAAATAAAAATTCATTCAATGCAATAAAAAATAGTTTATAGAAAAAAAATGTTTTTAAGCATAAAAATTAACTTATATCAAAACCATGAATATTTATAATTAGAAAAGAATTAATTATTATTTTTATCAAAATTATTATATTTATCTTTAAGAAGGAAATCAAAAATAAAATGGTACTATTAAATTGCATGATTTAATGAAATGAAATGACAGTGGTTGAGAAATAAGTATTTTTCACAAATCACTAGAAAATAATTCATTTTTTATAATTCTAAAAAATTAATCCTAATTGAATTATAAGTTATTATTTTAAAAAAAATTGTTTTATAAAATAATTTTTCTAATGTTGTCAAAAATTAATTTTAATTTCCACACATAAAATTCAATAAAAATCATTTTTGAATAAAATTATATTTTTAATAATAAACAAAATACTCATAAAATTTAGTTCTTATTTCTTAATAATTATTAAATATATTTCTATTTAGTATGTTAATTTTAAAAATATTTCATAAGTTAGTTACTCATGTTCATAGCCACTAATTCAACGACTATGTTATAATGGTCACATTTAAATTATAATATTTTAATAATATTTCCCAATTTCCTCAAACCTCAGTGTTATTTGTTAAGAAATATATAAAGAATATTATCCTTATAAACTTATTTTTTGGGGTGTAACATTCTTCCACAATTAAATAAATAGTTCACTCATTATTTTATCTTAATCATTAAAGGTTCAATATTTGTAAATAATATAATTGAAAACTCAAATCGTTCATAGGGATAGTAAAACATATTTTAAAAATTGAATTTGAGAAACATAAATGTTACCTATAATAGAACATCTGAATCTCACTATATATGTGAAACAATTATGGGAAGTTAAATTATATAAATTGTGGTGAAAACTATAGTCCAATGACTAATATAGGGTGGTAGAGTACATGTTCATGTGAAAGTTAACGACCCAAAACAAAAAATCTATCATGAGTGAATGAAACATTGATTCATCAGAAATGATCATAAAAGCATAAAATTTTTTTGAATATGAAATTACTAATGTTTAGTAATTATGTTACTTTAAATATAGATAACATAAAAAATTTAAAAACTTAATTTCTTTCATGAACATTTTCATCTATTTATTATGCTTCAATGAATTTCAATTTCATCACTTATTGAATGAAATGAATATTCAATATGATTTTTTCATGACTGAATTAATAAAATTATCTTTTAAAAGATCATAATATACATAAAAAGGATAATTCATTTCTTATATCTCAAGTTATCAAAAGAACCAAAATTTTTAGTAAAACTTATTCAACATGGATAAATAAAATAAATTAATATTTAAAAACTCAATAATAGCACCCAATGATCAACTTAATCTATTAGATAAATTGTTAACCTCAAGAATCAGCCAAAATATGTATGGAAAAAATTAAAACCAAGAAATATAAAATATTGTATTACATTTATCTTCATGATCGACATTAAAAATTATATGTATAAAACATGAAGTAAATCATAATGTCACGTACCAAACATGTGAATACCTTGATTCAATTAAAACATGCAAATAACTTGAATCACTATAAAAACTCAATGAAAACATATATTGTTTTAAAATTTGACACTATCTATATTCCTAAAACAAAATCACATACAGTAGAATATACTCAATAAATCAAAAAATGCAACAAAATTCCTCAAAGATAACCTAAATCACTTTGTCATCAAATTACTTACTAATTTCAGGGTCACCAATACTATCCAATTTACATCATTAATTTTAATAATATATTTACCCCAAATAATGATTATTGACTCAAAATTATAAACACATTATGGGTTATATTTCACTTTACCATGTTTTCTCAAAAAATATCACCTTACCACTAAAACACTATTCTTGGTTATTAGTACCATTCAAAAAATGTTTTTAAATCCCTATATAAAAACTATTTGGGGAACAATCCTTAGAATTTTCTTGATAAGTATAACTATAATATCATTGATAAAACACATGTACAACATAATTCATGTATCCTAATACATACACACTTCAAACCTTTCACTTTAATTATCAGAATTACATAGGTCCTTCCTTGGTCTAGGTGTTAACCATTGGATTATGGAATTGACTTAGAAAATTCCCATGTTCCCCACATAGAAGAAACTAAATTTGTAATAAATTTTTTACTCTATAACCTTTATTTATTCTTAGAAAACATCTTCCCCTTACTTTGATACATTCTCTTGGGTGATCCCTCCAAAATTATTGAGAGGAATAAAATTGAAATTTCTTTCCTCTAAATACATTACCATAAGAACTATTTTAAAATTCAATCTTCCAATTATTTTAAAAGTAAGAAAACTCACCTAATTTTATATTATTAATAATATATCATGATATCTGATTAGGAATGATCATAATGTTTCACCTTAATATTCTAATTTCATTTAGTTTCTCCTGAGTACAATCATTCTATTGTCTATCACATTCACCCTTAAATTGAATCCATCTAGTTGTAACTAATATTTTAAAAGAAAAAAATAATGTTAGAAACAATAATCATACTGGGAAATCATGAAAAATCATTTATATAATGTAAAAATCAAGAAATATTTTTTCCAATATATTAAAACATATATTTAAATTAGGTTATCATTGGTTATTATCTATTCAAACCCTTCATAAAGGCTCATACTGAAAATTTGAATTAGACCAATAATATACCCAGGGTGATTCAAATAATGTGTGTATTAAGAATAAAATCATTGTTCACTAGAATGATAGACAATATATACATAACTGACTATTTTTAGGGTTTTTACCACCAAGATACAACTATTCTAAAACCACATCTACTCATAGGATCCAAACAAGGATTTCTTTCTATGAAAACCACACTCCTTTCATTATCATAACCTAGGAAATTACCCAATACATATGATTATACAAAGGGTTCTCACTAAATTTTTATCATCCTAGTTTCCAAAGGTAAATAATCCTTTCAATGATACCAATTATTAAAACCCATAATTTTCAAACATAAATATATCATCTTATTAGATTTATATTCAGTATATAATGTTATAATCCATACCAGAATCATATAGGTTTAGTATCTTTGGAGTAGTTCATACATAAAAAAGGTATTCATAAGTGATATATATCATCTCTCACCAATATATTCATAACATGAATAATAATTAAAAATAAAATACTTAAAACCTTTCTTTATGACTTGGGGAAAGGAAACATAAGAAATGGCAAGATCTAATTCTTAGTAAGGGTAAAAAATAAAGATATCAATGATCATTGAAACATAACATGAGAATAAGTGTATAAGAAAATGAGTAAAACATTTTAAATCTATACCATGTATATCATATTTCACAACCTTTATTCATGGAATTAAACTTAGCAGTTCATTCTATATGAATCATAAAGGAATCATAGAACATGACCCAAGAGAGCATGAAATTGGAATAATACATTATTTTGTGGAAGATCGATAAGAATGGAAACTAATTTCCTTAGTTATGGATCATATATAATTCTATCATAGTAGATTGGGTTCACTCCCCATTCCATCATAATCTTAGTCATTTTTCACTCCCAATACTATCGTAGTGGACAAATCTCTTTATTGAACTTAGTTCAGTCTCCATTCCAGTTATTATTATTATTTCATGAGGTATCCATATTTACACAATAAATTAGAGGGATATATAACTCAAGGCCCACCCATAAAATAATAATAATCCTTTGATATGTGTTTCATAGGATCATAAAATGATCATCATATATCACAACGCTTGGAAAAGAAATGGGTTTCATAAAAATTTCAAAAAAATACAATAGCGTATCCCTTATAAAATAAATTGGGTTTATAAACATATCATAATCATAATAATAAACAATATATTGAAATAATAATGGTGATATCTTTGTATCATATCCATAGTAAATCATATGTAACATCAAAGGATGTTATCAAAAAATAGAATCCCTTTAAAATATCACATGGAATATATTTTAAAGAAAATATCATTCTCATTTATGAATCAATTATTAAAAATAAAAAACTATTTATGAAATATTATGGTACAAATTTTCATTAAAAATATCCATATAAAATTATAAATCAATATTTAAAACATTGGGTAGTCATAAATGTATGAAATTCTGTTCATGTTATGTATTCTTAAACCAATATTACCTTCCCATTTTCGATAAAAAGTCAAAGGAGATTAATTTTGTAAAAGAAAAAAATATTCACATTAAAAAAGTTTTTATAAAATCAATCATGGGTAAAAAATAAATTTAAAAATTATAGAATAAAATAAAAAAAAAATTAAAAATATTTAGAGAACATGGATATGGAAGAAAAGGGATTGTCGACTGATGAGAGAAATAAATTTATTTTCCTTAAAAATATTATTTTGTCTTGTGAGTACTTAAAGTGTCTAAAATGTAAGGAAAAAATTTATTCTCACAAAATAACTATAGGTTAATAAAAATAAAATTATTTTTCAGAAATTGATCAAATAATTTCCCTCAATGAAATTTTTAGCATAAGAATTCCTGGTTAAAATGAGATTTAAACACAAATCAATCACCACTTCAGTAAATTTTGATTAAAAACCTCATGAAATAGAGATAATTATATGGATATTAATGTCCTAATGATTTTTATTATAATAATCATATAAACCATTCATGTCAACTATATACACCACATAAGAGAAAAAATTGGTGAATATGGAAGGTGTCTTATAGAAATAAAAATGAGATGAAAATCCCTCACTTGATTTTTAAATTGTTAAAAAGGTTATTTAACCTCCTTTAAAATTAATTTTAATTTATATTAGGTCTATAAAATAGTCACATAAATAATTATAAAATCATATTTGATAATCTTATAACATTTTAACATTGACTTATTAATAACTCGTCAATATCATCGTTTCTAGGCTTAACTATTTCATTTACGATGAGAATTTTGGTTTGGTGGTTCTATCCCTTTTACATGGATCACAGATAAGACATCTAAATTTTTTAAAACATGGTATTAATATAATATAAAATCATTATATATATATATTCATCCATAAATGTTATATATAGAAAAATTAATTGCACCGCTCATAGATATGGTGGGTCGTATGCATGCCAGAACGTTGTTTTGACTTTTGAAGGACATAATGAATGAAAGGTAAATAAAAATTCACCTTTATATAGAAATTATTATATCAATAATATCATATATATTCCTTAAAATTATCATTATTAATATTTATGTAAATAGGAAATGAAAAATGAATCACATCACTTTGTGGAAGCGATGGTCCACACATACGCATAAGAAATACTATTGTTTTCCAAAAAATTGGAAGACAAGAAGGTAGACATGATATAATAATTATAAAAGAATAATTATTTCATATATATATAATATATAAACTTTAAACCCATATTAATAACCATCCATTAAATATGGTGATGGAAGATTAATTATATCACTATGTGGAGGCATTACTCCACATGCAAACACGAGTGATAATTTCACTTCCAATTTGATGTAATAAAGGGGGATATTGGTGGTTAATTAAACATAATAAAATTTATGTATATTTAAGATTATAAATAATTTATTTTATTATTAATAGAATATATTTATAGGAGGTATAATAAGAAATAAATTAAAAGGTGTTAGGTAAGACGTTTAACTCTCAATCATTTAGCCAATATTAGATCAATTCTTATGGACCAAATGTGCCTTTAATAAGACTAGAAACACTAATTCATTGAAATGGGAGTTAATAAGATATTTTTATAGGTCATGGTTGAAAAATAAGGCTCCAAATTAGGTAAATAAGAGAAATGACGGGAGACCTTTTATGTGGAGCGGAAAGGACACACATAGAATTTATTAAAAGGTTAGAATATAATAAAGCCATTGTCAAGAAAAATGATTCCAAATGGATAGAAATTAAATTATGAGATAGTATTTGGTATAAATAATATCATAAAAAAATATTTCTATATGTTTTTGTGTCATGTTAAACCTTATATATTGGTTTTACCCCTTCATTAAGTTATTTTAACCTTAATTGTGGTAACACCTTTTTCAATTTTAAAGGATATAATATTATTTATAAGTTATAAATTAGATTATAAATGGATAACATGTGAAATTTTCAACCATTTATAATCCTTATTTCCTATTTAATATTTTTATGATTTTTAAATAATTTAATTAAATATGTTTATCATAACATACTATTAATTTTATTTTAAGAACTATTCACATTATTTGACTTTGAAATCGTCATAAAAAATGAAATTATAATAAAAAAATTAAAATTATCTCTAATATATTATATTATTATGTAAATTTAGTTTCAAACTATAACTCACTAAAAAATATTACTTTTAGAGTACTTACAATCATTTATATAATTTTCCTACTGCATGCACAAGAAAATCATATTACTTTTAGAGTTTTTACAATCATTTATATAATTTTTTGAATGGATATTATAATTTATATTTAAAATAAATATTTACAACTAAACATATCCTCTTTTTATCCATATGTAAACAATTTTTATTTATTAAACTCAAGAGACTGTCATTTTTGGAATTTTCATAACTAAAAATAATATAAAATTAATTTTCCAAGGAAAATGACAAAAAAATGAAATATATTAAAATTTTGGATGTATATGATAAATTATATTATATAAAATGAAATAAATTTCAGTTTTGAATTGATTTTTAGACCATATCATGTTGTTTTAACTCGGTTTTACCAATTTTACCCATAATGAGGTGACAAATATTTACCAGTTACTATTCATAATGACCTAAAATAAAAAGAAAATATTTACAAAATATGATCATTATGATTAAAAATTTGGTATCCATTTTTCAAGATTCGATCACTATAGTTTTTATAAATAACTTTTGATATTAATTTTTAAAACACAATGACAAATAGTTTTTAGAATTAATGTTTTCTTTAGCATAAAAATTAACTTATTTAAAAATCATGAATATTACTAATTATAAAAGAATAAATTAGATTATTTTGAATCAAGTGTATCATATATAACATTAACAACAAAAACAAAATATACTTTACATTTTATATTACTTTATTTAATAAAAAAAATGGCATTATGTTGAAAGTTTGTTTTTTCACCACTTAAAGAAAAATCGACTATTTTAGAAAAATCCCAAAATTTCACCTAATGTGAATTATAATATGTTCATATCAAAAAATTATATATATTTTATAAAATAAAATTTCTGGAACTGGTAGAAATTAATTATAATATCCTTTCAAAAAATTCCAAAAAAATCATGTCTTAATAAAATTCTCTTTTCGAAGCATAAAATGACTTTTGTAAAAATTGAGTTATTAATTCTTAAAAATTAATAAATACATATGTATTGATTAGGAATATTATAAATTTATTTTCTAATACGGATACTAATATTCATACCCTCTATTTGAATGTATATTTTATAATTATCACATTTAAATAATAATATTTTTATAATATATCTCAATTCACTTAAAGCATGTTGTTGTTTGTTAGGAAATATATCAAGATTATTATTATATTAATCTAAAATTTTAAAGTGTTACATTTATAGATGATAAAGTTACCTTAGGATAAAATACATTTTTAAAATCAATATACTTATCAGATTTATAACATAGAATCCAGTCATGTTCCAAAATATAATGAAAGGTTATTTGTCAAATATTTTCATAAAAAAAATTTATAGAAAAAAGTAACCACATATCTTTAAAATGTATTCCATTAGAGATACTATTTTTTAAAACTAATTGGGATCCATAAATTGAGTATATATATGTGATGAAGACATTCCTGTATTATGATTTTAGGGAGAATATTAATACATAATATCCCTAAGGTTTTAATGAAACTAGTAAAGAAGATTATGTATATAAGTTTATAAAGATTTTATATGGTCTGAATGAAGCTCTGAGGTAGTGGTATAAAAGGGAAGAGTCAATCATTTTAATCAAGGATTCTGGAATAATTCTTCTTGATCATTGTTCTTTTGTTCAATTTTTATATGTTGATTTTATTTTATTTCTACTTTATGTTGATGATATGCTTATTTCTAAATATAATTATTTTATAATTAATAGAATATAGGAATATTTTTATCAATATTATTTATGAAGTATTTGGGTTTAGTGGGAAAAATTTATAGAATGATTATCTACCATTACATAAAGACTAATATATTATGGATATCTCAAGATAGATAAATTGAGATTGTGTTTTATATCTTTTCTTTAGATAAATAAATTTTTTCCATTTATCATGTTACATTAATTTTTAGGTTTATTTATATTTATAAACCTATTACTAGTGTCTAGAGAGATTATATTCAACACATAACTTTCTTTATTGGTTTTTTGATTTATGAGATCATATATTATAGAGAACATATAACTTGCATAATTGGCATGGTTGGTCCTTTTTCTATCAAATATAGATAGAGAAAATTAGAGATCATTGAATTATATTTTTTATATCCTAATGGTACTTATGATCAAATAATTTATTTTGGTATTGGGAAATAAATGATTTTTTCTTTAATGTTTTAGATATTAAAGGTGGTATCGATTTGAGGAATTTAATTATAGGATATTTAATAACTTTTTTCTAGGGAATGATATTATGGAAGTCTTCATTATAGAGATGTATTTTTCTATATAACACGGAGTATGATTTTATTTAATCTAAAATGGAATGAAAATAATTACTATAGATAAATAATTTTCTTTATGAGATCAATATTGATAAGGAAGGGTATATTTTATTTTTTTAAATTCAAAGTGGTTTCTTTTGGCACATAATCCTTCTTTTAATGGTAGATTAAAACTTATCGATGTGAACTATAATTAGATATGGAATTTACATGATTTTTGAAAGATTGAGCTTTCAAATATTCACATAGAAGATAACAGGTTAAACATGTTGATAGATATTCTGCAGAAAGTTAAATTTGATATTTTTACATTGATTTCAGGGTTAGTGGTGATCCATAATTCTGTTAGAGGGGGTATTATTATATGTTATTCTCTATATTGGTAGAATGTAATAATATTTATAGGGAATGTATTCATATTTTTGAATTAGTATGTATTTTTTTATGGTGGATATCTATTTTCAATTTATATTTTTTAAAATAAAAGATTTTTGTGGCACTAATTTTTTTAGAAAATATGTTTTTCTAAGGGATTTTTCATGGGTGAATGGTTATTATAAAAAATATGGATTTATATTTTCATTAATATGGCGGGAAATTCTTATACATTGATATATTTTTATTTATGTTCTATTTTTTCAGATCATGGTTATGTTGTAGCACCTATTTATTTAGAAAATGAACATTATATCAATATAGTCAAATTTATTATTTTCTCATATTTCATAGATAATGTTTTTTATTAGATCTAATTTATTTAATATTTTCCTACTAGTGATTTTTACTAATTATAGAGTAATGTTTTTGATATCTTATTTGTCTTTAGGGGTCTCTACTCTATATTCTTCAATTTTAAGTTGATTATTTTATGGACTAGGTCTTATGGATTTTTCATTTGGGGGGGTTATGTTAAAAAATTCCTAGTATCAACATTTAATTATCTACACATAGTTTTGTTCTATTGAACATATGATAAATTTAAAAAAAATTAAGAGGGAAACAATTTTATTTTAGTGTTTATCTTTTTTTGTCATTCACTTTCAAAATCCCCTCATATCACCTTTCAAAACAGTAGTGTCATATTATATGATTTTTTTTCATTTTATCAACCTATGATGATGATAACCTCTCTTCTATTTTATTTATCTTCTTCCTCAGATTCTTTATTTCTCAATATTTGTATATATGTATTTTGTTTTTTATAGTAAGTGTGTAAATAACTATTCACATTTTTTTAATTATTTTTATGAATTCGGAGTTTGTATTATCACATATTTTTTTAGTTTGTTAGAGTCAATAGGTTTAGCTTCCACATGGTAAAATTAATTTCTATATTTTTATTATATATTCCATATATTTATAGTGTTATATGTGTGTTTAATCATTTGTTTTAGAATTATTAGAAACAAAATTAAATCTATATATCTTTAGGCCTTTGAATTCAGACTATCCCAAAACATGAGAATTTTGAAACCCAATCCTTTAAAAGATTGAATTCACAATCTGTGACACTTTCATCAATGATTATATCACATTTTGTTCCTAATGAAATCATTAATTCCTTAGATTCCTTTTCTCTTACTCATGACATAGGTGATGAATTCATATATCATAAGTGATTATGTGGTATATTTCACTATCCACATGAAACAAGGTTTTGTAAGAGTAATTCGATATACCATATAGTAATATACCATATCAATATTTCTTTCTAAACATAAATGTTTCCATTTTATATTATGAATGTTTCACTACAGATTATTATCTTATGGTGAGATACATCATGTTATTTTTATTTACTATTATTTCATTAGAAGAGAAATCTATTTTCTCACTATTTATGGTATCCAACATAATAGTTCTACTATTCTGTTTGTATTTCTAACAAACAGGTGTATGTAGTTGTATGGTGTTTCTCTTTATATCACAATATTACCATCCATCAAGGTTTTTCTCCTTACATTGGTCACCACATCACACTACTATTAAATTCCTACAACACCTTGCTGGATTCATTAGATCACATTGCTCATAATATTAACAACACACAATCTATTCCAAATTATTCTAACTTGTGAGTTACTTTTCTCCCATTTGAACTAAATTTTTCATTCATATTGAATGATGTTGAACTATACCAAAGCACAATAGTCCAGCTTCACCTTCCAATTTTTTACATAGTTTCATTCTTCTAAAAAATGTTGGTTTGTTGTATTATGATATCAAGTCTTTTTAATTACAATCACTACTAGATATCTTTGTTTTAAAAGAATGCATTTCAGGAATTATTATTGCTAAAATAGAATTGATGTTTCCAGTGAAAATAAATGTTTGGAGGTTTTAACGGTAAACAAACTAGCACAAATAAAATATAAAAACTATATAAGCATGCTTCTAGATAAAAAACACACTGAAATAACCAAATAAATAAAACAGAAATAAACTAAAAATTGATTTTCATTATATAAATTTTAGTAAATTGTAATAAATTTGATGGGTTTATTATAATTATTTATAATTTCTAACAAAATAAAACAAATCCCACTCATATGAATCCAGGTGGCCCTACATTCCACTTACCATCGTACCCCTTTTTAATAGGGCCCTACCTTTCTTCTAGTTTTTGAAAACACCACCCAAAACTCATAGAAAATAAGTGAATACCCATAATAAAAACCAATTCAAATTTCAGTATTAATATAAAGAAATAAAGAAATCATAAATATAATAAAAAAATCATATATAATAAATTAATAATAATAATGAAAACATGAATGATAAAAAATAATAAATAAATAAACAGGACAACATAATAAAAAAATAAAACATATTATAAAAGTAATACAACAATCCAGACATATTTTATCAATTTTGATAATGGGTTTACTTTATTTATATTGGTTATACTATGTATTACATTTATGTGTATTTAACTAATTTATCTCACAAATTGATAATAGATCATCGTCCAAAAGTACAAAAAAATATGAAAAAATTTCTTTCCTAATAATGTGAAGCACGTTTTGATCACAAATTCAAATTTTAAATTGAAAACCTTCACTTTCAGTTGTACTAGTCACATAAAATATTGGTTTCACATTTGATTAATTCATATACATAATAGATTAATAAATAATCAATTATATAAAGTATCTTGATAAATCTAGTAAATTTTTATTTTTTTATGCGATTCATGATTTGAACTAAAATGCCGGTATTAAATTAAAACATTAACATTTAGTCATACTGATCACACCATGTATCAAATTTATATCAGATGAATTATTACACATTAAAAATTAATTATCAAACTTTTTTCAAAAGTATCAAGACTATATAAGTTTGTTTTATTGGTTCTGACATGTGATACATGTTTTGAAATAAAATGATTATTTAAATTAAAAATAAGTACTTTTATTCATATTATACCCAAAATGTTGCATATTGACTTGTGGTTATTATTTCGAATAAAAAATTAATTATTTAACTCTTTTATATGAGTTCCGTTACTTGGTTTTGAGTATGTGATGTGTGTTCTGAACTAAAATGTCTATTGGAAATAAAAAAACATTCGCGTTCTGTCATACCAAACACATCGTGAGTTTGGTTATTGTCAGTTTAATTACAGTATTTTAAAAATGATTTATATATATTATTTGTAATGTATCAAGATAATCCAAGTGATTTTTTTCATTGATTATGTGATTCTAGTCGTGGACTAAAAAGTTTTTTATACTAAAAGCAAAAAATTGTAGTCATAATGACCACAACTTGTGTCATATTGACTTGTGATTAATTTTTACACATTAAAAATGAATCAAGGATCAATTTACTAATTCATCATAAAAATCTGAGTGTGTTATCTATATTTTGAGTATGTAACACATGATTTTAACTAAAATGAAACTTATTAATGGAAAACATGAACTTTTATTCATACTGGCCACACCATTTGAATCATGGATTTGAGATTAATTATTACATGTAAAAAATGAATTATTGACCTTTATCCAAAATTATTAAGGAAATCCGAGAATATTTTATTAGGTTAGAGTATGGGATGTATGTTATGAACTATAATATTGCTTTTATACTCAAAAATTACACATTAAGTTTTACCGACCATTTTGTATATAATGCTGATGTATATTTTATTATTTTATTTCATAGATGAATATTGTGTCATTTTTCTAAAGTATAAATACAATCTTGGTGTTTTTATTTAGTTTCCATGACATGATATATGTTTTAACTAAAATGAAATTTATTTCTACCACAATATAATATCATAACTAAACTTTATATTGACATTACCATATTAAAAAATTTATCCATATGATTTCCTTTAAGATCTAAACACCATCATAATCTATTCTTAGTCATCTTGTTATGAATCAGAATAACTTTCATTTTATCTTGAAACCATTCATTTCTAATCATATCATATGTAGTTTCTCCACATTTGCATTGATGAATCTAAAAAATTTCATATTTTGTTTTATTAATTATTGGTACCATCAAAATTATTTTCGTTTAATTTAGAATAAATTCATTAAATCTAGTAATAATGATGAATTTTTAATTAAACTAAAAACAATCATATATTCATAGTTTTTAAAGGGTAAAATATATTTAGAAATAATTTTAAAGAAATAAATTTATTTTATGTTTAATGTTTTATAAATATATATTTATAATTTTTTTATATTATATAATTTATGGATTAACTAGAAAAATCCAACACCAAATGGACGATTTTCATGGATTGTAGGTCTGATGCTAGAAATTAAATTGTGGTGAAGTGTACATAAGACTTCAACTAGTATTTTTGACATTTCCTAAAATTGTAATACTTTGGAATTGTTATTTTTTAAGAATTCATATTGGTTTCACAAGACTTTAAAACCATACTATAAGAATTTTTAGAATCACATAAAACTTTCTTTTTAGGTTTAAAATACTTCAAATAGAATTTTTTTCACAATTAATAATTGATAAAAGTTTATCCAAGCCATTTCTGAATACATTATATGTAACATAATACATTAATATTTATAATATTTTGGTCTTTTCCAAAATTCATTAATGTGAATGAGTGTAAAGCATTACCTAAACATTCTAATTCCTTTTTTTTTCAACATGCATGACTCTGATTAATATTGTATGTCTCTTTTTACTAAATATGATTTTGTGTGTAAGACTATAAAAATGTGTAATACTTTAAAAGCCACAATGTACTTGTGAGATTCATCATAAGGCTTCCCAAGAGAATAATAATTTTATATTTTTCAAATTCTAGATAAGAGAATTAAAATATGAAATTTCCTAAAATAATTTTGAAAATATGAAAAATTAAATCTTATTCCTATAGTATGATCAAATAATGGAATACGATTATGATATTACAAGAATAAAGCACCCAATTTGTTGATTGATTAGAAGTCCATATGAAGAAAATATAAGGATAATAATGTTTGAAAGGTTATTTTTGGTGGAATCTAAACCCTCAAATGATAGATGTGGATTCCATTAGAGTAAATAAAATTTAGGTAATGAAATACAAGTTGATTTTGTAGGGATTTCACTTAGTCAGGAATAAGGGTAATAAATTTCTCGTTACATGTATGGTACCAAAGTATGAAAAGGAATTTTTTCATTTGACTAATCTTATAAAGGGGATAATACCTACTGTATAAGGGGTTTTAAACTAATTAGTTGGCTAAGATTGTAGAGAGATTCTACCACTGGGGTTCTTTTTTTATTTTTTTATTTTTTAGGCCCTATCTAATTATAGAACACTAGACCCATAGTGGTATAGAGATTGATTCTTCCCCTACCCCAAAAGATTAATAATTTGATAAATTATTAATTTAGATATGCTATATTTCTATAATTTTTTTATTAACTATGAAAATTGGAGGTTTCCATTATTATTCACATTTGAATTATTATTATCTTATTTGTTTACAAAAATATTCAACCTAAACATTATTTATTACTCATTATATGGATGGTAGTGGAGATAAATTTTGAAGTGATTAAATATATACAATCACCAGTCTAGGAAATAATAGTAAATATAATGATCATTAAATTAATATATTTTAGCCTAAATTACCAAGTATGGGTGATTAATTAAGATTTTAGCTGATTATATATATAGAGAGAGTATGGGTTATTATTTAATAGGTAGTAAATGTGAATATTTTAGGTTATACTACTTCTTTTAAAGTTAACTTTCAAAAAATCATTACTTAACTCAAACCACTCAAACAAATATAGTATAATTAGTTTAGAAACACACACTGAACCCATAGAATACAAAATAAAATACTAAAAAACCTTCTCCTCTCAAAAGGAATCCAGATTCCCACAATTTACTACATTTTACATGGGTTGATTTTTTTCCTATGATAGTCGTGGTAGTTACCTCATCAACCTAGCACTGTTTTTGGAGGAGGCGTGTGAGTGTTATGTCTTTATTTTATTTTTTAATTGATTTTGATACATTACCGGGTGTAGATAAGATCACTTATTAAGTTTTTATTTTTATGTTTAATTTATATTATTATCTATAATTAAAAATTCAATAATCATTGAATTAGTGGAGAGTGATTTTTTCATTATCCCACTGCAAAAATATTCATCCACTTATATTTCCTCTATAGCTATATTTTGTAGTAAAAACATATAATCAAATCTATCTCAATAGAATAGAACACATATATAATTGTGTACATAAGATTTCAATAATAATAATCAGTTTTTCCAATAGAATAATACACATGGATTTTAACTCAAAACTAGAATGATCTAATTGGTGACTAAGTTTCATTTGTGTCAGACAACATCAATCCATGAGGATTCCCAGAAGCTTAGATCAATTCAAATGTTTTCTCATTCTCCCTAGATGGATGGGTTTAGGAGTGTTTGTAAAATATATATCCTTTAGGAGACACTACTTGTGATGAACCTTAAAAGTTCCTTTCTTTATAAATTAATTCCAATTTCAAGAAGTAACAACCTAAAAATATAAATATATGGAATTGTAAAGAATGTAGAGAAAATATATATGAGTTTTTTTCAATGATTATATATGTTTGAATCATATTTCATGCATCAACTTTTTGAATACCTCTATTTCTTAGTAATTTCCTACCATCGCCTACTGGAAAATGATAAGAACCTAATAGATGCATCATCCAGAGGAGTACTGATTATAAACCAAACATATGAATTCAGAAAACTTATAGATAGGATATCATATAAAATTCAATAATTCAATACAATATCCACTAAAAGATAAGTACATGCGTTAAGGAGTTCCAACTCTCCATTAATTGAATTTCAAATTGCATAACTAATTAATCTTATGAGATAATTATTTTTAAAAAACTGTCATGAAATATCACTATCTACACCTCCAATTTTTTTTTTGATTTATTCTATTATGTGGGGATTTTTATTGATATCTATACACAAGTGTAAGTGATTAAAAACAATGTGGAAATATTCCAATGGTAGTACAATAAAAAACCAACAATTAACCAACAATTCATAAAATACTCTACAATTCAAAATAAAGATGGAAATTAATATCTAGAAATTTCACCCTTCTATTAGAATTTCAAATCGTCATACCTACCACCGGTATTCCATAGAAAGAAATATCAACCCCCTATAGTATACCAACCTCAAGAAATGACCCAAACACCCTACATTAAGGACATACTTAGATAGTTTGTAAGATCCTATGTTAATTAAAAATCCACACTTACACCTCATAGATCATAACTAATGTTGATTAAATATTAGTTTAGGTAGATAATTTCAGCTCTAAAAATGTTATTAAATTAAGCATTAGGTAAGAATTTTTCCTAATAAATTCATAACCCAAAAGTAAATGTTATTTTAATCTCTTTATGAAATGGTATGTAAGTTATGAATTGTTAATAACCACCAACGGTATCCGAATATTGAAATGGATATCCTTTAAATAAAATAACATGCCCCTATAGGGATAGAACATGAAGTTCCTCTTAAGACACTAATAGTAAAGAATGATAATGGAAAATATATGGTGGAAGATCTATCTTAAACCCAACTTCCATTCCCATCAATAATAAACCCATCCAAGAGGACCAGTGATGAGTCCCTACAAAAATAAATGATGTAAAGATAAAATAAAGTGTAAGTTAACATCTCAGTGCTAGAAAAAATAAATAAAATCCCATGATAAGTAAATTTTAGTATAGAGATATAGACCAATAAAAGAAAACTACAAGAAAAATAAAAAGTTAATTAGGGGAGGAAATATTTATACTCTAATAACCTAACAACTATCTTTTAAATTTAAATACATGGTTACTTTTACTAACCCTGAAACCATATGAGATCTTAAATTTTATAATTTATCATATGATATAAGAGTATAAATTAATGTTGTGAATTAATGATATTATTCCTCCCAATATATAGGATAAATTGAGAACAATTATGTTTTTGTATAACTAGAAAATTGAACTACTTCTTTCCTAGTAAGTTTATTCAAGGATGTGTTCATTAGAGTGAATGAATTATTATACCCAATTGAATTTTTAAATCCAAAGCATAGAAAAATAAATATGTATAACGTAATCTCTTATCATCTCATGTAGGATATTTTTTAATACTATTAAGACAATAATAAATTCTCATGAAGGAACATTTTCATTGGAATTTTGAGGGGAAACAATAAAATTTAGTATTACAGATTCTATGAAATACCCTTAAGAATAATATTATATTATCACACTATCTCATTAAGAATTTCCTTTTTTTTTCTGAGGAAGAATAAGAAATTCCAAAAAAAGCAAATAAAGGGAAACCCTAGAATCCCTAAATATGTTTGAATAATCAAATTTATAAAATTAATTAAATCTAGATTTGTATTTATGTGGGGATTAGTATGGAGATTTAGAACAATAATACTATGATAATTTTCTCATGTACTTCACTGATAAATATATTTTTATTATCCATGTAGATGGTATGGGAAACAGTAAGTTAATATCATCACTACAACACCCACCTAAATAAAAACATAATATATTATAAAAAAATATAAAAAAATGAATTTCTAATGAAAAAATGTGAAAATTATTGTGATAGTCTCAAATAATAGGGCACCTATTCAAGAATAACAATTTTGGACCAGTTTAAAATAAAATATTTAGACCCTAAACAAGTCATTAGGATACATCCTTGCGATTAGTCCCACAATCATTGTGCTATAGATCCTTTTTGAAAATGAATGAAATCCTATGAAACATTCCCAAAGAAGACTCAACCCAACCATTATATAAATTTTTAAAAAATAAAATTTATTTATTTTTAGAAGTATTAATCATATACCCTATTTTTAAACACATACTGGTTGAGCCTATTCATATTGTACCTAAAAACATGAATCTACGTTATGAAAAATTAGAATAATGAATTATTTCCCCAATATGATTTAAAATAATTAGAGGGCCAATATTGAGTATATGAAATTGAACCATGTGAATTCAAAAACACACTTTCACATCCCTTTTGCAGATAAAATTTTATAAAGTCTTTATGTTAAAAATTCAATAATTGATAATTGAAAAAAGAAATTAATTTTTTTAGAATTATTAAGATAGATGAATAATTGGTGGAATATATTATAAATTTCATATATGAAGTATCAAGGAAGTGTGGAATGGAACTTCTGAATAAGAATATTATGGGAGAGGGATTTGGAATGTTGTCACTTCTTAAAATAATAATTCCTCTAAGTTCCATTCATTTTACAATCCTAAAGCATTATTTTTTTTATTCCGTGGAAGTGTAACCCTTATGAACATGATGACAATCTATTGTTTATACTTGGGGGAGTGATCAATACACTAATGTTAAAAATTTAATTCTTGAATTTTATTGAATTTAAACCTTTGATTACTGTTAATTTATAATAAGTGGTATAAATATGGTAATAATTTTTAATATGTAATTATACTAAAAACAACCTAAAATTAATAGTATTCTAGTGATTAGTTTATTTTTGAATTATTTGTAAATCAGTACATTGATTTTTAATTTAAAAAATTTATAGTTTCCAAGTGAGGATTGAATTTTTTTTCAATGAATAAATGATAGAATGGATAATAATAAATATTTCATTTATGATGATGCTTATACTATTGTTATGGATTCAGGACATGGAATTGGATTTCATTCTTGATCATCAATTTTAAGTCCATAGGTTTATGAATTTATTTCCATATTTGATGGAAAATGTAATCATCCATTTTATTTCTATAAATTGGAGAACTATTCTTAAATACTATATGAAACATTATAAAAGATATATATATAAATAAATATGTTTACAACATGAGAAAATATTAAATATTGAGAATTCCAATATAAAATATATATTATTTTGTCACGAATAATTCTAGTAAGACTATACATTAAATTGTTATTACCCAATTAGATTTTAGAAGTGTTTAAGGAACAATAAATATTTTTAAATGTTTTAATTGACATACATCAATCTGTTATTTTTATAAGATATTTCAAAAAAATTGAGCAACCATTGATAATAGTGGGAACCATGTCACTACCCGGTGGTGCCTATTTAGCCACAACTATCCATCCATAATGATAGAGGTTTGAGAAAAACCATGCTCACATTGAGGTTGGGGTTCACATATGAAGTGCACCCATATGAGGCATATGGTACTTGATGGTTGTTCTGAACTGGGGAGGGGTTTTCTAAATGTGAATAAAAGCTTGTCGTGGTGAAGTGGTCAAACAGTTGATGTAGTGTTGTCTACTATTAGTGGCACAAACCTAAGTAGGGAATAAATGTGGGTAAGCCACATTTATTTGAAATGTTCATCCATTTTTAAATTATATTCATATGATATGGACAATCTAATAGATTATACCTCTTCCTATTGATTGTGTCCACATCATTATATACTTCCATTAAGTAGGATTTTCAATATATGAAGATATTGTGCACACATTTTCCAGACAACCGCATGATGAAATATTTACTGAACACATTATTAAAAGATAACTTATGAGTAACTCAAGATACTACAAGTATATAAGAAATTTAATGAGTATTAAGAAATCTATTTTGATCCTATGGTGAGTATATTGATGAAAATTGTCTCATTAGTGTAGATACACCTACTATATGAAGATAACTTGGCCTACCATGAGCTATGGTGAGATTTCCAAGATAAAACTTTAGGTATTTTCATCAAAACCATACTCAAGAAAGGTATATGGAGATAGCATATTAATAACATGAATCTATGATATTCTCATACCTAACACATAGTTTTTATCATGGCCATTAAAAAAAGAGTACCTGGATTAAATCTCAATTACATAAACTGATAAAGATTATATGATACATAAGATTTTGTGACATGTGATATTGGGCATGCATAAAATTTCTCTGCCACACATGTGAATTGAATAATTATAGGTATTTTGGGTTTTTGATTGTAGTATAGAGCTCAAACCCATTGATGCGATATAGTGTTTATATACCGCGAGTACAGAGATCATGTCAGGATTTCATGGATAAGTTCCCATGATGAATAAATAATGTATAAATCTTGAAGTCATGTGAGTGATATATATAAAATATTATACGCACGAATCAAAGATATTGAACCATGTCTAGGTTCTAATTTATTTAATATGGTGAAATATACTAAATATCATTTATTGAAATGATGAAGCTATGATTTTCCTTATTTCTAAACCACATGATATTATGAGGCCAGAGTTCTTTGGGTATCAAATAAGTATACATATAAATATAATGAATCCATTATTATATTTATTTATATGTCTCATTAATAAAGGATATGAACCAATATTTTCAATAATTTAAATGAGAATGTGATAAATCAATATTACGTGAGGGAAAATATAGGATTCATTTGGATGTTTTTAAATAGATATTTTATGATATTTAAATTAGATTAAATTATGAAGACCTGACTGGTTATTGATGAATACTTAAAGTGAATTTTAATTCCATGAATCATGTTAGATTATAATTAATTAAAATCTTAGTAATCCAAAATAATGATAAATAAAAACAATTTTCAATAACTCCATAAAAATGTTTACATGGGTATCAAAGAAGGGATTTATAATTATAGTGAAAAATATTAAAATATTTATGGGATTTCATAGAACCTAATAATTTCCATTATAAAATAAATATAAGAGTAAGATTATAGGATAAAAATTACCAGAGAAGAAAAATGCATGCATGAGTATTCATAAAAATTACTCAGATCATTCTAAATCTGATTGATTTTTCTAACCTATTGTGTTAATCACTATTTATTTCTAATGATGTTCTTGAACGATGTACATGTGTGGACCTGCTAATTCATTTTGTTGGGAAGTATTAATCTCATCATGATGTGAAATTCCTTATTTAATGGATCATTATTTAAAAAGTTAATTCCCTACCAGTTGATTTTGGAATTCATGTCAATGGAGTGGATTCCTTTTTGGAAGTATATTTTTTAAGAGAAAATTGTAGTATCTATATTCATAGGACTAGACTATACTTGGTTATAACAAATTGTTTACTATAGTGTAGAGTCCATGTCTGGTATATAACCAGCATTGAATGAAGTATCATTTGAGGCCAAAACTTATAAATCATATACAGTGATATCTTTCATTTATTAAATACAAAGGTGGAGAGGACTATAAAATACATTTAGTGGATCAAGAACATTAATGTTTTCAAGAGGTGAATAAAAAAAAATAATTAATAAAAAACAATTGATTCAACCTCCACCCCCATCTTCATGGTCTATCTAGATTCGGGCTCTATAAGTCATATAAAAACAATGATCCCCTCAATATATCCAAAAGGAATTATAAGAATTTGAAAATATAAACTTAGTCAACAATTGATATGTTCCATCCATCAATGAAAATAATTATCAATGGTAGGGGAATATGATTCAACCATATATTCATTCATTTGTTTTAGTGGTTAGGTATGTAGTGAAATTTGGGTTTCTACTCAATAATGTAGGTATTAATATGGATTAGTATTATAGGATAAATATAGACTTAGATTGAAAGGGTCAAAATTACAGCTTAATGTCTCTATTATATATTGAATATACCATGTTCATGGGTCATACAACACTAAATAAAAAATTAGAATAATTAAAATGAAACAATGAAGGTAATATTATATTAAATGATGCCAAACTACAAGTATTGATGAGATAATTTTAGGATATAATGATGAATTGTGGTGACTCTGTTGATGTATAAATTACAAGGGTTAATGAAATTATAAATAAAATATGGGGTTTTAGGTAGAATCTAGAATGTTCTATCATTGTTACAAAAAATAAAGTTGGAATTTTTTAGATTAGTTTGATTAAAAAATATCATCCTATGAAGAAATAGAGTATTTTACACTAAATCTATTACACATCATTCACCTAGCTTATGATATACAGAAAAATAAATCTTTCAAAAAGAAAAAATAGATGAGATATCCATTGAAGTTATGATAAATGTGTATGTTAATGTTGGAAAATATGTTGAATCATGTAATTCAGATGAGGATAATGTGGATGAATATCTAAACCAAGTCCTAGATCTTTTATCATATTCCTTAATAAGGGGAACATAAAGTCAATCGTAATAATTTTATGAGATATTATTATTGTGATGGTATTTGTCATAGTGATAAAAAAATCTGAAGAAGTAGGTTGAAGAATTTGAATCTATAGATGGGGTTGAAAAAAAGAAAAATAAGAAGGAGAGTGAAAAAATGGGTAATTAGAAAAATGAAATAAATTATGAGAAAAAAGGAATAAGAAAACTCAATTTTTTCATAAAATAATATGGTAAACATTATTTCTCAATTTGAAAAATTATTTGATTCATCAAGAATTGATGATAAATAAGGAACTAATATTGATTGGGAGATAAAAGGTAATTTAAAAAAAATTAAATAGATTACACAGCTCAAGAAAGAAAATTGAAAAGTGTTGATGGAAAAAAAGATAAGGTGGGTGAATAAAAAAGGATTTTATCTTCACGAAAGTAGAATATGTTGATGATATCATGATTCAAAAAAATAAGAATAACTTAATAAGGAAAAATGATTTGTGATATTGAAGAAAAATCAGTTAAAAATATAAGGATCTGTTTGAGATATAAACCATATGTGTAATTGTTCAACATAATTTGAAAAAGTATATAAAATATTATAACAAATCAATAGAGGTTATTGTTGAATTTTTTCATGCTTTTGAGAAACTGGGATCTAACTAGAAAAAAAAATCTTCAACTAATCTTATTCATGTTAAATATTTTGTCACTAATAGTATAGGAGAAAAACACAAACCAGTTCTTACCTAGAAGGCTCATGAGAGATACTCTTCCCCATAATAGGAATAATGAATACCAAAAATTCCACTTACAATTACCTAAAAGGAGGATCAGTTTGCTGCAACATAACAATAAAATACTTCTTGATATATTACCCATGAATCAATAAGATTAATGTTTCAAGAGTTTTGTTGGTATTGTGGAAAGAATGGGAGCACATCCTGTTATTTCTAGTTAAATATATCTATTTCAATAAATAGTAAAGAATCAAGGGGGAGTTTTGATGAGAATGTACAAAAAAATATTTTAGGAGACAACACATGACCAAATCATCACCAAATATTACTATGAAAACTAATTTTACATACTGGAAGACCTATATGGAAGATATAGTTTATAAGGAAATAAGTATTAGGTATGCATGATAAGGTTAGATTTATATTTTTTCTATAATGTGAAAGGGAAGAGGCTTAAAAAGAGAAATATTTTTATATAATGTGAGAATTATTAGGAAGTAGAGCATTTCAACAAACAAAGCTTAGTTTATTGGATAGAACAAATGAAATGGGATAAACAACTAGACAAAGTTGACATACTTTTTGATAGAAAATAAAAACAAGTAGATTAATGTGAGGAATCTAAATTCTATGAGAAGTCATCCAAAAATAATGAATTAAAATCACGTAGAAGGTGGTTCAAGAAGATGGGATGAATGATGTTGATAAGTCATCTATATTTAATTTCTTGAAAATCCATGGAATGACTTGTGTAAGACAATAGAAGGTTGTTTATGGTTTAATGAGCGTTATGATTATCCTACCATCCTAAAAATAATGTACGAAGATCATGATTTAGGTATGAAAAATGATGTTTCCTCAACATTTGAGGAAAATAAACATTTTTCACAAAATTAATTATTTCAAGAAAGAAAATAGAAGAGTAATAAAATTTTAAATAAGAAGAACACCATGTTGAGAGAAAATTATTATCATGAATGTTACTTCTAAAGAATAAAATATGTCCCTAATCATTTCCTATTATTTTATCTTATTGGAAATAATATTTTAGGAATTGATGGAGATTTTTTTAGGATGTAACTTTTAGGATAACATGAAATATTAGTTATCATGGAGTATAATTAAATATAATTCTCTATTATGAAGAGGAAGGAAATATACCCCTTTAGTGGGGAGAATCTTAAGGAGATATTGTTTTCCACAAAATTCTTATGAACCAAAATATTATGGATAGATTATAAAATGGTAGGTTAAGAGATATGAAAATCACACTTTAAACCCTTATTTCTAATTGAATTAAATTCACCTATTAAGAGTGTGGGTTGTTTGTTAATTGGATAAGATAAAGGGGGTTTTTATACATTGTAATTGAAATGTTTTGAGGTATTTATTGTGTTGTTTACTTGTTACATAGTTTTATTGATAAATATTAATGGAAAAAAATGTAAAAGTATATTTTTTGAATTGTATCACATCTTGGTGTGTTTATAAGAGAAATATACATCCTTGGTTATATCTATATTATGGTCTACACGAATCTAGACCCCATAGGCTTAGAGTATAACAACTAAAAGATTTTTTATAAGGGAACTACATGGTATCATACTTCTCTCCAATATGAAATAGGGTAAGACTGTATTAGTTCCTTCAATGAAGAAGAGATGATTATGATTCCCTTATATGGACCTTTCATTTATTTTCAATGATAGGGAGAATAAAAATTACAATTTTGACATAAATATTTAATTTTCTTTGGTATTGAAAAAAAATAAAAGGGGGTGATTTTAGTGCCCAAGTGATGATTAAATTTATTATCAATTAATATATGATAAAAAGGATAGAACTCAATTTGTGATTAAGGATGATTCTTTAAGGATTTTAAAGACTCCAGACCTGAAATTAGATTTCATGCTTGATTATTCATTTTTTCATAAGTTTAAGAATTTGTTTCTATAGTGAATATAAATGTAAATCCACCAATTTATTTCTTTCAATTGGATAACTATTCTTAAATTCTGTATTACATGTGCTAAGTGATTTTAGATTATATTTTCATCATGTAGAAAAATTGGCGATTAAGAAAGATAGGAATATATATATATATATATATATATTCATGAAGAATAGTGAGATAACTATATGAATTATTTTATTATTACATGAATATATTTTAGAATAGATGATGATAAAATGGATATTTTCATAAGGACACCTTTCTATATTTCACTTAGAAATATTTTAAGTGATTTCCAAAAAAACTAGAAAACCATGGAAATCCAATGGAAAATGCTCAGTATAGAGAGGAGTTGGTCCAACCACACCTAACTATACCAGGTGGTATAGATGTTAGAAAAATACTATTCATAAGGTGGAATGTTTTTACACATGTAGTACATAAATAAGATAGGGTGCATGTCATGTAGTGCACTCCATGGAGGGGTGTGTGTGAGTGTGTTTGGAAGTCGACCCTAGTAGCATGAATGATAGGTTTATGTAGTGTTGAGTATTATTAAGAGTCAAAAAAATGAATGCTGAATCGATTTGGGAGGGCTATATCTTTTTGGGAACTATTAATAAATGTTTAAAATATTCACATTTAATGAATATTGTATGATCAATTTGATCCCAGTTATTTAATCAGCATAATGACATCATATATATACAATGAGTTTGGTTCCTCATCGTGTGAAGAAATTTCACATAGATTATCTATCCCACCAAATGATGAAATCCCAACTGATCATATTCTTAGAAGCTACATATGAATAACTCAATCTATTTCAATCATATGAGCAACATCATGAAGAGTATGAAAGTTATCACACCTATACCAAATATCATGACATGAACTGTAAGAGTCTTTTCATGGTTGGTACACCTACCACATGAATAGAATCTCATATATCATGAGGTACAATCAGCTTCCCAAGGCACCATATGAAGGATTTTCATTCCCCACATGAACAATAATGGTAGATGAGGATACTACACAATCAATATGAACAACTATAAGTTCAAACCAACCACATGAATTTATTTTTATGTCCACTAAAAAATAGAGTGTTCAAAGTGAAGTTTATATTCATACAGTGAGAAATTATGTATGATCTATAATATGTCACAACATGTGAAATATAGAAATTAATGTAGTTTTAAATAAATTCATTGGAATCAAGTTATTAAAGGCATGATGCATCATTTTTGTTAGCAACAAGATCGATCCATTTCAAGTGATATTGTTCTTTAATGTTACAACAATAGGGATCAAGTAAATCTTTGAGGCATGAGATCCCATAATTAATTAGACACACATTAATATTTCATCCACATGACTGATATTTATATATAATTCTATGCATTAATGAAGGATCATGAATCATAAACCTGTTCTTTATAGTTAAATTCAATAGAAAATATTGAAGATCATTTATTGAAAAAATAAATATTTGAGTGTAGTTATTTTCAAATCAAGTGAGATAATTTGAATCAAATCCTTCATGTATTTAAATGGTGATACTTGCTAATATAATGTAATAATTTTTTTTAAAATTTATATACCGCATGAATATGGAATATGAACTGAACATTTCAGACATTCAAACGAGTATTTGATAATTCAATATTTCATGAGGAGAAGAACCAAAGCCATTGGGAGGTTTCCAAATAAATAAAATCTCATATTTAAATGACATTAAATGATGAATAATTTACTAAGTTTTCTTAAGAATATAAATCTATATGAATATTGATATTTATAAAGTGTTTTGATGTACTTAAAATATCGGTAATTAAAAATAATGATTAATAAAAATATTTTTTAATGCCACTATATTAAATTTGAATTTGGTTACCGAAGAAGATAATATGAATTATTGAAAACAGAAAAAACTAGGTGAGATATTTATGATAGATTGATAATTTCCATTATCAAAAAGAGAGAAGATTCTAGAGATGGGAGATCATTCATGGGAGAAAAAGAATGAATACCCATATATTCATAAGAAATTATTAGATCATTCAAGATTAGAGTGAGTTTTTAGACCAAAAGTACTAATCAATATTGGTTTTTATTGATTTATTGAATGTTTTATATGTTTAGGCCTACCAATCAATCTTCTCATAAAATAGGACTATCATTAATAGGTGCATGTCATTCTTTGCTGGATCATAATTAAATTACTAAAGTTTGTTCCAGTGGATTTTAGAACACTTTTGAATATAGTTTATTTTTTTGTTGCATAGATGTTTTTGAATAAAACACAGTGAACTCTCTATTGATAGGATTATGTTTTTTTTAGTTGAAAACTTTTATTGAAGATAGTGGAGAATACATAATGGGGGGTATAACTAACATGGAAAGGGGTAGTATTTCTTGTCAAACCTTTTAAATACTATGTGATGATATCATGAATTTATTTACTAAATAAGGGGTGAGAAATGTGATAAATATTAGATTGGATGGGTGACATTAATAATTTTAAAATGCTGAATTTAAAAATAAATGAATTCATAGAAATACCACATATTCACCCTCCTCCTGTTAACGGTCCATCTGAACTAGGTCTCTACACTTTTAATAGAATTTTATTTGATATTTCTCATTATTTTAAATTAATTATTGATCAATTAGAACTATCTTACACTAAGTATATTTTTTTCATGGATCGTATGTTTGAGGCTGAAAATGACAGTGGGTTGAGTTCACATGAGACCTAATCTACTATGTAAGGTTTTTTATAAAACCATAATACTTTGGATTATCCATTTTATAGGATTTCCCAATGGACATGTAAAAATTTACAACTATTTCATAAGATAATGATGATTCACATATGATTTTAGGTATATGAGTGAGACTATTCACATAAACAAATTTATTAAAGTGGTTCCTCATAAGATTTTATATTGAGAGAATAATACATTTTATAAACCATTTTTTATGAAATTACGAGCAGTATAAGATGTTAATCTCTACAAAAGATTTTTGGATTAAAAAAATCATTAAATTGTGGGATAATAATACTCCACTATAAATTAATATTATTTTAATTCTGTGAATAATATGTTGATAATTTTAATAATATTATTACTACTACATATTTCTATATGCATAAGACTTTGAAAATTCATATGTCTTCTATCATATCATATGAATTGTGATCCACTTTATCTGACATAATAATAGAATAATACTTTATACTTTACAAAATATAGGAACAATAATTAAAATATGAAATTTCCCAAAATATATTGGGAACCACCTAAAATAAAAACATATTCCTATGGTCTACCTATATTGTGATAAATGCTTGTGAGGTTCCATGTGGAAATAATCCAATGAGACGATGAAGGAGTAAATCATGAGAAGTAACTTCAAGGAAATCAATGTGTAATGTCTCAAACCAAATCTATGAATTCAATCTAAAGTTCTACATGGCCCCATTCATGATTCCTCTTATGTAGGATGTTTTCAATTAGTAGTGGGGTTATGAATGCCATTTATGAAGAGAATATACCCTAAATATTAGTAAATACAAGCATAAATAATATCACATAATAAAAAAATATAGAAAGTAATAAATTATATTTAAAAAGGCATGGAAGGTATCTAATGTCATATAGAAAAATAAACCAATAACCCACAAAGTGGCAGGTCAATAAGAGTATAAAAAAGAAATGTAAGTAAATAAAATACCATAACATCACTCTGGAGTCCTCCTAGTACCATCACTTTTCACCATGATATATATCTTATCTCTATGTCACTATTGAATTTCCCTTTTCTATATCCATGTCCATAAAGTCTGTACAGACATCAAAATTCCTATGTAGGGTGTGATTATAAACCTAATAAGACACCAATAATATTTCATTAACATGATATCACATCTATATGATTGTATATAATAACAATAATTAAACACAAAAGCAACAATGTACTATCATGTATTGAGTAGTTATCCACTAACAAAGCTACCAAAATCCCATAGACATACCTAATTTGGATCCATAACCTAAATGTAGTGATAATGGATGTTATGAATAATATATTTCCACTTGGTTATCTCATGTATCCTATATCCATGAAAAGGCTAATGAGTGTCGAATCAATCCAAAAATCATTGAAGCCCCATATCTCCCGTGGTATGGTCAAAAGGTCATTATACTATGAAAGTACCTCGATTCAATACTCGAGGTCCTCACATCCCAACACCATGTGTTGTATCAAGCCTCAGGACTATCATTCCCCTATCTATGTCTTGTTCCACTATCTTCATCATTGCATGTCAACACACACCCCTTGTAATGGCTAAACAAACCACATGGTCCACCTATAATTCTCTTACAAAAATGAAACGAGAAAAGTTCATACATAACACATAATAATAATAGAACATAGAGACAAAATAATAATACAATAATGGGTTTCATTATCCACACAAATACATGTGACCATACCCAAAAATTGTTCTTACATGCTATCTACGCACACACATGTGATCACACATCAAACATAGACTTATGGGATACACATGAAAACACATACGATAAAAATAAAGAGTTATCAAATCATACAAGAAAAAAATAGAATATCATTATATTAATCTTAAAAATGGACTCATCATGGTAACGAATTTTGACCTCATGGTTTTCGATACCAACATCAATGTTCTCCAAGAAGGTTATAACCTAAAAATGATCACAAAGAGAGACCCCAATAACTATATATAATGTCACATGAGAGTTCAAGAATGAATATCCTAAGAGAGGAGAAACATGGATCATAATCAATATAATTTCTAATAGAATCACTACTGAGATGTCGTATAATGCTAATGATCCTCAAGAAAGTATCTTTCTATAACAAACAAAACTATCTTTTATATAAACAATTATTAAAACTAATTCCAACAAGGAATTAAAAATGTTATAGAAAGGTATTAAGAAGGATTAAGACCAATGAAAAATATCCAAATCAACTTACATGATTATGACTACTACTATTAATGTTAGGCTACAAATCCATGTAAAAGGAAAGATAAATTTCATCCCCCTTCGACGATGACAATATAAGAGCATCAAGGATCATACGAGTCTAAATCAATGAGAAGAACCCAATGTATTCCATGTTTCATTTATACATAAATTAATGATAGAAGAGTCAAATAATAGTAAATATTATTAAAAAAAAGTTAACTAAATTCAAGGAGGGATGCCCTGGGATCATCCAAAAGTTATCTAAAAGTCATCAGACTGAAGTAATAAACTAGGAGGAGAGGTAAATTAATTTATAGGGGTAAGAATAAAATTAAAACTAAATTAAATTATACACATTTTATATACATGTGATTCCCCATTGAATTAGTCAAGATACAAGGATAAAGGAAATGTGTTTGACTGTTTTAAATGAATCATGTTCACCACCACCCACTCCTTCATGGTCCACACCATATCATGGTTGCTCTTTATTCCATCCTAAAATAGCTAGTGAAATGGTGGGGAACAAAAAATTAATTCATTTTACCTCACTAGAACCATGGTGATGTCACCCAATCAATGTAACAAAAGGAATTTCTCTAAGAACTGTTATATAGACAATCCTGGTTACCCCTTTTCATGTTTTACCTCAAGGACCACCATGAATTATACCACCTTGTGGTGTTTCCCATTTAGAAACAAAATAAGTCCCAATCCCAATTTAAATCTTAAAAAATCTATTCAAATCCCACTAAGATTCACCCAAGAATGGATCAACCAGAATACTCGTAAAGAAAAAATAGATATAAAGTTTTTACACACATGAAACAAAATTATGAGGAATTATAATCCCCCCTCTATGGTTAATTTTCTTCAGTAAGAATTTGTGTTGACCATCTCAAACCATTCAATCCACTTATCTTGAACATCTAACTCCCACTCCCATGTTCCTTCCTAGATCCTTATTTTCTTCTATAAACTATGAAAAAGTGTAATATTTTTCTCCCACAACACTATGTCACTCTAGTATATGATCCACATTGGGAACTCCACATAATATGTGGCGAGTTTTATATATATGTCCTTCACATTGATCACATGCATAGGATACGGTATGTACCTCCAAATTTGATATATTTGGAACATATCTTGTATGCATTGAAAACTTATAGGAATATAAAATCTATAATCCACTTCCTAGATGCATCTGGTAACCTATAGTGGTCCCACAAAATATGGTTCTGACATTTCCTATATTCAAAAATGTCAATTCTCTAACCAAGGTGATACTCGAATGAAAAACTAATCACTGATAGTGAACACTAGTGATCCTCCCATTTGGTTTTCATATGACCATCACCTTCTCTAAGTGGTAACCAACTTCTTCCTTGTCAAATATTTTCCCTTAGAGGACTCTTATATTATACTCATCCCAAAAAACTTATACCTCAATTACCTCATGTCAACACAACTATGGAATTCATGTATATCCATATAGAGCCTCAAAATAAACCATCATAATATAATAATGGAAATAATTATTATAAGATAAACCTACCAATCCTATATGATCATCACATTTTCTACCAATGTCTTGGTTAGATGATTGATTCATATCTTTAATGGCTCAAATCTTCCACTTTGACTGTTCATTAGTCTATGGGTGATATTCTTTACTCATCTGTAACTAAACCCCCAACATATTCTGCAAGACATTCAAATATCAAGACATAAAACTCACATCTATGTTTTATATGATACTGAATGGAACAAATTGAAATAATACAATATCTTAGACATAAATCATTCCTAACTCTTCTATAGAGTGAGTATCTAGGGTTGGTATGAAATGTTATTATTTCTTTAGCCGATCGAATATCACCAAAACAATGTCATGACTCTTCATGGTCATGGGTAACATCTTTATGAATCCATAGTCACATTTCACCACTTCCACATTGACAAATTATGTGTCTTATGAAAACCTCTTGGATGCTAATACACTACATTTACCCTATGGTGGTTAAAGAATCATGAAAAAAATCCAATGATGTCCCTCTTTAGGTTATGCCATTACAATTGATGTGGGATGTCATCGTGCATCTTCATCAACATTGGATGTATTTTAAATTTCAAAACATGATATTCTCTCATCAGATACTCCCTCAATGATGATGGAACTACTAACCACTCAGGGATAAAGATCATGAAATCATCATCTAAGGAAACTCTTATAATAGAATCACCCCCTTCTAAGAATTTCTCTATCAATTTGAACTGGGGGTCTAACTCTTGGGTCTCTTTCACATGGCCCACCAAATAAAACCTGATAACTAAAGGAAGTATTTTAATTGATCCATGACCATATAAAGCATCAATAAGTCTTTTTTCCATCAAACTCGTCAAATTCCATCCCTCCTAGGAAGGCCTTTCACTAAGCTCTTATGTCTATGGAATTTTCCTACTAAGATATTCTATACTTAAATTACTATTCCCTAGATCATAGGTCATATCAAAGTAGTGTTTCAATAGATAACTAACTAAACACCATTGTCCAATGTTTATATCCCACTGAGATAAGATATAATGGACTCTCTTATGGTCCATGTAAATAAAAAACCTCTCACCAAAGAGATAATGTTTCCAACCCTTTAGAGTATGGACAATAAATCAAAACTAAAAGTCATGAATTTAGTAGTTCCACTAAAGGGTTCACATTTGATGAGAACTATAGACAAATACCTAATATATATATATATATATATATATATATATTGACACACCTCACAAAAAGACATACAAGGCATAATAGTAAACTAAATATCCAATACATGGATCAACAAGGGTCAAAACTAGGGTTGTATTCAAACTTCTTTTAACCTTATAGAAGGCCTCATCACACTAATTTATCCACTATGATTTCACTACATTATTTTAGAGCCCTATCATAGGTTCATTCAAATAGGATAAGTCATGTATGAACTACATGTACTACCAAGCTAAACCAAAGAAGATCCCAATACCAAAAACATTTTTTAGATGAGACCAAGACATCATCGAATTAACCATACTCATGTATGTAAAAATTCCTAGAACATAAATTATATACAAAAGGAATCACATCACATAAATCCAAAAGTGACACTTAAATAGTTTAGCATAATTTAGATGTGGTCAATGTGTACCCCTTACTGTATCAAGGTGCCTTGTAATCATTTATGAGGTTCATGGGTAAATAAGGATATCATCAAAACACATCACAATGAACAACTCGAGGTATAGTTGAAATATCCAATTCATGAGAACCATGAACACCAATAGGGAATTTTTTAACCAGAAAATCATGAAAAGAAATGTATATAGTATGTATATACATCTATATGTTTTCTTAGGAATAACATCCACTCCTATATAATGATGTTGGTAGCTTGACTATAATTTAATCATAAAGAACCACCAAGATCCCTAAAACTGGTCAAACGTGTCATTAATCCTTGGAAAAAAAGTACTGATTCATCATGATTAACTATTTAATCATCCTATAGTGTATGTAAAATGGAAATCTTCCAACCACCATCTTTAGGAACAACACTAAAGAAACCCTCAGAGATGTTCTTGGTCTAAATAAACCCATGGCCTCTATGTACTTGATTTCGACATAGAGTTCCTTTAACTCAGCTGGAATAATAAGATTTTAGGGAATTAATATAAGTTGTCCCATATCATGAGTTTGATATAAAAGTCAAAAATCCCCTTCGGAGGGAGACCTGAAATGACCTCTAGAAATAAATTTGGATATATGTCTACCATTGGTAGAAACTAGGAGGATACTTTTCCATCCAACATAAGAATGATTCCATCCACCAATAATGTAGTAGCATTGATATAGCTCAAGTATGTCCCTATTCGTCCTACTCCAACATCAAATTCACTGATCATAAAAATATTCACTATCATATGTTAAATAAAGGATATACATCTCCAATATCTATTGATGTAGGCCTAATAACTTATCATCCAGTCCATGTCGAATATCAGATCGATCCAAGTCACATCAAGAATCTTAAAATCCCAAAGGTTTATACAGTAAGATAAAAATTTAAATAGTCTGAACACCTCTAAATATAATCAACAATCTTTCCCAAGGGGTTTTTGAGAGAAAAAAACTCCAAATACAATTTTATTGTTAAGTCAAGATCAAAAACAACTTATGAAAATATATAAAAATATGAAATAAAAGTACCAAGTTAAGTAGTAGAAAACATATAGGTAATGAAGACCATTCCTCGAATAGTCGATGGTCCCTCTTTATAGTCATTTTAAACTTAGACTACTATATGCACTCATTCAACCACATCTCTATTACCCTATCTCATATATACAGGACTCTACTTATCCATCATTCTTAGATGGGTCTAAAACTACTGTTAAGGACCTCAACGAGTCCATTAGATTGATGACTATTTCTAAATTAAACCCCTGTTAGGACTCTCCCATAATGCCTCTAATAATAAATGCTACATATACCCTATCTTTACACAATTATGAAACTTTATCTAATGATTTATTAAAAAAACTTGGCAATTTCCACTATGTCCATAGTTAAAATACTGAGAACTGCCCTCTCCTATAAAAGCTATTGAAGAACCGGTTTTCATATCTAGTTTTATTTCACCATTTTGAATGAATCCATTTCCTTCCTCTTTCTACCATGAAAATTATTACATGGAAGTTGACAGAAGGTTGAAAGTAGCCTCAATTATTTTTACTCCTTTACATACTTTGGGATTGTTAGGTCCTTGAGAAGAACTTTCATATATGTTTACAAGTTGATTTTCCTAACTTTTTATCTAAGATTCAAATAAAGGCCAACCTTGAACATTATGTCCTTATGAACCTCATTTCCATCCATGATGGGATAAAATCATAATGAATCTACGAAACATGCTAAGTAATAGATCATAGTCATCATCCCTTAATGATGTTAAATGAACATATGTGCTTAGTCTAGCTTCATTGTAAATGAAAAGAACTCATTGAAGTATATTTATTTGAGGTTCATCCATGTCAAGACTTCATGTCTCCCCCCCTAGTTCATAACACTACACTATCTTCCGGAGGGTACTTGAATCATGAAGGTATCGAGCTTCATTTTATAGTCCTCAAGATTCTACACTAATTCAAATATGCATATGACGATTTCAATCTAGTCCTTATCATACTGATAGCCTATGGTGCTCGAGAAGGATATTGGTCTCATGAGATGAAAGTCTTGAGTATATTCGACCATAGACTTGGAATCTCCTTTGACTTTAAAATGAAATATTTATATGAATCCTAGTTAAAATTTCTCATCTTCTAAAATAAATTTTGTAGGTGAAGGACCATGTTGAGTTTTATTCTCTTGAATGAATGGTGGTAGAATTTGAACCCCCTCCTTTTAAAGATCATTCTGTCCTATTCCTTCAAGTATTATTATCAATATTCTCTAAAGTGTAAACTTATGAAATTCCAAAAGATCATTTAAAAAATCTGTAATGACAAGATAATGAATTTATAAGGGATTGAAAAAATATTTATATCGAAATACTTATTCTAGGAAACTACCCACAACCGAATGGAACAAACCTCCTTATATTACCCAAGTAACAAACCTTGTCCTACAAACCTGCATGTTAGTCACAATTATATATATATATTAAGAAATAAATGAATTATCTAGTCAAACTTACAATTTACGACAAATATATATCACTAAAAAAGAAATAAAATATATAACTAAATAGGTAACACATATCAAGTCATTTAATTTATGAACATTCATACAGAACTCAATAAGAATATATATATATATGTATATATATATATATATGACATGTGGTCTAATGTACCCAATCATGATGCATGATTGCACTAAAATACCATAAAATAGTAACAACATAATATAGTTAAGATCAATATGAAACTGTAAAAATATAACAATAATAAAATTACTAACAATGATAAATCAATGGCCTGTCACACATAATTATTACAAACTCACATGAAACCCCCTGCCTAAGTTCCACATATCCTAACTCATTTCAAAATTTCCACAAAATATAGTCAAGATGAAAAAAGGGAAACAATCCTTTTATACAACTTTGTAATTCCCTAACAATAATCACCAAATATGATTTAGAATCCCACATGGAATCATGGATGCCTCCCCATATACAAGAGTTTCCCAATTAACACTGAGAGTTTGAACATACTAAGTGGGGAGACTATACCCTCAATATCATTAATGATAAGTATAAATAATATCCCAGAATAACAAAGTGGAATAAGTAAGAAATGATATAACAAATGGAATAGAATGTATATCCAATCATAATGAAAAATAAACCATGTACCACCAAAATTACAAGTAAAAATAGAATGGTTAAGAAATTTAAGTAAATAAAATACTATAAAATCACTCGAAAGTCCATCCTGGTGCCTCCTCTGATCACCATGCATTGTCTCCTAGATCCTTTCCATTGGTCCCTTTCAATTTCCTTTATCCATTACCATAAAATACACACACACATCAACATACTAGTATAAGGTGTGATTATAAACCCAATTATACCTAAAAATTGTGTCTTTAACATTATTATACATGTATAAGAGTGTAAGTCATGATAATAGAAAAACACACATGAAATAATATACAATCATGTATCTAGCGGTTGTGCACTAAACAAACTTCTAGTAACCTATTTCCATATGTTCTTTGGATCCATGTTGAAAATTTATTCATAATAGAAATCATAAAAAGGATTCAACCACAAGGTCACCACATGTATCCAATGTTAGTCACAAGGATAAAGAGTCTCAGGTCTGGTAACAAGGTCTTAAATCCTTTTTTATCTCATTGTTTTTCCACAAGTTCATCATACCTTGACACTACCTGGGGTAAGTTCTTATGGATGTTGAATCCTAATGTTTTGCCTTGGGTAAAACCTCAATATTATCAGGGCATTTCCTATGTCTCGATACACTATCATCATCATCGCATATCAGTGAATTCCCCTTTTAAGGGATAACCAAACCAAAAATATCCACCTATCATTTACTTCTAGATGAAAATAATTCACACTCCATAAATCATGCATAATAGGAATACATAATATATACAGAAAGATTCATACAATCACGAGTTTAAAAATACATATAAACAAAAATTATATTATAATTAAACATTGTTTTCAAGGGATACACACACTCACATGTGATTAAACATCAAACATGGTATCAATAGCTACACATGAACACAAAATTGATCAAACTCAATAATGATCTAATCATATAAAAACATAATGACATATCATAATAAAAAGAAAACACATGGCCTCATCATTATAAAAAACCTCATACCTCAAGGTTTTCAACATCAATATAGTGTTTTTTAGGAAGGTATTAACCTGAAAAAATATCACACCCATAGACCCTAAGAACTGTATCTAATGTCACGTTATAGTTTAAAAACATATATCATAATAGAGGATTATCAATTATATAAATAATTAAGATCACCAAGGCAGTCACTACTAACACACTATATAATTAAAATGATCTAAACGAAAGCTTTTTGTTACCCCAACTGGAATTATTTCGCATTAAAAGAGTCCCTATAATTGATTCCAACAAGATTTTACAATGTATCTAAAAAGAATCTAATGAATTCTTATATAAATGTAAAAATATCTACATTATCATACCTAATGACGACCCCAACCATGAAAGGTAGTCTTAAAATCCTAGTAAAAGGTTTTAGAAATTTCATTGTTCATAGACAATGAAAAGGGAATAAATATAAAGATTATAGGAGTATGAATAAATGATAACAACCAACACATTTCATTATTTTATAGTTCTATAAATTTTAAACAAATACTTCAAGAAGAATTTCAATTATTCAAGGTAGAAACTCAATGCACGGAGAGCATCCCTAGGTCCATCTAAAAGTTTTTTGAAATTAGTCTAATTTATGGAATAAATAAAGAGTGGGGTGAATTGATTAATAAGAGTAAGAAAATAATTAAAACTAAATTAATGATCAAAAATTTAATCCACACATGTTTAAACATTGTATCATGTGGGATATAAGGAAGAATGAAATGATTTTTTTCTTTTTAATACAAACCCATCTATTACTACACTATTTGTCATGGCCTAAAACACGTAATGGTAGTTCTACGTTTCTATCCAGATTGGCTAGTTCTATGGTGTCTACCCAAAAATAATTTTTCCATCATCAAAATATCTACCAAAGACAGGGTTATGTCACCCATGTCAGGGTCTATAAGGCTCTTCCCCAAGAACCATAGTTTGGAGATGTTCATTCTACATCCAGGGCCGCCAAAGCTTTCACTATTCCATGGTGTTTCCAGTATTGAACCAAAAATTTGTTGAACTCAATTTTATGATTCCAAAATCTATCAAAACTACACTAAACGTATCCTAAAAATGGATAAAATAGGATAATCATAAGGAATGTATGGAGACAAGGTTTTACACATATGAAAAAATATGACACTTTTCAAAAATTTTGGAATGTTCTTCCTAGTGCAATATAAACCCTCAACCAGTAAACATTGATTCCCTAAAAGGAAATAAGAGATGGGAACTGAAATACTATATGATTTATAATAAAATTCACTCAATCCGAGAATAAGGGTAAGGTTATTCTAATCTCCTAGGATATACTAAAGAGAATATATGAATATGATCATTTAGTAAATCTATTAAAGGGGTTGAGACTCAATGTACATGGTATATTTCTATTAATAATTAGATTAATAAGGGAGATAGTTTTTGTTTTTGGGGTTTGATTATTCTATCTTTAATTTTTGTAATACCTTTATCTATGTTATCATTTTTATAACCCCTCTATAGAGATGATATACTAGACTCATAGTGGTTAATCCAAGGAAACTTCTCCCACCCTTGCAAATGAATTTTGTGATTAATTGTTAATTCTATTTTACTTGATTCTCCTATTTTTTCATAGGTAATAGTAAGTATACATTATTATTTTAATTTGAATTATTCTTATCTTATTCATAGTTTTATGATATAGACCACCTGATCCACATTAATTTCCCATGTGATAATGGGTATTAGGTTTTAATTTAGGAGTGATGGATGATGTTTGACAACTTGGATAGGAAATAATATGTAATGAAATGATAATTCGATTTTCCATTTAAAAAAATTATTAAGTGGTGATGATCGATTAATATTTCAGTTTATTAGAGATAGATAGAGAGAGTACAAGAGTTTACTTCATCCATGATTTAATTGTGATGTAGGGGAAATATGAGAAGTTTCATCACTACTTTTACATTTGAATTTATACAGTCTTTTACATATATAAAATTTCTCAAACACACATATGGTTCTTGATTTATAAAAACACATCGAACCCATATACTTAAAAATAAAATACTACAGAAACTACAACCTCTATAGAGATAATAAGTTCCCCACAATTTAATACAATTTAATTTAGTTCAAAAATTGTTTGATGTGATGTACGTGATAGAATCTATATCATCTATATTATCATTTTATTTTATGGTACTATAATTTTTTTATTTAAGGTGAATCCTTAAAGGATAACAAAAACTAATATAAAAATAACTATTCTAATTAAACTCATGAAAAATGCACTCTTCAATATTAAAGAAATTTTTTAATCACAAATCACCCTATAAAACATTATAAATTATATATATACATACATAAATTTTATATATATATATATATATATCTATTTGATATCCTTTGATTAATTTGAATTAATATAATCATCACATTGTATAAATGATCCCAACTATTAAAAATTAAAATTTTGAAATAATGTGGGCTCCCAATCCCACATCCATAATATTTCTATAAATCCTTTTTGATACAAATACACTCTATATATTATTTTTTATTCCCACTAAGAATAATAAATTTCAATTATAAAGTCTCCCTCCATTAATATAACTCATAATGATTAAAAAATGGACTAAATAATTATTAACTAAATGAAATATTAATTATCTTTGATAAATAGAAAAAAATAAAATTTGATTTCAAAATACCTCTTTATTATGTATGTTGACACCACCTGACCCCCCAAAATCCCTTGTGGATATAGGTAAGAAAAGTGTGACACCCAAATCCCACCTCCAATAGGCCAAGGGTTGGTGACTAGTAAAAAGTAAGAATATCACACATAATGAGAGGCTTTATCCTAATGAACTTTTAAACAATGTACACCTACACATAAAATAGAATAAAAAATAATAAATAAATTCATCCTTATATAATATTAATAATGAATGGAATAAATTTAAATATCCAGAATTGTAAACTAGATCATAATCCATAATCTAAAAAGGAATGAAAATTACAAAAAAATAAAAATGGAAATCAAACCTTAACAGCTAAAAAGAAGAGGTCCCTGAATTAATCAATATCTAGACGTGGATGTTGTTTGTAACTATCACCTCCCACTACCATTATGATCCACTAACATTCCACCCACCCACATCACAACCAAAGTATATTTCTTTTCTACAATACATGACATGTTCTGGCGGAGACACCCACATAGGGATGAGTATAAATATACCTAATGTGATGCCTCAAAAATGACATTGAAAATAATAATAATAATTTTTTTAAAATGAAACAAAAAAGATGAAAGGAATATTACATAAAAGGTATTATCTCGTATATTCTTAAATGAGAGGTCCTGTGAAAAAAGAGAGGGAGCCCCCATTTGAAAAACCAGTTATAAGATGAATTAACTTGTGAAACTGAGATTATTAACTACCGTAATCATGAAACCCATGTCACCTCCCTTGAAAAACAATGGAGGATCTATGTATCATCAAGTATAACAAAATATAAAGATAGATACCTGATCCCTGAACACTCTAAATGTGATTCATGATACTTGTCATCCGATAAATGTTCTCATATTTCTAAAAATATTACTCTATCATTGTATACATGTAAATAAACCTAGTGTAGGCTATTTATTTTCTTATAATTAAAACATGGTAACTTATTTCATATAAAATACCTTGCACAAGAAAAAATAATCCATTTAGTGGACAAATGGAATTTCATGTGGTGCACTGGGTGGGGAGGGTATTCCATTGATTGGAGAATTATACCGGATGCGTGTGATTCACACATACATGTGGTTTCTACATGAATTGTACATTGTCTACCTCTCCTTGGTTAGGTCGGGTGGTCCCCACATGGTCCAACTTCCCACCCACCTGACCATCTTTTAAGGAGTGTAGGACAACCATTGTCCCTTTTCACACAACCCTCTATATAGTGTTCTGATGGTTATCTGATCATAAAAAATCATACATTTTGGTGCGGAACCATAAATTCTCCCTTCTTTTGTTCCATCACATGTTGGATTGACCTAATGTAAGTATTTGTATGTCATGGAAACTTGAGTTTCCAAAACCTTTAACACCTTTGGCTACCAATGCGGCCAAACCTATATCATCTCCCCAATCACAAAATGCCTAGGAATAGTCCATTGTACACTTTACCCCCACCTTATCATGCTTCGTCTTACTTCATTGTAACCTGCATCCCTACCACTGCCATTCATCTATCTTTATGTTGTTCTCAATCAAAAGGGAGATATAGGGAATGGGTATAGGGAGTCAGTCACATGGTATATGACCACCCATGAGCACTTTTGGATAAGTTTAGTGGCTTCCTTTCACACTAGAATTCTTGTGACATGGGTTGGGGGATTCAATGCGTAGAGCCTGGCTGACCACCCACAATCAATCTTCAAAAAATCTAGTTTATCACTAAAATTCAAAATGATAGTTGCAAATAAATATTTACATAAATATCATGGAATAAACATTTAGGAATCAATAAATTAGATCCTATTTATTAATATGAGTTATAAATGATAATAATAATATATAAAATATGAAATGATAATATTCTACCATAGGTATGGATTGATCACTAGTGAATAACACATTGATTTATATCATTTTTGTGGAACCTCCTCAAGAAATGAATTTATGAGATACATTGATCTCCCCCAATTACCCTCACAATCCCTAGGGTTTATTTTGGTATCTCCCTCTAGGGTTGAAAATTATAGAATATAAAATATAAGGTTATTAGGGTTTCTAGAGATAAAAACCAATTAATTAATCCAATTAAATTATTTAATCAAATTAATCCAGTCTATTTAATTAATTTAATCAATCAATTACATCTTCGATATCTCAAACTTGGGGACCCTGCTGTGAATGGATATAACACCACTCCAATGGTAATCCCCCAATTTTATACAAAATCATTTTTTTAGATTCCCTATTACAATGATAAATTCAAAGAAAAAACCCAATTCATATAAATGATTATTCCTAGACTAAAAATAATATATTTTTTTAGTATATTATTTCTAAATCACTATGAAACCAAAATAAACAACTAGATTAGTTACCAACTGCCATAATATTATTTAAAATATTCTAAAGTTTCAAATAGTAGAAACATGGGTCATTACATCTTCCCCACCGTCAAATATTTTTCTTTGAAAAGAATAACCTATTAACAAATGTGAGGGTGTTGAGACCATATACTTCTCTCATGACAACATGATAACTCTTAAAGGTTCCCTTATTTCCAAAGGATGAGAACCAATGAAATTTCTAGTCCATAAAGTGTCCTCTCTTGATGATCTTTAATCGCCAATAGGTACTTCGAGCAGGGGGCTCCATCCTCAATGTCAATATCACCCAATTCAATAATGTGTGATGAATCATTCATGTAATTCCTAATATATAACAAATATAAGACTTCATGCACCCAATTTTATGGTCATAAAATTTGTATGTTGTATGAAACCTCTACCACACTATGCGGGATATGGATTAGGCCAATGATCTTTATGGCCATCTTTTCTCATAAAATAAATCTCTACAAATCACATCATGTTAAGACATATAAGAACCCATTTTACACCTCCTTAAACTCTAGAGTTCTCTATTATTGAAAAATTTAGGAATTATAATAGCTTCAGGTGATCGTGATCTACTCCAATATCACTGAACCCTTCTTCTTCATCACTCACAAAAAATATAACCTCATTTGAGATGAATATTCAACCTCTATCTTGTATATGGGTGTTATAAAGGGTTTCTCATAAAGGGCCTAGAATGGTACCACAATAATGGTAGAGTGGTAACTATTTTTTGGCAATATCCAATAAATGAAAGTGATCCACCTTGGTATGAACAAAAAAATCCAGCACAAAATCCATTAGCATATTATCAAGAAGCTAAATGATTCAATCAGTCTATCCATTATATTGAGAGTGAATGGTTTTAATAATTTTCATCTATGTCTTAAAAGTGTCATTTAATCTCCCCCATATATATGACATGAACTTAGTTTATTATTCATAAATGATCATTGACAGTCTCCCACGAAACTAGATGATATCATCCATATAAAAGTGTCTCATGTTCTCCACAAAAATTCTCCCTTGACTACAAATGATGTTTTCCAAATTGTTTAGTTATTTGATGATAACATAGATATAATCATGTAATATCACTGAATGAGGAAGACCTATCATTAAATACTTTGATATTCCACCCAAATTCCACTTTTTCACATCACAGTGTTAGGAAAACCTACTAAGAACCTGGGATCCACCTTCACCTACTAATAAGCGTGACACCACAATATAAAATCAAATAAACAATAATTAATACGATCCCACAAAACTAACACATGAGGTGTTGCTGCATCTTCATCACTCTAGTATGTATGACCAAGGGTGAAGTATAAAACTCTCTCAGTATGTTCTCATGAAAAATTACTACGATGCTTCCTATCCTTGAAAGAGGGAGATGTTCTTACCACCTTTTGAAAAATCATATAGTTTACTACATGAGAATATCCATTCATGAAAAACCTCACAATCAATTTCTCCTAGTTGGGACTCCCTCATTCATTACATAAGCATAGGGGTCACCTCTATCAATAAAAGATAAACTACTTCTCCCAAATCCACTAAAGAAATTTATAGTGAGGCTAAATACTTTGATGTATCTCCTAAAAACTATTAACAGAACCTCACACTAAGATAATCATCCACTATATTTCATATTACCATTGTATAGAAAATATTAATGTCATTATTGTGTACGAATTCCAAGAAACACTTATCCTCAATTAAATATTTCTATGAGTACATACATACCTATGACTCTTATGGTCAGTATCGACTATTAACTACCTTCCATGAAGGGATTTCCTCTATTGTTTGGGAAAAAATATTTATATTAACTCTAAATAATGGGTCACATAGTTTTACTGATGAGTTATCAACTTTATATAACCATAATAAATCACCATCTACCTCTACATTAGAACATAATAGAGCACAACTCTAGAGGCATAAAAAATTTACAACTATTAGAATCACTCAACTAAAAAACCAGGAACATGAGTGCTTTACAACCTTCACTTCATATCCTCAAAATATATTTATTCTTTATTAAAATAAATTAATGTATTCCCATTTTGTGATAGGTAAGTCATGTGGTCTATAATCATTAACACGCCTTCCATGAATACTAGGCGTTACACCACTAACCAATGGGAGCTTCAAACCTTAAACATACTCTTTGTTGTATCCCAAGATAGAGCATCCACAATATTCACATGGTTTAAACTAATTAACCCTCTGAGATGACATTCCCCAGGATGTGTACCTCTCAATTCCAAAACTGAATCTTAATGATATTTTCATACAAATGGTTTTCTTGAAGTAATTCTAGGATAATAATCAAATGACCCACATTCTAATCATTTAATAATGAATAAATATGAATGTTATAAATGAATAAAAAAATTGTTCCATGAAAAACTAAAATATATTATTTTTAATTCCCATAAACATAGTCATATCATTCATTACACCAAAAAGAATCACAAAAAAATCATAATGTATATGGTTTTACTGTAATGATGTATTTAGAATAACCTCGCAAACATAATAGTAGTAATATAAAGACATCATATTTATCTTTTAGAATAACATCGATCAATTTATCTAGTCAAAGAGATTATATATTCATGATAAAGTTTACTTATTCTTTATTACTATTAAATTCTGTATGTGGTAATCAATACAGAGCCTCGAGCTCTATTCCACCATATGGGTGACCAATAATAGTGCTTCTTAGGGGGAGATAATAAGATTGATGTAACCTTCTTCTTTAAGGTCCTAAAACTATATATTTAGTTCCTTGACATCATATGGGCACATAAAATAATATAAATAAGATATAAGAGTTTTCTCATGGAGAAAATAAATGTGTAACTTGACCTATCAATATGGGGGGAACCCTGGAACATCCTCAGGGAAAATGCCTATGTACTCATCTATAGCTACGTAGATCTAATACTCTGAGATTCCAACTACACATAGAGCCACTTTTCAACTATTGGTGATCAATTGTGACTTCTCAATCATTTTCCTTCCTCATATTGATTTAAGTTTCCACTACCCATGGAGGAGGATATTGATCCATCATCTCGGAAGAACATCACTCATCAATGGTAGAAGTATATCTTATTATTTTTAGTGGAAAGATAGTTCGTACAATAGATGATATAGTACCAATTCATTATAGATTTAATTAAGTTCCATGTAAACATATCTCCACTATGTGTAATCTTACATCATCGATAAATGTGGGTGAGTATGGGATCACAACCTTTACCAGTCGTTAGTTATATGGGACGAGATAGGGGATCCACTAAAATATATATCTCTCAAAATATGGATTAAGTAATAAAATAATAGATTACATTGGGATCTATGAGTATGGTATACATAATATATAAGACACAGATCATACATTATACCCTTTCAGTCCCCATATCTTCGTAGCCCTCCCTCACCTAAATATGATTATCTCTAACAAAAAGACCTTTGAGCATGCCATGTTTTTCGAAGTGGTTTAAAAGATGGAATCAAATTGTAGAATAATCCCCATCTAGATCATCGTCATGGTGTATCCCCATATATTCTAACAAATTGTTTCCCTAACGGCCACTATTAACACTGAATTCTGCATTAATCCATAAATGGACAACTTTGGGAAACTAAAGACATTATCCAAATCAGTATAGAATTCCAAGATGGATAATGAATTTCCATGAAAGTTTTGAGGGATGCACCTAATATTTAAATTTGTGTACTTGACTCTTTCACACCTAATAAAACTTCAATCATCTCCCATCCATATAGGTCACTCAAAAGGATACAGAATTCACCCAAAAAATTTCTATGTTGTATGCAAGTAACCAATCTACACACAATACTCTTTCATGTTAAATTGAATCCAACCCATGCCTTTCATGTATGACCACCATGGAAAATAATGGGATGCATGGAAGGAATCTTCAATGACAGAAATTAACCACGCTAGTAAAAAATAACTCTTCTATATATTGAAGTGCACCCCCTTTCTTCATGGTGATCCTCAAGTGGTCAAACAATCACTCTGTTGCACGTAAGACTTATCTTCTACTATATTATGATATAATGGAATCCTCAAGGTAGAGATCTTCCCTAACCAGTTCCTTGTGGTTCCTCCCATAAGTGGGAACATAGTTGGGTAACCCTCACCCAACTTATTTCAACCCAATTCGGGTACCAGAAAGGACTCCCCTTGCGTGCAACCCTGATCTTGTGTGCAATCCATCTTGAGCGCAACCCATATTGCACTAAACCCACTTTTTGATATGATAAATTCCACAATTCAAGTAATTCCTTATTCATATTTCCATAATTATTCAAATCAATATGGACCCCCTTAATGGTTATGGAAACATTACATTACGTCTCACCTCCCATGTAGGGCCAAGTCCCAAATAGATGTTTGGTAGTAAATAAAAAATCACGTGTTTCAAACTTGGTCAACAGATAATTCTTCATTTTCCCCATTATTGAGCGGTGTGTTTATGGTACCTTTTTTCTGAACAAGGTAAAAAATTGTTCCTTAGTCCCTAGTTTCTCTCCTATCATAATCAAGAATTTTTTGACTTACCTTCTTTCCATTCCCCTATATCATGATGGAATTATACCCTTGGAATCACCTCTAATACACACTCCTATATCTTAGGTATACCCTCATATTGTTCCTTATTTCCCACACTAATCACGGATCATGTGGAATTTAGGAATTCTAGTGGTATGTATACCAATGTGGTCGGGCCACCTATGAACCTTTTTTAACCAAACTCCATGATCATGAACTTGAGGATCAAGTCCAAGAATCATGACTTAAAACTATATGAAATATGTCTCCCTAAGAATATGTAGTGAAGATTTTGGGTCTTGTAGACCCTCTATTCATGTTGGGGTTTTTCACTTCGTCGCACTACACACATCTGTTTGGGATATTAAACCCACAGTCAAAACTCTATGACCTTAATCAAGATGTCTATGTCATTGCATGAATTTAAACTGCATATGAGTCCCTTAGGTATATGAGGTGTGAAATGGGACCCTTGTTCCCTATTCTATTTAGAGTCCATATTTTTCATAATACTTATGTATTTTGAATGCCTCCATTGTCTCATTCAAACTGGGTATATTTTCTCTATGCCATAAAAATACACTAGGGATAGACATTTCCTTAGTCCATGCCATGTGATAATAAACTGTTTTATAGGGTCCAGCCAACAACACCATAAATTGTGTACAATGTCCCAATGACAAGACATTAAAAAATGGGACATTCCCCAATCACACGACATTAAAATATAACATGGATTTTTCACCATATAACATTAATGTATGTGTTTATAGTCCTTACTTCATGATGTAAAACTAGAAGGCATTCGAGGACCTCACCTGAGAGGCATTCTCATTCAGTGTTAGTCATCTACCACATTGATTATGTTTCTTCAGCTGTCACTCGACATCTGAGACGATACACCCCATGGAAGACAAGTTTGAACCTTGTTGAGAACTATACACCACACCGAATGTTCTCTGACTCATGGTGGCATAATTCCAAGAGTGTTGTAATCGAGTCAAATATAGCATCAATTCATCTTCATGCTTCACATTCACCTTATTTGGATCCCTGTCCCCTTCCACTTCTGGAGGGACCCCCTAATAGCTTGGCCCCATTCCATTTTTTCTCACCTACCATCATGGGAAAATGCCTCAGAAGACATTTGATGAAAATATGAGATAATTTCTGTGTTTTGAATAAGGTCCTTGGTCGACCCTCATTTGGTTGTCTTCATTACAAGATAATAGTACAGATGTAGTGTTTCAAACAAGGTCATTTGTAATCATGTATCCCCATTCCACTATCCTTATGTTATGAATTTTGGCCATTATGATTCAATATTCTCATTCCCCTTTTTTTGTTAGAATTCAATACCCTTGGAATTATCCTATTCCTACATTACAAAATGCAATAGAAGTGTGTCAGTTTTCCAGAGTTCTACTTTCTAGCTAGGGTGTTCCTACAAAGGATGCTCCCAAAATTTATGGATGTCCTATTCTGATCCCAACATAGCTTCTTCTATTTGGGAATCTTGTACAGGTGAATGATTTTATATTATATCTTGTTTCCTACAGTAATAATTACTCACATGGTTTTAGTTATTTAGTCAGTTTTCTCCTCAATGTGATCAAGATACAGTGGGCCTTGATCTATCTGTTTTCCTCAGTGCTTTCCTCAGAACATGGTTTACCTCTCCATCCTCATCCTTATTAGACCCCATTCTATGTATGTGGGGATTTTTGGTACCAAATGACACATGAATCACCAAAAAGACAACTTTTGGGGAACCAAAGACATTATCCTACTCAATAGAGCATTCAGGAAGTCCATGGAAGGAGAATGAAAATGTAGAACCATGAACTCAAGATTGAAGTCAGCGTGAAAGAATCTTGTGCACCTAATATGACATCAATTGTACCCATTTTATTTAGTCCACTAAAAATTATAACTAAGTCGCACTTAAGATATCAATATTTCACTAAAAACCAATTCATGTGCAAGACTCTTGCACACCAAATACGGCGTCGAACTGTACCTATCACAGATGACTATCATGGAAAAGGAAGGGTTGCATATAAGGGCACTTATATTAATGAAATATTTAATTCCATCACCACATATTTCAACTATATATTGATTTAACCCCCTACTTCAGGGTTATTCTATCAAGGTATAACCACTGCTCGGTTGTGTGTATGACCAATCTTCAGAGACATCGTGAAATAATGGATCCCTTGGGGTAGAGATATTGTGCAATAACATCCCTATAAGGCTCCCTTGAGAGGGAAATAATTTGTGTAATACTCGAACAACTTCTTTCATCCCATTTCGGTCTCGCACAAGTCCTTATCTTATGTATACCATTGATCTTGTGTGCATCCAATATTACATGAAACCTATCTTGCATGCAACCCATCTTCTACGCAACCCTTCTTTCGTGCACCCATGTTGCACACATAATATCTTGTTCACAACGCATCTTGAGGTCATGGGAATCTGAACTATTCCCTTCAATAAGATAATTTACTTGAAATAAAAATAGGGAGTAGCATGGTAGAATTTTTGGGTTGGGTCGAGGGAATTTTGTCTTGCACCCTTATATAGACCCTATGTTAACCCTTAGAATACCATGATTTGAGATACTCCACCTCACTCTCTAAAATACCTTGAGTCAAAATACTCATCAAAGTCCTTTTCCCATGTCATGATATGAGATTCTCATATTGGATTTCCTGAGTAACTTGATTGGAACCATTACTCAATAATCTATAGAAACCTCATAACCTGTCCCCAAAGCTAGGTTGAACCTGAAGTGGCCTCCCTTGCATATGTACCACAATAGAAATTTCTAGGTAAACTCTACCTAGTAGTACTTACTAAATGACTATAAATTATAGTATACCATATATAAAAAATATTGGATTCCTCTTCATCCAAATAAGTGATTCCCTTTCTACCAAGAATATGATGCTAATATTCCTTACAACATGAATTTAAATAGCAGAATACCCTATTACTCTTGATTATGATTCCTTGTGCACTAAGAATAACATGCCAATGTTCCTCAGTACATGACTTCAAACTTTAACATTCCCTAAAATTCATGAATATGATTCCTTTTTCATTTATCATAAGATTAATCATGCCAAACTCATGAGACGACCACCAAATAGAACCCACAGACCTCCATCTTTGGTGTTGGCCTCAATATATAACTTAACCAACCAGGAAGCCAAGATTCCCTCATTACTTGACATGAATAAGAAATAATGGTAATCTAAATGTATTATCCATACACACATCATCATTCCACATGAATTTAAACCATAATCCTACCTCATTGAATACACATGGTATTCCCTCATGATCTGACAGGAGGAAGCAATGACGAGAAGCTCAATGCATAAGCCTCACACACCTTGTCCGTACACATGATGTTAAACTATAATCTTTCCTCATGCAATTGAAATTATATTACTTCAAGAACTTACATGAGGAATACATGATAGGAAACATCCAGGTGTAAGCCACATTGCTGACATTTCCTCCCAATAGTAGAGCACATGTACCTTTTATGCGTATGCTCGATTCACACCATTGTCGCTCCACAGTAGTTCCCAGTCTACTCCTACACATAAGTCCCAACCACGTACTCACTTATCCTAGAATCCCATGGGTTGATTGTTTGAATAATACCCAACTATGTTCCCTAAATGGGAATATTCCACGTGTAATCCCCACACCATCTCTCGTTAGCGCATCACTCGTGACATGAACTTCATGCATACTACTTACTCTTGTTTCTTACACTGAGCATGACTCACATTGTCGCAGAGTTTAAGAGAGATCATGTCATCCCCTCAACCTTCCAATAAAAATACCCCTTGGAGTAACCCCCCATCATTTAATTAAAACAGTTTCTTCCACATGTATGCCCCAACAACATGCTCCTACAGGTCACATCATCATTTTTAAGCCCCAAACATACACCTTGACACAATATGAAGTCCATATGCCCTCATGGACTAAAATGTGGAAGAAAAAAGTTGTCTCCCCTATATGTAATCCTCAACCATGTCACCCCACAAGTGAAACTTCCATGTGTAAGCCCCAACCATATGGTCATCCTCCTTAAGTGTAAGCCTCAACCCCACTTCTAGAACTATATAGAATTGGATTCCAAAATAAACAAGATACATAGAAATACTCCTTGAAGTTTAATACCAATACTTCATCCATTCGATCCATTTAATCCACTCCATCCAATTTCATCCCGATCTTATCCGAGCCACCGTATCATGGAAAGATTGTGATGCTCATCTGGGCGATGACATCTCCTTTAGGTCCACAGGGAATCTCCCTTTTGTAAGCCCCACATCATCCATCAAACTACATGGGTTTTGATCCCTATCTTCTAAAAACGGTATAAAGGATGGATTCATGAGTTTTAATCCCAACCAATAGTAAATCATGGTTTTCCCCACATAGGGGTACACCTATTTGATCTACCTCTAGTGGTGTGCAGATCATCCTTCACAGTGTGGCATCCATTTTTTGTGGGATACACCTCCTAGATCCTCCCACATAGTTATTCTAATCCATCCATTGGTAAACCTTTTTGGTGATCCCTCATATGGATGTACATCCCTGATCGACCTTTATGTGCATCTTGATCAATCAAGTCTGTAACCATAATATGTTTAACTCAATATTTATTCCTTCTCAGTATGATGTTCTAATTTGTCTCTACAAGAATTTAAATTATTACATGTCACACTACTACATAATGTTAAACTTGGGATCCCTAAGGAAAACATAAGTAGATATGCCATTGACAACAGATAACATATGATTGACATGCGATTCCTTGGGTTCTGTGCCTAATATGCCTCCATGAGATGCCTCCCAAGAGAAAGAATATAAGTACCCATCACACCCAATGCTCAATGATTTCCAAACATTCTCAATGTTACTATCTACTATGATGAAAGATTCATGCCCTATCTATCAAAATTAGTGTACTTAACAGGTATCCACAAATAGATGGGACCGAGAATGAGTTTCACGAACATTACTCAAATATATGATGGAGACTCAGATTAGGTGATAGGTTCCAATGTATAATCCTTGTAAGGAGTATCCTACATCCCATCACACTGTTTCGATCAAGGAGCTAATAAAACCATCCATTGTGGTGGAGGAAGCTTGCCTATGGAGACTAGGAATGTGGGGGAAAAAGGCATTTCACCATGATGATGTGCACCCAAACTGTAAAATATTCAGAAACAACCAACCTATATTCCACTGAGAGGTCCCTATTCACATTCATACCTCTAACACAGAGGTCTGGAAACTTCTTAAATTTCTTCTATAGAATATCAGGTTAGGTAGTCATGCTTAATAATACGACATTCTATAAAATCATAAAAAATAATTTCCTCTTGATGAATGTATCCCATATGTGAATCCAAAAATATATATCTAATTAACTAATAATATTCATGATTCTAATTCCTATATCATGAACCTGATTCATGACACAAGATGACTATGGATGATGACTCTATTCTATGAAAACTTCCACTGAAAACTACTACCTGTTATTTCTCTACCAAATATTCCTTTGTCACTATGTCTTACTCTATCACCTCAACATGGGTAATGATACATAGGGTAATAGAATCGACTCATATGTCTCTATGAAGGCTATTATCAATCATATATTCTTTTAAAAATACACCGTGATTCATATTATGTGTGCACCTGACGAGTTCAATGAATCTCAACACATACATAGTAACAGTCATTTTTCCCTACTACAAATCAAGCAGATCTCAAATGAAAAAATATTCATGATTCAAATTATAACTTTCTAGGGAAAAGATTATTGTACTATATATGTGTGAGATTTACCTCATCATGAGACTAGATTCTTAAATCCCACCAATTTCACATCACAAAATGGATAAGAATAAATTCCATCACTACTATATTATCTGTATTATTCCAAAAACATGTAATAATCAAAACATTATCTATATCCATTCCTTAGATGCCTAAGGTTGAAACCTTATTCTCACTCTAGGTATCATCCTTATAATATGATCATTTGGTTCTATATGCCTACCCATATCCTCATCTTGCCACACTATAATAATTGGTTTCCTAGAATGTGGTAGAATTTCCACATGTACTATGGGAGGATGATGTTCTTTCAAGAAAATATGTAGTGGTACTACTCCCAATATAATTAGTGGAAATTCCTCCTGAACAATCCCCTATTTAGAATCCACATTAGTCATATGGGAGTCAATAGGATACTAAAATGCAAGAATTATTACATCACAATCAAGTCGTAGGATCCTATATACCTATCAGCATAGTGTAATAATATAATTTAACAAGATTTATTATAGTCCTTAAATCATATATAGGGATCTAACTCATGAAAAAACATGAAAATAAATGAACAACTCTTGTATGATGCATTAACAATTATTTATTCCCCACAACTATTACCTTAGTGTACTGATTCGACAAGTATTTTATTAAAGAATTGGTGAATAGATATGTTAGCTTTCACACCAATAGTTAGCTCTCAAGATTTAAATCAGTACTCAATACCCCTTAAACACCATTTCTCTATATCCTCAAACCATTTATCAATAAAAATATAACTATATGGTGGATCCTAAATACTAACCTTAATTATATAACACTCTAACGTGAGATATTCCACCACGACCCCAATGGGAAGTGGTAATACAAGTATGCCACCACAAGAAAACATCCAATAGTCTAGAGGATGGTGGATAAAATTGAGTGGACATATTACACATGATGGAGGGAATTATCCTAATGGATCTATAAAAAACAGACACCTAAAAATATAGAAATAAAATGTCAAAAAAATAAATGTAACTAACTATAGTATATATAATGTATAAAATAAATTATAAAATAAAAAAAGTTAAAATGAAACATATTGAATAATGAAAAAGGGAAATATACACACCCAATACATAAAATATAAATCCATCCTAAATAACTAAAAAGAATAAGTCCCCATAAAAAGTTAAATCCAAGAAAAAATTTCTTCCTCTAATATATCCTCTTAGTACTTCTACCATCCACCAACATCATTCCCACCTAGTTATCCACCAAAATTTCTATCATCTTTATAATACACATGATTCTTGCTCAAATTTACCCAAGAGATGAAGGTAGAACGGTCCTTGTAGTCTAGCTTGGGTTGTCGAATCCACAGAGACCTAAGAAGTAACCTATAGACACGCACATTCTATGGACTGTTTTCGGCTCTGAAGTGGCCAACATGGATTGATTTTAGATGATTTTAGAGGATATCTAACAGATTTAAGTTAATTCAATTTAAAATAATGATTTGATCCTAGGTTATCGCTCAGGGTGGATTGGACGTATTTCCTTTTCAAAGATTTTAATTTCTTATATTTGAGATGGGTTCATTTAAGAAGATAAAACAACATCATTAATTACTGGTTCAATGCCTACACCCTTTAATACTAATCACCTATAAACTTGAAGGATCAAAGGTTTGAGCACTTCAAGGTAAAGGTTCGTATTAGCACATGAAGTGTGTGACCTTAAATTCAACAAGGACGATGGAGTGTAAAAATCATCAAATAAAAATCTCAATTTAAGAAGTGATTATGAATTAATGGGGTGATAAATAACATCCAATACATCCCCTTGATACCCCCTTGGATCAAACCATAAGTGGGTTATCCCTCCATTGATTCTATGGTTTCAATGGAAGCGTAAAGTAGACTCATGAGGGAGGACATGGAGAAGTAAAGAAAACAACAAAAATAAAATGATCACTCCACCGTTGTGTGAATAATTTCACAAGATTTGGTGTGAATAAATTCAAACATTGAGGTAACGGTATCAAAGTGAGATTTAGAATAATAGAATAAGAGGAGAAGAAGAACTTTTATTAAGAAACTAAAGTGAATTGAACTACTTACAAGTGAAAGACAAATTTGAGACAACAAAATCGCAGCATAACATTACAATTGAACCAAGCACCAAAAGATCCTTCAATCCTCCAACACCACTGCCTTAAATAGGAATTTTGATCCCTTTGGTCGATAATCCAACAGTACAAGTTTCTTCAATTAATTGTGGTAGGCCATAGGTGGGTGGAAAGTAAGGGAGAGTTGATTTTTCCACCCTTGACCCGAGGTGGCAGTCAACTTTCCTTCACCGAACAGACGCATTTGGAAGACCTTCTATATGGCCAAACTAGAGTGGGAAATAGACTAAGGAAATGGATCTACAGATGGATTATAACCTCCTGTAAAAGTTGGGACCATTTGGAGTTTTGGATTCAGAGATATGATCAAATTAGTGGTCTGTTTTTCTGGGCTGCAAAATCTGGCCCAGAATTGTATCTCTAACTTGGACCGCATTAATGACCACCATAGAGGCCGAATTATCATTATCTCATGAAGAGTTATTTGTTCTTAAAAATTTATTATATCATCCCACAAAATTTGGGATTCATTGGGACTGTATGTTGGGCCCCACAGTCTCATAAGTGGGATGGTATCCAATCTGCCTTATTTAGAATTGCTTCCATTCATCTCCAAATATCTCCATCATCGTTTATGAATCATCCATTGATCCCTGAATGAAAAATGTTCACATTTAAGTTTAGATATAGTTCCCAAAATATAAAATTAAAATATTGATAAATAAATTCTTTATAATCAGATGAATCATTGGGCCTAAATTGGTGTATATTAGGCATGAAGTGCACAAATGATGAGAATGGATGTTCATAATGAAAATGCACTAAATCAGGCCCATAAGATCAAAAATGAACATTTAATACCATTAAAATGTAATTAAAATATATGTTTTTATTGTATAATCACACCCCCCAACTTGAGATTTTCTAGTCCCGAGCAAATAATTCAATGATTTTATTTGAATTCCTTTTTTCAAACACATTATAACAAACAGTGCTCACAATGTAAAATGCACACAAATATATTTTTATAACCTATCAAGATAATTTAAAACAATATGAATTTAAAAGGATATCCCAATCCCAAGCCCATTCCTTTGATCAAATCCATCATCATACTTCATCCAACTCTATTAGGTGTAATGATGTGTTGTGAATCACAATAGATATGGGGGTTCATTTTCATTCAAGGGGGAAATCATGGAAGCGCTAGGTGGAATCACATTTAATACTAATATGAGTATTATTCATTCCTCTTTTTTTTTGGATTTTTTCTTTTTTCAATATTGCTATAGTAATTGAGATTGCAGTTAATCAAATTAACCCATGTAGCAAGACTTTGCTGATGTCTCCTAGACTCAAAGGCCTTAGGGCACCAAGTGAAGCCCACATACTCGGGCATCGTCTCGAGTTAACTTAATAAAAAACAAAGTCATATTTCCATAAATAGAGATAGATTGAAATACTCAAGGATAGACAACTCTGGAGTCATGATCCCCAAGTGCCGAAAGCCTCACATTTTATCAATCCATTGATCTACACGCAATTTTTTTTAAATACTCATATTATTCATAAAAATCAAACCATCCTATGCTATTTATTATGGGACCCCAAAAATTCAAATTAGTACCCCACAGTCTAGAGGACGTGCATTGTGGCATTTTGATTTAATGGATGAAAATAAAAATGATGAAAATTTTCATTGGACAACCAAACTTCCAAAATCAATGCTTTTAAACTTAATCATGAATTAAATTACGAGTCAAGGAAATAAAAGTTATTTTCTATGTAGTTTTAATGTGATAAAAGATGTTATTATATGAATGATAAATTAATTTTACTCATTTTTTTATCATTGTTTTTTTTAAACAAACATTTTGTTTCCACACCCCCTAACTTAGAATGAAACTGTCCCTAGTTTCGTAAAAATAAAATTTAGAATGGGGTAGAGGAATAAAAGGGGAGTTTAATAAGGAAATTGAAATATGAGGATCATGGAATTAAGTCACCTGGTGGTTGAAGTTTGAAGTTCTTATCGCTCAAATTTAGTCTTTTGATATCCATGTCGCTTGCAATGTTCCCTAGTGGAAAAAGGGAAAAAAAAACAAAACAATATATATATATATATAAGTAAAATATAAGTATATATATAAAAATTATAGAATAAGTAAGCACATTAAGCCGTAGGTCATTGGTAAGCGCGCGTCCCTGTCTCCCTTCGGTCCCGGGTTCGAGTCCCCGCGGCTTCGCCGGTTGTGACGGGGTTTGACCCACGACCTATGGAGTGTACCCTTTTTTAATTATATTATTATTATTATTATTATTTTTATTATTTTCATCTTAACCTATAAAATAATAAAAATACAAAAAAATAAACTGATGATACATTGTCTTTTTTTTAAATTTCTGGGTAAGGTATTACTCAAGGATCACACCATGTGACATGGATGAATATGGTGCTCCCCTTTTGTACCCATCCATACTCATAATAGAAGAACAAGTCCAAAGTCTATTTTTAAATATAAAAATGATTAATTAATCTTATTTGAAAAATAAAGATGATTCAGAAAGATTAGAAACATAAAAACAACGGGTTGCCTCCCGTGCAGCGCTTTGTTTAATGTCATTAGCCCGACATAGATCCTAAATTTATCAATTTTTTCCTGGTTCATAGATTGGCTCAATTAACTCAACATCTATTTCCTGTTTATTTAATGATTCAATGAATATTTTTAACCTTTGACCATTGACCTTGAAAATGTGACCACTAGTGGGATCTTGAATCTCTACTGCCCCATGGGGGTATACATGATGCGCTATGAAAGGACCTGACCATCCAGACCTTAACTTTCCCGGGTGTAAATGAAGTTTTGAACTATACAAGAGCACAAGTTTTCCCGGTTCAAAATTTTTGACCTTGATATTCCTATATTGGTAGGCTTGAACTCTAGCTTTATTGATCCTTGAATTTTCATAAGCCTCCATCCTTAATTCCTCCAATTCATTGAGATCTAATTTCCTTTTTGTTCCGGCCAATGAGAGGTCATAATCCATTTTATTAATTGCCCAAAAGGCCTTATGCTCAATTTCAACAGGTAAATGACATTCTTTTCCATAAACCAACCTATACGGTGACATTCCTAGGATGGTTTTGAATGTTGTACGATATGCCCAAAGATCATCCAAGAGTCTCTCGGACCAATCTTTCCTAGAAGGATTGACAGTTTTCTCAAAAATTTGTTTGATTTCACGATTAGCTAACTCAGCTTGACCATTGGTCTATGGTTGGTAAGCAGTGGACACTTTTTGAGAAATTCCATATTTTTCCAGGAGTTATGAGAATGGAAGATTGCAAAAATGAGTTCCAAAATCACGTATGATAGCCCTAGGAATTCTAAATCTAGAGAAGATGTTTTCTTTTAGGAATCTAATAATAGTTTGATGATCATTGGATTTTGTGGGAATGACCTCAACCCATTTTGAGACATAATCAACAGCTAAGAGAATGTAGAGGTATCCCCTAGAGTTTGGGAAAGGACCCATGAAATCAATTCCCCAACAGTCAAAGATTTCAACCACTACGATGGGAGTGAGTGGAATTTGATTTCTTTTTGTGATGGACCCTACTTGTTGACACCTAGGACATCTTTGACAAAATGTGTAGGAGTCCCTTGAAAGGGTGGGCCAGAAGAGACCACATTGAAGAATCTTAGAAGATGTTTTCTTAGAGGAAAAGTGACCTCCACATGCCTCACTATGACAGAATTTAAGGATGGACTCTTGTTCAGATTCTGGAACACACCTCCTAATGACTTGGTCAAGGAAGAACTTATAGAGGTATGGATCATCAAACACATAGTGTCTAACATCAGAAATAAATTTCCTTTGAGCTTGAGTCCCTGAGAATTTTTTAATGACTCCTGTAACTAAGAAATTGGCTATGTCGGCATACCAAGGGAAGTCACTCACAGAGTATAAGTGTTCATCAGTAAATGAATCAGACACAGAAAGGTGATTTGAGTTGTCTTTGAATTCCATCCTAGAGAGGTGATCAGCTACAACATTTTCAACTCCTTATTTATCCTTGATTGTGAGGTCAAATTATTATAAGAGAAGGACCCACCTAATCAGTCTAGCCTTAGCATCTTGTTTTCGGAAGATGTATTTTAGTGCAGAATGGTCAGTGAACACAGTTATGGGGGATCCTAAGAGGTAGGACCTAAACTTCTTTAAGGAAAACACAATATCAAGTAACTCCTTTTCAATGGTGGTGTATTTGATTTGGGCATCATATAATGATTTGCTTGCATAAGCAATGACATAAGGATTTTTATCACAACGCTGTACTAACACAGCTCCTATAATAAATTCACTGGCATCACACATAATTTCAAAAGGAAGGTTCCAATTTGGAGATTTCATAATGGGAGGAGAGGTGAGAGAGGTTTTTAGGGTTGAGAATGAACCCTCACAGATTTCTATCCAAACAAATGGAGCATCTTTTACTAGGAGAGCACAAAGGGGACGAGATATTGAACTAAAGTCCTTGATGAATATTCTATAGAAACCAGCATGTCCTATGAAAGACCTCACTTCCTTGACAGTTTTGGGTGATGGAAGGTGAAGAATGATGTCAACCTTTGCTTTATCAACTTCAATCCCCCTACTTGAGACCAGATGGCCTAGAAAAAGTCCCTCTTTAACCATGAAATGGAATTTTTCCCAGTTTAGGACCATATTCTTTTCTTCACATCTTGACAAGACTCTCTCCACATTCTGCAGACATCCCTCAAATGTATCCCCAAACACAGAGAATTCATCCATGAAGACCTCTAGAAAATCCCCTACCATGTCTGAGAAGATTCCCATCATGCAACGTTGGAAGGTTCCAGGGGAATTGCATAACCCAAAGGGCATGCGTTTGAAAGCAAAGGTTCCAAATGGACTTGTGAATGTAGTCTTCCCTTGATCCTCTAGGGAGACCTCAATTTGATTATACCCTGAGTACCCATCTATGAAATAGTAGAACGCATGACCTGCCACTCTCTCAAGGACTTGGTCAATGAATGGTAAGGGTAAATGGTCCTTCTTGGTGAATGATTTTAGTTTCCTATAGTCAATGCAGACCCTCCATCCACTACTCACCCTTGTTGGAATAATCTCTCCATCCTCATTGGTTATCACTATGATTCCATCCTTTTTTGGAACCACTTGGATTGGGCTCACCCATTCACTCTCAGCTATGGGATATATGATACTGGATTTTAGCAATTTTAGGAGTTCTTTTCTTACTACCTCCATGAGATTAGGATTGAGTCGCCGTTGAGGTTGAAGACATGGCTTTGAATCAGATTCCAGAACAATCCTATGAGTCCCGATAAGTGGGCTAATCCCAAGAATATCAGAAAGGGTCCAACCAATGGCTTTCTTATGCTTCCTAAGGACATCTAGAAGCATAATTTCATGATTGGATTCAAGAGAAGAAGAAACGACAATAGGATGTGTTTGATTGTCCCCTAGGAAAGCATACTTGAGTGTAGCTGGAAGTTCCTTCAATTCGAGATCAGGTTGGTTCAGAATTTTAAAAGAAGATTGGGACATTGGATCAAGTTCAATTTCCATTTTTAGAGTTTCAGATAGGATTGATTCCCCACATGTAGAAGTTTCATCTACTAGATTGTCTTGATCAGATTTAGGGAAGGAATTTGGAGTGTTCTTCATGAAAGTGGTTTCTTGAAAGGTTTCACTGATTGTTGGACCTAAGACTTCATCATAAGAGAAATTTGAAAATGATTCAAGCCAAGGAGATAAACTTCCTTCATATGAACAAAGGAAATCAATCTCATCCTAACTTAAACATTCATCAAATATTCCTTGATGTTATATGGATTCATTATCAATGCTTCCTATCATTTTTATTTCAATAATGTCCTCATCATCCCCTATTTGTGAGCTTGCATTATAGATGTTCAAGTCTAGACTCATGTTCCCAAAGGTGATGGTCATGTTCCTATTTTGGACTCGGATAACAGAGTTGATTGTTGCAAGGAAAGGATGACCAAGGATGATTGGGGTTTGTTCCTTATTTCCTATGTTTGGATGGTTATCAAGGACAATGAAATCAGTAGGGTAGATGAAGTTTTCAACCTATACTAGAACGTCCTTTAAAATCCCCTTTGGAACCCTAAATCTACGATCAACAAGTTGAAGTGTGACAGATGTGGGTTGGAGTTATTCTAGGAATAACTGGAAATACACAACATATGAGATGATATTGACACTAGCACCTAGATTACACAAGACCTTGACAACTTTGCTCTCTCCTAGTTCAACATTGATGTAAGGGCAACCCGGGTCTTTCAACTTAGGAGGAATGGTCCCTTGAATGGTGGTACTCACATTAGCATCCAAAAGAACTTGGTTTTTATTTGAAAATTTTCTTTTAAAAGTGCACAAGTCCTTAAGGTACTTTGAGTAGGCAGGTATGGTTTGGATGGCATCGAGAAGGGGTATGTTCAACTTTACTTGTGAAAGGATTTACCTCAATGTTTCACTCAATTCAGGCTTGGGTTTCCCCCTCATGCGTTGAGGAAATGGTGCAGGTTGTGGGGTTGTTTGTTGAAGAGTTGTTTCCTTGAAAATGTTATCAGTTTCCTCCATTTGATCTTGTGGTTCATTTGAATTTTCATCCAAGTTTGAATATTTAGGTGGGTTCTGAATTAGTTGTTCAGGTTTCTCAATTGATTTCCCACTTCTTAAAATAGTCACATCCTTTAGTTATTCATGAGTTTTTTGAGTGCAAATTGACTCTCCCCTTGAAGTTGAGTATGGAACCTCCTGAGTAGGCATGGATGCCTTTCCAGTTTTTATGGTTTGAAGTTATTGTTTAAGGGAAGAGACTTCTGAGTTCATCCTTTCCATTTGTTTTCATAGTTGTTCTAGTAGGGTTTGTGGAACAGTTTGGGTGGGTGATTGAGTAGGTTGATTTATCCCAGGGGGATATTTTGGAGGTGGGATGGTTTGTTGAAAATGGACCGGTGGCTGTTGGTATTGGATAGGTTGGGTTTGGAACTGGTTATGGGTTTGGTAGTTCTGATGGGGGTAAGGATTTTGTCCCTATGGTTGGCTAGGTTGTTGGTTATCCTTCCAGCGGAAGCCTGGGTGGTCGTTATACCTTGGGTTGAAGGTGTTTTGGTATTGAGGATTTTGAAAGTTCAAAGAATTTACATCCACTGGGGGTCCTCTTAAAAGAACATCCTTGATGGATGGAATGGTTGGTCAGTTGTCTGTCTTATGGTCATGTTTGTCACAAATTGTGCAAACAGGGTCAACAGTTTGGATTTCATGGACTTTCCTAAGGTCTATCTCTTCAACCTTCCTAGAGAGTGCTGCGAGTTTAGCCCTAAGGCTTTCCTCTTCTCTAAGTGTATTAATTCCATTAGTTCTTTGTGGGTTTTCAGAATAAGGTGAAGTTCCCCATGATTGGTTTTGTTTAGAAAGGATTTCTAGATACTCGTAAGCATCATTTGGGGCTTTGTTTTTAAAGGTTCCATTACACATCATGTCAATGAATTGTTTATTCCCTAGACCCAACCCTTCATAGAAAATTATCACTTGTTCAGGTATAGAAAAACCATAGTGTGGAACCATGTTTAGAGTGTATTTTAACCTCTCCCATGTTTCATAGAATGACTATCCCTCTTTTTCAAAAAAGTTTTGGATACTCTTTTTAAGTGCAATTGTTTTGTGGCGGGGAAGGTATTTTTTATAGAATTGTATTTGTAGATGGTCCCAAGAGTTGATGGATGATGGTCTCAAATTGTTTATCAAATTTTTAGCTCTATCCTTTAAAGAAAAAGTAAATAGCCTCATCTTAGATGATTCTAGTTGATGTGGGGGACACATAGTTTCTACAGTGTCATTGAACTCCTTAATGTGCAGGTATGGCATCTCAGACTCCATTCCATGGAATGTGGGAAGGTGGTTTAGGACATGGGGTTTAAAGATGTAGTTGGTATCTCCTTGGGAATTGTGTCTAATGCATGAGGGGGCATTGGTCCAGTAAGGTGTTAGGTAGTCATTCATGGTTTGATCCATTGCATTCCCCAAGTTTGGGGCTGCCTCATTTGGGTTTCCATTTTGGTTTCCACCCGGGTTTATGAGTTGGTTTCCTTTAAGACCTTCTATTTAAATTGGCTCAATTTTAGACTCTAGAGTATTAGGAAGATTATGATCTAATCTAATGAGTTCCCTTGGTGTACTTGACTCCCCAACCCCAGGACTATCCACCCTAACTAGACGGTTTGATTGATCGTGGGTGTAGGCGGACATGCGCCAAAAGAAAAAAAATGAGAAAGGGACAAGACAAGAGAATTGGATGAGAAAAGAAGAAATGGGGGAGAATAGAATGGGTGTTTAGATGACTTACTTGGGTCCCCGGCAATGGCGCCAAAATTTGATTCTCACTCAAATTTACCCAAGAGATGAAGGTAGAACAGTCCTTGTAGTCTAGCTTAGGTTATCGAATCCACATAGACCTAAGAAGTAACCTATAGACACACACATTATATGGACTATTTTCGGCTATAAAGTGGCCAACTTGGATTGATTTCAGATGAGTTTAGAGGATATCTAACATATTTATGTGAATTCAATTTAAAATAATGAGTTGATCCTAGGTTATCGCTCGGAGTGGATTGGACGTATTTCCTTTTCAAAGATTTCAATTTCTTATATTTAAGATGGGTTCATTTAAGAAGATAAAACAACATCATCATTTACTGGTTAAATGCCTACACCCTTTAATACTAATCACCTATACACTTGAAGGATCAAAGTTTTTAGCACTTCAAGGTAAAGGTTCGTATTAGCCCATGAAGTGTGTGGCCTTAAATTCAACAAGGATGATGGAGTTTAAAAATCATCAAATAAAAATATCAATTTAAGAAGTGATTATACATTAATGGGGTGATAAATAACATCCAATCCAGACCCTTTCTACTCCCTTGGATCAACCCATAAGTGGGTTATCCCTCCATTGATTTTATGGTTTCAATGGAAGCGGAAATTAGACTCATGAGGGAGGACATGGAGAAGTAAAGAAAACAACAAAAATAAAATGATCACTCCACCGTTGTGTGAATAATTTCACAAGATTTGGTGTGAATAAATTCACACCTTGAGGCAACAATATCAAATTGAGATTTATAACAACATAATAAGAGGATAAGAAGAACTTTTATTAAGAAACTAAAGTGAATTGAACAACTTACAAGTGAAAGACAAATTTGAGACAACAAAATCGCAGCATAACATTACAATTGAACCAAGCACCAAAAGATCCTTCAATACTCCAAAACCACTGCCTTAAATAGGAATTTTTAAGCCCTTTGGTCGAGACTCCAACAGTCCAAGTCTCCTAAATTAATTATGGTAGGCCATAGGTGTGTGGAAAGTAAGGGAGAGTTGATTTTTCCACCCTTGACCCGAGGTGGCTGCCAGCTTTCCTTTACTGAACAGATGCATTTTTAAGACCTTATATATGGCCAAATCAGCGTGGGACATAGAAGAAGAAAATGGATATTTGGATGTCTTCTAAACTCCTGTAAAATTGAGGCCCTTTTGAAGTTGTGTATTTCGAGATATAATCAAATTAGTGGGCTGTTTTTCTGGGCCACATAATCTGGCCCAGAATTGTATCTCTAACTTGGGCGCCTTAATGACCAACATAGAGGACTAATTAGCATTATCTCCTTAAGATTAATTTGTTCCTAAACATTTCTTATATAATCCCACAAAATTTGGGATTCATTGGGCCTATATGTTGGTCCCCACAGTCTCATAAGTGGGCTGGTGTCCAATATGCCTTCTCTAGAATTGCTTCCATTCATCTCCAAATATCTCCATCATCGTTTATGAATCATCCATTGATCCCTGAATGAAAAATGTTCAAATTTAAGTGTAGATATAGTTCCCTAAATATCAAATTAAAATATTGATAATTACATTCCTTAGAATCAGATGAATCATTGGGCCTAAATTAGAGTATATTAGGCATGAAGTGCACAAATGATGAGAATGGATATTCATAATGAAAATGCACTAACTCAGGCCCATAAGATCAAAAATGAACATTTAATACCATTAAAATTTAATAAAAATATATGTTTTTATTGTATAATAAACATAACATGTTTTTTATAATACACCCATACTAGGGTGAGTATAAATATAAATAGTAGAATTCCATAAATATCATAAAGGAATTAATAACAAAATTAGATAGCTCAAAGTCATAATAGAAAATTAAAGAAACATGTTTTAATGTAATAAAACCATATATAATTAATGTAAAGACTTTGGTAAAAAAAATAGATTGTTTTGGTTTACATAGGTACCTATAAGAGAAATTAACATGCAACCCGAAGAATCCAAATGGCCCAAATCAAGCAACCCACATTACCTCTCTATAACCAAAATTAATGGAAAAATATTATCATATATAACAAAAAGAGATTTCATTAGAAAAAAATGAGACTAGAATATAAGAGATTATATTATAAAGCAATATATGGGGAAGTGGTACCTTACCCTTGAACACTTAGATCGCCACATACGATCCTCATCATTGTCACTATGAAGATAAATAAAAAACTAAATATCACACCTTATAAATGGCCTAATATATAAAACTTAACTCATCCATTATTATATATATGGAAAATAAGAAGGGATATATTATTCATCTTCCCAAAACCGGCACATGATGATAGTTTCATGAAAAATAACACACATTGGTTAAATCAGGACATGTGATGACCACTAGGTGTTCTTGGATGGGGATGGAAAAAACTCAATATAGAATGTGAAAACTCATGCATAGAAAGTGTGTGATATTTGGGTTTCCACAATATTATATGCTCCAATCCCTTTCCTCTATTTGGGTCAAGTGGACCCCTCCTGGTTTCATCGTACACCCAAATAGATGGTTCACACACTAGGTTAGACTGTCTATCTTTCTAACTATGAAAGTTGATATGCTAGATGTTGAACTATGTCATTAAATGCACCATGTAGTAGGTGACTATCTATTTTATTATTTCTATTTGGATTACTAGGGGATCTATCCTAGATACCCATTTACCCTACACCTTCACACATTGTCACAACCTAATGGTCACTACTAACCTTGATGACCACTATTACGGTTGGACCGTAACAATCATCCAAATCAAACACCGCCCAACCATTCCCTAATATACATTTATCTCCCACCTCATCAAGATATAATTTCCAGCCCTGGATATACCAAAACTACAACATTCATGCCTTTATATCCCTATATTTCTTAATTAGATGTGAAACATGTGGGAGTCACTATTTGAGTATCCATATACTTGTGTGTTTCCGTTACCCATGGTTGGATTCTTTGGAAGGTATAAAACATGAGTAGGGGAATTTGATTACTAGACCCCAAATGATCACCTTTTATCGATCTATAATAGCTCTAGTTCATCATAAAAAATCAAAACATTATTTTTCTATACAAATAGATATATTTAAAAAATAGTGTGAGAGGTTTGTAAACTAAAAAGAAGAGATACCAAATATTTATATAATTATTAAATTAAATGAATAATAGGGAAAATGTGAGCTTATAATGTCATACCTTGAGTTTATATTTTTATAATGTGATGAAACAATTGGTTTCTAACTCCATTTTCGATTCTCCTCAAAAAACATGTTCATTGGATCCTTAAGCCTCCCCCAATTACCAACCCAATCTATAGTGTTCCATTTAGGGGGACCCTAATATTAAAAGTTTTAGAGGATTAAATTTATAGTGGATTAGAGATTCTAGTGTTACAACCATTTAAAAAATTCTTTAATTAATTCAATCAAATTAATTTAAGAAATTAATCAATTCTAATTAATTAGTTAGATTTAATCATTTTCATTCATGGAAACATAAACCTAGGGATCTTAATAAGAAATGAGATTACACTAATCTTAAAGTAAAATTCTAATTCTAAAGAAAACCACAAATTTATATTCCTCATTAACGACTTTAATCAAAAGTCAATTCATTATTCTCTGGAACTCACACAAGAAGACAAAAATTTATAAATTATTTTTATTTTATTATTTTTGAAACATCATGACAAAAAATCATAGAACTAGCTCATCTAACAAGCAATTTTTTTAAAAAAAATGCAAAATATTAAAATAGTTGAATATTGGTCTATTACATGTATAATCATTTTTACACCATGTACGTTTCATGATTTTTCTAAAATAAGTCTACATCCTCTTTTGAATATGTGGATTTTTTATTATATTGTTTATACTTGAAAAATATATATAACAAAATAGTTCATAGTTTTTTAAATGAAATTTTAATTATATTCATAAATAACACATTAAGGATTCTATTATATGGCTGTAATATGATATCATTAATAAATTTACTAATTTAGTTACCATAATCAATGTTATTACTTTGTTTCCAACACAGTAGAAGCATTCATAAAAATGCATTTTTTTTGAAACTTGTTTTGATAGTGAAAAAATAGTATATATACCATATTACATTAATAATTTTTTAAATGCATATTTTTCTTGTGAAAATTGTCTATCCTTATGGTATGGTTTTGATGATAAATAAAAATTACCCTATCATAACAAAAATTCGTGTGAAAAAAATATAAAACTTATAATTCAAAGATTAATTGAAAAATATTGATGGTATTATATTAATAATTCTTGAGGGATGTCATGTATAGTTTAAATAATATATAATTATGAATTTGATCTAAAAAATATATTGAGTATCTAAATAGATCACAATGATAATAGAGTGATTCAAAAAAAAACATAAAATAAGTAACTTAAAAATGAAAATATATTTTATACAATTAGTGTGTAGAATTTTACTCAAGAATTGTAGGTTTTAAGAATAGTCAATGATTTGTTAATTTATTATAAAACATTGTGTCAAAATGGATTTTTAAAACTAAAATTTCAACTTCATCAATTGATGTTATTTTGGAGAAGTTACTGGAGAATTAACGAATTAAAAATTTTCTTCAAATGGTCACCCTTACATTTGAAATGATTGAAACTCTTTTACCCTATAAAAATTGGTTACTTTATTACATTAGGACTATATACATGATATCACATCCTAAAGGATCTAATATTTTACTGCTCTGGGAAAATTAGGTACATACATGATTTTTGTATTGTATTGTAAATATAAAAACATAACATAAGAAACATTATTATATTCTTTATATTTTTATAGTATACTTATTCATATTATAGGGAAATGAAAATAAGGTCTTCTTGGATTCTATGAAATGGGTACGTACAATAGAAGCTAACATGATTAAATAAGGAATAATAAATATGGAAAATTAAATAATTTAAAACACATTTCATTTAATAAATAACTTGTTCATGAATAATAGTATGGCTGTAATAAATGATGATCAATTAATTCCATATAAAATAATCACATGAGTTTTAAAGATACCCTTATAAGTCATAGAAATTAAATTTATCACATGGAAATTATTAACTAATTTCATAATTATTAAATTCAAAATTTCATACATTTTAATCTTACTACCAAGGCCTCATTACCAAAAAAACATAAACATACAGTGAAGTCTGTATTGTTATACAACATACATACATGATTAAGGACTTGGATAAGTACCCAACCTATTTTGCCTCTTGAGACCTACCATTTAATTGAGGCATATTGTAAAATCCTCCCCTCACCCATCACTTAATAATTATAATTCATTAATCATAATAATAAAGAATAAAAATTAATCAATATATCCTGAAAATCAATTACTTCTCATAATAGAAGAACTAGCATACATAATTTCAATAATTTCACTAATAAAATAATCATAAAACATATGGATAAATATGCTGGATGGTATAATTATTGTATATTATCATTATATTATAATATTTATCAAATAATTTTGGCTTATATTAAAATAAATTAAAAAATGACTATAAAAATTCCAAAGGAAAACACCCATTTTACATTGAAATAACTTATTTGAAATATGAAAATTTCCAAATTATTATGGAAAAAATTTTCTTATGAAGAAACATTTAAAACATTCAAATTAAGCTTGAAATAATTTTCTATTAATAATGGAAAGACATTATATTCATTATATGTGTGTTTAATTGAATATTCTTTTCACATTTTTGGTAAAAAGTCAAAACCCCATTCAGAAAGCAACAAAAGGGTTAATTTTAAAAAAATAAATAAATAAAATTAAAACATGGGAAAAAATCATATAATAAATAATTATATAATATTAAATATATTATTTAAAATATATTATGGAAAATATTGATATTGAAGAAAAATATTCCCAACTAAGTAGAAAAGCATTATAGGTTTTCCTTAAAAACATCATTTCAGTATCGTGAGAACAAAAGGAGATTGAAATGAAAGTAATTCTTATAAATTATAGAAATATAAATAGTAGAAGAAAATATGTTTATTTTAATATATAAAGATCAAAAAATTTCCCCAAAAATGACATAAACATAAACAACCCTGAATAATGATGAGGTTGTGAAATAAATATTTACCACTTTGGAAACCATTGAATCATAACTCCCAACAAAAAACAAATAAAAATTTAAATACTAAGAATATAAATGGTTTAATGATATAATATATAAAAATGTCGGGTTATACCCCTCATTAAAGAAAAAAGTGGTAAATATGGAATATGTATCACATAAGAAAATGTGAGCTAAGAAAACCCTTACACCAAGCCCGACTTACATCATATATATTTGAAACTATTGTATAATAAATATATATTTATTATACATATATTCAAAAACCATAATCATATATATTATACCATGAATTATTTATAACCTAATTATTAACAATAAATAATTAAAATCATTGTTTTGGGTGACAAGTGCTTAATTTTTCATGTATGTTTTGGTTTGATTAATTTTTTCCTTGTACTTTGATGATGGTTCCAACATTTCATGAATTTTAGTCATGATATAAATATCATATTATTTTATTATATACATATTAAAAATAATTTGAGAAATCTATAGATTAAAAAGTGAATTACACTATTCATGGAGATGGTTGGCCATACGTATGCATGAACGATGAGTTCTCTTTTTTATGGATGGAGTGAAAAAAAGTTAGATAATAATTTAACTTCTCTAAATCATTATTATATCATATATGTCAAATAATATGGAAAAGAATTTAGATATGATATTATAATTATAAAATCATAATTCTATCATAAATATCATATATATTAATTAGTTCCATCTTTATAACCATCAATATATAGTGGTCATAAAAGAAGAATTACACCGATGTGTGGAGATCATAAGCCATACATATGCACGAGAAGTGTTTTCAATTTTTATAGGATGGAAAGGAGATGAAAAATGGATGTCCCATACTAATAATAATATTGATAAATAATTTTATTGATGACATGATAGTTAATATTTTAGTTTTGGTTTAACAAATTTATAAGAAGTAGAGGAATAATGAAATTTGAATGAATGTGTAAAGATTATTTCCTCTTATTTGGTAGATTTTATTTTTAAATTCCTTCTCAAAGACTATTGGAATAGATTATTAAGAATAAAAAAATAATTAATTATTTTATAGGGAATTTGATAAGAGAAATCAATAGGGTTTGGTCGAGATGGAGTGCTCAAAGTGGTGTGAAGAATTGAGAGAAAGGGGTGTCCTTTTTAAATAGAGGGAAATGACACACTTGGAATTTTTGAAAATATTACAATTTAATTAAGTTAATTTAAAGAAAAATGATAACAAATGCCTAATGATTGTAATAAAATAGTATATGGTCAAAATATTTTCATTAGATGAAATTTATAAAGAATTTCTAGAATTTTAAACAATATATTTTTGTTTAACCCCTATGTTCGCCAATTTTAATCTTAATTGTAGTAATGAAATTTTCAATAATAAATTGTTATAATTTTACATATAAGGTAATATTTTGTTCACAAATTTCAAAGGGATGATCTTTTACACCATTTCTAACCCTACTTGTCAACATTCAAGATTTTTTTGATTTTTAAAAAATTTAATAAATTATTTTTACTATAAAATGAAATTAATATCATTTTAAGAAATATTCTCATAATATGAATTGGAAAAGAACATGAAAGTAATGGAATTATAATATCAACCTATAACACAAATATAATATGTTATATTACCTAAAAAATAGTGGAACACAATAATTAACATAAATTTAAATACTTTTAATATTTTTAAAATCATTTATTTTATCTTAATATTAATTGAATAAATACTGTATCAGTGCTGTGTAAACATTAAAGGTGATTATTTAATCACTAAAAATTAGAAATAAATCACCATGATAAAAAATTAATATATATTTAAAATAAAAAATTAGAACCCAATTTATCATATTTTTTTTTCAATTGTAAAAATATTAGTTATATAAAATTAATGGGATTGACGTTTTGTTTTTATGATTTCCTTAAATTAATATAATGGTAATAACCAAGGAAATTGGGAAGTGGAAATATATTCAAAAATTGGATAGTAATTTCTAAACTAAAACCATAAAATAAGGTAAAATAATGTTTTAAATTTATTAAGATAGCTTATCCTATTATTTTAACTATATATTACTCATTTTACCCTTACTAAGGTGACAAATACTTACCATGGTTACTATTCACAGTGAACAAAGAATAAAAGGGACATATTTAATGAATATGAACCTCCTGATTCAAATTATAATATCTATTTCTCAAAATTAAATATCAATAATTATTAAATATCAATTCTAAAATAAAATTTTAAAACATAATAAGAAATTGTTTTTTAGAAAAATGCATTTTTAAGCATGAAATTTAAATTATATCAAAATTATGAATATTATTGATTAAAATGTAATTAATTAGATTGTTCCAAATAAATTGGATCATATGTTAGTTCTTGATCAAATACAAAATATAAATGAAATTTTAAATTACATTAATTAATGACAGTATTTGAAAATATGTATTTTTCACTACTCACTGAAAAAATCAATCATTTTAGAAAATTCCAAATATTTCACCCTATTTAATTTTTTATATTCCATTTTCATTTTTTTTCATAAAAAAATTATAGAAGATTAAAATTTTAACTATAAAATTTTCTCACATAATTAATTTTTTTAAGAAAACACATTCGATGAATAAAATGACTTAACTAAAATAATTGAGTTCTTATTTCCTAATAATTAATCAAAAAATTTGTATTTATTAGGTCCTATCTCTATATATTTTATAATGTAATTAATCTTATTCATATACAATAATTCAAAGGCTATGATATAATGGTTATACTTTCATAATAATATTTCATGGTTCATTTATGCTTAGTGTTGCATGTTTTATACCATATCGAACAATTTTATTTTAAAATCTCATGGTGTCATATTCTAATCCCCCTTTAATAAATTACACCCTTGAAATTTTTACTTTCTATTTGATAATTAAGGGTTTGAAATTTCAAAATACCTTTATTAAAAACCCACACTTTAATGAAGGGTTAATAAAACAATCTCTTAATAAAAGGAATGGTAAATAAAAAATTTCTTATAGAATAACACATAACTAGGTTTCTAAATAAGAGGACATTAGTGGGAAGTGAATATATTGTAATTCAAGAAAATTAAAAGTCCTAATAATAAAGGAGAGTGTCAAATAACATTTATCATAAAAAAAATTAACGATCATGAGAAAGTTAATGACAAAAAAAAGAAAAAAGAAACAAGGTGTGAAAAATACCATAGACCCATTAGGAATGAGTATAATAAGAATTTGTTTCATGTTTTGTTTCCAATAATTGAAGAATTCATTTACCATATAGTCTGAAAACAAAAGGAAATATAATTTCCTGATAATTAAAATTTGATCCTTTAATCAATTTCCACCACAATTCCATTTTTAGTCCAAACGATGAGAATTCTAGATGATTTTTTCCTGACTAAAGCACTAAAATAAACTTCTAATGAATCATATAATCCAAAAAAGGATAAAAATAAATTTCTTGAGTCTTTAAATAATAACTGAAACTGAAATAGTTACCATAATTTAAGATAATATCCAAATTTTATAGACAATAACATGAAGAAATAATTCATTTTACTTAAAAAATCCCAAAATAAGACCAAATGTTCCATATTTATTTTTTAACAAATAAATAACCTTGCATCAAAATTAATCTAAATATCCTCAACATTAATTATTTTTTATCCTAAAAACTAGTTCCATACCTTTTAACTTACATCCCAACAAATTTAACTTTATTCTTCTCAAACAATATTTCATGTTAAACCGCATGTTAATCCTAAAGGTTACATATAAATAAAAAAATGAAGAATCCCAAAACAAATCATTAATTACCTTGATAAATCTCTATATTTTCATATAATGTAATTAAATTCACACAAAAATTTCATGAAACAAATTTTGATACTAACATGAAACTTAATCCTTATATTGAACATAAATATCTCAAAATAATTCACCTTGTCATTGAAACAATTTTTAACCATTAGTATTATATATTTCTTACTATCCAATATATCATAAACAAATTTACATAAAATAATATACTAACTAAAATGGTTATTAAAACATTAATAATTAATTCTTCTTAAAAACTAGAAAATGTTTCAGTTCAACTCCAAATCACATCACTTACCACTTCAAAATGGGTATCTATGGGTTTAAAATTATGATTAACCTTAGACTTATAAACCCATGTTGGTATCCATAACTCTTAATTTTGACTCACATGAAAAAACGGATGCTTCAAAAAATCAACACATTTCCTATTCCTCATACAAAATAACCAACTTTTTCCATAAATCCCAAAAATGAAATAGTCATCATCAAATATGATCTAAATCACTTTTTCATGAAATTGAAATCCAATTACAAGTTTAAAAATACTACCCTATTTTCTTAATCATTGGGAATCATCTTTCTATCCCAACTAAATATTAGCACATTACAACTTAACTATCTTCAATACTTGTTAGTGAATTTCAACATATGTTTTTAAATTTATAAATATAAACCACGATCATATAATCTTATGATGTATCATGATTATTATATCGAGAATATTATTGATATAACACATCTACAAGATAAATATAAAATCACAATACATAAACAAATAAATCCTTACTCATTAAAAATTAGAATAGAAAATTTCCTTACTTGATAAAGGAGTCAACCCAAAGACTAGGGAATTCACTTGGATAATTCCCAAATTCACCAAATACAAGACATTAAATTTTAAATTTTACCTTGGTATGAACTTCATATCTCCCATAAAACTATTCAATTTTTGTCAACAATTCGTGGATATTTGACCTTCATTTGCACACATAAATTTTTTTCCTATTATATTGAGTCATTCTATATGGTTTCCCTTTCCACATTTATAGTATGAAGGAAATTGATCTTGCTTTCCTCTATGGTCTCCACCAGTTGAGGTCTCCAAAAAGTCTATGATTATTTTTTTAGTGCGTCTAAGAGTTGGTTAAGGTGTAATTTTTTAATATTATTTCATGATAAATAATTTGTAATAATTAAAATATCTTTTATTGCAGTCATAATCCAATTTAGATTCTCATAATCATGGTTTCCCCCATCACATTTAGTGTTAGCATGATTACGCCTAGTTCAAGCTATTTATTAAAACCAAAATTCATAGTATGAGCAACAAAAATCATAGTGGGAAACAACATAATCATTAAAAAAATTTATAGGATGTCTTAATAATGAAAACTTATTTTTATTCTAAAAATACTTTGATTTAACCTCGGCCATTCATGCTCATCATATACTCAAATTCATTATAATGGTTCGTAAATAGAATTTTAATTAACCCAAGAATACACATTTGGTGTGTCAAAATAGGTAGTAGAAAAAGGAACACTCACTAATCATTAGAATGATGGTGAAGATATATTTGACCAACTCTTTTTTGGGTTATTACATCTACTTTAATTTTTACCCAAATGAAATCCACTTGTAGAATACAAATATGGATGTTTTACTAGGAGATACACAAAATCTCCATCGTAACAATAATTCATGAGGTTATCATATACATATAATTATTCTAAAAAAAATTATAGGGTTATATTACCTAATCTATGATATACTAAATCTAGTTCCATATACTTTTAAAAATGTTTTTGTGATACCAATTGTAAATACCCTGACTTTAGTAGCTTAAAGTTGATTTATACTTTATTATATTTATTCTAGACACAAGTTATCACATCCCAAAGGATTGAATAGTTTAATAGTCCTGGTAAACTAGATACATACCGATTTCTATATTATATTGGAAATATAAGATCACATCATAAGAAACATTGTTACAGCCTTTATATCTTTCAGGATATTCTTCTTCATATCTACGGTAAAGTAAAAAAATAAAGGGTGAGATCAGATACTCAATAAGGGTTGCGTACTGTGTAATATAGCATGATTATATAATATATATTCAATATGAAAATATAAATAAATTAAAAAAAATTCATATAATCGATAACTTGAGAATAAAGAATAATATGGTATGAATAAATTATGATCTAATAATTCCTTATAGAATAACCAAATGATCTTGAAACATATACATGGTTATAAAAACTATTAAAATTATTACATGGAAATCAATATCTTTTTTCATAATGTTTCAATGAAAAATTTCAAAATCCTTAAACTTGATGATGAGATATCATGGAAAGAAATAATAAATATAACGACGATGCCTCGTGCCTTGAAATATTACATAAATGGGGAAGGACTTAGAAAAATACCAACCTATATTATACCATGAGACCTATAAATTCATTGATGGGATATTTAATTCCAAGCCCAACCTATTACTTAATAGGTCTAATGCATTAATGATATGAATAAACAATACGACTTAATCAACATGCCTTAAAATCTATAATTGTATATATTGGATGAAATATAATATAGAATATCCATAATTACCCCATTAAAAATAATCATAAATCATAAATTGAAATATTTTGGATGGTATTATTAGATTACATCATTAGTATAGAATAATATTCTTTAATTTTTTTTAATATTTATGAATATACTCTAAAAGGATCACTGGATAATTTCAGGAGGAAAATACCCTTTTCAATTTGAAATAACTTATTTAAATAATAAAATTTTCAAAATTAAAAGTAAAACATTTTCTTTGAAAGGGAAATTTTAAAATTTTAAATAATTATTCATATCATTTGGTGGTTATGATGAAAAGAATTTTTTTCATGTGTTGTTTTTTAAAACAAATATTCTGTTCCAATTTTCAATAAAGTATTTTAAGTACCATGTTTGAAAATCAAAATGAAAATTAACTTTAAAATATTTATTAAAATTTAAATTATTTATAACCATGTACTTAATAAATAATTATATAATTTTAAATATATTATTTTAAACATTTTGTGGAAAATATGGATAGAAAAAAGGATACCTGACGAAGTGAAAAAAAAGTCAATTTTCTATAAAATAATTACTTTAGTATCTAGAGTACTCAAATAGAGTGAAATTATTTGAAAAACATTTAATATATAGATATAAATATGTGATAATAAAAAATATATTTTTTATATATAAAAACCAACTAAACCCCACATTAGAGAATTAAACATAAACAATCTCGAATAATGATGAAATTGTGAAATAAACCTTTACTACTTTGGTAACATTTTATTCATAACACTAGTAAAAGAAAGAAATTAAATTAAAACATAAAAAAAATTATTCTAAATTAAGTCACGATATAACATATAAAAGTTTCATTATATACACCACTTGAATGAAACAATTGTTGAATATGACATATGTCTCACTAAAGAAAAAGTGATATGAGAAAACCCTTACCTTTGGCTCAATATCCTTAGTTTGTGTTAAAAACTCATGTATAATAAATATATACTATTATAAAATTTTTATTTAACCAAAAACATATAAATTACACCATATATAATTTACTTATAACCTTTTATAACCCATCTATTTACAATCCTTTATTGCAGTCACTACATGGGGTGATAACTGCTTCATTTTTCATATATGTTTTGGTTTGGTAATTTTCATCCAAGTACATTGATCATGGTTCCATAGTTTAAATAATTTTTATCATGATATAAATATAATATATATTCATAATATATATAATCCTTTATGTAAGGACGAAATAGAAAAATGAGTTACACCGTTCCTAGAGACCGTAGGTCGTACATATGCATCACGATTGTTTTCACTTTTCTATGGATGAAAGGAAGGAAAGGTAAGTAATAATTAAACTTTAACAAAATTATATAATATATATAATATATATTTTTTAAATATTTCTTTATTTAAATAAATTTAATGCAGAAATGGGAAAATGGATCACATCGCTCCGTGGAGGTGGTAGTCTGCACGTATGAATGATAGAATATATCATTTTCTAATAGATATAAAGGTAATAAGATAGATATGATATTTTAATTCCAAAAATATAATAATTCTATAAATATCATATATATTCATTTTTTCTATCTATATAACCATCCATGTAAACTGGTGATGAAATCTTAATTACACCACTACTTGGAGACGATATTTTGTACATTCACATGTGATATGTTTTAGCTTTTTGCTGGATGAAAAAGAAGGGAAATGTATGTAGATTAATAATAATAAAATATTAGTAAATCTATAAAACATTATTTATTTATTTATTTATTGTTAAAAAACATTTAGTGGAATCATAAGAATACAGATAGTTGAAATAGTCATTAAAGATGATTACCACTTTCCTTATAGACTTCCTTTAAATTATTTATTTAGGACACTTGGAATGATCTTTTAAGAACGATTCAAATAATTAGCCTTAAAAAAATGATATCAAGAGAATTTTAATATAAACTTTCAAAATATCTATAATATGTAAATTTTATATACAAATTTCTAGGAACATAATAATTACCCAAAATTATATTACATTTAATACTTTTAAAATAATTTATTTTTTTATTATTTTTAATAAAAATAATAATATATCGTCATTGCATAAGAATTTTAGGTAATTATTTAATCCTAAAAAATGAGAAATAAATTACCATAAAAGTTAATATATCATTTAATTAAACATTTATTACTAAAATTATCCTGTTTTATCCTTATATAAAAATTTGAGGGATATTAAATTCAAGAGAGTGAAATTTTTTATTTATTCTTTTAACATATTAATATAAAGGTAATCATAAAATATACATGGAACCATGTGGCCATATATCCTACATTTGGATGTAAATATCTAAAATCCACACATAAAATAGTGTAAGAGGAACTGTTTTCAAGATTTTGAGACCTTATCTCATGGTTTAACCTTATATTAACCATTTTACCCATATCAAGGTGAAAAATATTTACAATGGTTACAATTAACAGTGAAAAAATAAAAGTGACCTTTTTATAAAATATGAAATAAATTAATATAATATGTCATCCATTGCTCAAGATTTAATCTTTAAAAATTGAAAATATCAATTTCAATATAAATGCTTAAAATGTAATGAAAAATAATTGTTTATAAAAATGTTTTTAAGATGAACATTTACCTTTTATCAAAATCTGGGATATTTATGATTAAAATTGAATAAATTAGATTATAATAAATCAAATTTATCATATGTAACTTTTAAAAATACAAAATATAATGGATATTTTCAATTACTTGAAGTAATGATAGAATTTGAAAAATATGTATTTTTTATATTCAATGAAGATCACTAATTTTCAAAAAATCATAAATTTAAAACTAAATAAATTTTGATAATTTGATTCGAAAATGAATTTAATTCCATAAAATTCATTTTATATAAGTTGAAAAAATTAATTATTTTTTTTCCTAACAAGAATCAATAAAAATAATTTTTTTGGAAAATGTATTTTGAAGAATAATTTTTTTTTCTAAAAAAATGAGTACTAATTTACAAAATATTAATAAATAAATTTTTATTTAGTAGTTACTATATATATATATATATTTCATAATGAGGTTTATCCTTTTCATAATAAATAAATCAATGGCTAGGTTATAAAGTTCATATTTAAATAATAATATTTTCGGTTTCATTTAAGCTCAATGTTGTGTGTTGTATAAAATATCAAACATAATGTTCCTTTAAAATATATGGGTGTCAAAAAATTGGTGTGGTATATCTTCACATATAAAATATTAATAATAATAAACTATAATAAATATAATATATCAATTATTAGATAAATATATTATGATATTTACCTCTTGTTTTTATTCACAATTGAAGCTCTCAACCTTTCATCCTTCAAAATTTCTATTACATAGTGAAGAAAAATCATCTCTGTAATAGCCACACAATAAATTTTTTATTCATATTATATTTAGGATATATTTTTATTTTTATATTGTTGATGTGAAATTTTATTGTAAATAAATGTGATTGTGAAATTTTTTAGGTAAAGGTACTCTAGAATGTTTTTTTGATATATTAATTAATCATTTAGTTTTTCTTGACTCAACCATCATTTTCCCAATCTATTTATAATTTGGTAATAACATAACTATTTTTAGATATTTTATCATTAATTTTAAATGGTTTATCATATAACATAATTTAGAGATTACATGCCTCATTATCATCATTTATCATTATAATATCAAATGGTCATTATATTAAATTTACAATAACATGTTTGAACATGTGAAAATAAAAACCATCAATCGGAATAGATAGGTCAACAATTAGATCATGATATATGCAAATCCATACTCACACATAATCATTTGGAAGCTCTTTACTATAAAAAATATCACCATGTATATTTTACGCTATACCTCTCACATCAAGGTGATGCGTGGATGAATATAGATATAAATCATAATAAGTTTTACCCTATGGAATTTTAATATAATAAATATATTTTTAGTAGTTTGATTCACATTTATAAAAAACTATTATGAAAATATCCATTACCTTAACTAATGTAAACCTTTGAGAGGAATGGGTAACTTCAAACTTAGGGGTTCAGTCTCTTTATAGTCACTTATACAAATCGGTTTGTAAACAATGTTAGTAAAAGGTATTTATTAGTGTAATAGAAGTATAGATAATGTAAGTGATGTTAAAGGGTTATCTTTAACAGTTCTCATAAAAAGAACTGATAAAGACACCCATTAACAGTTTCAAAAAAGCATTGATAAATGCCCTACTAATAAATGGGATATTTGTTTCACACCACCAACCCTTATCAGCACATCTCCCACACCTTTATCAGAGCTTTAAATAATCCCACCTTATCATGTGTTCCCCTACCTCTAACAAGTTTTGAACCTGAGACCTATAGCTTAAACCCCATTACCTTTTCCACTCTCCTATATTGTTTTGTTTTATATTTTACTATATATCTATATATTTTTATATATTTAGAAGCATTGTATTACACACACACACATATGTTTATATATATATATAAGTTTTATATATTGAAAAATATATTTTATATGTAAACATGCTTAATTATTTATGTATAAAATTAATTTATGTGTGTGAATATTTATAAAAATATGTATATATTATAAAACATTTGAATAAAAATAAAATTACACTGTGAAAAATGATAAAATTTAAAATCCCTGATATCAATTTGAATGTAATCATTAGGAATAAATTTAGTCCTCACTAAAAAATGGAAAACTTCCCCCTTAAAATGGATGAAAATATATCGAATATTAAAACTTTTGGGCCCCAACTAAAAACTCAATTATGGAGGCATTCTAGGATAATTTTGGATTCTATAAATAGTGTCCATAGACCCACCGAATTAAAAAGGCATATACATCATCACCGGATTAAATTTGATAAGTGGTAGATCCCAAATTGACACCCGGATCAAAAGTTATTGACGTTTGAAGTTCAAGTTATGTTTTCAACATATTTTAGACCTTTTAATAATTTCTTTATTTTTTTTCTTCAAATTGTTATTAAATGACTATTACTCAATATTAATTAGAAAATTAATAATTAAAAATATTTTTAAATTGGTTTATAATAAATTTTCACTAAATATCTTATATATTATGTGTAAATTTCTATTTAGCCTTTTCTAAAACATATATAAAATATATTGATTATATACAAGTCAATATAAATATATTTATATATTAATATATAATTGTTAATGAAATATTTTTATTTGAAATATACCATTTATCAGTGCTTTTTAGAAGCACTAATAAATTCACATTTTATTAGAATTTTTTCAAGTGCTAATAAGAAGGGCCTTTATCTATGCCTTTTTAAAATCATTGATAAAGGGCCCCATTTAATATCATTTTTGATTCGTACTATTACAGACCCCCTTTAACTGTGGTATAAAATCATTGTTAAACACCCATTTCAATTGTTCTTTTTCTAGCAGTGACAAAGGGGGGTTTTAACATCTCTTTAACTAGTGCTTTTAAAACCCTAGTGTTGGATAAACCTAGTTTTTTACTGGTCATTGTAGTTATTTTTGTGTTTATTATTCTCAATGAACCTTGTGAAGAAACTAGTTTGTCACATCATACTAACAAATAATTTTTTATCATTAGATAATCTGTCAGTCCATGCATATTTTTTATTTTTTTCCTTTATATCAAAATATTTATTTTATTTTTAAAATTATTCTTAGGGTGACCCTCTAAAACATACATCTCTAACATAGTTTAAATATTATAGATATTCCAATTCCAATAAAATTAGTCATTAATTTAGAATAGTATATGATTATCATTGAGAATAAACTAGATAAAAAATATAGTAAAATCAGTATTGATTATTATGTAATATTATTTTAACGAATAAATCTATATTTTAGGCCATACTTACATATAATTATCGTATATTAAGTCTTTTTTCATCAACAATTTTTTACAGAACCTCCTTTTATATAATGTGATGTGGGTTTAAAGTGGCTTGATATTTTGATTCTTCGATATATATATATATAAATGACAATATTTTGGTTATTTTATAATTTCATAGAAATGTTTTACTATATATTTAAAATACATGTATATTTTTTATGTGAAGTGTACGTCATCCTTACCTTATAGTAGTGGTATAGTGGTTTTAATGAACATTATTTATTTTTTCCTTCATTAAATATTTTCATAAATTAATAAATATCAATCAAAGTGACTAATACAAATAGTTTTAAGTAAAAATTTCTAATTAACTTAAATCATTCCTCCTCCTAGTGGATAATGAAATCATCCCATGTTTCTTAGTTTATGATGTCTCTCTATGTGTGTGTGTGTGTAACTAGTGTTTGGGATTTTACTTCCCCCTCAACATCAGTAAGATGATTTTTCATAAAAAGGGTGTAAAATTTCCTATGATACTTTCTAGAAACAAATAGTTTGAACTTCATCAAAAAATAATTTAATGTATATGAACTGTATAAGTTATAATGATGAGTAAATGAATGATTCATTTTATAGTTTTTTTAAATTTTAGATTTTATAACATAATGATACCCCAATGTCATCCCAACTTATTACATTAAACTAATTCACAATATTTTGTCATGTATATATATGAATCAATATTTTCATTTATGTATTAACCCAATAGAACTAATTTAAATTTACATGTATGGGTAAATAAGTTGACTACTTATATTCCATACAACATCACATTTTATAACTTTACCTTTTGAATTAATAATTTTCAATAACACTAGTATTCTACACTTCCCCAATCATTTTTCATGTATATATATTTCCACCTTTTAAGAATTGATCAATTTCAAAATTACAAATATATTATTCCTTGAGATTAGTAACATTAGTAGTTTTAGAATCCATTATCTTGAAAAGTGTTAACCATATAATTTATATTAAGTAATTATAGTAGTGAACACACAATATTAGAACAAAAAAAGAATAAATAGAAAATAATTAGAGAAATTTTACCTGTTAATTGAACACTTATTTATTGTAAATGTTAAAGGGAAATTCCCTTCTGCATAGTATCCAAATCCCATCATTTTCATCCACTATGACATTCAATAAACCAACCACATTGTGATCATGAAGAAATGATTGTGACATCACAATGATAGGGTTATCCTAAATGGAATTTTCATTTGACACTATGGTTGTTTTAGTCGAAAACAGAAAAATTGAACAATTTTTATATATAGGTTCTAAGGAAAAAAATACGTTTGTTTCATGTGGTTCTATTATAAATAGTTCTTCTTTATGGCCTTCCATACTTAAAATCACTTTCTCAAATCCTATTTCCTAGATTTTAACAATACTCCACTTATCAATACATTTTCATTGAATAAAATTTACATAGAGTGTTTTATAATATATATCCCATATTTTTTATGATTATAGATTATGGAATATTCACATAAATTAGATTTCCATCCTTAGAAACAAAAACATATATTTCTTCTACCATAAAATAATATTCATTATTTTTCATCAAACTAGGTTCATCATTTTATTTTGTATAGAATGTATTAATATTAATTATATGACCATTGTAATATAATACATGTTCATGTGGTCATCTGACTAGCCATTGAAGTCATTCTAAAATTGAATTCATATTTATATACAACTCCTTAAAAATATGATTTTGAAACTAACCTATAAACTACCAATTATGTTTTTTTGGTATCTAGATTTAAAATATTTATGGATTCAAATGCATAATAATTGTGAGACTACTCCCGCTCTGTAATAGTAATTGGGATAACATATCTTTTGAAAATTCATTTACTCACAGGGTTCCAACTACTAAAATATTTTGGGTGACCAAATCTATAAACATTAGATAGGTATTTAGTATATAATACAATCACCTCTATCATAATATATTGATCTACAATACAACCTTATGGACAACATTGAATTTTGATGCACCCTTTCAATATCTCTATGTACCATTCACTGAGGTACGTCTATTTGTAATGTACCAGAACACATATTCATATATCTATAACCAAGGGAATAGTTATATAAAAGAATAATAGTGGAAAAAAAATCTATAATTCAATTAATATGGTAGAAATTTATTTTCACATTGTTTAAAATGACACTATTTCTCTTACATAAAAACATATATCTTTGAAAAAGTATAAAATCCATGTTAATTTGTGTTATAGATTATTAGGTAGAATGAATTATAAAGACACATTAATTAAATCTTCCATTGAAATAAGAATTTCATGTTATTTTAGTACCTTTAACTTAAAATTAGTCATCAAAACCCATCTTGATATTTTATTAAAACCCCTATGTAAATTTTACATGATTAAGGAATTTTCAAGACTGAAATTTCTCTTTCCTCAAAAAGTGTAAACTCTTAGAGGAAGAAATTTATATCATTCAACCATCAATAATGTCAAATATTACCTTATCCATTTATTAATCAATTATAACCTATAATTAATTCCATATTTCATTCTTTTAATTTAATTTAGTAACATGAATATGACACTATCACGTAATTTGTTTTACATTTATGAGATCAAGAAACTATCTGACTTAAAAATAATTACAATATTGCAATTAAAAATATGGAGCACCCTCTCAACCCTTTAATACAATCTATGATCGATATTTATGTTATTATGGAAATATTTAGGATTTACAAGAAACATTTTATTTATAGAATAATTAAACCTAAATAAGTGTTTACCATATTCACAAATGGGACACCAAAAAATACCTTTAATTCACTATCCTCAAAATTTTCTAAAAGTAAGAAAGTATTTTATTGTCCTAAGAAACATGGATCTCAATGTAAACTCTTCTATCATAAAATATAAAAAATAAATCCCATATTAATTTTATACAATTGATTAATGGATCCAAAAATATGAATATCATTATTGGGTTGTATTAGTCCTAAAATAAGAAAATAAAACATCCTAAACTTACTCTTCATGCATAATCATTGTGAAAAGTTACAATTTACCAGAATAATCATCCATTTACTATATGTTCTACTATGAATAAAAAATTTGTTCATTCCATATATATATATATAACAAGATGATGGTTTCTAGGATTTATTCCAGGTTTAGGGTACTCATGATAAATTTTATTACACTATGGAGAGTCTATTGGGTGATAAATATTATTATCATGAATATTTTGGTCTGTGTTATATGTCAATTTCCTTAGAGGCTCCCCTCATTTACATATATAACTAAAACATGTAATGATTCTAAAGTTTAATATAAGTTTATATTGGGATACACAACACATGGGGAATTTTTTATGTGATTCATAGTCATATATAATCATTTATAACTATTTTCTATCATTCAGAAATCATACCCATTGAACAGAACATTTTTAAATGTCATATGATTGATATGGAATCTCATTATCATCTGGTATCATGTTCTTCAAGAGATAAAGTTGCGTTTAAATATAGTTTTTCTCTATACATTTATATCTTTCCAATTACATAGCTTTAGTATGACTGAAAATATAGTATATTTAGTACAACCACTATATAATGTCATCTTAACATATCTATTTAACTACTCAAATAGATATAAATATTGACAAGTCCATATCCAACCATGTTTTTCATTTCCTCAATACAATTTACATGATATTTTTATAGTTGCACACATATTAGATGGTATATAAACTATAGTTTTATCCCTATCACAAGATACATTTAGTTCTTCCCTGTATTTAATCCAATATTTATTACTTTGATCAACTCCTAGAAAGATCAAGTGTTCTTCCAAATCACCTAAAAAAATATTTCTTGAATAAAAAATGTAAAAACAGATAAATGATTTGAGATATGTTGTTACATGTATTAATTACTAACACAACTAATTCTTTATCCCCATCCCCATACTTTTTGCTATAATAATAAAATATATCAATTTTCAATTCATATTCATCATATGTGGTCTAATAATACATAAATAAATATTCATACGGTATGCATATAATGCAATAATTTTTACGTGCATTAATTATATAAAGTATAACATTAAAAATATATAATTATAAATTATATTATGTACTTATGGGAGATATTTAGCGTATCCCACTCAATTTTAAAAAAATCATGAGATTTGGATGTGTTGTTTTTTAAAAATATATTGATAATTCACGTTAAAGGTCTTAAAAGAAATTTTAAATGAACCAATGTTTTGGTTTTCTATTTAGACTTCCTTTATTTAAATTATTGATTTAAAACATTATGATAAATTGGTTCATGGTAAATAATTTATTATTAAATTTAATAATTAATTTGAGCATTTAAATACCAACATGTTATAATGGGTTTCTTGTATGGTTAGTTATTATATTGTTTTGTGTTCTTATATGAATTTTAGCATTTTTAATATATTATTATCAATTATTGACTTTTTTACATTATATTTTATTTATTTATGGTCTATTAATCATGTTTTACTATTTTAGAAATTAATTTTCCATGAAATCGTTATGTAGTCTAGTGTCCTTTAATTACTTACAAGCTTCCATTAATATATTTTTATTCCTCTAAATATTCTAAAGTTGTAAATGGAATTAAGATCCATAAATTAATGTTTCTTTCACATGTTTGGGTAATGTACCATGAATTTATTTTTATTATGGAAAAAAATATTTACATTTATTAGGCTATGGGTCCGGAAAATAATTAATATTTAATTCAAATTTATATTGTGTTATCTAGAGTCCTTTTAGAAAACATGGGATTATTTTTAAATATTAATTTGAATATTATGATTATACCTGAGCTAATAATTCTTTTATTTATTTTTTTATAAATTAAAAATAAATAAATTACATTCCATTAAAACATGAATGAATTATAAATAAACAAACAATACATAACCATGGTTAATAATTTCATTAGTGATAATATAACGACTAGATTTGACAAGGTGAAAATAAATGATTTAGTTCTTAAATTTATTGGATTTCATTTACTAGATTTCCTTCAAAAGACAAATATAAAACATTATAAATAATAATGGTGTTAAATTTTTAAAAGATTTGAGTATGGATTTCATTTTAGTAAAAGGTTTAAAAATTGGTTTTTTATGAATCCATAACTATATGTATTGTATTTCTTTAAAAAGATTCATTTCGTTTTTATAGTAAAGATATAAACTATAACGTTTTCCTCAGAATAAATTTGATCAAAAGGGTAGACCATAACTTGATACAAAATATTTTCTTTAGTGAACATCTTTTCTAAATAAAAATTAGTTTCAATTATAGAAAAAATATTTAGATAAGGAACATCCACGTTTATAACTATGTGTTATAAATGGATTTTTGATACATATTATCCTTTATTTAGATAATTATGAGTATGAACTGGTTATGATTTTTTTGAAATATTCCCTTGAACAAAAGGACAAGGTATTTATTTATGAAAAAAGATTAAAAGAGATGAAATCATGGGATGTTCTTCCAATAATTTCATTTGAAATACATAAAATTAACCCGGAGATCATCCGAACAAGTGATAGTCACACCAACACCCATGTTAAAATATCCATCTGCAACCATATTGGCCTACCAAAATACATATGTGACAATGAAGTTGAGGCTCATGAGTGTATTCATGCACTCCATCCATTTAGATGCATGTCTCTGTGAAATATGAAATTCACCATATCTTATGGCCTAAAAAAGAATGAAAAAGTCACTTTCCCACCAAATATTTGTCCAATATTTCATTTTTATAAATTCGACAGCATGAAAAATTTCATACATATCTTCTTCAAGAGGAGAAGTCACACCACAGGATCCATAAAAACAACTGATGACATTATCCTCATGGTGTGAAAAAACAACACCACATCTCGAGGGTCTAGGGTTTCATTTAAAGGAACCATCCATGTTAATTTCGATCCAACTAGAGAGATTAGGCAACACAAACACATTAATAATCCCTATATTAGGTCTGATTTTTCTAGGGATTCTCAAATATCTAAAAGTATTGAAATCTTGTATGTTGTTTTCATAATATCGTATACAAATCAAATTTTCTACATTAATAGTAGCAACTAGAAACTAAAAAACTTCTTCAAGAATCAGGCCTTCCAATCCTGAAGTGTAGTATTGCGTCTCCTGTTAGGACCAAAATGGTCCTAGATACCCTAAGGGGGGGGGGGGGGGGTGAATCAGGGTATGGATATTGTATTTCAAAAAATATTCTTTCCCCACTGGATCTTGACCTCTATATTATAAGGGTCATTTTTTTGCTCTTATGTGATTATATTGATCACTTATTTTTATCTCCATCTGATGGATATGCTTTAGATGCAATGTAGGGAAGTAACCAGGCAGACACAAAGATTTTTACTTGGTTCACCCTCACTGGGCTACGTCCAAGGAGCATACAACGATGATGTTCTGCTGTACCAAATCCAATAAGGCTCACTGCCAATAATGTTCGGGCTAGATCACTTCTATGCCTAGGCTCACTGCCTTTACAATGTTTAGGGTTAGATCACTACTTTCCCAAGGGTCACTCCTTGTTTCTCTCTCTCTGAATCACTACTGGTGAAGAGGATCACCTTTTCCTCTTCCTTGGATCACTGCACTTGGAAGGGATCCACTCATAGTTTATAGACATGTAGGTCTCTTCATTATCACTAATGAATGCATCCTCTACTGTATGTAAATGCTCTATTGAAGTCCAAATTTCATCCACGAATGAATACTCCTTTTCCCCTTAACACTGGGCAATTACATTGGAAATACCTTTGCAAAGCACCCAACTTCATGAGGCTCCCAATTTCGCAAAGCTCAAAGAAGCCTTCGCGAACCTCCTGCCTTTTCACGAAGCACTCTCGTGAAGCTCCAACCTTCACAATTCTTAGGAAATCACGGAGCTCAAGCCGTCATAGAGAGACTTCCCTCACGAAGCTCACTGATCCAATGCGGAGAACATGACTTTCGCGGAGCTAAAATAGCCACAGTGAAGCCCCTCTTTCGCGAAGCACACTGGCTACGTGAACTACCTTCGCGAAACAAGAGTTAAATATCTTCTTCGAAAACACTCTCTTCTTCTCTCGAGAGGGTCGACCTCTATTTATAGGTGTTTCCACCAACCCTTGATCCTTCCGTGCAAAGTCAACTCCACGTCATCACAAATCGCGAATCTCTGAAGTTCCCTCTGAAATTCTCTAAAAATCGTGAAGCACCATGAAAATTTTATGATTGCGGAGCTTGACGTAATCGCAGACCATCACCGTTAAAATTTTTTCATGCCTTTGATGCGAAGCTCCCTCACAAATCCCTTCAATGATATGATGCGCTTCAACCTATGTCATTTGCTAAGCTTGACGTAATCACGAAGAAACACCGCCATCATTCTTCTGGTCTTTGCGAATTCCAATTCATGAAGCCTCTCTTCGCAAAATTCATGCCTTTTCCATATTAAAATACAATCTTAATGAAAATACTATTTTCGTGATGCTCACCAAACTCCAAATTTTGGGCCCCAAAAATTTGGCAGACACTGGAAAATAGTACCACCTTGTACTGCTCTTTTTGTACCGCCTCCAGATCGGCTGTTCCTTTGTCATTGTTCTTTGTCAACATGGATTGTCAACAACTTCTCTAGAACTCGACAATTATCCATGGAAACCTGCTTTGTCAACAAACACAATCTACCCAAAAATACTACAATGATACCTTGAGGTATTTTTTCCCAACAATATCCCCTTTGGGTTTGTTGACAACTCTTCACAAATCTTCTCAGAATGATTTTCTACACATTGATACCTCACTGAGTCTTCTTCCAGCTGCTACCACCATTCATCTCTTGCGTTTCTGATAGTATTCAAGGATTCACTTAACACGTACTCTAAGCCCACATGAGCAATGCTCGGCATGAGAAACAAGAGTAGTATGAAAAGTTCATCAATGAATCACTTCATGTCAGACACCAATTTTCAATTCCAAACTGATACCAATTTCCAAATTGATACCAATGGTCGAACCACACAGATACCAATTGGTGATAGCTGGATACCTTCTCACACCTTTCCAACATCACTGTTCTGCTTTTATCACGGTCCTCAGTGATCATGATATCTATTATTTGATCGATCACTTCTAACATCGGAAAATTTAAAAACACTCCCCTATATCATTGCTCTCCCCCTATCTTACCGCTCCACCTATGAGCTTCTCCCATATCAATCATGATTTATCAAATTTACACACTGTCTCCCCCTTGAACAATCACTATTTTCCCCCTTAGTCAACAAACCCAATGGTCACTCCTTTGCAGTCTATAACAGAGTAGAGAACACATATTAGCACATTAGGGAAAAAAACATCATACCTTAGGGATAGGGGGTCTCACATCCACACTCTTTTAAGTGCTGGGAGTCGAATGAACTCTCCAAGCCAGTCGATGCCTTTCGAACGATTCCTTGGGTAAGGCCTTTTTCAGAATGTCTGCAACCTGTAGTTCTGTAGGCACATAATCCAATTTCACAATTCCTTGCTCAACCTTCTCCTTGATAAAATGATACTTTATCTCAATGTGCTTTGTCCTAGAGTGATGGATGGGATTTTTGCTGAGATTTATATCACTTGAGTTATCGTACTGGATTCCGATCAGAGAGTTCATGTCCTAATCATGCTAGGGAAAACAACATAATAAAGGGGGAGTACCTTCAATATCTAACATCTTAGGTTTAATTCTATGATCGTTAGTGTAATTCTAGTACTATAACCTATACGTATACTTAACCTTAGGGACATCCCTAGACATACCTTAGAAATATCTCTAGGGATCTCACTAACGTTTTCGCATCCTAGTTTCCAAAGGTTGACTAAACCTTTCCTCTGATACCAACTGTAACGGTCTGGAATTACTTCCAGTGGACTATAATTGATACCTATCAGGGCACTCCATGGGCGGCTACACCCCCTGGGCGGGACACACCACCATCCCCAGTGGCAACCATTTCCTCATGAAGCCCTTCGGCGGAGAGCCATGCTTCATCCAACGCTCACATGTGAGAGTTCCCAAGGATCAGATACATTCCTACCTCCTTTTCCTCTGATACCAACTGTAGAGACCCGAAGCTTATCGTACATGGACATTACATTACTTTTGCAGAATACTTAGTACATAACAAAAACACACACACAAGGATCGTAATAGTTTAGTGTCTTTGGAAACTCGGAATGTAATCTTCTAATCGTGGTAAAAGATCTTCAATATCTCCCATAAAGATCTTCCCTTTTTTTACCTAAAACCTTTCTTTATATCCTGGGGAAAAGAAAACATAAAAGGGTGAGCTCAAATGCTCAGCAAGGCAAATAAAGGAACTAAAAATCATATCATATCTTTTTGAAAATCATAACCTGCAAAAGAGATCATAATATCTTAACATGGAATAAATCATAGAAGTGAAAATGAGATCCCCATAATCATAACATAAAACTTGAAACTTTGTGGCATACACACATAATCATAGAGAATCATTTCTTGTTAGTCAAGACTCATTGCCAAGACTATCTTAGTGGACAAAGTCCCTTTCTGAATCGAGTAACCCTCGTTTTAGTCCTGTTTCACTGAACCGGTATAACCTACCGTTCCAGCCCTGACTATCTCATAAGATATAAAATCTTTACCCAATGCATTGGAGGGAGATATAGGTCCCACCCATCTTATAATGATACCATTCTTATGTGTGCCACAAAATCATAAACCATACATCATAGCATAACCCATGTAATAAAAATGGGATTCTTAAACAACATGACATCATAAAACAATTCATATAAGATAAAGGAATTCATAAAAATGTTTCCATCACAACATAATTAAATCCATGTAATAATAGGGATAAAAATAGAACCCTTTTATTATCATAGATGGAAAATAATTTTGATAAAATACTTGAACTCCATTCTTGAGGAAAATATCCTTTCTACTTTAAAAACATTTTTCCTTACATAACATGTCATACAAATTTAAAATAAAAGAAGTTGATTAAAAATAAACTTGAAAACTTGTAAAAAAAGCTTCTTGAAAATAATGTTTTAAAAATCCATTCATGCTGTATAAGTTAAAAAAACATTTTTTTGTACTTTTGTCGGAAAATTCAAAAAAGTACCTCGTACGAAAAACGACAAAAGATTCCTTTCATATTCTTTACTAAAAACTCACCGAAGGGTAAAATTGGATTTAAACTATTGTAAGTGGATGGAAACAATATTACATATTGAGGGAACATGGATGTGGATGATAAAATACACCCCAGTAAATACTTACGAATAAACAATCTCGGATAGAAATGAGATTGTGATATTTCCCTTACCTTAGGTCCGATTTGCTTCGTAAGTGTCCGAACCTCCTGTATAATGATTTAAATCATGTTATTGACTTATTCCAGAATCATATTAATTGTTATTATATCATATATGGTCCACTTATGACTTTATATTACCCGTTCTTTTGTAAATTCATGTTAAAGTAGCGTTTTGGGTAAAATCGTCTCATTTGTCGTTTGTGTTTTTAACTTGTAATTATTCATATGATTACTTAGATCATGATTACTTAATTCCAGAATATAAAACATGATTTATATATATATATATATTCAGAATATACATATATAATAAATCAGTAAATGGAAAGAAATACACCGTTCATGGAGACGGTAGTCCGTACGTACGCATGAACGCTGTTTTCATTTCCTTATTGAATTGAATGGAATTAAGTAGATGACATACATATAAATATAAATAATTACAGTATCATTATTAGGTAATATATTTCATTAGTACTTATTATATATACTTTATAATCATTCATTAATGGTTAATCATTGAGAATGAATCTCATCGCGTCATGGAGACGGTAGTTCGTACGTACGCACGAGCGATGATATCGTTCCCATGGTCGTGGAATTGCGTTGAAGTGTATTTATACTATTTCAGTATCAATATCAATTTATAATTATCATATATAGTTACTCATTAAACCATTATACCCATCCAATTAAGGTGGTGGTGGAAAATAGATTACACCACGGCGTGGAGACGGTATTCCGTACGTACGCACGCGCGGTGATTTCCTTTTTCCGCAGGATGGATAGAAGGTTAATTAGAGTTGTTTCATATTTATAATAACATATCAGTATGTAATTAATACTGATGTTATTACTTTATCATGAAACAACTAAAGAAGAAGAAGTTGAAGAAGAAAGAAATTGAAAAGATCGGTAATGGTTATTACCTCTTCTTTGAAACGCCTCTTTGAATCCTTCACTTAGGAAACTAAGATTGGTCTTTGAAGAAGACCAGGACCTCTAGGATTATTCTAGGGAAGTGGAGAAGGGAAAATGGCAGGGGTTGGCCGATCTTGAGTTCTCAAATTGGTGTGAGGAGGAGGGGGAGGTGGTGCCCTTTTATAAGGGAGGAGAGGGGCACCTTAGGAATATCTCAAAATATTATTTTATATTAAAGTCAAAATCGGTTTATAATGGTTACAAAGGGTCTTATTTCGAAGCTAAAGTGGATATGGGTCGAAATCCTATCAACAAATAGGATTTAGACAAGTTTAGGGTATTATTTTATCCTTATCAATTAGATTTAACTCTAACTTAAATAATTTAACTTTTACCGTGTCTTTTTGTTTTCTTTCACTATATGGTTAATACACTTACTATAACATGCCAAACGATCCCCAAATTGTTTATTATTAATATATATATCATTATCTAATTCATTTGGCCGAACCTTAGATTTTTAGGAATAAAATAACAATTAATAATATAATATTTGATTTAAAAACTATTTTGTGTCAATTTTGACACTATTTGATATATGACTTTTGTGAAAGTCATAACAGAATTATATGTTTGAAAAAAGTTGATTAAATCAACATTAATATATCATAGTAACCTAGAAAATTAGTGTAATTCATAAAAAGTCTCAAATTACATTTATTTTGGTGTTTATAACATCAATTATGTCAATATTTCATTAATAAGATAATTACTGCATCATCATTGTGTCATAAATAAATTAAATTATTTAATGTCTAAAAATTACAAATAAAATACCATTATGTAGGAAATCTTTTTATATTTCTAATGAATATTTATAGTCGAATTTATCTTATTTATAACCCCATATTAAAAATGATTTACTTATTAAACTTTGATTTTAACTATTTTAACCCTTCTTTAAATAAATTAATAATAAATGTCCTAATCTAATCCAAGTGGGCCTAAATGGTCATATTTTATTCATAAGGTTGTTTTTGGTCGAATTACACTTATCCAATTGAATTAGGACATGTGTTATGGTAATAGTAATATCATATTTACCCTTAGTTACCCTATTTACTATTAACCGCGGTAAAAAAAAGTAAAAAGTTTCTATTCACCAAAAAATTATTTTTATCTCATTGAACCACATATTACTTACTGATATCAACCGTGTCTGTCGGATTTTCGAAATTCCATTCACAGAAGCGGTAAAATTAAGTTTTATGCAAAATTCAGTTTTTAACCTACCACTTAGTGGTTTCACTATTCATCAAAAATTGAAAGTTTTCAGAAAAATACCAAAATTTCACCCTAGGCTAATTTCGATATTCTGAGTCCAAAAATGAAGTCCATTTTGAAAAATAAAATTTCTAAAATTTTAAAAGGTGGTTATTACTGTTCATAACAGCTAGTTATAATAATATTTTAATAGCATATTGTTGTTTAGTGAAACTCGGTATTGCGTACTACACACGCTATCAAGGAAGGTTGCGATTGTGTGTAATGCAAGGAAAGTCAAGGATGCGTGTTGTGCAAGCTCCTTTTTGTGTTGCGTACAACACAAGACATTAGTGAAATTAGAAAGAATATTTTTCATAAAATCTTGGGCTCTTACAGTTCACTTAAACACCCATATCATTAAGCTATTGCTTCATCCACAATAATAGTGCTCATGCTTGAGTGGCCACAATATACTCATCTTATGTGGTGCTCAATGAAATGCAATCTTGCTTCTTACTTATCCAAGAAACACACAATCCACCAAGATAGAATGAACCTCCTGATGTTGATTTCCTATCATCCGCTGAACCGGACCAATCTGCATCTGTATATCCCAATAACTCTGACTGAGATTTATCACTATATATCAAGCCGAAATCCACAGTTCCCTTGATATATTGAAGTATTATTTTCACTGCAATCATGTTGATTTATTTTAGATTTCTTTGGTAACACGCTGCTTCATATGTGGTGAAAACAAGATCAGGTCTTGTTTCTGTTAGGTACAGTAAACTACCGATAATCTTCCTGTATTCAGTGATATTAACTGCCCTACCATTATCAACTTTTGATAATTTCATCTGGGTAGCAACCGGAGTCTTCATTTACTTGGAATTCTCTATTCCAAACCTTCTCATAACATCCTTTCCATATTTGGATTGAGAAATGAAAGTTTCATTACTACCTTGTGTCACTTATAAACCAAGGAAAAATGTTAGCTCACCAATCATTGACATCTCGAACTCATTTTTTATGAATTCAGAAGTTTTTTTGCACTGAGCTTCATCTAATCCACCAAATATTATGTCATCGACATAAACCAGCACCATCATCCTTTGATTACTGTTGTTGTTGACGTAGAGATTGTAATCAACTCCACCATGTTGAAATCCAAGATTTTTTAAATACTGATCCAGACTTGAGTACCATGATCTTGGTGCTTTCTTTAACCCATATAGTGCTTTCTTCAATCGATAAACTTTATTCTCATCTTCATGAATGAGAAAACCATATGACTGCTCAATGTACACCTCTTCTTCTAGAACCCCATTTAGAAATGAAGATTTGACATCCATCTAGAACACTTTGAACTTTCTTTTCACTACTATGAAAAAAATAACCTGATTATCTCTAGCCTTACAACCGGTGAAAATGTCTCATCAACATCAATGCCCTCTATTTGGGAGTATCCTTTACACACCAGTCCTTCTTTGTTTCGAATCACTGCACCATCTTCATTCATCCTGTTCCGAAAAACCCATTTAGTCTTGATGACATTCTTATCAGCTGGCCTTGAAACAATCTCCCATGTATGAATCTTATCAATCTAGTCTAATTCTTCATTGATATCCTGAAACCAGTACTCATCTTCAGCTGCATCGGAAAAAAATTTCGGCTCTTCCTAAGATAAAAACAATGTTTGCTGCAATGATTTCATTCTTCGAGTCTGAACTGGAGATGATTGATCACCAATGATGTTTTTCCTGTCAATTTCATCTCGACTCTTTAGATTTTGTGCATATAAGGATTTTAATTCCTCGTATTCACCATCAGTATCTTCTTCTGAATCTACTTCAGCCACTACTGCTCTTCCTGAGTCTCTTACCACTTCATTACTTTCAATAGACAACATGTAATTGTGTCATTGTTCAGTGACATTATTTATTTCAACTATTATTCTGAGATTCTTGTTGGTACTTTCTTGTAGCTTCTTGGTATCCTGAAAATAGTCAGCTGATACCACATCATTAGAGAAAAATAAATAATCATGGAATGTTATATTTTTGCTGCTTCTCCTGCAATATGTCTTACCTCGATAGAAAACACCCGAGTTGAGTCATCCAATTATTGGATTAATGGATCTTCATCTGATTTTATCATTTAATGCTCCCCCTATGTTATGAAACACTTCATGGGCTTAGGCCCATTGTTTAGACTCATTACCATTATTCTCCCCCTGCATCATTTATACCAATATGGTACATTACATTGAGCCAATAAAAAAATATCTAATCCTACTGAGTTGGAACTCGGTGTAGGAAATAAGAGATAAAGTTAATAACACAATCACTTTCTATTATACTCTGTTGCTCCCATTCTTCTTCAACTTGGTACCTGATTTGAGTCAATCGATACTCTGAAGCATATCATCTCACCCCTTCACATATTTAGATACCACATCCCCTTGGATTGTATCTCCCTAAAAATTGAAACAAACGAATAGTTAGTTAACAAAATTTATACACATAGGGAGAGGGGTTCTTCTGGAATCCTAAAGATGAGGATTATTGTTGATCCTGATGGTTCAACCCTTTGATTCTTTCTTGTAGAGCATCACACTCTTTCCTTGTTCTTCTGGATGCCTTGTCAACTTCAACTGCTCTGGCCATATGACTAAGCATTCATTACCTACATGCTGAGTCATTTTCTAATATGATGATTCTGCAGGCCTGGCCTTTCTCACCATTTGGGGTTTAAACCCATGAGTACACATTCATGTCTTTGATGTTCCACCAAAATTCCATTCCCCTTGATTCCTTCTCTGAACAGGAATATCTGTTCTTTTCATCTTTCCTTGCTCCTTCCTCCATTGTAGGGATATTCCTCTTTCCTCCACTTGTTGTGGTGGCACACGACATGAAAATTTTTCAATGCATTCTTTGTTTATTTTTCTTTTATCATATTTCTGAGTTACCACACTATTTTTCATTGGTGGTGGGTCCTCCACTGAACGTACATTCTTCTTACTCACAGCTTTAGAGTTTCCTCTCATTTTCTTCCATATTTGTTCATGTTCTTTCTTAGAGGGAGGTTGTGAGTGTGACAGAGGAGATGAATGATACACCTTTCGTTCAGCTCCATGTGATTCCCCTAAGGTAGTAAACCTATTTTTCAACTTACCACTTTGACTTCCAATTTAATATTTCTCTTTATACATCATTGGAGTCAAGAATCTATTTTTTGGGCTCATTTTCCTTTCTCGCATTCTTCTTTCTACAATATCTTTCCAAATTCCCATGATTAAAACATATGAAACATCTTCCATTAAAGGCATACCTCATTTCACCATCTCTCAACTGAGATGTTTATGTATCTTGAGTTCTCCCTCTAACATTGAGCTCCAGAGATTCCTAACACATATTCATGGTGTGTCCCATTCTTCCACAGTAATAGTATCTAATGAATTCTTTCCTATAAGAGACTCTTATCTCTGATTTCTCATGATGCTTATTCTTCTTCTCAGATTTATTATAGATTCTGTCTTCACAACCCAAAATGTATTCTTGAGCCTCTGAACAAAATCTTGATGTGTGTCCATGAATCCCACAGAAATAACACATGCTATCATTGCTTCCTGTAAAATACTTTTTAGGTCTATCTCCAGCACCTACAAGGTTTTTCATATCCCTAGAGATTTTCACTGCTCTTTTCCTCTCATGCATGGGAGTGGGATCATCATATCCAATTCCAGATTTTCCAAAAATGGATGGCCTTTGGGATTATACAATATTTTCATGCTTCTACTCTAAATATGCATATTTGGCTTTCATTTCATCATCACCTGCCAAAGGATAATCAAATAATAAGTTCAAGGAATCTTTCAGCTTGGGATTCTCTTTGGAATTAGACTTCTCCGTTTCTTTCTTGACTAACTCTAGCTCTTTCTCTAGTTGCAAAATAACCTTATCTCTTGATTCATGTTGGGAATTGAGTTCTCTTCTGAAATTCTTTCCACTACTCATATCGTCTTCCAGTTATTTTTTGAGCTTATATACCATATCACTCTACTCCTTTACTTTCAATTTTTCTTGAGAAACAGAATCAGAACAACATGCATTCTCTTGTTGTAGCCTTTGATTCTTTTGAACTAGTTCAGATAGTTGTGTATCAAGATCATCATTTTTTGATTTCAAATTTTTCATCTCATCTGAGTTCAGATTCTTCCCATTGACATCATCTTTTTATTTTTCTACCTTTGAAGACCTCTTTCATAATTATTCATATTGAGAATAAATTTTCTCCTTCATATCAGTAGCCACATCAATAAGCCTTTGATTCAAACCTCTTAGCTTGTTGATATCAGTTTCCAGTGCTTGGATATGAATATATTTAGATTTAATTTCATCAGGGAATTTCTGATCCAGTTCTTTCTCTTGGTGGACAACTTCCACTTTTTGATTTCTTGGTGTTTCTTCATTCAACTTCTGATCCACTTCCTTTTTTATGGACAACTTCCACTTTTCGCCTTCTGGGAGCTTCCTCATCATCATTAGTTCCAACATCACTTGGAATATCAGGTTCTTCACTCATTTCTTCAGCATCATTGAATGAGTATGAATTTTCACTGTACAATTTATCCAAATCAACATTTGGTTCACTACTTGATTCCTTTAACTGAATCACATAGTCTCCACAGACACTTCCGCACTAAGGGATACCACCCGACTTCGGATTCTTCTTTGACATTCTACCCTTTTCCATGGTACTCTAAGATAAGGGTAGACTAAATTAACCACACAAATCAACTAATCCAAGTCAGAGCAACCAAGTATGATAAAATAAAACTATCACTATGATACAAATTTTTAGGACCAAAAGGGGCCTAGATACCCTGAGAGGGGGGTGAATCAGGGTATGGATATTATATTTCAAATAATATTCTTTCCCCAATAGATCTTGACCTCCATATTATAAGGGTCACTTTGTTTGATCTTATGTGTTTATATTAATCACTTATTTTTTATCTTTATCTGATGGCTATGCTTTAGATGCAATGCAGGGAAGAAACCTGGAAGACACATAGATTTTTACTTGGTTCACCCTCACTGGGCTACATCCAAGGAGCATACAACGATGATGCGCCACTGTACCAAATCCACTAAGGCTCACTGCCAATAATGTTCGGGCTAGATCACTTCAATTCCCAAGATCACTGCCTTTACAATGTTTAGGGTCAGATCACTGCTTTCCCAAGGGTCATTGATTGTTTCTCTCTCTTTGACTCACTACTGGTGGAAAGGATCACCTTCTTCCTCTTCCTTGGCTCACTGCACTTGGAAGGGATCCAATCACAGTTTATAGGCCTGTAGGTCTCTTCATTATTACTAATGATTGCATCTTCCACTGTATGTAGATTCTCTATTGAAGTCCAAATTTCCTCCACTAATGAATACTTCTTTTCCCCTTAACGCTGGGCAATTTATTTGGAAATACCTTCGCAAAGAACCCTACTTCGTAAGACTCCCAATTTCACAAAGCACAAACAAGACTTCATGAAGATCCTGCCTTTTCGTGAAGCACTCTAGCGAATCACTCTCGCGAAGCTCAAGCCTTCAAAATGCTTAGGCCATCACGGAGCTCAAGCTGTCGTAGAGAGACTTCCCGCACGAATCTCACTGATCCAATGCAGAGTACATGACTTTCGCAGAGCTAGAATAGCCACCGTGAAGCTCCTCTTTCACGAAGCACACTGGCTATGCGAACTACTTTCGCGAAATGAGAGAAAAATATCTTCTTCAAAAATTCTCGCTTCTTCTCTTGAGGGGGTAAACCTCTATTTATATGCGATTCCACCGACCCTCGATCATTCCACGCGAAGTAAATTCCACACCATCACAAATCGCGAAGCTCTGAATTTCCTGCTGAAATTCTCTCAAAATCGCGAAGCACCACAACAATTTTCCGATTGCAGAGATTGACGTAATTGAGAAGCATCATCGTCAAAATTCTTTCATGCCTTCACCGCGAAGCTCCCTAAAAAAATCCCTTCACCGCCGCGATGTGCTTCATCCTCTGTCATTTGTGAATCTTAACGTAATTGTGAAGAAACACCGCCATCATTCTTCTGGTCTTCGCAAATTCCAAACCATGAAGACTCTCTTTGAAAAATTCATGCCTTTTCCATATTAAAATATTATCTTCATGGAAATCCTATTTTTGTAATGCTCACCAAACTCCAAATTTTGGACCACAAAAATTTGGCAAACACTAGAAAACAACGCCACCTTTTACTGATCTTTTTGTACCACCTCCAGATCCGCTGTTCCTTTTTCATCATTCTTTATCAACATGAATTGTCAAAAAATTCTCTGGAACATGACAATTCTCCATCGAAACCTGCTTTGTCAACAAGAACAATCAACCCAAAAATATTGCAATGATACCTTGAGGGATTTTTGCCCAACAGCTCCACTAGATGGAATGAAAACATTTAGCAATAGAAATGTTGAAAAGTGAATGCAAATGGAAGAGTGTTGTATGAAAGTAAAGCAATGCAATAATTCCTGTAAACTCGAAATTTGTAAACCATGAAATCCAAAGACATCAAATATTTCCTTCCGGAAATATTAAGTAGTTTCATAGTGGAGGAAGAGATTCTCTACATCTTCCCTATGATAGTGACACAATACACACAAAGATAAAAGACTAATACCAAATTTCTTCAATGCATCATTAGTGGGTATTTTTTAAGAGATATCCTTCACATAAAAGTGAACTGATATGGTCTGATTCAATCCTTATTGAAAACAAAAGATATCTGAAATAAATATTTATGTCCTTAATGGTATGATGATAAAATAGATTACTTTTCAGTACTCTATTTTCTGGTTGTCTCCTAGACTAGAAAATATGGGAAAGAAGAAAAATTCATAATTATCCAAAATATCCTGATGATCATCTTGCAAGATAGGTTGAAGAGAATCAAAAAATTATTTAATAGAAATCTTTGCATCATCAGATAAAATATGAGGCAACAAATCTTCCATAAGAGCAGATCTAGTCCAATTATCAAACCAGAATCTAAGATTAGAGCTCTTATTCAAAATATATCTAGATAATGTCATGATACTCAAAAAACAAGATCTAATTTTTGAGAAAATAAATGATTTAAGGTACTCATTAAATCCCATTTTCAGTTTTTAAAAAAAAATCGAGGTTTGAGAAAACCTAATGAATCTGAATTTCTATGAATGAGGGTCAAAGTGAGCCTTGTTTGAAGTGATTATTTAAAAGTATCAATATTATTTATACCAATTCCACCATTAGGTAAGGTATTACAATAATATTTTCAGGTAATAATATCTGACATTCTTTAATTAATATGAAATATCCAAAGAAAGTTCTTGATATACACATTTAACCGATTAATAAGCCCTCTCATCCATTTATAAACTATTAATGAATATAATAGTTTGAAAAAACTTATATCCTTGACAAAACTAATTATTATATCTATGGGTAGAAACTTCCCTTTCCAACTTGTGAGTTTCCCATTGACCTTGTCGATAATTTCAACAAATATTTATCTCTCAGCCTAACCTGAAAAAGTGAAACTCTATGATAACTGAAGGACATTTTCCCCTCTTTGATTCCCATCTTTGAAAGAATATGATTCTTTCTGTAAATATAAAAATCCTCTGAAAAAACATGAAGGATTTATTCCAACTGAAATTTTTCCCAAAATAACATTCTTAGTGATGTATGATTTGTTTCCAAACACGAATATTGATTTTACCTCCCAGCAGGATGATAATGAAGACATCATCATAGATAATATGAGTAGGAGAAGTGAAATATTCAGACAATTATAATGTCTTGATATTTTATTGAGAGACCATATAAGTGATAATCCTACTTATATAGTCCTTAGAAATGGAAAAAATAACAGTTTAGAGTGGTTAACCGTTATAAATACCTCTAGAGCATGTAAAAAACCCTTTTGGGGAGCCATTTATAATCTCAAAAACATGAGAAGATCCAAATATAGAAAAAAACCAATTAATGGAGGTATAATTGAAACCAAAACATGCAACCAACTTGTACAAAAAATTCCAATACAGAGTGTCAATAACCTTCTTAATGCCAAGCTTAAGGGAAATTCTCCCTCATCTTCCTGACATTATTAGCATATTGAATCATTATGAAGAAAAAAAAACCATTCCTGAATAGATATTCCTTTTTGGAATCCAAATTATTTACAATAGATAATTTTTGAAGAAATTCTTGATAGCCTCTAAGAAATAATCTTGTTGATAACATTATAAATTATATTTACTAGAGAAATGGGAATTAATAGATGTATTTCAAAAGCATTCTAAATTTTGATATTCAATGTGATGTATTGATCATTAAAACCCAAGAGAATCATTACATAAGTAAAGAAAGAAGATAATAACTCTAAGACATCCCCTATAATCACCTCCCAATACTTATGAAAAAAGTGGTTATTGAAGCCATCGGGAGCAAGGAAACTGCTAGCACTGACGCAGAAAACAACATCCTTTATCTCAGAATCCAGTGGGATGCTAGTGAGAAATATGTTTCCTCAGAAGTGACCGTATAATGGATACTACCATCTATAAAAGTCCCCTCCAAAAGGCCCATTTAATATATTGTATTATCAGTCAACAATGTGATCTGCAATATAGTCTATTTTATTAATGACATGATCTCTATCATTAAGAAAATATAGAGGCTGGTTGGCCATTTGAATTCTTTGAATATAATTAATTTTTTTGTTCTTATCCCCTTACTAAATCAATATAATTATGAAGGTTTCCTTAAGGACTCTTTCCTTTATTTTTCATCGAAACCATACTAGATTCCTTGGAAAAATACATATTAAATTCAACATTCATTGCATCATCATGAAGTTGGTGAATAAAATATTAGTGACTGATAATCTCATTGTTCATTCAACTATAGGTATCCTTTCTTTAAATTTTCAGTTATCCATGGGTTTCATCAATTTAAAAAGGAAGGAAGACTCCACTTACCCCCCATTCATGCAAATCCTGAAATTGTTGATGATACTGTCGCAATCACTTTGAAAACCCCAATCATTATTGAAGTGAAAGGGTAATGAAATTCATTGTTCCCGACTCTTGCATTTGGAAAGAATTCAATAATTATCTGATAATAATTTAGGGAGATAGATACTGGAAATTGAATTCAATTTTTCAATCACTACATCATTAAACAAATCAGGATCAAGATTACTGGAAACCATTCAATTGAGATACCTCTTATACCAGGTGTATTTAACTCTAACCCAGTTGAATTAAATCAATTAATTATCCTAAATAGATGATTTGAACTCCCTAATATAAATTTGAGAGTGAAGGGAACCCATTTTGTCACTATAAGATAGAATTGTGTTGAAATCCCCAATAAGAAACACGGGGGATGAGAGACTTCCCCTAAGTATCTTAATGTCATTCCATAAACACCATCTATCCTGATATCTATTTCCAGCATAAATGAAAGAGACAATCATTCGAATATAGTAAAATTGAAAAGAGAAAGACATCAATTAGTAATCAATATTGATAACATACACTTTTCCAAAAGAAACATGATAAAAAATCCATAACATACCCACCTGAACATAAGAAGTAATAGAAGAAACTGGTTGAAAACAAAATATAATAAGACATTAAAACCCTATAGAAAAAGAATATTTGGGTTCAGAAATTCCAAAAAGAGTGGGTTTGTCAACCTGAATATTCATGTTGAAATCATTAACAGTTGAGAAGTTTGTGAGATCCTAACAATTCCAATAAAGGGTTTTCATTTTGAACTTGATTTAAAATTGAAGTTTCCTTTCTTGTTTTTCATTATGGATATCTTCATTTATAATAATTTCTATGATACAATCATCTATTTGGAGATGCACCTTGTTTTCATTCTACTGACATCACCTTTATCAAGTCCCGCTACATTTGGAGATTCTAGTAATGATTCCTTTCTCCCTAAATAGGGATCCTCAAGAGGGTTTGGAGGATCACTTTGTGAGTTTGGGTTAGCCTTTAAAGATGCATCATATTCCACCATGTAACACCATTTTTCCTTGTAGGGGTCTTATTTACAACTATGGATATGGAATTAGCTTTTTCATCTGAGGATGGGTGATCCTTTGCAACATTAGATAAGGAAAGTAAATCGCCAGTAGCTTCATATCATTTCTTCTAGACTACAGAAACGTATAATTAATCATGGAAATTCTAGTTTGGATTATAAATAGTGGATCCCGAGGTAGGATTTGAAATAAAAACCTCAGACTGGGATCCACTATAATTAATAGGGATATCATATTTTGAGACAGGGTCATTCATACAGTCCCACTGTTCCATTAAATAATTACTTTCAATAACAAGACACTAAAAAGGAGCAATAACAGGAGTACTGATGAAAGGAGGACCCCCCAAACTTCATCCCGTGAACCAACACCATCAAAAGAATCATTCTTTCTATATATTTCATCACCATTTATGGGGGATACAACCCCACCAGAGGCCCCTTCATCCAAGGAGGCAAAATTCGTGTTAGTTTCATGGAGAACCTTACCTGGATGTTCACCCATATCAGGTAAGGGTCTTCCCCTTAGTCTTCCTACCAAACTCATTCCATGAAATGTCTTTGTGAATAGAAATAATCTTCAACTATTTTTTTAATGTTTCTATATTTAGAAATTGAGTTCCTAACAATATTTTAGTAGTCACAAAATAGTGGGTTCTCTTCATATTCAACTCTAATTTTAAAATTTCGATCATTATCCAAGTAGTAGATCACTTCATGTTTTTTTGGATTCCATGTCCACTTCCACAATTATACATGAATAGAATCAAATATCACCATATAAAGTGAGTTGATCCATCTACAGTGAAGTCCCCACATAAGAATAAAACTTAATAAGGATCTTAGGATGTTAGTAAAATGAATTAGGCCAATGAAACTAGATCTCGACATGAGCTAATGTTTTCCTCGCAGTGAAGGGGTTATATTTTCTATCCTATTCAGACAGTTTGAAAAGACCAAGATTTAGAGTAGTGTTACCATTATTCAAGGATGACCGAATATCATCTTTATAATTTAAGACAGTGCAAAGAAAACCTCTCCTGATTGGGATTATCTTGAAATCCCTCAAGTTCCAACATTGAAAGGGCTTTGCCTTTAGATATTGATTTCTCCAAGATTTATCTCCTATGACCAGTGATATGTGACCCAGTGAAGAGAATATATAAGCACTTAGTCATTGTTTAATTGCATAAAGATCATCAATAGTAATATAAATGTCATGCATCGACCAAATTGGAGTGGATGGAGATGGTAAATTAACATATGCATTAATGGAGGAGCATTGTAAATAATTTTCAAAAGTGACTCCTTTATCCCAAAGAGCATGATCAAAATCCACATCTACTGAGGTTACTGCATCCAAACCCATAGCATGCGTCGAAGAAAACTCCCACTCTAGATCGAAAAAACCCATGACTAAACACTAAGACACTAGATCTAGGGTTAAAAAAACTCTATATTCGAACATGACCTTCCATCTAAACTCATGCTACCATATTCAACAACCCACATGCCTTTTTTCATGGGATGGTAATTCAAGAAGAAATATACACAAAGGTTTTTAGGCCCATGGTGTTACAAGGTATTGGTGAGCCATCACCCACCACCAAGCACCTTTATGTACTTCCACATCTATAGGCCCATGTGTAAGGACACCTGGGATTTCAGTATACTTCATTATTAGTATGAATACACCATTAAAACAAATCAAAATAAATCTATATAAAATCATTACATATGTTTCATACATTAATTATATATCTTGTATCCATGTGAAACTCAAACCTACATAAAATGATAAAAAATTATAAAATTAGTTTGAAATTAATAGTTCCATGAAAAACATAGCAAGAAAAATCATCCTTAATAACCAAAAGAGATCTAATTAAATTAAAAAAACAAAAAATAATTTCAATTACATTATTACACAACTCAAGAAATTCATTTTGAAAATAAAAAACATATAAATTAAAATGGAAACTAAAAAAAATCCTTAAATACAAAAAATACACTTCATATCATCAGAACAAATTATGCTACAAAAATAGTTCTAAAATAAAACTACACATTCAAAAAAAGAATCCCTTTAAAAAAAACAAAAAAACATAGAAATAATATTTAAAAAATCATTCTTCATTAAATAATTATATACATTGTACTTGATACCAATTCCATTTTCAATCCTTCCTATAGAAAAAATGTTTTTAGCAAATTTTTTTTTCATTTCAAACAACTCTTCCAAAGCACTAAACTTCTTGGAATTTTAATAAAAAAATCATTTATAAAATAATTTGTTACTAGTTTCATGAACAACATGAAACATTAATCCCCAAAAATATAAAATATATAAACTGTTCTCATGAGGGTTGTGATTGTGTGTGGAATCATTTTACATGAATATGAATCCAAACAGATCACCCCAAAGCACATCAATATTGATAGAAATTACATACTTTCAATATAAAATGAGAAATTTATAACAAAATGACATGAAGTGGTGTAGTAGAGCGTGACTTCCATAATTTATTGAATGGTTTTGGTCGAAGTGAAAAAATCTAGATTGGGGTGTATTTATTTTCTAATAATTTTTTTGTCAAAAAAGTTACTGAAAAATTCTACCAATTTGATAAAAAAATATTGTTAATAAAAATAGTAGAATTATATAATTTAGTCTTTAGAAAAACTTCTCAAAAGCTCACTCATAAATTAGTTAAAATACATTGTAAGATACTTTAACTTCTAAAACTAATTTACTTGTCCCAATCACTTTATATAAAACACTAATTTATATTAAATATTAGAGTGACATTTAATTTAACAATTTAGAAATTATAATCTATGTTGAGTAAAAATAATGAAAAAAAAGAAATTATTATAAATAAGGCATAGTGGAATTTAAAAAATTGGTTCTGTCTTGAGCTGATACATAATCCCATCCATTTAAAAATCCCTCACTACCATGTAGTTTTTCATAAATAAAACTTATCCATAAACTAGATTGGGTTTTATAAACAATACCACACAAGTTTGTTCGAAAAATCTTATTCAGTAGTTATATGTGTGATAAGACAAATACAGGACACACATATCTTATTCAATAGTTTTACGTGAAAATATAAACAATGAGAAATGAGAGAGTGTGTTAATAACTCTCACATTTAGTGTAAGAGATAGTGTTTTATAGATAAACAAAGTAATATAAACACAACACTCAAAAAATAATAATATAGAAAGGGGAAAATTTAATTGAGAAAATATAGTGTATCTCAATCTAAGTATCTTCAGTTTTCTTTGAGTATCAGGATTATTCATTGTCAAGGATCAATTGTGGTTACAGAGAAAATTCAAGAATACTGAGTGTCATAGATATTTGGAAAACCATTTTCTCTTTGTTATCTAATTGTTCATAGTTATTCCACACACATTTTTCAAAGTATATTTTTGTATCATTTCATTTATATCTTCTTTCACATATCTACCATGTGTAAAAAGGGCTTCTGAATATACAGCACCTAGATCATATTTTTCATTATAGAAAAAAAGATAACAAAATACCAAAATCCTCATACAAAGATATAGACTGGGGAATGTATGAATTTTCTATTAAGTCAGACACTGATTTATTTAAGTTTAATCATTATTAAATCTATGTACCTATTCCTAGAATTAAATTTCTAAACTATTCAATAGAGAATTAATTCTAGATAGTTTAGGTAGCTCTTTGGGGGTAGCATCTTTAATGGTAGCTTCTCTAATTAGAGTTATCTCTAGATAATGATAGTAGATCTTAATGGTAGTACAAACTATATTTAACATAACATTAATTGCAGATGCTATTGGTAGCATCCCTACTAAATAGTAGAAACGTCTGATAGTATCACTATTTAACTAGTGGTAGCATCGAGAAATGGTAGAAGCTACTTGTGGTATATGTACGAGGCAATAGAGGTAAATCCACTTTATAGTAGATCCTGAAATTCGTAGAGTTGAACTACTAGTTGTATCTTGAATTGATGGTGTCTTGGAGTGGTATATTTATTAAACTAATAGTAACTAATTTCAAATAATTATAAATGGTTACAATAGATAAAGTCTACATAATTTTTTTTATTATGTTTAGAATGAAGTTGACTATAATAAAACAATAAATTAAATAGAAACATAACAAACACAATTTTTGATAAAAATAATTAGGAGGTTCTGGAACATGGTCAATAGTCGTCTCCTTTTGAGGTTCACAAATCATGGAATTTATAATCACATAAAAACATTCTAACAGATGTATAGAATAGGTGAAAAGTGAAAAAATGCATAAAATCTCCATAGTTTATTATTATAATGAACCATACATTACATACATTGTTATTACTTCAAAATTGAAGCACAATTATTACAACATATAACAAAACCATGAAAGGACCCTATAGGTATAATGTCTTTAGAAACTGGGAAACATAAACAACTGGTTTATAAAGCATCTACATTGTTTCCCATTTAATTCATCATATCTGGATTCCCTTTTGGCATATCCTACTTAATAACCTTCTTCCAGACCTGGGGAAAAGAAAATTTACAAAAGGGTGAGCTCAAATTCTGAGTAAGGGTAAAAAAAAGAAATATCAATCATATCATATTTATAAGAACATAACATTTTGAAAATCTTAACCTGCAAAAGATATCATAATATCATAACATGGGATAAATCATGGTAGTAAAATGTAATCCCAATACTCATAACATAAAACATGAAACTTTGTGGCATACACACATAATCATAGAGAATCATTTCTTAGTAGTCAAGACTCATTTCCAAGACTATCATAGCGGATAAAGCCCATTTCTGAACCGAGTTCACTCCTCATTTCAGTCCTGTATCACAGAACCGGATTAACCAGCCATTCCAGCCATGTCTATCTCATGAGATATAAATCATTAACCAATTTATTTGAGGGAGATATAGGTCCCACCCATCTCATAATGAAACCATTCTTATGTGTGCCACAAAATCATAAACCAAAGTATAACCTATGTAATAAAAATGAGATTCTTAAACATCATGCCATTATAACATAATCCATATAAGATAAAAGGGCATCATAAAAACAATTCCATCATAACATAATCAAATCAATGTAAAAATATGGATAGAAACAGAACACAATATTATCTTAGATGGAAAATAATTTGGATAAAACACTTGAACTTCATTCATGAGGAAAATATCCTTTCTACTTCAAAAACATTTTTCCTTTCTTAACATGTCATAAAATTTTAAACTAAAAGAAGTTGATTAAAAATAAACTTGAAAACTTGTAAAGTAAGTATCATGGAAATAATGTTCTATGAAATCATATAAATTCATTCATGCTGTATAAGTTAAAAAACATTCTTCTCGCACTTTGGCCGGAAAAGTCAAAAAGTATCTCGTGCTGAAAACGACAAAAGAATACTTTAATATATTTTACTAAAATTCACTAATATGTAAAATTGGATTTAAAGAATTGTAGGAGGACATAAAATAATATTACATAATGAGGAAACATGGATGTGTATGATAAATATTCCCCAGTAAATTTTGAAGTATAAACAATCTCGGATAAAAATGATATTGCGATATTTTACCTTACCTTAGGTCCGATATGCTTCGTACGTATCCAAAATTCTTGTATAATGATTTAAATAATATCATTTACTTATTAAAGAATCATATTCATTGTTATGATATCATATATGGTCATATTCTTATTTTCTTATTAGTAATATTTCATTGCTACTTGTTATTCGGGTGTTTATTGCTTTATGTTCTTATGCATGTTTTGTCAAATAAATTATTTTTATTATTTTTAGGTTATAGATAAATCATTTACATAATGGTATTAGTATAATATATATCATATTTATATATTCAATTAATTTATATAATCATTATTCAATGAAGATCATGTAGAACGAGTCACATCACATCGTGGAGACGGTATGCCGTACGTACACACGAGCGATGATATCATTCCCATAATTATTAAATGGTACTGGAGTGGATGATGGAATGTCTCAGAATTAGTATCATCTTAAATAACCATATATAGTTATTTTTTACACCATTATACTCATCCATGTAAGGTGTTGTTGGAAAAATAGATTACACCACAGCGTGTAGATGATATTCCGTACCTACGCACGCGCGGTGATTTTGTATTTCATAGGATGAATAGAATGTGAAATAGGTTTGTTTCATATTTATAATAAAATATCAATATATTAGTGATACTATTGTTATTACTTTATTATGAAACAACAAAAGAATAAGAAGTATAAGAAGAAATGAATTTGAAAGAATTGGTAAAGGATATTACCTCTTCTTTGACACACCTCTTCTAAACCTCCTCTTAGGGCACTTAAGATGGTCTTTGAAGAAGACCATAACCTCTATTATGTTTCTTGGGATGTTGAGAATGGAAATGGGCATGGTTTGGCCGATATTGAAGGCTCAAAATAGTGTAAAGCGGAGAGGTAAGTGGTTCCCTTTTATAAGGGAGGAGAGAGGCACCTAAGGAAAAACTTAAAATATTATTTTATAATAAAGTCATATTCGGTTTATAATAGCTCCAAATTGATTTATTTCGAAGCTAAAGTGGGGATGGATATAAATCCTCTCAACCAATAGGTTTTAGAGAAGTTTAGGTTATTATTTTAACCTTATCATTTAGATTTACCTCTAATTTAAATAATTTAACTTTTACCATGTCTTCTTGTTTTCTTACACTATATGGTTAATAAACTTACTATAACAAGTCAAACTAACCCCAAGTGATTTATTATTAATATATATAACCTTATCTAAGTAATTTGGAAGAAACATAGATTTTTAAGAATAAAATAACAATTAATAATATAATATTTTTTAAAAAATTATTTTATGTCAATTTTGATACTATTTAGTAATTGATTTTTGTGAAAATCATAACAGCATGATTAGTTCTAAAAAATTTAATTAAATCAATACTAACATTTCATATTAACCTATAAAATTAGTTGAATTCATAAAAACTCTCAAATTACATTTATTTGGGTATTTATAATATCAATTATGTTAATATTTCATTAATAAGGTAATTACAACACCATCATTTTGTCATAAATAAATTAAATTATTTAATGTATAAAAATTATAAATAAAATACTATTATGTAGGAAATAATTTTAGCTTTATAATGAATATTTATAGTCAAATTTATCTTATGTATAACCCTATACTAAAAATGTAATACTTATTTAACAATTATTTTAATTCTTTTAACTCTTCTTTGAATAAAATAATAATAAGTGTCCTAATCTAATCCAAGTGGACCTAAAGGGTAATATTTTATTCATAAGGTTGTTTTTGGTCGAATTACACTATATGGTTAATAAAATTACTATAAAAAGTCAAACAAACCTCAAGTGGTATATTATTAATATATATAACCTTATCTAATTAATTTGGAAGAACCTTATATTTTTAGGAATAAAATAACAATTAATAATATAATATTTGTTTTAAAAATTATTTTATGTCAATTTTGATACTATTTGGTAATTGATTTTTGTGAAAATCATAACAGCATGATTAGTTAGAAAAAATTTAATTAAATCAATACTAACATTTCATATTAACCAATAAAATTAGTTGAATTCATAAAAAGTATCAAATTACATTTATTTGGGTATTTATAATATCAATTATGTTAATATTTCATTAATAAGGTAATTACAACAACATCATTGTGTCATAAATAAATTAAATTATTTAATGTCTAAAAATTATAAATAAAATACTATTATGTAGGAAATCTTTTTATATTTCTAATGAATATTTATAGTAGAATTTATCTTATGTATAACCCTATAGTAAAATTGTTTTACTTATTAAACATTGATTTTAATTCTTTTAACTCTTCTTTGAATAAAATAATATTAAGTGTCCTAATCTAATCCAAGTGGACCTAAAGGGTAATATTTTATTCCTAAGGTTGTTTTTGGTCGAATTACACGTATCTAATTAAATTAGGACATGTGTTGGGTTAATAATAATATAATTTTTACCCTTAATTACCCTATTTACTTTAAACCGTGATAAATAAAAGTAAAAAGTTACTATTCACCAAAAATTATTTTTATCTTATTGAACCAAATTTTACTCTTTGATATTAACCGTGTCTCTCTGATTTTCAAAATTCAACTCACATAAGAGGTAAAATTAAGTTTTATGTACAATTGCAAATGCTCCTAGGAGGTGGGTAAAAGACAGTAAAAAGTTCAATAAATTTTTTTATGTATCTATATTATTATAAAATGACTCCAATGAATTACATTGAACTTATATAGGTATTATTTATCTATTTTAAATAAAATAAATGATTATTTAAATAAAAAGTTGGTTTTAACCAATAACTCAGTGTTTTTACTATTCCTCAAAAATTGAAAGTTTTCGGAAAAATAACAAAAATTCTCCCTAGGATAATTTCAATATTGAAAATCCAAAAATGAAGTCCATTTTGAAAGATAAAATTTATAAAATTTCAAAAAGTGGGTATTACTATTCATAACAGCTCGTTTATATAATATTTTAATAACATATCATTGTTTAGTGAAACTCGGTATTGCGTACAATGAAAGCAATCGAGAAAGGTCGCTCTTGCGTGCAATGCAAGCCAAGACAGTGTTTTGTGTAGTGAAAGATTCCTTTGGTGTTGCGTATAACATAATACATAAAAACAAAATTTTTCTCATAAAATCTCGGGTGTAACATTCTACCCCACTTAAAATGAATTTCTCCCTTGAAATTCGTCACTTTGTAACAAACAGATGAGGATACCTCTCCCTCATCATATCCTTAAGTTCCCATGTAGTTTCTTCTAATTGGTTGTTTCTCCATAAAACATTCATCAAGCGAGTAGTCTTGTTCTGTAGGACTTTTTTCTACAATCCATAATCTCTATCGGCTGTTCTTCATGAGAAAGATCCTTCTCCAATGGTACAACTTCTGAGCTGAGTACATGTGAAGGATCAGGTATGTACTTTCTCAAGAGAGATACATGGAACACATCATGAACTTGAGAGAGATTCAGTGGAAGTGACAATCGGTAAGCTACCTTCCCAACACGATCCAATATTTCAAAAGAACCAATATACCTTGGGCTCAAATTGCCCTTCTTTCCAAATATCATTACTCTCTTCCAAGGAGATATTTTTAAGAACACTTTATCACCCACTTAAAACTTTAGATCTTTTATTCAGTTGTCAGCATAAATTTTTTTCCGACTCCGAGCTGCTCTTATGTGTTGTTGAATAGATCTGACCTTTTCTGTCATCTCATCAACAAGATCAGGTCCTAATATCTTTGTTTTCCCCAACTTCATCCCAACAAGTTAGAGTTCTGCATTTCTTTCCATAGAGAGATTCATAATAATCTATCTGAATACTGGTGTGAAAGCTAATATTATAAGAAAATTCCACCAAAGGTAGGTGTTGATCCCAACCACCTTTGAAATCCACAGAGCAAGCTCTCAACATGTCTTCTAGAGTCTTAATTGTCCTCTCCGAATGACTGTCTATCTGAGGATGATAAGAAGTGTTGAAACTTAACTCTGTATCTAGAGTATGCTGAATACTTCGCCAAAACTTCGAAGTAAACGTCAGATCCCGATCAGATATAATGGAAAGTGGTACTCTATATAATCTTACCACTTCCTTTACATATAACCTGGAAAGCTGATCAAGAGAAAAATCTTCTCTAATAGCAATGAAGTGTGCCAAATTTGTAAGACGACCAACTATAACCCATATAGCATTATTGCCTTTGGATGTTTTAGGATGTCCAGTGAAAAAGCCCATAGTGATGTTTTCCCATTTCCATTATGGTATGGGTAATGGTTGTAACATCCCCATATACTTCTATTCTCAGCTTTAACTTGTTGAAAAACTAAGCATCGAGAGACATATTCAGCAACATCTCTTTTTATGCCATCCCACCGGAAGTACCCTTTCAGGTTCCTATACATCTACGTGATTCAATGGTGAATAGAGAATTAAGAACTATGAGCTTCATCCAATATTTCCTTCTTTAATTCTGGGGTTGGAGGAACACAAACCCAATTCCTGAACCTTATTATTTCATCACAATCAATGAGGAATTCAGGAACATTGGTCACCTTCTTTTGAAACTCCACATCTTCTTTCTGTGCCCTTCTAATCTTCACATGTATATATGGTTGAAAATTTATTTGAGAACGATAAGATTTTTCCCCTTCCATTATAATTCCATGATCTATCCTTTGTACATCCATAAATATTGGATCTTTTGTGGTCCCCATCATGGATAAGCTAGCATGGTCTTGTCGACTTAATGCGTCTGCCACCTTGTTTTCTTTCCCAGGGTGGTAATGAATTGAGCAGTCATAATCCTTAATCATCTCCAACCATCATCTTTGGCGTATATTCAGCTCCTTTTGTGTGAAAATATACTTTAAACTTTTATGATCAGTATAAATATCACACCTTTCACCATAAAGATAATGCCTCCAAATCTTTAATCCAAAGATTACCGCAGCTAACTCCAAATCATGAGTTGGGTAATTTTGCTCATGTATTTTCAATTGTCGTGAGGCATAAGCTATCACCATATTGTTTTGCATGAGAAAACACCCCAATCCCTTCATGGATGCATCACTGTAGATCACAAACCTTTCTCCACTACAAGGCAGTGTGATCATAGGTGCACTGGATAATCTTCTTTTTAACTCCTTGAAATTCTCTTCACACTCCTCCGTCCAAACAATCTTAACTCCTTTTCGAGTCAACCTGGTGAGTGGATTAGATAATTGTGAAAAATCTTTCACAAAACTTTGATAATATCCATCCAAACCAAGAAAACTTCAGATCATAGTTACTATTTTTGGTCTCGACCATCTTTCAATAACCTCTATTTTTGCTGGATCCACGGATATCCCCTATTTTGAGATCATGTGACCCAGAAATGTAACCTTTTGAAGCCAAAATTCACACTTGGTAAATTTGGTATAAATCTTCTCCTTTCTTAGGGTCTTTAATGAAATTCTCAAGTGATCTTCATGTTCTTATTTTCTCTTTGAATAGAAAAGAATATCATCTATAAAGACTACCACAGACTGATCAGGATAGTCTCTAAAGCCTCTATTTATTAGATCCATTAAGATAGCAGGGGAATTAGTAAGACCAAATGGCATCACTATGAATTCATAGTGTCCATACCTTGTACGGAAAGCCGTCTTTGGTATATCCTCCCTTTTGACCCTTAATTGATGATACCCTGAACGAAGATCAATCTTGGAAAAGTATTGATCTCCGCATAGTTGGTCAAATAAGTCATCAATGTGTGGGAGAGGATATTTGTTCTTGATAGTGATCTTATTAAGTTCTCAGTAATCAATGTAGAGTCTCATTGATCCATCTTTCTTCTTAACAAACTAAACATGTGCTCCCCAAGGTTATGCACTAGGGAGTATGAATCCCTTACCAATATTATCTTGGAGTTGCTTCTTCAATTCCTGCAACTCAATTGGGTCCATTCTATAAGTTGTATTTGAAATGGGCATAGCACCCGATATGAGTTCTATTGAAAACTCAACTTCACGATTTGGTGGAAGACATGGAAATTCCCCTAGAAATACATCATCAAACTCCCGTACAATGGGAATATTATTAAACGTGAGTTTCTCTCCAACCATTTGAGATAAATTACCTTCATTTATTGGGATCAAGACCCATAATATTGAAGAAATTTCCACTGGAAGGTTGTATCCATCCTCGCATCGATAGATGATCGTTGATTGATCAGGAATATGAAATGTGACTTCCCTTATTTGGAAATCGATATGAGCTACATATAAAGAAATAAAATCCATTCCAAGTATCACATTAAATTCCAATATAGGAAGGATCACAAGATTTGCAGGAATCACTTTCCCACAAACTTCAATCAGAGAAGAATTGTAAACTTTTGACATGACTGTTGTTCCATTAGGGGTGGTCACAGCTAACTCAACATCTAATTGTTGAGGTGATATGGTGATACCCTTAGGAAATTCTTCAAAAATAAAAGAGTGGGTGGATCCAGAATCAAATAAAACATTTGCAACTTTAGAGTGGATGGAAAGTGTACCTTTCACCACTTTGTTATTGTACTCCACATCACCGATAGAAATTGCATGTGAATTTCCTTTGTCTTTGGCCTTAAGTGTTTGTTGACGTCGATCATCATCAATAAACATTGGATTAGAGAATTGATTAGCATAATGCCCCATTTCCTTGCACATGTGACATCGAAGTGTAGGAGGTGAATTCTGTGTAGACTTTTCATTGTTTGCATCACTAGACATCTTTTTCCCATCATTGAGACATTCAAAAGCCCGATGACCTTATTTTCCACATTTGAAACATTTACTTGTCCCTTTAAGACAATTCCCTCCATTTTTCTTTCCACACTTTTATCATAAGGGAAAAATCATCTTCTTTTTAGTGTGGTCTTTAGATTTCCATTTGAATTCCATTTTCCTCTTTTTATCAAACACATATGACTGATGGGTTACTCCAATCTCCATCTCAACCTTGAGATCACACAGAACAATTTCCTCTTAGATATTGAAGTCCCTTATGGCTAACGCCCTTCGAAGACCTGATTTTAAGAAACTAAAAAAGTGACCGATCTTACTCTCAGGTTGGATAATAATTCTGGAAGCATACCTTGCAAGTCTTGTAAAATTTTCTTTGTAGGTACCAAAAGATTCATCATCCTTTTGCTTTAGTTCAAGAAACTCCTTCTCCATCATTGTTCGAAGAATACGAGGGAAATACTTATTGGAAAACAAGTTCTTGAACTCGTCCCATTCCGTGGATTCAATTTCATCTTAGGGCCTTGTATTCTTGAAAAAATTCCACCATTGATCAGCTTCAGTTTCCAAACGATATACTGCTAATATGACTTTATCATGTTCTGAACATTGTAGAACTGAAAATATCTTTTCAGTGGTACTGATCCATTGTTTAGCCACTAATGGATCAGTAGACCCACTGAATGAGGGTGGACACTGCCTCATAAAGGATTCAACATAATTTTGCTCCTTCCTTTGCTCATTTGGAAGTCCTGCATGATTCATAGCTTGAGAAAGTTGTGTGAACATGGCTACAAGATTTTTTATTCCATCTCCCATAACGTTTGGTTGCTCAGGGGGACAATCATTGCATTTCCCATCACATTTCGTATTAACACGGTTACTTTGGGTTCTAGAAATTGACTAAAACCAAGAATAATAGTATGAGAAAAACTAATTATAATAGGAAAACAACATAATCAGTAATAAAATTTCACACTTTAGGTCTTATCATAGGTTACTCATGGACATTTCTAAAACACTAAGATTGTGTTCTATGATTAGACATATACTTAGGGTTCTTACTATGCCTTTCACATACTATTTTCCGAATGTTGACTATACCTTCCCTTGAATACCAACTATAATGACCCATAAATTACATACATTGTTATTACTTCAAAATTTAAGCACACTTATTACAATATATAACAAAACTATGAAAGGACCGTATAGGTATAGTGTCTTTAGAAATTAGGAAACATAAAAAACTGGTTTATAAAGCATCTATATTTTCTCCCATTTATTTCATCATATCTAGAGTCCCTTTTGGGATATCCTACTTAATACCCTTCTTCTTGACCTGGGGAAAAGAAAACATACAAAAGGGTGAGCTCAAATGCTCAGTAAGGGTAAGAAAAAAAATATCAATCATATCATATTCATAAGAACATAACATTTTGAAAATATTAACCTGAAAAAGAGATCATAATATCATAACATGGGATAAATCCTGGTAGTAAAATGTAATCCCAATACTCATAATAGAAAACATGAAATTTTTTGGCATACACACATAATAATAGAGAATCATTTCTTAGTAATCAAGACTCATTTCCAAGACTATCCTAGCGGACAAAGTCCATTTCTGAACCGAGTTCACTCCTCGTTTCTGTCCTATATCATTGAATCAGATTAACTTGCTGTTTCAGCCATGTCTATCTCATGAGATATAAATCTTTACCCAATGAATTAGAGGGATATACAGGTCCCACCCATCTCATAATGAAACCATTCTTATGTGTTCCACAAAATCATAAATCACAACATGACCCATGTAATAAAAATTGGATTCTTAAACATCATTCCATCATAACATAATACATATAAGATAAAAGGACATCATAAAAATAATTCCATCATAACATAATCAAATAAATGTAAAAATAGGGATAGAAACAGAACCCAATATTATCTTAGATGGAAAATAATTTGGATAAAACACTTGAACTTCATTCAAGAGGAAAATATCCTTTCTACTTCAAAAACATTTTTCTTTTCTTAACATGTTATACAATTTTAAACTAAAAGAAGTTGATTAAAAATAAACTTGAAAACTTGTAAAGGAAGCTTCATGGAAATAATGTTCTATGAAATCATAAAAATCCATTCATGTCGTATAAGTTAAAAAAACATTCTTCTCGTACTTTGGCCAGAAAAGTCAAAAAGTATCTCGTACTGAAAACGACAGAAGATTACTTTCATAACTTTTACTAAAATTAAACAATAGGTAAAATTGGATTTAAACAATTGCAGGAGGACAACAAATAATATTACATATTGAGGAAACATGGATTTGGATGATAAATATTCCCCAGTAAATTCTAAAGTATAAACAATCTCGGATAAAAAATGAGATTGAGAGATTTTCCCTTACCTTAGGTCTGATATGCTTCATACATATCTGAACCTCCTGTATAATGATTTAAATAATGTCATTGACTTTTTACAGAATCATATTCATTGTTATGATATCATATATGGTCATATTCTTATCCTCTTATTAGTAATATTTCATTGCTACTTGTTATTCTGGTGTTCATTGCTTTATGTTTTTATGCATGTTTTGTTGAATAAATTCTTATTATTGTTTTTAGATTATATATACATCATTTACAGAATGTTATTAGTATAATATATATCATATTTATTCATTAAATTCATTTATATAATAATTATTCAATTAAGATCATGTAGAACGAGTCGCATCACATCATGGAGACGGTAAGCCGTACGTACGCACGAGCGATGATATCGTTCCCATAATTATTGAATGGTATTGGAGTGGATGATGGAATATATCATAATTAGAATCATTTTATAATAAGAATATATATTTATTCTTTACACCATTATACCTATCCATGTAAGGTGGTGTTGGAAAAATAGATTACACCACAACGTGGAGACGATATTCCGTACGTACGCACGCACGATTATTTTGTTTTTTGTAGGATATATAGAAGATGAAATAGGGTTGTTTAATATTTATAATTACATATATGTATATAAGTGATACTTATGTTATTACTTTATTATGAAAAAACAAAAGAATAATAAGTAGAAGAAGAAATGAATTTGAAATAATTGGTAAAGGATATTACCTCTTCTTTGACGCGCCTCTTCGAAACCTCCTCTTAGGGCATTAAAGATGGTCTTTAAAGAAATCCAGAACCTCTATTATGTTTCTAGGGATGTTTATAATGGAAATGGGTCGGGTTTGGATGAGCTTGAAGGCTCAAAATTGTGTAAAGAGGAGAGGGAGGAGGTGCCCTTTTATAAGGGAGGAGAGGGGCACCTTAGAAAAAACTTAAAATATTATTTTATAATAAAGTCATATTCGGTTTATAATAACTTAAAATTGATTTATTTAGAAGCTAAAGTGGGTATGGGTCTAAATCCTCTCAACCAATAGGTTTTAGACAAGTTTAGGTTACTATTTTAACCTTATCATTTAGATTTAACTCTAAGTTAAATAATTTAACTTTTACTGTGTCTTCTTGTTTTCCTACACTATATGGATAATAAACTTACTATAACAAGACAAACGAACCCCAAGTGGTTTATTATTAATATATATAACCTTATCTAAGTCATATTTCCTAACCTTAGATTTTTAGGAATAAAATAACAATTAATAATATAATATTTGTTTTAAAAACTATTTTATGTCAATTTTGATACTATTTGTTAGTTGATTTTTGTGAATATCATAACATCATGATTAGTTATAAAAAAGTTAATTAAATCAATAATAACATGTCATATTAACCTATAAAATTAGTGTAATTCATAAAAAGTCTCAAATTTAATTTATTTTGGTATTTATAATATCAATTATGTTAATATTTCATTAATAAGGTAATTACTGCATCATCATTGTGTCATAAATAAATTAAATTATTTAATGTATAAAAATTATAAATAAAATACCATTATGTAGGTAATAATTTTATATTTATAATGAATATTTATAGTCTAATTTATCTTATGTATAACCCTATAATAAAAATGTTTTACTTATTAAACAATGATTTTAATTCTTTTAACTCTTCTTTGAATAAAATAATAATAAGTGTCCTAAGCTAACCCAAGTGGACCTAAATGGTAATATTTTATTCATAAGGTTGGTTTTGGTCGAATTACACTTATCTAATAGAATTAGGACTTGTTTTAAGGTAATAATAATATCATTTTTACCCTTAATTACCCTATTTACTTTTAACCATGGTAAATAAAAGTAAAAAGTTACTATTCACCAAAAATTATTTTTATCTTATTGAACCACATTTTACTCCTTGATATTAACTGTGTCTCTCGGATTTTCGAAATTCAACTCACAGAAGCGGTAAAATTAAGTTTTATGTACAATGGAAAATGCTCCAAGGAGGTGGGTAAAAGACGGTAAAAAGTTCAATAATTTTTTTTATATATCTATATTATTATAAAATGACTCCAATGAATTAGATTGAAAAAATATAGGTATTATGTATCTATTTTAAATAAAATAAATGATTATTTAAATAAAAAGTTGGTTTTAACCAATAACTCAGTGTTTTCACTATTCATCAAAAATTGAAAGTTTTCAGAAAAATACCAAAAATTCTCCCTAGGCCAATTTCGATATTGCGAATCCAAGAATGAAGTCCATTTTGAAAGATAAAATTTATAAAATTTCAAAAAGTGGGTATTACTATTCATAACGGCGAGTTTATATAATATTTTAATAGCATATCATTGTTTAGGGAAACTCGGTATTGCGTACAACGCAAGCTATCAAGAAAGGTTATTCTTGCGTGCAACGCAAGCCAAGACAGTGTTGTGTGTGGTGAAATATTCTTTTGGTGTTGCGTATAACGTAATACATAAAAATAAAATATTTCTCATAAAATATCGGGTGTTACAATCATTGTCCAAATGTTATGCATAATAGTTCATTCATTCCATAAAATTACTAATGTGGTAAGATATATAATTGTTCCATCTTTTTGGATTATCAAAAATATATAAATAATATGAAAGTAAAATGAATACATAAATATAAATAAAACAATAGTTTTAATTATATAGTAATGTCCAAATATTATATCAAAAGAGTGAATAAAAAATCCCTCTCAAACCCTAATCAGAGTATGATAAAGAATTTTTAGCCCAACGAGAGGAATAATCCAATAGTCCCTTTACGAATCTAGAAACAAGAGGGGTAAGTGGATTTATCAGTGTAGGTGGATGAAATATTGTATAAGATGCATATGTTCTGAGCTACCTCAATGATTCAATAGAGGTAAGTCCAAAGGGACTAATGACTATGGAGGTTCTCTGAAATAGTGCTGTTAAAGATTCATAAATGGATGTATTCAATTGTATGGTAGGAGGTAAAATGAAAGAAGTCATTTTAGTATAAAAAAATGGTTCGCTAAACTATATAAAAAGAGTGATAACCCTACTAATATGCACCATAGCATTGAAAAATTAAACCAGATATTCCATGAATAATCTAAGTAGGGGTGATGAGGTCATTAACTGGGTCACATACTCCTTGAAGGCCATATCAATAGGAGGTATTCTAAAATTATTAACTAAGTACAAAAATTGAGAATTGACTTCTTACTTGTTATAAATCCTAAAAAGAATGTGATTGATAGATTTATTTATTGTTTCTCTATAACTTATAACCTCATTTTAGCACTCTCTTACTATATTATAAATTTTCTAACCATGTCATTTAATTTGGAAAATAACTTCCTGATGAGAGGTAGAGAGATCACCCATCTTGGTGTACATAAATGATATATCCTTTCTAGATGATATATATTTCCCCTTGTGAAACTAACACTTATATGCTCTATAGAATATTGAATGTAATATTTCAATTAACCTATAATACTATTCTTCATTTCCATATTTCCAATTTTTAAGAGAATTATTGGTTGGATTTGAGGAACGAGTGAACACAAAATCATCATAGAGTTAGTTTCATTTAAATGTATATCTTGAAATGAGGATGATTTAAGAACCCCACTAAGATATATTATAAAACCTACCATGAAAGCATACATATCATATTTTGTAAAATAGATAGAATGAAGAGGAGATTAAGGAGAATAATGTGAATTACTCTCACAGCTATGAATGGTAACATCTTCATGCCTAGGTTCCACGGTCGGTACCTTAGAGGGAAAAATTATCCAATCATTCCTCTTCATCAATTATCAATGAAAATGATCTCTTATAATATCCCTATTAAATCTAAATGGAAGTTCCACCATGTTTTGGTGGACTACCTTGATCATCATCATCATCATCATCTGATTTGATATATTCCAACCCAGTATTAGAATATACTAGGGTTATCTCCCCCTGAGATGGTGCTCTATCCTCATATCTAATAGAGGAAACTTGATCAACATAGCTTCTATAATCATAGACATTTGAAGTACTAGGTTAATTCATCTTCATCACTATATTCATTACTTTTTGATGTAGATGGAGATATATCCAACCATGCTCCACTGGAAGTCCTACAAGATTTAGTGATAGTTTAATTGGGGTTAGACTACTCATCATTATCTCCACCATAATCATCAAACTATGATTCATCAAATAACACAACCACATCCCAGATACTATTTGAAGAAGGTACCTCAAACAGGTCACCGTTAGATACTTTAGTATCTTTCGTTTCATCAACTTATTTTAGAAAACTCTTTTCTAATGTAAGGTAAAGAGGAATTAATTGATAATAATAAGATACATTATGACTCTTAGAAAAATTAGGGTCACTTCCCTCTTCCAATGAATTTGGTATAGACACTTCTGCATCATATGAAGCTTCTTTTTCCTCATCCTCAGTCTCAATTTCTTCATCTAAAAAATAATTAGAAACCTCATCTACATCCGATCTAGGTTCAAACATATCAATTTTTATAGAAGGATTCATTATTGGATTAAACATTTCATAAATATTATCATTATATACTACCCACCATTTTAATGATGGTTTCAGGTTTACTTTTATCCTTTTACATGTTACTTGACTCACTACATTTTCCTCTCTAATAGGAACAACTATTATTTATTTTAAAAGATAAGAAATATGTTTTGGATAGTAAAGTGAATTAGATCTTGGTAAATGATTAAATAATTATATCATATGCACCATTAGGTATATAAAAATTTAATCTTATTCCCAATTTTAATATGAAATAGGAAGAAAATGGTTTTATAGATCATTATATTGAAATCTACCTTCATAGAACATCATGTGATATATGAACTTAAAAATAAGTCAACATTATTCATCATGATCCAATACAGTAGGTTTTCAAATAGTTTCATTCTCAATCAACTCAACCAAATCATCATCATTCACATTGTTCTCACATTTGAGAAGATAAGAGCCTTGATAATCCTCATGATGATTTTCTTGATGAGTACCTAGATATTTAACCCATTTGTTGAATATAAAACAATCTATTTTCCATCTATCATGATTTTAATATCATATTTATTTTCTCCCAATATGTATGTTGAAAATTGAATGAAATAATGAACCAATATAGGGTAGAATGGTCAATCATTCCTTGAGAACGATTCACCCTTACCAGGTCCAAGAAAACATTCAAAACGAGCAATTTTCTCAAAGATAACCAAATATCATTGATTTTCTTCTCAAAGAGAATAAATCAAGATGATTTATGAGCATTATTTATCTATATATACTAAATTTATTCTACACTTTCTTTCTTTAAAGGATTTAACTCATCAATCAATTTAGTAGGTTTCTTCACCCATACAATTTTGATAGTGGTTCGTGGGTCGAAGGAAGATGGATAAGATAAAAAGAGAGAAGATGAATGGTTAAAATTGAGGCGAACTGATTCAATGGAGTAAAATTCATTAAATGGGTCCACATAGTTATATTTTAGGTAATATTATCATTTGGGGGTTGAAAAATAATAAATTAAAAAATTATATTATGAATGATTAAAATAATTAAAATAGATAATTATTTTTAATTATAAATAAATGAAACATTATTACTTGGAATGGTTAGTCCTATAGTAGATTATCACAATAGAAAACAATGATATCACACAATAGTATCATGAATTATAATCATTAATCATGTTATTAGGACTTTCAATCAATCACCGTGGTAGTATGATTCATGAAAAATCTTCATGATAACATGAATCATTGTCAATCAGCCACGCTAGTAACATTATTTAGATTTTTATCTAGTAAAAGGAATGTAATTCAAAGAGTAAACAAATGAAAAAAAATTCTCAATCCATGTTCGTGTATGATATAGCTCATTCTCTAAAAATTAAAAGGCTATAGGAATATGTCTGTAAGATGACAATCTGTATCGATGAATTCAATTCTTATATCATATTTTTAAGAATGACAACTCAAAATTTAATGTGTTATATAAATTTTTATTTTTAGATGGAGATACACCAGATTCATGGAATTTTTTATAGAACTATTATTATCAACATTTATAGCTAAATTATTAAATTGATATCTATAGTCTAGGAAAGTGTGTTTCATAAAAAAAAATTGTGCACATCAACAGCATGTATCAATTTACTCAACTTCTATAGTTGAAAATGAAATATAATCTAATTTCTTACCACACTATGAATCAAGATACTTTCTTAAAAAGTGACATGTTCTAGAGGTGTTTTTCAATCTAACATACTACCACCAAACATTGTATTTGAATAACTCATTAAGTCAAAATGCTTATCCTATAGAATAAAAAAGTGCCAAATTGGGTTTTTAGGTATTTGAGAATTATTTTTATAGTAGTCAAATGTGACTCTTTTAAATTTGATTGAAATAAAAAAACATATAAAAACTAAACATAATATCTATTTAGCTAGATGTTAAGTGTGGTAAACATTCAATCATATCCCTATAAGTGGTTTGATCAACTAGTATCCTAATTTTATCAAGATCCTTTATACAACATGGTTTCATGGGAGTATCTATACCATTAGTACAATCCATACCAAAATGTTCTATGATACCTCTAATGTATATTTTTTGATTCAAAATAATTCCATATTTTTTGATAAATCTAGAAACCAAGAATGAAAATAATTTCTCCCATCAAACTCATTGGAATCATAATTTTTAAAATTCTTTAAAATTCAGTACATAAAAAATTTCTTAATGACCCAAAAAAACATCATCAACATAAATTTGTACATTGAAATTATTTTAATAAATAAATATGGTCATCATTACAACTATTAAATCTTTTTAACCTAAAAAATTATTTGATCCTATCATAACAAGAACCAAGGGCTTGTTTGAAACCATATAATGCTTTTGTTAATTTTAAAACATGATTTCAAATGTGTGAATTTTGAAATTTAGTAGGGGGTTTCCACAAAAACATTTTTAATTATATATTTATTTAATAATTCAATCTTAAAAACTATTTGATATAATTTGAAATTGAAATGTGCTATTGAGGCAACCAACATTTGGATGGATTTTTATCTAGCTACTAATGAAAATGTTTCTTTATAGTCAATACCTTCTTTTTTACTATAAAATTTTGCAACCAATCTAGATTTATTTAAAAATATAGCGACTGACACATCAACCCTATTTCAAAACACCCATTTAATTCTAATCATAAGGTATTCCATAGTTCTTTCAACTACGTCTAAGAATACATTTCTCTCAAACTGATTTATCTATTCTTGTATCTTTGTTACCTAAAATTCCTTACTAATTCATTTCTTGATGTTTATAGGATCAAAAAATAATATATACCATGATGTTCGACTTGGTTTTTAAGAGAATGTATTGTCTATGATTCATTATCTAGGTCTCCTAAAATAGTATCTAAATAATTATATCTATGATTCCAAATAGTTTTATGAGTATAGGTGTTTGAAACTTCATTTTCATCTACATTTTTAGGTTCAAGGAGGTCCTCCATAATTGGAGGTTTTTCTAAAGGGGTTTTGATATAATTTTCACAAGGTTTATCATTGATATATAGTTTGTAAATATAATCCTCTAAATATTCTAAAGAGGTACTAATTTTATAGGGTTATGTCTCACAAATCATGAAATTTATAGATTCTTCCACAATCATAGTCCTTTTATTAAATACCGTGTACAATTTATTTATTTGAAAATATTCACCAATAATTATTTCATCACTTTTGGACAAAAACATGTCTAAATTCTATTTTTTATTGAGTATAAATACATCACAACCAAAAAATATAAATTAATTAACTTTTAGATTTATAATATTCCTTAACTCATATAGGGTTTTCTTCAAAAGTTATCTAATTATATCTCTATTAATTATATAGATTGATGTTTTATCATATTCTACCCTAATAAAATATGTAAATCATACTCAAATAACATGGGATATGATATTTTATTAAGGGTTTTATTTCTTCTTTCTACAACAACTATTACATTTAGGGTTCATGGAGTAGAAAAGTTGTGGCTATATCTATATTGTGAGCATAATGATTAAATATGCTTGAATCACACACTCATGTCCATGATCAATTATTAAAGTCTAAATTCTATATCCACTAATATTATCTATAGATCTAGAACATTTAAAAAAATAGGAAAGACCTTCACTTTTATGAGAGTGTAAAAACACACATTTATATCTTCTATAATTATCCATCATAGCATGGGAATAATGATTTCCTGCAAAACAAGAAACTCTAGAAGATCCAAAAAACACCATGTGAAACAACTCTAAAGGCTGATAAGTGGATACTTTATTTTTTAAAAAATATATTTAATGTGGATTTCTAGTTTGATAAGGATGATATAATTTGTTTGTTTTAAATTCACATTTAGTAAGATCCTTGAATATTACTATCCTATATATCTTTCTATGTGATTTTATATTCCAAATGAGAATTCTCATATGGAAAATCTAATAAATTTTGTGAAATACACTTAAAAAACAAATGTTATGAGAAAATAAAAAATTTAAATAAATAGAAAAAACAATTTCATTTTTCATATTAGTAAAAACTAAAACATACATAAAATTCCAAGTAATCCATTTCTGAGGGATGAGCCTATAAAGGGAAAAATGCGTTATGGTTTTCCCCTCATCATCACCTTCATCATCTCGGGTTGACACTATAAGGACCCAGCCTTAAAACATTACTTAATATTGAATTAAATGAATAATTAACATTGATAATCTTTTAAGGTTTAGAGTTTTAGATAATTAGGACATAACTATTAAATATCAAAAGATTACAAAGTAGACACTTCTACACAGTTTCCATTTAAAAAAAAACATGAACTCTTGAAAAAAAGAGTCATGTAAAGTTCCATGTTTAAGACAACTTGAATTTTCCTTGATCCCATCCTTGACCCTATTCCACATTATGTGATGTGGAAAACATTTCAAAAACTTGGGGTGAGCATAAAAAGATTAGTAAGGGATACACAAAGAATGAAAACTGTTAGTTTTTCAAAACAACAAGTAAACCATGAATACATTAACATAAGTAATACTTTTTACCTTTATGAAGTAGTAAATACTCTTCACTAAATAAAAGATCATTACTTACCCTTTTGTAACCAAAAGATTACCATAAAACCCATGTAAAGAACACATAATATATAAAGGTAACTGGGAAACATAAACATACATAAATAGAATAACCATACGGTCGAATTCCACACATATCACTAATTGGAATAGCTATACAGCTGACTTCCATACCCAATGCACTAGAGGTTATAACGTAACCACCAGTCCTGGTATTCGCAGCACCACCCGTCATTTGTTTTATCACGTAACCACCCATCAAATTTCTAAGTACCATTATAAAATCATAACACATAAAACAATTATAAAGGAAAGAAAACATTTCCACATTTCAATCACAATATATCACTTAAATATATTGACATAACAAATCTATTATCAAAACAATTTTCAATAAAAAAATACATAAAAGTGTATATGGTATATATTTACTTTTAAAAACATTACGGCTTGTTGAGGAAGCCAAAGATCAAATAATACTCGCAGCGGCGGAAAAGGTCGTTGTCACCACGTATGTTAAAAGAAACATTACTTTTTGTCGTTTAGTAAAACACTTCGTAGAAAAATATTCCCTTTGAGTGAAATGAAAAGTCAAAAGTGTTTTATACAGCGTATAAAAGAAAGTCTTGTATTAGAACAAAATATGCCTCAATGAAAGGAGATTGAGACGAAGTCCCTTACCTCGTGTCTGACTTGACTCGATCACTCTTTAATCTCCTGAATAATAAACAAGAGTTAATTTATACTTAATTAAGAACCTTTTTAAAGTTTATTATTCCTTTTATATCACTAATTTCTATGTTATAAACATTATGTAATCATTTAAGTTAATAATGTTCGTTTTGTCGATATTTGGCACTTAAGTCAAAAAAGGACTTCTTACAATTACATGTTGTTCATGTGGTCAAAGGTTTATTATATCCAGAATTATATTCATGATTTGGATATCATATATATCATATATATCCATAATATACATGTATTTATAATAGTACATAACATTTAGAGGTAAGAAATGAAATGAACCCTTCATGGAGACGGTAAGCCGTACGTACGCTTGAACGCTACTTTCATTTCTATTTCGTATTTAATGGAATGAAATTAAAATTATATAAAGGTAAAATATAATTCCAGTATAATATAATATATAATATTATTAACTCCATCCTTTATGGGTTCCACATATGGGATTAACAATTCAAATCACTTTGAGGGGGTGGTAGTCCACACTTCCAAAAAATGAAATTATCACGTTTATCCATTATGAAAACAATAATGCTATTCCATAAATAAAAAATACAGAAGAATAAGGAAAAAATAAAAATAATATATATCATATATAAATACAGTGACATCTTAATGGCCACAATTAAAGGTGTTAAGAGAAGATTGAACAATCATCATTTCGTGAGGCAGTAATTCGCCATCCACAGAAACCGTATATTCTTTAACCATTAGACGGAGGTGTGTGGAAGTGTAGCTAAAATAATTCTCATAAAAACATCCTAGTATATTGAAGATACTGGTGTTGTTACAAAAGAAAGGAATAAAAATAGTTTAGGGGGTTGGAGAATCAAAATAAAACAGAAGGACATAAGAGAAGACATTACCTTTAAATCGGGTAACTCCTCTTAGTTTGAACCAAAAGGGTTTATTGAAGATCTTTCTGCCTAAATTAAGGATTCTAGAATTATTAGATGGATTTTGGGATATTATTTTAGTATATGTTTTATTATCCAAAGGGATTGAGAAGTGCCATTAAGGGGGTAGAGGTGGGGGCCTTTTATAAGAAGGAGGAGGGGAACTCTTGGAAAGTCATGAAATGTTACATTATTATGAAATTAGTTTCGGATTTTAAAGGCCCCAAAATGATATATTTTGAGGATAATGTGATAAGGGTTCTAAATCCACCCATCCAATAGGTTTTAGACAAGTTTAAGTCTTATATTTTACATTATCTTTTTATTTTATTTAAATCGTTCATTAATGAGGTAATCACTACATCATCATGATGTCATAAATAAATTTATTTATTTAATGTATAAAAATTATAAAAAAATTACCATGTTTTATGAAATATTTTTATATTTCTAATGAATATTTATAGTAAAAAATATAACTTGTATAACCCCATGTAAAAATTGTTTTAGTAAAACAATACATGTTTGTGACATTTTTATTTTTACTTGAAATAAAAGGTGTTAATGTCATTATCTTACCCAAGTGGCTCCATGGGGTCCCATAAATTGACCCATGGATTGTATTTGTATTTAATGACTCATAAAATAAGTGTAGGACACGTTTCAAGGTGATTTAATATTATTATAACATTATTTTTACCTTAAAGTACACTAATTACCTTTAATCGCGATTAATAAAACTTAAATGTTACTGTTCACAAAAAAAACTTTTAATCCCAATGAACCAAATTTTACTTAATAATGAAAACCATGTATGTTGGATATTTTAAATTCAATTCAAAGAAGTGGTAAAGTTTCATTTAAATGAAAAATCAGTTTTTTAACTAGCACTTAGTGGTTTCACTATTCATCCAAAATTAAAGTTTTTCAGAAAAATACAAAAAAATTCACCCTAATCTATATTTGATACTCCGAATTCAAAAATGATGTCTATTTTACAAAATTAAAAACATATAAGTTTCATTAATTAATTTAATAATTACTTCCAATTGTCAAAACAAATAGCGTGTTTTTAAGAAACAATATATATCAAAAGATCGACACTAGTTTAAGTCCAATTTCAAAGTGAAATTTATTTCAATGACCACCATTGGATTAAATGGTAAAAATATATTCTAATTTCACTTTAAAAACTATTAAAAAGATAATTTAATCATATAAATAAATTAGATTAAAATGAGGTTTTGAATGAAAATACAACATTTTTCACTTATTCATTAAAAATGAACTTTATTGGAAAAATAAAAAAAACATACACAAAGTAAATTTTGATGTCCCTGATTCTAAATAGGGATTTTATTTGGTCCAATAGAATGTATAATAGTGAACAAAACTATTTTTAAAGAGGTTTTTCCATCAAAATGTGATAAATTGGCCTTTTAGTGAATATTAGAGTATCTATGCCTAAAATTGAATTCTTTTCTTATTTTAAACCTTTATCCTTAATTGGATAAATGTAAAAAAATTTAACAAACATATATAATCATATTTTAGTTATTTCTATTCATTCCCACCAATACAACAGCTATGTGTTAACTACCATTTAAAATAATAATATTATATTATTAGTGTGCAATGTAAGATTTCAAATAAACTCGTTATTGCATATCGGGTACGCTATCGAACATAGAAACCCCTTTAAAGTAAAATTAATATTTAATTCACAAATATTAATAAATATGAAAATGTATTATTCTTTATTTACATGGGATGTTACATCCTTCCCCCCTTTTGGGAATTACGTCCTCGCAATTTTATTCACTTATCAAAATAAGTGGGGGTATTTATCCCTCATAGCATTTTCAGATTCCCACGTTACCTCTTCAACCATATGGTTTTTCCATAAAACCTTCAACTGATGAATTACCTTATCTCGCAATACTTGCTCTCTACGGTCAAGAATCTGGACTGGTTGTTCTTCATAAGAGAAACTCTCTTCGAACTGAACTACCTCTGGGCTCAAAACATGAGATGAATCTAGCATATACTTTCTCAACATCGAAACATGAAAAAAATTGTGTACATAGGATAAACTTGGAGGTAAACCCACTCTGTATGCAACTAATACAACTTTCTCCATGATTTCATAAGGTCCAATGAATGTTGGACTCAACTTTCCTTTCTTGCCAAAACACATCACACTTTTCCATGGAGAAACTTTGAGAAAAACATGACCACCTACCTCAAAAGATAGATCCTTCCTATAGTTATCTGCACAACTTTTCAGCCTGCTCTGAGCTGTTCTCATGTGCTTCTAAATCAACTGAACTTTTTATGCCATCTCTTCTACCAATTCTGGTCCCATCAGCTTCATTTCCCCTACTTCATCCCAAAAAGCTGGAGTTCGACATCGTTTACCATATAATGCATCAAACGGAGCCATCTGTATACTAGAATCAAAACTGTTATTATAAGAAAATTCAACCAAAGAAATATGTTGGTCCCAACTTCCCTAGTAATCCATCGTGCAAGCACGTAACATATCCTCCAAGGTCGGAATTGTTTGTTCAGACTACCCATCTGATTGCGGATAAAAAGCTGTACTAAAATTTATTTTCGTACCCAATGACTTCTGAAGGACTTTACAAAAGTTAGAAGTAAACCTAGGATCAAGATTAGATACAATAGAGAGGGGAACTCCATGTAACCTGACTATCTCTTTAAGATAAAATCAGGAAAGTTAATTTAGAGAGAAATTATCTCGAATAGGAAGGAAATGAGCAGATTTAGTCAATCGATGAACAAAATCACAGATTTCATTATTACCTTGAGATGTCTTTGGTAATCCCACAATGAAGTCCATGGATATATTTTCCCATTTCCACTCTGGCACCGGTAATGACTAAAGCATCTTTTTTAGTAACTTTCGCTCTGCTTTAACCTACTGACAAGTCAAACACTTCACAGTAAAATCAGAAATATCTCTTTTCATTCCATCCCACCAATAATACTCCCACAGATCTCTGTATATCTTAGTACTGCTAGGATGAACTGAAAACGGGGAACTATGAGCCTCACATAACAACTCATTCTTCAATTATGAATCACAAGGCACACATAATCTCTTCCCAAACCTCAAAACACAATCATTATCAATGTTACATTCAGGAAAATTACCATTCTGAACCAGCTCTACCTTTTTCTGCAACCCACTGTCTTTATTCTGCATTTGCTTAATTTTGTCTGATAGAGATGATCTCACTGACACATGAAACAAAACATAAGAACTTCCTGTACCAACAAAATCTATTCCAAAGTTCATCAAATCAAAAACCAAAGGATCTCGTTCCAAACATAGTATGGTTAATGAAGCATTACTTTTTCGACTCAAAGCATCAACCACTTTGTTTGCTTTTCCTGGATGGTAATGAATTGTACAATCGTAATCCTTGATTAATTCCAGCCATCTCCTCCGTCTCATGTTCAATTATTTCTGAGTGAATATATAATTTTAACTTTTGTGATCAGTATATATTTCACACTTTACTCCATACAAATGATGCCTCCAAATTTTTAGAGAAAAAAAAACAGAATCTAATTCCAAATCATGTGTAGGGTAATTTAACTCAAGAGTTTTCAACTAACGTGAAGCATAAGCAATTACCTTATAATTCTTCATAAGGACCCAACCAAGTACCTTCAATGATGCATCACTATAGATAACAAACTCAACATTTCTGGAAGGAAGTGCCAAAACTGGAGCATTCACCAATCTTCTTTTCAATTACTCAAAACAATAATCAAATTCTTTTGTACAGATGAACTTAACACCTTTTCGAGTCAACTTAGACATTGGGATAGATAACCGTGAACAATTTTCAAAAAAACTTTGATAATAACCTGCTAAACAAAGAAAACTACGGATCTCAGTTATATTTGTGGATCTTGGCAATTCTTCAACAACTTTTGTTTTAGAAGGATCAACAGTTATCCCATTTTTTTGAAACAATGTGACCAAGGAAAGAAATCTGTTGTAACCAAAACTCACACTTGTTAAATTTTACATACAGTTTATTTTCTTTTAAGGTTTTCAAGATAACCCTTAAATGACTTTCATATTCCTCTTTACTTTTGGAATAAACCAAAATATCATCAATAAAAACAACCATCATTTTTCACCTGAGTCAATTGAGCCACCACTGCAACAAACTGTTTAATTCTGATTCTGACCATCTTAGGAAATTGATTTGAAAAGTCATTTCCCTCTGTATGCCTTCCCAGAAAATCTTCCTTGTTTCCTCTATGAGAAACCATTATTAACATATAAATATATTAGGTGAAGCACCATGATAATCTTTTAAATGCTATATCATTTTAATCATACCATAAATTAATTTACATATAAGAATTTAACAATTTTCTAACTCCTATAGTTGTCTAAACTGACCTCTGATACCAACTATAAGGAACCAGGCTTAAAACATTACTTAATCATGAATTAAATGAATAATTCACATTGAAGATCTTTTTAGGTTTAGAGTTTTATATAATTATGACATAACAATTACATCTCAAAATATTACAAAGTAGACACTTCTACACAATTTCCATTTTTTTACAAAACAAGAACTCTTGAAAAAAAGTGTCATGTCAAGTTCCATGTTTAAGACAACATGACTATTCCTTGATCCCATCCTTGACCCTATTCCACATTATTTCTTGTGAAAAACATCTCAAAAACTTGGGGTGAGCATAAAAATCTCAGTAAGGGATACACAAAGAATGAAAACTGTTAGTTTTTCAAAACAATAAGTAAACCATAAATACATTAACATAAGTAATACTTTTCACCTTTATGAAGTCATAAATACTCTTCACTGAATAAAATATCATTAATTACCCTTTTGTAACCAAGAGATTTCAATAAAACCCATTTAAAGAACACATAACATATATAGGTAACTTGGGACATAAACATACATAAATGGAATAACCATACGGTCAACTTCCAAACATATAACTAATTGGAATAGCCATATGGACGACTTCCATAACCAATTCATTGGAGTTTATAATGTAACCACCCATCCTGGTATTCATGGCACCACCCATCATTTGGTTTATCATGTAACCACCCATAAAAGGTCCAAGTACCATTATAAAATCAAAACACATAAAACAATTATAAAGGGAAGAAAACATTTCCACATTTAAATCACAATATATCACATAAATATATTGTCATAATAAATCCATTATCAAAACAATTTTCAATAAAAAAATACATAAAATATTATATGGTATTTATTTACTTTTAAAAACATTATGGCTTGTTGAGGAAGCCAAAGATCAAATAATACCCACGGTGGTAGAAAAGGTCGTTGTCACCCTGTACGTTAAAAGAAACATTCCTTTTTGTCATTTAGTAAAATGCTTCATATAAAACGATTCCATTTGAATTAAATTAAAATTAAAAGGTGTTTTATACAGCGTATAATAGAAAGTCTTGTATTAGAACAAAATATGCCTCAATGAAATGAGATTGAGACGAAGTCCCTTACCTCATGTCCGACCTGACTCGATCACTCTTTAATCTCATGAATAATAAACTAGAGTTAATTTATACTTGCTTAAGAACCTTTTTCAAGTTTATTATTCCTTTTATATTACTAATTTTTATGTTATAATCATTATGTAATCATTTATGTTAATAATGTTCGTTTTGTCGATATTTGGTACTTAAGTCAAAAATGGACTTCTTACAATTACATGTTGTTCATGTGGTAAAAGGTTCATTATATACAGAATTATATTAATGATTTGGATATCATATATATCATATATATCTAAAATATACATGTATTTATAATAGTATATAACACTTAGAGTTAATAAATGAAATGCACCATTCATGGAGACAGTAAGCCGTACGTACGCATGAACACTACTTTCATTTCTATTTCATATTTAATGGAATGAAATCACAATGATATAAAGGTAAATTATAATTCCAGTATAATATCATATATAATATTATTAACTCTATCCTTTATACATCCCACATATGGCATTAACGATTCAAATCACTTTGAGGGGGGGGGGGGGGTAGTCCGCACTTCCAAAAAATGAAATTATCGCATTTATCCATTATGGAAACCATAAAGGTATTACATAAATGAAAAATACATAATTATAAGTAAAAAATACACATAATATATATAATATATAAATACAGTGACATCTTAATGGCTTCCATGAAAGGTGTTAAGAGAACATTGAACAATCATCATTTCGTGAGGCAATAATTCGCCATCCACTAAAATAGCATGTTCTTTAACCATTAGATGGATGTGTGTGTAAGTGTAGATCAAATAATTCTCATAAAAACATACTAGTATATTTAATATACTGGTATTTTTACAAAATAAAGGAATAAAAATAGTATAGGGGGTTGGAGAAGCAAAATAAAACAGAAGGACATAAGAGAAGACATTACCTTTAAATCGGGTAACTCCTCTTGGTTTGAACTAAAATGGTATCTTGAAAAGCTTTCTGTCTAAATTTAGGATTCTATAATGATAAGAGGGATATTGGTATCTTATTTTAGTAGAGTTTGGACGAGCCCTAGGGATTGAGAAGTGTGAGTAAGGGGTAAAGGTGGGGGCCTTTTATAAGAGGGAGGAGGGGCACTCTTGGAAAGTCATGAAATGTTACTTTATTATGAAATGATTTTCAGATTTTAAAAGTACCAAAATGATATATTTTGTGGATAACGTGATAAGGGTTCGAAATACACCCATAAAATAGGTTTTAAACAAGTTTATGTCTTAGATTTTACATTATCTTTTCATTTTATTTAAATTGTTCATTAATGAGGTAATCACTGCATCATCATGGTGTCATAAATAAATTTATTTATTTAATGTCTAAAAATTATAAAGAAATTACCATGTTGTAGGAAATATTTTTATCTTTATAATTAATATTTATAGTAAAAAATATAACTTGTATAACCCTATGTAAAAATTGTTTTAGTAAAATAATACAAGTTTGTGACATTTTTATTTTTACTTTAAATAAAAGGTATTAATGTCATTATCTTACCCAAGTGGCTTCATGGGGTCCCATAAATTGACCCATGGATTTTTTTGGTCATCCATGACTCATCCAATAAGTGTATGACATGTGTCAAGGTGTTTTCATATTATTATAACATTATTTTTACATTAAAGTACACTAATTACCATTAATCGCGATTAATAAAACTTAAAAGTTACTATTCACCAAAAAAAATATTTTAATCCCATTGAACCAAATTTTACTTACTAATGAAAACAATGTATGTCAGATTTTTGAAATTCAATTCAAAGAAGTGGTAAAGATTCATTTAATCAAAAAATCAGTTTTTTTAACTACCATTTAGTGGTTTCACTATTCATAAAAAATTGAAGTTTTTTAGAAAAATACCAAAAATTCACCCTAATCTATATTTGATATTCCGAATTCAAAAATGATTTCTATTTTAAAAAATTTAAAACATATAAGTTTAATTAATTAATTTAATAATTAATTCCCGTTTTCAAAACAAAATAGCGTGTTTTTAAGAAACAATATATATCAAAAGATTGACAATAGTTTAAGTCCAATTTCAAAGTGAAATTAATTCTAATGACCACCATTGGATTAAATGGTAAAAATATATTCTAATTTAACTTTAAAACCAATTCAAAAGATAATATAATCATATAAATAAATTATATTAAAATGAGGTTTTGAATTAAAATACAGCATTTTTCACTTATTCATTTAAAATGAACTTTATTGGAAAAATAACAAAAACATACACAAAGTAAATTTTGATGTCCCGATTATAAAGAAGGATTTTATCTGGTCTAATAGAATGTATAAGAGTGACCAATTTTTTTTTAAAGAGGGTTCTCCATCAAAAGGCGTTAAATCGACCTTTTAGTGAATATTAGAGTATCTATGCCTAAAATTGAATTCTTTTTTTTTATTTTAAGCCTTTATCCTTTATTGGATAAATGTAAAAACATTTAACAAAAAAATATAATCATATTTTAGTTATTTCTATTCATTATCTCCAATACAACGACTACGTGTTAAATACCATTTAAAATAATATTATTATATTTTTAGTGTGCAACGTAAGATTTCAAAGAAACTCGTTGTTGCGTATCAGGTACACTATCGAACATAGCAACCCCTTTTGTAACACCCCAGGTAAATAAAGAATATGACATTTTCATATTTATCCATATTTGTGAATAAAATATTAATATGACTATAAAGGGGACGCTATGCTCGATGGCGTACCCAACACGCAACAACGAGTTTCTTGGGAATCTTACGTTGCACTCTAATAATAAAATAATATTATTATAAATGGTAGTTAACATGTAGCCGTTGTAATGGAGGGAATGGATAGAAATAACTAAAATATGATTATATATGTTCTTAAATATTTTTACATTTATACAATAAAAGATAAAGGCTTAAAATACGGAAAGAATTCAATTTTAGGCGTATATGCCCTAGTTTTCACTAAAGGTTCACTCAGCGCCTTTTGATGGCGAACCATCATTAAATATAGTTTTGATCACTCTTATACATAATTTTGGACCAAATAAAACTATTTTTAAGAATCGGGACATCAAATTTTACTTTGTGTAATTTTTTGGTATCTTTCCAATAAAGTTCATTTTTTTTAATGAATAGTGTAAAATGTTGTGTTTTAATTCAAAACCTCTTTTTAATCTAATTTATTTATATGATTAGATAATATTTTGAATTGGTTTTAAAGTGAAATTAGAAAATATTTTTACCATTAAATCCAATAGTGGTCGTTGGAATTAATTTCACTTTGAAATCGGACTTAAACTAGTGTCAATCTTTTGATACTTATTGTTTCATAAAAACACGCTATTTGTCATGACAGCGGGAATTAATTATTAAATTAATTAATGTGACTTATATGTTTTGAATTTTGTAAAACGGACCTCATTTTTTAATTCAGAATATCAAATATAGCTTAGGGTGAATTTTTGGGATTTTTCTAAAAAACTTCAATTTTTGATGAATAGTGAAACCACTAAGTGGTACTTATAAAAACTGTTTTTTCCGTTTAAATGGAATTTTGCCATCTTTGTGTTTTGAATTTCAAAAATCCGACATACATGGTTGTAATTAAGAAGTAAAATGTGGTTCAATGAGATTAAAATAATTTTTTGGTGAATAGTCACTTATTAAGTTTTTAATCGCGATTAGAGGTAATTAGTGTAATTTAAGGTAAAAATGATATTATAAGAATGTGAAAAAAACCATGACACTTGTCCTAAACCTATTGGGTGAGTCATGGACGACTAAGAAAAGCCATGGGTCAACTTGGGGACCCCATGGATCCACTTTGGTTGGGAAATGACATAAATAACATTTTATTTAATGTAAAAGTAAAATTGACACAAACATGATATGTTTTACTAAAACAATTTTTAAGTGGGGTTATACAAGTCATATTTTTGATTATAAATATTCATTGGAAAGATAAAAAGATTTCCTACATCATAGTAGTTTTTTTATAATTTTTAGAAATTAAATAAATTAAATTATGTATCACATAATAATGATGCAGCGATGACATCATTATTTGACGATTTAAATAAAATGGAAAGATAATGTAAAATCTATGAACTACACATGTCCAAAACTTATTGAATGAGTGGATTTCGAAGCATTATCACCTTATCCACGAATTATATCAATGTGGTACCTTTTGAAACCGAAACACATTTTCAAATAAAGTAATATGTCTTTACTTTCCAAAAGTACCCCTCCTCTCCTCTTATAAAAGGCCCCACCTCTACCTCATTAAACACACTCCTCAAGCCTTTGGCTCGGCCAAACCCTGACCATTTACTCTCTCCACATCCCTCTCCTAATCCTAGAGGATTCCCTTTGGGCATAATCCTTTCAAAGGAAGCCTTTAGGCTCAAATCAAAAGGAGTTACACTTTTAAAGGTAATTCATTCTCTCATGTTCATTTGTTTTATTTTGCTTCTCCAACCTCCTAAACTCTTTTTATTTACTTCTTTTGTAACAACACCAGTATATTAAATATACTAGGATGTTTTTATAAGATTTATTCGAGCTACACTCTCACACAACTACATAAAATGGTTAAAGAACATACGGTTTCCGTGGATGGTGAAATTCTGCCTCCCGAAACGATGATTGTTCAATACTCATTTAACACCTTTAAAGGTGGCCATTATGATGTAACTATTTTTATATATGATATATAATATGTTTATGTTTTATTTATGATTCTGTATTTTTCATTTTTGTCTTACCTTTATGGCTTCCATTATGGGTATACGCGATATCTTCATTTAAGGAAGTGCGGACTACCGCCCCCTCAAAGTGATGTGATTCGTTAATGCCATACATGGGACGTATAAAGGATGGATTTAATGTTATTATATATGATTTTATACTGGAATTATTATTTACCTATATATAATTATTATTTATTTCCATTAAAGTATGAGATAGAAATGAAAGTAGTGTTCATGCGTACGTACGGCTTACCGTCTCCATGACCGGTGCATTTCATTTATTATCCCCAAATGTAATGTACTATTAGAAGTACATATATATAATGGATATATATGATGTATGATACATATAAATGATTAATATAATTCTGGAATTAAAATATACATACCTCTTATATAGTTTTAATTCCATTAATACGACATAGAAATGAAAGTAGCGTTCATGCGTACGTACGGCTTACCGTCTCCATGAACGGTGCATTTCATTTCTTTCCTCTAAATGATTATGTGATTTTATAAATACATGTATATGCTGGATATATATTATATATATGATATAAAAATCAGGAATGTCATTTCTGGATATAAAGAACCTTTGACCACACGAACAACATGTAATTGTAAGAAGTCCACTTTCGACTTAAGAACCAAATATCGGCAAAACAAATATTATTAACTTAAATGATTACATAATGTTTATGACATGGTAATAAGTGGTATAAAAGTAATAATGAACTTGAAAAAGGTTCTTAAGGAATTAGAAATTAACTCAAGTTTATTATTCAGGAGATTAAAGAACGATCGAGTCAAGTCGGACCCGAGGTAAGGGATCCTACAACTCTCTTTCTTTATAAGTACACTCTTTTATGTCATTTCTTTTAAGCTCATATTTCTTATGATTGGGATGTTATTTTATATTAATCCTACTGTAATTTTTATGTTCATGTGATGAGAGACCCTATTATCTCTAATCAATCCATTTTGGATGTTTTGAGTGGCGCTGTTAGGCTGCCGAATTTTCGTAAGAGATCTAACCTCTCTCTTTCTTTTTAAGTACTCTTCTTTGTGTCACTTCTTTTAATATCCTCTTTGTAATGTTGGGGGATGTTATTTTATATTCCTCTTTCTGTAAATTTTATTTTAATGTGATGAGATACCCTATTTGATCTCATCAATCCATATTCGGAAGTTTTATGTGGCGCCGTTAGGCTGCCGAGTTTTCATAAGGGTTTTTTCATCTCACTTTTATTCCCGTGAGATTTATGCTACATTTGCCACAAATTCCATTGAGTGGTGTATGTACTACCCATTATTCTACTCTTTGTGTAATATACTTTCGTTTATGAGTATTTACATCAATGATCTATTGTCCTTCTTTCATGGGGTGTATGTTTTGAAAGATACCCAAATCGGTAAGGGAACCTTTCACCCTCCTCTTTTTTAAAAGACTTATTTTGTTGGGTCTTTTAATTTACATATTGTTATGTTGGGATATGTTCTCATATATCCTTATTGATGTAAATTTTATGTCCAAGTGATGAGATACACTTTTTATCTCTCATCAACTCATTTTTATGTGATGTCGTTAGGCTGTCAAGGGAACTTTTTAACCCAATTTCGATTTCTTTGGGTTGAACATGTAGTCATTGAATTTTTCATCCATTGAATATGTTTGAATGGCCTTTTATTGTTTTACACTTAATATCCACTTATATTGGGTGTATTTATATTTGTCACACATATTTTTGAGATTGATTTGTCTTTAATTTAAGGATACCTTCTTTATAAGGGAATTCATCACATTTGACATTTCTATTGAGGGTTCATTGTTGTTATGCACCAATTCACTCTTATATGGTGTATATACTGTCCTTTGGAGTATTATATCATGAATACTTTTATTCTCATGATATTATAAAGTTCTGACTAAATGTTATTCCTCGATTATTGTATTCAAGTGTCTCTAATTTTGGTAAAACCCCTTTAACCAAAATATCGTTTTAAATGTTTTAATTATTTGTTCTTATTAATATCCATGTTTTCAAAATGGTTTTAAGGATTTATTTATATGGATATTAATGGTTTAAAATGTTAAAAGCTTCAAGGTTTTATGGGACACTTTGATTCAAAAATCTCTTTATTAAATGTTTTAAATGGTTTTGGAAATGGTTTCTTTTTGAATGGATTCATTATTTCAATATACTAAAATGTTATATTGTGATTGAAATGTGGAAATGATATGTTTCCTTTATGCATGTTTTATGTGATACGATTATGTTATGGTCCTTGGGCATTGTTATGAAGAACGGGTGGTTCCGTGATAAACTAAGGGCGGGTGAGCCCGTTATAGCTCTCCAATGCATTGGGTAATGCGAAGGAGTGAAACGTTATGGCTTCTCTGAAGAGATTTTGGGAATATACTGTGATGGGTATTCCAAACGTAACCAAGAGGGTTACTCCCTACGTAAGAATGTTATGAATGCCTCAAGTTACATTTATGTCTTCTGATTTCTATGATTTATTCATGATTTGATATGCCTATGTTTTATGGGTAAAGAATGATTTCATTCTTATGTATATATGAACTCATGTTTCCTTTCCATATTTTTATAACCCTTACTGAGCTTTTTATGCTCATCCCAAGTTTTTGAAATGCTTTTCACAGGTCAAGGGAAAGGTACATGATGTGACGATAGTTTCAAGGATGTGTCAAGAAAAAATCCTTGTTTTATTTTAAATAGGTTTCCATTGATGGGAAGAATGAATATTGTCTTTTATGTAACCACCTTGTTTAAATGTGGAATGTAATGCAAGTTTCATGATCTAATTCTCTAAAACTCTAAACCTGAAAAGATCCTCAATGTGTAATCTTGTAATAACTCAAGTTTAAGTAAGGTTTAAGGCTGGGGCCTTATACCTTTAAAGTAAAATTAATATTTAGTTCAAAAATATTAATAAATATGAAAATGTATTATTCTTTATTTACCTAGGATGTTTCATACACAATGAACTCTATGTGCTCGATGAGTTCTGACAGAATTTCTTCTTGTGGTGGTGCTTTGTGGAATTGGTGGTCTCGACCCTTGCATTATTTCTAGCCTCTTCTTGCCCGATTCCATATTATTGGATTGGGTCTCCCATGGCAGCATAGTGTTGTTCCATGACCTTGTTTCCATTTCTGAGGCATGTGGATCTGTTATGTCTCTGGGGTGTGTAGGAGGCATTTTTCGTGGTCTTCATGTGCATATTGGTCGGTGACGATGGGATCTAGGTGGCCAGACTTCTGTCTAGGGTTTTAGTGATTTCTTCTTCTTCATTAATCCCTAATGTTGTCTTGGTTTAGTTTTTTTTGGTTCATGTTGATGTGTATGTGTGAAGGTATTGGTCTCTCTCTTTGATGAATCAGTGGTTGTGTATTTATGGATATTCAAATTCCACAAGGTGTGTTGTTTCTATTTGAAGGATTTAACAATGAAATAGATTTGTAAAAAAAATCCCGAGTTTTGTTGAGTTCCTTGGTAGTGATGAAATGGGGTGTGATCATTTTTGATTTTCTATATTTTTATATATCTTCGGCTCTAGAATGGATTTTTGGTTTCCTGTGATTTGAGGTTTGAGAGTCTTGAAACTATTCTCTTACATTAATTGCTTTAGATGAGGTTCAGAGCACATGTTTTCTCTTAGTTTTTTTCTTTTGAATTTTGATGTTTTAGAGGTTATGGATTTTCCATCGGTTCCATGCCCATGCAGTCATGAACGAGACTGCATGCTGTGAAGCGACGAGTAGAAGAAACTTCTCTAATGTTTATGATGCAGGGTAGGTGCTTTTTTCTGTAGTTTGAATGAGTTTTTTTCTCTTGATTTTTTATATCATTGTTCTTTGAATGTTTTAGTCTTTGAATTAATGTATGGTTTCTCAATTTTTCCTCAAAATTGATTGAATAATAAAAAATTATTTTTCTATCATAGAATCATAAAGTTTTCAAGAATTATTTTAAAACATAATATAGTAGTAATCATCAAACAGTTGTGAAATTATAAGAATAATATATATTAATCCATCAAGAGATAAGATTTTAGAAAATTAAATATGACTTTAGTTACCTATTTGAATGAGTTTAATTATATATCCTTTTGCATTTTCACCAAAAATTAATTGTAAACTATAGACTATGATCTGTTTCTTAAAGCTTATCTAGTCCCCATTCATGTTTCTAAAACATTCATTATCCAGATACCATATGTTTTTAGTGGTACCCTTCAAGCATGTTTCCTATTGTAAAAGGTTTAACAAGAAATAGTTTTGTTGCCCATATTTTATTGGGTTTAGAAATTTTAGTAATATGAGATTTAGAAATAAGAAATTATCTAATTGATTTCCCGTTAACATTTTTAAGCATAGATAAATAATGAATTTTCATTTCCAAATTAATATGAACTATTTCCAGTAATAGAAAACATTTATCTATGAAAAAAAAAATTTATATAAATTTTCCTTTTTCCAGGATGATAATCAATTATTATAGTATATTTAGTTGTAGTTTTTTTACAAAGAATCTGGTTTCATTTTTCCCTACTATTAGTGAATCTCTAAAAATATTTCTTTAATTTATCATTAGAAAATTTCAGCTCATTATTTTGATTTATAAATTAGGAAATGTTATTCTTTTCTATAGTAATATCAGTTTTAAAGTGAGAATACATAACATGATGCATCTTTCTAAATTTTTACATCTCCTTCAATTCATTAAAATTTTCTTCCATGATATTAAATTAATGGAATAAATCATCATAGATAATATTTATTGCATCATTTCAATTACTGTAAAAATTAGAAATATTTTTGGTAGACGAAGAAAAAATATTTTATACATTATATCTGTTTTTCATTAAATAAATATTGGTTATGCCATTTTTATCATCCCTTCTAGAATCTGAATCACTTGAACTCTCATCTGGGAAACTCCAGGTAGATTTCATGTCATTTTTATATATTTTTCCATTTTATTCATAATTTTTTTTAATATTTGATCTTTGGATAATTTTCATTGATATGAACTTTTCTTTTATGCTTGCAGAGGGTTATTTCATTTATAGAATCATCCTTTTTTATTCTTTTCTCCAATTTCCCATGTTATCTTACATTCCCCTATAATTCTATTTAATAAAAAACATCTTTTTTATATATAATTTCATGAAACATATGGATAGGTATGCCATTTCCTCATCACTTTCAGATGGTGATTCATCATCACTTCAACTCTCAAATTTGATAATCTCTTTTATTTTCAATTCCGAAGTCTTGAAGAATATTCATTTTTTATTGGGTTTATCCCCAACTTTCTTGATCACATTCAGTTAATCATTATACATCATGTGTTTACTAATGAGTTCCTTCATTGGAAGCTTATTAATTTCCCATTATTCTCTTTTAGAAATAGCGGATCCCCTCTATCATCCTTGTAATCATCTAAGAATTTTCATGACCTCATATTTTTCATTAATTTTCATTCAAAGTACTAATGTGGTGTTCATGATTTTATTAAACATTAGATAAATATCATAAATGGATTCATCATTATTCATATTAAAAGGTTCATATGTAATTGTATATGTATTTAAATTAATTTCTTTAACAATGGAAGTCAATTCATGTGACATAAAAAGAGTATCCAACATTTAAAAAGAAGTAAAACACACAGATATTCTATAAAATCCACCCTTTATTAATGAACAATACAAAAAATTCATATATATATATATATATATATACAATTAAAGGCATGGATCATCTCATCACTCAAATAATTTCTAGGATCTTTAGGTATATGATATTTATCCTCATTAATAGTAAAAATATCAAACCAACTAATCTCTATATGAATTTTCAATTTAATCTTCCATTTAGTATAGTTTGTTCCATAAATATAAAAAGTCTGATTAGTGGTAGTTCCTTCATGATTAGTATTATCCATAAGGTTATAAATTTAGATAAAATAAAAATTTAAGATCGTTTGGTAAAACTATATCATAATAAAAAGTATTTTTGAAAATTATCTCATAGAAAATGTTGTTCCCAATGGATAACTCAAGAGGGGGGGGGGGGGGTGATTTGATTTTAGAATAATTTTTTTGTGGATGAAATTTAAATATTATATCCCCAATTTTAATAGAAACACCTAATTAAATAAAATAGTATAATAGTATAATTTTATATTTATATAAACTTATAAATGGCCTGGTTAAAGCTCAATTAAAATATTTTTTAAGATACATTCTCTTTTGAAACTAATTTACTCATATATAACATGTTATATAAAACATTAATTTATATTAACCATCAGAGTAATTTTTTTAATAATTCTAAATATATAAACTAGTTTGATTTAGAATAAATAAAACAAATTATATAAAGAAAAAAAGGCACAATAATTTTTAAATAAGGGGTTAAATCCCAAGCCAAGACATAATCCCCTCTACTTGGAAACCACCCACTACCAAGTAGTTTATTATAAAATAAACTAATCTATAACCTGGGTTTCATTTAAAAAAAATAATGCATGACTATGTAAGAGAAAAGCATATTCCATAGTTATAGGTGAGATAAAACAAGTACATTTTACACAAAACCACTTCTAAAGTTGTATTTTAGAATAAAAAAAGAATATTTAGAGAGTAAAACTCCCTCTGGTTTAGTTAAAAAGATTGTGTTTTATAGGTAAAAAGTTAAAAAATATATCAAAATAATGATAAAACATAATGGTAAATAAATTAAATATGAGAAAATATGGTGCAGTTCATTCTGAGTAGCTTCGGTTGTCCAATATTCATTGAATTCTTCATTATCAAGGATTAACTATGGTTCCATTGAAAATGCATGAAAACTGAGTGTCATAGATGATTGTGAAATAATTTTTTATATGTTTGATAATTGGTCAGAGTCCTTCCCCAAAAATGTATCAATGCGTATATGTGTCTTAGACCCTATACATATTTATTGACATATCTATCCTGAAAATGTGGTTATAATGAATATAAAAAACCTGAGTTCCAATTATCTATTATAAGAATAATTATAATAAAATAAATGAAACCTCATACTGATAGAAATTTATGGATGAGTTTTAATTTTATTTTAATATAGTCATATAGTTGTTTAAGAATTATAATTATTAAATCCACATTCCTTTTTCTAGCATTAAATTATAAACGAGTTACTGGATAATTAATTTTTAAATTAATTCTGAAAATATATCATAGCTCTTTAGAAGTAGCATCATTGACAATAACTTCTTAAACTGGTGGAATATATAGATTATGATGGTAGATCTTATTGGTAGCATGTCTTAAAGGTATCATCCATTCAATGGTAGCTATTCATGGATGTAGCACTACTAAATAAGTAACATCTTGCAGAAGCACTATTGGAATAGTGGTAAAACTGAATTAAAGTAGTAGCTATTGGAGTTAGATGTACTTGGAAATGGTGGTAACCCTACTTGATAGTAGATCATGGTGGTCGTAGAGTTAAACTAGTGGTAGAATCTTGACCTTATGGTAGCTTGATGTGGTATATTTCTTTAAATAATGGTAGTTTATTTCAACTGACAATATATAGTGATGGTAGATCAATATATAGATATTATTTTTTATTTTGGATAGAATATACCTAACAATTATAAAACAATAAATACATTATAAACATAAGAGATATGATTTCTGATAATTAAAATTATAAGGTTCTTGGAATAATATAATAAAAGGCATGTTTGACCATTTTCATAGTTTGGATTTTAATATAAATAGGGTCATGGATTTTTTAGTTCTTGCAAAAAAATATTTATTAGAGGTTTTTATAAAAAATACAATTATATGTTTTCATAATTTAATATTTTATTAGTTATACTTTAATTTCTAAAAAAATAATTCTTTATTAACTCCATTGATTATCACTAATAAAAAAAACATATATTTTATATTCACTAGTATGATACATGAGAGTGTCCACCTTTATTTGTGCCATCATGATATGTTATATTCATAGTTTTTTCAATATTTTGGTTAGTATAGATAAACACCTAATTTCTAAGTAATACAATCAGTATTTATGATTTTATCCATTGGTTTTTTGATGGTAATGTGTTTCTATGAATAGAAATACCCAACGACTCCTGCATCTTTGATGGTTTGGTATGAACGTTGGTCCAAACTTGTTTTCTAAAGGTAGGTGGTCATTAGGGGGTTTTCTGTGCTTCAGAATCCACATTGTTCGAGAGGGTTTGACATCAGGCTCATCACACAGTTATGGTGGGATTATTCCTTACTCTTTTACTCTCTTATATATTTAAGTTTCATTTTTTGAATCCTTCCCATATCTTAGTGTTGAATAGGTTACCCATATACCAACAATTGGTCATAATCATGCATCAATGTTATCATCCATGTCTATGAGAGGTAATTCATAAATATGAAAATATGTATGTATCATAGGTTCTCTATTAATGGTACCATCTTTGTATATCATATGTTTTGAATTAAATTGACCATATATATATGCCAGTGGATCTCCATCAATGAAAAAATATGTATATATTATAGGTTCTCCATCTTGTTTCATTATTACTTGGTGATGTTAAATTTTAATTGGTTATTGTTTAAAGTCATATATCTTGGAACTATTGAATTTATCACCATATATAAAAGCGTTATATGTTCATGGTATTGGGATCAATCCCATAATGAGGGATTCTTATATATCCTTTTAAAAGGAATAATGACCCATGTAGTTCAGTGCCACTTAATGGGGCACAATACATCCATTTAAAAGGAATCATATATATCATGAGTTTTAAACTTGGATGGGAGTCTCATACTCTTGTGTTCATATATTTTAGTAGGTTTGGGTGGTGTATAGAGGTTGTAGTATGAAATATTGTATGATTAAGTTGTTACTCTAGGGGTATTCCATCATTATCTTGGATCATTGAGTAGAGAATAAATACATCATTGTTCCATAAGACACCACTATGGTGTCTTCCTGATAGAAACTGTCATTATAAATTTAATCCATGTTTTTTATTTCCCAAAGGGTTCTAACTATCATGTATAAAAATATAAATCCTCCTTTTATCAATTTAATCCACTATTTAAAGGGTTTACACTAGTGTTCAATACTTTCTCTAGTATATTTGGTGGTCTTGAATAACTTCTGGATTTGGTCTTTATGGGGTTTCAACCTTGGAAAATGGAAGCGAAATAGGTCTTCATGATTATTTAAATGGATTGTTTATACTAGGAGGGATATGCCATTTTGGAGGACCTTGGTTGGGGAGTAATGATATCACCCAGATGAAGGATCTATAGTATGGATTTCACGAATGGGAATCACATGACACATGACTGTGTGATGGAGTTATCATGAAAATGCATGTTTCATTTTTTAAGTGACCATGTGATATGTATATCAAATTAGCACATGATCAATTCATTATAAAACTACATGAGTCATCTTCCTTTTTTATAGAAATGATACTCATATTTCACAACAACATGATGACCATGCGGTTGAGGTCACACATAAGTTTCTTATGGGAATTTTCCACATGGATTCCTCTTGTAGGAATATACCACATGGATGTAAATTATTGTATTTTAAGTTCTTGAGAGTTATGATGGGCCCTAGATTTACATTTGATGTTTCCCAATATGGTTGATATATTATTTCAATTTCTCCATCCACATTTCCCCTCTCATTCCATATTTATCCCCTAGATCAAAGTGAATACTGAGGTATTATAAGTAACATGGTATATGAGGACAAGTAACTAGAAAATAACCATTATAGTCCTTGTTGATAATGTGAGGATTCTGCATAAGAAGGTTCCATCATGGGGCCATATGAGACTACCATCTATGAGATGCATAAGGGGATGGTCACACATGGTTGTGTGACATCACTATCTATGAGTCACATAAGAATATGGAATCATGTGACAATGTGAGATCACCATCTATGAGCCTCATGAGATGAGGCCCTCAAACGATCATGTGATCAGTCCGTCACCATGATTTTGTAGTCTACATTATCCTTCCTTGAATGATTCCTGTTTCTAACATGAGGATTTTTAATTTTCATGATGACTTTAATAATTATTCAAGGGTATTTTACCATTCCACCTTTATCATTATATACTTTTGTTGTAGAGAATTTACGGATTGAGAAACATCAAATTCAACCCCCACCCCTTAGAAATTGGGTTTAATCATCATGAAAAAGACCAATTTATAAGGATTTTGAATCCCCTATGATGTATTTTTCGTCAAATTTTTGTCATCCTATATAAATATTTTGAAAATGGGTCCATAATTTTCCACTATAAAATTATATTTACTTGATAGTCCTTTAGTTATTAATATTTTAGAATAAGATTATACCGCCTAAAATTATACCATATTTTTCTACCACATGATCTACTACTATGTGACCCCATTGTACGTATGAATCTCTTAATTTAACACAAAATAATTGAAAAATAATAAAAAAAATTCATGTGGATTGTTTTTGTAGTGGTTGATTTTTATAATCATTTTACTAAATGATTTCATATGAATAGCCTATGTGTTTATGACACAAACCATGTAAACTATCACAATGACCATGTGAATATCATACAATCACATGAATATCGAAATAATTATTTTTCTAGATTATTTATTACAAGTTATTATATAAAAACATCTCTAAATAAAGTCATTTTATTTTAAAGATGACTTCAAAATTTGAAGATTAATAAATTTTGAAGATGGGGTTGTAAATGTACAACAATGTGAGTGATGGTTAATGCTAGTATATTCTATCATCACACAATATCATTTTATGACCAAATGGTATTGATATTTATAGATTAAGTGTTTTAAAATTGGATTTCTATATATGAATTTGGGATTAATAATGATTCCATGATTCTGGAACCTCAAAATAGAAATCAGTTATCCCTTTGGATTCTCAAGCATTAGCATGTGATCACTACAAATATGTTAGTATCAAGTTTCTTCATCAACAAATAAGAGTTAAAAAAAGTCATGTTTTATGTTAAAATCCTTTGGATCTTAATGAATAAAAATATGTTCCAAAGTTTGATAAATTTTTCTAAAAGTATATTGTGAATAAATCATTAACTATTCAAGATTTCATTTGGTCGAATGGCTATGACATTCAATCCGGAGGAGAATTTGTCATATACTAGGGGTGACCCTTTTTAATGCAGTAGATTTGTGATGAATTTTATAGGGATTTGAAGCTAGTAAGATTATATGAATCACCTATATTTTGAAAACACATTCATATTATAACAAGAATCTTATCTCATACTCGATCAGCAGGTAGAGTCCATAATAGAATGTCATTTATATGATGAAAGTAGAGGTCAATGTGATCCTTAGTAACATAAGGGTGATTAGAGAAGATCCTATATTCATTATATTTATAATTAATTTATTCCCCAATACTATGAATGAGAAAACACTAAGAGAACTCTACTAATTGCTAAGGATTTACTTGAATGGGTGAAAAGAATCCTCGGAGATGAATTTTTTCCAAAAGTTTGAATTTATTTTCGAACATGAAAAGATCAGTTTACCAAGAATATCATGGAAGAAACAGAGGTAAAAAAGTATAGAGTATCTCCACCCTACAAAAATAATAGGGTTGGAGGAACTTATTATACCACCATTGAAAAAATATATTTTGGCAATTGGATATGGGAGGTCACTTCTCAAGATGATCATTTAGTCCACTTAGCTACCTTCTTGGAAATGTTTATTAGAATATATTTTCCATAGTTTGAGAGCTGAAATAGAGGTGAGAATTAGTACTTTTTTATAGTGGTGAAACTTACCAGTGGATACTAAATCATCTTAGTAGTACTCATACTAAAAAAACAATGTTGCAATCATGCACATGCATATAATGGAAATGATACATTTATACATATCATCTGATTTCATTTTTTATGGGTGTGTATGTTTGCTTGTATAACTATATATGAGTTTATCAATATCCATGTGATTCCTAGTGGTCACTTCTGGCTATATCTCTAGAGTATCTGTGGGGATCAACCTATCCATTTAGATGATCAGGAAAAAAACTAACAAACTCAACTGAGATGATTAATTTGTATTAACAACATATGAATTATCAAATGGTACTATCACTGGTGATTCTACAGAAAGCCCTGAAGTATGTGTATATGTGATATCCATTCGAATGGTAACTTTGGATTCAAAAATAAATGTGGAGGTTATCTATGAAGGACACAAACCTTTTAGATTCAAGAGGTAGTTTAGGAGAGTGCAAATGAAGTTCCCTGCTATTATATATGTAATATAGATTGAGGGGAACCTGATATTATTGTCTCAGTTTTGGTTAATGGGGATGAGGTAAGGGATGTGTATCGATGTGACCTTCTCTCCATAATATGTTTTCAATAAGATCAAATCAGAATAAAATAGTTCGTGGATTCATTCATACCATAGAGGGAAGCTATCTAAAATGGTGGAAATGATTATAGGTACCTTAATGGACAAATTTATAGGAGAACATAAATCATTAGAATTTTAAATGAGGTTTATAAAATAACATATATTGATGATAACTCTAGTGGAGAGGATTTCATTGAAACATCTTAGGTGATTATATCCCACTCCCTCAACAAATGTGGGTTCTTCATCACTATCCACCAATGTTTAGTGTACTTTTTATATACTAGGAAACAATGGGATGAATAATTTAGGATTTTAACTACTAAATAGGCATTGGATATAATTGAGTGTAAATAGATCAATATTTTTTGATTCAAGTATAAATATTCTTCTAATCATATTTCATTCATGGAGAAGGCTTGTGAATTTAATGCATATCTTGATGAAATAAATACGTTGATTCAATCCTACATGTGTAGGGATCACTCCTCATATTGGGTTCTAGAAATTAGATCATTAAGAAAGAGAAAAATCAATTCTGATGAAAAGTTAAAATGAATTCCTTTCTAACAAATTTAATTTTTTTTGTAATTGTGATTTTTATCCTCTTAAAATACATATAGGTTGATAAAGGTAATAAATTACCTATTCCATCCCCACAATACACTGATGTAGGAATTAAAATTGGCCTGGTTGACACTTCTGATAATATATTTATGGATAACATATCTCAAGGTATAATTGAATATATAAAGGAAGTGATTTTCAACCAAGAGGGGGAATTTCTACCTCTACCACCACCAGCCTCTCCTCCTATAAGATTACTTTCATTGGAGATGACTATGTATAGGTATGAAAAAACTATAACAATACACCTTCGTTTTGGGAAGTTAGGTGAGTGTTATATATTTATATCCAACTCAAAAAACAATTCCTATAGAATCATATTGAATAAATTAATTTTGTGTATATTTTGGAATGAGTTACCCATATTGGAAGGTTCCAATTTCCATAATGTGTGAAACTCTCTAGAACCCAGAAAGGGTACACAAAGGTGAAGTTACTGAGTTGATTACCAAGTTTTTTGGTATTAATGATTACTATACTATATTATTCATCCATCCTTTAGAACCAAGGAATGTGGGGATCACCATGGAGGTAGTGGATTCTAGGGTTTTATCTTCCCCTATACCCAAAACACCTTCTCTTTCAGTGTGAATGTGACACCCTGAGTTTGGCGATTTTGTTTCAAATTAATTTAATCTTTTTGACATTATTCATTTCAAAAAACAATTAATATACCTTGTGTTATAGGAAATAACCATGTTATTATTGATTTTTAAGCTATACTATTTTAATATTTCATTATATTACACCCCAAGATATGTTTTCCTTACACGCAACACAAACTTGTCTTGCATTACACACGATAATGAGTTTCTAAAAAACAATTTTTTTTATAAATAATTGAATGATATAGTTATAACATAGACTAACTAATATGAATAATAATAACCACTTTCTAAATATTATTTATAATATTTTAATATAAATAAAAAATAATTATGGTAAATCATATAACTATTGTTAAAGTATTTATATATTTTGAAATAATAGTTTATCAAAAGAACTGTTTTTATGTACTTTCTTCAATAATAATAAAATTAATCTAGACACTATGAGAAATTTAATTTTATAAAATATCCAACCTTTTTTAATTTATAATTTCAAAATTAACTTAGGGTTAATTTTTATAATTTTTCTAAGAAACTTCATTTTATGGTCAATAGTGAAAAATAATGAATTTTAATTCAAAAATTCATTTTTATATAATTTATTTACAAAGTCAAAACATATTTTAAGTTTATTTCAAAGTCAAAATAGATCTATTATAAATTTATTAATCGAATTTAATTCATTGGAATCATTTTTATGTGTAATTTAGATATTAAATCTTCAGGAACATTTTAACATTCCCACTTTAAAAACTAATTTTCTCGCCACATCTGTGAGAAAAACATTAAAAATAATTTTTACCACTATATGAATTGAATTTAAAAAAATTTAAATACATTATTTTAATTATTATAATATTTATATTCTAATAATATTAATTTATTTTTGACCAAAAAGATTACTAAAAGGGATTAAAATTAGTTACAGTGATTAAGGTAAGATTAAGCATAATAGTAGACTAAACATTAACCTCTATGTAAAAATGACCTACAAACTTGACAAAAACTCATTTCATGGCCATATTTAGGCCAAAAACCTTTTCCTATTTATTTTTCATTGTTTTTGATGACTTTTGTTTAGAAAAAACGTTGTTAAACCTAATGTGGTTTCCTAAATGACAAATGTGTCCCCTCCCACCCGTATAAAAGTAAACCACCTATCCCCCTTAGTCACACCAATAAAACCAATTGGGTTCATCCAATATCTATTAAATTAACTTCCCAAAATCCCTCCCTTCCTCCTTGATGACTTCTATTGGGCATAAATCCAACCAAAGATGCCCTTTGGTGATAACCAAATGGAGTTACCCAAAGATGAGGTAACACCCTTACTTAGGTACTTTCATTTACATTATTTCCCCTCTACCCTAATTATTCTTATACCATGAATACAAATATCCTCAATAGACAGATATGTTTTTATGATAAGGGTTTGACCAACACTTTCACACACATCCATTTAATGGGTAATGAACTTATAGTTCTTGTCTATGGTGAACTGCCTCCTCACAAAACAATGTTGTTCGTTTTTACTTTACCAGCTCTCATGGTTTAAAATTATGATTTAAACTCTATTTTTATATGTTATATATCATTTATTTATTCTTATCCACTTATTATATAAAACATACCTTTATGCTTTCCATTTTTTTTTTTCAAATATGGTAATTTCGTTTGGGGATGTATGGACTACCACCTCTTCAAAAATATGTGATTAATTCACAAACTAAATAGTATTAATTATATTATAATGAAATTATATATAATAAAATATTTTAGTTAATATACTTATTTAAATATTTCAAGGAAAAACAGAAACAATATTCATGCATAGGGATGACGTACCGTCTCTAAGAACACTGTATTCCATTTAATATTTCTATATTGTATAGATTATTATAAATACATATTTACTTAATATAATTGATATTTATATCATGATTCATATTATATAAATAATTATACATGTTTTAAGACAAAAAATATAACACATTATGATACATGGAAAAAACAAAGCAGATATTACCTAAACCGAAACCTTAACATGGAATTGTTAATAAGAGGGTAATATAAATCTGAAATAAAACCATATTTTGTATTATATATAATTATATGGTTCCATAAAATATTTATAATAAAATTATTATTTTTTATACTGGAATTATGTATGAGTATGAAGAGATTCAAGACATTAGGTAATGTAATTTCGTATATCTTTTTATTTCTGTAAGATATATTCCATTTCACCACAAAATTATTTTGTGTGGTGTATATAAATACTATGAGTGTTTTATATTATTATTAAAATTAAATGTATGGTTATTTACATATCCATTTTATGATATTTATTTTATGGGGTTTATGCTTCAAAAGTTTCCAAACCAGTAAAGAATTGCTTTCACAATTTGGCTTCCTTTAGACCCATGCCCTGTTATGCACCTATATTTTCCCATGAGGTGTATATAATTCCTGTAACATATTATATAATGAATCTAATTATTTTCTAATAAGTTAAGAGTCATGTAATATTATTCCTTCCATTGCATTATGATGCAATGTTACCAAATTGGTAACAGTTTATAGCTATAATATCTCAGTTTATCAAGATTGTTTATGATTATGCTCACATTAATGAAATATTATGATCCATATGCCGATAATTATCATGATTTATCTTATCCTATGTTTATTATTTTTATAACCATCTAATGGTACCATGTTTCTGCTATTTTTATTTAAGAATATGAAGAATCTGTTCTTAAGAAATTCAGATTTTACCACTCTCTTCAGTTGGAAATATGTGTTCCTTCAAAACCATGTTTTCTAAAAGGATACAAAAAATATTATAATATTATAAAATTATCTTTAAAATAATTTTTTCCCATGTTTTAACTTTTTAAAAAATGATTTTTAAGTAATATAATTCTCATTTTCTAGTATATGATCTTTTCTTAACTTTTTATAGTGTAATAGGAATGTTTGGGAGGTATGGATTTTACCATTAGAGTGACCTCCATTCCCTTGAAGATTATTTTAAAATGTTACAAAGTTATTTTTTAAGGAAAATATTTTTCCTAGAATTATATAAATTTATTGGTTTAAATTGATAAAGGATTTCAATTATTTTAGTTTAGAATGTTTTTAAATGATTTTCAAAACATCCCTTATAAGTTTCCAAAAAGATGTTTTCAAAGAAAATGATTCCAAATAATTTGAATATTTTTTTATATTTTTTAAAATTATTTTCAAAGAGAAATCATTTGAAAAAAAAATTCAAGATTATTTTAATTGTTTTCAAGGTAAAAGGTTTTAAATATGATTTCAAACTTTCTTTCAATTTCTTTAAATTATTTTTCATGAAAATGGCTTACAGAATGTTTTCAATATTCTTTTATAAGTTGTCAAGGGAAAAGTTTTTCTAAATGATTTCAAGCCTTCTTTCTATGTTTCCAGTGTATTTATAAAGAAAAAATATTTCAAAAAAAATTCAAGCTTTTTTCATGGGAAAAGGTTTTCAAAGTGATTTCAAGCCTTCTTTCTTTATTTAAAATGGGGTTTTCAATGAAAATGGTTTTCAAAAATGATTTAGGTTTTAAAATAATATTTTTAAAAAATAAATGATGTTTTAAATAATAATTTATTTAAAAATTATCATTAAAAATTAATTTTGATATAATATGACATCCATTGGTGTTGGTCATACCTTTTTGAGAAATTATCCAAAGTTATATTCATATTATTTCTCTGAATGGTTTATATTTTAATGGAATGGTGTTTACAATACATTTTTCTCTTTAAAGGGTTATATGTTTATGAAACATGTTCCTCTTCGTTGAGTTTTATACTTATGAAACTCTATTATTTTCATAGGTAATCAATTTATGAAATGATTATGAAAATTTTCCTTTTCCACATGTTAAGATATGATTACATGTTTATGACACCCACTTAATTTCATGGGTTATGATTGGATATTTATAAAACCCATCTCATTTTATGGTTCATTATATGATGAAGGTTTAATTTTCTTATGGGACATGTATGAATGATTTTATTATGAGATTGGTGAAATCTATATCTCCCAAAAATTTATTGGGTAAATATTTCTATTTCATGAGATAATTATGGGATTAAAATAGATATGCATAACACACTATGGGAAGATGGAGAAACGTGGTCCCTTTCAAGGAAAGTTCTGCAAGTCAAGATGGTCATGTGTCTTTCCCCATAAGTTTAGTCACTATAATGATTTAATAAGGGATAAATCAATCCACTATGGGAGAATGGGGAAACACAATCAAATATGGGAAGATTGGGAAACCAGATCCACTATGGAAAGATGAGGCAACTAGCTTCCCTACAAGGAAAGGACTTTGACTAAGGATGGTAGTGTGTCCCTCCCATGAGGTGTACTCCCTATTAAGTTCTCTCATAAGTTCTAGTTTCATGTCTTGAAATCTAGATAATAATATTTTATATTTATGTATATGCCACAATTCCTTGTCTTATTCCAATGTTATGCTTTCCCGGATTAAGCTCTTTATTGTCTTATGATTCATGTATTAAATGGACAATATTTTTTAAATTATTAATATTTATGATCTTTGATATAAAGGGTATGATCTTTGAATGTTATACTCATGTTATCATACCCTTATGTTCATATTAAGCTTACGTATTTCGATTATTTACCCTTATTGAGCAGTTGAGCTCACCCCTTTCTTATGTTTCCTTTACCGGAATTTTGATTAAATTTTTTAGGTGTAATTACTAAGGTGGATGATCATTGTGGGAACAATTAAAGTTATTTCACAAATTTAGATGATTTATTTTCTATGTTTCCAAATAAACTAAACTCACATGGTCTTTTGGTGTATGTTTTTTTTAATGTTATAAGTATTTTTAAAAAATTATGCAATGTGTATGTTTGTTAAGATTGGGATTTTATATTTGGAATCAGATTAAAGCTTTATTCAACCTTTGTAAAGTAGGATGATAAAACATTAGTAGGATCCATAAGGATATTTTTAAGGATATGTATGGGGATTTCTCTAAGGATAAGTTTAACGATGAGGAAAATCATTTAAAAAATTTCATGAATTTTAGTAAAGTATTGAGTGACTAGATTCCTATCATTAAATTCTTATATGGATACTACATGTGGATGTGGATCTGGAACCGATGTACCTAGGTGTATGAACTCCAAAAAAATGTGTGTTAGGCCTAACTCAAGTGTAACTTGGTTCATTACAATAGTCTTTACTTTTCACCTAGATTGGAAGTCATAAGTACATGCTTTGGTAATTCAAAAACAATTTACGAACCATCATGAAAGACTTAAATAAAATATGACTATGAATAACCTAGGATAAAACTCTGGTGACATATATTAAAGAATCATGTGTCATTATTTATACATCCTGTAAGTAATTTTTCAGTATTGTGTGGTTTTATCTTATGATAAGTGTTTCTCACTATATTCTATCTATTATTATTCAATAGTTACAACAAGAAGGAACTGGGTTCTTGTTGAATGATTAACATTTGGAATATATAAAAATGATGAAAATAGATTTTCAAAGTGTAAATCTCATGAATATAATTAGGAAGGTCCACAGGTATTGGTTATACTACTAATAATGAAGAGATCCCAAGAGACATGTGAATTTTATGGGATGTTCTTCCTGTATCATTTATATAAAATGTATGAATCATTATCGGATTGAGGTTGAGGAACCATAATACATTATTCACATTTCATATTCCAGTAAATCGTTATTAATGGATAAGATGACGAATCTTGGGTAATGGTTTAAGAATAAATTTGGATAACTGATGTTTATATGTTTTTTAATTCAACTATTTTGTTATATGAATTATGAAATATATAAGTATTTTCTTATTATTTCTTTCATTGAGTATTTTCAAGGATATGTTGAATGGTGCTGGCGAGGTAGAAAATTCATTTCATGGAAATGTGATATTTTGATTAAGTAAAGGTAACCCATAATTTACTCTAGATGTAGATATAATGATACTCGAATAAACATATGTTAGATGATACTAATTACATAAGAAATGATAAAGTATTTTTTTGAAAAATAAGTCTATGTCATCATGAATGAAGTTACAACTTATTGGATTTAAGAAATATATCTAGTAATCTATGGAATAAGGAAGAATTCATGTTTTCTGAAGTTATTTATCATAATTAATGTTATTAAAAAGGTTCAAGAGAATATATGATGTGGTTATTCACATGTTTTGAAGGGTACAATGAAGTTCTACTTTTTCATATATGGGGGATCAATGTTAAGCATATTTCTTGTCTTTATTTCTAATGTTTTAGATTTTTTTCTTTTTGAAGGTTATAGGGTTAACCATTTATGGAATGTTTATGTTATACTTTGAATAATGTATATTTGTATTGAGGATGTACTAAAAACCCTAGTTAAAAAGCTATTTAGTGATTAATATTATCTTAATGATGTCTATCATATTTATTTTATAAATTACATTAATGTGGTTTTATAAAAATACATCCTTATGTAGGGTGACAAATCATCGAGTCTAGAAAGGTCGTGGGTCTTGAACCCATGATTGAAGCATGATAAGGGTTTCATTCCCACCAATTTCCTACGTGATGTCCTAGTTATTGTGTATTTTTTATGTTAAATAATTTGATGAATAAATATTTATGATGAAAATTTAGTGTTTCTTTTTATGTTTTAAGATTAATGTATTAACCATATTGATTTTGAAGAATAGTTAGAGAGAAATAGTTAGACTTGTCATTATTTAGTGGGACATAATGTCCTTTAAATTTTTATTTTAGTGCTTTGGGCATCAAAGTAAATTTCTAGATATCCATTTCATAAAGTGATGTATGAATTAGAAATTGGTCGATGCACAACCAAATAATGAAGCTATGTTTAAAAAAAAATATCAAATTAGATTATATCATTATATTCTTGGTCAATAAAAGGAGTACTCAATGTTAGAAAATTGAAAAAGAAATTTTGTCCTAATAAATTAATTTTTGTTGAACCCAACTACTTTAAAATCATAACAGATTTATAAATTTGAAGATATTAATTTTTAATTCATCATTCTATTTTTTTTGTTTGATAACCCTTATCACTCCCTATAAAAATTTATTCTTTTAATCGAGGTCCATGTTTTCACCTCCAACCTATATTCTCCTATGTGTAAACCCAGTAATGAGTTACTCTAGGTAATCATTATGGTTGCAACTTTTCCTTTTTAAAGGTATTTTTAGTGTTAATTTTTACAATGGGGGTTATATTAAAGGAACTTAAAAGTATTAAACCATTGATACCCAAGAATAATCTCTAGAGTGAAATTAATTTTCAGTGGGTAGAATGTAACACCCCATGTTTTTGTGAATTTGTTTTCAATTAATTTAATATTGCGATATATTTCATTTTATGCAATAATAAATACATTTTTTTTGTTAAATTAAATACCCAAGTAATTATTTATTTTTAATCTACATCATGTTAATATTTAATTATATCATATCCCATGATAATTTTTCACTGCACGCAACACCGACTTGGCTAGCATTACCCGAAACACTAAATTTATATGATAAATTTTTTTTATAATTAATTAAATAAGATAGTTATAAATAGACATATAAATTTGAATAGTGATTTTTTTGAATATTATTTATAAATTTTTTATATAAATAAAACATAACTATTATAAAACACATATTTTTTTATAGTCTTTATATGTTTGGAAATACTATTTTCTAAAAAGAACTTCTTTTTTTGTCCTTCTATGAATAATAATAAAATTAATTTTAGATAAACCTATAAATTTAATTTTTTTAATATAAAAAACATTTTTTAATTCATAATTTCAAAATTATCTTAGGGTTAATTTTTGGAATTTTTCTAAGAAACATCATTTTTTGTTGACTTGTGAAAAATTTCAGAATTTTAATTCAGAACTACCTTTTCATATAATTTATTTATATATTTATATTACATTTTAAGGTGATTTTAAAGTCAAAATTGATAAATTATACATATATTAATACAATTTAGGTATTTGAAAAAAAAATTATATTGAATTTTGATATAAAAGCTTAATGATATTTCGAACATTATCACTTTAAAAACCTACCTTCTCACCACATCTATAAGACTAGCATTAAACTTTATTTTCCTGCTTATATGAATTTTATTTTTCAAAATAGACATAAAAGTGTTTTAATAATTATATTATTTATATTCTAATAATATAAACATAATTTTTTACCAAAAAATGTGAAAGAGATTAAAATTAATTACAATAATTGAGGTAAAATTAATCTTAATAATGAACTAAACCTTATAATTATGGGCCTAAATGACATATAAACTTGTCCAAAACCCTTTTTATGGATATATTTAGTTTCTAAACTTTATATTATTGGGTTTTTTTGGTTTTTGATGACTTTGTTTATGTAAAAACATTGGTACACCAAACTTATTTTTAGAAATTCCAAGTGCGTCCCCTCCCTCCCTTATAAATAATCACCAAATCTCAGCCATCTTCACACCTCTTAAAAAACATAGGTTTATAAAATATCTACTCAATTCACTTAAAATATCCATCCATTAATTCTTTAATCCTTCTTTTGTAAATATAGACAACCAAGGAAGCCATTTGGTGAAAACCAAAGGGAGTTACCCAAAGAATAAGCGACATCCTTCCTTAGGCTCCTTCCCATTATTTTATTTCTCTACTAAATTAATTATTATTAATCAATTAAAAAATAATAACCTCATTATAATCAATATAATTATATGTTTTTATGATAATGGTTATGCTTTCACTTACATACACTTGCACTTAATAGGTAAAAAACTTATCATTCTTGTGTAATGAGAACTACCACCGCACAAAATGATATTGTTCGAATTCTCTTTTACCTCATATCACGGTTGGGAATTATTATGGAACCAATATTTTTATATTATATATATTATATATATTATTTACTTTTTCTTATATAATTATTATATAACACATACCCTCATTATTTCCATTTTGTTTAAATTTGAAAATTTCGTTTGTGGATGTGTGGACTACCATCTCACCAAAGTGATGTGATTTGTTGACACACTACATGGAATTTATTAAGTATATATTTAGTGGAATTATATGATATATATGAAATATTAACTATACATTAATTAAATTATATATATACATACATTTCATTTACTTTTATTCTTTCAATATTACAAAGAACAATGGAAACAACGTTCATACATACATACAACCCACCGTCTCCATCACTAGTGTATTCCATATCACATATATATGTTAAATATAATATAATTATTTAATATATAATTAATTTAAAATATATTTATGTCATTTATTATATTCTAGAAATCATGACATAAGTATGAGGAAAAAAATATAACAAATTAAGACCCTTGTGAAAAACTAAGTGGATATTACCTGAAGCAATTGATTAAATTGAAATTAGTAATAAGTTGGAAATATATAGTAATAATCAATTTTTTTATTATTTATAATAATATGGTCTGAAAAAAATATATAATAAAAATATATTTATTATAAGGTATTTTTGTACGTGTACAAATAGAGTCAGGATATAAGGTATGGGAATTCAATCTCACTTTTTACATCATTGATACACATACCATATTTACCACATGATTCGTTTATGTGGTTAATATAATTCCCATGAATGTATTAAATAATTATTATACATAAATTTAGAAGTATTTACTCTTCCATTTGATGATTTTAATGGTGTTTATATTTCAAATGTTACAAAATTGGTAAAGTAATTTTGTCTTAATTTTCCATCTTTGAGACACATGTCATGTTATGCACCTATATTTTTCTATGAGGTATATATAATACCTTTTAAATGTTATATAATCAATCTTCTTATTTTCTGTATATGTTATGCTTAATGTAATATCATTCTTTTCATTGTGTTATGATTCAACTTTACCAAAATGGAAATGGTTTATAGTTACATACACACTATTTATCGATATTTTTTATCATTATGGTCCCATTGATGATATAATATAATCCATCTATCTGGAACTCTCATTAAGTTTCATACCCTACGGTTATTAATTTTATATCCAAGTAATAATACCATTTTTTACTCTTTGGTATATAGTATGATCAAGAAAGTGTTTTTAAGTAAGTCAGACATTACCACTCTTTTTTGTCAAAAATGATTCTTACTTAAAATCAATTTTTTCTAAAAGGTTTCAAAAAAATTTATACTCTCCTCTTGTGACATTCAAATGAAATTTTTACCCATGATAATCCTTTTAAAAAAGGCTTTTTAAAGGAATATTCTAATTGTTTTATGGTAGAGGAACTTTTTTAAACATTTTGTGTTGAAAAATGAATGTTTGGGATGTTTGTATTTACCTATGGTCAAGATAATCATTTCTTTGAAACTTATTTTAAAATAATAAAATGTTATTTTAACTAAAAAAATCTTAATATTCAGGAAAATCATTTTTTAAGTTGTTTTCAATGAAATAGTTTCTGAAAATAAATTTCTGTTTATAAAGTGTATTAAATGATTTTAAAAACATTCATTAGAATTTTTCAAGTGGATTTCTTAAAATAAATGTATTCTGAATATTTGTATGATTTTTTATATGTTTTTATGTTATTTTAAAAAATAAGGCTTTCGATATTTTTTTGAGGTTCTTCTAAATTTTGTAAAGTGAAATGGTTTTCATAATGAATTCATGAATTCTTTCTATGTTTTGAAAATATTTTCAAATAAAAAACCCTTCAAAATGTTTCCAATATTCTTTTTTTTGTTTTAAAGGGAATTATTTTCAAAATTATTTCAAGCCTTCTTTATATGTTTTCAAATTATTTGCAATGAAAACAACTTTCAAAATGCTTCTAAGATTCTTTTTTAATGGAAAAGTTATTAAAAATGAGATCAGGCCTTCATTATATGTTTCAAAAGTCGGTATTAATGAAAATATTTTTCAAAAATACGTTTTGTTTTATAAGAATATTTTTTAAGAAGAAATGATATTTTCCTCAAAAATGTTTCTAAAAGGATATGTAAAAATTATTTACAATATAAGATGAATTCCATTGGTATTACTCATGAATTTCTGGGAAATTATCCAAAAGATACATTCATATTCATTCATTTAATGAATTAAATTTTATTGGAAATATGTTAATGAGACATGTTTCTCTTTCATGGGCTACATGTTTATGAAGCACATTCCTTTTCCATGGGTTTTATGACTATTAAACATACTTCTTTTCACGGGTTATGATTTGATGAAATAATTATAAAACTTGTCTTTGCCACATGTTAAGATATTATTTCATTATTATGACATATATTTCATTTCATGGGTTATGATAGGATGTTTATTAAAAAAATCACTTTATATATCATAATCGGATGAATGGTTTGTTATCTTGTGGAATATGCATGAATAGTTTTATTATGAGACGGGTGAGAACAATATATCCTTCAAAAGCATCAGGTAAAAATTTATTTTTCATGATATTATAATGGGATTCATGTTGATGGGAATAATATACCTTGGTAATATGGGGAAACCAAATCCCTTATATGGAAATGACTACAACTGGGGATGATGGTGGGTCCCACCCTATAGGTTTAGTCACCATGAACATAGAATATGGAGAAGCATGATCCACTATGGGAATATGGGGAAACCTGAACCCCTATGGGAAGATGGGGAAACATAATCCACTATAGTAAGATGGGGAATTATGATACCTTATAAGGAAAGGACTCTGACTTTGGATGGTGGTGTGCCCCACCCAGTAGGTGTAGTCCCCATGAAGTGCCCTGATAAGTTCTAGTTACACATCTTGATTTATAGGGAATAATATTACATGTTTATGTGTATTCACCAATCCCATGTTGTATTTTTGTGTTATTCTTTCATGGATTAATCTCTTTATTACCTTATTATTCATGTCTTATAAACTACATATATATATGAAATGATTAATGTTTATGATCTTTGATATTTTTGGTGTGATATTTGAATGTTATTATCATGTTCTTGTACACAATGTTCATATTATACTTGCGTATATCCTTTATTTACCCTTACTGATCATTCAAGCTCTCCCATTTCTAATAATCCCATTCCCTAGGTTATGAATAATGGTTTTTAAGTAGAATTACTAAGGGGTAAGATCATTATTGGAAACATTAAAGATTTTTTTACTATGTTGGAATATTTTTTTTCTATGTTTCTAATGACAATAAACTAACAGAGTCTTTGGGTGTTTGTTTTTTAATGGTTTAATAATTCTTCAAAAATGATGTAGTGTCTATATATGTTAAAACCAAATTGTAATAGTGAAATTATATTAGAGTAGTGTCTAGAAAACCAAAATAATAGTCAAACAAGGATATACTAACAATGAATTAAACCAGGTTAATTCTAGTAGGTATATCCTATAGATCTATTGATATGAGAGATATTACACCACATATATAAATATCATCTACTCTTCTAGAAGGGAGTTTTATAGGTGTAGTGTTGGGGGAAGAACATATGATGTTGGATCTGATTATTCCAACACTAATTTCTATTTAATTGATGATTTTATAGTATTTTTCTATGGTTTTAGATCCAATGACACTCACTCCCTATGATAATGTGGCTCCTATCCTTCTATAGGGGCCATTGATGGAAATAGAATTTAATGAATAATTGGAAACAGTTGAAGCCCATAAGGGTTAATAATTAGATTCTGATCTTAATTATTTATTCATCGCTCACACCCATCATGGACTAGTGGTTGATCTTATGGTAATTTAAGACTTGAACAAGTATTAATTCAATGATCTTAATGATGTTTAAGAATCTATGAAAAAACTTAACAGGACCTAGGACATTTTAAAATTCACTCTATAACTCATCTAACTTTTATCGAATTGGACATGTAGCTCTCCATGGTGGTATTATATCAGTTATTCCTTCTGATATTACTTCTCAAATAGTATATATTATTCCCTTATAAATGGGAGTGTATAAAGTGTATGTGATAATATATGTATAATCTTGGGACACAATGGAAGTGTTTCCATAATGGGACATACTTATGGTGTCCTCTACTGGGGAAATGAAAGTTATAGTGTTCAATACTCTAGTATATGGATGTAAGTTCTTATCTTTCTAGACATATTTTTTACTTTTCTATCTGTCACTCATATGACCTAAATTTCTTTTTCATGAATTATTACAAAAATTTATAATGTTTAAAATGTTTTTGTATCGACATCTCAATCAGTAGATATTCTAAGAACATCAATAGATATAAAATCATCTCTTTTATATGGTGTTGAGATTGATTACTCTTTAGGTGATCTAGTTGGTCAAAATATAATTCCTTATGAGAGAGAATCTATGGATGATCATGAAACTCTTGACTTTTTTCATCCCTCTAGGGAAAATATATTGAGATAACTATGGAAATTGATTTCTCAATATAACCTACATGGTTTTCTATTGAAACTTCCCAACATTCATCACATATTATCATTTCTCAGGTATGGAATATTCAATCACTGCACCATTTATTTAATGTTCAAGTTTGTAATTATAGAACGAGAATAAATAAGTCAACTCTATTAAAAATATTATGGCTATATAATCCATGAACAATATTATTGAGGCTATGAACATCATCCTTAATGAAGCATGTGAGCATGCTAGAGTTGTATTAAGATAACTATGTTATGTTTTGAGGAAGTGAACCTTAGAAGGGTGGAATCACTAAGTCTTTGATAATACATGGAAGAAGTTTGAGTGGCTTAATCATGAATTGGTTTATCAAGGGAGAGTGACTAACAAGGTGTAAAAATTAGTTGTGGGGGCAGATAATGCATGACAAGATTCCACTGCCAAAGTTAATGAACTACATTATAATGAAATGGTAGATTCCATAACATTGGATGGACTACCACATGATTTTAATCACTCTAATCAAATAAGGATTCAACATTGGGAGTCTATTGAGAGTTTCTTATAAAGATAACACCTTTATCTCCATTTGAACACTTAATTTGAAATGAATAAAGTCAGTCATGATTCTGAAGAACTTGTGTCAAAATTATCTCTTCTTGGGAATGACTCAAATATGGGTATAGAAAATACTGTCATCATCATAATTCTATTGTTGGTCGATTAATATGAATTATTTCTTCCTTGTAATAGCTCAATGAAGGAAACTAGCATAACATCTATCACTGTAATAACAGTTTTTTTCAATTTGGATGTATGAAATGGGTAAACGTGATGATGATCATGAAGGGGGAATTTGGAATAGGGATTCTAATGGTCAAAATTGATCAAATAACCTAATTATACATCTTTAATAACTCCATATGGAATTACTATTCTGAAAATTCAATAAATATTGGATAATAAGAATGCTCAAAAAATTTCCTAGTTCAAGGTTCTTAGAGAAAATAAATTGAATTTTGTTGGGACCATATAATAGGACCAAAATATTTATTTCATTAATTTTATGAATTCCCTAAATTTATTATTTCCCCAATATATGGAATACTATTTTTAAAAAACTCAAATTTTTATTATGACCCTTTATTATTATTAAACTCAATAATATTTTTGAAATTTTAATTTATCACACTCAATTGTTCTAATATCATGAAATTTGTGTGTATAGTGAGAAAAGGCTTAACTTGTTCATAGGTATCCATTTGTGGGTTTTCAACCTAGAGGGTATCATGTATCTTTCCATTGTAAGTTTAGGATTATAAAATTTATACTAATGTAAAGGATTTTTATGTCGAACATCTTTGATCACATAGTTTTAAAGTTTTAGTTAATCTAGTTTTCAATAATAATTGTTATAGTTTCAGTTCATATTACTTTCAAGAAAAAGTGAAACAGTATTTATGATATAGTAGAAATGTAAAACTCTATGTCAATTTAAAAATAATTATTTTATTTATAATGGTAATCTCATTAATATTGTAATTTGGTTTATGTTTTAAAGATTGAACCATTTCACTGTGTGATTTTGGGTTATGCGATAAGGACTATTAAAAGGTTGATGAGTGAGATTGAAAACTTTTTCCTTAAAAAATCTTAAAGCAATGATGAAGAACATCAAGGGTATTAAATCCATAAAAATAATTAGATTGATTATTTTTTAAATCATAACTCAAGATGTTTGAATCAAGAGTGATGTGGAGAGACATATATGTCGGGGATAATTGTGGCCCAAATTAGAAATACAGGTTCCACAACAATGGTTCATAGGAATACAAAGATTATAGGATCCTTCCCATCAGGATTAAGATTCTAATAGTTGAAAATACATATCAATGGTACATATATCTATCCATATCATGGGAGTAGTATATATAGTCAATAGGAGGTGTCCTTTAGAGTCCATTATACTCGTTAATGGCAGGAAAGAAAATATTCGGTGATTCAAACACCTATAAAATGATATAGGATTATTGAAGGAATAAATATTAATGAAGGGGTCTAGAACCCTAAAGGTTATGAGACTTTGTATAGAACACACAATTATAGTTAATATATATAGTATGTGATCTCATTAGTATTTCCTGAACTAAGGGGTCCAATGAGATTGGATAATCTTTTTAAAGGGCTATAAGGTGGTTCCTACAAGAGTTTTATATTTTTCAATTATAATTCTAATTATTTCATAATCCAAGTGAGTGAAAGGATTAGTGAGTGAGACTTGACTTTTAGTCCTATTTTTCATTATAAGTCTTCACCCTGACTTGTTTTATATCATTTTCAACATCAGTTTAAGGTCTTCTGGTTTGGAATGATTAGGTATATAGATAATTTTTTAAAAAATTGAATTCAAATTTTCTATTTTAGGTTTTTATAGATTAAACTAGGGTCCACAAATTTTAAGGTCATGATTATACAACCAATTGGATGAGAAAAACCACATGAAAGGGTCCTGGTGGCTATGAATGTACCAATTACTTTTGAATAGGAAGTGGTGATATAATAAATTATAACATGGGGTTATTTGACAATAGTAAGTGATTTGGAGTAGGTATGGAGGGGATGACCATGAAACATATTACAAAGATAAGTTTAACTGCAATTGTCCATAAATAAAAAGATGCATTTAATTGATCGGCCATATTAGGTGTAGTGACATGACCCCAAATGCATGGAGCTGGTGTCTGCTACCATTACATTTCTGTGATTACAGGGAATCAAATCATGGACTAAATAGTTTATTAGTCTTTTTATACCAGATACATACATGGTTCTTATATTAAAAATTAATACACTAATTACAACATAAATTTTATCATTCAGGGATGAATTTATTCTATCTAGTGTATCCTTACATATCTTTTTTATTACACTTCATAGAATATTGGGGAAATAAAACATAATAAGGGTAAGGTCAAATTCTTAGTAAGGGTCATATATAGAGGAATCTAGAATGAATCATTGATATTAGTCAATACAGTAGTGTAAATAATTTAACACACATGTCGTGTATCCAATAAACTAAATAAATAAACAATATTTCAAGGTAATAACTTAAAACATAATCCATTTAAATAACTAGATAAGGAATAATTAATATGGAAAGGAAAAAAACTAAAACAAATGTAATTTAATCAATGAACACAGAATTAAAGGCATCCATTGATATATCAACACAAAATCTAATGGATAAAAAACAATTGAAACAAAATAAAGACAATGCTTAATTGTTGAATGCCATGTTTGATACATATGAAAATCTACATCGTTAATACCTTTCACAAGAAGGTTTCAAACTATATGTATAAACTTATTTAATTTACAAAACATAACTGTATCATGAGAACCTGTCAATGCATCAAGGGGATATATAATTTCTGGGCCCCACACTTCATTTTATTTCTAATGAATTCCTCATATTGAATAGTAAATTTAATTAATAGACAATATTACTTATAAAATATTCATATTGAATAAAGAATATGGATTTATCAATATTTCCATAGAAAATAAAATAAATGTCGAAGTGTACAATGTCTAAAAAAATTATATATATTTTTTAAAGAAAACATATCCATGTTAAAGGGGATGTATAACTTGGGAAAATTCAATGTTCAAGGATCATATCAAATTGAATTTTTCAAGGGTACATTCAAAGGAATTAAGTAAGTGAATATCAATATTATCCATGGTCAAATAAATCAAAACCTATATAGAGGATAAATAAGGATGGTAACAATACAATCAATACCATGTTGAGGAATAATAAACTATTTTTGTCATTGATGAATGGAAATACTATAAGAAATTTTTTTAAAAACATTCTTGAGAAAATTATTCTTTTGTTTTGAAAAATCCATTATATAACATTTATATTGAAAATCACTTTTAAAAACATAAAACATTTTGTAAAGGGTGGAAATTACTTTGAAAATAATTTTAAAATGGTTAAGAATTTTTTGAAAATATTTTAATAAAGCAAGTTTTTTATATTAAAAAAGGTTCTCTAAATAATAATAGAAATGAGTTCGGGTTTTCAAAAAATCATTTTATAAAAAATTTTGAGTAGCAAAGAGTAGAAAAAATGGTACTATTACTTGAATAAATTAATGAATAACCAAAATATAAAAAATTAAAGGTTTTATTAAACAATTAACCAATAGTTTCCTTTAATGGGTATTCAAGTGTAAACAATTCCAATAAAATTTATATTGTGAAGTAACCCCTTGAAAAGACCATATCATTGATATGAGAATTAATAAATAAATATAATATGTGTGTCAAATTTAAATCAATATAAAACAAGTGGAAATAAAAAATTATTTAGTAAATGTTATTACCCATATAATAATATAATATTATCAATAACAAGGAGGTAATATAACAAAAATAAAATAAATTGGTGTATGAAATTATTTTCCACTTTTTAATGCTTAATTTAAATACCATTAGAAGAAATAATTCAAATTGAAACAAAAAATATCACTAATAATTAATGAATCATGATATTACATAAGACCCATGAAACCGATAACTTCAAAATAAAGATTAAATACCATGAATATAAAATAATTTTTTATGTAATTTATCAAAAGGGTAAGTGGATACACCACACAAAGGAAGTAAGTGATGAAAATGGTGTTTTCCTCATAGAAGGAAAAGTGAGACAAGAATCCATTGTATTATGTTTCCATTCAAGTGAACATAATTTAACATAAAATATATGGGCTTTAAACATGTTACTAAAATATTCCATAACCATAATAATATTTATTATATCATATATGATCTTATTATACTCTCTTATTACTCATTTATTTGAAATCATTCATTATTATCACTATTTTTGTGTGTTAATTTCCCAGTTTCTTAGGTATGTTTCGACTTGTTACATGTTGTTAATATCATGGATTCATCATATAAAAAAATTAAAATATTATTTAAATATAATATATATCCAGTGTACATGTATTTATAATAGTCCATAAATTTTGTAGACAATAAATGAGATGCACTATTCATAGAGACAATAGGTCATACATACGCATGAACGCTACTTACACTTATTTGTCGTATTTTAAAAGAATAAAAATTAGTATATATATATATATATATTATAATACCAATATCATATTTAAATCATATAATTCAAATGATTTTATTAAAACCAACCTCTAATACATTCAATGTATAGTGTGAATGAATGACGTTACTTTAAGGAGGCAGTAGTCCACACGTCCACAAATAATGTTATCATATTCCCAAAAAAATGAAACACATGAATAAATGTGTTATATAAGAATTTTAAAAGTATAAAGGTGTTATAAATATCATATATAAATATTTTTTCAATTATAATGTACAACCAAGATAGGTGGTAAAGGAAAAACAAATGACATTATTTTGTGAGGCACTAGTTCACTGTATAAAAAATGGTATATTCATTACCCATTATATGGATATGTGTGTATGAGTAGGTATAAAACATAGAATAATAATATTTCATTATAATGAGGATAATTATGTTATTATATAATTGTGTAATAAAAATCTTTTATGGTGTGGAAATGAAAATAAAACAAAAGATCTTGATGAAGGATGTTACTAATTCTTTGGGAAAATCTAATTGGTTTTAACCAAAGAGATTCCTTTTATGGATTTAATTCGAAATATAGGATCCTAAGATGTTGGTATAAATATTAAGATATTATTTTATCAGATTATGGGTGATCTAAAATTCTTTTGAGGTGTGAATAAGTGGGAGGGGTGATTTCATTTTATAGTAGAAGAGTGGCATTTTTGTAAATTTTTGAAAAGAGAATTCCACCCATGTTTTTTATGATAAGTCGCTCCAATAATGGTAAAAATTATATGAAATGGATTATAGGGTTTAAATATGAACAATAAATTGATATTGGACATGTTTTTAGGTTATTTTGGCCCCTAATATATAGGTTTAGTCCCATGTTAAGCTATTTTTTCTCTTAATCTCTACAATTAATTTCAATCACATTCAATAATATTTTTCCCCAACAACTAATTTGAACTAATTATAAATATTAAACTATTTTCATTAAAAATATATAATCCATTTTTCTAAATTATAATCATTTAAGTTGATGAAATTAATATAAATTTAATCCTCTAGATGGGACGACAAATTGGGTTTTTAAAGTAAAAATATTTAAAGTTTTTCTATGTTTTTATATCCAATTTCAATGAGAAATTGATTAAAATAGACTAATTTATATTAATTGATATATAATTGATATAATTTGACTTTAAAAACAATTAAAAATAGTAATTTAACTTTACAAATAAATTAGACAAAAAATCTGTTTTAAATTAAAATTTAGTATATTGCACTATTCATCAAAAAGGAAACTACTCATAAATATAATAAAAATCCAAATAATATAATTTTTACAATATTATTTAAAAATTTAATTTATATTGAGCAAAAAAATATAAAAAATTTCTATAAATTATATTTCAAATTGGTTCTCTATTAAAAATGGTAAAATTACCTATTTAGAAAAATACAATTTTAAGCATAGAACTAAATTTATTCTTATCTTATGCCAATAAAATTTATTGGAATAATATTTATTTTTGATGTTTTCTTTTGGGAATGTCCACCTCACATGTTATCATATGATGGCATCACATTGTTTTTCTACATTCCCTATTTCCAATAGCGAGAAACATTCATCACTTTCTCATCAATGTATACTCCTTGATTGAACTAGGAGGATGGGATGTCAGATCCTCAATCTATGTATTTATCCATGGAACTCTTCTCTAGGTCTGGGTCTCCCGTATATATTAAGACATTTTCACAAAGCACTTTCTTTTTTCTATCTCTTTTTGGATGCTGGTTAATTACACTGATTTTGTTTGGACACTCCAAGGGGTATTCATAGGGATACAACCTTCAGTTAGGGGAGTAGTCATGTTGGGAATCACTGGAATGTCTGGATTCTAGAACATTAGTCTCTTGTATTATTTTTCATAGGAAGGATTCCCAATGGTGCGTAACCTGAGGCATCCGGTGGCAATGAGAAGGTATCATTTTCCATAAGAATTTCTTCTGAGGATTTCTTTTTACATCTCATGCTTATCACTAGTTAGGCCATGAGTTTAGCATCTTGCGAAGATAGGATGAATTTCATCCTAATTTCCCATATAGAAATATTAGAGAGGTTAAACCCAAATATGGAATACCTAAAAGGTTTATAGGATGGATGAGTTATAATGACTATAAAGATGAACCCCGAATGGCGTGCATCATAAAGATAATGTGTCACATTGTAAAGGCTGGACTGGACACCACAAGATGTGGATTAGAGAGGGTAAACCTCTATAATGAGCACTAAGGTTTACCATTGGTTGGGATACCACCTCAAGGAGGCATCCTACGTTCCCTATTTAGAATACAGGGATAAATACCCACATAGTGTAAGAGGGTGTGGTGTGGGGATTACACATGGTTAGCTGCTCTTCGCAAGATAATTTATCTTTGTTGGCTGATGGTTGATATGGGGATTATGAATGGTTAGCGACTCGAATTATACTAAGATAAGTAATGATGTGGTCGGGGCTTACATGTAGGAATGACCCAGATGGATGGCATGATCTCCCCGTGATAAGAGTGAGGTGATGGAATGGATGTTGGGATTGAACTAAAATGAGGTTTCCTATGTATCCCAGTTGGTTAAGAATCAAAAGTCCACATAGTTATGAAAATGGGCATGGGGATTTTTTTTAGAAGAGGCCAAGTTGGTTGGGGCTGATGCGTAGAACCATCTAATCATGAGGTTAAGATTGGGGATTATTCTAGGAGGGATGCCAAAATAATGGAGGTGGATGAGTGTCAATATATTACCAAGATGTAGAGGAATAGGGAGAATCAGGGTGGATAATGGATGGTAGTGGTGGATCACAACAACATATGAAGGTGGATCCAAGGGATGTGTAACATAAATGTAATGTGTCACATCATGAGGGTGCATACCTATAAAGGGTCACTTGGGATTACTTGGTGGATGGATCACAACACTATATGAGAGCAGATACATGGTGGTGTACCCCATAAATGGAATATATCACACCGTGAATGGGGTACATCCCTTAGAGGGAGCACAAAGGTTTTCCATTGGTCAGGATTGAACCTCAAGGCGGTGTCCAACGTACTCTGTATAGGAGATAGGGATCAAATCCCATTTAGTTTTAAATTCCCATGTAGTTAAACATAATGCGGAGAGGACGATAGATATGTAGTTTAAATTCATATTTTAAGGATAAGTGCATGGTATATTTTAACATCATGTGATCAGGACAAAGTGAACCGACATGAAAAAGGTGGAATGAATGAAGTGTTAGATTATACCTCAAGGAGGTTTCCAATGTACCCCAATTAGTTGGGGGATCAAAACCCATGTTGTTATGAAAGGGTGTTGGTGCTTACACCTAAGGAGGAGGTCAGGTACTACTATGGAGTAGAAATGGTGTAAATGGGGCTTACACATGGATGCTTCCCAGGTGCCACTATGGAGCCCAATTATGTGCATGGGGCTTATGCATGACAGTTTCTTTGGTGCTTCTATGGAGAAACAAAGGTGTGAATGGGGCTTATGTGTGGGAGTTGTCTTAGTTCCATCATGGAGTGACAATGGTATGTATGGGGCTTATGCATGGAATCTTCTCTGGTGTCTATATGGAGTGGAAATGATATTAATGGGGATTATTCATGGGATCTACCTATGTGCCACTATGAAGCAGCAATAGTGTGAATGGGGATTATGCATGGATTCTACCCGGGTGTTCTATGGAGTAGAAAATATGTTAATGGGGATTATGCGTGGGATTATCCAATAGTATATTCCTCGTATCTGGCCATGAATTTATCTTATATTCATTGCATGAGGTAATAATTCCATTTAATTTCATTTTAAAGGAAGAGGTTCATAGGGATTACAAATGGATGATTCCCATTTAGGATTCCCCATGTCAGGTCATTAGGGAATCCCAACCCATTCAGGGGTTGAGGTACAAGATAGGGGCTTACACCATTTGAGGAGGCCCATGGGTTTTCTAGTGATTGTCTCTTGATAATGGCATGAGGCATCTTATGCTTGATGCATAAGGAATCTCTTGTGTGTCATGAGAGGCATCCTATTCTTGAATGATAGGATATCCTATAGTTTAAATCCATGTTGTGGGGAAAACTATGTGCGAGACACCTAGAAATTATTGTTGTGGGACTTACATAGGGGTGGTCATTCTGATTCTCCCTGGCATGGGAGTCAGGTGATGGGGTTTGAGGAGTTTGTTGGGGAATGGTTCGACTCAAGGTGCTTGTAGAATACAATATGATAAACTCAATTCACGAAAAGGGAAAGGGAATAAGAGTAATATATCGAATCCTGATGTTTTAGGGAGTGGGGAGGGGTATATCAGATCATGGTATTCTAGGGGTGGATTTTGAGTCCACATAAGGGCACAAGATAAAATTTCATCGACCCGACTTGAAAAGTTTTTGGTGTGATTGCCCATTTTTCGTGGGGGTTAGTGATGGTAGAGAAGGGACTAAACTGAATCCTAGAACTGATCCTGAGAAGTGGTATCAAAGTCCACCCCCTTTAGTATGTATCTGATGGAACATTCCTAGACATAGTTTCATGTTAGAATGGGTAGTGTGGCACTAGTGCACGCAAGAACGGGAACCTTGGCACTATTGTATGGAAGTTTGGAGGCTTGCGTGAAACATCAGGGTTACATGCAATAGAAGGATCTATGCACACCTGCCTTATGAAAAATTGAGGTTGGGAAAGGATCAAAAAATTATGGTCCCACTTGGTGGAGGACCCACATGGGACCTATCATGAAAGATCCTATACCTCATGGGATATATTCTTCCGTGATGTCATGGAATATCGGTATTATGTGAAGTTGAGTGGAAATAGACCTCTAGAGCATGACCCTAAAGATGCAGGGGTGTACTTATATATATATAGGCATGGGATTTATCATTAGAATTCAAAATTTAGGGTGTGAAAATAGGTCAGTTGACATCATATTGGGCTTGTAAGAGCTTTTCATACAGATTCACTTTTTTTATATGTTGGGAGCACCACATGTATGCACCATACATAGCCATTTTTAGGTGGTTGGGGAAGAAGATTCACATTAATGGTGCATTAATCTTGTAATATCATTGAATGCAGATCAGTTTTTCATGGAATATTCCATTCTTACGTGTGAAACTACTTTCTTTCACACAAATCCATAATTTTCCCCAAAATAGTCATGGATTTCTATTTTTAGTAGATTGAATTCGAATAGCCATAACTTCTGATCCCTAACTCTATTCAAGATATATTATCAGTCAAATAGAATATTGTGAAATAGCTTATGCTCCTAGACCTAGTATATAAGAATTCATTTCATTATTTGGATGTGTTTTCTTCTGGTTGCAACAAATGTCCCCCCTCTGAATGGGGTCCAATGAGGACGAAAAGGTCATGGCAGATCAAGTTCTGAGGAAAATGAAAAGGAAAAGGCGTACATGGGTCCCACTGAATGATAGTGATAAATAGTGGTAAATGTGTCGGGATCGATAGGGGAAATCGATCACTATTGGTAGAGTCCATAAAAGAGAAAACCGGCTAGTGAGTTGAATTATACATAGCCGGCGTGCTTCACCAATGTGCTCTAATTCATTAATGGGGTAATGCCAGAGTGTTGAATTCTACCCAAACAAAGGGGAATAAAGATATTTTGATCACAATAAAAAAAATAATGAGCATAATGTGGTTTGAATCATGATATAGGACAGTTATTGACCATGTTTGAAACACCATACCCGTATCTCTTAGCCCGAAATGGGGACAAACAAACGAGTGTCGATCATTGACCATGTTCAAAACATGTCACCAATCTCAAAATACTATCTAAATTTTTTGGGAATGTTGGAATAAGATGTGAGGTAAGAAAAAGCCTCATAAGGCCATGTAATTAGGGGGTCCCTTTAGATGTAGAAGAGGATGATGATTCGAATAAAGGGGCACACAAAACATGGTAAATGGAGTTATTGAATGATTAAATGTTTTCCAAAACTCTTAGGACACTACCACCATCACATAGAACACAATATTTTTAGCATACTATTCAAAAAAAATATCAAACATATCTTCTAGGGGAGCGTTGTATCAGATTCTGAACAATAGCTAAAGATGAAAACAACGCAGTAGATGAACAACAACGATGGGGGAGACATCTCAGGTGAGGGATGAAATTGTTTTCAGTTTTACACCATGAAAATGAGTATGATTAACATGTAGTTCAATAGTATACAATGAGGATGACACATGGTATAGTTTAAAATCACTTGATTAGGACACATCCCATTGTTTAATATCATATAATTGGGATGTTGCACATAGTTTAAGGTCACATTCCCTAGAACCTAGCCAACAGTTTAAAGTCATGTTACACAGACTATGAGATAACCTAAAGAATATGTACGGTATGTAGGGAACAAATCTGATGTGAATGAATCCAAAGAGGACCACATACCACACTAATATAAGGAAATATATGGGAATAAGGCTTCTGAAAAGTGGGTATCAGTGGTACGGTAGAGTGACAAACCTGACACCACACATTCCTTGTGGGGTTATTAGTTTAAGGTCATAGAGTTTGGAACTAGAAGCTCATATGGGAATCAAAACTTTAAATACACACCTTACTATAACACCTAATTCTAGTTGACCAATGCTCAATGTGGGAAACATAGAATGGAAAGGGGGTATATCTGACATGTGGGAGTGCACATCTGGGGTGATACCAAGGATGAAATCCCACCATGATACAAGGATGTAAAAAATGAGGTAATTCCAAAATTCCAAGGCCTAGATAAAAAGAGGACTGAAAAGAAAGGATATACTATCAAACATGTTCAAAACATAGTAATCGTAACCATACTAGCTGAGAATAGGGGGCAAAAATGAGAAATTGATTGTTTCCCAAGTTCAAAATATAGGATTCATCATTTTCTACCAAAGAAAAATTAGGGAGATGGACCAATATAGGAGGTGAGCCAATGAGGAATGGGACCATCACTATTAGGGGTGTATTTTCATTTGAAGGATGATGGAAAACTCAAACTGAGGATGACTTGAAGTGTGGACTTAACATATTAGGGAGTGGGATTCAGACCTGAGCCTAAAAAAGGTTTAAGGTCATATTGCATGGATCATTGAAAATAGTTTAATGTTTTTTTCTTGGACAAACATAAAATGTTCAATATTAAGGTATTAAAAAAGCATGTAAAAGGTAAAACCTAATTTTAATAAGTCCAAGGAGTCTCATGTGTTTCATAGACATTCAAATAAGAGTGGCATAAAGTTTATGGTCACATTTCATGGATAGTAACAAATGACGAAGAGCCAAAAATTGTTAATGAACCTATGGTTGGGCCCAAATACAAAATGTTTAGGTGTCACTATATATCCCATAAGGATGAGAATCAAGTCGTATGTAGTTATTAAAAAACAACGTGGTGGGAGAATAACACTTGTAGGGGAAAATATCTTTAGATAGGAAGCCGAATCATCCCATAATTATCATGGGGAAACCTAAACATGTTCAGGGTAGGATTGAAGTTTAATGTCTAATGTTGGGGATGTTGTCCTTAATTTTATGTTCATAGAGTTTTCACTATAAGGGATGCACTTGAATAGGAATATAAAAAGTGTGGTGGCATAATATAACTAATGTGAATGAAGACCAAGTAGGCCCACACACACCACATGTTCATTTTTGGGGAAGCTCTCATATAGTTTATATTCATGTTGCTTAAACTATGCTAAGGCTAGAGGGGATATAAATCTGATAACCTTGTGTCTAGAACATGGAATAATGATTTGGGTGTCACCGCATATCCCATGAGGATGTGAATCAGGCCATGCAATGCTATGGAGTTTTGTACATTTTAATGTCATGAAATAAGGAAAAATGTGATCTAAAATAAAGGAGAGAGAATGTTGTTATTGGAAAAATAATTGATGATTTTAGAATCACTATGTATCCCTTGAGGATAATAATAAATCAACATGTAGTTCATAAAGATAAATCTCCCTATGCGTATAAAACCTATATATAGAGAGGCGTAATTTTTTGTCTTTTTTTGAGTGGCTGGAACAAGATAGAAACTCAAGGTGTCACTACATGTCTTCTAGGGAAAATAATTAATCCATATATATTTCATGATTAGTGTAATGGTGGATGGATAGTTTCATATTTTATGTCTTCTCATGTGAGAATACCAAAATGTTGTGTTTTCTTGTCATGTGTCCAGGATGATGATGTTACGGTATAAGGTCATGTAACCGCACTATTCTATGAAGTTAATGGTCATGTAGTGAGGACATTTGTTTCAAAAACTTTTATCATTGTTCAGCTAGGACATAGAGGAATAGGTATCTATGAGGGAATGTATTTGGTGTGGAAATTTAATCTGATGTGAACCAAGACCACGTAGGCTCACAACAAACCACACATTACCATGATAAAACTAAGACTAAGGGGCCAAAAGGTCGACATTATGGCTGGGCCAAAAGAAGAATCTTATGGGAATTCCTACGTATCTCATAAGGATTGGAATCAAGAGAAAAGTATTTATTGATCATGAAAGGGTAGAAGAATAGTGCTGTATGATATTTCCTTTTAGAAAGGACATCCCGATGCCATTTTATAGTTTAAAACCACATAGCTTGGACTGTAGGGGCTTAAAATAGTTTATGGTAATAATGATAGGACCTACATCAGATAGTTTAAGGTCAGGTCGCCTATACCAAAGGCTTTTAGTTTAAGGTTATAGATTTAGGACAATGGTATAAATGGGATCAAGAAGATATTTGTAGAGTGGTGGTATAGAAAACCCAATGTGAATGATGACCTAAAATGCCTCAACACCACACAACATTATTTAAAGAGGATCTGACATACAATTTAATGTCCAAATGCATGGAATCGGGAACTTATTTTAACATCATGTTCTTGGGATGAAAATGATACACACATTACCATTGGGTGGTAAGGGCACTGGTAATAATGAAGTTCATTATCATGTGACTAGGATACTAGTGGGAGATATTTTCCAAGGGGATGTGTATGGAGCGGTACTTATAACTAGATGCAAAAGATAACTATGAAATCCCATCAGGGATCCTGGGAGACACTTTTACCATTTATTGGTCCATTGAATGATTTTACCCATAAATATCTTCCTCAATCATCAGTATTTTTCTCTATGAATGATTCCCTTCTTCAGTCACCTCCTCTTATATTTTTCGGCTTCTCCCTATTTCTAAAGGTTCTCTTGGGCTGGTTTTTGAAATCCTTGAGGGATGGATTTTTAATCTCTTGATTTTTTAGAGGATTATTTCAAGGAGGCATCTCGGATTCATCAATGGTCCTTTTTTTCTTGTTTTCGGAAAGATCATCCTCTAATAGCTTTCTTCAAAGCATGTTTTTCTTCCTAGAACATGGAATCTCCTGCCCACATATCGGAGCTAAATCACAAATCCTTCAGCATCATTCTAAATTCTTGGGATAATTTCATTTAAGCTTGGTCTCAATGGTTCTTTTGGTGCTGAAGAAGTAAGTTTCAACTCTTTTATGGTTATTTAGGTTTCATTTCGGTTAGGAATCCCCCTTTGGACTTGTCTCGTTCGATCTCCTAGTATTCCATTTTCCATTTAAAAACATGGAATTTCTTCGGTCTATTGGATATTTTTTGGGTTCATCTTATGTGCGGATGAGAACACGTACCATATACTGGAATCCACAGTTTCTCAAATATGTGTGGAGGTTTATTTATCCTCCCTTCTTCCCACCAGCATCCAACTCAATGTGGGATGGTCGTTTAGCTAGTGGAAAAGCATCATCCCTTCCTCTCCTTCTCAGTTTTGCTCAAAGTGTAGAATTCAAGGTTACTCTCTTCAGTTATTAAGACATTTCTCATATCACAACTCCCTTTTTAAGGGTGTCCATGTGCCTCATTCTCATACATTTCCAGTACATATGTCATCGAGTTTTTCTTGTTCCCATCCTCCCTTAACTTCCCCTCTTCCTATTCCCCTTTTGACCCCTCTGCCTCTCTTCTTGCCCCTCAAATAATTCCAGTTTCCCCCTAGGTGTCTCCATCATGGTTCCCATGGTAATTTTTCTTCTAGTCTCGTGGTGATTCCTATGCCTCCAGTTACTCTGGTCCCCCTTTTCTTTTCCTATATTCTTACCTTAGGTTCCTCATCTGTGATTCTGCTTAAGTCACAAGCTCTTTTCTTGGATAGCTTCTAATTATCCTCAACTCTTGCTTCTATATTTCTATAAAAGAAGAATCCTTCTTTTATTATTCCCTCAGATCCTTAGTCCCCCCCAGAACTCCCCGTAGTCTAGGATACTATAAGGATATGAACTTCTGAATCTCTATGAGGAGTTTTATTCTCCATATCATATCTCCCAATGTTGATAAACTTCTATCAACAAAGTGAGAACAAGAAACCAACTTCATCGCTTAGCAAACATAATCCCTTATCCTTCCACTTTTGATAATACTGTTTCTAAAATCCTAATATTCTCTCATAAATGACGACCTTCATCATTTGGAATGCCCTCAACCTTGGCATATGGGTCAAAAAAAACTTTATATCTTAGAAAATTAAAAGTATCAAGTCCTCTATGGTGTCTATTTTGGATCAAAAAAAGAAATCATCTAATATTTATCACTTCGATTCTCATATCACAATGTGATAGTGCATGAATTCTTCCCCCCATATCATGTATATTTTAATTTTCAAAAAAAAAACAATGTATTTGTTGATTTTATAATCACCTCTGATCTGTATGTCACCAAAAAAGTGTGGGCAGGGTCTTGAAGTGTGTTTATATGTTTTTTTTATATTAAGTGTGAAGCGGAGGATCGTGAGACCTTATGGAAATACCTACTAGACTTTGAAATAAGTGACTACCTATCTCTAGTTGTAGGTGATTTCAATAGTATTTTGGATCCCATATAATATAAAGGAATAAGCTTTCTCCCATGCAAAGTCATTCAGGACTTCACTGTGTTTATTGAGAGATCAGGTCTCAGTGACTGTGGATTCTTAGGTGTTCAATATACATTTTTTAATAATAATATAGGTAATTCTCATACTTGTTGTTTGGTTGATATGTGTCTAGCTAATCAGTAGTCTTATCTCTTCATTCTCAGATACCAAAGTGTAACATTTGGTTATAGAAATTTCTGACTACTCTCCTCTCTTGGTTGAATTGTGATCTAGAGATCTCTCCAATGATCATTTTTCCTTTCTTCCAAGATGGATTTATAATCCTATGTATCACTGGGTGATGAATTATTCATTGAGAACTTCAGATTTTGGATTCATTGGTTAGATTTCAATAACAAATTACGACACCTAAAAGGAAATATTCAAATTTGGGAGAAAAATAACCCCCATAAAATCTCGTTACTGATTACTTGGCTATGGTGGTGGAGAATTTGGAAGTTATTTTTGAGAAATCATGGGATGGATTCATTCTTATGAAGCTCTCTAGGATCAAATATGAAAACGAGGATCATATTTTAGCTTAGGAAAGATCTTATAATGAGCTATCTTGAGTTAAATAGATGAAAGAAGGTGATAAAAATACCTTATACATTCATGCATGTATTATAGAGAGGCTATGTACCATCAGGACAAACATCCTTTGGCAGGATGGTTCTTACACCTTTGATCACTACGAAGTAGGAGGTATGGATGCTAAATTTTTTCACTCTCTCCATGAAGGTCCTATATATCTATTATCTCATGGTTATCCTTATGTCCATGTGATGTTTTTTGGGGTTATAACCCGTGTGGTTTCAAATACTATTAATTTTTCTTAGGAATAAGTCCTAGAGGATCAATAAATTCATGATGCATTTCTTGCTATGGTACCTCTTGCATGATAGGTCCATATGGATTTCCTGATATATTCTTTTCCTAATTCTAGGATATTATCAAAAAAATTCTAGTTGATGTAGTGAAGGATGTTTTTCATGGAGGCACTATTCCTAGAGTGGAAAGTGCTACTTCTTTCATTCTTGTCTCCAAGATCAAAAACCCATTCCACATATCTCATTATAAACCATTAAGTTTATGTAACTTTATAATCAATTCCCTGACATGTCTTATCAGAAAACATTTTTTCTCCCTCCTTTATCTGTGGGTTGCAGCTGAGTAAAAAGGTTTTGTCGATGGAAGGTCCATTAAAGGAGAGGTTGTGGTGGCTCAATAAATTATCTTTTACATCAATAAAAAATTCAAGGATTGAACATTGTTATCAAAAAAGACATGGAAAATGATTATACTTATTGAAGGAAATTTTATCATCAATATCCTCTCATACTTGGGGCTCTCCAATAAAATTATTGACATCTATTTCAGATTAATCAGTTCTCCTTCGATACAAGTGGTGTTTATGAAAAAAATCTAGGGTTTCTTCAAATCTATTTGTGGATTAAGGTAGGGTGATCTCTTATCCCAAATATTTTTTATTCTCATTCATAACACTCTTAGAAACCTTATCCATAGTAGTATCCAAGATGGTAATTTATTGGAGTTTTGTTTCACACTTCGTTCTCATGGAGTATATCCTTTGATGTTTACAGGTGACACTATCATTTTTATTAGTGGAAGTAAATTTTCTATATGAGGCAAAAAAATATTCTAGAGGAGTACTAAAAATATAGTGGGAAACAAATTAATATGGTAAAAGTTAGTTTATTCATCTCCTCTAATTGTGTGGGTAGAAGGATATCCTCTATGGAGTCCTCCATGGGTATTCTCAAGTCAAAAATTCCATGGGAATACATGGGTGTTCCCATATCCTTGTTGAATCTTATCATTTATCACATAGATAAATTCTTCCAAAATAAAATTAATTGCATTACTAATAGAAATATTCTCCATCTCTCTTTTGGTGGATGCATCACTCGCATCAATCATGTTCCCTCCTCAATTCCCATGCATGCTCTCTCTTAAATTAAGGTTTCTAAAGATATTATCTATCACCTTGAAAACATCATTTCTGAATTCCTTTGGGATGCTCAAGTTTAGGGAAAACTTCATTGGGTAGAGTGGTCGAGGCTACCTAAACCTAAAAAAGAAGCCGATGTAAATGTGGTTGACATCTCTACTACTGTGAATTCCATGCATTCCAAACATGCATGGGAGGCCTTGGAACATCTCTCCCTTTGGGGAAATAATTTGAGTAACAAATATGGCCTCGATAAGGAGAAAAAAAGTGGAAGGCCCTTCCCTCTTTGGAATGAGATTCTTAACTTCATTATGCTTTTGGAGCCCCAAATGATAAGGACAATAGGTTGTGGTTCATACTAGCATGATAACTATAAAAGGACCAAAATTGGTTTTTTGGGATTCCACATTCCAGATGTTTACTTCAAACAAGAAAACCTATTCCTTGATTTCATCCAAAATATCCTCAGACTAGATCAACATATCATTTTCACCTTATTGAATTATCTCTAGATTTTGATAAGTGTGTTTTTGTTGGATCAGCCTCAGGAAAATTCTCAGGCCAAGATGTCTATAATCAGATTCGGTATCTGGAGGAGGCGGATGTCTAGGGTGATTAACTCTAGTCCAAAAACGTTCCATCAAAACTAAACATTATGGTTTGCTGTGTGAGGCATAATGTAGTGGCCACTGATGAAAACATCACCTTTGGGGGTATTCAGATGACCTCCATATGATGTTGTTGTATAGTTCATGGCATAGAGTACGGGAGCCACCTCTTCTTCAAAAGCCAATGGGATATTCAGGTTTGCCAATACTTTGGTAGCTTTACTAGATTTCAGGGGATGGCTCTTGCTGGACATGAATTCTTGGAGAAATGGTTTTATGGGATGAGTGGATATTCTATAGAATGGAAAACTTGATATCTCATTTTGGTTGAGGGCTTCTAGATCGTCTAGAAAGCTCGAAACTAGGAATGGTTTTAAGGGATAAATATCTCATCATTATCCATTAGTTTCACAGTCAAGAGACTTATTTTGGAGTTGGTTAACACAATTTCCCAATCGAAAGAGGCCCCCTTTCTCAAATTTATAATTCCCTCTGGAAGATCCCCTTATACCGATCATGAGCGCTCCCATAGCCACTGGATCAAATGGTGCTCTCCATTATGGGGTTTCAAGATGAATATTGATGGGTCTCTCAATATAAGGATGATGAGGGGGGCCTAGTTTGTGATTATTGGGGTTTTATTCTTCTTAATTTCTTGTTCTCTTATGTGATGGGTGAAACTTTGCGGGCGGAGGACAATTCCATGCTTTCATGTCACCAAGAGTACAATATTAGGAATATCTCTCTTTTGATTGTTGAGACTTATTTATAAGTTCTCTTCAATGCAATGATAGGAGTCATATCCTCCCCTTGGTGCATCACTTATCATGTTTTTAAATTTATAAAAACGACCTAGAGAAATACTCTCATTTCACATACCTGGCGTGAAGGGAACATATCAGCTGATTTCGTTACTTTTAGAGCTCCCTTTTATTCCCCCAAGACATTTATCTATAGCATAGATTCCATCCCTATAAAGGGTAATAATATTATCATCTATGATGCTCTTGGTTTACATTTTTTCAAGCCACCATAATCCCTTTGTAGTTTTCTTTACGCTTCACTCTTTAAGTTAAATAAAAATGCCATTTTAATTTATACCAATACGTAGTTATTGAACATGGAATGGTAGATGACCAATGTTGGAATTTTTGTCCTCTCGGGAAAGAACATCATGATAACACTATTTTGTTTACAATCATTATAACTTGGACTGTAAAGTTATTAGTTTAAGTTAATATAATTCATACCATTCGCTCTTTGTTTAAGGTTATAGAGTTTGGACCACAAGGGATTGGAATCTATGATATATATCTGGAGTGTGGAGGGATGAAAGAACCCAATGTGAATGGCCTAAGTGGCCAAATCCATCATAATGCATTTCTTATAGAAGTTTTGTATAATTTAAAGTCGTGATTCTTGGACTATAGGGGAGGGGTTATCCAAACATAGGGATATGTGTATAGAATCAAGAAAAACCTAATGTGAAATGGGGTTGTAGGAGGCCTGTTACAAATGACACATATTCAAGGAGAATCTACAGACATTTTAAAGTTGTACGAATTGTAAATCGGTTTCCAGGTCAACATTGTGTGCCTGGGATGTGGATACACTCCTTTTAAGTTCATGTGAAAGGGACCACCAATGCTATTCAGTTTAACATCATGTAGCCAAGATGTTGTATGGATCTTAGTTTGTGGTTATATAATTTATACCATTAGGTCTAATTTTCAAGAGGATATACATATCATTGTGAGGTGATTAACCTGATGTGAACAAGGTTCATGAAGGCATGTCATCATACGATATATTCTTGAGGGGGGGGGGGGGGGGTTGTGCAGCTCCATCATACGGGTACAGACCCATCCATGAATCCCAAGACGACACGATTCATGATCAGTGTGGGAATCATATAGTAGTGTCAGTATTTCCCTATCACATGGAATCACACAATAAGGGTAAGGAAATTATAGGTGGGAAAGTCCTAATGATAATGGCCTTCCCACTCAATGTGCATATATGAAGAAAGGGATAACACTAAGTGTATTTGGGTTCCACCAAGATATAGGGAGGTGTAAAAGAGGTAAATCAATACTTATAATATCCACATCATGGAAGGGAAGACTGATGTGTATGGACCAATATTGACCAAATTTGAAACATTGGATCAATAACTACACCATTTTTGGATGGGGCATACAAATGAAGAATCGACTGCAGACCATATTCGAAACACATGATTAAATATTTTTTTTCTATAGATCCATTAGGTCCTTGGCCCATGATAGGAGGTGATCCAAATATGGAATGTGACTATCACTATTATGGGGTCCATCTTTATAAGAATCATGTTGGTGATCTGAACCCGAAAAAACTGGATGTATGGTAATGGGTCAGGGAAGTTTCATTGAGGAACCTAAAACTTTAGGTTTCACACCCCCAAAAACTAGATCATGTCAGTGGTAGGACATATGTGTATTCAAGGTAAAGGATCCTTATGTCACAAATAGTTTAAAGTAATATTTCTTAGACTAAAGACTCTTAGATTAAATTCATATAGTTTGAACCTTATTCACAGTTTAATGATATGCAATTAAGATGATGAACATGTAGTTTAATGAAAACGGTAAGGATGACAAAATACAGTTTAACATCATGTTGTAGGGATAGAATGTTATGTGGTTAATTATTTGAAACTTAAAAAATGTAGCACATTTTAACATCATGTTCCAGGAACGACATGTTACTCATTTTATTATCATCGAACTAGGAAATTGTAGTATAGCTTAACATAATGTTGTTGGGTTGGAAATTTGCACAGTTTATTTTTATATAACAAGGAAAGAGAAACACAGTTTAATATAATTTTGTGGGGATGTAAGTATGAAATGTGTTCCACAAGGAATGTGTATTACACTAAAGATATAACCCGATGTGAATGAGGACCCAAGGGGTCCACACCACATTACACAATTCCATGGAGAACCCATACACAGTTTTAATTCATGATGTTTGTACTTGGGTTCTCATTTTAACATCCTGATCCTCGGATGTAAAATGTTAGGCAGTTCACCGTCATGAAACTAAGATGATAATTATTATGAAGTTAAAATTGATACTACTAGGACTAAGGTCATTACACAGTTTAGCATCATGAAACTAGGTATTTGGGGGAAGAGGTGTTCCATAGGGGGTTTTTATGGCATTAAAACCATAACTTTATGTGAATGAGTAGCATAGAGGCTGATGCCAAACCACTCACTTCCAAAGGAAAACCAATACACATTTTAATGTCAGGATGTTTGGACATTGGTGCCCATTTTAATGTCACGTGCTTAGGACATTGGGCACTTTTATTTTATGGTCATAAAAAGAGAACCATTAGTGCTATGTAATTTATTTTCATGCAGTTAGGCCGATATGGGGATTATTTTAAGGTCATATAATTCAGACCATTACCTCCCAATTTATGGTCATTGGGATGGGACCATAATGGGGGAACCACTCTAATTGGTATGTGTAGTGTATTACTATGAAAAATTGATGTTAATGAGGACCATGGATGCCAAAAACCACATGACACATCCCAAGGACCGTCTCACATAAAGTATAAATTCATATTGCATTGAATTTACATAAATAGTTTAGTGTTAGGTTTTCATGAAAATATGCCCTTTTTTTAAGGCCATAGGGTTTGAATCATGGTTCTCAATTTAAGATTGTGTTCTTGGGAAGATGGCTACTTTCCATTTAAGTTTGTGTAGAAAATAACCTCAATGCTATGCAGTTTAATGTCGTACATATAGGATGATGATGGCATAGTTTAAGGTCATGTGATAGGACTAGTCCAAGCAGTATAGCATTGCATAGTAGGGACATTGGTGTCTATATATTTTATCATTATAAAGCTATTATGAGGTTTAAATTATGACTAAGTTCAAAGATAAAATGTTTGCGAATCACTATTTTTCACATGAGAATGGGAATCAATCCCGACATAGTTCTAGAACATGATATAGTAGATGAATAGTTCCATAAGTGAAGTCTTATATGACGAGAACAACATGATATTGTTGGGAAGTTTAATTTTGTACAACATGGGTTGTATGGTTCATAGTTTATGTTCATAGATTTCAAACCACTTGGTGTGCTTCTCAAGTGGATATACATAGAATGGAGAGGTGAATAACCTAACATTAATGAGGGCCAAGAAGAATCATTTCCCCACTGAATACTCCATAGGGATCTTAGTTTAAGGTCATGAAGTTCAGGCCTATGAGATTGTGCAGCTCTTATATGTTGGTACAAGCCCTAATAATATTTAAGAGCCCACATGAGTCATGTACAGTATGGGAAACAAGGAGTCATGAGGATTTTCACAACACAAGGAAGCACTCAATAGGGTATTGGAGAAGTCATGTTGAGAATTTCCCAACAACACAAACCTACATACTATATGAACATAGGTGAATAATGAGGTAACAAAGAGGGTGTTGGAGTTCCACTAGGAAAAAAGGAGGTGAAAATTTTGAATCGTGGTTCTCAATATCTAGAACACAATGAGGGTGGTGTAACAATTGATGATAAGATCTATCCTTATTTGAAAAACAACATCCATGTTGTGTTACTTGGTTTTTGGAGAAACAAATGAGGGTTAACTATTGACCATGTTCTAAATGCATGACCTGTCACAAATTTTTTCCTTAGTCTTTAGGGGCATTGGCCTAGGATGGTAGGTGAACCATTTTGTCTTGGAACTATACCGTTAGGGGATCCCTTGAGACATGGAAGAGGTGGGAATCCAAATTAAGTGTTACGTCAATCATGAAGATGGATTGAGAGAATGTTCATGTGGAATCCAACCCAGTAGGTTATATGACATAATTAATTTTATCATTTTAATGTGGCATATTAGATAGATTGAGTAAAACCACATCTCAAGGGCATGGGTCCTAAGGTCATTCTTTAATGTGGCATAGTAGTGTAATAGCATCATATGTAATGTAATAACTCATATGGGGGATTATTATATAGTTTTTCCTCATCATATGGGGATGTGGAGTTGTCTCATACTTAGAATATGTGGAATTTTGTGTTATCCACAAAGGGTAAAGTTAAATTATAATTTCATGTGTTGAGGAATATAGACACATAGTTTAACATCATGTTGTATAGATGCTACATTACACAATTTACTGTCATGTGTGTATAACAAGAAGTTTCTATGGTTTAATGTTACATAGCTTTGATAGTGGATGATTTGGTTTTAGGTCACATTTCTTTGACCAAAACATCATATAGTTTAACCTCATTTGACCAAGATATTTTACTAAGTATTAAATCCTTTTGACCAAGATGAATTTTTCCGGCAGTTTAATTTCATGAAACTATAGAGATAGAGCTTGGAAGGAGTGGAATCCAAGAGCACCGATATTATGGGGTGATGGAGCACAGAAGGCATGGATGCCTGGATCATTGGTATGATGGGGAGATAGATACTTGGAGGCCTAAAATCCTGGAGTGTTAGTGTGATGGGGTTACAGATCCCAAAAGGTAATGAATCCAGGAGCGTTGGTAGGATAGGGAGATGAATCCTGACTGGCATGGAATCCTGGAGTGTTAGTATGATGGGGTTATGAATCTTGGAAAGCATGGAATCCCAAATCATTGGTATGATAAGTCGATGGATCCTAGATTTCCTAGAATCAGAGAGTGTCAGTACGATGGGGCGATGGAGCCTAGAAGGTGCATAATCTTAGAGAATTAGTATTATGGGGAGATAGATGCCCAAAGGCATGGAGGCCTGGAGCATCGATACGCTGGGGCGATGGATCCCACAAGTCTTTGAAACCTAGAGTTTCATTATAATGAAGTGATAGAGCTAGGAAGGCATGGAATGTTGGAGTGTCGGTACAATAGGATGATGGATCCCAAAAGGCCCGGAAGCCTAGAGAGTCAGTGAAATGGGGTAATGGAGCCCATCAAGCATGGAAGCCTAGAGTGTCAATACTATAGGTTGGTCGATTTTGAAAACATGTAATCTAAGAATGAAATCTCGCAATTTAGAGGAACCAGATAAGGGATATGATCGACCTACCCCCAGTGATGGATCTTCATAACAAGGCATGTCTTCAGCCTGGGGTGTACCTCCTTAATATTTGATGATGGTAATAGGTATGAAATCAATGTCAAATGGTTTTATTGTATAGAATACCTCTGAAATTTATGATAGTGGTGATTAGGAGGACCTCCATGAAAGGTGATGGCGGTGTGGGGAGGAAATCCATAATTAATGATGATAGTGATGTGGAGGACCTTCAGGTTGATGAATGGATGTTTTGGGAGGACCTCCGTAATGGATGGTGATGTTAATGAGGAGGACCTCTGTGCCAATGGATGGCAGTTTGGGGAGCACTTCCACAATGGTTTATGATAGTGATGAGGATGACCTCCATGCCAATGCATGGTGGAAGTTTGGGGATGACCTCTGCAGTTATAAATGATGGTTATGGGGAGGACCTCCATATCGATGGATGGAAGTGTGGGGAGGACCTTTATAATGGAATACGATGGTTATTGGGATGACCTTTGTGTTGATGGATGGTAGTGTGGGGAGGTCCTCCACAATGGTTGACCATGAAGATGGGGAGGAACTTCATGCTGATGGATGGTATTTTAGGGAGAACCACTATAATAGATGATGATGGTACTAGGGAGGACCTCTATGTCAATTGATGGTGGTAGTGTGGAAATGACATCTACAGTAACTGCTGATGGAGATAAGGAGGTCCTCAAAGCTTAAGGATGGTAGTGTGGGGAGGACCTCTGCAATGGATGACAATGGAAATGGGGAGGACCTATGTTTCAATGGATGGAAGTGCAGGGAGGACCTCAACAATTGTTGACAATGTCGAAGGGGAGGGACTTTGTATTTATGGATGGTGACAGTGTAGGGAGGACCTCTATAGTTGTTATTGATGGTGATAGAGAGGACCTTCATATGAGATGGTGGCAATGCAGGGAGGACCTTCACAATTGTTGATGATACCGATGGGGAGGACCTCCATGTCGATGGATGACTATGTCGGTAAGACCTTCGCAATAGATGATGATGGAAACATGGAATACCTTCATACTGATGGATACTAGTGTAGGGACGACCTCTGTAATGAATTATGTGGGAAATGAGGAGGAAATCCATTCTGATGGATGTTGCAAATGCTGGGAGGACCTCCATAGTTACTAATAATTGTAATGGGGAGGACCTTCGTTCTAGGTGGTAGAAGTGTGGAGAGGACCTCTTTAGTCATTGATGGTGGCAACTGGGTGGACATTTGTGCCGATGGATGGCATTGTGGGGAGGACCTCTATCCCGATGGATAGAGGTGTTGAGATAGTGGGTGCCCTAGAACCATCTATACATTGATTTTGATTACAACATCTTGTATACTGTGATTTATACATGATGAATTCTTACCATTATAGTTTAGAATTTTCTTCATCCACTATTTAATGGTAATGTCTATAGATTAATTATTGTATCAAAAGGTTATAGTAGAGCCCATGCTATAATGAGAACATCGAGATGCTATAACATTAATATTTTAAAAGGCCATATAGTCTAGATACATATTACTAACTGGAAATAGTAGATGTTTACCTATTAGGTGTTGGGGGATTTTAAGAATCCATGCTTCTTTTCATGAAGTTTACATATGGTGATATGTAGTAGTGAGATCAAGAGGAAAGACCCACCAATAGCAAGACCACATGTTTTGGGCGTCATTGGATGTTTCTATATATTGACTTGTATAGTGGTCTCTTAACTTGGGACCATTTCTAATGTGTCCATTTGATTACGTACTTTGATGCAAGGTGAAAACCATGATATTGAAATTGGGGTGAGGTAGTTTGTTTTGGGTGCATCATTGGTGGAATGACATTGGTTTAATAGTCAAGAAAGGTTTTGAAGCATCCAAGTTATGGAAGTAATATATCTCTAGACATATTGATCAGGATGGTAGTACCTTCATAATACCATGATCATGGATGTCGAGGGTAAGTCCATCCAGTTATATTAAAAAAATCAAGTAATGGAAAATGAAACTGGTGTGTGTCCTACATTATGTGATATTTAAATACAAAGCGATTATATTGCACAGTGCACCTTCGTAGGTTGGTTGACACTATTGTGAAAATACTTACCACTTTAGGGGCATGATGGGTTGCTAGATCCCACTCTTGGTCTGTGAGTAGTATTAACTTCTATTGAGATAAGGGCCAAGATGGTCACAAATAGTATCTTATTCAATAATCTTCATTATTCGAGTGAATATTTTTATTAGACATGCTGGGCACCACCACTATGGTCCCAGATATGTTTAATGAGATATGATCACCAATGAAATAAATAAATTCATATTACTCGAGTTAAGATAATGACTATTGAATTTATTTAGTAAATTTATTTATATGTTTTATGTAAATAAATGAAAAATATTATTTGAACGAATATTAAAATATTCAAGTTTCAATTAATTTTGGTGGGAACAACAAGATGACTTAATTACTCATTTATTATCATGTAATATATTTAATATATTATAATATAGTTATAATAATTTTTATGACTCATTTCAGTAGTTATAAAATGCCTTTTATAGTGCATTAAGTATTCAGGGGCTAGAGAGGAAATTAGAGGTAATTTAATCAAACACTATATATAGAAGTGGATAGATTCTAACCAAAGACTATTAATGGGATTTCTATATCTTCTTCACTCCCCCAAGTTCTAGAGATTGAGGCTCTAGATCCAGGATCCCAGATCAAGCTCTCTTGTAGGAAACACAAGAAAGTAGATGCGGTGATTGCTGAAGCATCAAAGTCATTGTCGTATCTCCATGCTAGCACCCTGAATTTGATGATCATTTCTCTCATAGTTTATTGAAGCGTGTGTGGAAAATCTAGAGGAATTCATCTCTAGATTCAACAAGCAGTGATCACCGACAATGAGTGGAAATCGTTTGCGGATTCAAATATATACCAAGTATTTTATGGTTTTAAATTTGTGCTTACAATTATTCACATGAGATCATTGGATTAAACTATATATCATTTCACCAACATTGATGAGTTCATGTTGATCTTGAGTGGAAAATTGTAAAATCCTATCATTAAGGGATTCCAATATATTCATTGTACCTTCAATTGGTATTAGAGGGATGTGTGAAAATATTTAAGCTAAAGAAGAATTAAATTTTCATTAAGTTTAATAGAGGTCATCTTCCTGATGCCAATTCCTCAGACTGGGTTACAATCAAACCTCATACATCCATTTCATGGCCTTCCAAAATTTTAAATATGGATGGATAACTCAATTGATGGGTTAATTATAATGAACATATATTTTTACAATATGTATGTAATAATTACCCAAATGATATACTGATGTAGTCGATCACTAGCCAGACTTCAAAACACCTGAATAGTATTTTTCGATGAGGATTAATAATTATTATGTTTATAATTTTATTATAATAATAATAATAGTTTTACAATAATAATAATTTTCTTATTATAGTATATTTATTATTATAAATTCATATTTTTCTTGTTTAAAACGATAGACTTAGAAAAATTTTGTGTTGAATTTTATTTGTTGGGCTATTGTGGAATTATCATCCAAGTGGGTGGTACACACAACAAAAAAAGTGGGGAATTACTCTTTATGGGAGGTGCCTCAAGGAAGAATGAAAGGAAAAAAGGTAAAAAGGGTCAATTCTGAGGGGCTGAGTGGGCCCCCCTTGTCCCTTCATGTTTGCACCTCCCACACCAGGCCAGTCAGCTACCTCCCACAGAAGCTCCCACATGAAAGAACTGAACTCAGGCTTCCTTTCCACCCTCCCTTTGACCGAAAAACCCACAGTGCCTCCGCCCTCCACTCTTAAACCACCTCCCTCTGCGGCCTAGCTAAGCCCCAACCGGACCTACCTCCCATCACCCTCCTCTAGTGAACAATGATTCACCCTCCGCTGGCTGCCTCTCGTGCCAAATTTGTCGTTGTAGGGTCCTAAAAAATCCGCAAAGGAGAATGAGAATCCCCTTTAATCCAAGGGAGATTCTACCCAATTTCCCCCCAAAGAATTGGGGAAAAGTGTGGAGAATTCTCAAAGGATGGAACAAGACGAACCGGTCCGTAGACCGGTCCAATGCTAACGGTATGTGGCCGCTTCCGCGAAGCACCCCTTGGTGGACCACTGTTGTTCGCGGAACAGAGGCGGGGATCCTCCGCGAGAGCGAAGTAGGACCAGCGCCAACCTGGTCCACTATCACGAACCGCCCCAGCTGTGAACCACGTCAACCGGCCCGGGCCACATCCGCTGTCAATCGCGAAATGGAGACGGAACCCTGTGTATCCACGAAGCACTCTCTGATATAGTTTGGTTTGCAGGGGAGGTGCATTCAATGCCCCCCATGAATTGTGGATTGACTAAGTCATCCGTAAACCGGGTTTCCAGTCATGGGCCACCGCAAAAGGTGCCGCATGACAACAGATACATCACTTTACCCACTCTGTAAAAGGAGATGGTGGGGGAAGAGGAAAGAGGAGATATTGATCAATAAGAGAGAGGAAGTATGGGTGAAACCCATTGGGAGATGCTGGAGAAATCGCTCCCAGCTGTAAACTTATGCGACCATCCGCGGACTCCATATCGTCTGCAGATGCACTCCTCCACAGAGAGGAGAAACCAAACCGCGAACCACATGCGTCCATATCATTCGTGGCCACACCCCTCTATGGACTAGTTTCATTCATGAAATGGAGGCGGGAACCCCTCTGTGGGCATGAAGTAGGACGGGCACCAACCCCTTTGCAGACACCCTTCGCGACCATTTCCTTGACGGCCATCTCATCTGTGGACACCCTTCGCGAACGACCGTCTCCTCCGCGGACAGCCTTCATCACGGCCTATTCCTTCAAAACCTTCTCCCTCATGGCCAAATCCTCCGTGGACACCCTTTATGGACAAAAAAACCGCGACCCACATGCGGCCAGCCCTTAGCGACCATTTCCTTTAAGGACATTCTAGGCGGCCAACTTCTACGTGGCCCACCTCCTCCATGGACAACCCCCATTTGACGAACCCCATTTACTCTCTAGTCCATACCGCGAGGGCTGCGCCCCCGCACCCTTGCTCGGCGTCACTACCGGGCTGCGGTCCTGGCCCTTCAGCCTGGTCCCTTCGCTACCGTCACTGACCTGCATGAAAAATGGAGAGTCGCACTGTGAACTTTTCGCGTCGGGTCAACAATATTTTACATTGCACACTTGCGCCACCCCTACATTCGTCCTATACATTCTATGAGTCAAGATACTCCTCATGAATCTCCTATAACCCCATTACCTAGATCCTTTTTCTAGGTTCATCCAGAAAGGGCCGCCCTTGCGTAATTCCCACACCAACCATTGCTAGGTCTCTCCTACCTAGTCATCCTGACCACATGATGTTAAACTGTATACCCCTTGTCCTATTCATATGACGTTAAAATATATAAAAATAGTCCTCTCTACCCGACTATAAACTGTAGCATTCCCTATGTTCCAAATATAGTATGCCTCTTGCTCGAAACAAGAGATGCCTTATGCTCCAAGCATAAGATGTCTCATGCCATGTTTACAGTGGCATAATTTCAAGAATGCTGGAATCCATTCAAACATTCCATCACTCCACCTCATGATTTGCATGTTCTTCATTCGGATCCTCACCCACTTCCATGTCTGAAGGGACCCCCTAATGACCTGGTGCCATGCCGCATCAGCTCACCTACCATCCTGGGCCAACTCCCCCGAAATACTTTTGGCAACACTTCGAGTCAGGTCCTGTGTTTTGAATACAGTCAGCAGTCGGCCCTCATTTGTCTATCCCCATTTCAGACTAACATGATATGAATGCTATGTTTCGAACATGGTTAGCAGTTATCCTCCATTAGCATGCCACCCTCATTGCGTTCTGAATGTTGGGCATGTAATTCACACACGCCCTTTGTTCGGACTGATTCCAATGCCCTTGGCATTATCCCTCTTGTGCACTTGCACATAGGTGTTGGACCCCATTATATTCCTCAACCCACCAATGGGTTGGGATGACCTCATGGCCAGACATGAGGAAGACACCATGGGCATCCATATCAGAGTAAGCCCGGACTTTTTGGGCCACCCCCACATGTAAGCCCCATCACACTTCCCACGGACGCACCTTTTAGGACGTGATCTTCTACTCCCTGCTGCATCTTATTTCTCACACCAAGCATGACTCACATGGGCTTAGAGTAAGCATATCCATTACATCCTCTCCTAGGCCTCCTCACAGTGTAAGCCCCAATCCATTACCTTGGGCTGCCCTAATGCGTAAGCCCCATGCCAATTCGAACTATGTGGACTTTGATTCCCCACTATAGGGATACGTAGGAAGCCTCCAAGAGGTTCAAGCCTGATCACCATCATACCCCCAGGTCCACATTCATGTCGGTTCACCGCACCAACCCTGGGAAGCCTAGAGCGTAAGCCCCCTACCAAAGCGAACTATGTGGATTCTGATTCCACTCGCAGGGATACGTAGGAGGCCCGTACCACAAGTTCAATCCAAATGCTCAAGTCATTATATCAGTCTCACCGGGATGAAAATAAACTCCAGAGTGCCTGGTTACGAGGCTTTAAACTAGTTCTGTCTCAATGATTATCGAATCCTCGGGGTCATTAATCAAACAAGGGATGGTAAACCTCTGGAATAAATGATTCTGAACCCCTGTGTCTAGCTGACCATTGCCAACTAGGAGTAATCCATGGATACTATTCTTGGGTATAAACCAAAGATTCGCGAACATATGAATACATCTTAAATCTATAAGAGAGTCCCGGAATAGGAAATAATTTCCCCCAAAAGGGTGCGATGAGCCCGACTTCCCATCCTCTCAACCAATGTGAGTTCTTAAGTATCGCTGGTCAAACCACCCAGCAAACTCCTACCTTTGGAAAGAAGGTCCACGTATTGCTGGATATGGAACTATTGGGCGTTTTGAGGAAAAAATGGTGCACCCAATATGAGTGATTAAGCAGAACCCAATCTTCTCTAATCAACTGTTGGGTAGCGCACGTTTCTCCCCCACGACCCCGTCGTGTGCCGTGAGACAAAAAATGGTGAACCCGATGTGAATCTTTAACCAAGCATGACAGATTTAACCTAATCCCACCCTGTGCCCCCTTTATACTCACAAGGAGGGCCAAGAAAGGTCATTAATTATGCATGGGATCATGAGATGCTACTTTTATGGGTTTTCTATTTGTATTTGTTAAAATATTTTACAGGTACCACTCAGAACACCCTTCGATCCAATGGCGTCATGAAGGAACTCACAGGCGCATGCTTCCAACAATGCAATGACCTGAATTCTCTCACCAACGGAGGACCCCGTCACCTACCAAGCATCTTCAACGCTGGGTCTCAGATGCGTTGATCTGAGAGTACCACTTGAACTGTACTCTCCCAATGGTGGAGGCGGCCATGCATGACCTCCAATATTCCAGGACTCGCCGGTCGCCTACCCAGCAACGACCACAAAAAAGATCCAGATGGCCCATGTTGCCGTCTCAAACCGTTTCAGGAGTCTATCCCCAGAACGAGACAATGTGTACCTCCCTTATCTTAGGGAGTCGGATGAGGTCGACGCTGAGGACTTCATCCCCGCTGAACAGGGGTTCCGCTCCAAGGCCGCCGCTGGAAGACGTCATTGCGGTCATGCCGCGACTCAACATCCTCATGATAAGGAGGATGTATCCCTGAGGATCCAGACCCACGCTCCCCGAGATCCGGCCCCTCGGACCACCCAGTGAGGGTGGAAAACGTACAACCAGGGACCAACCATCACCCTTGTCCCTGAGGAGGAGCTCCACTACCCATTCACGGAGACGTATCACGAACGAGAACATACACCTGTTTGCTCTTCCAAAGCCCACCATCCAGACATGGCAGCGTCATACAAGAAGGCGCGCATCCCCGCTGGGCTCCATCAAGCCCATCGCTCACACAGGACGACACCTACCCGGCAGGAACCTCTCCCTACCCAGGGTAGTGAATCCCACCAACCCGACGTGGTGGCGACCTAGTACTTGTAGGACCAACTCCTATCAGATGCTCTTGACGCCTACCATCCCGATGTGGTGGAGATCAACAAAGCCTGCCATCCAGACATGGAGGCAATTAATAGGTGGGCACGTCTCCCTGCCAACAAAGGCCACCGACTCGATACGGTGGGAAACCAACATATGTAGGGCCAACTCCCTGCAGATCCATGTAAAGTCTGCCATCCTGATGTGGCGAAAAAATGAGAGATAAACCAGCATATCCCGGCACAGGGGCAGATTCATTCACCTTCCCCGACACATGAGAATTTTCAGTACCCACTGACCACCAGAGGACCGGAGCAGGATATTACTACTCCGATACCGGAATGGGCCTTCATACCCGTTCCAGCCAACGATGTCTCTCTGCATATATTGGCAATGATGGAGGAGCAGGTATCGATCCCAGATCATATCTTACAGACTTTCCAGAATGTAATTGCATCATCGACAACAGAAAGGACTCAGGCCCGTGAGCCCATCTCCCCAATTGAGGAGACTCATCTAAGAGATGAGATAGTCGCCTCGGAGCAGATCTGCATCCCTACTTCCGCCCAGGAGGGTCGTCGGCCATATTCCGTGATAAAAGGGAAACCAGATCGAGCAGCTTCACTCATTCCAACTGGGGGACACCCGTCCATCATAGTGGATTCTCTAGAGTAGGCATATATCCCTACTAAAACTCAAGATGTTCATCAGTGTATCCCAGAAACATCACGGGACCCAATAAGACAGGGACCCAAAGGTGAAGGCTGTTGTCTACAACAGACGGTCCTTGCTTCCCGCAAGAAAGCACCCCAAACGCACCAAAGGCAGGCGGAAAATAAAGAACGGGTTCATGACTCCACTCTACTAGAAGCTGGGGTTCCCAACACCGCTAAGCGCATATAGAAGGCTCAGAAACCTACCCATCCATTACCATATTATGGGAGCGGCAGTAGCAATTGTGAAGGTATCCCTGCAATGTCGCTACCAGCAGCTCTAAAGGTCCTCCCCAAAGCACCTGTGGGGGCCTCCCCCATGAGAATTTAATGATCGATCACAAGATCATCTCTATTGGTGCGAGTCACTATAGCCCTCCGCATGACCAGAAGATCGAGGAACAAGAAAGCCCTCCACTTTATACGGTCCACCCTGAAGGTCCTCCCCGGAGTATACACTGCAAGAACTCTCCATGCAGTGGGACCATAGATTATGATAGTAGTCCTCACAATCATAGTCGCTACTGTGGAGGCCCTCCCCGAAGTGACCTCTCATCATGAAAAGAAGGCCCTCCCCTTGTCATGTCTTTCCCTGAAGGTCCTCCCTAGGGGTTACGTTGCAACGACACTCCATGCAGCTGGGAATCAGATCACGGTGGTAGTCCTCACCACCCTAATAACAGAGGACCTCCCCGTAGAGACGTCAAGCAATGAGAAGGCCCTCCCCTCATTGAGGTACATTCTGAAGGCCCTCCCCAAGGTGTACCCTACAAATATTATCCCTACGGCAGCTATAATGGTAGTCCTCACCATTGCAGCAGATGTGACGGTAGTCCTCACCACCATGACCCCTATTGCAAAGGTCCTCCCCACAGTGGCCCCAAGCAACAAGAAGGTCCTCCCCTTGTCGCAGTGTGTCTTGAAGTTCCTCCCCAGGATGCACATCGAACATCAAACCATGATGGTCATCCTCACCATGATGGAAGTTGTTGCGAAGGCCCTCACTGTAACAACGCTACGCAGCCAGAAGGTTCTCCCCTTACTGCGACACGACTTGGAGGTCCTCCCCAGGGTATACACTAAAAAAGTCCTCTATGCAGTGAGGTGTCAAGCTGTAATGGTAGTCCTCACCATTGCGGCCACCATTGCGAAGGTCCTCCCTGAAATGACATATCATATCGACAGGAAGGTCCTCCCCTGCCAAATCAAGCACAGAAAAGCCCTCATTTGCTGAGGCACTCAGAAGGAAGGGATCAAGAATTTCAGATTCCCAACTAGTCTCCAATGACACTCATCTTCAATTGGGAGATGTTATGGGGCCGATTTCATCTTCTAAACCACCTCTGAATCACCCACATGATAATTTGATACCTACCGGTCCCACTGCCTTCGACCACACTATCAGTGAGCATCTCAGCTTGGATGACCAGGTAGAGGAATCGCTAGAGGAGAAGTATGCTGACATATTTCACCTGAGGAAATGACTGTCCAGGGATGATATACCAGTTATGTTTTGGCCCACAACCACCTCTCAATTCGACATACCCAGGACGATGTTAGAAGAATGTGTGCACGGAATCCGATCCAATATATGGACAACCCTCCACCAGCTGAAATCAACATTCCTACCCTATGATGGGTATGCAGACCATGTTAAGACAATAGGAGACCTTTTGCGTCACATCGACCTGGAAGCTCTTCCTTCGGCATGGCAACCACTACCTGAGAGGCGTAAAGGAAACGTAGAGTTATCCTGCCTCCATGCACTACAACAGTTGCACCACCTCATTGGAGACGCTTCGACAAGAGTCCATATTAGAGGATGGGGAGAACATGGATATTTGAATTTAACTCTGCTCCCCACCCAGAAGAACCCATTTGGTATGGTGTCTTGCAACACCATCACGTCAAGACAACAATCGAGTGGGGTCCCTGATCAGGAGAGACAACACACCCAACAAAGAAAGGACTTGAGTAAGTCTCAGAAGCATCAGGCCCGACGAGAACAATCCATCCAAGAACTCCTGAATCAGGCCACTAAGAGCATACAATAGGCATCTCACCTAAGAGATGCCAATCAACAGTCATTTCCTACCACCCTAGAAGGGATTGATTAACAGAAGAACTCATCACCAAACCCAGTTCACCCCCGAATGGGGGCACGCAAGATCAGGCAGGTAGAGATAGCAGTACCCACTACCGCAATCCAGGGTCAACCCCAGCCTGTAGGGCTAGGGGGATTTTTAACGACAAATGCCCCCGTAAGACCAATAAAAATGGGAAGAGACTCAGCGTCCAAGGAACAGAGCCAACCCCATCCCTCAGGGATGGGGTCATTTTTACCTCCTCAACAACAACCTCCCCCACGAGAATCAGTATTCTCTCATCTAGGGAGGATAGTCAGAAGAGGATTTTCCTGCCCTATCCCATTTTTTGAATCATCATCCCCTCCGAAAGGGAGGCATACCGTAAGGTCACATCAAAGAAATCCTCGTGTCACCCTTTTTCAAGGAGTTCAAAAGCGATCCCGGGAAATGAAAGGGAAGACCGATAAAAGACACGGGATATCCTATTTCTATATGGAAGATGACATCTTCTCTACCCCGTGATATGCATCCATCAACACCATAGAGGTTAACACCAAAGGTAACACCAAAGATGGTGCAAATCCGGATGGATCGGGAGATGATGGTTCCGGTCAGGATGTGACTCACAACAAACCACCAGGTGTGCACACCCAGAACTAGAGGGATGCCCTAAATATGGCCACCCTTCTAGCTAACCCTCATCCACTTTCCCTACGAGCTTCCAACAAGGATAAGAACAAAGGACCGGTTACCCTTAAACCGACTCCTTCTCTCGATAAAAATGCGCCACTTACACTCGAACAGTGGTTTGCTCGACAGGAAGAGGAAATGAAATAATTGAGCCAGATTAACGCTGAGATACTCTAGAGGAACCATCTTATTGAAAGTGCTTCCCAAGAAGAGCTAAACCTTTCACTCCCAGCAAGTGCCCCTCAAAGACCAAGGTTTTCCCTGCAAACAAAGCATGGTGAGGGCTCCCGCCCAATGAGGTGCCTGACCCGTCCAACTACCTAAATGTGGATCCAGATGAATACCGAGACTTCCCTCCACTCAGGAAGAAACCAGAGAGAGTACATATGAACCCTCTGAAGGTGTCACAAATGGAACATGCACCCCTAGTTCCAACTGAGCTGGATCCTCAAGCAATGCCTCAGGATACACCTGGTCAGGACCAGGCCCAACAAGATGTAAACCTGGGTCTCACCAACACCATCGAGGCACTAACAACTTGATTGGAAGAAATGGAAGGTCGAAGCACTCCGATACAGCCAGAGTAGAAGCCCTACCTGGATTGGGTGAGAAACATACCACCTCTACCCAATTTTGGGAGCCCTGTATTCCGTATTTTCAATGGATTAGGTGACCCAAAACAACATTTGATACACTACATGTCTTATTGAGACTCTATGATGGGAACTCTGGAACAAAAAGATGTAGTGAAACTAAGATGCTTTGTACGGACCTTGCAAGGATCTGCCTTTGTCTGGTATATGAGTCTGCTATCCCAGTCAATAAAAATCTGGGTAGACCTTCAGCAGCAGTTCCTATTCCACTTCAGCTCGACACTGCCTAAAACAACGATCAGTGACCTCATGAACTGCTAGCAGAGGGAGAACGAGAGGGTCTCAGATTTCATCGCTAGATGGAAAGGTCCGACCTACTCTCTGAACATGCCAATGACTCTAGATGAAATGCTTGCCATATGAATCAATAATCTTCGAGATGAGCTGTGAACACCACTCATACCAGTGGAGTGCACCACTGGCTTCTGCCATATCTATTCCATTGCCCAGAGAATTGAGGTCTCCCTGCAGCGGACCAATTTGAAGTCCTGCATAGCCTCGAAGGCTCCCACAATGAGAGCAGTTAGAGCTGAAGCGTCCCCTTTCATGCTCAAGCTATCCCCTGTGCCTGCTCCACCGCCTAGGCCTCCACAAAATTGTCAAGGGACCCCTGAATATTAGCGACCACCTCCGCCTAAGCGGGACGATCAGAGAGCATCGATGGTATTGACGCACTTTTTTGGTACACTTTCAGTACCAGTCAAACTGTCAATCATGGATGGCCTGATTTTGTCAGCATATCTTAGGGAGGTGGTTATAGAAGCCTTGCTCAGCCCCCAGGAGTTTCATTACGAGGTAGCCGCCACTGAGATTTACCGGACGGAGACTATCTCGGCTGAATGAAATGCAGTGATTTCCTTCACCGATCTGGATAAAGATGCCATCATGCAAGGACACATCAAACCACTATATGTGTTCGACACACTAAATGACATTGAGATCCTCAAATCCTTTATTGACAACGGATCTAGAGTTAACCTCCTTCCCCTACAGACACTCCATAAGTTGGGCTATAGTGGGGATGATTTAATACCCTCGACCCCAAATCTACTAGGTTACGACAAGAGTGAAAAAAATCAAATGAGACAAATCAAGCTAAAAACCCATTTTGGCGACCTTGTGGCCTACTCAGAATTCCTGGTGGTCTGGAAGAACGCAGCATTCAATGCTCTTCTTGGAAGGTTGTGGCTCCATAAGCACATGGTTGTTCCTTCATCCTACCAACAGTGTACCTAAAAGTGCGTCAATGGACAAAGTGGGACATTTTACGTTGACAAGGCCCCTTTCTAGCTCTCCGAGTCACACTACATTGACGTCGGGTTTCATGAGAAAAAGAAAAAGAATCTTTTGCTCGATGGTATTGACTGGATCCCTGCTCCTAATGGTCTGGAAATGGTTCCCGATGACCCCTTCAGGCAGCTTCGCAGATACTACGTACTGCCCATCAACCATGTTGAGAGAAGGGATTTAAGCTCACACACTCACTCGATTGTCATCATGACTTCATCCATGACACCTGAGCATAGCAGTGTAGAAACGATTATTGAACCACAATTTGGGGGGTGAATACTTGAGTGAGGACACCCACAATGCCTCGCCTTCGGACTCCCAGGAGCCCGAGTCAATAGATCTTCCCTTGCTGGATCAAGAAGACGAGGATTTGGGAGAAGAAGAGGGGGAAGATCTCAGGGATGCACCTCCCGCATTTGAGGAAGGTATCTCCACAATGGTGGAAGAGCTCAGGGAAATAATCCTGGGTACCGAGGAAGACCCGAATCCCACTCTTGTTAGTGCATCCATGTCCCCCGGGGAGCACGAGGTATATACCGCTTTCTTAAGGCAACACCGAGATGTCTTTTGCTGGAATTACACCGAAATTTCAGGACTCGATCCTGAAGTGGAAACACATCACCTAGGTCTGCCAGAAGACCACCGCGACTATAAAAATGCCGGCAGAAGGACGCACCCCTCACATGCTGCCAAAATAGAGGCTGATGTCGACAAGCTCATTAAAGTAAGCTTCATTTGGGAGGTCCAGTACGCCATCTGGTTGGACAACATTTTCCCCATCAAGAAAAAGAAAGGACAAATCCACGTTTGAATTTATTTTAGAGATATCAAACGGCATTGTCCGAAAGATGATTTCTCGGTCTCGATCACCAAGTTATTAATCGATGCAATGGATGATTATGAGGCTATATCCTTCATGGATGGCTATTATGGGTATAATCAAATTATGATAGCCCAATAAGATGAATATTCCACTTCCTTCATCCCCCACAAAGATCATTTTGTTACAAGTTCATGCCCTTTGGTCTTAAGAATGCTGGCACCACATATCAGCGTGCCATGCATCGTATCTTTAAACCATTACTGGGGAGATTCGTTGAATGCCATGTGGATGACTTGGTGGTTAAGTCTAGACAGCGGTCAGATCACCTGTCAGACCTTGATACCATCTTCAACAAACTTTGACAGCATAGTCTGAAGATAAACCACTTGGAATGCACCTTTGGGGTTACCTTAGGGAAATTCCTTGGCTTCGTCGTACACTATCATGGCATCGAAGTCGACCCTAAAAAGACAAAGTCTATCCTTGGATTACCACCTTCCCACAATATCACTGAGTTGAGGGGATTCCAAGGACACCTGGCCTACATCAGGCAGTTCATAGCCAACCTGGCAGGCAGATGTTTTCCCTTTACTAGGTTAATGAAGAAGGGAGTCATGTACCAATGGACATATGACTGCCAAGAGGCGTTCGACAACCTAAAGAAGTACCTATTAATCCCATTGGTGCTCATGCCCCCAGTTGAAGGAAGACCTCTCATCCTATACGTGAAGACCCTAGAGCGGTCACTGGGAGCCTTCCTCGCACATAAGAATGACACCGGCAGTGAAAATAATCTCTATTACCTCAGCCGAACCATGATTGATGACGAGACTTGATACTCAAACATCGATAAGAGTTGTTTGTCCTTGGTCTTTACAGTTCAAAAGTTGTGACATTAGCTGCAACATCATGAAGTCTATTTGGTCTCGTGTAGTAAATCGGTCAAGTATATCCTTAGCCGACCAATGCTGACCAGGTGCCTGTCCTGATGGACAGTCATCCTGCAACAGTTTGACATCTGGTTTGTGCCTCAGAAAGCTGTCAAGGGCCAGACATTAGCATATTTTCTGGCAGAGCACCCTTTAACGGGTACCACCGCACCAGACGCCGAGCTACCTAATGAAGACATCTTCTTGTTTCAAGAGGAATTCCCAGCATGGGAAATGTACTTAGACGACACATCATGAAGCCCAACTGGGAAGAGGATGGAAGATCCCAAATTTAACAAGGTGGGTTTAGGGATAATAATCAAGTCCACGTAAAAGTCAGTCTTCCAAAATTCATTCCTCATGTCATAAGGATGTACGTACAATGAAGCAGAGTATCAAGCCCTCATTGCATGCCTGGAGGTCGCACTCCAAGCACAATTACGTCACCTTAAGGTGAAAGGTGACTCAAAACTGGTCATCAAGCAAGTTAACGGTGACTATGCTATCAAAAAGGAGGAGCTGATTCCCCTGTTTGACCATGTCTGAGGGTTAATGGCAGAATTATCTATAGAACCAACATTGACCTATATTCCCTGGCCTTAGAATTCCCAGGCCGACACATTACCTAATGCGGACACAACCCTATCTGACCTAGCCCGGGATGAAATAGTTATTAGTATTGCTCACCGTCGAATGGTCTTGCCGTTTGTTCAAACTAAAATGGAAGAAATCCACAAAGTGAGTCCTATCCTTGAACCATATACTCCTGCCACCGGCTAGATGAACCCCATTGAAAACTACCTTCAACGGGGAGAACTTCCATCATACAGGATTGAACGAGAGAAAATACGGAGAAGGGAAATCAACTTTTTCGTATATGGCGGCGCATGTTAGAAAGAGGTCCTCTACAAACGAGGCCTCGATGGAGTCCTCCTCAGATGAATTGATGGAGAAGAAACCACTTCCATCATGACTGAAGTGCATGCCAGAGTATGTGGGGCACATCATCCAGGGTCTAAGCTTTCCAATCAGGTTCGAAGACTTTGGTACTATTAGCCCATAGTGGCACGAGATTGCGAGCACTTTACCACAAAATTCCACTCATGCCAAATTCATGCCAACTTCATACACCAACCCCTGGAGTTACTTCATCAGCCCAAGTACTCCTGGACATTTTCGGTCTGGGGAATGGATGTTGTGGGACCATATCCTCCCGCCAAAGCCAAATAGCTGAAGTATATCCTCACGGTAACCGACTTCTTTTCCAAATGGGCAAAAGCTATACCCCTTAAGGAAGTCGGGGCAAGAAACATTGCTAGCTTTTTGAAAACCAATATCATCACCATATTTGGTGTCCCTCATACCATACTGATGGATAACGGCACCAACTTCTGCTCTGCTGAATTGGAGAAACTATACGAAGAATATGATATCAAGGCTAACCACTCATCCCGCTACTACGCATCGGCCAACAGACAGATAGAGGCTTTCAACTAGACCCTATCCAAAATTCTCCAGAAAATTGTGGACAAAGATAAGAAATTATGGCCGAATAAACTCCTTCATGCATTGTGGGATTATCAAACCACGATCCGCACCGCTACTCGAGCTACTCCGTACTCATTAGTATATGGAACAGAAGCGGTCCTGCGCATTGAGCTCCAATTACCCTCACTCCGCATTGCCATTTGTGATCATTTATCCAATGATGAAAAATCAGAAAAATGGCTAGGTGAATTGGAATAGCTAGATGAGAAGTGGTTGCACACTTTGCACCATCTAGAGGTATATCATAACCGAATTGCATGAGCCTTAAATAAAAAGGTTCATCTTCGGTCTTTCTTGGAAGGAGAATTGGTGTTGGTCCTTCGGATCCCAATGATACCTAGAAAGAAACCTCCAAAGCTAGAGCCCAAGTAGGAGGGACCATATGTTATACACAAGGTCTACTCCAACGGAGCATATGCCTTGATCTCCATGGACGGGCAGTTCACTACCACTCCTACAAATGCAAGATTCCTGAAGAAGTATTTCACATAGAACCCAAAAGCAGTTATTGTCCAAGCTGCAAGACGTTAAACTTCCAAGTACCTAACGGTCCAAACTCTATAACCCTAAACTAAGAGTATTTCTTCCTCACAACATGACGTTAAACTGCACGGATTTTAGAGAACTACGTATGACTTGATTCCTTCCCTCACAGGATATGTAGCGATGCTAGGATCCCCTATCCTGGCCCAACCACTCCAAAATGGAATAAAATTAAAAAAATGTCCCCTTCCCCCATGTATGGACCAACCCTAAATAGGGTGTACTTATTTCAGAGAACTACGTACGGCTTGATTCCTACCTTCGTAGGATATGTAGCCCGAATAAAAGTTAAAATGCCCTCTCCTCCCATGTATGGACTAGCCCTACACGGGGTGTATTCTTCATCCTTACTGCATGATGTTAAACTGAATAGATAAGGATAAAAAAATTCCCCTTCTCCCCCATGTATAGACTAAACATACATGAGGTGTATTGTCTTTTAGAGAACTATGCGTGGCTTGATTCTTGCCCTCGTAGGATACGTAGTGATGCCAGGATTCTGTATCCTGCCCCAGCCACCCCCAAATGAGGTTTAAAAGAAAAAAAAATTCCCTTTTCCCCCGTGTATGGACCAGAACTTCATGGGGTGCATTGTCTTTCAGAGAACTACGTGAGGCTTGATTCCTGCCCTCGCAGGATACGTAGTGATGCCAGAATTCACACTCTAGCCCATCCACCTCAAATGAAGCAAAAAATACCCCCTTCCCCCATACGAACCAGACCCGCACGGGGTGTATTCCCTAAAAGAACTACACGAGGCTTGATTCCTGCCCTTACGAGATACGTAGTGATTCCAGGGTTCCCCATCCTGGCCCATCCATTCAAACAAAATGCTCTCCCCCCCGTGTACGTACCAGACCTGCACGAGGTGTATTTTTCATCCTCACCGCACGAAGTTAAACTGCACGGATTTCAAAGAACTTCGTGAGGCTTGATTCCTACCCTTGCAGGATACGTAGTGATGCTAGGATTCCCCATCCCGGCCCAGCCACCCCTGAATAAAACAAAAAAAATTCCCTTTCCACCGTGTATGGACCATACCTGCACGAGGTGTATTTCTCGTCCTTACTGCACGACGTTAAACTGTACAGATAAACAGATTTAAAAATCCCCTTTCCCCCATGTATGGACCAGACCTGAACGGGGTTTATTCCTCATCCTTACCGCACGACGTTAAACTGAATGGATAAGAAAGATCGAAAAATTACCTCATCCCCCGTGTATGGACCAGACCTGCATGGGGTGTATTATATTTCAAAGAAATATGTACGGCTTGATTCCAGCCCTTGCATGAAACGTTGCGACCCCAAGATCACCCATCCTAGCCCATCCATCCCCAAATAAAGTTAAAAATGCCCTTTCCCCCATGTATGGACCATACCTGCATGGGGTGTATTTCTCTTCTTTACCGCATGACGTTAAACTGCACGGATAAGAAGATTCACAAATACCCTTTCCCCTGTGTATGGACCAGACCTGCACGGGGTTTATTTCTTATCCTTACTGCACGAAGTTAAACTGCATGGACAAGAAGATTTAAAAAATTCCCTTTCCCCCGTGTATGGACAAGACCTGCACGGGGTGTATTCCTCGTCCTTAGCACACAATGTTAAACTGCATGGATAAGAAGATTTAAAAAAATGTTCTTTCCCCCGTGTATGGACTAGAACTGCACGGGGTGTGATCCTCATCCTATCCGCATGACATTAAACTGCACGGATAAAAAATAATAATAATAAAATAAAAATAAAAATAATAAAATAAACGTGCCCCCTTTCCCCCGTGTAAGGACCCAACCTTCACGGGGTGTACTCCAAAGAGAACTACATGTGGCTTGATTCCTGCCCTCGTAGGATAAGTAGCAATGCTGGGATCTTATCTCCTAGCCCAGTCGCTGAGAAAAGAAAACACAGTTACATACACCTCTCATCCTTACCGCACGGCGTTAAACTGCACGGACCTCGTCCTCACTACACGACGTTAAACTGCACGGACCTCATCCTCACCGCACAACGTTAAACTTCATGGACTTCATCGTGACCCACCCAAGATATATGGTGAAACTAGGTGGGAATACTCCTCGTGCATTTGGATTCATCCTCTCCATACATCAGACTCCACGAACCAGATAATTGCGGATCTTTATAATCACTCATGGCCATCAGAAGTGGGAAGTTATCAACCTGTGGACACCTTTGCATGACTATTCATACCATGCCCTCAGCGGCTCTACATATTGATATCCCCTATCCCATCTACCAAAGGAAAGATTTCCTCAGGCAATACTCTTCCTAGCTCTGTACTCTTTCCGGCCTCAGAGCCCCCATATCATATCTCCCGATCCGAAAATGTATGGAGTAGTGGTTTACAAGTTCATTCCCCTCTCACATCTGAATTTTTCTAGGGTATCCCTACCTAGTTAGCCTATGTGTCCGCTCATGGTTAGCATGACGACATGCATCTATGATCATCAAGTCAGGGCTAGGCTACTTTGACTCGATGGACAATTGCAATGAAGATGTTTCTTGTATGCTCGGACACCATTATCCCCACATGCTGAACTCTATACTATGAGCATTCTCAGATTTTCATAATCATTAATGGACATCGAAAGTGGAAAGTTATCGACCCGGGGACACCTTTGCATGACTATGAATACCATGCCCTCAACGGCTCTGCATATTGATATCCCCTGGCCCGTCTACCAAAGGAAAGATTTCCTCGGGCGATAGTATTCCTAGCATTGTATGCTTACCAGCCTCGGAACCCTCAGACCACATCTCCTGATCCGGGAAACCTCAACGTTATAGTTTACAACCTCCATCCCCCACCCTGTTCAGAGTATATCAGAGCATGGTAACTCAGTTACCCTTGGAGTGACTTCAGGAATAGTCACCCAATGGTCCGAGCTCTATGACCGCTAAACTAGGAGTACTTCATCCTTACAACACGATGTTAAACTGCATGGAGTGAAGGTACACCCCCACGTACAAGATAAATCAGCGCAAAGATCTCTATAAGATTTAATAGAAACTAGGGCCGAATATTCCCGACATGTCCAGATATTTTCTTACTAAATGACAGAATTCACGGCCCAGAAAATCGCGGATCCGCACAACTATTCACGGCCATCAAAAGTGGAAAGTTATCGACCCGTGGACACCTTCACATGACTATGCATACCATTCCCTCAGCGGCTCTGCATATTGATATCTCTTAGCCCGTCTACCAAAGGCAAGATTTCCTCAGGAGATACTCTTCCTAGCTCCGTATGCTTACCGGCCTCAGAGCCCCCATATCATTTCTCCTGATCCAAGACGCCCCAGAACCACGATTTACACCAATCAACCCCTCTCCACGTCTTGGGCATGCCGAGATGTTCAAGACTAGTTACATTCTGATCAAGAGCGGCCTTTACAACTACGTCCTTACCACATGACACTAAACTGCATGGAACATCTTGGACTCTTGGCATAAAAGCTGCAAAGACAAAGAATTAAACATCCAGAAAAATTCCTCCAACTACATGCATTTTCAATGGTTTAAAAATTCCCCTGTTCTCGCAGCACGATGTTAAAACTGAACAACATTGGAAAAAAATTCCCCCCGTCCTCACTGCATGACATTAAACTGTACAACATCCTTTAATAATGCTCCTCATCTTTACCTCATAACGTTAAACTACAAAAAAGTTGTCCTTTCCGCATGACATTAAACTGTACGGTCAAACCTGTCATGGGTTCAGTAAAGAATGGAGGCTTTTCTCTGTCCCTCAGTGCATGGGTTAGACCTGCACAAACCATTGTATCACACCAGCGTGAGAAGGAATGACTTCACCCATTCTCAAGAAATTTAGCCTAGATGTTTCTCCCGTATCCTGGAACCCTCTCCTCATAAACCATACTCTGTACTCAGAAAAAGCCGAATTCTCATAAGCCACCCCTGGTGGTCCAAAATCTCAACTTCCCTGAAGTTTCTAGGCTATCAGAAGAATGAAATAATTGAACCATAGACACCTTTGCACGACTATGCATACCATTCCCTCAGCGGCTCTACATATTGATCACCCCTGGCCCGTCTACCAAAGGCAAGATTTCCTTAGGCAATGCTTCTCTCCATACGCCTCTTGGCCCCTGAGCCCCCATGTCCATCCTGAGATTCAGAAACCCTCTGAGCTACAGTTTACCAACCTCTTTCATGACCCTTCCTGTATATGGTGGAACGTCTCTGACAAGATTACTGAGAACCAGGAGAAGCAGTTCCATTCTAGACACTGTCCCTGCTGCATGACTTTAAACTGCGCCAAGCTCCAACCATCCTTTACAATATATAAATGAGTAGGACAAGGACCTTGAGTCCACACTCCTAAATAATATAGATGTTATCAAACCCTTGCAGATGCCACATACCCTTTCCAAGCCACCCTTGGTGGTTTTCATAATTCTCCAAGCCACCCATGGTGGTTTCCAAAAGCCAGACTTCAATGAAGTCCTATGGCCATCAGAAATGGAGAGTAATTGACTTAAGGATACCTTTACACGACCAAGCATACCATGCCCTTAGCGGCTCTGCATATTGATCACCCCTGGCCCATCTACAGAAGGTGAGATTTCGTGAGGCGATTCTCTTCCTACCTCTGCACGCCGATACGACTCCCATGCCTTGAGACATGCCCTGCATGTCATTCAAATCTAAACATGCTCCCCCCCACATGCGTCTGAAGGATATCAAGACAAATTTTAATAAACCAAACCTCATTGGGGCCCTCTCCCCAACATATCTGGTCAAATCTGTTCAACCTAAAACATCAGTAATGATAGTCTTGTCGGTGGGACTTTAAACCGCTCACAAAAAGAGGCACAAAGCCTGTTAGTCCGAAAACCCGAAATGGGCGACTTAAGAAAAATTCGGACCATACCCGCTGGGTCCACACCAAATGGGCCCAGGAAAAATTAGGTTATTGATGGAAAAGGCAAAAAAATTTTGGGTGTTTTTCTATAAAATCGTAGAAATAGTCAAACTGTGCTCACTAAGTCCCTTGGACTAGGAAAAATTTATAGCATTATCCAATCACTCATCGATTTTCAGGACCACTCTACATTGAAATAGTATCCTCTTCATTCCGACCAGACCCCATTCTGATGGGGGGAATTATAGGGTCCTGAAAAATAAACAAAGGAGAATGAGAATCCCCATTAATATAATGGAGATTCTACCCAATTTCTCCCAAAGAATTGGAGAAAAGTGTGCAAAATACTCAAAGGATGGGACAAGATGAACCGGTCCGCAGACCGGTGCAATGCTAACAGTACGTGGCTGGTTCTGCAAAGTGCCCCCTCCATGGACCACTGTCATTCGCGGAATAGAGGTGGGGATCCTCCACGGGCGTGAAGTAGGACCAGCGCCAACCTGGTCCACTATCACGAACCGCCCCAGCTGTGAATCGCATCAACCGGCCGAGGCCGCATCCGCTGTCATTTGCGGAATGAAGTCGGAACCCTGAACGACCACGAAGCACTCTTCGAGCTAGTTTGGTTCATGGGGGAGGTGCATTCAATGCCTCCTGTAAGTTTTGGATTGACCAAGTCATCTGTAAACTGGGTTTCCAGTCATGGGCCACCGCAAAAAGTGCCGCTTGACCATAGATAAATTTCACTCCCCGATCTATAAAAGGAGATTGAGGGGGAAGAGGAAAGAGGATAGATCGATTGAAAAAAGAGGGGAAGGATGGGTGAAAACCCATGGGGAGACGCTGGAGAAATCGCACCTAGCAGTAAAGTTCCGTGACCATCCGCAGATGAACTCCTCCGTAGAGAGGAGAAACCAAACTGCGAACCACATGCGGCCATATCCTTCACAGTCGCCCCCTCCGCGGACTAGTGTCATTCATGAAATGGATGTCGGAACCCCTCCATGGGTGAGAAGTAGGACGGGCGCCAGCCCCTTTGCATATGCCCTTCGCGACCATTTCCTTCGCGGCCATCTCATCCACGGACACCCTTCACGGACGACCATCTCCTTCGCAGCTATCCTTCACAGACAACCTCCCTCGCGGACTAGTCCTTCACGACCTGCTCCCTCACGACCAGCTCCTCCGTAGACACCCTTCGCGGACAACCAAACCGCGAACCACATATGGCCAGAACTTAGCATCCATTTCATTTGAAGACATCCTAGGCGGATAGCTTCTACGAGGCCCACCTCCTCCGCGACCAGCCCCCACGTGACGAACCCCATGCACTCGCTGGTCCATACCACGGGTGCTGCACCCCCGCACCCATACTCGGTGTCACTGCCGGGCTGCATTCCCGGCCCTTCGTGCCAGTCCCTTCACTATCGTCACTAACCCCCATGAAAAATAGAGAGTCACACCACAGACTTTTTGGGCCGGGTCAACAGTATTTTTCATTGCACCCTTGCACCACCCCAACATCCTTCCTATACATTCCATGAGTCGAGCTACTCCTCATGAATCTCCTATAAACCCATTACCTAGATCCTTTTGCTAGGTTTATCCAGAAATGGTATCACTTGCGTAAGTCCCACACCAACCATTTCTAGGTCTCTCCTACCTAGTCATCCTGACCACATGACGTTAAACTGTCTGGCCCTTGTCCTATCCATATAATGTTAAACTATATCGAAATAGTCCTCTCTACCCGACTATAAACTGTAGTATTACTTATGTTCCAAATATAGGATTAGTTTTTCTCGAAAAGAGAGATGCCTTATGCTCGAAGAAAAAGATGCCTCATGTCATGTTTGCGGTGGCATAATTTCAAGAATGCTGGAATCCATTCAAACATTCCATCACTCCACCTCACGATTTGCGTGTTATTCAATCAGATCCTCACCCACTTCCATGTCTAAAGGGACCCCCTAATGGCCTGGTCCCATGCCGCATCGGCTCACCTACCGTTCTGGTCCAACGACCCCAAAAGACTTTAGGAAACACTTCGAGTCAGGTCCTGTGTTTTGAACACGGTCAGCAGTTGGCCCTCATTTGTCTGTCCCCGTTTCAGGTTAACGTGATATGGATGCTGTGTTTTGAATAAGGTCAACAGTTATCCTCCATTACCATGCCACCCTCATTGCATTCTTAATTTTGGGCATGTAATTCACACTTTTCATCTCCCTTTTTTCGGACTGATTCCAACGCCCTTGGAGTTATCCCTCTTGTGCACTTGCGCATAGGCATTGGCCCCCATTATATTCTTCAACCCACCAATGGGTTGGGATGCCCTTAGAGACATACATGAGGAAGACACCATGGAAATCCATCTCGGAGTAAGCCCCAACTTTTTGGGCCGCCCCCACGCGTAAGCCCCATCGCACTTCCCACAGACACACCTTTCACGACGTGATTGTCTGGTCCCTGCTGCATCTTGTTTCTCACACCGAGCATGCATCACATGAGATTAGATTAAGCATCGACCATGACATCCTCTTCTGGTCCTCCTCAGAGTGTAATAACTAATCCATTACCCTGGGCTGCCTCAGAGTGTAAGCCCAATTCCAATTCGAACTACGCGGACTTTGATTCCCCACCACAAGGATATGTAGGAATCCTCCAAGAGGATCAAGCCCAATCACCATCGGACCCCTAGGTCCACATTCACGTCGGTTCTCTGACAACCCTATTCGAACTACGTGGAATTTGATCCCTGTCTCCTAGGCAGGGTACATAGGAAGCCTCCCCGAGTTTCAAGCCCAACACCCGGTCGATCCGACCATCTTCACGTCAGTTCACCGCACCAACCCTAGGAAGCGTATAGCATTAGCCCCATACCAAACCGAACTACATGAATTCTGATTACTCTCACAAGGATATGTAGGAGGCCCATACCACAGGTTCGATTGAAATGCTCAAGTCATTATCTGTCCCCCCTAGATGAAAATAAACTCCAGAGTGCCTGGTTACGAGGCTTTACACCATTTCCGTCTCAATGAGTCCAGACTCCTTGGGGTCATTAATCCAACGAGGGATGGTAAAAATCAGGTAGAAATGATTCTGAACCCCTGCGTCTAGCTGACCATTGCCAACCAGGAGTAATCTATGGATACTATGCTTGGGTATAAACCAAAGATTCACGAACATATGAATATTTCTTAAATCTATAATAGAGTCCCAGAACATGCAATAATTCCCCCCAAAGGGTGTGTTGATCCCAAGTTCCAATCCTCTCGACCAATGTGAGTTCTTAAGCATCGCTGGTCAAACCACCCAGTGAATTCCTGCCTTTGGAAAGCAGGTCCATGTATTGCTGAATATGGAACCGTTGGGAGTTTCCAGGTGAAAACAGTGCAGCTTATATGAGCGAATAAACAGAACCCAATCTTCTCTAATCAGTCGTCAGGTGGCGCACATTTCTCCCCCAAGACCCCACCGTGTGCCGCGAGACTATCACTAAACTAGGCTACAACCGAGCCAGATCAATCTTTCCTTCCTATATCTACTCAGATACTGCTCAAATAGCCTCCATCTAAGATGGTGTCTCCCTGAGTATTGGAACCTCCACTCATGTCCTAGTTGATCTGGCCTCCACCATGTCGTTGGACCTATCCCTGTCGCACCCTACATTTGAGCAGTTTAGGATGGCTCTCAGCTCCCTATGTGACCTCTAACTGTGAGATCTGTGGCCTCATGTCTAGGTGGTGCCCTTTCTAAGCTCATTCCATCTGAGGTAAACACTACAACCCATTTTGTAGGTTTGTTAGACCCAATCCGACCCAAAATGGATCTGGAAGGGTCTGCCAAGCCCAAAACTATTATGGGAGGAACTACCTGGCCCATTGTTTCCTAGAAAGGATCCACACAGTCCAGTGTGGGCCTGCATGGGTTTCACCCGGCCCACACTGAACCTTCATGGAGTTTCGGGTCCCAAATATTTTTAATTTAATCAAAAATAATCAATTTCATTAATTTAATTTCATTTGAATATTAAATTAATTAAATACTAATTTATATTTTTTAAAATTTATTTCGGCATAATTAATTTATATAAGTGTTTAATTAAATTAAAAAAATAATTTAATTTTTGTTTTCAAAATTTATTTAATTAATGCAACCAGACGTTAAAATTTACTGAATTAATATAAGAGTGAAATTTAATTCAATAAAAATGCACTCAAAATTATTTTTAATGCATGTTTATTTTTTTATTATGTATTTATTTTTATATACACAGGTTAATGTGTATTGACTGATCATGAGACTTTGGACTATCCAATGCATTTTTGGTACATTTTAATTTAATTATTTGATTATTGAATTGTTCTGTAATAAGAAGTTAAATAAAATGTGGTCTTCTAGTCATCTTAGTGTCATTATATGTATAAGGGCCTACACATCCACTTGAGAGTTTTATTTTATACTCCCCAGTTCCCCTTGTCTGCGAGCAAGTATTTTTGTATAATGATAATATGAAGAGTGATGTATTTTAGGTCAATTTATAGGGACACACTAGATAAGAGTTGATGCATTGGATGTGCACATGCTGCAACTTGAGTAGCAAGTGACGCGACTCAAGGTATATTCTATAGGGTCTAAGTTGGTCCATTATTTACTCAATGGATCAACCATTAGAATTGGATCATGGCCATGTCTTTATTTTTTTTCAAGGTTTATTAATTTTTTGTATGTATAGTTAACTCATGATCATATAGAAATAATAAACATGCATGCAAGATAAAATGAACATGTGAAGTGATAGTTTTTTTTATTTATTGCTTTGTTAATTGTGATTGCAATCACATAGTATGTTCTAAGAAGATAGAAAATGATTTCTTACCTCACTCGAAGATAATGAATCCCTCAAATAAATATTTTGTCATCACCACCTTCCATCATTCAAATTTGAACAAAACTGTGTGTTTGCGGTGTCGATCATGCAATAGCTAAGGGTGCCTCTTCCTATGAGGGGGTTCTTATGAGAGTTGTGGGTGGAATTAACTAAAGTGGTAATAATGATTCTACAAATATGACATTCTATCATTTTGAGTAAATTGTTGAGTTAATCATGTTATGATTTTAGAATCTTGGACTTTACTCAATAGATCATGGAACTGCGAGTTAAGGTGTCAGGTAGTCAAAAGCCATGCTTAAACCCTCTAAGTTGTGGTGTAGCCATGGCTTGTAGACTATGAGTGGAAGTTCAAGGATCCTTTCTACTAGAACACTCAAGTGATAGAGTATTCCTATTCTGGCACAGAGGGTTCTTATAATTCTATAAAATAGTGGGAGACATTTAATGATTTAATTAATTAATTAATCGAAATGTCTAAACCAGTAACAATGATAAAAAGTACATATCTACTAATATTTATTTTTGTATAAAATGGAAATTTATATGACAGTATTTTTTTTATAAATAATGGAAAAATTAAATGTCCACACCAGAACAAGTATTCAAGAAAAGTATGGGATCTTTCATATAGAACTATAATATAAGAAACTCATGGTGCTAGTGTCCCTAACACATGTTATGTCACCTCAAGAAGTGACGATGTGATATTGATTACAGGAGACTCATGTATAGGGAATAATATTATTATGTAATTATGTGATCATCAATGTCTATTTTTATATGTGGTCACTAAATCAGGACATCGGTGTTATAACATGTAGTCTCGTCTCCGAGAATTTTTCTAGGAGAAAGTGAAGCAATGATATGAATTGGTATTGGTTATGCTGGATCTGTGCAATTTTTAAGGTGTGTTATGATCATTCAATATATCCAACTCTAGTATCATTTTCACCTCTTTACTCAAGACTCATTTTATGTTAAAAAATGAACATGTATTGGGTAAACACATCATTACCTATTTAGGTAAATAGTTTCCAAGAAAATAAGAATATCCAAGGAAGATTTATCTTAAGTTCTTATGGTGAAAAAATTGGAAGACAAGATGAAAAGGACAATGGAAAGTTACATTAAAAGAACATTCTTAACTCTCTTCAATGATTGAGGTATTAACAGGATGTTATTGACTTTGAATATTATAAAATAATACTATGGATGTTTAATAACATTAAACATAATTACATAAGCAATTACCTGTTTCTTCTTAAGGAACATTCTTCAATGTAAAATTTTTGTTTTACTTATTGGGTATTCAATAAAATATGATTATCAAATTGTTTCATTGATATATAATAACCCTGTAAGTATATAAATATCACTAAAAGTTAGGTTTATTTCTCAATTGGATGAGAAAGGGTGATACTTAGGCATGTGGTGAGAAGTAAAATACTTATTTATTGCTAATTGTTTTATTCTAGTCAAACAAGTATTTGAGTATAACAAAAAAATTAACCCATTTTTCCCTTTGGAGATAATGATAAATTATTCCATGTTCAAGAATGAATGTTTTTTTGATGTATCATACTCAAGAAATAGTTTAGTGATACATGAATCATGGGAAATAAGTGATGAATATTAAAATTTATGACTTTTACCCATTTTTGGAAAGATAATTCTTTGTCAAAAAAAAAATAAAGTGGATATCAAGAATAAACTCAGTATGGTATTTATTCTTGGCATACCCAAACACATTTGGTATAATTGATGACTTTTGTTTGGACAAAGAAACCATTAGAAATAAAGGTAAACCAAAAATTATTCAGAATCAGTTCTTCAAGAGAGTGTGAAATATTTCATGAATAATCTAGATATATATATATAAATCATAAGAATCCTTTATGTAATTAATTAATGGTTATGTGAAGTATATGCATGGTCTGAGGATATGAGTTGCTTCGTGCCGGCATGCCGAAGAATATCTTGACTATGAAATCATCGATCATGATAATGTAGCGTGGATTAATTCCTAAAAACACATTACTTTATCTACATCATGAAATTATTGTTAATAACAAGGTTTGATGATGAATTCTTACAAGTAAATATTGATCAACAAAATCTATCAATGAGTAATTCCTAATTACAAATTTCATACATGAGAGATATGATATAAGGAGTATTGATGTTGAAAATTGTAGAATCTTCCATTATGCTTCACAATTTTCTTTTCAAATAATAGTGATACCCCATAAACATATGCCAAATATATTAAAAAATGGATATCATAAGAGTTGTATTATGATAGTCATCTATTATATCATAAAAACATGTGTTTAAATGCAAAGAGATTGTTAAGACATAAACAAACTTTCATCAACAAAAAACATGCTGTGAATCTATTATAATTAACCTAATGATTGCTTAGGAAATTACACAAATATATATGATAGAAAAGATATAATCAAGTTGTAGACTGTATTTATATTAAATGTTGAACATATATTATGAGACAGTGGGAGAAATATTGACTTTGGTTTAGTCAATAATTATGATTCACCTATTATTGGAATAGTAACTAGTTCCACAAGTTAATGTGGAACAAGAATGTTCTCGAGACACATACTGCATAAGAAGGATAAATCCCTACTGATGGTTTTTATTTTCACCATTTCCATTGATCTATTATTCATTACAATTAATATTTCCTCCAAGTAAGCAGTGTATTGAAATTATCTAATATTGAAAAGACCAATTAAAATTCAATAATGGATTCCTTTTATAAATGTGAAAGGGTATTTTTATTTTGAATAATGCAGTGGGTATTGATGTGATATGATACATGGATGGTACCAAAACAGTACCAACAAGGATCAATGTGTAATACCATATCTATATTCCTAAATCCATTAGAATTTTACATGTCATAGATAATTTCAATGATCATATTATTTGGGATTGGATGTCATGGCCATAAATCATGGAAGGTGTCTACACAACACAACCAGAAAGTGATGGTCATGTCACAAAATGATAATAGTGGTTGTAAGATAGTGATATGTGGGGTAGGATTGAAGTAATCAATGAGATAATATACTATACGTTTGAAAAAAAATATTTCCATTTGTCTACTAGAGGTTAGTGGGAGCACTAAGGTTTTCCGTGTAAATTATGTTTAGTAACATATGGAAAACATATTGGTCTTCAAGTTAGTTAAGGCCATGATGAAATTTATTCTCCAGTGATTGAATTAATGTTGAAATCAAAGTTTTAGGGAAGAATATATACTTAGGTGGATCTATTGGCCAATTGAACCTAGTCAATCATAAATATATTTACATGGTATTGAAAAAAATCAAGACAAAACAATTTAGGAGATAAAAATTTTCAAGTGTTAGATGGCATTATTTCTGCATGTTGACATGTCTAAGACATGGTTGGAGATTAACACGGTGAGTTGAAATATGCATGCCAAAGTGATGGATGAATCACATATTCCATAATATTTAAAAGAACTAATATTTCCATGATATAATTTATAGTGGGAAAATATTAGCAATACCCAGGAGCACTACAAGTGAAGCATTCAGAACTATCAAATGTATGTTGTAATGTACAAATGATACATAACTAGTAAGAGAAAAAAAGATCCTATTATTTAGGAGACATAATATAGTTTTTCGTAAGATCCATGTTATTGGATATCGTAGTAAGGATGAGGTGATGAGTGATTTTAGATCATAAAATCTAGTGGTATCCATACTTATAAATACTGAGTATATTGTAGTTTCTAAGAAACCTAAGAACCAGTTAAATGCAACGATTTATTCTAGTTCATGGAATCTCACCTAGTATGAAAATAATTATCATAATGAAATAATATTATATCCATAATATCCATGACGTAATGTTATGATAGTGGAAAAGATAGATATACTCTGTGATACCATCCCTTGAGTTGTTTTAATCATGGAGATGAGGTTTCTATAGTAGAGATTCCACAATGTGGAATTGTGGTAGGCCTAGAAGCTAAATATATTACTAATTAGAAACATGATCTTAATCATATGAGAGATAACAAGGTTGGTGAGAATGTTATATATAGTGAAAGATAGACTGTTGAAATAGTTGGTTCCCTAAATCCAACTATATAATGCTTTTGATTATGACATCATGTATATAGATAGTTATACAGGATATATTATTACCATTATAGTATATAATTTTATGGGTCTACTATTTAATGGTAATTTCCATAGATTAATTTTCCAATCAAAAGATTATAGAAGATCCCAAGATATTATCAGAACCTCAAGATTCTATGACATTAATCTTAAATAAAGGTCATATGGTTTAGATACATCTTACTGACTGGACATAGTATATATTTGACTATTAGATGTTGGGGGTTCATAAGCATTGATAATTCTTCTCATTATGTTTTCACTTTGTGATATCTAGTAGTGAGATCATAAGGATATACCCCCCAATAGGAACACCATATGATTTGGGTGTCACTGGATGTTCCTATCGATGACCATGTGTAATAGTCTCCTATATTGATACAATTTCCAATGTGTGCCATTTTATCACATACATTGATTCAAGGAAAAGACCTTGATATTGAAATCATGTAAAGGTAGTGTTTTTTGGGTGCATCATTGGTTTCATGACATTGGTTTAATGGTCAATAAAGGATTTTTCATATCCAGGTTAAACAAGTAATATATCCTAGTCCATGTTGATCAGGATGGTAGTAACTTCATAATACCATGGACATGGATGTCCAGGGTAAGTCAATCCAGTTAGATAAATAAGAAAAAAAATAAAGAAAAGGGAAATGAAATTGTTGTTTATCCTACTTTATGAGATATTTAAATACAAGGACATTATATTACACAATGTGTGTTCATAGGTTGGTTGTCATGGATGTGAAAATCCTTATCTCTTGAGGGGAAATTATGGGTTGTTGGATCTCTCTCTTAGTATACAAATTGTATTAAATACTATCTAGATAAGGTCCTAGATAGTCACACACAATAGTGTATTCATGAATATTCCATATTCAATTGAATAGTTATATCAAGCATGGTGGGCCACCCCATTGGGGTCTTGTATTTTTCCAATGAGATACGATCACCAATGAAATAAATAAATTAATATTATTCACATTAATAATATTGTGTATTAAATTTATTTATTAAGTGTATTTAAATGTTTTATGTAAATAACTGAAAAATATTATTTGAAAGAAAATTAAAATATTCAAGGTTTAATTAATATTTGTGGGACCAATGAGTCTATTTAATGACTCATTTATTATAATTTAATATACTTAATATATTACATGAAAGTGATAATAAAATTAATGACTCTATTTAGTAGTCATAACATGTTGTTTATCGTGCATTCATTATTTGGGGGGTGAAGAGTCAATTCCAGGTAATTTAATTACAAAATCTATATAAATGAGGATAACTTCCCACCAGGGGCTATTCATCAGATTTATCTCTCTTATAATCTCTCCTATTCTCTAGAGAGAGAGAGGATCTAGATTTAGGTGCTCGGATCTATTTCTCGCATAGGAATTGAAAGAAAGGAGATGTGGTGACCATCGAAGCGTTGAAGGCATTGTCGGATCTCCACGCTAGCACCTGGAATTTGACGATCATTACTCTTTTAGTTTATTGAATCACATGTGGAAGATCTAGAGGAATTAATATTTGGAATCTTCGGGAATTTACAAGTAATAACAAGAAGACATGTTTTGGGTCTTTGAATCTAAACCAGTTATTTTAGAGTTTTAATTTTTCAATTAAAAAACTTCATGCAAGAACATTGGATTAAACATGGTAGCATTTCACCGATGTCAATGAGTTCATGTTGATCATCAGTGAAAATTATTAAAATCTCATCTTTTAGGGCTTTTGTTGTGTTCCTAGTAACTTTAGGAAGTGGAGAGAGGTCCTCTACAATGGATGATGACGGCGATGGGGAGGACCTCATTGATGATTAATTGTGGAAGAGCAGGGAGTACCTTTAGTGTTTCTGATGATAGTGGCAGGGAGGGAATTCACAATTTATAAAGATAAAGATCGATAAGACCTCTATTCCAATGGATGAAAGTGATGGGATATCTTCCATAGTTTCTACTGATTGTGATGGGGAGGACCACTATTTTAGTTGGTGGTAGTGCGGGGAGGACCTCTATAGTTGGTGCTGATGGAAAGGGGGAGGACCTCCGTCTCAGGTGATGGTAGTGCAAGGAGGACCTCTACAATTTCTACGGATGGTGATGAGTAGGACCTTCATGCTTGGAGATGGTAGTAATGGGAGGACCTCTGTAATTGTTGTTGCTGGTGATTGGGAGGACCTTTTTGCTGAGTGATTCCAGTGTGGTGAGGGCCTCTACAGTTGATGACAATGTTAATAGGGGGACCTCTATGCCTGATGGTGGTATTGAAGAGAGGAACTTAGTACCTATTGTCATCATAATGGAATGGTCCATAATGGCTAGGGGAGGGGAGTGATATGTCTAAGTATGGGGGTTTCCTTTTTTCATCAGATGAGGGTTGCAGAGTCATCATGGAGCTGATGGAGTTGGGGGGGTTGTGCCACCCTTCATGGACCATGAGGGCAGTAGTGTCGGTGAGGAGCCGATGAAGTCTTAGGTGGTTTACCATTGCACATCCCATGAGGGTGGATATTTTAGTGAAGATCCTATGTGGTTGGGGTGGTTTTCTTATACATGTACCATGAGCGTCTTAGTGTCAGTGAGGAGCAGATGGAGTTAGGGGAGGTTTCCCCCTGCAAATCCCATGAGGGAAGTAGTGTTGGGTAGTGTCGGCGAGGAGATGATTGAGTCATCAGTGGATTCCCCCTGAATGTCCTACGAGGGAAGTAGTGTCAGTGAGGAGCCAACAAAGTCTGGGGTGGATTCCCCCTAAACAGACCATGAAGGAGGTGGTGTCATTGAGAAGCGATGGTGTTGGAGGAGGATTCCCCCGACATGGATCATGAGGGAGGCAATGTCGGGGAGGAGCGTATATTGTCAGTGCTGGTTTCCTCTATATATCCCATGAGGGAAGAGATTTTTGCATGGATTGGAAAGAGTCGACTATGGTTTCCAACTACGTGTCCCATGAGGGAGATGGTTTCGATGATGATCCAATGGTGTTGGGGGTGGTTTCCCCCTACACAACCCATGAGGGTGGTGTTTTCAGTGTGTTAATAATGGAGTCGAGGGTGGTTTCCCCCTCTACAGACCATGAGGGTGGCGATGTTGGCAAGGAGTTTATGGACTTGGGGGTGGATTTCCCATGCTCTTTCCTTGAGGGAATCAGTGATGGAGAATAGGTGATGACCCCTAGTCATTACTCACCTGATGGTACTTATCCTCTCTCATATTATGAAGAGTGGATTCACAATGGTGATGCCTTAATTTTCTTGAGATTTTTTATCCTCTAACGGTTGAAGGAGAATAGATTTGAGTTAGGTTCACCATTTATGATTCTAAAAATTTAATTGGGGCGTGTCATCCTCACATGTTGTCATCCACTGGAATCACATTGTTTCCCCGCATTCCCACTTTCTAAAGGTGGGCGTCATGTACCACTTTCTCAGTGATGTCTTATCCTTGATTGAACCGGGATGATGGGATGTCATGTCCTCCTTCCATGGATATCTATTTGGAACTCATCACTTAGTCTAGTATACCTCATTGATTAATACATGTTCATGAAACCCATTCCCAATGTAATATCTTTGTGGACTCTGATTAATTCCATTGCTTATGTCTATACATTCCATGAGATGTTGATAGGGTAGCAACTTTGGTTAGCGGAGTAGTCATGTTGGGAATCAAAGGAATTCCAGGATGATGGAATGTTGGTAACATGTATTCTCCCCCATAAGAGGGTTTATCAATGCCACAAAACCCAGGAAATCCTGTGGTGATCACAAGGTATCTTATTCCATAGGCAGGGCCTTATAGGTTATCCTTAGGCATCAAATATTTATTAAAGGGTAGGATGTGATTTTAACATCTTATGGAGATGAGATAGGGTTGATCAAGATGTCCCATAGACATGGATTGGAGAGGTGAATCCCTATAAGGAAATACCTAGAAGGTTTACTGGAAGAATGGGTCAGAACACCCTTAGATATGAACCATGGATGGTGTTACCCATAAAGAGAATGTGTAACACCATGAAGGATGATTTGGACACTACTGGAGGTGGATCAGATAGGGTTCACCACTATGAGGGGTACCCATGGTTTAGCATTAGTTGGGATGGATCCTTTAGGAGGAATCCTATGTACTATGTTTAGAAGATAAGGATCAAAACCCACATCATTAAAGAGGGTATAGTGTCGGGATTATACATGGTTATCTTCCTTTTTTTAAGAGAATTCTTCTTCATCCGATGATATGTGATGTGGAGCTTGAACCTCAAGTAGGTTTACAATCTTAGTTGGTTGGGAATCATTGTACATGTTGTTATGAAAAGGTTAATGGGGATTATTCATGGAAGATTCCAATATTATTGGGTATTATGAATAGAAGTGTCCCATCACGAGGTGAAGAGTGGGGATTACTCTAGGAGGGATTCCAAAATAATTGAGGAGGACAAGGGTCAAGAACGTATAGGAATGTGGTGGCTTTGGGAGAATCCGAGTGGGTGATGGATGGTGGGTGATGGATGAAAACACCATATAGAGGTGGATCAGGGGGATGTATCCCATAAAGGGAAGGGGTCACATCATGATGGGATGCCCCTAGAAGGGAGTGACTGGGTTTACCTACTGTATGAATCATAATTCCTTATAAAAGAGGACCTAGGGAGTTGTGTCCTAAAAAGGGATGATGTCACACCATGATGTGGGTACTTCCCTAGGAGAGAGTACCAACGTTTACCACTTCCTAATAGTTAACCTCAATAGGCACCTACATAACCTTTCAAGGGGTCCGTGATAAAATTCCACATAGTTTGAGAGTCCCACGTAGATTAACATCATGCGGTGAGGCCTATAGAGACACATTTTAACATCATATGATAAGGTTGATGCATGGTACAATTTAACATCAAATGATTAGGATGATGTTAAATGACATGAAAAAGGTGAAATGCATGGATTATTGGTCTTGAACCTCAATGATATTTCATAAGTACCACAGTTAGTTGGAGATCAAAGTAAATGTAGTTAGAAAAGGGAGTTAGGGATTACACCTGAGGAGGAGGCCAAGGTGCCACTATGGAGCAGCAATTGTGTGAATGGGGCTTACACCAAGAAGATGCCTGAGTGCCACTATAGAAAGAAAGTGGTGTGAAAGGGTATTACACATGGGAGATGTCTAGGTAACACTATGGTGTGGAAATGGTGTGAATGTGGATTACACAAGGAAGCTTCCTAAGTGCCTCTATAGAGCTACAATGCTATGAATGGGGATTACTCATGGAATTTTCTCATGTCCTACAAAAGAGTGATAATGGTGTGAATTTATCTTATGCATGGAAGTTTCTCATGTGCACTTTGAAGTGAAAATGGTGCCAATAGAGAATACACATGGGATTTTCCCATAGTTTCATCCTCATATCTGTCTATGAGGATATCTCATGTGCATTTGATGAGTTAATGATTCAATTTAACATTATGAGAATGGATGAGGTGTAATGAGATGTTGAATGGAATCTACCCATTCATACTTCTCCTTATCATTCCATTAGGGAATCCCAACTCATTGGTGGGTCAAGGTACATGATAAGGGATTAAACCATACTAGGAGGACCATGCTTGTTGTTTGGAGTTCGGATCCTGATAACAGAATGAGGCATCTTATTCATGGCACATAAGGCATCTCATGTGTGACAGAGGAGGCATCCAATTCTTCAATGATAGGGTATGATACATTTTAATGTCATGTAGTGGGGACTACTATGATCTAAGACACCTAAAAATGGATGGTGCGGGACTTACATAAGGGATATCCTTTTGGTTCAACATGGTATAGTATTCAAGTTATGGGGCTTGATGAGATTCTTGAAGAATGGTTCAACTTAAGGTTCTCATGGAATTTAAGAAGATAACATCAACTCAACACATGGGAAAGGGTCCAAGAGGAATATACAGAATCTAGGTGTTTCAAGGAGTGGGGATGAGTACCTCGAATCATGGTATTCTAGGGGTGAAAGATGAGGCCACAAAAGCATGAAAGCAAACATGTCGTCAACATGGCTCAAAATATTTGTGGTGTGACTATTAATTTTTCATGACCATTAGTAAAGGTAGAAAAAGGACCAGGCCATAGGATTGAGACTGAATCCCTGCAGTAATCCTAAGATTGGTTTAGGGGTGCATCCCCTGCGGTATAGAACTACAGGTGCATTCTTGGACACTTTTTCATTTAAGAATGGGTAGTGTGGTACTGGTGTACACAAGAACATTCACCATAGTGTTGTTTAATTCATATTTGGATTCTTGCATTAAATATAAATTTTTCATGCAAGAGGGGGATTTACGCACACCTTCCTTTGGTAAAAAAGATGTTGGGTGAGGATCAACCAAATCTGGGCCAACTTAGAGGAGGAACCATATGGAACATGTCATGCAAGATCATAAACCTCAAAGGATCCATTCTTCTACGATATCATGGAAAATAATTATTACACATATCAGAGTGGAATCTAACCTCTAGAGCATCACCATGAATAAACTAGGTTACCCTTCAGTATATAGGTTCAAAATTGCATGTCGGTGTGAAAGTTTTCGGGCACAGAAACAAGACTGATGACATCCCATTGAGCATGTAAGAACTTTACATGTAGATTTAACTTTTCTACACATATTTAGGACTACATGTGATCATTGTACATTGATTTGTTTGGGTGTCTGCAGTATATTATTCCCTTTGACATAACATTAGGCACATAAGAGATTTACACCTAGAATGAGTTTGCGTGCAAGATTCCATTCTTGTGCACACAACTTCTTTCTAGTGTGAAAAACCATACTTTTAACAAAAATAGTCCTCAATGGAAATTTTTGATAGTATGAATTTGAATGACCATAAAATAGTATCTTTAACTCTATTCAGGCTCTACGACCTATCTAATCGAACATGTGAATCGTGCAACACTCATGGAACAAGTTTGGAAGAATTCAGTTAATCATTTGAAAACATTTTTTTCAAAGAATAACAAAAATACTTGATTGAATATATAACACATATATTTTATTAATTTCATTCACTTATTATAATTAATTTTATTTATTATTATTATATACCTTTTGAAAATAAGAAAAATTCATTTATATTAAATTGACTCTTATATTCATTTCTAATAAATTGATTACAAACAAATTTATTTTATTTTTTTGTAAACATTATATTTTCATAAGTTAGGTACTCCTGTTCATAACCACTGATTTAATGTCTAGGTTATATCATATTATATTAAATAATATTAGTAGTATTTTTGTAAAACTTGGTCTAGCATATAACTCAAGCCATCAATGATATTCATTTTTGCATGAAACACATGCTAACTTAGTATAGCCTGCACTGCAAGCTATATCATATATTGAATTTATTTTAAATAGTAATTATATTTCAAATTATTGGGATATTGTATTCCCTTATGATCATGGTGTTGCATGTTATACATGATATCGAATAAAATGTTCTTATTTAATAATTTTTGGGTGTTACATTCTCCCCACCATTATTAAATTACATTCTCACAATTTAAACTTGACCTTGTTAATAAATTGATTGATATTTCCTATTTCTAAATACTACACCATGAGAAGGGTTCATAAAAAATACACTAGAAATGAGATAATGTTATTTTGAAAGGTCATATAGACTAACATATAACGAGGTCTCTATGTAGGATAACATTAGTGGAAAGTGGATATAGGTGCATCAAAGAAAAACCTAAATACTTATATGGGGTGTTGAGGTCATCAATCTCAAAAAATTTAATGGACAATGGAATGTTGATGGCCTAAAATACATAAATCTATGATGATTTAAAAAACCATATGATTAAAAAAATTAAGGTATAGTGACAACAATTGTTCTGATCATTTTCTTAATGTGGAGTAACTCTATTACTTCCTAAGAATATAAGGAAATATAATTACATAGCATATTTATATAAACACAATTTCATTATTTTTTTATGTTTATATCGGTTTCAAATTTATCCATTACATCATGAAATGGATATCATGAAATAAATTTTATTCTAGAAGCCCTAATATAGTCTTTTAATAGATCATAAGGCCCATAAAATAGTGATAAGTCTTTAAATTTCTCTCTTAATCTTATTCAAATCCAATATGGTTAGTACATTAATCTCTAAACCTCAATATTGATACCATTGGTTCATCATTAACATTTATTTATCAAATTGTTTTACTATAAACAAGAACATATTAACTAGGAAATTATGTTGGTTAGTAGTTGGTAAGAAACCCTTATCATCCATTGGTCATGGGTTCAAGTACCATGGTCTTTCTTAAGTTGATGGGTTGTCACCAATAATATATCTTGTCTTTTTACAAAAAAAAATATAATTTCCAAAATTAATATGATGGAAATCCTTGAAATAAGGTTAATCACTAAATAGCCTTTTAACTAGGGTTTTTAATACAACATCTATGAAAAAATAATTCACCTATTTCATTTCCACATAGGTCCATCCGTGATCTATGGCTTATCGTAGGTCACTCATTGTCATTATCTATTTAAATCCTTCATAATTTTTTATAAAAAAAATTTTGAATTATAATAAGTGTATCTCATGGGAGTTTCAAACCAACTGCATATTAAGGGTCAATTTGATGTACTAGGTTACACATCAGTCAGGTCCAATGAACATTTTCCTAGTTGTTACAACTAGGTACATTTTTTCTAGAACAACGTCCATTATTAGTATCTAGAAAGAGATGTATTTCTAGGAAGACCCATATAATCATGACCATACCAAAATTATAGGATGTTTTTATATACTTATCCTCAAATTATATCTTATGGTTTTGTCCCCAAATCTATTTTTTCTTAAATCTAGTTTCCACGGTTTCTACGTAACATCATTTGATACCAACTATAGTGACCCAAACTTAGAATCCTAGTGTTGATACCTATTACCATTACATTGGAATGATTACAAGGAATAAAAAAACAAAGGACTTAAGAGTTTAGTATTCTTGGTAAACCAGATATATACATGAGTCATTAATTATAGTTTCATACACTTATTACAACATAATGTTTTTATTTTGAGGATAAATTTATTCCATTAGGTGTATCCTTGCATATCTATCCTAGTACAAATTATAGAGTATTTGGGAAAGGAAACAACATAAGAGTGATATCAAATTCTCAATGGGGATCACGTATAGTGGGATCAATAATGAATCAACGAAAATAGTCAATATGTTAGGGTAAATAATTAAACAAACATTTCATACAAAAATATACTAAATGGATAAAAAATTATGGAAAGGTAATAACCAAAAACACATTCTATTAAAATTAATAGATATGTATTAATCAATATGTAAATGGAAATAACTGAAACACATAACATTTAATCAAATAACTGAGAATGAAATGCATCCACATGTATATTTATGCAAAATCTCTAGGATAAAAAACAACTAAATCAAAATGAATGAAATTATTAATTATTGGTTGTCATATCCAATATTGGAAATTCAATTCCCAAGATGTTTTAAAAATATAGGTAGAAACCCATTTCAATTTCACAACATATTTGTCTCATGAGAAATCATAAATACATTGATAGGATATATAAAACTGGCCCCACACATCATCTTATGTCCAAATCATTCCTCATATCGAATAATCAATTTAATTAATAGAAATTATTCCTTGTCAAATATCAATATTGAATAAATAATATGGATATATAAACATTTCCATAGATAATAAAATAACTATTAGAGTCAACACCATATTTATAAATGATATATTTATTAGGAAATAAATATATCCATGATAAATGAAATGGATAATTATCTAAAATTCAATGTTCAATGATCATTAGAAATTGAATATTTTAAGGTGACTTACAAAGGAAACAAGGAAGTGAATTTTAATTCTATATTTGTTAAAATAAATAAATGACCATCTATATTAAGAATAAGGATGGAAGCAGTACAAAATTTCCTAACTGGTGTAAAAATAAAGATTTTTTCCATTGATGAATGGAATACTCTAAAAACACCTTTTAAAAACATTCTTGAGGAAAATATTTTTTTTGGAATTAAAAAAAAAACCATTTCTTTGAAAATAAAATTTAAAAGCATATTTTTTTTTGTAAAGGGTGAAAATGAATTTGATAAATCATTTTGAAAATTTTAATATATTTTTGAAAATATTTTAATAAAACAATTTTTTAGAAAAAGACAGGGTCTCTGACTAAATAGACAAATGATGTCAGGTTTTCTAGAAAACAAATTATAATACATTCTTAGTACCAACGAGTAGAAAAATGGTAATATTACTTGAAGAATTTCATGAATTTCCAAAAGAGAATAAAAATAAATTATTTATTAAATAATGATCCAATAATTTCATATTATGTAAATTCAAGTGTAATCAATCCCGAACAAATAGAGATTGTAAAGTAAACCCTTAAATTGACCATAAAATTATTATGAGGATCAATAAATAGATAGACTATATGTATCAAATGTAAATCAATATAAAAAAACATAAATAAAAAAATATATAGTAAAATTGATTTCTCACATTACATAAAAAATTAATTAAAACAAGGAAGTAATATAACCTAAAGAATGAAAATTGGGTTAGGAAATTCTTTTCCACTTGGTAATGGTTAATTCGAATCCCCTTAGATAAAATATTTCAAATTAAAAATAAAAATATTATGATGAATGAATTAATAATTATATTAAATTCCAAAGTGGAATAATGTAAACCATATATAATTAATTAGGTTCACAACAATAAATTATGTCTCAAAGAATGGAAATTGAGATGAAGTCCCTTACTACTTAGTAACATTTGAATGACAAACCCTATGAAAGAGATAACTTAAAAAGAAACATTAAATACAATAAATATAAAATAATTAATTATAGAATATACCAAAAGGGTAAGTGTATACACCATAAAAAATCTGCATGTGGTGAAAATGGCGTATGACTCACAGAAAGAAAAGTGAGAGAAGAGTCCCTTTCCATCAGATTACATTTAGTGGAATGTCCTTTAACATCATTTATAATGGTTTTAAACATGTTAATAACTTATTAAAGGACCATATTAATTTTTATTATTCCATTTATGATCTTCTAACATTTTACTTTTACTTGTTTTTTAAAAATCTTTCTTTATTTTCATTATTTCTGATTTTAATTACTTAGTTTCCCAGGTACATTTTTACTTGATACTTATTGTTCATATCATGGTTTCATCATCTCCATAATATATACTATTATTTAAAAATAATATATATATTAATTATACATTTATTTATAATACTCTATAATTTTTGGAGACAATAAATTAAATTCACTATTTAGGGAGATGGTAGGTCATACATACACATGAACACTACATCAATTTCTTTGTCATATTTTAAAAGAATGAAAAGTAAATGATATATATATATATATAAATTATAATTAAATTATGATATTTATATTATATATTTCAAATTATTTTACTAAAAACATACCCTAAAAAATTCCATGTATATCATGAACGAATCAAATCACTTTGAGGAGGCGGTGGTCTACACGTCCACAAATGATGTTATCGTATCCCCACAAAATGGAACCCATGAAGGTATGTGTTATATAATAATTGAAGATGTATAAATAAATTATAAATATCATATATATATAATATAAATAGTGTTTCCATCATATATTCAAACCATGAGATGTGGTAAAGGAAAAAAATGAACGACATCATTTTGTACGGCGACAGTTCACCGTACATATAAATGGTACGTTTTTTACCCATCAGATGGAAGTGTGTGTAATTTTAGATTGAAACCATATAATAACAACATATAAAAATATTTTTAATAATTATTTTGTTATATAAGAATGGAATAATATTATTTGAGGGTGGATAATAATAATAATAACAAAGAAATTGAGAAAGGATGCTGACTCGTTTTTGGGTAACTCTATTAGGTTTGCAACAAAGGGGTTCCTTGGATGGATTTATTCTAAAAGGGTGGATTATATGATGTGGGTATGGATATTGGGATATAATTTGAGCATATTTTGGGCTTGAATATATTTTTGAGATGTTTTAATAAGTGTTAAGGTTGAGTACCCCTTTATAGTGGAAGAGGAGTGACATTCTTGTAATGTTTGAAAAGGTATTTCCACCCACATTTTTCCTATGAAAAGTTCTCCAATAATGGTCCAAATTCAATCCAATGGAGGATATGGTCTATATATAAAAATAAAATCTATTTTTGATAACTTTATAGGTTATTTTGGCCCTTAATCCTTTGATTTAGTCCCATGTTAGGTTAATTTTTCTGTTAATAATCTTAATTAATTTTAATCCCATTTAATAATTTTTTTTGTAAAAAACTAATTTGACCATATTATAAAATATAAATTATTCTGATGAAAACTATGGATTTCTTTTTTCAAATTATAATTATAGAAGCTATAAAAATATATTATAATTTAATCTCGCAGATTGAAAAAAAACTGATTTTTAAAGAAAAAATGTTCTAATGTTTGATAAGTTTTTTTATCAAATTTAAAAGTTAAATTGATTAAAATGATTTAAATATGATAAATTGATATATAATTTATTTAATGTGACTTTAAAATAAATTTAAAATATAATTTTTCCTTATAAATAAATTAGACTAAAATTCAGTTTTGAATTAAAATTCAATATTTTTTCACTATTCATCAAAAAATGACACTCCTCATAAAAATTCCAAATATTTTCCCATAGATAATTTCAACAGTCATTTATCAAAAAAGAATTTAATTTTTTCTTATAAAATATTTAAATGTTTTAAAATTGGATATAAAATTTTTTCTCCATTAAAAGGAAATAAAGTTTCCTTTTTTTAATATAATCTTCAATTATAACAAAGGATTTATTCCTATCTTATTCCATAAAATCTATTGGATTAATATCAAAAATATTTTATTGAATATATAACATAAATATTTAATTAATATCACTCACTAATTTTAAATAATTTAATTTATTAGGATAAAACATCATTGTGTGCATAAAAACATTTCCATTATATTCAATTGTTTCTTATATTAACTTATTATAAATTGATTACCAATGAATTCATTATAAATTTGTGTAAACCAAATATTTTCATAATTTAGTTATTCCTATTAATAGAAACTAATTTAATTTCTTTGATATATCTTATTATATTAAATATTATTAGTTGTATTCGAAAAAACTCAGCCTTGTGTTTAACACACGTCATCGATGAAATTCGTTGCATGTGACACATGCTGACTCAGTATAACATTCATTAAAACTTATATCATAGATTGAATTTATTTAAAATAGTAATTATATTGCTGTGTCTTGGGATATTATAATCCCTTACACTCTTGGTGTTGCGTTCCATACATGCTATCGAATACAATGTTCTTAATTTAGAATTTTTCATAATTTCATTAGGGGGATATTATGTAGAGCCATATTTGTCGAATAATATGGAAATTCAAGTATAGGTTCCATTTGGAGATGAAAAAACTCATTATATACACACAATAAAAGGTCTATAGTAATCCTATATATTCAATGCATAATGTTTGATTTTTGAAAGAATATGATCAAGATGGATAATAGAAGAATTTTAGACATAGAATTACCATAAATTAGTTGATATGGTTCCCTTGGAATGGGTGGAACTGAATGTGGAATTGTGGCTATTTTTTGAACATGGGGGGACAGAAATGTATCCTTATATAGTAGTAATTAATCCATACACAACGCTTATATTTTCATGCTGGCTCAAAAAATTATGGTGTAGAATGGAGAAAGTTGTATTTTACCCAGATATTTTATGGAGTGTCACACTATTTTTGGGAACCCTTTTATGGATTTGTCTCTTGGGTAAGAAAATTTTGCTTTGTATTCAAGGATAGTGTAAGCAATTTGAATTCATCATGGATAGACTATATGTTATGTAGTTTAACATAATGTGAAAAAGACTTGCATGTACTGTACTTTAATTCCATACACCATGGACTTGGATGTCGTTATCCAAAAATGGATAAATTTTACCATAAAATAGGTCTATAGATATATAAAAACATGTTAGAAGCCTTTTTTTTTGATGGTTTATAAAGCACAACAACATTTTTTAGTCTCTATGTGAAGGATGAAATATCTAACTAAAAAGAGAAGATGGGTTGAGGTTTTAGTGATTTTTTGGTTGGCTCTGAGATAAAGGATATAGGAGTCAAAAAAATTCCTATAGAAATAGGAATCAATACATACACAGTTCATGTTTTATGTTCCATATGTTGATCAAGCTCAACCATAATGGGGGAAATTCCTATGTAGGATTATAAGTGAAGAACTTGATGATAAAGTCTCAAACTGATATTTAAGTCATACATAAGATAGAGAATTTATACTAGGGGTGTATACATATAATATCTTATAAATTTTATGAAATTTTACCAATATATACATAGTTTTTTATGTTTCTTATTACATGGATCAAGCTCATGAAAAGGGGAAGAAAACAGAGCTTCACCTTATTATCTTACCTCCATGAAGATAAAATACTGCTCAAGAGGCATAAAAATTGTTGTAAAAGAAAGAATTATATTTTTTAGAATTTTTTCCCCATTAAATGGGATACAAGAATTACTACATATCCTCTGATATGAGGAATCAATCTATTCCTATTTCTTGAGGGAAATACCCCAGATAAATCATGCTCATATGCTAAGAAAATAGGAATTTTTTTCATAGTATAAGTGAAATACGTGTTGGAACCAACGATGTTCGTTGCTAATAATAGATTTTGGTTTTTGTTAGTTTTAAATATTCTCATGGATAACTAGGGAGTTTTCAAGTAATGAGGTCATACATTAGAGGATGAAAGTAGTATTGAAGAGGACATAGTTTCCCAATATTTTCCAAATTTTGGGCTCTAAATCGACAAATTTAGTGTTGGAAAACAATGGGATTTCATATAGGATTGAATTTTTTGTGAAATGATAAATAAAATCAGAAAAATAAGGGAATCACATACATCAGAACATAGACCACATACTATTTTCCTGGAATGGTTTGCGTCTGCATTCCAGGTAGCAGGAATGGTACGCAGAGCGGTTTGTGTAACGGTGCACATAGCGGTGCATGGAATAATGCATGAAACTAAAAACAGTTTGTAGCTACATTACATGGTGAAGGCATGCAGTACATGTAATGATGAATGTTAAAATTAATAATGGTTCGTAATGATGGTACATGGTGAAGGCATGCAGTACGCGTAGTGCTGATGGTTAGCGGGATTGCTGTGGTTTGTGGAACAGGAGAGGTACGCAGTGGAGGCTGACTATATGTAGATGGAGTTCATTATACTATGAAGACTATCCCACATCAAAACTTTGGGTAAATCGTATTGTTCAAATTTTCATAGTTACATGCCTATTTAAGGAATAGTAATCCCCTTTTTAAGGGATGATATTGGAGATTAAAATTTCGGGTAGAAATTTGGCGATGTCTAAATTGGTGTGTGGAGGATAAGACAGTACATGTAGACAATCATCTATATAAGTAAAAAAGTACGTGTAAGAGAGTGTGGTCCGCATAGGTTGCTCTCACAGTACGTAGCAGAGCAAGGTAGTACGCAAAGTAAGATGGTACGTAGAGGAGTGGAGTAGTATGCGGACTACAACAGTATGTAGAGAAGGGAAGTTTGCAGAGGATCTGGATGGTACACAGAGGAGTTGGACGGTACGTGAAAATAGAATTCATATGTGGAAACATCAGCAGTATGCAGAACACCCTTGGAAGCCTAAAAATTGACCACATCAATTTTCAAAATTAATTTCCATAACATATCAGTGTACGGGAAAATAAATTACATATTTCAGTGATTACGAGACATCAACAGAGCTTCCATTTATAGTTGAGGATCCATGATTTGATTCTATACCATTGAAGTGACCTTCAAGTTAAAAAATGGGTTGAAGACCTCTCCAAGGAAGTGAACCAAGGGGAGTTAGGAGAAGTGATCCGAGGGATGTATTGTGCTATCCCTAAAACCATGTAAAGGCAGTGCACCTAGAACAGAGTGACTATGCTAATATTTTGTAATACAAAACTTTTGAAGATTAGTGATTCTGGTATGACCGAAACAATATTGGAATCTACTCCTTGGACATAGCCCTTAGTGCTAAACCAAGTAAAATTGTTGGGTCATTGCATTGCATGTGATTGTTTATTTTCTGGACTTCCTCTTCAGATAGGTTTAACCGGTTCCTACCTATGTGGGAACAACATCCATTAGTTTAAAAGAAAAATTTGACTCTCTGATTTACCCCTCCCCTCTAACAGTGTTCTAGGTTCCTTCAAGTGGTATCATAGGGAGGTTGATGTTGTTAAATATGTCCTTTTTTGTTTCTGACATGGAGAATACAATCAATGTTAATGGAGTTCCTTTTTTGATGGAAGTAACTTCCAGATATGGAAGAACAATATGAGATATCAAATAAGATCTCTTTGAATGGATGTTTTGTTTTCTACTGTGTAGGGAATACAGGTCACTAATCCTACAAGTCTATCAATGATAGATACAGATAGGAAATTTTATGATGCTGACACAAAAGCACCAAATACTCTCACCACATCACTTTTTGATCAGATTTATCTAAAGGTAATGAGTTAACTTATTCCAAGTTAATGGGCGATAAACTATGTAACATTTATAAAGGAGATAATAGTGTTAATGAGGTGAAAGTTCAAGTACTACAGAATAAGTTTGATGGTCTGATGATGCACTTTTATGAGAATGCAGACTCAATTTTCAATCAAATTACCGAAGTTATTGCACCGATTCGAGGTCTGGGTAAATAAATTAAAGACATTGACATAGTAAAGAAAATATTGAGAATACTTCCACCCATTTACAATGAAAATATGTCATCCCTTATAACATCCCGGGTAAATAAAGAATATTACCTTTACATATTTATTAATATTTGTGAAATAAAATATTAATATTACTTTAAAGGGAACACTATGCTCGAGGGCGTACCCAATACACAACAACGAGTTTCTTTGAAATCTTACGTTGCACTCTAATAATAAAATAATATTATTTTAAATGGTATTTAACACCTAGCCGTTGTAATGGATGGAATGAATAGAACTAACTACAAAATGATTATATATGTTTGTCAAATATTATTTCTTCTATCCAATAAATGTTAGAGGATTAAAATGCGAATGAATCCAATTTTAAGCGTAAATATTCGAATATTCTTTAAAAGGTCGATGAACCACCTTTTGATGGAGAATACTTTTTAAATACACTTTTTGAAAATTTTATATGTTATATTTAACCAAATAAAATCCTTTATCAGAATCTGGACATCAAAATTTACTGTGTTAATTTTTGTTATTTTTCCGATAAAGATCATTTTTAGTGAAAATGTTGTATTTTAATTAAAAACCTCGTTTTAATATGATTTTTATATGGATATGTTATCTTTTTAATTAGTTTTAAAGTGAAATTAGACTATATTTTTACCATTTAATCCAATGGTGTCCATTGGAATTAATTTCACTTTGAAATTGGACTTAAACAAGTGTCAATCTTTTGATAGATATTGTTTCTTAAAAACACGCTATTTGTTTTGACAACAAGAATTAATTATTAAATTAATTAATGAAACTTATATGTTTTTAATTTTTTAAAATAGACATCATTTTTGAATTTGGAATATCCAATATAGCTTAGGGTTAAATTTTGGTATTTTTCTGAAAAACTTCAATTTTTGATGAATAATGAAACAACTAAGTGGTAGTTAAAAAACTGATTTTTCGTTTAAAGGAAAATTTACCACCTCTGTGATTTAAATTTCAAAAATCTGACATACATGGTTTTCATTAGGATGTAAAATGTGGATCAATGGGATGGAAATAATTTTTGGTGAATATTAACTTTTAAGTTTTATTAATCGCGATTAAAGGTAATTAGTGTAATTTAAGGTAAAAATAATGTTATAATAATATGAAATTACCTAGACACATGTACTACCATTATTGGATGTTTCATGGATGACCAAGAAAATCCATGGGTCAACTTGGGGACCCCATAGAGCCACTTGGGTAAGAAAATGACATTAATAACTTTTAATTTAAAGTTAAAATAAAAATGTCACAAACATGTATTATTTTACTGAAACAATTTTTACATGGGGTTTTAAAAGTCATAATTTTGACTATAAATATTAATTGGAAATATAAAAATATTTACTACATCATAGTAATTTTTTTATAATTTTTAGACATTAAATAAATTAATTTATTAATGACACCATGATGATGCACTGATTACCTCATTAATGAACGAATTAAATAAAATGAAACGATAATGTAAAATCTAAGATATAAACTTGTCAAAGACCTTTTTTATGGGTGTATTTCGAACCCTTATCAACTTATCCTTGAAATATATAATTATTGGACCTTTAATATCCGAAAATCATTTTATAATAATGTAACTTTCCAAGACTTTTCAAGAGTGCCCCTCCTCCCTCTTATAAAAGCCCCCCACCTCTACCCATTTACCCACACCTATCAAGCATTTGGCTCGACCAAAATATGCTAATTTTGTATCTCCACATCCCTCTATTACTCCTAGAATCCTCACTTTGGGAATAAGTCTTTCCAAGTAAGCCTTTGAGCTCAAATCAAAAAGAATTATTCGAATTGAAGGTAATGTCTTCTCTTATGTTATTTTGTTTTATTTTGCTTATCCAACAACCTAAACTCTTTTTATTACTTTATTTTGTCACAAAATATGTATCTTAAATATACTAGGATGATTTTATGAGGAGGATTCGAGCTACACTCATAGACACCTCCATCTAATGGTTAAATAACATACTGTTTCTGTGGGTGGCGAATTACTGCCTCACGGAACGATGATTGTTCAATCTTCTTTTAACACCTCTCATGGTGGCCATTAATATGTCCCTGTATTTATATATGATATATAAATTATGTTTATGTATTCCTTATTCTTCTTTATTTTTAATTTATTCCATACCTTTATGGTTTCCATAATGGGTAAATGCAATACTTTTATTTTAGGAAGTGCGGACTACCACCCCCTCAAAGTGATTTGAATCGTTAATACCATATGTGGGATGTATAAAGGATGGATTTTATGATGTTATATATTATATTATACTGTAATTATAATATAACTCTGTATCATAATTTTTTTCATTCCATTAAAGTATGAAATAGAAATGAAAGTAGCGTTCATGCGTACATACGACTTACCGTCTCCCTGAACGGTACATTTCATTTCTTATCTCCAAATGTTATGTACTATTATAAGTACATATATATAATGGATATATATGTCATATATTACATTTAAATGATTTATATCATTCTGGAATTATAATATATATATCTCTCATTCATTTTTAATTCCATTAATATCACAAAGAAATGAATGTAGCGATCATGCGTACGTACGACCTACCATCTCCATGAACGATGCATTTCATTTTTTTATCTCCAAATATTATGGAATAGTATAAAATAAATATATACTGAATATATATGATATTTAAATCATTAATACTATTTTGGAGATGATGTATCTATAACTACATGGAAAATTCTTTTCCAACAAGTTCAATTTTGACTCATGTACCGAACAACGACAAAAACGTCTGATATGAACTCACATTATTAACCAATTATTATAACATTATAATATGTGATATGAACTGGATAATAATATTTAAAGGATTTACATAATCAATTATTAATTGACCAAAGTTTATTATTCAGGAATATAAAGATACGAATAAGGCAAGTCGGACTTGAGGTTAGGGATCTTACCTCTCTCTTTCTTTTTAAGTACTCTCTTTTATGTCATTTCTTTTAAGCTCATATTTCTAATGTTTGGGGATGTTATTTTTTATTCCTTATTCTGTAATTTTATGTTTATATTATGAGAGACCCTATTTGATCTCATAAATCCATTTTTGGAAGTTTTAAGTGGCGCCATTAGGCTGCCGAGTTTTCGCAAGGGATTTTTCATCTCACTTTTATTCCTGTGAGATTTATGCTACATTTGCCACCATTTCCTTTGAGTGGTGTATGTACTTCCCATTATTATAATATTTTTGTAATATAATTTCATTTATGGGTATTTACATGAATTTTGTATAGTCCTTCTTTCATGGGGTGTACGTTTCGAAAGTTACCCAAATCGGTAAGGGAACCTTTCACCCTCCTATTTTTAAAAGACTTCTTTTTGATCTGTTTTTTAATTTACATATTTTTATATTGGGATATGTTCTTATATATCCTTATTGATGTAAATTTTATGTCCAAGTGATGAGATACCATTTTCTATCTCATTAAATCATTTTCTGAATTTTAATGTGACGTCGTTAGGCTGTCAAATTTTTGCAAGGGAACTTCTTAACTAAATTTCAATTCTTTGGGTTAAACTCGTACTCTTTTAATATGTCATTATATGAATATGTGTGAATGAATATGACTGTTTTACACTTAATATCCACTTATATTGGGTGTATTTATTTGTCACACATAATTATGTAATTGATTAATCATTAATCCAAGGATACCATCTTTGAATGGGACTTCGTCTCAATCTCATTTCATTGAGGCATATTTTTTTATAATACAAGACATTCTTTTATACGCTGTATAAAACACCTTTTAATTTTCATTTCATTCAAAGGGAATATTTTTCTATGAAGAGTTTTACTAAATGACAAAAAGGAATGTTTATTTTAACGTGCGCGGTGACAACAACCTTTTCTGCCGCCGTGAGTATTATATGGTCTTTGGCTTCCTCAACAAGCCGTAATGTTTTTAAAATAAAATAAATACCATGTACTCTTTTATGTATTTTGGAATTGAAAATGGGTTTTATAATGGATTTGTTATGTCAATATATTTAAGTGATTTATTGTGATCGAAATGTGGAAATGTTTTCTTTCCATAATATTTGTTTTATGTCTTGTGATTTTATAATGGTACTTGGACATTTGATGGGTGGTTACGTGATAAACCATATGATGTGTGGTGCTGTGAATACCAGGATGGGTGGTTACATTATAACCTCTGATGCATTGGGTATGGAAGTCGGCAGTATGGCTATTCTATTTAGTGATATGTGTGGAAGTAGACCGTATGGTTATTCCATTTAAGTATGTTTATGTCCCAAGTTACCTTTATATGTTATGTGTTCTTTATATGGGTTTATGGTAATATTTTGGTTACAAAGGATAAGTAGTGATCTTTTATTCAGTGAAGAGTTTTTACTACTTCATAAAGGTGAAAATTATTAATTTGATAATGTATTCATGGTTTACTTGTTGTTTTGAAAAACTAACAGTTTTCATTCTTTGTGTATCCTTTACTGGGATTTTTATGCTCATCCAATGTTCTTGAAATGTTCTCCACAGGAATTAAAGATGAATAGGGTCAAGGAATGGATTAAGGAAAGACATGCTATCTAAAACATGGAACTAGACATGTTTCTTTTTAAGAGTTTTTATTTTATGGAAACTTAGCAGAAGTGTCTACTTTGTAATCTTTTGAGATGTAATAGTTATGTCCTAATTCTCTAAAACTCTAAACCTAAAAAGATCCTCTATGTGAATTATTCATTTAATTCATGATTATGTAATTTTTTATGTCCGGGTCCTTACAGTTGGTATCAAAGGTCAGTTTAGATAACTTTAGAGGTTAGAGTTTTGTTTAAGCATAAGTGACAAGTTGTGTATAACCACAATGAGTAGTATTTTAGATGGAGTCATTGTTTTTTTTGAAAGTTACAATAGTTTTATATAACTTGGATAACTATATCTTAGTGTTTATCTTCCTCATTATTATATGATTATTTTAATGATATGCTCACACTGACCTTTTTCTTTTTAGTAAATGGCTGGAACTAGCAGGCACCAAAGTAATAGTGGATGTGAAGGAAACTGTGACAGTTTTCTGAGCGAGAAACTTAATGATATGGGAGCTGCAATGAGAACTCTTGTGTGTATCCTCAAACAACTATCTGGAGTCATGATTGACCACCCAAACTTTGGTGATTTTAATAAGGCATCATATATGCGGGAAACAAATCCCTACGGAAGTTCAGGTAATAATCATAAAGGTAAGTGTGTTCAAAAACCTATGTGTCAAATATATGGAAAGAAACACCTAAGAAAATGTTTCAAAGGGACAGAAAGATGCTATAGATGTTGAAATGAAGGTCATAAAGCAAGAACCTTCCATGGAAAAAGGAAGCATCCAGTTGACCCGAGGAAAGGGAAAGAAGTTCTTTCTGAGGGATCAATTGAATGTTTTAAATGAGGTGTGTGTGGTTATTATGAAAACACATTTCTTATGAAGAAGTTTCAGGAATGGGATCACCAAGATCATAAAAATATTCATTTACCAATACCTAATTCCATTCCGATTGAGGATGAAGAAATTGACAATGACCAATTAAAGGTATGTATTATTTCTTAACATATGTTTTCCTATTTTGAAATCTTAGGATATGATTCATGATTTTTTGTAGGAAAGAAGTATTTCAGAATAAGTTGGAATGGAATGGTTAATGGATCATGAAGAATGTTGAATTAGTAAGATGTCAACATATAAGGGATTCAAGAGTTATAGTGAAATTCTAAAATGGTTTAAGTGTCTTTTGATGATGGGGTTACACAAGAAGACTTTTTATAGTATGTGTAACCCTGATGTTTGATATATGAAAATTTTATTCATGGACTAGTTATCTGTTCTTTTGTGGACATAGTTATAAATAACAATTTGGTTTATATGATCCATACTTTTGAGGTAATTATGGGTTACTATATGTTATGTTGGAAAATGAAAGGCATGAGATAAAATTGAGGTTAAATTATGTTATGGTTATTTTTGGTGATTTTATCTCTTTTTGGGGAATGTTTTGAGAATTATATAGTTTAGGAAAAAGGATAACATGTAGACCATGTGGCAACCCATCGCATTGGACAAAGCTGTGGGAATCGATCCCACAACCAAAGTGCGACTGGTATTTATCGCCTACCACTAGACTACATGAAGTACGTGGTTAGTATGAAATATTATTTTTAATTATATAATTTTATGAATCAAGAATAAGTTGATTTTGGGTTATCTAGAAAAATATTAACCTATCATCGAGGATATATGATTTGGTTAATTACTTTTCAATATGAGACTTTAAGAGCAACTAATGTTATTTGAGGATAAATGTTAATTTTTACCTTGGAAGACCAAGTGATTAAATCCTTCAAATATTTGGGTTTCAATCTTAGTTTTGTTAACTTTGATGAATTTTATGGACAAATTTTTTATCGAATAGTCTTCATTGAACTTTGGGTTTTGTTGGACAAATTTTGGAGATTAAGAATAGATTTTCTTTTTATAAAGGATTATCCTTTTGTGGATTATCTGATCTTGTTCTAACAATTTTGGTTTTGGTTAAGGTCTAAAGACATGGGAAATATATAGTTCTCTTTTTTGGATTAGGTGATTCCCTAGAAGTTGATTATAACACTCTTAATGTGAACAAGTCATCCTAAATACTCGTCTTTTGGAGGAAAAAATGAATTTGTGTAAGAAATCTATTAAGAGATGAAAGTATAAATGACAAGAAAGTATGTTTCCTTGTGATTTAGTTAATCTCATAAATAAATTCCTCAATTAGAAGTAACTTAAAACTAAAATGTTGTCTGTTAACTTTTCCTGCCGGGGAATCAAATACCGTTTAACCCATCACAAGTTTGTGATTTATGGTGATTAAATTTCTCCTAAACATGTTTCTATCACTCTCCATCTGAACATAACCCTTTGTTTTTTCTTCCATATCCATGTTATCATTGAATCCTAGTACCTGTTTTCTTGGGTGACCTTATTACTTTTCTTTCTTTCTTTTAATGTGATAGTTTAATTTACTCTCTTTCCGATGTGGGGCTTTTAGTGAAGTTTCCAAGCCCAATTTTAAAATTACGAGGATGCAATTCCCAAAAAGGGGGAAGGATGTAACATCCCTGGTAAATAAAGAATATTACTTTGTCATATTTATTATAATTTGTGAAATAAAATATTAATATTACTTTAAAGGTAACACTATGCTCGATGGCGTACCCAATACGCAACAACGAGTTTCTTTGAAATCTTACGTTGCACTCTAATAATAAAATAATATTATTTTAAATGGTAGTTAACACCTAGCCGATGTAATGGTGAGAATGAACATAACTAACTAAAAAATGATTATATATGTTTGTCAAATATTTATACTTTCATCCAATAAATGTTAGAGGCTTAAAATGCGAATGAATCCAATTTTAAGCGTAAATATTCGAATATTCTTTAAAAGGTCGATTAACCGCCTTTTGATGGAGAACCCTTTTTAAATCTACTTTATTAAAATTTTATATGTTATATTGGAACAAATAAAATCCTTCTTTATAATCTGGACATCAAAATTTACTTTGTGTAAATTTTTGTTATTTTTACGATAAAGATCATTTTTAGTGAAAATGTTGTATTTTAATTCAAAAACTCAATTTATTCTGATTTGTTTATATGGATAGATTATCTTTTTAATTGGTTTTAAAGTTAAATTAGAATATATTTTTACCATTTAATCTAATGGTGGCCATTGGAATTAATTTCACTTTGAAACTGGACTTAAACAAGTGTCAATCTTTTGCTAGACATTGTTTCTTAAAAACACGCTATTTGTTTTGACAATGGGAATTAATTATTAAATTAATTAATGAAACTTATATATTTTAAATTTTGTAAAATAGAAATAATTTTTGAATTTGGAATATCAAATATAACTTAGGGTTAATTTTTGGTATTTTTCTGAAAAACTTCAATTTTTGATGAATAGTGAAACCACTAAGTAGTAGTTAAAAAACTGATTTTCCATTTAAATGAAATTTTACCACCTATGTTATTTGAATTTAAAAAATTTGACATACATGGTTTTCATTAGGATGTAAAATGTGGTTCAATGAGATGAAAATATTTTTTGGTGAATAGTAACTCTTAAGTTTTATTAATCGCGATTAAAGGTAATTAGTGTAATTTAAGGTAAAAATAATGTTATAATAACATGAAATTACCTAGACACGTGCCCTACACTTATTGTATGTGTCATGTCCGACCAATAAAATCCATGGGTCAACATGGGGACCCCATGGAGCCACTTGGGTAAGAAAATGACATTAATAACTTTTTATTTAAAGTTAAAATAAAAATGTCACAAACATGTATTGTTTTACTAAAAAAACATTTAAATGGTGTTTTACAAGTCATATTTTTTACTATAAATATTAATTTGAAAGATAAAAATATTTCCTACATCATAGTAATTTTTTTTTAATTTTTAGACATTAAATAAATTAATTTATTTATGATACCATGATGATGCAGCGATTACCTCATTAATGAATGAATTAAATAAAATGAAAAGATAATTTAAAATCTAAGACATACACTTGTAAAAAACATATTGGATGGGTGGATTTAGAACACTTATCACCTTATCCTCAAAATATATAATTGTGGGACCTTTAATATATGAAAATCATTTTATAATAAAGTAACTTTTCAAGACATTCCAAGATTTTCCAAGAGTGCCCCTCCTCCCTCTTATAAAAGGCCCCCACCTTTACCCCCTTACCCACACCTCTCAAGCCTTTGGCTCAACCAAACTCTACTCATTTTGTCTCTCCACATCCCTATATTACTCCTAGAATCCTCACTTTGGGCATAAGTCTTTCCAAAGAAGCCTTTGAGCTCAAATAAAAAAGAGTTATTCGAATTGAAGGTAATGTCTTCTCTTATGTTCTTTTATTTTATTTTGCTTCTCCAACCCCCTAAAATCTTTTTATTCCTTTATTTTGTAACAAAAAAATTATCTTAAATATACTGGGATTATTTTATGATGAGGATTCTATCTACACTCATACAAACCTCCATCTTATGGTTAAAGAACATACTGTTTCTGTGGGTGGCGAATTACTGCCTCACGAAACGATGATTGTTCAATATTATTTTAACACCTCTCATGGTGGCCATTAATATGTCACTGTATTTATATATGATATATAAATTATGTTTATTTATTCCTTATTCTTCTGTATTTTTCATTTATTCCATACCTTTATGGTTTCCATAATGGGAAAACGCGATAATTTCATTATAGGAAGTGCGGACTACCGCCCCCTCAAAGTGATTTGAATCGTTAATACCATATGTGGTATATATAAAGGATATATTTAATTATGTTATATATTATATTATACTGTAATTATAATATACCTCTTTATCATTATTTTTTTCATTCCATTAAAGTATGAAATAGAAATGAAAGTACCGTTCATGCGTACGTACGGCTAACCGTCACCATGAACGGTACATTTCATTTCTTATCTCCAAATGTTATGTACTATTATAAGTACATATATATAATGGATATATATGTCATATATTACATCTAAATTATGTATATCATTCTGTAATTATAATATATATATCTCTCATTCAGTTTTAATTTCATTAATATGAAAAAGAAATGAAAGTAGCGTTCATGCGTACGTACGGCCTACCGTCTCCATGAACGGTGCATTTCATTTTTTTATTTCCAAATGTTATGGAATATTATAAAATGAATATATACTGGATATATATTATATTTAAATCATTAATAATATTCTGGAGATTATGTACCTATAACAACCTGGAAAATTCTTTTCCAACAAGTTCAATTTTGACTCATGTACCGAACAACGACAAAAACGTCTAATATGAAATCACATTATTAACCAATTATTATAACATTATAATATGGGATATGAAATGAATAATAATATTTAAAGGAGTTCCTCAATCAATTATAAATTGACCAAAGTTTATTATTCGAGAATATAGAGAAACGAACAAGGCAAGTCAGACTTGAGGTAAGGGATCCCACTTCTTTTTTTAAGTACTCTCTTTTATTTCATTTAATTTAAGCTCATATTTCTTATGTTTGGGGATGTTATTTTATATCCCCCACTGTGTAATTGTATGTTCATATTATGAGAGATCCTATTTTATCTCATAAATCCATTTTTGGACGTTTTAATTGGTGCCGTTAGGCTGCCAAGTTTTCACAAGGGATTTTTCATCTCACTTTTATTCCTGTGAGATTTATGCTACATTTTCCACCATTTACTTTGAGTGTTGTATTTAATACACATTATTCTACTCTTTGTGTAATATACTTTCATTTATGGGTATTTACATCAATTTTTTATAGTCCTTCTTTCATGGGGTGTACGTTTTGAAAGTTACCCAAATCGGTAAGGGAACCTTTCACCCTCCTCTTTTTAAAAGACTTATTTTTGATGGGTATTTTAATTTACATATTGTTATGTTGGGATATGTTCTTATATTTCTTTATTGATGTAAATTTTATGTTCAAGTTATGAGATACCATTTTCTCTCTCATCAAATCATTTTCTGAATTTTAAATTGACGCCGTAAGGCTGTAGAATTTTTGCAAGGGAACTTTTTAACTCAATTTCAATTCTTTGGGTTAAACTTGTACTACTTGAATATTTCATTATATGAATATGTGTGAATGAATCTGATTGTTTTACACTTAATATCCACTTATATTGGGTGTATTTATTTGTCACACATAATTATGTAATTGATTTATCCTTAATCTAAGGATACCGTCTTTGAACGGGACTTCGTCTCAATCTCCTTTCATTGAGGCATATTTTGTTCTAATACAAGACTTCCTTTTATACACTATATAAAACACCTTTTACTTTTCATTTCATTCAAATGGAATATTTTTCTACGAATCGTTTTACTAAACGACAAAAAGGAATGTTTATTTAAATGTGCACGGTGACAACGACATTTTCCGCCACCGCACGTTTTATTTGGTCTTTGGCTTCCTCAACAAGCCGTAATATTTTTAAAATGAAATAAATACCATATACTCTTTTATGTATTTTGGAATTGAATATGGTTTTTATAATGGATTTTTTATGTCAATATATTTAAGTGATATATTGGGATCAAAATGTGGAAATGTTTTCTTTCCTTTATATTTATTTTATGTCTTATGATTTTATAATGGTACTTAGACATTTGATGGGTGGTTACGTGATAAACCATATGACGGGTGGTGCCATGAATACCAGGACAGGTGGTTATTTTATAACCTCTAATTAATTGGATATGGAAGTTGGCCGTATGACTATTCCATTTAGTGATATGTGTGGAAGTCGACTGTATGATTATTCCATTTAAGTATGTTTATGTCCCAAGATACCTTTATTTGTTATGTGTTCTTTATACGGGTTTATGGTAATATTTTGGTTACAAAGGATAAGTAGTGATCTTTTATTCAGTGAAGAGTATTTACTAATTCATAAAGGTGAAAAGTATTACTTTGATAATGTATTCATGGTTTACTTGTTGTTTTGAAAAACTAACAGGTTTCCTTCTTTGTGTATCCTTTACTGGGATTTTTATGCTCATCCCAAGTTCTTGAAATGTTCTCCATAGGAATTAAAGATGAATAGGGGCAAGGATGGGATCAAGGAAAGACATGCTATCTAAAACCTGGAACTAGACATGTTTCTTTTTAAGAGTTTTTATTTTATGGAAACTTAGTATAAGTGTCTACTTTTTAATCTTTTGAGATGTAATAATTATTTTATCATTCTATAAAACTCTAAACCTGAAAAGATCCTCTATGTGAATTATTCATTTAATATATGATTATATAATGTTTTAAGGCTGGGTCCTTACATCCCTAGAGCAAAGATATCTCTCTACACTCTCAGTGGACGATCTGCTGAGCAATATATCAACCTATTAAATGAGAATAAAACTAGAAGAATCTAAATCTATAGTAAGAATGGAAATGGAATTCATTTAAATAGACAAACCGAAAATTTCATAATATTTTGTTGATTAAGATGATGAGGAAAATAAGTACTTTCTCTCATTTCCAATAAATTCAAGAAGAGAAAAGGGAAATTTGAAGGAAATATACCTCTGGATTGTTTTTTCTATGGAAGAGTGGGGATCATTTCCTCTCATTTCCCAATAAAGATCAATGATGAATAAAGTGAATATGAAGACATTCAACATCCTCATAAAACGTTTATAAAAAAGAGAGATTTTAAATCTTGGAATAAATTTCAACAGAAAGGTTTTGTTTGTAAAGAAGAAGACGATGACAATGAACTCATTGAGGAAGAGGAACCAGAATTCAAATATGGGAACCATGCTTCGATGATGGCTACAATTAAAAAGTTAGAACCATTGACAGGTAAAGATATATATAATTTGTCGACTACTGATGAAGATCCCAAGTCGCAACCTATGTATGATTTTAGTAAGCTTGAGAATAAATTTAACTAATGAAATAAGTGGAATGAAATTGTGCATAAATATTCAGAATATATTGATCAACTAGAAGAAGAAATTGATTGACTTGAAGAACTTATGAATGCTCAATCATCAATCTTTGAAAGCACATATGATGTTGCGGAACTAAAACACCTAATTGAAGGACCAACAAAGGTCATCAATCTTTTTACCATGATACTAGATGATAAGTACAAGTCCATTGAAGGACATAAAGAAGGAGTTGTTACTATGAGAAGTAAACTTGAAAATGAATCAATTTCAAAAGAAACAAAGATTAAAATAAAATTTTAAAGGTTATCAGATATTGAGCTACTAGAGAGAGAAAAGTGTGGTTTTGATGGAGTTGAAAAGTTCTTGAGTGATCAAAGACCCCCATGAACGAGGAATAGTGGAATTGATTGTGATGCTGAAAGGTTAAATGCTATAAATAATGTGAACTAGAATAGAGGCACGTTGAAAAATGATCTTGTTGAAATGACACTATAAGTGCTGTAAAAGAAAACCTCAAATCAAAATAAAATGATAAATGAAGATTATCCTCGAGTTTCTAGAAATGGTATGGAGTCAGAAAATTTTTCCTAGGAAGAAGGCATGAGGAGAAATGGAAGTGAGAAGACATTTCCATTCATGAAGTTCCAGTTTTGTGGCTATCTGGTCCATAACATGTCATACTACAAAGAGGCAAGGATCTATATGAATGGGGAAGAGTTAGGAGTTCAACAAAGAGAACATATTCATATCCTACTTATTATAGAAGAAATAATTTATATGGATATTGTTTTCACTGTTCTAACTTTGTCTATAAAGCTGTGTATTGGAGGAAGAGATATGACAGGAGAAATTATTTGAATGGCCATAGACGAGTCAATACTCATCAACCAAACTATGTTTCTATTTTAATTGTGTTTTTTCCTCTGGGATATGAATTTGAATATGAACAACCCATGTAAAAGGAGGATAGAATTGGAGGGCCATCAGTATCATACACTCAATCCAATATCTCATGGAATGAAAAGAGGAAAATTAAAATTTCCAATTTTGTAGAAGTACCCCTCGAAGCTACAAATAACAACAACACATGGATTCTTGATAATGGATGATCATCCCACATTATGGGTAATGCAGAACTATTATCAAGTGTAAATAAAAAGGTTGATGGAACAGTGAGTTTTGGTACTGATGGTGATTTGAAGATAAATGACAGTGGAAGTATTGAGATAACTAATGGTGAGATGAAGAAAACTGAAGTCCTTTATGTGGATGGTCTATGTCGCACTATTCTGAACGTGAGTCAACTCTGTGAATCATGTATTATTATGATATTTAATCATAAGGTAAGTAATATAATAGGAAAGTCTGGAATTCTCTCATGAAAGGCTATAGTATATATGGAAACTTATATCAGGCTGATAGTAAAGAGAACATTTTATACTAAACAGTTGAATAAGAAAACAACTTATGCGATCTGAGATTAGGGAAAATCAATCAGCTAGACATGTAAAAGATATATAAGCTAAATATAGTCATGGATATCCCTAATCTAATGTGTGAACAAGAAAAGTCTTGTGATTATTTCATGTGAGGGAAACTGGTTGGCAGTTCATATCATCCAAAGTAGAAAATGGAAACTCATCTTATTTATCTCATTCATATAGACATATGTGGCCCGATAAATGTTGCCAGAAGTCATGGAGAAATGTACATCATATTTTTCAAAGATTTTTACTATATAATTTCATGTGTAATGGTTATACCCAAGAAATGAAATGTTTTTGAATACATAAAAACATATCATCGAATCACTGAGAATTATACTGGATGAAAAAAAGTAGAGGGATCTGACAATGGAGGGAAATATATGTCCATTAAATTTGAAATTTACCTAGAGAAGCATGGGATAAAACATGAGGTAGCTATTGTGATAAATCCATGAAAAAATCAATTTGTTGACTGTAAGAATCGATAGGTAATCGACATGGAAAAAACAATGCTGATTGAGGGTCATATTCCTCGACATTAATAGATAGAGATAGTTCCAGATGCAGTGTATATTCAAAATAGAACATGGCTATATATGGGTGAGACAAAGACACCATATGAATTGTTGAATGAATAGAAACCCTCTTGAAATATTTTCTTGTTTTTTGAAGAAAATTTTTCATCTAAAACAAAGAAGGAAATCATGGGAAGTATGGTCACAGTGCAGATGAAGGAATGTTTCTTAGATACTCAATGAACAACAATAACTAGAAGTGTTTCAATAAGTACATGGGAATAATTCTGGAAAGTTGTGATGTTAAGATCATATAAGATAAGAATACGAATGCGTCATGGAATTTTTATTTTGATGTGATAGACGATGAGGAAGAATGTGAACATGGAACAAATGAAAATACAGAGGTAGAGGAATATGTTCAGAACTCTCAAAATTCACATCATGCTATTGACATAGAAGAAGAATCAAAAGAAGATTCTATAGCTAGAGAGAAGTTGTTCGAACCCCAAAAGAGAAATCAAATAGAATAGATTGATCAGTCCAACATTATCAGGGATCAAAATGCACCTACAAAGATGAGGATAATGAGGAATAATTATTAATTTGTATTTTATGAGTTTTGGAACCATCCTCATTTCAAGAGGCTGCAAAGGATGATTCATGGGTGAAATCAATGAATGAATAGTTATATTAGATAGAAAAAATCAGACATGGGAACTTGTTAGAAGGACTAAAGGTCACAATGTGATTGGTACGAAGTGGATTTTCAATAACAAATTTGACGAGCATGGGAATGTGATCAAAAATAAGGGGTGATTGTTCTGTAAGGGATATTAACAAATCAATGGTGTTGATGTTGAAGATAATTTTTTTCCATTAGTGTTACTACAATCAATCAGACTATTAATTTCCATGGTAATCCTAAGAGGTTATAAAGTGTATCAAATGGATGTCAAGAAAGTATTCTTAAATGGATTATTGGAATAATAAGTCTACATTGAAAAACTTGTGGGGTTCTTTCATGGAAATTATGAACTAATGGTTTGATAATTAAAGAAGGATCTCTATGGCCTAAAACAAGCACCACAGGCACGATACACTCAGTTGGACTCTTATCTGAGAATGATTTAGTTTAAAAGAGATGGAGTGGATCATAATATCTATGTGAAGAATTATCAAAAGGATCAGTTCATGGTATTGGTATATGAGGATGATATTATTTTTTGTGGAAGTAGACATGGATCTGTGGATGAATTTTCCAATCACATGAAATCAGAATTTGAAATGTCCATGATGGGTGAACTCATTGAATTTTTAGGGTTGCAGAAGATTCAGAAGAAGGATTAAACATTCATTTCTTAGAAACATTATACAAGAGAGCTGCTGAAGAAATTTAATTTGAATGATTCTAAGCCAATGTCAACTACGATTGCAGTTGGAACAAAAACCTGGGAAGCATGAGGATGAAACTTTTGTGGATACCACCATGTACATAAGAATCATAGGAATCCTACTATACCTAACATAGACATATCTAGATATTGTCTTTGCAACTTTCCTGGAAGCCCGCTACTAGAGTAATCCAATGGAAGAACATATGATGGTAGTAAAAATAAAAATGAGATACATTCATGGTACCCATAATTATGGGATATGCTTTGCTGCAAGAAGAGATAGTGAACTATATCCTATTTTAATGATGACTAGGAAAGAGATGTAGTGGATATAAAGTCTACTAGTGGTGGATGGTTCTATATTGGAAAGAAATATGTGGGATGGTTAAGAAAGAAATAAAAAAGTACTTCTCTTAGTACAATAGAAGATGAATATATATCGGCTACCAAGGCATGAACCCAATTACTCTAGATGAAGCAGTAACTGACAGACATAGGTGATTAAGTAAAACAACTAATGGTGATTTACTGTGATAACAAGAGTAAAATTGATCAAATGAAGAGTCATATTCATAATTTTCATATGAAACATATTGAGATCAGATATCGGTTCTTTAAGGAAAAGGTTGAACAAGGCGTGATCAAAATATACCATGTAGGAACTAATGAGAAAGTGGATAACATTATGACCAAGCCATTGTTAGAGGTTGTGTTTGAGAAACATATGTTGAACCTCAGTGTTCATCCACCTCTCAAGGCATAAATATTTTACTTGATTCCCTAGTCCCTAACTGTTTTAACTATGTTAATATGTTTTATGAAGTGTTGTAGGATCATGGGGGAGATACGATCCAGGGGGAGTTTGTTATGAGCTTTACAATGTTTAAATAACCGGTTGTTGGGTTTATTTTGAATAGGGGAGAATGGATAAACTCAATGGTGAGTGACATATTTCTTTTTGGATACAAGAAAGATGGAGAATAGAATTAGCCAGAAATGAAACTATGGGGGAAAAAGAAAAGGCTATAAATGCAACTATGAGGGGGAGAAAAGGACGAGAACTCAATTTATGTTGTCTCTCTTATTTTATACATCGTTTAATACTCATGTATACTTAGAGTGATGGTTGAGTTATTTATTTAATGTTTATGTTTTGATCACGGCTGGTGCATCAGTGAATTTATATAGAGATTTCCAACAAAGCCAAAGGGGGAGATTGTTGGAACCAAAGATTTTTGTTGCTAATAATAGAGTTTTGTTTGTGTTTATTGTCAATGTACACATGTATGACTAGGGATTTTTCAAGTAATGAGGTCCTATGTTTGAGGATAAAATCGGTATTGAAGGTTGCACAATTTACTAGTATTTTCCAAATATTTGGGTCTAAAAATTGATATTTTGGTGTTGGAAAACAAATGGTTTTTAGATAGGAGTGAATTGTATGTGAAATGACAAATAAAATCAAAAAAATAAATGAATTGAATACCTTGGAACATGGATCACAGAACAACTTCCTAGAATGGTTCACGTCCACATTCCAGGCAGTGTGAACAGTATGCGTAGTGGTACGCAGAGCGGTGCGTGGAGTGGTGTATGGAACTAAAAACATTTCGCAGCAACGATACATAGTGAAGGAATGCAGTATACATAATAATGAAGGTTGAAATGAAAAATGATTCTTAGTAATGGTACATGGTGAACGCATGTAGTACGTGTAATGATGATGGCTGAAACGAATAAACGGTTCGCAGTAAGGGTATACGGTGAAAGTATGATATATGCATAGTGCTGATAGTTGGCGGGATTGCTACGGTTCACAAAACAAGAGCTGTATGCACTTGAGGCTAAGAGTACGCAGATGGAGTTCAGTATATAGTGAAGATTGTCCCACATTGAAAATTTGGGTAAATCATATTAGAGAAATTTGTATAGTTGTGTTCATATTTAAGGAACACTAATACTATTTGTTAAGGGACGAGTTTGGAGATTAAAATATTGGAAAGAAATTAGGTAAAGTCTGAAGTGGTATGAGGAGGAGAAGATGGTATGTGGAGACAATCATCTGCATAAAGAAAAAATTTATGCATAAGTGAGTGTGGTTCACGTAGGTAGCTCTCGTAGTACGCAGTGAAGCAAGGCAGTATGCGGAGCAGGATGGTATGTGGAGAAGTGGAGCATTACATAGAGTAGGGAAGTATGCTAAGAAGGTCAGTTTGTGGAGGATCCAAATGGTAAACAGAGGAGATAGATGGTACACGAAAATAGCATTGGTATGTGGAAACAACATCAGTACACCGAACACTTAAGGAATCTTAAAAATTGACCAAATTAGCTTTCAAAATTAATTTCCATAACATATCAGTGTACAAGAAATTAAATTACAGCTATGGGTGAATACATGACTTCAATATAGAATCCATTTATAGTTGAGGATGAATGATTTGATTGAAAACCATTGAAGAGACCTTCATGTCAATAAACTATGTTAAGACCTCTCCAAGGTAGTGAGCCAGTGGGAGTCAGTGGAAGTGATCTAAGGGACACCGTGTGCTATCCCGGGAACCTTGTAAAGGCAGTGCACCTTGTAACACCCCGAGATTTTATGAAAAATATTTTTTTTAATTTCATTAATGTCTTGTGTTGTACGCTACACCAAAAGGAGCTTGTACAACACGCATCCTTGATTTTCCTTTCATTACACGCAATCGCGACCTTCCTCGATAGCGTGTGTAGTACGCAATAACGAGTTTCACTAAACAACAATATGCTATTAAAATATTATTAAAACTAGCTGTTATGAATAGTAATAACCACCTTTTGAAATTTTGTAATTTTATTTTTCAAAATGGAATTCATTTTTTGATTCGTAATATCGAAATTAGCTTAGGGTGAAATTTTGGTGATTTTCGGATAACTTTCATATTTTGATGAATAGTGAAAATTACTAAATTTTAATTAAAAACAACTTTTTCAATCGAAATAATTAATAGTGATAAATTATTAATTTGAGTGGTTTTAAAGTATATTTAGAATATATTTTTACAATTTAATACAATTTTGGTCATTGGATATAATTTCACATTTAAACCAGACATAAACAAATGTCAATCTTTTGATAGTTATTATTTCTTAAGAACACGCTATTTGTTTTGACAACAGGAATTAATTTTTAAATTAATTAATGAAACTGATATGTTTTGAATTTGGTAAAATATGAATCATTTTTGAGTTCATAATATCAAATATAGCTTAGGCCTAATTTTTGGTATTTTTCTGAAAACTTTCAATTTTTGATGAATAGTGAAACCACTAAGTGGTAGTTAAAAAAAACTGAATTTTTCATAAAACATAATTTTACCGCTTCTGTGAGTGGAATTTCAAAATTCCGTGAGACACGGTTGATGTAAGTAAGTAAAATGTGGTTCAATGAGATGAAAATAATTTTTGGTGCATAGTAACTTTTTACTTTTATTTACCACGGTTAAAAGTAAATAGGGTAATTAAGGGTAGAAATGATATTATTATTACCCTAACACATGTACTAATTCTATTGGACAAGTGTAATTTGACCAAAAACAAACTTAGGAATAAAATATGACCATTTAGGCCCACTTGGATTAGATTAGGACATTTATTATTATTTAATTCAAAGAAGAGTTAAAAGAGTTAAAATCGAAGTTTATTTACTAAAACATTTATAATATAGGGTTATACATAAGATAAATTCGATTGTAAATATTCATTAGAAAGATAAAAAGATTTAATACATAATGGTATTTTATTTGTAATTTTTAGACATTAAATAATTTAATTTATTTATGACACAACGATGATGCAGTAATTATCTTATTAATGAAATATTGACATAATTGATGTTATAAATACTAAAATAAATATAATTTAAGACTTATTATGAATTACACTAATTTCCTAGGTTAATATGGCATGTTAGTATTGATTTAATTAACTTTGTACGAACTTATCATTCTGTTATGATTTTCACAAAAATCAATTACTAAATAGTGTCAAATTGACATAAAATAGTTTTTTAAAACAAATATTATATTATTAATTGTTATTTTATTTCAAAAAATCTAAGGTTCGGCCAAATGACTTAGATAAGGTTATATATATTAATAATAAACAATTTGGGGTTCGTTTGGCTTCTTATAGTAAGTTTATTAACCTTATAGTATAAGAACACAAGAAGACACAGTAAAAGTAAAAATATTTAACTTAATGTTAAATCTAAATGATATGGTTAAAATAGGAACCTAAACTTGTCTAAATTCTATTGGATGAGATTATTTCGACCCATACCCACCTTATCCTCGAAATAAATCAATTTGGAGCTATTTAAAACCGAAATTGACTCTATAATAAAATAATATTTTTAGTTTTTCCAGAGGAGCCCCTCTCCTCCATTATAAAAGGGTACCTCCTCCCTCTCTTCCTCACACAACTTTGAGCCTTCATGCTCGGCCAACCCCTGACAAATTCTATTCTCCACTTCCCTAGAAACATCCTAGAGGTTCTGGTCTTCCTAAAAGACCAATTTTAGTGCCCTAAGAGGAGGTCTCAAAGAGGCGCTTCAAAGAAGAGGTAATTTCCGTTACCGATTCTTTCACCTTTATTTCTTCTTCCACTTATTCTTCTTAGGTTGTTTCATTATGAATTAATAACATCAGTATAACTCATATACTGATATGTTATTATAAGTATGAAGCAATCCTATTTCACCATCTATCCATCCTACGGAAAAGGAAATCACCGCGCGTGCGTACGTACGGAATACCGTTTCCACGCCGTGGTGTAATCTATTTTCCGCCACCACCTTAGTTGGATGGGTATAATGGTGTAATGAGTAACTATATATGATTATTATAAAGTGATATTGATACTGGAATAGTATACATACACTTCAACACAAGTTCACGATCATGAGAACGATATCATCGCTCGTGCGTACGTACGGAATACCGTCTCCACGACGCGATGAGATTCATTTTCCACATTAACCATTCATGAATGATTATAAAGTATATATAATGAATAATAATGAAATATATGACATGTTAAATCTACTGGATTTATGTATATATATATATATGTATTTCATCTACTTACTTCCATTCAAGACAATAAGGAAAGGAAAACAACGTTCATGCGTACGTACGGACTACCGTCTCCATGAACGGTGTGTTTCATTTCATTTATTTTTATCTATCTATTATATATATATATACTGAATATATATGATATATAAATCATGTTTTATATTCTGGAAGTGAGTAAATCATGATATAAGTAATAATAATGTCAAGAACAACAAGTCCAAACACCTACGACAAATGAATCGATTTTACCCAAAACACTCTTTAACATGGAATTTACAAAAGAACGGGTAAAATAAAGTCATAAGTGAACCATATATGATATAATAACAATGAGTATGATTCTGAAATAATTCAATGACATTATTTAAATCATTATACAGTAGGTTCGGACACCTACGAAGCAAATCGAACCTAGGGTAAGGGAAATATCACAATCTCATTTTTATCTGAGATTGTTTATACTTTTGTATTTACTAGGGGGTATTTTATCATCCACATACATGTTTCTTCAATAGGTAATATTATTTACATCCACCTACAATTTTTTAAAGCCAATTTTACACTTCGGTGAGATTTTAGTAAAAGATATGAAAGGAATCTTTTGTCGTTTTTCGTACGAGGCACTTTTTGACTTTTTCGACAAAAGTACGAGAAGAATGTTTTTTTAACTTATACGACATGAATGGATTTTTAAAACATTATTTCCAAGAAGCTTCCTTTACAAGTTTTCAAGTTTATTTTTAATCAACTTCTTTTATTTTATGATTGTACGACATGTTAAGAAAGGAAAAGTGTTTTTGAAACAGAAAGGATATTTTCCTCAAGAATGGAGTTCAAGTGTTTTATCAAAATTATTTTCCATCTAAGATAATAAAGGGTTCTGTTTTTATCCCTATTATTACATTGATTTGATTATGTTTTGATGGAATTATTTTTATCTTATATGAATTGTTTTATGATGTCACGATGTTTAAGATTCCCATTTTTATTACATGGGTTATGCTATGATGTATGGTTTATGATTTTGTGGCACACATAATAATGGTATCATTATGAGATGGGTGGGACCTATATCTCCCTCCAATGCATTGGGTAAAGATTTTTTATCTCATGAGATAGACATGGCTGGAATGGTAGGTTATACCGGTTCAGTGAAACAGGACTGAAACGAGGGTGACTCGGTTCAGAAAGGGACTTTGTCCACTAAGATAGTCTTGGCAATGAGTCTTGACTAACAAGAAATGATTCTCTATGATTATGTGTGTATGCCACAAAGTTTAATGTTTTATGTTATGATTATTGTGATTACATTTCACTGCCATGATTTATCCCTTGTTATGAAATTATGATCTCTTTTTCAGGTTAATATTTCCAAAATTTATGTGCTTGTGTATACGATGTGATTGATATTTCTTTTGTTTACCCTTACTGAGCATTTGAGCTCACCCTTTTATGTTTACTTTTCCCCAGGATATAAAGAAAGGTTTTAGGTATAAAAAAAAAAGAGGAAGATCTTTATGGGAGATGTTGAAGATCTTTCACCAGGATTAGAAGATTATATTCCGAGTTTCCAAAGACACTAAACTATTACGATATTTGTGTGTGTGTTTTTGTTATGTACTAAGTATTCCACAAATGTAATGTAATGTCAATGTACGTCAAGCTTCGGGTCTCTACAGTTGGTATCAGAGGAAAGGTTTAGTCAACCTTTGGAAACTAGGATGCGAAAGTGTTAGTGAGATCCCTAGAGATATTTCTAAGGTATGTCTAGGGATGTACCTAAGGATAATTATATGTATAAGACACAGTCCTAGAACTACGGTAACGATCATAGAATTTAACCTAAGAAGTTAGATATTGAGGATACTCCCCCTTTATAATGGTGTTTTCCCTAGCATGATTTTTGCCTCTCACACTATTCTTTTTGGGTTTTAGACGATGGCTGGAACCCGAAGGAACCGTGTCGATCAATGCAATGGAAAATGCAATGATTGTCCTCCTAAACAAACAAATGTTATGGGAGATGGAGTAAAAAATCTTATTGCTATACTTACACAAGCTAAGAATCATTCTAGACTTCCAAATGAGTAGAGAAGGGAACAATATTCTATTGAGTCCTTCATGAGGAAACGCCCACATTCTTTCAGTGGGTATTCTGATCCACTTGTTGCTGAACAATGGATCAGTACCACTAAAAAGATATTTTCAGTTCTTCAATGTTCTGAACATGATAAAGTCATATTAGCAGTATATCGTTTGGAAGGTGAAGCTGATCAATGGTGGAATCTTATCAAGAATACGAGGCCAAGAGATGAAATTGATTCCATGGAATGGGACGAGTTCAAGAACTTGTTTTTCAGTAAGTACGTCCCTTGTATTCTTCGAACAAAGATGGAAAAGGAGTTTCTTGAGCTGAAGCAGAAGGATGATGAATCTGTTGGTATATACGAAGCGAATTTTACAAGACTTGCAAGGTATGCATCTGTCATTATCATCCAACCTGAAAGTAAAGTTGATCGATTTTTCAGTGGCTTAAAACCAAGTCTTCGAAGGGAATTAGCTATAAGAGACTTCAGTAGCTATGAAGAAATTGTGCGTTGTGCTATCAAGGTAGAAATGGAAGTTGGTGTTACATATCCATCTCATGGTTTTGACAAGAAACGAAAGATGGAGTTCAAGGAGAAATCTCAGAATAATGGTGAAAAGAAGATGAATGTTTCCTTATGAACAAAGTGTGGAAAGAAGCATGGTGGAGATTGTCTTAAAGGGAATAGAAAATGTTTGAAGTGTGGAAAAGAAGGTCATCGAGCAGCTGAGTGTCGAAGTAATGGAAAAAGGGTTTCTAATGATGTGAACAAAGCAAACACTGCAGAGAACGCACCACCAACACTCCAATGCTTCAAGTGCAAGGAAATGGGGCATTATGCTAATAAATGAACTAATCCAAGGGTTAGTGATGATCGACATGAGAAACCACTTAAGGAAAAGGACAAAGGGAAGTCACATGCGATCACTATTGGTGATGTTGAATATGACAATGATGTGGTGCAATGATTAAGTTTTTATGTAAATGGATTCCAAAATAATGTTGTTTCATGGAGTATTGGAATATTTATGTATTGGTCTAATGTGGTATTCAAAGTGATTGAGATATTTTTGGAATATAAATGATATGCGCATAATGAAGGGATAAGGGGAAAATTAAATGTTTGATAGCATTTATGAGCTCATAACTGATATAAGGAGAAGGTTATATAATGGACTGAGTATATAGAATTTTTGGATTTTGGTATGTGGAAAGAGTTAACTTTTAACAGCATTCATGTTTTCACTGAGGTTCAATGGGTATTCAAGAGAATACCTGATTAATGCCTTTGAATGTTTGGAATGTGACCAACAAGACATATCTTATGATATATGGGGATCAACGATGGTATTAAATCTCTGGTAATCATTTTCACTATATTATGAGAGTGGACTACAGTATTATAGATAAGCCTAAAGATTGGAATGGATTATGTTGGACATAAGTTAGTATTGTTTAAGGATAGAAGTTTTTTCGATATTATTGATAGGATGTTATAGTAATATAGTTTTAGAAAAAGGACAACCTGCAGGATGGGCGACAGCCCATCGCTTCAGACAAGGCTGTGGGAATCAAACCCACAACCGAAGTGCGACTGGCCTTTATCGCCTACCACTGACCTACAGGAAGTACCTGTTTACTAGAAACTAGTTTTATTATATTAAGCAGTATGATATATGAAGTATAAGTCCATTTTAGGAACTATATATGATTAATCTCACTATAGAATGACTTATGTATATTTGATAACTTTTGCTAACCTTTTGTTAGAGACAGATGGAATGACCCGTCATTCTATCACATGATCTGCTAACACTTCACGAATAACAAATTAAACTTCATTTATTTAAGAGATGAAGTGGAAATTGTTCAAGGCACAAACAACAGTGAGATTGTACCAAAATAAAGTAAGTATTTATTCTAATTCAAATTCTTCAACTTTAGGGAAACGATCTTGAAAACCAAAAATGTTGTCCTAGTGCTCTTATATCTAATTAATCATATGGTACCTTAGATCGTCACAAATTTATGGATTTTTTATTGTTGGCTTTTCCATAGCCATGTTCTCTACCACTCTCTGTCAGAACATGATGGTTAGATTTCTCTTCCATATCCATATTTTTGCCTATGTGGAAACCCAGTGATTAGTTTATTTGGGTAACCGTTATGTTTCATACTTTTGTTTTTAAAGATTGGTTTTGGTATTCCTTTTTACGATGTGGGTTTCGATTAAAGAAACTTTCGAATAGTAAACCATTTATAACCCCGACAAATTTCGAGGGCGAAATTCATTTTAAGGGGGGTAGAATGTAACACCCCTAGATTTTATGAAAAACATTACTTTTAATTTCATTAATGTCTTGTGTTGTACGCTACACCAAAAGGAGCTTGCACAACATGCATCCTTGATTTTCCTTGCATTACACGCAATCGTGACCTTCCTCGATAGCGTGTGTAGTACGCAATAACGAGTTTCACTAAACAACAATATGCTATTAAAATATTATTAAAACTAGCCGTTATGAATAGTAATAACCACCTTTTGAAATTTTGTAATTTTATTTTTCAAAATGGAATTCATTTTTGGATTCGTAATATCGAAATTAGCTTAGGGTGGAATTTTGGTGATTTTCGAATAACTTTCATATTTTGATGAATAGTGAAAATTACTAAATTTTAATTAAAAACAACTTTTTCAATCGAAATAATTAATAGTGATAAATTATTAATTTGAGTGGTTTTAAAGTATATTTAGAATATATTTTTACAATTTAATACAATGTTGGTCATTGGATGTAATTTCACATTTAAACCAGACATAAACAAATGTCAATCTTTTGATAGTTATTATCTCTTAAGAACATGCTATTTGTTTTGACGACGGGAATTAATTTTTAAATTAATTAATGCAACTGATATGTTTTGAATTTGGAAAAATAGAAATCATTTTTGAGTTCATAATATCAAATATAGCTTAGGCCTAATTTTTGGTATCTTTCTGAAAACTTTCAATTTTTGATGAATAGTGAAACCACTAAGTGGTAGTTAAAAAAAACTGAATTTTTCATAAAACATAATTTTACCGCTTCTGTGAGTGGAATTTCAAAAATCCTAGAGACACGGTTGATGTCAGTAAGTAAAATGTGGTTCAATGAGATGAAAATAATTTTTTGTGAATAGTAACTTTTTACTTTTATTTACCACGGTTAAAAGTAAACAGGGTAATTAAGGGTAGAAATGATATTATTATTACCCTAACACATGTCCTAATTCTATTGGACAAGTGTAATTAGACAAAAAACAAACTTAGGAATAAAATATGACCATTTAGGCCCACTCGGATTAGATTAGGACATTTATTATTATTTAATTCAAAGAAGAGTTAAAAGAGTTAAAATCAATGTTTATTTACTAAAACATTTTTACTATAGGGTTATACATAAGATAAATTCGATTTTAAATATTCATTAGAAACCTAAGAATATTTCCTACATAATGGTATTTTATTTGTAATTTTTAGACATTAAATAATTTAATTTATTTATGACACAACGATGATGCAGTAATTATCTTATTAATGAAATATTGACATAATTGATGTTATAAATACTCAAATAAATATAATTTAAGACTTTTTATGAATTCCACTAATTTTATAGGTTAATATGACATGTTAGTATTAATTTTAATTAACTTTGTTCGAACTTATCATTCTGTTATGATTTTCACAAAAATCAATTACTAAATAGTGTCAAATTGACATAAAATAGTTTTTTAAAACAAATATTATATTATTAATTGTTATTTTATTCCTAAAAATATAAGGTTCGGCCAAATGACTTATATAAGGTTATATATATTAATAATAAACAATTTGGGGTTCTTTTAGCTTCTTATAGTAAGTTTAATAACCTTATAGTATAAGAACACAAGAATACACGGTAAAAGTAAAAATATTTAACTTAATGTTAAATCTAAATGATAAGATTAAAATAGGAACCTAAACTTGTCTAAATTCTATTGGATGAGAGTATTTAGACCCATACCCACCTTATCCTAGAAATAAATCAATTTGGATCTATTTAAAACCGAACTTGACTTTATAATAAAATAATATTTTTAGTTTTTCCAGAGGAGCCCCTCTCATCCCTTATAAAAGGGTACCTCCTCCCTCTCTTCCTCACACAACTTTGAGCCTTCATGCTCGGCCAAACCCTGCCAAATTCTATTCTCCACTTCCTTAGAAACATCCTAGAGGTTCTGGTCTTCCTCAAAGACCAATTTTAGTGCCCTAAGAGGAGGTCTCAAAGAGGCGCTTCAAAGAAGAGGTAATTTCCGTTACCGATTCTTTCACCTTTATTTCTTCTTCCACTTCTTCTTCTTAGGTTGTTTCATTATGAAGTAATAACATAAGTATAACTCATATAATGATATGTTATTATAAGTATGAAACAATCCTATTTCACCATCTATCCATCCTACGGAAAATGAAATCACCGCGCGTGCGTACGTACGGAATACCGTCTCCACGCCGTGGTGTAATCTATTTTCCGCCACCACCTTAATTGGATGGGTATAATGGTGTAATGAGTAACTATATATGATAATTATAAAGTTATATTGATACTGGAATAGTATACATACACTTCAACACAAGTTCACGATCATGAGAACGATATCATCGCTCGTGCGTACGTACGGAATACCGTCTCCACGACGCGATGAGATTCATTCTCCACATTAACCATTCATGAATGATTATAAAGTATATATAATGAATAATAATGAAATATATGACATGTTAAATATACTGTATTTATGTATATATATATATATATATATGTATTTCATCTACTTACTTCCATTCAAGACAATAAGGAAAGGAAAACAACGTTCATGCGTACGTACGGACTACCGTCTCCATGAACGGTGTGTTTCATTTCATTTATTTTTATCTATCTATTATATATATATATATAATAAATATATATGATATATAAATCATATTTTATATTCTGGAAGTGAGTAAATCATGATATAATTAATAATAATGTCAAGAACAACAAGTCCAAACACCTACGACAAATGAATCGATTTTACCCAAAACACTCTTTAACATGGAATTTACAAAAGAACGGGTAAAATAAAGTCATAAGTGAACTATATATGATATAATAACAATAATTATGATTCTGTAATAAGTCAATGACATTTTTTAAATCATTATACAGGAGGTTCAGACACTTACGAAGCAAATCAGACCTAAGGTAAGGGAAATATCACAATCTCATTTTTATCCGAGATGGTTTATACTTTGGTATTTACTAGGGTGTATTTTATCATCCACATCCATGTTTCTTCAATATGTAATATTATTTACCTCCACCTACAATTGTTTAAATCCAATTTTACCCTTCGGTGAGATTTTAGTAAAAAGATATGAAAGGAATCTTTTGTCGTTTTTCGCACGAGGTACTTTTTGACTTTTCCGACAAAAGTACGAGAAGAATGTTTTTTAACTTATACGGCATGAATGGATTTTTAAAACATTATTTCCAAGAAGCTTCCTTTACAAGTTTTCAAGTTTATTTTTAATCAACTTCTTTTAGTTTATGATTGTACGACATGTTAAGAAAGGAAAAGTGTTGTTGAAACAGAAAGGATATTTTCCTCAAGAATGGAGTTCAAGTGTTTTATCAAAATTATTTTCCATATAAGATAATAAAGGGTTATGTTTTTATCCCTATTATTACATTGATTTGATTATGTTTTGATGGAATTATTTTTATCTTATATGAATTGTTTTATGATGTCACGATGTTTAAGATTCCCATTTTTATTACATGGGTTATGCTATGATGTATGGTTTATGATTTTGTGGCACACATAAGAATGGTATCATTATGAGATGGGTGGGACCTATATCTCCCTCCAATGCATTGGGTAAAGAATTATATCTCATGAGATAGACATGACTGGAATGGTAGGTTATACGAGTTCAGTGAAACAGGACTGAAACGAGGGTGAATCGGTTCAGAAAGGGACTTTGTCCACTAAGATAGTCTTGGCAATGAGTATTGACTAACAAGAAATGATTCTATATGATTATGTGTGTATTCCACAAAGTTTAATGTTTTACGTTATGATTATTGTGATTACATTTCACTGCCATGATTTATCCCATGTTATGAAATTATGATCTCTTTTGCAGGTTAATATTTCCAAAAGTTATGTGCTTGTGTATACGATGTGATTGATATTTCTTTTGTTTACCCTTACTGGGAATTTGAGCTCACCCTTTTATGTTTACTTTTCCCCAGGATATAAAGAAAGGTTTTAGGTATAAAAAAAGAGGAAGATCTTTATGGGAGATGTTGGAGATCTTTCACCAGGATTAGAAGATTATATTCCGAGTTTCCAAAGACACTAAACTATTACGATCCTTGTGTGTGTGTTTTTGTTATGTACTAAGTATTCCGCAAATGTAATGTAATGTCAATGTACGTCAAGCTTCGGGTCTCTACACACCTAGCATAGAGTGACTGTGCTAAACTCTTGTAATCCACAAGTCATGAAGATTAATGTTTTTTGTAAAACTGAAACACTCTTAATGTATGATCCTTGGATGTTTCCCTTAGTGGTGAAGCAAGAAAAATTGTTGCGTCATTTCATTGCATGTGATTGTTTATTATCTTCACTTCCTCTTCATAAAGTTTTAACAAGTTCTAACCTACTTCGAAAAAAGTTCCATCAGTTTAAAAGAAAATGTTGACACCCTGATTTACCACTCCTCTCATTGGGGGTGTTGGGGTCCTTCATTTGGAATCAGTGATAGGTTGATGGTGTTAAATCTATACTTTTTTTTCTGACATGAGGAATAAAGTGAATGTCAGGGAAGTTCCTTTGTTTGATGGAAGTAACTTTTAGATATGGAAGAATATTATGATATATCATATAATAACTCTTGGAATGGAGATCTTATTTTCTAATATGTAGGGAATACAAGTCATTGATCCTACATGACTTTCAATGTTGTTACAGATAGGAAATTGCATGATGATGATGAAAAGGAATAGAATTCTCCCATTATAGAACTTTCTGATTAGAGTTATCTAAAGGTAACGAGTATCACATCTTCCAAGTCAATGTAGGATAAACTAGGGAATATATATGAACGACATAGCAGAGTGAAGGAGGGGAAACATCAAGTAATACACATGGGGTTGATGATTTGAATATGCACCATGATGATAATTCAAACTCCTTTTCCAATCTAATTACTGATGATGTAAGAGAAATATGAGGTCATGGTGAAGAAATTAAAGACGTTTAAATAGTAAATAAATTCTTTAGAATAATTCCACCCCTTTACAATGGAAAGGTGTCAGTTCTTGAGGATAGTGATCTCTCCACACTCTCGGTGGATTATCTTTTGAGAAATCAATTGATATATGAAATGAGAATAAAAACAAAATAACATATGACTCGTGTAAGAATAGAAATGGAATTCAAATCCACAGACTAACTAGAAATTTTAGGATATTGTGTTTATTACGATGATGAGGAAAAAAAAATTTTTTCCCTCATTGAAAAGAAACTAATGAAGGGAACAAGGAAATTTGAAGTGAAGATACATCTAGCTTATTTTCACTATGAAAGAGTTGGAAAAATTCTCTCTCATTCCCCAAGAACGATCAATGATGAAGAAAGAAAATATGAAGACATTAAAAATATTTGTAAAATTATTTTCAAAAAGAGAAATTTTATGTATAAAAATAAATTTCAATGGAAAAGTTTTGTTTGTCAAGAAGATGAATGATACAATGAAATCTTTGAGTAAGTGGAAGCATAATTCAAATCTGTGAACCATGCATCCATGATGGATACCATTGAAATTTCAGAACCATTTATCGATAAACAAAGAAATAATCAGTTGAATATTGATGTCGATCCCAATTTACAACTTAAGATGATTTTAGTAAGATTGAGAACAAATGTAAGTTATGCAATAAGTGGAAATAAATGGCGTAGGAATATTCAGGATATATTGACTAGCTGGAAGCAGAAATTGATCGACTGGAAGAACTTGTGCAAGTTCAATCATCAATCCTTGAAAGCACTGATGATGTTTTGGAACCAAAACACAAAATTGAAGAACCAGTAAAGGTTTTCAATGAACATACCTTGAGAGTGGAAGAGAAGTCCAACACCATTAAGGGACTATAAAAAGAAGTTGTTACTCAGAAAAGTAAACATGAAAGTGAATCAATTTTAAAAGAAGAAAAAAAGAAAATAAAATTTAAAAGGATCTCGGATGTTGATATGCAAGAGATAGAAAAAAGTGTTTTTGATGGATTTGAAAAGATATCGAGTGATCAAAGACCCTCATGCATGGGGGATAGTGGAATTAGTTGTGATGATGAAACGTCAAATGATATAAATAAAGTGAACCCGAATAAAGGCATGTTGAAAGTTGATCATGTTGAAAAGAAACCAATAGTGGAGAAAAAAAAACCCTTAAATCAATCTAAAAGGAGAACCGAAGATTATCAGTGAGTTTCTAGAAATGATATGGAGTCAAACTATTTTCTCAAGGCAGAAGGAATGAGGAGAAATAAATGTTAGAAGACATTTCTATTCCTGAAGTGTCTGTTTTATGGCTATTTGGGATATACCATTTCATACTATGAATAGGAAAAGAGATATATGAGTGGGGATGAGTTAGGAGTCCAACAAAGGAGAAAATATTCATATTCTACTTCTTATAGAAGAAATAATTTCAATGGATTTTATTTTCATTGTTCTAACATTGTCCATAAAGCTGTGTATTTCAGGAAGATACTTGACATGAGAAATTATTTGAATGGTCAGAGACGAGTCAATACTTATCAATAAGGTAGTGTTTCTATTTCAAATAAGTTTTCTACTCTAGAAGAATAATCTGAATATGAAGAAACCATATACATGGAAGAGAGAATTGAAAGGCCATCAGTGTCCTACAATCAATCCAATATCACATGTATTGAAAAGAGAAAAATTGTACACCAATTTTTTAGAAGTATCCCTCAAAGATAAAATGAACAACATCACCTGGATTCTTGATAAAATATGTTCCTACCACATGATGATTAATAAAGATATATTAACGAATTTCAAGAAAAAGGTCGGTGGAACAAGGAGGTTCAGTAATGATGGTGGTTTTAAGATAAAAGGTAGTAGAAGTACAGAGCTGGCTAATGGAGAGATGTAGAAAACTGATGTCCTTTATGTGGATGGTTTGTGTCACAATATTATGAGTGTGAGTCAACTCTATGACCTAGCCCTTGTTGTGACTTTAAATCAGAAGGGATGTACAATAAGAGGAATGTCTGGGAATTCTCTCATGAAAGGATGTATAATAGATGGAAACTTATATCAGGTTGACAGGAAAGAGAGTATTTTCTACTTAACAGTTGAAGAGGAAAAAAAATTATGACATCAAAGATAGGGGAACATCAATCAACAAGTCATGGAAAAGATATCTAAGATAAATATAGTCATGGATATCCCTAATCTGAAGCATGATCATGAAAAGACTTGTGATTCTTGCATGTGGGGGAAACTGGTCTGCAGTTCATATCGTCCAAATAATAAAATGGCATCTCATCTTATTGATCTCATTCATACAGATGTATGTGTCTCGGTAAATGTTTCCAGAACACATGTAGAAAGGTAATTTTTTCTTTTCATAGATGATTACAATATAATGTCTTGTGTAATGGTTATACATAGGAAACCACAAGTGCTTGACTACATGAAAATAGATCAATGAATCACTGAGAATGATACTCGATGAAAAAATATGTAGAGATCTACCAAATGAGGTGAAACCATGTCCATTGAATTTGAAATTTACCCGGAGAACCAGGGCATACAACATGAGGAAGCTACTGTGAGAACTCTACATGAAAAATGGAGTTGTTGAACATAGGAATCGACAGGTAAACAACATGTCTATAACAATTATGATAGAGAGTCATGTTTCTTGAAATTACTTGAAATATGCAGTTCAAGATTCAATGTATATTCAAAACCAAACATGGCTCTATATGGGAGAGACATAGACACCAAATTAATTGTGTCATGAAAGGAATCAATCCTTGAAATATTTTCAAATTTTTAGAAGTAAATGTTTCATCTAAAAAAATAAGGGAATCAAGGTATTTATTGCGACAATGTAGATGAAGGAATATTTCTTAGATACTCAATTAATAGAAAATCCTACAAGTGTTTCAATAATAACTTGGTAATAATTATGGTAATTGCTAATGTTAATATTATTGAAGAGAAGAATATGAATGCTTCAAGGAATTGTTATACTGCTGTGATAGATAATGAGGAAGACTGTGAACATGGAAAAAATGCTTATATAGAGGTATAATAATATGTTCAAAACTATCAGGAGTGACATCATGATGATGACTTAGAAGAAGAATCAGAAGATGAATCTATAGCCTGAGAGAATTTGGTCAAACTCCAAAGGATAAATCAAAGAGCAGAGATGAATTATTCCAACAATATCAGGGATCAGAATACACCTACACATATGAGGAGAATGATGAATAATTCTCAATATGTATTTCTATGATTTATGGAACCATATTCATTTGAATAAGCCACAAAGGATGAGTCATGGGTGAAATCAATGAATGAAGAGTTAGATCAGATTGACAAAAATCAGACTTGGGATCTTGTTACAAGACCTTAAGGTCACAATGTGATTGGCACAATGTGTATTTTCAAGAAAAAATTTGACGATCATAGAAATTTTATTAGAAATAAGGAACTCTTGGTCTCTAATGGATATTCACAAATTAAAGGTTTTGATTTTTAAGAGACATTTTCTCCAGTAGAAAGACTAGAGTCAATAAGACTATTTCATTCCATGGAAATCCAAAAAGGATACAAATTGTATCAAATTGATGTCAAGACAACATTCTTAAATGCCGTATTAGAAGAAAGATTCTACATTGAGAAACTTGTGTGGTTCTTTCTTGAGAATGATGAAATGATGTTTTACATATTAAAGAAATATCTATATGGCCTAAAACATGTGCCATAGGCATAGTACTCTCGGATGGACTCTTATCTGAGAAAGCATGAGTTTAAAAGAGGAGTGGATCACAATCTCTATGCGAAGAATTCTCAAAAGGACTAGTTCATGGTATTGGTATGCATGGATGATATTATTTTTTGTTGAAGTATACAGATATCAGAGGATGAATTTACCAATCATATGAAATAAGAATTTGAAATGTCCATGATTGGGGAATTCACATACTTTTTATAGTTTTAGGTCATTCAGAAGAAGGATTTCACTTTCATTTGTCATGAAAAGTATTCAAGAGAGCTACTGAAGAAATTCAGTATGAATGATTCCAAGACAATGTTGACTCCGATTGTGGTTGGAATAAAACTCGAGAAGCATGAGGATAAGACTTTTGTATATCCCACCATATACATAATAATCATTGGATGCCTATTGTACCTGACAACGACACAACCAGATATTGTATTTGCAACTTGCCTTGCAGACCACTTCCAGAGTAATCCAAAGGAAGAACATATTGAGGAATTAAAAAGAATAATGATATAAATTCAATGTACACATAATTATGTGATATACTTTGTTTTTGGAAGAGATAGTGAACTTTCCACTTTTTTTATGCTAACTGGCCTGGAGATATAGTAGATAGAGATTTTACTTGTGGTGGATATTTTTATATTGGTAATAATTGTGTGGGCTGGTTAATAAAGAATTATGAAAGTACTTATTTTAGTACTAATGAAGCTGAATATGAATCTGCTACCATGGAATGCACTCAGTTACTCTGGATGAATTAGTAACCGACTAACATAAAAGATGATGTGAAACAACCAATGATGATTTACTGTGATAAAAAAGCACAAATATCTTAAGAAAAATCATGTTGAGAATTCTCATATGAAACATATTGAGATCAGATTTCCCTTCATCGATAAAAAGGTTGAACAAGGTGTGATCAAAATGGACCATATGAGAACTAATGAGAAAGTGGATGACATTTTGACTATGCCACTATCAACGGCTGTGTTTGAGAAACATCGATTGAACCTCGGTGTTCAGCCACCTTCTAAGGCATAAGGATGTTATGATATTCCCCTCTCCCCAACTATTTTAACTATGTTAATCTATTTTTGGAAGTGTTTCAGGTTCATGGGAGAGATACAATCCAGGGGGAGTTTTTTATGAGTTGTACAATGATTAAATATCTAGTCTTTGGGTTTATTTTCAATGGAGTAGAATGGATAAATTAAATGGAGAGTGAACTATTTTTTTCTGGACGCATGAATGTTGGACAATAGAAAGATCCAAAAATGGAACTATGGGGAAAGAAGGAAAAGTACATAAATGTAACAATAGGGTAGAAAAGAAAAGAATGAGAACTCAATTCATGTCCTCTCTCTTTTTTACAACACTAAGAACTACTCAGGTAGACTTAGAGTGATGGATGAGTTGTTTCTTGAAGGTTCATGTTTTGATCATGGCTGGTGCATCAGAGAATTTATCTATAGATTTCCAACAAACCCAAAGGGGGAGATTGTAGGAACCATGGTTGTTCATTTGTAATAATGGAGTTTGGTTTGTGTTTGTTATCAATCTGCACATGGTTGACTAGGAGTGAATGATATGAGAAATGAAAAATAAAATCAGAAAAATATGGGAACCACATACCTCAAAAGATAGACTATATACCATATTACTGTAATGGTTCACAACTACATTTTAGGTAGTGAGAACGATATGTGGAGTATTACGCAGAGTAGTGTGTGGAGCAATGTGCGGAACTAAAAATAGTTCGCATCAATGGTACATGGTGAAGGCATGCAGTATAGATAATGATGAAGGATGAAACAAAAAATCATTCATGATGATGGTTTGTGGTGCAGGAATGTGGTACGTGAAGTACTTATGGTTGGCAGTGTTGCTGCGGTTGGTGAAATAGGAGTGGTACACAATGGAGGCAAACCGTATGCAAATGGAGTTCAGTATACAGTGAAGATTGTCCCACATATAAAATTTGGGTAAATTAGATTGGTGAAATTTTCAGAGATAGGTTCCAATTTAAGGAATAATAATCCATTTTGTCAAGGGATGAGATTATAGATTAAAAATTCAGGAAGAAATTCAGTGAAGTCTGAAGTTATACTTGGAGGAGAAAATGGCATGCAGAGAGAATCATTCACGTAAGGAAAATAATGTGGAAGATAGTGTAGTTCACGCATGTAGCTCTTGCAGTACGTGGTGGAGAAAGACGGTATGCAGAGTAGGACGATATATGGAGGAGTGGAGCAGTACGCAGAGTAGGGTTATATGTTGAGGAGGTCAGATCACAGAGGAGTTGGATGGTACATGGTGGAGATAGACGGTACATGAAAATAGTAGCGGTATGAAGAAACATCTGTAGTACACAGAACACCCAAGGAAGCTTGAAGATTGACCAAATCAGTTTGAAAAATTAATTTCCATGACATATCAGTGTATGGGAAAATAAATTACATCTGTGGGTGATTATGAGACTTCAACAAAGCATCCATTTATAGTTGATGATGCATGATTTTAGGCCAAACCAATGAAGAAACATTCATGTTGATAAACTGAGTGAATACCTCTCCAAGGTAGTGAGCCATGGGGTGTCAGCAGACGTGATCTGTGGGACACAATGTGCTATCCCTGAAACCTTGTAAAGGATATGCGTCTAGCACATAATGACTATGCTAAACTCTTGTAATTAAAAACTCATGAAGATTAGTGGTTTTGGGACAACAGACACACTATCTAAATATGATCCTTCAACGTATCCCTTAGTGGTGAACCATGTAATATTAATGTGTCATTGCATTGCATGTGACTGTTTATTTTCTAAACTTCCTCTTCAGATAGGTTTAATAGGTTCTTACCTACATGGGAACATGATCCATCAGATTAAATAAAAAATTTGACACCCTGATTCACCCCTCCCCTCTTAGTGTGTTCCGGGGTCCTTCAATACGATGTTATTTTCAGCCAACAAAACCATAGCCATTGAAATCCCAAGAAATCAAGAACGAACCCATTTTTAGATCTAATAAATATACAGGGATATGGTAATTTTCTATTCCTCACTGAGCCTCATATAAGGATCATAACATCATTATGAATGACATTGGAATAGGGATCAATTCACATGTAGTTCTTACAATGTTCCCCTATTAGTGGATCACGATCTTTCATTTTTTGAGGGAGATTTGTCTTCCCATACATAGATATTTGTGTGCTAGGAATCCATATATAAATTATGCTCTTATACAATTGAAATGGATGACCATGTGGGACACTCAATTCAATTTATATTCATGCATGATTTCTTTCTCTATCTCATACCCTTGTACATAATGCTATAAAGAGTAATAAACCTTTATCACTAGTCTCATGTGAGTCATGCATGACATGAGAAAAAAGTGGCAATTAGAGGGTCGTCCATATAGTACTAAAAACAGTTTCAAGTACATTTATTTTATAGATTATGGGATTTAACAGTTTGTGGTGGGGATATTTTCATAATGTTTATTTCTTATGACCATAACATATGCACCATGTAGTTTAATTTAATTATGTAAGGAGGTTTTTGTGTAGTTTTATGTTCTAAGACTAAGAAATTATAATGTGATGTTTAATATAATGTTTCTAGGAGTATTTTCATATAGTTTATCATTATTAAACTAGTATGAATATGAACTGACATGAAAATTTTACAAATTTATTTAGAAATATTCATTCATTGAAGGTTTGATGAATTTTCTATCCATTATGACTAAGTAATAATCTTTTTTAGATTGAAACTTGTATATAGAAAAAGGTCTCTCTCACTTTGGTTTGATCTTTGGAGGTTTCTATCCTAATGTCATTATAGTTATGAGAACCAATACCATATCCCTCCTTATGAATGAATAGTGGTGAAATTTCTTATTGAAATATTATTAAATTCATTTTATAGAATTATATGTATTTTAGAGTGTGAAAACTCTTCTTATATAGTCATTGAGATTCATCCATCCATTTCTAAAGCATTTTATCTATAGGTAGCAGGTTATAGATTGCAATGAAAAGAAAAAGAAATAATACCTCTATGGGAAATACTTCCTCTTTTCTATGTACAAGTGAATATGTTGCCTCTTTAATAGTAATACAGGTTATGTTGTGTTAGGCCCACAAATTATGAAGGATTTTTAAGGCTAGTACTTATTTTATTTATTCACTATATTCTAGATTATATTAGATATAGTTTTATTGAATTATTATATCTACTTATTTTCTACTACAAGCCAGTGGGTTAAGTGGTCAGATAGAATGTCATATTCCCGATATATCATTTTCAACTCAGAAGAGAAGATATTGGTGTCATTTTCTCTCAATATTGTGTGAGGGACACCAAATTAGGTGATAATATTTTTATTCATGAATTAGAGGATAACCATCATCCCGACCTCCTTGAGAAATATAGCATTAGTTCACTTGGAGAAAAATATAGTGGTTGTAAGAAAATACATAAACTACGTGACTATAGATGGTGGGTATGTCCCCAAGGAATCTATTCCCTTGATGGTGAACAAACAAGAATATTTAGTGGAAAAAAGTAACTTGGGGGTAGATGGATAAAATTGGAATGTATTTTGAACTCTTTACATTTCCTAGTGAATTAAATGAAATCATGAGTAATTTATGGATAGAAGTATCCAATTCACCTAATTAGATGGTAGATATTCGTCTCTCATTGATTAGAACCATGGGCTCAAACATAGAATTCTTGAATAATAAATAGGGTCTCTCCACCTTCAATGCATATGTGGATAACACCATCAAGTCCTCATTTATTTAATACTTTATGAACATTGGAGTAGTTATAAAGAACAATTTTAAAAACCCTCCATTCAACATATTCTTTTTTGTTTGTATTGGATAGAAGAATTATTATTTTATAGTAATAAAATATGAGGGACATCCATCTAGTGGAGGTATCAATTGACTATTAAACCAGATCACCTTATTCCCGAGTGGTGTCAATATCAATTATCACTTCCCCATATCCATAAAAAAATGGGGATACCTCTTTCTGATGTACAATGTCAATGATTTTCTCATCCCAGCGAGGATTTTCCAAGGCATGATTGTATTAGCTGACACAACTACACAAGCATTTTGTGAATGTGGGACATGATATTTTTTTTGATCATAGGGTAATTCTTCTATCAACACTCATATGTAATTGAGTGAGTGGATTAATTCCTCTTTATTAATATCATATTCACTAAAATGTTTTTTAATTACCAATTATGAATCACCAATGAAATGTAGTCAAGAAATATGTAGCTGTAGATCCTTTTCCAAACCTATAATGAGATCTTAGAATTTTGTATTATTTTTAGTGCATCCTTCGGATAACTCAATGGGCAATGGTATGACTTCCTCTGATAGAGATATTTGGAAAATTCTCAATTTAACTAGGTTGAACTTTAATTTTTCCATCCTTATTCCTTTTGGACTTCTAGAAGTACCATTAAAATATATTTTTTGTGTTTGTCGAGTGTGAAAAATGGAGAATACAATTTTTTTCATAAATTATTTATCTACTTCATTGCTTTTTAAAGTTCTACATTCTGTGATAAATTCTACCAGTTTCTACCCACTGAGAACCTTTTGTATTATGAATTGGATGACCATACACCGCTCTGAGCATCAATTAAACATCAAAATATTGAATATATACTTGATCATGTTGATATGACTGACCAAGTTGACCTCATGATACTATAGGAAGTGTCTTATCTTTTAAACAATGAATATTAAAAAAATATAATTACTCATGATGTTAGAATATAGGTTCTCAAGGTTTATTGTAAATATGATTATATTTTAGGGAACAAATTCATTTATTTCATTATTCTTTGATGTATGAAGTGAACTAAGTGATCACTCCAAAGTAGCCAAATATAGAAAAAGTGGATTTGGTTTGATAAGAAAAAAAATATTGGTGGTATTTAGAGTTACAACTTGATATTTTAAAAGGCTACTTAATAATATTCATCCCACTGTTATGTTACTCTATTCATTATAATCTTGTTAAATGGTAGGAGATTTCTTACATGGTTCTCTATGAATCATCTGATGTTGTCAAGGTGTATTTGAATCCCTCTCAACTCATTGATATTTTGAGGGTGTGAAATATTAAGGATACAATTAGTCATCTTAGGTTATTCATTTATGTTGTTATTGTGTACAAAATATCTAAGAAATATTCCTAATGTGAACCCAAAATCCCATTTTATGGGACACATTTTCAGGTTGTGTTATCACAGTTTGTTAAAAAAAATATCAAAATCAACATTATGATCATTACATTCTTCAGACTATACCAATAAATCATCAACAGATCACACCATGATTTGATCCTAAATAAGATAAATATATGATACATGGAATTCTGATATGTGGTGCTGATAATATTTAAGATATAAGGAATTAATCATCAGTAATATATTCCCTGAGGAGCCCTGAAAATAGTGTACTTCTCATCTATGGTAAGACATTAAGATCTAGTTATAAATGGAATACAAATATATATAGGGGTACTCAGAGTAACTTACAATTTCATCAACAAACAAATTTTTGATCTGAATTGGGAATGTATCATTTGAGAAGTGATGGTTAAGACCATTTATGTTGTTGAAAAATCCGATTTTGTCATTATTCCTTTAACATGGACAATGTTGATGATCTATCACATGTAATAAACCTCACAAATGCCTAAACAAATATCATATTAGTTACATTTATTTATATGGTGTTATTCTCAACCCCCTATAAATTCATTTTCTGTATAAATTATACGGGGTTATGCATAAATGTCACAAATAATTTAATTTAGAGGGAGTTCACAACCCCCTCAAAATTCATTATCATTATTTTTTTAATATTCATCTGAATTTTAGAGTTAGTTATGGAAAATCCGCTACTAATTTAATAATTAGTGGTCTTATACATATATTACGTTGTATTTTAGAGGAAATATATATATATATATATATATATATATATATATTATGGAATATATTTTTTCTTAAAAAATAGTTTGGGTTGAAAACCACTGCCAATCATTGAGATTTGTGGTGGTTAAAAACCCCCTATTATTTAATAGATCATAGGGGTAGTTAACCCCCACTGTTAAAAAAAACAAATTCCATAATATATATAATTAAAAATAATATATAAATGTATGTAAATACATTATATGAACATATTATATATATATATATATATATTATTATAATTTTTTATGATTTAATTTAATTGCAGTTATATGTATAAATAAATATAATTGTATAATGTGCAACACTACAACCCAAGTGACCCAGAGTTAGTGAATTGTTACATAACATTGGCATGATCACAAAAGATCATGTCTCAAAATACCAATTAGTTTAGTATCCTTGGTAGTACTAGATACATACATAAGTTTTACATTACATCATGAAATGAAAAAAAAAACAAATTTGTGTCCCCTTGGAACACACTCATATCCCTTAGCCTATTCCTATAGGTTAATCGTAATAAACTTATTCGCTTACTGGAAAAAATAAAACATACAAAGGAGTGAGCTAATATGCTCAGTAAGGATAAAAATATAGCAGAAACTATCATAAATATTCATAAACATTTAATGAAATATATATGACTAAACCACAAGCCTTTTAAACTTAAACATTAGCATAATATAGAAAATATAAATCAAATAGTTCCATTTACTTATTCACATGGATATTGTACTAGTTGAATAATCACATGTAATATCATTGGCCAATTTCATAGTGATGGAATGTATAATTCCTGACATTGTAACCACATAGTCAAGGCCTCATGCCAAGACTACAAATAAGATTATTTCAAGGCCTTGTGCCAAGATAGTAGTTTTTCTCAGTAGAACTACCAATGCATTGAGGAGCTATAGTGTCCTCCATCTGTCACTTACTAAATACAATGCATTCCTTGTATGAAAAGGTTGATACATAACATAAACATTCGTATTAAAACTAGCATATGAAATGTTAATAATTTAACAATAAACCATGAATGGTATAAAAATAAAATATCCACAATCAAACATATCATAAAAACTTCAATACAATATGGAAGATTATATCATAATAAATCAACTTTAGACAAGTGTAAAATCCATCAAAAGATGTTGACATAGATGAAATCAAAACTATTTGAGAGAAATATCTCTTTCAATAATGAGATTGTATAATTAACCCTTACCTTATACTTTTCCTTGGTCTATGGTATGTTATCCTCCTGTATAATAGTTAAACAATTGTTATTAAAATATACAAGAACTATATACATAAATATGATATTATATATTATCTTCTAATGTTGTTTTTATAATAATATTTCAGTAGTATCATTGTTTTGGGTGTTAGCTAATTAGTTTAACTTTATATGTGTTGATATGTAAGTCATGTTTTTTATGCATAGGATTTATTTGATTCATATTGATAATTATATTAAGTTCTTAAAAATTAATTTTATTCATAAAATGAAAATTATTCTTGAATGGTTACGATGGGGAATGAATCTCATCGCGTTCGTGGAGATGGAAATACATACGTACGCATGAGCAAAAATACCATTCTATTGATGGTGAAATCGTATGTAATTGGATGATATATCATATATACAGAATCATTAACATGTTATATTTATTATTTATATCAATTATATTCATTATTATACACATCCAAATAATGAAGTGTTGAATATCAAACTACACCATGATGTGGAGACGATAAATCGTACGTACACACGTATGGTAACATTGTCATTAATATGATGGATTGAACAATAAATATGGTTGTACCATATTTATAATAACATCACATTATTTATAAGGTACTCGAGTAATTATTTTGGTATTGAAACAACAAAGAAAGAGTAAGTGGAAGAATAAAATAACTTTGAAAGAGGTGATGAAATTATCACCTCTTCTTTGTGTGATTCTTTTTGATTTGATCAAAATAGCTCCCTAGGCTAGCTTTCTGATCAAATAAACGCCTCTAGGTTGAATTAATGTTAGATTAAAATATATTTTAGTAGGTTTTTACTGAGAAAAATGGCTTTTGAGGTTTGTTTTTTAGTGAAGGGGAAAAAACTTTTTATAAGAGAGGTGAGGGTCACTTTAAAAAAATCTTGAAATATGAATTTATTATACAATCATATTCGGTTTTTAATGGCTCCAAAAGAATTTATCTAGAGAATAATGTGTGTATGGGTCAAAAACTTCTCAAAACATTGGTTTTAGACATGATTAGGTCACCATATTAACCTTATGTTTAAGATTTAACTCTTAGTTAAATAGTTTTACATTTATCATGTTTTCTTGTATGATTATAATAAATGGTTAAAAACATACTATAAAAATAAAATAGAACCCCTAGTGGTTCATTATTTATATATAAAACCTTATCTAAGTCCTTTATGTGAACCGTATATTTTTATGAATATTATATCAATTAATAATATAGTATTTGTTTTAAAAACTCATTTATGTCAATTTTAAAACTATTTTGTATTTGGTTTTTGTGAAAGTCATAAAACATTATCAATTTGAAAAAAATTACTCAATCAACCATAATATTTCATATTAACCTATAAAATTAGTGTAATGCATCAAAAGTCTCAATTTAAATTTATTTGGATATTTATAATTTCAATTATTTTAATCATTGATTAATAAGGTAATTATTACATCATCATTGTGTCACAAATAAATTTAATTATTTAATATCTAAAAATTATAAATAAAATACCATTATATAAGAAATATTATTAGATTTATATTGAATATTTATAGTCAAATTTATCTATTGTGTATCCATATATTAAAAATTGTTTAGTTGTGAAAATTTGAATTTAACAATTTTAACACTTTAATAAATAAAATAATAATAAATTTCCTAATCTAATCCATGTGGATCTAAGAGGACCATATTTTATTCCTATGGTTTATTTTGGTTTAAATACACTAATCCAATAGAATTAGGACATGTTTTATGGTAATTATAATATCATTTTTTCCATCAATTACCCTATTTACTTTTAACCGTGGTAAATAAAATTCCAAAGATACTATTCACAAAAAAATTATTTTCCTCCTATTGAACCACATTTTACTTATTTCAACCACATCTCTCATATTTTTGAAATTCAATTCACATAAGCAGTAAAATTACATTTTATAAAAAATTGCAAATGTGCCTAGAAGGTGGGTAAAAGACGTTACAAGTTCAAAAAATTCTATATATCTAATATTTTTATAAAATAAATCCAATGAATTACATTGAACATATATTGGTACTATATATCTATTAGACCTAAAAAAATTTAAATAAAATAACTAATTATTTAAATAAAAAGTTGGTTTTAAACAATAACACAGTGTTTTTCATTAATCATCAAAAATTGAAAGTTTTCAGAAAATACCAAAAATTTATCCTAAGCTAGTTCTGATATTTTGAATCCAAATAATGAATTCCATTTTGAAAAATAAAATTTATAAAATTTAAAAAAGTCGTTATTACTATTCATAAAAGCTAGTTTGATTGGTCATGGTGTGTTGGAACTCGAAGTTGCGTATAGTGCAAGCTATTGCATTATTCAAAGAAAAACGTATTGTGGAAGCTTGGGGTGTTACATTTATACTCCTTCAAATAATTTTTTCCTCAAAATTTCTATAATACTACTGAAAAAAAAGATTTGAGTGGTTATTCATCATAAGTTCTTCGGGTTCCCATGTAGCCTCTTCCATCTAATGGTTTCTCCATAGAAATGTTACTAGACGAGTCGTTTGGATACTCAACACATGTTTTCTGGTATCAATAATATTTATAGGCTCTTCATAATATGAAAAATCAGGTTCAAGTACTATTTATTGATAGGTGAGTACATGCATTCAGTCATACATGTATTTTCATAACAATGATACATGGAACACATCCTGGACTTTGGAGAGACTTGGAGACATTGCCCAATGGTAAGCTATAGCTCTAATTCAGTCTAGAATTTTGAAAGGTCTAAGGTAACTGAGACCTAATTTAACCTTCTTTCCAAATCGTATAACACCCTTCTATGGAGACACCTTCAAGAAAAAATGATATCCTACATAAAATTCCCAATCCTTCCTTCATTTATCATCATAACACTTTTTCCTAAATTGAGCTTCTGTGATGTGGGTTTGTATAATCATCACCTTTTCCATTGTTTCCTCAACAAGTTCTGGTCCTACAAGTTTTCTTTCACCAACATCATCCCAACAAGTTGGTGTGCGTCATCTCTTTCCATATAATTCTTCATATGGTGTCATCTAAAAACTTGAATGGAAGCTATTGTTATAAGAAAATTCAACCAAAGGTAAATATTGATCCCACATACCTTCAATGTCAATTGAAAAAAATTTAAACATGTCTTCTAAGGTTTGAATAGCCCACTCTGATTGTCCATCAGTTTGAGGGTGGTAAGCAGTGCACAAATGAAGTTCATTATCCCGGGCCTACTAAATAATTTTCCAGAATCTTGATATAAAATGGGGATCATGATCTGAAACAATTAATAAGGGTACTCCATAAATTCTTACAATTTCATTAATATATATTATTGATAAAAGTTCATGTGGTAAATCTTATTTTAGAGCAAGAAAATGTGCTGACTTGGAAAGATGATCAATAATGACCCATATTACATCATTCCTTCTAGGAGTCTTTGGTATACCCATTTACAATTACATCATAATATCATCCCATTTCCACTCAGTTACGGGAATATGTTGCATGACTCCTCTAGGATGTTGTCTTCTTGCCTTCACCTATTGACAAACCATAAATCTTGACACATAATCAAAAATCTCCCATTTCATGTTGTCCCACCAAATTTTTTATTTCAAATCTCTATACATCATAGTGCTGCCATGGTGTATAATGAAATTGGAGTTATGAGAATCATCCAATAATTCCCTTTTTAGATTAGGTATGTCAATAACATAATGTCTCTTCCCAAATTTCAAAATTCCATCGTTATATACGAAGTCGATCAATCTCCCATCGTTCAAAGCTTTAATTTTTTTTGAATCTTCTCATCCTCTGTCTGATAACTTTTTATCCTTTATAGTAAATATGGTTTGGCAACGATTTGAAAATTTATAGATATTTCACATTCCATGATTATTCCCATATCCATCTTTACTAGATCCATGAACATAGGATCCCTTTTAACTCTCATTTATTCAAAACTCCATGATCTTTTCTACTCAAAGCATCTTCCTCCTTATTTTCCATCCCCTAGTGGTATGTATAGTGAAATCATAATCCTTTAGTAGTTCAATCCATCATCTTTGCCTCATGTCGAGTTCCTTTTGTGAGAAAATATACTTCGAACTCTTATTACCAATATATATCTCAATTTTTTCACCATATAGATAGTATCTTCATATCTTTAGAGCAAATACTAAATATGCTAACTCAAGATCATGAGTGGGATAGTTTTGATCATGAATTTATAGATGTCATGATGCATAGGAAATAACTCTATCATTATTCATAAGGACACAACCAAGTCCTTTATTGGAAGCATCACTATAAATAACAAACCCATCATTCCCTGATGGTATAGTTAATATAGGAGCATTAACTAATCTACTTTTCAGTTCTTCGAAACATTCTTTACACCATTTTTTCAAAAAAAATATTAACCCCTTTACGAGTGAGCTTTGTTAACGGGTTTTTCAATTAGGAAAAATCTTGGACGAAATGCTTATAATAACCTATTAAACCAATAAAACTATGTACCTTAGTAATATTCATCTGTGTTGTCCATTCTTGTATTGCTCTTATCTTTGAAGTATCAACATAGATTCCATCCTTAGAGACAATTTGGCCATGAAAAAAATCCCCTAAATCCAGAATTCACACTTTCTAAACATCATATATAATCCATTCCTTCAAAGATTCTTTAGAATAATGCGCAATTTATTTTCATGATCTTTATAGTTTTTGGAGTAAACCAGGATATCATCAATAAATACCACTAAAAATTCATCAAGATATTTCTTGAAAACTATATTCATTAGATCCATAAAGACAGAGGGTTCATTAGTCTTTCCAAAAGGCATTACTGTAAACATGTAATGCCCATACCTGGTATGAAATGGTGTATTCGGAATGACTTCCTTCTTAACACACAACTGACGATATCCAGATAGAATGTCAATCTTTGAAAAATTTTGAGCTCCATGAACATGATCAAATAAATTGTCAATCCAAGGTAGGGGATACTTGTTCTTTATTGTTATAGCATTGATCTCCCTATTTTCAATGCACAACCTCATATATCTGTACTTCATCTTCACAAAAAGAATAGGGGCTCCCCATGAAAAAACACTAGGGCGAATAAATCCATTATTACAAAGTTCTTCTAGTTGTTTCCTTAGTTCCACTAATTCCACAATGGCCATTCTATATGGGGTCTTAGATATGGGTCTTGAAACATGAATTAAATCAATGGAAAACTAAATTTCTCATTCTAGATGATGTCTAGCTAAATCCTATGGAAACACATCCTCATATTATTTCAAAATAGGTATATCATATATTTGAATATTTATTTCCTCACCCATAGTTGTTTCATTCTCTTACTCCCCGGTAACTGAATTCAGTAGAGCTACTAGGGGTGGATCTAGATAAGAATTAGATGGTGACATTTTTTCTATAAAGATAAGGTACTCCTTATCATCATCGAAAATTGTAACCTCCTTATTATTAAAATAAATTTTCGCATCATGGTCTGAAATACATTCCATACTGGGGATTATATCAAATTAAATCATGGTTATGATGATGATATTTCAGAAAAAGCACATTTATATTCCCTAATGGGAATTGATTCAAAAAATGTTGTTGTAATGATACTTCTCTTAAGAGATTTAACTGAAAACACCCTTGTTAAATAAAATTAGAAACATCTAATTTTCTTAGAAAACAGGGAAGATATGAACCAATGCGATGATCCAGAATCAAATAAAGTATTGGATAAATTAGAGGAACCCATTAAATTACCTACCATCACGTCATTTAGAGATACAACCTCAGTAGTAGTGATCGCATAAGCTTCCCATTTTTCCCTTGGAATTTTTTGAGGTATGTTTCCCTGGCGCTTAGAAAATTCATTTTCATAATTCTCCATTTCTCTACAATTATAAAATTCAACATTAACATCCTCTTTCTTTACCTTGCAATCAAGAGCTTAGTAGCCTTTTCCCCACACTTGTAACAGTCCCCCATTCCCTTCAGGCAAGTACTGGGGTGTTTCTTCACACATTTACTACAGGATGGAAATTCAACTTTTCCCTTATCCCCCTTATTTCCATTTGCAGAGTGTTCATCATATATATTCTTCTCTTTTTTTTCATTAAAGTCATAAGACTTATAGAATTACTTTTCTATCTTGATAGAACATGAGACAATATCTTCGTATGATAAGAATGATTTTGAGACTAATGATCGATGGAAAAATGGTTTTAACCAATCATAGAATCTATCAATATTACTTCTTTGGTTGCAGATATAATCTGTTGTATGCCATGCTAACCTTGTAATGTTAGTCTCATAGTTTGGGACATTCTCATCCCCCATTTTTCCCAGACTCAGAAATTGTCCTTCTATATACACTCAATGGTCATGAGGAAAGTATTTTTCTAATAAAAACACTTTAAACTCACTCCATTACATATTTTACACTTCTTCATCCTCCTTTTTGTTTTGAATTAATAACCTCCATTGATTTGCATCGCCCATGAGGTGATAAACTTCCATGAAAACTTTTTCCCTGTCTCTGCTCCCCAAAGCATGAAATATTTTCTCTAAGGAAATTATCCATTACTCAACTACAAATGGATTTTTAGTCACATTGAATGTTGGTCGTTGTTTCCGTATTAAGCGACCAATCATTGATCTTCCGCGTTGTAGATCAGGGTGATTCATATAGGATAGGTTACTATTCATAACATTAGTGAGTTGTCCCTGTATAGTAATAAGTTGTTTAGTACTGATTTCATCACCAGCTCCACTATAATTATCTTGAGTAGGAGGGAAATACCTACAAGCATTTTGTGCATTGATACAGTTTCAATTCCTACCAATAGTCTCCATTTCTAAACAATATAATACAATAGATATGTTTATGAATCACAATAAATAATTCCAAACTAGTAAAATGCATAACATTAATTGAAATGTTTATGAATATAATTCATAATCATAAAAAGTGTTTTCTTTGCAGAATTATTTACTCAAAAATCCTTCATAATGGTTTATAAAGAAAATGTGAATAATTGTAATCATATCCCCTGGGAGTTTCGTAACCAAGAGTAAATTAAGGCCCATTTTCATGTACCAGGATAACCCGGGTCAAGATTGAAACACCTTGTCAGAGTTTTCATTGCTAGGTACATCTATGCCAAAGTGGCCTTTACCTTCTCATATCCAGGCAGGGATGCATTTCTTGGAAAATTCACAAAATCTCTACATTACCAAAATTCAAGGAAGTTATTCACTAATCCTCAAAATCTATCTTAGGGTAATCTTCTCTAATCATAGTTTTTATAAATCTAGCTTCCATGGTTTGTACTAAACATACTCTCAAAAAAATTGTAATGCCCCGAACCTAGTTTCCCAAAGGCAGTGCATTATTGCATAATATTGGAATGATCACAAGAGATAAAGTCTCAAAAGAATGATTAGTTTAGTTGGCTTGGAAGTAACAGATATATAAATATGTTTTACATTACATCATGAAATGGAAAAAACAAAAACTTTGTGTCCCATTTGAACACAGCCATATCCCTTAGCCTATTCCTCCAGGTTAATCGTAATATACTTCTTTGCATCCTGGAAAAAATAAAACATAGAAAGGAGTGAGCTCAGATGCCCAGTAAGGATAAAAATATAGACGAAACTATTAAAAATAAGAGTAAACATTTAAGACAATGTATAAGACTAAAACACAAGACTTTTAAAATTAAACATAAGTATAATATGGAAAATATAAATCAAATATTTCCATTTAATTATTCACATGGATATTCTAATAGTTAAATAATCACATGTAATATCAGTATCCAATTTCATAATGATGGAATGTATAGTTTCGGACATCATAACAACATCGTCATGGACTCATGCCAAGACTACAAATAAGATTTTTTCAAGGCCTGGGGACAAGATACTAGTTTTTCTAATGAGACCTACCGATGCATCGAGGAGAAATAGCATGCTCCACCCGTCATTTACTAAGTCCAATGCATTCCTCATATGAAAAGGATGGAACATTACATAAACATTTATATTAAACCTAGAATACAAGATGTTAATAATTTAACAAAAAACCATGAATGGTATAAAAATAACACATCCATAGTTGATTATATCACAAAAAATTTAATACAATATTGAAGATTGTATCATAATAAATAAACTTCAAACAAGTGTAAAATCCATCAAAGGATGTTGACATAGATAAAATCAAAACTGTTTGAGAGAAATATCTCTTTCTATTTTGAAATCATTTAAAAGTAAATTAATTATAAAATAACACATTTGTTTTGAAAATATTCTTCTACGATTGTAAGGGAAACTTTGAAGGTGTTATAATGGTGGAAAGTATCCTCACCCTTTGTATGGGTTAAAAAAAAATTCTTACATTAATTTTTCAAAAAGTTCATAAAGTAACTTTTTTCGAAAACGACGGAAAGATTCCTTTCAAAATAAATTTAGAAAAATTAAAACTAGGGTATAAATTAATTTAACCCATATAATAGTAAATAGTAAAAATGTATTAAAATAAATTTTTAAGAAACATGGATGGTGATGATAAAGAGATCCTAGTAGATACTCACATATAAATAACCTCAGATGATAAAGAGATTGTAAAATTAACTCTTACCTTGTACTTTTCCTTGGTCGAGGGTAATTTAACCTTTTATATAATAGTTAAATCATTTTTATTAAATTATAATATAACATTATACATAAATATGATATTATATATGATCATCTAGTATTGTTTTGTTAATAATCTTTCAGTAGTATCATTTTTTTGGGTGTTAACTGATTCGTTTTCCTTTATATGTTTTGCTATCTAAGTCATGTTTGTAATGGATAAGATGTATTTGATTCATATCAAGAATGATATTATGTTCTCAAAAAATATTTTTATTCATAAAATTTAAATTATTCTTGAATGGTTACGATGGGGAATGAATCTCATCGCGTTCATGGAGATGGTAATCCGCACATATGCACAAGCGACAATACCATTCTATTATTGGTGAAATTGTATATAATCGGATGGTATATCATATATACAGATTCATTTAAAACATATTTTTATTATTTATATCAATTATACTCATTGTTATACCCATCCAAATAATTAAGTGTTTAATAATAAACTACACCACGACATGGAAATGGTAAATCGTACGTACGCACATATGTTGACTTTGTAATTTATAGGCTAGATAAGATAATGAAAATGGGTGTAAAATATTTTTAATAACATCACATGATGTAGAAGGTACTATAGTTATTATTTTTGTATGGAAACAACAAATAAAAAGGAAGTGGAAGTAGAAAAGAACTTTGAAAGAGGTGATGGAATTATTACCACTTCTTTGGGTGCTTCCTTTAAATTTGATCAAAAGGGATCCCTAGGTCAGATTTCTGATCAAAATAAGGCCTCTAGGTTGAAGTGAGGGTAGTTTGGAAAAATATTTGAGTAGGGGCTGGCTGAGGCGAATGGATTTGGAGATGTGATTTTGAGATAAGGGGATGTACCAATTTATAAGAGAGGTGAGGGTAACTTTATGAAAAGCTTGAAATATTAATTTATCAAACAATAAAATTAGGTTTATAATGGATCCAAAAGGATTTATTTAGAGGATAAGGTGGGGATGTGTCGAAAAACTCCCAACCAAAAGGCTTTAGACAGGTTTAGGTCACCAAATTAACCTTATCTTTTAGATTTAACGCTTAGTTAAATAGTTTAACTTTTACCATATATTCTTTTATTATTATAATAAATAGTTAATAAACTCACAATAAAAAACCCAAGAGAACCCCAAGTGGTTAATTATTGATATATATCCTTAGATATGTTCTTTGTAATAGCCTTATATTTTTAGGAATATTATATCAATTAATAATATAGAATTTGTTTTAAAAACTCATTTAAGTCAATTTTGAAACTATTTAGCATTTGATTTTTTTGAAAGTCATAACAACTTTATCACTTAAAAAAAATATTTAATAAATCCTAAATTTTAATATTAACCTAGAAAATTATTTTAATGCATCCAAAGTCTCAATTTAAATTTATTTGTATATTTATAATTTCAATTATTTTAATAATTTATTAAAAAGGTAATTACTACATCATCCTTGTGTCACAAATAAATTTAATTATTTAAGGTTTGAAAATTATAAATAAAATACCATTGTGTAGGAAATATTTTTATCTTTATAATTAATATTTATAGTTGAATTTATCTTATGTATAACCCTATATTAAAATCTTTTTAGTTATGAAAATTTGAATTTTTCATTTTTAACTCTTCTTTAAATGAAATAATAATAAATGTACTAATCTAATCCAAGTGGCTTAAAGAGGATCATATTTTATTCCTATGGTTTATTTTGGACAAAATACACTTTTCTAATAGAATTAGGACAAGTGTTAGGGCAATTATAATATCATTTTTACCTTAAATTACCCTATTTACTTTTAACCGTGTTAAATAAAATTCAAAAGTTACTATTCACCAAAAAATTATTTTTATCCTATTAAACCAAATTTTACTTATAGATGTCATATGTGTCTCTCAAATTTCTGAAATTAAATTCAAAGAAGTGACAAAATTACATTTTTTTGAAAATTTTAAAATGTTCCTAAAAGGTCGGTAAAAGACGTTAAAAGTTCAATAAAATTTATATACCTAATCTTATTCTAAAATGATGCTAATTAATTAAATTGAACATATATAGTTGTTATGTATTTATTTTGACCTAAATTAAATTTAAATAAAATAACTAATTATTTAAATAAAAAGTCATATTTAAATAATAACGTAGTATTTTTCAGTATTCATCAAAAATTGAATGTTTTAAAGAAAATACCAAAAATTCACTCTCTGATAATTGTGATATTACGAAGACAAAAATGAAGTCCATTTTGAAAAATAAAATTTATAAAATTTCAAAAAGTGGGTATTAATATTCATTACGGCTAGTTTGATTGGTCATGGTGTGCCAGAACTCGAAGTTGAGTACAACGCAAACTATTGCATTATTAAAAGAGAAACGTACTGTGGAAGATTTGTGTGTTAAAAAATGTGTACACTAATATATATTTATTTATACAAAATTTTATTTTATAAAATATTAATTATAATATAAAATAATAAATATATTATATAAATATACACATAAAAATATTTTTTTTAAAATGCATCTTAGAAAAACCATCGTAGTTTTTATAATTTATATAACAATAATGATAATGATAATGATAATAATAATAATAGATTATACAATTGCGTCCAAACACAAGCATATAAAATAATGTATGCATTGAATAAATATTGTATTTTATTGTCTGTATAGTGTATAAATTTTTATACTTAATATATAATATAAATTCATTTAATTGTATATATAAATATGTAATATATTGTATACATGCATATAAATATAAATAAATATATAAATAAATATATGAATACATAATATATATACAAATAAATATTCAAAAAAATAGGTAAATAAATAATTACAAATAAATAATTTTATATTGACATAAAAATAAGTATTTAATTAATTTATAAAATATATATTGAAATATATAATATAAATATATATATAAATATATATATAGATAAATTTATATATGTAAAATATATTTATTTATAAAGATACATAAAAATTTTCTATATAGAAATATTTTATTTTATTATATTATTTAATATTATATATATAATAACTAAATTAAATATCTAATATATTAAATGTATATATACTAAATGTAATATTAATATATATAATTGTATATATATATAATATGTATATTTTTATACATATAATTTAATTTTAACAGTTAAATATATACAAATATGTTTAAATATATTAAGTATAATAAATATAAATATAATATATGTTTAGAAATATATTATATATAAATATATAAATATATAATATAAAAATATATAAATATATAAATATATAATATAAAAATATAAAAATATATAAATATATAAATATAAAAATAGATAATAAAAATATATTTAAATATATAAATACAAAACAAATATATATTTTAAAATATAAATATATAATAATTATATGTTTAAATATACAAATAAATAATAAATATAAATTTATATATGTGAAAATATATAAATATATTAAATATAATATAATATAAATGTATTTAAATAAATTATAGAAATAATGTTTATTTATATAAATATTTGAATATTTATAAATATCAAAATGCATGTAATAAAACAAGAAATTCAATATACCATAGTAGACAAGTATTCGGTTTCTTGGCCATCTGTTGTGGGTTCAAATCGCTCTTGCCACAAGGAAGTTGTTATCCTGCCATATTTGAGGCTGCATGAACATCATGTAAAAAAAATTATCCCAAATTTGACTGGAGAGATGTATCAGTGTGCCTAATAAGTTATCTGGGCCCCTCATGACCTCTAGAAGTACGTACAAGGGTTCCCTCCTAGTGTTCTTCATCCATACCCCTTGCTGGAATTTTCTTTTCCCACCCTTCTAACTCATGGTGTAGGTGTGATTCTCTTACACATGAACATGCACGCACCCACCTAGGTCTCCTAGAGCTACCCAGCTAGGTTGGCACCCGATCATGTTTGAGGAGACTCCCATAGGTTCCTTGGTTGAGTTGATTAGCCAAGCTTATGAGTCGGGGAAGCGGGGTGGTGTTTGTATAGAGTTGAATTGGGGGAAAATGGGCCTTCAGTGATGCTATATAATTTTTTTTTATAAAATTTGGTATGGTTAGAACCACTCATAAAATGATGATGAAAAAAATAGTAGAAAACAAAAAAAAACAAATTTTATGTTTAAAAATCAATTATGGGTGGTCAGAAACATCCCCACTAATTTTTTTAGACCAATATTATTGGTGGATAGAAACATTCCCTAAATGATAAATGTTAAGAAAATTTATGTGGTAATTACAAAGGGATTAAACCCCCTATAAAATAACAACCGCTAACATGATTAGATAACCACTTTAGCAGCAGTTGATCATAACTGCCACTAAACTATTTAGATGAGGGTTATAATGTAACATCCCCAAATGATAAAGGGTTAAATGACTAAATGATATGACTCGTGTCAACAAGGTGCACCTTCCTTTTCGGGAGCCTACTTGATTAGAACTCGACAGTTAAGCGTTCTTGGCCTGGAGTAGTGATCAGGATGGGTGACCTTCTGGGAAGTTTCCTAGGATGTGTGTGAGTGAGGACAAAGCACACTGGAAAAGACATGTGTTGGCCTGTGGGGACAATTATTAGTCAGATGACCTGTTCAGGCACGTGGGTGGACCCTGGGGTGGGCCCCACGTGTCTGTGGGGGAAACTGGGGGTACTTGGTAGGCCGTGACCCGACGGCCTTGTGAAGGCGGGGTGTCTGTGCTGTCACCGGGACCCGGTTGTCACATTTGGTATCAGAGGAGGAACCCAGCCTTAAGTGTGATGCACTGCCTAGGTTGAGATGTAGGGCCCACAACGAGGGCGTTGTGCCCTAAAGGGGGGGGGGTGATTGTAACATCCCCAAACGATGAAAGGTTAAATGGCTAAATGATATGACTCATGTCAACAAGGTGCACCTTCCTTTTCGGGAGCCTTCCTGATTAGAATTCCACAGTTAAGCGTGCTTGGCTTGGAGTAGTGATCAAAGATGGGTGACCTTCTGGGAAGTTTCCCAGGGTGTGTGTGAGTGAGGACAAAGCACACTGGAAAGGACAAGTGTTGGCCTGTGGGGATAATCATTAGTCATATGACCCGTTCGGGCACATGGGTGGACCCTGGGGTGGGCCCCACGTGTCTGCGGGGCAGCTGGTGGTACCTGGTGGGATAGGACCTGACGTCCATGTTAAGGCGGGGTGGTTTTGCTGTCACTGGGACCCGGTTGTCACATTTGGTATCAAAGGATAGGTTTAGTTATTTTTGGGATTAGGAAACCCTAGTAAAGCCTTAGATACAAGACTAAGCATAATAAAAACATCCCTAAGTTTTGGTAAATACTACGTAAGTGGTTTATCAAACAAATACATCCCTGTCTGGATACGAGCAGGTAGAGGCGGCTCTGGCACAGATGTATCCTAGGGGTAAAACCCGAAAACACCGCTTTGAGCTAGACTCGAACGGGAACAGGTGCACGAAAACGGGCCTTGCTGCACTCTTGGTTACGACACTCCCAGGGGATATGTTTTGATAAATTCACAATCTTAGTATGAACCCTTATTAAGGGAAAAATGCCCCTAAGAATATATGTTAGAAGGAAGATCATGAATAGCCTGTATTGAATCATATAGACTCATGAGTTAAAGAGATTAAAGTTTATTTATATGTCATCAACTTTTGTCTTTGGATTACCCTTTATTTGTCACCCCTAACTTTCCTTTTATTCCAGCCAATGGCCGGTAATAGGAGAACTCGGGCTAACAACCGTTGTGAAGATCAGTGTGATGATTGTACTTATGAGATGCCCAATCCAATGGGAGCGGGAATCGTGAACTTTGTCACGCTTCTCTCTCATCTAACTCAAGTTTTGAATAGAAACACTGGTCAAGAGGAACGTTCAAACCCCCCTAAGAAAGAACAAGTCGCTATTGAAAGCTTCATGAGACAAAGTTCTCCTACTTTTAGTGGATCATCCGATCCCACGATCATTGAACAATGGATCAACTCCATTGAAAAGATATTCTCCATCCTCCAATGCTCTGAAAAAGAGAAGGTTCTCCTGGCGGCTTATCGTATGGAGGGTGAAGCTGATCAATGGTGGGCGTTGATCAAAAATACGAAGCCTGAGGAGGAGATCGAGGCTTTGGAATGGAAGGAATTCCGGAAGATGTTTTTCGATAAATATTTTCCACGCACTCTCCGTCTTAAGATGGAAAGGTACTTCCTTTCCCTCAAACAGAAAGATGAAGAATCTGTGGGAGCGTACGAGGAAAACTTCACAAGGCTTGCACGATATGCTTCCGGCTTTGTCGTTACCACCGAATGCAAGGTTTACCGCTTCTTTGGTGGGCTGAAGCCTAGCTTGCGGAAAGCATTAGCGATCCGTGACTTCGACAGCTATGAGGAAATTGTCCGATGTGCCCTCAAGGTTGAAATGGAGATCAGAGAATCATAGGGGTATCATGGGGAAAAGAAGCGTAAGGTGGAATTCAATGCTGGTGGTCCGATGGATAAATACAACGGCGCTAAGAAATTCCAGCACCCCACTTGCCAAAAGTGTGGAAAGAAGCACCCTATAAATTGCCTTAGGGGGACAAGAAAATGCTTCAAGTGAGGAAGAGAAGGGCACCTAGCTGTTAACTGTCAGCAAGAAGGACCCGCGGCTGCGACAGAGGAGAGGAACACTCCGTTCGAACCTCAACGCATTGTTCAATGATACAAATGCAAATAACCGAGTCATTTTTCAAATCAGTGCCCTAATACAAGGGTTATCGGAGGCAACCAACAACCTCCAAGACAGCAAGGGAGAGCTTTTGCCATCACTTCTGCCGAAGTGAACCCCGACAACGAAGTGGTGACAGGTACGCTAGTTATTCATTCAAGAATAGAGAACTTACTTTTTGATTCAGGTTCTACGCATTCTTTTATATCTCAAAAGTTTAGTAGAACAATCCCAACACCACCACAAATCCTGGAAGTAAAGATGTCGGTGAGTACGGAAAATGGGGAAATCATTGCATCTCATGAATATAAGTCCTCCCCTGTTATAATCTGTGGATTGAATTTCCCGGTGAACCTTCTCACACTCCCTTTGGTGGAATTTGATGCAATTCTTGGCATGGATTGACTTTCCTTATATAGAGCCAACATAAATTTTCAGGAGAGGGAAATCACACTCCATATGGAGAATCGACCCCCGATTCTTTACAAGTGTCAGGAGGAAGATGAATCTCCTTTAGCTCCATCATCTCAAGCATGGATATTACTGCCTTATGAGCACGCATATCTGGCTCAGATGATTGAGTCCAAGGAAGAAACCACCCTTGAAGAAATGCCTATTGTGAGGGAATTCGCTGAAGTATTTCCCGAGGAACTTCCTGGTCTTCCTCCAAGGAGAGATGTTGAGTTATCAATTGAACTTATACCTGGGGCGCTACAAATATTTAAGACTCCATATAGAATGGCTGTTGTTGAGCTTGAAGAACTGAAGAAACAACTACAGGAGAATCTGGATAAAGGGTTTATACGCCCTAGTGCTTCACCATGGGCTGCACCAGTCCTCTTCGTCAAGAAGAAGGATGGGTCAATGCGGCTTTGCATCGATTATCGTGAACTTAACAAAATCACGATAAAGAACAAGTATCCTCTCCCAAGAATCGATGACTTGTTTGATCAGCTCCGTGGAGCACAATACTTCTCCAAGGTGGACTTGCGGTCGGGATATTATCAAGTAAGGGTGAAGAAAGAAGATATCCCCAAGACTGCTTTTCGTACAAGGTATGGGAACTATGAATTCATAGTAATGCCTTTTGGACTCACCAATGCTCCAGCAATATTAATGGAATTGATGAATAGAGTCTTTAGAGATTACCTAGACAAATTTGTGGTAGTCTTTATAGATGATATTCTAATATACTCCAAAACCAAGGAGGACCATGAGGAGCATTTAAAAACGGTACTAGAGACTTTGCGCAAGGAGAAGCTCTATGAAAAGTACAGCAAGTGTGAGTTCTGGTTGATGGAAGTCTCATTCTTGGGACATATCATCACAAGAAATGGGATATCTGTGGACCCCTCCAAAATAGATGCAATTGAGGGATGGCCGAGGCCAACATCGGTAACTGATATCCGTAGCTTCTTGGGGTTAGCTGGATATTATCGACGATTTGTGAGAAATTTCTAACGATTGTCCAACCCTCTTACCAAGCTAACTCGAAAGGGATTAAAGTTTGATTGGAGTGATGAATGCGAAGAAAGCTTCAAGGAGTTGAAAAGGAGGCTTATCACTACACTCGTGCTCACTTTACCCACAAGTGGGGAACTTTTTGTGGTATTTAGTGTTGCCTCAAAGAAGGGCTTAGGATGTGTGCTGATGAAGAATGATAAAGTGATATCCTATGCCTCAAGGCAGTTGAAAATTCATGAGCGAAACTATCCAACGCATGATCTGGAGTTGGCGGCGGTGATCTTTGCCTTGAAAATCTGGCGACATTATCTCTATGGAGAGAAATGTGAGATATATACTGACCACAAGAGTCTTAAATCTATATTCACACAGAAAGAGCTTAATATGCGCCAGAGAAGATGGATAGAGCTCATCAAGGATTATGACTGTTCAATACATTTCCACCCTGGGAAGGCAAACAAGGTGGCGGATGCCCTAAGTAGAAAGGATCCAGCGATTCTATCAATGATGAGAATTGAGAAGGATCCAATCTTCTTAGACTTGATGAATATGGATGTGGGAATCATAAATAAGGGAACATCATCAATCATTTCACAATCTATTTCTCAACCATCTCTTTTGGAAAGGTTAAAGGATGCTCAAAAGGATGATGCGGGAATCCAAGAAAAAGTGGAAGCTATCAAAAAGGGAAAATCCTCAGAGTTTAATGTTAATGAAGAAGGAATTGTGTGGTTTGGGAAAAGACTATGTGTTCCATCATGTCCGGAGCTGAAGAAGGAACTTTTGGATAATGCACATAGTTCAAATTTCTCTATTCACCCAGGGAGCACAAAGATGTATCGAGATCTCTGAGAAAACTTTTGGTGGGATAATATGAAGAAGGAGATCGCTGAATATACATCAAAGTGCCTGGTGTGTCAGCAAGTGAAGGCAGAGAGGCAGAAGTCTAAGGGGATGATGAAACCATTGCCCATACCAGAATGGAAATGGGAGAACATCACCATGGACTTTTTCACTGGACTTCCAAGGACATCCAAAGGAAACAATGCAATATGGGTTGTTGTGGATCGTCTTACAAAGACTGCACACTTCATTGCTATTCGAGAGGATTTCTCTTTAGATCAACTGGCACGGATATATATCAGGGATGTGGTACGGTTGCATGGAGTACCACTATCTATTGTGTCTGACCGAGATCCAAGATTTACCTCTAAGTTTTGGAAGAGTCTTCAACATGCTCTGAATACTGAACTGAACTTCAGTATGGCCTATCATCCTCAAACTGATGTCCAATCCGAGCGGACTATCCAAACACTTGAGGATATGTTGAGAGCGTGCTCAATGGACTTTAAAGGAGGATGGGATCAACATCTTCCTCTAGTTGAGTTCTCTTATAATAATAGTTTCCACTCGAGCATCCAAATGGCACCATATGAATCCCTGTATGGGAAAAGGTGTAGAACACCAGCATGTTGGGATGAGGTCGGTGAACGTAAGCTGCTTGGACCAGAAATGGTTGAAGAAATGGTGGAGAAGGTGAAAACCATTCAGCAGCATATCAAGGCAGCCCAAAGTCGACAGAAGAGTTATGCAGATAATCGTCGACGAGACCTTGAGTTTAAAGTCGGAGACATGGTGTTTTTATGCATATCTCCATGGAAGAAGGACATGAGGTTTGGAAAGAAAGGGAATTTAAGTCCAAGGTACATCGGCCCCTTCGAGGTTCTTGATCGTTTTGGGGCTGTGTCCTATCGACTAGCACTTCCACCTACTATGGCCAAGGTGCATGATGTCTTTGATGTATCCCTCTTAAGGAAGTACATACCAGACCCTTCACATGTACTCTCTTCCGAGGTGGTACAATTGGAAGATGATCTTTCTTATGAGGAGAAACCAGTGAAGATCTTAGATCGTAGAGAAAAAGTTCTACGAAATAAGACAATACCCCTCGTCAAGGTGTTGTGGAGAAACCACAAGTTTGAAGAAGCAACATGGGAGTCGGAGGATATGATGAAGCTGAGTTACCCACATTTGTTTTAGTGTGGGAAAAGTAAAATTTAGAGGGCGAAATTTCTTAAGGGGGGAATATTGTAATGACCCAAAGTTTCATTAATGGAAAACCCCTCTTGATCCAGTTAAATGTTTCTTTATGAAAAATGTTTTTATAAGATGTCAACTTCTTTAGTTTTATGTTAAGATTTGTGACTGTTACTTTTATAGCCGTTGAACAGTGATCATCTGAGTAGTATAAATATAAGGCTTTAACGAAGCCCATTTTTCAGAGCTCGGAAAAGAGGTGGCGTCTTTGGGATTTTCCCTTGACCAAGCCCAAGCTGAGCTTCATCAAGTTAAGCTCGAACGTGATCGTCTACGGGAAAAGTGGAAGTTGATTGAAATTACCACTCGAGCGATGTTATCCGAGCCGCCCCAAGAGTCTGTCACCATCGCACACCTTACCCTTAGGTCTTATGCGGCTATTTTAAGGGGTTATGTAACAAATACGTAGTACCATGTTCATGCACATTACTTTTGTATATAATAATGAATATAATTTCTAGTCATTTTTGATACATTGTAATTAGTTTTTAAAGTATAAATGGTGTTTTTAGTTATTATTTAATTAAAAATTATATTTTATTAAATTAAAGGATTTTTGAATTAAATAATATTTTAATAAAATATTATTATTAATATTACATTAATTTATATTAAATATAAATGATCTTATAATTTTATGAATGCAATTAAAATTTTTATTAAGGTTTGAAAGCCATTTCTGTCAAAACCCGTGAATTTTTTTATAAATGTCGGTTTTTATTTTAAAAATGAAAATTCAAATATTTATAAAATTATTTAGATAAAATAAATATTATTTTTGGAATCAGGACGTCGAAATTATCCAATAGTGAATTTTTCATAATTTTCTGAGACAGTCAAATTTTTGGGTAAAAATTAAATACCATTTAAATATATAATGTGTTTTATGACATCATAATGACCCAATGGTGATGTAATAAAATACCATAATCCTTATGATCGGCCAATATATGTTTTATCATTAAAATAATGAGGTTTTGGGTTTGTTTGACTCACTTTTCAAAGCATTAATGGAGCCCTCAAGACTTATTCAACACTTTGCCTTTTTAAATTAATTTCCATGGGAGTGTGACTCACCTCCACATAAGCAACCCTAATTTTTTAATAAGTTCGGACCTTGGCCTTGTAAAATATTGTTTTCCTCTTTCCTTTTCCAGAAACCATGGGCAAATACCATGGGATGGTTTGTGGTTTGGATTATTTTAATATAAGGTGTCCCAAACCTAAATAATAAAGAATTCTCTCACCTTTCCTATATAAACCCACCCAAGCTCCCACTTCCTCCTCACTCAAAGCCCTTTACGTTCGTCCAACCTCTGCCCTACTCTCTCTAGAATCCTCCCAAGGTGCCCCAAGCTCCCAAGAAGCCTCTCACAAGCCTCTCTCTAGCCTTTGAAAGCACACTTCCAAGTAAGGGGTTTTCTTCCTTTCTCATTTTTTGTCAATTTTCTTTAAGTTGTATTTCCCTTTTTATTTCAATAATGAAAATTGGGGTATGGTTTCGCACCTCCCCCATACTGTCCTATTATTTTTTTAATGATGGGAGAACCCTTTCTATCTCATTAAATGCCTCCCATGTACACCCGTTACTATGCCGAAATTCCGAAAGGAACTTCACTTTCTTCTTTTACATTCAAGCAATACTTTTGTATCATGAATATAAATTCCATTTCTATTGTTGGGACATGTATATATATGATCTCCTTACTTTCCATTACATGTAAATATGATGAGGAACCCCTTTATCTCTCATCAACCTTTTTTTTATGAATTCTTATGTCACGCCGTTACGCTGCCGAAATCGCACCGATTTTCTAAGCCAATGTCTTTGTGTAGTGAATACCATGCCCATTTCTCTATCAAGGGTATTCACCTTTATGCACATTTACATATTGATTATAAAGTTTCATGTATGAATTCCACATTCCTTTATCATGGAAGAAATGATTATGTTTTATGAATCCATGTTTTATGATCCATGTGGCACACTTATGCATGAAATGAAATGTTTAAGAAGGGTGCGCCCTTTATAGAGCTCCAATGCATTGGGTAAAGTATAGTATCATGATACGTCATGTGCAATGAGTGTTTACTCATGCTAATTCAAGTGAAACGAGGGTTTACTCGTGCTTCAAGTGCAATGAGGGTTTACTCATGCTCCATGTGCAATGAGCCTTGGCTCATGCTAATTCAATGTTAAGTGTTGTTGCCACATTTCCATGTTATGATTATCATGCTTTATCATGCCTTTATGTTCATGTTTCACTTATGCTCTATTGATATTCCTATTGCCTAACATGTATTGTACTCCTCATGTTATTCATTGTGTACTCCCTTACTGGGCTTTATAGCTCACCATTTTCTTATGCATGTCCTCAGGTTATCCCATGCAATGCTAGGTACGAAGGAATGTAGTGGTCATGTAAAGGAAGTTTTCAATAAAGATGATGTATTTCAACGCCCTCATTGTGGTCCCTACATCACAACCCAGGCAGTGCATCACACTTAAGGATGGGTTCCTCCTCTGATACCAAATGTGACAACTGGGTCCCGGTGACAGCACAAACACCCCGCCTTCACAAGGTCGTCGGGTCACGGCCTACCAGGTACCCCCAGTTGCCCCCATAGACACGTGGGGCCCACCCCAGGGTCCACCCATGTGCCTGAACATGTCATCTGACTAATAATTGTCCCCACAGGCCAACACATGTTTTTTCCAGTGTGCTTTGTCCTCACTCACACACATCCTGGGAAACTTCCCAGAAGGTCACCCATCCTGATCACTACTCCAGGCCAAGCACGCTTAACTGTCGAGTTCTAATCAGGTAGGCTCCCGAAAAGGAAGGTGCACCTTGTTGACACAAGTCATATCATTTAGTCATTTAACCCTTTATCATTTGGGGATGTTACAATCACCCCCCCCCCCTTTAGAGCACAACGCCCTCGTTGTGGGCCCTACATCTCAACCCAGGCAGTGCACCACACTTAAGGCTGTGTTCCTCCTCTGATACCAAATGTGACAATCGGGTCCCGGTGACAGCACAACCACCCCGCCTTAACATGGCCGTCAGGTCCTGGCCCACCAGGTACCACCAGCTGCCCCGCAGACACGTGGGGCCCACCCCAGGGTCCACCCACATGCCCGAACGGGTCATATGACTAATGATTATCCCCACAAGCCAACACTTGTCCTTTCCAGTGTGATTTGTCCTCACTCACACACACCCTGGGAAACTTTCCAGAAGGTCACCCATCCTTGATCACTACACCAAGCCAAGCATGCTTAACTGTGGAATTCTAATCAGGCAGTCTCCCGAAAAGGAAGGTGCACCTTGTTGACATGAGTCATATCATTTAGCCATTTAACCTTTCATCGTTTGGGGATGTTACATATAACCTCCTAAAATAAAAAAAACCTCCTCAAAAGAAATGATTTTTTAGTGAATAAAGTTTTCATTAATGAGCTTTTAATATTTGGCTTATACTTTGGTATCATGTGTGATATGAATTTTCTTGGTTTCATAGATGAATCCATGATGATCTTCAGGTAGACCCGAATTATGGGTGGATACATCAAAATAAATTCTATGCATTTTAATGTAGTTATGGTAAAATAAATCTCAATGTTTCTTCAATAATGTTATGTATGTATCTTGTTATTTATGAGACACAGTGAAACTAATCAAAGGAGTCTTTATCTTTACCTATATTCACTTATACGAGTTTATTAATGGTGATTTAGATTTCATCCTAAAATTATGTAAGGGAATCTCGATGTTCTTTTCCCTCTTCATTTATTTAATTAATTTGAGTGGAAGTAGGCAATGAATGTATTATTTAAATGCCAGGAAAATGTGAGTGAATTTTCTTCCCCTATGAATATTGGGAATGGAATTTGTGTTTCTAAGAGTATGGATATATGAAGATCCTACTAGTGATATCCCACATTTATATACTCCTCAATTTTAGTTAAAATGGTTAATGAAGGGTTATATTTTTTTCAGAAGACAATGTGATGCATTTTTTCCATTTGTGAATGATGGGGAAGTACCTCTAGATTTTGAAAGTTTCAATGTGTGGGATTTATCAGAAGGAACATTATGGATAATATCTCATTCTTATCTAAGATCACTAGTGGAATTTGAGGCACTGATACATTGAGGTTGATTGAGTGATATAAGTATGATTTCAATTTCTATTAATAATGCTGGGAACTCCCCAGATTCTAGAGATGAAGCATGAGCATTCTAATCCATGACATTATCAATGTTACCCAGAGCATATCTTTCCTCTATGCAATGGAAATAAGATATTTCATTATATCATGAATACCCATATATATTTATATGAACCTAGTGTTATTTTCCCAATTTGGTTGATTGAAAATTAGACGTCTTCACTAAGTTCATGAAATAGGATGGTAGGGGCCATCACTAAACTATTTGGGGTCGTAATTTTTATGATTTCACATGTTTCAAGTTATTTCCCCTATCCCTAGTATAATCTCATAAATGTATATATTTTTATATTCATCATAATAAAAAATGGTATTGTTACCATGTAGCACACAAAATTTCCAATTCATAGAGTATGTAAGGCACCAATTTTATGATTAGTGAGATGTCAGTTGCTAATGAAACTATAATCATCCCAACGGAACATTAAATGTTTTATCTTGATGAATGAACATGAACTCAAAATTAGATAAAACATTCTCATACTAGTCCCTAAAATTTATTTGGAAATAATAATTTTATCACTTTTAGAAAACCCATGAAATTTCAAGCTTAAGGGAAAAAATATGTTTTACTATTTTTTTGTGATGGATAATGAAAATTAGGATTAGATTGAATCTAGTTCCATTTTCAACGATAGATCAATAGAAATAAACATTATAAAACTTTTTATAAATGTATTAGGGCTTTATATTTCCATGTATGGTTGTCTTTATATCATTCTGAATGAGAGAGATAACCAAATAAAATTCAACAGGTTAAATTTCTATATGGCTTACATTAGCAGAACTTACCTCATCATTATACTCTTGGGAGCTTAGAAGAGACTCAAAATTCTCTCCCTCATGCTCCTTTAAAATATAAAGGGCACCAAGAATTGAAATATTGGATGGAATGAAAATTAAACAGCTCCATGATGTCATACTTTTAGGCTAGAGGTATGTGACTCCCTATATGAGCTATGTCCTTGATCTGAGACTTAGGAAATGTGGTTACCTTGGCTGGTGATTTCTTTTCCCAATTATAATATAAATTAATCTTTTACTTATATTAACTTTATTGATATAACCTTCTTATATTTTAATTACGTCCAGATAGACGATGCTTTTTTAATTTATCCTCTAGTATAATTTTTTTTGAATGCGCTCCGGAAGATTTTAGAGTAGATTAGTGCTCATATTACAACCACTATGGTGAATTACTATGTATTTCTATGACATATATGGTCTTAATATGGATGTGAATAGAATTTCAATGTCTATGTAAACCATTTATTCTTCATCCCTGTTGGCCTCGACAACCTCTACCTCCCTCCCTCAGAATAAGATAAGGGACATCATGGATATATATACCTTAGTCATCAAATACGGGGGTACAAAAAGCTATTTACATGAACATGTCCATATAAATATTCTTTTTTGAGAAATATTTTTTAATGGGATGGTTCATATTGAAATATTTTGTGGGGCGGTGCCCATCCTCCCAATATCATGAGCATATAGTCGGAGAGGGTTTGAAATGGCTTAGACATCATCATTAATTCATCTTATTAAGACTTAATAATATTAATCACGTTTTTATAGTTCATAGGAGAATTTACTTTAGAAATATTTGTCGTTTAATACTTTGAATCAGCCATCACTTAAGGGAATGAGTCACTACTTGTTGAGTTAGATACCCCATGAGGATGGAATGCACTTGGTTGACCATATCATTGGCCATTCGATCATCATGGTTTTATACACACATGATTAAATTTTATATCTTTACCCTTATTCCTTTTATGATGTGGATGAAATAAAATCCACTTGTGTTAGTGGATTTCCCAACTTTACTCTACTGGAATCTACATGAATGACCTAGAAATTCATTTTGTTTTCAAAATGACACATGTTTCATAAAAGAAGATTTATTATGTTTTATAATATATGAATATAGAAAGTTTATAACATTTAAAGAAGAATTATAAATCATTAAATAATATTTTCTATAATATAAATGAATCGTATTGGGAGATAAACACTAAAAAATAGGGAATACACTAAGGAAAAATCCATAGGCCTGAATTCTCCCTTGAAGACCACTCCTTCCATAAATTCTATAATAAGAAGAAAAAGAGTTAGGAATACGATTAAAAAATCAAGTTAAGTATAATAAACGCTTTATGTGAAGTAGTGAATGATGACATTTGGGAATTGTTGTGTATATATAAGCTTTAAAGGGTAATGAAACTGTTAGGATGTGATCATAATATGGTCATGGGGAAAGTAATAACATATCTAGAATAGTAATCTTACCATCAACCATAATTAACTTTCAAATTAAATAGTAATAAAATATTTAGAAAATAATATAATGAGTTTATATCCAAATATAATTAAATATCAGTGTTACATATTGTAAATAAAATATTTTTCATAGTGGAATCAAAAGTATGTTTTAGAAAATTCTCAAATATGACATATCTATATTAAAATAATTTTTTTTGATAAATTGATGGTTTTAAATAAATTCTACTCTAATAAAATGTGTCATGGAAAAATATATATTTTAAAAAAATATGATAATATAATTTTCTAAAACTGTATGAAATTTTTTCGAAGTGTTATAACGTTGACCTTTTCATAAAAACACTTTTTCAATAAATAAATATTTTATTTGAATACTAAATTTACCATATTTAGAATATTATTTTTATAAAATTGATTTCATTTTTTGAATAAACCCATCTAATTTAGAATCTAATGAATTTTAATTAATTTTCAAAAAATGTTTAATATTTTTAAGAATAGTAATATATACCAAATTACGATATTTTACATTATAATTTAAATTCATAATTAAATTCATAAGGGGTGTTTTAGGAAAACTTTATCTCATCCTCACATTCACCAATTACAATGTATAGTATTAATATTCATCACTATTAGTAGTTTATAGAAAAAATAATAAACTAATTTATATACTAATAAAACACACCAATATTTTTTCCAGATAAATACCATCCTTCAAAATCCCTCTTATCCTCATACTCAAGTTACATACCCCGTAAAATATTTCCCCAACCATCCTTACCACATTAAAATTGTCCCAGTCTTATAAAAACACCACACCTAGGATACCTAAAGCATATCTTAAGTGTTAACATCCAATGGAAGATGTAATACTCGCAGTTAAAGTCTCTTAAATTATTTTCTGATTATCCGTCCTCAAATATAATCTATACATTTTGTCATAATAACATATTTATTATTAATATACTAAATTTCTCATATATTATTGTAATATCAATAATATAACCTACTTTTGTCTTTTCTAAAATGAAATGATGTCCATTTTTTGTTTGTTCACCACCTCAATTGACGACATGTTTTTTAGAAGCACCTTCATGACAATTTATGTAATCAATATTATGATTAAAAAGCATTCTAATAAGTATAATATAACTTATTTCATGTTTTGGAATATATAAATAATCAATTTATTAAATAAAATTAATCTAACTTATGATGGTCAAAAAAACAGACTAAATGAACTAACAGTAAATGGATAACAATTATAATAAATGAATAATCCCTATGTCAGAACACATATGGATAAATGGGACCAGTTAAAATTCTATAAAAACATGAATATCATTTATTTTCATTTATAGATTAATATTCCCATTTAAAAAGAACTTCCATAAATATTCACAAATCAAATAGAGTTTGGAACCTTGAAAAAAACACCCTCAATACATTAGGAATAAACATTATGTTTTAAAAAAAAATGGTTTTAAATGAATGAAAAATAACTGTAATAAATTAAATATTGATGAAAAATATTCATAATAAACTATTTAATAATTTTAATTTTATTATCCCAGATGTTATCTGGTGGTACCATGTGGATGAGAGACCTAATGTAAGGATCTTCTAAACCACACTCTTCTTCCATTAAGGAGAACCAATTAATGGGAACTTTTTGGATTCCTACCTCAATTCACATACCAATTCATAAAATTATATTAACATTTAATTTTTTCTAAAAAACTATTTTTTTTGGAAAACTAGTTTGTTTCATTTCGAGTTTTGTGGAAACTGTTATTCTCTTACCCTATTGAAAGCTCCATTGCAATTTTTCATAAAACACACATTAAGAAGTTTGTTTCCAACCCTATTTCTTAACTATATTTTTGTATTCAATTCACATGGACTTAATTTCGATAAAGTTTCCTATTTTACTCATTTAATATCATCCCTGAATTCATTTGTATGTTCTTTAATGGGAATATTTATGACATTTCATTTATTTTATTAAGGAATGACTATGTAACACGTTTCTTTTATCACGGGGTTTTCATATACTTAATACCTCTATGTGATTTCATTATTGGGTACACATATTCCAGTTTATGTTATAAATATGATCATTGTGACTAGAATTATATATATCCCCAATGAATTGTGAAATGTTATCATCTCCTGAGCTACCATGTATGGTGAATGGGTTGGTTAGGCTAGCACAATATGTTATGTTTTCTTCATGGGGAAATTTGACTTATAATTAGTATTCAAAGTTTTATGTTGTTTCCACATTCCTATAATTCCATTAACTAATGATAAAATTTCATCATGACATGTTTCTATGTTATTATTTATTATTCTCACATTCTATGTCATCATAATGAGACTCTTTCCTCATATATATCACTTGTCTTCATTCTTTACTCGGATTATTCCCTTACATGGATTTATATCTCACCCTTTTATTTATTTTTCTTCCCATGGTATCCAATATAGTGTTAGAATTTATAAGGGATCTAGGAGATCATTATTGATATTACAATAATGATATTTTTTATGTTTATGAGGTTGTATTTTATATCTAGTCTCCACAAAACACTGGGCCTCAAGATCCTTAAGTTTCAATTTTTGGATCTTTATATTAAAAATCCTGTATAAAATTGTGTCATGAAATTTGGGTTGTTGTACCTACTATATTTTTTAGGATATATTTGAAGAATAATCACTGCATGATGGTATTCACAGAATTCGGTGGGATAGTAAATAATTCAAACTATCACTGGGGCCAACTTGATCGAGAATCTTGATCTCCAGTAGAATTATAAGGTTATTCTCAATATCATCGATTATTTAATTTGATACTTGTTAATTTCTAATAGAATAAGCTTTATTATTATAAATTTTTTATGATTTATGCCTATGATATTTTCTCCCTACCCAATGAGGTCACTGCTACTATTATTTTCATTTCGAAGAGGGTACTTCATGATATTGCATGAGTCTGGGTATTCAAACTTGAATGATAGATGGATTATGTGTATCTATTGATGTATCCTATTTATGATTACTATTTTATTGAGTTATCGACATTGGGAGAGGATAGGTCTTGGCCTGCAAAATGGAATTTTATAACCACTATGAAGATATAGAGATCTCATAGAATCCACCCATATATTTTATAGAAATGAGTCGTGTTTATAAATTATCACAATGATTCTCAATATAGATGTCTAATAACTCTTATTAGGGGAGTTTCAAGTTTGAGGAATAGGTAAATACCTTCAACCTATAAATTTATTTTGAACCTTTCCCCTTATCACATTTTTTGATGTTTGAGAGGATACAGAATATTTTCTTTCTTACGTGGATCTGAATTGGTTGAGTAATTTTTGATTGATGTCTTACAAACCCATGATTTATCAAGTGGGTAGATTTATGTAATAGAAAAATGTTGGACCATTCAAAGTAATCAAAAATCATATAAGTATAGTGGCCTCTTTTTTGAAAGGGTTTCTATTATGGTACCACATACAGATAAAAGTATATCATATGCTCCTTTGGGTCCCCAATACCATTAAATATTGGTAAAGTGTGATTTTTAATGTTGGGTGAAGGAGTTTGATCCATCAATTCATGGTATGGTTTTCATTATAGTTTCACTAGTTCACAACATCCTTCCATGGATTCTCTTATAACTTCTACAGATTCAATGGTGTAAATGAGATCTGATGGGATGATTAGTTATATAAAAATTTGAGCATAGGGGGATGGTATATCTTGATATTGTCAGTATGCCCACATTAATTATTTGTAAATAGAATGGGTTTGTCTGGGGTATATCATCTAACATGTTTTTTTATACTTCCCTAGTAGAGAGAACACCTAATATTCTATATCCATTGGGTCTAAGAAGACCACCAACCTAGATCCTAGGTTAATCAGATGACTATATTCTACTCTCATTAGTGGATAATCCTCCATATAATGTGTTATATTTGATCATGGAGACATGCATGTCTTTGTTTTGGGAATATACTTAGTTATAATATTCCACATGACTAACTTGGTGTTGATTCAGTTTGAATCCTTTATCTACACTTCATGTTGTGAAACTCTCTATTTTATAGTAAGGATCACAACCTATTCTAGTACTGGGTGGGATATATCCACACCCTTGTACATTTCTCGGGTTATGTCCTATGAAAGAGTTGGTGAAATATAATTTAGGAGAATACCCAAAATTTGGGTCTGCATTTATTGATTAGTATGCACACCTCCTTCATGTATCTTGTTGTGGAATTTAGTTTTGGTAGATACTTATGCATCATACTATTCTTCATTTTTATCATGTTATAACTCATCTATAAGGATAAATATAATGAAATTTACTGATTCATAGAATGTTTAGTGATCATGTCATCATATGAAGGGTATGGGTTTGTGTTTCCTTCTGAATATCCACCAAGTGGAACCTCATAAGTCTCTTTAGTCCTTGGTTTCTTGGTTAACCATTTTGGTTTGCTTCATTTGTGTGTTCTCACTTTCTTCTTCTAATCCTCCCATGGAACTGGTTTTTAGAGGTTGCTCCTGAGAGAATCCTTAAACAGACTTTCTAAGAATATCCTGAAAGAGAGTTATGGGTCCCATAGTGACAAACAATGATGGTATATGTTGCAATGTGTATCTCATCATATATAATACTATCATCCATGGAATATGGAAAGGTTGTGGTAAAAAATATCATATCTCTATGGGATAAGGATAAACTAGTTCAACCATAATAAAATAATAAACCTATTGGGATTTGATAACCCTTGGTGTGGCAGAAGAGGTAAAAACACTCACAACCCTCTCTATTATGGTTTCTCTCAAATGACGACTATTGTTTCCACTAAAATAATGCCATTTATTTATATAGTATTTGTTTCAAGCATAGTCTCTATGTATTGGATCTTCTAAATATGAGCTACATACCATTGGTGGAAGAAGGTAATCCAATGATTTTTATTTTCTCAATTGAGAGGCCAATAATCATTTTCATAGGCCAAATGTTAAATACATAAAATAACCCTCTCTTATTGAGTTTTTCATTTCTCTTATTTGAACATGAAAATATTTTTCTAAAAAAACTAGTTAGTATGTATATAACATGAGGATAAAAGTTGGCCTAATTTAAATATATTGTATGACGCCTCTAGCAATGAGATCTACTGGCCAAAGATTATAGTAAAATGTAGCATTACATGATCACCCCACACACGAATGTGTAAATCAAATATAGTATTTATAGAGAATTTATTGAGATTTATCAAGTAATAAAGGCTTGTGTGTTGAAGGGATATATGTTGATTTCCCAATTTCAGGTGTTATGACACTGAAAGGGATTCTAGATTGATCTAACATGGATGTTCTTATATTTCTTTGATCTAGTTTTCAAATTAGGAATATGGTAAATGATTTAAAATAAAATTTAGATGAGTATTATATGGATTTAGATGAAGATTATATATGCATTCCTCACCCAATGATTCAAGAATTTTATATTGATACAAGATTATAGAACCAAAAATAACTATGATGTTGGCTTTAAATATTTCTTTCCTCATGATCGTGGTGTTCAATTCATTTGTAGTAAGATATTCCTCCACTAAATCTGACCAGAGTGGTCACATCCCAACTTCATTACCAAGGGAAGAGAGAATGAATGGAATATTTTCTGTAGTGATGGAAGCTATGATATATTAGTGAAGTATAAAAAATTACTGTTTCATTGGGTCATCTTTCATTTTATAATGAATATCACTCATTAAGAATAAGGCGTATGCTGTAACTATCCTTAATCTCTTGATTTCCTCACCATATGGGATCTTTCTTAGTGTTTCTTTAGTAAGGGGATGACCTTCTTATTGATGTGAAATGTCACTATGGGGAGGACCTTCATAAAAAATTCCACCATAGAGAGGACTACCATCATGTATCAATGTCTATCTAAATGTCATAATCCTATAGTATATTCCCTATGGATGAACTTAAGGGTGGAAAAATAAAGGGGATGAACTTATTACCATTTCAACTTCTAGAAACGAGGAGGATGTTTGTGGATCTTTTCATAAAAGGATTTCCCAGGACGAATCATGATATCACCAAAGGGAGGACATTTTTGGATAACCCTTTTGGGATCACCTCCTTAGAAATTTATAGTAATATTGTTGGGTAGACCTTCGTAACTCAAACCACATCCTTTACATTATAATGAGTGATTTCTATCCTAGGAACCTAGATATTTTATGTAATAGTAACACTAACATTGATTAGGAATTTAATATAACATTTCTCATAAAATTTGGGCTTCCCTAGCGATACATCATCTTAGATGTTCTTCATTGGGTGGTCATATTCATGTGTTTCTCCCAATGATCTTCATATGTGGGAGTCTTCTTATGTGATAAGTGTGTTTTAATCAGACTATGTCAATGATATTATTTCTAAAAAGTAATAATGTGGACTTGTTTCTTGGTTTCCATATTGATATACAGATGACATTCCACACCCTGTAGGGGATCGATAATATGTTCTTTCTTTTGAGAGAATGCCAAAATATGATAAAATTTCCTTGAATATTTGGAAAGAACATGTGGATACCCTAAATTATCAAATGTAAGGGGTTTGCTATCTCTATTTTGATTAAGAATTTATGCCTAGTCCTTTTGTACATACCCCATTAGGATGTTTTGGTGATCCATTGGAATGGCTTCAGTAATGTGTTTCAACTCTTAAATAGATCTTGGATTTTGTTAATAAGTTGGTCTAATGTCGATTGTGGTAATATGTGTGTATCCTCAATTGGCACTACTATAAATATGGCTTATAATAGCGCTAAAAACTGCCTTTAACAATGCTAAAAAATCACTGTTAATCTCGGCGAAGATAGGGGGGGTCCCCTTTTTCAGCGCTAAAACTAGCGCTGATAAAGGGTCACCTTTATCAGTGCTCAAAAAGCGCTGATAAAGTTCTCCTTTATCAGTGCTAAGAAAGATTTGGTAAAGGTAGTCTTTATCAACGCTATTTTCCATGCTGATAAATATATAATATATCAGTGCTCAAAATTGCGCTGATAAACCCTACCTTTATCAGCGCTATTTTGATCTCTGATAAAAACTACCTTTATCAGTGCTAAAAATAGCACTGATATATTATCCATTTATCAGCACTTAACTAGTATTGATAAAGGCCAAAGATGCTAAGAAAAACCAAAACCTACACAGAACCTGCATAGAACCTGGAAAAATTACAACACCTGGACACAACACAAGGAACACCTGCACACAGCACAAACAACACCCACACACAAAGCACAAAAGAACAAAAATGCTACATACATTTACTTGAAATCATGAATACAAAAAAACACACTGCTATATACATTTTAAGCAATGTTTAATTTGGTTACAATTACAATTATCCAACACAGTTAAAAATCAATGATGTTCTATCCTTTTTGCATCCATCCGCTCTAAAAAATTGTCATCCATGGCGTCGACTTTCGAACAAAGCATTCGAATTGAGGAAAATGATTTCACCTACATAAGAAAAAAATATTATGTTATTAATACAATAATTAAATAAATAATGGGGTTGCTAAATGGAATTATACTAGTGAGGCACAAAACATAAAATAACCAATTAACCAAGAGACACAATTATGTCAATGCCCTTACCTCAACCAAAAGTCCAATAAACTATCTTCAGTTCATACCAACCACAAATGAGTCCATGATCACATGTATTAATGTCCAGAAACATTAAATTACATAATTAGTTAATTTTAACCAAAAATACAGTATGGTATAATAGGCGCCAAACTCATCGTGTAATCCAACAAAGCCAGAATGCTGAGAAACTATGTGCGATCCACTCCTAACACACCCTAAGCCTAGAAAACACTAAATCCCGAATCTATATTACTAAATTTATGACAAATGAAGCCTGAATTTTTGAAAACCCATAAATAAATCTTCCACAAAATATAATCTGCATCAAATAATTATTGATTACTAGTTTATGAAATTTTGAGACATGCACTAAGTGTTATATATAAAAGTCCCATTAAGAACAATGATTTATCCATACTATAGTATAATAATTACACCTAGAACCCTAAAAACTAAATGAAAATATTTTAGCAAGAAGTTAGAGAAGTAAGGAAGATGTAGCAGAAGATACCACATTGATTCGAAATAACGAACAAATAATAATCCACTCAGGTCTAAGGGGATGGAAGGAGGGGAATGGGGTTTGGCCACCCACTAAGAACATGGTGCCCAAAAAAAGAAACATGAGGAGGTTTATACTTTATAAACCCATCACCCACATAAATATAAGTTTTAAGTCATGTTACATTAAATGAACCAAGTGGTGACATCACTATATTTTGGGTCTAAATGCTTTCTTGACCCCTTTTCCCCATTCACGACCATTATCACCCTATTAAATTCATCCATGTTGTGAATTACCCTTTCACATTATGAGTATCCTAATGCTACTAAATTTCAATAGAATGACTACCCAAATCATCCTTTATATCCTCATAAAACCCAATGACATCCTTCTAGCCCCAATACATGTCTAAAACACCTATTAGAACTGGTATATTGTACCTTTTTCGATGATTTTTTTGTTATTATGGAATTCCATAATTCCCCATTGGAAGTGTACCAATGTACTAATCAGATGTTATATGATATACCATGATGATTCTTGTGTCCTTGTATTAGTTAATATATCAATGAAAATGTATCTCATTATTATACATACCAACACATCAAATCCGAGCATTAGAGACCTTCAGGTTTTCTTCAACTACGTCCAGTTCTGACATGGAAGTGGGACAAGATTTCTGTAGGATATTAGGTTAGGTTTTCATGTACCCCTCGATGGAAGAATTAAATATGGGTTTTGATCAATTGGATGGCCAAATAATCTCAATTTATATACATTTTACATGAAAAAAATTATAAGAAAATCAAAATTCAATTTTTAATTGACATTATATTTTTACATGGATTTAATTCAACTATAGTCTTTTATAGGGAACATCATTTTACATCATGTTTTTGGAGAGGTACCTATGAAAAAATGTGATGCCATGAATGATTGAGAATGACATTTGTTTCTGACACTTTCTGCAGGGGCACATTGCCTAGAGCATGTTGACGTTCGATGGTGGTGCATTGTACCACACATTCATTCATTACAAAGGTGAGTGAAATTCATAACTTATAAAGAGATTCCTTCTCCTTGATTGAAATAGGGTGATGGGATTTCGTTCATTCCATCCATGGATTCCTTCTCAGAATTCATTACCTAGTGTGAGTCTCCCTTATAGAATAAGAAGTTTTTTGTGAAACTTGTTCCTAGTTCCATCTATTTATAAATGATGGTTAATTACAATGATTATATCAGGACATTCCAAAGGGTCATTCTAGGGCATAATAATTCAGTTAAAAAAGTATTCACATTAGGAATTAGTGGAATATATGTACACTAGAACATTGGTCACATGTATTCATCGTCGTCAAAGGGATTCTCAACAAAATGGAAACCCATGTTTAACTTGTGGTATTCCCTGAGTTTAACAACCCACAAGGATAGAGGGTCATGATTTAATGTCTTACAAAGATGTAATGGGTGGATCAAAACACTTATAAAGGTGGATTAGGTAGGTACATCTCTAGGAGGGAGCACCTGGAATGTTTACCTGATAGATGGATCAAAACACCCAATGAGGTCTGACCCAAGTGTGGTGCATCCCATAAAGGTAAGGTTTCTCATTTTGAAGACTAATTCGGACCCCACTAAGGAGAAAATAGGAGGGAAAATAAGCAAAGGTGTACCCCAGTGAGGGGGTTACCATGGTTTACCATTGGTTGGGATTTAACCTCATGGAGGCCTCCAGCGTACCCTATTTAGAATACAAGGATTAAAACCCATATATTTAAAAGATGTATGGTGTGGGTATTACCCATGGTTAGCTTCCATTCACACTAGGAATACTCTTGGTTGGATGAGTATGGGTTTTGTGGGGCTTATGCATTGTCAGATTCCCAGGTTCTTCCAATAGTAGCAATGGGATGAATGGGACATACGTGCTAAGATGGATCATGTGAATGGTGTGATCCTACCAGGATGTGGTGGCCTGAGTAAAATTAGGATGGAAATGGGGGAAGTATTAAAGTGGAACGAAATGGATGAGATAGAATTGAAGTGAAGATTAAATTGTTGGGCATGAACCTTGAGGGGCATCCGACACACCCTAGTTGGCTAGGAATCAATGTCCATGTAGTTATTATAGGGGAATATGGGGATTATTCATGGTTATACACCCAATAAAAATGGGACATGTGGTTGGGGATTATGCATGGTTAGCCAGGACGTGCACCCTTAGGAGGAGGGAACCATGGTTTACCAATGGTTGTCATTGAAACTCTGGGAGGCTTCATAAGAACCTATTTAGAATATAGGGATCAAAACATATGTAGTTAGGTGGTTTGAGGATTACGCATGTTTAGCAGCCTAGGTGTTGTAAATATAGGGGGATCGTTGGGAGGATCTTTGTGATGTTTAGGTTCTTCGCTGAGGTTAGGGATTTGTAAATTTAAGAGCTCCACGAAGTAGGGTAACCCTTGTTTGTTGTAGAGACCTGGGTTGTAAAAGCAGTTCATTATGAATTATTAATGTTTCTCAAACCCTAATGTACCCTGAATTTCATTCCTTCTTAGTGAAGGGTATCCCTACAATAGGATGGGGTAAATATAAAAAGGTAAAGGGGGTTTCTCAATGCTCTAGTACCTTGGGGGATTCATTTTTCTATTGAATTCATAGTGATTAAGGGCTCCAAAAATGGAGCTCGGAAGGAGAAATGTTAGGGTAATGATGATTATGAGGGGAGATAACTATTTATTGGAAAAGGGGGATTTTTAATGCCTAGAGGCACGGCATGAAGAAAAAGTGATCCTTATAAAGAGGCACGAGGAACAAAAAACATGTGGAGCTGTCTGTAAACATTATTTATGGTGGCCATGGGGCTCATCAGACTCCCCATACCTTCTATAAACACCTCAAAACATCACAAGGACTAGATTATACATGATGGTTTATCATATGGTTGATTATTTTGATGATGTACTAGTCGTTTGAGCTTGGATTTCATCTCAACCAGCCTTTCCCTTACTTGAATTATCTCGGGACACATATTTTTCTTCCAAAAAATCCCTCAACTATACCGATTATCTCATGCATCTACCTAGATATAATTGCACAAGTCAAACAACAACACATGTTCTCAAATACAAGTTCAAAAAATGAGATACAGAACACTGAAATTTCTTAAAAATGAACAAAGGGGCACACATGTTCTCAAATACTTTCTCTTCATGTTGAAACTGATCCTTCTACTTTGATTTCAGAAATATTAATATTTAGGACCTATATATAACTGAAAATGGTGTATATAGACCATATTTGTTGTTTCCATCCATCATTTGTTGTAAAATTGATTTTGTTGATCCTCGGTGGTTTCGTTGTTCACCCCATACGCACTGCACACCATCATGCCTTACTTTAATTTTGATTTGTTCAAAGATAAATAATATAATTCCGGGGATAGAAAACATTGAGTAATAAATTAAGATTTCAATACATCGGAGCATACTCAATTCACCAAAGAAGGTTTGAGGATAATCAATGATCATATCTAGATAACATAAGTAGTTGGAATTAACCTCTATCCTATTTGTGTACAATATTCCATTAGGTATGTTGCCCATTCATTTCTAAACACATCTATATCATCTTCTGAATATGAGTTGTTGCGACAGTCATGGTAGTACTGAAAAAATATAAATACACAAAGTATTAATAAACATTTTAAACAAACTCGTAGCTATTTTAAAAAATACCTCATCAGGGATGCTAGTTTGTTGATGAAATACGATGTCTTTCATAAATTTACAAACATAATACCCACAGTCCGTTCTGTTTGTTTGTTTTGGACACTGCAGAAACATAAAAAACAATAAGTAATTTGTTTTGATATGTGTTTGGATAGTGCAATGTTATTATATATACCAGGATACTTTTCTGATTGTAGATCTTGTATGAGTTCTTATCATTAGGCCCTGGATTCATTCCATGAATTAGACGATATTGATGCACCGCCCTATCATAAAGGAATCCCCATTAAAATATAACATAAATTATATAACTAGATGTTTAGTTTTAAAATGATGCATCCAGTGTCTTAAAAAATAACAAACTCCATCATGCATGGTCTATTTGTTGGATATCCATGAATTGAATCTAGAAAATAAATCTTTGGAGTATCCAAATTGACTGCAATCAGCATCCAATGGTTCCTAAAAATACAAAAAGGAAAAAGTAAAGAAAGAAATGAAAATATAGTTGATATGATTAAATTGTAGAGTTTTACCCCTGCATCATTGGTATTAAAAAGAGTCTATCATCCGTAATTTTGTTTTCAAATGATTTGAGCAGGGATGACATTATTTCAGCCTCTTTATCAGAATCTATTTCGTCTTTTAAAGAGGTGATGTGAGGACTAACGAGTCCAAATTTTTTTTAATGGGAAAATCCCTTCAATTGTTTTTCATATATATGGCTAAGACAAGTATAAAATGTATTTAGTCATAATTATCAGAGTATATCAGCTTTTGTAAAATCAAATCATAAAAACATACCTCATGTATACATTTACAACTAAGGAACCTAGCCATTCATACTTGAGGAGTTCATTTACATTTTCAACACTAATGAAATCTAATTCTTCCTCTCCAAACATATCTTTTTCTAAATAAACTGTGTGAGTATTTCCTTCTTTCAACTTTGTATTCACATGATCCTGCAATGATATTAACAATGGATAGAGAATGGGCAGGGTGAAGGTGCTCTCAATAGACCATTTCAATCATTTGGTTGATCCTTGAGATAGTTTTGAGCTGATATTTCGTTTCACCCCACAGTCTTTGTCATTCTGTAATAACATTCATTAGTTTAGAACATTTTCATTAAATATTAAAGGTCTAGTTTGAAAAATATATTGGAAATGGATATCTTTTTGTCGACATGTTTGTTTACAAGAACTGTCGGCCATGCGATGAATGTTCCAACAACTTGTTCTACCGTATGAATGTTGTCATTGTAATTTGGAATAGGTAGCTCGGAACTCGGCTCATTAGCTACGTTAATTGACACTCTAAGATGATATTTTGCAAGTTGTCTGTTTTGTAGCATGTCATTTTTCATATTGAACATCGTAGCCCTCCCTATAAGGCGATAGGTGGGAGTTGATAAATATAAATCACAATCATTTTCACCCTATGGAATATTAGTACAGGAAAGGTATCAGTGTCTATGTAAATAAAATTTCACAGAAACAATTATTAAAACATTGATTACCTCATCTAAGTTAGGTTTTTTAGGGGAATGGCTTGCCTCAAAGATGGTGGGGGGTGGGGCGGGATCGTCACGCGTGGGTTGTTATTGAGTTTTTTCTTCTCTTTTCCTCCCCCCATTAATTTTTCTATCATCTATCTTTAGTATTGTAATTATTCTTGAAAAATAGATAATTGTTCTTGCATATTTTCCATTTTTCCATTTTGATCCTTTTCTTGTTTTTGTTTTTGAAAATATGTTCGGGGTGTCACCCCAAAACCCGCACCTCTAACGCAGCCATACTGTTTTGGTTGTTTAAGGCTGCTGAAAGTATGTTTGCATCTAGTGCGGTTTTTGTTGACTCTTATGACCATGTCAGATAGAAAATATAGAAAAATAAGTAGTTATTGTAATTTAATAGTGATTTAAAGAAAATCAAATTTATATTATGTCATACTTACACATGTTTCCCACAATTTTTATGTGTTTTCATCTATCATTATCCCCTATTTACTTACACGAGCCTCCTTCCATAGAACATGGTGTGGGATGGATATGGATTTCGATTTTGATTCATCAATCTACATATTAACATAGAAACATGGTTATGGTGTTGTTTTATGTCACATACTAGTAGTAGGGTAGATTTAAAAGACGTACCAATCCTTTCTCAAGTTTAGCGTACCCCATCCTTGCTTTACGGTAAGGGTACGCTGGTTTTGTTGTGCGTTTTTTATTTTCAGCACTCAGTAGCTATTTCATAAATAAAAAACTATCAATTAGAGTGATGAATACAAGAAAAAGTCAAACAACGTATTACCCCACACAAAGTACCTGAAAAGTCTTCTCCCCACGACGGTTGCTAAATGCATCCCACGCTCCTTGGGATATCAAGTGTGCGTAAAGAGGAGGTGGGTGTGGATTGATTTTCCCTTCTCTATCTTTAAGATGATATTTAATTAAAATTGTGTGGAAACCTCTATGAATCCTTCCTGCAACTCTTAATACATATTCATTTTGCGAGGCATCTACTATAAATGCACACTATAATGGATGATGAAGAGTAAGCCAATGATTTGGTATTTTATTTTATTTTAATAAATTAAAAAATGATATCAAAATGTTACCGTAATCTCTTCCCACATTAGTGTCTTCATCCCAGTGACAACATGGTGCTACAGCTGTACATCAATCAGCATGCGTTGTTGAGTGATGATTCCAATGTAGCTACTAAAGATGGCTTTGTTGGGGTTAACATGTTGGCCTCGCTTATTCAATCCCACCTCAAATTTAATGCCTTTTGCTTTTGCCTTAAGGATTTTGGCTAACACTGTCAAACTATGACGCTCTTGTTTTTTTTTGCGCTTTCAGGGTTTCATTTCCTACCATTTCCTTAGAAGTAGCATCAATATATTCCCCCAGAGCGCTAGCATCGACAATGGGACCAGCAAAAATAGGTTGAGAAACCTGTTGTTCCTCTGCACTGGGACCAGCAACAACAGGTTGAGAAACCTGTTGTTTCCCTGCACTGGGACCACCAGCATCAGGTTGAGAAACCTGTTGTTGTTCTGCAGTGGGACCACTAGCTGCTGGTTGAGAGACCTTTTGTGCCTCAAGATTGGGCACATCAGTAGGTATAGAAGTCATTATCTGTAGAAGTGGTTTAATATTTAATTTAGATTACATCAAAACAACTGTGAACCGATAATAACATAACGTAACACAATGTATGTTACAGTAAATAAATAACCTGATTATTATAATCCCTTTTTTTATTTAAAGGCTGAAGAGATTTGACTCCTCTATCGACTATGTAAATTCTTTCATTGTGGTTAACTCTGACATAAAAAATGATGTCTACATTGGGACCGCTGCGAAATGATTGTGAAGTCCCTATAAAAGGGTCAACCTCCGTTGAACTTTCATCTAACCCTTCAGTTGTTTTGGTCGATAACATAACAATTGACCAATTGCGGTTTGCGGGGTCTGGAACATAAAATACTTGTACTACCTGTGATGCCATTACAAATGGTTCGTCTTTCTCCCCTTCCTTACTGAAATCAACTTTCACGAATCCTAATTCATCTATTTTAACAACTCTCCTGTTATCAACCCACTTGTATTGAAAAATCTACACTTTGAATTTCGTAAAATCCGACTCCCATATTCGTTTGATGATGCCAAAGTATGATATATTCACATAAATTGGATTTTTGTCCTTAGCACCGGAAACATGCATCACCTCAACCACAAGTGTAACCCCAATATTCGGTATGGTACTGTCTTCATCATGGTCATTAGTATAGAATGTATAACCATTAACTACATAAGCATTGTAAGATAATATGTACACACTTTCTCGTTTGGCTAGCCATCGAAGTCATTCTGAAATTGAGTCTAGATTTTAATCTAACTACTTAAAAATATGATCTTGAAACCATCCTATAAACTATCAATTATGTGTATCTGATATCCATTTTTCAGCCCTAGAAGGATTCAAACGCCTAAGAATTTCTTTGTGGGTTTGAGCATATGGGTCAACGTTGAAACTTTTATGAAAAATGTAAAGGTGGGCCTGCTCCCGATCTGTAATATTGATTGTGACAACCACTCTTCCAGAAATTCCTTCACCCCCAAGCCACTCAGTGTGACGAGATTTCGGTTGGCCAACGATTTCCACACCAGACAGGTATTCGGTACAAAATTCAACAGCTTCCTCAACAATATATTTCTCCGCAATACAACCCTCTGCCCGACTTCGGTTTTTGACATACCCTTTCAAAATCTTCATATACCGTTCAATGGGGTACATCCATCTATAATATATAGGATCACATAGTCAAATATCTCTCACCAAATGAACCATCATATCGAAAAATTTCGGTGGGAAGAACATTTCCAATTCACATAATATGACAGAAATTTCTCTTTCCATAGTTGGCAATTTTGCCAGGTTTATAACTTTGCTACATATAGCATTGAAGAAGACACAGAGCTTCGTTAATGTATGGTAGACATTCTTGGGCAAAATGCAACGTAAAACTATAGGAATTAGATCTTGCATCAAAACATGGCAGTCATGTGATTTCAGACCCTTTAATTTTAAATCTGTCATTGACATGATGTTCTATATATTTGATGAATGCCCCTCTGGAACCTTTATGTCATTAAAGAAGTTGAAAAATGATATATCTCCTACCAGGAAAGAGTGTATGTAGTAGGAGGAAGAAATGTTCGTTTTTCACCCTTCACTCGTGCCAACTCTTCTCATATTCCCATCTCAACCATGTCCAATCTAGCCTTAATTCCATCCTTTGTTTTTTCGGGTTCATTTAGCTACATGGCAATGACACTATCACATACATTTTTTTTTTCAACCTGCATAATATCAAGAAAATGTATGAACTATAGACAATTCCAGTATGGTAATTCAAAAAAAATGATCTCTTTTTCCAACCAGTTTTGTAAGGTTTTTCGAAAACGGTTTACCAAAAGTGGTGTTAAAATATTTTACATTCTCAAACAATTGATCAACTATTAGTGGAGACAGTGCTGTACATTCTTCTGAACTTCCATCAAATGATGTCGTCTAAGATCGGTACTTATGTCATCAGGGTATAAATCTACGATTTCCTAGAAACATGGTTTTCGATGAATGTTTCAACCTAATTGACTATGTACCTTGTTCGCAAATGGGACACCCTTGAGTTCCTTTAATGCTATATCCTGAAATATTTCCATAAGAAGGAAAGTCAATTATCGTCCCGTACAACATGGATTTCAAAGTGAAATGTTCATTTTTGTATGCATCATACAACATAACACCTGAATCCCACAATTTTTTCAAATCCTCAATCAATGGGTCTGAATAAACATCAATATCATTACCCGGTTGTTTTGGTCCTGATATAAGCATAGATAACATGATGTATTTTGGTTTCATGCATAACCACAGTGCTAAGTTATAGTTTACCAACATAACCATCCATATACTGTGACTTCTTCTTTGAAAACCAAAAGGATTCACCCCATCTATAGATAACTCCAGATGAAGGTTTCTCGGATCATTCCCAAATTCAGGATACTCGTGATCAATTCTCTTCCACTGAGGAGAGTCTGCCGAGTGACATAGTTTTCCATCTTTAATTCTTGTATCTTCATGCCATGTCAATTGTCCTAACGTCTCCTCACTTCCATATAAGCGTTTAAACCTAGGAATGATTGGAAAGTACCATACAAATTTTGTAGGACTAGAATCATCTTTCTTGTATTGGGAAGAACCACACTTTGGGAATTCTTTATGTGATTTTTGGTCCTTGTGAAACAATATACAGTCATTCGGGCAAGCATGTATTCTTTCAGAGATCATACCCATCGATCGTAGCATTCGTTTGGCATCGTATGTTCGGCTTGGGAGTTCATTATCTTCTGGGATCATGTAATTAGTGAGAGCAAGTAGTTCCGTAAAACTGGCGTCACTCCACCCGTTTCCTGCTTTCAAATTATACAGCTTCAATATAGCTGAAAATGCTGTATATTTAGTGAAACCAGCATACAATGACGTTTTTGAACAACTCTTTAACTTCTCAAACAATTTTGGGCAATCATGAAGTTCATCTTCAACTGTCCTTGTCATTTTCTCAATATGATCTTCATCATTATTCACATCTATAATCACACCCTCCATAGGATCGTCTTCACTGTTTATGCTTCTAATCATATCAGATGATCTATAAAATGTTGTGTTCTCTGAGTCACTACCTACATTCGTTTTTCCACGTGTTTATTCCAAAATGTATAACTTAGATCTATTCCGTGACAGATCAGGTGTTATTCCAACTCCTCTAGACTAATTTCTCTTTAATAACAACAGCGTAAACACAGACAAAGGATTTGAGAAGGGTCACATGCCTGATGTTCTGCAAACTTGATAAACTCTTTCACACCATCTTCATACTCTTTTGTCAACTGATTGGAATTCATCCATTATTTATTCATATTCATTGTCTTTATGGGTTCAATCTCAACCTTTCCTAATATTATGTTTTAATTAATCAGGTAGCATTGTTTGGGTTTTATAAAAAAACCATGGTACAAATTCCTTTAAACACATGTGAAATCCATATACATGGTGTGTCCAGTAGGGTGAACATCACGTATGTATAAGATACCTGATTTAATCTGACATATATCAAATTTATTCCAAGTTAGTCTTACAAAGACTGAATGATGAATTTGAAAATACATGACATTTAGAACAACTTGAGCTAAAGGAGTGTACTTTAGATACATATTGAGTCACCTCACCAGCTATGCATCACATTTTTGTGGAATACACGGTGTGTAGTCCTTACATGACCACTAGGGGTGTATAATCTATACACATCAAGTCTCTATGGTATCTATACATGGTGTGAGTGAAGTAAAACACATGTCATATGGTTCTACCATTATTTCATGGCATGTACATGGTTTCATGCTAAAGTATATGTCTTGGAGATACATTGTGTGTGACCTAGGTTCACATGACATGTAACATTTAAAATGAAACTTATTTCAAGTTTGAGTCAGAAGATTAGTCATGTGGTGTAAATTTTGGAGATAAGTGTTGTGTGGCATTAAAATCTATATGAAATCCATGTATGGTGAAGCATGTTCCATGTATTTTAAAGTGTCTCATAGAGTCCTCTAGAAGTGGTTTTCTAGGATTTAGGGGAATTGCACTAGTGAAAAAGTGGTGGTTCCATTCAAATGGGTAATGTTTGGATTGATATTTAATGGTGAAAGAACTACAACATGGAAAACAAATGGAATATCAATCATGCGAACAACTGCAACACCATACAAAAACACAATCCTGATCACAGTCACAACACCATACAAACCAAACAATAAAAATTTTAGATTTTACAAAACATCCCTTATTCAATTTTGTTGGTTAATTTAGGGGTTATCACAGAAGTTTTATCAACCTGGGGTGTTCATTCATAATTCAATTATACGTAAATTACCAATTTATATATTTCAATGTTCAACAAGAACCAACCAACATTCAATTCATTTAGTGTGCAAACAAGGACCACCAACAACCACGATTTTCAGCAGGGCATTTAGCCCGTACATTTCACATTATAACCATCAATATCAAACAGTAATAACATGTGGACAAGAGGAAACCAATGAGTAACAAGAGAAAACTCACCGTGAAGGTGTCGTTTGGAACACGACAGAGGAGCGTTCGTGGAAGAGGAGAGGCGCACAACAGAGGAGATTTCCCATTGAAAGAAAACATAAAATAGGGGAAACCCATGAGAATAAAATAATCTAAAACCGAGTACACCATTTACCACATCCCACAAACCCCAAAAGACAATGCATGAAAAAAAATTTAAATTTATTGATATAAATCACTATCTGATGACTAATTTTTATCGAAACCATAGGTGCAAACAAATCCAAATAGGAATCAGAAGGTTCACATACCTCGATAAAATAAATCTAACCATAATTGTAATCAAGCATAGAACAATGTGAACTAGATGGGAGGGAGTGACCCAAAATATTATCAGGATAAAGATCCCTCCAAGTGGATAATTTTGTAAAAAATATGAAGCCTCAAGAACTCTATGGATCCCAAAAAACCTTTTTTGTGACATTGACACTACATATAATACATTTACACATCGCGTAATCCTCTTGACTAAAAAACAAGTCAATTTTTATTTAAAACATTATATTTTTTATTTAAATGATATGTAACCATTACAAAGTTTGTAAAATTGTCAAATTGTGCATCCAATCAATGTGTCATTTTTGGAGGTCATTACATGTTATGTACTCCATTTACACGTCATTTAATTTATCAGAATATAGTAAAAAATGTTATTTTTTTTCAAAAAATTACTTAAAGATCACTAAATTTACCAATACATATGTCCTCCAAATCCTTTCTCAGCATTCATCAACCAAAAAAAATCCAAAAAAATGTTAAAACATACCTCACATAAAATGTAATGAGACCAACCAAGAATTTATAAAACCACATAGGAATAGAATTTCAAATTTCCCATGATTTTCTCAAACCATAACATTGTTGGTCAGTACAACCTCCCCCATAATGATTATCTAACATGAAAAGCCTTGGAGGTTAAAAAATATCCATGATTTCACCTTAGATAACATCAAATAAAATGCCACCTTGAATATCAAACAACCAGTCTCAAAGTTCCCTCAACACTTCCAACATGATGTTCATTCATCCAGGACTGTTTTCATTCTTCCCATCATGGGAATATCATTATCATCACCCCATAGAAGAAATAATAAACCCCCACAACCTGTGATCTATATAAAACTGGATGGAATGATTAGAAATTATTGAATTAGTATGAAAATTGTTTCCAATCCCAATTCTCAGATCACCATGAATGACATCCCACATGTTCAACAATCCACTTATATTGAGGATCACAATCTCCAATGAGCAATGGTGCAATCCTCTCTATATGGATTCCGAGACATGTATGCTCAACTACTCACCACCACTATCCTTTTCAATGAAGAGTGAATCCCCAATAACCTCTCATTGGTCCTCATGAAACCTAAATGAAAAACTAGGATCAGACTCACATGAATCAGAAAAAAAATAGGCTAAAACACACAATCAACCGACTATTCCCCTATAGCATGTTAGTCCCAACCAACCAGAGCACTTTCATTTCTCATCTTTAGAATTAAGGCATATTCCTCATACCAAGATAAGACACACAACTACACACCACCAAGGTATTGATCTAGAATCATGCATTACAAACCATAATTTGATCTTGTTTTCTGAAGTGAAACCAAAAATAGAATAACCAACATAGAAAAGAATATAACCATACCCACCTTGTCGGCAGCAGCAGAGGCGGAGGCGGCGGCAGCGACAGAGGCGGCGGCGGTCGCGGCAGCGGGGGTGGAGGGGGCATAGGTAGCGGTGGTCACGGCAGCGGGAGCAGGGGCAGAGTTGGTGGCAGTGCTGGCAGAGGAGGAGGACGAGGAGGAGGAAGGATGATGAGGAGGTGGACGAGGAGGAAGAGGAGGAGGAAGAAGAGGTCGTGGCGGTGAGGGTCATGGTTCAGCTTCCGCGAAAGCTTGACCGCGTGCGAGCAAGGATGGCCTATTAGGGTTATTAAATAAAAACTAACGGAAACTTTATCAGCACTCATTAAAAGTGCTGATAAAGGTATGTTTTATTAGTGCTAAAATAACAACGCTGATAAAACATTCATTTATCAGCATTTTTTTAGCGCTGATAAATAGAAACCTTTATCAGTTCTAAATAAAGCGCTGATAAATGTAACATTTATCAGCGCTTTTAGATAGCGCTGATAAAGGCATACCCCTTTATCAGTGCTTTCTATTTAGTGTTGATAAAGGGCAGCACTTCCCTTGCCCTGTTTTGTGGTAGTGTGGTTTTCAAGATATGTCAATGACAATATTTTGCTTCCACTACCAAGATATGTTTAGAATTTTGTATGACGTGAGTAGTGTTATAAGCATGGTCATCTATTCCCTCCAAAATGTGTTGATGGTATTCTATAGAGGGTATGGGAATTTGTTCTCATTCCTTAGTGGGAGAATCATTATATTCCCACTCATGTTCTCACATTTCCGTTAAGATAGGTTTATTATCTTGTTGTATGGGGGATTAATACGTGCCTTTCCCCTATTGGTAGCCATGATATTCCAGTAGGTTTCATCTGATGTTACTAGAGTGTGATGGTAGACATGATGAGCACAAACTCGAATATGGGTCTGCTCATCGGTAACTAATGAGATATTCTGGAAGATTCTTGGGGAACAAAGGATATGGGACGGATCGTAATGTTTGACATCTCATTGTGATAGTAAATATCTCTTTGATGGTCAAGGTTTTCTATAAATAGTAGGGATCTCCTAGGCAACCTACTTCTAAGGATATCGAGTGGTCAATACCACATGATATTGGTAGGGTAAGTTGACAAGATCCCTCCTATGAGGCTTCTAAATTAGTTTGATGTCGTATTTAAACTCTTTATTGGAATACCTAAGCAAAGGGATTTTATATTTGATGTTTTCATGGGAGATAATCCCAAAATGGGTCGAGGAGAAAATAGTTGGCCCATGCTTTTTCTCCACCACCCGTTGTTGGGTGGATCACTAGTGGGGATTCTATTACAAATCCCTAGTTAATTACACATTTACACATGATTTATTACATAATTTTACACTTAATTCATACTGAATTCTAGATAAGTCTAGTGCCTTTGGGAATTAGGTATATTACATTACAATATTAAACATAAAATACAATATCTTTATTAAAATCCTCTAAAATATGTTCGCACATAAAACTACATGGGATAATTTCAATAAATACGTAAGGGGTGATCTATAAATCCATGTAGTGTAATAAACATGTAATAAGGTTAAACATGATATATAATAGGAATATCAAGGGGAATTAAAGAGTATTAAACATAAACAATAATGATAAGACCTGATATAGCATTATAACATAAAGGCAACATGAGAAATGTGGAAACAACTAAAAAAACTGCATCATAGGTCAAGGATAACTACCAAGACATCATAATGGATAAAGTAACATAAATGAATATGGTTTAATCCCTATACCAACATGTAATATCATGATACTAAACATTACCCAAAGAATTTTAGTGCTATATAATTATGGGTGCACCCATCACATTCATTTTAATCTCATTATTAAGTTTACCTAATAGATCATACAACATGGATTCATTCATCATAATAACATATTAAATAATAAGAGAGTGTAGAATACATAAATTTAAGTCCTAATTAAAATAATAATAACTGTATAAATGTGAACAAAAATGAAAGGAAATTGGAGTGGTATTCACAACACTATTGCTTTGGAATGGAAAAGCATGGTGAAATTTTGGCAGCATAACGACATCACATAAAAATTAATAAAAAAGGTTGATGAGAAATAAAATGGTATATAATCATTTTAAAATTATTTGGGGAGTAATATGGTCATGTAAAGACATATACCATCATTATTAATTGGAAATATGAGGTATATGATAATAAAGAAACATTATTATAGAAGTGGAAGGAAAACCTCTTACCAAATTTTTGCTTGGTAACAGGTGTTCTTGGGAGGGATTAATTAGATAGAAATGAGTATCTCATCATTTAGAAATCATATGGGTGGTATGGGGGAGGTGAAATAACATACCTTTTCATTAGGAATTAAAAATTAAATGCCATAAAATAGAAGATATTTGTGAATAAAATTTAGTGAGGATCATTTACCATAAGAGTATGACACCAAAATCTTCAAAGGGGATTGTTGAGAGGTTGAGAGAACCTTTTTAAGATTATAAAAAGATGGTGGAAGCTTAAGGATATTCTCCATGATTTTTTAGTGAAGAGAAATGGTAACCTGGGTGGGTATATATTGAAAATGAGTGGGCAATTCTTTAATATTACATAAACATAGATTTTGGACTCTATATAAAAAAATATTCAAAAAATAAAACCTTCCCATGTTTTTTTCACTTGTTTCATCCAAATGGGATTGTTTTTCAATATTTTATTTGTAAAAGGCTAAATTTATAAAAATATTATCCTTACTTATGTTGAGGTGAGTTACACATTTAAAGAAATGAATTTTAAATCATAAAATGTATTATATATTTTTGAGGACACATAAAAGATTTATAAAATTAATAAAATATTATTAAAATCAAATTATTTTAAGGGGAAATATATATTTGTACTAGGATACTAATTATATTATTTATTACATCATTTTTGGGTCATTATGATGTCATAAAACACACCGTATATTTTTACAGTATTTAATTTTTAACTGAAAATTTGAATATCTCAAAAAAGTATGAAACCATCACTAAAGGAAAATTAGATATTTATATTCAATAAATATTATTTATTTTATCTAAATAATTTTCTAAATATTTTAATTTTTTACATTTAAAAAATTATAAACAACATTTATTGAAAATGACTGGTTTTTGGAAAAAATATCTTTTCATCCATAATAATAAATTAAATTTGACATCATAAAAAATATATGATCATTTATATTTTATAAAAATAATATTACAATAAAATTTAATTATTAATATTATTTATTTCAAAAATACATAAATCCATAAAAAACAATTCCTTAATTAAATTGAATATTAACCAAAAATACTATTTGTGTTTTATAGTATCAAAATATAATATATTCAGTATTGTTTACAAAAAAAATGTACATAATAAATATTCTAGGGTCTTGATACATATCTCATTAATACAATAGCACACACCCTAAGAGTAAGGTGTGCGATAGTGTGACTTATAGGGGGTCATTCAGAAAACATGGTTTGGGTCGTGATCTCGATGAGCTTGAAATTATCTTGTAAATGGTCTCACTCATACATAAGTAATTGTATCTTAGAATGGTATTTGTTGAGGGAAAAGTACAATGATTATATCTCCCTTGGAAGCTCCTATAAATGGGCTCCATAGGGTACAATCCAAGAGGATGATGTCATCACTTCCTTGGCCAGAGTAAATTGGATTTTTTAAATCCATATATTTATAATAATCTATTGTTCACTATTTAACAGCTATATTATCAATATTAAATAATATTAACAGTCATTTGAATCCAATTTTATATAAAAAATATAATCAAGTGTTTTTATAACTATTTTACATAATTAAAAATCAGAAACAAAATTTTATTTTTTTATAAATTCGTCTTGTTACATATTCATGTCAATTAAGGATTCATTCATAAACAACAGCCGCATGAGAGTATCTTTTAGGCATTAATATCTATCAATCATGTTCATTAATTATTTCTAGATAGACTGTTTTAGTTACATTTCCTTCTTATTGGATGAGACCCCAGCTTGGGTAGTAGCTAAGGTGAATGTCTGTTTCTGAGGTGATACTATCAATTTGGATTGAAGGTAGTTCATAGTAAAGCTAGAAAAAATACAAAAAACTATTCAATGAAAAATCATAAGTTAGATACGCATTAGGCCAATCAGTTTCATAGTTAAATTATTCACATTGAACCATTTTTGTTTGTTTGAGAATGGTCTGACTTACGATTGTGAAAGGAAAGCACACCTAAAAGATTCATTCCAGGTTTACAAATTAGATTTCTATCAATTTTTTATGTGAATGAGTTAATGAAACTAGAAACACCCAAAACCCCTCATGTCAGTGATGGTTTATAATGAATATTGGTACATAAGTTTCTTTTCAAATACATGTATAAATTTCTGTGTATTTCATGGGATGCTTCAGAATCCACATTTATCGATAGGGTTGGAGGCCAGACTCATCACAACATTTTTGGGGGATCCTTTCATAATCAATGACTATATTATATATTTAAGACATATTTAAATAATCTTTCATATATTACAATTTTAAATTAGTTACCCACGTTCTGGTAGTAGGTCTCAATCATGTATCGATACGAATATCTATATATATCATAGGTTCTCCATCAACATTAAAATTTATATGTACCAAGTGTTCTCTATTAATGGTACCATATATATGAATCATGTGTTATTAATCAACTTGAACATTTTTATTTAATAGAGTTTCTCTATTAACGGATCCATATATATATATATATATATATATGCATCAAAGGGTCTTCATCAAGTTTCATTATTACTTGGTGATGGTTAATTTTAAGGGTACATCATTTAAATACACATAGCTGAACAATATGGTGTTTATATCCATCCTAGAAAGTGATATATGTTCACGTTTCTAGAATGAGGACCATATAAAAAGATTACTACATTTACTTGTAAAAGTAATCAAAACCCATGTAGTTTAGTTTCAAAAAATGGGATATATCATACATTTTAAGGTCATGTGATTAAGACCTATCCATATAGTTTAATGTCATGTGGTAAATACATTTATGAAAATGGTTCCCTGTGATGGTTAGTGTGGGAATTATGCATGAGCATCCTATTCTGGTTATCCTTGATAGGAATATTGCCAATTGGGATTTTTTTAGTCTTATAAAGAATATGGCCAAGTGAAGTTGTGTTTCATTGGGAATATGGACCTAATGAAGGTAATACAATAAAACCTATAAAGAATACGGTATTCCAAGTGGGTTAATAGATTCATACATGTTTTTTTTTGGAAATTAGACTAATTTAATGAGGTAATATATAATATGACACTAGATAAAGGTATTCTCACATTCATGGGAATATAGTCATGTGAAATAAGGACATATATGATATTATGAGGAATATGTCCCCATGATAATGGAAATGGGATATTATTATGAGTTGTTTCCTCAAGGAGTTTCCCTACATATCCCATCTAAATAGGAATAAAATACCATATAGTATGAGATGAAAATATTTTTGTTATATAAATAGAAAATACTGTGTAGCTTAATATCATATGGTAAGTATATTTTTGAGCAATTTTATTTCAGTTGATGAGATGTTATTGTGTTGTTTTAGGTCATGAAACTATGAAATTTATATCAGGAAAAGCGTGTTAATAGATGATTTATCTTGGTTTACCCATATGGGGATTTACTCATGCATCTCATTGATAAATATTTTAAATGGAATTATTAATGAGGTAATGGTTGAATGGGGATTACATATACAAAACAAGCTCAATATGGAGGCATTTTAATTGTTCTAATTTCACAACTAAATCAAATATATTTTCCAATATGACTAATTTTTGGTGTTAGAAATAATAGATAAACAAATATCAAGTATGTTTTCTGAAAGGGAAAAATTAGATTCAGATGGTGATTAAACCTGAAGAGGATTCCTATAGGTGATGTGACTAGGGATTTCAAATAAAGAGTGGTCCCACTGTGAGTACTCTTGTCTCATTAATGATATCATTAAAAGGATCCCATCATGGGTTTTAGCCACATGGAAGAATTTATTCCTCATATCATCCTACCTATTTATAGGTCAGGGTGTTGTATGGATGTGAGAGTATTATATCATACATGGAAGACTAGGGCCTTAAACCAGAGGGGATTCCCTCGATATCCTATAAAATTGAGTGGGTACAAATCTATCGTTGATCTAATAGAGACTATTTTGATTTTTTCCTGATATGGATCCTCTTTATCAATGGAAACTATGATTGTGATTTCTCTAAGGGTTCTACCTTCTTAGGATGATAACCCAGAGCCTCATTTTATCAAGGTAATCAAAACCTGAAGTGGTTCATGCTAGTATTCATGTGTTACTCTTATATATTGGGTTGTTTTGGAGGAGGTATAGATTTGGTATTCTCTTGTTCTTGACATTGGAAAAAGAAATCCATAGTGGTCTTCTAGATTAAAGAATTGGAAAGAGTATATGGGGATGGATATTTCATTTTGTAGGAACTTTGTTTTATGGGAAACCATGTCACACTAAGAAATGAGACTACATAAATGGTCCTAAAAAATAAGCCACATAAAACATGACTGCATGAGGGTGTTATTATATGATCACATGATTTTATCATTATGATATCATCTAATACAATCACTATATGATCACATGTTTTATTCATCACATGTCCACATGAGGCATTCACATTTCACTTGAGAATGACACCGATATTATGTGACCATGTGTGGACCTTGAAAATGAGGCCACACAAACATCTCATGTAGAAATTGATATGTAGATGTCTCTTGTAGGAATATACCAAGTAGACATATCTTGTAATATTTTATGCTTTTAGAGTTATTTTTTGATTTATATTTACTTATAATGTTTCCCAATATGGGTCATATTTGATCTCACTTTTTCATTCTTCACATTTCTCTCTTGGTTTTTCTTCATCTCCCAACTCATTGTGAAAACTAAGGTATTCATAGGCAATTGTGGAAATTGGCCTCAAAAAAAGGAAAATAACAATCATATGGATTGTGGTTCATGTAATGAATCCACATAATATAGAGGAATTTTATGGTCATGTTAGATTACTTTCTATGATCTATATTAGAGGAGTGACTCAGCCAACTACATGAGATCACCATCTACAAACCCCAAAAGGGGAGGATCTCACATGGCCATGTGAGATAACCATATATGAACCGCATAAGGGGAGGGTCTCACATGGGCGTGTGAGATCACCATCTAAAATCTATATAAGGTGAGGGTCTCAAACAATTTCATGATGAGTTTATCACCCAGATTATGTGATATGCGTGACCCTTCAATGGACGATTCATGTTTCTCATGGGAGAATTTTTTTTCTTTTCCGGAAGACATCAGTAATTATTTGATGGTATTTTCAAAAGACAACATCATCATTAAATTATGTTTGTTTTTATCATCAATTGATTGGGTGTTAATAATAATAATTCTGATATGTAAGATTTTTTCATTTAACAAAAATCAATACATAATAAATTTAACTAATATGTAAAGGTACTCTACAATATCCTACCTTGATATAAAAGAGTTCATACATTGACATTTTTCATAAGTTATTAATTTTAATTAAATAATTTATTATTTAAATAAATGAATAAATATTTTAAAAAAATAAGTATTTAATTAAATAAATATATAAAGAATTCATAAATAATTAAATTTACATATTGAGAAGATAAATCCTAAAGAGAAACAAATAATGGAGGTATAGTTACATATATATATATTATTAATTTTATAAAAATCGTTAATTGTTAATAATTATATTTCAAATTAATTAATTTTATTTAAGAAATATTTTCAATTGCATAATTGTAAAAATAATTTATTCTATATTAAATGATTGAATAAATAAATATAAAATATTAAAAAGTATATTTAAATATAAAATATTTACAATAAATTACTAATTATATAAATGTGTATAATTTTAATTATATTTATACGTTATTAATTATAAATTTATTTAAATATTTTTAATATATTGAAAATAATTTATTAATTATAAAATGAATAAATATTTAATATTATTAAATTTTATACTTCTATATATTTTTACAAATATTAATAACTATACAACAATTTAAAGATAATTATTTTCAATAGAGTACTAATTATTGATAAATTTAATATAAAATATATTTAAAATAATAATTTTTTTATTTTTAGAAACTATATATATATATTTAATATAATATATTTTATCAACTTAATGGAAAATATAAATATAAATACATTTTTTATAATATATTAGTAATCATAAAATTTAAAAATTTTATTTATTTTATGGAGAGAAGAATAAAGACACACTCTCTCTCTTCAGTGATGGTGCTTTGGGATTCATTAGGTGAGGACCTTAGATCTAGTCCTCAATTTTGCGATTTCCTCCATGTACCCTTTGAAAAGATGTGATGTGGTGCATGGTTTCAGTTGTGCTTTTGATGATGATTGAGATTTTCAAAACCTAATTTCTTCCACAAACCCTTTAAAGACTGTTGCAGACCATGACATCAGCGATTCAGATGCCACTTAGACCCCTGCGCCTTTGAAGAGATTTGATGCAGAGTAGAAATCTGATGTTGATATTCCCCTTTCTGATTCCAATCGGGATTTTCAAGTCAATATCCTATCAGAACCAACTGTCTTGGAGAATCTAGAGATTCATACTTTTAAGAGGTCATGGATAAGTATATGTGAGTTTTTCCTTCCTAACGCATAATGTACTTCTACTGTTGTGCTCAATTGAGTGTCAAAGAATGGTAGTGTGGCTTTTATTGATGTAGATCTGAATTTTTTTGAGTCATGGATTGAGGCATGTCATTTCTCGATCATTATGCAGCTTACATCAATCTTCAAGAATGATGGATGAAAATTAGATGATATGAGGAACCTTCTACTTCAAGTATATGGAATTGAGTGATGGAACAAGATGTCGATTAGAATGGGTTTTTCCCCAATACCTTCACCTCCTGATAGTTAAAATTATTGGCCTAGAGCTATAGTTTTTTAAATCTTAAGCCATCTGTCTTAAGGTTTTTGGATTGAGATCCTTGTTTTTATCCATTTCAAGCAAAGAAGTCCATCATTCAATCATGGATTCATGTTAATTGGATTAACAAGTTTTTTGGAATCCAAATATTCTTTCAAATGTTTCAATATCATTTTTCACTCAAATGCAATTTGAAAAAGAGATATAGATAGTCAGGTATGGACATTTTTCAAAAATATTTATTGAATTTAATATGAGAACTACTCATGTTGAAATAAGTATTTTGGTTTATGGTGAATTAAAATTTGAGTTTTCAATTGAATATGAATATGTATCCAATTTCAATTTAAACTATTAGTGCATTTGTAATACTAGAGAAAATTTTCGCAGGGGTAAGACATGCTCTAGCTGCAATAAATTTGACCATTGTGTCAAAAAATATTAATTTAAGCTACCTGTGTTTAACAAGAAGATATTTGATCAGCACATAGAGTCCTTTATGGTGAAGAGAAATGAACAACGTCCTCAATAAGAAGGAACTTCTAAAATAGGCATAGGGTTAGGAAGTGCAAAACTTGGATGTGGAATTGATATTCCTTCATTACATCCTATATCTTATAAGCTAGTGGATAACATGCGTCCTCTTTTGATGATGCGGTCACTCACACCAATTAGAGAATGTCTTCAGACACACCCCCACCTCATGTAATCGTTGTGCCTTTAAATTGAAAAAAATACTCAGTTTTATATTTTTTCGAGATCTCATCCAGATATGCATGGTAATTTTTACCCTCATACTTTTGGGAGGAATGAGAATGGAAATCAGTGTGTTCATCAGGCGAGTAAAGATGTATTATCTGACATTGAATATGGCACAGATCTCACTGATGTAAATATGGATTATTTCATAGATGATGATAATAGTAAGGGAATGTATGTTATTCCGGTGAAACCCCTAAAACCACATAGGGTGTCTAGATCATGTTCTATAGTCTCTGTTGGGACTCTTTTACAGGAGGAGACAAATGATATTCTTGCTGATATTATAGCTTTAAAAAAATCATTCAAGTAATCGCCAGCTTTTATTGATATATATAGTTCATAGGTTGTTGGAGATAAATCAGTAGTGAAGGTTGTTTTACCACAAGAGGTAGAAGAGGTGATGATAAATCCCATATAGACCTAACAAGTTCCTTGAGATGTGTCCACCCCTTTCCAAGGGGTGTCTTACATAAAGAAGGTCGCAGTGAACTATTGTAATCATATCTTGCTTGACATTTTAAACACTTTTATTATTAGGTAAGTCTTCCATTAAGTATTACGAAATGTCCATTGAGACAATCCAGTTATAGGTCAATAATAAGGCACTAAGGAGGCCACTTCAAGGACATATCTACTTCTTGAGGACCCTACCCTACCGTATGTCAACACAGATTGTCTTTCCAATGATGCACCATGGAAACGACCCAAAACCTAGAGGAGGGGTCTTCATCTGTGTGCTAAAGGTGGTGGTCACTCCCACAAATGAATAATCTCTTGGGTCATGGTTTGAGTTGTTTTGGAGCAATGGATTATAACTGATTTTCATTTTCTGCCTCTAACTTGCTGCCTTCTCTTGTACATTGTTCATTTATTTTCAATAAATTTTAGAACCATCAGCTTCAATGCATGGTTCAAACTGTCATAATAAAATTTTTTGTATGAGTTTTAATATTATTATTTAAATAGGTTAATTTTTTTTATTATAAATATATGTTATAAATAATAATTATAAATTTTTATATAGTAATAATTTTATTAAAAAATATAACTATTTATTATTTGTAATTATAAATATTATTATTTTCGAAAAAGGTCTACCAAAATCCAATGCTACTAGAATTTTATTATGGATAAAACAAATATGGAATAAGAAATAAAGAAATTTAAACGGGGTCATACAAGGACGCATTCCCTCATTAGGGAAAAACAAACTATGGATAAAAAAGATAGATCATTTCCATAGTCATAGTCATAATTATCAGCATCATCAGTAGTCTCCCACTCCAATTTTGAATTACCCTGATTTAAAATCTAATGAATCTTCTCATTGGACCTTTCTAGCTCTGGGGTGAGTTTTACCTTTCAAACCATGGAGGAAGATCTGGTAGACACATTCCATGTTAGATTCGAATAATCTTTTAGTGGTCTTCTCTTTGAAGAGACTAGAGTTAAATCACTACTCATTTATTTTCCATTAACAATAAAATCTTTAAAAGAAACAACACCACCAGTTCCTAGAGGCCTAATATTATTAGAGTTCAATTAACCCAACTACTTCCCCTCACATCCATCATTACAGACACTCCTCCATTTCCCAATTCTCGAGGAATAGTAGGCATTTTGAATATTTTAAGAATAATTCTTCAGAGAATCAGATTTCTCATATTCATTTGTATCATTCCCGAAAAAATACATTTCCAGTGGATGCCCAAGGAAACCTAATCCTTCCGGTTGTGAAGGAGCATCCTCAAGTGTAGTAGATTGGATAGGGGCCACATCTATGGACACCAGCTACTCATTACCTTGCTAAAAGGATTCCTCTGTGTGCTACTACCCAGTACATTGGTTAACAACCAAAATCAAAATAAAAGTATCATAAACCATAATATGCTGACCACTGGCCATGGGAGAACCATCGACCATATCATTCTACCCATAACCTAGAGGATAAATCTATTTCATTAGAGAGGACATCTCAATCAAAAGTAGTATTATCATTTCCACATACTCTCACCTCAATAGACTTCTTACCCTTTTCAAATATTCTACATTTATCCATTCTATTTCATTTCAATGAGCCTGATGAACAGACTAACTACTTTCAGCACTTTTCTTTCGTGTATCCATGCCTCTTACAACCAGTACAGAAGGCAAGAGGCATCTCATAAATGATCTAGATATCTTGATCGTAATCCCGAGTCAAGAGCACAAATTTATTAGTAAGTATAGATGGGAAATCAACATTAATAAGAATCTGAGAAAAAGGACCAAAATAAGCACTCTCAGTTACGTTTTTAGTATTTATTGGAACACCAATCATATAGGTGATGTCAAACAAAAACCTTGGATTCTAGAGAACCCAGTTGAAACCAAAAAATTGAATCCAAACTTGCGATATACTATTTTAAATAGAAAATGGGATAAAATTGGAAACACTCCATTGTTTTTAGAGCATACCTAGATACTGGGATAAGGAAAAAAACCCACAAGATCTCATTTTTAGATCATTAGACATTAATATGATATGAAAAAACCCTGACCAAGTGGAATAATCCTCCAATCTTCAAAACCCCAAACCTTAACAATCTATTTTTGAAGATAATATATCCTCCATGGATGTGAACCCAATGAAAAAATAATACTTACAAGAATAAAAAACTTAAAAAGGATGAGTTGTTCGATATTTTCCATCTGATTCTCATGGATATGGAAAATCGAACCCCTTAGAATAATGAAATATGAGACCCCATTCTTAAAAGTAGAAAAATATTGATTTACATCACATTTGTCTACAACTTCCTTCAAAGAAGAAACATCGGTGGCCTTCATCTCATCTATAGAAATAAATTTTCATATATCATTCTCAACCACCATAGACATATCTCTTATTCATAGTTCATTCACCACAACATTAGCTAAATCTATAATTTTCATTTTTGGTCTTCGTGTTTCATTCACCAACACACCATCCGGCCTCGCCACAAACCTACTAGAACCAAGAAAATATAATGAAAGTACATAAACCACTAGATTCATTACCAACAAAGATGAATGACATTCACCATCAATATTCAATAACACACCATCCCATTAATAATCACCCCATATCCCATCCACGATCATGAACCATAGGTAGTGAGAAAATGAAATATTTGAATACCCAAAATCCTAGAAAAATGAACTCTATTAGATCGGTGCTCCAAAACCATCATCATATATCATTATTATTATTTACATAAATGAATAAATATTATTTAAAATATATAATTAATTATATTAATGAATTATTATATTCAAAAATAACTCTATGTCTCTAGTACGGGCTCCCAAGTCCCCTTGCTAGGGTTTTTCAGACTTCAGTTTGATCAAAAGGCATTGGCGAGTGGGGCCGCAATTTGATGAATCTCATGAAGATGAAGGGGGACCGGTTGCAGACTCCTATCAAGTTGGGAGGATGAAGAGAGCGAATATCACGAGAGATGGAGATATGGGAAGATCAATGGACCTGTAGTGATGCTACTCACTACTATTGATGAGATGCTAGGCGTAACGATAGAAGAGTGATAGGTGGTGATGTGATGAATCTCTTAAAGATGGTGGGGTGCCAGTTGTGGACTACGGACTAGCCGGGAGGATATAAATTGTGAAACTATGGGGAAATAGAGATCTATGAAGATTTATAGATCTGATATGATGTTGTTCTCTACTGATGACTGGATGAAGAGAAAGGTAACCCATGTTTATAGATCATAGCCTTTTGGTGTTTTTTTTTCATTTCTGATGGATTATGATATATGGGGAGCCCATCACACAATATTTGTGGAGAGGGAGACATCCCCACCCATTAGCGGGGTTGGTGAATAGATCTTGTCTTGATGGTGGAATTTTATAGCCGTTCAGATGAATCTATCACCCAATGAAAACAGTGGCTCATTAGTAGGGTGTGATGATTGTTGGATTGTGGCAGTATGGTTTCTGATGATGTTGTGGGGGATGAAGGATATTTATATGGTAGGTGAGGTTGATGTGCAATGACTATGGGGATTAAGAGGACAAGGATTATGGTTTAGATATAGGGCACAGTGCATGAATGGGTCTACACTTATTCTTGGGAGTGGATGTTCCCCTCTGGACAAGATTAATGTAGGTGTTTTGTTTCTGGTTTTGCTTTGTTTTTTTGGCTTGGCCCATGTAACCCCTCTCTTTGTACTTTTTTGATTTTAATAAATTTTTTCTGGAATCATAGATTTGGTTCTTCCAAATCCATGGTTCATATCTTCCTAGTTATATGTTTACTTAAAAAATGATTTAAGACAGACATTACCTAAATATTAATAAATATTAATATTTTTGTATTACAATAATATATAAAAAAGTTTAATTATAAAACTACAAAAATTACGAATATGAGTTCATTTTATATATTTAGTTAAATATTTGCACTTGATTTTTTAATTAGAAATTTATGTATATAACTGTATTTATTAACATATAAATGTGTGTATGTGCATGTGTGCAAGTGTGTGTGTGTCCGCATCTGAAGAACTTGAGGACCTGTGTGTATGTATATTTTTTCAACCCACAGGTTTATATATCCTATTTCATAAAAGGTATATAATACCAATTTTATTATAATATATATATAATAAATTATAATTATATATTAATAGAAATAAATTATTTTCTTAAATAATAAAATTATATAAAAATTATTAATTATTAATTATATATGTGTACATAATATTAGTTGTATTATACATAAAAATTATTCCCATTTAATTATGTGTGTGTTTTCATGTCTAAATAACCCATGGAAAAGTGTGTGTGTGTGTGTGTCATAGGTGAAATCAACACATATATGTGTATGTCCAACAATATATAAGTCATATAATTAAAATTTTATTGTAATTTATAATTAAGCAAACTAATCCTAATTAATAATATATAAAAATTAATATATTACATAATATTTTTATATAAATATTAATAATTACCAATTAAATAAATTTAAATAATATTCGTATTATAAATTAATAATATTAATAATTATAAACTATATTTAAATATAGTTAGTTATATTTTCCAAAAAATTATTAACTATATAAATGAATAAATATTTTTCACTGAATAATTGTCTATAGTTATATTAATAAATATTATAATTTTACTATTTTTAAATAGAAAAACATTTCAATAAATTTTACTAATTAAAATACATATTAAATTTTCCATAAATTGCATTAAAAAATATTCTATTTCTTATTTCTATATTTAAATTAAAACATTTAAAAATTATAAATTACATATATATATATATATATATTAAATGCAAATAAATATCTATTTTTTATATAAAATTTATTTAATTATATTTGAATAAAATAATTTTTTGTTACTATAAATGATGAAATTAATATAATAACCTTTTTTTATTATTTAAATATGAAAACTTTCTATATGATAAATTTTTTTTAATTAAAGTTCAATTTTTTATTCATTTAATTAAAATTATGTTATTATTTTTATTATAGAATAAATTTATATTGAAAATTACATGTATTCTAACTAATACTATATATATATATATATATTATTTAAACAAAAATTTGTGTGATTGAGTGTATATATATTTATACATATATACTACATTGAGATATGTTAATCTGAAAAAACAAAATATTGTGTGTGTGTGTGTGTATATATGTTTCATATACACTATTTAATTTACTGTTTAATAAGATTGATATTTCTCATCTCTAAAATTATCATTTATAAAGGAAAAATTTTATTAGGGCCAAATAAAGTGATGATAAATGTCGATTTTTTCGGTGATCATTTTTATGCTCAAAAATGTTAATATTTGTTATCACTTACCAAAACTTATGATAACATACCATTATTACTAGAATTTTTTATTAAATCCATTAGTTTATTTCACCAAATCTATAGTAGATAATTGAGTCGTTGCCTATGTTAAGTGGAAATGTATAAAGTGATATAATGAATTTTTCAATAGTATCTTACTTCTTCTATTAATATTTTTTGTATATTACTTTATTATAAGATATATGTTACTTTATTAAAAAATGATAAACTTATAGGTCAGTTCGATCTTGTAGTACACATTAGACAATCCCCTACACTTTACATGTTAGATAAACAAGTGTAAAATCCCATTCCTTAGTGCAAGAATGTTGAATCACCACACAAATTCATCATGAGAATTTTAGGAAAACAAATCACTACAACCCAACCCCATTTTAATCCCTAAATGACAATAGATGTTTTCTACCCACTGCAGCTTTAGTAAACCTACTTTTAGCAACCGACAATAAAAATATCACAACACTAGTTTTCACATGCATTGAGACTACTTTATTTATCAAGGATAACAAAAAACATTTCCACTATAACAATATTTTTGTTGAATAATTGTAAGAATTTAAAACAAAAGTTATATATTCTCCATGAGGATAAGCTAAACCACATGATGCACCTGCATTAATATTCATTCAATCACTCTAAATGGTTTTCTAGGAATATATGTCATTTGAAAATTGTTCATAATAATGATGAATCCTTGTGAATTACACCAACTAAAAAAAGATACACCTTTATATACTACCAAATATATGATAGAAGATGAATTAATGACAGAAATGGTCCTTTCATAAAGTATATATTTTTTTAGATTTAATCACCAAACCTAATGGATAAATTTATTATGGTTACAGTAACCAACTCTCTAAAACATTAAATGCATTATTTATATTCCATTATGTGAATTACACATTAAAACATACATGCTTACATGTGTATTTTTACAAAATCATGCTTGAGAAAAGATGAAATTTGTTTAAATTTCATATTCTAGTACATGTGTGTAGCAATTTTTAACTAATAAATAATTAATATCCATATTTGATCATCTCTTAGGTTAATAAAATGTGTTTTCACACAAAAAAATAATTCAGGAAAGAAAATAATAAAATGATTCAAAAAAATTATACTCCATCATAAAATTAAAAGTTTTATTATCTAATAATAATTATAAAGATCTAAAAGAAATATATAACTTAAAAAAATCACTTTAACTCCTTGGAACCAAGAAAAATCAGTCAAACTACCTCCCAAGAGGATTCCTCCTCTGCCACTCACCACTTCTTTCTATATTCCTTTTATAGAATAATCCCATCTCTTCATTTTAATATAAAACCTTTAACTTTTTCCCTCTTTTTTCATCATATGCATGACATGGTCAAAATATATCTTCATTTATCACATTAAAATAAATATCTAATATATATATATATATAACATAAGCAATTAAAATTAATTAAAATTTTAAATCTGGATCATAAATCTCCACTCTGATTTAAAAAATATTCATACTTCACCATCATCACCAATCTTGAATGTTGATTTCACATACGAGATCATCATGACCCATAAAACTCATAATAGGTGTTTTGAATTCTCAAATATGATGAAAAAATGTTATGGATGAACCATGTCATGAAAAAAGGAAGCAAATGTCACATTATTGTTTAAATATTCATTTGAGGACATATTTATATTGAAATCACCTTAAATTATACTTTGGGATCTTTTAGAAACTCAACCCACTCAAATAAACTTATACATGTTCTAAATTTTATCTCTTTTGATCATAGTCCTCAATGGTCCTATCATATTGAGAACTCCAATAGTAATAGAATAATAAATAATTTTCAATCCCACATTCATAGAGAAATCAGGTCCATTTTAAAATTAAGAACATGTCGTATGTTGGTAAGAATGAAAACTACTACTTCAACCAAATGAACTCATAAAATACCCATGCAAATAATTTTTTTCTCCAAATTATTTTCCATTTTAATAATACCAACATTATACTGCTCATAACTTTCAAAACATTCTTTTATAAAACACATATGATAAGGGGGATAAGAATAAAAAATATCATCTTAATCATCCATATCATTGAAAGTGGTAGGAAATATATCGTTTCATACCCCACATCTTGAGTAACATTATTCACCTCATCTGATTTTTTATTTGAATCTACAACTTTTTCTTCATTATCAAATCTCTCATCAAACATGGAACAATTTATTCATATGTTCCCATTTTTTCCACACTCCAATAATGAAAAGATGCATCTTGGTGATTGGATTCTATCTCTCCATGTCCCTGATCCATCTAATCTTTTTACTGACCATATTTGATAGTTAATTCCACTTTTCAGAGCTAAAAGACTATTATTACCTAGAGATTCACCATCATTGGAATTTCATCACATCTCATTCATCATTAATTATACAATTACATCATCCAAATCTTGTTCAACTTTTATAAATTATATTGTGGTGATGATATTTTCATATGAATTTAGTAAAGAACCTACTAATATTAAATCTTGTTCATATTCTTCCATTTCTATTACCATTATTATAAATTGGTCATTATTATTGACTTCCACTGAACAAAAACTCATAAAATTTTAGTTAACACATCAAAATAATTCCCAAATACACTATTATAATACATCCATTGATGATATAATATAGTTTTCTATTTCTTTTGGAAATCTTATAAATTAAAAATTATCATTTTTTAGTTCGTTATATCCTTGTTATATTTTCACAGTGAATTCCCAATTGTTTTGTTAGTTTTAATATGAAATTTTTTATCTTGAAGTTATGGGTTTGACTAGTTTTGAATATTACATGAGGTCCTATATGGAAAAGTTATTACTATTTCCTAAATTTGGGTGACATTTTCATTAAAATAGTTAAATAATTAACTTTCAAGAATCATTTTAAAATGGAGATAAAAATTATTTGAAAGCATTATTTTAATAGTAAAATATATCAGTAATGGAACCTACATAATAAATACAGATAAAGTATATTAAACTTATAGAGGAAAATAGGAATTGGAAAATATTCCCTTAGAGGCATTCTCAAGATTGAGTTAATGATATAATAATAATGGAGACAAAAAGACATGAATATACCCAAAAAAGAAAGGAAAATATAAGTATTAAGAACAGGAATAGATCATATAAAATGATAGAAATTAGGGTGAATAGATATATATATTGAGGAAAAATATAACCCATAAAATTCAAAAGAGTGGGATAAATCCCCTACAAACAATTTATATTATGAACTATAAATCAGTAATGGAGGAAATGAGACTGTTAATTGATTCAAAATAAAAGAGAAAATTAATTTATAAATTTTATACCTTAGATATGAGATGTATAATATATGATAGGAAATAGAAAATTAATAATTGAAATGAATATAGATTCAAGATAGAACCCTATACCATAATTATTCACTCAATTAAGATGCTTCTCTAACCTCAAGAATAACAAAATTATATTAATTATTTACTTAATTCATAAATTTGTTAAATTTTATTATATAAATGTTATTAATTTTTGTTCACTTAAACTTATCTAACTCTATAATAATGGTAACAATAAAATTTATATTTTAATTGGTTATCTACACTCAAAAAGTGTCTAGGATTAAGATTTATATCATTCTAAAAGTAAAATAGTATAATATATTCTCAAAAATAGTACCAAATTGTAAAGCGTTTCATTATATATTTCTTATTAGAAAATTAAAATGGAAAACATTATTAACTTTTAAGGAAATTAATATCATGATTATTTCATCATTTTAGAAAAATGAAATCCATTTTTGAAATATAAATTATTAGAAATAGTGAAAATAAAATATCTTCCGTCACATAGGCAATATAAAACTAGATTGAATAATTTATGTTTTAACAAAGTTTAAAAGTAGAGTGAAATTAATAAATATTTTTTTATGAGAAAAATGTTTCTAATATACCAATATTTTAATTATTACTTTAATGATTACATAGGTTATGGAAGAGGTAATAGAATAATTAAAATTGAAATAAAAGGGTTTTGATATTATCACTTTGATGATGAAATGACTTGTAAAATGGTTGTGATTATACTTAATGGAAAATATATCATTGATAATTTATCCAAGAGACATTGATAACATGAATATATAATCATGGAAGAAAGTAAAGAGTAATTTGAAGCATTTATGATAAAATAATCTCAAATAAGATATGGAAAGAGATAGATGGAAATCCTCACCGTACTCTTTGAGATGTCTCATTTAGAGTGAGATTTAACCTTTTAAATGATGATATTTTAGTTTGATCAAGTATATCATAATATGGATATCAGATTTTATAAAGATATTTGGGTAGATATTTTCTAATAGAATATGTTTTTGGAGTGGACAAAAAGGGGTGGTGGGTTATTCATATAGCTAATGGGGATGATTATATATGTATAAAAGATCGATTAATTTATTGGTTATGATCAAGGATATAAATAGTGATGATTATTATGAAATTTATTAGTGTTTGAATAAAAAATATAGGTTTATTTTATATTTAAAATCAACTAAAACTGAAATGAACCTTGGAAATATATTATTTAATATAATGAATTTAATATAGTTTTTTAGAATATAATAAATCATAAGATTTGAAAATTGATTTATTGTTTTGGAAAATAATTTATTTTATTCAAATAAATCATTATATTAATTATATAATTTTTAATCCCTCGATTACTTTTTTATAATTTATTGGGTCATTTTTATATCATAATGTCGTCGGAAAACATATTATATATGAAACAAACAATATTTTTCACTATTTTCTAATTTTTATTTCAAGAAGATAAAAAAATTATCTTAAAAAATTTAAATATGCCCTTTATAAAATTGAAGAAAATTTTAAAATATTCATTATATAATTTGGAGAAATAAATCCTTTAAATAAATATATATTAATATGGTTTTTTGATAAAGTTCATATATTATGGTTACAGTACAATATCAATTACCATATTTATTTTATAATAACTACCTTATCTAAATGTAATGTCTAGTTTTTGATAACAAGAAAATGATTATATGAGAAATTAAAATTTCAAATAAATAGAAAAGAACTTTATAGTATTATTTCAATGAAAAATATTTTATTTAACCCTTAACAATTAACATTTAATATGGTAAAAAATTCACATAAAATTGAATTTCAAACATTAAAAAATATTAAATACATTATATTTCAATAACTAGAATAATATTAAATTAAAAATGAAACTACAAATAATATTAATGTAGTTATCAAAAACTATATGCATAAAATGAATCATCAATTTATTATAATATATTTTATAAAACATTTTTAATAAAATAATTAGTGCTCATAAAATTCCATTATCATACATGAACACAAAATTCTTATTTTTTTATTTATTCAATTAAATATTAATGAAATAAGTAGATGGATAATTATAATGTTATTTAAATAATATGTAAATATGAGAAATAAAAGTCATAATGTCATGACTTTAGCATAAGTTAATTGTATTTTTATTATTTCATAAAATTTTGATATAATTATTGTTTAATAATTATTTATTTATATATTCTAAATGTATATATTTAATAACTAAAGAGAATATATTAATAGATAATTTATTTGAGAAATTTTCTAAAAATAGTCTTTGAAAATATGAGATTCCAAATTCTAACCCCATAAGGAAAATTCATCATCATAATTTTATTTCATCAATAAACAATTATTAATATTTTTTATTATTTGTATATACCATGTTATGATACTCAAATGTTACCTAAAAAATAATTATGTAAGCATTATAATAATTATCATTATAAATAAATTATAAATGTTAACCAAATGTAATCAATCTGATTATTCATAACCTAGTACTCTTGATCTAGTTGTCATACAACTAAGGATTTAAACCAAAATTTTCCTCATTTTTACCTTTCAAAATAATTAAACTTTACTATGATACCAAATGAATCACCACCATACCCAAACATTTAGATTAACTTATAATAATGTATACTTTTTTTATCAATACAAGAATTAAAAATAACTCACAAAATAAAAAAATTAGTGAGTTTGTGAACAAGGTACATAATAAATTTTCAATCAATACTTGTACAATATAATTAATTAAATAATTCTTTGATGATGAATTATAATAATATTAAATTTTTTTTAATGCATATAGTTACCTTGTTAGATTGGGACACATATAAAATTAGTGAGCCTAAATTCTCAGTAGGGGTAAAGAATTATCAATGAGAAATTAATGAGTTATTTATAGATCATAAAACAACGAGATACTGATCATAATATAAATGAAATTATTGATGGAATAAGATCCTGAAACCACATTATATACTCATGGTGCATGATATATTTATCATAGTTCGTGAGAAACAAATTTATAAATAGATGATCCTACATGAATTAAATATACCATGGTGTAAGGATGTGATATAATAGGACAATAATCATTAACTATGGGGATATAAAATGTGAATGTGAAAAACATATTATAATTGAAAATAAAAAAATATTATAATGATTAATCTGAAAACAATCATAAAATATTGGGCTTTGAGAATTGTATATTTCCCACTAATAACGTAATGGGAAAATCTATTGTATCATGTTCATGCATAACCATTTGAACAAAGATATCCATATCATATCCAAAATAATATTATCATGAGATATAAAGCATTACCCAACACATTTAAGTGTTATATAATTAAATTCACACCCATCACATAATGAATTGTTTATAAATTCGTGTTCATCATAAATACAAAAATAATCATAATTCCATAAAAATGAAGGGTTTATTAACCCATGTATACAAAATCGGTGTACAATCAAGTATTATAGATAACTGGTTAAATTAAATTTAATCAAAATAATTATGTATACAATATTGACACCATATAGAATAAAAGGTGTTATGGTTAATTCAATAGGATTCCCAATTCAATAGAATGATAGGACTATCTAAGTGTACAACCATTAAATAGAAAAAAGATGTATAGGGTATTCATGATGGAATATTATTGGAAAAAATCTTATCCTTATTCATGATTGATGTTAAGGAAAGAAATTGTAATATTTTATTTTTGTATTTTCATTTTCACCATATCAAACATATGATGGAACATGAATAACGAATCAAAGGATTTTTATAATGGGGATCAATTTATAAAAAAATACTATTTTATAAAATATGACAATAAAAATTTTAAATTTTTGGAATAAGAGTATTAATATTAATGAAACATAATTAAGAGGAAGATAAGTAATTGAAGAAAATTTTTGAAAAAAATTGCTTAGTTTTTAAACAATGTTGAGAAAAATGAAGAAAATATCACATTTAAGGAAGAGTATACATGCACTATTTTTTTAACGAAATGATATTTAAATAAATGAATAATTATTATAAACTGTTATGTAAAAAAATTTATTTAAAATTAATATGGATAAAAAATTAGTGAAAAATAGAAGAGATATCATGAAAAGTGTTTTTATAACCTTTGGTGATGTTGTAATAAAAACAATGAGAAGGGAAACACTAAAGAATCATCTATGAAAGGTGTTAAAAATTATTTTAATAAATTATTTTTCTAAAAACTTAAAATAATAAAAAATCCTTAAAAAATCAAGTTAAAATAAAAAACATAGAAAGGATTATATTAATTAGAAAAAATAACTTTATAAACATTATAATTTATGACTTAAGGATATAATAAGAACGAAAAAATTAAAGACCTGAATATACCAAGAAATTAATGTAAAAGGATGTATAAATAAAATATATAAAAAATGAGAAAGTGGGATAGATGAATAAATAGATATCGAGTGGAATGATAACATAACTTTTAAAATAAAAATTACTGGGATATAACAATTATGAATAACAAAATATCTGAACTAAAAATAAATAAGGGAGAAAAGGAAACATTAAATACGATCAATATAAATGTCAAATTTTATGGTATATATTCAATACCTTTTATAATGGAAAATTAAAAGAGGATATTAAATTGAGAATTAATACATGAAAATAATGGTGATTTAGAACAGGACCCATAAAAATATTCTTGGTAACACTAAGCCAAATATGGATTTTTATCAGAGCTTAAAAATTTCATTAAGAGCGCTAAAAAAGTGCTGTTAATGGAGGAGAAGAAAAAAGGGTCACTTTTATCAGCGTTTTTTTAAAAGTGTTGATAAAATTTTAAAACAGAAGAAAAAAATAAAAATGAAATATTTTGGAGGGGCTTTAATAGCGCTTGAAGCCCTCCTTCAAGAGCACCCCACCCCAACACAGCCCGCACGCCCTAGCCACCGCACCAGCCTTTACTAGTTCCCCAATCTCCTTTAACCATGATTGCCATTATTCCTCACATGCATGTGTGACCTTCCTTCCCCATGATTCGGAATCAGGACCTGTTTCATGTGTATGAACCTAGGTTTTGAGCCTGTGAGACTTTGATTTTTTTTCCTTGATGTTATTCTAGACCAGGGTGTTCAAAAGGTGTGTGATTCCGAGCCCTGGTGTGGCCGAAATTAAATTTCAAGTGCATTCATACTAGACACACAAAATAAATAGAATATCTCATAAACAATTGCTCAGATGAAAAAACCGAGGCCACCATTGAGTCTGCAGTGTGCCATTTAACCTAGGAGGGGTGTAACTGTCATGGGCGCGACCGTTCTGTGGAAAATGCCACCAGGGGCATTTTCATAATTTAACAGCCTCAGGCGTGAACTTCATAACTTCTGAACGGAGGCTCAGATTAAAATTCTGAGACCACCGTTGCACTCAAAACATGGATTTTACCCTAGGAGCAGCTTAACCTTGACCCCGTCAAGGGTTTGGGTATGGGCCCACTGGTGGGTGTTTAAAATTAATTAAATTTTAATTAATTTTCCCTACTTAAACACATCCACCCACCTCTCCTACCATTTGTGTTCTCTGGAAGAAGCTCCCAAAAATAACTCCCCTTCCATTCCTTCAAGATCCAACTTCTCCCCAGTAAGGCGTTTTCGGTTCCGGTGAAGTCAGATCGATCATAGATCATTGGGCTACGCCCTGCGAGGTAGGCATCATTGTGTTTCCATTTTAAATTTCTGCATCTTCTTTGGACTCAATTTATAGCATCGAAATGATGTTTAATTATCGAGAGAATTCCATATTTGAGTAGTTATCGATATGAGATTTCCAACGATTATTTCGGATCAAAATTTCGAGTCTCGGGGTGTCTAGGGTGACCCCGGGAAGTTTTCCGGCCAAAACATCCATTTTCCTGCAGTTCCAGGGCGGTTCAACAGCTCCGCCCGGCGGTCCGAAGAAAGAAGGCGGCGGCGCGGCACCCCGGCGACGGCGCATGCTCCTCAGGTGGTGGCGTGGGCTCCCCCAGGTGGTAGTGCGGCTCCTTGGCGGTCGACGCGGGCATGGGGGACGGCAGCCCGGTGGTCTGGGTAGCAGGAGGGTGCACGGGCCGGCTTCACCGGCAGCGTGCGGCCCGAGACTGGGGTCGTCATGACCCTGGGAGAAAACCGAGACCCGTGAAATGCGGGTCCCATGGAAAAGCGCCATTATAGCTTAAGACAGTATGGGATAAGCGATGCGGACTGCACGGTGAACCCTGGGCCATGGTGGACCGGGCGGTCCGGGTGGCAGAGCTGCAGACCGTCGTTCTAGAGGGGCGGACCGGCCGAACAGGTCCGGCCCACTCCATCTCCATCTGTTGGTTTTAAAATTCCTCTAACTCTCAAGCCGGGTATCAAATTTGCATGTCATCTATGGAAAAACGATCCTCGGATCGAGACGGAGGTTTTGAGTTGGTCTTAAGAATTTTTAATTCTCAAGATGGGGCTCTGTGGTGCGACTCCATTAAGTATTATTTAGCGCCTCGCTGAGAATCTGGTTTCGGATGGCGCAAGCACATACAGAGTCCATTTTAGGTGCCGTTAGCAGTTTTGTGACCCTGGCGTCAAGACGAGGGTTTCCAGGGGTGTTTCAGGCGTTGAAGCCAGAGTTGAGGAGTGGGCCCCACATGCCGTCTTTCAAGCTGCGTGCATCCTTTGCGACTTCTTCATCAGATATCTGTTACCGTTGAATGAATAGTCAATTTGGCATGTTTTTTCAAGAGCATCATGATGGAAGAGTTCGCCTGACCTTTTTTGGGACTGAGGTGTGGGCCCCATGAGACGTCGTATGGGCATAAAGCGGTGTTGAACCACTTTCTCTTCAAGAGTCCGTTTCAAGCATGTAAATATTCTATCTCACTTGTTTTTCCATGAGGTTTGCCACAGAGTAATCTATTTGGGCGTGAAGAGCCTCATTCGAGATATCATTAAATATGAAAACATGAATGAGCGTTGGTCAGAGGTTCCATTAACGCACTCCGAACCAACGCGCGGTAGCGATGTTAGTGACAACCAGGGATGGAACGAGCAATGCAGAGTTATCAGACCAGTTCTGGGTTTACCCTCAAGTGGGGCTGGGCAGTGGGATACCCACCGACGTATCAGGGATTACCCTCCAACGGGGCTAGGTAGTGGGTTACCCGTTGACCTTATGGTTTACCCTCTAGTGGGGCTGGGTAGTGGGTTACCCGTTGACCTTAGGTTTTACCCTCCAGCTGGTCCGGGCAGTGGGATACCTGACGACCTCTTAGGGTATACCATCCGATTGGGCTGGGTAGTGGGTTACTCGACGACTTCATTCAGACTCAGCCTTTTCTATGAGGCTAGTCAATGACTTTTTTATATGATTACTGGAGCGGGACCCCTGGTTGTACGATTCAGTGTTGAGATAACTTTGATGTGTAGGACAGTTAGGCATCAGTGATGGATATCCTTAGAACTGTTGGTGACCTTTCCTAAGCTGATCTTGGAGATAGATATCCCCTTACGCACTCATTCGGATTTCTTATGTAGCACATATTTATATATATATATACACCCTAATTTTGTTCCCAATATTTGGGATTAGTTACTCTCCTTCTAGGAAGAGCAAAGATGCGTGGGGTATGCCGCATGCTTTTTGTTCCTATCTCTTTGCGTTTGGATGAGTCTACTTCTTTTCTCTTGTTGGGTTGAGAAGCACTCTATTTACTATACTCTTTAACTATTCCTTGTTCTGTCTACCTATCACCTCATTAGTGCCTCCTTAATTTCTCCCTTGAGCTTTTGGGGTATCCTACTAATTATCATTATACTCACCGCTGCTTGGGATTTTCCCTCACCTGGTGTGCCCTTGCAGACGACGGACCGGTTGATCATGACTATGGAGGAGAGTAGAGGGAACATGATCTTGGGCCACGTACCGGGGTCTCAGTAGAGTTTTCAGGCATGGGACTCTCTAATTGTTTACTTATGTTTACCTTTTACTGGGTTGTGGCACCTTTCGGGTTGGGTGCGTGTTTTTACCTTTTTTTGTTCAGTTATCTTGTAAGTACTTTTTTGCACTTTACTTGTTCTAGTTAGAAGTTGATGCATGACTGTGGTTGGGTTATAGTTGTTTTTCTTTTGGTTTTATTTTTACTCTGTACTTATGCATCGAGTGGGATGTGTGTGTCTGTATAGGTACTTAGGCAAAGGCCTCCATGAAATTGTTACGCCTTCAATGCTTGTCGCCAGCCCCTGGCCTATGGAGGTGGTCTTAGGGTAGTTGCAGCTGGAGACCGGTAGGTTCAGGTCGTGAGAAATGGGTATCAGATGATGGTTCATTCCTTGGGGCATTGTTCAAACATTCTTAAAAAGGAATTGGTTGGGATTTAGGGAAATAGTGTCAACGTTTCTCGTGAGCGGCTCTCAGGCCAGGGAATCCAGTGATGGTATGGGCGGCCGACATATCCATTCATTAGGACCGTGATCACCCGCTTATCGACTCGGCATGATGAGACATTTGTTGCAGGGAACATTGGAAAATTAATCCGGTAGGATTGAGTCTTTGAGTGTCCTTTTTGAGTCATCTCCCCTTTGTGACTACTGTTATATATATATGCTCATCTGATCGCGGTAATACTTGATAATTTTCAAGATGCCTACATGATAATAGCCAGCTAGGTTACCCTTTTTTGTTCATGGTGATGACCTGCCGAGCGACAAGGCATCAGTTCAGGGACCCTCACGTGATCCCCATCCACCCAGTGGTTCAGCTGTAGCCCATCCTCCTAGAGAGCGATGGTTAGTACCAGAAGTACCAGCCAAGGTTGAGTACAGGCTGAGTGCGCTCCGAGACTTCCAACGTCAGCGGCCGCAGAAGTTCCGCGGGGACCCGGATCCCCAGGCTGTGAAAGACTGGATAGAGTCCATGGATTGACTTTTTAGGCTGGTATGGAACCCAGTGGACCAGATGGTAGCCCTGAATGCCAGCCTTTTCGTCGGGACGACCGAGCGTTGGTGGGGGTGGGGTACACAGACCCACGACAAGTCGTCTCTCACGTGAGATAGCTTCCAACAACTCTTCTAAGATGAGTACTCCCTCTATTTTTTACGCTCCGTTTGGATTCAAGAGCTTCTAGAGATAAATAAGGGGAGATGACCATGGTCTAGTACTCAGCCCGGTTTACCGATCTGACATGCTACTCACATGATATGATCCGCGATAGTTACTTCTAGGTGCAGAAGTTTAAGCAGGGTCTATGTAGGGAGATCTATGATAATGAAGTGCCCCTGTTCATCCCTAATTATGCTGGGGTGCTAGCGTGAGTGCTTGTGATAGAGAGCTTCTTGGATGAGGGATGTCAGCTGGCAGGGCTTGTCAGTGGCCGCTTCAGAGCAGAGTCTTCAGTAGCATGCATGCGGTAGAGAGCAGATCATCATTCGAGGAGACCCTTCCGTGAGCAGACACAGGGGAAGGTTTTTACAATGAAGGGGTGTCGTAGAGAACCAGGGTAGTCTGGAGAGAGACAGTGATGTGATTTTATTGGACGGGGTTACCTATCACGGGACTTCCCAACCAGGCATACCGAGCAGCCGTGCTAGGTAGTGGGCACACCCCAGCGGCAGAGGCATCGCCGTGACCAGGGATCTCCCAGGTGAGGACATGGTGGTCCTCAGGGAGGTGGCACAGGTATATTGGAAGGACCTGAAGGTGGGAGACATTGTTTCGAGATCCTTCCACCGCCACCACTGGGCGGCCCACGCCAGGGTTAGGGAGATGGCGGTCGCGGCCGCGGGCAGCTTCAGGCTATGGGTGTTCGTAACCTCCCAACACATGAGGTGGTCCGAGGTATGCTCTGTGTTTACTCTAAACTTGATTCGATACTAGTATTCACAGGATACAACCACTATTTTATATCTCTACTTTTGGTACGGGATTTGGAGCTTTCAATAAAAGCGCTGACACCTACGCTTAGCCTCGTTGTTCCTACGGGAAGTGCCTCGTTAGTGACCTTTGTTTGCAAATAGTGCAAACCATCATTCAGAGGAGAGAGTTTCATGTGGGACCTAATGGTCACCACTATGGAACCTTACAACATCATCCTAGGCATGGATTGTCTTTCTATGGTTCACGCCCAGATCGATTGTCATCACAGACAAGTCAGATGTGTGCATTCTGATGGGACGATGTTCACCATCCTCAGTGAACTATACCTCATGGAAGAGCATACGGGTGCTCTGAGAAAGAGACCACGACCTTTTTCTCATCAGTTGGTGAGTATGGATCTTGGAGTAGCAGACGCTACAAGAACCTGGATCCCTACCGTTACAGAGGAATACATGGGCATCATTCTCAAGGATGTCCCGGGTCTACCTCTAAGGTGAGAGATGGAGTTCTTCATTGACTTACAGCTGAGAACTGCCCCAATATCATGTCCGGCTTATCAGATGTCACCCCTAGAGCTTTGGTAGCTACAACTTCAGTTGGATGACCTTTATGAGAAGGAATTTATCAGGTCCAGTGTTTCCCCCTGGGCAGCTCTGGTTTTGTTTGTGAAGAAGGCAGAAGGGAGCCTACAGCTTTGTGTGGATTATCATCGCCTGAATCAGGCCACGATAAAGAACATGTACCCTTTTCTGAGGATTTACGACCTCTTAGATCAGTTGAGAGGTGAAAAGTGGTTCTCCAAGATTGATCTTCGATCCGACTACCACCAGTTGTAGGTTCGTGAGGCTGATCTCCCAAAGTTGGATTTCCGTTGTCATTATGGGCAGTACTAGTTTCTGGTGATGCACTTTGGCATGAAAAATTCCTCTGCCGTCTTCATGGCTTTGATGAACCAGATCTTCTAGCCATACTAGGACTAGTTTCTGGTTTTTTTTATTGACGACATACTCATCTACTCTGCGACAGAGGAGGTGCACGCAGAGCATTTGAGGATGGTCCTAGACTTACTCCTGGAGAACCAGCTGTATGGGAAGCTCTTGAAGTGTTAGTTCTTGATTCATGAGGTTCACTTTCTGGGGAATGTCATTTCGGAACAAGGCTTAGCCGTAGAACCACAAAGATAGAGGCAATGATTTCTTGGGATCCACCCAATAATGCGTCTGTGGTGCAGAGCATCCTTGGTTTGGCAAGGTACTACATGAGGTTCGTGGAAGACTTCTCCTGGATTTTTTCCCCTTTGACTGCATTGACATGGAAGGGATTACCGTTCACCTACACTAATCAGTGCCTATAGGCCTTCAAGGAGTTGAGGCAGAGGTTGACTCGTGATCCAGTGTTGAGGCTGGCAGAGGAGGGAGTTGAGTTCGTGGTATACTACGATGCTTCAGAAGCAGGGCTTGGGTGCGTGCTGATGCAGCAATAGATAGTGATTGCATATGGGCCGATGCAGTTGAGGCCCCATGAGTAGAATTATGTGACTCACAATTTGGAAAAGGTAGTGGTGGTCTTAGCCTTTGGGTTATGGAGGAACTACCTTCTAGGTGAGCATTTTGTGGTCTACTCAGACCACCAGAGCCTCAAGTACATCTTCACTCAGAGGGATCTAAATCTGAGGTAGAGGCACTGGCTCGAGTTTCTGCCGGACTATGATTTCTAGATAGTATATACTCTAGGTAAGGATAATTTAGTAGCATATTCCCTTAATAGGAAGTACCAGGATCATCTAGTGCGAGAATATTTAGAGCAGTTGGCTTCCCTACAACTGACCTTGGTGGAGTAGGAGGGTATGACTTTTCTGCAGTCAATGATGTTGACTCCTTCGCTCCTTGAGCATGGAGAGAGTCGAAGTAGGGGGATGTCAACAGTGAGGTACTGCGTGATCATATATCCATAAGAGACACACATGATGAGTATTCTAAATGTGGGAATCAAGAGATCCTATTCCAGGGGTGAGATGTAGTACCAATGAAGATGCGAGAGGAGGTGATGTGGGAATTCCACACTTCTCCCTTGGATGTACATCCCGATGTGGGGAAGATGTATAGAGACCTTCAGTGATAGTTTTGGTGGTCTGGAATGAAGCATAGTATAGCGGAGTTCATTTATCGGTGTCTTACATGTCAGCAGGTGAAGGCAGAGAATTAGGTTCCTCCAGGGATGTTGCAGCCCCTTGATAGCCCATATTGGAAGTGGGATGCCATATCTATGGACTTTGTCATAGGGATTCCATGCATATTGAAGGTCCATGATTCCATTTGGGTGATAGTGTACCAACTCACAAAGTTGGCGCACTTCCTTGCCATTAGGGAGCAGAGCGCAGTTGAAAGTCTAGGGCAGCTGTATGTTTGGGAGATCGTCCAACTTCAATGGGTACCCTCAACGATTATCTCCGAACATGAAGTGTAATTTAAGTCATGATTGTAGTGTGGCCTGTAAGAGGAATTTGAGACTTATATGTGGATGAGTACAACTTTTCACCCACAGACGGACGGGCAGACCGAACTCACTATCCTGGTGTTAGAGGATATTCTCAGGGCATGCATGTTAGAATTTGGCCTAAGTTGGGAGGATCACCTACCCTCGGTGGAGCTCACATATAAAAATAGTTACCACTCTACTATCGACATGGAACCTTTTGAGGCCCTCTACGGGAGACCCTGCAGGTCCCCGTTGTGCTGGATGAAGGTTGGGGAGACCTCCCTCATAGGCCTAGAGTTGGTGCGGGCGATGACAGAGAAGGTGTAGACCATTTGTGAGCATATTAGGGCAGCTCAAAGCAGATAGAAGTCCTAAACAGACTATCGTCCCAGGCCTTTGGAGTTCGAGTAGGGGGGCATGTCTTTTTGAGAGTTTCCCTGCGGCGTGGAACATGGAGGTTCGGCCGAGGAGGCAAACTATCCCTGAGGTTCATCGGGCCTTTGGAGATCGTGCACAGGGTTGGTGAGGTTACCTACTGTCTTGTTCTACCACCAAAAACTGGAGAGTGTGGATAATATCTTCCATGTGTCATAGATGTGGAAATACATGCCTGACCCCACGCACGTCATCGACTAGGGAGAGTTGGACAATGAGGATGAAGCCGCCATTTCGGAGCACCTGGTGGAGATTGAGGTCCGGTAGGAGCAGACTCTACGTGGACACACCATTCCTTTGGTTCTAGCGTTGTGGCATCACGTGGGGGTGCAGGAGAGCACTAGGGAATGGGAGAACCAGATGTGGGATTAATATCCTGAATTGTTTTTGTAGTTTATTTTTCGGGGACTAAAAACAGGAAGGAGGGAATGATTTAAGAACCCTGGGATTGAGCCTGTGAGACTTTAATTTTTTTTCTTGATGTTATTCTACAGTAGGGAATTAAGACGATGTGGGATTCTGAGCCCTAGTGTGGCCATAATTAAATTTTAAGTGCATTCACACTAGACATGCCAAATAAATAGAATAAATCCTAAACAGTTTCTCATATGGGAAAACCGATGGCACCGTTGAGTCCGGAGTGTGTTTTTTACCCTAGGAGGGTTGTAACTTTTGCAGGCGTGGACCTTCTGTGGAAAACGCCACCAGGGGCGTTTTCATAATTTAGCAGCCTCGTGCATGAACTTTATAACTCTTGAATGGAGGCTCAGATTAAAATTGTGAGACCACCATTTCACTCAAAATGTGGATTTTACTGTAGGAACGACTTAGCCTCGACTCTGTCGAGAGTTCGAGTATGGGCCCACTAGTGGGTGTTTAAAATTAATTAAATTTTAATTAATTTTCCCTACTTAAACACATCCACCCCCTCCTTCCATTTGTGTTCTCTAGAGGAAGCTTCAAACAAGAACTCCCCTTCCCTTTCTTCAAACTCCAACTTCTCCCCAAAAAGAAATTTTCGGTTCCGGTGAAGGTGGATCGATCGTAGAGCGTCGGGGTATGCCCTGCGAGGTAGGCATCGTTGAGTTTCCATTTTAATTTTCTGCATCTTCTATAAACTCAATTTATAGCATTGAAATGCGATTTAATTATCGAGATAAGGCCATATTTGAGTAGGGATCGATCTGATATTTCCAACAATTCTTTCGGATCAAAATTTCGAGTCTCGAGGTGTCTGGGGTGACCCCGGGAAGTTTTCCGGCCAAAACCTCCATTTTCTTGCGGTTCTAGGGTGGTTTGGGGGCTCCGCGCGGTTGTCTGGTGGGAGAAGGCAGTGGCACGGCTCCCCGACGAGAGTGGAGGCTCCCCAAGTGGTAGCACAGGTGAGCGTGATGGTGGCCCAGCGGTCCGGGCCGTGGGAGGGCATGCCGTCCGGCTTCGCCGGTGGACGTGTGGCGCGAGACCAGGGTCGTCGCGAACCCAAGAGCATACCGAGACCCATGAAATGAGGGTCCCCTAGAAAGGAACAGGACTGACTTAAGCTAATCCAGGCGAAGTGGTGTGGCCGGCGTGGTGAACTGTGGGCCGTGGTGGACCGGCCGACCGAGCCGCGGACCGCCGGTGTAGAAGGGTGGACTGACAAAACCGGTCCGTCCCACCCCCATCTCCATCTGTTGGCCTTACACCACCTCTATCTCTCAAACTATGTATCAGATTTTCATGCCTTCTATGGAAACATGATCCTCAGATTGATACTGAGGTTTTGAGATGGTCTCGGGAATTTTTAAATCTTGAGATGGGGGGTTTGGTGGTTTGACACATCCGTTAAGTGTTATTTACTGCCTCACCGAGAATCATCATTCGGATGGCGCAAGCACAACCAGAGTCCATTTTAGGCGCCGTTAGTGGTGTTGTGACCCTGGTGTCAAGATGAGGTTTTCTAGGGGTTTCTAGTGTTGAAGATGGAGTTGAGGCGTGGGCCATCTTTCAAGCTGCATGCAGCGTTTGTGAATTTTTCATCAGAAACTCGTTTGGGGAGACTGAATAGTTGATTTGGCATGTTTTTCTGAGAGAATCGTGATGGTGTAGTTTTCCTGAACTTTTTCGGGACCGAGGTGTGGGACCCATGAGATGCCATATGGGAATAAAGTGGCGTTAAACAACTTTTTCCTCAGGAGTTCGTTTCAAGCGTGTAATTTGTAACACCTGAGACTTTTATGTTATATAAATCATCAAAGGAATATTTTTCTACACACAACACTTTCTTGGCTTGCTTTACACGAAATCGCAACCTTCCTCGATAGCTTGCGTCGTACGCAATACCGAGTTTCACTAAACAACGATATACTATTAAAATATTATTAAAACTAGCCGTTATGAATAGTAATAACCACTTTTTGAAATTTTATAAATTTTATTTTTCAAAATGGACTTCATTTTTGGATTCGGAATATCGAAATTAGCCTAGGGTGAAATTTTGGCATTTTTCTGAAAACTTTCAATTTTTGATGAATAGTGAAACCACTAAGTGGTAGTTAAAAAACTGAATTTTTCATAAAACTTAATTTTACCGCTTATGTGAGTGGAATATCGAAAATCCGAGAGACACGGTTAATATCAAGGACTAAAATGTGGTTCAATGAGATGAAAATAATTTTTTGGTGAATAGTAACTTTTTACTTTTTTTACCACGGTTAAAAGTAAATAGGGTAATTAAGGGTACAAATGATATTATTATTACCCTAACACATGTCCTAATTCTATTGGACAAGTGTAATTCGACCAAAAACAACCTTAGGAATTAAATATGACCATTTAGGCCCACTTGGATTAGATTAGGACATTTATTATTAATTTATTTAAAGAAGTGTTAAGATAGTTAAAATCAAAGTTTAATAAGTAAATAATTTTTAATATGTGGTTATACATAAGATAAATTTGACTATAAATATTAATTAGAAAGATAAAAATATTTCCAACATAATTGTATTTTATTTGTAATTTTTAGACATTAAATAATTTAATTTATTTATGACACAAAGATGATGTAGTAATTATCTTATTAATGAAATATTGACATAATTAATGTTATAAACACCAAAATAAATGTAATTTGAGACTTTTTATGAATTCCACAAATTTCTAGGTTAATATGACATGTTAGTATTGATTTAATTAACTTGTTTCGAATTAATAATTCTGTTATGATTTTCACAAAAATCAATTACTAAATAGTGTCAAAATTCACATAAAATAGTTTTTAAAAAAACTATTATATTAGTAATTGTAATTTTATTCCTAAAAATATAAGGTTCGGCCAAATTACTTATATAAGGTTATATATATTAATAATAAACGAATTGGGGTTCGTTTGGCTGCTTATAGTATGTTTATTAACCTTATAGTATAAGAAAAACAAGAAGACACGATAAAAGTTAAATTATCTAACTTAAAGTTAAATCTAAATGATAAGGTTAAAATTGATACCTAAACTTGTCTAAATTCTATTAGATGAGAGGATTTCGACCCATCCCCACCTTATCCTCGAAATAAATTATTTTGGAGCTATTTAAAACCGAACTTGACTTTATAATAAAATAATATTTTTAGTTATTCCAAAGGTGCCCCTCTCCTCCCTTATAAAAGGGCACCTCCTCCCTCTCTTCCTCACACCACTTTGAGCCTTCAATCTTGGCTAACCCCTGCCATTTTCTCCTCTCCACTTCCCTAGAGACATTCTATAGGTCCTTTTCTTCTTCAAAGACCAATTTTAGTTCCCTAAAAGGAGGTCTCAAAGAAGCACTTCAAAGAAGAGGTAATATCGATTACCGATCCTTTCCAATTTCTTTCTTCTTCAACTTCTACTTCTTTAGTTGTTTCATTATGACTTAATAACATCAGTATCACTCATATACTTATAGGTTATTATATGTATGAAACAACCCTATTTAACCATCTATCCATCCTACGGAAAATGAAATCACCGCGCGTGCGTACGTACGGAATACCGTCTCCACGCCGTGGTGTAATCTATTTTCCACCACCACCTTACTTGGATGGGTATAATGGTGTACATAATGACTATATATGACTATTATAAAGTGATATTGATTATGAAATAGTATACATACACTCCAATACAATTCCACGATCATAGGAACGATATCATCACTCGTGCGTACGTACGGAATACCGTCTCCACGATGTGATGCGACTCGTTCCACATGATCTTCATTTCTTAATGATTATATAAATGAATTGAATGAATGAATATGATATATATTACACTAATACCATTCTGGAAATAAGGTATCTATAACCTAATGAGAAGAATAAGAATTTATTCGACAAGACACGCATAAGAACAAAAAGTTATAAACACCCGAATAACAAGTAGCAATGAAATATTAGTACTAAGAAGCTATGAATATGACCATATATGATATCATAAAAATAATTATGATTCTGGAATAAGTCAATAACATTATTGAAATCATTATACAGGTGGTTCGGACACTTACAAAGCAAAACGGACCAAAGGTAAGGGAAATATCACAATCTCATTTTTATCCAAGATTGTTTATTCTTTGGTATTTACTGGGGTGTATTTTATCATCCACATCCATGTTTCCTCAATATTTAAAATTTATATACTTCTACAATAGTTTATATAATATTTTACCATTCAGTTATTTTTTAGTAAAATATATTAAAGGAATCTTTTGTCGTTTTTCGTACGAGGAACTTTTTGACTTTTCCGACAAAAGTACGAGAAGAATGTTTTCTGTTAACTTATACGGCATGAATGGATTTTTAAAAAATTATTTCCAAGAAGCTTCCATTTCGAGTTTTCAAGTTTATTTTTAATAAACTTCTTTTAGTTTAAAATTCTATGACATGTTAATAAAGGAAAAATGTTTTTGAAGTAGAAAGGATATTTTCCTCAAGAATGGAGTTCAAGTGTTTTATCAAAATTATTTTCCATCTAAGATAATAAAGGGTTCTGTTTCTATCCCTATTATTACATTGATTTGATTATGTTGTGATGGAATTATTTTTATGAATTCCTTTATCTTATATGAATTGTTTTATGATGTCACAATGTTTAAGAATCCCATTTTTATTACATGGGTTATGCAATGATGTATGATTTATGATTTTGTGGCACACATAAGAATGGTATCATTATGAGATGTGTGGGACCTATATCTCCCTCCAATGCATTGGGTAAAGATTTTATATCTCATGAGATAGACATTGCTGGAACGGTAGGTTATACTGGTTCAGTGAAACAGGATTGAAACGAGGGTGACTCGGTTCAGAAATGGACTTTGTCCACTAATATAGTCTTGGCAATGAGTATTGACTAATAATAAATGATTCTCTATGATTATGTGTGTATGCCACAAAGTTTCAGGTTTTTTATGTTATGATTATTGGGATTACATTTCACTTCTATGATTTTTCCCATGTTATGATATTATGATCTCTTTTGTAGGATAAGATTTCCAAAAGTTATGTTCTTATGTATATGATGTGATTGATATTTCATTTGTTTACCCTTAATGAGCATTTGAGCTCACCCTTTTGTATGTTTTATTTCCCCAGGTCAGGAAGAAGGTTATTATGTAGAATATGCCAAAAAGGGACTCTAGATATGATGAAATAAATGGGAGGCAAAGTAGATGCTTTATGAACCAGTTGTTTATGTTTCCCAGTTTCTAAAGACACTATACCTATACGGTCCTTTCTTGGTTTTGTTATATGTTGTAATAAGTGTGCTTCAATTTTGAAGTAATAACAATGTATGTAAAGTATGGGTCGTTATAGTTGGTATCAAAGGAAAGGTATAGTCAACCTTTATAAACTAGGATGTGAAAGCCTTAGTAAGAACCCTATGGATAAGTCTAAGCATAGAACACATTCTTAGTGTTATAGAAATGGCCATGAATATCCTAGGATAAGACCTTAAGTGTGAAATTTTATTCTTGAGTATGTGGTTTTCCTATTATAATTAGTGTTTCTCACACTATTATTCTTGGTTTTAGTCAATGGATGGAACCCGAAAGAATCGTGTTAATGCGGAATGCGACGGGCAATGCAATGATTGTCCCCCTGAGAAACCAAACATTATGGGAGATGGAATTCAAAATCTTGTAGCCATGGTCACACAACTTTCTCAAGCTATTAATCATGCAAGACTTCCAAACGAGCAAAGGAAGGAGCAACATTCTGTTGAATCCTTCATGAGGCAGCGTCCACCTTCTTTCAGCGGGTCTACTGATCCATTAGTTGCTGAACAATGGATTAGTACTACTGAAAAGATATTTTCAGTTCTTTAATGTTCTGAACATCATAAAGTCATCCTAGCAGTCTATCGTTTGGAAGGAGATGCTGATCAATGGTGGAATCTTATTAAGAATACGAGGCAAAGAGATGAAATTGAGTCCGTGGAATGGGACGAGTTCAAGAACTTATTTTTCAATAAGTACTTCCCTCGTATTCTCCGAACAAAGATGGAGAAAGAGTTTCTTGAACTGAAGCAAAAGAATGATGAATCTATTGGTACCTATGAATCAAATTTTACAAGACTTGCAAGGTACACTTCTGGTATTATTATCCAACCTGAGAGTAAGATCGATCGATTCTTTAGTGGATTAAAACCAAGTCTTCGAAGGGCCTTAGCCATAAGGGACTTCAATAGCTATGAGAAAATCGTTCGATGTGCTCTCAAAGTTGAGATGGAAATCGGAGTAACCCATCAGTCATATGGGTTTGATAAGAAGAGGAAAATGGAATTCAAAGGAAAATCTAAAGAGCCCACTGAAAAGAAGATGAGCTTTCCCTTATGCTCAAAGTGTGGAAAGAAACATGGAGGGAGTTGTCTTAAAGGGACAAGTAAATGTTTCAAATGTGGAAAGGAAGGTCATCGGGAATTTGAATGCCGCGATGATGGGAAGAAGATGTCTAATGATGCAAACAAAGGAAGGGATACACAGAATGAACCTACTACACTTCAATGTTTCAAGTGCAAGGAGATGGGTCATTATGCCAATAAATGCCCTAATCCAAGGGTTTATGATGATGGTCTACGTCAACAAACTCTTAAGGCTAAAGACAAAGGAAGGTAACATTCAATTTTTATCAGCGATGTGGAGTACGATAACGATGTGGTGAAAGGTACACTTACCATCCACTCTAAAGTAGAAAATGTTTTATTTGATTCTGGATCCACCCACTCTTTTATTTCTGAATAATTTTCTAAGGGTATCACCGTATTACCTCAACAATTAGATGTTGAGTTAGCTGTGACAACACCTAATGGAACAACAGTCGCATCAGAAGTTTATAATTCCTCTCCGATTGAAGTTTGTGGGAAAGTGCTTCCTGAAAATCTTGTGATCCTTCCTATAGTGGAATTTGATGTGATTCTTGGCATGGATTGGCTTTCTCTACATGGAGCTCATATCAATTGCCAAAGAAGGGAAGTCACATTTCATATTCCAGATCAATCTATGATCATCTATCGATGAAAGGATGAACATAACCTTCCAGGGAAAATTTCTTCCATTTTATGGGTATTGATTCCACTAAATGAAGGTTATTTATCTCAAATGATTGGTGAGAAACTCACGATTATAAAATATGCCCATTATACGAGAGTTTGATGATGTCTTTCTGGAGGAATTTCTGGGTCTTCCACCAAATCGTGAAGTTGAGTTTTCAATAGAACTTGTACCGGGTGCTTTGCCTATTTCAAAGACACCTTATAGAATGACCCCAATTGAGTTGCAAGAATTGAAGAAGAAACTCCAAGAGAATCTTGATAAGGGGTTCATACGCCCTAGTGCGTCACCTTGGGGAGCACCTGTTCTATTTGTTAAGAAGAAAGATGTATCAATGAGACTCTGCATTGATTATCGAGAACTTAACAAGATCACTATCAAGAACAAATATCCTCTCCCACACATTGATGACTTATTTGACCAACTACGCGGAGCTCAATACTTTTCCAAGTTTGATCTCCGTTCAGGGTATCATCAATTAAGGGTCAAAAGGGAGGATATACCAAAGACGACTTTCCGTACAAGGTATGGACACTATGAATTTATAGTGATTCCATTTGGTCTTACTAATACCCCTGCTATCTTCATGGATCTGATGAATAGAGTCTTTAGAGACTATCATGATCAATTTGTGGTAGTCTTTATGGATGATATTCTTGTCTTTTCAAAGATCATGGAAGAAAATGAAGATCACTTGAGAATTATATTGAATACTCTGAGAAAGGAGAAGTTTTATGCCAAATTTACCAAGTGTGAATTTTGGCTTCAAAAAGTTTCATTTTTGGGTCACATAATCTCAAAAGAGGGGATATCTGTGGATCCAGTAAAAACAGAGGTTATCGATAGATGGTCGAGACCAACAACAGTAACTGAGATCCGAAGTTTTCTTGGTTTGGCTTGATATTATCAACGTTTTGTGAAAGATTTTTCACAATTATCCAATCCACTCACCAAGATGACTCGGAAAGGAGTTAATTTTGTTTGGACGGAGGAATGTGAAGAGAATTTCAAGGAGTGGAAAAGAAGGTTATCCAGTGCACCTGTGCTCACACTTCCTTGTAGTGGAGAAAGGTTTGTGATCTACAGTGATGCATCCAAGAAGGGATTGGGGTGTGTTCTTATGCAAAATGATATGGTGATATCTTATGCCTCACGACAGTTGAAAATACATGAGAAAAATTACCCAACTCATGATTTGGAGTAAGCTGCGGTAATCTTTTCATTAAAGATTTGGAGGCATTACCTTTATGGTGAAAGGTGTGATATTTATACTGATCATAAAAGTTTAAAGTATATTTTCACACAAAAGGAGCTGAATATGCGCCAAAGAAGATGGTTGGAGCTGATTAAGGATTATGACTGCTCAATCCATTACCACCCTGGGAAAGCAAACAAGGTGGCAGATGCATTATGTCGACAAGACGATGCTAGTTTATCCATGATAAGGATCACAAAAGATCCAATATTTATGGATTTACAAAGGATGGATCTTGGAATTATAATGGAAGGGGAAAAATATTATCTTTCTCAAATGAATGTTCAACCATCTATACATGTGAAGAATAAAGAGGCACATAAAGAAGATGTCGAGTTACAAAAGAAGGTGAGAAATGTTCCCGAATTCAACCTTGATTGTGATGGGATAATAAAGTTCAGGAATTGGGTTTGTGTTCCTCCCATCCCCGAATTAATGAAGGAGCTTCTGGATGAGGCTCATAGTTCTTCATTCTCTATTCATCCTGGAAGCACGAAGATGTATAGGGACATGGAAGAGTACTTCTGGTGGGATGGCATGAAAAGAGATGTTGCTGAATTTGTCTCTCGATGCTTGGTTTGTAAACAAGTTAAAGATGAGAAACAGAAGTCTAAGGGGATGTTACAACCATTACCCATACCCGAATGGAAATGGGAAAACATCACTATAGACTTTGTCACAGGACTTCCTAAAACATCCAAAGGCAATAATGCTATCTGGGTCATTGTTGATCGTCTTACAAATTCTGCACACTTCATTGCTATAATAGAGGATTTCTCTCTGGATCAGCTTTCCAGGATATATGTAAAGGAAGTGGTAAGATTGCATGGAGTACCACTTTCTATTATATCTGATCAGGATCCGAGATTTACCTCGAAGTTCTGGAGAAGTCTTCAGCATACTCTGGATACAGAGTTGAGTTTCAGCACTGCTTATCATCCTCAGACAGACGGTCAGTCTGAGAGAACAATTCAAACCCTAGAAGATATGTTGATAGCTTTCTCTATGGATTTAAAAGGTGGTTGGGATCAACACCTACCTTTGGTGGAATTTTCTTATAATAATAGCTTTCAATCCAGTTTTCAGATGGCTCCTTATGAAGCTCTCTATAGAAAGAAATGCAGGACTCCAACTTGCTGGGATGAAGTTGGGGAAAGAAAGCTATTAGGACCTGATCTCATTGATGAAATGGCAGAAAAGGTCAGATCTATTCAACAACACATAAGAGCAGCTCAGAGTCGAAAAAAAAGTTATGCCGACAACTGAAGGAAAGACCTAGAGTTTGAAGTGGGTGATAAAGTGTTCTTATGAATATCTCCCTGGAAGAGGGTCATGAGATTTGGAAAGAAGGGGAAGTTGAGCCCTAGATATATCGGTCCTTTTGAAATACTGGATCGTGTTGGGAAGGTAGCTTACCGATTGGAGCTTCCACCGAATTTCTCTCAAGTTCACAATGTGTTCCATGTATCTCTCCTGAGAAAGTACATACCTGATCCTTCACATGTACTCATCTCAGAAGTTGTACCGCTGGAGCAAGATCTTTCTTATGAAGAACAACCGATAGAGATTTTGGATCGTAGAGAAAAAGTCCTATGAAACAAGACCACTCGTTTGGTGAAAGTTTTATGGAGGAACCACCAATTAAAAGAAGCTACATGGGAGCTTGAGGATATGATGAGGGAGAGGTATCCTCATCTGTTTGTTACAAAGTGACGAATTTCGAGGGAGAAATTTATTTTAAGGGGGGTAGAATGTAACACCCGAGACATTTATATTATATAAATCACCAAAGGAATCTTTTTCTACACACAACACTTTCTTGGCTTGCTTTACACGAAATCACAACCTTCCTCGATAGCTTGCATCGTACGCAATACCGAGTTTCACTAAACAACGATATGCTATTAAAATATTATTAAAACTAGACGTTATAAATAGTAATAACCACTTTTTTAAATTTTATAAATTTTATTTTTCAAAATGGACTTCATTTTTGGATTCGAAATATCAAAATTATCCTAGGGTGAAATTTTGGTATTTTTCTGAAAACTTTCAATTTTTGATGAATAGTGAAACCACTAAGTGGTAGTTAAAAAACTGAATTTTTCATAAAACATAATTTTACCGCTTCTGTGAGTGGAATTTCTAAAATCTGAGAGACACAGTTAATATCAAGGACTAAAATGTGGTTCAATGAGATGAAAATAATTTTTTGTTGAATAATAACTTTTTACTTTTTTTACCACGGTTATAAGTAAATAGGGTAATTAAGGGTAAAAATTATATTATTATTACCCTAACACATGTCCTAATTCTATTGGACAAGTGTAATTCAACCAAAAACAACCTTAGGAATAAAATATGACCATTTAGGCCCACTTGGATTAGATTAGGACATTTATTATTAATTTATTTAAAGAAGGGTTAAGATAGTTAAAATCAAAGTTTAATAAGTAAATATTTTTTAATATGGGGTTATACATAAGATAAATTCGACTATAAAAATTCATTAGAAATATAAAACGATTTCCAACATAATATTATTTTATTTTTAATTTTTAGACATTAAATAATTTAATCTATTTATGACACAACGACGATGCAGTAATTATCTTATTAATGAAATATTGACATAATTAATGTTATAAACACCAAAATAAATGTAATTTGAGACTTTTTATGAATTCCACCAATTTTATAGGTTAATATGAGATGTTAGTATTGATTTAATTGACTTGGTTTGAATTAATAATTCTGTTATGATTTTCAAAAAAATCAATTACTAAATAGTATCAAAATTGACATAAAATAGTTTTTAAAACAAATATTATATTAGTAATTGTTATTTTATTCTTAAAACTCCAAGGTTCGGAAAAATGAATTAGATAAGGTTATATATATTAATAATAAACGACTTGTGGTTCGTTTGGATGCTTATAGTAAGTTTATTAACCTTATAGTATAAGAAAACAAGAAGACACGGTAAAAGTTATATTATCTAACTTAAAGTTAAATCTAAATGATAAGGTTAAAATTGATACCTAAACTTGTCTAAATTCTATTGGATGAGAGGATTTCGACCCATCCCCACCTTATCCTCGAAATAAATCAATTTGGAGCTATTTAAAACCGAACTTGACTTTATAATAAAATAATATTTTTAGTTATTCCAAAGGTCCCTCTCTCCTCCCTTTTAAAAGGGCACCTCCTCCCTCTCTTCCTCACACCACTTTGAGCCTTCAAGCTCGGCTAACCCCTTCCATTTTCTCCTCTCAACTTCCCTAGAGACATCCTATAGGTATTGTTCTTCTTCAATGACCAATTTTAGTGCCCTAAAAGGAGGTCTCAAAGAAGCACTTCAAAGAAGAGGTAATATCCATTATCGATCCTTTCCAATTTCTTTCTTCTTCAACTTCTTCTTCTTTAGTTTTTTCATTATGAATTAATAACATAAGTATCACTCATATACTGATATGTTATTATAATTATGAAACATCCCTATTTAACAATCTATCCATCCTACGGAAAATGAATTCATCGCGCGTGCGTACGTACGGAATACCGTCTCCACGCCGTGGTGTAATCTATTTTCCACCACCACCTTACTTGGATGGGTATAATGGTGTAAATAATGAGTATATATGACTATTATAAAGTGATATTGATTCTGAAATAGTATACATACACTCCAATACAATTTCACGATCATAGGAACGATATCATCACTCGTGCGTACGTACGGAATACCATCTCCACGATGTGATGCGACTCGTTCCACATGATCTTCATTTCATAATTATTATATAAATGAATTGAATGAATTAATATGATATATATTAAACTAATACCATTCTGGAAATAATTTATCTATAACCTAAAGATAAGAATAATAATTTATTCGACAAGACATGCATAAGAACAAAAAGTTATAAACACCCGAATAACAAGTAGCAATGAAATATTACTACTAAGAAGCTAAGAATATGACCATATATGATATCATAAAAATAAGTATGATTCTGGAATAAGTCAATAACATTATTTAAATCATTATACAGAAGGTTTGGACACTTACGAAGCAAAACGGACCAAAGGTAAGGGAAATATCACAATCTCATTTTTATCCGAGATTGTTTAATCTTTGGTATTTACTGGGGTGTATTTTATCATCCACATAAATGTTTCCTCAATATGTAAAATTTATATACTTATACAATAGTTTATATCAAATTTTACCATTCGGTGATTTTTTAGTAAAATATATGAAAGGAATCTTTTTTCGTTTTTCGTACGAGGCACTTTTTGACTTTTCCGACAAAAGTACGAGAAGAATGTTTTCTTTTAACTTATACGGCAGGAATGGATTATTAAAAAATTATTTCCATGAAGCTTACCTTATGAGTTTTCAAGTTTATTTTTAATCAACTTCGTTTAGTTTAAAATTCTATGACATGTTAAGAAAGGAAAAATGTTTTTGAAGTAGAAAGGATATTTTCCTCAAGAATGGAGTTCAAGTGTTTTATCCAAATTATTTTCCATATAAGATAATAAAGGGTTCTTTTTCTATACCTATTATTACCTTGATTTGATTATGTTGTGATGTAATTATTTTTATGAATTCCTTTATCTTATATGAATTGTTTTATGATGTCACAATGTTTAAGAATCCCATTTTTATTACATGGGTTATGCAATGATGTATGATTTATGATTTTGTGGCACACATAAGAATGGTATCATTATGAAATGGGTGGGACCTATATCTACCTCCAATGCATTGGGTAAAGATTCTATATCTCATGAGATAGACATAGCTGGAACGGTCGGTTATACTGGTTCAGTGAAACAGGACTGAAACGAGGGTGACTCGGTTCAGAAATGGACTTTTTCCACTAACATAGTCTTGGAAATTAGTCTTGACTAATAAGAAATTATTCTCTATGATTATGTGTGTATGCCACAAAGTTTCAGGTTTTAAGTTATGATTATTGGGATTACATTTCACTTCTATGATTTATCCCATGTTATGATATTATGATCTCTTTTGCAGGATAAGATTTCCAAAAGTTATGTTCTTATGTATATGATGTGATTGATATTTCTTTTGTTTACCCTTACTAAGAATTTGAGCTCACCCTTTTGTATGTTTTATTTCCCCAGGTCAGGAAGAAGGTTATTAAGTAGAATATGCCAAAAATGGACTCTAGATATGATGAAATAAATGGGAGGCAAAGTAGAAGCTTTATGAACCAGTTGTTTATGTTTCCCAGTTTCTAAAGACACTATACCCATAAGGTCCTTTCTTGGTTTTTTTATATGTGGTAATATGTGTGCTTCAATTCTAAAGTAATAAAAATGTATGTAAAGTATGGGTCGTTATATAAATAGTCTATCTCGCGTTTATTCCGCAAGGATTGCCACTATGTAATCTGTTTGGGAATGTGGAGCCTCATTTGAGATCTCATTAAATGTGGAATCATGAAGGAGAATTGGTCAGAGGTTCCTTTGACGCACTCCAAACCAACGCATGGTAGCGATGTTAGTGACACCCAATGATGGCATGGGAAATGCAGAGTTATCAGACTAGTTCCGGGTCTACCCTCCAGCAGGGCTGTGCAGTGGGTTACCCACCGGCGTATCAGGGTTTACCCTCCAGCGGGGCTGGGCAGTGGGTTACCCATTGACATTAGGGTTTTCCCTCCAGCTGGGCTGGGAAGTGGGTTACCCGACGACCTCTTAGGGTTTACCCTCCAACTGGGCTGGGTAGTGGGTTACCCGGTGACATCTTCCAGAATCAGCCTTTTCTATGAGGCTAGTCAGTGACTTCTCGCCGTGATTACCAGAGCATGACCCTGGGTTGTATGGTTTAGCGATGGGATATCTTTGATGTGTGGGACATTAGGGAATCAGTGATGGATATCCTTAGAACTGTTGGAGACCTTTCCTGGGCCGAGCATGGAGATGGATATCCCCTTATATACTCGTTCAAGTTTCTTGTTGAGAATATATATATACACCCTAATTTTGTTCCCACTACTTTGATTCAGTTACTCTCTTTCTAGGAGGAGTGAAGACATGCGGGGTATGCCACATTCTTTCTGTTTCTAGCTCGTTTCATGTGGATGAGTCTGCTTCCTTTCTATTATTGGGTTGAGTTGCACTCTATTTACTGTACTCTTTCACTATTCCTTGTTCTGTCTACTACTCACCTCTTTTGTGCCTCCTTTGTTGCTCCCTTGAGCTTTTGAGGCATCCTACTAAGTATCTTTATACTCACCCCTGCTTGGGCTTTGCCCGCACCTGGTGTGCCTTTTTAGATGACATATAGGTCGATCGTGACTATGGAGGAGTGTAGAGGGCACAAAAACATGGGCCACATACCGGGGTCACAGTAGAGTTTTTAGGTGTGGGACTCTCCAGTTGTTTACTTTTGTTTACCTATTGCCGGGTTGTGGCACCTTTCGGATTGGATGCATGTTTTTCTCTTTTTATGTTCAGTTATCTTGTCAGTACTTTTAATCACTTTAGTTGTTCTATTTAGAAGTTGATGCATGACTGTAGTTGGGTTATAGTTGTTTGTCCATTGGTTTTCTTTTTTTACTCTGCACTTCTTCCTTAAGTGGGCTGGGTGTGTGTGTATAGGTACTTAGGAGATGACCTCCCCATGATCGTTACGCCTTTGGTGCTTGTTGCCAGCCCCTGGCCTATGGATGTGGGCTTGGGGTAGTTGCGGCTCGAGACCAGTAGGGTCGGGTCATGACAGCCTGCATGCCTAAACCTTTACCACTCCACCATTTTGTTTTTCTCTTTATTAATTAATATATCTTTTTATTTATACATATATTTAGTAATATTTACACGTATATTAATATATATATAGTTATATTTTTATATATATATAGTTATATTAGTATATATATATATATAATTATATTAATATAAATATATATCCGTATATTATTATATATATATACTAACATATATTTAGTTATATTAATATATATACATTTTGTAATATTAATATATATATATATATATAATTATATTAATATATATATATCTATATAATTATATTAATATATATATCTATATATTAATATATATATATATATCTGTATATTAATATATATATATATATAGCAATTTTTTATATTAATATATTTATTCATATATTAATATATATTTATAAGATCAGTTTTAAATGCATTTATAAAATACTCTTTTTATGTGTGTTTATAAATAAATAAATACATATATACAACATACACACCCACAAAGACATATGAGCACACGAAAGAAATCATTACATGCAACATGAATCAACAACGCCAAACAGGCAAAACAAAATCCAGCATTTAAAACATTAAATTGAGAATTAATTCATGTCAGCACATTAAATCATTCAATTAATGTAAAATTCACTCACACAATTTCAATTAACACGTTTCACATTTAAGGCATAAAAAAATATAACCATTAAAATTTTAAATACAAATCCCCCCCAAAAATAGATGTATGCATATAAAATTTTTAAATAACACCTAAAATTATTATTTTTAATCAATAAACAAACTAAAATTTTAAAAAATATGATTTTCAACATCTTTTAAAAAATACCACACCACATTAGTGAATTTATAATCATGTATTTTAATCATAATAAATTTTAGAAATTTTATAAGAAATATGATTTTAATTAATTAGTAAATTACCTTCAAATGTTTTTAAAGATTAATCAGTGTTGAAAATTTGAAATCAAGATGGAAATATGTTTTAAAAATTAAAATGTAAAAAATAGAAGCAAAAATAGATGTAAATCACAACACGTAGAGCTTGTCATAGGCTTCGATTTGATATGTTGTAGAGCTCAAACGAACACCCGGATCAGAAAGTTATGACCGCTTGAAGTATGAGTTACGTTTACAACTTAATTTAGATATTTAATTAATCTTCTAATTCTATTATCTTCAAATTTAAATTAAATGACCATTCCTCAAAGATAAATTGAAATTTATTAATTAAAAATATTTTTTTTAATTTTTTGTAAGACAATTTCACTAAATATCTAATATATTATGTTTAAATGCCTATTTATCTTATGTAAAACATATTTTAAAAAATATATATTATATTAATACAAAAACAAATATACTTATATATCAGTATATTATTTTTTATGATTTTTATGAAATATTTATCAGTACTAGGAAAAAGCGATGATGAAACCCCCTTATCAATGCTACTAAAAAAGTGTTGATATATGGGCCCCCTTTAAGAGTGCTAAAAAAAGTGCTGATAATGGGGGTGCCTTGATCAACACTAAAAAAAGCGCTGATAAAAGGTCACTTTTAATAGAACTTTTTTTTGGCCCTGTTAAAAGATTCTTTTATCAGCTCTTTTTTTATCGCTGTTAAAGGGTGGTGCTATGGAAACCCAGTTTTGTGGTAGTCTAACCTTGATATTGTGAGCTTTTCTATTGTAATATTCCTATATTCTCATATGTTCTTGATGAATAATTATACCTATGTTAGTCTCTTGATTTATATTTTCATTCCCTCATAATTTAGTGGACCTCAAGGGGGAATCCCATGTTATAGTGGAGGATACATGAGCTATGGTTAGTGGAGGTCCATAATCATCATCATTTTTAGTCATTTTTTATGTAGGGTCCAACATGTAAGGTGGTGGTGTACTTATTAATATGGATATTTCTGACTCTTATTCAGTGGTTGGGGAATGAAAGAGGTTCTAGGAGTTATCATTCCCCACTGAATAACTATAATTGGATAACGTGTTTTGGGAAGGGTATCATGTTCCAGTATTAACTTAGGTGGACACATCAAATTGATTGAACCTTCTTAGTGAGGCAAGCCCTGAAGAAGATCCTAGAATCCAAGCCCCTCGAAGAAGGAAGTGTTGGATTAAAGGGATGTAGCTTGAACTATTTCACATTGGAATAATTCCACATATATCGATCAAACATGAATTTTATTACATTTATAATAGTAATCACACCAGATCTACTAATCATAGATTTTATTATACGGATGATGATTCTGAATTTCATTTTGAGGCGGATTCTTCTACTTTTGATCAACACGATGAAAATATACACTAAATATAATTTATTGTTTATTATCCTTACGCCACAATATGCTTTACGTCTTGTTGAGGGTTACCACTCCACATATGAATTTTCTTTTGTAAGGGTTATAAATTAACCAAAAAAGTGACTTTTTCTAGAAAATAAAAATTATTAATTTCTAAAAGAGATCCCTGGCCATCAGTATAGATATTCTCTATATGTTCCTATAACCTCCAAAATAATCAAATCAAATTAATTGTTTACATTATTTACATATTTAATCACATTTATTTTATTATTATTGTTATTTATTATTGTTAATTTATTATTCTCTAATTTGTTTTGTGTTTTTTTGATTGTTTGGACATGTTATGTCCATAACTCAAAAATTGATTCAGTATAATGGAAATACGAAAAGTTCCTTGTAATATGTTTCTATAAATTATATAATTGTCAATGTTTATGTACAATTTTATTATTTAATGAAATTATTTGATTATTTTAATATTTTTTTTGAAAATTGTTCGAATTCAATAAGAATTTCTCAATTAGATTATTTTAAAAGTTTAAAATGACTATTATTATTTAATTTCAATATTATTATTATAATGCTTCCTTACCATTCCTGAATCTTAAGTATGAAATAAACATAATTTTTAGTAATATATTTATAAATGAATCCTATTTTATAAATATAATTTAATGGAAAAATTGAAAATAAAACATCACAATTCACTTATGTAGTAAAGAACTGCCATGATTGAACGATGGTTCAACAAGAGTTTAGAATAATAGGAAAAAATTATTCTTGTTTTAGAAAAAAAAATATAATAGTATTATACTACTATTTTAATGATTAATTAAACCTTACTTTTTTTGTGGAGGATGTGAGGGAATATATAAAAGGGAAAGACATGAGTATTAAAACCCTTCAACAATTTAATGACATATTAAAAGGATTTAATTAGAGATAATAGGAAATATCTCATTGATAAGGGATCAAAGTGACGTTAATACCATGAGAATATTATCATGGATGAAATTCAAGAGAAATTTAAGAGTTTAATAGAAAAGAATCACATATAATAGAAGGAAATAATGACTTTGAAACTCTTACCTTACTATTTAAGATGCCTCATTTTGAATGATTTCATAGGAATGTATATTGGTGAGTCCATGGACTTTCAAATAAGGATAAGTGAGTTTAAGGATGGATTTAGAAAGTGTTTTAGAAAAATATTTTTTTGAGAATAAGGACAAACATGTGGAGGAGGGGTGTTTAAATTTCTAATTGGGAGAGGCATATTTGAATAAAATATTGACTACTTTTCTATTTAGGATCAATACTATGAATAGTTTTAATTATCTTGACTTTTATCTGGGTTTTATTAAAAATATATATTTATCTGACCCTTAAACACATCTAAAATTCAATGGAAACCTTGAAATATGTTATACAATGTAAAGAATCACATATACTTTTTTATTAGAATAAATTTTAATTTATTATTTTAAAATTGATTGTTAAATTTCTAAAATTAGATTTATTTTTTTAATATATTTCTTTACTAATTAAATTAATATTATTATTTTAAAAGAATTTATAATATATTGAGTAATTTTTTTCTACATAATGATTTCATAAAACATACTACATATGTAAAAACTGTATTTTTCACCATTCTACAAAAACATAGCTTTTTTAGTAAAATATCAAAAAAATAACCCTAAAAAAATTTCAACATGATTATTTCAAAAATAAATTTTTTTATAAAATTCATTTTCTATTTAGTATAAATTTATTGTCTAAATATATATTTATTAATACATTTTGGTGCAATGGTATTTTTATATTATGATTGTAATAAAATGTTAATAGAAAAATTGATTTTCTAGTGACTGACATGCCAAAATTGATAACCATTTTTTTGACAAAAAGACAATGTGTATATAAGGAATTAACCATTTAATTGAGGATAATAAACACTTCAAAGTATTATTTTAGTTTAAAAAATGTTACATTAATTTTCAAAAGAACATTTTCAAAGTATCAAGAAATGCACATAGAAACCGATTTAAATAATTTAAACATTAAATAAATTATTATGTAAATTGTAGATTACTTATAAAATAACATTTTAATTTAAAAATATAATTTATCCATTCACTCTTTTCATATTATCCACATAAAATATAATTAAATATTAAAAATAATAATATTAATTTCTATAGTTATAGGTTATAATTATATCAATATTAAAACATGAATAATATTGTAAATTCCACTAGATTCATTATTATTAAAATAAAAAAATAAAAATAATTTTAATATATAAATAAAAAAGTATATGTTTAAAAAATAATAATGAATTTATTAAAAGAGTTTTTAGAAAAAAAAAGTCTATATATATTTATAATTCATAAAATTCTTTTATAAAATATTATTTAAGAAAATTTGTTTATTAATTAGTCAATAAAATTTTAATAATTGAAACATATGGATTCATTATTAATTTTATAAAAATAATATATAAATTTAAGGAACAAAATCTATAATTTCATTATTTCAGAATAAGAGATAAAGAATTTATTATTATTTCATAACATTTCATTACTACTTCTTGTTAAATAATTACATATATAAATTATAAATTCATATATTTAAAAATTAAATTAAATAAATGAATATAGAACTTTAGGGGGAATATAATAAAAATATTTATTTAAAATCTATGATGTTATGAATAAGTCACACAAAAAATGTAATAATGTGTAAAGATAAGCGTCCAACATAGTTTAAAAGATTTTCATTTCCCAATGAGTGTTACTAATGAATCAATCTTATTATCATTAATTTATTTATGATTTTTTGTTTTGTTTAAATTATGGAAATAGTATTTTTTAATTTAATATGATGAGAATAGGAATTAAATAAATAAAATACGAATTCTAATAAAATAAATTGGGAAAATAATTGGGAGGTCTTCCAAATTTATTCAATCATTTTCTGGAAAATTGAAATCTATAAATGTTACTCTTACTTGGTAAAAGAATCTATGATCAAAGGTCACACATGATTAATTGAGATAGAGGATGAGTTCCAATACACTTGATAATAATCCATTTTCATCTCATTTCTATGAAAATTGACAAAAACCACTCATGGATTCTCATGCGACCCATTGGTACATTGAATCTCAATGCTGATAAGGAATCCCAGTCTAAATAAGATTTCTTCAAGAAATAAAACTCTTGAAATAAACCATAACTAATCTGACTATAATTTCACACAAATCACTACACAAGATCACTATATTCCATCATATGAGAAATAATTAATGGAGATCAGATATTGGGAAGTAATATAATAAATAAATAAAAACATATGGAATAAGGAATAAAAGTGGAAATTTTCTCCTACACACATATATTAAAAAAACCATAATACCCAAAATAAATAAAATAAAATAACTCACATTAAGAGTATAAAATGAAGTTATAGCTATTTTATATTCTTAATAGTAGTTCTAGAAGATCATATGAAGAAAATCCTGAGAAATAATGGAAAATAAAATTATAACTATTTCATTCTTGAGATCATAAATAACCAGAATATTATTCCCTTTGGCTTGAATTTTATTTTATGAAAAAAAAACATGTATATAAAAAGAATTTGAATAAATATATATATACATAGGTGTTATTAGTTATCTATGTGTTCTCATCGATTTTATAGAAACTTTTTTTTTACTTTAGTGCCTTTTCCAATAATTGTATTAATTGAACCCATGATCCCCAATCCATATATCTATTTTCACATTGATTCTAAATTAGATGTGATTCCATATAGGTACCAATTATGCCTTAGTATTAGATTGATTTATCAACTTGGTTATTTTATAGATTTTAAGAAGTCAATGGTTGAAAACTTGTATTTTTGTAAAAAAAAATTCAAGCACATGGTTGAGGTGCATGGTTACTAATAATGGTGTGGTAACCATATAATATATAATTGAGAGGTTCCAATGGTTTTTTTCAGAGTTTTACATATTAATTAGAACTATGTGACTCACCATGGTACCATTTATGTGTCTATATGGTTTTACAGAAGTGTTATAGGGCATGATCATGGTTTTTACAACACTATGTGGCTCTTACCAGGTAGTCATACACCTTGTTTTTTGAAGGGATAAATGCCATTCATGGTTGGTTTAGGTTTAGTTAAACTGTGTGGGTTAACCGTGAACCCTGATTTGAACCTTTAAAAAAGTTATAATTTATTAATTTTCCATATTTATATATATAATCACCTCATAATAATCATATGGATCAAACTAAAATTTTCCTATATATCTATAAAATCCCCCATCGGGTTCTTGATGTTTTTCAATTATTCATGATGGACTTATTTAAGTCATATACTATTTTTTATCCAGTTTTATCTCCACTTCATAGATCCTAACCTGATACATTTTCCATTTTCTCAATGGATCTCGATTTTGATGTGGTTGTGGGATCTAAGTTGTTGGATAGATATTTGATTATTTTTCTTATAACTATAGGCTTCTAAGGACCCTATCTACTCGATTCCAATATTTGTTCTCGAAGGGTGTTATTTTTCCTCTATTCATATGGAATGTGTCTCTATACAATGTTTCTAATTCATAAATTACTTGATGTTTCTATAAATTCATTTTGTTTTTTATGAAATTGATTTATTTGATATCAACTAGGTTTTCATTAAATAGATTCATGTTTTAATGTGGTTTTTCATTTAAAATATATTGGCGCACAATATGTGTTGGATGAGATTCCTTAATTATGGATTCCTGTTATGCATGCATTAGTTTTATTTTATGTCACTGGGTATGTATTCCCATTGGCTAGATATCAATAATTTTTTTTATTATTGTTTAATACATGATGGAATATTTCATGCTCTATCACTCACTTGGATTCCTTATGGTGTATCCATGGACTATTTTACTTTTGATTCCAGGATATCTTACATGTACCAATAATATTAAATGTTTATATGTATTTGAGAGGCCTTTATGAATACTAAAGGTTGTTTTAAAAAATATTTCAATTTAAAAAATTTATTAATCAACCAGTTTTATTTTAAAGATATATATATAATTTTAGGGTATTAAACAATGTATAGATACTTTAGTGAAATACTGTTGGGATTCACTACTACAAAACCAAAGTTTAATAGTGCTGGTATTTATCAGCACTAGAAAAAAGCACTGATAAATGGTATCTTTATTAGTGCTAAAGAAAGAACAAATAAATTTAACCATTTATTAGTGATTTTTGTAGCACTTATAAAGGTCCCCTTTATCCGTGCTTTATTTCATATTTTGCAAAAGGGTGCCCTTTATATGTCTTTTATTATTAGTGGGGATAAACTCTACCCTTTATCAACGGTATATTTTTAGCACTGATAAAGGATACCCTGTAACGATGCTATGTTTTTAGCGCTCATAAAGGAGTTCTTTATTAGTTTTTTAGTGTCGATAACAGTAGGAATAAATAAAATGAAATAAGTAAATAAATAAAAAATGATTTTATTAAAAAACATTTCAAAGTTAATTAATTAAAAAATTATTGATAAAAATGATGAAATTGATTAAACTGTATATAAATTATAAATACTAAAAATATTATGTATTAAATATATTGATATGCAAAATGAAAATTAAAAATATTAAATTTTAAAATAATTAAATTGAGAAAAATATGAAACATTTTATTAATTAAATGATTTTTGATAATGTTAATAAATAGTATAGATTATATATATATATTAATGTATATAAATATGATTTATATATTAAAAAAAATTATGAACTTTACATTAAATAGTCATATATTTAGTGAATAATATTTTATAATTATAAATTAATATTAATTATAAATACTGACTAATTGCATAACATAATGGACATATAATTGAATGTTGTTTGATTTTTCAATTTAACATAGATCAAATGTGTGTTATAGTGATTTCTCATATATATAATTAATGTATTTCTATATGCAATACAAACACCCAAAAGTTATCCAATTTTTCAAAGCTATTTAAGTGTACTTATTTTTAATTTATTCAATTTCCCTAGTTTTAAACACGCATTCACCTAAAATTTGATATTCATTAATAATGTTAAAAAAGTATGTGTAAAAAAATATTTATTAAAAAACATTTATAAATTAATATAGTCATTATTAAATATATTTTAATTTGTACTTACTATATTTATAATATTATATATTTATAATTATAAATAAAAAAATAAATTTTAGAAGTATTTATATAATTATAAATAAATAATTATATATATTCAAATAATTATTAAATTTTCAATAAATTTATATAAATAATGAATATATTTATGATATTTAAATTTATATATAATTATATTAATATATATAATGATATAAATGTTATTTTTTCAAAATATTTATATAATTATAAATAAATAATTATATATTTAAATAATTATAAAATAATAATAAATATATTTAAATATGGACTTCATTTACTATATTTATATATATATATATATATTAATTATATATATGTATATATATATTTACTACTTTTTAATGTTTAATTAAAATTAAACATCCGTTTTCAGCGCTTAAGTAACAATCACTGATAAAAGAAATCTTTATCAGTTCTTTCCTTAGTGCTGATAAATATGGATTTTATTTGTACATTTTTAGAACTGATAGATATACATTTTATCAGTACTTATATAATAACTACTGATAAAAATAATCATTATCAGTGCTTTTTAAATAGCATTGATAAATGTGTCCTAATCTAATTAAAAAAACTGACCTATTATGAACCCATTTTCATATCTGAAGTTTTATGTGGAAGCCAACCATTCTCGGTGATCTTACTTAGTGAATTGAAGCTCAAATCACACAAACCCACTCGAATCACACACAAAAAACCACTACCTTCATTTTCTTAATCATTTTACAACATTTGGTATTTAGTTACAGTTAGGGTTTTTGAAGAAAATACTGAGATTTAGATATGAGGGTAACATATTTTCTTCATCCTAGTGGGGAAGGCCATTTTTTTCTTTTGTAGTCTCAAATTTTTTTCTTTATTTTTCATTTTGATATCTAGATCTGAGGGTTTCTAATTTTCCTATGTAGGTCCCAATTTTATTTATATATTTGTTATCCAGTTATAGATTTTTTTTCTTTTATTTATGATTCTTTGATTGATTTAATACTGTTTTGTATGTCATATTTTTGTATTTTTTAATTGTTGTTCTTAATCAATTTTCTTCGTTGTCTACATCTATACCCCATCAATCCACACTATTTTGAATCAATTTATTTAGTTGGTTCTGAGAAAATTCATTTATAAAACCAATTCTTAGTTTGATGAGGCCGCAGAGTAGCAATAGAAGTTGATTTTATGCAATTCATTTAAGGAAATTTATTTTCTTAAATAATTTTTTAATGTTATTATGTAACTATTTTTCCTTAAAAATTTATTTTTTCATAATTGTGTTTATTTTTATTTTCAGAGAAAACATTGTGAGGGTGATACCCTATTTATATTTCTTGAATAGATCTCTATTTTCAAAATTAGTAAGGTGACATAATTATTTTACTATTTTTTGATATTCTACAATAAGGGTTACATATATTTTTATAAATTTTCGTTTATTTTATGATGATATACAAACATATATATATATATATATTTCATGTGTGTGTGTAAATGTATATCTTTCTATATATTTATCTATATTTTCTGAACATATAATGTACGGGTGATTTTATAATTATTTATTCATAAATTATCATTCTAGACTTCCATATTAGAAGGAGATTATATTTATTTTCATTAAAAATTAGAATTAAATTTTCATTTTATTTCAATTATGTTTATTATAAATTCCACGATATATATATGTTCAAAAGGGTATTGGATAGACATTTTAAGGGTTGGTGTGTTTTTTCTTCTTTATTTCTGATATATATTGTCGATATGTATTATGGATTTGTGCCAATATATTTTTGGACCTCTCTAGTATCTGAAGTATAGTTCAATTTGTATTATTTGGTCTCCCTAGAATCTTAGATTTCTATATCATTTGTTCCAAAATATAAAGTTGAAGTTATTAAATTCGATATATTAGAATTTATTTTTAGGTATTCATCACTTTTGGTCTATATATACATTTAGGTCTATATATACATCCAATTAAAAGTAATATAATTTATACTTAAATAACCAATAAAATATTGTAAACTCATGTTACATTCAAAATAATAAAATTAGGTAACAATATATATGTTTTTTGAAATAATTAAACTTCCCAAAATTTAAATAATTATATTTTATATGGAATTACCCAAAATAATAATTATTTTTAATTAATATAATTTAAAAAGTATTATAAATACTATTTTTTAGATTCATTATAAAATATAGGATTATATATATATATCGAATAACATATTTTGAATTTAAATAAATTTAAATATGATAAATAATATATATATATATATATATAATTATTTTAAAATAACTTTACTAATATAATACAAATATATAACATATAAAAAAATATTTAGGAAAATTTACTTTATTTATCTATGTATCGAATGGGTAGTGACCTTTATTTATCGTTTCTGATGGTGGAAGGTGTAAACTCTGTTCAGATTTATTGCCTATCAAGGTAAGTGTGAAGAAAGTACACACCTCCATCAATATATTTTTCTAATCATATAAAACCTTATAATTTGTTTCATAAAATAAAACCTGTTAAAAAACCATGTCTTATAAAAAACAATAAAAAACAATTCTCAACCAATTATTATATTAAAGTTATTTTCGGATCCTTGTGGAAAATTTTAGCGACAAAAATGAAAGTAATTAAGCATTAACTTTACCTAAAATTCAAATAAAATAAACTAATTTCATTAACATACACTCACCAACTGAAATTACAATGTAGAAACCCATGACCCCTGGGCTGCGCAACATTGTAGTTGTGTATTCAGATTCTTCTGTTTCCACCCTATTTATTAATTTCCTGCCTTTCACTCTATCATTTATATTATTGTGTAGAAATTTTCTCTAGAACTAGTTGGTGGAAATGGAGGTTTAGAGTTAAGAACAATTGTCAATTGAGTAATTATCAAAAATGGGATGCATTTCCCCTTATAGGGAGAATAATAAAGTAAATGGGATGCATTGCCCTATGTAATTATTCGTGTTGTCCAAAAGGGGAATGCTTCCCATATGTGAGACTTACACCATTGACACTAGTTATTAACTTTATGCCTGCATGGCCACTAACTCCTTTCAGATAAAAACTATAAAAAAGTAGAGAAATTATAGAGTGAAGGGAGATAAATAAATGTAAAGTGTGGATATGGAAGAATCAGAATACGTAACCGTAGTGTTGCACCGCCCGAGGGTCATGGGTCTCTACAGGGTAATTTCAGTTGATGAGTGTATGTTACTGAAATAAATTTATTTTATTTTTGGTCTATGAAAAGTTAATGTTGAATTAAATGAATTTTTCCCTCAAAATTTATCCACAAGTATCCTAATAAAACATTAATAAAATAAATGGTGCAGATTTTTATATTTTTTTCAATAAACTTGGGGTTTTAATATGTTTTATTTTTTTAAAATAATAATAGGGTTTTATAGTTTTAGAAAAATAGGTTGATTGAGGCATGTACTTTGTGAACACATAATAATGTGATCCATATGTATTTTTAGATATGTAGGAATTAGCATCAAATCAATTCGATGCATAGTGTGACCGCTAGGACTCAATGTGTCCGTTATCAGTTTTAAAATGACAGTTTCATTCCAAAAATGTCACTCAATAAAATCAAAGGAAACATGCTTAGATATTCATGATATTTTAGGACATTGATTCATAAGCCCTTTGTGATGTGTAGGAATCAATCTCACATCAAACCAATACACAATGTGACCAGTATAGGTAAAAGTCTGTGTTTTCAGTTTAAATGAAATTTTAGTAATAAAAGTGACATACTCAAAAGAGAGAAAATGAATTCAAATTTACATGATACTTTAGAAAAAAGATCCATATGAAATTTAATATGTGTAAGAATAATTTTTACCTCTACCCGACGCACATTGTGACTCATATAACTCAAAGTGTTTCTTTTTATTTAAAAATTGGATCAATTTTAATAAAAAAGAAAATTGACCTACTCAAAACAGAACAAACACATTCTAATTGTTTTAATATTTTAGGGAAACAATATATAAGTCATTTGATATGTGTAAGAATTAGCCTCACCTCAATTTGATGTATGTTGTTCCCATTATGACTCAATGTGTCCATTAGTATTTTAAAATCGACAATTAAGTTCAATAAAAATCACTTACTGAAACCCAAGAAAATGTGCTCAGATTTTATTTATTATTTTAACATTAATTCATATGTAATTTTTGACATTTAGGAATCGTTCATACATCAAACTAATACACGATGTAATCCATATGAATAAAAGTGAATGTTTCCAGCTAAATATGGAATTTTAGTAAAAAAGACATGTGACATACATAATACTATGTAAACGCATTGGGATTGATTTGAAACATTATAAAAATGATCTATAATACATCTAGAAAATGTATAATCACCTAAATCTGTTTCATGGTGTTAACCATGTGAATCAAAGTGTGTGTTTTTATTTAAAATTGACATAAATTTTATTAAAAAAGAAAATTCACTTACAGAAAACTAAGAAAACACATTCAGATTGTTTTAATATTTTATGAAAACAATCCATATGTCATTTTTATGTGTAATAATCTTCCTCACCTCAATATTATGAATAGGGTATAAATCTATGTTTTTTTTTTCAATTTATATGCATCATTTTAGTTTAAAATGTGCATCACATCACCAAAACCTAGAAAACAAGCCTCGATTGTTTTATCTTCATTTAAATTCGTTATTCAATCAAGGATGACCCTTTCATTAGGACATCACAATTAGTTCATGTTAGTCCCAATGTAGACTATGTATATTACTTTAGAGGGGACCACAAGGAGGGTATTTTATTCTTGATAGATGAACCAAATCCTTGTAACCATTAAAAAAGAAAAAGAGATCAATGATAAGGTAATTTTTTAATATATTATGTTTTCTTTATAATATTTTCCGTTCTCTCCTATATTAAAATAATCTAAATTAAATGTTGGACTACTCATGTAGAAAATTTCTTCTCCACATGATGATCTTACCAATCTCTCATAAGAACAAACTATAATGAAGAAAACTCTTTGGAATGATGTAAAAGTAATGTTACAATATAATTTCATTAATTTATTGAAAAATTATATAATGAATCATTGATTTAATTTTCGTTATACCATAAATTGTTCATTTATTTTAAAATATTTCTTTTCACATGTCATGCCTTTATTAGAAGAGCAACGACACTATCTCTGCTAAATCAAAGAGGTAACCTTGATATTTTTATAGTAAAATCCTTGTCCATGTAATTAATGTATTGTTTCATATTTATGTTTATTTTATTTATTTTTATCATTACCCATACAGTAACTATTTTCATATATAGGTGGATTATGTCATTTGATTTGGGGTGGTATGACCATCTTTCAAGCCTTTCTATACTAAAAAGTCCACAGACTTCTTCTCCTTCAAAATAATTTCACCCATGCAGTGGTGCATTTATCACTTTCATTCATGTTACCTCCACTACCTTTTTAGGTAGAGAAACTAGGTATCCTCTTTTTAATTAAAGATGCAATCTTGATGTTTTCATAGTAAAATAATTTTCCATAAATTAATGTATTGATTCATATTTATGTTTAATTTTATTTAGTATTACTCATATTATAATTATTTTATTATATAGGTGGATTCTTTTGTTCGAGTTGGGTGCTCTATTAATCTTTTATTTATTTCTATAAAAAACATCCACAATCTTCTTCTCCATTAAAACATTTTCACCCATATAGTTGGAAATTATCACTTTCATTCAAGTTACCTCCACTGCCTTTGAAGGAAGAAAAAAATGCTACCTCTACTCAATTATAGAGGCGATCATGATGTTTTCATAGTAAAATCATTTTCAATAGAATTAATTTATTGTTTCATATTTATGTTTAATTTTTTTTAGTATTACTCACATAATAATTTTTCCCTTATATAGGTGGATTTCTTTATTTGAGTTGGGGTGCTCTGTCCATCATTCATTCCTTTCTCCACCAAAACATTCATGGACTTATTCTCCCTCAAAATAATTCAACCATACAATGTTGATATTTATCAAATTCATTCATGTTCATTACACTTCTCAGTCAGAGACATAATCTTGATATTTTCATAGTAAAATCATTTTCCAGATAATTAATGTATTATTTCATAGTTATGTTTAATTTGTTTCTTTTTATTATTACTCATAATAATTTTTTCCTTATACATGTGAAATTTTTTTAGTTGATGTGGTTTTTTCGAAGATTCTCATGTAGTGTTGGAATCTTAATAAAGAAAGTCAATGTAAATCATTGTAACATTTACCTTTATGATTATTTTGAGAATTTGGGATTTATAAGAATCAACATCACTTCAATATGACACATGATGTGATTGTTATGACTCCATGTACTTATTTATTTTTAAAACTGGAATTAATTTTTGTAGAAAAGACAACTAGCTCACTGTGTCTGTTATTAGTTTTAAAATTGAAATTTTAGTTAAAAATGTTTCACTCACTAAAAAATAAGAAAACAAACATTTATTTTCATGATAATCTATGTAATATGTTCATAAATCCTTTGTGACCTGTAGGAATTAGTGTCATGTAAAATTGATACATTTTTTGATATGTATGAGTCAAAGCTTGTGTTTTATGATTAAAATGAAAATTTAGAAAAAAAAAACACAAGTGAATTACTCAAAAATGACAATCACATTAGGATTATTTTGATTCATTAGAACAACAATCCATAATTGGTTTAGAATTAGTAGGAATTAGCTACCACTCAATATGATGGATGGTGTGACTTTATGACTCTAAATGCATGTTTATTTAAAATTAATATCAATTTTAGTAAAAAAAACTGACCTACTCAAAACTAAACAAACACATTTAGATTTTAAAAAAAATTAAGAAATTATACATAGGTGATTTGAGACATGCATGAATCATCCACACCTCAATCTGACACACTGTGTCACTGGTATAACAACCAGTGCATGTTATTATTTAAATTTGACACCAATTTTAGTGAAAAGGTGAAAAGACCCACTCAAAACCTATAAAACATCTTCAAACTGATTAAATACTTTATTAAAATGATTTATAATTCATATTTGATGTTTGGGAATCAACCACACATGAATTCAATACACAACGTGATCATTGTGTGTCAAAGTACATTTTTTATTTTTAAAATGAGATATTAGTAAAAAAGACAAGTGACATAGAGAAAACTACAAAAAATAATATTGTTTTGATACTTTTGGACAAAGATACATACGTAATTTTGGATGTGTAGAATCAACCACACCTCAATCTGACACACAGTGTTACCAGTAAGGATGAAGGAGGATATTTTTATTTAAAATAGCCCTTAATTTTAGTAAAATGGACAACTATCCCACTCAAAACATTGAAAACAATTTGGATTATTTTGATACATTACAAAAATGAACAATAAGACATTTTAATTTGTATAAATAATCTGTAACTCAATTTAATACACTATATTCATGTAATTATTCAAAATTTCCATTATCAATTTAAAATTGACTTTTTAGTTCAAAAAATGTCACTCACTGAAATGTGATCAAATGCACTCAGATTTATTTGATAATTAAAGAAAACTATTAATAAGTATTTTATGATGTATAGAAACTTGTTTCACATCAAACTGATATAAGATGTGATTAGAATGATTCAGAAGTGTGTGTTTCTAGTTTAAATTAGAATTTTAGTAAAAAACAAATGTAACTAACTCAAAACTGCTAAAAAATATTCATATTGTTTTGTTACTTTAAGAAAAAATTGAAATGTATTTTAAGACATGTTGGAATTAGTCCAACCTCAATCCGATGCAAGGTGAGACTAATAGAACTCAATGTAAATATTTTTATTTAAATTAAAATTTAATTTTAGTAAAATTTAAACATTCTGTTAATTATTTTATTTATATTATTACTATCAAAATTTTTTTTGATAAACAAGTGATTAATTTTTTTAGAAGGGGTGTTTTTTCAAGTAATAAAATAAGTTATGCCAGGATTAAAAGACAGAGGAGCATTTATGTTTTTGAATTTACATAATAATTTTCATTTATATAATTTTATAATCCAATGTTTTAAATGTCTATAATATAGTGTCTTTATTTTTTTGTGTTGTAATTTTAATTTCATTTTAATAATGTATTAGGGTTTATTTTTATTGATATCTTGTGTGTTTTTGGTGTCATAGTGTGCTATTACAACCCTCTATAGTATGAACCATTATCATCACTTCAATGAACGCTAATAAAAGGTCTTTTATCAGAATATTTATATGAACGAATATAGGTACCCCTTATAAGTGCATTTATAAGTGTAGATAAAGGTATACTTTATTAGTGCTTCTATAAGCGCTGATGAAAGAACCATTATCAGTGATTTTATAAGCACTGATAAAAGGTTCCTTTAGTGACCCTAAATAAAATCACTTATAAAATAATTCCTTTATCAATTCTTTTTTAGTGCATATAAAGGGCACCTTTATCATTGATTTTTCACCGCTGATAAAATTAAAGGGCCTTCGACCTCATTCATGTTGTAAAATATTTTCTATTTCTAGTAAAGGACATTTATAATGTTGTTAAAGGCCTATTTTTTAGTAGTTATTTCTTCTCACAAAATACATTTTCTTTTGGACATTTGTAGATGTTATTTTTTAGGGAACATGTAATGGGATTGGAATCATGTTATTTTCAAACTTATCTTGGGAATCGTCATCATCTTAGTGAGAAGAATTGGTGTTAATAGATAGTAACCTTGGTAAATGTTCATGTTTTGTCTTTTGTTACTGTAGATACCCACACTTTACGTACATGGAAATTACAATACTTTTTTGGAATACTTAAAACATACAAAAAACAGACACCCAAAGAACGTAATAGTTTAGTGTCTTTGGAACCTCAGAACATAATCTTCTAATCATGGTGAAAGATCTTTAACATCTCCCATAAAGATCTTTCCTTTTTTCTCATACCTAAAACCTTTCTTTATATCCTATAAAAAACATAAAAAGGGTGAGCTCAAATGCTCAGTAAGGGTAAACATGGAGAACATAAAACAATCCATAAACATTTGAACGTAATAACATGAACATAAAACATCAAAATCATGAGTAATGACATAAATATTGACAGTACATAAGGCATAGATCATAAAGGAACATTAATCATAATAAAATATCATGTGAATAAAATATGTAATTGTGGAAAACCATTAAGCAGATGACATTATTTTCATAGTAGCCGAGGCATTGCTGCCAATACCGTCATAGTGAACAAAGTCCATTACTGAACTGGGTTTACTTATCATTCCAGGACTATATTAATAAATCAGATTTTACTTTCCATTCTAGCCATGTATATCTCATGAGATATAAAACATTACCCAATGTATTTTAGGGGGATATAGGTCCCACCCAACTCATAATGAAATCATTCTTACGTGTGCCACAAAATAAACATAAATCATTCATCACAACCCAATGAATATAATGGGTTTCATAAATATCATCCCATCATTACATAATCCATATAAAACAAATTTATATCATTTTATCATAATAAAAATCACACCATGTAAATAATAGATACATTATACTTGAAACATAAACATATTAAATACTATCATTTTAGATGGAAAATAGTTTTGATAAAACACTTGAAATTAATTCTTGAAGAAAATATCATTTCTTCTTCAAAATCATTTTCTTTTCACAAAATTCCATGAAATTTTAAAAGAAAAGGATTTTCTTGAAAATAATCATGAAATATTCTAGAGGAATCTTCATGAAAATAACATGTTTCTAAACCATAAAAATTCATTCACAATGTATAATTTAAAAAAACATTCTCCTCGTACTTTTGTCGAAAATGTCAAAAAGTACCTCATATGGTAAAAAAAAGATGCCTTCTATACCATGTGGTAAAAGTCAAAAAGGATAAAAATTAATTTAAACATATATGGAATAACAGTAAACTTATTTTGAATTTTTTTTGAGAAAACATGGATACGGATGATTAACATAATCCTAGTAAATACTTACAAATAAACAATCCTAGATAAGAACGAGATTGGAATAATTATCCCTTACCTTTTATGAACGGTGGAATCATACATGTTATAAAATAAAGAAAATTACATGCATATTTAAATATCATATCCTTCATAATAAAAATCATAAAACATTTCATAGGAAGCATAAAAACCATACCAAATAAATAGATGGTGATTAAGGCATATGTCTCACAGAAATAAAAGTGAGACGAAATGATCTATTACCATTTATGTCCAGTTTCTTCGGTATGTGTCTGATACTCTTGTATAGTGGGTTAAAAATATTTTTAACATGTAACATAACCATAATAATATTTATGATATCATATATGATTCACTTATGACTTTATATTACCCATTATTTTGTAAATTCCATGTTAAAGCAGTGTTCTGGGTAGAATCGTTTCATTTATCATACGTGTTTCGACCTATTGTTCATGATATTATTACTTATATCCTGATTTACTTAATTAAATAATGTAAAAGTTGATTTATATATAATATATATTCAGAATATAAATATATATGATATATAGGTAGATGGAATGAAATACACTGTTCATGGAGACGGTAGGCCGTACGTACGCATGAACGCTGTTTTCGTTTCCTTATTGAATTGAAAAGAATTAAGTAAATGAAACATATATGTACATAAATATAGTATCATTATTATGTAATATCTTTCATGATTATTTATTATATATAATTTATAAACATTCTTGAATAGTTAATCATGGAAAATGAATCTCATCGTGTTCGCGGAGACGGTAGTCCGTACGTACACACGAGCAACAATATCATTCTGTTGATATTAAAATCATATATAATTGGATGGAATATCATTTATAAATACTAATAATAATGTTATATTTATTATTTATATCATTTATACTCATTATTATACCCATACAAATGATGAAATGTTTGAATTAAAAACTACACCACGACGTGGAGACGGTATGTCGTACGTACGCACGTGTGGTGACGTTTTCATTAATAAGATGGGTAAAATAAATAATATGGTTGTAAAATTTTTATAGTAACATAAAAGTATATATAATATTCTCGAGTTAATGTTTTATAATGGAAACAACAAAGGAGGAAGTGGAAGAAGAAAGAAACTTGAAATAGGTGGTGAGATATTTACCTCTTCTTCAGGTTCTTCCTTTTTATTTGATCAAAAGGGATCCTTAGGTTGGATTTATGACTAAAGGAAGGACTCTATGATGAAGTAAAGATAGTTTAGAAGGTATTTGGGCAGGGTTTGTCCAAGCCAAATATATTTGAAGGTGTGAATTAGAGAGAAGGGGGAGTTCCCTTTTATAATAGGGGTGAGGGTCACTTTAGGAAAAGCTAGAAATATTATTTTATAATAAATTCATATTTTGTTTCTAATCGATCCAGATTAGATTTATTTAGAAGATAATGTGATAATGGGTCGAAATAAACTCAACTAATAGGTTTTAGATAGGCCTGGGTCACTATATTATCTTTATCTTTTAGTTTTAACTTATAGTTAACTAGTTTGACATTTACCATGTCTCTTTGTATTTTTATATTATATTGTTAATAAACATACTATATACATCCAAGAGAACCCCAAGTGGTTCATTAATGATACAAATATTATTATAAAAGTCCTTTTTCGAATCCTTATCTTTTTAGGAATAGAATATCAATTAATAATATAATTTTTTTTAACAACTCTTTTATGTCAATTTTGACACTATTTGGTATTTGGTTTTTGAAAAATTCATAACATCCTTATTACTTAAAAAATAATTCATATAACCAACCCTAATATGTTTTATTAACCTATAAAATTATTGGAATACATAAAAAGTCTCAAATTACATTTATTTGGGTATTTATAATATCAATTATGTTAATATTTCAATAATAAGAAAATTACTGCATCATCATTGTGTCATGAATAAATTAAATTATTTAATGTCTAAAGATTATAAATAAAAAACCATTATTTAGGAAATATTTTAATATTTCTAATAAATATTTATAGTCAAATGTATCTTATGTATAACCCTATATTAAAAATGTTTGAGTTATTAAACATTGATTTTAAATATTTTAACTCTTCTTTGAATTAAATAATAATAAATGTCCTAATCTAATCCAAGTGGACCTAAAGGGTCATATTTTATTCCCAAGGTTGTTTTTGGTCGAATTACACTTATCCAACAGAATTTGGTCATGTGTTTGGTTAATAATAGTATCATTTTTACCCTTCATTACCCTATTTACTTTTAACCAATGTAAATAAAAGCAAAACGTTACTATTCACCAAATATTATTTTTATCTTATTAAACAACATTTTACTTACTGATATCAAATGTATCTCTCGGATTTTTGAAATTCCACTCATAGAAGCGGTAAAATTATGTTTTATGTAAATTTATAAATTCTCCTAGAAGGTGGGTAAAATACAGTAATAAGTTCAACAAAAATTTTATATATCTAAAATTATTATAAAATGACTTCAATGAATTAAATTGAACTTATATAGGTATTATGTATCTATTTTGACCTAAAATAAATTTAAATAAAATAAATGATTATTTAAATAAGAAGTTAGTTTTAACCAATAACTATGTGTTTTCACTATTTACCAAAAATTGAAAGTTTTCAGAAAAATACCAAAAATTCTCCCTAGGCTCATTTTGATATTCCAAATCCAAAAATGAAGTCCATTTTGAAAGAAACAATTTATAAAATTTCAAAAAGTGGGTATTTCTATTCATAATGGCTAGTTTATATAATATTTTAATAACATATCATTATTTAGTGAAACTCGGTATTGCGTACAATGCAAGCTATCGAGGAAGGTTGCTATTGTGGGTAACACATGCCAAAATACTATTTCATATACTAAAAGATAATATGGTTTTGCATATAGTGCAGGATAATCTAGGTGTAGTGTACAACACAAGACATCAAAGAAATTAAAAATAATATTTCTCATAAAATCTCGGGGTGTAGCATTCTACCCCACTTAAAATGAATTTCGCCCTCGAAATTTTTCAGGGTTATAAATGGTTTACTACTTGAAAGTTTTATTCATAGAAACCCGCATAGTAAAAAGGAATACTAAAACTTAATTTTAAAAAATAATTTATTAAACGTAATAGTTACCCAAATTAACTCATCACTGGGTTTCCACATAGAGGAACATCAGTGAAAATATGGATATGGAAGAGAAATCTAGCCATCAAGTTCTGAGGGAGAGAAGTAGAGAACATGGTTATAAAAAATCCAATAATCACAAAACCATAAATTTGAGATGATCAAAGGTACCATCTTGGATAATGTTTTTGGTTTTCAAGATCATTTCCCTAATGATTAAGAAAATTGGAATTAGAAGAAATACTTACTTTATTTTGGTACAATCTCATCGTTGTTTGTTCTTTGAACAATTTACACTTCATCACATAAATAAATGAAGTTGAATTTTTCATTCATGAAGTGTTATCAGATCATGTGATAAAATGATAAGTCATTCCGTCTATCTCAAAAAAAAGGTTAGTAACAGTTATTAAATATACATAAGTCCAACTATGGTGAGATTAATCGTATAAGGTTTCTAAAATGTACTTATACTTTATATGTCATACCACTTAATACATTAAAACTAATTTATTCTAACCAGGGACTTCCTATGGGCTAGTGGTAGGTGATAAAGTCCTATCGCACTTTGGTTGTGGGTTCGATTCCCTCATCCTTGTCCGACACGAAGGGTTGTCTCCCATCTTACAGGTTGTACTTTTTCTAAAACTATACTATTATAACATTTCAGAAATAAAATCAAAAAGTTATAGCCTTAAGAAATAATATATGATGTCTAAATTAATCCATTCCAACCATTAGGCTTATCGAAAATACTTCTGTCCGATTACTAGAAATTTCATTTACCGAGCATGTGAATACCTTCATTTGTCTCCTATATATCATAAGATATATCTTGTTGTTGGTCACATTCAAAACATGTGAATACCTTAATCATGTATTCTCTTGAAAAATGAATACCCATTGAACATTAGGGAAAACATTAATGCTGTCAAAAGTTAACTCTTTCCACATACAAAAATTCCCAAAATTTTATATACTCAAACCATGATATCACTTTGTCCTTATATCAGTCATGAGCTCATTAATACTATCAAACAAATTATTTTCTCTTTATGCCTTCATTATGCGCATATCATCTTCTTTCCAAAAATATTTCAATCACTTTTCATGGTTACCGGTACCATATAATTATTGAAAACCACAACATACCAAACATAGATATTCCAATATCCCACGATACTAAAAATGAGATTCCACAACACTATTTTGGAATCTCGTTACATAAAAACCTAATCATTCCACTACTTCATTGTCATATTCAACATCTCCAATAGTGATCTCATGTGACTTCTCTTTGTCCATTGCCTTGAGAGGTTGTTGATTTCGACCATCATTAACCCTTGGATTAGGGCATTGGTTAGCATAATGCCCCATTTCCTTGCACTTGAAGCATTGAAGTGTTGGTGGTGCATTCTCTTTAGTCTTTTATCTATTCACACCATTAGCTACCTTTTTTCTATTACATTGGCACTCAGCTACTCGATGAACTTCTTTTCCACACCTAAAACATTTTCTAGGCCCTTTAAGACAATCTCCACCATGCTTCTTTCCACACTTTGAGCATAATGAAACATTTGTCTTCCTTTCACCATAGTTTTGAGATTTTTGCTTGAACTACATCTTTCATTTCATGTCAAAACCATGAGATGGATATGTTACAAAAACTTACAGTTCTACCTTGATTGCATAATGAATAATTTATTCACAGCTACTAAAGTCTCTTAGAGATAATGCCCTTCGAAGACTTGGTTTTAAGACACTGAAGAATCGATCAACTTTACTTTCAGGTTGGATGATAAAGCCAGATGCATACCTTAAAAGCCTTGTAAAATTCACCTCGTATATACCAATAGATTGCTCATTCTTTTTATAAATATCAAGGAACTCCTTTTTCATATTTTTTTGAAGAATACGAGGGAAGTACTTATTGAAAAACATGTTCTTGAACTCATCCCATTCCATGGATTCAATTTCATCTTGAGGCCTTGTATTCTTAATTAGATTCCACCACTGGTCTGCATCACCTTCTAAATGGTAAACAACACAAATGACTTTTTCATGCTCTGAACAATGAAGTATGAAAAATATCTTTTCAATGGTACTGATCCATTGTTTAGTAACAAGTGGACCTAAATACCCACTAAAAGAGGCTAGACGTTTCCTCATGAAGGATTCAATAGAATATTGTTCCTTTTTTATGCTCATTTGGAAGTCCAAAATTATTCATATATTGTGTAAGTATAACAATAAGATTTTGCACACCATCTCCTATAACATTGGTTTATTCAGGAGGACAATCATTCCATTTCCCAGTGCAATGATCATTAACACAGTTCCTTTGGGTTCCATCCATTATCAAAAACCCAAAAAGAATAGTGTGAGAGGAAAACATAATACTAGGAAAAAAACATAATCTAGGGGAGTAATTTCAATCTCCAACATCTTAGGTTTAAATCTAAGATCATTACCATAATTCTGGGACTATAACCTATACTTATACAAAACCTTAGAGATATCCCTAGACATACCTTTGAAACATCTCTAAGTATTTCACAAAATAAATGGAATCCTAGTTTTCAATGGTTAACTAAACCTTTCCTCTAATACTAGCTGTAGAGACCCACACTTGACATACATAGACATTACATTAATTTTGTAGAATACTTAATATATAACAAAAATATAAACCCAAGGACCGTAATAGTTTAGTGTCTTTGGAAACATGAAACATAATATTCTAATCACGGTGAAAGATCTTCAACATATCCCATAAAGATCGTCCCTTTTTTTCATACCTAAAACCTTTCTTTATATCCTGTAAAAAAACATAAAAAGGGTGAGCTCAAATGCTTAGTAATGGTAAACATGGAGAACATAAATCAATCCATAAACATTTGAACTTAATAACATGAACCTAAAACATCAAAATCATGAGTAATGACATAAATCTTGATAGTACATAAGGAATAGATCATAAAGAAACATTAATCATGATAAAATATCATGGGTATAAAACATGTAATTGTGGAAAACCATTAATCACATGTTATGATATCCATAGTATCCAAGGAATTGTTGCCAAGACCATCATAGTGGACAAAGTCCATTACTGAATTGGGTTTACTTTCCATTCCAACCCTATTTTACTGAACCAAATTTTACTTTCCATTCCAGCCATGTCTATCTCATGAGATATAAATCTTTACCCAATTCATTGGAGGGAGATATAGGTCCCACCCATATTATAATAAAATCATTCTTACGTGTGCCACAAAATAAACATAAATCATTCGTCACAACCCAATGAATAAAATATGTTTCATAAACATCATCCCATCATAACATAATCCATATAAAAAAATGGATATCATTTCATCATAAAAGAAATCACACCATGTAAATTATAGAGACATTATACTTGAAACATAAAAATATTAAATACTATCATTTTAGATGGAAAATAGTTTTTATAAAACACTTGAAATGAATTCTAGAGGAAAATATCAGTTCTTCTTCAAAATCATTTTCTTTTCACAAAATTCCATTCTATTTTAAAAGAAAAGTATTTTTTTGAAAAAAATTATGAAATCCTATAGAGGAAGCTTCTTGAAAATAAGGCGTTTCGAAACCAGAAAAATCCATTCACACTATATAAGTTAAAAAAAACATTCTCCTCATACTTTTGCTGGAAATATCAAAAAGTACCTCCCATGGTAAAAAAAATATTCCTTCCATACCATGTGGTAATAGTCAAAAAGTGTAAAAATGAATTTAAACATATATGTAATAATAGTAAAAATTTTATGAAAATAATTTGAGAAAACATGGACATGGATGATAAACATAATCCCAGTAAATACTTACGAATAAATAATCCCGGATAAGAACGAGATTGGAATAATTAACCCTTAACTTTTATGATCGGTGGAATCATACATGTCATAAAATAAAGAAAATTACATGCATATTTAATATATCATATCCTTCATAATAAAAATCACAAAACATTCATAGGAAGCATAAACACCATACAAAGTAAATAGATGGTGATTAAGGCATATGCCTCACAGAAATAAAAGTGAGATGAAATAATCCCTTACCTTTTATGTCCAATTTCTTCTGTATGTGTCCGAGACTCATGTGTAGTGGTTTAAAAATATTAATAACTTGTATCATAACCATAGTATTATTTATTAAATCATATATCATTCACTTATGACTTTATATTACCCATTCGTTTGTAAATTCCATGTTAAAGAAGCGTTTTGGGTAGAATCATTTCATTTATTGTACGTGTTTCAACTTGTTGTTCTTGATATAATTAATTATATCCTAATTTAATAAATTCCAAAATTTAAAACCTGATTTATATATAATATATATTCAGCTTATAAATATATATGAAAGATTTATAAATGGAATGAAATACACCATTCATGGAGACAGTAGGTTGTACGTACGCATGAACGCTGTTTTCGTTTCCTTATTTAATTGAATGGAATTAAGTAAATGAAACATATATGTACATAAATAAAATATCATTACTATGTAATATATTTCATGATTATTTATTATATATACTTTATAAGGATACATGAATGGTTAATCATGGAAAACGAATCTCATCGCGTTCGCGGAGACGGTAGTCCATTCGTACGCACGAGCGACAATATCATTAGTTTGATATTAAAATCCTATATAATTGGATGGTATATCATATATAAAGAATCATAATAATGTTATATTTATTATTTATATCATTTATACTCATTATTATACCAATCCAAATGATGAAATGTTTGAATAACAAACTACACCACGACGTGGAGACGGTAAGCCGTACGTACACACGTGTGGTGACTTTTTCAATCATAGGATGGATAAAATAACTAATATGGTCATAAAATTTTTATTATAACATCACAGTATATAGAATATACTGGAGTTATTATTTCATAATGGAAACAACAAAGTAGGAGGAAGTGGAAGAAGAAATAAACTTGAAATAGGTGGTGAGATATTTACCTCTTCTTCAGGTTCTTCCTTTTGATTTGTTGAAAAGGGCTCATTAGGTTGGATTTATGACTAAAGTAAGGACGATAAGATGATGGATTACAGTTTATAGGTTAGTTGGGTAGGTTTTGGCCAAGAAAAATGGCTTTTAAGGTGTGAATTATAGAGAAGGGTGAGTACCCTTTTATAAGAGGGGTGAGGGTAAATTTAGGAAAACCTAGAGAAATTATTTTATAATAAATTCATATTTAGTTTCTAATGAATTCAAATTGGATTATTTCTAATATATGGTGGACATGGGTTAAAATCCACTCAACCAAATGGTTTTAGATAGGTTTGGGTCACTATATTAACTTTGTCTTTTAGATTTAACTCATAGTTAAATAGTTTGACATTTACCATGTCTCTTAGTATTTTTTTATTATGTGGTTAATAAAATTACTATACACATACAAGAGAACCCCATTTTGTTCATTAATGATAAAAATATTATTACGTTAGTATTTTTTCCGATCCTTATATTTTTATGCATCAAATATCAATTAATAACATAAATTTTCTTTTAAAAACTCTTTTATGTCAATTTTGATACTATTGGTTATTTTGTTTTTTCTAAATTTATAACAATATTATTACATCGATATAATTTCATCTAATAAACCCTAATATGTTATATTAACCTATAAAATTTGTGGAATTCATAAAAAGTCTCAAATTACTTTTATTTGGGTATTTATAATATTAATTATGTTAATATTTCATTAATAAGGTAATTACTACATCATCATTGTGTCATAAATAAATTAAATAATTTAAAGTATAAAAATTATAAATAAAATACCATTATGTATGAAATATTTTTACCTTTCTAATGAATATTTATAGTTGAATTTATCTTATGTATAACCCTATATTAAAAATGTTTTAGTTATTAAACATTGATTTTAACTCTTTTAACTCTTCATTGAATTAAATTATTATAAATGTCCTAATGTAATACAAGTGGACCTAAAGGTTCATATTTTATCCCAAAGGTTGTTTTGGATGAATTCCTCTTATCCAATAGAATTAGGACATGTGTTAGGGTAATAATAATATCTTTTTTACCCTTTATTACCCTATTTACTTTTAACCGAGGAAATTAAAAGTAAAACGTTACCATTCACCAAAAATTAATTTTATCTTATTGAACCACATTTTTTATATATCTAAAAGTAAAACGTTACTATTCTCCGAGGAGGTGGGTAGAAGACGGTAAAAAGTTCAATAAAATTTTTATATATCTAAAATTATTATAAAATGACTCCAATGGATTACATTGATATTATATAGGTATTATGTATCTATTTTTACCTATAATAATTTATTATTTAAATAAAAAATCGGTTTTAACCAATAAATCAGTGTTTTCACTATTCTTCAAAAATTGAATGTTTTCAAAAAATACCAAAAATTCACCCTATGCTAATTTCGATATTCTGAATCAAAAAATGAAGTCCATTTTGAAAGGTAAAATTTATAAAATTTCAAAAAGTGGGTATTACTATTCATAACGGCTAGTTTATATAAGATTTTAATAACATATCGTTGTTTAGTGAAACTCAGTATTGCATACAATGCAAGCTGTCGAGGATGGTTGCTATTGCATGTAATTCATGCCAAGAATACTATTGCATATACTACAAGATAATACAGTGTTGTGTATAGCGCATGATAATCTTAGTGTAGCGTACAACAGAAGACATCAAAGAAATTAAAAATAATATTTCTCATAAAATCTCAGGGTGTTACAGTTACTTTACGGTTTAGTCTTATTCTTATGATGTTGTATAATTAGGGATTTTATCATCTCTTTCACATTGTTTTATGATAGTTTATCTCTTTTAATTTATTCATGAAACCTATTTAGTTGTTTTTTCAACCAGTATCCTACGGGGGACCAACTTGTGTGACATGTCAGGTTGACTATTGCTAGTTCATTAAAAATTGGAATTAGATCTATTTCCCATATATTAGTGTTATGAAATTACTAACTCTTGGTTAATTTTATCTTTTATAAATTGCTTTTTTACTATTATAATTATAATATTAAGTGTATGATGGTTCTTGGTTAGTTCACCTTGATATCTAAACATCAGTTACCATGGGTGGTTATAGATTTTCTCCATTCATGAAAGTTGTTTTTTAGAAAATTGAAATGAACTTGGTTTGGGGTTTATTTAAGTTAACATGTCCTTTTTAGTATTTGGTATTTCATTCATAGGAATTAAAAATTTATTTAAATTATCATAATTTAATGTCTTGGATTTGGATTCGTGATGTTAGTTGTTAATTCTGAAACATCCCTTATGCTAAATGGTTATTTTCTTTTGTATTTGTTAGAAAATTACTCCCATTATAAATATTTTGAATCCAAGAGTGGATGGTCTGAGAATTGTTGTACATTATAATCCTCTAGTAGACCTATCTTCATTAGATGTAGTTATCCTCACCATTTAGACACTAGGTTTGGTGGGTAATAGGAACCAGGGAAGAATAATGGATCATGTCTTGGAAGTTACTAAGTAGAATCCACCCATCTTCCTGGATGAAAATGAACCCCTGTAATCTAATGATTTTTTTGAGTAAATTGAATGGATATCCCATTTACTATAAACTTTGATGTACACTTTTTTGGGTTTCTCCATGTACATTCTTGTAGGACCAGGAACGAAATGGGGGACTGTACCATGCAAGAAATGTTAATTGAGAAACATTCCTAGAATTATTTTTAAGAAGGTATTAAAATGGTATTTATATTTTAATATACTATGATTATTTATAGACCATTAAGTTTTCAACCTAGAGTAAGGGAAGCATTCAGTGTTTTAATATTCACTTGTTTCTATGATTTGGTGTACTTACCCCCCAATATTGTCACCATTGATTACCTTAATGCTTGAATGATTGATATGGGCTTCAGTTCCAATATTTATTCAATTATGATTATATTATTCCTAAAATCCTTTGTATAGGTAGTCAATAATGAATCTATGGATAATGTAGACACAACTAGAAAAACAGGTTTAGGTGGAGCTTTGGCTACTACAGTTATTAGAAATGGAATGTCTTTTTGAAATTAAAGGAAACACAGGGGGGAAATGTTTTTTCAATACTAGTTCTAGATGATTAATTAAAAAGAGGCATTTTTTTCTATAACTATAGAAGGCTTAGTCAAAACATGAAAAATTGTACAAATGTGCCCCAAAATTTTCACTATTCTGAAAAATCATGTCATATTAGTCATTTTTTGTAGAAGGATTTCCCACATTAATATATTTGGATCCAATATCACCAGGGATTTTCAAGTTCATTCTATTGTTTCCAAGGGTTGTGGGTATTTTCCTCATTCGAAGGGAGAATTTATGTGACTAAAAAGTATTAGTTAGGATCTAAGACTCGGAATCATTATGTAGTGATTTATATACTAGAATAATTTTAGATTGGGATGTTGATTTTTAAAGTTACAATTTTTATTTCAGCCTCTATAGAACAATATTAATTTGATATGGGTTTTACTCATTGTTTTATAACCTCAAATTAAATTAAAATTGTGGACTTTTTTTATGAACATATTTAATTCATTTTGGATCTTTCTACTCCCTTGGGAAATAGGTTTGAGTATTGTTTTAAATACACATAGTGTTCAGTGATGTTAGACAACCATAAAGTGGCGTGGGGATTCTTATTCACTGACATCGATATCTTCAACCATAATATTGGTATGGATTATATGATCCAAAATAAATCTTAGATTGACTATTATCTTCATCAAGTTTAGTTATTATTTACAGATGTATCATCCCATGTCTTTTAGGGAGAGTGGGATTCTAGATTGGGGATGATCAAGATTATTTTCCCATATGTTAGAGTGATCTCATGTCTATTTTTAGAGTTGTTTCTTGATGTCAATGACTCTTACATGAGAGACCCACATCTCGTAGTGGTGATTTCATATCCCATGGTCCATCTTGGTTATTTTACTAGGTTACCATCATAGATATAATATTAGTTCACTATTGACTTATTCCTTGGAATGATTCCCATTTATATGGATACGTATCATGTGGAACCCGCTGAGTTAGAAGAACATAAGGTTCATCTTATAGAAATTGGGGCCAAGGTTATTATTTATCCTAGTTTTTCATATTGGTTTTTACCTATCCTATTTGATATAAAATTAATTGGAAGCCTCAATCATTAAATTGATTATAGAAATATAACTCATGTGATTTTTATGAACATGTGTCCCTTTACATGAATTGATGTTCAATTTGATCAATTCTGAGGGTCTCATCAGTAATATTTTATTGACCTATGGCCGGGGTAACCCTAGTTGAGTATCTGAGAAGATGATATACCAAATATGTTGTTTAAATTTTTTAATTTTAATTATTATTTTCTAGTTATTCCATTCAATCTCATTAGTTCTCTTTCAATATTTATGTAATTTATGGACCTTATCTTTAATTATTTCATGGACTCTTTTATCCATGTTCATAGATGATATTTTTTATACTATAAGTCAGAGGAGGAACACATGGATCATTTAGACATCACCCTTACAATTAGAAAGAATATCTATTTTATGGAAAGCTTTCCAAGTATGAATTTTGGATAAAATAAGTGATGTTAATGGGGAATGTAACATCTCAAATGGGAATTCTAATGGATCCAAAAAATATTTTGGTGGTAATATCTTCATAGTAGCCCAAAAATTAATTTGATATTCAAAGCTTCTTGGGTTTGGATAGAAAATATAGACTTTTTATATTGGAATTCTATAAGATCACATATACAATGAATTATTTGACATTGAAGGGTATTAAGTTTGAGTGGAATGAAAATTCTATAGATCTTTCAGGGTGATAAATAATTGGATGACTTATAATTCTCTTTTGGCTATCCCTGAAACATGTTTAGTATATGATGTTTTCTATAATGCTTTAGGTAAAATATTGGATTGTGTATTAATGTTGGAGAAAATGGTTGTCTCTTATCGATGTCACCAACAACCCCCTATTGAGAATATCTACCCTATACATGATCTGGAGTTGGAAATATTTATGCACTCTCTCAAAACAAGGAACAACTATCTCCTCAAGAAATGGATTAAGGTTTATTCTAATCTGAAGAGGCCAAATTATATTTTTATCAGGGAGATAAAATTATTACATTGATAATAGGTTGATTATTTTCCGACATCATATTTTTACATCTCTTATACACTATGGAAATCGAATTTGGTAGTCTATTCTTTGAGTAGGATATTACCGACACATGCAATGTGGGAATAATCACTGATGAGTTTGTTCACTATAATGATCTTGAGAGTGGAAGAGGATTTTGGAAATGTGTTCATAGCTTCATTGAATGATAAATCATCATTTGATGTTTGGATTCAGTATGAACTACTAATATAAATTTATTTAAAATTATTATGTAAAATCCTAAATGTTGGAAGACATTAGGTGATTCGAATCGGTCTCCTGTTGGGACGTTGTGTTTCCAAAGAAAGTTAGTTGTTACTATATATATGAGTAAGGATTTGATGGATAGTGTATACTTGACTTGTTGGACCATACACCCTAGAATTCTCAAGATGTATCATGATGTAAGATATTGGTATCAGTTATCAGGGATGAGGCTATCGATTTCTAGCTTTGTGTTATAGTGCCTCACATGTCATAGAATTACGGTGGAACACTTAAGGCCTTCTTGATTATTAAATATTTTCCCACTAAATTATGGAAGTGAGATGATATTTATATGGGCCTCATCATTAGTTTAACATGGCCTCCTAGTGTGAAGGATTTTATTTGTGTGATCATTCGTCAACTCATAAAATCATCTCATTTCCCCTATCAAGGAGACAAAATAGCTGAAGAAACATAGAAATGTATATGTTTGAGAGTTTTTAAGGATTAATTAATTTCTCACTGAATGTATTTCTAAATATGACCCATATTGTAAATCAAGGTTCTGGAAGGGGTTACAAGAGGACATGTGTTCCAAGCTGAAATTAATCATGACATATCATCCACAGAAGGTGGGGAAGACTAAGTGAGAAATTTAGATTATTAAGGATATGATTCAGAATTCATTTTTGATTTTGGTGTTTCTTGGAAAAAATAATATATCTTTGGTCCAATTTTATTATAAAAATATTTATCATTCTTTGAATAAAGTTGTGTCCTTTGATGTTTTCTATGGATGTCCATGTAAATCTCCCTTATACAGTGAAGATATGAGAGAGTGGTCGTGGGTTAGAGTGAGCCTTTTTATGTATATGATGGGAAAAGTTCAATTGATTTGTATAAGGTCAGCGAATACTTAGAGTCATCAAAAATCATATGTGTAAATTCATCATTACCCACTAAATAATTTTATTGGTGATTGGGTATTTATAAATGTTTCACCTCGATTAGGACACTATCAATTAGATAAGTTTTGTAAGTTGGAACTGAGGTTTTGGGTACCCCATTAGACCATCAATAAACATGAAAGGGTGTTGCATTAGTTGAAAGATCCATATAATATTACGTCATTTCACGATTAGTTTTAGGTTTACCAGTTGAGGTGGTATAGATCATACCCTTCCCATGTGATCTAATGGGAAACTTTTGATATTTATCCTAAAGATACTATGGTGTATCACCCAATTTAGAATATAGATATCAGATATAAGGTAATTTATGACAAAAAAATTCCATTGGTCTTTGTACTGTGATAGTACATATGTGATATCCATGAGACATGGGAGTATGAGTTTTTGATGAGGTAGTAGCGACCTTCTATTTTTATGAGTATATAATCTTGAGAACTTTTTGGAGACAAAAAAATTATGGTATGGGAGAATGTGACACATATGTACCTCATGCATGACTTAGTTTGAGAATTATTTATCCTTGAATACATTATATATATTTTTAGGAGTTCGGGGTTGAACCCATGGATTTGAAAATTAATCTAGGCACATAGTTTAGGAATTTAGTTATTACTAACTATGGGGTAAAAAAATTTGAGGTTCTAGTTGTGTTTTTCATGGTTTGAGCATAGTTATTCAAACTATAAATCTCTCAACGGGACCATGTGGGTTTTTAGGTGGTTTTACAGAGCGATCCTACAACTTGATCATGGTTTTATCAAACTATAAAGCTTGGAATAAGTAACTATGTGTCTTATTTTTAGAAACCATAGAGGTCATGCATGATTTTTTATTTTAAGTAGCCAAGCCTTATACCCAACTCTAGATGTTCCAAAAATATGGAATTTAATTATTTTCACTTCATCAATATTATATCTAATCACATAATAATTATCATTTGGCTCAAAGTAAACATTTCAATAGTTCTCATGAATGTTCTCTTATTTGGTTCTTGATGGTTTTATTTAATTATTGATGGAACCTTTCAAGGTATGTCCCATTTTTTATCTAATTTTGTATCCTATTCTTAGAAACTCACTTGATATATTTTCCAATTATCTTATTGGATCTCAATTTTTCTTTCATCAATGCATCTAAGGGTTTTGATATATAGATCTTGGCCCATAGGGACCTAACATATTTATTTCCATTCTCTTTTCTATAAGGTGATTAGTTTTACCTAAGATATTAAAGTATGTGTCTATATAAAAAGGTTCTAACTAGTGAAATACTTGAAGTTCATATAATTGTTTTTGGGTTCCGTTGCGAAATGTTTTATTTGATATCATCGCGGTTTTGTTTAAAGAGATTCATATTTTTAGAGGTATTTTTCTTCAAAAGTAGGTTGGTGTATACAATGAGTTCTATGAAATGAATTAAAGATGGGTTTGATTCTAAAATGGGGTTTCAATTAATAGAGTGGTGATTATTCACGAGGATTTTTTTAAAGAGTAATAATGCTTTTCAAATGGTTTTGGGAAATAATATCATATTAAGAACCTTAGTTGTATTGAGAAATGGACATGTCACCATAGTGTGTGAAACCAATAGTGGTTATTTTGTTAATATTGAAAAACACTATTTGGAATAGATATCAATTAGAATAATTTAATTCTTGGAGTATTTTTCCCTTATTTGTCCAAGTATATATCCTTGTATGCTAGATCCCAATCATGTACATTTTCATTTATTTTTGGTGTTATATGTGATGCAACTTTTCATGATCATTCTCTCACTTGTTAATATTATGGTGTGTCCATGGAATATTTTACATATTAGTTTAGGATATCATATATTTACTTTATAAATTTATAGTTTATGTGAATATGAAAGGATTTTTTGAATACCAAAGGATGTTTTACAATAAAATATTTTAAAAAAACATTTATAAATTTGTTTTTTTTTCAATGTTAGATATTATTTTTTCATATAATTATAATTTTTACAGCTTCCAATGGAAAATACTGCTGGTCTTTTTGATCACACCCTTACTTTAACTTTTCTCATTTATATATATGTGTTTTCAGGACACAAGTGCAGCGAAAGGCGTCATGTAGTTCACCAAATTCTCTTAGGTGAGTTCACCTTCTTAATGAGACAGATGGTTGGTGATGGATTGTTTTATGGGGACTCGGTTTTTTATTTTAATATATTAATTTTTCTTTTATCCTTATTGGATAGAGTTTTTTTTCTCATTTATGTTTACCTTTCTCCTCTATTGTACTCAAATAGTTTATCTTTTTCTGTTCATTCATAAGTGTTTTCACATTATTTTCTCAATCTTTATCTTGTAGTGGGATGACATGGGAGATGTGTGAAGTAGACCCATTCTCATTCATGTAACACCCTAATAATTAATAATATATTAATTTTAGAATAAATTAAATTTCATTGATAGATTGTGATGCATGCAACACCTGGTTAAAAATACACGATTTGGTCACACTTTAAAAAATCAATTTAGAATTATAATTTTAACACTTTTATAAAATTTATTTGATAAAATAAAATTCATTTATGAAATAATCATATAAAAAATAACTTAGGGTTAATTTTTAGTATTTTTCTAAAATGTTATGTTTTTTTAAATACTGAAAAATACATAATTTTAACTGAAAAATACCTTTTCATTTAAATAATTTATAAAGTTAAATTAAATTTTAAATTATATTTAAAGTAAAAATAATTCAATTATATATCAATTAATTCAATTCAGGTCAATGGAGTCATTTTCATATAGAATTTTGACACAAAAACAATGTAATCTTTTGTTCATTTTCTCATTAAAACCTTGTTTTCCCATACTATATGCGGGATTAATTTTAAATTAAAATTTTACACTTATATGAATTAAATTATGTAATATGGATTAAATATCTACAATTAAAATAGTTTATCATTTCCAATAAGGGGAACTTAATTTGGTTCTCTAATAATGAATGGTGAAAATAGTAGATATTAAATACTACAATTAAGATAAACATGGGTTTATCAGGCTAAAATATAGAAGATAAGGGTTAAAATAACCAAGAAATTACTCTAGAACCCATTATAAGGACGTATTTTAATCTTTATGACCTTAGGATATATTTTTATCAATTTTTAAGAAACTTTTCCATGAAGGCGACCTAAATAATAAGTTAAGTAAAGAAAAGGAAGAAGGGATCAATTATTTCTATTAACATCTATAAATCATTAGGATAATGAAAAAATATATTCAGCAATAAATATTATTTTGAAATATTAATGAATAGTTTTTGTCATTATAATTTATTTTAATTTTTTAGAGATGATATAATCACATGATTATCTTAGGAAACGATAACATAGTAATTATTTAGTTAGTAATTAAATAAAATTAAGGATACAAAAAATATTGAAAGTGTAGTAAATTTTATGAATTAACATGTTATATTAATTATTTAGATGAATATATAATTTTGTATATTTTTTAACATAATATATTATAATTCCACCATCTTATTGATATTTTTGAAAAACAAATTAAATGAATAATGTCAAATTGATATTAATATTATTTTAAAATAAATTAAATTTTATTAGATGATTTGAAAATACTAAAAATACTATCATATGAAAATTTATTTTTAAATATTAATTAATATCAACAATTGTGCATTAATGTAATTTTTTTTATAATGTATATATTTAACCCTAATTATAAAAAACTCAGTTAGTGTAGTTATGGTTGAGGTAGTGTTTTTTTCACGTTACATGAACTTGTGTTTAAATTAATTTCCAACACTCACTGGATTTATTTTTTTCTTAAATTATATATAATATTTACAATAATTTTTTTAAAATTATATATAAATAATAATTTAATTTTAGTCTTAAACTATGAATTTTCTTGGTTAAAAATACTAGTTTACTTAGGGAAAACAGAACAGGGTAAAAGTAATGAAACGTATAAGTAAAGGAAATATTTTTAAAAACGTGGGTCTCATTATCTAGTGGTGGTATTTAATGACCGTATTATCCCTCAATGCATTTAATTATTAATCATGGATCTACTTATTATAAGAGTGTCTTACCAATAGAGAATCATTTTTATATTTTAAAAAATACCACTCCTCCTAACCTAAAAAATGAAACTCACTCTCCTCAATTCTTCACACATCTCAAGAATTTTTTCTCAAATAAACCCTTTTTAAATCACCTAAAAAGTTTTCTACTCCCATAAAAAATCCTTATTTTGGTTATAAATCCATATGAGGACCACTTTGGTACAATGCTAAGGATACACAATGAAAATTAATTTTTCTTCAATGAGGGATTTTACTTTTTTTCTTTCTCTTCGTCGAAAAAATATTATTAAACCTTGGTTATATAAAAAATTAAATATCTAAAAAAATGAAACTTTTTATGTTAATTTCATGACCTACAACAAACCATACTTTCTTTTAATGGGTTATGAAATCATTATTCATGTGTAAGACAGACTACCGTCTCGCAAACTAATGTTATTTTCTCTTCCATTACCAACTTTTATGGTTGGGTATGATGATAGATATAAAGTAAATATATGATATTTATAACTTATTTTTATACCTATGGAGTCATAATATCATATATATATCGTTTAATTTCTATTTCTTAGGAGATATGATAATGTCTCTCTTGTTTCTAGCGTACTATTGCCTCACAAAAAGATGTGATTTGTATTTCACTAACACATTACATGGAGTGTAATTAGGTTAAATATAATGATTAATTTTAATATAAATGAAATAATTGTGAAATTAATGGAATATTTATCATTTTAGAAATATTTTATATATCATTTTCTATATTACCTTTTCACTCACATAAAGATTATAACATCATTTGTGTACGTGTGAAATGCCGCCTTCACGAAGCTATGTGATTGTCATTTTTTCACCATGCCACATATATGATATATATATATATATATATATTTAATTTTAATGAAATAATGAGGTATCTGCGACATTATTATCATTATATAATTTTGAAACATTAATTACCTCTTTTTTCTAAGGATCATTGAAAAATAGAAATATTACTCATGAATACGTACGCCATACCGTCACCATGATCGTAACATATTTAATTTTTCATATTAATAATTAATTATTATTTTTAAATGAATTATTTACATGAAAATTTTATAATTAGGTCATTATTCTTTTTCAATATATTATTAAACTCTATAATATTAGAAATAATTGAATCTTTAAGGATAAAACACACATAATAAAACCCGGAAATTAACACAAAATACAATGAAAATAATGAAAGATTATCAATGAATGGGTAAAAATATGTTATAAAGAATCATGCATGATACAAAAAATATTATTATTTTTATTTAAATTTTAATGGAAAAATTTATACAACTATACTAGAGGTTAAATTTCATTCAACCAAGAGAGAGTAAAAGGTAATGGATTTCATCTGGATTTATGTTCCATTGAGTCTTATTTGTAATTAATAAAAATCTCACTTATGTGGTGAATATGCAGCCTCTTGAAATTAAATATCATGATTTTTTAATAATCCATGGTATTTTGAATTTTAATTTGAATTATTTCATCTAAGTGGATTTAACTCTAAAATTGTAGAGTGGTAAAATTTATTGTACAATCTCGATTTATTTTAGGTTTATTTCCTTTCTCATGAAACAATCACTTCCCTAAAATAATTTAATAATGTAAATGACCTTTATATTAGATATAAATAATATTTTATATTGGATGAGATTATTTCCTAAACTATATAGAATTTTTACAAACATGGTTTACATTGATAGTTTTCTGATTAAAAGGGAAATATTAATAAATCTATATCATTTACTCAACACAAATATTTGACGATAAGACAGAATTTTCAGGAAATAAATATACTATTATGTATATGTGGAATGATTTGGAAATGGTGATATGGGTGGAGACCATTATAGATGGCCCCATGATTCATTGATATGTCTCATGATAAAAAATTAGTTGTCCAAACCCTAGAAATTTGTATACTATAGTTTAAAATTATCATAAGGATAGATCGGGACAATAGATGTATAGTTGTCCAACCCTGATGGTTTTTCCATGATAGTTATAAACTCTCTAGAGTATAGATCTTGACTGTAACTGTATCCTGTGACTAAGAAACAAGATTTCAAATATTTAATCATTTTTATTATTGATAATTAATTTTTTATTATCCATGAGATTTTTACTTTGATATTATCTATGGATTCATTTCATTATCAAATTATTGATTAAATGGATGGTGTCTTAGTTATTTACCATGAAATATTGATTTTTCCTTATCTTACTATGAAAGTTTAGTAATTTAAATGACTTTTTTTTTAATTTATTTACCTTTACATATTTATTATGTTTTTTTATTCATGATATATTCTGTCGTACTTAACCCTTATAGAGAATTTTATATCAACCTAATTTTTTTTCCTTTCTTTGGAATCCATGATGAGAGCTACGAGGTCGATTACAACTGCCACTATAAAATGTATTTCAAAGATGAAAATTTTAGTAAATCACAATCCTAGAATCATTACCCCCTGACCTTCCCCTCACCCCAAACCCTTACCACCCAACCACCAATGGTGGGGAACCATGATGTGGACTATTCTTGACATGAAATGATATACTAGATGGAATATTGTTATTCTCAAAAAATATATAGTAATTTGTTTATTACATATGCAATGTAAGAATTAATTATGTATGTAGTTTACCAAACCAAATAAACTATTAAGTCCATTGGGATAATATTCCTTGTATCTTATACCAATGTAATAAATAATACACTGTCTCCGAGATACTATGGTAATATTTACTAAAACTCGAATCAGATGATGTTTAGTAGATACCATGTTGACTAGATTTTGGAATAGATCTTTTAGGGATTACATCCATATGATAAACTATGAGGATAATTATATAATAACATCGTAATGTTTTTTGTAAAGGTGGATATTATATGGGTTTTCCTTTAAATATATCCATTTATGGATAAAAACATTTGACATGGTTCTAAAAAAGATGTACCAAAGGGTTATAAATCTGAAAAAGGAAAATTGTGATTCATCTGATCATCACTAGGTTCACAACAATGGGCCTTATTGCGCACTTATATTGAAACAAATGTGGGATATTCTTTTAAAATTTAAAATATCATTACAAAATAATATAATCGATTTTACACAGAGATATCCCTAAAGAATCTAGGTTTATGATTATGAAATTAGATATACATACATTATTTAACATGTTTTGGAATTATACATTATGTTTCAAAATGATATCAACTAATATAATGTATTCCATCATTTAGAACTGGTTTCAATTAAAAGGATTGAGAACCCCTTCAATCCACATAATCCAATGAGAAATAATGATCATTTCCTTTACGAGAATAACCCAATCATTTAAAGGAAATTAGTATCCCAAATATCGTCATCATATGAGGACATAATATCATGTTTTAAAAATATAGATAAGTAATTCTATAAGTATTATGGATTCTAAGGGAATCAATAGAAGAAGAGTACTCAAATAAAAATGTATAAGTGAAAGAAGGTAAATAAGGGTTTTATTATATGTGAATATTGTGGAAAGAAAGACCATGGTATATAATTCAATGGATTGAGGGTTTTCTATAAGTGTTGAGAGAATTTACACCATGATCATGATTTTAAGTGAAAGAAAAATGTTTCCAATGATTAATTCTTCAACTGTAAGAAGACAGGACACAACACAAATCAACGTATGAAGTGTGAATGGAATATACTTCTAGAGAATCTAATGGATCAAGGTCAAGATTATCATATTAGAAAAAAAAATGGTTAATGGGATTATGTATATATTCAAAAATTATTTCATTTGATAGTTTTATAAATTATTTCTTAGTTATAAGAATTGTGAAATATATAAGGATTGTATTATAGTAATTTTTCATTAAGAATTTGAAAGCGTGTGTGAAACAGTATTGATTACCAAGGAAAATGATTTAGTGTAAGGTTTAACTTTTTAGAAAACACTTAATATAGGAAAATATAACCCTTAATATATTCATGATGCTGATATAATGATATTGGTACAAAGAGATTATTAGTATGGATAAGTTAAATTGGATACTAATGACTACCTTAGGTATGATTAATGATTTGTTTAAAAAGTTAAATATACTATCATTGATGGATTTTACAACTTCTTTGGATTTAAGGAATATATAAAATAATCTATGATTCACTTAAGGTATAATGAATAATGAATTTTTTAAATAAATTCTAAATTTAAATCAAGATATTATTAATTTTCAATAGAATAGATGATTATTGTATTCACATGTTTGGTATGTGGCGATTAAGAGATACTTCATGTTGTGTAGGGGATTGATGATATGATCATTTCAAAAATTCAGTGACTATATTTCTAAATATTTAGATAATGATTTTTGTGAATTTTTATATCGTTATCCATTTATGAAATAGTTTATGGTGAACTTTGGAGGAGGTTTTATATATAAATATATTACTTTATTATATAGAGATTTATGCATATTGGATAACTTGTGATAACTATATTGGTTCAGGAAAGTATTAAAATAAATGAGGAAAGACATGTAACTCTTTTATGGATCATATGAACCATTAAATTTTAATTTTAGTGCATCATGAATAAAAAATTCATTTTTGGATATTCATTTCTTTGAGTAAGTGATGAATTGGAAATTTATTGAATAACAACCATGAATGAAATTGTTCTTATGAAATAAAATGGAATAAAGTAAGTATATATTGCCATGAATGTTTATCAAATTTAATAAACTGATCTTGAAAAAAAATTATCCTATTAAAATAATTTCTTATTATTCCAATGACAATTTTCATGCCAATTAGATTAATGGTTTTATGTTCATTAACCTTCTCTGGGTCACCCACTTTCCTGAGATCGATGACCTATATCACTCTATATCAGTAATTGGGTGTTATTATTTCCATCCATATCCATGTTTTCACTTTCAAACAATGGTAATATATATGGAAACTTAGTCATGTTATTTTTTAAATATGACCTTTATACATCCCATTATTTCTTATTATGAAGATTTTTTATTAACCTTTTTAAGATGTGGGTTTCTCAAAAATGGAATTTCTAAATTTAAAACCCTTGATTACTGATATTGAGTTTAAATTGAGAGGATTAATTTTTTTTAAAGTGGGTAGAATGTAACACCATAGGGATTTAGAATATATTTCTTTTATAATAAATTTAATTTTGTCGATAGCTTGTGATGCACACAACACCGAGTTTAAACAGAACATTGTTTAGTCACACATTGTGTACTCAATTTAGAATTAATTATTAACAATTTTAAAAAATTTATTTGAAGAAATAAAATTCATTTTTGAAATCATTGTATCACAATTATATTAGAGTGAATTTGTTTTTATTTTTCTAAAATGTTTGGTTTTTTGATGAATAGTGAAAAATACTGATTTTTAACAAAAAACAGGCTTTTCAATTAAATAATTTATAAAGTTAAATTATATATAAAAGTTTTTAAAAATTAATTCTAGGAAAATTATATATCAATTAATATAATTTTTTTATTATAATTATTTTCATATTGAATTTTGAGATAATTAACATTATAAACTATTAAAAATTTTCCCTTCTCAAACCAGCTTTCTTATCCAATATTCTAGATTAATTTTAAATTAACATTTTTTAATTCATGGAATTTAATTTGGAAAAATTCATTAAACATTTGGAATAATAACAATTTATAATTTAGGATAATTTCCGATTATTAATTTACGAAAATGAATAATTAAAACAGTAAATATTAATTATCATGGTTAAGGTAAAAATGGGTTTACTAAGGGGTTAAACTTTGAGTATAAGGGATAAAATGACCAAATAATTGATACAATATATGTTTTATTGAACTATATAGAACCTTACGACATTAGGATATATTTTTATGTGTTCTTTCGATGTGCGTTTATGATATTAACAAACATACTAATTTTAGTAAAGATAAAGACAAAATGGGACCCTTTTATGTTTTTAATATCTATAACGAATTGGGATGGGGGAAAATATGTTTGATTATATATATTATTTTGAAATATAAATGGGGTTTTATCAATATAATTAAATTTATTTTTTGGGGGTTGATACAGTTAAATTAAGTTATTAAGAAATGCAAATGTTATAACTATTTTGATAAAAATAAAATAAAATAAATGAAACTAAAAATATTAAAAGTGAAGTAAATTTAATTAATTGTTTTGGTATATTAATTTATTTGATTAATATATCATTTTAAATAGGTGCGAAAATAATATTTTCTAATTCCATCATTTTATTTATATTTAATTAATTCAAATTAAATAAAAAATATCAAATTGACATTAATGTTATTTTAAAATAAAAGATATTTTATTAAATTAATTAATACTAATAATGATAATATCATATTCCATGTGATTTTTATATATTAAAAAACATAAATATAGTCCATTCATGTGCCAATTTTTATTTTATAATCAATATATTGACCTCTAAATTGTCAAGACATTGTTTGTGCACTCAATGTTAAAGACGGGTTTTTGCAAGCTACATGCTATTGTGTTAAAATTACTACTGAAAAAACATAGGATTAAAATTTTATAAATTTTATAACATTTTTAGAGTCCCTGAGTCCAAATTATATAATAATTATTTTTCTATTTTATCCTTAATGTATAAATTTCCTTGGTTAAAAAGATATGTTACCATAATGAAAAACCAAAATAGTAAAAGTAAGGAAACATAAAAGTTAAGGAACAAAATATTTATAAAATGTGTTTAATTGTCTGTAAGAGGTTATTTTTGACCATATAATCCCTAGAAACCATTAATTATCAATTTTTTCCACTGAGGGTGATAGATACAACTCAATAGTGAATACTTTTATGTGTTTACAAAAATGACACTCCTCCTCAACTATAAAATGAAACTCACCCCCATCACTTATTTACACCACTAAAGTCATTTTTATCAACCAAAAACAACCCAGATAATGACAAAATATCTTTAATATTATCCTATAATTTATATGTTTTGATGAATGAAAACCTAGGAAGGAATTGGTATAAACCTAAGGAGGATACCTGAAGAGGAGGTAATATCCTTGAATAATAACTTTTTTTATTTATTCCTAAAATTAAATAAATTATTATTAAAACATGAATATATAATAACCTTGGTATATTACAAATAATCTTATGTTGTTATGTTATGGGAATAACCTATAAACACCCCAACTTCCATTGGATGGATTACAAAATCATCATTTGTGTGTACAGAAGACAACATCCTCTCAAACTGATTTTAATCATTATTCTATTACCACCCTTCATAGTTTGGTGAAATTATGGATGAAAAGTATATATGTATGATATTTATATCATATTTATACTTACTTAATCATTAAATAATATTTGTTTAATTTCCTTTCTTTATGGGATACGATAGTATCTCTTGTTTGTATGGAGGAGAACCACCTTGTGAGAGATGTGATTCATCTTCCACTAATGATTTACATGGAATTTCATAATGTTAATGTTAATGATTATGTGTTATATCAATGAAATAATTATTTTATTCATGAAATATTTTTCATTTTTAAATATAATATATATCATTTTATTTATTACCCTTTCACTCACATAATGATGAAAACATTGTTCACATACATGTGGAATACTACCTTCATGAAGTGATATGATTCTCTATTCATCACCCCACCAATTGGATGATATATATAAGTAAATTTAAATAAATAATATAGTATATATTATATTATGATTATTCTGAATATATAACATATTACATAACTCCTTTCCATAATGATCATCGAAAAATAGATATGTTGCCAATGTGTTCATATGGAACATTGTGTCCATGATCGTAACACAATTCATTTTTCATAACATTATTTCATGAGTTATTTGTAAAGTATAATTGAAGTAAAAATATTATATTTATTTCTTTATTATTTTTTGAATATGATGAAATGATATAATATTTGCAATAACCTGATCTTTAATGATAAAACACACAAAATAAAATAAGCCAATTAACACATAAATCAAATAAAATAATGGAATATTAATATTAAATGGGTAATTAGATGTTATTAATGGATTTTATATGAAATTATAAATATTAATATTGTTATTTAATAGTGTAATAACATATTTATAACCAATATACATGAATTTAATTTAATTTCAACTAAGTGGGACTGTAAGGGAAGGGATTTTATCTCAATTTACATTATACTATGACTTATTTATTTATTCAACAATTAAATTTTATGGGGTGTATATAATTTCAATTGACATGTAATATCATGATGGGGTGTAATATCATGATGGGGTGTAATATCATGATGGGGTGTAATATCATGATTTCTTAATTATTACTAGTCTTTTTGGTTTTAATTTGAATTATTTCATCTAAGTGTATTTGAATTGAAAAATACTGAGTGGTAAAAGATTTTGGTCAATATCACTTTATTTTTTGATTATTAACTTTCTTTGGAAACAATCACTTCCTCATAATCATTTTTCATTTTAATTTACATTAATCTTGAATTTCCATATTATTGTTTACTGGATATTATTTTTTCCTAATTGCATACCATTTTTATATTAGGTGATTACTTTTATAGATATTTTATTAAGTGGTTAAATATAAATGAATATGTATTATTTACTCAATATGAATATTTCATGATAAGAAACATTATTCATGAATTAAATACATAATTCCAAATATTTGGAATAATTTTCACATGAATATATGGTTGGGTCATTGGTTCTGGGTGTAACGGAAGCATGCAGTGGTGGGTGATATATTAAAATTTATTTTAATAATTATTTCCAAAAATAGTGAGAGAGGATCTTATACATCAAATTTATAAATAATTTATTTAATATCATGAGTAATAAATATCTAGGCTAAGAAAATTTCTTCATTTATGGATGTTGATAATTTGAAATGACCCTTTCGATTTTTCTTTGTTTCACTTTTAGGATCCAAAGAATGAATCCTTCTAGAAATGATCCACATGTTCTTCAATGATCTCCATGAAACACCACTCGATCTACTAGTGATAGAACAGTGAATCAAATGTCTTATGTTGTTCATTCTAGAAAGATCTGTCTCTAGACTTGATAAATCTTCTCTTGAATTTATCATTCTCAATAGGGAGATAAGATTAGTCGATTGAGAAATCATTGTGTGCAATAATTATCTATTATCAATTTTAGATACAATACACAATAGATATAATCTTATATTTATAGAGTTAGGGTATAGGGTAAAATATTATTTAATTTCATTCGAACAATAAAATGATATTTAAAACGTTTAATAAACCCCCTTCTACATAATAACAACAACATTATTTTTTGGTGTTCTAACTTGAGAAGATTTATAACAAATATTTTCTCACCTTTAAATAATTAATTTATCACCGGACTTGGTTTTGGTTCATTTTAACTCCTCTGTATTTATTGAATAGCATATTAAATATTTTATTTATAACTAACTAATTCATTAACATATGGGTGAATACAAATTTTTTATATATTCAATAAAATTAGAAAAATATATCATTTCACTTTTTGGTGAGTAAATATTTATCTAATTTATGTGATCAATATATCTTGAATGAAATTATTCCGGAATAATAAGTATAATATTTATTCTATTAATTAAATTCAAATAGAATTTAATTAAGTTAAAAGGAAACACTTTGTATGATACCCTCTAGGATTTATTCTCATTTTCATTAGGATATCATGCCTAAAGTATAAGATTACTATCTAGAAACGGGTCAAGGAACCCAAGAAATGAACATAATTTCCTGACAACAACATCCATATATGAACAATCACTATTTAATATAATTCAATTCTAACAACATCGCGTAAATCAGTTTTCACGACATTTCCATTGACCTATTTTCTAGTTATGTATTTCGTTGTCTATATTAAATAAACAAATCATTACACACTCTCCATGGAATTCAGGCGAATGATATAATCCAATAATATGGTCCGAGATATAAACTAGCATTATGATGGAAGGAAAAAATCATTCCTCAACTTATACATTAATGGCATGTCAATTGTGACACACCCATAGTACCTTACTTACTTCTAGCATATAGTATGATGGTTTTTGTCATTAAATATAATTTTATGAGTGATGAAATATATTAATGATAACCTTAAAGTCTAATTAACATTACACATGATCACAAATAGGAATATCTGATGACACCCTAACATGTAGAAATCATACTGGTGGGTCTGTTATCAGAATCTTCCATCTTAGAGATTAAAAAGTGTGAACTTCATGAGAAGAATCTTTATCCTCTTATGAGTACACACTTGATGGTCTAAATATTACATATCATATCATAGTGTCTTATCCAACCATATAACTATATTAATTATATTTTCATAACACTTTATGGTATTAATCATAGTGGGGAACTACTATGACCATATAACTAGGAAAAATACTCTAGGACATTATTATATAATATCTGTGATGAATAATGAATAATATGTAATAATTTGTCTAATTAATATTCAATACATATAATATACATGTAATCAAGGTATATTTAGTTGGTACTAGGATACCAAATATAAGAAACATTAACTTGTACTAAATCCAATAGCTTAAGGCTTTTAGTCCACTAGACCTCACATGATAATCATGTTTTGTTGGGTCAAGGATTCCTTCAGGGAGTCCACTATGTTTTTATCCATGGAAATAATACTTAGAGGAACCTCACCTATATTTGAAAACTACCTCAAGAGATGATACATATAGATTATATGCTTCATCCAATAATGTTACATTGGCTCTTTTAAGAGAGACAATGTTGTAGTTTTATAACAACAGAGTGTGATATGATCACTATTCTAGGTACCATGTCAATATCTTGGAATAATTTTCACATCCAAACTACTTCTTGAGATTTCATATAAGTGTAAATATAATTAGACTCCATTTTAAAATATGTTACCACAACCTGCATTGAGTGCTTTTATCTCAAAACACCACCATTAAAATTGAAGATGTACCCCATTTTTGACATCATGTCATCTTGACCATTTTAGAAACTAGCATCTGCATAAACTATAATTAATATTTACTCATACAGTCTATAGACTGAGATCATATTCTTATAATGATTCATATATTTAAAGATTGTCTTTAATTCCAACAACTAGAATTCATATGGATCAACTTGATATTTTCCAAACACATTCAATGCATATGAACAATCCAGACTAGTACATAACATATCATATATGAATGACCCAATAACTGATGTGTATGAAATCCATTCCATTCAATTTATTTTCTCATCTATTTGAGGAAATATTTTCTTGGAAAGATGAATTCTATGTGACACTAGAAAAAATCTAATATTGGTATGTTCAATAACTAATATATTCATTATCTTATCAATGAATGTACTTTGAATTATTCTGAAAAACCACTTGGATCCATCACGATGAATCTTAGTCCAAATAATATATACTAACTCTCCCAAATTTAACATAGAGAATAATTTTTTCCATCCAATCATCAAAAAATTGTAATAATAGTCTTTCATTTTCTATTAGTAATATATCATCAATATATAATATTAATAAAATAACCACACTTCCAATAAACCATTTATAGACACATGTATCACATTCATTATTTATGAATCCAAATTCGGTCGCAGCCTCATAAAAAATGTTCCTTGACCAGGATGCTTGATTAAATCCATAAATAATCTTTACAAATTGAATACCTTGTAGGAATATTTTGGGGCCACAAGCCCTTAAGGTTGTGTCATATATACATCTTCCTAAAGGATCCCATTAAGGAATTATATTTTGAAATCTATTTGAAAAATCACATAGTCATAGAAGGATATAATGTAAAGTATAATTTTGATGGATTTTAGAACTGTAATTGGTTTAAATGTTTCTTCGTATTCAATGTCTTGATGTTGTTTAAATCTTTTTTCAACTTATACTACCTTATTCGTACAGACTTTTCCTTCCATGTCTAGATTCTTCATGAATAGCTATTTGAAACCAATAGTCTTTACATCTAATAGAGGTTCTAAAAAAACCATGACTTGGTTATTCTATATTTAATCCACTTTAAAATTCTTGGATTCTTGACACATGTAAACATTTTTCCCACATACTACTTCATTTTATATTAGATTATCATTAGTATTAACTTATAATGAGTCACCATCATTGGTGTCTAGAAAACCATAATATTCTAGTTCTCTAACCACTCATCTAATCCTACATAGTACTTTTGTTTCTGAAACAATATCTTTTTCCATGGGGCATTGTAGAATATATTACTATAAAAAGTCTTGTGTTTTTTGAACATCCACTTCATCAAATTCTACCTCACTTCTGGTATCTCGTTTAAGGATGTTTTCCCTCTCAAGGAATATGGGATATTTTTTCACTAAATTTTTTTTTCAATGATTTTATAGGTAACATCTCATTGTTTTTTAGTGTATCCTATAGTAGTACAATTTGAGACTAAGGGTGATTTTTTTACCTAAATTGGCCTAAACAAATTCTTCAAATCCCTAAAAATTTAAATTCAATAACATGATTTTATTTCCACACGAAAATCCATATGTAATATCATTTATTGATTTATCATTTACCTTTTTAGTATATATTCTACATTTTATAATGTGTATCCCCAAAAGGATAAGGGAAGACTCGCATGAATCATTATTGATGTCACCATATCCAATAAGTCATTGTTCAACCATTCTATAATATTATTCCACTTATGTGTGGAAGGAGGTGTCAGTTGGGATATGATCTGAAACACTTGAAAGTAATCAGTAAAGGATTGATAAAGATTTTATACACCACATTCTAAGGAAAATTTCTTAATCTTATTACCAAGATGATTCTCAACTTAAATGTTGTGTTCCATGAATTTAGAAAAAGAATCTATCTTGTACCTCATTAAGTAGATATATCCGTATTTGGTAAAATCATTAGTAAATGTTATGAATTATGAGTATTCTCCCCTTGCTTAAATAGGTAACAGTCCACAAACACTATTATGAACTAATTCATGATTCTCTATAGTAATTTCACCTTTCCACTAAATTCGAATATGGACATTTTACCTTATAAACATGCATGACATTCAACAAGTGGTTTTAGTTCAAAAGAATCTAAATATATGTCTTTATATAATTTAATCATGCACTTTTCATTTATATGACCTAACCAGTGATTCTATATTTGGGTTTATTATGAGTCATGTGAAATATCTTCGTTATTTATTTCCATTACTTAGTTCATGTAATCCAACACATAATTCCAATAAATAAAATATACCTCTCCAAGAAAATTCTATATTTATAAAATAATAAACATTTAGTCCCAAATTCGAAAATAAATCTACCAGTATTTAGTATATATATGGAAGTAATGTTTTTTGTAATATATGAAACAAAATAACAACATTTCAATACCAAGATCATTCAATTCGGAAACATGATGTTGTAGTCCCTGATAGATAAAAAACATGTTTATCTCTATTGGAAACTAATAGATCTAACTTCTCTTGTTCAATATTTCATAATTAACATGGATATTATATTTTAATACATATGTGAGCATCAAAAGATGTATCTAATACCCAATTTTTATAAATATATAAATTTCACTTGATAATAGATTCACCCGAAGTATCCCTTTTCTTCTTTGATTGGGTTCATTTTTTTCTAGTGTCCCTTTTTTTCGCATGGAAAATAGATAGAATCATGTTCTCTTTAGTTCCATTGATCTTCCTCTTTATGGAAGTTCATGGAGAAGCTTTGGTCTTAAATCCATTTTCTTTATTTTTCCATTTTTTCACCTTAAGAGATGAACGCTTTTCAAACTTTATTTTCTTTTTCTACATAGAAAGGAATAGTATGAAGATCTAGCAGATACTTCTTAATTTTTATCATATTAAAATTAATAACAAATTTGGTGAAGTTCTGAGGGATTTTTTCTAGAATGAGATCAATGACCAATTCTTCGGGGAGTTTAAAATATAAAACCTCTATGTACTCAATGTCTTTAATGACATTAACTATGTGAGTTCCCGGTAGGTAACACCCTCTAGGATTTCTCTAAAAGAGAACCTTGGAAATATTAAACCCTTCTAGTATAATTCTATTATAGTAAAGACCATGGATTTTATTAAGAAAACCATATGCATCCATATTTTTGGTTTACTTCATGAGTTCACTAGACATAGATGAAATCATCAAACATTGAACATTGACAACATTTTTAATATGTTTCTCATTAGACTAGGAACTCTTCATCACTCACCTTCTTAGTAGGTGGACCAGGAAATGATTATTCTAGAACGTATGATTTTTATTCTGGGTGTATCAATACCCGAAATCTTCTATACCATTCTTGGATTATACTCTTATTTAGGAGGTTTATTTTTCCAATATTGATCATAGGGATAATGCGGATGATGAAATTTATATTTTAGTCTATATTTAAATGAGTATATTATTATTAATTTTCTTGATTTCAAATTGTGAGAGATATGTTAAATTAATTTATTTTATTAAATTTACTACTATTTTAACAGGTGATAATTACGCTCACTATTGAACTCATAATTTATATTTGCTCACAAATTCTTGTGTATAGGATCCATATTACTCTATAAATAACCCTATTAAGGGTTGGTCAAGCTACTTGAAGGTTTTTTGGTAGGCAACTCTTTTCCAACTGTGGTCTTTTTTCTCCTTGATCTTTTAAGTGGATTACCATATCTTGGAATCATGAATTGAATTTGTTATAACACATGCCTCCAAAGTACACCATGTCTAGAAAGAGATTCTTCACATGATGTAAAATGTTTAGTTCAATGAAAACCCTTTATAAAAACCCCCCTTATCAAATATTGAGTCCCAAAAAGAGTTTTCTAAACACTTTGTTCTATTTAGTTTCATTCCGAGTCAAGTAATGGAAGAAAGGGTCAGAAATAATATTTAATACATGGAATATTAATTTATTATACATAAATTTTATCTTTTTTTATTCTTTACATTTATTGTTAATATTTAGTGGATGTTATATAATTAATTAACAATGTTAGGTAAAACATTTATGCATAATTCATTTATTTTATTTCTATATTTTCATGTTAAATAATTTATTTACGTTATTACTACCTTGAATCCAAAAAATAAATAATTTTATATATAGAAATAAATAAATTATTAAATTAACCAATCATTAGTTTTATCTAATAGTTTATTTAATATGAAGACATTAAATCAACTCTTGACATTTGGGAAATAACTCTTATTGTAAGCCTTTGCATGAGTTATAGCATTCCACCAATCCACCTATGTATCACTTGAGTCGGACTCATAATGGCTGTATCTTGAACTTCGTCCTTGAAAATTGGGAAACTCTATTAATTACCTATATTTATAACTCACATGGATGTTAGGAGATTAAAATTATTATTTAAAAGGGGATTACATAAATATTCCTAGAAGTGCATGTCATACATAATAACATAGAGAGGGATTAATCACATGGAATCAATTAATTTAATATTAAATAATTGAAACTAGTCAATAATTTAAATCAAAACATAAAACACATACATAGGTCTTGGTCAAGATCATGAATGGTCATATATGCAAGGAGTATATAAAATTAACTTTTTAGAATGCATTTCATTATTTTTTATTTATTATAAATATAAATGTGATTGAATGAATAAATTAATTTAATGAATTTATTAATAACTTTTCATCTTAATGATTATCCATATTTCATTGGAGATACACATCATTTATGAAATTCAAGGAAAATAAAAAGTATAACCAATAATGACATATTTATTACATGAAATTAATTTTGAATTTAGAATTTTATAAAACCATTATTAAATTTTCAAACACAAATGGTGTGATAGTCAATAAAATATTGTTTTAGTGCTGATTTTTTAAATTATATGTTTATTTTAATTCTTTCCATTAATGAGGGGTTACATGTCATTTAAATATAGCTACATGCAGTGTATCTCAATTATCACGTATCCATGTCACATACCTGGGACTACACCGTATACCTTGGCCAAACTACACGATCTATAATGACTAGCTACTCACCATGTGTTTTGTTTTCCACGTGTCTAGGATATACTCTTGGGTATTCAACATGTATCTCGATGGACTACACAGTGTGTACATGCCTGCTACATGTAATTTATCTCTACAATCCATGTGTCTGTTTTTCATGTTGAGTCATTCATCTTGTTTTTCACATTTAGTAATTTATTAAATACATGTTGTTAAAACCACATAAATTTTTCATATATCATAAATTATTTAGTTTTTCAACCTTATGTGGTTTTAACCATGTGTAAGGAAAACATAGATTGTACGATTTACACTGTTAACCAGTGTTGATGACACTGTGCACACACCAATACACGTCATGTAATAAAAAAACTTGTGTGCCTTTTTGTCTGATCGACATGTGTAATACACCATGTTTAATTTATTCATTGGGCATTTTATATTCCTCAACAAATCAAGATGTAGTTGAATAGGGTAAATAACATATACTTCTGAGTACAAGTTGTGTAACACTTTCTTACCATCCCAAAATTGGCAATTTCCTAATAGAATCTCCCTCCATTCTCTATCTATTATTAAACCATTTAAAAAAATAAAACACATGAATTATTATGATTAATATGTTGAATCATGGTAATGAAAATCATATTTAAAGAACAAATATAAATAAATAAAAATCGTCACAACCATCACACATAGATCCATAATCGAATAAATAATTATAAGCTTAAACATGATCCCCCAGACACCACTTATTGATTCCAAGAACAATATAAGCATGAAATGGTGGTCGATATATTAAAATTTATTTTAATAATCATTTCACCGAACTAAGAGTGATGATATTAACTTTAAAATATAAAATTAATTTATTTAATATCAGAATAAATAAATACCTGGGCTTAGAAACATTATTCATTAATGAATGATGATCATCTGAAAATACCATTTTATATTTCCTTCACTGTACTATGAGAAAAAATGGATATAATCCCTCTATATGTGAACCATACATGCTCCAATGATCACTGAGAAATGACACTTTATATCTGCATGCTAGTACAGGAAATCAAATGTCTGGTGTTGTTCGTTCTTGATCACTGATTCTTTGGCCTTGATGAATTCTCTCTTGTGTTTCTTGTTATTGAGAGGGATAAAGAATAATAAGTTGAGAGAGAATTATTTGTATACCAAATTTATCTATTATCAATTTTGGATGCAATAAACAACATTCATAATTGTCTATTTATAGAGTTTGGTTTTAGGTAAAAATATTATTGAATTTCTTATTGTCCATCAAATAACCTTTAAAACCATTAATAAACCTCATACCACTGGATAATCATAATAATATTTTGTAGTACACCAACTTTCACCAACTGATAAATATTATTTACCATCTTGTAAATAATTATTTTATTACCAAACCCTATCTTGGTCTATTCAAACTCCACAATATTTATTGAATACCTGAATAAATATTTTACTCATAAATAAATATTTCATTAATATACTTATAAATAAATATTTACAAAATATTCAATAAAATAAAAATGTATAATTTTAATCACATGTTTTTGAATAAATATTTATTTAATTTAAGTGATCAATAAAAATTGAATAAAATTATTCCTCAGTCGTGAGAATAATAATTATTCCATTTGTTAAATTCAAATAGAATTTAATCAAGATCAACAGAAACACTTATTATGTGACACACGTGTAATATTTCTCGATGGTATTAGGTGGGCTTGCGTAAAGTCTAATATTTCTCTCTAGAATCATGTCAATGCACCCAAGAGAATGAAATTAATGGCACAATGATGAAAACCAGATATGAATGATCCATTTGTAATATAATCTCATTATCATAATATCTCATCATGAATGTTGCATAATAGGGTCATCTACCTATTCTTGATAGATCTTTATTTGACTATATGAAATAAACATGTTTTTACACCATGGACATTGAATTTAAGAAAAAATTATATTCTAATAAAAGCGTTTAGATATAAACTCTCATAAAGATAGAAGAGAAAAATCCTTCCTCAACTTATCCATTAATGACATTTCAATCATGACTCACCCAATGTACCATAAATCTTTTCTAACATACATTGTGACAGTTTTAATCAGAAAATATAAGTTTGGGAGTCATGGCATGTATTAATGATAATCTCAAAGTATACGTAAGAGTACACACACACATATATAGTAATATATGATGAAAATAAAAATGTTTTATTTCTATTGGACGGTGTTCTCATAGTCTCTAATATTAGAGATTACCAAGTCAAAACTACATGTGAATAATCCCAATCTGATTATGATTACTCACACATGACAGTCTAAATACTTTGTTCCCCATCATAGTAGGTTATCCAACCACATAATTTTATTAAGAATATCATCAAAGCACATCAAGGCTCTCATCAAAGTGTGGAACTTATATGACCATATCAATGTAAAAAATAGTCTAGGACACTGAAACTAACATGGAGGCCATTATAGATATCCCCATATTACGTTGACATGTCTTTTGAGGCAAAAAAATGTTTTCCAAAACCTATGAATTTTTAACCTATTGTTTTTAACTATCACGAGGATAGATATTAAAAATAGAGGTATTTTTTTCCAAACCCAATGGGGTTAAACATAGTAGTTTTATACTGTCTTGATGATATATTATGATGGTAAATGGATCATGTGATTGAGAATAATGATGCCCAAAAATTGAGTATTTACTTCATTGAGAATTTAATTATTTTTATTATTATCCATGATATTATCTTTGGATTAATATTATTCTTATTTTATTGATAAAATGAGATGTGTTTTCAGTTATTTACATAACTATGTTGACTATTACTTATCTTACCATTATAGTTATGTAATCTAAATTGTATATTTGTTTAGATATTTACCTATCCATATTAATTATGATTTTTGATTCACGATAGGTTAGGCTGCACCTAAATCTAACTAAGAATTTGATTGCACCCTTATTTTTTTTTCTTTCTAAAGAATCCATGAAATGTACTATTTTTTATATGAAAGGATATTCTATAAGGAATAGTTTTATTATTGAAATTTTTTTTAATTATCATTTTTATGTGTAATGTTATACTAATGTGTGTATCTAGTGTACCAACACTACTAAACTATTTGGTCCTTTGTGATGTTATTACCTGTGTCTCATTTCAATATAATAAATTATACACCATCTCTATGCTACTAGAGTCAGGGTCACTATAGTTAATCACATGACCTCTATGTCAGAGCATTCTAAATTTAGTTAGAAAATAAACACATTGTTCCTTGTCTCTTCAACTACCTTTTTCAATCAATCGACATGTTAGTTTTTCATCATATATTATATATAAATTATTCATTGAATACTATATTATGTGTATTCCACGATTGACCAACATAATCATAATATAAGACTTTAGAAATGGAATTACTTGTAATATTTTAATTTTTTCCCTTACTAAAGTTTTATAAATTTCTATAAGAAATGTGGAATTTAATTTAATTCTTGAGTTAGGTTTAACTACATGCTAAATCTAATCCATAGATTAGTTCTATTCGTTGAATTAAATTATAATTTTTTATATTTTTAAACATATATTTATAAATAGTGAAACAACACTTATTATTTTAATGGTAATGGATATTTTATAGTCATTTTTATGATTTTTTCATATGTATAGATATGCTCTAATAAAAAGTGGTGATAATGTTACTTCCTTCAAGATTTCATAGCTTGGGCCACCCTGATATTGATGTAATAATCAAAGATACTATTTTTTATACTCTAACATTTATTTTCACTAGAAATATATTTATTTATTGATTATAAATATTTTAATTGATTTTTTTGTTTAATTTATTTGAATTCACAATGTTATGGAGTTACGGTTCAAGATACACTATTGGAACTTGTCTAGTACCAACATGGAGGAATTTTTGTGAAAAAACTATAACTATTTTATTTTGTGATTCACATGGTTGGTGAATGGTTTTTGACATTTCTAATCCAAACCATGCAACTCTACCTGGTGTGACTACTAAGGGGAATATGGTTGGAATATTTTTTTAAACTATTTGTTCAACTTATGTAAAACACCTAGTTCTTTAAAAAAATTAAATTCAATAAAATGCTTTTTAAATTAAAAAACCAAGGGGGTCCATTATCCCCATACTCATGTGTTTTATTTATAGGGTTCCAAAACCTAACCCTTTAGGGATCACCTAGCTAGTAGAGAGCAAAGACGAAGATTCCACAAGTCCACCTCTATATGCAATAGGATTCAAACAAGCACTGAAAGGAATAAATAATTTTGGAGGCCTTTTCAAAATATATATATATGTATAAACCAAATCGGCTCCATTCATAAATGAATAGAAATAAATATAAAAAAACAACATATATGGTAACAAAGATGTATATAAAAACCTATAGGGATTAAGATAGTACAATAACACAATCTAAAAGGAAATGGTAACAAACTCGCCCAATAAGAAAGATGTATCAACCATAAAATTACTAGAAATGTAAATTCTATGAGATCCTAGCTCCTAATATTCAATATCTTACCACCATTTGCGGTAAATACTAACATGGAATCCCTATTATCTTCTATAATTTCCACCAATATGTACATCATCTACATAAGACACACTAGGTCTATATAAATCCCAATCATGGGTGAGTATATAGATACCAAGTAGGATTCCTTAAAATCTGAAAATATAGCATTAAGAAAAATGATAGAAGTAAAAAACTCAACCATAGGTGGAGTGAATGAAAACAAATAAACTTGGATATATTCTTATAAAAGAAACCTAGATGAGAGAGACACCAACCCTAATCCAACAAGAGGGTTTAACTCAGATTTTAGATAACTCGTTCCCTGACTCTGTATGAGGGTGCCACTCCGTAGATAGAGGACTGATGCCCTAAAATTGTAGGTGGGTTTTACTCAGTAGATATATATTACCATTCTTTATATTCACAGGTGGTTTCCATTAATTATATACAAAAACCATTTCATATCTCCATAGGAGAGTTCCACTCAGTATATAGAGGACCCATGCTATGACTCCGCATGAGGCATCCAATTTGATGATCCTATATGATCACTACCATTGTCAAGTGATGCATAAAGAATCATCACTCTAGGATCATATCACACCATATATCAAAATCCACTATGGATCCCATTATCAAATTATACATGAAAAAAACTCAGGATATACTACTCTGAGACCAAAATCCTTGTCAAAACGAAAGAGTTACGAGAGGTAGATGTTTTCTTTAATAAGGTACGTAGTGTGTATGGGGTCCACCCAGTGTCTATACCAACTCCTCTACCTAAATATGTTCTCTCTAGAACACAAATTTATAGCCATTTAGTTCCAAAAAACATGTACGAATACTTCATGACAAGTCTCAATTACTCGGGGTAGATCCATGTTCTCCAAGCAGTGTTTGTGTACCCTGGTCATATCCATGTACCCATGCTATGTGCCAATACATGATATTTTCCTAATTGTGTCCACATTCATGTACTCTTGGATTACACACCAAGAATTAAACCTTTAATCCAACAACATTTTGGTTTCCCACATGGAATGTGTTATTTATCTCACCTAGAAACCCTAGATGGCATAGCTAGGTCACTACACACCATGTGTTCATCCCAGTACACACCATGTAGTTAGAATTTTCACAGAACATAAGATATAATCAACCATAACATACCTCTTTCACATTGAATCACACATGATGATCTCATAAAATAAAAGGGGAAAGCATTTGTTCATCTATTATGACTATTCGGTGGCTGGAAATTGGGTTTTGTTCTGTAACAACCCAAACATTTATAAATGAAATTCCCCTTATGATTTTAATTAAATGTATTATTATTTATTATGGTTATAGAAAACCCATGCACTTATTTGGTTTTATTACATCCAAACTTTTTTAGAATACCATTAGGAACCATTACTGATGATAATATAGATGTTGAATAGTGATCACATGATTAGTATAAATGTAGTGTTTTAACAAATAAAATTGACTCAGACAATGGAAGTGATGGCTGCAACTAGTAAGAGCATACCCTATGATTCCCATTTATGGAAACATCCAAGGGAGATATAATGACATGGATTTTACCTTCACCATGTCTAAGTTGACATCTAATAATATAAGCTTGAGTGAAACTGTTTGTGGGTGAACTTCAAGCTCATCATGATTTTGACTCAAACCATTCATGTCGAACCACGACATGAAATTCTCACCACCAAGAAACATACCTTTAGGGAATATTATGGTGTATTAATGGGATATCTATCAACAACCTAACAATATGAATATGTATATTTCATAGAAAAATGAAAATATTTTCTCCATATTATTGTTACTTTATAAATGATATTGATTTTTATATAATAAAATTAAAATAATATTTTCAGGTAATATTCAAATTCAATTAAATAATTTTTTGTGTATTTTTAAAATAAATAACATTTTAATATTGTTATTATTATGTATTTTTTATTAATTATAAATGGTCATAAAAATTTTAGGAATTAAAATGTAATTTTTTTAAGGGTTCAAAAATTATTATTGAAAAAAACCCAACATTTCTCAATAAACATTGATTTGTATTTTAAAAGTGAAAATACACATATTTTGAAAATTATTTTGATATAATTAATATTATTTTTGGAATCATAAAATTGAAATTATCCTATTTTTAATCATTCATACTTTTTTGAGACAATCTATTTTTTTAGGAGAAATTAAATACTTTATAATTATACGATCTGTATTCCAATATCATAATGAATAAAAAGTGATGTAATAAATACTATAAAGGATATCAAGGACCAAATATATATTTTACCAGGAAAATAATTTTATTTTTGAATTATTTGTATAAATCCATTATGAAACCTCCAAAACCATTAATCTATTTTAATGCTTTAAAATTTTTTCTTTAAGAGTCTGACCAACTTCCACATCAGCAAGGGTATTATTTTATTATATTCAACCCCTGAAATTATAAATTAATTAAATCCACACCGTTTTGGTTGAAAACAAGGTAAAGTCCCAATGGAAGGGATGTGGTTTTGGTTATTTTATTATATAGAGTCTAAAACCTATGTTTCTGACGTGATAATGAATTCCAAAATCAGTTCTTATATAAACCCATCCAATATCCCACTTCATTTCAAAAAAAAAATCCTTGGATCACATCCTTACTCTAACATCATCTCTCTAGAGTTCTCCAAAGGTTTCCTCGAGCTCTTAATATGCTCCTCCCATGCATTTTGAGTCACACTCTCATTGTAAGGGATCTTTTACTTCTCCCATTTATTATAGTTTATTCAATATATCATTCTTTATATTTTCATTTTCTATTATTGGGATTTGTTTTTAAATATCCCTATTACTATCCATTTTCTTTTCAAATGAAAATAGATACCTTTATCTCTCATCAAACAATTTTATTAATTTTTATGCGGCGTTATTATTCTGGAAAAATTCCACTGGGATTTTCCATACCAAACAATTGTGTAGTGAATACCTGTGCCCATTTCCTATCAATGTTATTCACCTTTATGAACATATACTTATTGATTAGGGAATTAAATTTTTTTATTCCACATTCCATGATTAAGAAATAAAATTTCATGATAAATTATTCCATGTTTTTTGATCTATGTGACACACTCAAGCATGAGAATGAAATAAATGTGATAGGTGTACCTCGAATTATATCGCGATCCAATGCATTGGTTAATGTTTGGTCCCATGAGGAGTCATGTTGGAAAATGGAGTAAACCAGATTCTATTGTGGTAATTTCTCTATAATTGTTTCCTAGAATTTTTCTATAAGGACCTGGAATATTCTATTTAATATTTTTTAAATTATTTGGCATTTTTCCAAGTCTGTGGATATTTACGGCACGTGATTCTGAGCCCCAATGTGCCCGAAATGAATTTTTGACCTTTTTTAAGGTACATTTAGTAAACATGCAGGTGGAATTTTCTATCATTATAACTGATGCTCAGATTAAAAATCGGAGGGAAACATTGAATCTGGAATGTAGGTATTTTCCTAAAAATGACTAAACTTTAGCCGGTGAGGGCCAAGAGAAAAATTTATGTTTGGGACTTTTCTAGAAAAATACTAAAAAAATTTAAAAAAATTATTTAATTCTTTTCTCTCCATTGCATGGAATATGATGATGTTGTGGTGCAGTGAAAATGCAGAAACATGAAACTTTAATGAAACACATGGATAACCCATATTCTGCAATGTAACTGTGAGTTTAATTGTGGAAAATTGCGTAACGAAGAGACATCACATAATTATGGAAACACTGCAGTGTGGTTCTACAAATAGTTTGACGTGTCATGAAAAATAAGGAGGAAGGATTTGGAGGATTATCGGGTGAATCTCTAATGCACTTACACCCCAGCGAAGAATGTAGAATGAAAAAGAACGCCTTTCGAAGGTCAGAACAGGGAACTGTCATCGACACTGTAAACCCTAAAAGATGAACATGTGAAAACGATCATCATAAAAGGTATGGTTTTTATGTGATTTGATGTTCTCTATATTTTTTTGTTGAAAAAATTAATAAACATGGACCAACAGACTAATGGGTTGATCTGTGTCTCATCTAATCATGTGGATGGTTGTTGCATGATCTTAAACTCGAGGGTTTTTTTTTCATTTTGTTATTATTAATTTTTCCTCATGTTTAAAATGATAATGCGGAGGGAACGCGCCGAAAAAAAAAGAGGCCCAGACCCTCTGTTAAACGTTTCCTAGGTGAGTTCTTCATGGTAGAGTAATGAAAGTGGTGACAAGATGGTTTAGGGTCATGAATCAATGCTGAAATTTTGGTGGCCCGCAGAAACAACTACCGAGGTGCCATGCCGGTGGCGACCAGTTGTGGCTGGAGGAGACCCACGACAACTGGTCATGGGTGGTGATAGGCAGCCCACCACCGTGTTCTGTGGTGGATAGAGGAAGATGGACCGAGTCGTCCATGTGGGAGAAGGGTGGCGCCTGCTGGCAGTAGTGGCGGCAGTAGCCGAGGCTTGCGAGCCGCGGTAGGAGGGGCTGATGCGGACCTCATTCCCTATTAGACGATAAGGCCCTTCATCTACAGGGATAGCTAGGAAAAGAGGTATAACTTCAGGCGTATGCTGGATGGACGTGGGCCAGACATGGGTCAGCCAAATGGGCCAAACCCACAACCCTGTAGGACAGTGCGGGTGGGTCGAGCTCCACTCGGCGGGTCAGGCCAACTGCGTCCCAAGCCCCCGAACAAGCTGGGCCGACCTTGATGGGCTGGACCCTATGAACTAGGCCAATCCATAATGATTCAGACCCAGGTAGGGTCAGCTAGACCCTAGAACTCATTGTGTCAGGCCGACATAACTGAGTCGGACCAGGCTGAGACCTAATCGGCCCCCGAATAAATAACACACATAACTGATGAAATGGGTGTCTATTTGACACATCGTTAGAGGTTTTGGGATCCCATTTGGGAAGTGGTCCCTTTTTCATATTCTGGATGGCCCGACCGAGCTAAGTTGGACTGAGGTGTGATCACCCCCATTTCAGAAGAAGGTGTGCATCTAACAGACAGAGCATCCGATCGATGTGATGCCTATGGCATAAGGAACCTTGTGACAAGGCTATCCTTTGGAGATACTCAATGTTAGTTTTGAAAAAGTTTTATGTTCCACTTAGGTTGGATCTGTCTTGAATCCAACCAGGCTCTTTTTAAAAAAGTTATCATATCTCACAGACTAGACGTCTGATCGACATGCCATCTATTACGTTGGGACCCCTATAGCAGGGTAGTCCCTTGGGTATAATGTTTGTGGGACATTTGTTTGGTTGAAATATAAACAATGGATTGAGGAACAGAGTCTTTCATAGATCAGGCATGCTTCCTATAGGAATATAGTGGCTAGATTTAACATGAAGAATAAGAGCGATCGGTACGGGTCAACATCAGAATATCCAGGGTGGGATGATCTAGTGTAATGAGTAATCATCCATACTTCAAAACCAGCAACCAATACGAGTCAACACCAGTTACCTATACAGTTTATCACCAACAACCAAAAAGGGTCTGCACTAGCGACCAATATAGTTCTACACCAGCTACCTATATAGGTAATCACCTGCGACCAATACATGTCAACATCTAGCGACCTATACGGGTCATCATCTAGTAACCAATATGGGTTAGCATACAGTGACCTATACAGATCATCAATAGAGTTACTATGGATAGGATGATATGGCTTTATGACTAGTCATTCATATCCCCGTAACCTTGAAGTGATACAGTTAGAGTGATCTATCTCTTTGGATTTGTGCTTCATGATTTAAATCATTCATGTGATATCAAATTTTTGGTATTTAACAAGATGTCTTCCTTTCTGGATTACTGAGAGACCATCATGGTTCTCGAGGTCCCCTACTGGGTATTGTTATACTCCCCACTACATGGGCTCCACCCGTATGTGTGTGTCTGGTATAGACTACTGACGCTCTAAGGAAGACTTGGGAGGATTGGGACTTGGTGGATATTGGTGTGACATGAGAAGTCAATATCCTCTTCTTCTTCATCAAACTTATTGATAATACCCTCTATACAGGGCTCCAAGGTAGATGCAATATCTTTTTTTTACTTTCTTATTAATTTATAGGGCTTGTATTCTGGCCCGCAGTTTTTAGTTTAAAGTTGTACTTGTTTTTGTACTTCACTCTCATGGATATACCTTACTTTTGTTGGTTTTTTTCTTTAGTTTCTATTTTAGAGTGTGTGCATATATCCAAGGAAATTCCATACATGTTTGGGAAAATCCTTCAGGTGATAGTCGCCAACCCCTAGCATATGGAAGGTGGGTTTGGGGTAGTAAAGTCTGGGCCCTGTGGGATGGGTCGTGACAAAGTGGTATCAGTGGGTTGTCGGTTCTACCAGAAGAACTATGAGTATACTTTAAATGAGTCAATGGTGTAATGTGTATAGAGTTTGGTTTTCCGTTCATATAGTCTAGTGCTGGCGCAGCGACCGACATATCCGTACACTAGGACCCTCAATTCTATTTTCTGACTCAGTACATGAAAACACATGTTGATAGTGTTTTGAAAAGTTTTCCTGATATTTCTTACAACAGCTCACCAGGTATAACTTATTGACCCTAGATCATCTGTTTCTTACATGCTGAGTCCACAAAGACAGCTAGCCAGGATTCCAGTTAGAGATTGTGATAGTGGGCCACCGAGCGATGAGGTGTCGGTATAAAGACCACTCATAGTGATGGAACCTTCAGGTGGTGTACCACAGCACCACAAACCATAAGAAACATATGCTACTAGTTGACCATGAAATCCAGGTGAGCATGTTGCATGAGTTCTAGAGATAGTGGCCTCTAATATTTAGAGTTGATACATATAACAACCCACACTTTACATACATTGTTAATACTTCAAAATTGAAGCACACTTATTACAACATATGACAAAACCACAAAGGACCGTATAGGTATAGTGTCTTTAGAAACTGGGAAACATAAACAACTGGTTCATAAATCTTCTACAGTGTCTCCCATTTATTTCATCATATCTAGGGTCCCTTTTAGCATATTCTACTTAATATCCATCTTCCTGACCTGGGGAAAAGAAAACATAAAAGGGTGAGCTCAAATGCTCAGCAAGGGAAAATAAAGGAAATAAAAATCATATCATATCTTTATGAAAATCAAAACCTGCAAAAGAGATCATAATATCTTAACATGGAATAAATCATAGAAGTGAAAATGAGATCCCCAAAATCATAACATAAAACTTGAAACTTTGTGGCATGCACACATAATCATGGAGATCATTTCTTGTTAGTCATGACTCATTGCCAAGACTATCTTAGTGGACAAAGTCCCTTTCTGAACCGAGTTCACTCCTCGTTTCAGTCCTGTATCACTGAACCGAAATAACCTTCCGTTCCAGCCATGTCTATCTCATGAGATATAAAATCATTACCCAATGCATTGGAGGGAGATATAGGTCCCACCCATCTTATAATGAATCCTTTCTTATGTGTGCCACATAATCATAAAACATACATCATCGCATAACACATGTAACAAAAATGGGATTCTTGAAACATCATGACGTCATAAATCAATTCATATAAGATAAAGGAATTCATAAAAATAATTCCATCACAACATGATCAAATCAATTTAATAATAGGGATAAAAACAGAACCCTTTATTATCTTAGATGGAAAATAATTTTGATAAAACACTTGAACTCCATTCTTGAGGAAAATATCCTTTCTTCTTCAAAAACATTTTTCCTTTCATAACATGTCATACAACTTTAAAATAAAAGAAGTTGATTAAAAATAAACTTGAAAACTTGTAAAGGAAGCTTCTTTGAAGTAATGTTTTAAAAATCCATTCATGCCGTATAAGTTAAAAAAAACATTCTTCGTACTTTTGTCGGAAAAGTCAAAAAGTACCTCGTACGGAAAAACGACAAAAGATTCCTTTCATATTCTTTACTAAAGACTCACCTAAGGGTAAAATTCGATTTAAACTATTTCAAGTGGATGGAAACAATATTACATATTGAGGGAACATGGATGTGGATGATAAAATACACCCCAGTAAATACTTACGAATAAACAATCTCGGATAAAAATGAGATTGTGATATTTCCCTTACCTTAGGTCCGATTAGCTTTGTACGTGTCCGAAGCTCCTGTATAATGGTTTAAATAATGTTATTGACTTATTCCAGAATCATACATATTGATATGAGATCATATATGGTCATATTATTAGCTTCTTGTTAGTAATATTTCATTGTTACTTGTTACTCGGGTCTTTATAACTTTTTGTTCTTATGCGTGTTTTGTCGAATAAATTCTTATTCTTATATTTAGGTTATAGATAATTCATTTCCAGAATGGTATTAGTGTAGTATATACCATATTCATTCATTCAATTCATTTATACAATCATTATGAAATGAAGATCATGTAGAACGAGTCGCATCACATCGTGGAGACGGTATTCCGTACGTACGCACGAGTGATGATATCGTTCCTATGATCGTGGAATTGTATTGGAGTTTATATATATATTATTTCAGTATCAATATTACTTAATAATAATCATATATAGTTACTCATTACACCATTATACCCATCCTTGTAAGGTGATGGTGGAAAATAGACTACACCACGGCGTGGAGACGGTATTCCGTATGTACGCACGCGCGGTGATTTCATTTTTTCCGTAGGATGGATAGAAGGTGAATTAGGGTTGTTTCATATTTATAATAACATATCAGTATGTAAGTAATACTGATGTTATTACTTTATCATGAAACAACTAAAGAAGAAGAAGTTGAAGAAGAAAGAAATTGAAAAGATCGGTAATGGATATTACCTCTTCTTTGGAACGCCTTTTTGAATCCTCCACTTAAGGAACTAAGATTGGTCTTTGGAGAAGACCAGGACCTCTAGGATTATTCTAGGGAAGTGGAGAATGGAAAATGGCAGGGGTTGGCCGAGCTTGAGTGCTCAAATTGGTGTGAGGAGGAGGGGGAGGAGGTGCCCTTTTATAAGGGAGGAGAGGGGCACCTTAGGAATATCTCAAAATATTGTTTTATATTAAAGTTAAAATCGGTTTATAATGGTTCCAAAGGGTCTTATTTCGAAGCTAAAGTGGGGATGGGTCGAAATCTTATCAACCAATAGAATTTAGACAAGTTTAGGATATTATTTTAACCTTATCAATTAAATTTAACTCTAAGTTAAATAATTTAACTTTTACCATGTCTTTTTGTTTTCTTTCACTATATGGTTAATACACTTACTATAACATGCCAAACGAACCCCAAATTGTTTATTATTAATATATATATCCTTACCTAAGTCATTTGGCCGAACCTTAGATTTTTAGGAATAAAATAACAATTAATAATATAATATTTGATTTAAAAACTATTTTGTGTCAATTTTGACACTATTTGATATATGATTTGTTTGAAAGTCATAACAGAATTATATGTTCGAACCAAGTTGATTAAATCAATACTAATATATCATAGTAACCTAGAAAATTAGTGGAATTCATAAAAAGTCTCAAATTATATTTATTTTGGTGTTTATAACATCAATTATGTCAATATTTCATTAATAAGATAATTACTGCATCATCATTATGTCATAAATAAATTAAATTATTTAATGTCTCAAAATTACAAATAAAATATCATCATGTAGGAAATCTTTTTAGATTTCTAATGAATATTTACAATTGAATTTATCTTATGTATAACCCCATATTAAAAATGATTTACTTATTAAACTTTGATTTTAACTATTTTAACCCTTCTTTAAATAAATTAATAATAAATGTCCTAATCTAATCCAAGTGGGCCTAAATGGTCATATTTTATTCCTAAGTTTGTTTTTGGTCGAATTACACTTGTCCAATAGAATTAGGACATGTGTTAGGGTAATATTGATATCATATTTACCCTTAGTTACCCTATTTACTATTAACCGCGGTAAAATAGTAAAAAGTTACTATTCACCAAAAAATTATTTTCATCTCATTGAACCACATTTTAGTCCTTGATATTAACCGTGTCTCTCGGATTTTTGAAATTCCATTCACAGAAGCGGTAAAATTAAGTTTTATGCAAAATTCAATTTTTAACCTACCACTTAGTGGTTTCACTATTCATCAAAAATTGAAAGTTTTCAGAAAAATACCAAAATTTCACCCTAGGCTAATTTCGATATTCTGAGTCCGAAAATGAAGTCCATTTTGAAAAATAAAATTTATAAAATTTCAAAAAGTGGTTATTACTATTCATAACGACTAGTTTTAATAGCATATTGTTGTTTAGTGAAACTCGGTATTGCGTACGACGCAAGCTATCGAGGAAGGTTGCGATTGCGTGTAAAGCAAGCCAAGCAAGTGTTGTGTAGAAAAAGATTCCTTTGATGATTTATATAACATAAAAGTCTCGGGTGTTACAATACATACCCCCAGCTAGTAGAGGACTGACTTGAGGTAGTTTCGCAAGTATTTCTCTTAGTAGAGACACCCGCCAAGAAAATAGCGATCTTGGCCCTAGCCTTCTTTGGGGATCAACATAATGATAGTGGATCTCGTAGCTCCAGGTGAATGAGCATACGACCCTCACCTAGCTGGTATTTGAGAGCCTTATCATGGTGGAGTTCATGCCAGTGACCCTATGCTCTGTGCATATTTCATAGTGGATGCATCTGTAGAAGTGTATCCAGATTGTGGCATAGTACTTGGTGATATTTACTGACATCTCTCGATACTCCACTGATGAGGTACGAGACCCTTTATTCAAGGCCTAGACCTTTAAACAAGGGCTCCTATGAGAGATCAGAACTATCATAGTTCCTCTCAGTTTCCTGATGAAAGCTGGGATGCTAGAGTGAGATTTGATGATGGAGTGCTTTCTTGTCGAGCAGTCACCTATAGTGAGAGCCCTTACCAGACAATAGGTAGTAGAGTCATCTGATGTTGGTAGTAGACAGACAATGTAGAATCCCAAGATGGATAGACCTTCCAGAGGGAGACCTAGGGATGAAAGGTCAAAGGTGCGAGGCTCGAGAGGCTGAGCAATCCACTAGTGAGGTACAACATTTTTTTCCTAAGGGGGATATGGTTACATAGCTCGTGACTATCTGACTGCCTGTGTAGATGATCAGCAAACGGTGAAGGGTCCAACAAGGTAGTGAAAGTGGTAGGAGCATGAGCGTCAACCAGGTGGCAGATGACGCAAGGTAGCAGGATGTGCAACGAGGGTGATCAGGGTCACCAGGAACTTCAACCAGCAACCCTAGATGGTCCACCATGAACATAGGGAACATGTGAATGAGGAAAGCTCCAGTTACAAGTAGTAGAGGATCACGATCTTGATGACCCTAAGATGATACGATGTTTGATCTGTATCTTGTCTAATTTAGCAGCATTTCTTATCGGCACTGGTGCTACACTTTCATTCCTTTTCATGGACTTAGTTCTGAACTCTAATATTCAGATTGACCTTTTAGCATGACCATTGTGTTTGGATACTCTTATGGGAGGAGACTAAGTGGTCAGACACTGTTTCCGATAGTGTAATATTTCTCTCAAAGGAGAGTGTTTTAGATGTGATCTTCTAGTAGCAGTATTAACGCCCTACGACATCATTCTAGGCATGTAATGGATATTAGTAGTTTACACACATATTGAATTCTTGAGATGTACTATGCGATATACGCGTAGCTATGGAGGAAAATTTCCATTTGTTGGTGAGAAGGGAAACAGAGAAACTTGGGATGGAATTGTACCCAAGGGGTGCATCTGATTACATATCTGTTGGCTTGCATGACCTTCAACACGGTGGATAAGGTGAGTCCACAGTTCCCAGTGGTGGTGGAAGAGTATGAGGACATCTTTCCAGAAGAAGTCCCAAGACTACCTCCTCATAGAGGTGTAGACTTCCGCATTGAGTTTTACCTAGGAACAACACCATCATCAACAAAAACATATCAAATGGCCCCTATAGAGTTCTAGGAGCTTAGGGTATAGTTGGAGGATTTATAGAGGAATGGATTCGTAAGGCCCAATGTTTCTCTATGAGAATCCCCATTGTTTTTTTCCAAGAAGGAAGATAGAAGTTTGAGGCTATGTGTGGACTTTCGGTGCCTAAACTAGGTGACCATGAAGAAAAATTATCCTCTGCTGAGGATTGATGAACAGTTTGAATAGATAAAGGGATCTCATTTTTTTTCAATGATATACCTCAGATCAAGTTATCATCAGTTTAGGGTATGTGATGAATACGTACTAAAGAAAACCTTAAGATTTCAGTATCTCCATTACGAGTTCTTGGTGATGCCTTTTGGCGTGACCAACACTCCAGCAGTGTTCATGGGGCTCATGAACAGAATCTGTCAGCTATACATCAATCACATTGTGGTGGTCTTCATCGATGACATCTTGGTGTACTTAGCATCCATGGAAGAGCATGTTGTACACTTGAAGATAGTTCTAGACACACTCCAGGAGCACCGGTTATATGGTAAGCTCTCGAAGTGTTAGTTCTGGATATGGAATGTCCACATCATGGGACATGTCATCCTAGAGGATGGTGGTACAGTGGATCCAGCAAAGATCGAGGCAGTACTTTCTTGGGGAGCCACCCATGAGTGTTACTAAGGTGAAAATTTTCCTTGGATTAGCATGCTACTATCAAAGGTTCATACCAGATTTATTCAAACTAGCATCACCTATGACTGCCTTGAAGAAGAAGGGGGAACCTTTCCAATAGTCAGAGAAATTCTAGCAGAGCATTCAACAGCTGAGGTAGAGCTTGACCAGTTCTCCAATCCAAAGGTTTCTAGAGGAGGGTACTGACTATGTGGTTTACTATGATGCATCAGGGATCGGGATCAGCTGCATCCTAATGCAGGATGAATCATTGATTGCTTATGTCTCGGAAATATGAGGCCTCATGAGTATAATTATGCAACTCACGAATTGGATTTGGCAGCATTAGTCTTCATAATGAAGATGTGTCGACATTACTTGATTGGAGAGTGGTTTATTGTTTACTCAAAACACAAGAGTCTCATATATATCTTCACACAAAAATATTGGAATATGAGACAATGATTTTGGTGAGAGTTCCTTCAGGACTATGACTTTGAGACAGTCTATACTCTTGAGAAGGGGAATGTAGTGGCAGATACACTTATCCAGAGAAGGAGTTCACAACTACTTAAGGAGGCTTCAGAGAAGTTATCCTCTCTTCAGATATCCTATTTAGATAGATATGAGATAGTCTACCACCAGTCGATGGTAGTTTCCCCTACACTTCTTCAGCGAGTCAGGGATGTGCACCTCGGAGACAGCAACTACGAGACTTCACGTGCTCAGATATCATCATGGAATGCACCTGATAGAAAATCTAAAGGTGGGGATCACACTATCTTTTTTAGAGGATGTACAATTGTACCAATGGCGCCATAAGAGGAGGTGTTGAGGGAGTTCCATACATCTCCCTTGTCTGTACATGTAGGCATGATAATGGTGTATCAAGACCTCTGGAATTAGTAAAAGTGTCCATGGTTAAAGAAAGATATGGAAGAGTATGTTTCTCGATGCCTCACTTACCAGCAAGTGAAGGCTGAGCACCAGATACGAGAAGGCTTGACCCAACCCCTCAAGAAACCATAGTGGAAGTGGGAAGAGATATCGACGGAAATTGTGACGGTGTTACCATGTACATCTAGAGGGAAGAGTACCATCTGAGTTATCTTTGACTGACTCACCAAGTCATCCCACTTCCTTACTATTCAAGAGAAGTGTTCAGTAGAGGGCATGGGATGTCTCCGCATTCTGGAGATCATGCAACTTCATGGGGTGCCTTCGACGGTAGTGTCAGACCATGACCCATAGATCACATCTCGGTTGTGTAAGGGATTGCTGGAGGCTTTTAGAACTCATCTACACTTGAGCACAACTTATCACCCATAGACAGATGGTCAGACTGAGTAGACCATCTAGACCATGGAGGACATGCTTCGTGAATGTTTCCAAGATTTAGGTCGTAGTGGGGAGGACCACCTACCCTTGGAGGATTTTGCTTACAACAATAGATATCACTCCACCATTGGTATGGCCCCTCTGGAGGTGTTTTATGGAAGACCGTGAAGATTTCCCTTATGCTGGATGGATCTAGTTGAGCCAGCACTTATGGTCCCAGAGATGGTACATGGTACCACTTAAAAGGTGCATGTCATTCAAGAGCGGATGAAGACTGCACAAAGCATACATAATTCCTATGATGATAGGTGAAGAAGAATAATGGAGTTTCTTGAGGGGGCACTTATTCTGTCAATTATCCCCTCAACAGGACTCCATAGATTTGGACGAGGAAGTAAACTCTCATTGAGGTTTATCGGACCATTCTTGATACTTCAGAGGATTAGAATGGTGGCATACTGCTTGGAACTACCACCGCAGTTGGAGAGGGTGCACGACGTGTTTCACGTATCACAGTGGAGGAGATACATGCATGAACCATCTCACGTAATCGAACATGGAAATCTCGAGATTAAATATTGGGAAAATTTTGCGAAGTACCCAGTGCGGATAGAGGATCGATAGGAGCGGATCCTTTGTGGGTAGTAGAAACCTCTGGTGCGCGTTCTGTGGTAGCATGGAAATATCTAGTAGAGAGAATGAGAGAGAGGCTCATATACATTCCCAGTACCCCTCTTTGTTTGTGTAGAATTGTTTGGATTTTGGGGACGTAAAGCCCGAAGGTGCGGAGAATGTAAAGACCCAAAAAATTCCATGTATTTTTCATAATTTATTTGGGATTTTTATGAGTCTGCAAAAATTGAGGGTGCATGATTCCAAGGCCCAGTGTGTTCGGAATAAATTTTTGAATTTTGTTAAGGTAAATTCAGTAAAACCGTAGGCGGCGTTTTCAATCTTTTGAACCATTTCTCAGATTAAAAATATGAGGGCACCATTGAAACTGGAATGCAAGGATTCACCTAGAAATGACTTAACTTTGGCTAGCATGGGCCGAGTGGAAAAGTTATGTTTTTTAATTTTCCAGAAAAATAAAAAAATATTTAAAAGAATTATTTTATTCCTTTATCTGCATTGAATGGCAGATGATGAAGCTATAGGGTAGCGAAAATTTGGTGACAGGGAACATTAATAAAACACATGGATGATCCATATTCCACAATGTAACCATGATTTTAATGGTGGAAAACAATGAAGTTGTTTCATAAATGAAATAACGTAATGATTCAACATTACATCATTATGGAAACTCTACAGTGTAGTTATATAAATAGTTCGACATGTCTTGAAAAATAAGGAGGACAGATTTAAAGGATTCTTGGGAAAAGATCTGACGCACTTCCACCCCAGCGAAAAATGAATAACAATAAAGAATGCCTTTTGAAGGTCAGAACTGGGAAGAATTGTCTAAACCGTAAAACCTTGAGGGTGAACATGCGACAACGAATGTCATAAAAGGTAAGGGGTTTATGTGATTTGATGTTCCCTCTCATCTCATTCGAGAAAAATATAACGAACACAGACAAACCAACTAATGTGTTGATTTGTGTCTCATCTAATCATGTGGATAGTTGTTGCAGGATCTTAAACCTGGGGAGTTTTATTCCTTTTGTTATAATTATTTTTTCATCGTGTTTAAAATTCTAATGTGGAGGGAACGAGCTGAAACCAACAAGGGTCATACCCTACAGAAAAATTTTCCTAGGTGTGTTCTTCATGGAGGAGCAACGAAAGTAACAATATGATGTTTTAGGGCCGCGAAATGGCAGTAGAATTCTGGTGGCCCACAAGAAACAACCCCCAGTGCTCCATGCTAATGGTGGCCGGCAGTGGCCGGATGAGACCAGCGGTAACCCACTGTGGGTGAAGGAAGGTAGCGCGACATTGTGTGCCGCAGTGGCCACAAGAGGTCGGCCCAAGCCAGTTGCACGGTGCCACAGACACTATCAGCGGCAGTAGTTGCTACCAGCGGTCCGTGGCAGGAGGGGATGGTGCAGAACTCAAGCTACACCAGAAGAAATGGTCCCACATCCGCGGGGCCATATAGGTGAAGTGGTCTACAAAAAGGTAGACTAGGATAGATGCGGGCTGACCAAACATGTCGAACCAGCCCAGTAGGTCGGACCCGTCCAACAGGCCTTCGTGGGTGGGACAAGCCCCACCCAGTAGGCCGGGCCAACCGCGTCGTAGGGCCACGAACAAACTGGGTTGTCCTGGATGAGTCAAACCTAGGGAACTGGGCCTATGCTTAATGGGATAGACCCAAGGGTGTCAAGTAGACCCTAAGACCTGTTGTGTCAAGTTGGCCTGACCATATCGGACCGGGCCTAGAACTAACTATCCCCTGAATAAAGGAACACCTATATCTAAAAAAACAAGTGTCTCTTTGACACGCCGTTGGAGGCATTGGAACCCCTTTTTGGAAGCAGTCCTTTTGTCTTATTCTGGTGGGCCCAACCGAGCTAGGCCAGACCAAGTTGCAATAACACCTATTTCATGGAAGAGGGAGTAACTAACAGATCAGCCGTCTGATCAACGTGCCATCTATGGAATCAGGACACTTGTGAAAGGCTATCCTTTGGAGGTAATCTAAGTGAGTTTTGAAATAGTTTGATGTGTGACCTGGGGTGGATCAAACTTGAATCAAACTATACCCTTTTTACAAAAGTTCCCATATCTCACAGACCGAGCATCCAATCGACGCGTCGTCTGTCATGATGGGACCCCTATGACAGGCGGTCCCTTGGGTATAAATTTTTTGGGACTTCGTACCATTTTAAATATGACTGATGGCTTGATAAGTAGACTCTTCTAGAGATCAAGCATGCTTTGTGCCGGAATCCAGTGGATGACTGTAAGGTGAAGAAGAAGAAGAGCAACTAGTACGGGTTAGCATCAGAAAATCCAGGGTGGGATGATCTAGTTGTACGAAAAATAATCCCTACCTCAGTTTCATTGACCAATATGGGTCAACAATAGGTACCAATACATTTCATCACCAGTGATCAATATGAGTCAGCGCCAGCGACCAACACGGGTCAGCACCAACGACCAATACAGGTCAGTATCTAGTGACCAATATGGGTCAACATCAACCAACCAATAAAATTCAGCATCCAATGACCTATACAGGTCAGAAGTGGAGTTACTATGGATAGGATGATTTTCTTCTATGACTAGTCATCTCTATCCTAGTAACATTGAAGTTATACTATTAGAGTGAGCTGTCTATTTTTCTTTGGGCTTCAGGATTTATATCATGCTTGTGATATCACCTTTGTGGTAAATCTCGTGATGTTTTCCTTTGCTGATTACTGAGAGTCCTTAGGGGGTGTCGGGGTCCCCTACTGGGTATTGTTATACTTAATCATGCACGGCCTTCACCCGTACATGTATGTCTGGTGCAGACTACTGATGCTCCGAGGAAGACATCTGAGGTTCGGGACTTTGTGGAGTTTGGTGAGACAGGAGCAGTCGAGATCCTCTTCTTTGACTTCAGACTTATAGCTACTACCCTCCCGGTAGAGAGCCATGGTAGATGTGACAACATTTTAATTTATGTTTAGTTTCTAGGTATTTTACTCTAATACACTATTTTTAGTTTATAGTGGTAATTATTGTTTTACTTCACTCTCATGTCTATACCTTACATTTGTTGGTTTATTTCATTAGTTTCCCTTTTTGAGTGTGTACATATCTCTAAGGAAATGCCTTCCATTTTTGAGAAAATCCTTTAGGTGCTAGTCGCCAACCCCTAGCCTAGGAAAGGTGGGCTTGGGGTAGTCACATCTGGGCCCCATGGGATGGGTCATGACATTAGTTTTAACCTATGTTTATGATAAATTTATTTTTGCTGTTTCCACATTACTTATGGTTACTTTATGTTATCATGCTATATCATGCCTCATTTTTCATGATTATGTGTCTCACCCATTTTATGTCCCATTTATATTCCTATTGTCTATAATTTATTATTTTCTATGTTCTATTCAATGTTTAATCCTTTACTTGGATTTATATCTCACCCCTTTATCATGTATGTCCTCCGGATATCCAATGCAGTTTGAAGTGCGAGCATGTTAATGATGTTTTCAATAAATATTATGTTTTACTTGTTCTAAGTTGTTAAGTAATGTACCTCAGTTCCAAAGACAATATACATATTGATCTGTCGTGTTATATTATGTTTAATCTTATGTAATAAATCATGTATTAATGTTCAATAAAGAAAATGGTTTTTATAGTTGTTATCAAAGGAAAAGTTTAGTTATTTTGGGGATTATGATTATGGAACCCTAGTGAAAGCCTTATGGATAAGAATAACTATAATAAAATATACCTAAATTTTGGTAAGTATATAATAAGTGGATTATCAATCAAATACATCTCTATCTGAATACTACAGGTGGATGTGGTTCAAAAACATATGTACATAGGGGTAAAACCTGAAAACACCACATTGATATAGACTCGACCGAGAAGTGATGCAGGATAATGGACATTGTTGCACACCTAGTTTGACAGTCCCATGGGATATGATTTTGTAAATTCACAGTCTCTTTATGAACCATTATTAATGGAAAAAAATTACCCATAAGGATATATGTTAGGAAATAGATCGTGGATAACATATATTGAACCCTAGCGATTCATAGGTTTAAAAAATACATAAAATTTACATGTTATCTATTTAGTTTCATAGTATTACCATTTAGGTGTTTAATATATTAAAAATAGTCATCCCTAATTTTCTATTTATTCTATCCAATATCTATAAATAGAAGGAATATAGTAAAAAATCAATGCATGTGAAATTGTGATTATTTCCCCAATTAGATTCCCAACTCGATGAGATCAGGAATAAAAATATTTCTATTAATAATCTATCAGTTGACTCATGTAATGAATAGAAAACTAGATTAGAAGGAGCAACCAATTCCCTCTATGAAATATCAAGATGCAATTGGGATATTTATGCTACAATGGCCAATGAATTTCAATGGGTCATTTGATCCCTTAATCATTGAATAATGGATCAACCCCATAGAAAAGTTATTCTCCATCCATAAATTTTCTAAGAAAGAGAAGTTTCTAATAGTTTTTTATCATTTGAATAGATAAGATGATTATTGGTGGAAAATGATTAGGAATACGAAGCCTGGGGAAGATAATGAAGTGATGGGGTCGATGGAATTCCATAAAATGTTTTTCTATTAATATTTTCATCTCATTATCTGACATAAAATGGAAATGGATTTCCTTTCCCTCAAGAAAAAATATGAAGAATCTATCTGAATCTATGAGGATAAAATCGTAGGACTTTCTTGACACTCTGAATTTTTTGTTAACCCCAAATTCAAGGTTGATAGCTTATTTTGTGGGATAAATCCCAGTATGTGAAAAGCCCTTGTGCTATGAGACTTTGATAGGTATGAGGAAATTGTCAAATGTGCCCTAAATGTCAAAGTGGATATCGATGAATCTCAAGGGTATCTTGGGGTACATATGTTGATAGTGGAGTTTAATTATTGTGGTTCGATAGATAAATATAATGGTGCCATGAAATTTCAATATCCCAATTGTCAAAGTTGCAGAAATTAGAACCCCTGAAATTTCCAAAGGGGGAAATGAAATGATTTTATTGTGAAAAGGGAATCTAGATAACGATCCTTGATAAGTGAAACCAAATAATGAGTTTTAGGATAGTAATGATATAGTTAAATCTCACTGTATTGGAAATTTATTCAACTATATGGAACACAGGAACTTTGAAATCAAATGAACTATGCAAATGGTTTTCAGAGACAACCAAAAACCTCCAAGGTAGAATGGGTGATATTTTTCCATCACAACCGCTGAGGTGGATCCCGACAAAAATTTTGGAAAGGTACCCTATTTATTCATTGAATAATAGAGAAAATATTTTTTTATTTTCGTTATACTCTTTCCTGAATATCAAGACAGTTTAGTATAACTATTCAAACACCACCACATATCATGGAAGTAGAGGTGTCAGTGAAAATAGAAAATGTGTTAATTATTGTATCCAAAGTATATAAATACTTCCTTGTAAAATATTTATGAGATGAATTTCCATTTGAATATTTCAATACACCACTTTTTTAATTTGATGGGAATTTTTTCTTGGGTTATATTTTACTTTATAGAGCCAACATAAATTTCCACAAGAGAAAAATCATTCTCTGTATCACTATTATTTTTATAATTATGTAAAAATGCATGGATAAGGATGATTATTCTTTAGAACCACCATATCAAGAGTGTATGTTATTTCACTACAAGAATGAATATCTAGCTCAAATGGTTGAGTATGAGAAAATATTCATCCTTTAAGACCTTTCCATTATGAGGGAATATGTCATTGTGTTTCTTGAAGAATTTTATGGTCTTCCTTCTAGCCAAAAGGTTGAATTTTCAATCAATATTATACCTAGGGATTACCATTATCCAATACTCTAAATAGAATGGATGTTATGGAACATTAAATGATGTAGAAACAACTTATGGATAATATGGATAAAGGTCTCATATGACCATGTGCTTCACCTTAGTGTGAACCATTCTTCTTCGTCAAGAAGAAGGATAAGTCAATAAGAATTTTCATTGATTGTTATGAACTAAAAAAGATCATGGTAAATAAAAATTATACTATTATGTAGATTGATGACATATTCAATCATCTATGTGGAGAAAAATACTTCTCCAAGGTGGATCTGTAGTCTGGATATTACGAAGTAAGGGTGATGTTAGAGGATAAACCTAAGACTACTTTTTGTAAAAGGTATGATCACTATGAGTTCATAGTAATTGCATTCAAAATCAAAAATTCTCTAGTAATCATCATGGAATTTATGAATTTATTTCGTAGGTATTACCTTGAAATAATTTTTTTAGACTTTATATATGATATCCTAATATAATCTGAAATCAAGAAGGAGCATGAGTTGCATCTAAGGACTATGATAAAGACCATATGAAAGGAAATTATTTATTCCATTAATATAAAATATGAATTCTAGTTGAAGGAAGTATATTTCATCAGGAATATCACTATAAGATATGGGATATCTATCGACCCTTGAAAGATATATGCAATTGAAGGATGGTCAATGACAACATCAGTGACATATATTCGTAGTTTCAGTGGATTAGCAAGGTACAATCGTCGATTCAATAGAAATTTGTCATGATTTTAAAACCCTCTAACAAAGATAACATGGAAGGGATTCATGTTTTCTTGGAATAATGAATGTTAGGAGAGCTTTAAGGAGTTGAAACATAGGCTTATCCCAAGATTTGTACTCATAGTACCCACATGTGGATATCTTTTTTTGGTATTCAATGATTCTTAGAATAATGGCTTGGGATATGTGTTAATGAATAATGTAAAAGTCATAGCCTATGATTCATGGTCATTTAATATTCATGAACAGAACAACCCAACACATGATCTAGATTTGGATTCAGTGATCTTTGTACAGAAAATAGGGCATAAATTTCTTTTTGGGGATAAGTGTGAAATATATACTAATAACAAAAACATAAAGTATATATCCACCCAAAAATAAATGAATATTTGACAATGAAGATGGTTAGAGATGATCGATGACTACGACAGCTTAATTCACTACCATCCTGGGAAATTGAATAATGTGTCAGATTCTCTATGTAGAAATGATCCATTAATTTTATCATTGTTAAGAATTGAGATGGATCAAATATTCATATGTTTTTATAGGATGGATATGTGAATCATAATGGAAGAAACATCATTAATACTTTCAACAATGATTTCTCAACCATACATTTTATAGAATATAAAGGATGCTCAAAGGGTCGATGTGGGAATTTAGAAAAAATTGTAAGCTATTAGTATTGGTAAATCCTTAGAGTTAAATTTTAATGAAGAATGAGTTGTATGATTTAGATCACGACTTTGTGTACCATAAAATCATGAATTAAACAAGGATATGTTGGATGATGAACACAGTTCAACTTTCCCCATCCATTTATAAGATACAATGTTGTATCGAGATCTCTGAGAGAACTATTTTTTGGAAAATGTGGAGAAGGAGAACACCGAATATACATAAAAATGTATTTTATTTCATCATGTGAATCCATAAAGGTATAAATCCAAGGGGATGATGCCACAATTACCCATACCTACATAGAAATGAGAAAACATCACCATGTAATTTTCACTTATCTTCCGAAGACATCACAAAGAAATAATTCTATATGGGTTGTAGTGGATAATCTTATGAACAATTCTAACTTCATTACAGTTTTAGAGGAATTCTCACTTTATCAAAATTCATGGATATATATTATATAAGTGGTGAGTTTGCATGGAACACCACTGTCGATTATATTTGATCAATATCAATGATTTCCCTCTATGTTCTAGAAGAGTAACCAACATGCTCAAATAACAATTTGAACTTTATCATGACATATCACCATCAAAATGATGGAAAAAATGAGCGGATAATCCATACACTTGAGGTTATGTTAAGATAATGCTCAATTAACTTCAAAGGAGGATGATATCAATATCTTCCTCAGGTCTAGTTATTATATAATAATATATTAAACTATAGAATCCAAATGGTCCATAAAAATCCCTTTATGGGAATAGGTTAAGAACACCAACATGTTGGAATGATGTTGGGAACACAAACTACTAGGTCCTGAAATGGTTGAGGAAATGATAGAAATAGTTAATACCATTCAACAACACATTGAGGATACATAGAAACGATAGAAGATCTAAAATGAAAATCAACAATGAAAACTATATTTTTTTTGATACATTTTACTCCTCTTCATATCTCCAGGGAATAAATTATTGATATTTGGGATGAAGGGAATGCTTAGTCCATGATACATAGATCCCTTTGAGATCCTTGATCACATTGGTATTGTAGTTGTGGGAACCATAAAACGCGTCCATGTAATTCACTAAATGCTTCCATATATGATATCGGAGTGTATCTCATTCCTCAAGCTTCGATTTGACTGGTCATGGAGCCCAAACGGAGTTACAGATCAAAAGTTATGGCCGTTTGAAGTCATGCTACTGGAAATGGCCCTCCGGGATGATTTTATGGTAAAGTATGGTTTTGCACGCAAGAAGTGAAATCTTGTATGCTAGAATGATTGTTTTGTGCCCAAGAAGTGAAATCATTCGAGAAATAATGGATGGTTTGAACGCAAGTATGAAATCTTGTGCGCAACAGTAAAATCTTGCATGCAACATGTTACACAAACCTTTTATGCGACCAATGAGAGGGCATCTTCTACCCAGGCTGCCAAAAAAAATGTCTAAGGAAGGGTCACACAAGTTTTGTGAGGTGTGTACAAGAGGAGAATCTACGCTCAAGATTCTTCCATGCCAAAGGCGATATTAAATTATCCTTTTTGTGTCTGCCCGCTGTAGTTGGGGAAGAAAGAAACTTGTGCCTGCAGAAGTTTACGCCCACCCCTCACATGGAAAATAGATTACATGCATGGAATCTTCCGTGAAACCACACCCGGGTTCGCAGATAAATACAAGTGTAGCCCCCACCCCTCTGGAGAGCTCTCTGGAGGTCGGCTGCTGCTCTTCTACACTTAATACCACCTCTTCCTCATCCGCGCGGATGAAAGGAATCCTCCAAGTGAGATCTTGCATGACCGGTCCAATATAGGTCAACATTCATGCGGGTCCACGTTTGTTTGATCCTCACCTAGCATATTTTCTGCCCAATTCAGGTGCACGCAAGCTTCCATGATTTTGTGAAAAACTTTCCATCTTGCACGCAAAACATCCAATCATGCGTGCAAAATATCCAATCTTGCGTGCAACTTCCAATCTTGCCTGCAAGACCTCAATCTTGTGTGCATGAATTCAATCATGTGCGCAACATTACCAAGGTGCCGAATGTTGCGTGCACCTATTCCGCATAGTCCAATATTGTGCACAACCCATCCTATGTGTAGCCTATCTTACGTGCAACAGTATCCAGGCATGCGCCTGCTGGTCCATACCGTGGGGGCGCAGCCCCCGTACCCCCACTCGAGTTTAGTACTGAGCTGCGGTCTTGGACCATTGAGCTGGTCCCTTCACTACCATCACTGAACCCCAAGAAAAATGAAGAGTCGCACCATGAACTGTTTGGGCCGGGATATCGGGATTTTCCGATGCCCCCTTATGCGCTCCCACCTTCCACCTATAGAATTCCATGATTCAAGATACTCTTCTGCACACCACGAAACACCCTGAGTCAAATTATTTCTCTTGGTTCATTTCCCATGCCACGAGTGGAGATTCTCATCATCAATTTCTTGAGTACCTTGAGTTGAACCATTTCTTAATAAAATCATCCAAACCCCATCCCCCGACTCCTATGTCGGCTTGAACCAAAAGGGGACTCCCTAGCTTAAGACCTAACACCAGCCATTTCTCAGCACCTAATACCTAAGAGTCCTATCTATATGACTTTAAAATATAGTAATCCCTACATGATCAATATAGGAAGCCTTTTTCTCCAAACAAGATATGCTTTATGCTTTAAGCATAAGATGCCAATAGTCCTCAATATATGTCTTTAAACTATAGCATGCCCTATCATTAAAAAATCAGATTCCTCTTGCTCCAAAGAAGAGATTCCATATCTACCAACCATAAGATTCAAACAATACTCCCTACATGAATATAAACTTTAGGATTCCCTATCATTCAATAATAGGATGCCTCTTACTCCAAACAAGAGATACCATATGCGCCAAGCATAAGATGCCAATAGTCCTCCCTACATGAATATAAACTGTAGTATTCCCTATCATTCAATATTTGGATGCCTATTATTCCAAATAATAGATGCCTTATGCTCCAAGCATAAGATATCTCATGCCATGAATATAGTGGCGTAATTTCAGGAGCATTGGAATTTATTCAAACATCCATCAGTCCTCGCCATTCTTTTCATGCCCTTCATTCGGAGCTTCATTCAATTCCATGTCGGAAGGGACCCCCTAACGGCCGGGTCCCATGCCACATCATTTTACCTACCATCCAGGTCCAACACCCCAGAAGGATTTGGACGACACATCGAGTTAGGTCATGTGTTTCGAACATGGTCAATAGTCAACCCTCATTTGTTGTCCCAATTTCAAGAAAACGTGATATAGATTCTATGTTTCAAACATGGTCAACGGTTATCCTTCATCTCCATGACACCCTCCCCGCGTTCTGAATGTTGGGCTTGTGATTGAAACTTTTCATATCCCATTGTTCGGACTGATTCCAATGCCCAGGGCATTACCCCTCTTGTGCACTAGCGCCAAGGTGAAGGACTCAAACCACCATTGGGTTGGGATGCCCTCATGGCTGGACATTAGGATGACCTTACAACCCGCTTCCATGCGTAAGCCCCATCCACCATTTCTTCTCCATAGAAGCACATGGGCATCATCCTCGCGTAAGCCCCATCCGCCATTACTGCTCCATAGCAGCACCCAAGAAGCATCCTTTCGTAATCCCCATTCCCCATTTCCACTCCATAGCGGCACCAGGACAGCCTAGAGTGTAATCCCCATCCACCATTGTCGCTCCATAGCAGCACCCGGGCCTCCACCCTAGAGTAAGTCCCAAACTCCATCTCCCTGGACTACCAACCGTGCATAAGCCCCTATTTCCTCTTTGGACCACAAGCCACATGTAAACCCCACTTCACTTCCCTTGGACACACCTTTTGTGATGTGATTAGTAGGTCTTTGCTGTCTCTTGATTCTCACACCGAGCATGACTCACATGGACTTAAATCAAGATTCAACCATGAAATCCTCTTCAGGAAACCAAGATTTTAAGCCCCAAACCACACCTGAACTATGAGGTCTTTGATCACTGCCCAAGCAGGGTTTGTAGGAAGCCTCCCTGAGATTCCAGCCCAATACCCGGTCATTCCGACCCCCCGTCATGTCGGTTACCACACCACAAGAACTACGTAGTTTTTGATCCTTGCCAAGCAGAGGTATGTAGGAAGCCTCCCTAAGGTTCAATCCCAACAACCCATTTCCTCCGACCACCTTCACATCAGTTCCCACCACCTGAACTATGTGGTCTTTGATCCTTTCCAAGGTGAGGTACATAAGAAGCCTCCCTGAGGTTAAATCCCACCATCAATTGGTCCCGAACATCCTCAGGTCAGTTCACCAACCTGTTAGGACCAATAGGGGCCTATATACCCTAATAGGGGGGGGGGGGGCGAATCAGGGTATGGATATTCTTATTCAAAACGTTTCCTTCCCCACTGGATCTTGACCTCTTTATTATAAGGGTCATTTTGTTTGCACTTGTTTGTTTATTATGATCACTTTTTTTCTTCTTTATCTGATGATGATGCTTTAAATTCAATGTAGGGATAAAATCAGGAAGACACAAGGATTTTTACTTGGTTCACGCTCATTGGGCTACGTCCAAGGAGAATAAAATGACGATGTGTCGCTGTAACAAATTCACTAAAGCTCACTACCAAAAATGTTTGGGCTAGATCACTTCTATGCCTAGGATCACTGCCTTTACAATGTTTAGGGCCAGCTCACTACTTTCCCAAGGGTAACTCCTTATTCTTATCTCTCATGCTCAATGGTGATAGAAATTATAACCTTCTTCCTCTTCATTTTCTCGCTAGACTTAGAAGGGATTCACTCATAGTTTACATACCTATAGGTCTCTCCATTACCACTAATGAATGCATCCTAAACTGTATGTAGATTCTCTATTGAAGTCCAAATTTCATCCACTGATGAAAACCCCTTTGCCCCTGAACTATAGGAAATTCCTTTGGAAAAACCTTCACAAAGCACCCTACATTTCGAGGCTCCCAATTTTGCAATGCTCAAACAAGCCTTCGAAAAGCTCCCGCCTTTTCACGAAGCACTCTCACGAAGCACTCTCGTGAAGCTCAATCCTTCGCAATACTTAGGCCATCGTAGAGCTCAATTAATCACGTAGTGACTTCCCCCATGAAGCTCACTGATCCAACGTGGAGCTTGTAACTTTCATGGAGATAGATTAGCTGCTGCGAAGCTCTTCTTTCGTGAAGCACAATGCCTTCACGAATCACCTTCTCGAACCAAGAGAAAAATATTTTCTATGAAAAATATCTCTACTTCTCTCAAGGGGGTCTATGTGTATTTATAGGCGATTCCACCGACCCTTGATCCTTCCACGGGAAGTCAAACCCATGTCATCTCAAATTGTGAAGATCTGAAGTTCCCGTTGAAATTAACCCAAAATCACAAAGCACCACGATAATTTTTTGATCACGGAGCTCGTCATAATCATAGACCATTCCGTCATTTACTTCGTGCCTTCACCGTGAAGATCCCACGTAAATCCCTTCACAGTTGTGATGCGCTTCAACCTCTACCGTTCGTGAAGCTTTTCGTAATCACGAAGCATCACCATCAACATTCTTCTGGTCTTTGAAAAATCCAAAACATGAATCCTATCTTCACTAAATTCAAGTCTTTTACATATTTAAATAAGATCTTCAAGGAAATCATATTTTCGCGTTGCACACCAAACTCCAAATTTTGGACCCCAAAAATTTGGCAAACACTGGAAAATGACGCCACCATGTACTGATCTTTTGTACCGCCTGTAGATCATTCGTTACTTTGTCATTGTTCTTTGTCAACATGGATTGTAAACACATTCTCTGGAATACGACAATTCATAATGGAAACTAATTTACCAACAAACACAATCAACCCAAAAATTCTTCAATGCTACATTGAGGGATTTTTTCCAACAAAACCCCTTCTGAACTACGTGGTCTTTGATCCTTGTCAAAGCTAGGTATATAGGAAGCCTCCCCGAGGTTCAAGCCCAACACCCCATTGTTTTTGACCACCTTCAGGTCAGTTTTCCAAAACCCTTTCTGAACTACATGGACTTTGATCCTTTCCAAGGCAAGGTACGTATGAATCCTCTCTAAGGTTCAAGGAAACCATCATTCTGGGCCCCAGGTCCTCTTTCATGTTGGTTCACCCCCGTACTCCATGACGTTAAATTGTGGACCTCAATTAGTGCTAATCCATTGTTCCCCCATTCAGCGGTAAGCCATTTTCAACCTCATATAGCGGTAAGCCATTGAAGTCCCCAATCGATGGTAATCCATAGTCAGATGAACTATGAAAACTTTGATTCCCTTCTATGGGGATACGTAGGAAGCCTCTTTGAGGTTCAGGCCTAGCACCCATGTCTCATCATGATCTATCCCCCGATCCCATGTGTTCTGGGAAGATCATGCCCCAACCCGAAGGCTTTACTTCCTCTAGGTCCCATCCAAGCATCCATTTTCACCGGCCACCTCCTCAGGTGTTCGAACATTCCACTGAACCATGTGGAATTTGATTCTTGCCACCAGGATATGTAGGAAGTCTCTTGGAGACTCAAGACCATTACTACTGTCACCTTCACGACGATCCCATCTCATTCCCCCTCTACTCCATTCCACTCTCCACCATCCATCCTAATTCTCACCTGGGCGGCCACATCCCGGTGGGATCATGTCATCCACCTCTTAGATTCTCCTAGCAGTACTTGGTCCGTAATTCACATGTAATCCCCAACATGTCTCTGGGTCGTTCTCCTTTGTGTACACCCTGATTCATCACCCCTTCGAACTATGTGGGTTATGACCCCTTTCATCTACATAGGGTACGTAGGAAACTTCCAAGATGTTAAATCCTAAATAATGGTAAACCTTAGTGTTCCCCTATTATTGGATGCACACTCCCTAATCCGCCCTCAGTGGTGTCCAGCTCAGCCTTCACGATGTGAAATCTTCCCTTTATGGGACACACCATCTTGGTTCTTCTCTTATCAAGTGTTCTAATCCATCCACTCGATAAACCTTCTAGGTGTTCCCTCCTTGGGATGTACCAATATAATCCGTCTATATTTGAAGTTCAGATCACCCTCATTCCATCTTCGTAAGATGTTAAACTCGTGGACTACCTCGTGATAAACATGAGATGCTTGAGGAAAACCATGGAAGACATGCCTTTGGCGTAACCGTCTCGGCTAGATGTCAAACTAGCGGCATACCCTATGTTAAACATGGGAAGCTGAGAAAAAACTCAGAAAAATTCCTATGGAATATGATTCCCCAAATTTGATGTGGGATGCCTTAGGTTCTGCACCCTTGAGATTCCCTCTTATAAGGAATAATACTGGTTCCCCAATGTCCACGCAACCAAAGATTCCCCGACATGCCTGATGTTGTCATCTACTCCGACCGAAGGTTTATACCATGCCAACACCCCATGGAATGTCTTGATGGAAGTAGTGTAATTAACCAATGTCTACAATGATATAGAACCAGGAATGAGATCGAAGAACCACGACTTAATCTTTAAGGGAGACCCGAACTTGGTAATGAGTTCCAAGGAGGAATCTATGGAAGGAATAACTAACATCCCATCATCCCATTTCTATCAAGGAGAAAATGTCCTTGAACAAGGAACGTATGTCACCCGCCTTTGGAAAGAGGGAGTGTGGGGAAACATACAACTATATTTCCTCGAACAGACGGATGCATGTACCCCGACGAGAGCGTTAGAAACAATGGAATATTTACTAGAACTCCCACATAACATATCTCTATTACATGATGAATTACATGTATCCCTATTTATAAAGTACATACCAGTACCCTCACATGTACTCAATTCATAGGTGGTACCATTTTAAAATGATCTCTCATATGAGGACTAGTCAGTGACGATCTTAGATCATTGTGACAACGTTCTATGATATAAGACAATACATCTGGTCAAAGTGATATGGAGAAGTGAAATGTTTTAAAATGTTACATGGGAAACTATGGAAGTGATGAAATAGATTTACACTCACATTTTCTAGTGTGGGGGAATAAATTTTCAAGGATGGTATTTATAAAAAAGGTAAGATTTTAATAACATGAATATTTAAAAATAAAATCCCTCTTATGATTTAAATTAAATGCCTTTTATGTTACATGGTAATAGAAAAAACATGAAAATATTTTCTTTTTTTATATCATAACATATTTAAAATACTGTTATGTATCGTTTCCAATCATAATTAATTTGATGAATAGTGATCATATGATTATTATAAATATAGGGTTTTAACAAATCCATCTGACCTAGACAATGGATGTGATGGACTCAACTAGTGGGATTCTACCCTATAAATCCAATTAACAAGAGGTTCTGATGAAGACAAAATCACTAGGCATTTCCATTAACTAATCCAACTATGAGATATATCAACTTAAGTACGATAGAAACCTTTTTTGAGAGAAGTTCAAGATCATCAAGATCATGTCCTAAACCATATACAATGAACCATGCCTTGAAAGTATCACTTTCACGCACCTTAACCTTAAGGATTTTTTTGGTGTTTTATACTGATAGGTATCAAGACCCTAAAAATATGTATATTTACATTTTATAGAATAATGAATATACTTTCATCTTATTATTTTCACTTTATAAATGATTTGGATTTTTATTGAATATCACAAAAAAATTATTTTCTGGTAAAATCTTTATTAAATTAAGGAATTTATTTATGTATTTTTTAAATAATTAATATTTTAATATTATTATTAAATAATTTTTATTAAATATAAAAGGCCAAATAATTTTTTTGAATTATAATATAATTTTTATAAGAGTTGGAAAACTGTTATTGAAAAAACCCCAAAATTTTACAATAAATGTTGATTCATATTTCAAAAGTGAAAATAAATACAATAAGAAAAATATTTTGAAAATGAGAATATTATATTAGTAATAAAAAAAATCAAAATTATCCAAAAATTAAACTTTCATAATTTTCTAAGTCATTTGGATTTTTGGGTTGAAATTAAATATAGTATAAATATACGGTGTGAATTATGACATCTTAATAACCCAAAAATTACGTAAAATATATTATATAGGGTATTCATAACCAAATATATCTTTTTCCCTTTAAAATAATTTGGTTAAATATTTATTTTATTTATTTCATAAATCTTTTATAAATCCTCCATCACCATTCATATATTTTAAAATTTTAAAATCATTTCTTTAAGAGTGTGACTCAATTACACATCATCAAGGGTATTATATTATAAAGATAAACCCCTTTTCCTTATAAAATAATTAGAAACACTCCCTTTTAAAAGAAACCATGGTAAAAAACATGTTATGATTTGTGGATTTGGTAATTTTATTATATAAACTCTAAAACCTATGTTTGTGAAATGATATTGAATTCCCCACTCATTTCCTATATAAACCCACCCATGCACACAAATATCTTCAATAAAAATCTGTGCAGTGTTTCCTTACTCTTCTATACCCTCATTTGACTCTTACCAAAGGTCTCCCAAGCTCACTTGAAGCTCCTACCAACCATTTGGAGTCACACTCTCAATGTTAGTGATATTTTCCTACTCCGTTTTATTCAAGTTTCTTCATTATGTTATTACTTATAATTATAATTCCTAATTTTGGGATATGTCTTTAAATTTCATTATTACTGTATATTTTATTTCAAAATTCTAATATACCCTTTTCTCTCTCATAAACCCATTTTATGAATTTTTATGTTTCATTGTTACGCTGTCTAAATTACCTAGTAATTTTCCATGCCAAATAGTTTTGTAGTTAGTACGTGTACCCATTTCCAGTAAAGGTTTTTCACCATTATGAAATTATACTTATTGATTTTGTAAATAAATTAATTTATTCCACACTCCATTTTTGTGTAATAAAATTTTATGACAAATGATTTACTGAATTATGATCTTTATGGAACACATAAGCATGTGAATGAAATGAATGTGATGGGTGAGCCCTGAATTATATAGTGCTCAAATTCATAGGGTAATATTTAGTATCATGAAATGTAATGTTGGGAGAAGGAGTAAACAAAAATTCTTTATGGTAATTTTTATTCATTATGTCTTGGTAATTATCCTTGACCAATGTTTATGATGCATTGTTTTAAGTTGTTTCCTTATTTCCAATGTTTCATTTTTCTTATCATCTTTTATCATGCCTCACTGTTCATGTTTAGGATTATCACCCCTTTTATGTCGCATCAATGTGCATTTTTTCTAAAATGTATTAATTTATTCATGTTATTCAATGTTTATTCCCTTACTAGGATTTATAACTCGCCCCATTATTATTTATTTCCCCAGGATATCCCATGTAGTTTTAAGTGCGAGAATGTAAAGAAAGTTTTAAATAAAGACAACGTTTTTCTTATTTTATGTTGTTATGGAATGTACTTAATTAAAAAATACACTATATAAATTTATCTTCATGGTTGAATTAAGTTTAACCATATGTAATAAATCATATATTAATGTTTAATAAATATAAGGGTTGTTATATGTTCCATTTTCAGGAAGTAGACTCAATTCGTCGTCACTTACAATGCCTCATGTTGCCTCACTCTATTCCCAATCCATGGTGGAATCCACTAAAACCCAAAAACCATACCATTACACCTTTTATCACTAATAAATTCCTCACAACTTAATCCACCATGATTTCAGGTGTTTGATCAAGCTCGATCTTCTCTATCAGTGAAGAACATTGGACCCACTGGTCAACAATGAAGATCGCCAAAAATTATGGGGGAAATACCATACATAGAATTAAAACAATTATTGGGAAAGATTTATTGGACAATCAACATATCTTGGGGATGGTGTAGGTGTGAAACATGGAACACCGGTGATAAATCCAATAAATAATTTAAATTCAATACAAATTCTCATGAAATATATTAAAACAAACACAGACTGATGAAACAGATATGATCATGAAAAATATTTTAATCATAAGGGGAGAAATCCAAAAATGATGATTCATAAATTGATATTTGATAATTCATTGGTGAATAATTCACTCACTAATGACGGGGGATGTTTATTTTCATTTGTTTAACCTTGATTCACCTAGATTCTAATGCTTGCCGTCGTATCATCTTAATCCACCAATGAAGAATGATTGATTCATCCTCTCAATAGTCCCATAGTTAGGAAGATAACAATGATGATTTTCTATAATAGGCAACTTATAAGGAAAATAGTTTTAGGTCACTTAATTATTTAGTTAAAATAATTTATTAATTAATCCTATGAACATATTTGACAATGACTGAATTATCTGAATGATTTGTGTTGACCAAATATTGGTTTTTCCTAGGGTAAATATCATGCTCCAGATTCAACTATGATCACATATTTTTTATTCGAGACTCCTCTTATGATATATATAGTTATTTATAAAGAACTATGCACACATGATTGAAAATATTTTTAATATTTTAATAAAATTAATTTTGAGCACATCAGGCCTCAGAAGTGTGCCACATATCAGTTCCTAGCTCTAAAAATATTCCTTGATATAGTAAAAAGTTTTACATGAAAAAATGGACTTTAAATTATTTCCTACTTTAATTTTTGATCCTTGAAAAGAAACTCAGGAAAAGGTGAGGATGAAGAGGTTTTTCCCAGATCTCCCACTCTTAAGAGATCTCCTGCAATCTCTTATACTGCCACTACAAATGAACCAACGGAATTGTCCATCCAGGATGAATCGTCTTCTTATAATCCTCAATCTCCACTGGGTTCTCCCTGAAGGTGGATCTATCCTCAATGTCTAGCTGACCCCAGTCAATAACATGTGTAGGATCATGAACATATCTCCTTAGATGCCACACATGGAATACATCATGCACCCACTCCAAATGTGGGGGTTATGCGAGGAGATAAGAAACCTTACCAAACCTTAACTTGATCTCGAACTACCTAATAATCCTCAGGGGTATCTTTCTGCATCAAAAATCAATTAAATCCCTATCGTATGATTCCTATATTCTCTGAGTTTTCCTCATTCTATAATGGATCACCTAAACGTTCTCATTAACTTTCTAAACCATCTCTATCCCCTTATGAGATGCCTCACTGATTCAGTTCAGCATAAGGGTGGCCTGCAGGATCTTCTATACAGGGTCTCAAAATGTTCCATGATGATAGTAGAGTGATAGCTATTATTATAAGAAAACTATTCCAAGGCTAAGTCCTTGATCTAAAAAAATTATAACTTGAAAACCCTTGGAAAATCATCCAACACCTATATGGTGTATGCAGTCTACCCATATGTCATGGGGTGAATGGTTGTACTCATATTATTATAGGCATAGAATTACTCTTGATGGACTCTCCACAACCGTGATGTAAAACACAATTCATGGTTTGAGAAAATCATTTAGGGCACACTATGAAGGACGATGATCACCCACACAAAAAAATTCCCCAAACTATCGACCAAAATATACTCCATTATTACAAGGAAGTGTTATGACATCATAAGTCAGTAAACTATCAACCATATTACCTCATAGACTCTCATTTTTTTCATAATCCCTACCACAAATTCCACTAATATTTCATCCCACTTCCACTAAAGGATCTCTAGAGGCTCTAAAAACATATCAGAATCTGGTTCTTATCTTTTACCTAATGACATGTGTGGCACCAAGAGATGAATTTAGACACGCTCTACCTCATTCAAACCCTCAAAAACTACTAATAATGGTCTCTATACACCATCCCTACACCTTGATATATAGCCAAAGTGTATGTGTGAAAATATCTCACCAAATCCTCCTACATCATGAATGGGATCACCATCCGTCCCTAGAAAAGGAATAATTGATTAAATACTTAAAAAAATACATCTGGTGAATCTTTTGAAGATATAAGTTCACGTAGGGACTCACAATTGATGTCACCTAACCAGTCTTACCTCACACATAAGAGAACTGGAGGGTTCATCACCATCAAATGAAGAAATTTTACACCCTTTTTCCTCTACCAAGATTTGTTGTAACAAAGCTATCTACTCAAAAAAATCATCCACCAAGAGAGACTATGACTTCCTTATATGAGAATATACCACCAAATTTCCCTTACTCAGAGTATAGACTATCTCAAATTCATAGTCTATTAGGAACTCAAACCAAAACCTCTATCTTAAGTTTAGGTCTATTTTTGTGATGAATACCTAATACACTAATGTTATGAATAAAAAAATCGCCCTCCCAGAACATAGTGCCTCCAAATCCTCAGAGATAAGACTACCATTTCGAACTCCAGGTCATGAGTCACATAGTTTTTCTCCTAGGGCCATAGCTTCCTCGGCCCATGTGTGATCACTGCATGCCTCTACATCAATGTTCAATTAAGCCCAACTCCATAGGAATCATAATATACTACATAATATATTCCCAACTATGGTAGTCTTAAAAATGGATCACTCATCAGTATCAACCTCAACTCTTCAAAGGCTGTCACGAACATATCAATGTAGGTAAATGGATACCTTTTCAACATCACGATAGTCATAGGGGTTTCAATCTTGGATAATTATAACCTAAACGTCTTTAAATACCCTAAAAATCCAACAAAACACTTGACATCTGATAAATTTTAATGTGGATCCCAAGAAAGAATGACATAATTCTTCAATGTGTCCATATCTAATCCATGATCATAATTGACATACTATATAGTGTAAACCCAATGGATCTAGAACTGGAAATTCGAGAGATTACGATAAATTCGATGACAATAAAGCTAGTATGTGTCCATAATCAGGTGATATGTACACTCCTACTCTAACATAGAGAAGATGATTATGTATTATATGAAGAAAACAACATATCAATTCAAGTATGGACAAAAGATCTTATTCATCAAACCCCTAAACACTGATGTGACATTCGGCACACCAAAAGGCATCAGTAAGAACTCATAGTGTCTATAAAAACATGAAAGATTCTGAATATCATCCATTTGAACTCTAAAATAGTAGTAACTGTATCATATGTAAATCACGGATAATTATCTCACACCTCAAAACTATCAAAAGTCGTCATTAATCCTTGGAAATGGGTAATTTTTCTTTATCCTAGACTAGTTTAGGCAATGATAATCAAGAAAACATTGTAATTTATCATCATTCTTTTCCTAGAAGAACACCAGAGCTACCCTACGAGATACACTAGGTCTGATGAAACTATATTCTCGAAGGTTCTCCAACTACAACTATATCTCATGGAGGACACTAGGGGCCATCCGATATGCTACAAAAGATATCAGAGAAGTCTTTGGGTGAGAGTTCATGTAAATCTCCATATCCTGCATTATAGGTAGTCTTGAATTGTCCTTGGTAATTATGGATATATAATACTTCACAGATGAAGGAATCAAGATGCTTTAATAGACTAAAAAATAAATGTCTAAACTCACCAACTGAAGGGTGATGGGTTACAAGCTCCTTATAAAAAAAATCCACTAATCCTCCCACGAGATCACTCTATCATATAAAGGAGAAGCAAGTCTCATCTATTCATAGGTATCAGACTTGTCTACAGTGATAGTCAATTTAGGCTTAGTCTATAGACCACCATTCCATAACCAAGATGATGTCATATGGTCTCTTTTTGATGAACAAATGTTCTTGTGAGAAACTCTCTAAACCAAATTATATGTTGCAATTCCCAAATAAAAAGGATGTTGAATAAGCATTACCCATAAGATGTTCAAGGAAAATATGATGGGATAAAGCTTTTGTTTGGATACAAATATCTCACACCAATAGTATAGATATGAATTAATGACTCAAACATATGTCTACTAGTACTGAAAAAAGATTAAAATAAACACAGATCATACCACGAAGCATCTCATGAGCTGTGGAGTCATATGCCTTTATACCCTGTAGTTCTCCACAACCCGACCACCATCTCCGTAATCATATTGTGGCCCACCTGGTGGTTCTAGTAAAACTTTCCCATTATTTCATCCACAACCCACTTATCCTCCTTCAGGAGCCCCACCTTCTCTTATAATAGATTTTCCTCCCTGGGGGCCACCCACACCACTCATGGGAGAACAATGACCATAATTTTTCCTCTTTTTACGTGGGTTATCAAATATCGGTGTACCCTCCTTAGCATGTCGAGTAAGGAAATCATGTTCCATGTGACGTCTCCCATAACATTCATAACATCACACCCCTCAGAGATTCTCTAGACCCATGTGTTTTACCTTTGCTGATGGTCTATATTCTCAAGTATAGTATTGAGAATATCTCTTGCACTTAGGTCCTTCTAAGTGGATCCTGCTAGCTAATACAAACCACTCAACCCTATACCACTCACTTCTATCTCAAAAATAATGGGGTCCATCAAATATGAATCTCTCTATATCCACCAAAATATTTAACAATCTCGTGTTTGTGGGAATGCGAAGGGACACACCACGAGCATGGATGTCTCTACAGATACCCTAATTAAACTTCCACACTCTGATTTAGCCATCCAGAATTCTATAGAGGGAGTAGCACATGGGTTTAGTAATCATCGAAGCTTGATCAAGAACTGATACCCCTCCATATAGTAGCTCTATATGCTTCTAAAACTAAACTGATCACAAGAATGAGGATGATTCTTCTTATGAAATATCTACTACAAGTTAATCCATGATCATTTCAAATAATCTTGCATCATCATGACTAGTCTCTGCCAGTTCCCAATTGTTCGACTGAAAATGTTGGAAACTATATCATCCCCCTAATCAGTCAGTGTCTAGATATGTATTGAAACTCATATAACCTACTATAGCCAACCCCACACCACTTAAGGATTTGGCTCACCAGGTAACCTCAACGACCTCTATTTCTTGAACTTGTGGAGGGCCTTAAGCCTGCACGCATCCTTATCATGATCAGTTGGTATGATCAAATTCTGGATAGGTGCATGTTCTTCAACCTAACTTCTTATAGGTAAGATATTATGTGATGGCCTCTAGATAATGTCCACATCACTTATCGAATAATTATCATGATTTAGAATTGGTAACATGGATTCCTATCATTATGGTGGTATCCTGGAACTAATCAAGGCGTACCAAAACCAGAGGAGAGTATATATATATATATATGTATATATGTGGGGAGATAATTAAAGAAGTACAATCAAAAGGATAAATCATATATGATGATTCTACCAAAGTTCCCTACAACAAATGTACCAGTATGATGAGTTGAAAAGAAGGTAGTCAGAGTCCTGGTGAATATATAAATTGGTTGCTGCCCCATTACTAGTTTCCATGGCATGAAATCCATAATTGAGACACTTTGATACCATTTCCCTAATTTTCTAATCTGACCACTCAAGGGGATAGAACTCCCAACATTATCCTTAGGTGGAACCACGTTTGTTACCCATTTGACATGACACGACCTACTAGAACCTATCTGGATAGAAAATAGATGTTCTAAAACTACCCTAAGCCTGACTCTATAGGTCATGGGATGGATAAAATAACTAAAAGGTATAAATAATATTGTAGTAATTTACCTGGTGTATCTGTACACATACACCCAACCATCTTCATGAATAAATACATAACAATAAATTTAAAAGATAGTAACATATAGATTTACAATTATATATTTAACAACCTCTAGGAAACACAATATTAGGAGACTATAATATGAAAATGAAATGGGAAAACTAAATTCACAACCAAAGAGATGTCTCAACATGAAAATAATAGGAAATGTAGATGTAGAGAGAGACTAGCTCTAAATCTATAAACTACGACCACCATCCACTGTCAAATGAATGAGGGTATCCCTATGATCCTATGCAACCACCACTAACCTATTTGTATTCTACATAAGACATGAAACGTGTGGGAAAATATCATGTAGGGGTGATTATATAGATACCCATTAGGACACCTCAAAAGATGAAGGGTGAGATGCATGAGACACAGTAAAAGAAATCAACTCAACCCATTGAAAAAGATAAATAAATACGAAAGCACAATATCCTCAGCCCAGTTGGTGAGGACTCGCTTGGTGCATCCAAGAGACCCGAGATCAAATACGGGTGGAAGAATATTTCTGGGCTACTCTAGCAGCACTATAGTGGGTACTGTAGTCGGTACTATTCGGTATTGTAGCAGCCGGAACTATTTATCCATATGGGCCTTCGGGCCACCGGTTTGGTCCTCGGCTCCTACAAGGATTTCGGGCCACCCAAGGCCTTCGGGCCAGTTGATTCTCAAGGATTTCGGGCCACCTTAAGGCCTTAGGGCCACCCCAAGGCCTTCGGGCCACATGAATGCAGGCCTCAGACACACTACAATAAAGGAGCATCCCCAGAAGAGGATTCAGAGTAGGTGCACTCACTAGAGAAGATCCAAATGGATTTTCATAATGAGAGGGTATTACTATTCCATCGGTACCAGCCTGTGCTTGCACGGGAAGCCTAGCCAGACGGTCATGAAAAGGGTAAGAGATACTATCAAGATGCAGATGCTGGGGAGGGGCAGTTCCTTGTAGATAATCTGGTTGAATTCCCTAAGACCTTCGGGTAATGTAATCTCTTAAGCCTACGGGCCATGTAATCTCTCAGCCTACGGGCCTTGTAAGGGTTCCCCCTCATCCCTTGAAAGGGGGTTATCAAAAATTAATAAAAATTAAGGCCTTTTGGCCATTCAGGCAATACAAAAAAACATGGTAATGTGATAATAAAAGTAATCTAGATGAGATAAAAAGTGGATCTCTATCTCATATCATATCCTATGAAAATATTTTTTCTATAGTTTCAAGAATTATATCAATGATTCCAAACATCTCGTGTGTCTTTATAAAAAGGTATCTAGTCCCATTAACACCTCACCACTATGCCACAAATTAATAGTGATGAAATTTCAAAGTAGAATACACAAAACCTGGTAAAATAAAAGGGTGTCAGTCTATAGGTAGAGGACCAATGACCTGATCCAACAGTAGGGTTCCATAGAGATAGTAGATGAAACATGCCCTGACTCCATAAGAGGGTTCCACACAATAGATTGAAGACCCATGCCTTGACTCCTCGAGAGGGTGTTATTCATTTGATATAGGACCCCTCCCATGACTCCATAGAATGGTTCCACCAAATAGATAGAGAAACATTCCCTAACTCAATATGTTGGTGCCACTTAGTAGATAGAGGAACCATTCCCTGAATCCGCAGGAGGGTGACACTCAGTAGATAAAGAACCCATGCACTGACTCTATAGGAGGGTTTCATTCTAATGATCATGTCTGATCACTATTGTTGATGAGTTGTACCTAAATAATATTCATTATTATTAAACCTCTCATCATATCTTAAAATATTTTATGAAGGATAATATCACATTTTTCATGGAAAATTACTTAGGATAGGTCCCTCACAAGCCAAAATCTGAGTCTAAACAATTGATTTGTGAGAAGTAGAAGTTTACTCAAAATGAGATACATGATGTGTAAGGGGTCCACATGATGTGTGGCCCCAATCCTCTTCTAAGCTTTGTCCTTTCCAGAAAATGGAATTCTATCCATGTAGCACTAATATAAATTTAATTATAGTGCATGGTGTGTCTCGGCCACCCGGGTCTAACTTGTGTTCACCTAGAAATAATTGTGTACCCAAGATATGTTCATGTATATTGTATGTGTTCATGTACCCTATACATATGCCAGTACATGACATTTTATTGGCTGATTTAGCGTTCGTGTACTTCTAGAGTACACACCAAGCTATAGGAACCATGTCATATGATTTGTGGAGTTTCCACAAGCCGTGTGATATTTAAATTACACAGAAACCCTATCACCTATATTGAGTTCTCTACATGGCCTGTGTTCATCCTAGTACATTCCTTGTTTCCAAGATTTTCGTATAAATTTATATATTCTCCAAAAATTTCATATTTTCTTCTACTACATCGAATCTAAGTTGATTTTGGCCTTAAATATAAGTTGAAAGCCTTCATTCACCAATTTCATCCCTCTAGTGTGGAGAAATAGAGTCTTATTCCATTCTCACAAAGACTCCTTAATCCAACATCACTCGTGGTGCCTCTCATTATTCATTGGATTCTTGATCCATGGTGGAATTACCCACATCCTACAACCATCTCAATCCATACACAAATTATTGCTCCATTTTTTAGAGGTGAATATACTATGAATCTGAGGGTTTGATCAGGCTTTATCTCACCTGAACAAATCAAATTTTATTCTTAAATATATATTTTTTTTCTGAAAAATGGTCTTCATCCCGTTTTTTGTACTTATTTAAAATTTTATTTTTGAAACATGAAGATATAAAATCATGAAAATTGGATCACATATTTGAAATCTGTATATTCATATTCGTTAAATAGGTCACTTTAATTTTCGGTCATTATGAATAGAAACCTTGGAGTTTTTTTCACCTTGATAACAATGAAATGGATAAAATATGAATAAAACATTGGTATAAAGAGTTAAAATTTACCTAACGCCCGAATTTATCCAATTGGATGAGATAAGTTCTTCCATTTGCATCTATGTGTTGAATATATGGAATCATTTTGGAATTTTTCTTTGATTATGACCTTTATATTAATTTAATAAAACAATAAATACAAAATGTCACATTATTGACATTAATATCTCTAAAATTTTATATTATGGATAAAGTGGAAAAAATTTCAATTCTAAAATTTTATTTGAAACATAAATTAACTTCTTTGATCACTATAATTTATTTTAATATTTTTTTGATTGAATATGTACCTTAAATGCATATTAAAAATTTAGAAAATATTTATTAAATTAATAGAAAAATAAAATAAGTTATCTTAAAAATATTAAACACAATAAATTTTGGGTGAATTATTGTGTTCCTTGAATTTTATAAATTCTTATAACATATTATTAATTTATGAAAGGTTTGTATTTGAATTAATTTTCTCTCATGTTTCTATAAATCCAAATTTAATGAGTTATTTTTTAAAATATTTTAATGATATTTTCTATCAAATAATATTTTATCAAATTATTTAAAAAATATATTAAACTTGTAATAGGACTAGTAGGGTGAGAAATGGTATAAAATTTAATCCATTGTCCATTTATGATGTCATTGTTACATTATATGTAAAATTATAAGGCTTCAATGCTAAAAAAGTCATTACTAAGGTATGATTAAAATTGGTTATCCAATGTAAAACCACAATATTTGTTGGTACATATTATTTTTAGATAAATTTAATAGCTTGTGTTGCATGAAACATTGAGTTCAAACACACTGTGATCTATTAATAAGTGTATATTATAACCTAGTCATTAACATACCTAGAATTAATAGTATTAACCACATTATGAAATTTATATATTTATTGTTTTTACATTCTTCAAAAAGATTTTATAGGGATAATTTATGAATGAATCCAATTTTTCATATTAAAAGAATATAATTTTATAAAGGTATTTTGATGGATTTTTGATGGTGTAGTTTTTTTAAATGTGGTTTTGATAATTTAATAATTTTTTTTGGAAAAAATAATCTTCTTCATTGAAAGAGTAAATTAAAAATTTACATCTTTCAATGTTTTGTATTTTTTGATATGTTTCATATTTTTATGAATAGAGGTAAAATATTAAATTTTAATTGAAAACTACTTTCTCTTCAAAAAAAATTATAATGTTAATTTTTTAATTAGTTTTAAATTTTAATTAAATTATGTTTTTATCATTTAATCCAATTCAAGAAATTGGAATAAATTTCCCATTGAATTTTCATATAAACACATTTCATTCTTTTAAATAGTTTTACTTTAAAAACAAATTTTCCCATTCCCAAAATTAGATTATTTATAAATTAATTACTTCACCTTTTGTTTTTTTAATTTTCAAAAATGGATTACTTATTTGTAATAAATCATTCCATGTTATGTAAATAGGTTCCTTTAATCATTGGACATTATGATTAGTATTTTTAGTAAATTTTTTTATTAATAGGGTTAAAGTTGAATAAAGCAATTAATGGTAAAAATAATATTATAAATATTATAAGATTACCCTAAAATATGTCTTAATTTCATGGTATGTGTTATTTTTGGCCTAAATCATTATTTTTCCAATTTCATAACTCTTGGAGTCACTTAGATTAATTTAATCCTTTTATAATAATTTATTATAATGAAATCCATATATGCCATACTCATGTTTTTAATAATTATTATAATTTTTATATATGGTTATTCAGAATATATATTAGACAATAATTATTAATTTGAAAGATAAAATTTTTATATTTATCGTTGTAGTTTATTTTTAATTTTTAGTAAATAAAAAATTGCCTTAAATAATTACACAATGACAATACAATAAATGAATAATTAATAAAAAATCAAATAAATGATATAATTTTTTTACATAAGTAAATTTAAAATAATTAATATCATAAATAATTGTATATATTTAATAGATATATTAAGTATTTTTTAAATTTTTTCTCGAATTTATCTTTTGTGTTTGTATTTTTTAAAATGTCAAGAAATGAATAGTATGACAATTGACATTGATGATATTTTATAATAAATAATATTTTAGGAAATGATATAAACATTATAAAATTGTAGAATTAAGCCAAATTATGTGTTTAGGATTTAGAATTTTATTAACAACTAATTTTTTGTCCTTTTGTAATTTTATAGTAACTATATAATCCTTCAATGAGTAAAATCCAAAGTTTCCACGTTAAGAGTTATCAGGTTTAAATAATGATTAAAAGATACAGATAATGTTAATAATGTGACCTCAACATGTCTAAAAATTATATATTGTAAGGATTTAGACCCATCCGAATATTATATTATAAATAACTCACTTTGGATCCTTTTTTAATTGAATGTTAATTTATATTAATTTAATATTTTTGGAGTTTCCAAAAGTACCCCTAACCTCAATTATAAATGGCCACCTCCTCCCTTACATACTCAGACCACTTTGAGCCTTATAAATCAACCAAAACTAACTATTTATTCTTAAAAAATCCATATCCAAGTTTTATAGGTCATATAATTCCAAAAATACCAACTCTAGATCCCTTTAGAAGAGATTTAAAGGATGTCCAATGAATAGAAGTAATTGTTGTACCAACTCATTCTGGATCATTTCTTCCTCTACATCATTTTCATGTGTTGTTTCCATACTAATATAATAAATCTAGTATAATATATATTTTTATATGTTAGTATTATTATGTTAAAAACATATTCACTCGTTTACATGTCTTAAAAAATGAAGACACTGTGTATTTTTACGTATGAATTATCATCTTCATGTCATGGTGTGATTTTTTAATCTCCACTTTATTAAGACGGTTATATTAATGAATAAAATTGATATACATAGCAAATATTACATGATATTTTTCTTTAAAAATTAATATACCACGCACTTCATTACCCTTTCACCATTAGGGGATTGATATCCTCACTTCTGTGTATGTACGAATTACCTTCTCCACGACGCGATGTGAATCAATTTCCATATTCACCATTCAAGAATGATTAAGAAAATGTGTATAATTAGTAACTATAATATATGTGAACTTAATATCATTATGGATATTAAATAAATATATATTATTCATATGAAACATGAATTACATGAAAAAAATGCATAAGAAAATGAAGCAATTAACAATCGAAGCAATAGTAATAATGGAATATTGTTAACAAAATAGTTATAAGATAATATGAAAGGATAATATATTATATCATAACTATGGATATGGTTCTATTATCAATTAGTAACATTCTATAACCATTATATAGTTGGTTAAAAAACATTTAACTAATGAAATGTACAAGGTAAGGGTTATTTCAAAATATCAATATTATTGAATATTTTTTTTATTTAACTCTATACTAGGGAATGTATTCTTCCATGTAAATATTTTATAACAATGTTTTTAAAAGATTTTTACTACTATAGTAAAAAAATTAAGGTCATTTTTATTGATTTCTGATATCTATAAAATGTTTTGATAGGAATATTTTCTTCATTTTCCAAATGAAGAACTTTATGACTTTTTCAACAAAAATACAAAAGGATTTTTTTTTAAATTATATAGAATAAAAGGATTTTTCCATAGTAAAGATTCCATAATGTTTTAAATCATCCATTAGAAGTTTATGAGGTAATTTTATAATAAAAATTTTTCTATTATCAATGCGTGCATTTTAAATAAAATATTTAGAATTAAATAAGATATTTCTCTTAAGATGGTTTTAATGATTTTATTAGTGTATTTAAATCTATTTAAATATACACATTTGTATATTATTCTTGATTGAGATTCATATATTATGATACCATATACAATATTTTATGATTATTTTGATTGTTCATGTTCTACTTTGATACCATCCATGTTTTATGGTTAATGTATAAGTATTTTGTATAGTAATTTTTAATATGAATTTTTATGTTTTTATATCTTTCACCCCTTTCATATGAGGAATGAATTGGACTTAGTAAGTGATAGAAAATTCCCATTTTTAGCTCCTCTATGTATCGGTAGGTCTGATGAGACAAATTAGTTTGGGTATTGGCCGAGTCCTTTCCCGTTTTTGTATGGTGTCTTGGCCAAAGCCTTAATAGTTTTCTTTATGATGTCTAAAATTATAGAATTATTTTATTTTCATTTATTATTTCCATATTATACACAATATTATTTTTTAATATATATTTTTTCAGTTATACACATTGCCTTAATGTTTATGTTTATTTATTCAAAATAGCTTCTATTATATACTTACCCTTACTGAGAATTTGAGCGCTCCCATTGTTATGTTTTATTTTTCCTAGGATTGCAAGATGTATATTATGACTGATATGAAAGGTTAATCTCAAAATATCATCTATTTTTAATTTTTTATTTTAAATTGTAATTTATTTTTCTTGTATGTATCTAGTATTCCAAAAATACTACATTGTTCAGTACTTCAGGATGTGATTCCTTATATAATCTACCAATGTAATAATGTAAACACTAAATATGGGCTGTTAGGGTTGGGTTCATTATAGTTGGTATCAGATAAATCTTATTAGAAATTTTTGAAATAATATTTAGAAAAATTATAGATTAGGGAAACTTAAACATATAAAAATATATGATAATATTCTAAATGCAACCAATTTCTTGATTATGAGAATATTTATAAATAATTTTTTGATTTATATTAAGTTTTTTACTAGTTTGAAATTATGCATTATGATTCATAACCTAATGTAGTGTATGTTGTTGTTTAGAAATGAATCATAGTGGAAGGAATGGAAATAATATCAATACACGTAATCAATGTAGGGATTTGCCTCCAATAAAAGATAATGATGTTTTATATAGATCTACAACTATTGTCGAGAAACTTATAACTATACTGGGAAATTTTAATCAGGTTATGAACAAAAACCATGCCCTTATGGAGAATCCTGATCCACAATGTGGAGGAACAAGGATAGACTGCTTCATGAGAGAAAAACCCCAACCATTGAATGGGAATAAAAATCTATTTGTAGATAAATAATGGATATGTTTTATAGAGAAGATATTCATTACATTGGGAAGTAACAAAATGGATAATGTTGTCATGGGAATTTAATATCTCTCAGGGGATGTGGATCAATGGTGATCATTGACTCAAAAAACAATTGAGGAGGAAGAAATATAAAATATGGAATGGAAATATTTTATAAATATTGTATTATAAAAATATATTCCTCATGAATAAGGAGATGATATGGAGTGGCAGTTTCTAAGATTGAAGAAAAATGAGGATGAGAATATTACTAAGTATAAAGATAACTTTAAAAGGTTACCAAGTCATGATGAAAATTACTAATGAAATCCAATGATAAATATTGATAGATTATTTTATGGGTTAAAACCTTTGGTTTTAAGGGGAAAAATCTCCCAAAGTTTCTCATCATAAAAAGTTATTTCCTCGTGTTCTATCAAGACAGAGAAATAATTCACTAAGTCAAATGACGTTATGGTAAATCAAGAAAATAAGGGGGATATTGAACACTATAAAAAGGAAATAAGGAAAAGTGGAGGAATGGAAGATTTTATTTTATTCATATAATATATTTGGAAAGAAACATCATGGAACATGACTTTTGGGTAATGTATTTTTTATAAGTGTAGAGAAAAAGCCCGTGAATATCATGGTTAAAAGTGTAAGAAATAAGTCGGAAATGTGATGTGTTTTAACTATATAGATATGTGAAACTATGAAAATGAATATCCTAAGGGTCAATGAAACATTATTATAATAAGGACAAAAGATAAATTCCATGTTTATGTGATAAAAAAATATGAGGTTGATGTACCTAATGATTTCATGGTAGGTACATAAAATATGTACTCAAAATTACTTAATGATTTATTTTATTGTAGATCATTTATTTCTTTTAGATCATACTTGTTTTCAAATAAAATTATAAATTTAATTTTTGATTTAAAAAAGTATTTGTTAGTCCAAACTCATAAGGGAAGTCTCATTGTAACAAAGATGTTTCAGGCAGTCCCCTTTATAACACATTGACGTTATTTAATTGGTAACCACATTATCATACCTACGGTTGAATTTGATATAATCCATGGTATGAACTTCATTTAAAAATATTATGTAAAAATTTATTTTATGAAGAATGAAATTACAGTTTGTGGGGAAGAGGAAGAATACCATATCTTTAAAAATAAATATTCATCATACGATTCATAGCGAGGTCTAGCCAGATAGCATAAATAAATAAAATTTTTGGGAATGTATAGGAAAAACCTATCTATGTATGAATATGGTAATATTCAAATTGTGGATGTACCCATTTTAAAGGAATACATTGATTTTTTTCTCAAGGAATATCCAGGACACCCCCAGGGCATGATGTTGTGTTTTCTATTGATTTAATCCATGTTACAAAACCAAAATCAAAGACTCCCTATCGAATGGACACGTTGGAATTATTGGATCTAAAGAAAAAAAATGGGGATTTAAGTAAAATGGGATTTATCCCTCCTACTAGTTCACAATGATGAGCCCCTATTCTCATTATTAATAATAAAGATGGATCCATGAGGATGGGTATTTATTATTGGAAAATCATTGATATTATAATAAAAAACAATTATCCTCGTCCTCACATTGATGATTTATGTGATCAAATTCACGGAACACATTTTTTTAAATTATTGAACTTCGTTCGGGATATCATCAATTTTTTGTGGAGAAGTGATCCATTTCAATGATTAAATTTTGGTTGAGGTATGGATATTAGGAATTTAAAGTAATTTCAATTGTATTGACTAATACACCCTCAATTTTTATGGATATAATGGGAAGTGTATTTAGAGAATATCTTGATGATTTTTGGTGGTATTAATTAATGAAATTATTGTGTATTATAAAATATATGAATACCATAATAATCACTTCAAGACCATTCTTGGGACTCTCATAAGGGAAGAGTTATATGGTATATTTAGAAAGTGTGAATTATATATTTAGGACATTTATTTTATTTTCCATATTATCTCTAAGGATGACATATCTTTTTATTCAATAAAGGAAAATAAAATCTAATAATTCCATTCATAATGAGAAAAGATGATCTTCCCGGATAGGGTATCCCATTAACCACGATTGGACAAAAAGAGGTTATGTTTGTATGAAAAACTAATATGAATATTTTTTGAAGAACTGAAGAGAATATTTTTCAATACACCAATATTTACTTTACCATTATAAAATGGATGATTTTTTATTTATATTGTTGCATCAATGATAATACATGGTTGTTACCCTATAAAGAAAGATAGAGTTATTTTATATGAATAAATGTAGTTAAAAACTGATGAACTGAACTATCCAACTCATTATCTTGAGTTAGAAATAATAATCCTTTCTCTAAATATATGGAGACACTATCTCTATGGTGAAATTTTTGAAAAATATACATATCCCAAGAGTTTAAAATATATCTTATTCGATAATGAAATTAACATTAGGAAAAAGAAATGTATTGAGATACTCATGGATTATTATTATTCAGTACACTACCACCTCGTGAAGAAAAATAAGTTGTAATATGCATTGACTGGAAATGATCATAGTGTTCTGAAAAAAATAATAATTTAAAGGGATTTTGAGTTAATTCATATAGAAAATATGGATATAAGAATTATCATCGAAGGTGATACATCGCTAATTTTTAGATGGTTTTCAAACCATATTTATTGGTATGAATAAAATGTTCTTCGTAGAATGATGATAATTTTTAAAAGAAAATTAAACCTATGAGTGATGGAAATTGGAAGACTTCTTATATGTAGATAGTGTTTTAGGACTTGTCAACAGACATTGTGTTACTTATTTACCCTAAATAAAAATGGAATTAATGGGTGATAATCATAGCCCAAGTTTCTCTACACATCCTAGTAGAAGTAAGATGGGTAGAGAATTTAAGAAACATTTTTTGGTGGAATAATTTGAAGCTAGAGATTGCTGACTATATGTCAAGATGTATGGTCTTTCAACAATTTAGGGATGTGAAAGAAATAAAAAAGGAGTCATGTATCCTATTCCAATACCAATGTGGATATGGGATGACATTATGATGAACATTGTGATGGGACTACAAAAAATCCTAGATGGAATGATGCGTTATGGGTTATTGTTGATCACCTTACCAAATGAGAAATTTTTTTACTATAAGAAAATATTTACCTATTAACCCCTTAAAAGGACTCTATATTAATAGAGTTGAAAGACTTTATGGTTTACCTTTACTGATTGTGTCTGATCAAGATTCTCATTTTACGCCAAGAGTTGGTAACAATCATCAGAACACTCTAGATACTAAGCTTCATTTGAGCACCACCTACCACCATAAAACTGATGGAAAATCCTAACTATTAAAACATTATAAGATATGTCGAGGTATTTATCACTTGTCAATTAAACTATGTTAGATGAGTATTTAACTTCGGTAAAATTTTCATAAAACAATATATTCCATTCAAGTATTAATATGGTATAGTATTAAGCGTTATATGGATTGAAATATCTTACCCAGACATGTTGGGATAAAGAAGGTGATAGGAAGCTTTTAGGCCCAAACATGTGGAGAAAAAAAAATAAAAAAGGTGAATACTATTCAAACCAATATTAAAGAAGCTCAAAGTAAGAAAAATATGTATGTAGATAACTGAAGGATGTATTTGTAATTTCAAGTGTAAGACCATGTTTTCGTAAATTTATCTCATGGGAAGGGTGTTATACAATTTTATAAGAAATGAAAATTAACACAAGATATGTCGAATCTTTTTGTAATTTTTGAATTAATTTGAACTGTGGCTTGCTGTTTGGAAATTCCACCCATCTATTGGCTAATGAACAATTTGTTCTATATCTTTTCGATACGGAAGTACATGCCAGACCCAACACATGTTCTGAATTCTGAATAAGTAGAATTGGAAACTAATTTATCTTACTGTGAAGAGCCTATCCAGATTCTAGATACTAAAGAAAATGTGTTGATGAATCACATCACTCGGCTAGTAATGATATTTGTGTAAAAAACATAAAATCTATGTGGAGAAGTGGGAAACTAATAAAATTTTGAGGAATAACTAACCAAGTATTTTTTGTGTGGTGATATTCTATAAATTTATAGGTTTTTTTGAGTGCTGTTAGAATATAACACCCCAATGTTTTAAAATAATTTTTCTTTTAAAATAAATTTAACAAATTGTGTTTCATGCCACCCCATGTTTGAAAGCACCATGATCTATTTGTAAGTGGTTGTTATAACAATGTATTTAAAATAGTGAGAATGAAAATTGTTAAAAACATTATGAAATTTATATATTTAAGGTTTTTACATTCATCCAAAATATCTTATAGGCATAAGATAAGAATGATTCCAATTATATGCATAAGAAGGATATATTTTTATAAGGATAATATAACCGCCTTTTGATGGAACACTTTTTTAAAATCTAGTTTTTGACACTAACAAATATTCCATTTGAAAAAATAAAGTCTTTATTCAAAACTGGAATATAAAAATTTACTTTGGTAAAATTTTTGGTATTTTTCGGTTAAGTTTCTTATGTAAATTAATAGTGATAAAATATTTTATTTTATTTGAAAACAACATTTTCATCTAACTAATTTTTCATGATAAATTATTTTGTAATAAGTTTTAATGTGTAATTAGATAAATGTTTTATCATTTAATCCATTGTTGGTAATTTGGAATCAATTTCACCTTTAATTGTTATATAAAATCATTTAAATTTTTTGAACATTTTCACTTTAAAAACTAGTTTTATCCTTCCGAAAATGGGAAAAATTTTAAATTAATTATTGATAATTTTATGATTTTAATTTTGAAACATGGATTAAATATTTAAAATAAATTTGTCCAAATTATTTAAATAGGTTCCTCCTGAGGATATTCATTTTATTTGGGCTGATTCCCTTCATCAAAAAGTAATTTTATTAAAAAGTGGGGGGGGGGGTGATAAAAAGAATGATAGAGAAGATGGAAAACCCAAAGATAGAATCTAATGTGGTGTGAAATAGTGAAGACCAAGAACATACCTTTATTGAAATCAACGCCATTGGGTTAAATGTTATCATTTGTGTGCAGAAACACCTCCACAATGCTAGGGAACTCCAGTTTAGCCATGTAGTCTGTAACTTTATTCCCCTCAATCCATGTATTGAGAAAAATAATGTTGTTTTTGAGCACAAATTTATATTTCTTTATATCATAATAGATCATATAGGGAGAGACACCACATCCTTTCAAGGCGTACTAGACAATTAAAGAGTCAGTTTCAGTTTCAGAGATCTCCAACCCCTTTTGTCTACAAACTCTGAGGCCTGTGAGTAATGCCATGGCCTCCTCTTTTAGGTAATTTCTCGGGCCTAGCCATGATAAATAGGCTAAGTGCACTGATCCATTAGTATCATAAAGAAATCCTCCTCCCCACATACTCCCATAGACACAAGATCTGTCCATGTGAAGTTGTAAGCTAACCCCCTTGAATGAGGCCTCCATCAGACCCAATTGACTATTTTGTTGGAGGAAAGAAATTCCACCCTTGGTCCTGCCCAAAAACGGAGTAAAGAGGGAGCCTCTATTGAAGATATTACCACCTTCTTCAGGTCGAGTGATAGGTTTTTTCTAGACTATAATGACACGAGCTATCACAGCCGAACCATCATGTTTTGATTTGTTCCGCGCCTTCCCAAGACTCCAGCATTCGGCATGCTGAACCACCGATCAAGAATCCCTCTCTGGTCCACCCCCTCAGAGCCATGGAACCATTTGTCCAAAAAAGAATGGGTATCCTCATCCAGAGTAAGACCCACCAATAATTCCCCTAGCCCTTTCCACACCTATCTTCCCAATTAGTTGTTGAAGAATGGGTGAGTAGTTCTCTCCTTCTTATACACACTACAACATACGCACCTGGACTCAATGGTGATACCGTATCTACAGATATTATCAACATTAGAGGGGACTATGTTTATAAAAATCCATGTAATAATGTTGAATTTGGAGGGTATATTTTCACCCAAATAGTCTAATCCCAGCCCCCAGACTATGTCTAATAATGAAAATGATTATGGACTTCCATTAAAGAAAAAAGGCCCGAGGAGGAAGCGGTGAAAATACATTTGTCATACTCTTAATTAAGCTCGACGAGGTGAAATGACTCAAGCTGATTCTTATCCAAAAACATATAGAGGAACTCAAGGTAGAGGCTAGCCTCCATGAACGAGATGTTAATGGATGGAGAACCCAAGAACCCTAGCACACTGCCACCACAATCCTGGGGCCAGAAAGAAGAGTCTATTTTCCCAAAAAACCATCGAGAGAAGGTAAAAATCACATCGCCAATGGGATCATTCATCGACTAGAGTGAAGGGAGACACCCCTCCATAGATCCGAAAAGACACAATGGAGTCTCATGCATAGTGTTCTCCCAGAGAGTACATTGTTCCAGCATTCCCCATTGAAAGCCTTGCATGTATGTTGTAGAGGGTATCCTTCAGGTTGAGCACATTGATACCTCATTCACCCACTAGCCTTTCCATTTTTTCCTTAGCCAGAAAATATTTCGTCCCTTACAATGAATGATCCAAAATTATTTTGGTGAGAATCCTATCAATAGAGTTGATAACTCCTTTAGACACCTTAATAGAGGATATGCCATGGATTGGAGAAGCCACAAGAACACTATTCACCAGTGCAATCCTTCTACCTAAAGAGAAGAGAATATTTTTATAGTTCATCACTATGTCAGTAATCTTGGTGAGGAGGGTTTCAAAGTACCAGATCCAAAACTATCCTGATGAGATGGGCACACTGAGATAAGACATACGAAACAACCCACTTTGTTTGCCTAGAAGCATGCTGACAGATTCCACCCTTTCAGCAGAATACCTGTAAGAGATAAAGAATTCAATCTTACCTTATTTAACAATCTGACAACTCAATCGAAAATAAACTTCCAACACTCTATTTAAGCTGCACAAGGATCTACTCTTAAAATTCATAAAAAGAATGGTATCATTGGCAAACATGAGGTGAGATATCACTGGAGCCTTCAACCATTGACGATATGGGAGGATTCCTCAATTTTTAATGATTCACTGGATGAGACGCCTTAAAACATCCTGAATGAGAATAAAAGGATTTGGCGAAATGGGGTCCCCTTGATGAGGCCATGGTTAGTCTTGAAGAATTCATAACATTTTCCAATAAAAGACACTGATAACAACAAATAATTGAAGCAATAAAAAATAATATCGATGTTCTAAGAGATGAAAACCATACCTGAAAGGACTCTATTAATGAAGTTCAATTCAACCTGATCATAGTCTTTGTTCATATCGAGTTTTATGACCATATTAGACCCACGAGATTTTAATTTGATGTCACTGATCATATCCTTCTCGTGAGCGATGGCATCCGGTATCAAGTTCCCCTTGATGAATTTGTATTGTTCTAGGGATATCTAGCGCGTTAAATGAGACTCCAGCCTGGAGTTAAGGATACAAGCCTCTTGGAGGCACTTGTATTACTTTAAACCATTCATAATATTTTATTCCAAGGAATGCCAAATATTTCAATCTCATGTTTTTAATAATTTTTACATTTTTTATATGTGGTTATTATGAATATATTTTGAATATAAATAGTACTTTGAGAGATAAATTTTTTATCGTTCTCAGGGTATTTTATTTTTAAAATATAATAAATTATTAATTACATTAAAGGAATAATATGTGACGAGGTAGTAAATGTGACAATTAATATAAATATCAAATAAATGATAATAAAAATATTAAAATAAATAGAAAATAAGATAATTAATGTCATCCAATAATTTTATATATGTTCTATAAATACTAGGTATGTATTAATGTTTTATTTCTATGTTTTTTTATTTATTGAGAATTTTTAAAAATTCATGTAATGAATAGTGTAAAAATTGATACTAAGGATACATTAAAAAAATATTTAGTGAATGATATAAAATTCATCAAAATAAATACTTCATACAAAATATTAGGATAATTTTTAAAATTTTCTCTATGACCCATTTATGGTTTTTATGTCATTTTATAGTAACTATATTGACCTTCAAAGAGTAACAAACACATGTGGTCATTGTAAGAGTAAAATGGTTTAAATAAGGGTTAAAACCAAAAGATAAGGGTAATATTGCGACCGATAATTGTCTAAAAATTTATTTTTGGGAGTTTTTAAATGCATAATCATATTATATTTGAAATAAATCACATTGGATCGATTTTTAATTGAAAATTGTTTTATTTTAATTTAATTTTTTTAGAGCCTCCAAAATTTCCCCTCACCTAAATTATAAAATGGAACCTCCCACGTCACTTCCTTACAAAACATTTAGCCTTCTCCCTTGAAAAAAATCTGAAAATGTATCCTAAAAAAATCCATATAAAAGTTTTGGAGGTCCTGGTCTTCCAAAAATAAAATCTCTATATCCCTTAAAAAGAAATCTAAAGGAATTCCACCGAAGAAGAGGTAATTGTTTTACAAACTCATTGAAGTAAATTTCTTTTATACATACTCATAATGTTTTGTTTCCATAAATTTTTTTTAAAAATGGTATCATATGTATTTTATTATTTTATTATTACTGTGGGAAACCATATTCCACCTTTTATCCATCTCGTGAAAAAAAGAACCTAGCGTGCATACATAAGAATTATTACCTCCACATTGTGGTGTAATTTTTCTCATCACTAAAATATTTAGATGGGTAAACGATGGATATAATGTATATAAAAATTAAATATAAAAATTATACTGATTATTTTAAAATAAATAAACAAAAACTTCCTTACCCTTTCACCATTAAGGTAATGAAATCGTCGCCCGTGAAAATGTTCATTCTACCGTCTCCACGATGTGATGCAATTATATTTCCATGTTAACAATTCAAAAATGATTATAAAAATTTATATAATGAAGAAATTTAATATATATAAAGTTAATATAATTTTTAATATGAAATAAATATATCCTAGGAATAATAAATAGGACCGACATGAGAAAACATGAATAGGAAAATGAAGTAGTTAAAACCTGAAATGAGGGTAATAACGAAATATTATTAACAAATGTGTGATAAAATGACATAATAGAATCATATATGATGTAATAAATATGAATACGATACTTATATAAATTAATAACATGATTTAACAATTATATAAGAGGTTAAATCACATTCTACTAATATAAATTACATGGTAAGGGTTATTTCACAATCTCATTAATAATTAGGATTGTTTTTGTTTGTTTATCAACTAGAGAATATTTTAATCCATGTCCATATTTTCTAAAAAAGTTTTCAAAATATTTTTACTATTATCCAATGAAATTTGAAGTTCAGTTTACCCATGTTTTGATTTTATAATTTTTTAAGGGAATCATTTTATGGTTTCCAAATAAGGTACTTTATGGGTTTTAATAAAAATATGGAAGGAAAGTTTTTTAACTTAAAAAAATGGGAGGATTTTCCCCCAGTCATGAAGAATTAATTTTTGAAGCTCCCTTTATATGTTTAGAAGTTACTTTTCAAATAAAAAATTTTCTTTTATAAATGAGTATATTTAAAATAAAATATTTAAATGTAAAGAGGGTATTTCTATCAATAAATTTTTAATGATTTTATTAGAGTATTTTCATCTATGTCAACATCCTTTGTCGGATATTATGATTTATTGAGATTGATATCTTATGATACCATTTAAAATATTTTACAATTAGTCTTACTATGGATGTCTTATTTTGATACTATTCATGATTTACATTTATTGTATTCACATTCAGTATTTTAGTTGTTAATACGAAGGTTTATGTTGTATATGTTTCATTCCTTTCATATGAGGAATTAATTAAACATAGTATGTTATGGGAGGGGCCCATTATATCCCCTCAATTCATCAGTAGGTCCCATGAGACTATGTAGTTTGAGTATTGGCTGACGAAATACCCATTTTTGTATGGTTTCTGGGCTGGAGCCTTGACAATATGTTTATGATGTCCAACATTATACATTACATCATTATGAGATTAGATATTGATCTTCCATTGTATTATTTGATTGGTAGAATATCCATATGATTATTTATGATGAATTATTAATTTTTTATTTATTTTTTCCTTATTATTCTCAATATTATTTTTAAATGGTAGTTTTTTCATTTATACACATTTATTTAATGTTTTTTGTTATTTATTCATAATATATTCTTTTGTACGCTTACACTTACTGAGCATCTGAACTAACCCCTATCTTATGTTTTATTTTTTTAAAGATGCCATGATGTAAATGATGAATCATATATAGGTTAATGTTCAAAGTATTCTATATGCTTTATTTTATATTTTAAATTATAATGTATTTTTGAAGCATTTATCATGTTTTACAAAACTAATAAACTATTCGGTCCATTGGGATTTGATTCCTTTTATAACATACCAATGTAATAAAGTAACCACCAACTCTGAGATACAGGGTTTGGGGTCATAATATCCATGATATTATACAAAAATATATGGTTCAAAATGACAAAAAACCCAATTTGAATTTCAATGGATGATGAAAATTTTACCATATCCACTTTTTCATTAAATGTATGACTATTTTGAACCATTTTTCCTGAGAAAGACATAATTATATTTTATATTTTTTTAATTCCAAGTATGTCTTTAACCTTGTTATAAAAATATTTTCATTACACCACTTTTAGGAATATAACTCAATAAACCCCAAGAAAATTATCTTCTCAACATCCTTATACATAAATGAGAGAAATGATCTAAAGGAGGTGTCTTGTAGAAGTGTTAATTGTGTTACCCGATATATTTCAATTTATTTGTTCTTATGTCTCAAATTAATTTATGGAATTCATAAAAAAAAATAAAAATAAAACTAAAATTTTATTATAATTTTAATACCACCATTATCAATCATCCTTTTCATTAAATTGGAAGTGAAATGATCTCTTGAGTGTACGTGTGGACTACCACCTCCACATATCAATAAAATTTATTTTTACCTAACTATTTTTCATGTATAAGTCATTATAATGATTTTAAAGTTTATATATGATATTTATGACCTATTTATTATTTTAAAAGTATAATATATTTTCCACTTTCCTTCCTTCCAATCCGTTTGAATATTACAATGTTACGTGTGGGTGTGTGTGGACTACCACCTCCACGAAGCGATGTGATTCATTTTTCAATTATGATTTAATGGAATGGTAATAAGCATATATTTAATTAATATTTGTGATATATATGATATAATAATGATTCAATAATGTTTATTTGTTATTTACGTTTCTTTTATTACATTTGATGAAATTTGAAAACAACATTCATCTGTATGTATGGCTTACCATCTCTATGAATGGAGTAACTCAAATATATATATATATATATATACATATATAATTTATGGATGAATATAAATATATATAAATATAATATATACGATATTTTTATAAGGATTAATATTCATTAAATTATGGAACAATTTTCCAATGTTCAAGGATCGGAACTACTGAAACATAATTCTCATGAATAATGAAACAATTAACACCATGAAATGACAATTTTAATATGGAGTTATTAATAAATGGGTGTTTAAATATTATAGGTTGGATTATATGTGATATTATAAATATTTATATGAATATGTTATAGAATTATAATACATTTAATTTTTTATTCAGGTGTTTAAAGTGTTTTCAAAGAATGTAGAACTCAAGATAAAGACTTTTTATCATGCTTGTTTTGGTGATACATATGCACTATTCAAAATTTCATTATTTTTTGTTTTTAATATAATACTCATGATTTTTTAATAATTCTCATGAAAATTACAAGAATTTATTTATCCATGTAATTTTCTCTAATTAATGAGGTTGTTATTTTAACGTTTCAAAGAGGTAAGGGATTTATGTTTCAATGTCATTTTAATTGGGATTTTCAATAACTGAATTTCTAATGAAGGAAATTTAATCACAAAAAAACATTGTTTAGAAGTGGTTTACAAAAGAAAAACTAAAAAATTTAAATTATGTAGCAGTGGTTATTTAAAAACAACCACTAAATATTATGTTTTTATTAAAAAAAGACACTTCATCCCTAACCATGACTCCCTCGAGCTCCCCCCCGACACTGATACCTTGAACCACCCATGACACCAATACCTAGTGAATCTATGCTTCACCCCTCATAAGAACATGGGTATCTCCCATTAACATTGAGGAATATCCCATAGATCCATCATCGGTGTTGCGGTCAAAGCCCCCCAATTGGTGTCCCCCTCCTTTACCATCATCAGATCGGTCCCCCACTCCGTCTCCCTCTCCCTACAACAAGTTGTCACCTTCTCATGATACCCTGAGAGAGAAATAAATTTATGTATAAAAATCGGTATATTGAAATCCTTATTACTTTTATTTGATTCATATTACTTGATAATGGATATTTTTTAAAAAGTGCTCTTACCGAACTAAAAAATCTGGGTTCCAAGTTGATTCTCCATAGAAGATTTATATTATTTAAATTTAATAAGAAACTTCTCATTCCACAATTTAACATTATTTTTCTCCTATGTGAGTAATTATCATTCTTGTTCAGAAATAAGGAGTAAATTCACATCCTTTTATATGAATCTTCCAATTTCAAATTTCACCATGTTGGATGAATTTTTAAGTATCCAATTTTCATTATCTAACTCAATTCCCATAGATAATGTTTTTTTGTAATTCTATTTTCATCATGAACTACATTTTATATTCATTTAACTCTTCATAAATAAATTATAAAAACAGTTATTTTAATAATTTATATTCACTAAATGACTCCTTTCCATCCCCTAGATTAATGAATGTATTTTCTACACAACAACATGGGTGAAAATAACTCTCATTTCCATAATATATTGGTACATCATTATAAAATATATAACCCTTACATTTTTAAAAGAAAATTTAAATATTGGGAAACATGATCAAAACAATCATATTATTAAAATAAAAGTATTATTCATTGAAAAAAACGATAGGATTCATCTTTATTATCAACTTTATATTCTTGTAGATATGTAAATGTTTTCATATAATTTCAAATACGCCCATAATTGAAAAAATTTAAGGATAACTCACCATGAAATATACCATTAACTATTCAAACACCTATTTAGATGATTAAAATGATATTTTCAATAATCACATGAGCATACTCATATAAATATATACATATAACTGAATTTGAATCTTCTTCAACATCCTTGTATTTTTTAGGAACAATATTTATTCATGGATTTGAACGAGAATTCCTTCTCATCCAAATACTTAATATTTTGGATGAACTCATTTTTCATCTCAAATATAAACACAATTTTATGTATTTATTTCCATATATATTTCTTTTATATTTACAAAATAGTCTCTCAACCATATCTATGTACACATCACATAGAACTTGGTTTGGTATAACCCATACTCAGGTGAATCCCACAATTTACAATTATAATGGTAATGGTAAAAACCAAAGATTCATTCACCAATTTAGAAAAAATATATATTATATTTGTGTTTATTTACATTATCTTATTTCCCTTATACATGATCAAAAACATTCTATTGACTTTTTCTCATTTTTTATACCCGATAGTGCACATAACCTTTTCATACTATTTAGCCTAGAAAACCTATAATATTGATTAATCCTTTTAATTTATTTTCATCAGTTCATGAATTTTACTCTTTCTGTTTAAACAATATTCTACAACACCGTCTTATTTTTTTTTCTATCCTTATTCTAATTCTCTATAACAAAAACTTTACTGGTTATTCTATATATTAGACACACATAGATTTTACAAGGGATTAACACCATCGGGTCTAATATTCTTCTCTATTATCCAAGTATTTCTTTTATTATATTTTTTTTTATGTTTTATCATGTACTCATTACCTATAAAAATTTATGAACTTATACATTTTAATATTTCATTATAGAGTAACCAATATCTAGTTCAAATTTGAATTAAAAATTTTTATTCAAACAAAATGAATCCTTAAACTAATCTTCAAAGTTATTTTATTTTCCTTTAATCATCCAAAACAATCATGAAATCATAGATACAATTAATGAGTATTATTGATTTTAGAGATTAAATTTTAGAGGATATTTCGTAAATAAAATAGCTATATCCCCAGATTAATTGGAAATAATAATTCTTATCTTTACCATGTCTAGAACCATGTTGTGTTTGAAAAAATTTTATTCCAACTATACTAAATCACTTGGTACAAAGCCTTAATGGTACAAATACTTATTTTGGTAGAGTATAATCTTTTTGGTATCATATATTAGTCTGATTCAAGATTAAATAGTTAAGATTTATTTTCATATATGATCTAAAAACTCTCACACTTATCTTTCATTATTAATTCACTTTCTATTATTTATCTTTACCAGTATTAATTAAAATTTTATAAAAAATAAATAAATGATATAATGTATTTATAAAATTAATATAAAAAATATAGAATATATATATTATATATATCATGGTTTACCATTTCAATTCATGTAAGGGATTACCACCTAAAGGTATGATCATTATTCATTAATTATCACATACAAATTTTTTATTAAATTTATTAGTAACTTTTCTAATGGTTGTATGATTTTATATTTATTTATTTTTACATAATACTATCCTTAATTGATTTCCTTTTTTTAATTTGAAGTTTTTATTATTTATATGACTCTTCATATGACTACCTGGGTTGTGTTTTCATCACTTCCATTTATCATTTTTTTTATTTAGTAATAGTTATGTGTAAATTTTTTGTAATATATTATAGGAACATTGTGATATATGTGGGTAAAATATGGATAACATTATCGAGGAACACACATCAGTATACTGAGAGTTTAAAGTAGTTTTTAGATTATTCAATTTCCAATCGATCCTTTGATGGGAGAATAATATGTCTATGTCCTAAATGTAAATTTAGAATATGGTTAAAGAGATACGATGATTAAGAACATTTTATATTTATGAAATTCCCTGCACAATTTTTGAGTTTCATTTGTCATGGAGAATTGAACATTACAAAAAGTTAGAGCACCATTGTAAATGTAAAGAATGATCTCCCAACTTCATAAAATGTGGTAAATGAAATAAAAACCCTTATAAAAGATGCATTCTTCATTACAAGACAACAACATCAACATAAAAAAATATAATAACTACCAGTTAAGGGTTAAACAATTAGAAACGTGTAAATTGATGTTTTTGGGACTATATGACAACTAGATAAAGATTGTAACATATCATTAGATACACCCCTTGATTATATTGAGACTAATGTAAGAGAGGAATTCACTGAAAATAAAAATACGTTTCATGATATGGTTGATAATGAAAATCAAGAGTTATATGGTGGATGTTTTAAATATTAAAAACATTCATTTCTACTAAGGTTGTTCTGTACCAAATGCCTATATGGAATTTAAAATAAAGAGATGTCCATGATATTAGATTTTTTACCTGATTAATTTCTAGAAGATATTTTTTTTGAGACTTTTTATGATATGAAAAAAGTTGTTAATGAGGATTTTCTGAATTATAAAAAAAATAAATGCATGTCCCACTAACTGTATTCTTCATTATAGAGAGGATTCGAGCAGAAAGAATTGAAAAAAATGTTATTCTTCTAGATGGAATTCAATGGGTGATGTTGGAAGTTTGAATCAACACACTACTATGAAGAAGAATAAAACAGACACACCTATAAAGGCTTTGAATTACTATATTTTAAATCCCTAATTGCAAATATTATTAATGTTATCGAAACCCCTCAGAACATAAAGTGAAATTTTATAGATAATAACAATGATGGGTTAATGAAACATCTATGAGATTTACATTAGTGGAAGATATTTAATTGATTATGTCAAGATTTATCATATAATCTTAGGAATGTGTGATTAAAATTGTATACTGATAGATTCAACCCATTTGGGACATTGGGAACTAGTTATCAAATTTGGTCAGTTGTTTTAATGCTTTACAATCTACCTCTTTAGATGTGTATGAAACAAATGTTTTTTATCATTCCATTTATTATTCCTAGAAACAATTCTCGGAAATTAAATTTATGTATACATGGATCCTGTGATTAAATAATTACAGGAGTTATGGATCAATGATGTTGATTCATTTAATGCATCATCTAGAAAAATGTTCCAAATGCATGTTTCTATAATGTAGACCATTTGTGACATCCTAGGACAAAAAAATTTAGATGGTTGGAATAATTACCTGAGTTTAGATATTCCTATTTGTAACATTGATTTTGAGCCTAAATGACTACCTTATAGTAAAAAATGGTTCTTCTTGTGTCATCAAATATTTCTTGATGAATCTCATAGATTTTGGTTGAATAAGAATAATTGAATGGTTATATTGATCATAGACTGCCTCCAATGTTCTTGGAATGTTTTGGTATATTGGCACAACAAGGATATATTGAAATAGAAATTGGTAAGGAGCATCATTTTAATGATAGTGGGAAATGAGTTAAAATTCCATCATCATGTAAAATCAGAATGCAACAGTGGAAGAAAAAAGTAAATTTTTTAAACTTCCATATTTGTAATTTTATTTATAGTGGAATAATCTTGATGTTATGAATATTGAAAAGATATTTTGTGAAAATTTTATTTTCAAATTTCTTAATGAGAATGGAAAATTGAAAGACCATATACATGCTCAGATAGACATACAAACAAGGAATATAAAGTGTGATCTTTGGCTAGATGGGAATGGAAAGTATGCTCTAGAAATTTTTGAAATGAAAAATATGGATAATGATAACTTCCATAGAGTTTTAAAAAATGTGATAGTATCATATAGGAATTAAAGCAACATCTCAAGGGGTGTTGACTTAAAATATCATTGGTTGCATGGAATGAAAATTCATTATTCACGTATATTGTTAAGGAAGTTACTATTATATCCATTTCATACATTATGAAATTGGAAGGTTACTACTATTATACTCCATTTTTTCACATTATTCATATAGATATGTGAGAAAACTCTACAAACATTTGAGCTTAACAATATTTAGGAGATATTTGTGTTTTCACATTTTGTAGTGGATATCGTTTATCCTCCGTTGTTTTTACTTTCATGATGAATTTAACTATGCATTTGGTCGAGGAAGCTAAATTAGGAGCCCTCATAAATTATAGTTAGATGTATCAAATTGAGAGGTAATTTATTTATAAGTATTTATTCTTGTATAAAAAATTATTGGAACATAATTAAATAAAAAAATTTGTTTTATTTATTTTATTTCACAGGTATCTTGGGTAATTGAAATCATATGTGAAAAATAAATTTCAACATGACAAATATATTTCTAAAGACTATTTGGAAGATGGGTTTATTAACTTTGGTTATAGATAATTGGATTATATTAATACAAGATTCAATTGAGTTGGATGTGTTGAAAACACATAGAATCAATATTAACTACAAGAGAAACTAAAAATATTTCCCTCAATTAGACAATTAGTTGGGAGGAGTTCAAATGTTACATTGAAAAAAATGAAATTATTATGGCCAGATAGATATTTGATGGTGAATAGTAAAATTATAGATTCATTTAATTTAGATATCAAGAAACAAACAATGATATGAATGAGAATCTGAACATAAAATGATAATGATATAACAAAAATCCATTAATAATGAGCTAGTTGAAGGGTTTACACAACATGTATGTTCATAAATATTGAATTTAATATCGATATTAATTTGAAACATATTTTTTTGTAAATATAATAATATATATTATATTTTTATCTTGAATAATAATACTAAAAAACAGTTTTCATATGATTTTTAGTTTATTATTTGAGGTCCTCTAAAACATGATAGAATATTGGACACTTACAATTTTAATGAATTTAAATTGCATACAGTTGATTAGGAAGAGGGTTCGAAAACACATAATAGTTGAATATTTTAATTTTATACAGTTGGATACTCTGTAAAGTTGACTCATATAATTAAATTAAACTACCACAAAAATTTTATAGTTGTTTTATTCAAATGATATTGGGATAATATTATCATGGGTGTTAAAGGAAATTCCTTACAATTTAATTCTATGAAATTATCTAACATGATGGATATCAGAAACCATGAATTACAAGATCAGTATGTATTATCATGAAAATATAAAATGTTATATTATGTGTAAGATTTCATGGATGAATGGGGTAGTGTAGTTCTTAATGTAAAACAATGAGAGTTGTATGATATGGGTGATGAAGTGGATGATTTGAACTATAACATTGAATCTTATCAATAAGAATAAGAGAACTTATTTTTATATCAGGATATTGAAAATATTAGTCTTGAAAGAGTACATAATGTAGATGAAGTAATTATGGAGAAAGAAAAAGACACGATTAAAGGAAAAATGATTGTTTGTGCAATCATTCATTTATTTATAAATCATTCTTTCAATATCATAGCATTTTATATTTTGTTTCTTAGTACCATGAATTTATTATCATTTTTTAATTTTTTCCTACACAAATTTTTTTAAATATATATTTTGAGTTAATTTTATTTAATTAAATGAAAGGAATTCAAAAGAGGAATAATTTTACTGATCATAGTCGAATCTCAGTATCGAAGGAGCAGGTTGTAACTATTGCTTATTCTTAGGGATATTTGAAGGTGATAGATATAGGTAAAAATTTTAATATGAATAATGTTATTACACTTTTATTATACTACTAACTATTTTTAAGGAAATATGGAAATAGTGCCACTATAGAGAAAAATATGAATAATTTATATTTCTAGAATCTAAATGTATTGATGATAGTTGTCACATTTGTCTGTTATGTTGTCAATGAGGATATTGCATTGATTTTTATTAATGAGTAGGTAAATAATACAACATCAAAATCATTTTCTACACAAACTTTTATTAATTTTAAGTTTAAATTTAACTATATAACACTATTTAATTTTGAACATAATTTTCATGTAGGTGATTACAACAAGAATTAGAGATAGATATGGAGTAAGTGTAGAGCATAGTTCATTGGGATGGTACATGTAGTAGTGAATGTGGAACACCAATCAATGTGACTTTTGACCTTTTCATTTTCATTTTCAGTTGTGGGGTTATTTCTTAGGGCCTTTTGCATAAGATTTCCCAAAATAGTTTAGATACAAAATTTAAAAAATGTGGCACATCAGAACCTCATCAATGTGTTATAGTTGGATATATTGATTTCTTATAGTTGGATATCTTTTTTTGTTTGGTTGTTTTGGGGATACATAACCAAAAAAATTGTTTTTTGATCCATATATACTGGTGGTTTAAACCTCCTTCATATATGAAAAATTATTGTTCTATGGCCATTTAAACCACTACTATTTAGAATAATTTTTTTATTTAGCAGATGTTTTTGGGGTATTAGTGTTTGCTTCTCTATACAACAAATTCATTAAACTTAGTAGATATTCAAAAAAATGTTATCCTTTAGTCCATTTTGGGAAGTGAAACTGATGCTAAAACCCCCATAAACTACCACTAAATAGATGTAATACGATGAATCCAAAACACTATCACTAAATGGATTGAACTGATGCTAGTTTACTACTGAAAACAACATTAGTGGCGGTTTTTGGAAACCATCGCAGAACTATATGTTGTTTGTTGAAAATACTAGCATATTTTAATTATGTTGTAGTGTTTTGGCATTACTATCCTAGGAATAAGTGTTTTCAATTTTATTACATGTCTATTAAATGTATTGAATCTTAACAAAACTACTTATTATATATTGTTTATTCTTCCAAATAAATCTAATGTAATAATTTTTTAGAGTATACATCTCATAGATAAGGTCATAACACCCCTCTCCCACCCTTCTATAATGATAATCAAGAAGTAATAAATGACATTATTACATAATGTTCTATTGTTGGATGAAAAACTATGATAGGACACATAGTATATAGACTTTCAGGTGTGATTAATCAGAAGAAGAGGATTTTTATTCATAATGTTCACACTTGGTAATCTCCAATATTATAGATTCTAATAACAGACCCACCAGTGGGAATTTTAGATGTTTTATTATGATTAGATATTCTAATATGTGATCATGTGTAATGGTTAACAGAAATAAATATTAAAATTAATGCATGTCATTACTAATGCACCTAGATTTTGAAATAAAAAATATTATTATATATGTTCATGGTGAGGTAGGGTACGTTGGGTGTATCATAATTTACAAATCATTAATTGGTTAATAAAAGAAGGATTTATCCCTTACATATGTATGGTAGATGATATCTTGGCCATTTTATTGGAATGGAACTGTCACCCAAAATTACATGGCCATGGTGTAACATGATTTATATTTCAAATAGTAAATGAATGACCTATCATGCATATAGGATAGTGACATAGATGAGAAACTTTTTTTGAGATATTGTGAAAAATGTATTATATTATATAGTTAACATTCATACATGGTTTTCGTAATTGGGACATTAAGTTATTTCTCTTAAGTTACCTAACACATTTCTAAATAATAATCATGGACTTCATGCAATATGGCCTAATGACAATGAGAAATAATCTTAAATGGTCACACATTAATTATTTCTGATGATCTTGATTAAATTCTATTTTAATTTAATTAAATAATTAAATATTATTATAAAGAATGAGGGGTAATTTTATTCACTTTTTATAGACCATAAATATTTATTGATTAATGAAATATTTAAATTTAATATCGATTTAGGTATTTAATTTATTCAATAGAAATTAAAACAAACCAAGAATATGTCTGGTGAAAAATATTAATTAACAAGATGGTTAAATAAAATTACTCACTGCACAAGTTGGTGCATACCATAAAATAATAATAATAATAATTTTTATTATTATTATTTGGGATGTGGTACATTAAATATTATAGTATTATGTAAGTCCTAATATGTACCAATATAATAATTTTAACCTAAACCATATATCAATAAATATATCATTTTGTCTATTGTGTATGGTATGTAATTGAAAATCAGGAATTCTGTCACACAATGAAATCTTTCTCAGATAAACCTTCTCTCCTCCTTTCATGAAGTTGTGCAAGATATTACTTTAATACATGAGGACAAGTGATAAACACAAACCATACAAAAGAATAAATTCATTGTGCTAGCTCCAAGAGATCTTTTTTTAGTGCTTGGAGATAAAAAAAGAACATGTGGATCACTACTAGTGGGATTCTATTATTGAATCATCACAGGGAAACAAATGAAATTTTAAAGGGTCTTATTGGATGATCAAAATTCAAATAGAAAAATGATCAAAATCCCATGTATTCTTTTTTATGATTTTATTTAATTTAATTATAAATTTGACAAAAACTATCCTCATTAGTGGTTTCAGGCAAGGAAATATTTAGTGAAATTTTAAAATATCTCCCACCACCTCATTCTTCTATTATGACCATAACCAAAAAGTGGTATCAGATGGAGGTTCAGTTAAAATATATAATTATTTATTTGATTATTTTTTCATATAAAATCATGGTTGAATTTTCATTTCATATTATCTGGTATGTAATTTTAATTTAATTAACATGTTATCGAAACATTAATCATTTCAATTTAATGTTTCATTTTCTTGACGGTCTAAGAACAGATGAAAAAGGTCTATGGATTCAATTAACAACCTCATGCTTTATGGTGGTAAAATTGGGTTACATAACTTGTAGTCAGAGTAATATTCATGTACCCTAGTACATTAATCTTTTACATGTTGTGGGATACATGACATACCACAATGTTATTTCTCAAAGTGTACGTTGTGTATTGACCAACTAACCTAGAACATGGTTTTCAGATTACATGGAGTTTATATAGTGTAAATTTCGTATAGTGTGTATGGGTTAGCTGATTTTTTTTCAAAATCTATGTGGTAATTATACAAGATCGTACCATGTGAGACTGGAATCCTAGAGCACATGGGATATAATCAATGTTTATACAATTTTCATGACATGTAATTCATCAATTCTTATGTCTGATATACACACTGAGTTATCTGAAAAAATGGAATTATAGATACATGATTTGTAGTTGGGGGCACACATTGTTTATTCTCTCTCCCTAGAACACACAAAGTCATTAGTTAGGTTGCACATGGATGTAGAATTCAGACCAAAAAACATGTATCTCACCTATACATGTCCTTCAATTCACATAGAGACACATTGATTACCCATACGGGTATATCAGGAACACAAAAATTGGACACATGGAATGTAGTTGGCATGTACACACCATGTAGTATAGTTTCGTCAACACTTCGAATAACCGACCATGTATCCAAAATATATATCAATCGATATATATAACAATTATCTGGATAGTACATTCCAAGCAGTATCCCCATTTCTAGTAGGATTAAATTAAATTAGATCAACAATTGCAGTATTAAGAAATTATTACACTGGATTGTACATGAAGTGTTTGACAACTAAATAATTATTTTAAATAATTTTAAATTATTAACTAATTAATTTTAATAAATATGAAACTATTAATTCAATTTTATTTTATCAATTTACGAATTTATTAAGGTTTCCTAAAAGATAATTTGGATGGCCCTTAATAAGAAATGGAATTTATTAATTAATAATTATTTAATTAATGAAGTCATGTTTCTATTAATAATAATGAACAGATAAAATAATTAATTTTATACATTACGTGTATGTACATTCATGATCTGGACCAAGACCATTGTTTTTAGGTAAATTATTTAATTTAATTTATTGCATGTGTTTTAAATTACTTCTTATGAAATAAAATTTGATGGCATGCGAATCATCCCTCCCATAATTATTATGTAGCACCTCAATTTCAAAGGATATTTATTTTATCCTATATTATCCAATACTTCAGTTACATTAACCATTGTGTGAGTTAAAAATACATGTAATTGTTGTAGTATCCCAAGGTTCATAGAGGAGGTTCAATATAGAACCATTATGATGATAAGTTAGGTGATACACATATGCATAGGTGTAATTTTGTAACACGTTCTAATATTAGAAATTGGAGTGAATTCTCCTATTTAAAAGATGTATTTAATGTATATTCAAAAAATAAACCGTTATATAACCTCATGATCAAGTAATTTAAGTAATTATTTATTTCTATCTATGAAATTATTTGTTTTATGGATGAAAGACCATGATTAAATAAATAAGTGAATTAATGTGGAAAGAATAAATTTAAATAAATGGATTGAGTATAAATTTCGTATCCATCATTTTTAATTAATATTTATCATCCAATTAATATGAACAATATATATAAAGGAGAAAACATTAAAAAAATTATGCATAATAAATTAAACTACATCTATTAAATATTAATTTGGACTTGGGCATACATTAAATGATTAGGAATGAAAGAATTAGAAATAATTGTTTGACGAAACCTCGCTGAGACACATAATTTTAATTTGGAGTTCTTATGAAGGTTAGGGGTTGACATAACTATCTTACATAATGAGAATTATCTCTCGCTAAACATGATATAACATGGAGGCAATTGTTGTGAAAATCCAAGTCAGGATTTCAGGAAAGTTGGGTCCACTCAACGGATTAAGGAGCCTCAAGCACATGGTTAGAAAAGGAATTCCTACCAAAATACATTCAAGTAGCTTGACCAACCATCATTAGGGTTATACAAAGGGTAATAGTATCCTTTATACTATAATGTTCTAGAAACAGGATGTTTTGAGTTCAACTCTGATTGATATTTATACTTTATAAAATAGTGGAAAGATTTTATAAAAATAAACTAATTTATTATTTCTCATATAATTCTTAATAAATAAATGGAACTAATATTTTGGTCTTTAATTGTTGAATAAAAAGGAAAAATAATCAGGCACACTATCCCTACAATCAATATTATAGAAATACAAACTCCTAACTTCTAGTATATTCCAGGAGTGGTTTAGATGCCTTTATGTTGAACAATTCCATGAAAAAAATCTAACATTCTACAATCTTAAATTCCTAATTCTCATACGAAGGAGGAAAATAATTTAGAGCTTATTATCATAGTAAAACAATAAGAAACATAGTCAATGTTCAACATTTTATGCTTTAATCTATATCTGGTGAACCCTTGATGTCTCAAAAAAAAAACATGAATTTATATAGAATTCTTGAGAACCTCTATCACCTTTACTGGGATAAATCTAGAAGGAAACAATTTTATATTTACAAGGATATATTTTAGAGAAGTCATGGAGAGGATTCCCCAGATGGGATCACATAATCATGATCATTGGCTACATTGAGTTCCTAGAGGTTATAGGGCTTAAACTCCCAAATAAACTGGAAAATGATCCTATTCTTGAATCACACCCTTATAGCTTCTCCATTTTTTGTAAATTTTAATATTAATACCATTGATAAGTCTATAATAGATCTTATTACTCTTCTCCTCCAAGTAGATAAACATAAAATCATGAAAATTAATTCACACTTAGATTAAAAAAAATATTAACTGAAAGAGAAGATCTCAAAGTTGAAATCTTCTTTATTCTCTTCTAAGAAGAGGAAGATCAATGGGAAAGAAATTGAACAAGATTTTTTCTATTTTTTTAAGTGAAAAAGGGCCATTGGAAAAAAAATACACTCATATAAATAAGGAAGGGATCTTCAAGTGTGTTTTTTATCGAGTAAATTTTATGTGTTTCAAAAAATTGGGTATTAGATACAACATTTGGTGTTCACATATTTATTAAAATATAGGAACAACGTAGATTTTAAAGAAATAATCCAAGAATGCTAGATTTACGAGTACCCAATGGATATAAATATGTAGTTGTAGCTATCGTGGTCTACCACCTCACATTTTTGACTAGAATGAAATATATTTTAAATAGTTTCATCGTGTACCTTTAGTCTTCAAAAACATTTTATTTGGTTCCAGAGATGATAGATATGGTTTTATTTTCATGTTTTGAAATGAATGATTAATTTTTTAATAACATGAATTTTTATGGTAAGGAACATTTAAATAACATGAATTGCATATTATAATACACAATCCATGTAATTGAAATCAATAATAACACTACATCACATAACTCATTACGCACTCAACTATGGAATCACTGGCTACATGATGAAAATGAAAGGCACTTAAATAAATTATACCATGATGTATATTTATATTATTTTGAACCAAAACCACCTAGTCAATGTCACACATGTTTACATGGGAAAATTACAATGGGCCCATTTAGTGGGAAAGGTTGAAGGTCCAGAGAGATTCTTGAATTATTTTATATTGATGTGTGTGGCCCATTCCATATTAAGTATAGGATAGGTTTCTAATTCTTAAAAAAATATAGATGAATTTAATAGATATGTATATGTATACATAATGTGATATAAGTTGGATTCTCTTGATAAATTCAAGAAATATAACAACTAAGTTTCAAACCATCTTGTTAAGAAGAATAAGAAACTACACTCAGACCGTGGTGAAGAATATATTATACAAGACTTCATTGATTAGTTACATGATTTTGGGATCTTATATCATCATACATATCCTTATACAACTCAATATAACAATGTTTTTTTATGGATGAATTACACCTTGTTGGACACAGTGAGATCAATTAGAAGTCATGTGAATATTCTATTATAAAATTTAGGATACATGTTATAAAAATCCAAAAAAATACTAAACCAAGTTCCAAATAAAGAGGAATAAGTTATACCATACCATTTAAATAATTTAAAGATACTTGTGTTGTCATAATTACATTTATGGGGTTGTGAAGTATTTCTTAAGGGCTCTTCAATAAAATTACATGAACTCGACAACACAATGTGTGACTTTATAAGATGCCCCAAAGAAATAGTGTGATATTACCAATATGAACCCTATAGAAAAAATGTAATATTGGAAAGACATTCCATATTCAATAATAGATAGAAAATATGAAATATATATAGTGTTATTGAGATAGATATTAATGGTGTTACATATCAATGTAGATAAGAGTTGGTATATAAATAGATTCCACAATGCCCTATGAAATAGGAAAATGTTAAAAAGACCCAAGTACTAAGATGGAGTACAATAGTGGTTAAATAACTGGAATGTTAAGGTTTATATTCATTGGTATTGTGACTCATAATTAGTTGATAATAATTATCATATAACATACAATGAAGAAATAAGTAAAAAATATGTTTTGAAGATGAAATAAGCGATGAATTGTGAAAGGGATTCCATGCACTAAACCCATTTTTGTATTGTTGTAGATCCTCTAGTGAATGTAAATCCCATTATATGAAAATGAGTATTTTAGAAGAAACTAGACATATAAAGAAATTTTTTTACCTATAACGTGTGAATGGTGGTAAAATTGTTTAAAAAACATCAAGACATTGACTATGATGAAACCTTTTCAAAAGTAACAATGTTGAAGTCCATTATAATTCCACATTACATTGCATCATACCATGAATATAAGATATCGAAAACATATTTCAAAACATCTTTTCTTATTAGGAACATTCAGGAAGATGTCTATATGACACAACCATAAGGGTTTGTGACACCAAAGGATTCCCAAAAGATATCAAAATTTCAAAAATCCATTACATGATTAATATAAGAATCTTGGAAATGTAAAAAACATTCCGATGAACTGATAATAAAGTTGGTTTTCATAAATAATTATCTCGAGCCTTGTGACTATAATATATTTAGTTAGAGTGCAGTAATTTTCTTAATTGTATATATTGATGACATATACATCATTGGAAGTGAAATACATATCTCATAGACTGTTAAATCATGGTTGAGAATATTATTCTCGATGAAGGATTTGTGTGACATATCATATATTATTGGGATCAAGTTCCGTCGTGATAAATCAAAGAGACTTCTTGTCCTAAGACAAAGTACATACCTTGACAAAATACTGAAGTGATTTAGTATGGAATAATATAATATGGTAATTTTTCAAGCATCCCATGGAATCAGTATTTCTATGAAAATGTATTCTCATACACATGAATAAATAAATATAATATAAATGATTCCATAAACATCATTGATTGGGTCAATCATATATGTTATGCTATATACTAGGAAAGATGTCCCCTACAAATTGAATGTGGTTGAAATATATCAAAATAACCTAGCTGGATTCAATTTTATGGATGTCAAGACTATCCATAGGAATTTGAGGTGTAATAGGGATATGTTCTTTCTTTAAGGAGGATATGAAGAACTAGTCATTAATGGTTATGAAGATGCTAGTTTCTAAACATATCAAGAGGACATGAAGTCACAAAATAAATACCTATTCACATTTAATAGAGGTTATGTGAGGTGGATGATATAAAAGAAAGATGTGGTAATATATTATAAATTATATTCTGAGTATATTGTGAATTCCGAGGGAAATAAAGAAGTACTATGGACATAAAACATCATCCAATAGATTAAAATTGTACATAGAAGTAAGTATCTTATCAAAATATATTGTGATAATAATATAGTGGGGATCTTATAAAATGGAAAGGGTCACATTAGTGGATGAAGAACATACATTAGAAGTATCATCTCTAAAGTTATTTTTCTTAGGGAGTTGAGGTTATAGTGAGCACTATTTATACGGAAGAAAATGTGGTGGACCCCTTGAATGAATCTATGACAAAAAAAACATGTTTATCATGAAAGTTAAAGAAGACTAGAAGTCATAGGTAGTTGGATATAATTCATGTTGGAGTCTATTAGAGTTGGTGTCCTAGGAATGACTTTTTATACTTTGATTACTTGTATATTCAATGTATTTAATATTAATAAAACATATTATTACATATAATTAATTATTCTTTATGAATATAATATAATAATGTCATTGAGTATTTATATCATTAATAAGGTTATAGTAGTTCCCTGCTATGATGAGAAACATGAATCACAATACTAATATTATTAAATAAGTCCATACTATTGGATAATGTACTATGATTGGACACAAAATATAGAGATTTTCAAGTGTGATTAATTGAAAGTGGATGAGGTTTATTCTCATGAAGCTATCACTTTATAATCTCCAAAGTGGTATATTATTAGAACATACGCTCCATTAGAAATTATGGATGTTTTTGTGTCATTATATACTCTTATTTTCGAATGTGTGTAATGGTATTTAGACTTTAACATTATTATTAATGCATTTCATGGTTTGTACACATAGATATTATGATCCAAATCAAGAAAAAATATGTTTTGGTGTGGAAGGTTATATTGGGTTTTTCACGATTAACATGTAATTAATAGAAAAGTCATATAAGGATTTTTCCATTCCATATATGTGGAATTTGAAATCTATGCCCTTTGATTGGAAAACAATAATCACCCTAAATTCCATGGAGATAGTGTAATGAAATTTTTGTTTCACATAGTCAATGAAAAAAGTATCAATCATATATGTTGGTGACACATATTCCCAACCAGATTTATGAGGTATTGTGACAAAAGGATTATAATACACAATGAGCATTAATATGTGGTTATAATCATTGTGATTTTAATTTCTTTCTATTGGGTTCCTTGACACAATTCTAAATAGTAATCATGGAATTTAGGCATTCCTGCCTAATGCCAAGTAGAAATAATCCTTGAGTGTCACATGATATGTGTTTTCAATCATCTTGATTAAATTGTATTTGAATTTAATTAAATGAATAAATATTATTATCAAGACCAGGGGATAATTATATTGACATTTTATTGATCATAAATATTTATTGATATATGAAATATTTATACTAAATATTTATTTTTGTGGTTAATAAATCTAGAGGGATTCGAAGGGACCAAGACCAATTCTAGTAGAAAATATTAATTAAAAAGAAATTTACGGAAAATTTTTATTGCATATTATAGTGTGAAATACAAAATAATAATTGTATTGTTATTATTATTCCATGGAATGGGGTACATTAAACATTATAATATTATTTAAGGACTGACATGTAATTAAATAATTAATTTAACCTAAACCCACACTCTATAAATATGTTGTTATGTCTATTGTGTTGGGTGTGGAATTAAAAATAGAGATTTTTTTATAAGAAGGTAATTCTCTCTAAACTCCTCCTCCTCTATCCCTCTTAAGAATGGGAATCATAAGAGAGATTCCTTCCAGACCAAAGTACAGGTGATCAAAAAAAATTCAATATAATCAATTCACTATTATAGCATCTGAAGATCGATTGGAATTTCAAAGAGAACAAATGACCATGTATGGATCACCAATAGAGAGATTTTATCCTTGGATCCTAATAGCACAATGAATGAAATTTGAAAGGGTCTTATCAGATGATCAACATTAATATCGAAGGAAGATCATAGTTCCATCTATTCATTTTGTATAATTTTTAAAAAATTAATTATAAATTTTAAATAAAATATCCTCTCTTAATGTTTTATTCGTAGAAAGGTTAAAATAAATTTAATTATATCATCAACCACTGCATGCTACCACTGTACCCAGAACCAATATAAAATTATTTGACTATTTCATGATAAATCCATGTGAATTTATTCTCTTTTAGTTATTTATTTAAAATACATATTTTTCATTAATTTTTTGCACCTTAAATGCTTATAAGGCCAAAATAATGATTATAAGAAATATTTAATTTGTTTTTATCTTCACTCAAAAATCATTTTTCTTCCATATCCATGTTTACTAAAAATTCTATGAAGAATTTTTTTTAATATTATACTTTGAATTATTGATTTCATATTTACTCAAGAATTAATATCTAATAAATCTTTTAAATGGAATATATTGATCATTTTCAAAACAAGTTACTTTTGATTTTTTTCAAAAAAATGTGACTGGAAACTCTATTTTAACATACAATGAATGAAAAAAAATCTCCCAGTGTGAATACTGCTAAATGATTTTAGGATTTAATTACATTTTTCCAAGGCTATTTTCAAATAAACCGTGTTCATTAATATTTTGGAAAATTTTAGAATTCAAATAATTTATTTCATAGTAAAAAAGTGGTATTTTACTTAAGAAATATTCCAGTGGTATTTTAAATACATTTTTCATCTATGATGATTTCCCTAATGTCATGTATTCGTTACTAGGTATATGATAAAATTATACCATTGAATTTATTTGTATAGATGGATTATGATTATTATTATTTATGGACGATTCTATAAAACTCATTTTATTCTGACATGTTCAACATTTTATGATGTAACCTTTAAGAGAAACATTTCTTTTCCAATGGTTACACTATGATGAAATGTAAAAATGTTTATGAAACCAATTTTTTTTCCATGTGTAATTCTAGGATGAAGGTTTTATAATATTCTGGGATACATATGTATGATTTCCATTATGTGATTGGTGGTCCAAGAATTATATTCCACTTTAATGCATTGGGTAAAGACGGATATCTCATGACATAATAAGGAATGGAATGGGGAGTGAACCCATTTTAGTAAGGGACTCTATTGACTATAAAATATTTGGAATAAACCTTGAATAATGATATGATGGAATTTAGAATGAACCTAATCCACTATGATATTCTTGGATGTGATATTTAACTAAGTAAATGATTTTTATTGATTATTTGTTTCTATAAACCAATTTATTATACAAATTTTATGTTTTCTTGGCTTATTTTTTTGGATTATATTATGAATCATGTCTTATGACTTTTCAATATTTATTCCATTACTCAGTATTATGATCTATGATTTGTAGTGTATGCTTTCTAAATGTTATATTCGTGTTATAATAACATGATGATCATTTTATTTTAATGTGATCACTAATATCTCCCATATTTACCCTTACTAGGTATCAGAGATCACCATTTCTTATGTTTCATTTCCCCTGGTGATGAAGAATGGTTTTATGTTTGATATGTCTATGAAGGGCTCATGTTATCAAGAACACAGTGATAGATGATATAGATCACTAATGAACAAAGTTTATATATTTCTTTTTATCCAAAGATGTTAGACTTATATGATTCTATCATGGATCATAATTTTATGTATTGAATATTAATTTAATAATTTGTTCTATTTATGTTTTAAAGTTATGGGTCATTTTATCTTGTATCTATGAATAGTTTATTTACCCTTTTAAATAAGGATGACAAATATTTAGTGAGAAATCTTAGTATAATACAAAGTATATGAGAACTTCCTTGGTTATGGTAAAGAATGGAGTGTTGGTTTGCTACAAAAAATGTCTATCAAGATACTGAAAGTGGACATGGTTTTATAAGAGATGAATATTGAAGTAATAAACTTGGAAAGAGTTGGTTAAGTATATCTCATCCACCATTCTAGTTCACAATGTGTGCCCCCATATTGTTCACCTAGTTCGACACTCCCAGGTGGTATTCTTGAATTAATTCATATTTTTATTTGTGAACCATTATGATGGATTTCAATAGATGATGATCATAGATGACCTCGGTTAAAACTATGTTGATATTTAATGAAAAGAATGTGTCATGACTTATAAATTATATAAATGAGTATCCTTGATTAATCACTATGATTAATGAGGATTTATGGTCATACTAATCATTTTGGTTATATAAAGGGATTGAAGATGGAAAAATGATGTTGAGGTGGTGATAGATATCCTCAAATATTGATGTATCTTATTTGATTCTAGTTATAAGGATTCTTATATGTTATGAAAAGTCTCATTGAATGTAAATTATAATTCTCAATGATTAGATATTGAATTAATTTTTTAATCCACAAATGGTATTATGACCTGTTCTAAAGTCTATGATTATTTTCAAATTGATATATGTGGGAATGCGGTTCTAGGAAATCATTTTATTCTTATATTAGTTGAATTTGATATTATATTAATAATGGATTGTATTTGTATACATAAATCCTACATCAATTGATGAATAATGGAATTTAAATTTGATATTCTAAAACAACCTATGATTATCAATCAATATGATGATAAATATAATCATTCAATGGAAATTAAATCCATGACACAAGTATTGAGTCTTATACTAAAGAGGTATTTATCTCATATAGTTGGAGAGAAACTCATCATCAAATATATTCTAATTGATTAGGGGTGTTTATTAATTTATTTATGAAAGATTAGTTTATGATATGACCCAAACCTAATGATAAACTTATTTAAATGACTTTATATAAAATGGAACTGATTTAGTTTTACAAATTTAAGAATAAACTCCAAGATAACCATGAAAAGGGATTCATTCAGATAGGTGAATCACCATGGGGTGAACCAATTATTGTTTTAAGAATAAATATGGATCAATTAAAATTTATATTAATTTCTGATAATTTATCACAATAACTATAAAAAAAGTATCATCTACCCCATATTGATGAATTGTTTGATCAATTAGGTGGGGGTAAACTTTTTTTTCCAAGGTTTAACATTTCCATGTTACCATCAATTGAGAGCCAAGAAGGAAGATATAGCCAACAAAAAATTCTATACAATGTATTGAAATTATAAATTTATAATGATGACATTTGGACTTACTAATTCCCATAATATCTTCATGTATTTAATGACTAAAGTCATTAGAGATTACCTTGATCTGTTTGTGGAAGTATTTATAAATTATATTCTTATATAATCAATTTCCATGCAAGAGTATGAAGATCACTTGGGTATTGTACTAAAGACATTATAAAAGGATAATATGTATGAGAAATTTACCATGTGTGCACTTTTACAAGGAAAAGGTTCATTTTAGGTCTTATAATATTATGAAAGGGTATATCCCTAGATATATCAAGGGAAAAAGTTATTGAGCATTGTCCCAGACTAACCACTATGATTGAGATCAATAGTTTTCTTGGTTTGGCTAAATATTACTGATTACTTGTGGATAATTTTTCAAATCTATCTAATCTACTCAATATGTCAACTCATAAAGGAGCAAATATTCATTGGATTACTGAATGTGAAGAAAATTTCAAGGAATTGAATAGAAGGTTAGTTAGAACATTAATCATAACATTAACTTGCAATAAAGAGGGTTTTATGATCTATATATATACATCATAGAATGTATTGCAATGAATTCTCTTGCATAGTGATGTTGTGATATCTTATGCCTCACACCAATTAAAGGTTCATTAGTAAAATTTCCCAACTCGTGATTTGAGTTAGCTGGGTATTTTTTACCATAATGATATAAAGATTTATATTTTTTTGAAAAAGATGTGGTATATATATTTATCACAAAATCTTAAAGTATATATTCACTAAAAAAAAATATGAATATGAATCATATGATGTTGTTGGAGTTGATTAATGATTATGACAACCTAATACATTACATCCTTGGGAAAATAATCAATGTGGCCAATGATTTGAGTTTAAAGGATCATGATAAATTTTATATGATTAGGATCACAAAAGAACCCATATTTATATATTTTTTAAGGATTTTTTTATATCTTTAAGGAATGGGGAAAATATTATCTACCACAAATGAGTATTCCATATTCTATCTGGGTAGATATTAAAGAGGTGAAAAGGTAATATATTGAACTATAAAAAATGTGAGACAAGTTCTTAAATTTTTCCATGATTATTATGGAATTATAATTTTATCAAACCATGTTTTTTTCATGTAAATACTAATCTCTGAGAATAAGATTTTGGATGATTATAATAGTTTATAATTCTCTATTAATCCTTAAATTTTAAATATATATACGGACGTAAAAGAATATTTATTGTGGGATAACATTAAAAGAGATATTATAGAGTATGTATATCAGTGCTTGGAATGTCATAAAGATAAGGTTGACATATATAATTCTAAAGGTATGTTAAATACATTACCCATACTATAATGGAATTGAAAAAAATAACTATGGATTTTTTCCATACACTCCTCAAAAAATATAAAGTTTGTAATACTATATGGGTTGTAGTAGATTTCCATATGAAGTTAGAACACTTAATTTATATTAGATAATATTTAAATCTTGATTATATTTACCTAATAGAAAGTAAGGATATATTAAGGCTGTATGAAGTACCACATTCTATTTTATAAAATCAGGTTCTAAGGATTACCTCGATGTTCAGGGGAAATCTTCAACAAACTCTAGATATAGAGTAAACATTTAGTACTACTTATCATCATCATATATAAGGTTCATTTAATATAACCATTCAAACCTTAGAGGTTATTTTTAGGTATTTTTCTATGGGTTTAAAAGGTGATTGGGGTCAAAAAATTCTTCTAGCAAGTCTTTCACACAACAATACCTATCAATAAAGCATTGAAATTTCTCTTTATGAACCCATCATTTGAATATAGTTTTGAAATATAAGTTTTCATGATAAAATTAGATAAATAAATCCATCGAGACATTATTTAGATGCGGAAATTGAATATAAATATAGAACCATATAAAAATACATCAATTCATTTCAATATTGGCAGAAATGTTACGCTGAAAATCATTAAGGAAATATGGATTTCAATGTTTGTGAGAAGGTAATCCTATTAATTTCTACATGGAAGAAGGTTATGAGATTTATAAAGAAGGGAAAGATTATTCTTAGGTATATTAGACCCTTTAATATTATTAATTGTCTAAGGATGGTATCTTATTTATTGGTTCTTCCACTAAACCTATATCATGTTCATGACGGGTTCTATGTGTTCCTACTAATGAAGTACATACATCATCATTCATATTTACTGAAATCAAAGTTTGAACCACTAAATAATGAATTTTTTTTCATAATAACTAATACAAATATTTTATCATATATATAAAGTTATATGGAACATTAATACTTTGATGGATAACATTATCTAGAGGAATCATAAATTATAAGAAGTTACTTGGGAACCTGAGGATGTGATGAAAAAGGGATATCCTCATTTATTATTAACAAAGTGATGTTATTTCAAGGAAAAATAATTTGAAGGGGGGGTATAATGAATCACCCAAATATTTTCTGATATAGTTATCTATATTTTAATTTTATTACTTTGATAGCTTTCTTTAGATGTATCATCGAGTTTAATGAAATGGTAATATACTATTGAAATATTATTATTTAATGTCATAGTTATCATATAGACATTTGATTGAAGAGTATGAATATGTATAACTAAATTATGAAAAATGTATGTTTTATATATTTATAAAATTCATTCATTGTTTATCAATTTATTATCACTGAAAATAAAAATCATTGGAAATAAAAGAGGTGTTTTTTTAAAAAAATTGTTCTTATACATGCAATGTGTTTTTATCATAATAAATTAAATTAATAATTATTTTTAAATTATTCTAATTATAATTTAATATTATGTATTCAAAAAAATTTAATTTTAATCAAATATTTTTTCTAGTCGTATTATAAGAATAAACCAACTTTTTTGCTTAGAAATGTATTTAAAAAATGATTTCCTTTTCATGTTGTGATAGTTATTTTATAATTAATTTATTTCTTTTATATAAATTAAATAAAGAATTAACACCATATTTTTAATAGGGAGACACAAATTTCCTAAATATGTAACTTATATTTTTCTATGATTATGAATAGTGACCTTGGTAAATTTTTGGCAACTCGGTAAGGGTAAAATAGGTAAAATATGGTTAAAACATTGGGATATGGCTTTAAAATATATCTAAAAGTGAATTTAGACTTTTGGGTTATTTCCTTGTAGACATGTACATATAATTCATGAATATAAGGCCGCATGGTCCCATTTTTCTTTGATTATGCTCTTTATATTATATAAAAAAATAACAAATACAAAATGTCACTCTTTTTTCCTTTCATAAATCTAAATTTTTATCATATAGAAAAATATATTCACAATTACATTATAAATATTTATTGGAAATAAATTTTAATTTTTTTATCATAATAATTTATTTATAGTGTTTATTGACTATGTAATTTCTTTAAATGCATACACAACATCGACAAATTATTTATTTAGTTAACAAAAAAATAAATTAAATGGTTCTAAAAATATTTGATGTAAAAAATTTGAGTGAACTATTGTGTTACACTAAATGTTTAGAATAATAGAAAATATTATGAATGTTTTAATGGTCTATATACATGGTCAATTTTTTCATGCTGTCTTTAAAGTGAAATTAAAAGAATAGTTTTAAAATGACATTAAAGATATTTTATATAAAATAATATTTTATTAATTAATTTAAAAACCATTAAAATATTGTTATAAGACCATTAGGTTGATAATTATTCTTGTATTTGATTCCTTGTCCTATTTTTTATATATTTTTTATATTATATGTTAAATTATGACCCTTTAATATTACGAAATCCATTACCATGATAAGATGTACCTTGGTTAACCAACGTGATAAATAAAAAATAATATTTAATATAAAACAAAATCCTATATAAATTTCATTTTATGAAGTTATTTTGACCTTATAATATTTTTATTTGAATATATATCCATTTTAAGTATTTGTATTAATATTTACTTAAATATATTTTATTCTTTTTAGTAATTCAAAGTGAGTCTATTCTCTCCCTTATGAATCGAAATACCTTCAAAATATTCATCACAAAAATTTTATGCATATATACAGAGAAAAAACATAACAAAATTATTTAACTTATTTATCAAAAAATTAGAGGTTTTTCTATTTATAAAATACCATTCCAATAGTTTTTATGAAATGATCCAAAGGAGGGGTCATGGAGAAGTGGTCATTTTCTTACCCAACCTCTCTCATTTTATTTATTCTTTTAAATCCCTTAAATATATGTTATTACTTATAAAATATTAAATTTAGTAACCAAAATATACTAAAATTCTATTATTATTATGAAATAACCATTATCCACCCTCTTTTCCATCAAATAGCAGATGAAAGTGTTGTTCGTGTGTACATGTAGACTACCACCACCTCATAGTGATAAAATTCCTTATCCTTCATAATAATTCATGGATGGTTATTAAATTTGGTTTAATTTTTATATATTAAATTTATTTAATAATTATGTGTCTAGGATTATAGTATCATATGTAGCTTCTTTCCTACAAATTTGTTGGAAAATGATAAAGTCTCTCGTGCATACGTATGAACTACCACCTCTAAGAAGAAATGTAATTTAATTTTATATTATGATTTAAGTGGATATTAAAAGGGATATATTTAATTAATATATGTGATATATTTTACATAATAATTATTATATAAAAATGAATTTTTATTATCCTTTCTTTCGTTCTATACATAAAAAATTGAAAACAACATTCATGCATATTTATAACCTACCATCTCCATGAGAAGAGTAATTCATTTTTCTATTTCTACTAATTATGGATGAAAATATCTATATTAATTATATATGATATTTATATCATGATTAAAATTATTTCTAATATGGAACCATGTTCAATGTCAAATTACCATATCTACTTAACCAAAATTCTCATAAAAAATACATAATTAAGTTCATCTCTCCCACCTCAAATATAATAGATTTACTACCCTATAAACCCTCACTCACACTATGTCCTAGGGAATAAGATAAATATTATTTAAAATGAAATTTTAATTGAATATATCTTTTTATAATAAAAACATAATAAAAACATATCTCGCACACCCCCTTCAACTAATTCCACCCATCCCATGAAACCTAGATACTAATAGTTGATCACTGAAATATTAATAAACTAATAAGTAATAGGAGAGGGAAAATTAATTTTACTAAATAAAAGTTATTATGTAAAAATATAAAACTAATTGTATTGATATTTAATTTTTGTGCATGAAATGTGTGGTTAAAATATGAAAAAAATTAACAATAAAAAATCCTACTGAAACGGCATAATGGTTGTGTCAAACCGACTTCTTCCGTTTTCACTTCTAATGTTAATGTTGATCATCCACTTATAAAATGGACATCACTTAAGAAATAAAATTAAAATTGTGCACATAACCTCTCCTCTTTTTTATATACAACACCCACTTCATAAATCTATTTTCATATATCCTATACATTTTCCTGTATCTTTCATATAATTTCTTATCTAGAAATCAGTCTTGTGACTTTATGTGATAATCCTCTTTTCATCTCACGCACTATATGGATTTAAATTATCTTTGAGAGAGGTAGTAATATAGACATGTATCCCCATATGTGTTTCTATCATTTCACTACTTCTAATAAGCCACCACCTATATCCATATCCATTTGAATTATATCTCGAGTAGTGTTTGGGGGAGAGGGATGTTCGACTAAGCCTTTTTATATAAGTTATCTCCTTCATTTATGTATCCTCATAAAGTATATTAAAGAAATATTTTCAATCCTGAATCTCATTCATTTCTTCTCGGTTTTTTCATGCATTCCAAATCCAATTATGTAAGAAAGGACCCATTTGTATCTATCACTAATTTTATCCCAATTTAAATATATAAGGACATTAATGGAATAAAATTCATTAAAATCCTTATATTTTTAAAGATACAGATTTTGTGGAATGGTGAGTATTCTGTAGAACTACCCTTGTTCTCCTTTTTATGGATTGAAATGGCTTTGTCATGGAGCACTATTATTGGTACATAGGATTCTTCAAACCAACCTCCACACCTCTATCATATCCTTACCCTCCATGATTCATGTAATATCTTACATTATATCCCTATATACTGATATTTAAGAGTAAATATGATTGGTCTTGGAAATCATGTTTCCTAAGAGAAAATATAAAACTTATTCCCATTAACTAAGGTGTTAATGGGTTGGAACAGAGTGGGATATACAAGTTATTTAAATTTGTGAACCCAAATTTATAATTTTTTTAAACACACAATATATGTGGTTTTCAAAACCCATCGGGCGCAGAGTTCTGTAGTGGTACTGTTGCAGCGGTGGCACTGTTCATCAGCGGGTACTATAGCGGCGGCAGGGTACTGTAGCGGCGGTGGTACTGTGCGGTACTGTAGTAGGGGGGGGGGGGGGTTACTATTCACAGAATGTGAATTGGGCCAAAAATTTGGGTCCACGGGCTATGTAATGGGCTATAAGCCCACCGAGCCTTCGAGCTATGTAATCGGTTTCCCTCTACCCAGTTAAAATAGGTCTTTGCTTTGATTTAATAAAAAAAATGAGGATTCGACCCCAACCTTTAAAAAAAACTGGAATAAGAAAAAACAACCACATTTACTAAATGAACAAAACTGTACACTTTTTAAATTTTTAATCCATTTAGAAACTAATAAAAAAACATTAATATTTATAAAAACCGATCCTGAATAATTTTATCAAATGAATACCATGAATATTACTATATAGTCTAAAATCAATACATTATTAAGTACATAATTCAACTTAAAACAGTTTCAAACTGTGATTTATACAATTAAAATATTCATCTAGTAATGTAATACTTATTTTATCAAATATATTTATAGAGAAAAAAAGTGTGTTGTATTAAATATAATAACTTCTCCCTTTCTAACCATAAAAACAATAGAATATAAAAGAAGAAAATTCAAAAAAAAAATTAAATAAAACATGTATAAAAATTGTAAAGCACAAGGCCTCTCTGCATTTATATACAAATATAGAATATAATAAAAAACATGTTAAATAAACACATAAACTGAATAAATTCAAAATTAACATAAAAAATGTTTTCTAAAATGAAGCTTTAAAAAGATAAATAAAATGTGTAATATTGTAAATTCAAAGCACACATCATATGTGATGTCCAAAACATCAAAATGGATATGTTTTAATAATAAACATTAACATATTATCATCAACAGAATTTTGATTTTCATTTTAATTGAATCAGAAATGATTAAATAAATTAATTGATGTAGTGCAGACCTATTCAAATTTCATTTTAATCAATCATCAATTCATCCTCATATTTAACTTCTAATCACTTTTCTTTTATAAAAAATAATAAAAACAAAAACCAATAGATTTAAAATAAAAAATAGTTTGAAATAAAAATGCACATTAAAATAGTTAAAAAAATTACCAGTTGACATAAAAATATAAAGCCAACCTTGTATAAAAATCAAGGATTTATTTTTTTGGAAATAAGGTGACACCAATATTTTTAACCCATGTGCTTCAATGTAGTGAAAAAAATAAATCTAAAAATAGAATAAAAAATCAATAATGATGAATAATTCATTTCAATGGAATTTTAAAATTATAATGAAACAAAGTTTGACATTACCAAACAATATATAGAGATTTTCTAAAACTAAATGTAATATATAAATATTTTTTAAAACCAAATGCAATATAAAACATTCTATTAATAATCTGAATTTTTTGTAATATATTATTAATTTTAAATTTAATAAAATAAATAGTATAAAAAGTAAAAAATATCATAAAAATAAGATTTTATGGATGATTAGGATTATTAAATTGCTTGTAATTTAAAATTTATTATTTGAAAAAATTGATAAAAAATCAATAAATATAATCTTCAAGTTAAATATTCATATAAAAATGAAATATATGTATAAAAATAATTACATATGAGCTAATCAACAATCTCAAATAAAAAAAACAAGGCACCAATAATTAATTTCTTATGAATCTAAAATTCAGATCATTACTAAAAAATAAACTGTATTGTTAATAAAAATTAAAAATAAAAATGCTGATTAAAAAAATTATTTTAGAAGACAATATACTAGAGCAGGTCGGTAGCCTAGCAGCAGGGTAGGGTGGTCTTGGCCATTGAGGACACACAAAAAAAGGTGATGCAAAATATGGAAAGCAAGCAAGTATGTGATTAATGATACCGATGAATAAAGATAGCATTTTTTATTCAGAATCAGCTAAGCATGGTGATGTAGGTGAGTAGGGTAGTGTGGAGAGATAAGGGTAGCGTAGTGTTGGTATTGACAGTGAGTGTTGGTGTGTGGGGAATGACACCCTTAATATTATATTCTATGAGGTTCATACACCATTGAAGAATAATGGGAGCCAATGGATTCTCACAATCATCTCACTAACCCCACATAAAAAATATATCCTCATAGATTCTCATTTTCTAAAACCTTCTTCTAATGCCCCTCTCATGTTATATTTGGATACACTAATACCTTTATAAAATAATATCATAAATTTAAATTTTATTTTCTATTGTAAAAACTCCCTTCTAAATATTCAATTACCCATAAATAAATAAAAACAATTAATACATGGAATAATCAATTATAATAATTAAATTAATATGTATAAATTTGAAAACAAATTATGAATAAAAATAGTCACTCAAATATTACACAATTAAAATATTTTTTTTTGATAATATATCTAAACATAAACAATATTTTATGGTTATTGTATTAAAAGTAAAATTCATTATTAAAAAAATTATTATGAATGGGGCGGATAAATTTGATACTATCACATAAAAATATTTTTTTAATACTCACTTTTCAATTAATCCAATAAACCATGTGCCCCCATAACTTTCATTCATGCTTCTCAAACCATTACTTCTAAGAATGTAACTTAAGAACTACCACACATTGATTGTTTTTTCTTTCATCACTCAAGGTAAAAATTTAATGGATTTTTCTCATACATCAAGCGCGTCCATAGTCATTAATAGGATCTTAAACATATACTTTTTAGACACAAATGTCACAAATAATCACGAATTATTAACATTATAGATCAAATGAATTTGAGACCTCATGGTGGGTATATATTTTATAAAAAAAATTAATCTAAAAAATGAGGTTTCGATCTTAAGAAACTTGTATGACAATCAAATGGAATGTCCAACCAAATAACTTCATTAACATGATATCTCGTACTTCCCAAAACAATAAGTAGGTTCATGAAGCAATGATACCCTAATGAATTATAAATATCTTGTGTTTTTCTAAATTTTCAAAAAAATAATTTAAACCTATTATTTCAAAAAAATCAAATGTTGAAAATAGGAAAATTCTTACATCCACCACCCAACTCCCAAATAATAATGTTAATTTATCAAGAAGTTGATTTTTTTTACACTTCAAACACACAACCAATTTTTTCCTTAATTTTATCATTTTCAAACATGTGTTATTATTTTTTCTATGATGGGAAAACAATATAAAAAAATGAAGGATAAAAATAAACCTTCCCAATACTGATGAAACACTCGCCAAAATATTACCCTCAACTAAAAACATCACCTTAACCGCGAACAACCTCTCCCCACACTTAAACCATTTAATATCATGAAAAATACAACGAGTAAGGGTATATTTGGTTATAATAGGTTTGTAATGTGGCTCTTCCTTAAAAATTTCATTCATGGATTCTTTTGGATAAACGAATGAATTTATTTCAAGGTTGGTCTAAAGGATCATGTATTAACTATAAAAATACCTCAATCAAATTAAAAGTGACTAAGTGAAATCATATCCTTAATAAGATACTGATGCTAGTTTAAGTAGGTTGATATGTTCCATGTATCTCTCGAGAAATGGAGTATTAGAAAGAATAATAAAATTTTCTTAAAATAATCTCGAGAATGGGAACATATGATATTGGTTATCACCCATGATAAGAATAATAATAAAAATAAAACATGGTATTCTGAAATTTGATTCATAAAAAGGGTTAAATAAAACATTATCTATATAAATAAAATATCCTCCCCAAATAGAGATTCATCAAATATATATTCCTATGTTATCTAAAATCAACCATCCTTCCATCTTACTAAATTAAATTATCAATAATATTAATCTAAAACACAGTATCATGAGATTCCTAATAAATTATCTGTATCATCAATTAAAACATTTAGCAAGAAACAGGGATGGGGTAATCATTTTTTAGTTAAATCCTAAAAAATTTGGGGAGGTAAAACTCAATACATAAAATCAATAATACCAAATCTTCATGAATCTTTATTCATCATTTTATTTCGATTACCGATTCTATCATAGACAATGAAAATAAAAACTAAAAATGAAACTGTATGGTCCAAGTATTTTATGATAAAAATATATTGGGGATTGAAACTATATATTAACATTCATAAAATAACAACTAACATCATTGTGATTAATAAATAATAAACTATAGTTTCCTCAAAACATTTTCTTCATTTAAGGTAATTACAATCAACATTTAACTATTGGATCATGTAATAGGAATATGTAATAGATCTGTATCACGGTTTTTACCAATTTTATCATTGTAGTGTACCTGGATTACTTTCTATCCACCTTATCATTGAAATCAACTTAAAATTTTGAGAAGGTGCAAGCCAAGTAATGTTTAGATTTTGAAGAAGTAACACTTTGTATGTCTACACATGATTATACCCATAATTTTCTTTTTCATTGCGATGCTTTCATTCAAATTCATTAATTAGCACTTCATGTATATAAGACATCCATGTCTCCTCATTCTACTCTTTACTTGGTGTTGATGTTTACAAATCATTTGACTATTATAAAGAAGCCTCCTCCATCACTTACATCATGTTGTTCCTCATTTTTGCCAATCCTTTTCCTTTTTATTCATCCAAATTTTCTACCTATTCTCCAATAAAGGATTCTTATTCTTGTTTTTTCATAATCCAATGTTGTTTTGAAGGTTCTTTCATTAGAAATTTAAAAATGTGCATTAGAATATGACTTACCTCATATTTAGACACAGAATTAGAAACATATTCAATTGTCTGCTTAGGTACTTCTTAATAATTATCTTCCTTCATTACTATTTCCTTTCATACTCTTTTTATTAATCCATGATCTATAGTAGTTTCAACTAAACATTGAACATGATATACATGATTTGTATTTTCTCTTCTAGATTAGGATATTTTTGTGGTATAAATGATTGAATTTTCACTCTTATCCTTGGATTTAGATCATCCCTTAGAGTATTTTAATTTTTTGGGAGTGGTGTTAATGTTTATTTACTAATCGAATATGGTTATTTATCATTTTACATCCAAGATCACAAGGAAACCAAGTGTAAAATAGAAAAAAATGAAACCTTTATACAAATAGTAAAATAGAAAAGTGATAAGGAAAAGTATTATCAAAAAATTAAATTAAAGTTAGACCTCGTCCCCATTTGCGACAAAAAAAACTGGTCTAGGACCAATTGTTTCATTTATAAATATGGAGTCAAATTGGTTTTGACTTTATAAACATGAGGGAATAAAATGAAACTAATAAGTAATAGTATAGAAATTTCACGTATCTAGGTCAAACCCATAATGAATAAAAACTATGAAAAATATATATATAACTTATAATGATTTAAGTGAAACTAGACTAAATTAATGTAGTGAATTGAATGATGAAATTAAAACTCAATGGAAAAAATGATAAAAAATCAGTATCTAGGTAAGGTTTAAACAAATAAATCCGAATATAAATTGTGAAATAAATCGTATCATTATCCTTGAGACTCATGAGATTAACACTATTTTCTTCTCAACCTCAACAATAAATACTTTTCCCTATCAATCCTTATATATAGGTATTTTATAACCTACCTAGTAACATTAATGATATATCTCTCACTCCCCTACTCTGCGCAAATATATTAGATCTCATCTCCTAGAAACACACACTATCACTAATCCCAAGGGAATAAAATAGAGGTTATTAATAAAGTAATTCTAATTGAATAATATCTTTCACAGGGAACACAAAAATAAATTATGTAAAAAACATCACCTTAATGTAATTCCAACCCTCCAATAAAACCTATCGACTCATAGTTGATCAGTAATCCATTAATAAAAAATATTTTTTTGTAATAGGGAAAAGAAATTTAACTTAAATTATTATTTTATAAAATAATAAAAGAATGATTTTATTAATAACAGGTTGTTTCAAAAGAATTCCATAGTTAGAAAATGATAATATAAAAAGGAAAATAAACCATAATGAAACAGAACCATGGTTTATTTGAACCCACTTCTTTTACATTTTCTTTTAATGTCAATGTTGATTTTCCACTCAATTAGTGGACATACCATTTGAAAGAAAAATCAAATTATTCACAATAACCTATCTTTATATTTATATAAATACCCTTTTCATGTTTGTATTTTCATATCCCCTCTTTCTTATCATATATCATTCATATCTTTTATCATATCTCAATCGGCCAATGTGTCCATGTGTGATAATCCTCATTTTATCTCCCATGAGGCATATCATTGAATTATCTCAGAGAGAGGTAGGCTTGTTGATGTGTATCTCAATTTTTGTTATAATATTTTCTCTACATTGAATTAGCCAACACCTCTACCACCATTTTCATAGCACTCTACAACCATTTTCTATGCACTTTCTCTAATCCTATTCATCCTTGTGCAACCACACACCCACCCTTAACCTAGTACTCACCCTGATTCTTATTCACCCCCATGTGCACCCAAACTCGATCTCGTGACCTCAATCAGGAAATTTGAATTCCTTTACAACTTCCCTACAGTTTTATAGTATAATTTATGATATTTATATTTCATTATATTATATTTTTGTAAATATTTTTTATTTATCTATTTATATAATTATTTATATGATCCTTTAAAAATATATGTTTTTATTGTAAATGTGATACATATATGTATATAATTATATTTATTAAAATATATTTTATAATTATATTCGTTTACATATATTATAATATAAAAATGAATATTTATTTGTTTTTTAATACACACATAGATATATTCAGAAACATTAAATATTCATTTGTACAAGTATATATATATTCATATATTTTTAAAATGTGAAATGGTAAGATATTATTTTTAATAAAATAAATAATAATCAATTATATATTATTTAAATATTTATTTTTAAATACATTTTTTTAAATTTTCCTATAAGTTGTATATTAAGATATAAATTTTATACATTAAATATATATTTAAATATCAATATATTTACTTATATATTTATAAATTTTTAAATATAATTATATATTTAGATATAAATTATTTTAAATTTATTTATAAATATTTACTATAAAAACATTTATATACTATATTTAAAGATAATGATATATTTATAAAAATACTTTTATATATGATGTATTTACACAGTATTCACACACACACACACATTTAAGAACACACATATACAGTTTATCTTTCACATATAAACGCACAAATATATACATATTTTTATTTTTTTACATGTATTAGAATATATACATATATTTATATTCGTTTATTGACACACAAATATTTATATATAAAAAATACATGTATATGTATATATATATATATATTAATGAATTTATATAATGTAAATGAAATGGATAAATTTTTATTTCAAAAAATATTAAAAAATATTTATTTCCATAAGGTGCATATATTTAAAAAAACATTTTTATGTAAATTCAGATAAATATTTATGTATACATTTGATTTGATATATATAAACATAATAATATATGATATATTTAATTTTAATAAGAAATAAAATATAAATATTAACTAAATCTAATAAACAATAATATAAATATAAATGTATGCATTGAGATTAAATTCACACTCCACTAAAAAAGGAAAAGAATTCCCTTCTAAATGAAGTTGAAATTCCAACAAATATTGAAAAATTTGGGTATCCCAACTAAAAATGTTGATTTAGTGATGTTCTGGGAATTTTTTGAGACAAAAAATTAATGATAGTGGTCCTTCCTAGTTAACATTAGGTAGATCTCTTTACATGACTCAATTTGATTTGCTGAATTGCCTAAATAGGCACCCAGATCAAAATTGATGGTCATTGGAATTTGAACCCATGTTTTCAACATATATTATATTGTTAATTAATTTATTAAATTTTTATATATTCTATTTTTTAATGACAATTAATCAATAATATTAATAATATAATTGATTTATAATATTTTTTATTATTTTATATGCTATTTTTCGGCACATGTCATATAATTTAAGTGTAAATGCGTATTTAGTTTTCTATAAATTATATAAAATATAATATAATATATTTATACAAATATAATACATATAAATATATAGATATTAATATATTATTTATAAAGATATATATGTATATATATATTAATTAAATATAATTTTTATCAGAGCTAAAAAAATAAATTATAAAAGTTGTCTTTTATTAGCACTAAAACAAAAGCTCTGATAAAGGTGGCCTTTAACAGGGTTTTTTAGCACTAATAAATAATAACTATTATTAGTGTTTCTTACTAGAACAAATAAAAATACAATTTCTCAGAAAAATTTTAGTACTAATAAATGATACATTTATGAATGATAGACAAAAGTACTGATAAAGGGTAATTTTATCATCACTCTTTACTAGTGCTTCTAAAGGTACCCCTTCATGAGTTCTTTTAGCTAGTACTGATAATGGATAGTGCTTGATATTACAAAATATGCAGTATTGAGGCTTTATTTTTTACATTTATTCTCAATCTTATCTTCCCAATTTTTTAGTTCATTCCATTTCCTCTTATATATGCAAGGCCTCATGGGTATTTATACCTAGTTTTATCCCCATTTAAATATATAAGAATGTGAATAAAATATGATTCTTATGAATATATATATATATATATATGAGTATAGATATATACATTATAGAATAGTGAGTACCGTGTGTTGAAACCCATCTTCACTTCTGTATGGATCTATATGGCTCCATTATGGAACTCTCCTTACGTTGTACAGTAACATTTTAACCAAAATTCACTTATCTTCTATCTGAGCACCCTCCATGATGAATGTAATCACCTACATCATTTCCCTTTATAATCATATTCAAGAATAATGATCTGTATCTCCTTTATTCTACACACTGAAGGTGTAAATTCTACGGCACAAACCACCTCTAGCGAGAACTCCAAGATCCAGTCTAGTGTGCAGTGCACATACAACTTTACAAACTAAAACACACTTATATAAACATGTGAAGATCCATCCCACAACGTAAATTGGATCAGTAGTGTAACCATTAATGTTATAATTTGTGGGATTCATAGTCTATTGAATGTCTATGTGAGTTATTTTACTCCTTACGCATGTACTTCCTTGATTGGTCAATTTTTTTATTTAATGAAGAAACATTTTTTATGCTAAAATAATATCATAGACTAAACATTTATATTTTTTCCCAAAATCAGTTAAGAATAATCAAATACCCAAAAGTGATTAAAAAAAATTAATATTTGTGAAAATCAAATAGAAATTATTTAAATTAATATATTTAATGTTGAATAATTAAATATTTAAAATTTAGAAATCACTTATGATGACTCTAGGGACTCTAATTCTATAGAATATGTTCTTCATTAAAAATTAAATTATAAATGAATAAAAAGTATCTGATAGATAAATAGAATCAACACATTTTTATATAAAAACAATTGTATCCAAAAAATTTTCATTCCCATGAGTTTTTTGGATTGGTCTCTCAAACCATAGTCGACAGAAATTTGCATTTCCAACATTTATGATAATTGATTGATGTATCTCCTCCCTTATAATTTTATTTATCCTTCTATAGCTACCATAACTTTTATCAAATTATGTACCATATTTCAAATTAATAGTCTAGTATAAACACCAATAATGTTAGTTTTTTATACATTTGAAATACGTATAGTGAAAAACATGTATAAGTTTGTTCTATTGTCTTAAAATTGATAAGACCACCACTTGTAGCACACAACATCTTATAATCCCAAAAAATACTTATTTGTAAAAATATAGACATTCCCAGAAGTAGTACTTTACAGAATCCCAAAAATTATTATTTTCATTACATTTCAATACTTATGGATACTTCCTAGTAGAAATGTAATTTGAAATTTTAGAATACCAATTACCTTATTTGTCACTAAAAATAGCAGCTCATCGGGGAACTATATGTTGATTGGATGGAATGGATATGTATTTAACTCTTCATGACTAGATATGTAATTATTTATTATCTTCTTAATTTTTTTCATTAATCAGAAGATCCATATTATTATAAGGTATACACCCATATAATAAATCATGATTCAATTTACTTCTTTAATAGAAAAAAAATTAAAAGATGAGTGATCGATAAAAATATTTTCCTTAATACCAATGAGATATATGTAAAATTTATCCATAGAATACACCACATCAAACATCTAATATTATCTTATGAAATAATTTATCTACGATCCATTTAATAAATTTATTTCATTATATATGACATACTTCTTCTTTTCAATTTACAAGAAATGAACAACCCCTGAAAAAAGTCACTAGCATAACAAGTGATTTTAAATGGTTGTATCCAATAAAGATAAATGATTATAAATATAAAGGATAACTCTTTCTTGAGTCTATTGGAATATTCCAAGAAATATTCATGAAAAATGAACATGAAATCCCTTTTTAAAATTGATAAGAGTAGTCTTATATTATTTGATAAATACATTAGAAATGTTCTATTAACTCATGAATGCTCAAGGAATCACTACACTGCCTTCACGGTTGATGGTGGAGGTAGTACTAATTTTACATAAATTTTAGCTACATGAACTTATATTATATCTCATGATACTCTTCTGATAAGATAAATTCATTTTCTAAAAATTAATTGGTATGTATCCCAATTGATTACCAAATCTTTCTCTTCATGTCTAGATAACGCTGGTTTTAGGTTTTCTAAAAAGTTATTAAATTTAATTCCCATGAAATAAAATTTATCCATGAATAATTCAATAATATTTTCAATCATTTCTATGAAAATATTCATCAACCATATTTATAATTTTGTTGGTGCTCCAAATATCTGAACTTTATTTCTTCTGTATGAAAATATATCCTAGGAAAATGTGAATCTGGTTTTTTCTTGGCCAGTTAATAAATGTGATATTGGTTATATATTGAATAGTTATTCAAAAAATTAGAGTTCCCTGCAATTCTTTATAATCTCTAATTAAAATATTTTAGGGGAAAATTATCTTTAATTAATGAATTGTTCAATTTATTTTGAATTTTAAATCTCTATAACCTATCATAATTCTTGTTGAAATATGCCCATTTCTCTTATTTATAATAACATTTTAACCATATTTATTTGAATCACATGTATAGGAATCACCCATTCAATATGATAAATTTGATAAATTATCCAACATCAGTAAGTATAATAATTTTGGTCTTGAACACTTATTTTATATTTTGAGTGAGTATTGTTTTTTAATCTATAATTGATTTGACCTCATCATCCATGATGATTTTTTTATTTCATATTGTTAGGAAAAATCTTTAATGATAAATATAGTCTATGAAATAATAGTTTAATGCCTCTTCATTGATTCAAGGGACTTACCCTATTGTGTACCTTCTAATTAATCCCATTCAATGAAAGGAAACATATATCTTCCTCCCAAACAATTATATTTATTCTAGGAAATAAATACCTTCAATTTATTAAATGAAAGATTTTCTACATTCAATTATTCTATAAGTCTATATTTATCTAGATTCTATTTTAATTATTTAGAAAACATATAATTTATGTTTACATTTTCTGTTTATAACATATTTCTAAAAATAAATGTTTGTTTTTGCCTTATTTTCTAGGAATTCCTCTATCTCTTCCAGTTGATTTCCATATTGAATAGGAGACACATTTTTATCTATGAACAAATAATTGGAACTAAAAAACAAAAATCTGAAACACATGGATTCATTATTGCTTTGAATATATCAAATATCTCATTTTCTTCTTCAAATTAAATGATATGTTTTCCTTGAGACACCTTGATTAAAGAATCTCCATTGGTTGTGAAAGGATCTCATAGTATAAGAGGGACTTCATTATAATATTTCATGTATAAAATAAAGAAAATAGAAGGAAGTATAATTTTTCCAACTCTCAATAATAAACCTTTTAATAAAAAATCTAGTACATGTTAGTAATTTTCAAGAAACATGTAATTCCATGATTTTGGACTTAATCTCTCCAAATATAAGTTTATTGTAATCTACATGATGAATAAAATTAAAAATAGAACTCCAATATTTAGGAAATGTAAATAATACATTACAATTAAATTTTCATGGAATATGGTATATTTACAGATCTGTGTGATACTAAAAATATTCTATTATATAATTACATTATATTCTTCAATTTGTTGCACAATTAAAAATTATCTGACCCAATTTTTGTTTGAAATGTTATTCTTTAATAATTTATTGTATGATGTATTATTTTTGAGTGCTCCAATAAATGAAAAATCAACTATAATATTATAGAAAATTTATATGATCCTCTTGAAATAATTTCGTTTTTTTCTTAGGAAACTAGTTGTTTCTTTCATGTAATAGAGAAGGTCGCTCACATGCTTTTCATCACTATATGCATGTTTATGCAATACATTTACATAGTATATTTTCATTATTTTTTTCATATCTAATTCAACATCAAATATATCTTTATAATATTCATTGTTTTCTTTCTCCTCATGCAAGTCAACTTTTATTCATAGATATACCCATATAACATGTTATACAAGTTCATATTCAATTCTTTCAAATAACAATTTTTCATTTAATGATTATTATTTCCATGAATCATTCTCTTGGAATTAATTAATTTTTTCAAGGATTTTTAAACATATCTACATATATATTTTTTAAATGATTCCCAAAATTCATTTTTAGGTTCTGTATACTACCATGGTTCCATTTTATAATTTTTTTAATAATAGATAAATTTTAATTTTTAATTAAAAAAATTTCATTATTATTTAATTAAATCCCTTAGATATACTTAATCTCTTAAAATATATTATTTATACAATATTAATATTCCTTTTATTTAAAGGGAATATTTCTATAAGTTATTGGGTTTTATTAACTTGATAACCAGATTATTATTTTCTTTTATATTCACACAGAACTCACTTCTTATACATTCCTTACTCATTCCAAACAATTGATGATTATTTTTTTCAGAATTATAGGTGTATGACAAAGTATAAATCCTTATGGGATATCACTTTAGTATCTCATGCAACTACCTTAATCAACTTGAGTGGGTCATTCCTCTTAATCTAGTTTGTCATAATTCATGTAATGAGAAACACTATGCATATAAATTTGATAGTAATTTAATTGTTATTTTCTCATCGGTTTGTTGATATAACACCATTCATCTATCATTTAAAATCATCAAATCATGCCTTGATATAGTCATTCACAATCTCTATATTAACAACAACTCTTCCTCCTCTTAAAAACATTGTATGAGAGTGAAAATAAAGAATGTTGTAATTGTTATTGAGTTTATCTACTATCTTTCATAATTTTATCCTATTATTATAGTATCCAAGAAAATTTATCACATTCACTCAAAACCTTCATAAAAGAACTACAGAGGAGAAGCATGTGAGAATTGATGATGGGGGAATTTTCGGAAGTAACTCTTAAGTCTTTTCTAGGCTTCATGAAAGGTATCCCGATCTTCTCTAGACAAAGGATGAAATGATATCCCTTAAAAAATTGGTTCCCTATATAATATCATTGTAAAATATTTATAAATAATCTCTTCTTTGATGAGTTAATCATGTTCTTATTGAATCTACCATGTACTTTCATTCCCATAAAAATAGTTGGGAAATCCTATAATCTTTAAATCATCTTCATCTACTGTAATTAGTATAAAGTATTAAATAATTGTCAAAAAATCTACTATAATTTTAAAATTATAATTTGAGTTAAATCCATCAAATAGTGGTATATTATTCATGTGATGATTTTTATTTTCATAGTCTCTTATATTCTATGTAAATGTAATGAAGCATGGGTTTTCAGACACCCAAGGGACCTGCAAGTCCCTTAGTTTGTAGGTCCTTGTTCATTATGGATAATCTAATCTTTAACATCTTACTACTATATAATATAATACCTTATAGATAGATTTTATTTATATATGCTGGCAATTTTTCTTTCCTCACTTCTTTGAAAATTTATTTTAATCTCTAAAGAGAGAGGCAAGAGTTCTACACTCTGGCAGTGCATGTACATATAACTTAAATTATATTGAGTTTTATCTATCAATTTATTGTAAAAAAAAGTATAAAAATCTATGATTATATAAGATTTATTCATTGATTTTAATTCTATTGTTATATTTTATATTTCTATTGTAAATGTAAATGTTATATTAGAACAATTTTGTAATGGCCCAGAAATATCTGGTCTATTCCTTTGTGAAACTCTGGTGTATGAGGTGATTCGAGAGGTCAAGGTGACTTATCCACAACACTTGCCAATTTTTTTCAGTTTGGTGAACAATTCCAATGGTAGATAGTTGTGAACAGTGCATCAATGACCTTGGGTGAATAGTGTAATCAGTGATCTTAGGTGAACAGTGTCATCGGTGACCCTCAGTAAACTGTTTTATCGGTAACCTCTAACGGTAACCACTATTTCCTTTTCCAAATTCCCAATTCTGTGAACAGTTATATTGGTGAATAGTTCTATTGTTAACCTCTAATAGTAACCCCTATTTCCTTTGCTAAATTTCCAATTCTATGAACATTTCTATCAGTGAACAGTTCTATCGGTAACCTCTAACGGTATCATCTCTTTCCTTTTCCAAATTTATAATTATATGAACAATTATATTGGTGAACAGTTCTATCAGTAACCTCTATCAGTAACCTCTATTTCTTTTTCCAAATTTCCAATTCTATAAAATGTTCTATTAGTGAACAGTTCTATCGGTAACCTTTAACGATAACCTCTCTTTCCTTTTTCGAATTTCTAATTCTATGAACATTTCTATTAGTGAACAGTTCTATCGGTATCCTCTAACGGTATCCTCTTTTTTATTTTCCAAATATTGAGTTTTGTGGATAGTTTTTCCAAAACGGTAGGTGTACAGTGTTTCCAGAATGGTAGGTGTATAGTGTTCTATTGGTGGGGTTCTAATGGCGAGGTTACTGAATAGTGTTCTAATGCTGAGGTTCATGAATAGTGTTTTATTGGTGAGGTTCCAGAACAGTGTTCTATTGGTGAGTTTCTGATGGTGAGGTTCATGAATAGTGTTTTTCTTGTTCCAAATTTTGAGTTCGTGAACAGTGTTTCCAACTTCCTATAGTTTCGCCCCTTTAGCATTTTCATTTGACATAAAATGCATTTAAATCCACATTTTATGGACTCTAAGGAAAATTCAAAGGCCATAACTCATATATTAATTATTCTTAAGGCTTGGGATGTTTTTACTTGGTCAAACCACATGGTTTAATGTGATCCTCTTTTAGTGGGAAATCAAGCGTTTCTTAAACTACCGCTCTGTTAAATATTCTAAAGGGACGAGATATATTCCTCCCTAATTATTCCTCTTTATTCATGGCTATGAGATACTAGAACCATTCATCCTATTCTATAGGATCTTCATAATCAAAAATACTCCTAGGATTAGTTCCACTCTGTTTTTGATGCAACCAAGTAGTATCAATCAATCTTCGATATAAGGTATGATCTATCGTCATTCTTTTGGGTTCATCTCCTTCTATTTCTCCTTTCCCTTTTATGGAATTTTAACCCCATGTTCCAAATGGGATTTTCTTGTGTGCTGACTGGTGTGGGGGTGTCTATGCATCCTCAGGTAGATATTGTTGTCATGGGGGAGGAGATCATAACCTGTTGTGTGAATCATTCTCATATAAAAGAACGTCCATAACTGTTTTAGGTGGGGGTTCATTGTTCTATTTTTTCTACGTGCAACTGTTTTGTTAGAATGTTTTATTCCACTGGATGACAATGTAATTAACATAATAAATATTTTAACTGGATAAATAAATTGATAACGATCGTATGTTATTGCCACTTATCTGTTCGTTCTTGATGGAAAATTGGTAAAGAACATAAACTAGAATTAATTGATAATTGTTTGGATAAAGATAAATAGGAATGTAAATGAATCGGGTTCTTCTTGTTGTAATATTGATGTTAATCAAATGGTCCAGTAAGCATGCATAATTTATTTATGATAGCTTAATGTTTAGGTTTCTTCAATATGGAACCTACGTATAATAAATTGGTTAATTAAAAACAGATTATTTGTTTGATAAATCCTTAAAGGGTTCTGAGTTACCCCCTTTCTTGTTTAAGGGCCAAGATCCAATTGTTAAGATGTTTGTTTTCTTGATTATTGTGTTTTAATGTGATCCTGGATGGCTGTTGTGATATGTGGGGGCATGGAGGCCTTTTGGTTGTGGTAGCAAATGACAGCTAGGGTGGTGAGATGCATCAGTTTAAGCATTTGGGTGTCAGGGAGGACACAAAGGATGATGGAATGGGATGGATGTGATTATTGGATGCTTGTTGTTTCTTTTTGGTTGATTATCTATTTTACTTTTCCCCACTCCCTAACGCATCTGGTCTTTCTTACCCTTCTTCTGAAAGAGGATAAGACGCGCAGGGTATGCCACATTCTTTCTGTGCTTAGCTTCTCAAGGGAGGATGGGTCTATGCTCTTGATATAGGAGGAAAAGACTCGGTGTGTAGTACATCTACTCACCGTGTTGAGCCCCCTTGTGTTCAGTTGCATAGAATGCCTTTATAGATTTCCTGGGAATGTGGGAAATTATGTCTGTAATGAATAATTTAATAAATGGTTTCAACCCATGGGGTTAGATTATTTTGGAACATATTAATGAGGTTGTAAGTTTAAAGGGACAGTAGAATTTGGGTGTGATGCTAATGAAATTTAATGTGGAATTTTTTTGGTTGATTAATGCTTAAATAATTAATTAACGTAAAGTGAAACTAAAAAAAGTTAATGAAGCAATTTATTAATGATCTTTAAGTGGTTGTTTTCTTAAAGGATACACAGTCTTAGAGTAGCAGCTTGGAGTCTGAGAGACGTTAGCTGTAGTTGTGTCTGAGACTAGGTTTTGGCAATAGTGTGGCTGTGAGATATAGTATATCATGTACTTTTTGTGTTTCTATATGCCACTCCACCCTGTTAGTAAGGTAAACTGACACCTTGAGTATTCTGAGACCTAGGGGTGTTTTTTACCAACATTCTAGTGGGAGGATGAATGGCTGACTACCCCCTTTGGACCCACTCTATTCTCTTGGTAGTTACTTGTGCTAGTAGGAACAGTGGTCAGTTTTCCCCATATATGTATATAGAAGGTTGTAATGTCTTTTAGTTATTCACACACATATATTCTGTATATAGTTTTCTATGGATTACTATAGGTGTAATGTGTATAGGTTGTGATGGCTTGAGGACCCTTACTCGGTGTATGGGCTATAATGGCATGAGGTATAATACCCGACGTATGATACATGTTATGTGATATGTGGTGGATCCCAAAAACTACCAGGTTACTTTATTGCATGGATGTGGTGGTTTTTTTGCCTGAGGGGCATATTGTGGTGCTTCACCCTGGTGTCTGTGGGAAAGCCTTTTGGAGAGAGATGCTCATGACGTGCGACAATGGGGAAAAGTGGAAAACCATTGGGGAAGTGGTAGCGGGGTAACCTTGATATTCTTTATTATATGATATATTCATGTATGGGTTACTTTATGGGAGTAGCAATGGTGAGGCTGGGAATTTAGTATACCTATTTAGATGAAGAGTCAGTTTCACTTGTTGTTCACCGTGCTTTAGAATGGTTTCATTACTTTTTCACGAGAGGCTCTGGGGAGGATCCTACTGTGTATACTGTTATACTCACCCTATGTATATATAAGCTGTTTTTCAGGCCACTTGGAACAGTTTGGAGATCAATCTGGTTTCTAATAGCTTGGGGTTGTAGGAGCTATCTGGGATTGTGTTTGCTACTGTTTTTACTTTCATTTGGGCACTTTTAGTTTTTTCCCTTCTAGTTGTAGTACATTTTCATGACATTACATATATGAACATGGTTTTTATTTTATATTTCAATTCTGAGTTGTAATTGGTTGGTGTCTATATTATCTCTCTATTCCACATGTGTTTTTAGAGGGTAATACCTTCCATTTGTGTGTTTACTATACCCTCGGTGCTTGTCGCCAACCCGGGGCCTACTGGAGGTGGGACTCGAGGGTCATTATCTCCCTTCTCACATTTCCCGCCCAGGAGGGGTACACTATGTGGGGAGGGGGTCATTATAGAGTGGTATTAGAGGCATAGTTGAGAGATATGATAGAGTTTGGAGTTAGGCACATGTGAGGTTGCATGGGTTGGTAGGGAAACAGTGTCATTAATGTTTATCAAGTGATGTAAACATAGGATACTGGCTGAGACATTGGCGTTTAGGCCCCCCTATGATCTGATGTATGCACCTTTATATTTACAATGACTACTAAATGAGGTGACACTAGTTGCAGGGTAGAGATCTAGGAAAGGATAATTCATCATTATTCTTTGTGCCTATGTTTGAATGGGTAGAACTTGGGATAGGTTAATCTAAAATAAATTAAAGAAAACAATTAATTAATTAATGTTGATTCTTCCATATTCTAGGTTTATAATCCCTAACTATTTATTATTTTATAGGTATGGATCTAGGTTGACATCCTCGTCAGGATCACATAGAAGATGTCCAGTTGGCTGTTTCAACAGATCGTTGTAGGGTCGAGATTAGCGACGATGACACTTAGAGGAAGACACTCTGAGAGTTTCAGCACCAGAGTCTGTAGAAGTATGAGGGCTCCATTTCAGATGCTGTCATAGAATACTGGTTAGGGGAGGATGAGATTGGCTTCAGTTCGATCCGTGATCAGAAGAAGCACTGGGTGTCCTTAGTTGTGACGATGCTGCATGGAGAATTGAGTAAGTGGTGGTTCTTAATCTTTGGGGATCATGAGGAGTCAGTGATATCATGGGAGGAGTTCTGAGACAAGTTTAGAGTCGATTTTCTTTCTTCAACCACGAAGGAATCTAGTCACCAGGAGCTTCTTACCCATCAAAAGGGGAGATCCAATGTGCAAGAGTTACAAATCCACTTCAATAACCTTTTACGATATAATATGGACCTATTTCAAGATGAGGAGGCCAGGTTGAGGCATTTTGATGTGGCTTTGCATCTAGAGATCCAGTGCCAGGTCACCCCATTTATGCTGAAGACATATATTAAGGTGCTGGCGGGGGAAGAGGTTGTCAAGAGGACTTTGGCATGTACCGGATTGTAAGGATAGTGGAGTCATCATGATTCCTCAAGAACCAGAGCTGTGGTACAGGGTTCCCGATTTTCCGAGTAGAAGAGTTTCCATTCAGCCGGGGACAGGTCTCATCCCTTCACATCTAGTTTCTCTAAATGTAGAAAATCTTATGACTATTCCATGGGATCAAGCACTTTTTTTCTTGTGGTGGTAGAGGTCATCAGCAGCGGGATTTCCCGACCATTCATAGAAGTCATCATGCACCAGGTTCTCCGCTCCAGGTTCCTCCATTGAGGCAGTTCCAACCGAGGAAGAAGCAGCAGGTTGAACCATCATTAGATCAGTAGAGGGTAGACATGGAAGGTAGAGGACAGCCCTGTGGTTCTCCCCATCCTCAAAGAACAGAGTACAACCATGGTGGTGTTCATCATCAGGGTTAGAGTGGCCGTGGAGGTGGTCGTGGTAAGCTTCATGCGTTCGCGTTGCCAGCGCCAAGTGACCTAGACATCGTTAGAGGTACCATTTGATTGTTTTCAACCTTGGTGTATGCCTTGTTTGATTCAGGAGTGTCACACTCCTTCACATCACCTACCCTTTTCCATGCTTTGGGACATGAGGTATAGAGGCTCTTAGTGCCCTTAGTGTTGACTACGATAGTTGGAGGTTGAGCTGGCTTGTTTTAAGTATGTAGAAACTGTGAGCTAGTGATGGGGAAGCACTGCTCTTGGGGAGATTTACTACGTTTACTAATACAACAATATGATGTCATCCTAGGCATGGATTTTTTATATTCATTGCAGGATATCGTGGATTACTTCAGGAAGTAGGTCATTTTCATTTGTGCGGATAGAGAGTCGGTGGTGTGTGTTGGTGAGCGAGATACTCGAATGGGTCATAGGCGTGTTCCGTCCTTATTGTCCTTAATGGCTAAAAAGATGTTTATTTCTTTAGAGGTTCAACAGTTGGAATTTAATAAGGTCGTAGAAGAGTACCCAGATGTCTTTTCATAAGATGTTGTAGCATTACCCCCTCAACAAGAGATCGAGTTTGGGATTTAGCTACAACGAAGAGATTTTCCAATCTCTATGTCTTCATATAGGATAAACCATTATGAGTTATGAGAGCTACATATACAGCTTGATGGTCTGTTACAATGTGGTTTTGTTCTGCCAAGTGTGTCACCGTGGGGTGCACTAGTTTTGTTCGTGAAGAAGGCTGACGGCATTTTGTGGTTATGGGTCGATTATCATCGCTTAAACAAAATGACAATAAGGAATCTCTATCCTCTTCCACAAATTGATGATTTATTTGATCAACTGAAGGGTGAATGTTGTTTCTCAAAGATCGACATGCGGGGAAGATACCATCAGATGCATGTGAAGGTTGAGGATATCCCGAAGAGTACTTTCTTTTGTCGTCATGGGCATTATGAGTTCATTGAAATGACATTCGGCATGACGAATGCTCCAGTTGTATTCATGGGATTGATGAATGATGTGTTGTATGAGTTCCTAGAAAAGATCATGGTAGTTTTCATCGATGACATCCTTGTGTGCTTCACATCAGAGGAGGAGCATGCAGAGTATCTACACACTGTTTTGGGAGTTCTTTGCCAACATCAGCAATTTGGGAAGTTGTCAAAGTGTGAGTTTTGGGTTCAAGAAGTTATTTTCTTAGGGCATGTTGTGTCCCATTAGGGAGTAGCTATGGATACATCGATGATAGAAGTAGTTGTGTCTTGGGAAGCCCCCAATATGGTGTCATAGGTGCGAAGTTTCCTTAGTCTTGAAGGCCAATGCAGGAGGTTCGTAGCCTATTTCTCACGAGTTACGACTCCTCTAAAAGCTTAGACTAAGAAGAAACAGGCATTCGTATGGACTGATCAATTTCAGGAAGCTCTCGAGTATCTAAAGGAGATGTTGGTAAGTGCTCTAGTTCTTTGTATTCGAGCAGAGAGAGTTCTGTTTGATGTTTTCTGTGATGCTTCGCATATAAGGTTTGGATGTGTTCTAATGAAGAAAAGAACAATTGTTTCTTATGGGTCACGATAGTTGCATCCTCATGAATGTTACTATGCCACTCACGATATTGAGTTCAAATCTGTGGTGTTTACTCTGATGTTGTGGAGACATTACCCCCTTGGTGAGCACTTTCTGGTTTTCTCCAACCATATGAGTTTGAGGTATGTTTTCTCCCAAAGTGAGATGAACTTATGAAAAAGTTGAAGGATGGAGTTCTTATACGAATACGACTTTGAAATATGTTATACACTTGGAAAGGAAAATTTTGTAGTAGATACGCTGAGTCGGAAGTCACGTAGTGATGCAGTGTTTGAATCAGGTGACTCATGGAGAGTACTGGAGGAACTATCAGAATTACATCTTGATATGGGAGAAGTTGGGGGAAGATGTTTTATTTTCCAGATGACGGTGTAGTCATCTCTGTTGCAGTAGCTGGAAGAGTCCTCATTGGGGGGGGGGGGGGGGGTCTTGAGGTGGAGGTCTAGAGAGACCGAGTTGTTTGTAGTGAGGCCCCTGATGGCTGGACCGAGAAGGAAAAACACTGAGTGTTGTATCATGTAAGGATTTTTTTCCTTTAACAATGCATGATACGGTTCTCTGAGATTTCCATAGTTCTCCATTTGAAGTGCATCCTGGCATGACAAAGATGTACCGATCCTTGAAGAGTCAGTTTTGGTGGCCTCTGCTGAAGCATGAGGTTGCAGAGTTTGTGTCTCTATGTTTGGTTGGCCAGAAGGTGAAGGTCGAACACCATGTCCCTGGTGGTATACACTATCCATTATAGAATCCTTAGTGGAAGTGGGAGGACATCTCAATGGACTTTGTTACTAGTTTTCCTTGATCTCTAGGAGGATATAATGCTATGTGAGTTTTAGTGGAACACTTAACAAAATCCTCCGACTTTATATAAATCAAGGAGTCGATCTCAGTGGATGTTTTGTAAAGGAAGTATCTAGAGGAGGTGGTGAGACTTCATGAAGTCCCAAGGATAATCATTTCTTATCGAGATCCTTGCTTTACTTCAAGGGTGTGGAGAGGTCCCCAGCTTGCTTTTGGTTCTCATCTATTCCTTAGCACTTCCATTCATCCTCAAATAGATGGTGAGACAGAGTGAACCATCCAGACTCTTGAAGACATGTTACACTCTAGTGTTCTTGATTTTGGAGGTTTATGGATGAATCACTTATCCTTGGTGGAGTTATCTTACAATAATAGTTTTCAATCCACTATTGGTATGATGAATTTTGAATCCATGTATGGACGACCTTGTCATTCTCTGTTGTGCTGGACTAGGGTCAGAGAGTGAGCAATTCTTAGACCGGAACTAGTGCAGAATACAACAGAAATGGTTTAGGTGATTCGTGAGGGGATGAAGACAGAACAAGATCATAAGAAATCATATGCCGATCAAAGGAGGAGGCCCTTAGAGTTTGATTTTCGGGACTACGTGTTTCTGAAAGTGAGTCCCTGTCATGGGCGGTGAAGGTTTGGTCAAGGAAGTAAGATTTCTTCTCACTTTATTGGGCCTTTCGAGCTGTTAGTTCATGTTGGAGCTGTGGAGTATCGAGTGGCACTTCCCCCACAGATGAGTCAGATACATGATGTTTTCCATGTATAATTGTTCTGTCGTTATCTTCATGATGACTCTCACATCATCGATTGGGGAGAGATCGATTTTGATGATGATGCAACCATTGATGAGTGACCTGTGGAGATCCAAGACTGTAAGGAGAAGGTGTTCCATGGGTGTTCTATCCCCTTGGTTCATATCTTGTGGCGACATGGTGTCATGGAGGAGAGTACCAGGGAATGTGAGTCATAGATATGTGCTCAGTACTCAGAGTTGTTTGATGTTTAACTTTGTTCATGTATCGATGTGGCCTTTTTGGTTATAAACATTCTATTTTTATGAGAAGATTTTATTTTTTTTTTGCTTTTGTGGCTTGCTCTCTTTTGAGAGGTATCTCGGTGGGTGGTTCTTCGGACCCCATTTTGTTTTCACTTTAGGTGGGTTTGGAATTCTCGAGGATGATAATGTTTTGAGAGGTATCTGATGTAACGACATAGACCTCCCTGGTCCATTCCTTTGTGAAAATCAGGTGTGTGAGGTGATTCAAGAGGTCAAGGTGACTTATCCCCAACACATCCCAATTTTTTTCCATTCCGTGAATAGTTCCAATAATAGACAGTTGTGAAAAGTGCATTGGTGACCTTAAGTGAACAGTGTCATCAGTGACCTTAGGTGAATAGTGACATCGGTGACCCTTAGTGAAAAGTTCTACAGGTAAACTCTAATGGTAACCTCTCTTTCCTTTCCAAATTTCCAATTCTACGAACAGTTCTATCGGTGAAAATTTCTATCGGTAACCTCCATTTCCTTTCCCAAATTTCCAATTCTATGAATAGTTCTCTCAGTGAAAATTTCTATCGGTAAACTTTAACAGTAACCTCTCTTTCATTTTCTAAATTTCTAATTCTTTGAACAGTTCTATCGGTGAATACTTCTATCGGTAACCTCTAAGAGTAACCACTATTTCCTTTTCAAAATTTCCAATTCTATGAATAGTTCTATCAGTGAAAAATTCTATTGGTAACCTCTCTTTCCTTTTCCAATTTTCCTATTCTATGAATATTTCTATCGGTGAACAGTTCTATCCGTAACCTCTAACAGTAACCTCCTTTTACTTTTCCAAATTTTGAGTTTTGTGAACAGTGTTTCTGGAACGGTAGGTGTACAATGTTTCCATAACTATAGGTGTACAATGTTTCCATAATGGTAGGTGTAAAATGTTTCCATAATGGTAGGTGTACAGTGTTTCCAGAACGGTAGGTGTACAGTGTTCTATCGGTGATGTTCTAACGGTGAGGTTCATGAATAGAGTTCTAACAGCGAGGTTCAAGGACAATGTTCAATTAGCGAGGTTCATGAAGAGTGTTCTATCGGTTAGGTTCTAATGGTGAGGTTCATGAACATTGTTTTTCCTTTTCCAAATTTTGACTTTGTGAACAATTTTTCCAGCATCCTACAGTTTCGTCCCTTTACCTTTTTTCCTTTGACATAAAATGCATTTAAAACTCGTTTTAAGGGCTCAAAGGCCGATTCAAAGGCCATAAATCCTATATTTATTATTCTAAAGGCTCGAGATGTTTTTACTTGGTTAAATTGCATGGTTTAATGCGATACTCTTTTAATGGGAAATCAATCATATCTTAAACTACCGCTCTATTAAATCTTCTAAAGGTACATGATATCTTCATCTCTAATTCTTCCTCTTTGTTCTCAGCTATGGGATGCTAAAACCTATCATCCAATACCATAAGGATTTCATAATAATCTTACTCCTAGGATTAGTTCCGCTCTATTTTTTATGCAACCAAGCAGTATTGATCAATCTTCGATATAAGGTATGATCTATCGTCATTCTTTTGGGTTCATCTCCTTATGTTTATCCTCTCCCTTTTGTGGAATTTTACCCCCATATTCATAATGGGATTTTTCTTGTTTTTTGACTAGTGTGGTGGTGCCTCTACATCCTTGGGTGGACACAATTTTCATAGGGGGAGGAGATCCTAACCTGTTGTGTGGCCAATTCTCATATAAAAGAACATCAAGAACTGTTTGAGGAAGGGGATTCATTGCTTCTATTTTTTTACGTGCAACTGTATTGTTAGCATGTTTCATCCCACTAAATGATAATGGAATTGACATAATAAATATTTGAACCAGATAAATAAATTGATATCGATCATATATTATTGATCTTGATTTTATAGAGAGTGTGATATCTATGGTTCCTTCGTATAACTATTCGTTTACGATGGAAATTGGTAAAGAACGTAAACTAGAATTAATCGATAATTGTTTGGTTAAAGATAAAGTGGCATGTAAATGAATCTGGTTCTTCATGTTGTAATTTTAATGTTAATAAAAATGGTGCAGTAAGCATGTTTAATTTTTTTTTGATAACTTACTGTTTAGTTTTCCCGAATATAGAAACTACATATAATAAATCGGTTAATTCAAAACGGATTATTTGTTTGATAAATACTCGAAGGGTTCCGAGTTACCCTCTTGCTTGTTTAAGTGCCATGATCCAATTGTTAAGATGTTTGTTTTTCTACTACTTGTGTTGTGATGTGATCGTGGATGGCTATTGTGATATGTGGGGGCATGGAGGCCTTTTGATTGTGGGAGAAAATTATTCCTAGGGTGGTGAGATGCCTTAGTTTATGCATGTGGGTGTTAGGGAGGATACCAGTGATAATGGAATGGGATGGATGTGATTGTTGGATGCTTGTTTTTTCTTTTTGGTTAATTATCTATTTTACTCATCCCTACTACCTAAGGCTGTTGGTCTTTCTTACCCTTCTTCTAAAAGGGGAAAAGACATGTGGGGTATGACACATGCTTTCCGTGTTTAGATTCTCAAGGGAGGATGGGTCTATGCTCTTGCTATAGGCGGAAAAGACTCGATGGGTAGTACATCTACTCACCGTGTTAAGCCCCCTTGTGTTTAGTATCATAGAATGTTTTTATATAATGCCTGAGAATGTGGGAAAGTAATTCTGTAATGAGTAATTGAATAAATAGTGTTCACCCATGGGGTTGGAGTATTCTGGAACATATTAATGAGGTTTTAATTTTAAAGGGACAGTGGACTTTGGGTGTGATGCTAATGAAATTTAATGTGGAATTATGTTTGGTTAATTAATTTTAAATGAATTAATTAACATAAAGTGTATCTAAAAAATGTAATGATGTAATTTATTAAATATATTTAAGTGGTTGTGTGCTTTTAGGATACCTAGTCTTATAGTAGCAGCCTAGAGTCTGAGAGACCTTAGATGTAGTAGTGTCTGAAACTAGGTTATGCCCATAGTTTTGTTGGGAGATATAATATATCCTATACTTTTTTTTCTATATGCTACTCAACACTGTCAGTAAGGGCAACTGACACCCCGAGGATTCTGAGCTCTGGGGGTGTTTTTGCCCAACATTTTGGTGGGAGGATGAATGGATGACTACCCCCTTTGGCCTCATTCTCATCCCTTAGTAGTTCCTTGTGCTGGTAGGCACAACGGTTAGTTTTCCCCATATATGTGTGTAGAGGGATATAATGGCTTCTGGTTATTCACACAAATATATTATGGATATAGTTTCCTATGGACTACTATAGGTGTAACATGTATAGGCTACGATATCTTGAGGATCCTTACTCGGTGTCTGAGATTTAATGGATTGAGGTATAATACCCGACGTATGATACTTTTTATGCGAGCTGTGGTGGCTCCCAGAAACTACCTGGTTATTTTCTACATGGACGTGGTGGGTTTGTTGCACGAAGTGCATATTTTTGTTCTTTGCCTAGTTTTCTACAAGCAAGCCTTTTCGGGGAGAGATCCTCAGGACGTGCGAAGTTGGGACAGAGCAGAAAACCCGTGGGGAAATAGTAGCGGGGTACCCTTGATATTATTTATTATATGATATATTCTTGTATGCGTTTCTTGGTGATAGTATCCACGGTAAGGCTGGGAACTTAGTATACCTATTTATATGACGAGTTAGTTTCACTTGTTGTTTACTAGGATTTAGTATGCTTTATTTACTTTTTCACTAGAGGCACTGGGGAGGATCCTACTGAGTATACTGTTATACACACCCTATGTATATATAAACTGTTTTCAAGTCACTTGGAGCTGGTTGGAGATCAAGCTGGTTTCTACTAGCTTGGGGTTATAGGAGCTATTCGATCTTGTGGTTGCTTCTGTTTTTACTTTCTTTTGGGTACTTGATGTTTTCCCCTTCCAGTTGTAGTAATTTTTCATGACATTACATATGTGAACTAGAGTTTTCTTTTATATTTTAGTTATGAGTTGGAGTTGGTTGGTGTCTATCTTAGCTCTACCTTCCACATGTGTTCCCTTATAGGGTAATGACTCTCATTTGTGTGTTTACTATACCCTCGGTGCTTGTTTCCAACCCGGGGCCTACTGGAGATAGGGCTCGGGGGTCATTATCTCCCTTCTCACATTGTCGGCCCAGGAGGGGCAGACTTTGTGGGGAGGGGGTCATGACAAATTTTTTTCACCAATGATTTCAAACATGCTTGATGATAAACTATATAGTAAAGATATGAATTCTCCCACTTTGTATGTAGAGTATAGAAAAGACATTAACTAGGAATTCCCTCATATCATATTCATATGAATAAATGATTCAAATAACTAATCTAGTATACTCTTAGAATAATCTAATGAGAAATGTTGTTGGTGTATAAAGTATAAATCTACGCTTCATGGAGTAGGAAACACAATTTAAAATACAATAAAGACTAACCGTAAGATGGTCATACAAGAAAAATATAAGTGGTTATAATAATCAAATGATAGAATAGTAGTGGTATCATGATTTCTTTTGTTACATCATCTTTCTCATAAATGATTTTGTGAACTCTATACAAGCACACTCATTCATCCTTTCATAGTTATCTATTAAGTCACTATTCAATTTCTTGGGGTAATTACAAGTCACTGTGGGGTTACCTATGAAAACTATACTAAGTGAATTAAGAGATTTAGTCATATGATTTTTGTGTTACATAGAATACTTATCCACTCTCATGTTTTATAAAACTAGTCCACCTTAAGAAAAAACTATTATAAATGATGTTTCATAATTAAACAGAGTATCATGTAGACACTAATTGATTTATGACTTTTTCTGAAACCATAATATTTTATGAGTTTGATATTAATCACCATATACATTTTTTAGTTGTAGTCTTGTAGAATTTCTATGAACCAATAATTACCATAGGAATAAAAACCTCTTCTATAATGAATACAGTGTCTGGCCATTTGGTTTTATTCTATGATATTGTGATAATTAATTCAATTTTATATTTTTCCTAAAACATAACATTTATTTTATGAAGTATATTAATAGATACTGGCAGTTTAGAAATATATAGTGGATATTTTAACTTCTAATATACAATTAGATATGGTTTTTTAATTTAATGGTGGTTTAATATTCTTCTAAATAATTTAAAAAATCTAAAGGAAACAAGGGAATATGAATATTATACAACCTATTAATTACAAATATTTACACTTGGTACATAATTTAATAACTTCTATAATCAAATTAATGAAAATAGAGAAAATAGTTATAATAAATATAACTCTCTATTTATAAAACATAAAAAATATATGTTTAATAGTGATTTTATATATGCATAATATATATTTGTTTTCATGTCATATATGAAATATTATAAGGTAGATCCAACATTAATGAAGATATCCTATGCTAGGTTGGATTCCCCTTTATGACTGATGCACACTCTTTTTTTATCGGCTATAAGACTTCGCTGCATCAAATACCTGAATTAAATGAAATTTAGAATATAAATTTGTTTTAATTAAATATTTTACATAAAAATAATATTTTTAAAAATAAACATATTAATATAAACAAATTAAAAAAAGTAAAAATTTCAACACCACTTGTATTAATAAATCAATGTATGTGGGAATACTTATAGCCATACACTAAAATTGAGTAACCACTACACTCTCCATTGCTACAAATTTCATTCATTGGGGTATCTATCATGATGATCACTCTTTTATTATATTCACAGTAGTTCATTTTTTTATTCAAATTGATCATGAACAAAGACATTACCTAAAATTATAGGAGGAGGTATCATACTGAATAAATATGAGATCCACCCAAAGCCTCGTGAGGGGTAAGGGCTGATACACAACAATAACAGATGAATAACATGCCCATTTCTTAAAACACATGCAAAAAATCATAGTTTGAAATTTATTATAAATGTGAATTATTTTGATATCATCCATATTTAAAAACTATTTTAAAATAGAATAAAATTTAACAAATTATATAACTTTAAAAAAATGTTAATAATAATTTATATTTTTTAACTCATTTCTTGTAGTAAGATCATTTATGTAATTTCCATTATCATTATTGTGAAAATAAGTCTATAACATATTTTTAATAATCCTCATGAAAAAATTATTTTTCTTATATCATTAAATGGAAAAAATTAACAACTAGGAAAGTTTAAATACTTATGATGCAACAAAATTATATTTAATAAGGTCTAATAGATTACCTTGTTTAATAATCTCCTTGAAAATATTTTGGAACCAGTTGCGAGTATGATGACTTTTTTCTCCCTACTTGATGAGTTTTTTGAGAATATTAATAAAAAAATAAATTTCAATAATAATTGAATTATTCTAAATAAATTAATATCAATATAGGATGATATTAACAAATTATTTATGTGATTCAAAATGATGCATATCCACAATCTAAATACCTGATCTCGATGTATCACATTAGGTAAATTTTCATACATTTGATAAATATTCATGGAGGTATCATTGAACTCATACCATAAAATATACTTAAATTCATTCAATTTTTCCCCAAACATTTCAATTTACATTGACAAACAATTGCACCATGAACCTTTAAATAGAAAAGCCTTTATATATTAGATATTAAAAAATTGACTTATATGTGGAACGAATATCATATAAATTAAATTAAAAATTGTTATTTTGACTTACATTAACTTGTTTATAAAACGTTAAATTCGTCCAATCAATGAGAATGTTCCACCAATACTGATAAATGGTGGATATAATGTGATAACACATGTTTACTAACCCTAATATCAATTCATCTAAACCTCCATCATTATCTCTAGGAACCCCATACCTATGAAATGGAACAAAAACTTTAAATAATTTTAGACTCGAAATATCTGATTCATTGAGGTTCATTTTTGTCATTTTATTATATGAATCTATTCCATAAATATATTAAAAAATTGTTATATAGATGAAATAAATTATTTTGTCACATTAACAATTAAATACTGAAAATTTACACCCTATAATTACCTCATGATAGTAATAGTAACACAATATGCACAGTCGATGGGTACCTCTCGTCTACTCTATCTAATCATTCTGACATATCCAGAGTAGAAGGTAATACTATATAATACCTTGGAGTGTACCTTATGAATATGGGACAAATTAGATGGAATAAAATTTCATAAATAGGGAATAAAAAATTAAGGAGCTTATCTAAAATATGTGGGTTCATATCATATGGGTAGTGTGACAACATAAAAGTTTCGAAAAACTATATCATATATTCAAATTGTTCTGTTTTCAGCATTACTATATTAAAAAAAACACGATGTACAATATAAAAATAAAGAAACAAAAAATTATATACATATATTATTTGAATTCATTTATTCTAAATTAAAAAATAAATAAAATTTATTATAAATATGGACTTAAAATATAATAAAATATTTCATCATTTACCATATTATTTTTATACGCTACTATTGACATGATTTCATCATCTTGTGAAGCCAAATATATCATTTTCTTCAAAATCACTGGTATCAATGAACTCAAATAAATTAATTATAGTAAATAATAATCAATACTTCCTTATGATACAAAAAATATAATCCCAAATTCATTTGAATAACACAAAAAAAAGTTATCCCTAATAATTTAATTCGATAATGGAAATAAAAAGTTCATAATATTAAAAATCTATTATTTTTTTAGATTCCATTATTTATGTTATTCAATAATCCTCATGGAAACTATATGAAACATCCATCTATAAATATCATAATAATAAAAACACTTGGAATTCATAAAAGGATACAAAAAAATATTTCAAATCATCTATAACTACAACTCAATTATCAACACTCATTATCTATATATATAAATATATAATAATATTAGTTACATAAGATAATTATATAAATATATCATGAGTATAAAGTTTATTAGGATCATAGATGATGTAATGAAAAATCAATACTTTCTTTGAAATTATATTTTTTTTAGTTTCTTATTTCATATTTGACTCTGATATAATCCATTTAATAGAATCAATAATTACTCATTAAAATGATATTAAAATTTATTATTCAGTATGCCATATATATGGGATAATATGAAATCAATTTTTCTCAATGAAACTAATGATTTTGTTTATCAACATTATGACATATGTTGAAAAGTTTACAAATTTACTATATGTATACAATTAATTCTCTTTATTTTAAACATGTTTAATATGACAAAATCATATATCAATATTATCAATATACCAAGAACAAAATGTGAGATAATAATCATCCAAATATCCCCCAGAAATAAAGCCTTTAGTTTGAGATTTGTTTCTCATAAAATAATTCAAATAACCTAGATAACTAATGTAGAAAATTTTAAATTAAACTATATATGTAATGAGTGTAAAAAATATATTGTTGTAATGATAAAAAAAGTTAGAAGAAAAAAACATTGATCGATATATTGTAACTCCCTGACCCTAGTTACTTAGAGTCAGTGCATTATTACATAACATTGGAATTATCCCAAAAGATCAAGCCTCGAAAGACCGATTACTTTAGTAGCCTTGGAAATACTGGATACATTCATAAGTTTTACAATACAATATAAAATGAAAAAATACAACTACATAGTCTCCATAGGCCTCACTCATATCTCTTAGAATATCCCTATAGGTCGGTCATAAAATACCTCTACGCATCCTGGGAAAAATAAAACATAGAAAGGGGTGAGCTCAGATGATCAGAAAGGATAACAATATAGCGAAAATTTTCATAAATAAGCACAAAAATTTAAGGTAATGTAAGAATAGATCAAAATGCTTTTAAACTAGAACTACAGAATAATATGGAAAAGATAAATTCAAATAATTCCATTTACTTATTCACATTGATATTCTACTAGTCCAATAATCACATTAAATATCAATAGCCACTTTCATAAAGATGGAATGCATAATTCCAGACTTCATAACCAAATAGTCAAGGGGTTGTGGCAAGACTACAAATAATATTTTGTCAAGGCCTTGTGCCAAGTCACTAGTTTGTCTCATGAGACCTACCGATGCATCAATGATCTATAGCCGGCTCCACCCATCACTTACTAAGTCCAATGCATTCCTCATATGCAAAGTTTTAAACATAACATAAACATTCGTATTAAAACTAGCACATGAAATGCCAATACATTATCCATAAACCATGAATGGTAGAAAAATAACACATCCACAGTCAAACATATCACAAAAACATCAATACAAAATGGATGATTTATATCATAATAAATCAACTTCAAACAAGATTAAAATACATTAAAGGATGTTGACATAGATGAAATCAAAAATATTTTAGACAAATATCTCATTCTTTTTTGGAAACCTTATAAAGTTAAATAATTATAAAAGAAAACATTTATTTTGAAAATATTTTTATAATCTTTTAAGGGAAGCTTCGACGATGTTATAATGGCTGAATATAGCCTCAGTCACTGTATAAGTTAAAAAACATTCTTACCTCAATATTTTCAAAAAGTTCATAAAGTAAATTGTTTCGAAAATGAAAGAAAGATTCATTTCAAAATGTATAAAGTCAAATAAGGGTATAAATTCATTTAACCCATATTCTAGTAAGTAGTATAAATGTTTTGAAATGCATTTTTAGGAAAACATGGATGTGGATGATAAAGAGGTCCCAATAGATAACTACCTATAAACAACCGTGAATAATGAAGAGGTTGTATAATTAACCCTTACCTTGTACATTTCCATGGTCAATGGTATGTTAAACTCATGTATAAAAGTTAAATCATTGTTATTAAGTTATACATTAACTATATACTTAAATATGATACAATATATGATATTCTAATATTGCTTTGTTAATGATATTTCAGTAGTATCATCATTTCACGTGTTAACTGATTCATTTTCCTTTATATGATTTGTTACATAAGTAATATTTTTTATGGGTAGGATGTATATTATTAGTATTCATAATGATATTATGTATTTAAACATTTTTTTTAATTATCAAATGAAAATTACTCTTGAATGGGTACGATAGGGAATGAATCACATCACATTCGTGGAGACGGTAATCCGTACGTACGCAAGAGTGACAATATCATTCTTTTGATATTAAAATAGTTTATAATTAAATGGTATATAATATATACAGAATTATTATCATGTTATATTTATTATTTACATCATTTATAATCATTATTATACCCATCCAAATGATGAAGAGTTTAAATAACAATCTACACCATGATGTGGAGACGGTAATCCGTACGTACACACATATGGTGACTTTTTCATTTATAGGATGGATAGAATAATGAATTTGGATTCAAAATTTTTTATAAATAACATCACAATATATGGAAGATACTATAGTTATTATTTTAGAATGGAAACAATAAAGAATGATGAAGTGGAAGAAGAAAAAACTTGAAATAGGTGAGGAAATATTTACCTCTTCTTCGGGTTCTTCCTTTTGATTTGATCAAAAAGGCTCCATAGGTTGGATTTTTTAATAATGTAAGGCCTCTAGGATTAAGTTAGGACAGTTGAGAGGATATTTGGGTAGGGTTTAGCTGATCCAAATGGCATTGAAGGTGTGAATTTGAGAGAAGGGGAAGTACCCTTTTATAAGAGGGGTGAGGGGCACCTTAGGAAAAGATTGAAATATTATATTATAATAAAATAATTTTCGGTTTCTAATGGCTCATAAATGATTTATTTCAAGTATATGGTGGGGATATAGTTTTTAGACAGGTTTGAGTCACTATATTAACCTTATCTTTTAGGTTTAACTCTTAGTTAATAAGTTTGACATTTACCATGTCTCTTTGTATTTTTATATTATATGTTTAATAAACATACTAGAAAATTCCAAGAGAACCTAAAGTGGTTCATTAATGAAATATATAATATTATTTAAGACCTTCGTCTATAACTTAGATTTTTAGGAATAGAATATCAATTAATAATATAATATTTGTTTAAAAAACTCTTTTATGTTAATTCTATCACTATTTTCTATTTTGGTTTTGCTAAATTCATAACAGCATTATTAATTCAAAAAAATCATTTAATCAACCATAACATGTCATATTTACCAATAAAATTAGTTTAATTCATATAAAGTCTCCAATTATATTTATTTGGATATTTATAATATCAATTATTTTAATATTTCATTAATCAGGTAATTATAGCATCATCATTGTGTCATAAATAAATTAAATTATTTAATGTCCATAAAATATAAATAAAATACCATTATGTAGGAAATATTTTTATATTTCGAATAAATATTTATAGTTTAATTTATCTTATGTGTACCCCTATAGTAAAAATGGTTTAGTTATTAAACATTGAATTTAACACTTTTAACTCTTTTTTGAATTAAATAATAATAAATGTCCTAATCTAATCCATGTAGACCAAAAGGATCATATTTTATTCATAAGGTTGTTTTTGGTCTAATTACACTTATCCAATAGAATTAGGATATTTTTTTAACTTAATAATAATATCATTTTTACCTTTAATTACTCTATTTACTTTTAACCATGGTAAATAAAAGTAAAAAGTTACTATTCGCCAAAAAATTATTTTCATCTCATTGAACCACATTATACATACTAATATCAACCATGACTCTTGGTTTTTTGGAAATTAAACACATAGAAGTGGTAAAATTATGTTTTATGTAAATTTGTGAATGCTCTTAAGAGGTGGGTAAAAGACGGTAAAAAGTTCAATAAAATTTTTATATATCTAAAATTAATATAAACTGACTCCAATGAATTAAATTGAACTTATATATGTATTATGTATCTATTTTTACCCTAAATAAATTTAAAATAAATAAATAATTATTTAAATTAAATGTCAGTTTTAAACAATAACTCGGTGTTTTTCACTATTCATCAAAAATTGAAAGTTTTCAGAAAAATACCAAAAAATCACCCTAAGCTAATTTAGAAATTCCAAATCCAGAAATGAAGTCCATTTTGAATGATAGAATTTATAAAATTTTAAAAAGTGGGTATTACTATTTATAATGGCTAGTTTGATTGGTTGTGGGGTGTTTGAACTCGAAGGTTCATACAACACAAGCTACTTTATTATTCAAAGGGAAAAATACCATGGAAGCTTGGGGTGCTACATTCTCCCCTCCTCCAAATATTTTCATCCTCAAAATTTCTAAAATATTTCTACATAAAAATAATCGGGTGGTTCCCCATCATAAGTTCCCCAGGTTCTAATGTTGCCTCATCCAGCTTATGGTTTCTCCATAGAAATTTTTCCAGACGAGTCGTCTGGTTTCTCAGAACTTGTTCTCTTGTATCAAGAACCTTGACAGGATCTTCACAATAATATAGATCAGGGTCCAATTCTAATTCCTCATAGGTTAGTACATGTGATGGTTCAGGCATGTATTTTCTCAATAGTGATACATAGAACACATCATGAACTTTGGAGAGACTTGGTGGCATTGCCAAACGGTAAGCTACAACTACAATTTGTTCTAGAATTTCGAAAGGTCCGATATACTGGGGACATAATTTTCTCTTCTTACTGAAATGTATAACACCCTTACAAGGAGATAACTTTAATAAAATATGATCTCCTACTTGAAATTCCAAATCCTTCCTTCGGTTATCGTAATAGCTCTTCTGCCTACATTGAGCTGCTTTGATGTGGGTTTGTATTAACTTCACATTTTCCATCGTTTCATCTATAAGTTCTAGCCTACGAGTTTTCTTTCACCAACATCATCCCAACAGGTCGGTGTGCAACATCTCTTTCCATATAATGCTTCATAAGGTTTTATCTGGATACTTGAATAGAAGCTATTGTTATAGTAAAATTCTACTAGAGGTAAATATAGATCCCATATACCTTGAAAGTCTATTGAGCATGATATCAACATTTCGTCTAAGGTTTGAATAGTCTGTTCTAATTGTCCATCAGTTGGGGGGGTAGGAAGTGCTCAATCGAAGTTCAGTATCTAGGGATTTCTGAAGACTTTTCCAGAATCTTGATGTAAAACGTGGATCACGATCAGAAACAATCGATTGGGGTACTACATGAAGTCTCAAAACTTCATTAATATATAGTATTTCTAGACGTTCAAGTGGTAAATATTCTCTTATAGAATGAAAATGTGCTAACTTGTTAAGATTATCAACAGTGACCCATATTTCATCATTCCTTCTAGGAGTATTTGGTAGTCCCACTAGAAAGACCATTGTAATATTATCCCATTTACACTCAGGTATGGGAAGAGGTTACATGACTCCTCCAGGCTGTTTCCTTCCAGCTTTCACTTGTTGACAAACCATACATCTTGACACAAAATCCGAAATCTCCCTCTTCATGTTTTCCCACCAAAAAGGTTCCTTCAAATCTCTATATATTTTAGTGCTACCAGGGTGTATAGAGAAATTTGAACTATGAGCATCATCAAACAATTCCCTTTTTGGATCAGGTATATTGGGAACATAAAGTCTCTTCCCAAATTTCAAAATTCCATCATCATACACAAAGTCACTTAATCTCACATCATTCATATCTTTAATATTCTTTTGAAACTCTTCATCATCTATTTGAGAACTTTTTATCCTTTCTAGTAAATATGGTTTGGAAACCATTTGAAAACGTTTTGTTGTTTCACCATCCATAGTTATCCCCATGTAAATCATTACTAGATCCTTGTATATAGGATCCTTTTCAACTCTCATCTTGTTTATAACTCCATGATCCTCTCTACTCAAAGCATCTTCCACCTTATTTACCTTCCCTAGGTGGTAGTGTATTGTGCCATCATAATATTTGAGTAGTTCAAGCCATCATCTTTTCATCATATTGAGTTCTTTCTATGAGAAAATATACTTTAAAATCTGGTGATCGGTATACATCTCACATTTTTTACCCCTGAGATAGTGTCTCCAAATCTTCAATGAAAATATTACAGCTGCTAACTCAAGATAATGAGTGGGATAGTTTTTTTCATCAATTTTTAGCTATCGTGATGCATAGACAATAGCTCTATCATTACGTATAAGGACACAACCAATTCCTTTCTTTAGTGCATCACTATAAATAACAAAATCATCATTCCCTAATGGTAGATTCAAGATATGAGAATTGTCAAATCTTCTCTTTAGTTAATCAAAACATTATTCACACTCTTTTTTCCAAACAAATTTAACCCCTTTACATGTGAGCTTGGTTAATGGGTTATCCAATCGTGCAAAATTCATGACGAAACATCAATAATAACCTGCTAAACCAATAAAACTGCGTACCTCAGTTATACTCATTAGTGTTGGACATTCATGGATTGCCTTGGTCATTGAAAGATCAATAAAGATTCCATATTTAGAGACAATATGGCCAAGAAAAGAAATCTCTTTAAGCTAGAATTCACACTTTCTAAATTTCCCATATAATTCATTTCTTCTAATAGTATTTAGAATAATGAGAAAGTGATTTTCATGATCATCATAGCTTTTGGTGTATACCAAGATATCATCAATAAATAACACTAAATATTCATCAATATATTACTTGAAAACACTATTCATTAGATCCATGAAAATAGAGGGTGAATTAGTTAGCCCAAAATGCATTACTGTAAACTCGCAATGCCCATACCTAGTTCGAAATGCTGTCTTCGAAATGTATTCCTTCTTCACGCACAACTGATGTTATCTAGATCGAAGGCCAATCTTTGAAAAATATTGAGCTCCATGAAGTTGGTCAAATAAATCTTCAATGCGAGATAGGGGATACTTGTTCTTTATTGTTATAGAATTGATCTCCCTGTAGTCAATGCACAACTACATAGATCTATATTTTTTCTTAACAAAAAAGGAGAGGGACTCCCCCTAGAGAGACACTAGGGAAAATAAATCCATTATTAATCAATTCCTCTACTTGTCTTTTTAGTTCCACTAATTCCACATAGGCCATTTTATAAGGGGTATTTGATATGGGACTTGAACCAGGAATTAAATCAATGGAAAACTCAATTTATCGTTCTGGATGATGTCCAGGTAAATCCACTAGAAATACATAAACATACTCTTGCACAATAGGCACATCCTCTATTTGTACATTATTTTCCTCACAAACAATTATTTCATTCTCTTCCTCCCCAATAATTGAATATTGTTGAGCTACTGGGGGTGGATCTAGATAAGAATCAGGTAGTGACGTTTCTGCTCTAAAGATAAGGTGTTCTTTATCATCGTCATCAATAATCGTAACATCATTCTTCTTACAATAAATTTTTGCATCATGGTCTGAAAGCCAATCCATACTGATAATTATATCAAATTCTATCATGGGTGTGACGATGAGATCAGCAGATAAATAACATTTATGTGCCTTAATGGGAACTGATTCACAAAACCTTGTTGCAATGATACTTATGTTAGAAGTTTTCACTGAGAACTCCCATATTAAATCATATTGGAAATGTCTAATTTTCTTAGCAAAATCCGAAGATATGAAACTATGCGATGATTCAGAATAAAATAAAGAATTTTCAAAACATGAGGAAACCATTAAATTACCTTCCACCACATCTTTCAGAGCTTCAACCTCAGCAGTAGAGATAGAATAATATTGGTCTTGATCCCTTGTCCTTTTCTAGGTTATGATTCTTTGGCACTTAGAACATTCATTTTCATAATGCTCCTTTTATCTACAATTGTAGCATTCAACATTGATAGCCTCTTTCTTCCCCTTGCAATCATGAGCTCAGTGGCCTTTTTCAACACACTTGTAACAAACTCTCATTCCCTTTAGACAAGTACTAGGGTGTTTCTTCCCATATTTACTGCAATATGGATATTCAACATTTCCCTTATTCTCTTTATTTCCATTTCCATATTGTTCAGCAGATCTCTTCTTCTCTTGCTTTGCTTTAAAGTCATTAGACATAGAGAATTTATCTTCTATCTTGATAGCACATGAGTCAATGTCTTCGTATCTCGAGAAGGATTGTGAGACTAATTATTTATGGAGAAACAATTTTAACCCATCAAAGAATCTATCAATCTAACTCCTTCGGTTACATATATAATCTACTGCATGCCTTGCTAACCTTGTAATGTTAGATTCATACTTTGTGACATTCTCATCCTCCTTTTTCCTTAGACTCAGAAATTGTATTTCCATATCTGCTCGATGGTCATGAGGAAAGTATTTTTCTAAAAAAATCTCTTTATTCTCTCTCCATTCCATATTTGATACTTCCTCATCTTCCATTGTGTTTTGAATCATTGACCACCATTGATCATCATCTCTAGTGAGTTGGTAAAATGCCTTGACAACTTTTTCCCTTTATCTACTCCCCAAGGTGTGGAATATTTTCTTTAAAGAATTTATCCATTGGTCATAAAATAATGGATTTGTACTCCAATTTAATGTTGGTGGTGGTTTCCTCATGATTCAATCTAACATTGATCCTCCACGATGCGATTCAGGGTCCTCTATACGGGTAAGGTTATTATCCATAACCTGAGTGAGTTAACCCAGTGTTGACACTCCTTTCCGTCACAGAGTCTAAAGGAATGAATAGGGAAACACCTTGAACTCAAAGTTATTCATCCTTTGAAGAAACATCAAAAATTGAAAAACGCATGAACAAAGATTCATTTTCAGTTGGGTCTCACAAGTTCCATCAAGTTTGCACAAGTATACTTGCACACCGCACAGTGGTCACACAGGTGACTTGCACGCCCTATTTGAATTTCACCTAGGGTCTTCACCAGCCTATAAATACCCCCTATGGGCCTCCCATTTGACGGACGGAAAGATTCCAGAAACTCAGATTTGAGCTCCCAGTGCCCTAGTCTCTTCTCAAAGCTTCCGAACAATTCTAAGGTAATTTCATACCTAGAACAGAAGATATAAAGAGAGTGAGTAAGGCCAATGTGTTGAAACTCATCAACACTTGCGTGCTTAAGTGGCCAGCCCTTAAGGGAAATCGCCACACTTTCACGCCGCCTTACCTCTTCAATAAAACATCTACGCCCCTCTTTTGGAAGCTTCTAGGGATAGTACTAAGGGATTGAGGCAAGTCTCGCCGAAGTATTTCCTTAAGGGTTGACTGTCGTGAAAGTACCCATGTGTCGCGCAAGTATACTTGCGCGACCAGGACTTGGGCACCCACGCATGACTTTCATGCCCACACATGACTTGCGCGCCCACATAGGACTTGAACGACACCTTATTTTTTGGGTGCCCCTCCTGCCTATTTCACCTCTCTTATGTCTATCCACCTATCCTCTTCAAGATTAATCCTTCAAAATTCTCTCCAAATCCATACATGGCATGATTTTCTTATTGGCTTCCATATCTGAAAGGAATTCTGTGGAACATCTCTTAAAACCTAGTGATTTACATGTCACTAAGGTCATAGATTTCATTCATTCAACCTCATCCTTTAAGATGAGAGAATCCTTAACTAGGGCCTCCTTTTCGAGAGTAATCACCAGTCTAAGTTCTCAAATATGGGAATCTTCCTCTGGAGTAATCCCCATGTTCCAAAATATGGGCATCCTCCTCAGGAGTAAGCCCCAATCATTATTCTCTTAATATGGGCCTCATCCTTAGGAGTAATCCCCAAGTCCCTTAACCCGGGCCTCCTCCTTAAGAGTAAGCCCCTGTCCTCAAATCCTTTAACCTGGGCCTCCTTCTCAGGAATAAGCCCCAGTCTTAATTTACCTTAACCAGTCTTAATTTACATTTGATTTGGGCTTCCTTCCCAAGAGTAAAACCCAATCATAAGTACCCTCCTAATTTAAGAATCTTCCTCAGGAGTAAGCCCCAAGTTAGAGTATCCAAATCTTTATAAAGTACATATACCTTTATGGACCTTGTTCCCAGGTTTCTTCCCTGAAGTAAATCCTAATCTTCATCTATTTGGGAAGTCATACATACATAATCCCCGCATCATTTATTATGATTGAACAATTGTCTGGTTTTACCAATACCTCTTTTTCTCACACCGAGAATGACTCACGTGAGCTTAGAGTGTAAAAGTAATTATGACATCTTTCTTTGAGCCATCAATCATGCATAAACATCATACTCCCTTACTCAATATACAAGGGTTCTAATTCCTTTTCTAAACAATGGATACTTAGGTAGCCCATATGTGGGTACGATCCCAACTCTGAAATCATCCATGTCCTTCGGTATGACAATAAACTTCATGTTCCCCACTAAGTGGATTTAAAACCAGTTTGGTCATCATAATGACCATGATAATTTTATGTATTGAAGGATACCATTGACTAAGAATCTCTAACAAATACAGATGATTCTCTATTGATGAAGAACCTCAAATACATATAAATGATTCTCTAAAATTCTTATATATCAAATCATAGATTGTTAGATCTAAAGGAAAGCTCATTTTATACTTGGTAATTTAATAAGAATTCACGAACATAACTTAAATATATAAAGAGAGTCCTGGAGTAGACAATAATTCCCCTAAAAAAGGTGTGATGAGTCCGACCTCCCATCCTCTCGACCAATGAAAAGTCTTAAGCCTCATCGGTCCACAACTAATGAGCACTTACCTTTGCAAAGTATGTCAAAATGGATATAGAATCATTGGATTTTTGAGGTTCTATGAACAAACCCATTAGAAACTGATTGGAATGTTTAAACCTTAAATAAACGAGGTCATCCCTAATTCTAGAGGAAACAAAAAATGGTGAACTCGACGTGAATCCTTAACCAAGTTTAAAAGATGTTTACTTATTTGTTAGGCCTCTATTTAAACTCAATGAGAGGGCTAACAAGAAAATTAATAACATATGTTCTTATCCAAAAGTTCTAGTGGTCAGACATATCTTGATTATATCTGTTATATCAAATAGGCACTCTTTTCCAAGATCTTCTGTGTTACAGAAATGGCTTCTCTTAAGATCACGCTTGTGAATACCTCTGTTGTGAATGCTGCTACTGCTACTCCTGCTGGATCATCGTCCGCTCTAAGGACGACATCACCTACTCAGCATCTTCAACACTAGGTATCAAATGTGTTGGTTAAGGAGTACTGTCAACATGGTACCATTCCAACTCTGGAGGCTGCTCGACAATCCCTCCAAGTGAACAACTTACCCTGGTCGTCCGGACAGCGATGATCAGCGATCAAGAAGCAAGCGGTGCTAACCACCATCTCCAACCATTTCGGGTCTTTATCCTCGAAACGCACTCACCATTCACTCATGTATTCTGGGGAGGTGAATGAGAATGTCCCCGAGGGCCTTAATTCAAGGAGATAGGAGTCCTTCCTGAGGGCCCCCATCAACAATCGCCACCAGACTCATGCAGCAGTGTGCCCTCAACATGATGAGGGTATTGTCTCCAGGCGTTCGGCTCAGGTTCCTCGAACCTGAGTAGGAAAGAAAAACCTCCAAAGGTGAAATAAGGTCAACAGTGAGCATGTTCTCATCTCCACCTTCTCCAGAGAAGTCCACCAACCTAACTTGGTGGCAAGCAACGAGCGGGTACACACACCCGTCCGTTTTAATTCCGCTGTCCAGCGGAATCATCAGGAAGGAACACGCCAATCCCACTAGGAAAGTCTAGAGGAGTATTATAGACATGAACATACACCTATTTATAAATCATCAGCTAGTTAGACGGCTCATCTGACTACATATGATGGAGCCCTCCAACCCAATGTGTTGACAACTAGTAAACATGCACATTCACCTGCTTACACTCATCAGTTCTGCCAGCAACCTCGTCTATCAGTATTGAAGGAAGTTAGTCAACCACATTCAGAGGAGTGAAATCAGTAGGAACATACACCAGCTAGTATTGATAAATCCTACCAACTGCCTCGTTTGGTAGAATTCAGAGAATTCAGTCGGAAAGCTCCAACAACAAAAAGGAGGTAGACTCAACTCTCTGCCCCCACACATGAGTACTGTCAGAATTCACTAACAGGAAAAGGAGGAAAAGAGCAGGAACACAAACCTACTCCAAGAACAGAATGGACGTATATCCCCATTCCAAAGATGAAGTCATCAAGCACATTCTGTCAATGGTGAAAGAGCATAAGAAAATTCCTGCACATATTCTGGATGCCTGCTAGGAAATTATAACAGCTTCAACAGCATCTCCGGGAAAGACACATAAATAAATCCTTACTAGTGGAGTGACACATCAACATATAACTTCAGAATAGACACACACATCTATTCCAGTCCAAGAGGTCTGTGGGGGCGTACTCCCCCATATCATACGAAAAACCAAGTCAGACACATACACCTGATTTGAGTGGAGGTAATCAGCCTAACCTGCTCATTTCTCTTAAGCAGGCACATACACCTTCCCATAATAACCACATTCATCAAAAAGTGCTTCCCAAAGTGAGTAATAAGGCATCTAAGAAGAAGAACCGACCAACACTGTCAAGAAATCAAGATCCAATCTGTAATAAGGCATTGCTTGATGCTGGAGTTCTTGATGCACTCATCCAATTATCTGTTGCGACTCAAGATTCTACTCTCTCAGTTCCCAATTGTGGGAACATTAATTCTGAAGGTTTGCATCAGATACTTCCTCATAAAGGCTTGCCTCATGACAATTCAGTCGATTTCGAAGTTTCATCTTTAGATGAGAGCCACAAGAACCCTCTACGTGGTCAGAAGACCAAGGAGAAAAATGTTTCATCTTTTGCTGTAACCCACCATGGTGGTCCTCCCCATGATGATGAAGTTTTCTATGAACATTCTCTCCACATTAGTAATGCATATTTCCTAGAAAATTCTCTAATGCACACTGTAGTGACGAGAAATCCCTCTTATCTTGATGCAATTGCAAATGTGAAGCCAGTCATGTCTGATGCTTTAATACTAGCAGGTGAAATAATTTCTCAATCAAAAGATAACCCGGGGTGTAGGCCATTCTACGAACCACCCCTGGGTCGTTCATCTTCTAGTTTGATCAGTAAATTCTCTACCAATCTTGTTGAATCTGATGAAACAAGAATGAAGCACTAGCTCTAGTCCAATAAGGTAGAAGAATCTTCATAAAATGATAAAGAGGAAGTAATGAATATGAGAAAACAACTGGCGAAAGGTGAAGTGCCAGTCACATTTTGGCCTTTAGCTGATTGTGAGTATGACATTCCAGAGATGTTGATGGAAGATGAAATTCATGATATTTGTCTCAACATATGGAAAAACTCATTGTCATTTGAAAAATAAAATATTATCTTATGATGAATATGAAAATCATGTAACGATAATAGAAGGGTTACAACGCCAAATTTACTTTGCATCTCTCTCAGTTTCTCGATATCCGAAGGCTGAAAAGCAATAGAGAACCATTCAACATTCATGCATTGGTGCATTAAGAAGATTGCGCCAGTTAATTTCCAATGCCCCATAGGGTATTCATATCAGGGGATGGGGTTTTCATGGAGCACTACATTTCACTATACTCTCTAGTAAGGAAATCCCACCAGAAGTGGTCTCATGCAATGTTATTTCCCACTGACGGCCATAGCCAATGGGTTTTGTTTGTAATCAAAGGCTTGCTCAAGAACATGCCTAAACTAGTTCCTCTCAAAATCAAGAATACATAGAACAAGTTTTTCAATTACTCATGCAATAAGAGAATGAGAATATTGAACAGGCCTCTCGTTTGGAGAAATCACATCATCAAGTGAGAGAAGTGTCAGAATTCATCCAACGGTCCTTTGAGCCTGGTGATAAAAGTGGATGTAGGTTGATGCATCCAGCCAATTTCCAGACTAATGTCCGTAAGATCAAGAGATCTTTCAAGAAAGTCTCAGATATAACATGTCAAGAACCACCCCAGCTTTCTAGACTAGGGACACTTTTAACTCAACCCATAGAATCAACAAATAGGATTCGAGGAGTTGAGCAGAGACAGCAAGAACAGCCCTAGTCCATAAGAATGGGGACTTTTTCAAATCCTCAAATTATTTCTTAGAGAAAGTCAGTCTTCTCCCGATTAGGGAAGGATAATCATGAATAACAAAGACCCAAATTATCAGGAGATTCCCTCCAAATTACAATTCATCAAGAAGTTCCCGAGGGATCTAATTGACAAAAGGAAATGTCTCATCAGGGACATGGAGGTAGACAATATCTCATAAATGCCGTTAGAAGGGATGCAATGCATTATGAATCAATCAATTTCATTAATTCCGTTGTTGCTGATCCCCCAGATGAGGCTCACTCAGAGGGATCAGATGAAGAGGTTTCTGCTCAATAAGTTATACGCACAGATACAAATGAAGAAGGTGTGCGTACATGAAATCAATGTTTTACTCAGAATATATGTAATCCTTCAAGTAACCCACTTCCTCCTCTTCGAAATGTTTCCAATAAGGGGAAATAAAAGAATCAGGTTACATACACTTCCTCTGGAGAAGGACAATCACTCTCACTAGAGAAAAGATTTTCACAACAGGAGGAAGAAATGAAGGAATTGGAGAGGTTGAATGCAGAAGTACTTCAGGGAAGTCTTCCTCATAAGCGTGCTGGAGTCAGTCAGCCAAGGAAATTTGTTGTGTCTACTGATATGGATCATGAATATCCTCATCTATCAGTACACCCTCACAGGTCTAATCCTACGGGTCAAGTGCAACAATAATTGGCAGTGCTGCCATCAGTTGCAGTACCAGCCACCACATCTGTCCACGCTCCAGTCATTGAACCTGCTCAGGTCCATGCTCAACTGGATGTTTCAAAAATGTTAATAACTACTATTGAGTCATTAAAATCTTTGTTGGAAGCTATAGAGGGAAATCGTGCTCAAATTCAACCAGAAAAGAGAGCTTACCCTGAATGGGTTGATGAAATTCCTCCCCTATCAAATTTTTCAAGTACCACATACCCAATCTTTAATGGTTCCGGAGACCCGGAGAAACACTTAACACATTATGTTTCTCATTGAAACATTATGATGGGAACCCCTAAACAACAAGAAGCAGTTAAGTTCAGGTGTTTTGTACAGTCATTACAAGGTCCTGCCTTTGTCTGGTACACAATCTTGCAATCCTGATCAATTACTGGATGGGTGGATCTCCGCCAACAATTCCTTCTTCAATTCAGCTCAAAATTTCCAAAGACAAATGTTTTTGATCATAAAAACTGTATGAAAAGGGAAAATGAAAGGGTTTCAGATTTCATTGCTCGTTGGATGGGGTTAACATATTCCCTAAGCTTAGCACTCTCTCAAGAGGGATTGTTGCCAATCTGTGTGGAAAATTTGCCTGATGAGTTGCAAACATTGTTGATCCATGTGAAATACACAGGAGGGTTTTGAGACCTTACTTTAATCGCTCAACATATTGAATACTATATTATGAAAACTAAGGATAAAGCTCGTGTAAGTCCATCAGCTCCAAGAAAGAGAATGGGTAGAGCAGAGACTGCTACAGTTATGCTTAAACAATCACCTGTACCTACTTCTACTTCAAAACCTTCATCTTCCTGAAGGGCTCCACCTCTTGAGTGTCAGCAACAGAGGCCGTTTCGTCAAGATGATCAAATATATCAAAGACGAAAACAATTTGAGGATTTGAAAAGAAAAATTTACTCTCTTAGAAATGAACAAGTTCTTGGATACTTCATTTCGGCTCTGGAAAATAATTTGGTTCATTTGCCAAGGCCCAAAAATCCAAAGAATGAAGGAGATGAAGACCATCCCAACTATTTACTATTTCATCAGATGTTGTGGCATCCCATTCAGGAGTGTTTTGTCTTCAAGGACCTCCTGAAAAAAAATGGTCGATTCGGGACAAGTCAAATTGAAAGGTTCTTTAGCTCAGGTACCACGTGTTACTGCTATAGATCCATATGAGGAAGGCGAGTGGCAAGAATTCAGGAATAAAAATGCACAAAAATATGATGATTGGATGGTAAGAAAAATGATCAACCAAACTCCTGATATATAGAGAACACAATCGAGGAAACCAATTGTGTCTTCTTCCATGAATGCCACAGCAAAACCCTCTTCATCAGAGGGAAAATCCTCAAAGAAATGGAATAATTCAAATAAATAAGAAGAATAAGAAGAAGATGAGTATGTGTCCAAGCCCTAGTTGTCTTTAACACTGGAAGATTTTATGTCATCTACTTTGAAGCAACGAGTACTGCCCCACCAAACGGCATATCCTAAATTGGATAATTTGGCAGAGTCTTCATTGGATAAAGAGTTGATATTTGGTTCTATTAATATGATTCATTTAACAGATCCTTATGCCAGTCGCAGTTTCAATATTGATGATCCTGAATTCCCTATATCAAACAGAGGAATTAGAGGGAGTTCCAGAGGCTCAGGGTACAGGGGAAGACGCGGGTCTTTCAGAGGCCACTATTCCAATTCTACCCCTACTAGAACTGTGTATGCAGCAAAAACTCATGGCAGAGCCCTTCAACGGGCTCAACAAGAACAAGAGAATTCTTCCACCAATAGCGGACTCATTCCTGACAAAATTATTCTGGAAGATCAGTTGGAGGTTCCATCTTCTTCCTCTCATCAGGTAAATAGACCTATTCGGTCTAATCTTTTAAATCTACGAGTATTGCAAACTTCTACCCCTATACATGATGCATCAACATCCAAAGAATAAACTTCTAAGGAACCTGCAAAACCACATGTTCCTATTGGGAAACATAGACCTTTGGATCAAAAGTATGACGTATTGAAACACATGGCCCAAATAACGACCAAGTTATCAATTTTGGATGCTTTGAATTTATCAAAGGATCTTCGAGAGGCACTCATCGAGGCTTTGTCAAGTCCTCAGGAGTTTGAAACTGAAATTGTTGCAGTTGAAGTCTACCATGTAGAGAATAATCCTCCAGAATTCCATGCAGTGATATCTTTCATAGATGAAGATGAAGATGATGTCATTCATGGAAATATTAGACATTTGTACTTATCTGGCAAGGTCAATGGTGTAGACGTCCTAAGAGTCTTCATTGATAATGGTTCAGGAGTCAACCTCATCCCCATTCGTACGCTTCGTCGATTGGGCCGCACAGAATCTGATTTATCTCCTTCTACTTTAATGTTAAAGGATATGATAAAAATGAACAAGAACCACTGGGTGTGATTACACTCAGAACTCAGTTTGGAGATCTTGTATCCAATTCAGATTTCATGGTTGTTGATCAAGACTAATCCTTCAACATCTTTCTTGGTAGGCCCTGTCTACATCATCATGCAACTATCCCTTCATCATACTATCAATGTCTCAAATATTGTTTTGATGGTGAAATTGGGAAATTTTATGGTGATAAGTCCCCATTAAAGACATGTGAATCTCAATACATTAAGGTGGAATTCTATCACATTAAGGGAAAGGAGAAATCCACAATAAGAGAGATCACCAAATTTAATGATCCATATGGTTTGGAAAAGATTCTAGTAAACCCATTCACACATGTGAGTATAGATTATGTATTTTCTATCAGTGGAATTGACAAGATAGTCCCAAATCAAAATACTCTTATGGAAACTTCCATAATGTCAATTACAACAATTAATCCAGACAACATGAGAGAAAGTGGTGATCCACCAAGCAATGATGAAAGCTCAAATAGAGATGTCTTCATTTCATCCGCTGAGATCCAGCAAGTCTATAGTTCGCCAATCAGTCCAGAAGAAGTTATAGTAATGTCATAGATAAATGATGATGTCAATTCTCAATCCATCATCTCCTCTATATTACCCAGGGAAGACCCTTCATCATCAGTCGGGTCGGAAAAGGAAGCCTCTTCTTCAAGATGTTCAAATTTTAACATGTCTTCTGATCATGGAAATCCTACTTCATCATCTACTATGAAAGTAGAAACAGAAGAAATAAAAAATGTTGAAGAAGAAGAGGCTGATCTTAGGGATGCTCATCTAGCATTTTAAGATGGTATCTCTACCACCGTGGATGAACTCAGTGAAATAAATATTGGTACAAAAGAAGATCCACACCCCACTTTAATTAGTGCCTCCATGACTCTTGAATAGAAAGAGATGTATATTACCCTTTTAAAGCTAAATCAAGATATATTTGCTTGGAACTATAAAGAGATGCTAGAGCTTGATCCTGATGTTGCCACTCATCATTTGGGTTTTCCATAAGAACATCGGGGATTCAAACAAGCCGCTAGAAGAACACGCCCAACCAATGCTTCCAAAATTGAGTCTGAATTGGAGAAGATTATCAAATCTAGCTTCGTCAGAAAAGTTCAATATCCCAAATGGTTGGATAATATTGTCCCAGTAAAAAAGAAGAATGGGAAAATTAGAGTTTACATTGATTTCAAAGATCTTAATCGGCATTGTCCAAAGGATGATTTTCCAGTACCGATTATAGAACTCTTAATTGATGCAACAACTGGCTATGAAGCACTTTCCTTCATGGATGGATATTCTGGATATAATCAAATCTGAATGGCACCAGAAGACGAAGAATATACAGCTTTCAGAGCCCCTCAGGGTGTGTTTTGCTATCATGTAATGCACTTTGGCCTAAAGAATGCAGGCGCAACATATCATCGTGCCATGCATCGTATCTCCAAACCCTTTTAGGGACGTTTGTTGAATGTTTTGTGGAAGATTTGGTGGTTAAATCCAAACAAAGTTCTAATCACTTGGCTGATTTGGAAATAATATTCCACAAACTTCGGCAACATAATTTGATGATGAACCCCATAAAATGTGCTTTTGGGTAACCTCAAGAAAATTTCTCGGCTTCGTTGTATGCCATCGTGGTATCGAGGTCGATCTTGAGAAGACAAAGTCAATCCTTGGAATGTCACTTCCTCGAAATTTAAAGGAATTGAGAGGACTTCAAGGACAGTTGGCCTATATTTGGAATTTTATTTCCAATTTGGTAGGTAAAAGTTTACCCTTCACCAAATTGATGAATAAGGGAGTCACGTACCAGTGGACTGAAGAATGTAAAGAATAATTCGATATTCTCAAGAAGTATCTCCTGAGTCCACCGGTGTTAATGCCACTTATTTAAGGAATACCAATTATCCTCTACGTTACATCACTAGAGTGATTATTGGGTGTCTTTATTGCTTAGAAAAATGTTACTGGGAATAAAAACAGCCTGTACTATCTCAGTCGGACTATGCTTGAAGCAGAAACCTGATACTCAAATTTTGAGAAGTGTTTCATAGCATTAATCTTTGCAATTCAGAAGTTGAGAAACTACCTTCAACATCACGAGGCCCAATTGGTATCTCGTAATAACCCGCTCAAATTCATCCTTAGTCATCCAATGCTTACATGTTGTCTGTAAAGGTGGGTGGTTATTTTGTATCAATTTGACATTCAGTATGTGTCTCAAAAAGAAATAAAGGTCCAAGATCTGGCTGATTTTCTTTCTGAACATCCTTCAGTAGAAGATACATCTTCAGATATTGAAATTCCTGATGAGTATGTATTCTTTATTCAATATAGTCATCAAACATGGGAAATGTACTTTGATGGTGCTTCCAGAAGTCCAACATGGAGGAAAATGGAAAATCCTAAATTGAACAAAGTTTGGTTTGGAATTGTGCTCATTTCTCCAGAAAAGGAAGTGTTACCCTATTCCTTCTCATTGTTGGGAGGAGGTACAAATAATAAAGCCGAATACCAAGCTCTCATCGCAGGATTGGAATTGGCGCTTCAAGCACAAGTGAATCACTTAAAGGTGAAAGGTGATTCATACCTGGTAATCAAACAAGTCAATGGGGATTATGCAATCAGAAAAGAAGAACTAATACCTTTGTATGATTACGTTCGAGAGTTAATGGAGGAATTTCCTATGGAACCTACATTTCCTTATCTCTCGCGGTCATAAAATTCCCAAGATGATGCACTCGCTAATATAGCCACATCTCTAGAAGATCCAAATCGGGATGAGAAAACCATCAGTATTGCCCACCGTCATACAATTTAACCTTATGTTAAAATCAGAACAGAGGAAATCAATTAAATTAGTCGCATTCCTGAACCATATGGTCTTACTACGGGATGCATAATACCTATCGGGGAGTACATTCAAAATGGAACACTTCCACCTGATAGATTTGCCAAAGAACAAATCTGACGACGTGTGGTCAATTTCACTCTTTATGATAGTCCTGATCACGTAGAGAAAATTCTTTATAAGCGTGGTTTTGATGGTGTTCTCTTCAGATGAATTGATGGTGAAGAGACAATGGTTGTCATGAAAGAAGTACATGCAGGAGTCTGTGGTGCCCACCAGTCTGGACATAGACTATCTGATCCAATTCGAAGGCTTGGATACTTTTGTCCTTAAATGATACAAGATTATGTTGATTTCACAAATAAGTGTCATTCATTCTAAGTACATTCCAACTTCATTCATCCGTCCCCAGAGTTTCTTCACACAGCTAAATACTCGTGGCCATTTTCCACATGGGGAATGGATGCAGTGGGACCTTATCCATTGTCTACATCCAAGCAGTTTAAGTACATTCTTACTGCCACTGACTTCTTTTACAAATGGGTAGCGGCAATACCCCTCAAATAATTCAGTTATAAATGCATTGTTAGCTTCATCAAGTCTAACATCATTACCAGATTTGGTGTCCCTCATACCATATTGAGGGACAATGGCACCAACTTCTGTTCATCCGAGGTGAAGAAGTTGTATCAAGAATACAACATCAAATACAACCATTCATCTTGGTATCATGCAACGACCAATGGCCAGATAGAAGCCTTCAATAAGACTCTCTCAAACATACTGCAAAAGATGGTGGACAAAGATAAGAAGTTATGCCCTGATAAACTCTTTCATGCTTTATGGGCTTATCGAACCACTACCCGCACTACAACGCGGTCAACTTCATATTCATTGGTATATGGAACAGAAGCAGTCTTTCCCATTGAGGTTCAGTTACCCTCTCTTATAGTAGCCATTTGTGATCAGTCATCTACAGATGAACAATATCAAAAACAATTGTCTGAATTGGAATGGTTAGATGAGAAAAGATTGTGCACCCCGCACCTCTTGGAAGTCTATCAGAATCGAATAGCACGAGCTTGAAACAAAAAAGTTTTTCATCATTTATTCATTCAGGGAGACTTGGTATTGGTTATCAGAACTCCAATGACACAAGGAAAGAAACCTCTCAATCTAGAGGCAAAATAAGAAGGACCTTATTCAATACATAAGGTCTACTCTAATAGAGCTTATTCTTTAATCTCAATGGATGGAGAACTCATCACTACTCCAACCAATGCTAGATTTCTGAAGAATTATTTTGTGTAATACAAATACTAACGTCCAACATGACGTTAAACTATGTTGTCTTAGCTACATGATGCTAAACTGTACAGCACCCTATCGTCCAACAAGACGTTAAACTACGCCATCTATGGTCCATGCATATGACTTTAAACTATTTGAATCCTTATCGTCCAACATGATGTTAAACTGTGACGTCCTAGCTACATGATGCTAAACTGTATAGAAGTACCTATCATCCAAAAAGACGCTAAACTGCACCATCTATGGTCCATGCATATGACCTTAAACTATTATCATCCTTATCGCCCAACATGAAGTAAAACTGTGACGTCCTAGCTACATGACGCTAAACTATACAGAAGTCCCTTACGTCCAGCAAGATGTTAAACTGCATCACCAGTTGCGGTCCGTGCATTTGACCTTAAACTATTTGCATTCTTTTCGTCAAACATGACATTGAACTGTGAACAAAAGAAAAAAGTCCTTAATACGTCCAACATGACGTTAAACTGTGTCTTCTTTGTCCTTACTGCATGACATTAAACTGCACATTCCCCCTTTCATCCAACATGACATTAAACTGTATTGTCCCCATTGTCTTAGCTATAGGACTCTAAACTGTACATCACCCTTATTGTCCAACATGATGAAAAACTGTGTTCACATCCAACATGACATTAAAATGTGCCCCTATATTTTTCCTACATGACGTTAAACTGTACTACTCATTCGTCCTACATGACGTAAAACTGGAAAAAGTCCCTTAAAACGTCCTACATGAAATCAAAATGTATTTTTTCCCTGCTACATGACACTAAAATGTGCAGCACCAATGGTCCTCACTGCAAGACTTTAAGTTGCATAGTCCCTTTATATGTCCTACATGACATTAAACTGTGCATCGTTAAGGTTGTTGCTACCTCTTGTTTCTCACAACGAGTATGACTCACGTGAGTTTAGACTAAACTTTAACCGTAACACTGTAACACCTGAGACTTTTATGTTATATAAATCAGCAAAGGAATCTTTTTCTACACACAACACTTTCTTGGCTTTCTTTACACGAAATCACAACCTTCTTCGATAGCTTGCGTCGTACGCAATACTGAGTTTCACAAAACAACGATATGCTATTAAAATATTATTAAAACTAGCCGTTATGAATAGTAATAACCACTTTTTAAAATTTTATAAATTTTATTTTTCAAAATGGACTTCATTTTTGGATTCGGAATATCGAAATTAGCCTAGGGTGAAATTTTGGTATTTTTCTGAAAACTTTCAATTTTCGATGAATAGTGAAACCACAAAGTGGTAGTCAAAAAACAGAATTTTTCATAGAACTTAATTTTACCACTTCTATGAGTGGAATTTCAAAAATCCGAGAGACATGGTTAATATCAAGGAATGAAATGTGGTTCAATGAGATGAAAATAATTTTTTGGTGAATAGTAACTTTTTACTTTTTTTACCACGGTTAAAAGTAAATAGGGTAATTAAGGGTAAAAATGATATTATTATTACCCTAACACATGTCCTAATTCTATTGGAAAAGAGTAATTCGACCGAAAACAACCTTAGGAATAAAATAGGACTATTTAGGACAACTTGGATTAGATTAGGACATTTATTATTAATTTATTTAAAGAAGGGTTAAGATAGTTAAAATCAATGTTCAATAAGTAAATAATTTTTAATATGGGGTTATACATAAGATAAATTAGACTATAAATATTCATTAGAAAGATAAACAGATTTCCTACATAATTGTATTTTATTTTTAATTTTTAGACATTAAATAATTTAATTTATTTATGACACAAAGATGATGAATTAATTATCTTATTAATGAAATATTGACATAATTAATGTTATAAACACAAAAATAAATGTAATTTGAGACTTTTTATGAATTCCACCAATTTTATAGGTTACTATGACATGTTAGTATTGATTTAATTAACTTTTCTCGAATTAATAATTCTGTTATGAGTTTCACAAAAATCAATTACTAAATAGTGTCAAAATTGACATAAAATAGTTTTTAAAACAAATATTATATTAGTAATTGTTATTTTATTCCTAAAAATCTAAGGTTTGGCCAAATGACATATATAAGGTTATATATATTAATAATAAATGACTTGGGGTTCGTTTGGCTACTTATAGTATGTTTATTAACCTTATAGTATAAGAAAACAAGAAGACACGGTAAAAGTTAAATTATCTAACTTAAAGTTAAATCTAAATGATAAGGTTAAAATTGATACCTAAACTTGTATAAATTATATTGGATGAGATTATTTCGACCCATCCCCACCTTAGCTTCAAAATAAATCAATTTGGAGCTATTTAAAACCGAACTTGACTTTATAATAAAATAATATTTTTAGTTATTCCAAAGGTGCCCCTCTCCTCCCTTATAAAAGGGCACCTCCTCCCTCTCTTCCTCACACCACTTTGATCCTTCAAGCTCGGATAACCCCTGCCATCTTCTCCTATCCACTTCCCTAGAGACATCCTAGAGGTCATGTTCTTCTTCAAAGACCAATTTTAGTGCCCTAAAAGGAGGCCTCAAAGAAGCACTTCAAAGAAGAGGTAATATCCATTACCGATCCATTCCAATTTCTGTTTTTTCAACTTCTTCTTCTTTAGTTGTTTCATTATGAATTAATAACATCAGTATAACTCATATACTTATATTTTATTATAAGTATGAAACAGCCCTATTTAACCATCTATCCATCCTATGGAAAATGAAATCACCGCGCGTGCGTACGTACGGAATACCGTCTCCACGCTGTGGTGTAATCTATTTTCCACCACCACCTTAATTGGATGGGTATAATGGTGTAAATAATGACTATATATGACTATTATAAAGTGATATTGATTCTGAAATAGTATAGATACACTCCAATACAATTCCACGTTCATAGGAACGATATCATCACTCGTGCGTACGTACGGAATACCGTCTCCACGATGTGATGCGACTCGTTCCACATGATCTTCATTTCATAATGATTATATAAATGAATTGAATGAATTAATATGATATATATTACACTAATACAATTCTGGAAATGAGGTATCTATAACCTAAAGAGAAGAATAATAATTTATTCGACAAGACACGCATAAGAACAAAAAGTTATAAACACCCGAATAACAAGTAGCAATGAAATATTACTACTAAGAAGCTAATAATATGACCATATATGATATCATAAAAATAAGTATGATTATGTAATAATTCAATAACATTATTTAAATCATTATACAGGAGGTTCGGAACCTTATGAAGAAAAACGGACCAAAGGTAAGGGAAATATCACAATCTCATTTTTATCTGAGATTGTTTATAATTTGCTATTTACTGGGGTGTATTTTATCATCCACATCCATGTTTCCTCAATATGTAATATTATTTCCATTCACCTACGATTTTTTAAATCCTATTTTACCCTTTGGTGAGTTTTTAGTAAAAGATATGAAAGGAATCTTTTTTCTTTTTTCGTACGATGTACTTTTTTGACTTTTCCGACAAAAGTACGAGAAGAATGTTTTTTTAACATATACGGCATGAATGGATTTTTAAAATATTATTTCCAAGAATATTCCTTTAAAAGTTTTCAAGTTTATTTTTAATCAAATTCTTATAGTGTAAAATTGTAAGACATGTTAATAAAGGAAAATGTTTTTTGATGTAGAAAGGATATTTTCCTCAAGAAAGGAGTTCAAGTGTTTTATCAAAATTATTTTCCATCTAAAACAATAAAGGGTTATATTTCTATCCCTATTATTACATGGATTTGATTATTTTGTGATGGAAATATTCTTATGAATTCCTTTATCTTATATGAATTGTTTTATGATGTCATGTTGTTTAAGAATCCCATTTTTATTACATGGGTTATGCTATGATGTATGGTTTATGATTTTGTGGCACACATAAGAATGGTATCATTATGAGATGGGTGGGACCTATATCTCCCCCCAATGAATTGGGTAAATATTTTATATCTCATGAGATATACATGGCTGGAACGGTAGGTTATATCGGTTCAGTGAAATAGGACTGAAATGAAGAGTGAACTCGGTTCAGAAATGGACTTTGTCCACTAAGATAGTCTTGGCAATGAGTCTTGACTAATAAGAAATGATTCTATATGATTATGTGTGTATGCCACAAAGTTTCAGGTTTTATGTTATGATTATTGGGATTACATTTCACTTCTATGATTTATCCCATGTTATGATATTATGATCTCTTTTGCAGGATAAGATTCCAAAAGTTATGTTCTTATGTATATGATGTGATTGATATTTATTTTGTTTACCATTACTGAGCATTTGAGCTCACCCTTTTGTATGTTTTATTTCCCCAGGTCAGGAAGAAGGTTATTAAGTATAATATGCCAAAAAGGGACTCTAGATATGATGAAATAAATGGGAGGAAAAGTTGATGCTTTATGAACCAGTTGTTTATGTTTCCCAGTTTCTAAAGACACTATACCTATATGGTCCTTTCTTGGTTTTGTTATATGTTGTAATAAGTGTGATTCAATTCCAAAGTAATAACAATGTATGTAATGTATGGGTCGTTATAGTTGGTTTCAGAGGAAAGGTATAGTCAACCTTTGGAAACTAGGATGTGAAAGCCTTAGTAAGAACCCAATGGATAAGTCTAAGAATAGAACACAATCTTAGTGTTATAGAAATGGCCATGAATAACCTAGGATAATACCTTAAGTGTGAAATTTTATTCTTGAGTATGTGGTTTTCCTATTATAATTAGTGTTGCTCACACTATTCTTCTTGGTTTTAGTCAATGGCTGGAACCTGAAGGAATCGTGTTAATGCGGAATGTGACGGGCAATGCAATGATTGTCTCCATGAGTAACCAAACGTTATGGGAGCTGGAATTCAAAATTTTTTAGCCATGCTCACACAACTTTCTCAAGCTATGAATCATGCAGGACTTCCAAACGAGCAAAGGAAGGAGCAACATTCTGTTGAATCCTTCATGAGGCAGTGTCCACCTTCTTTCAGCGGGTCTACTGATCCATTAGTTGCTGAAAAATGGATTAGTACTACTGAAAAGATATTTTCAGTTCTTCAATGTTCTGAACATGATAAAGTCATCCTAGCAGTGTATCGTTTGGAAGGAGATGCTAATCAATGGTGGAATATTATTAAGAATACGAGGCAAAGAGATTAAATTGAGTCCATGGAATGGGACGAGTTCAAGAACTTATTTTTCAATAAGTACATCCCTCGTATTCTCCGAACAAATATGGAGAAAGAGTTTCTTGAACTGAAGCAAAAGGATGATGAATCTGTTGGTACCTATGAAGCAAATTTTACAAGACTTTCAAGGTACGCTTCTGGTATTATTATCCAACCTGAGAGTAAGATCGGTCGATTCTTTAGTGGCTTAAAACCAAGTCTTATAAGGGCCTTAGCCATAAGGGAATTCAATAGCTATGAGGAAATCGTTCGATGTGCTCTCAAAGCTGAGATGGAAATCAGAGTAACCCATCAGTCATATGGGTTTGATAAGAATAGGAAAATGGAATTCATAGGAAAATCTAAAGAGCCCACTGAAAAGAAGATGAGCTTTCCCTTATGCTCAAAGTGTGGAAAGAAACATGGAGGGAGTTGTCTTAAAGGGACAAGTAAATGTTTCAAATGTGGAAAGGAAGGTCATCGGGCATTTGAATGCCGCGATGATGGGAAGAAGATGTCTAATGATGCAAACAAAGGAAGGGATACACAGAATGAACATACTACACTTCAATGTTTCAAGTGCAAGGAGATGGGTCATTATGCCAATAAATGCCCTAATCCAAGGGTTGATGATGATGGTCGACGTCAACAATCTCTTAAGGCTAAAGAAAAAGGAAGGTCAGATGCAATTTCTATCAGTGATGTGGAGTACGATAACGATGTGGTGAAAGGTACACATACCATCCACTCTAAAGTAGCAAATGTTTTATTTGATTCTGGATCCACCCACTCTTTTATTTCTGAAGAATTTTCTAAGGGTATCACCGTATTACCTCAACAATTATATGTTGAGTTAGCTGTGACAACACCTAATGGCACAACAGTCACATCAAAAGTTTATAATTCTTCTCCGATTGAAGTTTGTGGGAAAGTGCTTCCTGCAAATCTTGTGATCCTTCCTATAGTGGAATGTGATGTGATTCTTGGCATGGATTGGCTTTCTCTACATGGAGCTCATATCAATTTCCAAAGAAGGGAAGTCACATTTCATATTCCAGATCAATCTATGATCATCTATCGATGCAAGGATGAACATAACCTTCCAGTGGAAATTTCTTCCATTTTATGGGTATTGATTCCACTAAATAAAGGTTATTTATCTCAAATGATTGGTGAGAAACTCACGATTAAGAATATGCCCATTGTACGGGAGTTTGATGATGTCTTTCCTGAGGAATTACCGGGTCTTCCACCGAATCATGAAGTTGAGTTTTCAATAGAACTCGTACCGGGTGCTTTGCCTATTTCAAGGACACCTTATAAAATGACCCCAATTGAGTTGCCGGAATTGAAGAAGCAACTCAAAGAGAATCTTGATAAGGGGTTCATACGCCCTAGTGCGTCACCTTGGGGAGCACCTGTTCTATTTGTTAAGAAGAAATATGGATCAATGAGACTCTGCATTGATTATCGAGAACTTAACAAGATCACTATCAAGAACAAATATCCTCTTCCATGCATTGATGACTTATTTGACCAACTACGTGGAGCTCAATACTTTTTCAAGATTTATCTTCGTTCAGGGTATCATCAATTAAGGGTCAAAAGGGAGGATATTCCAAAGACGGCTTTCCGTACAAGGTATGGACACTATGAATTTATAGTGATGACATTTGGTCTTACTAATGCCCCTGCTATCTTCATGGATCTGATGAATAGAGTCTTTAGAGACTATCTTGATCAATTTGTGGTAGTCTTTATAGACGATATTCTTGTCTATTCAAAGAGCAAGGAAGAACATGAAGATCACTTGAGAATTATATTGAAGACCCTGAGAAAGGATAAGCTTTATGCCAAATTTACCATGTGTGAATTTTGGCTTCAAAAAGTTTCATTTTTGGGTCACATAATCTCAAAAGAGGGGATATCTGTGGATCCAGCAAAAACAGAGGTTATCGAAAGATGGTCGAGACCAACAACAGTAACTGAGATCCGAAGTTTTCTTGGTTTGGATGGATATTATCGATGTTTTGTGAAAGATTTTTCACGATTATCTAATCCACTCACCAAGTTGACTCAGAAAAGAGTTAAGTTTGTTTGGATGGAGGAATGTGAAGAGAATTTCAAGGAGTTGAAAAGAAGGTTATCCAGTGCACCTGTGCTCACACTGCCTTGCAGTGTAGAAAGGTTTGTGATCTACAGTGATGCATCCAAGAAGGGATTGGGGTTTGTTCTTATGCAAAATGATATTGTGATAGCTATGCCTCACGACAGTTTGAAATACATGAGCAAAATTACCCAACTCATGATTTGGAGTTAGCTGCGGTAATCTTTGCATTAAAGAATTGGAGGCATTACCTTTATGGTGAAAGGTGTGATATTTATACTGATCATAAAAGTTTAAAGTATATTTTCACACAAAAGGAGCTGAATATGTGCCAAAGAAGATGGTTGGAGATGATTAAGGATTATGACTGCTCAATCCATTACCACCTTGGGAAAGCAAACAAGGTGGCAGATGCATTAAGTCGACAAGACCATGCTAGTTTATCCATGATGAGGATAACAAAAGATCCAATAATTATGGATTTACAAAGGATGGATCTTGGAATTATAATGGAAGGGGAAAAATCTTATCTTTCTCTAATGAATGTTCAACCATCTATACATGTGTAAATTAGATAGGCCCAGAAAGAAGATGTCGAGTTTCAAAAGAAGGTGAGAAATGTTCCTGAATTCAACCTTGATTGTGATGGGATAATAAAGTTCAGGAATCGGTTTTTTGTTCCTCCCATCCCCGAATTAAAGAAGGAGCTGCTGGGTGAGGCTCATAGTTCTTCATTCTCTATTCATCCTGGAAGCATGAAGATGTATAGGGACCTGAAAGAGTACTTCTGGTGGGATGGCATGAAAAGAGATGTTGATGAATTTGTCTCTCGATGCTTGGTTTGTCAACAAGTTAAAGCTGAGAGACAGAAGTCTAAGGGGATGTTACAACCATTACCCATACCCGAATGGAAATGGGAAAACATCACTATGGACATTGTCACATGACTTCCTAAAACATCCAAAGGCAATAATGCTATCTGGGTCATAGTTGAACATCTTACAAAGTCTGCACACTTCATTGTTATAAGAGAGGATTTCTCTCTGGATCAGCTTGACAGGATATATGTAAAGGAAGTGGTAAGATTGCATGGAGTACCACTTTCTATTATATCTGATCGGGATCCGAGATTTACCTCGAAGTTCTGGAGAAGTCTTCAGCATACTCTAGATACAGAGTTGAGTTTCAGCACTGCTTATCATCCTCAGACAGACGGTCAGTCTGAGAGAACAATTCAAACCCTAGAAGATATGTTGAGATCTTTCTCTATGGATTTCAAAGGTGGTTGGGATCAACACCTACCTTTGGTGGAATTTTCTTATAATAATAGCTTTCACTCCAGTATTCAGATGGCTTCTTATGAAGCTCTCTATGGAAAGAAATGCAGGACTCCAACTTGCTGGGATGAAGTTGGGGAAATAAAGCTATTAGGACCTGATCTCATTAATGAAATGGAAGAAAAGGTCGGATCTATTCAACAACACATAAGAGCAGCTCAGACTCGACAGAAAAGTTATGACGAAAACCGAAGGAAAGACCTAGATTTTGAAGTGGGTTATAAAGTGTTCTTACGAATATCTCCCTGGAAGAGGGTCATGAGATTTGGAAAGAAGGGGAAGTTGAGCCCTAGATATATCGGTCCTTTTGAAATACGGGATCGTGTTGGGAAGGTAGCTTACCGATTGGCGCTTCCACCGAATCTCTCTCAAGTTCACAATGTGTTCCATGTATCTCTCCTCAGAAAGTACATACCTGATCCTTCACATGTACTCAGCTCAGAAGTTGTACCGCTGGAGCAAGATCTTTCTTATGAAGAACAACCGATAGAGATTCTGGATCGTAGCGAAAAATTCCTATGAAACAAGACCACTCGTTTGGTGAAAGTTTTATGGAGGAACCACCAATTAGAAGATGCTACATGGGAGGTTGAGGATATGATGAGGGAGAGGTATCCTCATCTGTTTGTTACAAAGTGACGAATTTCGAGGGCGAAATTCATTTTAAGGGGGGTAGAATGTAACACCTTATATAAATCATCAAAAGAATCTTTTTCTACAGACAACACTTGCTTGGCTTGCTTTACACGAAATCGCAACCTTCCTCGATAGCTTGCGTCGTACGCAATACCGAGTTTCACTAAACAACGATATGCTATTAAAATATTATTAAATCTAGCCGTTATGAATAGTAATAACAACTTTTTGAAATTTTATAAATTTTACTTTTCAAAATGGACTTCATTTTTGGATTTGGAATATCGAAATTAGCCTATGGTGAAATTTTGGTATTTTTCTGAAAACATTCAATTTTTGATGAATAGTGAAACCACTAAGTGGTAGTTAAAAAACTGAATTTTTCATAAAACTTAATTTTACCATTTCTGTGAGTGGAATTTCGAAAATCCGAGAGACACAGTTAATATCAAGGACTAAAATGTGGTTCAATGAGATGAAAATAATTTTTTGGTAAATAGTAACTTTTTACTTTTTTTACCACGGTTAAAAGTAAATAGGGTAATTAACGGTGAAAATGATATTATTATTACCCTATCACATGTCATAATTCTATTGGAAAAGTGTAATTCGACCAAAAACAACCTTAGGAATAAAATATGACCATTTAGGCCCACTTGGATTATATTAGGACATTTATTATTAATTTATTTAAAGAAGGGTTAAGATAGTTAAAATCAAAGTTTAATAAGTAAATAATTTTTAATATGGGGTTATACATAAGATAAATTCGACTATAAATATTAATTAGAAATATAAAAATATTTCATACATAATTGTATTTTATTTTTAATTTTTAGACATTAAATAAGTTAATTTAATTATGACACAAAGATGATGCAGTAATTATCTTATTAATGAAATATTGACATAATTAATGTTATAAACACCAAAATAAATGTAATTTGAGACTTTTTATGAATTCCACCAATTTTCTAGGTTAATATGACATGTTAGTATTGATTTAATTAACTTGTTTCGAATTAATAATTCTGTTATGATTTTCACAAAAATCAATTACTAAATAGTGTCAGAATTGACATAAAATAGTTTTTAAAACAAATATTATATTAGTAATTGTTATTTTTTTCCTAAAAATCTAAGTTTCTGCCAAATGACTTAGATAAGGTTATATATATTAATAATAAACTACTTGAGGGTTCTTTTGGCTGCTTATAGTATGTTTATTAACCTTATAGTATAAGAAAACAAGAAGACACGGTAAAAGTTAAATTATATAACTTAAAGTTAAATCTAAATGATAAGGTTAAAATTGATACCTAAACTTGTCTAAATTCTATTGGATGAGATTATTTCGACCCATCCCCACCTTATCCTCGAAATAAATCAATTTGGAGCTATTTAAAACCGAACTTGACTTTATAATAAAATAATATTTTTAGTTATTCCAAAGGTGCCTCTCTCCTCCCTTTTAAAAGGGCACCTCCTCCCTCTCTTCCTCACACCACATTGAGCCTTCATGATCGGCTAACCCCTGCCATTTTCTCCTCTCCACTTCCCTAGAGACATCCTAGAGGTCCTTTTCTTCTTCAAATACCAATTAGTTCCCTAAAAGGAGGTCTCAAAGAAGCACTTCAAATAAGAGGTAATATCCATTACCGATCCTTTCCGATTTCTTTTTCTTAAACTTCTTCTTATTTAGTTGTTTAATTATTAATTAATAACATCAGTATCACTCATATACTGATATGTTATTAAAAATATGAAACAACCCTATTTAACCATCTATCCATCCTACGGAAAATGAAATCACCGCGCGTGCGTACGTACGGAATACCGTCTCTACGCCGTGGTGTAATCTATTTTCCACCACCACCTTACTTGGATGGATATAATGGTGTAAATAATGACTATATATGACTATTATAAAGTGATATTTATTCTGAAATAGTATACATACACTCCAATACAATTCCACGATCATAGGAACGATATCATCACTCATGCGTACGTATGGAATACCGTCTCCACGATGTGATGCGACTCGTTCCACATGATCTTCATTTCATAATGATTGTATAAATGAATTGAATGAATTAATATGATATATATTACACTAATACCATTATGGAAATGTGGTATCTATAACCTAAAGAGAAGAATAAGAATTTATTCGAGAAGACACACATAAGAACAAACAGTTATAAACACTCGAATAACAAGTAGCAATGAAATATTACTACTAAGAAGCTAAGAATATGACCATATATGATATCATAAAAATAATTATGATTATGTAATAAGTCAATAACATTATTTAAATCATTATACAGGAGGTTCAGACACTTACGAAGCAAAACGGACCAAAGGTAAGGGAAATATCACAATCTCATTTTTATCTGAGATTGTTTATACTTTGGTATTTACTGGGGTGTATTTTATCATCCACATCCATGTTTCCTCAATATGTATTATTATTTCCATTCACCTACAATTGTTTAAATCCTATTTTACCCTTAGGTTAGTTTTTAGTAAAATATTTGAAAGGAATCTTTTGTCATTTTTCGTATGAGGTACTTTTTTGACTTTTCCGACAAAAGTACGAGAAGAATGTTTTTTTAACTTATACGGAATGAATGGATTTTTAAAAAATTATTTCCAAGAAGCTTCCTTTACATGTTTTAAAGTTTATTTTTAATCAAATTCTTATAGTTTAAAATTGTAAGACATGTTAAGAAAGGAAAATGTTTTTTGAAGTAGAAATGATATTTTCCTCAAGAATGGAGTTCAAGTGTTTTATCAAAATTACTTTCCATCTAAAAAAATAAAGGGTTCTATTTCTATCCCTATTATTACATGGATTTGATTATGTTGTGATGGAAATATTCTTATGAATTCCTTTATCTTATATGAATTGTTTTATGATGTCATGTTGTTTAAGAATCCCATTTTTATTACATGGGTTATGCTATGATGTATGGTTTATGATTTTGTGGCACACATAAGAATGGTATCATTATGAGATGGGTGGGACCTATATCTCCCTCCAATGCATTGGGTAAAGATTTTATATCTCATGAGATAGACATGGCTGGAACGGTAGGTTATATCAGTTCAGTGAAACAGGACTGAAACGAGGAGTGAACTCGGTTCAGAAATGGACTTTGTCCACTAAGATAGTCTTGGAAATGAGTCTTGACTAATAAGAAATGATTCTCTATGATTATGTATGTATGCCAGAAAGTTTCAGGTTTTAAGTTATGATTATTGGGATTACATTTCACTTCTATGATTTATCTCATGTTATGATATTATGATCTCTTTTGCAGGATAAGATTTCCAAAAGTTATGTTCTTATGTATATGATGTGATTGATATTTCTTTTGTTTACCCTTACTGAGCATTTGAGCTCACCCTTTTGTATGTTTTATTTCCCCAGGTCAGGTAGAAGGTTATTAAGTATAATATGCCAAAAAGGGACTCTAGATATGATGAAATAAATGGGAGGAAAAGTAGATGCTTTATGAACCAGTTGTTTATGTTTCCCAGTTTCTAAAGACACTATACCTATACGGTCCTTTCTTGGTTTTGTTATATGTTGTAATAAGTGTGCTTCAATTCTGAAGTAATAACAATGTTTGTAAAGTATGGGTCGTTATAAACACTCTCTCTGGGCCGCTAACCATGCGTAAGTCCCAACACCATTTTTAGGTCTTTTTCCCCAAGAACAACTTGATCACTAATTCATTCATTAATTGAACTACGCGGACTTCGATCCTTTCCTTCTAGGCTGGGTACGTAGTAAACCTTCCGAGGTTCAAGCCTAAAACCAATCTCTTCACATCGGTTCACCTCCATCTCATACGATGTTGATTTGTGAAGCCAACCCTAGAATCAATATCTTTATATTGATTCAACTTTATACTTATTATATGACATTTAACTATACACCACTTTTGTCCTGTACGACCATAAACTACAACATTTTTTGATACCTTCACCTGAGAGGGAATCATTATTTACATTGATTTCCAATCATGTTATATTCCAAAGACTACGTGCATACATGAAAATGCCTGAACCTTTTATCTTTGGTTAATCCATCATTGCACTAATGTCCTCTTTCACCCTTTAGTTGTACGAACCAAATCTATACAGAGGGTATTTCTAGAACTACGTGGGCTTGATTCCCATCCTTATGGGATACATAGGAAAGTTCGAGCATCCCTCGAATCTAGCCCCAAGTCTTTGGTCCTAACCCCAAATTCCACTTTCAGTCCCCTGGCTGAAAGGTCCCCATGGAAACACTCACTGTGTATTCATTATTATGGTTCGAGCTCTATAACCCTAAACTAATATCTCTCATAATTTCATCCCACACGACGTTAAACTATATTTCAAGAACTATGTATGGATTTATTCCCATCCTTATGGGATACGTAGTGAAGTCCAATATTTCAATTCAGGACCTAGCCACAACATGATTATGGTTAGCATTGATCTGTGTATCTCTACATACATTGGACAATACCCATTCTTATGTGTCATAATCCTAGCCTTAAATATTTTTAGATCTTCATAACCCTTTTCTCGACTTCTAGTCACAAAATGTCCAATTTTTTAGAGTTCTTTTCCCTAACTATGCAGTACGTGCCCTTAGGCGGCCTTTCATAAACAGTCTACATAACAAACTTGCCACAAAAAGGATACTATTATTTGACTATGCAGCAAATGTCCTTAGGTGGCCCTGAATAATTCAACCCCATCACGGGTTTGTCAAATAACGGTAACTTGATTCTTGGAAGGAAAACCTCTTTTGTCCTTAGTTGTATTAACGACAATATGTAGGGATTCACAAAAAAAATATCCATCCTTAACATATTTGTCCCATACTCTTTTTCATGATATGAATGTATTCAAGTCTATGGTTTATATTTCCCTTACCTACGTTTGGGTCAGACCTTCATAGGAGTGACATTCATCTAGTTCTTAGGCAATCTTGTTTGGAAATATCTTCTCCATATACAACTACCTCTCTCCATACAGAAAACTCTATGCTTTAGAAAATTTTAATCCCCATACACATCCACATTGTTTTTAGTAATAGAAAATTAAATTTCTGAGAGTTATTTTGTCTGACTATGCATCGCGTGCCCTTAGGCGGCCTTGCATAAGTAGTCTACATAACAGACCTGTCAGCCAAAAGATGATATTATTTGACTATTCAGCCAATTCCCTTAGGTGGCCCTGCATAATTCAACCCCATCACGGGATTTAAATAGTGGTAACTTCATTCTTGGGAACTAATTCTTCTAATTCTTTTTAGACATTTTTCATATCATTCCTCAGATTCAAAATTTCTTAAGTTACCGTTTACATATTTTCCATCATATTTGAACTTGGTAATATGTTTTCAGATAAATTACCAAGGAATTGAGTCAATGTTAATCCATTTGGTCAAATGTATTTAGACATTAAACATTATCCTTTCTATGTCCGACGTGCTCGACATTAAACTGCGTACAAAAGACAAGGGAAATCTGAACAAAAGTCAAGTCCCAGCTCACTAAACATACATTGTGTATGATTTAGGTAATATTGATCAATTAAAAAGATTCAAAGTTTGTAGGATTATTTATAATAATCCTTGAAAGAACCAAACTATGCTTACTAGTCCCATTGGCTTAGGTAAAAACTTAAAGTAGGTAGCAAAAGAATACATGCACAAATTATTGAAGATGAATGTTTTCTTCATTGATGCATAAGTGTTAGAAGGAAATCCATAAACGAGATTCCCTTATCTTTTAAAATAATTACAAAAGTCTGTCAACATAAGTCATCATTTTATTTACAACATCTCAAGCTTCATCAGCAACCACTTGAAGCTCCTACACTCGACCAACTTCACTATTTTCATCCTAATGGAATGATTTCTTGGCATCTGAAATGGATTTCATACCATTCTCTTGAGCACCTTCTAGTGAATTATTAAGTTGGTAAAGTTCCTTAGGAAGAGCATATAACTGTTTCTAAAGGTGCATCTGCTAGATGACTTTATCTTTGATCTTATGATTCATCTCCATTAACTTGGCAGCATAATCAGCCTCAGCTCAGGATACCGCAGCCTCAAACTCACTGATATTGGCTGATAGCCTCACCCTGGTCAAATCATGATGAAACTTTTTCTCCTGCTACCGCCTTAATATTACTTGATTCACCGCGGCATGGATCATTTGATATCCAAAAATGCCAAGTCCTAACATGACAAACGGGGATGAAAGTCGTGGGATCTTCGAGGACAGCTCTTGAAGAGGCACTTCAGATATAATTTTCCATATGTTTTTCCATGCCTTGCGTCGTGAAAATTGGAGCACCTTTTGTACTTCCGGATCCGACTCAGCATCACTGTCACATGGGGGAATATAATCCATTATTAATGCACTTAGGGAAGTTCCATGTTCTTCTCCTTCCCCCCTGACCCGTGTTTCTTCACATTCAATTCCCGTTGGGGCAGAGGCTGAAGCTTCACCTCCAGATCTATCCACTGAAATTGATGGCCCTACCTAATCAATTGAAATAATTGTCTAGTTTCAAAGGATAAAAAAATATAATTGGCTGTCTGGAAAATTAAGTACATTCACAAATATTGTTATCCCTTACCCAACGGTAGATCAGTAACCTGAGAAGGCTCCTCCCTATCTTTCCTAGCTTCAATAAGATTTTTAGGGCGAGTTTGAGGATGCTCTATGGGGTTCAGCTCCACTTGAGCTAATGTATCAGCAATAGTAGGGTTTTCTGTACCCTCTTCAGGCATTGGTAGTTCAGTAGCATTCTCAGATAGAACTCCAAATTTCAACCGATCATGATCAGAGATGTAATAAGAATTTATTTTTAATAGGACGAAGGATAACACTCATGTCCATAATCTTCTAAATTACATGGTAATTTAACATGATCTAAAAAATCTTCAAAAGATGCTCCAAGTCCCATCATTTCATCAAATGTAATCTCAGAATCCTGGTTAATCTCCCCAGTGGGAGCATTCAATATATCTTCTTGACGGCCTTCGTTCTGTGGCCTCTCATCTTGAACAACATTTTCAAATAAAATTGCGGCATCAATTGCAATGGCCTCCAAGAGCTTTAGCGCAGGGGTTGAACCTAAAGTATCACATAATGGAAGTCAGTTGATGTTTCATTCAACATTTTATGAATCATTTCTAACTTACCAGAAGCAGGCTCTTCTCTTCTCGCAATAGCATCATGAGGGATACTGGGAATAGACGATGGCTCTTCTCCATGAGCAGCCAGGTTAGCCTGAAGTTGTGATTGATCACCAGTACCCTCTATGGTCCTCAAAGGAGGGTCATCCCTCTCCCTCATAGGGGAAATTGAAGAATCCCTTGCAATCCCAAGAAGTATAATAAACGTTTTACAAGGGTTAAGACCCCTGATTATCCAAAGGACTTACCACTACTGATGAAGCGTTTAGCTGTGGACTTTTTCCTTCGATGACTTTGTCACTTTGTTTTTTTGGGAGTGTTGGAAGTCTCCTTTACAGGTACATGAATTGGAGAATGGAAATCTATATCCAACTCCTCATCCATGGATTTTTGGCCTAGAGAAAACTCGCCCGACTCGCAAGGAGATTCAGTAGCAGCCCCAATTGCAGTACCACCAGGGCTATACTTTGGTGAAGGAACCTCAGCGGTTCCTTTCATTGCAAGATGCAGAATGAAAAAAATAATTTCCTTGAGTAACAAAGCTTTGACTGATATCAAATTACAATGAAATTAAGGAATGAGACTTACATCTTCAAGATCCATGTAATTGTGCCACTCCCCATCTCCGGAAGCACCAATCCCCTCAATGGTGTCACGATCTATCATTTCCTTCACCCTCTTGGTGATAGGAATGGAATCTTCAGTGGAATATATGAGAATTTACAGCTCTCTGATGTAATCCCACACTTAATCAGGGTTATTATTGAAATAGATATCTATAGAAGTAAGAAGATTCCCTATTCCAGGGAGGTGTAGCCCCTCGCACAAATCCATCCAGGCAGTTTCAGCATCGTAGTACAAACTCCTCCATGTCTAGACAGCCTCTGGTCATAGATAGTCAGTATGTGTACTAGAAGGCTGTGAGGAAGGTCCTACAATCTTGTACATCGGCTTCTTTCCAGCTCCTACAACTACAAATAGAGAATAAGAAAATAAGACTTGTTTCTCTATAAAGTAATGCTGATTAAAGTTCCTTAAATGAAGGAACTCACTAGGAGTTGATGGAGTTGGTCTTTTAATTCTTATGGGAGGATTATATCTGGCACGAGGCTTCATTTCCACCTGTGGTGCCTCATTATCCCCATTCTGAGAATCTGATGAATCAGCTTTAGGTGGTGTAGAAGAATCACCTTCCAGATGAAGGGCTTCTTTCTCTACAGTTCTTTTCCTTTTCCCCACTTGGTAAACCGGGTGATTTAGTACCCCTTCAGGGTATGATGCTATCCAGTTCTCGACAAAGCACGTGGTCAAGTTATTCACCGCTTTATCAACTGGTAGATCAAATACTACCCTGGTCTTCTCCCTAGATATCAGCAACCATAGTTGTCGGGTAACCATCAGATGTTGCTCTGACCTGACATGCACTGGGGGAGATACAATAGTCTGCTGAAAACAATTAAATTGACATGAAAATCTATATGGAGCATAGGCCTCGCATATAATCTCTCCTTCAATCCTGGTGACCAGCACACCGTCTCTCTAGGATAGCATGTATGCCCTTAATTCCAGGCTGGTTGTTCCATCATCAACAAATCGCCCAGTTGGAGGGTTTCCATAAGGAAATAAATTGAATTCCTTATACATGCTCAGCCTCACCTTCATGTCATAGGCACTGAGAGCTACTAGATAAATTCCAAATAATTCCTGCATTGATGGCCTTAAATAACTTCCAGTAATATGTACTCCGTTCTGTACATTATACGTCCTAAAGTGAGTAGCGATCCGTCCCCACAAAACATGGAATGGTCCCACTATTCTCAAAGGAGACTTACCCATGAAGACATGGAGTAAGCTCCTGTTAATATTTGCTAAAATGGGGTTAGCCAACCCAACCATTTTCCCCTCATCCAACTTGGTTGTGACAAGGAAGGTCCCTAGCCCGACGCCTCCCTTCGAATCCCTGACTGGAAAAAGATAAACACACAGCCAGAAAGCCACGAAGCCTGTCAGACGAGTCTTCATTGGGATTCTCTGATTTACTTCATATCCCCATTTCTCAAATTCTCCTACTTCCATAGTCGTCCATAATGTTCCAGGAGCACCCCTCTTCGCTGTTTTTGGGTAGGTGGTAGGACAAGTGGGCCCCTTCTCCTTGGGCCCCATTCCCTTCGATCCCTTCTCTTTCGATCCCTTCTCCTTAGGCTCCTTCTCCTGCTTCTTGGTAAGAAACATATTCATCCACTCCTCTGGATGAATATCCTTTCTATAATGAGTTAAGGAGGTCTCTGAACTCTTGAGCTTGTGAAAGATTTTCAATAATTCCTGAGCCAAATCTGGGGTCCTCTCCGAATCATTCCAAGTCACCTTGGGGGATGAATTCATTATACATATCACCCAAAATTGGATCCCCTGAGATCTTGTGGATATCCCACAGACAGATTCCTACTTCTCCATGAGTCAGATGGAAAGAATTGGTTTCTAGGCACCAATTTCAGAGTATCTCTGACACAATGTCCTCATTTCTGTAAACATAAGTTTGCCCAGCCCAGATGACTTCATATATTGCAACTCCTTTTAAATCCTCAACAAACTCTGCGCAGGTTTGTTGAACCAAGTATGCCCACATCCATGTTGGCTTCACACCTCCTCCAGGACGAAAGTCCCAACTCTTCTTCCAGCCTTTGGATTGATCCATCTGAGAGTTTCAGAAAGTTGAAGGATAACAATGTGGTCACAACTCAGGCTTGTGGGGTTTTAGATCTGAGGTACATGGGCTATGATGCATTATGTAGGCCATCTCCACTGTTCTAGTATTTATAAATTCTCCTCCACTGGATATATTTTCTGAATCAATGTTGGTATAATTCTAAAACCAAGACATTGGGAGATAGTTCTTTGCCTCTGGAATTGTAACTTCTCGTAGATGACCATAGCCATACAGAGGTAGATAAATGATTTGTGGGAAGTCAAGATGATACTTTTTCAGGTATTTGGCCAAATCCGGTAGTGTACTATCGCAGAAGGTATAATAATAATAGCCAATGATGCTAATCATATCATCAATTCACTTTCTATCCTATTCATCATCCATTCCGATTCTCTTGGGAGCCATTGAATTCGCACAAAATTTGAATAAATTGACTCTTAAATGAGTTTATTTTTCATAAAATTTGTGAAGAAAAGTTTAAAAAATGTCTAAGGCATTAAGGAATGAAAGTCCCAAGTTGGTACGCAAGTATACGTTTGTCGCACAAGTTTTGGCACATAGGTATCACTGTGCAAGTCCAAATACCTCTACAGAAGCGCAACACAAAAGGAAGTAGCAGAAAACAGAGCAACTTGCACGGTGAAGGAAACTTTCACGGCGAGAGAAAGAATTTTGAGATTTGGTGCTTTGCACGAGGAATGGATACATATATATAGGCCAGGCCTCAACCCTTCATGCCTAAATCTAGTGCGCTCAACCCTTGAGCACCACCCTATGCACACTTTATACTTGCGCGCCACCCTCTGTGCGCTCAATACTTGCACGCCGCATATTCCTTGGTTTTCTTCTTTTCCTTAGAGTCACATCCTCATTTCTTTCGGATCCAACTCTGAGGGGGGACGTTTGATGAAGCTTATTTCCATCATAGAGTCTAAAGGAATGAAAATGGAAACACATTAAATTAAAAGTGATTCATCCTTTGAAGAAACATAAAAAATTGACAAAGGCATGCACACAGATTCATTTGCACTTGGGTCGCACAAGTTCCATCAAGGTCGCACAAGTATACTTACGCGCCGCACAGTGGTCGCACAGGTGACTTACGCGCCCTATTTTAATTTCACCCAGGGTCTTCACCAGCCTATTAATACCACATGTGGGCCCCCCATTTGATGGACTGAAAGAATCCAGAAACTCAGATTTGAGCTCCCGGTGCCCGAGTCTCTTCTGAAAGCTTCTGAACACTTCTAAGGTAATTTCTTACCTAGAACAGAAGATCTAAAGAGAGTGAGTAAGGACTAAGTGTTGAAACTCATGAACACTTGTGCGCTTAATTGGCCAGCCCTTAAGGGAAATGGCCACAGTTGTGCGCCGCCTTACCCCTTCAACAGAACTTGCACGCCCCTATTCTTTAAGCCTCTAGGGATAGTACTAAGGGATTGAGCCAAGTCTCGCCCAAGTATTTCCTTTAGGGTTGACCATCACGCAAGTACCCATCTGTCGTTAAAGTATACTTGCATGACCAGTACTTGCGTGCCCACGTAGGACTTCCGCGCCCCCACAGGACTTGCTCGCCCCCGCAGGACTTGCGCGCCCACGCAGGACTTGCGCGCCCACATAGGACTTGTGCGCCACCATCTTTTTTGGGTGCCCCTCCTGCCTATTTCACCTCTCTTATGTCTATCCACCTATCCTCTTCAAGATTAATCCTTCATAATTCTCTCCAAATCAATTCATGGAATTATTTCCTTGTTGGATTCCTTATCTGAAATAAATTCTGTGGAACATCTCTTAAAACATAGTGATTTTCATGTCGCTAAGGTCTGCGATTTCATTCATTCAACCTCATCCTTTCAGATGAGAGAATCCTTAACTAGGGCCTCCTCTTCAGGAGTAAGCCCCAGTCCATGTTCCCAAATTTGGGCATCTTCCTTAGGAGTACGACCCAAGTTACCAAATATGGGCATCTTCCTCATGAGTAAGCCCGAATCATAATTCTCTTAATATGGGCCTCCTATTTAGGAGTAAGCCCCAAGTCCCTTAACCTGGGACTCCTCCTTAAGAGTACGCCCCTGTCCTCAAATCCTCTAACATGGGCCTCCATCTCAATAATAAGCACCAGTCTTAATTTCCCTTAACCTGTCTTAATTTACTTTTGATTTGGGCTTCCTTCATAGGGGTAAAACCCAATCATAAGTCCCCTCCTAATTTGAGAATCTTCCTCAGGAGTAAGCCCCAAGTTAGAGTACGCAAATCTCTATAAAGTACATATACCTTTATGGAACTTGTTCCCGGGTTTCTTCCCGGAAGTAAATCCTAATCTTCATCTATTTGGGTAGTCATACATTCATAAGCCCCAAATCATTTCTTATGATGGAATTTTTTTTTGGTTTTACCAATACCTCTTATTTCTCACACCAAGCATGACTCACGTGAGCTTAGAGTGTAAAAGTAATTATGACATCTTTCTTTGAGCCATCAATCATGCATAAACATCATGCTCTCTTACTCGAACTAGGTGGGTTCTGATTCATTTTCTAAACAAACGATACGTAGGTTTCCCATCTGTGGGTACGATCCCAACTCGGAAATAATCCATGTCCTTATGAATGACAATAAACTTCAAGTGCCCCACTGAGTGTATTTAAAACCAATATGGTCATCATAATGACCAAGAGACTTTTATGTATTAAAGGATACCATTGAATAAGAATCTCTAACAAGTACAGATGATTCTCTATCGATGAAGAGTCTCAAATACATATAAAAGATTCTCTAAAATTCCTACATATCAAATCATTGATTGTTAGATCTAAAGGAAAGCTCATTTTATACTTGGTAATTTAATAAGGATTGACGAACATAACTTAAATATATAAAGAGAGTCCCGGAGTAGACAATAATTCCCATAAAAAAGGTGTGATGAGTCCGACCTCCCATCCTCTCGACCAATGAAAATTCTTAAGCCTCATCGGTCCACAACTAATGAGAACCTACCTTTGGAAAGTAGGTCCAAATAGATATAGAATCATTAGATGTTTCTAGTTCTATGAACAAACCCATTAGAAACCGATTGGAATATTTAAACCCTAAATCAATGAGGTCATCCCTAATTCCATAGGAAACACCCAGTATAGTGATAAGGTGATCAACATCGGTTGTATCACCAGCTCCACTATAATTATCTTGAGAAGGAGGGAAATCCCTACATGGAGTTCATGTATTGATACAATTTCCATTCCTTCCACTAGGCACCATGTCTAAAAAATGTCATACACTAGATAATTTTTTGAATCACAATACATAATTCTAAAATTATAACATACTTAATAGAAATTGAAAATTTTATGGATACAATCTATAATCTTAAAAAAAATTAGGAGGTATATACTCATAAATCCATCATAATGGTTTGTAAAGAAAATGTGGATTATCTTAAGAATATCCCCCGAGAGAGTTGTAACCAAGACTGTAGCAAGGTCAGTTGTCGTGCACCAGTTCCCATTTGAGTCTATCTCAAAGCAGTGTTTTCAGGATTTACCCCTTGGTACATCTGGGCCAGAGTCGCCTTTACCTGCTCATATCTAGAGAGGGATTTTTTTCTTTTAAAACACACAAAATCTCTATAGTAACAAAATTCTTGGAAGTTCTTCTATACTAATCCTCAAAGTATATCTTAGGATAATGTTCTCTAATCAGAGTTTTTATAAATCTAGTTCTCAAGGGTTGTAATAAAATTCCTCCGATTCCAGCTATAACGCCCCGACCCTAGTTACCCAGAGTCAGTGAATTGTTACATAACATTGGAATGATCACGAAAGACCAAGACTCAAAAGACCGTTTAGTTTAGTTGGCTTGGAAATACTAGATACATTCATAAGTTTAAAATTACATTATAAAATGAAAAAATACAACAACATAGTCTCCATAGGCCATAGTCATATCCCTTAAACTACCCCTGTAGGTTATTCATAATATAATTCTTCGCATTCTGGGAAAATAAAACATAGAAAGGGGTGAGATCAGATGCTCAGTAAGGATAACAATATAGATGAAACATTCATAAATAAGAATAAACATTTAAGGCAATGTAAGACTAGACATAATGAATTTTAAACTAGAACTTCAGAATAATATGGAAAGGAAAAAATAAAATAATGCCATTAACTTATTCACATGGATATTCTACTATTCGAATAATCACATTCAATATCAATAGCCACTTTCATAATGATGGAATTTATAATGCCAAACTTCATAACCACATAGTCAAGGCCTTGTGCCAATACTAAAAAAATATTTTTTTGAGGCCCTTTTCCAAGACACTAGTTTGTCTCATGAGACATACCAATGCATCGAGGAGCTATAACAGGCTCCACCCATCACTTACTATGTCCAATGCATTCCTCATATGAAAATTTTTAAACAAAACATAAACATTCATATTAAATCGGGCACACAAAATGTCAATAATTTATCCATAAACCATGAATGGTAGAAAAATAACACATCCACAGTCAAACATATCACAAAACATTCAATACAAAATGGAATATTTGTATCATAATAAATTAACTTCAATCAAGATTAAAATCCATTAAAGGATGTTGACATAGATGAAATCAAATTAGTTTGAGAGAAATATCTCATTATTTTTTTGAAATCATTCAAAGTTACTAATTATAAAAGAAAAAATTTATTTTGAAAATATTCTTATAGGATTTGAAGGGATGCTTCAAAGATGTAATAATGACAGAATATAGCCGCACCCGCCATATAAGTTAAAAAATTCATTCTTACCTTAATTTTGTCAAAATGGTCATAAAGTAACTTATTTGGAAAATGATGGAAAGATTCCTTAAAAAATGTATAAGGTTAAATAAGGGTATAAATGAGTTTAACCCATAGTATAGTAAGTATTAAAAATGTTTTGGAATACATTTTTAAGAAAACACGGATGTGGAAGATATGGAGTTCCAAGTAGATAATTATATATAAACAACCTTGAATAATGAAGAGGTTGTAGAATTAACCCTTACCTTGTACTTTTCCTTAGTAGAGGGTAGGTTAACCTCCTATATAATAGTTAAATCATTTTTATTAAATTATAGAAGAACTTTATAGAAAAATATGGTATCATATATGATCTTCCAATATTTCTTTGTTAATGATATTTGAGTAGTATCATCGTTTCAGGTGTTAACTGATTCATTTTCCTTTATATGATTTGTTATGTAAGTAATGTTTGTTATTGATAGGATGTACCTTATTAATATTCAGAATGATATTAATTCTTTAAACATTATTTTTAATTATCAAATGAAAATTAGTCTTGAATGCATACAATAGGGAATGAATCTCATCGCGTTCGTGGAGACGGTATTCTGAACGTACGCACGATCGAAAATATCATTCTTTTGAACTTAAAATAGTATATAATTGGTTGTTATATCATATATTAAGAATCATTATCATGTTATATTTATTATTTACATCATTTATACTCATTATTATAACCATCCAAATGATGAAGTGTTTGAATAAGAAACTACACCACGACGTGGAGAGGGTAATCCGTACATACTCATGTATTGTGACTTTGTCATTTATAGGATTTATAGAATAATGAATATGGTTGAACCATTTTATAATAACATCATAGTATATAGAAGATACTGGAGTTATTTTTTTAGAATGGAAACAAAAAATAAATAGGAAGTAGAAGAAGAAACGATCTTGAAAGAGGTGACGAAATATTTGCCTCTTCTTCATGTTCTTCCTTTTGATTTGATCAAAAGGGCTCCTTAGGTTGGATTTATGACTAAATTAAGGATTCTAGGATGAAGAGAGGACAATTGAGAAGATATTTGGGTAGGGGTGGCTGAGCTAAATGGATTTGAATGTGTGAATGTGAGAGAAGGGGAAGTGCCCTTTTATTAGAGGGGTGAGGGTCACCTTAGGAAAAGATTGAAATATTATTTTATAATAAAATTATTTTCAGTTTCTAATGGAAAAAATGATTTATATTGAGGATTAGTTGGGGATGGGTCGAAAAATACTCAACCAATAGGTTTTAGACATTTTTGGGTTACTATAGTAACCTTATCTTTTAGATTTAACTCTTAGATAATTAGTTTGACATTTACCATGTCTCTTTGTATTTTTATATTATATGGTAAATAAAGTTACTATAAACTTAAAAGAAAACCACATGTGGTTCATTAATGACATATATAATATTATTTATGACCTTTTTCCAAGCCTTAGATATTTAGGAATAGAATATCAATTAACAATATAATATTCTTTAAAAAAACTCTTTTATGTCAATTTTGACACTATTTGATATTTTGTTTTCCTAATTCATAACAGGATTATTACTTCAAAAAAAATTCATTTAATCAATCCTAACATGTCATATTAACCTTTAAAATTATTGTAATTCATAAAAACTATCAAATTCATTTATTTGGATATTTATAATATCAATTATTTTTATATTTCATTAATAATGTAATTTCTGCATCTTCATTGTGTCATAAATGAATTAAATAATTTAATGTCTAAAAAATATTAAAAAATAAAATTATGTTGGATATATTTTTATCTTTCTAATTAATATTTATAGTCAAATTTATCTTATGTGTAACCCTATATTAAAAATGGTTTAGTTAGTAAACTTTGAATTTAACACTTTTAAATCTTCTTTGAATTAAATAATAATAAATGTCCTAATCTAATCCAAGTGGACCTAAAGGATAATATTTTATTCCTATTTTTGTTTTTGGTCGAATTAATCTTATCCAATATAATTAGGACTTGTGTTAGGGTAATAATAATATGATTTTTACCTTTATTTACCCTATTCACATTTAACCGTGGTAAATAAAAGTCAAACGTTACAATTCACTAAAAATTATTTTCATCTCGTTGAACCACATTATACATACGGATATAAACCTCTCTCTCAGTTTTTTGAAATTAAACTCACAAAAGAGGTAAAATTATGTTTTATGTAAATTTGTAAATGCTTCTAAGAGTTGGGTAAAAGACGGTACAAAGTTCAATAAAATTATAATATATCTAAAATTATTATAAACTGACTCCAATGAATTAAATTTAACATTTATATGTATTATGTATCTATGTTGACCTAAAATAAATTTAAATAAAATAAATAATTATTTAAATAAAAATTTGGTTTTAAACAATAACTCGGTGTTTTGGACTATTCATCAAAAATTGAATGTTTTCATAAAAATATCAAAAATTCCCCCTAAGATAATTTTGAGATTATGAATCCAAAAATTAAGTCCATTTTTAAAGAGACAATTTATAAAATTTCAAAAAGTGTGTATTACTATTCATAACGTCTAGTTTGTTTTGTTGTGGTGTGTTTGAAGTCGAAGTTGTGTACAACACAAGCTACTATATTATTCAAAGAAAAACGTATCGTGGATGTTTGAGGTGTTACATATATAATCTTCAAATTATGAAGTGTCATTACAATTCATTAATAAATTTTATTCATGCTCAATGGGGTTTCTGGTTTTCTCATAAATCATTTAGAATAATATAAAAATATAAATTACAACAATTGTTCTTTTATATAGTAATATTTGTTAAAATGATAATGTTATAAATTTCTCCAACATAATTTTTGAGTATGGGATTTTAATTTAAGATAATATATGATGTCTTTGCTCAATTAATCTTTAAATTTTACATAAATATTAATCCTGTACATTTATTTTTTTGTCTTTGAAGTAAAAAAATATTTTTCTTGATTTTTCAATGAAAAGACAGTTGAAATATACATTACATTATCATTTTACTAAATATCACACATTATATTCATTTTTACTACAACCTTATGAAAAGTAATATGATATTTTAAATTCCAATGCATATTCAATATTTTTATAACAAAATTATCACATACATTGTATTCAATGTGCATAACTTCATGATTATAACATAAAAAATTAAAATTATCGGTAAGTAAGTTTCAAAAAAATACCATGTTTCTTTAATTTCCTTATACCGATTATATATAATTATCTTCTAACTCTTTTTATAAAATCAATTAACTAATACATTTTCTTGAAATTTTCATCAATAGTTGACAATAGTGACATGATTTCTGGACCTAAAATCAATTTTGTGGTGGTCTCGAATCAATTTCTCTATAAAATCATAAATTGTTAAATTAGTATCTTAGAGATGCATCCAAGAATCTTTGATGAGTCACGATACGACACTTTTAACTATATGGTGTTCTTCGTGAATCAATTTCAATGTTTAAAATTGGGCGTCCCAAGCATGTTTAAGTGTACGAACCATACATACTTTTTAATATATGAAAATCACAAATCATTCATATTATAGAAGTTCACATTTTGACCATTTTAGCTATCAGTTGATCATATATATCTACAACTTTTTCCAATAACTCTTGATATTATACTATATGTTGTAGAAGGTATACATCAGTGTCATTTCCAAATATTTCATTTCTTCCAATGATCAAAAAAAATAAAAGATTTTTTTAATAGAGATCCATGGAGGTAGATTATAAGGGATCAAGATAACTGGACATATACTCTAAGATGTACTTAGAGTCCTAAAAGGAATAAATCCATCAGTATACAATCCCAAACAAAAATTCCAAAAATTTGAAGATAAATTCATATGTAAATAATCAAATTATTTACATGATTTAAAATCCCTTGGATGTCATAAAACCATTCATTTTTCCACAAAACACCATATTATTTTCTCTATCATTTTAATGGAAGGTAATGAAAAAAATTCATTGTAGTTTTATTCTTATTCTTCTTCACTATAGGTTCATTAATAATTTCACCATTATTCAATGAATTCCATCAAGGTTTATATAATATTTTACAATCTATTATATCTAAATCTTCACTCCAATACAATATGTAGACATTGGGAAAAGAATGTGTATTTATATAATTGTGACTGATGTTGTTAATGACTTTCTCCCTCTCATAAAATTACAATGGGATCATAGAATCAAAAAATACATCATGAATAAACTCTAATATCATAGACTGATATTTATTTTTATTTACATATAAGCACTATATATAGAACAACTTCAGTATAAAGGATAATTTTTAATATTTTCTACATCATTATTACTACTCTTGATTTTCATAATCCACTAATATATAAAACTCTTTAAAATTATCAGTTATCTTCTCTCATGTATTAATATCTGAAAAATTTTAAATAGATCCCATAGATATGATAGAGATTTCAAGACATGTCCCTATAGTGCCTGTGCTAGGACTCCCCAAGCATTCATTCAACATGCCAGGGGCTGGAAATTAACTCCAAGTAGGCATATAATTAACATGGGTTTCATAGCCTATGTACATGTACAAATTCCAAAATATTCACACCCATACCATGATGAAATGTAAAAAAACTAATAAAATATTAATTCATACATTGAAATGCAACAACCATTGTTAGGTAACAAGAAATGGAATACTAATAGGTCCAAATATAAACCTAACATAAAGAGTCTGAAAACAAGTCAAACATTCAAATAAATATGTGGACTACTATCATAATACCATAGAAAAACACCTTGTCCTTTCCGGATCACTAAGAATAGCTAGGTCTAGGTCCCTCTTGGACTCATTCAAAACATCAATAATCTACACAAGACATGACATGTGAAGAAAAAGCCCATGCTTCGGTGAGTATAACATACCTATTATGACATAAAATTATGTAACAATATGAATAAAATTAAACTCTATATAGGTATATGTTTACAACATCTATAACAAGAACATGTAGATATAATCAATAAAGACACATGGCCTCAGGGAAATTTTATAGCCATAAATCCATCATAGAATTATTGTTTGAATGTTCCACATAACACTAGTATGATAGAACACACTCTAATAATTATATAGCAAGAATAACAAATGTCCCAAACATCATCCTTTTTAGGTATATCCATTATATGTATACACTATAAGTTTAAAGAGATAAGATAAACAGATAAAAATCACACCCAATTCCATGGGGGATACCAACAACTCAATCTAGAATAACCAGCTAAGTATATAATCACTGCACACATACTGTTGGAAACAACGATACCATGAAATTAACCTAGGGACATAAGATGACATCAGATCTCACTTTGAGACTCATGAAAGGATTCCAAAAACTCTATCCAGGAAGTTCATTTGAATGGAACATTATTCTATGCGTATGGAATGATTCCATACTAACCCCCATGGAATGGATATAGGTAACACACATTAATGAATGTTCTCCAAGATATATAGGAAAAATGGTTCAAAACCACTTTAAAAGATTGCATGACTGTATTATCCAAACATGTATTTCCTCTTCAACACTAGGTTCTGTCCATGTAAATTTCCCATCTTTGTGTTTGTGTAGAGGGACACAATGTTCCCATGTTTGTGTGCTTCTTCTCATGACCGAGTACACAACTATTCCCATGTACACATGGCCTGGATGGGTCTATGTGCGAGCTCACAGAGTGATTGTAATGATGTAATCTGGGATCAATATGTGTACAATCAAAGTTAAAAGCTTATCTAATTGAATTTAGGTCACACACACTATGTGACTACGTTACAAACAATGTGATACTTAATTTTTTCACAAAACACCTATCGCTACTCTTACAGTACCACACAACATGTGTTTCTGATATAAATTACATGTCTATATAGATATTTTATAATTTCATATCTATATTCTAGATATTTGGACACAACTCTATCTTACAATCTGGAAGTGTATCTCCCCATAAAATTGAGAAACATGACCTAAAATATCTTGAAATCATCAATTATTATGTTCTTGTCCTATCAATTTAATTCATAAATCATCTGCACCCATCATCTGTAGTCACACACCAATACCATGAATCATGTATCCAAAAACCCTTTGATCTAATTTTTCTCTATCATAATCCCCTCATTTCACTGAGACTAAATCAACGACATCGAATTGTTGTGCCAGGAAATGGGTGTGCAGTGATCGATTTTTGGGTGTTTTTCAAACCACATGCCAAAGGAAATTTCCTGTTATGAATGATTAAATGGGGAAGAAAAGTATAATAAAAAAATTTGGAACTAGAATCAGCCATTTTTCATTTTCGAAACTAATCATTTCTATTATAATGATTAATGAAGAGAAAGAAATTCCTCACAAATCTATTCTCCAAATCACGGATGACTCTATCCCATATATGCAGTACACATGTTTAGTGAATCAATTCATTAGTGGATTGATTATTTTTTATCATAGGAATCATAAATCACAAATAAATCCAATTAATATTTTTTCTACCTCAGTTTTTCTATCACATACAAAGAAAGAAGATGCGTTATTATCATGGGAGAGATCCCTGAGTCCCACATTACACACTGATTTCTGATCTACAATCTAGTTGATGTTTATCTAAGAGCTATCCTCCAATTCCCTCTCTAGTGGTTATCCAATAGATCTAGGGTTATGTGTCTAACCATATGAATTTGGATTAATCACATATTTATAGAAGAAACAAGGTCTCTAAATCATCAAAAAAAATAATTTATTTTATTTTATTATATTCATTTTTACAAACTTGATTAATTTCTCATAAAATCCACATATAAAAAAATAATATTTTGAGAAAAATGTAATACCTACATTCTGAACTCATATTTTCCCTTAGATATCAGATATGGTCCTTTGGTTAAAAGTTATTCAAAATTTTCAGGAAAACAACATGCACATTCTACTTAATATATTTAATATAATTCAAACATTTATTTTGGGCACCCCAGGACTTATAATGTCACTCTTTATTAGTTCCTGGTCTAAAAAAATAGACTATAAAATGTCCAAAAAAATAAACAGAAAATTAGAGTCAATATATTGTCCCAACCTTTGGGATTTACATTTCGAAAATCCAAAACAAGTGGTTATTAAAAAGATGTGGGTACTAACAACCAATATGACCCCCAACTCCAAAGTGTTTTCCTGATCATTCTCATGATGCCACCGTACATGCAGTAGAGGAATGAATCACCAACATCGCATCATCTCATACCGACCCTTGATATCTACCCATTGATAGTTTTGTCCTCGATTTCAAGTTCTCCCCAATCGATAACGTGTGATGTATAATGCACATACCTCCTCAGATAAGAAATATGGAATGCATCATGTACCCGGTCAAACTGATGCGGTAGAGATAAGTAGTATTCCACCTCACCAACTCTATATAGTATCTGGAAATATAAAATGAATATCATAAGTAGATTGACACGCTAACCAAATCTATATAATCTATATCGTAGTGAAACCCATAAGAACACATTGTCTCCCTCCTCGAACTCTAAAAGGCCTCCATCATCTATCCTTATAGGACTTATAATAGCTATGTTCAATCCACATCTTCTCTTAGATGATTTCAACCTTCTATATAGTGGCTCACATGAACATTGGGCCCATAATTTCAGACACTCTTGGGTTGTTCCAACAATGTGGTGACCTGTAGGGTATCCCATACATGGCCTAAAATGATTCCACTCCAATGGTGTATTGATAACTATTGTTGTATAAATACTCCACCAATGGTAGGTGATCCTACAAAATATGGTAAAAGTTTAACATGTAAGATCACAACATGTTCTCCAGATTCTGGATGCTCCACTTAGTGTGACAATTAGTTTAGGGGTGAAAAGTCAGGCACAAATGAAACTGAGTCCCAAACACCTCCTATAATACTTTTGAAATCAAATATGTTAAGTGATAATTTGTTTCAGAAATGATCATCAAGGGAAGTCCATGTAGTCAAACTATCTCATCCATGTAGAGGCATCTTGATCACTCTGCTTAACCCTAGTCATGGAAAACTAGGAAGTGGACAAACATAGGGATTCATTATATGATCACCCAGATAACATCATGTACCAATGACATATATGGTAATACCATCACAAACTCCATTATTATCTCATCCCACTTCCACCTTGGAAACTCAAGTGGTTGGGCTAAACCTACTAGAACATGGTTCTTGAATTTCACTTTTTTACAGGTAAGGCATCACAAGAAAACCCTACCACTCACTTTTTCATCCATGGCCACAAAAAATAATGTTAGAGGCCTTATTATATCTTTTCTAGACCAAGTTTTATTTCCCAAGGAGATGTTTGAAACTCTCACTAAACCTCCTCCTTTAATTTCACTAGTACAGTCATATGTCCTATAAAAATAACATCATGCTTCCCACCTAAAAAATTTATTAGAATATTTTAAAGGGGATTTCGGAGTATTTAGGGTCTCATAGTTTTCATCCCTAATATATTCCTCCATGAATTAATGTAAAAGTGAAGCGATAAAAACTATTTAATGGAGGTAATATTCTCCATCTCCATCTAAAAAGGATAACTTCAATGTGTCTAATTTCTCTGATGCCTCATTTAACCACTGTGAATAATATCTCTTATTGTGAGCATGTACTATGACATTCCCCTTCCTAGGACTATAGAAAAAATCAATTAAATAATCGTGGAGGAACTCTAGACATTTCATTTGTATCATGTTAATATAATTTTAATAGAATATATAAATCAGACTCTTGTGGTCAGAATAGATGATAAATCACCCGACCATCAGGTAGGGTCGCCAAATAATTAGTTCAAATATTATTGCTGGTAACTTACGATCCGGTGTCACATAGTTATTCTCATGTTATCTAAATTGATTTAAACCATTGGAAATAACCACCTTCCTTTACATAAAAACACAACCAATCCCAGTTTCAAATTCATCACATAACACTATGTACCCGACACCCTCCTCAGATAATATCAAGAATGGATTTCTCATCAATCTATGCCTCAACTCTTGTAAAACCTGTTGGAACCTCTCTATCCAAAATAATGGGATCCCCTTTCGGGTCGAAGCTATCAAAGGGGATGATATCTAGGAAAAATCAGTTATGAATGTTTGATAATAGCCAACAATCTTGTGGAATCACAAAACCATTGTCACACTCTTGGGTGGCTCCTAATCTAACAATGCCTATAATTTTTCACAGTTAACAACCACATCATCTACTAAGATAACATGTTCTAGAAAGAGGACCTCTTAAATTCAGAACTGGAACATCATGAGCATCCTATAAATATGGTTCTCTAGAATTATGTCTAAAACCATCTTAAAATGACTTTAATACTCCTCCTCATATTCTAATTACAGAATGATATCTTCTTTTAGGACTACCATGAATCAGTCTACGAAAGGATTAGGGGTCTGGTTTATTAATACCATGAACAATTTGGGGATTTTATCACCCCAAAGAGCATCTCAAAGTACACATAGTGAACATAGTGACATCTAAATTCCACCTTTGGTATATCCTCACCCAATACTCACAACTATTTATAGCCTGATCAAAGGTCAATATTTGAGAACCATCTTGAACCTCTCAAATTTTCAAATGGTTCATTGATCCTTGTTTTTGGATTATTTTTATTTATGGTCACTTAGATTAGGAAACGTTTGTAAAAAAATATCCTCAAGTTCCTGTCCACCTTCTTGGAGAACCAAACTGGGGATATCTAGGGTGAAACCCTTGGTATATCACAACTCTTCCCCTAAAAGTCCTCCAACTACAACATCAACTCATGAATCTCTATGGGAGCCATATAATATTCTAGTATATTTATCAATGTCGTACTAAGGAGTAGATCAATGAAGAAGTCCATCTCTTAGTAGGGATGTTAGTTTGGAATATCCTCTGGAAAGACACCCTCATAATCAGCCACCACCATAGGGAACTAAAAACTCATAACATCCACTACACCAAGGGTTAGGCTAGATAACTGATGAGTAATTAGCTACACCCTTCAATTCATGAGTCCATCATGAACTACATTGGTTTTATTTTCTTCCACAAAGGAAATAATAGTCCCACTGTTGTGGGCACACCACATCTTCCACAAGAAATTGTTAATTTGGGAAAGAACTGTAGATAACTATCCCAAACCATAGATAATGTCATAAGGCCTCCTCACTATTACAAATTTATCCCAAAAAAACTCTCACCTCCAAGAGTCAAGTCATATTTTAGGCACAAGTTTGTGATAACTAATTCACCTCCTTTAAAAGTCTCTAAGAGAATTGGTGGATCAAAAAGATCAATCAGAATATCTAGGTATTGAAAAACAAGAGTGGAAATAAAGTAATGACTAGAACATGTGTCTACTGGTTCTTTAGCTAAGGTTGAAAAGACAGAAATCAGACATTGCATCATTCCTAGATTCTCAAGGTTATAATCCTCAAATACCTAAATATACCTCTTCCACTTTCCTCCACCTTCATGAGCTTAGAATGGACCACATGGGAGTTGTGGTGGTAAAAAGTCGAAGAAGCTACCACATTCAACTACTCTCCCAGATCATCTGAAATTTCCTCCACCCTATGGACCGATATACTCATGTTGATTCCTCTAACACAATTTCCCATACACTGTCTCTCTATTTTCCATATGTTGAGTTAAAAAATTTCATGCAAGATGTCCACTTCCATCACATTAGTATCACTACCTCCCCTAAGGATGACTACACCTATCCTATGAGCCATGTACTGAAAAACCTATGTCTTGGGGCCACCTCCAAAAATGTCTTAGACATATGGGTCCCTAAGACTGATGTCGACTCATTGCATCCAAATTCTATTCTCTTGAGTTCCCTCTACCATCAACTACTATATGGTTCTATTCATCCATCAAACTCTCATCCACCAAGCTAACTCTATCACCCCCAACATTTGTAATAATTCAAAAAGGTATAACACTCACACAAATGTCTCTATTGAATCCTCACTTGATGTTTCAAGCCTGAAATAACTGATCTTGTACCATATACATTGTGTACCTGAAGAGGTTTGGTGAAACATGATGAATAATCAACTACCATCATGCTATCATGATAAATCTATATAATCTCTTGGATGTTCACATCCCTCAACGTAACTATATTGAACTCCTCCCTGAAAATATTCACAAAATATAAACATGGTAGAGTCGCAATATCATACGACTATGTCACTAAAACCCATTATCATCCTACTAATCCATGGAGAAGGAATGCCTCTGGGACTACCACATAATGTTTTAATATCATGATAATATGGAAAAATAACACCACCAACTCATTACAGTACTCAATTTCTTGTCGGTTAAGCTCCACTCGGAACCAGAGGGGTCCCTATTACTAAATCTCATGAAGTGTTCTCAGCATGTCCACATCATTTTCTAGTATTGTGGGTACCAAATGGTACTCTACATGTGGTGGTATAACTAATGCACCACATTGGGGTAACACCTTCAGATCATGCCCCTATATCAATTCTTCATCACTGAGGGGGTCATCCTCATGATCGAAATGATAAACCATAGTTGGAATACATCATAGGGGAATCCTAAAATATAAAATATATACCACAGTCAATGAGTACATCTATAAAGACGACTTAAAAAAGATATGGAAACCAAAAAACATTCCCATATGATGCATCTACCATTTTATTCCTTGAATCCTATTTCCACATATAACAAGTCTAAAGATAGATGATCAATGTCCTTGTGTATGTGTAAATAGGCCCCCACACTAAAACTAAAGTCCCTAGCATGATATCCAAACTCAAAATACTTAGCATTGTTAACCCCAACCAATATCACTGAATCTAGTCTAAAGATAGAACTGACTGATCTGAAACCACCATGTCAGGACAAGTCCTAGTGGGTCCCATTATGTGACTACCCGATCCCACCTCAAATACTCTAGGGTGTTGGATAATATAACCAAGTAGGCATATCAATAATATGGGATTCCTTTTCCTAATTACTTGTATGGACACACACATCCCCCATCCCATGCAATACTAAAATGTAAAAAACTAATAAATTATGCATTAATACATATAAATCCCCCAAATAGAGTATGACAACAAGAAATGGAAATTAAAAAAATTCCTAATACAATCCCATTAGATAGAGTCTGAAAACAAGTCCAACCTGAAAGTAATGATAGGGACCTATTGTCATGTGACTGTAGGAACACACCTAGGTCTATGTAGCTCACAAAGAACTGCCTTGTCCTAAACCCCCAAGGAATTTTAAAAAATGATCATCTTCACAGGACATGAAACGTGCGGGTAATGTCCATGTAGTGGTGAGTATAGCATTACCATGTAAGACACCCCCAAACAAAAAAGTATTTAACAACAAGAATAAAAATCCACTCTATAAAGGTATATGTATATAACACATATATCAAGAATATCCAAATATACTAAACAAAGACACATAGTCTGAAGGTAAAGTCACAACCATAATTTCATCCTAGGATTCCTACTTGAAGTTTCCACAAAGCACTTGTTGGGGAGAACACACTCTATTAGTTATATAGCACTGATGATGCATGTATGAGAGGTTGTTCTCATTGGGTCATGCCGATAGAAGTATACTTTGGATGTCTGAAGATATACGATTCATAGATTAGTAATATACTGAATAGAATGGGGGATACCAACAACTCAATATATAATAACCTAGTAAGTAATGTATCAATGCCCATGTAGTGTTGTTCAGGATGATACCAAGAACTCCACCCTAGGAAAAGAAAATGGCAGATTATCTCACTTTGATCCTCTCAGAAGAATATCAAAAACTCTATCCAATATGTTCTGATGAAGGGATTATTTTCCAATAAGTAGTACGCGATTCCATAATAACCCTCAAGGAACGAATACAGGGAAAACACCTTCATTAAAATTGTACAAGATACATAGGGAAATGGATTCATGCCTTCTGTAAAAGAGTAAATGAAATGTAGTAGTAGTACACAACATGGTCCTTCGAAACAGGGTTCTTCCAGTCAAGATACATCTTGTTCGTGACTGTATTAAAGTAAACAATGTTCAACTTCTTGTGTACTTCTTCCCATTTATAAGTACCTAGTCATTCTCTTATACACCTAGAATTTTCATATCTATTTTGGAGTACAAGGTGTTCCCATTACTATATACTATAGACCATGTCTGTGTACCTCATGAAGAGAATTTCAAGCTAACTAAAAGTGGATCACATGTCGTTTGATAGGTTTATATGTTGTGTGATATTAAACCTCTTCTCGAATACCTAGATTCCACTGTGATGGAACCACATGGATTGTGTCCTCGAAATACATAGAATGTGTATAATGATTTTCCAAAATCCCAGATATAGAATTTTCATCTTTTTTCACTCTAATGGACCCTTATCTAGAAAAGTATCTTGCTGGAAAATTGAGAAACATGACCCGATGAGTCCTTCCATCATTTATTATCATGTTTTAGCCTGTCGATTCCATTCAGAAACTATCTGTATGTTTCATCTATTTTAATACACTATGAACATGAACTAGGTATTCCAAAATAGTCATATCCACTAAAGATTCTTTCATGACACAATCCTTTCAACACACCAAGTAATTATCTATAATATTGAATCATATCATCATGAATTGGATGCACAACATTTGATTTCTCAGTGTTAGTTGAACCACAAAGAAAAGGAAAATTTATGTTATTAACAAAAAATTGGAAGAAAAGATCAATCCTAGACATAGGGAACGAAACTATGACAGTGTTTTGGTTTTCATAAATTCATTTCAATTATAACAATGAATTAATAGATAAATGATTAATCATAATGAAATCTCCTTAAATCCTTGATGAATCTATATTTTACCTGCAATACACATGATCTGTGAATCAATTCATCGGTCAATTGATTCAAGAACATCATAAAAATCCTAATATGGAATGGAATACAAATAAAGAATTGTCCTACCTCAGTTTGGATAGATCAGTATCTACGAAGGAAGTTTATTTCTTATCATTGGATAGATCCCTGAATCTCATTGAACACCAATCACCGATCTATAATCCGGTTGATGTTCTTCTAAGATATATCCTCCAATGCTCTCTCCAATGGTTATCAAAAAGCTCTAGGGTTATTTGGATAACCTAAATAATTTGGAATAACCATATAATTATAGAATAAATTCAGTATCCACATCAATGAATGAAATAAAGAAGGAAATTTTATTTATTTTAATGTCTGTAATGACTTTTTCACAGACATCTTGGACCTATTATGAATTTGTCGCACCTCAGGTAAAATATGCATTAGGAAATCAACATTACCATCATATTTCTTATACGGGCCTCTATTTATAATTTATTCAACTTTTTTAAAATTAATGGTGCACACATGATATTTAATATATTTAATATATTTCAAACATTTATTCAGGGGACACCGGGCCTCAGAAACACATGTCATCTCAGCACCTTGTCTTAAAGATAATTCCTACAATATCAAAATATAATACATGAAAAGTATGAGTCCATAAAACAATATTCACCATGTTTTTATATAATTTCATAAGAATTATTAACAAATTTTTGGAATTTTATAATCAACCATCTTCGAAATAGGCATTTAATTATGATGATGATCACAATATAAAATATTTACAATTTCGAATTCCTTTTTCCAAATCCACATCATATATCCAACTTGATAAATTTTCAATATAAAATTCTCATAAACAAATTTTTTTTCAACAATTGTATGAAATTACAATTAGGACATCCAAATTTTATTATTCCATCCAAAAAAAGATTTTTAATATAAAAATATAAAATTCCCTCCAACCCCTTCACATATTGATGTGTATTACAGGGTAACATAATCCAAATTTTATCCTATTGTATCTGATTAATTTAAAAAAAATATAATTTCATATTAATTAAATTACATACTAGTTAAATAAAAAATTATATTTATAGAATAAAAATATGAGATTATCATAAAAATATTACAATTGATACAATTACATTGAGAAAAAAATCACCAAATAAAATATAATTATATTAAATTAATATTATGGTTTTATATTTCAGGATACAAATATATCAGAAAACATAAACAAAAAATCAAATTAATTTACACCGTAGAAATTATTTAGAAATAATATCTTACTATTTATGTTAATAATTAATGCATGCCTGTTCTAGTTTTTTATTGTTTTTTCTTCTATATATTAATTGCTAGACTTGAAACTATATAATTTTAAATATTATTAATATATTTGATGATTGACTATCAAAATAAAAACACAATATTATAATGTTTTATAAAAAAATTATTAAATTAAACATACTATAAGATTAATTAATATTAAATCGTTATAAAAATTCATAAGTTATATTTATTAATCATGTAATCAATAAAAAATAACTGAATAGAAAAAATGTAGAACAATTATTATCTATATAAAATCATGCAAAAAACCATATAGTTAAAAAATATAGAAAAATTAAAATATTGATTACTATACAACATATTAACAAATTAAATATTAGAAAATAATAATTCAAGAATGTATCAAGAAACAATTCAAATAAAGAAAACCAAGACACGAAAATTTACCCTAACGATCGAAAAATAAACACATATTACATAATCAATAAAACCAATCAAAAATTAAAAATTTAAACACATACTGTATCTGTAACACCCCAGGATTTCAGAGTGTGTTATTTCTTAAAAATAATTCAATAACTTGCACTACACGCAACACCGAGTTCAATCACACCATTAAAAGAGGTCACGAATAGTATTAACTACATTTTGAACTTTATATAATCCTTATAATTTTAGAATCCCTATTATGAGTTTCTTAGTCATAATGCAAGAACAGATTCATTTTCAGTATTTCACTTTTATCAACTTCTAATAGTGAAACCTTTTTAAATACAATATTTTAAACTTTTTGACTAAATGGGGACATCAAAAATTTAAAATGAAACACCCCAAGCTTCCACGGTACGTTTCCCTTCGAATAATGCGATAGCGTGTGTTGTACGCAACCTTGAGTTCTAACACACACCACAACTAATTAAACTAGCCGTTGTGAATAGTAATACCTAATTTTTAAATTATATATATTTTATATTTCAAAATGGAATTCATTTTTGGATTCGGAATATCTAATTTAGCCTAAGGTGAAATTTTGGTACTTTTCGGATAACTTTCATATTTTGATGAATAGTGAAAATTACTAAATTTTAATTAAAAACAACTTTTTTAATCAGAATAATTAATAGTGATAAATTATGAATTTTAGTAGTTTTAAAGAATATTTAGAATATATTTTTACCATTTAATATAATTTTGGTCATTGGACATAATTTTACAATTAAACCGAACATAAACAAGTGTCAATCTTTTAATAGTTATTATCTCTTAAAAACACGCTTTTTGTTTTGACAGCGGGAATTAATTTTAAATTAATTTCTGCCACTTATGTGTTTTGAATTTAGGAAAATGGATTCCATATTTGGAATCAGGATGTTCAAATTGTGTAAATAGGTAACTTTTATTTTTAGACATTTTGAATAATTACTGCGGTAAATATTTTATTTACCATGGTTAAGGGTAAATCCGGTAAATAAGGGTTAAAAAAATAATATTATAATAATACTAAATTACCCTAAAACGTGTCTTAAACCTATTGGTTGATACATGGTCGACCATGAGCATCTTTTTTCTATTTTGGGACCCCATGGATCCACTTGTAAGTGATAATGACACTTTATTTTAATTTAGTTAAAATGAATACAAAAATGACACAAGCATATATCTTTTAGAACAACAATTGTTACATAGGGTTGTATATGTTGGATTTTAGATTATAAATATTAATTAGAAAGCTAAAAAGATTTCATACATAATGATATTTTATTTATAATTTTTAGACATTAAATAATTTATTTTATTTATGACACAATGATGATGCAGTAATTACTATAATAGTGAAAAATTAAAATAATTGATATTATAAATACCCAAATAAATATAATATGAAACTTTTAATGAATTAAACTAATTTTCTAGGATAATATGATATATTAGTATTGATTTAATTGACTTTGTTCGAAGTAATCAATCTGTTATGAGTTTCACAAAAATCAACTATTGAATAGTGTCAAAATTGACATAAAAGAGTTCTTAAAACAAATATTATATTATTAATTGATATTAAATTCCTAAAAATCTAAGGTTCGGCCAAGATACTTATATAATGATAGGTTCATCATTAATATACCACTTGGGGGTCTATTGGATGTATATAGTAAGTTTATTAACCATATTATATAAAAATACAAAGAGACATTGTAAAAGTGAAACTAATTAACTTAGAGTTAATACTTAAAGATAAGGTTAATATAAGTACCCAAACCTGTCTAAATTCTATTTGTTGAGTGGTTTTCGACCTACCCCCACCTTAACCTTTGAATAATAAGCTTTGGAGCCATTAGAAACCGAATATGAATTTATTATAAATTAATATTTCTAGCTTTTCCAAAGGTGCCCCTCACCCCTCTTATAAAAGGGCACTCCTCCTTCTCATTTCTTCACACCTTCAAAGCCTTTTGGTTCGGCCAAACTCTGCCCAAATACTCTCCCAACATCCCTCACTACAACATAGAGGCCTTAGTTTGATCAGAAAGCCAACCTAAGGAGCCCTTTTGATCAAATCAAAAGGAAGAACCCGAAGAAGAGGTAATGATTTCACCACCCTTTTCTAAGTTCATTTCTTCTTTCACTTCTTCTTCCTTTGTTCTTACCATTATAAAATAATAACTCCAGTATCTCACATATACTGTGATGTTATTATAAGTATGGTACAACCATATTCAGTATTCTATCCACCCTTTGAATAACATGTCACCATACGTGCGTACGTACGGCTTACCGTCTCCACGTCGTGGTGTAATTGTTATTCAATATAATATTATTTGGATGGGTATAATAATGATGTGTAACTCATGTAAATAATAAATATAACATGTTAATGATTCTGTATATATGATATACCATTCATTTATATATTATTTTAATATCAAAAGAACGATATTGTCGCTCGTGCGTACGTACGGACTACCGTCTCCACAAACGCGATGAGATTCATTCTCCATCGTAACCATTCAAGTATAATTATCATTTGATGATTTAAAAATGATTTTTAAGGACTAGATATCATTCTGGATAAGAATAAGATACAACAACCATGTCTTATGTAACAAAACATATAAATAAAATGAGTAAGTTAACACCCGAAACGACGATAATTCTAAGATATTATTAACAAATCAATGTTAAAAGATCATATATGATATCATATTAATATATATGATTATTTTATAATTTAATAACAAATATTTCACCATTATACAGGAGTTTAACCTACCCCAAAAAAGGAAAAGTACAAGGTAAGGGTTTACTTTACAACCTCTTCATTATCCGAGGTTGTTTATACGTAATAATCTACTGGGATCTCTTTATCATCCACATCCATGTTTCTTAAAAATGCATTTCAAAACATTTTTACTATTTACTAGAATATGAGTTAAAGTCATTTATACCCTTTTTGACTTTTATAAGTGGTTTATAAAGGAATCTTTCGGTCGTTTTCAAAACAAGGTCCTTTTTAACCTTTTCGACAGAATTAAGGTAAGAATGTTTTTTTTAACTTATACGGCGGGTGCGGCTATTTTCCGCGGTTATAAAATCTTCAAAGCTTAACATACAAGCTTATAAGAATATTTTCAAAGAAAATGTTTTATTTTATATGGATCTTAAATGATTTCAAAATAAAAGGAGGTATTTCTTTAAAAAGAATTTTGATTTCATCTATGTCAACATCCTTTGATGGATTTTAAGATTATTTGAAGTTGATTTATTATGATACAAAACTTCTATATTGTTTTGAAGGTTTTGTGATATGTTTGACTGTGGATGTGCTATTTTTATACCATTCATAGTTTATGGTGAAATTATTGACATTTCATATGCTAGTTTTAATATGAATGTTTATGTTATGTTTAAACCTTTTCATATGGGAATGCATTGGACTTAATATGTGATGGGTGGAGCCCGCTATAGCTCCTCGATGCATCGGTAGGTCTCATGAGACAAACTAGTGTCTTGGCACAAGGCCTTGACAAAATCTTATTTGTAGTCTTGGCACGAGGCCTTGGCTATGTGGTTATGATAGTCTGGAATTATGCATTCCAACATTATGAAAGTGGTTATTGATTTTTGCATGTGATTATTCGATTAGTAGAATATCCATGTGAATAAGTAAATGGAATTATTTCATTTTATTTATTCCATACCATGTTGAAAGTTCATATTTAAAAGGCTTTTGTTTTAGTTATACATTGCCTTAAATGTTTATTCTTATTTATGAAAGTTTCCGCTATATTGTTATCCTTACTGGGCATTTGAGCTCACCCCTTTTCTATGTTTTATTTTTCCCAGGATGTGAAGAAGTAAGTAATGAATGACCTGCAGGGATTTTATGAGGGGTTAATAGTGTGGAATGTGGAAACATTATGTTGTTGTATTAGTTTTTCATTTTATGATGTAATGTAAAACTTATGAATATATCTAGTGTTTCCAAGGCTACTAAACCAATCGGTCTTTCGAGATTTGATCTTTCTTGTGATCATGCCAATGTTATGTAATAATGCACCGACTCTGGGTAACTGGGGTCGGGGCGTTACAGTATCACCGTATTAAGATTGTAGGGATCACTGAAGTCATAATGTACTGTGTAAAATAGGTAAATTGTGTGTTGAACACGATAATTTTTCCACTATAAATTTCCCAATAATTAATTTTTTCTAGATGATCCAATGACAAGATGAAATCAAACAATTATAGACTGAAATTAAAAAACCATAAATTTGTAATTAAAAATCCCTATTTAAATCTCAATGTGGTTTTCAAAATTTGAGAATAACAAGGAAAAGAGTAGAGTATAACTTCTAGGAAAACATCTTACAACTTGAGGCAACTAGATTGGTGAAACAATGATAGGATAGAAAAATAATAGGATATAGAAGAATAATGGGAATAAGTTCACATGATGGGTGAAGAGTGAGATCAAGAAGGTGAAGGAGATACGAAAGGGTAATACACTTTGATAATCGTGTTTAATAAGATGAAATATTTATGAAATGGTTTCTAATTTTCATATAATAAGTGGTATTTTTAAAAAATGCAACTAATTTTTTTTATAAAATATTTATATTTAATAAAAACTAATATTGTGGGATAAAATGTAAGGAAACTCAGTATTCATAATTATTGCTATATTTTTCAAAATGACTCCTAATAAATACCCAAAAAATATTCATTTTCTTATTTTGGGTCCTTACTCTAAGTGTGTGGTATTGGAATTTAAATTTCATTTCTTCACTCTCTACCATACGTTCATCTACCAATTTATTCTACTATGAAATAATTAATTAAATATATAAGTGATAAGAAAAAATTAATTCATACATGAATTGGTATCAATCCAAATTTACACAATACCATTTTAAATTCGGAGTTTAGCCACACATTCTCATGATAGAATAATAAAAACAAAATAGAAAATAAGAATCATCTATAATGTTTTATCTTGTAGTTTCCTCTAATATCTTCATTCTTCATATATCAATTATCCCCTCTAGATTAATAATCTATTTGCCTTTCCTCCTCTTCTATGCAATGGATATCCAATATGAACTTCCTATCACAATATTTTTTCATTTCACATGGACAATGAGTGATGATATCTTTTCACATCAATAAAAACATTCATTCTCCACATTGAATTCCATTCCCTTTCCCCACATGGGAAACCTTCAATTTCCCTTGATTAGTCAGGAAGGAATGTTATTGGATTATTTTTTTCCCTATATGTTCTAAATGTTCTCTAAAAAATATCACCATATTTTGATCACCAAAAATTCTTCATCCCACTCCATTCATTCTAGGTATAGATATTAGAGTTGTTTTCCAATGATTTAGGGCCACATAAACACTTTTGGAGTGATTTTGATAATTTACTGGTTGATATGTAGAAATTCTAAACATAAACCAGTCACGATATGTTGAATTCAACATCGCATATTCTTGAGGATATATTTTAATTGAAGATGAAATGAAATATTGAATTAATATATGTTGATACATTGAAATATTATTATATCCTATATTTTCTACTTAAAAATTCACTGGTAGGTGAACATATACTCAACAAGTGAGATGAATCACATTGGTGATACTAAATCATTAGTGCATGATGCCTACTATATTAGCTTGGAAACAAAATCCCAACCACTCAATTTTATGAATTATTGAAAATATAACCTCCAAATTATTAATAAATTACATTTATTTTATATATTTATTTGAATCCACAAACAATTAAGATCATAGATGTATTTAACATTAGATTTCATGAGACAACCTTGTTGGAAGTGACATATCAAGTGTTTTCCTCACATTTCATTAGACATACAGTAGTGCTGGTAAGTTGACACAACATTAAATGAAGAGAAAATAAATTATCACAAAAATATTCATGATATTATGTTGGATATTAATTCACTCTCATGTTTTGGTTCTATATTCCATCATCCATAGTGTATTCTCAAGATCCTCTTCACCTAATTAAATTGGAATTAATAGATTATAATAATTTTACATAGTTCTCTGTTGATGCATGTTTCATTCTCAAATGAATGTTTGAGATTACATTAATTCTTAAATTTCACATTACTTCTCTAATATTATCTCATATAGTTGGGATTTATTCATCATTAACACCCTCATTCTTCTTATTTATCTCACACGTATCCTTTATATGCATCTAAAAACATCCATTGATCAATGAATCACCTTAAAAACATATTAATTAAAATTATATCTATAATAAATAAAAATACACGCATGGATTTACACTATTAATATCTTATTTATCAAACTATAAAAATACTACAAGCTATGTTTTAATAATTAAAAATAAAATAAAAACAAAAAAAAGCAAAAAGCAAAATACAAAAAGTAATGATACATTTGTTAAATATAGTAACCTCTAATGTTGTTGATTTGATAAGGGTGTTCAGATAATTCTTGATTGAAAATTGTTATTCATATTTTCTATTAATTATCTTACCAATATCATTGATCAAGGGGATAGATTTTATATTTAGCTACATTGTTTTTATACCATCTTCATGGTGTTTGGATAAATTTTTCATCCCACATATGGTCTAACAACCTATAGTGAATGAAATAAACATGTAGAATCAATGTTGGAGTAGGTAAACACACTGAGAAACTAGTTTATGAAAAATACATTGAAAGACCCAATGTGTGTGTTGATACCTAGAGGATACACAATAAAATTATATATGAAATGAACCAATTCCCCATCATGGAAAACATAAACCACTATTTCTATATAAAAACTAGAGAAACATTTACATGTATAGGCTAGATGGATTCCTCTACACTATAACTAATTAAATATAGTCAAAGTGTTTGTGTGGTCTTTAGAAAATAGAAAAATGATCTTATAATGAATTTCCCCATTTAAAAAAACATATTCAACCAGGTCATGACTTCATGAAAATTATTGAGAAAACATATTTACTTCATCTTTAAGCATCCAACCATTTCAGAGTGAATACAATAAAGTTGGGCTCATCCAATAGAAAAATTATATTGAGAACATTCCTTGAATTATTTTTACGAATGGAGTTGGGAAATCTAGAGTGATCTATTACCACACTAATTCTTATATTCTGGGATTCGTAGCCTAGGATTTTTTTTGTAACCTACCCAATTGGTTTTCTAGAAATATATCTCAGTACAACGAATAATACAATAATAGATTTCAATAATAATGGTATTGGGATACCATAGGCATTGATATATAAGGGATGTTGATTCATTATAAATAAAGATAGAATCTGGGACATTTTAATAGTTTCCCCTTTTATGTATCACCCATAGTGACGTTTACTCTATCACATAATAAATTGTTTTTTCATGCATGACCTACATTTTCTCATACAACCTTCTCATATTGATAACTCTTTCATCTCAAGGTTTCACATTGCGCTTCGATATTTCCCAATGATATGTACCATTATATTGTGAATCAAAAAGGAATATAATGAGTATTTTTTCAATCATACATCAGATATAATTCAAAAAAAATGACAATTATTATGTTCTTAAAAATAGTATACACAAATCTATTAATAAGAATTAACCTTCCCTTTATGTAAAGAATAAGACCTATCGAATTAATTAAACATCCTTCAAGAATATTTACTAGCACATCACCTTAAGATATTCCATATAGTTTACTGAGATTGAATGGACACCTCTGGTAGGTGATATCATAAAGAAAGATATCAAGATTCCTTCAATGGTTCCTTGCTTATTATTTTAATCTTTTCATCATACATATTTTATCATAGAATCCAAAATACGTTATCATAATAAGATAATGTTACATGATGATTCCATATTTTAGCATACATTAGATAGTATACTATACTCTACCCATTATGGAAGGTTTTGTGAAATAGAGTTTTATTTACACCATAGTTGTTGGGAAAAATACCTCAAAGTATAATTATAGTGTTTTGGGTTTATTATTATTATTTGAAAATAATGTTGACATGTTCTATTTTTGAGTTCCATCATAATTTGCAACTTGGTATGTTTATAAATCCTGGAAATATAGAAAGATAGAGGTATGGAAGCACTAGAAGCATTACAGAATGTTTCTTTTACAAGTTGGGGTTATTTCTTAGTGTTTTTCAATTTTTATGGTCCAACTATTTTGATAATGGAAAATGTGTTTTTTCAAAAAAATAACTTTCATGTAAATGTTAAATTTTTTTGAAAGGGTGAATTATTTTCTGAAAAGTTTCATGAAAGTGAATATTCAGGGTTGTCACATCGAAATATGGAAAAGGATAGGGTATTATTCTATTTTTAAATTAAATAATGTTGGAGGTGCATGACCCAAGAAGAGTTTCATGTGCCCATAAAATAGAGATGCATTTGCAGAAAGATGGTGAGTTTTGTACTAAAGGATATGTTAAAAAGTTGAAGTTCATCACCCAAGGAGTGTTGCACACACAGTTGAAGGCATGTAAGCTAGTTGAGTGAAGTCTAACCAAGAATATAAATAAGAGGATACACATTTTATTTGAGGACATCATCCCTTAGAGAATATTTTGTATTTGAATCACATAAAAGATTGGTGAAGCTATGTCTTGCGTGAAGTAACAACTTATATATCCATTACATATAGAAAAGGTCTTGTTTCTATAATTCCATGTGGGTTCCAAAAAATCCAAATGTTTTGTGAAATTTGAGAGTTTTATAACTAACTCAACAGTTTCAAAAAATATAATGCTTCATGAAAGAATATAAATGTAGCAAGAATGTTGGTATAGTTGTATGCAAGTCATGAAAATGTTGTGCGTAATCCAAATCTATGAGAACCTAAAAGGTTTTCCCATAATTTCAGTGGTAAGGTGGTATTCATAATGTGTATGAAATTGAAACATAATGATTGAAAAATTGAGGTTTAAAACGTATTGATTCAAGTGATCAAAATAAACTCCCCTAAATATGTAGTGAGAACAGTTCAGTTGAGTGTGCAGTGAGCTTTCAATTTGTGATTCATATAATCTGGGAGGGATAGTGAGTCTTCTCTATTAATTTTAACAATAGTGTGATTTAGTGGATTAGTAAAATAGGCACATTTCCTTTGTATTCTACTTGAAATTAGTCTATTGTAGGTGAACTGAGTAAACATTTGGTTCCTCATGCCTACATTCATTTATTCTCATAAATTGTTATGGGAATGGTAGAGAATAGTGTTTTTTATTGATGAAAGAATATTTGAATGGGTAGTTTCTTTAATCTTTCATACTATAATTCACATCGCTCTTAGGGTATTTAACCTAGTTGTGATAACAATTGGAATTAAAAGTAATGGTTTAAATCACAGGTTATCTTATAGTATAATAAATGGAGGTTTTTATTCATAAAGGGATTATGATCATTGATGGAAACAATTTTTATTTTTGTAAGAATTATATGATATGATACCTTTGATCATTGGGCCTGGGTGTCATTAAATACACGATTATTGATATTTTTTCTACTATGGATAGTAGAGATTTATAATAATTAAACCAAATGGAATTTGATGATGACACTAGAGGAATAAATGTATTAGTTAAATCATTTTCCAATCTAATCTAAATAAAGGTGATTACATGTATATCATAACATCCCATGTGTGAAAAGTTTCTAAATATCTATGAGGTTGATTTAAAAATCTTATTATATAAGTTTTAGGTTCTATGGAACCAATATTAGGATTTTATAATTCACCCAAACGAGTCTATAGATTTTTTTAACCTGGTGAATGTTATTATAGTTGTTATGAAAGGTCTTGTAGAAACTATTGAATAAGTAAAGATCATTAAGAGAATATGGATATGACTTACACATCAGTTTAATGTGAAATTCTATTTAATGGAGATAAATAATCAAAGGATCTAACACTATATAGAGTACACAATACTTTTATCCTATACAAGATTATAAATGAAGATATTGAGTCTGTGGAAAAAGGGATGTTCAATGAGGTGGAATTCAAGTCCCTGAAGTTGTTCACTATTGATAAAGGATAATAAGAAGAAGATATAGAAGATTTCATGACATTACATTCCTAAAATCTATGAATAAGAAAAATAATGTCAAAATGGGAACCATCACTCACATTATTTTTATTTTTAAAGGATGGAAATATTCTATAAAGGTTCCGTAAGAAGACTTAGGTTGATTATGAACATGAATTCATTATTTTTATGATGAATTATTCAGCCTATGAAAAAAGTAATAAAAAATTTAAGAGAAAATTATTCAAAAAGAATAATCTTATACATAATAAATGGGAAATTAAGAGGAATCCGAGGTCGAAGAGATGAAAATATACAAATATCATAAAAAATTATATGGTGGCAGTTCTAGCTAACACAAAAACAAGGGAGGAAAGTGACAATGGTAAAGGAGAATATGAAGGAAGGGTTGATATCCAAGATAAATCAGAATCTTTTATTGAGGAGAGAGATGTTTGGAGATACAAAAAAGATATCCGACAAAGTGCTTTAGGATGAAAAATATATAATTAGTATTAGGAAAAATAGAAGGATGATCTGAAGGAGTAACCTGAAATGGTTTACTCCTCAATGATATAGAACAAAGAAATGGTTATTGAGTAGAAGATCATTGTTTATGAACAGAAAATAATAATCAATGGTTTGAATAACATAGAAAAATATCAAATAAAATGTATCAAAGAACCTGAATAAGAAATTTTTGACATGAAAATGAAATTATAATATATTGAGAGAATATTGGCTCATGATATGACATTAGGAAAACATATCACTCAAACAATAGAAAAGTTTGAAGTGTGTCATAAAGGTCTAGAAAAACAAAATCAATAGTCGTATCCAAATTAAATTTCTAGTATGGGGTTTGAAAACAAATAAAAATCTTAAATGATGGATGAAGGACCAAAATCATCCACTAAGAGGTTGAAAAGTTATTTAGTTAAATTTCAGAATCAGAAGGTTCAGAGAATCCAAGGAAACCCCAATATTAAAATAATGACTCACTTGGATTCACCTCATATTAGGTGTTATTATCGTCGAATGATAGGTTATTCCCAAAATATATTTTCTATGTCCAAAAGGTATCAATAGGAATAAGAGTATGAAAGGAATCCCCAAATATTTCAATATCCCATGAATGATTTTGATGTTCACTATTTCTATTGTAGAGGATTTCAAAACATGGCAAGATATTTCTAATCAAAATGCACAGGAATTTGACAATGCATTCCCAATTTGGTCATAAATAGTAGTTAAAAGAATAATCCGGTGACATAAAAATGAAAAATCAATATTCATCTATTCAAAATTATGTTGTTAAGTCAAAAATTGGGGAAGATCAAGAATAACATTCCAAAAAATTCATTAAGTAAAAGACATGGATAAAAAGAAAAATATCTAAGTGAGAAGTGGTTATAGATATTTCCATTAACAAATCAGAATATACTAGTGTACGGATCTTTCAAAAAATGGATGGACTTCCCATGTGAATGGAAATATGGATCTTGTTATATGAATCAAATATGAAAAGGAAGATACTTATAAATTTGGAAATGATGAATAACTAAATATTATTAGCTTGAGGAAATCTAAAATTTGGGGAAAAGATATGAGACATGATGATGTCTTGGTTGTTGAATGTCTCTGTGACAAAATGTTCTGTTTTTAGACAATTGTTTTCCTGAGTTCATACTATAAGATTTAACAAAAAGTTGTGTATCATCAATGGAATATATGGTACAATTGTTTTACAAGAAAAGAACATAAAGGCGAATCTCTTCCTTATGAGTGGAGAAGAAGATATGTGTTTTCTATCAAGAGATGAAAAATAGGTTGTCGCATAAATGACAAGGCCATATATGTCACTCATCCTAAGATAATATAACTAAATGTGATAGACCTTGAGATCTATCTATTATATCATGTTATTTAAATCATGAATAGAATACTTTACATTAATGGAATATTATCCGAAATATATACAAGGGAAAAAACATTGATCCAAAAGGCCAGAATTGGTACATAAAGTTGTGTGTGGAACTATCCCACCAAGAGCCATTGACCGAAGGAGGTATTAAGTTATTTTAATTGGTGATTTCAGAATTATGTCTTGGATATTTTCCATTCAACACAAGTATTTAATGAATAATTTCATAAAAAAATACTGAAAGGACGAAGAATGGATTCTGGGAAATAAGATTCTCAAGTCTCAAACAGATTGTGGTATAGAATAAAAAAATCCTTGTAGAATATTATATTGAGAAACATGGGATAAGGAATCAGGTTTTGACACTGGGAACTCCATAATAATATGGAGTGGTTGATAATAGAAATTAGGTCCTAAAAAATGGAAAGAAAAATGCTTATTGAAAGAGACCTAGTGGATAAATTCTAGAGGGAAGTAGTCTCGACATTGGTCTATATATCAAAAAGCAATTTTTTCTATCTGAAATTAGAAAATATAGTATATGCGGTGTGGTATGGAATGAATCCTACATTAAAATAAATTCTAATATTAATATGTTTTTATGCTCAATAAGTATAAATATGGTAAATTTGAATCTTGTGGGTATGAGGGGATATTATTTATCTATTCATAAAAAATAAAATCATATATATTATTTAATAAGAGGCTGTAAAAATTAGTTGAACGAAATGATATCATTTTAGTAGAGAATGAAAATATAATAAATCAACTGATTGAACGATACCCTGGTGATATTGATGAGGATGTAAGAGAATCATGAGGAGTAAAAGTGGAAAATGATGAATCAAAATAAGAAAATTATGATGATAATATGGATGTAAAATCTATATGTACATGGATTCTAAAAATTTAAGATGAAATTGATAGAAAAAACAACATTGGTGATCAGTAAATAACGTTTCTAACATGTATAATGAAGTATTTACAACATGAATACTTACCATATAAGGAAGAGCATAATTATTTTGAAGAACCAAATATATATGACAACTGGGTTCAAGATATGAATGATGATCTTGAACAAATTAATATGAATTAAAGTTCAAATATTAGTTCCAGACCAGAAGATATTAATTTCTTCATGATAAAATGTGTCTTATGGAAGAAAGTAAATGAAGTTGGAATGATAATTCAGAATATAGATAGAAAAGTGTTGAAAGGATACTCCCATATCGAGGTAATCGATGTTGATGATATGTTTTCACTATTTACTAGGATTGAAAATGTTCAATTATTCTTGGTCATAGTAGTGAAAAGAAAATTCATAGTTTTCTCGATGGATGTTATGTTAATATTTTTGAATGGCGTTCTCAATGAATAAGTGTACATTAAAAAACCAAATGGGTCTCTGGTTCATAAAGATAATATAAAATGTTTTTTCAATTGAAGATGGATTTATATGCATTAAATCATGCTCTAGGTGCATAGTATTCATGATATGAACTATATTTTATGAAGCTCAATTTCTAGCATGATGGAGTAAATTACAAAATTTCTGTAAACCTTGACAGCAATCAAATGATGATAGTGCTGGTGTATATCAAAGATATAATATTTGGTTGATAAAATGAAGTTTAGTTTAAAAAATTTGTAAAATCCATGAAAAGTGAGTTTGAAATGTCAATGATTAGTTAACTAAACATTTTACTTGGTTTATAAAAGATACAAGAAATGTTTGGCGCAATGATTTTACAATAAAAATATTCTAAAAAGGTTCTAAGAATATTGTGAATGGGTAATTCCAATGATATAATGAATATAGTGGCCACATAAATGAAACTATCATGAGACGATGAATGAAAATCACTTAATGTCACAGAATATAGGTAGATCATTAAAACTATTCTATACATAGTAGTGATATGAAATGATATTTGTACTTTTCACATGTCATTTAGCATAGAATTAATGAACTCCAAAAAAAAGAAACTTACTTATAGTAGAAGGAATACATCAGTATATCAAGGGAATGGTGGGGTTTCATTTTTTGTACAATGGAAAATACTACAAAGAGTTATTGGGATATATAGATATAGATTAGAATGGTTCAATAGATGTTAAAAATCAATGTTTGGTGGTGAATTCTATCACGGAGGATTTTGGATTTCTTTCCTAAGAAAGAAAAAATGTTACATTTTTTGAGCACTATAGAAGATGAATATATTTTGGATAGTCAATCATCCATCGAGTTATTATAGATGATGTAGTAGCTTGATGATATGGGAGTTGATTTGAATTCTCTAATCGTAATCCATGGTAATAATTAATGTTATATAAATCATAGAATAAATCATCTACATTACTAAAAGACATATAATATTGAAATCGAGGATAATTTTATCAACGATAAGGTGGATCATGGGCTTGTGAATTAAGAGTATGTTCTTTTATAACAATAGGATGTTGATATTCTGAAGATGGACTTACCCAAAAATCATTTTAATGTCATTAATTAGATCATAGAGTTTAGTCAACTCCCCGTATGTGAATAATTGTTGATATAGGACCCCATCTCCCTAAGGTATAATGGGGTTTTACATTATGTGTTTATATATGTTCCTTAAAATGTCACATCAAAAAAGGAGTGACCATTGGACTCATTGAAAAAGGGGTATAAATTATCATGATCAAGAAAGATAATGGAGAAGCTAATCAGTAGAACAATAATGATTGGGGAGTTTTAAATCTAACTATGCTAAATTTGATCAATCAAAAGTTACTCATTATTAGAGAATGGGTTTCTAATAAAATTAGTTTATTGTTTTCATAATGAAGTGATTTATTGGTTTACTTTTCATGATACCCATTTTTCTCATGTCGTACATGGTTCATGTGGGCATATAGTGAGTTTCCAAAAAATCCTTCTACTCTATCTAGAATCATAATAAGTGAATTTTGGTTAAAGAATGAAGAAATATTTAACTTGGTATCAAAATGTATACATTTGTCAATAAAATAAAATGGGAATATTATTTGAAAAAATAACTCAATGTAACATTGTATTGTTTTGGGATAATTGTTATTTTATAAAATAAGATTGATAAGGTTAGTTGTGGATTTATAACATGATTTTTGAATAGGTATGTCGAAAAATCATGAAAAAGATTCAGTACAATGGTATTAATGATGTAGAAGTCTAATATAATATTTTCTATAAAAGGTGGAATTTATTCACATTGTTTTCCAAATTTTTGTGTCCAAAACGTTGGAGGAAGGAAAAAGTGTTTTTTTTGTAAAATGATTTTATTATAAATGTAAAAATGTTTCAAAAGGGTTATTTTTTTTAAATTATGAACACATGTAAATATTGAGGTCTGTAACATAAAAATATTGAAAAGGATAGGGTTTAAGGAATGTTCTTAAACTTCAAAAATGTTGGATTTGTGCGCCACTGTAAGAGTTATGTGTTCCAACAAAATAGAGTTGTAGTTGTGTGAATATGTGTTGTATGATAAAGGCGTTGCAACAATGTTGAAGTTTATCATCTAATGAGAGTTTCACACAATGTTAAAGGTGTGGAATATAGTTTCATTAATGTTTTTAAATGTTTATAAATAAGTGGATACCACTCTCAGTTGAAAAGCTCATACCTTATTGAATAATAGATCTATGAATAACATAATAGTTGTGTGAAGTTAATTATCTCATGAAAAAATGACTCATATTTCATATGTGCATTGTAAATAAATTATTTCTATAGAACCATGTGAGTTTCTTGACACTATAAATATTGTATAAAATTTTAGTGTTTTTGGGTGAACTCAATAGTTTTGTGAAATATAAATCTTCATTACAAAAGGAAAATGTTCTGTGAAATTTTTTAGAGTTGTGAAAAATTCATGAAAAGGTTACCTAAAAGGAAAAGTGGAGATAAACTATCAGAATTTTCCTAGATTTTTTGAAGTATAGTGGTACTCATAAAGTTTTTGATAGTGAAAATTAAGGGTGAACCATATTATGTGTAAAGAATATTTATTCATGTGATCAAAAGAAGAATCTTCTGAAAGAGTTGTGATCAAATTATAGTTGAGAGATCATCGAGCTTAGAATTTCTGATTGGTAGTAAACTATGAGGGATAGTGTGTCTACCCCAAAAATTATAATAAAAGCATGGTTTATTAGAGTTGGTACATAATAAAATTACCTATGTATACAACTTGGATATATATTAGTGTGGGTGAACTAAGTAAAATTATTGTGTCCCATACATAATTTAATTTTGTATTATACTTTTCTAAGAGAAACGGAGAGAAATTAGTTTTTTAAATGAAAAAATATCAGAATGGGAAGTTGTTTTAATCAATCATACCCCATTTACTCCTACCCCTCAGGGTATTTATCAATTAGGGATAAAATTAGTGTTGAATTAGCCATGTTGATCAAACTTGAAAACTAAACGATAATACAACTGTTCACCCCACATATAAATATATGACTAACACCCCCTACTAAAAACCAATTTCACCCTATTCTATTCAAAATTTTGTAATTGAATCCTAAAACCTCATAATGATTGTTTCCATGTATTTTATAGTTACTTTATTCACTACATATCCTAATAAACATGCCCATCATCCAATTTTTTTGTTACATAACTTCTATCATGTAAAACATGAGGGGATCACGAATTTATAAGGAATAGATAATCCCAAGGATGCATCGAGGAAAATATTCATTTAATCACCGAAAATGGTTTTTTTGTCATATTTTGAATCATGAGAAAATATTGATATTTTTGAAGAACATCATAACCATTCAATAAAAGAAAGATATTTTATCAATGTTATACAATACTAAAGGAATCCGAAACAATTATGTAAATCATTTTCAACCCTGAACATATATTTTTTCACCTTACATATCAAACTCCAATGAACACCTTCAGAAATATTTCATTAGATAACTCTTCATAATATTTCATGGATGCAATTTATTTTATTTAGTAGACCACAAATTGTACCATGCCTAATTATGTTTTTATTTTTACAAAAGAATATATAAGATAATACACAATATTTTTATCATCGATATAGCACTACATGTCTGTATAAGTTGTGATCCCATAATGAATTAACGAGAATGTATGATTAGATCATACTAAATGTATGGAAGAATCACATATCAACTTGATAAAAATGAGAATATGAAAAAAATAGTTTCACCAAATTATAATTAAATTATTTAATTTAGATTAGTTATAAATATTTCGAAACACATCAGAAGAAGTCAAAAAATCAAAAAATACTAATGTTCATTCAATAAAATTAAATCTTGAAATTAAATAACAATAAGTTTAAATTACTAAAATAATGATAAATGATCACATTTTAAAATAATTCAGGAATGTAATGGAATGGAATTTAATTAATAATACATGTTAATTTGGTTGAATCAAAAATAAAAATAAGGATACTATGATAGAGAAAATGAAGAACATAAAAGGGAAAATCAGAAGAGTAAATTCCACATATTTTACATAATTATCCCAAATTGGATGATGAATATGTAATTTACTATCATATTTAATAAGATATCATACAAGAAGATAGGAGGAATATAATCTCTAGAAGATTCAAAATAGTGATCATATGGCTCATGGGATTCTATTTAACTATGAATAAAAAATAAAAACTCCATTATATATAAGGGATATTCGATTTGTAACACCTTCAGATTTTATAAAAAACATCATATAAATTTAATATTTTCAAAAAAAATAATTATACTCAACAATAAGTTCATCCAGAGAGAAATGCAATAGTGGGTTCAAACGAAACATGAATTACGATTAAAATATTATTATTTAAAATGATAGTTATTTCATATCGATTAGAATGGTGGGTAAGAATACTATTATATAAATTATGAAAATATTTGTTTTAAATATATATATAAAGATAATTTTTTTTGTGACAAATTAATTAGAAACAAAAAAACTAATTGAAAATAAAGGAAATCTTATTATCAAAAATTATTTTTTTTCCATACAAACATGGTTTTCCTAAATTAAATAATAAAAATAACTTTTCGTGAATTATTTTTATAAAATATACATATTATATATTCAATAAATATTTTAAAATCTAAATTATGTGTTATCTAGAAAAGATAATAATAAATTCAATTTTATGTTGAAAAACCGTAAATGTTTTAAAAAATTAGTTAGGTTGTCTTCTGCACATCTATTTTAAAATTACGTATTTCCAAAATAAGTTATAAAATATTGAAAAATATTAATTATATTTGAATTAAACATATAAAAATTCTTCAAGGGTGAATATTATGTATTTTTATGAATATAGTAATTTTTTGATAAATATATAAAAATAGTGAATTTTATTAAAAATAATTTTTTTATATAATTATAAGGATCAATTTTTCTTTAAATTTTTTTGAAATGAAAAATTAGTTAAATTTTATATAAATTAATCCAATTGTGTTATTTGAATAGTTTTTTTATTGATTCAAAAAAATACATTTAAAACTATTGAACATTTTATCTCTTAGAGAACCTTATTTCTCATTGTGTCCACGAAATTAATTATAAATTACACATTCACAATTATATTGAAGGAATTTGGGAAAATGGATTCCATATTTTCAATCAGAATAATTTATATTATCTTTTATTTTTAACATAATTTTTAACAATAATGTATAGTAAAACGGTAAAAAATGTTTATCACGGTGAAGGAAAAAATGTGTTTACCTAGGGTTAACTTAAAATGAAAAGGGTATAAAATGTCCCAAAATAAGTAAAAATACAATTTATATCCTTATTTAAAAAATATCACTTCTAGGATGAATAATTGTCCATTTTGGAGCCTTTCTGTATTTGAAAAACATGGTATACTTTTTTCTTTTCAAAAAATTACAGGTTTTATACTCACCTCACTTATAGAAGGACACCCATTATTCTCTCCTCATAAAAGAAAGAAAAAACAATTGGATTGACTAGGAACTACACAAATAGATTTATTAATTTCTTTATATAATACTATAATCATTTTTTTGGATACAAATCCAACCTATGAACCCTTTTGGTGAAATCTAAAATAATTTGTATAAAAAATAGGTAATGTCTCCAATCAAGAATTTTTTATTATTTCCTCCTAAAAGTAATTAAATTATTATTCAAACATTATAATATAATATAATAAGTATATTAAATATAATTAGATTTTATTATGTTAATTTCATAACATAAATCCCTATATTCTTCTGTCAAATGGGTTACAAAATCATTACTCACGTGTACGGAGAACTACCGCCTCCCTAACCGATGTTGTTCATTTTCCATAACCACATCTCATAGATGGATTTAATGCCAGATTTATTATTTACATATTATTTTTATGATATTATTATTCTTATTAAATAATTAAATAATTTGTTCTTTCTTACATTATATTTTGGGGGAATATGGTAATGGCTTTTATGGGTATGATAGACTACTGCATCCCGAAGCGATGTGATTCTTTCACACATTACATGGAAGGTAATAAGGATGATTATAACGAAAATATGTGAAATATATTACATAAAATGGATTCCTTAATGGTAATATGTTAATTAATTTTATTCCTTCTTTCTATATATAAAATAGAAACAACGTTCATACTTACATACAACCTACTATCTCCATCAACCGTGAATTTCATTTTTCTCTATAAATTTTATGGATCACTATATATAAATTTAAAATAAATATATATTATATTTATTTTATTTTTATCATAATTTTTATAATTTAAATATGATAAATTTAATAAGACAAAAAATAACCAATCTAATGCTACAAAAAAACAAAGCAGTTATTACATGAAAAATAACCTTAACATAGATTTTTTAATAAATTAGTAATAAAAGGGGATATGTAAATCATATTTATAACACCCTGAGCCTTCTCTTTCAGACTTGGTGCCTGAAATATGTTGTGGAATATTTTATAAAATAAATTTAACAATTAATCAACACTTTATAAAAATGGTGATCTTTTACCGATCTAGGTAATGGAGTATTAGACAAAAACATACATTTATCAGAGTTGAAACAATAAAATAAAGAAACTATCCACTATGCTTCCACGTGCGCTATAACAAAGATGACCAACTCTAGATTTCACGACAACCTCTAAAAAGAATTTCAAAAACATAGAGTCAGCACACATGATTCCCATTAAGGGGTTTTGAAAAACCTTGATAAATCCCATTCTTTTAAAAATGCACTTTGAAAATTCAATTATAAATACATTTGTACAACATACTTTTCAAAAATACAATAATTCTTTGAAAATTAATTATATTTTGAAAAAACCATTAAAATTAAGATAGTGATTCAGTTGAAAATATTAAGAAATCTTTTAAAAAACAACTGAGGCCACTTGAAACATTGAAGGCTATCTAGGGCCTACCCACATAAGGGATGGATTCACTATCAAATTCCCTATCGAGTTTATAAAGTTCAAGTACCATTTTTTATAAAACATATTTGTATTAGCTTTCCTTATATACATATAATTTTCATTGGGGTTTAGTTTTGAAAATATATTTATAAACATGCTTGGAACAAATAAATAATGATCTTTATTGAAAATTATATATTTGACTTGGTACGATCAAATCTCATGATACATGACTTTGCAAAATCACATGAAAGTTTAATCAACATCCAGGAACTTGAAATTTCAAAGACACATTTATTAAATTTCTTTTATGAATGAAAGTATAAACTAATAACAATGACGAACATATAAAATTATCTTCATAAAAATAATAAATAATAATAGATATTTATGTATCACACACAAAAATCATCAAACCACCATTTCCTTACTAAATACAATCATCCTTTTATATGATCTTATATTTTAAAGAACATGACTTTAAGTAGATATATATATATATATATTAATGTATAAATGTCTTGATAACAAAATCATTGATGTATAGACATAATCTTGATTTCTATATGACATGCATATGATAAAATTATGACATTCTAAAATTATAAATTCATATGTGAATTAATAATTGATTAATAATTTATTTAAACACTTATATACTTGGACATCATGAAAGTATATATATATAATTTTAGATTTCAATGATAATTTCAAATATAAAAACATGTTTTCTTTTGAATTAAACTAAGTGGTAATTTTCATCCTTTCAATTTTATAGAAAACATAAACTCAATTAGAATCAAATTTGAAACCAACATTTTAATAAATTATAGTAACACATAACAATATATATAATATAGTAATAATATTTGAATATATATATTACCCATGGAAATAAAACTACAAAAATAAAATAAATTAATATATTTATTTCTAAATAAGGTATAAATTAATGAAATAAGTAATTAAATTTATCATACCCTTTTTAGAAATTAAATATATTTTGATGAAAAAAACCCCACAAAAATCTAATACATTGAACATAAAATTCATTTATAAAACTAAATATTTGAAAACAAAATATTTTCTACTGCACAAAAATAGAACTTATAAATTTAAAATCAATAATCAAAATTCCATTACTAAAATAATTACCGAATTGTATTGAAATTATACATAAATCTTCTACACAAAAATAAAACATTTGTGAAGACCTTAGATGAAAAAATGGAAAAATCTATTAAAATCAACTTTTAATGTAAAGAAAACAAATATGAAATAAATAATCTATAGTGAAAATATAATTTGGGTGGAAAAATATTTTGACATAAAAGATATAAGAAATACCTTACATGTATCTATAGAGTCCCCTTCTATTTTGTTATACTCTTCGGACTCTAATTTCCCTCTCATATAGAAGTGGAAAACAAAGAGAAAACTTAGAAAAAAAGCTATCTCCCCCCCTCCTGGACTACCTCGCCACACTCTAATATTTATAATAATTGAGATTGAAGTGAAAAATATTTAAATTATTGTATATGTGGTACCAGTACAGTGACATATAGATTAAATATTTGATAACTCACTGTCTACTAGTGAAATTAGTTAATGGAATGATTAAAATTTTCAAATTTAGTGGACCATATTTAGTGATTATTGAGAAAGCGTACCAATCATTGAGATTATATAATATATTCTATTCTAAGTTGAAAAATTCAGGGATTTCGATTATAATTTGCATGTCTGTTGAAAATGTCACAACATGAAAATTAGATTATTTGAAAGAATTAAAACATTCTATTGATATGGACATCCAACAGAAAATATCAATATCATTATTGAAACAATCCATAGAAAAATTTGACAAAAATAAATTAAAATAGTGTTAAACCGGATATAATAATATATAGAATCAAGGAAAAAAGGGTTTTTATACATAAACCAAATATTAAATTTGAGCAAGGATGACAAATTAGTAAGTTAATGCATCGAAAACAACATCTCGATTGAAGAATTAGACAAAAACAGAAATCAATGCACCACATCCGATCAAATAGATATGATTTTTTGTAGAAAGATTCAGATAAAAATTAATTGAATATGCCAAAATCTGTTCAACATATAAGGATTCATATGATTAAAAATAGAAACCTACCTCCATGAACATTGAAACCCAAACCGTAACTTAAAAATGACCAGAGACGTCTGATTATTACTCAATCTCAATACACCGACTTTGATCGGTCCTCAAATGATCTCCCTCGAACTCGAAACCAAAACCAAACTCAAATCCAAAAATGAACCATCGAACAACTTCTCGAGTTACTACTCCACATAGCCTCTCAAAGACAAATTAAACCGTGTTTCGAATAGATTCTTTGCAGCCACAGTCTGCTTCGACACCACTGAAGCCCTTGGATCAAATCCAGGAAGACGCTCAGCTTGCCACTCCCCAAAGATGAACCATCCTCTCAGCTTTACTCTGTGATCAATTTCTCCCCTCTACAATGAACTCACCCCCACGTCCGACTCAATTCTGAAATATGAACTTCACATACGGGTTTCCCGATTCAACCTTCCATCTTATTTTTTATCATTTCTTTCATTTTTTTAATTAAATAATTTATTATTTTCTTATCATTTAATAAAACAATTTTCATATTATCTATATACATATAACACTTTTTATTCATAAATATAAATTAAATTTATATTAATCATAACTCAAACATTTATAAATTTAATTTTTATTTAAAAAATAATATATATTTTTTTTAAATAAAATTACAATCATAATAAAATTAATAAATACATAACATTGAGTCTGTTTTTAAAATAAGTTTATTTCTTATAAATATATTTACTATTATACATTTTATCTTTATTTTAAATCTTTATTTGTTATAAATATAATGTATTTTTTGATTTTAATTGTTAACTTTATTTTTGTTTATTTTGTTTCATTTAAAACATTTGATTTACTTACATATCTCCAATACATCATTCTAATTTAAGAAAAATATGTTATATAACATTTAAAAAATAAATTATAATTATTAAACTAATTCATAATTATATAATATAATGAAAATAATATTATGTTTCTTTTAAAAAAAATATGTTACCTTGAATATTAACTTTGATTATATTTATTTTTTAAAATAATATATCAGAAAATATCTTGTGAAGATACTAACTTTCATAAAAGTATAATTAATTTATATTATTTCAATATTTATTTAAAAAGTAAAATGATGAAAAATAATATAAATAAAAGTAAAAAAATATATTTTTTATTAAATTAAATCTAATTGTTTTATAAAAATATTTTATACAATTATTTATTTAAAAATTATAATTAATTAATTAATTAATTAAAATATCTGGGATGTTACTATCTCCCCACATTAAAAGAATTGCGCCCTCATAATTCTTTCATTGGACTTACAAAAATTCTGAATTTCCATCTTCAGAATTAAAGAAACACTAAGTGGACTTAACTATCTAAAATAAATTCCAAAGTGTAGATTGTTTTCTTCAGGAGAAAACGTCTAATCTCCAGAGTTTTCTAGACCCTGCCTATGATACCAATTATAACACCCCGATCCCACTCTTTCGGACTCAGTGCCTGAAAAATGTTGTGTAATTTTTAATAAATGAAACTTAACAATTATAGAAAACTTTATACAAATGAGGATCTCTTACCAGTCTAGGTTCTAGGGTATTAGATAGAACCTTATATTTATCAGAGTTGAAAGAATAAAATAAAACAACTCTCCACTATGCTTTCGTGTGCGCTACAACAAAAATGGCCAACTCTAGATTTCAAGGCAACTTATGAAAAACATTTCAAAAACATAGAGTGAGCACACAAGATGCCCAGTAAGGGGTTTTTAAAACCATTGATAAATCCCATTAAAATATTCTTTTGAAAATGTATTTGGAAAATTCAATTAGAAATACATTTGTAAAACAACCTTTTCAAATATACTATAATGCATTGAAAATTAATTATATTTTGAAAACACTTTTAAAATTAATCTAGTGATTCAGTTGAAAATATTAAGAAATCTCTTAAAAACAAAACAACTGAGGCCACTTGAAACATTTAAGGCTATCTTGGGCATACACACATGAGGTATGGATTCACTATCCAATTCCCTATAATGTTTACAAAGATCGAGTACTAGTTTTTATAAAACATTTTTGTATTAGCTTGCCTTATATACATATAATTTTCACTTGGGTTTAGTTTCATTAATATATTTATAATCATGCATGAAACAAATAAAAACTAATCTTTACTGAAAATCATATATTTGACTTGGTTCAATCAAATATCATGATACATGAATTTTTATAATCACATGAAAGTAAAATCAACATCCACGCACTTGAAATTTCAAAGACACATTTATTAAATTTATTTTTTGAATGAAAGTATAAACTAATAAAAATAATGAACATATAAAATTATCTTCTTAAAACAAATCAATAACAACATATATTTATGTGTCGTGCTCAAAAATCATCAATGAACCATTTATTTACGAAATAAAATCATCCTTTTATATGATCTGATGTTTTTAGGAACATGACTTTAAGTAGAGAGAGATATATATATATATACATATATATATATTAATGTATAAATGTCTTGATAACAAAATCATTGATTTATAGACATAATCTTGATTTCTATATGACATGCATATGATAAAATTATTTCATTCTTACATTATAAATTAATATGTGAATTGATAATTGATTAATAATTTATTTATACACTTATATACATGGACATCATGCAGGTATATATATATAATATTAGATTCCAATGATAAATTCAAATATAAAAACATGTTTTATTTTTAATTAAACCAAGAGGTTATTTTCATCTTTTCAATTTTCTAGAGGACATAAAATCACATAGAATCAAATTTGAAACCAATATTTTGATAAATTTGAGTAACACATAACAATATATATAACATTGTAATAATATTTGAATAGATGGATTACCCAGGAAAATAAAACTACAAAAAATAAAATAAATGATTATCTTTATTTATAAAGAAGGTTTCAATTAATGAAATAAGTATTAAAGGTATCATCCCCTTTCTAGAAATTAAATATATTTTGAAGATCAAAACCCCATAATAATCCAAAACATTGAACATAAAATTCATTTATAAAACTAAATATTTCAAAAATAAATATTTTCCCTTGCACAAAAATATAACTTATAAATTTAAAATAAATAATTTAAATTCCCTTGCTAAAATAATAACCGAATTGTATTGAAATTATACATAAATCCTTTACACATAACTAAATAATACGTGATGACCTTAGATGAAGAATGGAGAAACAATCCATTAAATTCAACTTTTAATGTAAGGAATACAAATATGAAATAAATAATCTTCTACGCAAATATAATTTTGGTAGAAAAATAATTTAGCATAACAGATATAAGACATCCCTTACATGTTTCTGCAGAGTCCCCTTCTATTTTGGTATACTCTTCAGACTCTAATTGCTCTCTCATATAGAAGTGGAAAACAAGGAGAAAACTCAGAAAAAATGAACAACCACTCCCACCTGGACTACCTCACCGCACTCCAATATTTATAATAAACAGGATTGAAGTGAAAAAAAATTCAAAGGAATGTATATGTAGTACAAGTACAACAACATATAGATTAAATACTTGATGACTCACTCTCTACTAATGAAGCCAATTACATGAATGATTAGATTTTATCTGATTTAGTGGACCATATGTAATTCTTGTCGAGAAAGAATATATATCATTGAGAATATATTATATATTCCATTCTAAGTGAAAACATTCAGGGATTAGGATGATAATTTGAATGTCTGTTAAAAATGGCACAACAAGATAATTAGATTATTTCAAAGAATCAAAACATACTATTGATATGAACATCCAACAGAAAATATCTATATTAGTATTGAAATAATCCATTGAGAAGGTTGAAAAAATCAATTAAAATAGTGTTAAACCAGATAGTATAAAATATTGAATCGATGCAAAAAGGGTTTGTATAGATCAACCGAATATTAAATTTGAGCAATGATGAAAAATTGGTAAGTTAATGCACCGAAAACAACATCTGGATTGGAGAATACGACAATAATAGAAAACAGTGCACTGCATCTGATCAAATAGATATGATTTTTCATAATGATTCGAATAACAATTAATTGAATATCCTGATATTGGTTCAAAATATAATTATTTAGATGATTAAAAATAGAAACGTACCTCCATGAACATTGAAACCCTAATTGTGACTCAAAAATGACCAGAGACATCTCATTCTTACAAAATCTGAATACCCCGACTTCGATAGGTCCGCTACTGATCTCCCTCGAACTCGAAACGAAAACCAAACTCAAATCCAAAAAAGAACCATTGACCTACATCTTGCACTGCTACTCCACCTTGCCTCTTAAAGGGAAATGAACTAGTGTTACGAATAGACTGCTTGTGGCTATGGTCGGCTTCGACTCCACCAAAGCCCTAGGATCAAAGCCAGGATGACGCTCACCTTGCCACTCCCTGAAGATGAACCATCCTCTTAGCTTGACTCTAAGATCAATTTCTCCCCTCTACGAGGAACTCTCCCCTATGTCAGACTCAATTCTGATATATGAACATCACATACGGGTTTCCCGATTTGACCGTCCATCTTATTTTTTATCGTTTGTTTCATTTTTTTCATTTAAATAATTTATTATTTTCTTATCATTTAATAAAACAATTATCATATTATCTATATATATAACACTTTTAATTCATAAATTGAAATTGAATTTATATTAATAATAACATAAACATTTATTAATTTAATTTTTTTAAAATATATATATATATATATATATTATTTAAATAAAATTACTATCATAATAAAATTAATAAATACATAATATTATGTCTATTTTTAATATAAATTTATCTCTTTTAATTATTATTATTATTATACATTTTACCTTTGTTCTAAATCATTATTTTTTATTAATATAATTTATGTTTTTTTATTTTAATTATTAATATTAATTATGTTAATTTTGTTTTGTTTTAAACATTTTATTTACATATTTATCTCAAATACATCATTCCAATTTAATAAAAATATGTTACATAAAATTCTAAAAATAATTCACAATTATAAAACTAATTCATAAATATATACTATAATGAAAATAATATTATGTTTCATTTAAACAAAACATTATACCTTTAATATTAACTTTGATAATATTTATTTTTTAAAATAATATATCAGAAAATATCTTATCAAAATACTAAATTTCATAAATTTATAATTAATTTACATTATTTCAATATTTATTTATAAAGTTACATGATAAAAAATAATAAAAATAAAACTAAAGAAATCTAATTTTTATTAAATGAAATCTCATTATTTTGTAAAAATATTTTATACCATTATTTATTTAAAAATTAAAATTAATTAATTAATTAATTAAAATACCTGGGTTGTTACATTCTCCCCACCTTAAATGAATTACGCCCTCGCAATTTTTTCATTGGACTTACGAAAATTATGAATTTCCATCTTCAGAATTAAAGATACACTATGTGGACTTAAATAACTAAAATAAATTCCAAAGTGTAGATTTTCTTCCTCAAGAGACAACGTCTAATCTCCAGAGTTTTCTAGACCATGCCTCTGATACCAATTAGAATGCCCGAGCCTGCTCTTTCATACTCTGTGCCTAAAAAATTCTATGTAACTTATTTAAAAGAAACTTAACAATTACAAAAAAAACATTATACAAACGAGGATCATTTATAGGTCTAGCTTTTGGAGTATTAGATAGAACCTTACATTTATTAGAGTTGAGACAATAAAATAAAACAATTTTCTACTAAGCTTCTGTGTGCACTACAATAAAGACGAACAACATTGGATTTCAATGAAATATGTAATAAAACATTTTGAAAACATAGAGTGATCACACAAGATGCCCAATAATGGGTTTTGAAATCCTTTGATAAATCCCATTAAAATATTCTTTTGAAAATGCATTTGGAAAATTCAATAATAAATACATTTGTAGAACAACATTTTCAAAAATACTATAATGCTTTGAAAATTAATTATATTTTCAAAACACTTTTTAAATTAATCAAGTGATTCAGCTGAAAATTTTAAGCAAACTCTAAAAAACAAAACAACTGAGGCCCCTCAAAACTTTGAAGGATATCTTGGGCCTACCCACAGGAGGGATGGCTTCACTATCCAATTCCCTATCATGTTACAATGTTTGAGTATAGGTTTTTATAGAACATTTTTGTATTATATTGCCTTATATAAATATAATTTTCACTAGGGTTTAGTTTCGAAAATATATTTATAATCATGCTTGGAACAAATAAAAAATAATATTTACAGAAAATCATATATTCATCTTGGTACGATAAAATCTCATGATACATGACTTTGGATATTCACATTGAAGTCAAATCAACATCCACACATTTGAAATTTAAAAGAAACATTTATTAAATTTCTTTTATGCATGAAAGTATAAACTAATAACAATAATGAACATATAAAATTATATTCTTAAAACTAATCTATAAAAATAGATATTTATGCGTCGTGCTCGAAAATAATCAAAGCACCATTTCTTTAATAAATAAAATCATCCTTTTATATGATATTATGTTTTAAGGAACATGATTTTAAGTAGAAATATATATATATATATATATATTAATGTATAAATGTCTTGATAACAAAATCTTTGATGTATGGACATAATCTTGATTTCTATATGACATGCACATGATAAAATTATGACATTATTAAATTATAAATTCATATGTGGATTAATACTTGATTAATAATTTATTTATACACTTATATACATGGAAATCATGCATGTATATTTATATATAATATTAGATTGCACTGATAAATTCAAAAATAAAAACATGTTTGATTTTGAATTAAACCAAGATGTAATTTTCATCGTTTCAATTTTATAGATAACATAATCTCATTTAGAATCAAATTTCAAACAACCCTTTTGATAAATTTGAGTAACACATAACAATATATATAACATAGTAACAATATTTGAATAGATGGATTACCCAGGGAAATAAAACTACAAAAAATAAAATAAATGAATATCCTTATTTATAAAGAAGGTATCGATTAAAGAAATAAGTAATTAATCTTATCATCCCATTTCTAGAAATTAAGTAGATTTTGAAGAGAAAAACCCCATAAAATCCACAAATTTGAACATGAAATTTATTTATATAACTAAATATTTGAAAACAAAATATTTTCTCTCGCACAAAAATAGAACTTAGAAATTTAAAATAAATAATAAAAATTTACTTATTAAATATTAACCGAATTGTATTGAAATTATACATAAATACTTTACACAAAACTAAATAATTTGTGAAGACCTTAGATGAAAATAGAGAAAAACAACATTAAAATCAACTTTTAATGTAAAGAGAACATATATGAAATAAATAATCTGTTACACAGAAATAATTTGGGTAGAAAAAAAATTTAACATAATAGATATAGTAAATCCCTTACATGTTTCTGCTAAGTCCCATTCTATTTTGGTATACTCTTTAAGCTCTAATTGCTCTCTCATATAGAAGTGAAAAAAAGAGAATACTCAGAAAAAAATCACTCACATTCCCTCCAGGACAACCTCACAACACTCTAATATCTATAATAAATGAGATTGATGTTAAAAGAATTGAATGGAATGTATATGTGGTACCAGTAAAACGATGCATAGATTAAAAATTTGATGACTCGCTATCTACTAGGGAAATCAGTTACCAGAATGATTAGATTTTCTCTAATTTAGTGGACCATATGTAATTCTTGTTGTGCAAGAATACATATCATTGAGAATATTTTATATATTCATTTCCAAGTGAAAAAATTCAAGGATTTAGTTGATAATTTTCAAGTTTGTGGAAAATGTAACAACATGACAATTAGAATATTTGAATGAATCAAAACATACTATTTATATGAAAATCCAATAGAAAATATCAACATCAGTATTGAAATCATACAGAAAAAAAGTCGAAAAAATCAATTAAAATATTATTAAACTGGATAGAATAAAATATAGAATCGATGAAAAAAGTGTTTGCATACATCAACTGAATAATAAATTTGAGCAGAGATGAAAATAAGTAAGTTAATGCATCGAAAACAACATCTTGATTGAATAAAACGACAACAACAGAAATCAATGCACTGCATTCGATAAAATAGATATGAATTTTTTTCAAAACGATTTAGATAACAATTAATTGAATATACAGAAATCAATTCAACATATAAGGATTCATATGATTAAAAATAGAAACCTACCTTCATAAACGATGAAACCCTAACTACGACTCGAAAATGACCAGAGGTGTCTGATTCCTACTCGATCTGAATACCCTGACTTCGATTAGTTTGCAACTGATCTCCCTCGAACTCAAAACCAAAACCAAACTAGAATCCAAAGAAGAACCATCGACCTAAATCTCGCGCTACTACTCCACCTTGCCTCTCAAATTGTAACAATCTAGTGTTTCTAATAGATTCCTTGCAGCCATGGTCGGCTTCGATTGAACCAAAACCCTTGAATCAAATCCAAGACGACACTCACCTTTCCACTCCCTGAAGACGACCCATCTTCTCTGCTTGACTCTGAGCTCAATTTTTCCCCTCTGTGACAAACTCTCCCCTATGTCAGACTCAATTCTGAAATACGAACATCACATACGAGTTTCCTGATTTGAACATCCATCTTATTTTTTATCATTTCTTTCATTTTTTTCATTTGAATCATTTATTATTTTCTTATCATTTAATAAAATAGTTTTCATATTATCTGTATATATAACACTTTTAATTCATAAATATAAATTAAATTTATATTAATCATAACTTAAACATTTATTAATTTACATTTTAAAAAATAATAATATATATATTAGTTAAATAAAATTACAATCACAATACAATTAATAAATACATAATATTAAGTCTATTTTTAAACTAAATTCATTAATTTTAATTATTATTATTATACATTTTACCTTTATTTTAAATTATTATTTTTTATAAATATAATGTATGTTTTTTAATTTAACTATTAACTTTAATTATGTTTATTTTGTTTTTTTAAAACAATTTATTTTCTTACGTATCTCAAATACAATATTCTGATTTAATAAAAATTTGTTATATAACATTCTAAAAATAATTAACAATTATAAAACTTATTTGTAAATATATACTGTAATGAAAATAATATTTTTTTTCTTTTAAACAGAATAAGATACCTTTAATATTAAGTTTGACTATCTTTATTTATTAAAATAATATATCAGAAAATATCTTATCAAGATAATAAATTTCATAAAAGTATAATTAATTTATATTATTTCAATATTTATTTAAAAAGTGACATGACGAAAAATAATATAAATAAAATTAAACAAATATCATTTTTATTAAATGAAATCTCATTATTTTATAAAAATATTTTATACCATTTTTATTTAAAAATTAATATTAATTAATTAATAAATTAAAATATCTGGGTTGTGAAAATATATGGTATGATTTATATATATATATTTATAGATATTTAATGTTTGTATAATAAAAATATATATTTTTTATGCATGAGTTTTGGACATTACATTGTTAGTTAAGTCTTATGGTAAGGGATTTCTAGTCTCTCTTTTATTTTTGGGGGACATCTAATGATTCTCCACTTGTTTATTTTGTGTGGGGTATATAAATAATATTTGACTATATATATCTTGGATCTACTTATTTACAAGATATTTAATGTTTCATTTTATTTTATTATTTATTGGTACTTATTTTTCAAATTATTACAATAGGGTTATGGGATTTTCGTATCACTTTTAGTTTATGTGACACAAATTCCATATTTACCAAATAGTTATTATATCTTGTGTATATAAATAAATAACATGTATTTTAATATTATTCACTACAAAATTATTTGGATTCAAATATCTATTTTAGTATCTCTCATTTAGAGGGTTTACAATATTAATGTTTTCAACTTGGTAAGGGAAGATTTTGTAAATTTTTCTTCCTTGAGAAATATGTTATGTCATTCACCTATATTTTTTAAGGTTTATATTAATCCCCTTTGATTGGTTATATCATGAATTTATTTATTCTCATGATATTATTCGTTTCATTAAATTTTATTCCCTTAATGGGATTACAATTATAAGTTACTAAAGTGATAATTATCTTTTATTACTATCTCACTATTTATCTGGATTGATTACAATTATGTTTCCAATTATAAAATCATACAATCCATACCATAATAAAATCATAAATTTAATTATCCTCTAGTTATATCATCCCAGTACATGTTTTCAATTCATTTTTTCTCTTTATCTAATCATGATTTCAATGTAATGTTTTTAAGAAAACTCCTCTTTATTTCTCCCTTTAGTTGAGTACCTGTTTTCTCCAAAAACCATGTTTTCTAACAGTTTATCTAAAAAAGGATTTGAAATTATGAAATTGAATTATTAAATAATTTTTTTACCTAAGTTTTGATTTTTTTTAAAAAAATATTTATAAAGAAATAGTTACATCATTTTCCAAATAATGTCCATTTGGATTTCACTGATAATGTGAACGGAGTTATCATTTTAACATGTACAACAAGAACTAAATTATTCACCACCAGGAATAATAATTTCATTGAACCATCCTTTATAATCATATAATTTTATTTAAAAAAAAGGAATCATAAATTTTTTTATGTTTTAAAATTTTTTTACAAAGTGGAAAGGGAATTTTTCTGAAAGAAATTTTTATATTTTGTTCAAAATATTCCTCGGTAAGTATTCAATGTCATTCTCAAATAAAAGGACACACAAAATATTATATGAATTTTTAGTTTTTAAAATATATTTTCAATAAATATTTATTTTCTTTAAGAAAAATTTTAAATTATTTTTAAAGCTTCTTTTATAAATTTTCAAGGATATTTTCAAAGATGGAGTTTTCCAATATATAATGAATTATTTTTTTAATGTTTATTTTCATAGAAAAATTACTTTTCTAAAAAAATATCCCAAGTGAGATTTAGAAATACATTTTCATCTGAGATGACATCTATTGGTACTAATTATTCCTTACTAGGGATATAATCAAAGCATACAAATATAATATTCTCTCTAAATGATTAATATTTATAGTAATAAGATATTTATGATATCGGTTTATTTTCCATGGGTTATACCATTAAATAATTATTTGAAAACCTATTTTTTCACAGTTTATTCTATAATAATGTAATGAAATGGTTATTAATCCTCTATCTTTTACACATGTTATATTAAGATGAAATGTTTATGAAACTGATTTCATCTCATGGATTATGATATGATGAATCTTTTATGATCATGTGGCACACATATGTATTATTTATATTATAATACTTGTGGGATCTATATCTCCGTCTAAGGTATTGGGTAAATATTTATATATCATGAAATAGAAATGTCTAGAATGGTGAGTGATCCTAGTTCTGTTGAAGAGATTTTATATCTATGATTATCATATGAGTAAACCTTGACTATTATGATTGTTTGGGGTGTAAAAACATTCCACTATGATTGCCTTGAATATGATCATTGAAAATTATGGAAATCATTCCTTATTCTTATGTGTATTTCAAAATTATATGTTTTATGCCAATGTAATATTCCTAGGGATCATGTTCCTTGATTCTATTAAGAATTATATCTTATAAACTACGAAAAAATATTCCATTTGTCAAGATTATGATATTTGATATGAAGGGTTTGGTATTAAAATGATAATATCACATTATAATTCAATTATTCTCAAGTCATGCATATGTGATCATTAATATCTCATGATCATAACCTTCACTAGCATCTTATCTCACCCTTTCATAGGTTTCCCAAGCCTAGGTTATGAATAAATTCTTTAAGTAGGGAATGTATAATATGACTGCTATGTGGTCAGATGATTATGGGATATGTTTAAGATCATTAAAGAAATAAAAATTATGTTTTTATATTCTCCAAATTCACTAAAACATTATGATCATTAGGCATGTGTTTGTGTAATGTAATGAAAAATAATTTAATCAATGTAATATCTATTTTTAATGTTTTTGGGTTTCTATAGATTATATCAGAGGAAACGTTTATTTTACCTTTGGGAAATAGAATTATTTATATTTAGTGAGATCCCTAGGGATATTTATATAGATATATCAAGGAATTTCTCTAAGGATAAGTGTAAGGATGAGTCAAATATAATAAATTGTCTAGAAATTTTGGTAAAGGATATAAAAAATATTTCCAAGAAATTAAATTCTTGTTTGGATAATAAAAGTGGGTGTGGATATCTAATAGAGGTGCCAAATTGTAATAAATCTGGAAAGATCACATTGAGATTGACTCAATCATTACCTATTGTGTAATAAAGGTCCGTTCTCCACACTCGGTTTGATACTCTATGGGGATACACGTCAGAAATTCAGAAACTCATTATGATCCGTCATGTAGGATTTAAATAACGGTCATGAATGATATTGGTTAATCATAAGGTGTAAGAATAAAAATATGGTTTCATGATTTTGATATCATATAACTAATTTTTATTCATTATGTGGTTCCTTGCTAATATTAATTTTCTCACACTAATTTTTTATTATAGTCAATTGAAGGAACCCGAAATAAATTGATCCATATTAAATGTGATAGATTTTTTTATAAGAAACCAAATGGGATGAAAACTAAAGTGATGAATATTGTGATTATTCATAATAATTTATCACTATATGTTATTAAAAACTATAACTTTAACTGATTCTCTTACTCACCAAAGAATACAATGATAGTGTTTATTGCGAGTTCATGTGGTAGAGACCATAAAAGAAATAATATTAAATTTCTTATGTGTCAAGAGTGTGGGAAAAATCACCCATGTTGATGACATATTGGAATGAGAAGATGACTTGATTGCAGAAAATAAGGATACAAAGTGAGTATTTTGAAATGGAACGTGAAATGTTTGGTTATCACAATGTATAACAATAATGGCTTCTATAAAACAACATTGATGGTGGAATGTTTCAAATGTGTAATGTATGTGCATTATGAAAATCAATGTCCAAAGGGGAATTATCATGAAGAAAATTTGTAAGGTGTAATGTGTAATCGTTATAATACTGATAACGGGGAAGCTTCAAATGACATATAAATTATATGGGATATTATAATAGTATTAATTATTTTAAAAGTGAGATTCAAGACTAAATTGATCTTTATTAATTCAAATACATGATTTATATTACATATTGCTGGAAATAGGTTTTAAGGAATAAGATGATCAATTATAGATAATTTTTTGAGAAGGAAGTGTGATGATTCATGTGTTTTTGTATTGTAATTATAAAAATTATTTTATATAAATAATGAAATATATAAGGAGTTTTTTTGTATTTGTGTTTCGTCAGGATTTGAAAAAATATGTTGAATGGTACCGATGAACTAGAAATGTGATTTAATGGAAAATTGATATTTTTATTAGTGAAGGATAACCCAAAATATTTTCTTGATGCTAGGAATTTTTTTAGTTTTGATAAATAGATGATTGGTGTTAATAATATAAATTGGATAATATTGATGAACTTAGAACTGATTAATTATTTGTATAAAAAGTGGTTTCAATAATCATTTATGAAGTATAAAAAATTATTCGATTTAAGGGATATATTCAATAATATATGGTTTTATTCTTGTTAAGAAAATATTTTAATTTCATTAGGGTTTTATGGTAATTCTGGTTATTACCATTAGTTAAGAAAATATATGACTAAGGTATTCACATATTTGGTATGCAAAAATTAAGAGATACAATATGATAATTAGGGGATTGATGTTATTTTTATTTTGAGGAATTTAGTGACATTATTTATAATTTCTAAATTTTTAAGGGTTATAAGGTTCAACATTTATGGAATAGTTTTTGTTGAATTATTTATGAGGTTTTAAGTAATAATATTTTATTTCACAATATGAACATTTACAAAAATTTTATGCCAATCATTTTGGTTTTTATAATAATTATAGTTTAATGTAATCATTGAAAATTATTTTATCGATCTTATTAGGGGATTTAAACATGAAAAAATATTCTCATAGAGTATGAGATGATGTTGAAATTGATCAAGGAACAACCAAATGATGGGATTACACCTATAGAATAGAATGAAATAAATTAAGTGTATATTCTTCTAAAAATTACCCACCATTAAGAAAAGTATATTTAAATAATTTTTTCATATTATAATCATATTTTTTGTTATCAAAAACTTTTTTACACAACTCTTTTGTTTATGGTATTTTGGTTGTTATCTTTCTCATGACTGTGTACTCTATATCAGTATTGTTTTTTTGGATTTCTCTTATGTGTCCATGTTTTCCCTTCCCAAACATGTGATCCTATTTGGAAACATAGTATGTGTTATTAAAGACAAACATAATACATCCCTTTCCCCCTTTTCGTGAGGAATTTTGATTAACCCATTTTACAATATGGGTTTCCCACAAAGATATTTTTCAAATGTTAGACCCTTATTTACCAAGTTCAAGTTCAAATTGAAAATATGAAATTTATAGAAGGGAATTATAAGGTAATAAAATAATATTTTTGGAAATATTTTTTTTATAAATAAATTTTATCATTTTTATATTTTTCACTTCATACTACACTATGTTTAGATTGTGTTACACAAAACACTATGATAAAATGAAATGTTACATACTATTAAAGTAATATTATTTAAAATGATAGTTATCGGATACCTTTTAGAATAAAAATTATGAATATGATTAACTAAATTATGAAAAAATATAGTTCATACAAGTTTATAAAATTAATTACTTTATAAACAATTAATTTTTTTGAAAATGAAAAACTGTTTTGAAATAAATGAAATATTTTATGGAAAAAATATTTATAAACACAAAAACTTTTATACGTCAATAAATTTTAAAAAATCCCTTTTGGTGAATGATTTTAATGAAATTTATATATGTTCAATATTATATAAATGTTTTAAAATTTATTATCTATTTTTAATATAAAATAGGTAAGAATAAATCCAATTGTACTCAAAAAATGATATTTTTTCAAAATAGAAATTTTGTCACCTTTAACAATCCTATTTTAAAAATAATTGTTCCATAATTTAAATTTTTCTGAAAAAATTAAATTCTATTTTGATGTTAGAATATAAAAATTATCCAATGGTGAATTTTTGATATTTTTCATAAAATATTAATTTTTTGATGAATAGATAAAAATAATGGGTTTTATAAAAAATTGTTTATTCATTTAAAAAATTTATAAGGTTTATTTTTCATTAAAAATCGGTATAAAAGTAAAATTAATTCAATTATATATCAATTAATCCTATTATTTTCATTCTAATAATTTTCATATTTAATTATTATATAAAAAAAATTAATTTTTTTTTAAATTTTCCTCTTTGAAAACCTGTTTTCTCATTTTGTTTTGCAAGATTAATTTTAAAATATATTTATAAAGTTATATTAATAGAAGTTTGAAAAAATTATTCAACATTTGGAATAAGAATAATATTTATTTTCTAAAAATTTTAATATATTTCTTTACCATAATAAAAATTAAAGGTCATAATAAATATTTACCTGAGTTTTGGTAAAAATATATTTACAAAGGGATTAGAAACAAACAATAAGTGTTAAATATAACCCAAATATTATGCAAAACTCCTTGGAAGAAAATATATTGGACTTATATATTATATTATTTATAATCCATTTAGAGTATTATGACACATGAAAAATGCCAGTACACTTATATCTTTTTAAAAAATATAAGGGTGCCACTTACCACACTTATAAAATTATACCCCTTATCCTCTTCTATTAGCACCTATAAAACCTTTTGGTTCGGCCAAGACCTACTAAAATAATTTTTTTACTTGCCTCCTCTAATCCCATAAGACATATTTTTGTCGGAAATGTAACATAAGAATCCTTTTACTGCAAACCAAAAGAATCTATCCAAAGAAGAGGTAACATCCCAAATAAATAGTTTTATTTACATCCATAATCAACATATTTAAAATATTTTTAAACCATGCAAATATAATAACCTCAGTATATCCTATATATTGAATTTTTTATGTTTATTTCATTATTTTGGGTAAAAATCACATGCTTGTTAAGAAAAAATGGTCTGATAAGAACTGGGAAATCTATCATTTTTTTCTTCTGAAGAAGATGTCATAGTTATCTATTTCAAATTGGGTTTTCCATTTTTTGATTCATGATACGAAGGGGTTTTAGAAAATCACAATGATTGATTGTGAGATGGGTTAAATGTTCTACCTAATTCCTCTTGTCGGGTTCATTGTATTTTTCTTTCACAGAAACTCATAATGGCTCACACATCCATAATTGAGTACATTCTTAAATTTCAAATGATGGAGGTCAATTAAGGGTTTATACCCAATAAAACTTAGGGACATACATTGGTCGAGAGTCAGGGAGGTCGGGATAATGAAACCCTTTTGTGGGGAATTTTATCTTACGTAGGGACTCTATTATAAATTGAAGATATGTTCATGAATCTCTCCCTGATCCAAATAATAAACCCGTCACTCTAAAAAATGATCTGTGGTCTAATGCCTTTATTTGTAAAGGGGGTTTTATTAATTATACTATTTGTATATATTTGATATTCTTCATTTATTACTATTATTCCTTAGTAATAGGTATCTGTTTAAATTTTGAATCCATATAACCAAGCACTCTAGCATATGCTTCCATCTAGGAGTGAATTAATACCTTGAAGATGGTATTGAACCATTATGAGGAATCCTATATATCCTATTTATAATAGGAATCAAAACACACCTAATTTGTCAGACCCATGAAATTTAACTTTATGTGAAAAAGGTGTATATGGGGGATCTTAGAAAACTACTGTTGAGATCAAGAATTTGGAATATGTCATACATATTCTAGTAATGGTTGGAAATAGAGGCATCATAGATTGGCCTCGCCCTTGGTAAATACCCCATGGTGCATACCCCTATATTGTGGGAGTCATATTACACAACTGAATGAGGCTTACGTACTTTGGTTTCCTTCATTGGTTGAGGTTCATTATTCAATTGAGATGACCATTACAAATCTCTATGCCCACGTGACCAATGCTCGGTTTGCAAAACAAGGGGTAGCAGCTAATCAGTCTCACTGCATATGGAGTTGGAACATCGGTACTGATGAAACCCTGATGTGGGGTTTTATATGAAGATACAGCCTTACAAATTGTTCCTATGTATCCCAGTTATGGATAGAATTAGAGTAACTATAGTTTATTTGGATTCTAAATCTGTTTATGGATGAGGAAGAATGATAAGGCCATATGAGATATTAGAAAATGATGGTTGGAATTATAGATAGATGGAGGAACATACAATAAGGTGTATTCACATTAGAGGAAGGTACCTAAAAAGGACTCTTATATGTCTTGGTTATATCAAGAATCAAAGTTATCATAGTTCAGTTTTTTGGTATACCAAAACATGTCTGTTGAGCTAGGTTATCATGTCTCGGGGTGTCTATATGACATGTCCATGTCGTCTACCTAACATGTTTGAATATGTATAGATATGTCATATTTTTTCTAATAGACATGTTCAAAGATAATATCATAATCCAGTTGACTTTTCCAAAGGACATCACGTGATCAAAATTGCATGTCTAGAAGGAATCACATGATCTTGGATAACATGTTTGGAGGGTCTAACAAGACTTGGGTGACTTGCCTCAAGTGCTTCGGAAGAGCTAAATTACCATTATATGAGGCTATTTCATGGTCAACACAAACATTCATTTGTTCTTCCATATGAAATACTCATCATTTCCATGTGTTATTGCTTAAACTAGATAAATTTTCTAGGATTTTCTTCATTGATGAACACAGATATTTCTGGGGGTTACTACATGAGTTGCTCAAGATTTTATAGTGCTACAACATGAACTGGATAACATGTATGGGGGTCATCACAAGACTTGGATGACATCATTGGAGGGTGGTATGAGGCATTTTTTTCATTCCTACAGGGATTCACAAGATCTAGGAGACATGTCCTATTACTATTGGATGATATTTATAGGTAACGAGAAGTATGTGATTCTCTCATATTATAGCATATTCGACTACACATATGTCTTCCACCATTTTAAGTATTTTTTTGTGTATATGTTCCATTATATGTGAATCATTTGTCTATTTAGGTTTTTCATGACCAATTCGATATGTGGGAACCCCATCATGTGATATATGATGTTATCATACAAAGCACATATACTTATCATTTAATCATTTTGGTCCTTACCAATGTTTTACATGGTAGAACACCTTGTTATGGTGTGTCATTTTTTATTGAGAGGTCCACTCAAGCACTCTTGTCGTCTTCTATGAGTGAATTTGATTGATTCCAATTTTTTGTTGAGGGGGTATTTATATGTCTTGCTGCCTAGATATATTTTTCCAACCACGAAACGTATCTCATAAAAATTAACTAGAGTTGGTGGAGGGATTTTGTTTTCATATGCTTCACATGATCCTACCATAGGTCGTTTGGGGGGAATCCATGATATTTAGTGATCATAAGATGTTCCCATCATCACCCTATTTATTGGACCTTCGTTGACCAAATGAATTATGCTTAACAACATTGACCTATAAAAAATCCTTTACAAGGTCAGGAAAACATGTATATGAGTCTAAATGAGAGTATGATTCCAATTTAAAGGTTTTCACAGTATTGACAATGACTTGTTAGGGATCCATTGAGAGATAGAGACATCATTTCAAAGGTCATCGATGAGATTTTTCCAACTTTTGAAGGATACTCGCATGACTAATGGTGATCACATGATAATTATAACTCTTTAGTTGGGAGATCAATGTATATTATCTTTGTGGTAATATTATTCCTTGTCTAGTTTTATTCATTTCTTCATTTACAAGGATAAGGGATCTGAAGAAACTATGCATGTGATGCCATGTAAGATCATTCTTCTTGTCTGAAATGTGTCTACTGATCAATTATGGATCTCACAACAATGTGCATACATTATTAGGGATATTCTCTAAGATTTCCTTTTATTTTTCATGTGTTCATTGAAGGATCTCACAATGGTGTGTAGACATTGTTAGTGATAGTCACTATTCATTAATTTGATTTGTTGCATTTTCTATGATCGATTTTTCGATGTCATACGAAAATTGTGAGGGAAAATAAAAATGTTTTCCTTTGAAGTGTCACATGTTTATCAACATATCATGTGATGTCATTAATATATTTCCAGGGATAATTTCTCTATTCTCTTATGGTGAATCGTATATTTAATGATGAATCTCACAATGACATGAATCCATTATTAGGTTTAGTTGTTATACAATCCTTTGACATGTAATGTGTTCATTTTTGGATATCATGATGGAGTTCTGATATTTTCATGGATAGTAGCTCTTTGTTACTTTGACGTGTCATGTGTTCATGGTTTTATGATGGCATACCATGATAAAGGGTGTTTTCATGCAGTGGTTCCATGCCAAGGGGTGCATGAATGGTGTTGTAATCCATCGTATGCATGTCGAATGAACCATAACCCATGAAGGTGTTATGTGATCAATGTTCTTCATGAGGGATTAATATGAAATTTAAATCTCCATAAAATTGAGTAAAGGAGGTAAACGAATAAAATCTCACTAAAATTTCACTCCTTGTTCGCACGACACAAGTTCTTTGAATATTTATCCCCTTCACATGACGATATCTAGTGTGAAATAAACCATCTCATTAACACATGTATATTACATGTGTGTGGGGTGGACTTCCATCGAGTTGATATGATATTGTGAGTGTTAAGATTAATTCATTCTCAGATTTCAAAGTGAATAAAATAAATTATTTAGGGATTGATCATCACCAGTCCTTGAGGGGATGTCCATAATTCCTCTAATAATAGGGTATGCGGTAAATCACTCTCATCCATGAAGGTAAGATCATGATATGAATAGTCATGTATGAATGTTATCATGATGATGTTTATATATCAGATATGAGCCTTGTATTTTCATTAAATTGTGGGCCCTGCAGTATCACAAACATTCTCATAATGGGTTATGTGGTGACACAACATTTTTCCTAATGGATTACGAGGTGGATCAACACTTTGTGTGAGTGAAAACATGTGGTCTTGCATAATATTATTCATACAACACTTATGTGGGTTAGGATGAATTTATTTTCATAAACCTTATGTGGGTTGATGCTGCACTATTTTTCATAGAAAATGATAGTTATTTTCATCTGAATCACATCGTCTTCCATATTGTGATCTACCTTATATATTTATATAACAATTGTTGCACTCCCACTTCATGTTAGAGAAAGGTGTTGTGTCTGATAAATATGCTCCAAAATTCATCACATAGGCTAATGTAGCTTCATATATTAAAATATTATGCCATTAAGATATTTCTTTGAATCATCGAAGCTTTCAGTATTCATTATGCGACACACATTTGGATTTTCCTGATCGCATAACCTTATGAAGGCCTCATGTAGTTATGTTACCCACATCAGAAGTATTATCGATGCATTATGTATTTTTCTCATGAGAATTTTATCTTAGAAACTCAATATAGAGTAGTGGATCCTTCTCATGTGTGGTATATGGGTGTGTTGGTGACCTCATGTAAATAATCCAGCACATCCTCTATTTTCTGCATGGACTACACATTTTCTTTTTTTGATCAATTGCAAGCTCTTCTTCCCATAAAGAAAAACAATTTTTTAAAATAATTTATTTTAAAAAAATATTTTACAAAAAACACCTAGGGTAAGAATATTTGAAAATGGGTGTGAAAGGTAGTAGTGGCACTGCCAACATCCACACAAAAACACAAAAAGATTTTTTTTAATTTTAAATATATAAAAATTTTACATTTTTTTATGTTGTTTTGTTTTGATTATATATATATAATAAAAAAATGAGCAGAATTTATCCACTATTTAATTTCCAGCTGTACTAACATTATAACAGTCTAGATTGCGACAGAAACCCTCACCCAGGACACTCTTCTATAAAAGGGCTTTCCCTAGAAATCATTATACATTTTCGATGTGAGATTCCGGTTCTTCCTTTTCTGTTCAAAACATTCTGCATTTTAAATGATAGATTCTGTTTCAAGTATTTGGATTTTAATGACTATAAAATATAAACTATAATACAATGTAAATTAAACTTATAAATGGATTAATCATATAAGAAATAGTTAAACACATAAATAATTTCATAAAAAATGTTGATAAAAAATAATTTATATTCTTTCAAACCCACCTACTTGAAACGAAAAAATGATTCATGTATGTGTCACTAAACGAATATAAAATATAAACTATAAGACGAACATAAATGAAACAAAAAAAGGGTTAAACATATAATAAATTGTTGAAAATAAAAATAATTTTGTAATAAATGTGGATGAAAATTAATTTATAAGCATTCATAACCACAAACATGAATCTTAAAAATGTTTCAAGTATGTGAAATTGAAATCCTATAAAATATAAAATATAAAATATAATACGAATATAAATGAAAATTAATACATGGATTAAAAATATAAGAAATAGTAGAAAAAAAATAATTTCAAAAAAAATGTTGATGAAAAATAATATATAAATATTGGAATCCACCTACTAGAATCTTTAAAATGATTCAATTATATTGATTTTAAAGGCTACAAAATATAAATGAAAAGGCCAATATAATTGAATGTTAAAACTTCGATTAAACATATAATAAATTATTTAACTAGTTAATTAGTAATATAATTATTAATTATAAAATTATAAATTAGTTAATTAGTAATAAGTATTAATTAAGTAGTTAAATTATAATATAATTTTTAAGTATATAATTAGTAAATAGATAATTATTAATATAATTAAAAATTATACTTATTCATTATAATTAATAATTAGTTATTATTAAAAATTATTATATAATAAAAAATAGTTATTTAGTAATATAATTATTAATTATAAAATAGTTAATTAGTTAATTAATAAAATAAATATTAATTATAAATACTCATTATAATTATTAATTATTAATTATTAATTATTGAAAAATTTATATAATAATTAATTAGTAAATTTTTAATATAATTAGTCTTTATAAATATTCATTATAATGATTAATTATCAATTAGTATTTAATATTTATTAATTATTAATTAGTAATTAGTACTTCAATATATAATTATTATTTATATAATTATTAATAAACTAATAATTAGTTAGTTAATTAGTAGTTATTAATAATTATCTAAATAATAATTAATTAGTTAACTAGTAATATATTTATTAATTATATAATAATTACTTAGTTAATTAGTAATATAATTTTTAATTATATAATTGGTAATTAATTATTTTGTAATTATTAATAATTAATTAGCTAATTGGTAATATAATTATTAATTATACAGTAGTTAATTAGTTAATTTTTTGAGAATGATAGAGTTGAGTAACTTTTAATAAATAGTTAATTGGTAATATAATTATAAATTATAATTATTCATTATAAATATTAATTATTATTTATTAAGAATTAGTATATAATAATTAGTTAGTTAATTAGTAATATAATTATTAATTATATAATAGTTAACTAGTTAATTAGTAATATAATTATAAATTATAAATATTGATTATAATTAATAAATAGTAATTATTAGAAATTATTATATAATAATTAATTAGTTAATTTTTAATATAATTATTCAATATAATTATTCTTTATAATTATTAATTAGTAATTAGTAATATAATTATTAATTATATAATTATTAAATATATTTTAATTATTTAGATAATTTTTAATTATTCATAATTAATTATATAATAATTAATTAGTTAATTAGTAATATAATTATTAATTATATAATAATTAATTGGTCAATTAGTTATAAAATTATTTATTATATAATAATTAATCATATAATTAGTAATATAATTACTAATTATAATGAATAATTATGTTAATAATTAACTAATTAATTATTGTATAATAAATAATTAATAATTATAATTAATAATTATATTACTAAATAACCAATTAATTATTATATAATTAATAATTAACAATGATAATTAATAATATTATTACTAATTACATAATAATTTATTATAATTAATAATTATATTACTAATTAACTAATTAATTATTATATAATTAATTATTAATAATGAATAATGAATAATTATAATTAAAAATTATTTTACTAATTTACAATTTATCAATTTTATAAATAATAATTATATTACTAATTAACTAATTAATTATTATATAATAAATATTTTTATTACTAATTAAATGATCAATTATTATATAATTAATTATTATATAAATAATAATGATATTTCTAATTAAAAAATTAGTTATATAATTTATAATTTAGAATTAATAGTTATATTACTGATTACCTCATTAATGTTTATATAATTACTAAGTATATAATTAATAATTGTATTAATAATTAATTATTATATCATTAAGAATGATATTACTAATTAACTAATTAATTATATAAATAATAATTATTAATTATTAATTATTAATTATATTACTGATTATCAAATTTATTATTATATAATTAATAATTATTTAATTAATAATTATATAATTAATAATTATATTTTTAATTAACTAATTAATTTTTAACTAGTTATTATATGTTTTATCCATATTATAAGGTTGAATTATATTGGTCATATAGTTTATATTTTATAGTCTTTCAAAGCCAAATACTTGAAACATTTTTATGTTTCATGTATGCGGGTTTGAAAGCTTATAAATTATTTTTCATCAACATTTCTTTTGAATTTTTTTTATTTTCAACTATTTCTTATATGTTTAATCCATGTATTAAGTTTCATTAGTATTAGTCTTATGGTTTATATTTTTTAGGCTTTCGATGTCACATATTTGAAAAATTCTTATGTTTCATGTAGGTGGCCTTGAAAGCATATAAATTATTTTTCATCAACATTTTTTACAAAATTATTTTTATTTTATAAAATTTATTATATGTTTAATCAATGTTTCATGTTTCATATATGTTGGTTTTATAGTTTATATTTTATAACTATTCTAATTCAAAAACATGAATCATTTTTGAGTTTCAAGTATATGTCTTTGAAAGCTTATAAATTATTTTTCATCAACAATTGTTGGGAAATTAATTCTATTTTCAACTATTTAATTTATGATTAATCCATGTTTTATGTTACATTTATATTGGTCTGGTAGTTTATATCTTATAGTCTTTGAAATCAATGTACATTAAATTATTTTGAATCCAACATCAGAAATGCAGAATGTTCTGTGTAGGAAATGAAGAACTAGTATCCCACATTGAAAATGAATAATGATTTCCAGGGAACACCCTCTTTTAAAAGGCAGCCATTCTTGAGGGCATCTATCATAATCCAAACTATTGTAATGAAGGTACTGCTGGCTATTAATTAGTAGATAAGTTCTGATGAATTGTTTTGATATATATATATATATATAACAAAAAAATATAAAAATAAAAAAAATATTAGAGAGGGCGCATCGTAGATGTCGCCATTTGACTTAACCCAAAAGGCAGTTGTGAAAGTTCCATATTTATGACACATTTTCGAAAAAAACAAAACTATACCAATTTAATAAAAAAATATGAGAAAATATATCTAAAAAAATTAGATAATAACCCAAATGTTCCACTGCACACTAGTCTAGGTGGCCATGGTATTTACTTACATCATGTTCTACATAATTGTACATGAAGAAGCCTCCTAAAATGATCACTAGTATCTGAATGTGTCACACTATGATCCCATCCATAATCCATCCTTATGGAATTGTGATCCATGGTATTTTTCTAGGGTATTCACATAATCCGACAAGATTTATATGATCATGTTTGATTAGTTTAAATTACATGTAGTATCCATGCTCTTTTAGTGTACCTGAACACAGCAGATGTTTTTCACATAAAACCCGGTGTTTCGGTGTGATTAAGTTGATGTTCTATTATCCTGCAAGCTGATCAAGGTGAAGCAGAACTTGATACCAGGTGTAAGGAACATCAAAGTTTCTTCCTTAAAGGTTTCACTATTATCCACATATATGTCATACACAGATGGTGTTGTAGAAGTATGTGATCCCATCAAGATTGATCATTCTAGAGAACTCAGTTAAGTGTTTAGTTTGATTTTCATATGATAATTTTTCATATGGTATTCTGGAAATGTAATTAATAGCTTCTATATGAGCCATATCATGCACCAATGGTTTTTCTGGTGTGTAATCTCAATTCCCAGAGTGATTGGAAAACCAAAACACTAACACTGTGAGGTTGAAGAAGAGACATTAAGAATATTTTTATCCATCTCCTAATAATACTATTATTATTTTATTTTAATTATTATTATTATTAGAGTTTTTTAATCACATAATAATAATAATACTCATTTAATTAATTAAAATATTTGGTACATCCCAAGAAACAATAGATTATGTCATAATGAATTATTTTTATGTGAATACTAATCACATGTTTCCATCTCTAGAAATGTGTGTGGCACATATTTACTGGTTTTGAAAATACCCATGGAATTATATTTGTTCAGAACAAAAAGAAACTAATTCTATGGTAAATATGTAATAATTTTCCATATAATTGAGTGATGATGAATTCATCCTGGGTGTGCCTCACAAAGAGACGGTGCACTTATTTTTTTCTAAGTTAGTGGAATTAGAAAGCATAGTTTGATTCTTTGTCAAAAAATAATAGCCTCTACAAGATTTATATCTATTTTATATATTTTTTTCTTAATCTATCTTTTCACTATCATGATGTATGGGAAAGATTAGTGGTAAATGGGATGGATTTTAGGCTAACCTATTATGGGTTTTCAACCTTAAATCTTTTGGGAATTTTTCATTTTTGAGTAACCAACATTTCCTGGATAATGCAATGTGAATGTCTAGAAAGTAGAGACCTAATTTAATCCTAGGATTACCTTGTAGTGTTTTCCACATAGTAGGAATTATTTCTAATTTGGTGGTCTATTTTATGGTCTTGAATACTAGACCATTATTGTGTTACATTTTTGGGTATTTCAACTCAGACTTTTTGTTAATGTTTTTCATGATATTTTATCTATGAACTTATATTATTTTTTATAGTCTTTTAGCTTTTGTTTTTGGTAATATTTTGTATGAAATTTAATATTTTTCTGTAGTTTCATATGTTACAGACCTCTTCCATGTAGTTTTAATTTCATTAGGTAAGTACATCTTCTGTGCAATTTGTAATCGTATTGTAATGATGCAAAATGTTTTACAGTTTAATATCATTCTATTAGATCATGAAATTTTGTTTAGTTTAAAGTCTTAGTGATAAGAAATTACAGATGGATATGTAATGGGGAATACATGGCATGGATGACCCAAAAAATAATATGGTGCAGAGTTCCACCACATTGTTTCCAAGGATCACAAGGATAGGAATTACTTCCTTCTAATGAGGTTTTTGCAATGGTTTGAGGTCAAAGCCCTTATACATTGATAGCATGGTCAAAAAAAGTGCACCTACTCTTTTTAAGGCTCGTGAAATATTTATGGGGATAAAATTTGATGATGGTAAAATAATAGGGAATTTGAGTCAAACTAGATAGTTGGAATATGGGTAGTGTAATTCATTACCCAAAAGTTTTAATTGTTGAATACGGAATGGCTTAAACAATCTAGGAATGACCCCTAACACACTAGGATCCCCAGTTCCACCATGGAATTTCCAATGATCATGAGGATCAGAGTTACACTCCTGCACATAGGAGATGAATTTATTCAGTAGTTGAAATCCCTTATGCATGAACCCATTAGGATTACATTCATGGTCAAGAAAATATTACCCTTGGTCTTTTCAAGGGACAATATAGATTTTAGAATACTCAAATGCTTAGGGGGAGATGTTGGATATGGATTGAAATCTATCCTAAATGGGATATGGCACCCTCGAGTAGTTTATCTTTTTATGAGGAGGCTCGGTCCATATAAAATGTGGTTTCAAATTCCATGGTGTGGCCCATAAAAAGGTTTGGGAATGGAGTTTCACGTTTCTTTTTTGAGAAAGGGTTTAAAAAATGGTTATGTGACATCAAGGATGTCAAATCCACTTGAATAGTATGTTTATGGGGATTGAAAATCATGTTACAAAGTTCTCAAGTCAAGAGGATGATATGGGACAATCATGCTAGGGACAAACCAAAATAACATAATGTGTTATGCACCAGCATGGTGATTTTAGGGATAACAATGATTGCAAAGGCCTTTTACAAGATAATGATTCATTTGGATTATGTATACATGAATAGTCTAAAAGGGTCTATTAAAGATGAGTATCTATTTTGAGGGTCATTGAAGGTACATGGTTATCATAGATGTTAAATCATGATGTTTTATTTGTGGGAAAATTAATATTCAAGATGGGTGTGATAACCCAAAAGTTTTTGACGCCACCCAGTGAACACATTATCATTGCAAGGAGACATGAAAAATCATTACACTATCTTTTTATTTGACTAAGGGGTCCAACGATAATGGATTTAATTTTAATATGGGAATAAATTGTGCCCTATGAGATTTGTTCCTTGTTTATTTGTTCTCTAATTTTTTTCTTAAAATATTTGAATGATGAGTTTAGTGAGTAGAGACCTGAATTTTTCTCTTGGCCACCAATTACAAGTTTTCAACATGATAAGTTTTGTTTCTCTTTCACCAGCAATTTAGGGTCTTTCCATTTAGACCATAAAGGGGTATATTTTTTGTTCATACAACTTTGACCAAAGTTTATTTAGTTTAATTTCATTAATCACATGGAACTGGAATTAGGGGAATATTTTAAAACAACCTAATTAGGGTAACTAGGGTCAAAATTACTTCCACATTTTTTTGAGCACGAGGTGAAATTTTAACTCATCGATCAAGGTTCTTGTTTTATGATTAATAGTATTGGTGAATCATGTTAGGGATGGACCATAACACTCTATGGTGAAGGGTTCTTCCACTGTTATGTCATGCTCACCAGGATTCAAAATCCATTTTTCAGAAGGCCATGATGTATCTGGTTAGTATGTCAAAGAACTTATGTGTTGATAGCGTGATCCCACAAGGAGATATATTTTTTTTCCAAGGGGCATAGAATATTTTCAGTAACCCGAGGAACTCTCGACTTGAAGGGTGGTTTATGAATATAGGTGATAAAAAAGGATGATAGACATCCCTTATTCTTTGGTTAACCAGGGTCATGCTCATGTGGTTCTTTGATAAGGGTTGACGATGGGTGATGACTGGCACATTTTAATGTCATGTAGTGGGGACTAATTTATCATGAAATTTAACATCAGGAGATAAATATTTTTTCCTCATAGGTTAATTTCATGTGGAAAATATGTCGGTGCAGTTTAATATCATGAAGATAAGGCATTTTCTATGTAGTTTAAAATCATGTGGTAGGAATTTTTGTTGTATAGTTTAACATCACGTGTTATCGGAGTTTGTCATACAAGATAACATCATGAAGTAAATATTTTTTTCATGAAGTTTAACATTATATACCAATTAAACTGTTTCAAATCTAAATTGTGGCTCAATTGCATTTGTATTATCAGACAATTAGGTTCCCTAATCTCACATGATCAATGCTCGATGTGAGAAACAAGGGACAACTGGGTTGTTGTATAAGCTGGATGAGAGTGGGTCTCAAATTTATTTCTCTATAGGTCCAACCCATATGCAGTTGGGGTTCTTTTTTAGCATCTAATATATTATGGATAAACACCATATTAGATATTTTAGTGTCCTTATATATCCTATTGTTTAAACAATTACACCATAAAATGTTTTTATATAAAATATCACTATGCTATTCTGATCTATACAATGGGAGGGGGAATTTTCATGTAGATCTATTCATCTGGTCATAAAAATAGAGATCTAGGTTTTATTATATGTAATGTGATGATATGAATAGATAAATAGGTAGTCATTGAATGGGAGACTATGTACTCAGGTCTGACCCATATACATAGGGGGAATTTGTAACACCCCAAGCTTCCACGGTAGGCTTCTCTTTGAATAATACAATAGCATGTGTTGTACAAAACTTCGAGTTCTAACACGCACCACAACCAATAAAACTAACCATTATGAATAGTAATACACATTTTTTGAAATTTTATAAATTTAATCATTCAAAATGAATTTCATTTTTGGATCCAGAATATCAAAATTAGCCTGGGGTGAATTTTTGGTATTTTTCTGGAAACGTTCAATTTTCGATGAATAATGAAAAACACTGAGTTATAATTTAAAACCAAATTTTTATTTAAATTATGATATATATTTTTTAATTTTAATTAAGGTCAAAATAGATACATAATACCTATATAAGTTCAATGTAATTCATTGGAGTCAGTTTAGAATAATTTTAGATATATAAAATTTTATTGAACGTTTCTCCGTCTTTTACCCACCTCCTAGAAGAATTTGGAAATTCACATAAAACATAATTTTACTACTTATATGAGAGAAATTTTATAAATCCTAGAGACGCGGTTAATATCATGGAGTAAAAATGATGTTCAATAAGATAATATTTTTTTGGTGAATAGTAACTTTTTACTCTTATTTACCACGGTTAAAAGTAAATAGGGTAATTAAGGGTAAAAATGATATTAATATTACCATAACACATGTAATAATTATATTTTAAAAGTTTATCTTGACCAAAAAAATTCTTAGGAATAAAATATTATCATTTAGGTCCACTTGGATTTGATGAGGACATTTATTATTATTTAATTCAAAGAAGAGTTAAAAGAGATAAAATCAATGTTTAATAACTAAAAAATTTTTAATATAGGGTTATACAAAAGATAAATTCTAGTATAAAAATTAATTAGATAGGTAAAAATATTTCCTACATAATTGTATTTTATTTATATATTTTATACATTAAATAATTTAATTTATTTATCACACATGGTGATGTAGTAATTACCTAATTAATGAAATATTAAAATAATTGATATTATAAATATCAAAATAAATGTAATTTGAAGCTTTTGATGAATTAAACTAATTTTATAGGTTAATATGACATATTATGAATGGTTATATGAATTGTTTTTGAAGTAATAATGCTGTTATGAATTTATCAAAAACAAAATACCCAATAGTGTCAAAATTGACATAAAAGAGTGTTCAAAACAAATATTATATTATTAATTGATATACTATTCCTAAAAATATAAGGATCAGCCAAATGACTTATATAATGTTAGGTGTATCATTAATGGACCACTTGGGGGTCTCTTGGAAGTTTATAGTATGTTTAGTAACCATATAATATAAAAATACAAAGAGATATGGTAAATGTCAAACTAATTAACTAAGAGTTAAAACTAAAAGATAAGCTTAATAAAGTAACCCAAACCTGTCTAAAACCTATTGGTTGGGTGGTTTTTGACCTATCACCACCTTAAACTTTAAATAATACAATTTTGAGTAATTGTAAACCGAATATGAATTTATTATAAAATAATATTTCTAGCTTTTCCAATGGTGCCCCTCACACCTCTTATAAAAGGGAACTCCCCCTTCTCTCAAATTCATACCTTAAAAGCCTTTTCGTTCAGACAAATCCTATCCAAATATTCTCTAAACGTCCCTCACTTCAACCTAGATTCCTTAGTTTGATCATAAAGCCAACCTATGGATCCATTTCGATCAAATGAAAAGGAAGAGCCTGAAGAAGAGATAATGTTTTCACCACCCTCTTTCAAGTTTCTTTCTTCTTCAACTTCTTCTTTATTTGTTTTTCCATTATAAAATAATTATTCAAGGATCTTCTATATACGATGATGTTATTATAAATATTTTACAAACATATTCAGTATTATATACATCCTTTGAATGACATGTCACCATACGTGCGTACGTACGACTTACCGTCTCCACGTCATGGTGTAATTGTTATTCAAAACATTATTATTTTGATGGGTATAATGATGATGTGTAATTGAAGTAAAAATAAATATAACATGATAATTATTTGGTATATATGATATAACATCCAATTATATACTATTTTAATATCAAAGGAATGATATCGTTGCTCGGGCGCACGTACGGACTACCATCTCCATGAACGCGATGAGATTCATTCACCATGGTATCCATTCAAGTATAATTCTCATTTGATGATTAAAAATAATGTTTAAGGACTTGATATAATTCTGGATATGAATAAGATACTACCTATCCAGAACAAACATGACTTATGTAACAAAACATATAAAAGAAAATGAGTAAGTTAACACCCGAAACAACGATAATACTAAGATATTATTAACAAAGCAATGTTAAAAGATCATATATGATATCATATTAATTTAAATTATTCTTGTATAATTTAATAATAATTATTTCACCATTATACAGGAGGTTAACCGACCCTCTACCAAGGAAAAGTACAAGGTAATGGTTTATTTCACAATCTCTTGATTATCCGAGGTTGTTTATACGTGATTATTTACTGGGACCTCTTTATCATCCACATCCATGTTTCTTAAAAATGTATTTCCAATTATTCTTACTATTTTATAGACTATGGGTTAATTTAATTTATACCCTTGAAGACTTTTTACAATATTTTTATAAAATAATCTTTTCGTCGTTTTCCAAACAAGGTCCCTTTTAACCTTTTTGACAGGATTAAGGTAAGAATGTTTTTTTAACATATATGGAGGGTACGATTATTTTCTGCAATTATAAAATCTTCAAATATTCCCTTAAAATATTATAAGGATATTTTCAAAGTAAATGTTTTATTTTATTATTATTTGACATTTAAATGATTTAAAAATAGGGATATTTCTCGAAAATAGTTTTGATTTCATCTATGTCAACATCCTTTGATGGATTTTAAGCTTATATGATGTTGATTTATTTTGATACAAAACATCCATATTGTATTGAAGGTTTTGTGATATGTTTGAATGTGGATGTGTCATTTTTATACAATTCATGGTTTGTGGAGAAAGTATTTGTAACATCCCAGGTAAATAAAGAATATTACTTTTTCATATTTATCAATATATATGAATAAAATGTTAATATTACTTTAAAGGGAATGATATGCTCGATGGTGTACCCAATACACAACAACGAGTTTCTTTGAAATCTTACGTTGCACACTAATAATATAATAATATTATTTTAAATAGTTAATTCTTAGTTGTTGTAATGGAAGGAATGAACAGAACTAACACAAAAATGATTACATATGTTTTTTAAATATTTTAACATTTATCCAATAAATGTTAAAGGCTTAAAATGAAAATGAATCCAATTTTAAGAATGAATACTCTAATATTTTTAAAAGATTATTTTACCGCCTTTTGATGGCGATCCTTTATTAAATCCAACTTTGGATAATCTTATAATATCTATTTATCAAAATAAACTTATTCTTTATAATTGGGATATTGAAATTTACTTTGCATAAATTTTTGGTATTTTTCTGACAATGTTCATTTTTTAATGAATAGTGAAAAATACTGCATTTTACTTCAAAACTGATTTTTCATCTAATTTAATTATATGGATAGATTATCTTTGTAATTTGTTTTACAGTTTAAATGGAATATATTTTTATCATTTAATCCAATGGTGTTCATTGGGATTAATTTCACTTTGAAATTCGACATAAACAATTGTCAAACTTTAGATATAAATTGTTTCTAAAAAACCCGCTATTTGTTTTGACAACAGAAATTATTTTTAAATTAATGATTGCATTTTATGTGTTTGGAATTTTGTAAAATGGATTCCATATTTGGAATCAGAAGGTCCAAATTATGTAATTAATACTCTTTTGTTTTTGGAAATTATGAATAGTAACGAAAGTAATTATCTTTAATTGTCGTGATTAATTAGTAATCAGGTATTTAAGGGTAATAAAATAATATCATAATAATAACAAATGACCCCAAAATATGTCCTAATTATACTGGTTGTGTCATGGACGACCATGGTATGCCTTCTTCCAAACATTGGGACCCCATGGAATCACTTTTGGGTGATACTGACACTTTATCGTTTTATTTTTTTTAAAGAAAGGAGAATATCACAAAATTATGTAACACCTAAGTAATTTTTTTTTAATTTTGTCTACATAAATGAAATCTTAGACTATAAAAATTTATTGGAAATCTAATAATATTTCCTACATCATAGTATTTTTTTATAATTTTTATACATTAAATAAATTAAATTATTTATGACACCATGATGATGCATCGATTAACCCATTAATGAATGATTTAAATAAAATGAAATGATAATGTAAATTCTAAGACATACACTTGTAAAATACCTATTGTATGAGTATATTTCAAACCATTATCACCTTATCCTATAAATATATCAATGTGGGACCTTTAAAATCCGAAACTCATTTTAAAATAAAGTAACATTTCTTGACTTTCAAAGAGTGCCCCTCCCCCCTCTTATAAAAGGCCCCCACCACTACCTCATTACCCACACCTCTCAAGCCATTGTATTGGACAAAATCTGATCATTTCATCTCTACACATCCCTCTCTTCATCATATTATCCTTACCTTAGGCAGAAATCTCTTCAAGAAACCCTTTTGGTTCAAACCAAGAGGAGTTACCCGATTTAAAGGTAATCTCTTCTCTTATGTTCATTTGTTTTATTTTGCCTCTCCAACCCCCTAAACTATTTTTATTAATTTATTTTGTAACAAAACCAGTATATTCAATATACTAGGTTGTTTTTATGAGAAATATGAGAGCTACACTTACACACACCTCCATCTAATTGTTAATGAACATACTGTTTCTGTGGATGGAGAATTACTACCTCACGAAACGATGATTGTTCAACCTTCACTTAACACCTTTCATGGTGTCCATTATGATGTCACTATATTTTATATATAATATATATGGTATTCATGTCTTCTATATGCTTATGTATTTTATATTTAAAACATACCTTTATGCATTGCATGTTGGGAAAATGTGATAATTTCATACGAGGAAGTGTGGACTACCGCCCCCTCAAGTGATGTGACTCGTTCATGCAATACATAGAATGTATAAAGAATAAAATTAATGAAAATATGTGACCTATATAACATATGTATTATACTAGAATTATAATATATATCTCTCTCAATTATTTTTAATTCCATTAATATGACAAAGAAATGAAAGTAGTGTTCATGCGTACGTACAGCCTATCGTCTCCATGAACGGTGCATTTCATTTATTTTTATCTCCAAATGTTATTTAATAGTATAAAATGAATATGTACTGGATATATATGATATTTAAATCATTAATACTATTTTGGAGATGATTTACTTATAACAACATGTGAAATAATTTTCAAACAAGTTCATTTTTTACTCATGTACAAAACATCGACAAAAACATCTGATATGAACTCTCATAATTAACTAATTAATATAACATTATAATGTGTGATATTAATTGAATAATAAACTTTAAATGAGTTCCTTAAGAAATTATAAATTGACCAAATGTTATTATTCAGGAATATAAAGAAACGAACAAGACAAGTCCGACTTGAGGTAAGGGATCCTACCTCTCTCTTTTTATCAAGTACTATATTTTATGTCATTTATTTTATGCTCTATGTTATTATGTTGGAGGATGTTATTTTATATTCACCATACTGTAATTTATATTTTAATATTTTTAGAGACCCCCTCTTACTCTCATCAATTCATTTTAAAAAAATTTAAGAGGCGTCGTTAGGCTGCTGAATTTTCGTAAGGGATTTCTTATATCACTTTTAATTCCATGAGATTTCTATTGTTCGCCACTAATTTATTGAATGTGGTGTATTTTTTACTTAATTGTTTATATATATATTATCAGGCTATGCATGGTATTCTGTTATTCATTGGTTCTTATTATCTTTTGGTCATACGACTCGATTAATTACCACGAGGTAAAGAGTTTTTATCTCTCTTTTTATTCTCGTGAGATTCATGCTACATTTGCCACCAATTCCTTTTGTGTGGTTAATGTACTGCCAATTATTATACTATTTTTTTAATATACTCTCATTTATGGGTATTTACATCTTCATTGTATGACCCTTATTTCATGAGGTGTACGTTTCGAAAGTTACCCAATTCGGTAAGGGAACCTTTCACCCTCCTATTTTTAAAAGACTTCTTTTGTTATGTCTTTTAATTTACATTTTTTTATGATGGGATATGTTCTTCTATATCCTTATTGATGCAAATTTTGTATACAAGTGATGATATTACATTTTATCTCTCATAAACTCAATTTCTGAATTTTAATGTGATGCTGTTAGGCTGCCAAATTTTTGCAAGGGAAATTCTTAACTCAATTTCATTTCTTTCGGTTAAACTAATACTCCTTGAATATGTCATTCTACGAATATATGTGAATGAATCTGATTGTCTTACACTTAAATTCCACTTATAATGGGTGTATTTATATTTTTCACACATAATTATATAACTGATTTATCCTTAATATAAGGATACTGTCTTTGTAAGGGACATCGTTTCAATCTCCTTTCATTGAGGCATATTTTGTTTTATACACAACTATATTTTATAGGGTGTATAAAAACCTTTGAATTTTACTTTTATTCCAAATGAATCTTTTTATATGAAGAGTTTTACTAAATGACAAAAGGGAATGTTTTTTGCATATGTATGCGGCGACAACGACTTCTCTGCTGCCGTGACCATTATTTGAGTTTCAGCTTCCTCTACAAGCCATAACTTTTTTTTAAATGAAAAATAAATACTATGTTTTACTTTTCATTCATGTTGGTATTGAAAATGGTTTTGATAATGTTTTTATTATATCAATGTGTTATTCATATCTTGTGATTGAAATGTGGAAACGTTATGTTTCCTTTATGCATGTTTTATGTGATACGATTATGTTATGGTTCTTGGGCATTATTTATGAAAACAGGTGGTTCTGTGATAAACTAAGGGTGGGTGAGCCTGATATATCTCTCCAATGTATTGGGTAACGTGAACGGGTTAAACTCTATAGTTTCTTCGAAGATATTTAGGGAATATACTATGATGGGTATTCCAAATGTAACCATGAGGGTTACTCCCTACGTAAGAATGTTATGAATGCCTCATGTTACCTTTTCATATTATGTTTTCTATGAGTTATTCATAAATATTATGATTTTATGACTTATGTTAATGTGCTTATGTTTTTAGAGTAAAGTATGATTTCCTTGATTCTTATGTATACATGGACTAATGTTTTCTTTCCATATTTTTTACATCCCTTACTGAGCTTTTTATGCTCATCCCTTGTTTTTTGAAATGTTTTCCATAGGACTTAAAGATGAATAGGTTCAAGGATGTGGTCAAGGAATGAAAATCTATCTAAAACATGGAACTAGAAATTTTTCTTTTCATAGTTTTTTTAATGATGGAAACTGTGTAGAAGTGTCTACTTTGTTATCTAGTGAGATGTAATAGTTATGTCCTAATACTCTAAAATTCTAAACCTGAAAAGATCCTCAATGTGAATTATTCATTTAATTCAAGATTAAGTAATGTTTTAAGGTCGGGTCCTTATAGTTGGTATTAAAGGTCGGTTTAGACAACTTTAGGGATTCAGAGTTTTTGTTAAACACATGATTAGTCCCTATGTTTATTATCTTAGTTAAATACTTGTTTTATAACTTTTTTAGATCAAGGAAATAGAAGGAGGAGGATCTCAAACGACATTCTTATCACTTCCGAATGACTTGCTTGAAATAATTATTGCAAAGTCATGTTCGGATGATTGTGAATCTTTTTCTAGCTTACAACTCACTTGAAAGAAGATGTTTGAGATATCAAACACCTCCACTATACATCGTTATCATCGTGGATCATGGGTTATATTTAGACAAATCCTATTTTTACAGTATTCTCATATTTTCAAGAAAGGTAGATATTATCAAGGCATTTTCAAATATTTTACCTTATCACAAGATTTTGAAGCATATTATGATTTTAAAGAAGATGATGAAGAAGGAGACCCTTGTGAAACCTATTTATATTTTATTTTAAAATATATTCTCTCAGCACATACCTATGGTATTTTAAAAGGACCATTAATTGAAAGTTACAACTCAAATTCAGTTAGACTATTTTATAGAAATCATGTATTATCATATGTTTTGAAAATATATGTCATACATGATTATTTTCCAAAATAGGTTTTCTGTGAACACCCATATGACCCATGTTATACAAGGTGTATTTGTATGGAGGAAGAAAATGATTTTGAAGGATCTCTAAGTCATTTTTGTGATGCATGGACCTTATACCTACATGAACAAGATGACGATGAAACCAAATGGACACCATGATCAAGGTATGGTGTTCTTCTTTTTTGGGGATCGTTTTATTTTATCTTATGATGGTGAAATAAGACTTCAAGAATTAAGATGTTGAGATCATAATGAATTTGGATGAAAATGAGAGGTATAAGGAAACCATTGAAGTTAAAACATGTTAGGGTTATTTTTGAGAATTATAAAAAGGACAACCCGTAAGATGGGTGACAACCGGTCACATCCGGCAAGGCCACATGAATTGAACCCACAACCGAAGGGCGAAAAGGGCGCATGGCCTACCACTAGCCTACGTGAAGTTCTTGGTTAGTATGACTTATAATTTTTAGTTAAATGATTTTATGGATCAAGAATAAGTTTATTTTGGGAACTTATGTTTTATTAAACGGATATCCTTAACGTAGGAAAATGATTTGTTGACCGAGTAATAAAGGATATTTTGTAAGATGTTCTCTCTTTCATGGAAACAATATATGCCTATAGAAAATAGAATACTTTGGGATTTAAATTGAGGAGAAATGGTTGAATTTTTATTTTGGAAGAATCTATGTTTTTATTGTGGATATATGACATTTTTCTTTATTTATGAAAATGATTAACCTATTAGGGAGAATATGGGATTAGGTTAATTACTTTTCAATATGAGACTTTAAGAGCAACTGATGTTATTTGGAGATAAATGCTAAGATTTAACTTGGAAGACTATGTGATCAAATCCTTCAGATATTTGGGTTTCAATATTAGTTTTGATTACATTGAAGAATTTTATGGATATATTTTTATTGAATGGTCTTTTTTGAACTTTGGATAATGTTTGACAAATTTTGGAGATTAAGAGTAATATTTCTTTTTATAATGGATTATCCTTTTTGGGGATTATCTGATCTTGTACTAACATTTTTGGTTTTGGTTTTGGTTCTGGTCTAATGAAATGGGAAGTAAATAGTTCTCTTTTTTGGATTAGGTGATTTTATAGAAGTTGATTATAGTTATCTTAATGTGTACAAGTTATTTTAAATATTCATCTTTTGGAGAAAATATGAGTTTGTGTAAGAAATATATCAAAAGTTGAAAGTCAACATGACAAGTAAGTATGTTTAATTATGTTTTAGTGGAGCACATAAATAAATTCCTCAATGAAAAGTAATTTAAAAAAAAATGTTGTCAGTTAATGTTTCTGACTGGGGAATAAAATATCGTTTAACCCATCACAAGTTTGTGATTTTCTGGTGGTTAACTTTCTCCTAAAAATGTTTTCTATCAATCTCTCTCAGAACATGACCGTTTATTTTTTTTCTTCCAAATCCATGTTTTCCTACATGTAATCCTAGTATGGTTAACTTGGGTGACCCTTGTACTTCTCTTTCATTCATTTATAGTGCTAGTTAAATTTATTCTTTTTCCGTTGTCGGGCTTTCAATGAAGTTTCCAAGCCCAATTTTAAAATTGCGAGGATGCAATTCCTAAAAGAGGGGAAGGATGTAACATCCCAGGTAAATAAAGAATATTAATTTTTCATATTTATCAATATTTGTGAATAAAATGTTAATATTACATTAAAGGGAATGGTATGCTCGATGGCGTACCCAATACGCAACAACGAGTTTCTCTGAAATCTTACATTGCACACTAATAATATAATAATATTATTTTAAATAGTTAATTCCTAGCCATTGTAATGGATGGAATGAACGGAACGAACAAAAAAATGACTACATATGTTTGTTAAATATTATTACATTTATCCAATAAATTTTAAACGCTTAAAATTCAAATGAATCCAATTTTAAGTATAAATACTCTAATATTTTTAAAATATTGTTTTACCGCCTTTTGATGGATAACCTTTTCTAAATCCAAATTTTAACAATTTTATAAGATCTATTTCTCAAAATAAACTTATTCTTTAGAATTGGTATATTTAAATTTACTTTGGATAAATTTTTGGTATTTTTTCGACAATGTTCATTTTTTAATGAATAGTGGAAAATACTGCATTTTACTTCAAAACTGCTTTTCCATCTAATTTAATTATACGGATAGATTATTTTTTAATTTTTTTTAAAGTGTAAATAAAGTATATTTTTACCATTTAATCCAATGGTGGTCATTGGGATTAATTTCACTTTGAAATTGGACATAAACAATTGTCAAACTTCTGATAGAAATTATTTCTAAAAAACCCGCTATTTGTTTTGACAACGAGAATTATTTTTAAATTAATTATTGAAATTTATGTGTTTGAAATTTGGTAAAATGGATTCCATATTTGGAATCAGAAGGTCCAAATTATGTAATTAAGACTCTTTTGTTTCTTGACATTATGAATAGTAATGTCGGTAATTATCTTTAATTATCGTGATTAATTAGTAATCGGGTAGTTAAGGGTAATAAAATAATATCATAATAATAACAAATGACCCCAAAATATGTCCTAATTCTATTGGTTTTGTCATGTACGACCATGGGATGCCTTGTGCCAAACATTGGGACCCCATGGAATCACTTTTGAGTGATAGTGACACTTTATCATTTTATTTTTTTAAAGAAAGGAGAATATCACAAAAGTATGTAACACCTAAGTAAAAAAATTAATTTTGTCTACAGAAATGATATCTTGGACTATAAACAGTCAATGTAAAGATAAAAATATTTCCTACATCATATATTTTTTTTTAAATTTTTAGACATTAAATAAATTAAATTCTTTATGACACCATGATGATGCAGCGATTACCTCATTAATGAACGATTTAAATAAAATGAAAAGATAATGTAAAATCTAAGACATAAAATTGTAAAAGACCTACTGGATGAGTATATATTGAACCCTTATCACCTTATCATCGAAATATATCAATGTGGTACCTTTAAAATCCGAAACTCATTTTAATATAAAGTAACATTTGTTGACTTTCCAACAGTGCCCATCCTCCCTCTTATAAAAGGACCCCACCACTACCTCCTTACCCACACCTCTCAAGCCATTGACTCGGCCAAAATATATACATTTAATCTCTCCACATCCCTCTATTCATCATATAATCCTTACCTTAGGTAGAAAGATCTTCAACAAACCCTTTTGGTTCAAACCAAGAGGAGTTTCCCGATTTAAAGGTAATATCTTCTCTTATATTCATTTGTTTTATTTTTCCTCTCCAACCCCCTAAAATATTTTTATTCCTTTATTTTGTAACAACAACAGTATCTTATGTATACTAGGATGTTTGTATGTGAAATATTAGAGCTACAATTACACACACCTCCGTCTAATGGTTAAAGAACATACTGTTTCGGTGGATGGAGAATTACTGCCTCACGAAACGATGATTGTACAACCTTCTCTTAACACCATTCATGGTGGCCATTATGATGTCACTATATTTTATATATGATATATATGGTATTTATACTTTCTTTATGTTTCTATATTTTATATTTAAAACATACCTTTATGCTTTGCATGTTGTGAAAATGTGATAATTTCATATGAGGAAGTGTGGACTACCGCCCCTTCAAGTGATGTGACTCATTCATGAAATACATGGAATGCATAAAGAATAAAATTAATGAACATATGTGACCTATATAAAATATATATTATACTGGAATTATAATATATATATATCTCATTTATTTTTAATTCTATTAATATGACAAAGAAATGAAAGTAGCGTTCATGCGTGTGTACGACCTACCGTCTCCATGAACGGTGCATTTCATTTCTTTTTATCTCCAAATGTTCTGGAATAGTATAAAATCAATATTTACTGGATATATATGATATTTAATTAATTAATACTATTCTTGATATTATTTACTTATAACTACATGGAAAATCATTTTCAAACAAGTTCATTTTTGACTCATGTACCAAACATCGACAAAAACATCTGATATGAACTCGTATAATTAACTAATTATTATAACATTTTAATATGTGATATGAATTGAATAATAATATTTAAATGAATTCCTTAAGAAATTATAAATTGACCAAATGTTATTATTCAAGAATATAAAGAAACAAATAAGACAAGTCGGACTTGAGGTAAGGGATCCTACCTCTCTCTTTCTTTTCAAGTACTCTATTTTAGATAATTTATTTAATGCTCCATGTTATTATGTTGGAGGATGTTATTTTATATTCACCATACATTAATTTGTATTTTCATATGATGATATACCCCTTATTACTCTCATCAATTCATTTTATGAATATTTATGAGGCGCCGTTAGGCTGCCGAATTTTCGTAAGGGATTTCTTATCTCACATTTAATTCCATGAGATTTCTATTGTTCGCCACTAATTTATTTCATGTGGTGTATTTTGTACTACCTTTTTGATATATATGTTATCATTATATTCATGGTATTCTGTTATTCATTAGTTCTTATTATCTTTTGGTCATACGACTCGATTGATTACCACGAGGTAAAGAGTTTTTATCTCACTTTTTTTCCTGTGATATTCATGCTACATTTGCCACTAATTATTTTTGTGTGGTGTATGTACTGCACATTATTCTACTATTTTTTTAATATACTCTCATTTATGGGTATTTACATCTTCATTTTATGACCCTTCTTTCATGGTGTGTACGTTTTGAAAGTTACCCAATTCGGTAGGGGAACCTTTCACCCTTCTCTTTTTAAAAGACTTATTTTGTTATGTGTTTTAATTTACATTTTTTAAGTTGGGATATGTTCTTATATATCATTTTTTATGTAAATTTTATTTCCAATTGATGAGATACCATTTTCTTTCTCATGAACTCAATTTCTGAATTTTAATGTGACACCGTTAGGCTGTCGAATTTTTGCAAGGGAACTTCTTAAATCAATTTCATTTCTTTGGGTTAAACTTGTATTCCTTGAATATGTCATTATATGAATATGTTTGAATGACACTGATTGTATTACACTTAATGTCTACTTATAATGGGTGTTTTTATATTTGTCACACATAATTATGTAATTGATTTATCCTTAATCTAAGGATACTGTCATTGTAAAGGACTTCGTCTCAATCTCCTTTCATTGAGGCATATTTTTTTTATACATAACATTATTTTATATGGTGTATAAACCCCTTTGACTTTTAATTTTATTCAAAAGGAATCTTTTTATATGAAGCATTTTACTAAACGACAAAAAGGAATATTTTTGTCGTACGTATGTAGCGACAACACCTTCTCCGTTGCCGTGACCATTATTTCAGTTTCGGCATCCCTTACAAGCCATAAATTTTTTTAAAATTAAAAATAAATACCATGTTTTAATTTTAATTCATTTTGGTATAGAAAATGGTTTTGATAATGTTTTTATTATATCTATGTGTTATTGATATCTTGTGATTGAAATGTTGAAATGTTATGTATTCTTTATGCATGTTTTATGTGATACGATTATGTTATGGTTCTGGGACATTGTTTATGAAGACTGGTGGTTCCGTGATAAACTAAGGGTGGGTGAGCCCGACATAGCTCTCTAATGCATTGGGTAACGCGAAGGGGTTAAACTCTAAGGTTTATCCATATAGATTTACGGAATATACCATGATGGGAATTCCAAACATAACCATGAGGGTTACTCCCTACGTAAGAATGTTATGAATACCTCAGGTTACCTTTACATCTTATGTTTTCTATGAGTTATTCATAAATCTTATGATTTCATGAGGTATGTTAAAGTGCTTATGTTTTAAGAGTAAATTATGATTTCATTAATTCTTATGTATACATGGACTAATGTTTTATTTCCATATTTTTTATATCCCTTACTGAGTTTTTATGCTCATCCCAAGTTTTTTGAAATGTTTTCCACATGACTTAAATATGAATAGGGTCAAGGATGGGATCAAGGAAAGACAATCTATCTAAAACATGGAACTAGACATGTTTCATTTAAGGGTTTTTGTTTTATGATGGAAACTATGTAGAAGCATCTACTTTGTTATCTTGTGAGATGTAATAGTTATGTCCTAATTATCTAGAACTCTAAACCTAAAAAGATCCTCAATGTGAATTACTCATTTAATACAAGATTAAGTAATGTTTTAAGGCCGGGTCCTTATAGTATTTCCATTTCATATGCTAGTTTTAATACGAATGTTTATGTTAGGTTTAAACCTATTCATATGAGGAATGTATTGGACTTAATAAGTGACGGGTGGAGCCCTCTATAGCTCATAGATGCATCGGTAGGTCTCATGAGTCAAACAAGTGTCTTGGAACAGGGCCTTGAAAAAATCTTATTTGTAGTCTTGAAATAAGGCATTGACTATGTGGTTATGATAGTCTGGAATTATGCATTCCATCATTATGAACGTGGTTATTGATATTTCATGTGATTATTCGACTAGTAGAATATCCTTGTGAATAAGTAAATTGAATTATTTCAGTTTATATTTGCCATATTATGCTGAAGTTCAAGTTTAAAGGGATTTTTTAGTTATACATTGCCTTAAATGTTTATGTTTATTTATTAAAGTTTCCGCTACATTGTTAACCTTACTGATCGTTTGAGCTCACCCCTTTCAATGTTTTAATTTTTCCCAGGATGTGAAGAAGTATTTTATGAATGACCTGCAGGGAATGTATGAGGGGATATGAAGACAAGATGTTGTTGTAGTTTTATTAATTTTATAATGTAATGTAAGACTTATGAATATATCTAGTGTTTCCAAGACTACTAAACCAATCGGTCTTTCGAGACTTGATCATTTGTGATCTTTCCAATGTTATGTAATAATGCACCGACTCTGGGTAACTAGGGTCAGGGCGTTACAGTTTGTATCAGAGGAAGTTTAGTACAAACCTTAGGAGGTAGATTTAGATAAACCCTGATTAAGAGCACATATACCTAAGATGGACTTTGAGGATTAGTATATAAGAACTTCCTAGAATTTTAGTATTGTAGAGATTTTGTGAGTTTTCCGATTAATACATTCCTCTCTGGATACGAACAGGTAGAGGCGGCACTGGAATAGATGTACCTAGGGGTAAAACCCAAAAACACCGCTTTGAGCTAGACTCGAACAGGAACTAGTTCACGACAACGGGCCTTGCTGCACTCTTGGTTACGACACTCCCGGGGGATATGCTTAGGATAATTCTCATTTTCGTAACAAACCATTATGAAGGGTTTATCAGTATATATTTTCTTAAAGAAATCATTTTTATGATTATGGATTATATCCATAAACTGTTCAATTCATATTAAGTGTTTTACAGGTTTGGACTTATATATTGTGATTCATAAACTAATCTAGTATATGCGATGGTTTAGAAATGGTGCATAGTGGATGAAATGGAAACCGTATCAATGAACTCACTCCATGAAGGGATTTCTCTACTACTCAAGATAATTATAGTGGAGATGGTGATACAACTGGTGCTAATCAGCTAATCACCATACAGGGACAACTCACTCAGGTTATGAATAATAACCATACCCATATAGAGCACACTGATCTGCAACGTGGAGGATCAATGTTAGATCACTTCATGAGGAAACAACTAACGACATTCAATGGGAGTACAAATCCCTTGGTAGCTGAGCAATGGATAAATTCCTTAGAGAAAATATTCCATGCCATGGGGAGTAGTGAAAGGGAAAAAGTTTTCATGGCAGTTTACCGCCTCACTGGAGATGCTTATCAATGGTGGTCATTGATTCAAAACACGAAAGAATATGATGAAGTATCAATTATGGAATGGGGGGAGTTCAAAGATATATTTTTAGAAAAATACATTCCTTGTGACCATCGAGCAGATATGGAAAGGCAATTTCTGAGTCTGAGGAAAAAGGCTGATGATAATGTCGCAAAGTATGAGTCTAAAATTACAAGGTTAGCGAGGTATGCTTCAGATTATATACGTAACCTAAGAAGTAAGATTGATCGTTACATTGATGGGATAAAACCATTTCTTATTCAAGAATTTGTTTCACAAAGCTTCTCGTTGTACGATGATATTGTCTCATGGGCTATCAAGATAGAAAAATAATTCTCTAAGTCTTACGATTTTAAAGAAAATCAAGAGAATAAGAGATCTTCTGATCAATATGGGAATGGAAATAAGGGGAAGAAGGGAAAAGTTGAATATCCATACTGCAGTAAATGTTGTAAGAAACACCCTGGTACTTTCATGAAGGGAATGGGAGTCTGTTACAAGTGTGGTGAAAAAGGCCACCAAGCTCATGATTGCAAGGGGAAGAAAGAATCTACCGATGTTCAATGCTACAACTGCAGGGAGATGGGACATTATGCAAATGATTGTTCTAAGCGTCTGGGGAACTTACCTCAGAAAAGGCCATGGGATCAAGGCCAAGCCTATACTATCAGTACTACTGAGGTAGAAGATCCGAAAGAGGTGGTGGCAGGTAATTTAATGGTTTCATAATGTTTATCCAATGATTTATTTGATTCTAGATCATCACATTGTTTCATATCTTCCAAGTTCGATAAGATAATTAGATATTCACAATTTGATTTAACAAGGAATTTTTTAGTTAAAATTCCTAAGGGATGTATCATTACAACAAAGTTTTGTGAATCAGTCCCCATTAGAACACATAAATGTTCTTTATATGCTGATCTCATCGTCATACTGATGATTGAATTTGATATAATCCTTGGTATGGATTGGCTTTCAGACCATGATGCAAACATTTATTATAAGAAGAAGGATTTTACAATTTCTGATGATGATGATAAAGAACACCTTATCTTTAGAGCAGAATCATCACCACCTGATTCTTACCTAGATCCACCCCTAGTAGATCAACTAAATTCAATTACTGGGGAGGAAGAGAATGAAATAACTGTGGGTAAGGAAAGGAATGTTCAAATTTAGGACGTGCCTATTGTGAAAGAATATGTAGATGTGTTTCCAGAAGATTTACCTGGACATTCTCCAGAATGAGAAATTATGTTTTCCATTGATTTAATTCCTGGTTAAAGGACTATATCGAAGACCCCTTATAGAATGGACACTATGGAATTAGTTGAACTAAATAGACAACTACAGGAATTGAGTATTAAGGAATTTATTCACCCTATTGTTTCTCCATGGGGAGCACTTGTCCTTTTTGTTAAGAAGAAAGACGGATCTATGATGTTATTTATCGACTACAGGGAAATCAATGCTATAACAATAAAGAAAAAGTATCCCCTACCGTGCATTGATGATTTATTTGACCAACTACATGGAGCTAAATACTTTTCAAATATTGACCTTCGATCTGTATACCATCAGTTGTGTGTGAAGAAGGAATACATTCCGAAGATAGCATTTAGAACCAGGTACAGGCATTATGAGTTTACATTAATGCCTTTTGGGATGACTAATGCACCCTTTGTTATCATGGATCTAATTAACAGAGTTTGCAAGGAATATCTCGATGATTTATTAGTGGTGTTTATTGATGATATCTTGATATATTCCAAAAGCTATGAAGACCATGAAAATCACTTGCGCATTATCTTGAAGACTCTTAGAAGACATGAATTATATGGGAAGTTTAGAAAGTGTGAATTCTAACTTCAGAAGATTTACTTTCGTGGCCATATTGTCTCCAAATATGGATTCTATGTTGATCCTTGTAAGACCAAGGCAATCCATGAATGGCCAGCACCAACGAGTATAGCTGAGGTACACAGTTTTATTGGTTTAGCAGGTTATTATCGACGTTTCGTCTAGAATTTCGCCCGATTGGTTAACCCATTAACAAAGCTCACACGCAAAGGGGTTAAATTTGTTTGGAAAAAAGAGTGTGAAGAATTATTTTAAGAACTAAAGATAATATTAGTCAATGATCCTATATTGAATCTACCATCGGGGAATGATGGGTTCGTTATTTATAGTGATGCATCGAAGAAAGGACTTGGTTGTGTCCTTATGCAGAATGATAGGGTTATTTCCTATGAATCAAGACAACAATAAATTCCTGAGAAAAACGATCCTACTCATGATCTTGAGTTAGAATCTATAATCTTTACTTTTAATATTTGGAGACACTATCTCTATGGTGAAAAATGTGAGATTTATACTGATCACAAGAGTTTGAAGTATATTATATCATAGGAAGAACTCAACATGAGGCAAAGGAGATGACTTGAACTACTCAAGGATTATGATTACATGATACACTACCAACAGGGGAAGGAAAATAAGGTGGTAGATGCTTTGAGCAGGAAGGATCATGGAGTTTTTAACATGATGAGAGTTGAGAGGGATCCTATTTTCATGTATCTAGTAAAGGTTGATATGGGAATAACCATGGAAGGTGAACCATCAATACTTTTTCAAATGGTTTCCAAACCATCTTTACTAGAAAGGATAACGAGTTCTCAGACCGATTATGAAGAATTTCAAAAGAAGATTAAAGTTGTGAATGATAGTAGATTGAATGACTTTGTGTATGAATATGGAATTTTGAAATTTGGAAAGAGACATTGTATTCCCGATATACCTAATCTAAAAAGGTAATTTTTGGATGATTCTCATAGTTCCAATTTCTCTATACACCCTGGGAGTACCAAAATGTATATAGATTTGAATGAACATTTTTGGTGGGACAACATGAATAGGGTTATCACTGGTTGTGTGTCAAGATGTATGGTTTTTAACAAGTCAAAGCTGGAAGGCAACAGTCTGGTGGAGTATTGCAAACTCTTCCCATACCTGAGTGGAAATGGGATAATATTAGGATGGAATTTTCCATGGGACTACCAAAGACTCCTAGGAGGAATGATGCAATATGGGTCATTGTTGATCGTCTTACCAAGTCAGTACATTTTCTTGCTATAAGGGAGGATTACCACTCGAACGCCTAGCGAGACTATATATTAATGAAGTTGTGGGACTTTATGGAGTACCCCTATCGATTGTTTCTGATCATGATCCCCATTTTACATCATGATTTTGGAAAAGTCTTCATAAATCCTTGGATACTGAAATTCGTTTGAGCACTACTTACCACCCCCAAACTGATGGACACTCAGAACAGACTAATCAAACCTTATAAATCAAGTTGAGATCATGATCACTTTACTTTCAGGGTATTTGGGATCAATATTTACATTTGGTAGAATTTTCTTATAATAATAGCTTCCATTCGAGTATTCCGATGACACCATATGAAGCGTTATACCGAAAGAGATGTCTCAAACCAACATTTTGGGATGATTTTGGTGAAAGAAAACACGTAGGCCCAGAACTGGTGGAGGAAACGATGAAAAAGGTAAAGGTAATCCAATACCACATCCAAGCAGCTCAAAGTAGGCAGAAGAGCTATGCCGATAACCGAAGGAAGGATTTGGAATTTCAGGTAGGTGATCATGTTTTCATGAAGGTATCTCTAGGGAAGGGAGCTATACGTTTCGGTAATAAGGGTAAATTGAGTCCCAGGTACATCGGACGCTTCGAAATTTGAGAAAGAATTGGGGTTGTATCTTACCATTTGGCAATCCCTCAAAGTCTCTCCAAAGTTCACGATGTGTTCCACATATCACTGTTGAGAAAATAAATGCCTGGCCCAATGCATGTACTCACCTATGAGGAATTAGAACTGGAACCCGACCTGTCTTATTGTGAAGATCCTGTCAAAATTCTTGATATGAGAGAACAAGTTCTGAGAAACTGGACGACTCGTCTGGTAAAAGTTCTATGGAGAAACCATATGATGGAAGAGGCAACGTGGGAACCCAAGGAACTTATGATGACGAATCCCCTGAGTCTTTTCATGTGGTAGTATTTTAGAAATTTCGAGGACGAAATTATTTTAAGGAGGGGAGAATGTAACACCCCAAGCTTCTATGGTACGCTTCTCTTTGAATAATACTGTAGCGTGTGTTGTTCGTAATTTCGAGTTCTAACACACACCACAACCAATAAAACTAGCCGTTATGAATATTAATACACACATTTTGAAATTTTATAAATTTTAACTTTCAAAATGAACTTCATTTTTGGTTTCGGAATCTCAAAATTAGCCTAGGGTGAATTTTTGGTATTTTTATGAAAACATTCAATTTTTGATGAATAGTGAAAAACACTAAGTTATAGTTTAAAACCAAATTTTTATTTAAACAATTATTTATTTTATTTAAATTTTATTAAGATCAAAATAGATACATAATACCAATATTAGTTCAATGTAATTCATTGATGTTAGTTTCGAATAATTTTAGATATATAAAATTTTATTGAACTTTTCACCGTCTTTTACCCACCTCCTAGAAGAATTTGGAAATTCACATAAAACATAATTTTACCACTGTCGTGAGTGGAATTTAGAAAATCCGAGCATCATGGTTAATATCAAGGAGTAAAATTTGGTTCAATAAGATAAACATAATTTTTGGCGAATAGTAACTTTTTACTTTTATTTACCACAGTTAAAAGTAAATAGGGTAATTAAGGGTAAAAATTATATTAATATTACCCTAACACATATCCCAATTCTATTTGACAATTTTATCTCGACAAAAAACAACCTTAGGAATAAAATATTATCATTTACGTCCACTTGGATTAGATTAGGACATTTATTATTATTTAATTCAAAGAAGAGTTAAAAGTGATAAAATCAAAGTTTAACAACTAAAACATTTTTCATATAGGGTTATAAATAAGATAAATTGAATTATAAATATTAATTATAAAGATAAAAAGATTTAATACATAATTGTATTTTATTTATAATTTTTATACATTAAATAATTTAATTTATTTATGACACAATGGTGATGCATTAATTACCTAATTAATGAAATATTAAAATAATTGATATTATAAATATCAAAATAAATGAAATTTGAAACTTTTTTTCAATTCAACTAATTTTAAATGTTAATATGAGATATTAAGACCGGTTATATGATTTTTTTATGTAATAATTCAGTTATGAATTTATTAAAAACCAAATACCCAATAGTGTCAAAATTGACATAAAAGAGTTTTTGAAACAAATATTATATTATTAATTGATATTCTATTCCTAAAAATATAAGGCATGACAAATGTACTTATATAATTATAGGTGTATAATTAATGGACCACTTGGGATTTTCTTGAAAGTTTATAGTATGTTTAGTAACAATATAATATAAAATTACATAGAGATATAGTAAATGTCAAACTAATTAACTAAGAGTTAAAACTAAAAGATAAGGTTATGAATGTGACCCAAACCTGTATAAATCCTATTGTTTGAGTGGTTTTAGATATATAAAAACCTTAAAATTTATATAATACAATTTTGAGCTATTAGAAAACGAATATGAATTTATTATAAAATAATATTTCTAGCTTTTCCAAAGGTGCCCCTCACCCCTCTTTTAAAAGGGCACTCAACCTTCTCTCAAATTAATACCTTCAAATCCTTTTGGTTCGGACCACTCCTACCCAAATATTCTCTCAACTTTCCTAACATCAACCTAGAGGCCTTAGTTTGATCAGAAAGCCATCCTATGGAGCCCTTTTGATCAAATCAAAAGGAAGAACCTGAAGAAGATGTAATGTTTTCACCACCCTCTTTCAAGTTCCTTTCTTCTTAAACTTCTTATTTCATTGTTTTTTTCATTATAAAATAATAAATACAGTATATTATGTATAATATTATGTTATTATAAAAAATTTACAACCATATTTAGTATTCTATCCATCCTTTGAATGACATGTCACCATACGTGTGTACGTACGACTAACCATCTCCATGTCGTGGTGTAATTATTATTCTAAACATTATTATTTTGATGGGTATGATAATGATGTGAAATTTAAGTAAATAATAAATATAACATTATAAATATTCTGTATATATGATATGCCATCCAATTATATATTATTTTAATATCAAAAGAATGATATTGTCACTCATGCGTACGTACGGACTATCATCTCCACGAACGCAATGAGATTCATTCCCCATCGTATCCATTAAAGTCTAATTCTCATTTGATGATTATAAATAATTTTTAAGGACTTGATAAAATTCTGTATATGAATAAGATAAAAACTATCCATAACAAATACATCTTATGTAACAAAACTTATAAAAGAAAATGAGTAAGTTAACACCCGAAACAACGATAATACTAATATATTATTAACAAAGAAATGTTAAAAGATCATATATGATATCATATTAATTTAAATGATTCTTTTATAGTTTAATATCAATTATTTCACCATTATACAATAGGTTAACCTAACCTTGACCAAGGAAAAGTACAAGGTAATGTTTTATTTCACAATCTCTTCATTATCCAAGGTTGTTTATACGTGATTATCTACTAGGACCTCTTTATCATCCACATACATGTTTCATAAAAATGCATTTCAAATCATTCTAAATATTTTATAGACTATGGGATAAAGTCATTTATACCCTTTTTGACTTTTTATAAGAAGTTTATAAATTAATCTTTCTGTCGTTTTCCAAACAAGGTCCTTTTTAACCTTTTCGACAAAATTAAGGTAAGAATGTTTTTTAACTTATATAGTGAGTGCAGCTATTTTCCGCCATTATAAAATCTTAGAATCTTACCTTACAATATTATAAGGATATTATCAATGTAAATGTATTATTTTATAATTATGTGACTTTTAAATGATTTCATAAATAAGAGATATTTCTCACAAATAGTTTTAATTTCATCTATGTCAACATCCTTTGATGGATTTTAAGCTTATTTGAAGTTGATTTATTTTGAAACAAAACTTCCATATTTTATTGATGGTTTTGTGATATGTTTGAATATGGATGTGTTATTTTTATACCATTCATGGTTTATGTAGAAAGTATTGACATTTCGTTTGCTAGTTATAATACGGATGTTTACGTTATGTTTAAACCTGTTCATTTGAGGAATGCATTGGACTTAATAAGTGACTGGTGGATCTCGCTATAGCTACTCGATGCATCGGTAGGTCTCATGAGACAAAATAGTGTCTTGGAACAAGGCCTTGACAAAATATTATTTGTAGTCTTTGCACAAGGCCTTGACTATGTGGTTATGATAGTCTGGAATTATGCATTCCATCATTATGAAAGTGGTTATTGATATTGCATGTGATTATTTGACTAGTAGAATATCCATGTGAATAAGAAAATGAAATTATTTCATTTTATCTTTTCATTATTATTCTGATGTTCAAGTTTAAAATTCATTGTTTTAGTTATACATTTCCTTAAATGTTTATGTTTATTTATGAAACTTTCTGCTATATTGTTATCCTTACTAAGCATCTGAGCTCACCCCTTTCAATGTTTTAATTTTTCCCAGGATGTGAAGAAGTATTTTATGAATGAACTACAGGGAATGTATGAGGGGATATGAAGACATGATTTTGTTGTTTTTTTTACTTTATGATGTAATTTATGACTTAAGAATATATCTAGTGTTTCTAAGACTACTAAACTAATCGGTCTTTCAAGACTTGATCTTTTCTGATCATGCAAATGTTATGTAATAATGGACCGAATCTAAGTAAATAAGGTCGAGGCATTACAGAATTGTTCATGTTGATTGTTTTATCTAGACCTAAGATTAGAGATCCAAGCATCACTACATATTCAATGATGATAGAAATCAAGACACACATAGTTCATGAGAAAAAAATCATTATAATATCCAAATTAAATGACATAGGTTCCCCAACATAAAAAAGGAAATATTGAGGGTGGGTCCAAGACTAGAGACTAGGTTGTCACTAAATATCTTGTAATGGCATGAGTCATGATATATGTAGTTCGTGGAAAACCATTCAGTTTAGTGTCATATGGTGAGGAAATAAGGCATGTAGTTTAACATCACGTAGTAATGACTATGGGGGTGCTTTTTAATGTCCATAATATAATACTATGAAAAACATGTCGTGAAATGATATATCTTGATCATATGAGGTATCTTTTATCAGAGTTCCTAATCCCACATGATCTATGATTGATGTGAGAAATAAGGAATGATAGAGGTTTCCATAAAAATATATAGGTGACTGAAAGTATGGAAAGAGGAATGTAGTATCATGTGGTTTAAATTATACGATATAGGATCAAGGAATCTGTATGTATCTCATTAGTATTATAATCAAGCTATGCGTAGTTCTAGGAAACCTTGTTGTTTAGTGTCATACAGTGAGGAAATTATCCATGAAATTTAACATCATGTGGTAAATATGTATGTGAATCCATGTGAAGGAATATCATGGTTGGGCACAAGAATAGAGATTTGGGAATCACTACATATCTTTTATTGGTAAGAATCATGACACATGTAGTTCTCGAATAGGGGTACACCCTATGTGGATCTCACTCTCATATAGGGATGGTGGAACTTCATTTTTATTTTTCACAAATCTAGCTTGTGTGAGTTGTATCCATGGTGATATGAAGCTTCCTAAGAATTTTAATATCATTCATCAATGATGTCTTCCCTGTAGTTTAACATCATGTGGTAAGGACATGTCGTGCAATTAAACATAATGCAACTAGGAAGTTTGATGTTGTGTATTTTGAAGTCTTTCTACACAGAATTCTTCTGTAAAGTTTAACATCATGTGGTCGTAACATAACATGATGATTTAATATCATGAAACTATGATTATTTACTTATATTTTTACAACATTCATTTTAGACATAGGGGGAATCAATAATGGCTATGTAGTTTATATCCAAAAGAACCTTGCATTGGTGGGGGATGATGAATTCCACATCCATTGTGTCAAGTGATTATGATACATCATGTTATGCAATATGTATGATATAGATCCCTTCACATTTGGGTTCCTACATGGGATACTTCATTCCTAGTATCATTGGGGTTCTGAGAGCCATTACCTATTCTTAATGATGAAATGAATAGAGGTGAACCTTTTTATTGAAATATCATGCGATCCATTTCTGATGGAATTCAAGGTTTCACAATGTATGCAACCTTTTCTCATTGAGACATTACAAATCATCCACCTAATTTTGTGATTGATCATAATATAAGTGTTTTTGATACATAACTATTCAGGGAATATGAATCTAGACTTCTATGGGAAACACTAAATTTGTTCCATACACTAGTGAATAAATAATTTCTTATAAAACAGTGCACATGGAGTTACTACAAGCCCATAAAGCATGGAGGAGCTTGTTTGGCTATGAAATGTTGTTTTTGTGAATAAATTTTATAGTATATTAAATAGTTTTTTATTGAAGTCATCAATCCATCCATTTTATAAAAAATTATAGTGGTATTAGTGGTTAGAATCGATGGTGCACTATTGTATAACTTATTCATATCAGTTGAGCAGAAGTTGGTGTCATTGTCTATCATTATCATTTGGGGGAATCAAAATCTACTGGTGATATAGGAATTCATGAAGATAATAATGTTCTTAATCTTGACTTCCTTGTGGTATAATTTTTTATTCTATTTGTAAAAGAAGTTGTTAACAGTACTAATATAATTAAATAGCTTTATATTGACAAGGTGGTATGGTCCCACAATGACCATTACCCATACAGAAAATTGCCCATAATATTTAATGGTGTGTAAAAATTATGGTAGATAATGGATGAATTTTTCCTGAATCTTGAATGGATTTTATTTCCTGGTGAATTACACATATTCTTGTCTCATTTTTTCTAGTAGTAACCAAGTATCATGATTTAATGGGAGATCATGGTCCCATATTGACTAGTATTGCAGAAGACTGTATGGAATTCTTCCATGATAGGGGAAATATCTCTTTCTACTATCCATCTATGGAGGCTTATATCGAAGACTCTCTTGTAGAATGATTTTTTAATCATTTATCCCACCTTGAAAGGTACCATTCACTTCTCAGCTCCATATCAGTTCCTATTCAACTTTGCCTTTTAGGAGAGTCCCATTTTGGAGATAATCAATTAAGAACTCTTTCCATATAGGTGTGGATATGAGTTCATCATTCTATTGGGATGTGATTATCTGATTGATTTATTCAATTTCACAGGCAATGAATAATGAGACAATACATTGATGAGGGATGTGAAATACCACCTCATCTTGATCCATGTCGGCGAGAACCATGGATATATTATCCAGTGTGTCATACTGAGCATTTAGTGATAGGGGTACATGATGGAATCTAGTTTCAAAAGTGAAACATTCCCCCATTACTCATATATAAATAGTGAGAGAGGTAAAAACTTCCTTCTTTATGGCATATTTACTATTGATCAATTTTATAACTAGCTTGAAATCACCATTGATGTTCTAGTAGGATATCTATAGTTATAGGGATATTTCCAAGACAACAATGAGGGCTTGGTATTCTGCCTCATTATATGTTTAGCCTTTGAATAGTGATAATGTGTACGAAAAAAATCTCTTTTAAGAAACAAATATAATCCTTAGACTAGCCCTCGTGAGCTTTATCTTCTATAATATCTTTTCAATATGAGTTTGAGAGGCACTATCAAAACATGTCTCCCATGTTTGGAGAGTATCGTGGGAAAAGAATACCTCTTCATTTGGAAGCATATTGTCAACCCGTGTGCTTTCCAAGAAGGAATGTTCTATAAGGAAATAATCCAGGGCCTACCCTTTCAATGACTTTGTTCACATGAACTGAATTTCATGTTGTTGTATCATAACTTACAACTGGACAAAATTCCCAAGAAACATGGACGACCGAGGATATACTTGAGTAGTTTGATACGAGTGACCATGTAGACATCATGGTGATGAAAGTAATGCCTCAAGATTTACACTGCAAATATTAATGTGTGGTAGTTCTTCTAGACATAAAAATATTGAATCTCGATACCCAACATCATTTGACAGAGGTTGTATGTCCTATTTTCACTCACACAATTTTTTTGTGTAAGGAGGGCACTGATAAATCATTCCATGGAATCCACATATAAGATGATTGAATTTCCAACCACCAATGATATCAGGACCTGTGGTTATTGGGGGTTATTCATAATACTCTCAACAGATTATTTTCCATACTCCTCCCCTTGATATTAGATTCCTCTATTAATTATATTAGTGTCGTAGAGATATTTTTCAGCCAGGTTAGCTACCAAATATCAAATGCAAGAAAGGTTTCTCTAGATCCCCCTCAAATATTTGTGATTTTAAGGTGGTGGAATTATAAAAGTTCACTAGTTTTTTGGGGATAATCTTCTATACCATAGTTGCATAATAAAAATATAAGTAATTTCCCGGATTTCATCCTGATAGAACATTTCTACAGATTTTTCTTTAGAGCATGTTGTCTCAACTTAATGAACATTTTTTACAATCTGGGATGATTGTTACCACGATTTGAGAACTAGTTCATCTTCCTAATATTATACTATTATTCCAAAAAGGTCTTAAATATATGAGGCACAGAACATTAATATGAAGTTCCATCTTTCTTTAAATCATACAGAATGACCAGATAACAAAATATCATATGAGGTTCTCTGAAGGTAGTGGATTCCTCATCTTCTAGGACCACATTTATTTGATTGTACCATAAATACCCATCCATGAAGGAAAGGTATTTGAATCTAGTAGTTTCATTAATCAGAGTTTTTTGATTGAAAATGGGATGTTTTCGTCCGGGAAGTGTCGATTAAGATCCTTAAAATCAATGTCAAACCTAATATATCTATTGGTTTTCATTTTAAGGATGAAATTGGAAATCCAAATTTGGAATTTCACTTCCTGTAAAAAAACTGAATTGATTAATTTCTCAATTTTTGACTAAAAATTATTGTCGTAAGAGGGAAACATCTTTTTGGATGCCTTCCTGAAACCTCAATGGTCACCAGGTAAGAGGTTATGGTGTGTAGACACATTAGGGTTTAGATTTGGAATTTATGTATAATTAAAAGCGAAAAAAATCAATGTTTCTTTATAAATTTGATATATATCTCTTTTTTCTTAAGAGAAAGGGTAATAATAATCAACGTTGTTCATTGATCTTCTTCTGCTCCAAGATTCATCATCCAGAGCTCATTGATGGTGGTAGAGATTACTATCTCAAATATTGGAGGAGTGTTCCTAGGTTCATCTTATTCTCCGTACACCTCTATTTATAAGGAGGAATCCTTATATATGATCTAAAATATGGGGGTATCCTTATCACTGTTAGGGTGAGAGAGTCCATAGTAAGGGGAATTGTCACCCTGATCTGCCAAAGATTTTACAGTGATATTTTAGAGCAGATTAGTTTCGTTCATTATTTCTATGGGGATATGAAGATCTTGGGAATTTTGGATTAATTATACCATATTAATCGTATTTATGGGTAGTACATAATCCCTGTCAAACATAATCTAGTAATTTTAGGGGTAGTCCCCAACATATCGTGGGTTTCAATCATTATATTATCATCCACCATTGTTTGTGTGCAATCCCTTTTGTAGAAACCTACCTCATCATATGTAGCATTGTAATAATCAATAGGGGAACTATCACCATTTAGAATTTTGTCTTTCTCGTTGATGGGGTATTTCAAGAATTGATGGAATGTTAAAGGTGATGCCACATGGTTATGAGCATGTGGCATTATAAGAAGGACATTATATGCAGTGTCTTTCAAGATAAACATGAACTCAACATCAGATGTAAGATCCCCAAACTGAGCTTTGATACTAATCTTCCTGATAGGTATTTTACCCATCATATCATACCATTTAATTTTTATAATTTTCAAAGATACTTCTCCCACACTAGAACCTAGATTTCGATGGGTTAGAACTTTTATGAGGTTGATCCCATAACCATTTCGATTCAGGGCCCTTCAGATGTAAAATATATGAATTATTATTAAAACATATAGGTTTCTGATGTTTCCCTAGATGACCTATTCTTGATCCTTATATCTAAATGAAAATGAAACATTTCATTCTAATGGAATAGTTTCTAATAGATAAACCTCGATAGCAGTGACATATTTATTGAACTCATGTGGACTTTGGATGTCAGCAATGAGTGCCTCATTGTGATTATTGAATGATGAAGATAATATAGGACTGATATTTTTCTTGGGTGGACCAATGATCATTTCATAATTACATACTTTTGTGACAAAGGTCGGTGTTTCCTAATGTGGGATTGATCCCTACTACAAGATTCATGAGTTGAAGTGCTCTTGGTAATTTGGATGGGTGATTGAGTACTGGTTCAGGAATATTCTACTACTAATGGCATATGTCACACAAGAATTCTCCTTTTTCTAGACTAATCAGACAATATCACAATTTTTAGGTGGTCATATAAGATTACTGGGCTCAAATAACTACTGGAGGGATCTAAAGAATCTATGCGTGCCTATAGTGGTCACTAGAGTGATTCTTCACAGGGCTTCGCTATGTATATTTCCTATTTGGGTATCTAACCATGATATTGGGTTCAAATGCAACTACCCTATCCATTATACCCTCAAATCATGCCCCTTTATCCAATAATTTCTCAGTCAGGTATATGGAATTCATATTTAGAGTCGTATTCATCATTACAGAAGGGTTCTTCTGGGTGTATCACATTAAAAATTGCAATGATGAGCTATTTTTTATGATGAGGATTCTATTTTTTGAGAAAGTTTTCATTCCCTAATTGATGATAGAATAAAATATACAAGAGTTTGAGATCATGAAGGATCTAAATATGAAACTTACTTTTTTGTATCTTTTTGTGTTTATTTATTTTGTCTACATCCATTAGGCATCTTTTTTGTCACCTCCCTATGTGATGGGATCAATATGTGTTAGTAGAGATATTCACTTAGGGAGGCATGAGATTTGTAATTTTTTGGGACATCCAATTGATGATATTTTTCCCATGGATAGCTGAAAATTCTTTCCAATCACCATCTTCTTCTAACAAGTTGATTGTTACACAAGTCACCTTTGCCGATGAATTTTCTTACATCACTATTCCTAAATTGACCATTATTTGGTGAACATATTTGAAGATGATGTGTTCCTAGATATTATGACTCGTCGTTCTATGAAAATGGTGGTAATGAGGAAAATGGGTGAGGTTGAACTCATTAGGTTTCCTAGGATGTGAAAACTAGAGCAGGTTACTTTCCATGCCTTTAGGGAAATAACCATGTACCTACTCCTTTTCAAAGTAGTATGCTTTGTTCATTCATTCCTCAAAACCCGAAAGACCCTAATATCTTTTATCTTTTGGTTAAGGTATATTTTTTATGGATTATTCTTGATGGGAGGGTCTGGGTGGTCCAAGGGAAGCTAAGGTTCAAGGATATTCACTACTATCAATTTGAGGGTAACTGATCACACCATGATCTCCTTTTAATTTTTACCCTTACATCATTGTGATAAACTGATTTTGTATTGAAAATTTGAATTATTATAAAAAAATCATATTATGATCGATTCAATAATTTAATATTTATCACTTTTTAAAAGGTAAAATTTACATGATTTTATATTTTCATTGTAGGTGGAGGCGATTTATAGGATCCACAATGAAATTTCAGAAAAGCAGGCCAAACTTCAGATGAATACAGGCACAACAGTGGAATGAATCTCACACTATTACTAGTAGTTGAACCTATTTGGGATAAAATTTCTTGAGTTTATCTATACTTTTGTGGGATAAATCATTAATGAATGAACCCTAGTCCAATTCATCCATTAAAGGGACCAGCAGAACCGACATGTCCAATAAAAGGAATATACATAGTGTCAAAAGTTTACCTCTACATTTTAAAAATATCCTATATTATATAAATAATATTTCCACAAAATTTGACATGGATATATAAATGAGGATTGAAAACATGTTTTTTATATTTTTGAAAATCATGATAAGCTTTTCTAGTGGCCTAAATCCATGGACCAAGTTGTTTCTCAAAATCAGGATGCCAAAAACAACCTCCCATTTTTGTTATTAAAGAACACCTTGGGCCCCACATTTAGGATTTCAACCCAGAAGAAATGTGCTTCCATTTTTGTAGTCCCAAATTTGTCCTCAACTCAATACTAGATGTTCTGGAGGCTATCCAATTTTCTAATTCCTCATCATTGTATTTCTCTCATCCCATGGAGTTCTAGACGCCTTATGATCACTTAGGGAGAATGCAATGTAATCTCAAGAATCATGTTTGTAATATTTGAATTATATTATTAATTATAGGTTTCTATGTTTTTGATATTCATATTATCTTATTATTATATTGTGTTATGTAATATTATTTCAAACTCGACTCATATGATCATGTTTGGGGGTATCCTTTCATGTGATGTTTCTCACACAGTTCACCATTTCATCTTCCCACTTTTAATTATGGAGTTTTGTGGTTTATATTGGTCAATTGAAATCTCATAAACACATTCATAGACACATACAATTATTTCATGGTATCAAAATTAACTAACATAAAAACCCAGATAATACATCGAGTTCTTTATATGTTTTCTTAGTGAGTTTAGGTTTTGAAGTCTAATACAAATCACCCAATAATAAGTGGAAACTGATGTATCATTCATTGTTTTCGAATGAACCCTAGGGGGTACCCTATACTAAACTCAGCAACAACATAGTTATATCTGTTACAAACCAGGTTTTACAAAATCACAATCTTATCTCTTGAAGAGATGAAGGATGAGAATCATGATATTTCCTTGGTTTGATCACACTTAATAAATTATGTTAATTTCCACTTTGTTTTATCACATTCATTTTTCTGTTGAATTAATAAATAACCACCCCAAGAAAAATACCATTCCCCTTTAGTTTTAGTAATCAAAACCATCTTTTTGAATTAATTTTCTAAGGCTCTGTCAAGAGACGGCCTAGGGTTCCTACTATACTGCAGAAATTCTAGTAAAACTAAACATATAATTAGACATGATCGACAATGCAATCCAATTTTGGGGAATGTCCCAGGGATCCAATGTAATTTTTTCAATCCATATTTCATGTTTACTCTTTTTTTTCCTTTTTATTTATTAATCTATTAAATATCCCCTCTTCCATTTTGGTTTTTTTGGTTTTGGTTTTGGTTTTTTTGTATTCGTGTGTGTTTCTTCTTCTATCATTCTCTCCTTATTCCTCCCTCTCTCTACAATTCTGAGTTGTAATATTATATTTTATTTTCTCCTTTAATTCTTCTTTAGTTAATTTATTTTGTCTATATTCTATCAAAAAATAAAAATAAAAATATAAAAAAAACAAAAACATATTTGCATGACCCAATCAGAAAAATTTTCTTAAATTTGATCGAGAAATTGATAAGACACATCACTCACAAAATAGGTAATATAGAGTAGTAAAATAATGTAACATTGAAGAAAACCTTTTTTATCTTCATGTGGTCCCAAACCAATCAATAATTGAACTAAATAAAACCCCATAAATCAAGGTTGCAAATATTTGATCCTTAAGAGAACAGACCACCCCAAATGCAGAGTACCAACATAAATACATCAAATATTCTAGGGAAGCATCCAACATTGAGCTATGATAAGGCCTCATCCACATACTTTCTAAATTCCATAGTATTCCTAGTGAGAACCCTAAAAAACATCTTAATATGTTTCACAGATTGTACTCTATAATAAAAATCCAAAATGTGTATGAGGACCACATTATGTTTAGGGCCTTTCTTTCCCGCCAAGTGGTGTTCCCAAAGACTTCATATACTATTTTACTACCACATTTGGAGGCTGGAATAACCTTAAATGTCTCTTTCAAGAGAACTTTTTCCCTACCTCTCGAATTTCGTTAATTAGAAATGAAATTTTTGGAATTACGAAATCAAAAGGAGAGACCCTTCATGAATATTGAGAGGGATCGAAATCACTTGGTTCACCTTTCCCCCACCACCAAATAAGTGAAGAATTACTAATTAAACAATTTTATGAGGGACTTGTCTCTAGGGATCATGGAATAATAGATTCTATACCTGGTGGTGCCTAAGTTGAAAAATATTCTTCTGTCATTCGTGGCTAAATATCCAATATGGCTCAAAATGCACAAAAATTTGGTACATGGGACCTTTTATTAACTCGAGGAGTACATGAGGTAAGTCCTTGATCCTTAGAAAAAGTTAGATAATAAAATTGAGGATATGAAACCCCGTCTGTGGAAATTTTCTCATGCATAAGTTAATTCAAATTCTCACCTTCTTCCATTACATTGCGGAATTGTTTCTGATAAGAGTCATTTTTATGTCCAATTCCCAGAACATCAGGTTTAATCCAAGTCATCTATAACAATTTTTCATTGACATCCATTTCAATATGAAAATACCTTCCTGAAAATATCATTCAGGACAAATCCAAACCCTTGGGTGAAATCACAACCATAGTACCGACATGGGTGAAACTCAAGAATCCTTAAACAGAACTGGTATCAACAAGGGAACTATATGAAACGTTATTATCCTTTATCATCTAGAAAAAATAATCCTCCTACAACATATGAACCAATAATTTATGTCATTGCGAAGAAAATGGAATCCCAGAACCTCCAGTTCTAATAAACCATGCAATCACCTTTTCAAGACTTTCTAACTCAAGTGGGTTAATTGGAAAACACCATTGGACTCACATCTTTTGATAATCCGAAATCAAGTTTTGATAATCCCAACTCATATTTTATTTATTGGATAATTATGTTTCTCTTACAATATAATCATTTATGTGAAAATCATGTTTATATCAAAGTGATAACTATGTATGTTTAATCTCCCTACTCTATTGTTTAAATCTCACAGTGCAAAATTTCTCCAAGGAAAAAGGTCACCGATGCAAAGGTCAATGATGCAAAGGTCAAAGATAAATAAGTCACCAATGCAATGGTTGTCGATGCAAAGGTCACCGATGAAAAGGTCACCGATGAAAAGGTCACCAATGCAAAGGTCACCGATGCAAAGGCCACTGATGCAAAGGTCACTGATGAAAAGGTCACCAATGCAAAGGTGACCGATGCAAAGGTGACTGATGCAGAGGTCACCGATGCAAAGTTCACCAATGCAAGGTCACCGATGCAAGGTCACCGTTGTAAGGTCACCGATGCAAGGCTATTGTAGGGAAGGTAACCGATAGAGAGTAATCGATGGATGGTTACCATTGGGAAGGATACAGATGAATGCTACTGATGTGCACTTACTGTTTAAGCCTACCGTTGTGAAGGCTACCGTTACCTGTCTACCATACTCATCCAATGCATACTTTTCCAAATTCTTAAGATTATTCTAATGGTCATATTTTCTAACTTTAATTCTTCTGATATTAATTAATGATGATTGAAGACATATCAAGAGACCGTATTTGGGGACAATATGAGGTACAAGAAAGATCGCACATGATGTACTTATTCTTATTGTTGGACCTCGAGTATAAAAGAGATGACCAAAAAAAAGAAAAGAGAGGATGAGAAGCATGTATGAGCCTATGAAGAAACTTACTCTCTAGATCAAAGATGAACCATCCAGCACTTACACTGTGAACCCACTATTATCACGACGATCATTTGGGACAAAATAACGTATGCCTTTTGTGCTTCATCAACTCTTGGTCAACATAAGAAGTAGTACTCTCATTTCATAAAAGCTATAACCTGGAGTTGTGACACTATGTTTTGGAGAAAATGTTCTGGGAAAGACTCGAACATAAAATTATTCACTTCAAAGAGCCAAGAGTTGAACTACCAACATATATATCCTTCTAAACTCAATCTCATATTATTTTCTATACTTATTTATTTTATTTTACATTTTTTAGAAGTGTGTGTTTGTGCCATACACACTTTCTACTATTCTTGAACTGGAGTATACAAAAATAATCACATAAAACTTCTCTTACACCTTGTTCTCAAATGTATAACTGTGGAAGAGGCTGTGTGTTGTCTGTGTTTTTTATCATTCCCACGAAGAACTATGGTAGAGGGTGTGAACCCTAGATAGTTTGTAAAAACTATTGAGAATCCCAATACAAGATGGGTATCTAATTTATTGTAAATATAAACAGCTGGGTGGTCAGTGATAACCCAGTGGAGAGGATTAAGACTTGGATTAAGACTAAACCTTTTGATTAAAATTTCAGTGCACTATATTTTGTTATACACTGTTTTGTTTAATTTTCGCTCCTTATATTTGATAAACCATTATACTATTTTTCATTCACTTTGATAGTTAGTTTTTGTTATTGTGTGTATATGTTTAATTCAGTAAACTTATTTCAAAAGGTGAATAAGTGTTTCAAAATAATTCAACTGAGGACTAATCACCCTTTGAGAAACCTATTGACCATCTAGACATTTACATCTATACTTCCTTAATTAACTGGGCTATTTCAGAATTTGGGGGATCTTTATAATAATGTTTTTAACAAAAAATTTATGTAGAAACTCAATTTACCCCCTCTTGAGATTCCACTCCGACCAAAATTTTGTATGAGAGGATTTAGTTTTGTTTCTATTACTACTACATGAACTGTTGTGCAATTCGTCAAATTATTTAACTGTGATTTTAGTTGTATCTTAACGATCATAAAATTTCTATCATATCTAAATTTTTAGTTATTTAAAATTATAATTAACAATGGATAACTGAGTTGAGGGATCTGTTACTAACAGGACACCGTTCTATAATGTTAATAACTATGCTCAGAAGAAATTAAAAATTTAAATGTATATAGAGATCATGGGACCTGAAATTTGAGACATAATTGAAGAACAACATATATTATCTGTTACTGCTAGGGACACATTGTCTCAGTTAACTAAATCTACCTATAATAATTACTGTAAAGCAATGAATGATTTTTACTGTTCTCCAGGTGAATAAGAATTCAATAGAATATATGCTTGTAAAATTGCTTATAAAATTTGAGATACATTAGTTATTTCTCTTGTGGGAATAACCAATTTTAATGAAATGAGATTAAGTACTTATACTATTAAATATTATAATTTTAAGATGAATCCTGATGAACTTATTTCTGAAATGTATTTCAGTTTCAATGAAATAATGAATACCATGAGTCTACAAGGAAAACAAGTGGACAACAAGGTTCAGATTATGATATTTCTTTGATGCCTACCTAACAGATGGAGAGGAACTTCTATTTCTATCTGAGAATCTTGTGACCTAGTCAAGTTTCTAACGAATTAAATAATTGGAAATCTTTTGATGTACGAAAAAGAGATTAAGGTTAACCAAGTATCAAATTAAGAACCAAGAAAAAAGTCTGTAGCATTCAAGACTACTACCTCAATGAACAATGAAAAAAAACATGTTCAAGATCCTGTAGATACGTCCACCAGTGAAGAGTCAACCTCTGATAGTAATGATGAGATGGGTGATCTTGATAGTAGATTCAAGAAGTTCTACCAGAAGAAGAAGTTCTTTAGAAATTAAAACTACAAAAGAAGTTATGATAATAATGGATAGTGGAAAAAGGATAGAAAAATTGAATGATAACAAAAATGATATAGTCTGTTATGAGTGTAAATGAAATGGTCAGGTAAATTCTGATTTCCCCAAGATGAAATTTAAGAAGAAGTATGAATACAAGGGAAAGGGATATAAAATTATATGAATGAAACTTGGAGTACCTCAGAAGATAGATCAAGTGGATCTGAAGCTTCTGATATTGAAAATAAAAAACATTAAAACATGTGTTTCATTATAAAAACATATGAGGTAACACACAATTATCTTATACATAATGATTACTATTATGGGAATGAAAGTGAATCAAACAATGATTAAAACTTGTCCAAGGATAAACTATTTGAATACTGTGGAATTCTTGAGAGAACCTTCAATGAACTCAAGGATAAATTAAAATTATTTAAAAGATAAAATGAGTTAAATGTGAATTATTAGTCTGATCTAGATATTGAAAAAGGAAAATGTGCTCATATGTTAAAAGAAAATACTAAACTTAAATTATCCAATGAGCAATTAAAAATATATCTTGAGAAGATTACTATATTTAGAGATATGTAGAATTAGTTACTAGGAAAATAGATTGCTCCAAATACACAACTTGTCCTAGATATCATCCAGGACATGGAATAATTATTAAGAATAATTTTGTTCTAAAATATATATAGTTCACTACAAGTTCATGTTCTAGACCATCTATTGAAAAACAATTCTCAAGGACCTATCAAGGTGTTCTTATATCAAAACATATATGTTGATTATAGGAAACCTGTGAGACAAGAATGGGTTTCCAATGTTTTACTTGCTAACCTCTCTAGACCCAATAAAATCTAGGTCTCAAAGTTACCCTACACTTAATCTGTTTTAAAGGAAAACTCTTTAAAGAGCTCCTATAAAATTCTATGGTACATGGACAATGGATGGTCAAGACACATGAAAGGAGGAAACTCATGCTTCAAGAGCCTAATTAAAGTTGATGGAGGACGTGTTATGTTTGGTCATAATGAAAATGGGAAGATTGTTGGATTAGGCCAAATTGTTAACCTTGATACTGTATTAATTTCAAAAAAAAACCTTTTGTTGATGGGTTATTGTATAATTGACGAAGTATCTCTCAGTTATGTGATGATGGTTTCAATGTTAAATTTGAAAATGATTCATGCAATGTTTTTAATTCTAAAAATGATTTAATATTAACTTTTCTTATAAATGAAAATGTATATGCTATTGATTTAAATTCTTTAGCTTAGAAAAATGTTTCATGTCTAAATGATTTTCATAAGAAAAATTGGTTATGGAATAGAAGATTAGGACACTGAAATGTGAAATCACTTATGATACTAACTAGGAACGGTTTAGTTAGAGTTTTACCAAATTTAAAATCCCCACATGACAAATTTCTTAATCCTTGTCAAAAGGGAAAACAATACAATGTTTCTTTCTATATATAGAAATAAGTTTCTAATTATCTACCGCTTGATTTGTTCATGTGAATGTTTAGACCATCTGGAGTTTCATGTTTAAATGGGAAGCACTATGTTTATGTTCTTGTAGATGATTTTTCTAGTAATACTTGTGTATACATTTGATATCACCAAAGTGAATCATGTTCTTACTTCATTAAATATTCCAAGTCTATAGAAAATTTTAGTGGACTTATAATTAAGACCTTGAAAAGTGATCATGGTTGTGTGTCTAAAAATCAGGAATTTGAATCCTTTTTCTCACATAATGGCTAAACTCACAATTTCTGTACTCCTAGAACACCCCAACAATATAGAGTTGTAGAACGAACAAATAGGACACTTCAAGATATTTCTCAGACTATGCTCAATTAGTATAATCTACCTATCTATTTTTGGGATGAAGAAATTAATACAACTTGTTACATTATCAATAAAGTATTGACCTATTCTTATGAAGACCCCTTATGAGCTCTAGAATAATAGGATACCTAAGGTTAATTACTTTAGAGTTTTTGGTTGCAAAGTCCTCATCCTTTACAATAAAGACAATCTTGACAATTTTCTTCCCAAAGTGATGAAGGAATTTTCCTAGGATACTCAATCACTAATAAAGCATATAGAATATTTAATAAGATATCAAAATGTGTTGAAGAATCAGTTCATGTAAAATTTTATGAGATAGATCAGATGACCCAAAAACCCTCGTTGAACTCCTTGAGGAAGATCTGTCAATTCTGGACCTTAATGATAAATACAGTGAGAGATTAGTGAAAATAGCCAGTTCCAGAAATTCTCCTGAATCTTTTCTTAGTGAATCTGGATCTACAGACAATCCTTACAAATCTAGTTCAACTATTTCTAGAGTTATTAAAACTCTCAAAAATCAACTTATAGATGTTGTAGTAGGTGATTTAAATAGACAAACACAAACTAGAGCTTCTTTAAAAAACTAGGGGGAACATCAATCTTTTCTTTCACAGCTTGAACCTAAAAATATTGATGATGAAATCAATGATGAATTTGGGTGATAGATATATAAGAAGAATTAAATCAGTTCCAAATAAACAAAGTTTGGGAGTTAGTAGAAAGACCTAAATACACATTGACCATAGTCACTAAATGGGTGTTTAGAAATAAAGTTGCTGAATCTTGAAACATAGTTAGAAATAAGGCTAAACTAGTTGCACAAGGATATATTCAAAAGAAAGGAATTGAATATGAGGAAACTTTTTCACCTTTAGGTATACTAGAAGCCATTAGAATACTACATGCTTATGAAGATCATCTAAATTTCTAACTTTATCAAATGGATGTCGAAAGTTCATTTTTACATGGGTACATAGTAGAAGATGTATTTTTTGAACAACCCCCTTGTTTTATAAATACCCATTTTTCATATCATGTTTTGAATATTTCTAAAGCTTTATATTGTCTAATACAAGCTCCATGAGCTTGGTATGAGTGTCTTAGTTCTTTTCTTATTCCAAAAGGATTTACTAAAGGAATAACTGATCCTACAAATTTTATTAAAAGGATTTCCAAATATGTTTTAATAGTACATATTTATGTAGATGACATTATTTTTGGATCTTATAAGAATTCTTTATGTACTTATTTCTCAAAAATGAAGCATGATGAATTTGAAATGAGTTTAATGGGGGAACATAAATTTTTCCTTGGATTTAAATTTTTTCAAAATAAAAATGGAATTTCTTTAAATTTGAGTAAATATACAAATGATCATTAGAAATGTTTTCATTTGGACAATAATAAAGGTAGTGATACACTTATGAGTAAAACCTGTAAGTTGGATGCTGATGAAACTGGTAAACCAGTGGATCCAACCAATTACAGAGGTATGATTGGAAGTCTTCTCTATCTTAATGCTTGGAGACATGATATTATGTTCAGTGTATTCATGTGTGCTCACTTTCAATACAATCCTAAAAAGTCTCATTTAACTACTGTTAAAAGGATTTTTAAATATCTCAAGTATACTACATACTTAGGACTATTTTATTGAAGAGGAAAAACATTTGATTTAATAAGTTATTCGGATGCTGACATTACTGGTTTCAAGTTAGATAGAAACAACACCTCTGGAACATGTCACATTCTAAGCAAGTTTCTAGTATCATGTTGTAGTAAGAAATAGAATTTTTGTTGCATTATCTACTATTGAAGCTAAATATATATCTTACGGGAGTTGTTGTGCCCAAATTCTATGGATGAAATACACTTTACTAGACTATGGATAACAATTCAAACATGTCTCTTTAAAGAGTGGTAAAACAAGTTCTATTAATATCTCTAAAAATCCAGTATCTCATGTTAAGACAAGACACATTGATGCCAGAGATAACTTCTTGAGAGATTATTATCAAATAGGTGATATCACTCTTGAATTCATTGGTACTAAACACCAATCAGTTTATATAATCAAAAAGCCATTAAATTTTTAGAGGTTAAATTATATCAAGCATGAGTTAGGTATGATAAACTGTTGACAACTAGAAATGTCACCATTAGAAACTTCACCATTAGGAACCTCACCGTTGGGACCTCTCTGTTGGACCTCAACGTTATGAACCTCGCTGATAGAAACCTCACTATTGGAACCTCACTGTTAGAAACCTCACCATTGGGACCTCCCCATTAGACGTCACCATTAGGAACCTCACTGATAGAAACCTCCCTGTTGGACCTCACCATTAAGAACCTCGCCATTAGAAACCTCACCATTAAGAACCTCAACATTAGGAACTCACCATTAGACCTCACCGTGGAAACCTCACCGCTGGAAGCTCACAGTTAGGACCTCTCCATTGGCATCTTACCGATAGTCATTGTTTTCTCGGACTTCGTGTTTTATTTTTAACAGGAACTGAAACATTTTCTATTTTACTTATTTCTTTCAATTGATTTGTTTTTTGATCTATAATTATAAAACTATACGATCATACCACATTTCACTCTACCTCAAATTTGCTCTTGAATCTATTTTCTCCCTAACCTCAGAACCAAACCCTCTTTCGAAACCCCCAAACCGCTTCAGATCGCATGGCATGATTGAAGAGACTATTGGTTAGTGATGAAGTGGTTGCGCCAAATCCAAAGAAACCTTGAACGGAGTCATGTAGTGGAAGCAAGATAGTGGCAATGAAGATCAACCCTAATCTGTCAAAGAGGGAGATCATATTTGAAAAATAGCTCAATTTAGAATGGTTGTTGACAAGAAGATCTTTAGTGCTAAAGGAACATGAAGCTCATGTTTGGGTATAATGCTTTATAAACAACAATGGACCCTATTTCCCAATGTTAGTGAAAGAGTTTTATGATTTTTTGAAATTCGAACAGACTAGGGATGGGAATAGAATGTCTTCAAGGGTAAATGGAGTAAGTGTAGGCTTCTCCTCTATTGAATGGGTTGAGTTTATGAGAGTACCACATGAAGGGATTTATGATTAATACATAGGATTAGTGCCTCCCACTACTGATTTCTTATGCTATGAAGAAGACTTAGTCGAACTGATAGGGAGGGGGAACCCAAGGAAAGTCATTGAAGCTAAAATAGAAAGAAAAGACAGTCTGCTGTTTATGTCTGACCAGCATGTCTTGAGTCCCAGGATAAGGGACTATGAAACATTGAAATTTTAGGATGTATTTCTTTTGAATCTGTTGAATCATGGACATAAGATAAATTTATATAGGCCGCTGATGATTCAATTGGAAGATATTACAAAGACCAGTTCAAAATCCAATGCCTTGTTTCATTCTATATTGATATCATTGATGCTAAAGGTGAATGGATTTTCTAGATAAAAGGAGGAAATAGTTGTAGTAAGGGATAATTTCTTCATTAAAAAGGTAATTTTCATGTTGATGAAAATAAATTGGAACACCTGGAAAAGAATACGGGTACATGATGAGGCTAATATGTATGAGGAATTCAACCCTACCACTCATCCTACTATGCCTAAGGATATGATAGATCTGAGTATAATGCTTGGTGAAGTAGAGCGTGAATATTCAGATGAAGAAGTATAAGTTTCAACTGTGTAAGAAATGGAGGACTCTCAAATAAATGACATGAGTGATCCCAACCTTCCCTCCAATCCTCATGCTAATAATGTATTCTTTGCAGATCCTAGCCCACCAAAGAGATTTATTAGACGGGAGACTGTTCTAAAGAACAGTGATGATGAGGAGACAAGTGTGGGAGACAGGGAAGAATATGTATTAAGATACATTATAGGGACCCCATATGAGGATGAGGACACTGAATCTCAACATGCTGACTTAGAGACTGCTGCTGATGTAGGTGAAGAAGAATATCTGAGTCTCAGTCCTCTGATTGAATGTATAGAAATAGTAGAAAGGATAGATGAAGAGGATGCTGAATCAGTTTATGGTGTAATAACTTTGGAAGTAGTTAAAGATTCAGTAGAAGAAGTGGTTTTGGACCCTCCTATATATGAATTTGCTCAAGGAGGTTTGGAATAGATGGATATAGTTGATCAGGAGAATTCTCCAAGTGAGGGGGAGGAACCTGTTGCCACAGGTTTAGTAGTTCTAGCTCATGGAATAAAGGATTGGGTAGAATACCTTAGATTTATGGTCTTAGTCTTAGATTATAGAGATTCTGATGATGACCATCCTATAAGGATTCCTCCAATTCCTAATATTTTAGAAACCAATATTGTGAATCCATTGGTTCTTTTGTCTCATGCTTATGTGAAGAAGAATGATTTGGAATCAATGAAATCAGATCTGAAGAGCCAAATTTATTAGAGATTTGTTGGGTTAGAGAGTGTTATGACTCACAATCAACAAGTTGTCACCTCTACAGTGGAAAGGCTAGTTTCTACGACACACTCCATCCTTCTAAAAGAGGTAAAGGACCATCAAAATTAGATCATAACATTGGCAGATTCTATGTAATCTAGGAAGCAGTCTATTCCTAGATTATACTCCTACTTGGTTTCAAGGGTTCATGTGGAAAAGGATTGTGGATATGTTAAAAGTGTGGTTCAACAAATGGTCACTATGTTTGAGGACATTAAGAAGTCAATGGAGACACATGTGAGTGGTCAAGATGATAATGTAAAGAGACTGATTAGTAGGCTGACTAAATCTTTTATGAAGATAGTGGAATTCACTATGACACCTAGGTGTGCATCTTCTTCATCTTTAACCTCTCCTCTTGTTGATCTAGTAGCCTTTAGAATGGCTGTTAGATAAGAATTTGGGATGTTCCCTAGTACCAGTACCTCTGATCCTCATTCTATGACTCAGTTTATTTATACTACTATATAAATTCATAATCTTGGGGGAAATTATTTATGGGAAGCTGCTCGAGATCTGAAGGCCATCAATGAACAAGTTGATTTCTAATACAAAAGGGTATACACTAAGAATCATATGGAAGGTCACTTTAAGTAGCTGTTAGAGAACTTGTGGTTTCTACCTGTCGCTCAAGCCTTTAATGATCAGGTTAGTAGGATTAGAGAGTTGAATCAAGCCTTGGAGAAATTTATGGAGATTAAGGATGATTTTATTTCTGCCATGGAGAGAGGAGAAATTATTATTATGGATTTTAGAAATCTTTTTTCCATTCCTCCATGTGAACTGCACTCCCATAATTATTCCTCCATCCTTTCCTTCTACCTCTGGCGCCTCAGGATCTACCAGTGCTTTTCAATTGATGAATCCTATACAAGCCATTAGAAGCTTGACCCTCACCATTCCTCAATGATCTACTCACTATAGGTCTATTGATGCTTCTGTTGCAACTCCTATTATCATGCTGACTAACATACCTAGGCCAATCCTTCCATCTTCAGAGCCTGCTTTCTCCACTTACAAATACAATGCTCATTTGGACAGCTATGATGTGGATTAAATATGATCGTTAATAGTAGATAGGAATCTTTGTAACATTTTTGTATATTTTTATATTGCATCATTAATGGAAACTCCTCTTCTGTCTCTTTTTACTTTATTTTTGTTAATCACAAAGGGGGAGAAATGTGCCAGGTTTTAGTTTTATACTGTCTAAATTTGACGGAGGATACAATTTTTTTATGTTGACTAAACTCTTTTCATATATAGACTATCTATATTTTACCATAATAAACATGGTTCAAATTTTCTTATACACACCTATGAATATATTAGAAAATGTGCTTAACCCTAATTCTGAAAATACTGACATAATTTGTGATTATCAAAAGGGGGGAGATTTATGGACTCACCTTTTTTTTATAATCCCAAATGATGTTTTGATAATCACAAATCATTTTTTATTTACATAACAGTTATGTCTCTATTACAAGACAATCATCTATGTGAAAATCATATTTATATAAAATTGATAACAATGTACGTTTATTCTCATAGCTCTCATGTTTAAATCTCACAGTGAAAATTTTCTCCAAACAAAAAGGTCACCGATGAAAAGTTCTCCTATGAAATGGTCACTAATTCAAAGGTCACCGATGAAAAGTTCACCGATGCAAAGGTCACTGATGCAAAGGTCACCGATGCAATGGTCAGTGATGCAAAGGTCACCGATGCAAAGGTCGCCGATGGAAGGGGCACCGATGCAAGGTCACAAATGCAAGGTCTTCGTTGCAAGGTTACCGATGCAAGGTCACCTATGAAAGGATACTATTGGGAAGATTAACGATGGAGAGGTTTTGATGGAAGGTTATCATAGGGAAGGATACCGATGAATGTTACAGATGCGAACTTACTATTAAAGCCTACTGCTGCGAAGGCCACAGTAACCAGTCTACAATACTCTTCTACTCCATACCTTTTCAAATTCTTAAGATTATTCTAATGGTCATATTTATTAAATTTAATTATTCTGAAATTAATTAATGTTGATTGTAGACATACCAAGAGACCGTATCTGGGGACAGTACAAGGTATGAGAATGATCTCACATGATGTACTTATTCCTTTTGTCTGACATAAAGTATAAAAGAGAAGATCATTTGGGAAAAACTCACTTTGTCCTTTTATTCTTCATAAAATCTTGATCAGCACAAGAACGAAAAATCTCAGTTCATAAAATCTAGAACCTGGAGTTGTGACACTCTGTTTTGGAGACAACTTTCAGAGAAAGATGTGAACATCAAATTCTTTACTTCAAGGAACCAAGAGTTGAACAATAAACGCACATAGCCTTCTAAACTAAATCTCATCATATTTTCTCTACTGTGTTCTTTTATTTTAAATTTATGAGAATTGTGTGTTTGTGTCATACACACTGTCTCCTGTGCTTGAACTGGAGGATACAAAAATCCTCACAATAAAATTCTCTTACACCTTGTTTTCCCATGTATAACTGGGGAAGAAACCATGTGTGGTCTATGTTTTATATTATTCCCACTAAGAACTATGGTATAGGGTGTAAACCCTGGATTGTTTGTAAAAACTATTGAGAAGCCCGTTATAGGTTGTGTATCATGTTTATTGTTAATATAAACTGCTTGTTGGTAGGTGATCACTAAGTGGAGAGGATTAAGTCTTAGCTTGATACTGAACCTCTTGTTTAACATTTCAGGGCATTATCCTATTTTATACTCTATTTTATATATTTTTTGCTGCTTATAATTGCTAAAACATTAAACTATTTGTCATTCACTTAGATAGTTAGTTTTGGTTAGTGTGAATATATGTTAAATTCAGTAAATTTGTTTCAAAAGTTGAAGAAGTGTTTCACACTAATTCAACTGAGGCCTAATCATCTTCCCTAAAAAACCTTTTGACTAATTAGACATTTACATATCTTCTACCTTAATTAACTGGGCCGTTTTAAAAATTGGGGTATCTTTATAATAAAGGGTTTAACATAAATTTTAAATAAGAACTCAATTACCCCCCTCTTGAGATTCCAGTCTGATTGAAAAACACCATCAATGATATTAATATGAAAGGTTCTAGATAACTTCTATCCCAAACCATTTCTAATTCGAAGTAAAAAAGGTAATGTTTATACTATTACACTTCATAGTGGTAATGATGTTTCTCCTTCTATTGATTCTATATATCATCCAAGTCCCTAACATGAAAAATATGTTTCCCAACCTTCAAAAGATTCAGGTAAAAAAACAATATAAAAAGGGTAAAAAATTTATCATTCAACATTCATATAAAAAAATCCATTCCTCTCTATTTCCCCCATAGACACTCGAAATCTATGAAATATATTTTTATAATGAGATTGAAAAATAAATAATGGATACATTAAAAAGGTGGAAGTTAACATAATTTTATTGGATGATGTTAAACAAATCACTCGTTGTGCCATTTTTCATAAAGAAATTTTAACCCATAGGCAACAACTAAATGAGAATGAATTAGTAATCATTAGAAAATATGTGTAATTTTTGATCCAACCATAAATGAGAATAAAATGAGAGGATCCCAGAACATTCATTATACCATGTAAAATAAGGGATACCTTATTTTTTTTGATGTATTTCTAGATTTGGGTGCATCCATGAATGTAATTCATCACTCCACGTATAATTCTATGTAGGTTAGTGAGATTCAACGTATGGGAATTATCATTAAACATTCGAACTAGAGCACAAAAAACCCATCAAGAGCGGTTGAAGATGTACTAATAAAAGTGAAGAATCTAAACATCCCCATATACCTCTACATTATTGAAATGTATGATATCTAAACCCATGGATTTTAACCTCTCATACAATTAAGGTCATTCCTTAAAACAACAATGATGATCATCAAAGTTTACAATGGTATGCTATCCATGGAGTTCATGGGAGAAAAGGAAAGTTTTAACATCATTGAGGCTATGAAACAACGTGATGAAGAGCATTAAACTCTTCCTAACTATTTGATGGAAATGATATCATATAATACACACACTCACTCACAATTATCTCCTTGACCCATAGTCTGATTAATGTTCCTTTTCGTCACCCTTGGATGATTTGAGTTTTGATTCATGTTTAGTGTGCAGTGTAGGTTTATAAATGTGAAAATTTTGTGCTTTAATTGATGAGTGTGTTCATTCTGTGGTACCCATAACCGTCAACTATTATGAAAATATCATTTCCATTAATTCACTTTCCTTAGAGAATAAACATGAGTAGAAAGATAGTTTCATCGACCTCACCCCCTAAATCCCCTCCCTCAAACCAAAAACCAATGTTGATAGAACAGAAACCACATCCATCTAATTTAAAATATGAATATCTTGAGGCTATTGACCAATTTCCCATCATTTTTTCCAATAACCTATCGCTATAGTAGGATTCAAAATTGATCGACCTTTTTAGAGGGTGCAAAAAAGAAGTTGGTTGTACATTGGATGATATTATCATGATTATTTCATATATATATATATACACCTTATACGTTTATATGATGACACTAATCCTATAAGGTAAGGTCAATTCTGAATGAATTCCAATCCCCTAGAAGTGGAAAATTTTGAAGTCAGAAAATTACATCCTGTTGGGATCATTTATCCTATATCTGATAGTAATTTGGGTTTGCCATTATAAATTCTGCCTAAAAACAGAAATAATAGTAGTGTCGAATGAAAGGAATAAATTGTTTACAACATGTGAAAAAACAAAGTTGGAGATTCTATAGTGACTATCTTAGATTGAATAAATCCCTAGGAAATTACCACATTCCTCTAACATTCAAGGCCAAATGATAGATAAACAGGATGGTAAGTCCCATTATGGGTTTTTGAAGGATATTTAGGTTAATTTCAAATCCATGTAGCCCTTAAGGATGAATAAAAGAAAAGATTTACCATTCCATTTGACACATTTCCATACATAAAGATTCCTTTTGGACATTTTAATTCTCATGGTACTTTTTAGTGTTCTATGTTGAGCATATTTTTCATAGTACCTTGAGAATTTCCAAAATGTTTTTATGGATGGTTTCATATTTTCTGGAAATTTCTTTGATGACTATTTCGAACACCTTGGTTCTATCATCATCCAATGCATAGAAACTGATCATGTATTAAATTATAGGAAATTTCATTTCATGGTTGGTTAAGAGATGGTTACAGGGTATGTTATTTCAAATGAAGGAATTCAAGTGGGTAAATGAAAAATAGAATTGATTTCAACCCTTACAAATCAAATTTTTTTCATGAGGTGTGATTTTTATTGGGTCTTGTTGGGATTTACCAATGATTCATTAAAGGATTTAGTAATATCTCACTTCCCCTATCTCAATTGTTGTAAAAGTATTATTATTTTTTTGAAAAACATTTGGATAACCTTTTTTTTAGTAAAAATGAGTCTCACATCACCTCCTATCATCCAACCACCTATGTGGGATCTCCCATGAAACATTATGTGCGATGCCTAAAACATTGATGTTAAGGTAGTTTTATCAAAAATGGTTAAGAAGTCTCCTCATTTCATTGTGTATTCCTTCATACCCTTGAACCTGCGAAAGAAAAAATGTGTGACCACAAAAAATATCTTCTTTATATTTTGTTTCCTTAGAAAAAATATGTTCATATCTTATTGGTTCAAAAATCATTATCTTTTATCAACATGATACCCTTCATTTTCTATTAAAGATACCTGAAGCTATGCCCCACCTCATTCAGTGGATGATCCACTTCCAAGAGTTTTTCCTTGAGATTGGAGATAAGAGAGGAGTGGAAACTGTGTTATACCACCACATTAGTAGGATTTCTCCACCACTGGACAATCATGTTGACACACCCCTCCCCATTAGAGAATTCTTCTCTCATGAAAACCGTTGTGATGTTATGGACCTTACCCCTAGTATGCGATCATTGTAGATTTTCTAGAAATATATAGAGTTCCCATTGATTTTAGAACATCACAATCCTAGAGACATAAGAATTATCAATGGTATATTTGGGATGACCAATATTTGTGGAGAATTTTTAGTCACATTTTTATTCTACAGTGTGACCTTGTCCCCACGTTTACCTATATTATTACATTTTCCAAACTTTTTCTTATAGGGGGGCACTATGGCTCTCAACATACAGCTCCAAATGTCCATGTCTTAGGAATTTATTAGACAAAATTATATGAATATTCTCATTGGTTTTTTATGTCATGTAATCGATTTCAATTCCCATGGAATATATCATAGTGGAATTAAATACCCCAACATCCCATGTTATTTTGTGAGATCTTTGATGCATGGGGAATTGAATTCATGTGGTCTTTTCCAAATTCATTATGATTCATGTACATATTACTATCTTATGACTGCATCTATAGATGGGTGGAAGTAAAGGCTACTAGGGTCGATGACTCCACAGTGGTTGTTGATTGTGAGGACCCAAATTTTCAGTATGTTTGGTTTTCTAGGATTCATCATTAGTGGACAGGGTTCACATTTTTTCAACCGCAACATAGAAAATTACTCCATTAATAAGGTGTTTTTCATAAATTCTCAATCACATATCACCTTCAAATTAATATGAAAGATGAAATAAAAAATCGGAAAGAAATTGAATCATAGAAATAATTGTTAATCCCAATTGGAATGGTTGGAGTTTGTGATTAGATGATGCAATTTGGGTATAACAAAAGTTTTAAAAACCCAGATTTGAATTTCACCAAACAATATTAAATTTGGAATTTATTACCACCTCCCAGTGTAGTTATAACAACATGAATATTGAGATGTTAAATAATGTGATATTAATCTTTAATATGTAGGTGAGCATAAGAAACTGTAGATTGAAGAGTTGAAAGAAATTTTGCATGATGCATACAAGAATTCATTAATATATAAATAGATGAAAAAGGAACTCCATAAAAGGATGACTCATCAGTAGAATTTTCATATAAGTGAAAATGTTCTCATGTGTATTTATAGGATAAATATCCATTAAGGTAAGATTTATTCCCTGATGGCTTAGTATTTATACAGTTACATATTTTTACCCTTTTGTTACTATAAATGTTTTGAATGATAAGAGTAGACAGTAGTTTATGGTCAATGGGAAGAGGCTTAGAAACTTCTATGAGGATTTTATAAATAATCTCATGGAGGAAGTCCAGCTGATGGATGCCACATATGACACCACTTAGTAGGTTGTCCCTTATCCCTAACTTTATTTACTCGTTTATTTATTAAAAAAACTTACATAGACGAAAATGTAATTTTTATGTGTGTGTGGGGGGGACATGTCATACTTAGGATTGCAAAAAAAAAAATCTTTTTTTTTTCATTTTCTATATTTTCTGTTTTTATATAAATATTGATCTTAAAGAGAATATCAAAATCATTTTTCATTCTTGAGCCAACTATGTGGAAGTTTCCTTTATTTTTGGAATAATGTTCATCAAATGAATGTTGATATGGAATATTTTTCAAGAATTTTGTTTTCAAATTATTCATAGGTGTTGAATATATTTTCGAAAGCTAGGCCTCATTATCACTAAACAATATTTTATTCCCTTACCCTATAGACATTATATTCCCATTACTACATACTCATCTTTTTAATTACATTCTATGGAGTCTTGGGTCATGTATAGAAACTATAACTTCCCTTGATCATGTTTTAATCCATAAGATTCATGTGTGATAAATTTATGATAGAGGTCATCATTCATTGAAAATCCATTTGTACAAGTAACCTCTACTTTCTTCCACATTGACATTTTACCCTTCTTAAGCCTTATATACCATGAAATGCCTATTTTTTAGCCACATTGAAAGCTAATTTATCCCCACCTACTCATCTATTTTGTAAATTCTTGTTTTCATTTCATAAAGTGTGGGGTATGGGGTGTTTACATGGGAATTACCAGGAAATAATCATTATTATGGGTTAATAGAAAGGGTACATACATTTTCCGTGGGCAGTGGGTTCAGAACCAATATTGTACCAATTTTCACAGACATTTCCCAATTTATCTTCAATGAAAATTGTAAAAAATGAAGTTATTCACATTGAAAAAAAAAACAGAACAAAAAATGGATACAATATGAATTTTACTCATTATTATTCACTGATTGGTTATAACCCACACAAATTGACAATGGGGATATAGATTTTTTTGATAAAATTTGTGAGGGGTTTAGTGTGTACATTCATTATGAACAATTTTTAAATGTTGACATGTTTTTTACATAAGAGATTACACACTCATCTTCTACAACATATTTTTATACATTAAATCCTACCATCCCTTGAACCTATGAATAACCCGTTATAATTCCTCTCGAGTATAACTCTAGTTAATATTGTTAGAGAACTTAGAATCTAGGAAATCATATGGTAATATCACATGAGCTCAATGAAAAGAGAATAAATCCAATTTTATATGATCCATGAGTGTATAGGGAAAAATATATATGTTAGGTAGGTTGTGACTTGTTTTTTGGGCTTAAAATGTAGTTTAACAAATATGAATGTGAGAGATGAAAAATGATAGAAAATTTGAAGTCATAAATAAGACATGATGAAATCATTTTCAAAATAATATTTTCATTTTTATAACCTTTTATTTAGGAATGGTACTTGTTTATGATATAATACTTTTCATAGGAATGAAACTTTTTTTGTGTGGGGGTGTGTTCGCACTATGATTTCCTATTCTTTTTTACCCATACACCAATGTGTCAAACTGATTTTTTATTATAAATATCAATTATTATAAGAACTTTATCATCATTATTTATTCAATAAATAAATATTTATCACTATAAAGAATTTATATTTCACCGGATTAGATATTTTCATTATAGGTGGAGGTGATTTGGTGGGTTGACAATAAAGATCAAGAAATGTGGCCCAAATTGTGCATGAATCCATGAACACCAGTGGAATCAACCAAAAAATTATACAAATAAGTGAATCCATTTGAGATGAGATTTTATGAGATGATCTAGAATTTAGTTTAATACGACTTTCATGAAGGAAGACAATCACAATTCATTCATTAATAGGCAAAAAAATTTCAGGGAGTTGGAATTTTTCCTATGTATTTTAGAAATATATCTTATTATATACATTATCTGGAAACCAAATTTGACATGAAGATACAATGTAGGGCTTCCAACAATTTTTTTGTTTTGGGAAAAGCAAGATTGTAAGGACCCGTAAAATTCAAGGAAATTTTTTTTCTTAATTTTCTTAGGAATTTTACAAGAACGCAGTTTCTGATGGAACCTAATTCTGAGACCCGGTGTGCCCGAAATCATTTTCCGAAGTTTAGCTCAGGTACGTTCAGTGAAAGAACGAGCGGATTTTTCTAATTGTTGAACCGGTGATCAGAATCGAATTCCGAGGACACCGATGGAATCGCATCACCGGTATTTGCTTAGAAACGCCTTTTCGAGAGTTGTGTTTGCTCGGGTGTGGTTTTTAGTTTTTGGGGTTAATTTAAGAAATAAAATAAAGGTGGAGTGACACTTTATTTTATTTAACTTAAAGCCACTTAAGCTAAGTTAAGAGGATAAGGTGGAACCCACAATATGCTACCCACTTGGTAGGATATTTGTGAGGTGGGGCCCGCATGTGCCCCACCATTTCTTCCCTCCTAAGAAATGCACCCGAAAACCCCCACTTTAATGAAAGTCAATCGTGCATTTTTATGGTTAAGAAACGCCCCATTAAATTGGGCAGTTAAATTGATACAATTAATTCTTTGAATTAATTGTTCGTTTCTTATCTTTTGATTTTAAAATTCTTAAGTTGATAATAATATAAGAATAGGACTTATTTTATTATTGTGGGGGGTTTGTGTTGTGTTAAACCTTTGGGAGAGCAAAGAGGGGATTCTTCGTTCTTCGATGAAGAATGCTAAGAACGCTCTACCGCCAATGAAGAACGCCAACCTCCGTCGGCGAGAGACGCCTTCCTCGGATATCACCTAACACCAGTGACGTTCCTTCCATGACGACCCTCTTCTTCTGCGACGGTTAATTCCGTGACGAACTCTTGTTCGACGACAACTTTGAGGTAGTGGTTTTATGTGTTTCTATTTGGTGATTTTTATTCCGTCGTTTTTCCCCTTTCAATTGAACCTCCTGTTATCGCATTAACTGGAGGAGGTTGGACCTCACGAACACGACCAACACTCCTCCCCTTTTGGTTGTGGATTTTTGATGTGGCGAACATGGAAACACGGTGCTGAAGCACCACGCGGAAATTGTAAAAGGGAGTGCGGAGAAACGCGGCGCCGCCACACCGCACTGTGGGAAGCAACAAATCTATGGCACCGTCGCGCCGTGCCGCAGAAGATAAACAAAGGACGTAGTGCCATCGCACCGCGCCAGAAGACCTCAGAAGAACTGCGGCCGGAGTGGGGCCGTGGTGGAGGGGCGCGGCGCCGTCGTGCCACGCCAGACGGAAGAAGGTCGCGGCCGGTTCTGGGCCGCAGCGATGCAGGGGAACCGGCAGCCGGCACCGGGCCGCTGGCGTCGGAGTGAGGCGACCGGCCCTTGCTGGTCCCGTGGCGAAGCAGCCGGTCGGCTGGTGCAGGCCGGCCGGTTCAAGGAGAGCTCCGGGGGTTGTAACCCCAGGCCGACTAGCTGAGTGGTCCCATTAAAGGGGCCATGGTTTACTTCACACGGGGGCAGCGCCCCCTGCCCCGAAACAGTTCGGCCGATAGGCCGAACCACTGGCGGGGCGCCAGCGTGCTGCGCGCCGGGCGGCTTCCATGGCCGGACCGCCAAACCGGACCGCCAGGCTAGGCCGTGCCCAAGTGAGCCGGACCCGGACACGGTTCGGGTCGACCCGGTTCGGGCCGACCATGGGGGTATCAGGCCGGGTCGGACCGGGCTCGAACCCCCTAATACCGAACCTCTTCGGTATGTTTCCCATAACATGAGATATGTGCCACCGATCGACGCACTGTCAGTTGCGATGTGATCCTTGGATCGAGGCGGTCGTTTAGGTATATCTCCCTCAAGGTTTCGGAGAACTTTGAGTTGGGCTGGGTTGGTTCGTACACAAAACCAACTAGGCCCTCGGAGCGGAAACGCTCATAACGTGAGTTCCGGACGTCCGATTGACGTGTCGTAGTCTTTGTTGGATTCCTCTAAGTGAGACGGATCTTTTGGATTACCTTGCCTTTGGTTTGGATGCAGGTGGAGTACGGTCGGGTTGGTTTTGACTTAAAAACCAACCGGTCCCCTAGGATGAAAAAGCCAATAACTCTCAGACCGGGCGTCCGATTGACGCGCCGTCTGTGACGTTGAGTTCCTGTTGACGATACAGAACTTTTGGATACATCAACTCCGGACTATGTGTCAGTTGATGTATCAGCCTCTCGGCTCATGGAGAAGACCCTCCTGAACAAGCTTGCTATGTGCGGGAACCCTAGGGCTTGCTGCGACTACGACGACGACTGTACAGAGATCTTCAGTGGATTCGACGACGACTACTACAGCACTCAGCGATCCTATGTGGATCAGTGCTACCGATCCTGTGTGGGTCTGATCCTCTGTGGGTCAGCGCTCAGCGGTCCTATGTGGGCCAGCGCCTACATATCCTATGTGGGTCCAATCATGTCTGGGTCTTTACGGGGGTTAGTATCTTTCGATCCATCCTGGGCCCGATGACTTAGATGAATCAGTGGATATATCTGATTATCTCTATTTTCTTACGAATAAGTATACCTGTGTGAGATGAATCTTGTTTTTCTTTCCTATGTGGATTGTGTTGTGCTATCCTGTGTGGATTTACGTTTTTCTTTCCTATGTGGACTGGGTTGTACTTGGGCTCCGATGTTGGAGCCGAACGAGAATTGATGACTTCGGTATATGTACGGGAATATACCTAAGCAGGGTCGAATGTTACTTCGTGATTGTATCTTTCCTTTGTGGATTATCCTTTCTGGATTTTGGGAGACCTTTAGGGGTCTCGAGGTCCCTACTGAGTAGATTATACTCACTCTTGAACGGGATATGCCCGCACTACATTGTGTTGGTTGCAGACGACGGACAACGCTGATCGTGGTTGAGGCTTGCGGAGCAGGATGGAACCTAGAGGTGGACCACTGGGCGGGACATATACGGAGTGGATGGCTGGACCCGAGGAGCTGTGGAGTCTATCTGTACCCACCCATCAGGTGGGACTTCCAGTGGACGGCTCGAGGCTGTGGCTTTACTTTCAGTTGCTCTTTTCCCTTTCCAGTTGTACTTTACTTTCAGTTTGGGTTTGTATTCTGGCCCACTTACTTTTCCGCACTTACTGTTGTACCTAGTTTTTACTTAGTGTTTACTTCTGCTTGCTTTCTCTGTGGTGTTTGTTTACTTTATAAAGGCAATTCCTTACCTTCTTACCGAGAATTACGCCTTGGTGCTAGTCTCCAGCCCCTGGACTATGAAAGGCGTGCTTGGGGTAGTCACGACATGGGCCCCGAGGACGGGTCGTGACAAATTGGTATCAGAGGAGTTCAATTCTACCACATAACTTTGGATTATGATCTTTTTCTATGTGAAGCAATGGTTTTAAGTGTATTGGGTGTGGTTATCAGTCCAGGGAGTCCATTGTTGGTGCGGCGGCCGACGTATCCGTACACCAAGACCCTAACTTCTAATTTCCGACTTAATGCCCAAAAACATTGATTTCATGTGTGATTCAAGTTTTCTTTATGATTACTTTGTGTCAGCTCACCAGGTATACTGTTCTGACCGTGGCGCACCTGTTTCCTTTTCAGGATGGCCCCACGACTGCAGCCAGCTAGGGTTCTGAGAGTTATGCGTGACGACAGCCCACTGAGCGACGAGGCCTTGGTATAGGGCCCTTTGACAGCTGAGGCACCAGCGGTACCTTTACCCACCGAGCCACCGATGCTTCCAGCCCCAGCCGCTGACAATGCACGTCGCCTTAGTGCACTGCATGAGTTCCAGTGCTAGCGACCGCCCAGTTTCCGCGGGGAGATGGACCCCTAGGCAGCCGAGGATTGGCTGGAGGCAGTGGTACTAGTTTTCCGGTTAGTGAGGACACCAGAAAAACTCATGGTGATCTTCACAGCGAGCCTACTGCAGGCAGCAGCGGTCCAATGGTGGAGCTTGATGCTCCAGGTGCACGATGAGGAATCTCTTCTCTGGACGAACTTTGAGAGCCTCTTTCACTCAGAGTTCGTCCCAGCCACCCTCCGTGCGGTGTGCATCCAGGAGCTTCTACAGCTGTGGCATGGTAGCTTGACGGTTGTCCAGTACTCAGCGAGATTTACCGATATCTCGCGCTACTCGACAGACATGGTACATGACCCATTCCTCCGGGCCCGGACCATTGAGCAGGGATTGAGGCATGATATTAGGGCATCGCTGATCTCCCTCAGCATTCCGACTCAGGCAGAAGTACTGGAGTGAGCCCTTTTGATCGAGAGCTTCCTTGCTGGGCCTTCTTCAGCAGCGAGACCTACCGCGGGGCGACACATAGCAGAGTCTTCTGCAGCAAGCAGTCAACAGATGACTCATGGGTCCAGGCAGACCAGACCCTCAGGAAGATGACCTCAGGACCCTGGCTCAGCAGTGCGGGGCACCTAGCGCGGAGCCAGTCTTTCGAGAGGGAGACAGTGCGACACATGCGTTGGGCAGGGCCACATGGCTCATGACTGCCTGACCCGCCGTGCCGAGGAGTAGTAGACGGTTGAGGGGCCACCCAGGCAGATGCAGAGGGTTGACCGTGGTGGTCCGCAGGGAGCAGGCAGATGAGGCAGAGGAGCTGGCCGAGCAGTAGGTGGTGGGCGATGCTTTGAGGCTATACCACCACCACCACCAGGAGGTCCACCCCGACCATAGGGAGCTGGCAGGAAGAGACAGGCACAACTCCAGGCAGTGGAGGCCTATGACCACGACGCTCCCGAGATGATTCGAGGTACTATCTATGTCTATTCCACCCTTGCTGTAGTTCTTATAGACACAAGAGAAAGTCACTCTTTCATAGTTGTTGCCCTTCTTCAGAGCACGGAGATTCCGACAGAGCCGTTGGCTCGATCCTTACAGCTAGAGACTCCTACGGGAGCAAACTCGACGATTACGTACTGGTGCAGGCAGTGTGAGCTTACTCTAGGAGGTGAGAGCTTCGGCTGGGATCTTCTTGTAGCAGCGTCGAGGACATACGGCGTCATCTTGGGCATGGATTGGTTATCTACAGTTCATGCATAGATTGACTATATTAGGCACAAGGTGCGATGTGTACGCACCGACGGGAGCAGGTTCACCTTCACCGGCAAGAAGGGAGCCTTCGCAGCATAGGATGGACTCATGCAGAGGAGAGGACAGCCCATCAAACATCAGTTGGCTAGAATCATCTTAGGAGAAATTGACATGTGGAGTCCTAGTTTTCCTGCAGTGGTGGATCAGTATGCGGATGTTTTCCCCAATGACGTCCCAGGGCTACCTCCTCGCATAGAGGTAGAATTTTATATTGACCTATACCCCAGGACAGCCCCGATATCCACTCCAGCGTATCGGATGGCTCCCTCCAAGCTTCGAGATCTACGGGTACAGTTTGAGGACTTGCAGGGAAAGGGATTCATGCAACCCAGTGTTTCACCCTGGGCTTCCCCGATATTGTTCTCCAAGAAGGTGGACGAGAGCTTGAGACTTTGTGTCGACTATCGTCGCCTGAACCAGGTGACAGTGAGAAACAAGTATCTGGTACCTAGGATTTATGACCTCTTCGATCAGCCCAAGGGAGAAAGGTGGTTCTCAAAGATAGACCTCAGGTCAGGCTATCATCAGCTCAGAGTTCGGGACGAGGATGTGCAGAAGAAGACTTTAAAATGTCGGTATGGCCACTATGAGTTCTTGGTTATGCCATTTGGTGTAACCAATGCTATACTGGTGTTAATGGTCCTCATGAACAGGATCTTTCAGCCATACCTCGATCGATTTGTCTTGGTCTTCATCGACGACATTTTGATTTACTCGACCACTGAGGAGGAGCACACCTACCATTTTCGGGTTGTACTAGACACACTCCGAGAGCACTAGCTTTATGGAAATCTCTCGAAGTGTCAGTTCTGGATACATGAGGTCCACTTATTGGGACACGTCATCTCTGAGGCGGGAGTTGCGGTGGATCCTGCGAAGATCGAGGCAGTGCTAGCTTGGGAGCCACCCAGGAGCGTGACGGAGGTGCGGAGTTTCTTGGGACTAGCTAGATACTACCGGAGATTTGTGCTAGAATTTTCCAGAGTTACGACACCACTATCAGCTTTGACGAAGAAGGGGAAACCCTATGTGTGGTCAAACAGATATCAGCAGAGCTTCCAGGATCTAAGACAGAGATTCACCAGTGCCCCTATCTTGAGGCTTTCAGAGGAGGGAGTAGGGTACATAGTCTACTGCAATGCATCTGGGACCGGACTCGGATGTGTCTGGATGTAGGAGAAGGCAGTGATCGCCTATGGATCACACTAGTTGAGGCCGCATGAGAAGAACTACGCTACCCATGACCTGGGGTTAGCATCAGTGGTCTTCGCTCTGAAGACATGGCGACACTACCTGATGGGCGAGCGCTTTATAGTATTTTCTAACCATCATAGTCTCAGGTACATCTTCTCTCAGAAGGACCTGAACCTGAGCCAACGACGATGGCTCGAGTTCCTGTAGGACTATGACTTTGAGATAGTCTATACTCCTTGGAAGGGGAACATGGTAGCTGATGCTCTCAGCAGGAGGATGAGCATTCAACTAATTGAGGAGGTGACAGAGCAGCTAGCCACTTTGCAGATATCCTTCATTGATAGAGATGGATCAGCCTTCCTTTAGTCTCTCACAGTCACTCCTCCACTATTACAGCAAGTTAGAGAGGCACAGCGTGGGGATGCTGACTGTTAGACGCAGAGTGCACAGATATCCTCAGGACAGGAACCTGATGGTTTCTCCTTTGGATCAGAGCACGACGTCCATTTCAGAGGACGTACCTTGGTACCAGTTTCTTTACGAGAGGAGGTGCTGAGAGAGTTTCACACTTCCCCTTTGGAGGTACGTCCTGGAGTGGCGAAGATGTACTAGGATCTCAAGCGACAGCACTGGTGGCCGGGCATGAAGAAGGTTGTGGAAGAGTTCGTTTCTCGATGCCTCACCTGCCAGTAGGTGAAGGCAGAGCATCAGGTACCAGCAGGCTTGGTACAACCCTTGGAGGTCCCGAAGTGGAAGTGGGACATAATATCTATAGACTTCGTGACTGGACTCCCATGTACTTCCAGAGGTCACGACTCCATTTGGGTGATTGTCGACCGACTCACCAAGTCGACTCACTTTTTACCGATCAGAGAGCAAGGATCAGTGGAGAGCTTGGGGAGTCTCTACGTTCAGGAGATTGTACAGCTTCACGGTGTTCCATCATCTATCGTCTCCGATCGAGATGCTCGCTTTACTTCTCGGCTTTGGAAGGGGTTGCAGGAGGCATTCGGGACGCATCTATGTCTGAGCACCGCCTTTCACCCTCAGACGGATGGTCAGAAGGAGAGGACCATTTGGACTCTGAAGGACATGCTTCGTGCAAGTGTCCTTGACTTTGGTCGCAGCTTGGAGGACCACATACCCTTGCTGGAGTTCGCGTACAACAACAGTTACCACTCCACCATCGGGATGGCAGCATACGAGGTGTTGTACAGCCGACCTTGCAGATATCCTTTGTGCTGGAAAGACCCTAGGGAGTCACCACTTGTGGGACCAGAGATGGTCTAGGCCACGACAGAGAAGGTACAGGTCATCCAGGAGAGGATGAGGACAGCTCAGAGCTGGCAGAAGTCTTATGCTGACAGGAGGTGGAGGCCACTAGAGTTCGAAGATGGTGACCACATCTTCTTGCGGGTCTCACCTCGACGTGGATTACGGAGATTTGGCCGAGGCAGAAAGTTGTCTCCATGCTTCATCGGACCATTCCAGGTCCTCAACAGGATTGGAGAGGTGGCTTATCGCCTTGATCTACCACCTTAGTTGCACCGGGTGCATGAAATCTTCCACATATCTCAGCTGAGGAGATATGTGCACGAACCGACACATATCATTGACCATGGGGAGCTGGACGTTGATGATGGGGTGACTTTTGTGGAGGTCCCGGTGGAGATTGAGGATCGACATGAGTGGGTCCTACGTGGACGGTCGATTCCTCTAGTGTGCATCTGATGGCAGCACGGGAACTTCTAGGAGAGAACTTGGGAGCGGGAGGCTCAGATGCGTGCTCAGTACCCACATTTTTTTCCCTAATTTATTATGTATCTTTACGAGGAAATAAATCCTTGGGTGGGAGTGATGTAACCTGTAAAATTCAAGGAAATTTTTTTTCTTAATTTTCCTTTGGTATTTTACAAGAACGTAGTTTCGGACGAAACCTAATTCCGAGGCCCGATGTGCCCGGAATCATTTTTCGAAGTTTAGCTCAGGTACGTTCAGTGAACGAACGAGCGGGTTTTTCTAACTTTTGAACCGGTGGTCGGAATCAAATTCTGAAGACACCGATGGAATCGCAGCGCCGATATTTTCTTAGAAATGCCTTTTCTAGAGTTTCGTTTTCTCATGTGTGGTTTTTAGTTTTTTGGGTTAAGTTAATAAATAAAATAAAGGTGGCGCGACACTTTATTTTATTTCACTTAAAGCCACTTAAGCTAAGTTAAGCGGATAAGGTGGAACCCACAATATCCTACCAACTTGGTAGGATATTTGTGTGGTAGGGCCTGCACGAGCCCCACAGTTTCTTCCCTTCTAAGTAACGCACCTACAAACCCCCTCTTTAATGAAAGTCAACCGTGTGTTTGTTTGGTTAAGAAACTCCCCATTAAATTGGGCAGTTAAATTGATACAATTAATTTTTCGAATTAATTGTTCGTTTCATAACTTTTGATTTTCATATTCTTAAGTTGATAATAAAATAAGAAGAGGACTTATTTTATTATTTTTGGGGGTTTGTTTTGTGTTAAACCTTTGGGAGAGCAAAGAGAGGATTCTTCGTTCTTCGACGAAGAACACGAAGAATGCTCTACCGCCAACGAAGAACGCCAACCTCTGTCGGCGAGAGACGCCTTCCTCGGAGATCACCTAACGCCAGCAATTCTCCATCCCTGAAGACCCTCTTCTTCCGCGATGGTTAATTCCACGACGAACGCTTGTTAGATGAAAACGTTGAGGTAGGGGTTTTATGCGTTTCTATTTTGTGATTTTTCTTACGTCGTTTTTCCACTTTCAATTGAACCATTTGTTATCACATTAACGGGAGGAGGTCGGACCGCACGAACACAGCCGACAATCCTCCCCTTTTGGTTGTGGATTTTTGATGCGGCGAACAAGGCAACGCGGTGCCGAAGCACCATGAAGAAATTGTAAAAGGGAGAGCGGAGAAACGAAGGGCCGCTGCACCGTGCCGTGGGAAGCAACAAATCCGTGGCACCGTCGCGCCACGCCGTAGAAGATGAACAAAGGATGCGACACCATAGCGCCGCACCGGAGGACCTCAAAAGCACTGCGGCAAGAGCGGGGATGTGGTGGAGGGGTGGGGCGCCGTCGCGCCGTGCCGAACGGACGAAGGGCGCAGCCGGTTCCGGGCCGCGGCGATGTAGGGGAACCGGCGGCCGACACCGGGCCGCCGGCGTAGGAGCGAGGGGACCGGCCCTTGTCGGTCCTGTGGCGGAGCAGCCGGCCGGCCGGTGCAGGCCGGCCGGTTCGAGGAGAGCGTCGTGGGTCTTAAACCCCGGCCGTCCAGCTGAGCAGCCCCATTAAAGGGTCCGCGGTTTACTTAATGCGGGGGCAGCACCCCCCACCCCGAAACGGTTTGGCCGATCGGCCGAACACCTGGCGGCGCGCCAGCGTGCCGCGCGCCGGGCGGCTGCCCTGGCCGGTCCGCTAAACCGGACCGCTGGGCTGGGCCACGCCCAGGCTGGGCTGGGCCGCGCCCAAAAGGGCTGGACCCGGACCTGGTTCGGGCAGACCACGGGGGTATCGGGCCGGGTCGGACCGGGCCCGAACCCCCTAATACTGAACCTCTTCGGTCTGTTTCCCATAACGTGAGCTACAAGACTCCTATCAATACACCGTCAGTTGTGATGCAATCCGTGGATCGAGATAGTCATTTTGGTATATCGCACTCAAAGTTTCAGAGAACTTTGAGTTGGTCCAGGTGGGTTCGTACACAAAACCCACCGGGCCCTCGGAGCGGAAACACTCATAACTTGAGTATCGAACGTTCGATTGACATGTCGTCGACTTTGTTAGATTCCTCTATGTGATACGAATCTTTTGGCTTACTCCGCCAGAGGTTTGGACGCAGGTGGAGTACAGTGGGGTTGGTTTTGACTTAAAAACCAACTAGGCCCCTAGGACGAAAAATCCAATAACTCTCAGACCGGGCGTCTGATTGACGCGCCATCTCTGACGTTGAGTTCCTATTGACGATACGATACTTTTGGATACATCAACTCCGGACTTTGTGTCAGTTGATGTATCAGCTTCTCGGCTCGTGGAGCGGACCCTCCCGAACGAGTTTGCTGTGTGCAGGAACCCTAGAGCTGGCTGCGACTATGACAACGACTGTACAGAGATCCTCAGTTGATTCGATGGCGACGACTACAGAACTCAGCGATCCTACGTGGATCAGTGCTACCGATCCTGTGTGGGTCCGATCCTGTGTGGGTCAGCGCTCAGCAGTCCTGTGTGGGCCAGCGCCTACAAATCCTGTGTGGGTCCGATCCTGTGTTGGTCTTTGAGGGGGTTAGTACCTTTCAATCCTTTGTAGGTCCGACGGGTTAGATGAATCATTGGATATATCTGATCATATCTATCGTCTTACGAAGAAGTATACCTGTGTGAGATGAATCATGTTTTTCTTTCCTATGTTGGTTGTGTTGTGCTATCCTATGTGGATTTACGTTTTACTTTCCTGTGTGGACTGGGTTGTACTTGGGCTTGGATGTTGGAGCCGATCGAGAATTGATGACATATGTATATGTATGGGCATATACCTAAGAAGGGCCGAATGTTACTTCGTGATTGTATCTTTCCTTTTTGGATTATCCTTTGTGGATTCTGGGAGACCTTCGGGGGTATCAGGGTCTCTACTGAGTAGCTTATACTCACCCCTACACAGGCTATGCCCACACTACGTTGTGTTGGTTGCAGACGACAGACAACGCTGATTCTGGTTGAGGCTTGCAGAGCAGGACAATACCTGGAGGTGGACTACTGGGCGAGACTTATACGGAGCGGACAACTGGACCCAAGGAGCTGTGGAGGCTATCTGTACCCACCCTTCAGGTGGGACTTCCAGTGGACGGCTCAAGGCTGCAACTTTACTTTTAGTTACTATTTTCCCTTTCCAGTTGTACTTTACTTTCAGTTTGGGTTTGTATTCTGGCCCACTTACTTTTCCGCACTGATTGTTGTACCTAGTTTTTACATAGTGTTTACTTCTGCTTGCTTGCTCTGTGGTGTTTGTTTACTTTACAAAGGCAATGCCTTCCCTTCTTACCGGGAATTACGCCTTGGTGCTAGTCGCCAGCCCCTGGCCTATGGAAGGCAGGCTTGGGGTAGTCACGGCACGGGCCCCGAGGATGGGTCGTGACAAAGATAATATTTTTTATACTCTCCAAAAACCATGTATCAATTGGTTTCTAGAAATTAGGGTACCCAAAACCACATCCCATTTGGGCTATAAAAGAACACCATGGACACCATATTTAATATTTAGACCATGAGAAATGGTTATGTCAATTTGGAGTTAAAAATGAAACCTATATTCAATAATATATTTTATTAAGGCCATGTGAAGTTCTACTTCATCATCAATGACTTTCTCTACTCCCATGGAGTTCTAAATTCCTGGTGATCATCTGGGGAGGAATGTGACGTAATCTTCAACTGTGTGTTTGTAAATTTTGAATTATATTCTTAATTTTTTGTTTTTGTGTTCTCTTTATTAATATTATATTCTAATTTTATTTATTTTTGTACTATTATGTCATACTCAACTCATATAATCATATTTGGGGAACCCTTTCATGGGATGTTTCACACATTCTTCACCATTTTTTCTTCCCCTTTTAATTGCAGTGTTTGTGTGGTTCGTATTGGTCAAATGACCTCCCATAAACCCTTTCATGGACATGTACATTAATTTCATGTTATAAAAAATAAATAAAATACATACCTGTAAAAACCATCAGGTTCTTCATGTGTTTCCTTTGTGAGTTTTGATTGTGAAGTCGAAAAAAAATCACCCAACCATTAGTAGTAATCGTTGAATCATTTCATATTTGTGACTAATACCTTGGATGCATCCTAGTGTAAAATCAGTAATTAATTTTTTATATGTGTTAAAAACTAGGGATTAAAATATCATGATCCTATGTCTTGAAGTGAGGAAGTATGGGCATCATGAGATTTCCCAAGGTTGATCACACTCAATCAATTCGGTTAATTTCTAATTTGTTTTATCACATTCATTTTTTTGTTAAATTATTAAATTAACAACCCCCATGTTTTACAAAATTCCATTTCCCTCTAATTCTAATAATCAAACCCATATTTTGTAATTAATGATCAAAAGATCTATCGAAATATGACCAAGGGTTCTAGATATACTGTAGAAATTATAGTAAAACGAAACATCTAATTTGATGGGATCGACAACACGATGATTAAATGTGATAGTTTCTACCTTACTAATCCTTTTACGCTATTCCAAAGGCTGATTTGATATTTAACTTGGGTTTTATGAATGTAATATTCAAAGCATTGTTACCTTTATATTTATTCAAAGAACATGCCTGAATACTTCATCGAGATCCGAGGTGTATGCAAAAAAATACTGAAAATTTTCAAGAAAACATTCTATAATTTTCTCTAGTGAGAGATAGATACTGTGTGAATAGGTTATACCCTTCTAGTAGAAATGATGTCAGAAACCCCATCATATCCACATTTTTTTTTGTTTTATATGGTCAATTATGGTAGTTTTTCTTTCCAAGGAGCTAAACTAATTTAGGAATTGATGGAGAAGGTCTTCCCATACTACAACAGATCCTGGTAGAAGGCTGTTTTACCAAAGTAATAGTATACATGCAAGATTATATACAAAAAATCACATCTTGGTAGCCTTATACTATTTTCAAGGTCCCATCATCAGACCACATAAAATTATAAAATTGTTGATATTTTATTATGATCTATCATTCTCCCAATGTTTCAGATGTTTATACTTCCAATGTTATGTGGGTTAATGTTTTATACACAAATTTTGGATGTAGATTATTCTTAGTATTTGTAGGTGTGTGTATCCCTTATATTCCTTTAATTTTAGAATCCATGGAATCAATAACGTTGAGATGTTCTGGTGGTACTACTTTCTAGGCCACCACCCATCTACATTGAGAAATTGAGACCTTATACGGTGACCCCATTTTCAAATCCTATTAATTTTCATTTCATTATAATAATGAATGATATCCCTGATGAGTGAGAGGTTGTTTTCTCAATGGAGAAAATTTAAATCATTATAAAATTCCCCATTTATGTAAACTAGCTGATTGGATCTAGATCCAACATGGTGATTAGATGCCACTCTTGTTGGAAGATCAACTATTTCTTGATATGTAGAAGGAGGTATATTTTTATCGTTCTAATGATTATTCCTAGAGTGATCGTTTCTCCTAATTATATTCTCATTGAGTTGTATGATATTTAGAATCTAATCCTCATATTGTTCCATATGATCCTCCATGAGAGGAATTTACACTCTTCTGGGTGGTTATTGGTATGTATCCACACCTTTTTTATTTATGTTTTTCAATTTTCCTCTATAGTGGTGGAAGCCAAATATTTGGAGGATCCAAATTTAGGATCCTCATTAGATTCTATGTTCAGGCATCCTCTTTTGGTGCATCTAGATCACCCTCTTATCAAGGTATGTTTTTATATTGCGTCCCTCTGCATTTGTGACTTCATTCAAATTATAATTTCTGTTTAAGGTAGAGAAATTTAATGAGGTTTATTATGTGGTTTTAGGTATCACATAACTTTCACCAAAACAGGTTGATTATACACTGCCTATATCAGGGTCATTTTTTAACCCTTGGCAATATTTTTTGTTTTTAGCTTACACCATCTACAAGGTTTGATTTCCTTCAATTTACATTCTTCCCTTATTGGTATGTGAGTGTTCAAATTGAAGAAGGTTCTTGTTTTTATAAAGGGTACTGAATTGAAACGACTTGCCTTATATTAGAAAGAATTCATTAATTACAACCATCAATATTGAACTCCTAACCTGAAAATAATTATTCCCTATATGGTAATGATGATGTTGATTGTTTCTCTAAACTAATGGTTTAGGGACTATTTGGGGCTTCCATTGGAAACATTTGATCCTTTTTTACAATTAGATGATTCGAATTGAGGATTTGATGATTACTATGATGTTAATTGAGATATAAATTCCCTATCCTATAAGAAAGGGGTTTACCTATAACCATTGCTAATTTATCATGAAGCCTCATGGGGTGTGATGGACCCAGTGATGGTGATTGATATATTGATTCCCCCCAACTATAAGTGCTATGTTTTATTTTTAATTTCTTCAAATACATTCTAAATCCTCTTAGGGATTAATGATCCGAGCGGTGGAGTTAGTGGTAGATATTCCTGTAGCCTAGTGTGATAGGTTTTACCTTGGTAAAATATGGTAGAATCTACTATTGTGACCAATTTTATTAATCAAAAATATGATCGTTTATGATCTTGATGCTATGGAATCCCATGACGGGAGTCATTTTCAATGGGATGTTTTTAGGTTGGAAATAACTTTGGTTTCTATGTCTGAAATGTGTCTCTATTGTTTTCAAGGGCCTAGTTCAATGATCTATTGGTAGGACTCCCCCCCCCAATTTGTATATCTAAACATTGTTAAAGTGAATAAATGGTATTGAAGTGGTCCACTATGTCACATGTTACCTTGTCCCCTAATCTCACAATAGGAAATGATGATATAGGACACCATGCCTTGGGAGTTATACTATTCTATAAGTATACTAATGTGTAATGCTCCATATATCACCAATTCATGGATACACACCTCTGATGATGTTCTAGAAATCAATTGATTGATATTTTTCTTGATACAAGGGAAACAATATATATGCATCTTACATGTTCTTCTAATCTTGGGTTCTAGGATATGGAAAAGGAAGCCAAATCCTTTTGAAAATATAGTGTATTAATCAAATGAAGGTGAAACTATTATCCTAGATAGGTTATCTATATAGAATTCAATCATTTATTAATTCCACATATATTTTGTTATAGGTAAGTCATGTACCATTTCTCTTGATCATATGGGATATCGTAGTCAGAAGTGAATAGGTACAGAACATGGTTTGGACATTGTTTCTTGATAAATCTCCCCATATGTCTATATCAAATTGATCTTCCTTATAATTGTATTCCTCCATTTCTTTAGACCACATATGCTACTTTTTGGTGTTACCTGTTTACCATGGTGAAGGACTGGTTCTAGTTTACGGGGAATTATATATGGTTGAGTCCATTTTTTAAGAACTTCTATATACAAATGTGGAAGAGTTTTGATAACCTCTCTATATAGAGTTGTTTGAAAAATGGTAGGATATTCTTGTCCTAAGGAGATTTCACTATGGGGAGGTTCACCATGATGGGTCTCAAGATTAGAGTCCCAAAAATCCATACCCTCAATACCACAAGGAGGACTATAGAGTTAATGATCAAATTCGGCTTTGATTAAGAAGTTTATGGAACCTTGGGTTGTTGAAAATGTGTTTCAAATATTCATAAGGACAGTGTAATTGTACAAAATAGGGATATGAGACACATTCTATGTCATGGCATGAATATGTTAACTCGCCATTTTGGATTGAGTAGAGATATGAGCCGGTTGAGTGATGGTTTCTATATTATTTTGATAACTATATGGTGATGAAAGAATATGATCCCATTTCCAAGATGTTTATTAAGTATGCTAATAATATGAATCATTATCAGAAGGAATATGATCATATCAGTGGGTGGTTACCGGAATAAGTTAGTAAACCCTAAATGAAGTAGGGACATGAACCTTGCCCAAATATGCATTCCCTACTAGAATATGTTAATGGGCCTTTAGAATGGGATAACATATATGAGCCTCTTCATGTAAATCATTTAAAGGCTTCGAATAAATCATTCTTCAGTGAATGTATGGGTTGGATCTGGACTATCATGAGATGATAGAATATTCCATGTAGGTTCATTAATAGGAATATGAGTTTTCCCTATGTTATCTGTCACTCTCACCTAGTGATACATTGTTGGAGTGGATATATATGACTAATCCTATTCATTTGGTGTATGGAAATGGTATTTTTTGATAGATATATGAGCCTATCCCATGCCATGTGACACTCTCACTCGGTGAGCCCCGATTGGAGTGGGGATATGAGACTGGTCTGATCCTTTTTGAGTATACCTTTAGTATTTTTTCATAGGAAAGTGTTCTTATCCTAAGGAATGTTTTGATATTAATTTTTAAGCCTCAGTTGAAAATAGACTGTGTGGTCAATCCATTTCATAATCTATTATCAAAATATTTTAATAATCCACTTGGATGGGAGCAAGAATGTGTTCTTTATCTTGAGAATCCATTTGTTCGGACTGATTAGAGTATTGTACTACCCTGGTAGTATGGATAGTAACATTCACATGTCCCCATGTCTATACCAGCGTTGGAATATACTAGGGTAGTTTTTCAACTGTTTCTATAATGTAGTGAAACATTATCAATGTCTGTATTGGTATATATGCCTTCACATTTTCGATATCAAATATATATAAGTAGATTTATTTGATTGAAGCAAGAATATAAGCACCCTTTTTCCTCCTTATTCCATTATTATATATATATATATATAGGATTTATGCCTGGGGATAGGTATATATGCATCCTTAATGCATGATTTAGTAATATGCCTGTAGACATGATCCAAGTGAGAAAGTATATGAGCTTGCTTATTGGCTATCGCCAGAATATTATAGCGGGATTCACTAGTAGAAGCTAGGATATGATTCAACTCCTAGTTATCTAAATATTTTTATGCTTGATGTTTCTTCCTAGGATCTTTTATATTTGTGTTAGGGGTTGAAATGTGTCTGTTGGTTCCCTTATAGGGCGATAGAGGGGCACTAGTAGGATATTTCATGTGATGGTGATTGATTGGACCCCTCCTTAGTGGCTCCAAACAAAGAAGGGATCTATAATTGACACCTTGATCCAAAATCCTCAGATAATGACGGTAGTGATTTTCATAATCTAGGGATAAGCTTCTAAAATGATTGGTTTTAGTAATGACCACCACCAGGTTTACTGAGACTTTTATTCGATGATGTAGAGTCACCAGTTTTATAATTTAGAGTCTCATATGTGAAATTTCAAGAATTGATATTATAACATGTTAGTGGAATTATCATGACCATTACATTCTCTACATGACCCGATAGGTGGCTGGTGGGTCAGGGTTTTCTTTGAATCACAAGGATTGTATCCATAGATAAATTTAGAAAACAATCTCTAGATGAAGACATGATCTCGAGTTAGGGTGTTGTATGTGAGAGATGTATGTAAATTCATGAAGATAAAAAAGAAAAGGTTTATTGATATGTGAACCATCGCATGCATGATATGTTCTCAATCAGATATGCCCAGGTAACAAAATTTTCCATTATTTTTCTCAATATGAAAATTCTACTTGTGTGGAATTTTCACAATGAGGATGAACATATTTTATAATTTACAGGATCATGTTATTTCAAAAAATAAATTTTATCATTACAGAGATTCACGTCGGGTTCCCCATTTTTATTTTGATGAAATATCACATGCATTATAGTAACAGAATGCTCTAACGAGAAATGGACAGTCCATTCTTTTTAACATGTGAAGGATATTACTTAGTTAAGTGTTTCATGTTAGATTCACTATTTTTATTTCCTCATAAAGAATGATTTTTTGGATAATGCTAATGGTTGATTATGAGGGGGGATAAATGTTATTCATAACAAATAATTTTAGATTTACTATGTTTTTTTCATTGATTTTCCCAACAACTTCCACATCCATATTTCATTATAGACTTCATTTCCTAAGGTAGGTGGTTAATTGGGGTTTCATACCCAATGGAACATATGAAATCACATTGGTCGAGAGGATGGAAGTTCGAGATCATCACACCCTTTGGGGGGAATTTTATCCTACTATGACAGTCTATTTATATATTTAAGATATATCCATGAATCTCTTTTTGATCCTGATACATTACTAATTACCCTAAAAAGAATCAGGGGTTGAATCCTATTATATATAAATGATGTACATTGAATGAGTCCAACTGTATGCATCTGAGGTTCTTCATCCAGTTCCCATTAGTTCTTATAAATGGGTACCTTATTATATTTTGAATCTATATAACTAATCACTCTTGACTTTGTTTCTATCTAGGGAAGAAATTAATATCTCAAGTATGGTATTAATTATTTAGGAGGAATCGTACAAATCTTGTTTAAAAAAAATTAAAAAAACCCTGGAGTTCATTGGACCCATCCACTTTTACATCATGAATAAATGATTTATAATACGGGAATGAGGAAATATGTGTTTATCTCAAGCCATAAGAATTCATATTACATATCCTAGTTATAGAAATTATGAGTGCCATCATTGTTCAATTTTACCCTCAAGAATTACCATAATGTGTATACCCTTATATAGGGGTAGTTATATAATGTCACTAAATAAGGCTTATATACTATGGTTCTCATAGATTTTATAGGTTCATGATGCATGTGAGATGACAATTAAAAATCCCTAATCCCACTTGATCCATGATCGGTGTGTCAAACAATGGGTTGAAAGTAATTAGTCTCACTGCTTATTGAGTTTAGACATTTTTACTAAGGAAACTCTAATTGGTTTTTTAATATAGAGATCGAGTCTTAGGAAGGTATCCTATAGATCCTAGTTTTTGTAGGAAACCAAAATAAAATAGTTCAATTGGATTCCCAATCTACTAATGGATAAGTAAGAATGATAATCCAATAGGAGAGACCAGATCTAAAGGGTTATAATGTTGGAGACTTGGTGTGATAGATACTGAGGTGAATTCCCATTAGATCTAAGGCATTAGAAATGTTTCTAATATATCCTAGTTACAACAAAAAACATAGTTCTTGTAGATTAGTTTGGGGGTATACCCATATATGACCATTGGAAAATGTTATCATATCATGGGGTGTCTATCTGACCTATCCAGATTGTCTACAAACATTTCTGATGATGTTTGGACATGTTCAAGTTTTCAGAGGGACATGTCCAAATACAATTTCCAGGTCAAGTTGACTTGCATTAAGTATATTTCATGATTCAAATTTCATGTTTAGAATACATCAAATGATTAAGGATCACATGATTTGAGGGTGTCACAAGACATGGGTGACATGACTATAGGGCTTCACGAGACCAAAAAACAATGTATAGGAGGGTGTCGCATGATCAAAATAGAAATTTCTTTGTGATTTTATATATCTTTCTCATCATGTAAATGTATCATCGCATGAACTAGATGACTTGTCTAGGAGCATGACCAACACATCTACGTTTTGGTGCTTCCACATGACTTTCTCAAAATCTAATAGTGCTACCACAATAATGGAATGATATGTCTGGGGATCATCATATGACTTTGATTACATGCCCAATGGACATTGTGAGACATGGTTGACACGCCTGGAGGGATTCACAAGATCTGGGTAACACATCATATCATCATTTCCAGATCGGGATATATAATGAGAAGCTTTTTATTCCTTTACATGATATAATATTCTTCTATTCATAATAAATTAACCCTTTCTATTATTTATTGAATATATGTCCCACTGGTTTTCAATACTTGTTCTATTTATTTTTTTGTCACCCATTAGACATGTTGTAACCCCTTCTCCAAATATAAGAAGTGATCATAAAAAGAGCATATTCATTATGCATGATCCTTTTGGACATTACCCGGGTTGTACCTGGTGGATGACCCTGCAATCTCTTGACCATGAACTCCTAGAAGTGTTCCACTATGCTATCACTATCATTTCTATAAGTACGTGATTGATCCCCATTTTTTGTAAAGGGGGTTATACGCCTTACCACCCCAGTTATATATTGCATTTTGTGGCAAGTATCTCATAAATATGAGATGGATTCCGTGCATGGATATAATCATCACACATTTCAAATGATCCTAACATAGGTATTTCGGGGGTGATCCATGATAATTAGTGATGAAAATAATGTACCACAATCACCCCCATTTATTGGACCAAAACCAATCAAATTGATTTCCTCTAACCTTTTGGAAAAGACAAATTTCATTTATAAGGTCAAGCCTACAGGTCTTGGAGTCTTCATGAAATCTATTTTCCCATGGAATGGCTTTCATATGATCGAAGACAATTTAATTAGGTATTTCACGCCTCAGAAGAGGCTTGTTGAAGGCAATACTTGAGATTACTCTAGCCTTTCAAAGAGCCTTTTTACAACTGATGGAGATCACCCATGTTGTATAAATATTTCTCTCAATGATCAATGTATCATCCATTCATGAGAAGCTTCTAAATTCTCCTTTCATATTTCCTTTTTTATTTTATAAGGATAGGGGATATCAGGATGTTGTGTTAGAATTAAAATGGAAAATAACTACTCTTTTCAATGATGCATCGTGTGATCAATGATGGATCTCATGAAGTCATGTAGACATTTTTAGGGAGATTTGATAAAATTTTATGATGTGTTGCATGTTCAATAATTGATATCATGATGGCATATAGACATTGTCAGGGATAGTCTCATAGATTTCCTTTGATACATCATGTTTTCAATGATGGATCTCATGATACATGAATACATTTTTTGGGAATGTCACTCTACATGCCTTTGATGTGTCATGTGTTCAATTATGGATCCCAGAATACCATGTGAACATTGTTAGGGATAGTCACACCTCTTTAGTTTGATGTGTTTCATGTTCAATGAAGGATCTTGCCAAAACATGCATATATTGACATGGATAGTATCCTTTCTTACCTATGATATAACACAAGATTAGTGATGGATCTCATGATGTAAAGTGGATATTGTTAAGGATTGTCATTTTGTATTTCCATGATGTGTCGCATGTTCATAGTTGTATGATTCCATTGTGTGAAAAGGGGTATTTTAATGAAATGGATGTATGAAAAATGGTGAATGTATGGTGTTTCAAGACTTCATTTAAAATATTCAAAACCCATTCTTCTTGAAGGTTTTGTGTGACCAAAGGTATGCGTGATGGCATCGCATGAAATTATTATCCTCCCGTGATTGAGTAAATGAAGAAATGTAATGGAGTCTCAAGAAGATTTATCTCCTCATTACCATGAAACTTGTACATGGAATGAATCATATCATGAACACATTAATTTTTCATGTGTGTGGGGTGGACACCTTCAGATTTATATGATGTAGTGAGGTTTGAGGGTTATTCATTATCATATTTCACAGTGCATAAAAAAAATTGTTTATTTCTAGATCATCTATAGCTGTTGAGTTACTTTCTGTAATTCCTCACATATCATTGTATATGGTAATTAACTATCCTATGAGGAAGATGGCCCATGATATAAATAGGCCTATACTTGTGTTCAAATGATGGTTTTTATATGTGATATATTAGTCTAGTCATTGCATGAGCTTAAATCCCTTGAGGTATCAAAACCTTTTGGATGATGGGTTATGTGGCACCACAACATTTTTTAAGATGGATTCCTATGTGGATGATTAATTTTCATGAGTAATGACATGTGATATCACATATTCTTATTCACATAACCCTTATGTGAGTTCGAAAGAGCTCGTTCATGTAACCCTTATGGGGGTTCACACTTCCTTTTTTATATAGAAAATTAGAGCATTGGTCCCCTGAATCGCAATGGCCTCCAACTAGTGATCTACATTATGCAATTATTTAAAAAAAATAACACTCCCCTTTCATGTACTATAAACATTGTGTGTCCAAAAAATATGTTCTTCCATTCATTTCACCGACTTACCCAACATAAGATACGAAAATGATGCAGTGTTAGGAGATACCTTCATAACACAAAAGATTTCAGCATTCTACATGAAACACACATTAGGATTTTAATGATTTAATAACCTTATAAAGGCCGCACGTAGTCCTGTGACCTAATTTGGAGATTCATGAATTCACTATTGATTTTTTACATGAACAAGTAATCTCTGAAACTCATTATTTTTATAGTGGATCTTTCTCATGGTCTCTATATGGGTGTGGCGGTGACCCCACACAAATTCTCCATTACACAATCTGTCTTCCACACTAACAATATATTTTCTTTACATGATCAATTAAAAGATACTATTCTCATTTAAAATAACCTATATGTTCGACTGAACACTTTTCTAGGTTGACACTACATTTTTAATCTTCGTGTTCTACATATTGATACATGAATAGGCCTCTCAAACTGTTCAATGGGTACTGCATGTCTCATAATTTGATCCCATCCATAATTCATCCTTGCGACACTGTATTTTTATAGGACCTGTATATGGAATTAAAATAATCCCACAATCTCTATGTTCTAATGGTTTATTGGTCTGCATTACGAGTATTATGCATGATCCTGCAATGTACCCCAACAGACCAGTATTTATCCACATAAACCCGTCTGTTTTGGCACAAGTAAGATCACGTACTATTCTACTACATACTAATAAAGGTGAGGAAAAAGATGATCGTAGATGAAAAGGATACACACATTTTCTTCATTCAAGACTTCACTATTATCCACATACATTCACTATACATGTTTTGTCGCAATATTATATGATCTTATCAAAATCAATTATGCCAGAGCACTCCATTTAGTGTGTGGTTTTATATTTATATGAAACAATTTCATACAGTAGTCCCAACATTAATTTTGTAGATTTAGTGCAGGCCATATCATGTTTGTGGTATTCTTCAAGTGTGTAATGTAAATTCCGGATGTGATAAGAAAACCAAACCCCTGACATCGTGAGGTTGAAGAAGAGACGTGCAACGTCATTTTATCCATCACCTAATAATGAAATTATTATCTTATTTTACTTGTTATTATTAATATATAACACATAATAATAATAATGGTTATAAAACTAATTTAATTGTTGAAAATAATGGGCATAATACATGAATCATTATCTTATCTCATTATGAATTAGTATCAGATAAATACTCAACACATGTGTCCATCCATGAAAATTTCTGTCGAACTCATTTATTTTTGTCAACAATCATAACCTAAATTAATATCCAATTCAATAAAATGGGTTATGAAATCCCAATTCATGTTTATAGTATACTATTTCCTCATAAATTGATGTTATTCATTTTACATCATGTAACACCCCCAAAAATCTAAAGTATGAACATTGTACTCAATAATATATATGATACACAACATCAAACACCTAAGGGAATATAATATCCCATGAATTTATAATATATTTACTATTTTAAATAATTTCATTATATTATATTTCTTATAATTCATATGATACTGTGTTGTCATATGACATACAGGACAATGAGTTTATTCAATGGCTTGCATTACACAGAAGAACAAGTTTTACCTGTCAATAATATATTATTATTATATTATTATTTAATGTAATTAGATATAAAATAGGAATTATGACTAGTATTAAGTATATTATGAAAATATATAGATTAAAAAAATCTAATATGAATTCATTCGTTGAAAATTAATTATAAATGAATATAAGAGCCACTTGAAAATAAAAGGAATATTTAATTAAAAACTATTTTTCTACTCACAAAGCTATTTTATTCTATTAAATTAAATTAATTAAAAATGAAGTGAGATTTTAATTTAACAAATATTATATATTCAACTAAATATTTTTTAGATTTATCATATTGATCATATATATATAAGATAATAACAAACCCAATTTTATGCATAAAATACTATACTTTTATTAAGGCACTTTTACAGGCTTTTATTAGAGAACCTAATATAAATGTAATTTTTGGAACATAAAAATATATATATATAAAAATAAATATCATATTTTAATTATAAACCTAAAAATTATTCAAGGAGAATTTTTTGGTATTTTTCTATGTAATTTCATTTTTTTAATGGATAATGAAAAATACTGCATTTTAGTTCAAAACTATTTTTTATCTGATTTATTTATAAAGATAAATAATATTTTTAAATTAGTTTTAAACTTTAATTAGATCATATTTATATTATATAATCCAATTTAGGTCATTATAATAAAATTCACTTGGAAATTTACTATAAAAACATACCAAACATTCAGAAATTTTTACTAAAAAAATCTGCACAGTCACCCCGTCCACAAAATTGTTTTAAAACTTAATTCAGCCAATTTTTTGACTGAAATATGGAAAATTTGAATTCATATTTAGAATAATAATAATATATATAGTGTAAAATAAGTTCAAATAGGATTTTTGACAAAAGTATTAGTGAAAGTAATAAAAATAAATTACAATAATTATTGAAAATTAATCTTAACAAAGGAAAAAACCTTTTACTTATGTGAAATAATGACCTATATAGTCTTAAAAAACCCTTTTTATGGCCAAAATTATTCTATAATCCTTCCATTTTTTGAGTTTTTTTTTGATGATTTTTTAGGTGAAATCTTGGTTACATCTTAATTATTTCCCAAATACCAACCGAGTCATTTGCCTCCCCTATAAAAGGCAACCACATATCCCACTTCCTCACACATCTCAAGACACTTATTCTCAACCAATATCTTCCCAAATAGCTCCAAAATAATCCTCCCATCATTCTATAAACCAAATTTTGTAATGGAAGCAGTCCAAGGAATTCCTTTGGCAGAAATAAATAGGAATTACCCAATTAAGGGGTAACATCGTTCATTAAGTTAAGTAGTGTCATTTTCCTTGTTTTCACAAAACGTTATTTGAATAAAAAAGTTACTCTTCTAGGTCAAGGATAAGGTAAGGAACATTTTATTTACCTATATTCTGAACTACTGTCTATGGAAAAGATGATTGTTCATTATTCCTTTACGACCACTTAGTGGAAATTATGACAGAAAATACATATTTATATGTTATATGTAATATTTATTATATCATTAAGATTATTTAATTATTTTACAACATATATATTTATACATTTCATTTTTTATAAAACCAATAACATCGTTTGTGGATGTGTGAACTACCACACCTCAAAGCGTTGTGATTTGTTCACACGATACAAGGAATTTATAAAAGATGATTATAATTAAATATACATTTCATAAAACAAAATATTTACGATATTAATAAGATAATTACCATTTTTAAATAATATATAAATATATATCTTTTCTTATTTCCCTTTCACACAGTAAAAAGTGATATTGTCGATCGTGGATGTGTGGACTACCTCCTCCTCAACATGATGTGATTCCTATAAATCACATGATTTATTTACATAACTATATATGATTAAATGACATGGTATTTATGATATAATGATAATTATGGAAAGATACGGTGTTAGATACCATCATTCCATAACGATCATTGAAAAATGGGAATGTTACTCATGCGTGTGTATGACATATAGTCTTCTTGATTGTAACATTGATTTATTTTTCATGACCATATCTAATGATTATTTTAAAAAATAAAATATGTATAAATATTTTTATTATTTTACTATTGTTATTATAGAGATTTTATATAATGACCCCTTTTACCATTGTTGACCTACTAATGTTTTTTTAACAAATGAACCGAATTTGGTAAAAAAACTTACATAAATTTAATTGATTAGGTTATTGCTTACACTATGGTAATAAGTGAAATATAAGTAAGGATAATCATGAAAATAGTTTGCAATAAATTAAATAATAAACATAATCTTATTATATTTGAATTTAATTTATTTTCACTTGAAAGGAAACACAAGGCAATGGATTTTTTCTCAAGTTAGATTCCATTGAGACTTATTTGTTGTAATGCACCAACTCACTTTTTTATTGTCTATGTACTACCCTTTGACACGATATATCCTGAATATCCTTAATCTAATGATATTATAAGTTTCATTTAATTTTATTCCTTCATGATAATTTTGGTTTAAATGTTTCAAAGTGTTATGTAACCCTTTGTAATTTTTAATGATTATTATCTTCCAAAATGTTCTTAATGATTACCTTTTCAATCTCCAATCCTTTTATGATTGACTATTCTCTCTTGAAACAATAACTTTATGTTTGTACACCGAATTTCATATATATGGTTCATATAATTCCACTTTATTATATAAAATCATGATTCAACCATTCTTCATAATATTATTAGTTTTAATTTGAATTATTTCATCTAAGAGAATTTTAGTTAAAAAATAAAAAGTGGAAAATAATTTAATAAAACAATTTATTTTCATTGGGTTATATTACATCCTCATTATTGTTAAATATTATATGATCATTTTTATATTTCCCTTTAATATCTCTTTATGTATTTCATCTTCTATATGTGTATTTAAAATTGATACACATAATCTACTATTTTATTGATTCTCAATCAAACTTATAATCTTTTCAAGGGTTGACATTAGAATATCATTATTTCAGGATTGTATACACTTAAATTTCCATCAAAAGAAATTATTTGATCAAATTATAATAATCACTTTATTCTAATTCTCTGGTTTTTCATGACTTTATTATGTAATAATACCATTTTCACACTCTTTAGTACTCAAAATGTTTTAGAAAATGTATTTATGAAAATTCAAATTGTTTCCCTCTTTAGTCAAAGAACCAGTATTCTACTAAAAACATAGATTTCTAAAAATTTTTAAAATATGTTTTAAAAAAGATTTATTAATAATTTATTTACCCTTTTTGTCTATTACCAATTTTTTCAAAGGAATCTTCTTGTCTCTTTCTAAAAAATTTATTTTTTCTAAAATTTTTACCATTAAAATTGAATGTTTTTTCCTCATATGAACAGTACATATTTACTCATCGTAATTTATTTAATATTACATTTTCATGATAAAAAGATTAATTTCTAAAGGAAATATTTTCAAAAGTGATTTTTAAATAAATGGGTTTTCAAAAGGGGTTTCAAAACAAAGGATATTTTCCTCAATATTCTTTAGAATATTTTTTTTTATTTATTAATAACAACAACCCACAATTTTACTACCATTAGGATATATTTTATTGATACCATATTTATTTTTCCTTTTGAAGGTTTATGATTTATTTGGACAAGGATTGTATTCACATTCATTCCTTCATTTATTTGTTAGTCACCTGAAAATATTTAATCTCTTATTATATTTAAGCATTGAATTTCCCCTAAATTATCTTTTACATTTACCATTGATATTAATATTTCCTAAACCATGTATCATTTTTTATATAATTTCTACTCTGACACTTCTTTGATTATTTGAGGAAATGTTTCCAATTCGTAATTCATTATTTAGTATGGATATTAGAAAAGGAATATTATTTATTTTCATTATTTGATATGTGGAATAATTTGGACTATTAATGACAGGTGGATCCCAGAAATTATATAGATCTTTGATTCATCGATATGTTCTCATGTGACAAATAAGTTTCTCAAATTAAATTGCTTTCTATCCATAGTATTAAATAGTCTTATGAAAGGTCTTGACGATATTAGTTTTCATTTTCAATAACATGAAGTCCAATAATTAAGAATTTCCCTCATTTTGTTTTAGTTATTATTTATTCATGATATTTTTCACTACCATATATATGGATATAGTTCTTTTTTAGATCATTTAATAAATGATATGTGTTTCAGTTTATTACTTTACCTTATTTATTTTTTCCTTGTCCAGTTATTTGAATGGAATGTGATTTCATTTATCTTTCCTTATTGTTTATTTACATTATTATAAACCTATTAATTACTTAGAATGCATATTAAGGTGTGTTCCTTACCATGTTTATTTATTCCCATTAATTCATTATTACTTCCACTATACAGTACCCTTACTGAGAATTTGAGCTCACCCTTATTATGTTTCCCTTTCCTAGGATTCTATGACATGTACTATGAAAGATATGTGGGTATATAATATATGGAATAAATTTGTCATCAATGTTATTTACAAAAGAAAATTATCTTCTAATTAGAGTATAATTTGTAATACAATATTAATGTTTTATCTAGTTTACCAAGACTACTAAACAGATCAGTCCTTTGTGGTTTTATTTCTTGTAATCATGCCAATGTAATTGATATCAGAAACCAGATCCAAGTTTTCTAGTGATGGGTCACTAAAGTTGTTATCAATGCTAGGTTTAATACAATCCAGGGGAACTTATTTTAGGAATAAATGTATTAGAGGGCATAAAACTAACATAGAATTTCGGGATTAGTATTTAAGAACACCCTGTAATTTTGGGAATGTAGAGATTATGTGGGTTTTATTAGAAATAAATCCATGTCTAGATACTACAAGTGGATGTTTTTCTAGAATATATATACCTAGGAATAAAAACTCTGAAAAGGCATGTTGGGACTAAATCGGCATAACCTTGTATATGAAAATGGGCCTTACTGCACAACTAATTTGACACTCTTATGGGATACGCTTAAGATAATTCAAATTTTCATTAAAACCCATTATAAATGATTTTTATAGATAATGATAATGTATTACGTATGTTAAACCTAAGGTGTTTTAAATTTAAGATAACATGTCATGATTTTTGAATCCTATGAATTATATTATGAATAAAACCATGACCAAGGAATGACCTCTGTGAAAATAAAATAGATTAAGTATTTATGTATTGAGGTTTTATTGAAAACCCTTTCAAAAGTTTATTTAGTGATTAAATTTACTTAAATGATGTAAATCATATTTATTTTTGAAATTATATTATTATTTTTTTAGGAAAGGAAAACTTGTAATACGACTAATGACCAATCAAATCTAGAAAGGCCATGGGATTTGAAACTACAAATAAAAGACGATAAGGGTTTAACGCCAGCTATTGAACTACACAATGTCCTAGTTAATATGTCATTGTTTTTAGCTGAAAAAATTGATGAATAAATTATTAGTTTTACTTTTAGGTTTAGATAATAATGTCCTTACAATATTTGTACTTACATATAGTTAGAGACAAATAGTTATACTTTTCACTCTTTAATGGGCCTTAAGATCCTTTTGAAATGTATTTTAGTGCTTTCGGAATCAAAATTAATTTTTGAATGAATTGGAAAACTAATCAAATCATAACCAAATGTTAAAATTTTGTTTATAGAAATACATCAATGATGTACACATAATATTTAAAATAATTCCTCAACATTAGAAAAAATGACATAGACAAAAAAAATTTCCTAATAACTTAATTCATATTGAACCAGTGGTCTTCTAAATTGATGAAGATTTGTTTCTTTGAGGCCCTCAACTTCCCATTAATCATTAACTCGTTTGTGATTGATGACATCAATCAATCCAAATAAATATTTAATCTTTTCTTCCTAGTATGTATCTCTACATTACACTAATTTTCACCTACTTAGAGACTTAGTCATATGATAGTCCTTGTAACCTTTGCACTTCCCATTCTATATTTCTGAGACAATGTTTTATAAACCCTCCTCTAGATGTGGGATTTAAAACATAGAAAACAAAAAACAATATATTACCCTAATTTAGTTTAAATTTAGTGGAAATTATTTAATTAAGGTTCAGAGAATTTAATGCCCAAAAAATCTAATGTAAGAACACTGTATTCGATAACATGTATGAAATGCAACACCAAGCGCATATGGGAATATAATATACTGATAATTTATAATATACTAACTATTTTATAAAAAATTATTATATTTTAATGATTTACATTCACATGATACTTAGTTAGTGTGCAACATATGCATCAAAGAGTATCTTTGATGGCTTGCATTACACGAAAGCCCTCATTTTACCGAACAATAATAATATATTTTTATTATATAATTTTACATAATAAGAAATAAATTAGCCATTATGAATAGTATTGACTAACATATGAATATATACTTCCATAAAAAATATGTGATGAATTGATTACATTCAAAATATTTAGAAATTAATATATCCAATTGAAAATAAAGCGAATATTTTATAGAAAACTATTTTTATTCCACAAAAGACATTTTATCCTAATAAATAAAATCAATTAAAATTATCAAGTTATATTAATGTAATATATATATTATATTTTCAATAAAATAAACTTTATATTCATCCATGATATCTAGAAGACATAAGATAATAACAAACTTAATTTAATGCATAAATTACTATCATTTTATTATGGCACTTTTACCACCTTTTTATGAAAAACTCCATTAAATTAATTTTTTGGAACTTTTATATACTATATATATAAAAATAAACATCTTATATAAAATAGAAACATAAACATTTCATTAAGATAAATTTTTGTTATTTTTTGTGATGTTTAAATTTCTTAATGAATAGTGAAAAGTACTGAATTTTAGTTCAATTTTTTCATCAGATTTATTTAAAAGGAAAAATTATATTTTAAGTTATTTTTAAAGATTAATTGAATCATACTTTTATCTTTTAATAATGTTTATGTCATTGGAATTAATTTCTATTTGAAATTTACTATAAAAACATTTCAATCTTCCAAACATTTTTACTTTAAAATCCTACATTGTTGTCCCATCTGTGAGATTAAATTTAAATTAATTTGTGCCACTTATGTGATTGAAATTTGTAAAAATGGATTCCATGTATCGAATCAGAATAATTTATAATGGATAATACGGTCAAAATTTTTTTGACCAAAAATATTAGTGAATGTAACTAAAATTTACATCAATTACTAATGAAAAAATAATCTTAATAAAGATACAAACATTAACTTAAGGGTATGAATGACCTATCCACTTATAAAAACCCAATTTTATGGCCATAAGTTTTCTGATAACCATCCATTCTTGTTTTTTTAGTTTTTATGGTTTTTTTGGAAAAAAAGTTGGTACACCTAACTTCTTTTCACAAATACCAAATGAGTCATTTGGATCCTTTTTAAAAGGACACCAATACATCCACTTCCTCACAACCTTAAATCCTATTTGGATAAACCGATTTCTTTCAAAATATATCAAAAAAACCCCTCCCATAATCCTTGAAACCGTACTTTTGGTAGGAATCATTCCAAGGAATCCATTTGGTGCAATCCAAAAGGAATTACCCGATTAAAAGGTAACACAATTCCTTATGCTCCTTAGTTTTATTTCTATTCTCCACACACAAATCTCTTTTTATTCCATGATTATATAAAACATATATAATAAATATAATATTATGTTTTTATGTTATGGGTTTGAATTAAACCTATACACAAATCCATCTAATTGGTAATGAACATACTGTTTATGTGTCTGTAAAACTACCACCTCACAAAATGATGATTGTTCATTTTTCTTTTACCACATATCATGATGGATATTAAGATGGAAAATCTATTTATATATGTTATATATAATAAATATTATGAATTTAAGAATGATAAATTATTTTCCAACATATATATTTATACTTTCCATTTTGGGTAAAATGGATAACATCGTTTGTTGAAGTGTGGACTACCTCCCCCTTAAAGCGATGTGTTTCGGTCAAATGATACATGGAATGAATAAAAGATTATTATAATTAAACATACGCTACATAAAAAGAATCTGTATGACATACATGACATAATAATATTTATTTAAATATAATAAATATATATCATTTTCATTATTATTGTTTCACACACTAAAAATTGCTAATGACGGTCATGGATGTGTGGACTACAACCTCCTCGGAATAATATGATTCCTATTAAGTCAAAATAATATTATATATATATATATAAGTATATGTAATTAAATTTCTGGGTATTTCTGATATAATGATAATTATGAAATGAATATGGTGTTACATACCTTCTTTTCATAACAATCATTGAAAATAGGAATGTTACTATTGAGCACGTATGACGTACCGTCTCTATGATTATAACATTGATTAATTTTTCGAAACCATTTTTAAATTTTTTTATAAGTTTAATAGATATATAAATAAGATAATTAAATAATAATAATTATTTAATATGTTTTATATAATAACTCCTTTGGCCATAATTTACAAACCAAATTTGTTTTTAACAAATGAACCAAATTTCATCAAATCACATGATTTAAATTAATTGATTAAGTAGTTGTATACAAAATGTTAATTACATGGAAAAATAGAAATGATAAACATGAATAAGGTTCTCCAGATGGTAAATAATTATTATAAGTTTATTATAAAGGATTTCAAAGGATGTTCACTTGAAAAGAAACACAAGGTAAGAGATTTCATCTCAATTTATATTCCATCAAGGATTACATGTTTTTATGAAAAAATTCACTTTTATTTGGTGTATATACTACCATTTGACACATAATATCCTTAATATAGTTATTCTCAAGACTTTATAAGTTTTATTTAATGTAATACCTTTATATGTATTTTATATTAAATGTTTTTAAGTGTTATAGGACACTTTGGAATATTTTCTCATCAATAATTCTCTTAATGATTACCTTTGCAATCTCACTTCCTTTTGTGATTATTAACTGTCTCTTGATACAATAAATTTATTTTTCCACACTTAATTTATCATATATGTTGCACATAAAACCAATTTTTCATATAATAGCATGATTCAATTATTCTTCATGATATTATTAATTTCAATTTGAATTATTTCATCTAAGGGGATTTGAGCGAAAAGATACCATGGGGAAAAGAATTTCATTACCCAATTTATTTCCACTCTGTTATATTACTTCATTATTGCTGTTAAATATTCTATGATCACTTGTATAATGAATTTGAATATATATTGATGTATTTAATCTTCAATATATGGATTTACAGTTAATACACCTAATCTACTCATTGATTTATTCTCACTCTAACATTATCATCTTTTGAAGGGTTTACATTACAATCTCATTTTGTACACGACATTTTAAACATAATTATATATCAGAGGATATTATTTGATCACTATATTATAAACCATTTAATTTTATTATCCTTGGGTTATTCATGACATTAATTACATAATAGTTCCATTTTTTTATTCTATTTTATTCAACATCTTTCAGAATTGTTTTTAAGAAAACCCGACATTATTTACCTCTTTAGTTGGAGAACCTATTTTATACTAAGAAACCTATTTTCTAAAAAGGTTTTAAAAAAAATTACATGATTTAGAAGATAAAATTTTACCTTTCTGTCTTTTACTAATTGTTTCAATGGAATCTCCTTACTTTTTTCTGGATGCGTAATTTTTCAATGCTTTTTATCATCCTGAAGGAATGTTCATTTTACCTCTTATGGAAAATAAAGATTTAGTCACTATCATTTATTTGAAGTTTCTTTTCATGGAATGAATGGTTACATTTTAAATAAAATATTTTCAAAAGTGATTTTCATAGAAATGTTTTTTTTTTCAAAACAACTCACATTTTCATCAGGAATGTTTTTAAACGATTTTTTTGTTTCTATTTATCAATAAAAAACCCAAAATTTTACACCACTTGCGATATATATTGTTTATAACATCCTAACTTTCCCTTTGGATGATTTTTGCTCTATTTTACCAAGGATAATATTTATATTCACTTCTATGATTTATTTTTTAGTCTCCATGAAATATTTAATCGCTTGTGATCACTGAACATAGAATTTGTAAAAAATATACATTTTATTTATCTTTGATACTACTATTCCCTAAACCATATTTCATTTTACAAATGGTGTCTATATTGATATTTATTTTATTATTTCGGGAAATATTGATAATTCGTTATAGTTTATCCCATATGCATATTTGACTATGTATGTTATATTTTTTTATTCAATGTAATGAATGATTTGGACTGGCAATGATATGTGGATTGTAACGCCCCGACCCCAGTTTCCCAGAGTCGGTGCATTACTACATAACATTGGCATGATCACAAAAGATCAAGTCTCGAATGACCGATTAGTATACTAACCTTGGAAACACTAGATACATTCATAAATGTTTCATTACATCATAATGTGAAAAATCACAATAACAGAGTCTTCATAGTCCACACTTCTATCCCCTTCAGACTATCCCTGTAGGTCAGTCCTAAAATATTTCTTCACATCCTGGAAAAAATAAAACATTGAAAGGGGTGAGCTCAGATGCTCAGTAAGGATAACAATATAGCGGAAGCTTTCCTAAATAAACATAATCATTTTAGGAAATGTATAACTAAAACAAAATCCTTTTAAACCTGAACATCAATATAATATGGCAAAAGTAAAATGAGATAATACCATTTACTTATTCACATGGATATTCTACTGGTCGAATAATCACATGAAATATCAATAACCACTTTCATACTGATGGAATGCATAATGCCGGACTATCATAACCACGTAGCCAAGGCCTCGTTCCATGACTACAAATAAGATTTTGTCAAGGCCTCATGCCAATACACTAGTTTTTCTCATGAGACCTGCCGATGCATCAAGGAGCTATAGTGGGCTCCAGCCGTCACTTATTAAGTCCAATGAATTTCTCATAAGAACAGGTTTAAACATATCATAAACCATAACATAATCGTATCACATAAAACATGAATAAAGGAAACATAACATTTCCACATTTCAATCACAATATATCAATACAACACATTGATATAAAAAAACACTTTCAAAACAATTTTCAGTACCAAAATAAATAAAAATTAAAACTTTGTAATTATTTTTCATTTAAAAAGGTTATGGCTTGTATAGGAAGCCGAAACTCAAATAATGGTCACGGTGGTGGAGAAGTGATTGTCACCGCATACGTACGACAAAAAAACATTCCCTTTTGTCGTTTAGTAAAACGCTTCGTATAAAAAAGATTCCTTTTGAATAAACGTAAAAGTCAAAGGGGTTTATACACCGTATAAAGGAAAGTTGTGTATAAAACCAAATATTCCTCAATGAAAGGAGATTGAGACGAAGTCCTTATAAAGATAATTTTTAAATAAAATATATCTATTATGTGTATTCAATATATGTACACATAATGAAAGTATAAATACAAGTTAATATCAAGACATAATTTGAAAGTAGGAGATTAACCCAAAGAATGGAAATTGGGTTAAGAAGTTCCCTTAACTTGTGTCTGTCTTGACTTGACCGTTCTTTAAACTCATTAATAATAAAATAGATATAATTTATAATTTCTTAAGAACCTTTATCAAGTTTATTATTCCATTTATATCACTTATTATCATGTTATGAACATTATGTAATTATTTAAGTTAACAACGGTCATTTTGTCGATCTTTGGTACTTGAGTCAAAAATAAAATTCTTATAATTACAAGTTGTTCATGTGGTGAAATATCCATTATATCCAGAATTATATTCAAGATGTAGATATCATATATATCATATATATCCAGTATATACATGCATTTATAATATTACATAACATTTAGAGGTAAGAAATGAAATGCACCGTTCATGGAGACGGTAAGCCGTGCGTACGTATGAAAGCTACTTTCATTTCTATTTCGTATTTAATAGAATGAAATTATAATTATATAAAGGTATAATATAATTCCAGTATAATATAATGTATAATACCATTTAATCCATCCTTTATACATCTCACATATGGCATTAACGATTCAAATCACTTTGAGGGGGCGGTAGTCCGCACTTCCTAAAATGAAATTATCGCGTTTACCCATAATGGAAATCATAAAGGTATTCCATAAATGAAAAATACAGAATCATAAGGAAAACAAAAAAATAATATATATCTTATATAAAAATAGTGTCATCATAATGGCCACCATGAGAGGAGTTATATGAGTGTTGAACAATCATCGTTTTGTGAGGCAGAAATTCTCCATCCACAGAAACAATATGTTCTTTAACCATTAGATGTAGGTGTGTGTAAGTGTAGCTCGAATAATTTTTATAACAACATCCTAGTATATTGAGGATACTGGTGTTGTTACAACTGAAATGTATAAAAAGAGTTTAGGGGGTTGGAGAAGTAGAATAAAACATAAGAACACAAGAGAAAACACAACCTTTAAAACGGGTAACTCTTTTTTATTTGTGCCAAAGGCTTCTTGGGAAGAATTATGACCAATGTGAGTCTTCTAGGAGTAATAGAGGGAAGTTGAGAGAGTATTTGGGAAGAGGTTGGCCGAGCCAAATGGCTTGGAAGTTGTGAATAAGGTGGTAGTGGTGGGGGCCTTTTATAAGAGGAGAGGAGGGGCACTCTTGGAAAGTAATGAAATGTTACTTTATTATATAATGAGTTTCGGAATTTAAAGGTCCCACAATTATATATTTCTAGGATAAGGTGATAAGGGTTGGAAATATACTCATCTAATAGGGTTTGTGCAAGTGTAATTCTTAGATTTTACATTATCCTTCCATTTAATTAAAATCGTTAATTATTGAGGTAATCGCTGAATCATCATGGTGTCATTAAAAATTTCATTTATTTAATGTCTAAAAATTATAAAAAAATTACCATGATTCAGGAAATATTTTTATCTTTCCAATTAATATTTATGGTCAAAATGGTAACTTATATAACCCCATGTAATAATTCTTTCAGTAAAACAACACATGTTTGTGACAATTTTATTTTTACTTTAAATAAAAAGTTATTAATGTCATTTTCTTACCAAAGTGGCTCCATGGGGTCCCTGAGTTGAACCATGGATTTTCTTGGTCGGATATTACTCATCCAATAAGGGTAGTACAAGTGTAATGGTATTTTCATATTTTTATAATATCATTTTTACCTTAAATTTCACTGATTACCTTTAATCGAGATTAATTAAACTTAAAAGTTACTATTCACCAAAAATTATTTTAATCCCATTGAACCACATTTTACTTCCTAATGACAACCATGTATGTCGGATTTTTGAAAATCAAATCACATAAGTGGTAATGTTTCATTTAAACGAAAAATCAGTTTTTTAACTACCACTTAGTGGTTTCACTATTCATCAAAAATTGAGTTTTTCAGAACAATGCCAAAATTTCACCCTAAGCTATAATTGATATTCCAAATTCAAAAATGATGTCTATTTTACCAAATTCCATACATATATGTTTCATTAATTAATTTTATAATTAATTCCCACTGTCACAATAAATAACATGTTTTTAAGAAATAATATATATCAAAAGATTGACAATTTTTTAAGTCCAATTTCAAAGTGAAATTAATTCTAATTACCACCATTGGATAAAATGGTAAAAATATATTCTAATTACACGTTAAAACCACTCAATAGTATAATTTATCACTATAAATTATTTTATTAAAAAAGTTGTTTTTAAGTATTTTTCCCTATTCATAAAAAAAATTGGAAGTTCTCAGAAAATTACAAAGAATTCAACTTAGGATAATTTCGATATTTCGAATGAAAAAAAAGTCCATTTTGAAATATAAAATTTATATAATTTCAAAAGGTGTGTATTACTATTCATAATGGCTACTTTGATTGGTCGTGGTGTGTTAGAATCTCAAACTTGTGTACAATGCAAGCTATTACATTATTGAAACAGAAGCGTATTGTGGAAGATCGGGGTGTTAAATTAGCCTCTCCTTCAATAAATTGCGTCCTCGCAATTTGAAATTTTTCTTTGAAAATAAAAGGTTGAAAATAGAAAATGCCTTTGTGGAAAACCGACATCGGAAATAGGCTTAATAAAAATATAACATTAAAAGAAAGAAAGAGAGGTACAAAGGTCACCCAAGATAGCCCATACTAGGATTATATGAAAATTTGCATATGGAGGGAAAGAAAACCATCAATGTCTGATGAATAGTTGTAGAAAACAAGATTAGAAGAAAGTTAACCACAAGAAAATCAAAAACTTCTGATTGGTTAAACGGTCATTGAATCCCCAGTTGGAAAAGTTAACCGACAACGTTTTTGTTTTAAGTTACCTTTCATAAAGTTGAATAATTTATTTAAGAGATTTACTAAGAACGTAAGGAAATATACTTACTTGACATGTAGGCTTTCATTATTTAATAAATTTTTACCACGAACCCATCTTTCACTCCAAATGGTAACAGAACTAAAAAATATTCAATTTATCCTAACTGTATAAGGTTACAAATATTACCACATACCATTTAAATTAGGAAAACTATTTTGTAATAACCAGGGACTTCCTGTAGGCTAGTGGTAGGTAATAAAGGCCTATCACACTATGGTTGCGGGCTCGATTCCTACAGCTTTGTCTGACGCGACGGGTTATCCCCCAACCTGCAGGTTGTCCATTTCCTAAAAGTATAGTATTATAATATTACAAAAATAATCTTCAGAAATGTTTTAACCTTAAACAATACTATCCAAAGATCAACTTAATTCATTCCAACCTTTATAGTTATCCAAAATACCTCTATCCAGACTTTCTCTAAAAGGTCTCTAAATTCCAAAATAAATTGTAACATCAGATTCCACAAACAAAGTAAAGTTTCTCTTATTGTCACATACTAAAAATATGATTACCTTCATCATATTAAATCCTTAATGAAAACAAAAAGTACTGCAGTACAATCCTTATATATATATATCACATTATCCTTATAACAAGAATATAATCCTTGAGTCCAAAAGCACCCATACATTAATTATTCCACTTAAAATGTCGTAACAAAAAAATATTGTCCTTGATACCTTGGCCTTTTCTGAGGTAAGTTTCCTTGACGCTTTGGACATTCATTTGCATAATGCCCTATTTCCCTACAATTGTAGTATTCAACATTGATAGCCACTTTCTCTCCCTTGCAATCATGAGCCTGGCGACCTTTTTCTCCACATTTATAACAAACTCCCATTCCTTTTTTTCAAGTACCGGGGTGATTCTTCCCACATTTATTGCATAATAGAAAATACTTCTTTCCCTTTTTCCCTTTATCTGTCTCTTGTTCCACCGTTCTCTTCTTCTCTTTCTTTACTTTATTGTCATAAGACTTAGAGAATTCCTTTTCTATCATGATAGCACACGAGACTATATCTTCGTATGTTGAGAGAGATTGTGATACTAATTCTCGACAGAGAAATGGTTTTAACCCATCAAAGAAGCGATCAATCTTAATTCTTGGGTTACGTATATAATCTGCAGCGTGTCTCACTAACCTTGTAAAGTTAGCCTCATACTTTGCGACATTCTCATACTTCTTTTGTCTCTAACTCAGAAATTGTCTCTCCATATCTGCTGATGGTCATGAGGATAGTATTTTTCTTGTAAAATCTCTTTGAACTCCCTACATTCCATATTTTATACTTCATCATCTTCATTTGTGTTTTGAATCAATGAACACCATCGATTAGCATCTCCAGTGAGGCAGTAAACTACCATGACAACCTTCTCCCTTTCACTAGTCCCCAAGGCATGGAATATTTTCTCTAAGTAGTTTATCCATTGCTCAGCTACTAAGGGATTAGTACTCCCATTGAATTTTGGTGGTTGTTACCTCATGAGGTGGTCTAACATTGATCCTCCACATTATGTATCTGGGTGATTCATATGGGTAAGGTTATTATTCATAACCTGAGTGAGTTGTCCTAGTATGGTGATAAGTTGATCAACACTATTTTTATCTCCATCTCCACAATAATTATCTTGAGAAGGAGAGAAATCCCTACATGGAGTGCATGCATTGATACGGTTTCCATTCCTCCCACTATGCGCCATTTATAAACAATTTCATAAACTATATTAGTTTATGAATCAAAATACATAATTCCATACTTCTAAAACACTGAACATAAATTTGACAGATTATGGATACAATCCATAATCATAAAAATGTTTTCTTTGAGAAGTATATAATCATAAACCCTTCATAATGGTTGGTAATGAAAATGAGAATTATCCTAAGCGTATCCCCTGGGAGGGTCGTAACCAAGAGTGCAGAAAGGCCCGTTGTCATGCACTAGTTCCCGTTCGAGTCTAGATCAAAGCGGTGTTTTCGGGTTTTACCCCTAGGTACATCTCTTCCAGATCCGCCTCTACCTGCTCGTATCCAAACAGGGATGTATTGCTCAGAAAACTCACAAAATATCTATAATACCAAAATTCTAGGAAGTTCTTCTATACTAATCCTCAATGTCTATCGTTGGGCTATGTGCTCTAATCAGATTTTATCTAAATCTAGCTTCCAAGGTTAGTACTAAACTGCCTCTGATACCAACTATAACGCCCCGACCCCATTTACCCAAAGTTAGCGCATTACTACGTAACATTGGCATGATCAGAAAAGATCAAGTCTTGAAAGACCGATTAGTTTAGTAGCCTTGGAAACACTAGATACATTCATTGATGTTACATTACATCATAAAGTGAAAAATCACAATAACATAGTCTTCATAGTCCACACTTCTATCCCCTTCAGACTATCCATATAGGTCAGTCATAAAATATTTCTTCACATCCTGGGAAAAATAAAACATTGAAATGGGTGAGCTCACATGCTCAGTAAGGATAAAAATATAGCGGATTGTTTTATAAATAAACATAAACATTTAAGGCAATGTATAACTAAACAAAGTCCTTTTAAACCTGAACTTAAATATAATATGGAAAAAGTAAAATGATATAATGCCATTTACTTATTCATATGGATATTCAATTGGTCGAATAATCACATGAAATATCAATAACCACTTTCATAATGATGGAATTCATAATGCCAGAATATCATAACCACGTAGCCAAGGCCTCGTGCCAAGAAAACAAATATGATTTTGTCAAGGCCTCGTGCCAATACACTAGTTTGTCTGATGAGACCTGCCGATGCATCGAGGAGCTATAGCGGGCTCCAGCCGTCACTTATTAAGTCCAATTCATTCCTCATATGAACAGGTTTAAACATATCATAAACCATAACATAATCGTATCACATAAAAAATGTATAAAGGAAACAAAACATTTCCACATTTTAATCACAATATATCAATACAACTAATTGATATAAAAAAACACTTCCAAAACCATTTTCAATACCAAAATAAATAAAAATAAAAACTTTGTAATTATTTTTCATTTAAAAAGGTTGTGGCTTGTAGAGGAAGCCGAAACTCAAATAATGGTCATGGTGGCGGAGAAGTCATTGTCGCCGCATATGTACGACAAAAAAAACATTCCTTTTTTTTTGTTTAGTAAAACGCTTCGTATAAAAAAGATTCCTTTTGAATAAACGTAAAAGTGAAAGGGGTTTATACATCATATAAAGGAAAGTTGTGTATAAAACCAAATATGCCTCAATGAAAGGAGATTGAGACGAAGTCCTTACAAAAATAATTTTTAAATAAAATATATCTATTATGTGTATTCACTATATGTACAGATAATGAAAGTATAAATACAAGTTAATATCAAGACATAATTTGAAAGTAGGAGATTAACCCAAAGAATGGAAATTGGGTTAAGAAGTTCCCTTACCTTGTGTCCGTCTTGACTTGATCGTTTTTAACCTCCTGAATAATAAACTAGAGTTAATTTATAATTGCTTAAGAACCTTTTTCAATTTTATTATTCCTTTTATATCACTTATTACCATGTTATGACCATTATGTAATTATTTAAGTTAATAATGGTCATTTTGTCGATCTTTTGTACTTGAGTCAAAAATAAACATCTTATAATTACAAGTTGTTCATGTGGTGAAATATCCATTATATCCAGAATTATATTCATGATGTAGATATCATATATATCATATATATCCAGTATATACATGCATTTATAATATTACATTACATTTAGAGGTAAGAAATGAAATGCACCATTCATGGAGACGGTAAGCCGTACGTACGCATGAATGCTACTTTCATTTCTATTTCGTATTTAATGGAATGAAATTATAATTACATAAAGGTATAATATAATTCCAGTATAATATAATGTATCATACCATTTAATCCATCCTTTATACATCCCACATATGGCATGAACGATTCAAATAACTTTGAGGGGGCGGTAGTCCCCACTTCCTAAAATGAAATTATCGCGTTTACCCATAATGGAAATCGTAAAGGTATTCCATAAATTAAAAATACATAATCATAAGGAAGAAAATAATATATATCATATATAAAAATAGTTTCATAATAATGGCCACCATGAGAGGTGTTATATGAGGGTTGAACAATCATCGTTTCGTGAGGAATAAATTCACCATCCATAGAAATAGTATGTTCTTTAACCATAAATGTAGGTGTGTGTAAGTGTAGCTCGAATAATTCTTATAAAAACATCCTAGTATATAGAGGATACTGGTGTTGTTACAATAGAAATTAATTAAAAGAGTTTAGGGGGTAGGAGAAGCAGAATAAAACATAAGAACACAAGAGAAAACACTACCTTTAAAACGGGTAACTCTTTTTGATTTGAGCCAAAGGATTCCTTGGGAAGAATTATACCCAAAGTGAGGCTTCTAGAAGTAAGAGAAGAATGTTGAGAGAGTATTTGGGCAGATTTTTGCCGAGCCAAATGGCTTGGAAGGTGTGAATAAGGTGGTTGTGGTGGGGGGCCTTTTATAAGAGGAGAGGAGGGGCACTCTTGGAAAGTAATGAAATGTTACTTTATAATATAATGAGTTTCGGATTTTAAAGGTCCCAAACTTATATATATCTAGGATTAGGTGATAAGGGTTCTAAATATACTCATCCAATAGGCTTTGGACAATTTTAATTCTTATATTTTACATTATCCTTCCATTTTATTAAAATTGTTAATTAATGAGGTAATCGCTGCATCATCATGGTGTCATTAAATATTTAATTTTTTTAATGTCTAAAAATTATAATAAAATAACCATGATTTATGAAATATTTTTATATTTCCAATGAATATTTACGGTCAAAAAGTTAACTTATATAACGCCATGTAATAATTGTTTTAGTAAAACAACACATGTTTGTGACAATTTTATTTTTACTTTAAATAAAAAGTTATTAATGTCATTTTCATACCCAAGTGGATCCATGGGGTCCCCAAGTTGACCCATGGATTTTCTTGGTCGGCCATGAGTCATCCAATAAGGGTAGTACATGTTTAATTGTATTTTCATATTTTTATAATATCATTTTTACCTTAAATTTCACTAATTAACTTTAATCGTGATTAATTAAACTAAAAAGTTACAATTCACCAAAAAATTATTTTAATCATATTGAACCACATTTTACATCCCAATGACAACCATGTATGTTTGATATTTTAAAATAAAATCATAGAATTGGTAATATTTCATTTAACCGAAAAATCATTTTTTAACTACCACTTAGTGGTTTCACTATTCATAAAAAATTAATGTTTTTCAGAACATTTCCAAAATTTCACCCTAAGCTATAATTGATAATACAAATTCAAAAATGATATCTATTTTAAAAAATTCCAAACATATAATTTTCATTAATTAATTTTATAATTAATACCCGTTGTCACAACAAATAGCGTGTTTTTAAGAAATAATATATATCAAAAGATTGACAATTGATTATATCCAATTTCAAAGTGAAATTAATTCTAATGAACACAATTGGATAAAATGGTAAAAGTATATTCTAATTACACTTTAAAACCACGAAATAGTATAATGTTTCACTATAAATTATTTTTATTTAAAAAGTTGTTTCTAAGTATTTTTCACTATTCATAAAAAAATTGGAAGTTCTCAGAAAATTACAAAAAAATCAACTTAGGATGATTTCGATATTCCAAATGAAAAAATGAAGTCCATTTGGCAATATAAAATTTATATAATTTCAAAAGGTGGGTATTAATATTCATGACGGCTACTTTGATTGGTCGTGGCGTGTTAAAATCTCGAACTTGCGTACAATGCAAGATATTACATTATTGAATGAGAAGCGTATTGTGGATGCTCGGGGTGTTACATGGATCTTGGAATTTATATACCTCCTTGATTTATTGATAGGTTCTCCTAAGAAAAATAATTTTCAATTGTAATATAGGGTTTATCAATAGTATTTCACCGTGTTGGGAAAGTTCTTGATGATATAGGTTTTTAAGTTCTGTAAAAATAACATCCAATAATAAAGCATTTCCCTCATTTAGTTTTAGTTATGATCCATCCATGATATTTTGTATCAATTTATCTACGGTTAAATTTCTTTTTTAATTCATTTAATAAAGGGAATTTGTTTCAGTTTCTTACATTTACATATTTATATTTCCTTATCTAGTTATTTGAATGGAATGTGGTTTCATTTACTTTGCCTTGTTTTTATTCACTTCATTTTTAACCAATTTAATACATAGAATTTTTGTTTAGATATTTAACTTTCCCTATTGATTTTTACTATGATTTATTATTTCATCTGCTATAATTTACCCTTAATGAGAATTTGATCTTACCCTTATTATGTTTCATTTCCCCACGAATCTAAGAGGTGTACTATGAAAGATATACAAAGATATACTAGATAGAATAAAGTTATCATCAATGTTATTTCGGGAAAAAATTATGTTGCAATTATTGTATTAATCTATAATAGAAGACTCATTAATATATCTTTTTTACCAATACCACTAAAATGATTGGTACTTTGGGATTATTTTACTTTTAATAACAGTAATTTTATTTATAGTAGAAACCGACTCTAGGAATTATGTGGTCATGTCACTACACATCCCCACAAATAATATATGGATAAAATTATTGGTTAATTGTTTATATATGATATTTATGATATTTTTTTTTTGGATTCATAATATTATTTTTTCTTTCTTGTTTTCAATTCCAAGGGAATACGATACTGTCGATTGGGAGTACAGTGAACAACCACCACATAAAGTTATGTGATTGATTCATGCTTCAAATATATGGAAATAAGGATAGTTTTAAAGAAAATATGTGATATAAATTAAGTAAAAATTTGTTTTTAATATTAATATATTCTTTAAAATTATTTCATTTTCCACCAGGAAAATGGAAACAACATATATGTGTATATACGGCTTACCGTTTCCATGAATAGTGTATTATATTTTCTATCTCTACCTTTTATTGACCACTGAAAGTACATCTACACCGAATTTATATTATATTTATATCATGTTTAAAATTATTTATATGATCCAAACTTGTTAAATTATGAGAACCAAAAATAAAAAATCAATACATACATGAAAAAAATTATTACTTGAAACATGACTTTATCATTTAGTTGTTGTTAAAAAGGGAATAAATTATCATAAGTAAATTATATATGGAGTGTTATATATAATTATTATTCTTTAATAGATTTATAATAAACATATATTTATTCTAAATGAGGTTATAATTTGTGAAAGTGTTTTCGAGACTTATGTTAAGGGATTTCTAGTGTCTCAATTTTTTTGAGAGACATATGAAAATTACCCACTCATTTATTTTGTGTGGTGTATATATTTTCCCATGGAGATGTTGTAAAATGAATATCCTTATTCAAATGCTATTTATTATTAAATTTTATTTCATTTGTTATTGAGGACTATGATTCAAAAAATTACTAATGTGATAATGGATTTTTGTCTGATCAATATTTTCAATGGACAGATTCCACATATACCACATGTTTCTTTTTTGTTGTGTACATACATCCCAAGAATGTATTTTAAGATATTTATACTGAAAAATATTTGGACATAAAAATCCAATTTAGGATCTCTCTTTCATGGGTGTTTTTATTTGAAATTTTATAATGTTGAAAGGGATTTTTGTCTCAATTTTCTATCCTTGAGTAATATGTTGTGTTGTACACCTATATTCTTTTATGAGATGTATATATTGCCCCTTTCAGATGTAATATAATTAATTCACTTATTCTTGAAATATTTGATGTTTAATTTATATTTATTCCATCAATGGGCGTATAGTTTAGTGTTATTAAAATTTCAAGGATTTCATAATTCAATATCAAAATTTATCATAATAGCCAATGATTATGTTTATAATGATATAATTGTCACGACCCCCTCCCCACAAAGTGTAGCCCTCCTGGTCCGGCAATGTGAGAAGGGAGATAATGACCCCCGAGTCCCGCCTCCAGTAGGCGCCGGGTTGGCGACTAGCACCGAGGGTATAATACACACACAAATGGGAGGCATTACCCTCTAAGAGAACACATACGGAAGAGAGAGATAGAATAAACTCCAATAAACTCCAACATAGAACTGAGATATAAAAGGAAACCAAGTACATATATGAAATTTCATGCAAAAGTGCTACAACTGAAAGGGGAAACTAAAAGTACCCAAAAGAAAGTAAAACGACAGCGACCACAAGCCCGAACAGCTCCTCCTCCAACCACAAGCTAGAAGTAACCAGCTTGACCTCCAACCTTCTCCAAGTGACTTGAAAAACAGTTTATAAATACATAGGGTGAGTATAACAGTATACTCAGTAGGATCCTCCTCAAGCCTCTCATGCAAAAGTAAAGAAATCATGCTAAAGCCCAGTGAACAACAAGTGAAACTAACTCGTTACCTAAACAGGTATACTAAGTTCCCAACCTTACCATGGATACTCTCACCAAGTAACGCATGCAAGAATATAGCATATAGTAAAGAATATAAAGGGTACCCTGCTACTACTTCCCCACTGGTTTTCCGCTTTGCCCCAACGACATACGTCCTGTGCATCTCTCTCCAAAGTCTTTCCCGCAGACACCTGGGCAAAGCTCCACAATCTGCACCCCGTGCACCACATAGGCTTGCCGGAGACACCTGGGCGAAGCACCTCACCGTCCTCACAACCAAAAGTAACCAGGTAGTCTCTGGGAGCCACCACAGCTCTCATAACGTGTATCATACGTCGGGTATAATACCTCAAGCCATTATAGCCTATACACGTTACACCTATAGTAGTCCGTAGGATACTATATCCATAATATATGTGTGTGAATAACCACAAGCCATTACAGCCCTCTACACACATATATGGGGTAACTAACCGTTGTGCCTAATGGCACAAGTATCTACCAAGAGAAGAGAGCGGAGCCAAAGGGGGTAGTCATCCATTCAACCTCCCATCAGAATGTTGGGGAAAACACCCCCCCAAGGCTCAGAATCCCCGGGGTGTCAGTTGCCTTTACCGACAGGGTGGAGTAGCGTATAGAAACACAAAAAGTACAGAATATATAAGTAACTCACATCCACACTATGGGCATTACCTAGTCTTAGATACAACTACAGCTAACGTCTCTCAGACTCCAGGCTGCTACTTCTAAGACTAGGTATCTTATAAGCACACAAACATTTGAAGAGATTTATTAGATTACTACATTCTCATTTTATCAGTTCCACTGTACATTAATTAAATCATTAATCATTAATTAAGAATGAACAATTCCACATTAAACTGAATTGGGATCACATTCAAAAACAACTGCCCCTTTTTAAGATTCACATCACCTTTAAATTACAGCATCTCCATCCCCGTGGATTTTCACCATTTAATCAAACATTCATTACAGAATTACTTTTCCACATTCCATGGAATTCTAGAAAAACATCCTATGCTTCTAAACACAAAGGAGGCTCAACACGGTGAATAGATATACTACCCGTCAAGTCTTTTCCGCCTATAGAAGGAGCATATACCCATTCTCCCTTGTGAGGCTAAACACGGAAAGCACGTGACATACCCCGCGCGTCTTCGCCTCCTTCGGAAGAAGGGTAGCAAGACCAGCTGGCTTGAGCAGTGGGGAAAAGAAAAGCAGATTAACATTCAAGAAGACCGCAAGCAACCGGAAACCACATCCATCCCATTCCATCACCCCTGGTGTCCTCCCCAACACCCACATGCATAAACTGATGCATCTCGCCACTCTAGGCGTCATCTGCTTCCATAACCACAAGGCCTCTATGCCTCCACATATCACAACAGCCATCTAGGCTCACATCACAACACAAGCAGCAAGAAAACAAACATCATATCATGGGCTCTTGACCCTTTAACAAACAAGAGGGTAACTCAGAACCCTTTTTGAAATTCCCACATAATCTGTTCTCTAATCCATATTGAATTAACATATTTTTTATTCGTAGGTTCCAATTACGGGATACCTAATCAGTAAGCTATCACAAATAAATAACCATGCTTACTTCCCTAATTTGATTATCCTTAAATTAGAACGACTATAACAACGGCAATAACCAGATTAATTTATATGCCACTTTATCTTTAGCCAATTAATTAACAATTAATTCCGTCTTTACGTTCATTATCAATTTCTATCATGAACGAATAACAAATCAAAGAAAACATAGATATCACTCTATCTAGCAAAACATGAGGCAACCGTTATCACGGTATAAAGAAACAACATGTGATCAACCAATTCTCTTAATATGGTTCAAGTATTTAATTAGTCCAATTTTATTGTGATCCAAAGGGATAAATCATGATAATTCTACGATTGCACATATACAATTAGTGAAGCCATGAATCCCCTACCTCGAAGAGTTCTTGACGTCCTTTATCCACACAACGGGCCACAATCCTTCTCTCGCGACAACTGCATCCACCCGAGGATGCCACGGTATGTCCCATCCAACCAAAACCCATTAGAACCATGGAGATTACATGGTAATAAGGAAGGGAGAACAAGAGAAGGTGATCCCGGAAGGAACGATGATAAAACATACCTTATATGGAAGAATGATGGACACAGCTTGGTAGCATCAAACAGAGCGGAACTGATCCGAGTAACGTTTGATTGTGAAGCTCCTACAGGAATGATTGAAATGTTCTAGCGTCTTGCATATGAGATCCAGGAGGAAGAACAACAAAGAATGATATCTCATTCCTTTTTAAAAAAAATTAGAGAGGCGACGGTTTAAGATCCAATTTATTCTCCATTAAAAACGGATCGCATTAACCCATGCGGTTTGACCAAGTAAAAACATTCCGGCCTTAGGAATAATTAATATAGATTTTATGGCCTTTGAATCGGCCTTAAAGTCCTTAAAATAATGTTTTAAACATATTTTACGTCAAAGAAAACGTCAAATTTACGAAGCTGGAAACACTGTTCACATACTCAAAATTTGGCAAAGTATGGAATCGGTAGCTCTCATGAAGTCTGGAAACACTGTTCATTCGTGAAATTTGGCAAAGTATAGAATCAGTAGCTCTTAGGATTCTGGAAACACTATACAAGTCCGCCTATAGAAGGTCACCGATAGAACCTCACTGATAGAAACAATGTTCAAGTCTACCGATAGAAGTCCACCGATAGAACCTCACCGATAGAAACACAGTTCAAGTCTACCGATAGAAGTCCACCGATAGAACCTCACTGATAGAAACACTGTTCAAGTATACCGATAGAAGTCCTCCAATAGAAGGTCACCGATAGAACCTCACTGATAGAAACACTGTTCAAGTCTACCGATAGAAGTCCACCGATATAAACACTGTTCACTGAACCTCACCGATAGAAACACTGTTCACCTACCGATACTGTTCATAAAACTGGAAACACTATTCCCAGAACTAGAAATTTGGAAATGTGTTAGCCGAGCTACTACTAGACTGCGGCTACCGGTAGATCGAGCTACCGATAGATAGCAGCTACCAGTAGATCGAGCTATCGGTAGGCAGCAGCTACCGGTAGACCGAGCTACCGGTAGGCAGCAGCTGGGGGATAAGTCACCTTGACCTCCCGGAACACCTCCAACACCACATTTTCACAAAGTAATGGACCAGGGAGGTCCGGGCCATTACATTAGATACCTCTCAAAACATTCTCGTCCTCGAGAATTAAAAACCAACTCAGAGGAACAGAGGGGTCCGAACAACCACCCCATAAGATACCTCTTAGGGAAAAACCACCATGAGTTGTTCAAAAGCTGGAACAAAACTACGACATCTAATAATATGGAAACAAACAATCCATATCCAAACAATTCAATCATAACATCACAAAAAAAAGGTACATAAATAAAACATGAAAGGTCTAACCATAAAGGAAACGTCATTACATGAAAAGAGTTAAACATTAAACAACTCTGGGTACTGAGCACGTATCTGTGACTCACGCTCCCAGGTACTCTCCTCCATGCCACCATGTCGCCACAAGACACGAAATAAGGAATAGAACGCCCACGCAACACCTTCTCCTTATGGTCTTGGATATCCACAGGTCGCTCCTCGAAGGTTGCATCATCTTCAATAACAATCTCTCCCCAATTGATAATATGAGATTCATCATGAAGATAACGACGGAGCTGTGATACATGGAAAACGTCATGTATCCGAATCATCTGAGGGGGAAGTGCTACTTGATATGCCACAGCTCCAACATGGGCCAACACCTCTAAAGGCCCAACAAACCAGGGATAAAGATTACTTCCACGACCAAACCTTCACTGCCCACGGCGGGGAGTCACCTTCAGAAACACATGATCCCCAATATTAAACTCTAAGGGTCTCCTTATTTGATTAGCATATGATTTCTGACGATCCTGTGTTGTCTTCATCCTCTCACGAATCACCTGAACCATCTCTATTGTATTCTGCACTAGTTCTGGTCCGAGAATTGCTAACTCTCCGACCCCAGTCCAGCACAATGGATAACGGCATGGCCGGCCATACAAGGCTTAAAACGGAGCCATACCGATGGTAGAGTGGAAACTATTATTGTAATCGAACTCTACCAAGGGTAAGTGCTTCGTCCATGAACCTCCAAAATCAAGAACACAAGAGCGCAACATGTCTTCAAGAGTCTGGATGGTTCGCTCTGTCTGACCATCCGTTTGAGGATGAAAAGCAGTGCTAAGGAATAGTTGAGAACCAAAGGCATGCTGGAGACCTCTCCACACCCTGGAGGTAAAACGAGGATCTCGATCATAAATTATCGTCCTAGGTACTCCATGGAGTCTCACCACCTCTTCTAGATACTGCCTCGACAAAACTTCCACTGAGCTCGACTCCTTGATCGCTATGAAGTGGGATGATTTTGTTAAACGATCCACTACCACCCATATAGCATCATGTCCTCCCGGAGCTCGAGGTAAACCTGTAACAAAGTCCAGTGAGATGTCCTCCCACTTCCACTGAGGAATCTATAAGTGCTGGAGAAGACCACCAGGAACACGGTGTTCGGCCTTCACCTTCTGGCAGACTAAACATCAAGACACACATTCTGCAACTGTACGCTTCATCCCAGGCCACCAAAACTGACTCCTCAAGGATCGGTACGTCTTCATCACACCAGGATGTACCGCCAAAGGTGAACTATGGAACTCTTGGAGAACCGTCTCGCGCATCGCCAAGGGAACAAAAGGCCTGCCATCTCCGACCAACCATCAGGGGCCTCACCACATACAACTCTGTCTCTCCAAACTTCCACCTCTAGGTCACCCAACTGAGACTCTTCCACCTTTTGCATCAGGGATGACTGCACCGTTATCTGGAAAAGACGACCTCTACCCCCAACTTCTCCCATATCAAGATGGAAATCTGATATCTCTTCCATCACTCTCCAAGAATCACCAGATTCACGCACAACATCATTACATATCTTTCGGCTTAGTGCGTCAGCTACAAAATTCCCTTTTCCAGGTGTATACGATATTTCAAAGTCGTATTCCTGCAAGAACTCCATCCACCGACGCTGCCTCAAGTTCAAGTCACGTTGGGAGAAAACATAACTCAAACTCTTATGACCGGTGAAAACCACAAAGTGCTCACCAATGAGGTAATGTCACCACAACTTTAGAGAAAACACCACGGCTGCCAACTCAAGATCATGGGTGGCATAGTTGCATTCATGGGGACGCAACTACCGAGACCCATAAGAAACAACTGACCTCTGCTGCATGAGAACACATCCTAGCCCCAGATGTGAAGCATCACCGAAAACATCAAACTGGACTCCCTCCGCTGGAAGACAAAGGACTGGAGCACTTACCAACTTCTCCTTTAGATACTCGAAAGCTGTCTGACACTGATCAGACCATATGAATGCTTGATCCTTCCTAGTCAAAGCTGTCAGAGGAGTCGCAACTTGGGAGAAATTAGCTACAAACCTCCTATAATAGCCTGCGAGACCAAGGAAACTTCGCACCTCTGACACGGTCTTCGGGGCTGGCCAAGACACCACTGCTTCTATCTTCGAAGGATCCACAGCTACTCCCTGTTGGGACACAACATGTCCCAAGAAACAAACTTCTCGAGCCCAGAACTCTGATAAAACACAATTTTATTGAATATTTTATTGATAATAAATGATATAATTTCCTCACATTGTGTTAAATATGTTTATTTATAAAATATTTGGGATTTGATCATTCATTTGAAAATTTGGTGAAAATTCCAGTTTTACCCTTAATAGTGCACTGTATTATTTCAAAGATAAATACTTTTATATTTATTATTTGAATTTGAAATTTTGTAATAGTGTTCCTAACGTAATTATCTACAACTTTTATTCAGGACACTAAAGCTAAAGAGTTAATTTGGTTGTTGAAATTGGGCCATGAAGTCAAAGTTGGGCTGGGCTCGCCAGAATGGAGAAGGTTCTGTATTTGGGCCATATACTCTACATACGGGCTTGGATTGAGCCCAAATGTTGAGGAAAGCTCGGGGACATGACGTGGCACAAATCATCCTTCTGGAAGGCCGGTCAATTCACGCGTTTTGGAGGTCAAATGGGCGGTTCAATTTTCATTAAAATATTTGGCCGAGATTTTGCATTCACACTTGAAACCACTTTAAACCTAGCCTCCCCTCCACTCTATAAATTAGTTATTTTCTCATTTGGAGAGGCTGGGACGTGCATTGAGAGATTGGAGGCATAGGATAATTTGTTTCACCCAAATTATCCAACCATTGTAAGAGGGGTAGCTCTTGAAGCAAGGATCCCCTCATCGAAGCCTCCTTCTCTTCTTCATTTTGTAATGTTTTCATTTGTGTAATAAACTTCATTTCTATTCTTATATTTCTTCTCTTTTCTTCTGTTTTGTTTAAATTTCTTCTTCTCTTAATCTTCCTAATTGGGCTGGAATTCTTGAGTAGAAGCGTTATTGGGTTATACCCATTTTAAACCTTTGCACATGCAAACGCTTCTACGATGATTACGCCACCCATGGAAGAGTAGTCTTTTAGTAATCGATCTATCTTCTACCCTCTTCATTTAATTATTTTGAATCAATGAGCTACTGTAATTCACTTAATATGATCCATGAATTGTGTTTTTAAATTGTAATAAACTAAGCAAGCAATTGAACAATTAACACAAAAACACGCGAGGTCGGGATTTTGTGTAAATTGTGAGAGCGCGATCTTAATCGGTAATACAAGACCACACGGGATAAATTTGTAGAGTTCAAATATAATCCCTAAAAACAATTCATCCTCATTTCCAGAATGGATATGTGCCTTAATTTACCACTGATCATAAGCTAATCATAGAACATCAATCAAAGCAGGGTGTTGCGATTGCACGTTCCAAAGTTAGCCTAGGTTTAAATTCACATCATCTTTGTGGTAAAGTTAATTCTCGTAGGGTTCGGGATATAACAAATTAAGGGGTCATAATTAAGTGAATGTTAATTTAAATGATAATGATTAATAATAAAGTGAAGAGGTAGAGTTAGATCTATTATGCTTTTTAAATAGATTTCTAAAAAAACATCTTCTTGTTGTGTCATTTAAATTGAAATTCATTTCAAAACTAAAAACAAAAAAAATTATACAATCTTCTTCCAGCAAACTTCTTCTAGATTCATAAACTACAAAAAACCCCAATCCTTTAAAGTAGTGTTTTTATTCTATTCTATTTTATTTTATTTTTTAGAATACCTCTAATAAGTTGTTAAATTCACTTCCTCCTTTGAGAGACGACCTTGGTTAGCCCCCTATGCTACACCAAGTAAACTAAACATTAGCTTCATAGAGTGTTGTGCTTGGAGTTTTATCCAACATAACTCACTTTTGAAGTTCTTTTGAGAGCGCGTGCGACAACGCTCTTTCAAATTGGCGTCGTTTCCGGGGAGGCAAGTAATTATTTCAACCAACTAGAGGTATTTATTTTATTTTACATTTTATTATTTTCCTCTCTTATTTCTTCCTTCTTTACCCAATCTGATTTTTCATCCTCTTCTTTTATTTTCTCCTACTTCTTTGTGGACCATCAACTCAAACTTCTCATTTTTATTTTACTATGGTCCACCTTCATTATTTTCATTTTTATTTGATCTATGACACGAACTAATCCCGATGATCTCTTAGATCTTGACCCTGAGATTGAACGTAGCCTTAGGGCAAGAATCAGACATTCTCAGTCTACGGGAAGTTTCAACATTCAACCAGTTGGAGAATTACTCCAATATCAGAACATTGAAATTGGAAGCAATTCAAATTCAAACATAAAAGAGGAACCAATGGCTGATAATAATGGAAATGAACTTAATAGAACCATTCGAGAATTGGCTGCACCTGATATTAACTATCAACCAAATTGTATTGCATACCCAAATCTCGAATCGGACTTTGAACTAAAATCAGGGTTAATTCACTTACTTCCAAAGTTTCATGGCCTCTCTGGTGAGGATCTGAATAAACATTTGAAAGAATTTAATGTGGTTTGCTCAACCCTAAAACCTAAAAATGTCTCTGAAGATCAAATCAAATTAAGAGCATTCCCATTCTCACTTGATGGAGCTGCAAAAGACTGGATGTATTATTTACAACCTGAAGATGTAACTTGTTGGAACGATTTGAAACGACTTTTCTTGTAGAGATTTTTTCCAGCATCGAGGACCACTTCCATTCGTAAGGAGATCTCGGGGATCAAGCAAGCACAAGGGGAGTCCATGTATGAGTATTGGGAGCGATTCAAGAAGTTGTGTGCAAGCTGTCCACATCACCAAATCAGTGAGCAACTCCTCATTCAGTACTTCTATGAAGGACTCACAGCTATGGAGAGAAGCATGGTGGATGCCGCAGCTGGAGGGGCATTGGTGGACAAGACACCAATAGCCGCACATGCATTGATTGACAAGATGGCCCAAAACTCCCAACAATTTGGCGATAGAGGTACACTACATGTCAGGGGAGTACATCAGGTAAGTCCTTCTTCTCTTGAGAGTCATTTGATTGATACCAAGTTAGAAGAATTGAAAACTATGGTAAGAAAGATTGCTTTGGCACAAAAGACATCTTTACCTCCTCCTTCAAGGCCTTGTGGTATTTGCACTGAGACAAGCCACCCAACTGACTGTTGCCCACAACTCCAAGAAACAGTAGATTGTGCAGTAGTGTTCCCTGGGAGACCATATCAGCAGCAGCAGAAACAACCATATCCCCAGAAGAAGTTCGATCCAACATTCAACCAAGGGTGGAAAGATCATCTGGACATGAGGTATGGCTCTGGACAACAACAAAGGCCCCCCTTTCAACAAAACTTCCAGCAGCCTCCACCTTACCAACAGGGTTTCCAACAACCCCAAAGGAGATTTGAAGCTCAAACATCAACAAGTCAGCAACAAGGGAATCTCCAACCCAAGGTAGACTCTAACACTGATGATCTTTTGAATCAAATTGTTCTTAATCAATAGAATGAGCTGAAAAGTCAAGGTTCGGAGCTGAGGGAGTTGAAGACTCAAATTAGCCAGATTGCCACCGCCCTCCATGAACTTGTAAGTAAGAATTCTGGAAATCTACCTTCCCAACCCACTCCAAATCCAAAGGGGAATGTTAGTGCCATAACATTGAGAAGTGGGAAGCAAATGAACGATACAGATGTACCTACCATTCCACCGGGATTCACCTCAACTTCAGAGAAGCCACATTCCATACCAACTGATGAACAATCCAAGGAGAAAGATAAAGGTAAGAAAAAGATTGATGATGTTCCTCCTAAACCACTTCCTTTTCCAAACAGGGTTGTTCAAACCAAGAAGATGGCTGAAGAAGCAATGCAAAAGGAGGTTTTGGACACATTCAAGCGTGTGGAGATCAACATTCCTCTACTCGAAGCCATTAAGCAAATCCCAAGGTATGCCAAATTCTTAAAAGAACTTTGTACCAATCGAAGAGGGCTCAAGGGAAATGAGAGGATCAACCTTGGAAGGAATGTCTCAGCACTCATTACACCAACTCTAGCAATGCCAACAAAGTGCAAGGATCCCGGGACATTCACCATCCCATGCACCATAGGGGAGTTTCACTTCTCTGATGCTCTTTGTGATTTAGGAGCTTCAATAAATGTGATGCCTCACTCTGTTTTCTCTTCATTGCAGATTGGTGAGCTCAAGCCTACAAGGGTAGTGGTGCAGCTAGCGAATAGAGCTACAGCATATCCGGCTGGTGTCCTTGAAGATGTGTTGGTAAAGGTAAAGTACATGATCTTCCCTGCTGATTTCTATGTACTAAACATGGAAGATGACCAGGTAAGTTCTCATGCCCCTATCATTCTTGGTAGACCCTTCCTCAAAACTGCTAAGACCATTATTAATGTTCATGAGGGTACTCTTTCCATGGAATTCGGGGATGAAATCGTGAGGTTTAAAATCCTGGATTCTATGAAGTACCCACCAGAGGAACACTCAGCATTCTTTCTCTCTCATTCTGAGTCTCCATGTGATAGTCCCTCTATTTTTGATTCCCAATCTCTTGGGGACTATTCACTTCTTAATGAAATAATGAGTATTGGGTCCAACTTGATGTCTCATTCTACTTCATCCCCTTTAATTCATGATCTTTCTGATCTTGGGATTGGTTCATTTGTCCAATCATATTCGAATTCTGAGCATGTATACTCTGATTATGATATGGCTGCTAATTTTTCTGATGGATTTGATGCATTGTTCTCTCATTCAGATGATATGTATGATTGTGCACAGATGTCTATGCCACTCATGCTTCCATCCATTCAGCAGCCACCATCACTGGAACTAAAGCCATTGCCACCAAATCTCAAATACTCATACATGTTAAGTGGTGAAAAATTACCTGTTATCATTGCTAACAATCTCTCTTTTGAACATGAAGGAAAACTTTTGAATCTTTTGAGGGAGAACATCAGGGCAATCGGGTGGACCTTGGCTGACATATCAGGTATTAGCCCCTCCATTTGCATGCATAGGATTATTTTGGAAGATGGAGCTAAACCGGTGAGGCAACCACAAAGGAGACTCAATCCTACCCTTCTGGAGGTTGTTAAAAAAGAGGTTGAAAAATTGCTCGAGGCAGGTATAATCTATCCCATTTCAGATTCTCAGTGGGTAAGTCCTATTCAGGTTGTGCCTAAGAAAAGTGGTGTTACTGTTGTTAAAAATGAGAAAGATGAGTTAGTTCCAATGAGGGTACAAAACAGTTGGCGCGTGTGTATTGATTATAGGAAACTAAATCATTCCACTCGCAAAGATCATTTACCCCTCCCATTTATTGATCAGATGCTTGAGAGACTAGCTGGGAAGACACACTATTGTTTCTTGGATGGATTTTCTGGATATTTTCAGGTTCCTATAGCTCCGGAGGATCAGGAGAAGACTACATTCACCTGTCTCTTTGGGACATTTGCCTATCGGAGGATGCCATTTGGACTTTGCAATGCCCCAGGTACCTTCCAGAGATGCATGGTGAGTATTTTTTCTGATTTTATTGAGACCTGCATGGAGGTATTTATGGATGATTTTACAGTGTATGGATCTTCATTTGATGAATGTCTAAGTAGTTTGGAAAATGTGTTGAATCGTTGTATTGAGAAGAATCTAGTCCTGAACTTTGAAAAGTGTCATTTCATGGTAGAGAATGGCATTGTCTTAGGGCATGTAGTGTCAAAACATGGGATAGAGGTTGATAGATCTAAGGTAGACATCATTTCATCCTTACCCTACCCTTCATGTGTGCGTGATGTTCGATCATTCCTTGGGCATGCTGGATTTTATCGACGCTTCATCAGAGATTTTAGTAAGATCGCTCTACCCTTATCTCGATTGCTTCAAAAAGATATTGACTTCAATTTTGATGATTCATGCAGGGTATCATTTGATGAGCTAAAGAAGTGTCTGACCACTCCACCGATCATACAGCCCCCACGGTGGGAGATTCCTTTTGAGCTTATGTGTGACGCCTCCAACTTCGCGGTTGGAGCTGTCTTATCTCAGAGGGTGGAGGGACGTTCACATGTGATCGCCTATGCATCGAGGACACTAGATTCAGCCCAATCAAACTACACCACAATAGAAAAGGAGTTTCTTGCTGTTATATTTGCTTTAGATAAATTTCGTTCATATTTATTGGGCTCTAAAGTAGTTGTTTTTTCTGACCATGCAGCTTTGAGGTACCTCCTAAAGAAGCCAGATGCAAAGCCACGACTTATCCGTTGGATGCTACTTCTTCAAGAGTTTGACCTTGAGATAAAGGACAAGAAGGGGTCAGAGAATTTGGTGGCAGACCACATGAGTAGGCTTACTCACACACTAGAGGGTGACACCTTGGACCAGGTACCACTTCGGGACACTTTCCCCGATGAGCATCTCTATACCATCTCAGGTAAGCATCCTTGGTATGCTGATTTAGTTAATTACATTGTTGGCTCTGAAATCCCAATAAATTTGAAGAAGCATCAAGTCCAAAAATTAAAAAGTGAGTCTAGGTATTATGTGTGGGATGATCCATACCTATGGCGCATGTGTAGTGACCAAGTCATTAGGAGGTGTGTTCCCGATCATGAGTTTGAGTCTGTTTTGCATTTTTGTCATACACTTGCTTGTGGTGGACACTTTGGACCCCAACAGACAGCTAGGAAGGTTTTAGACTCAGGATTATATTGGCCTAGTTTATTCCATGATTCCCATGTATTTTGTAAGTCATGCTCTCGTTGCCAACACACTGGAAACATTTCAAGAAGACACGAGATGCCCCAACAACCCATTTTATTCTGTGAGATTTTTGACGTTTGGGGAATTGATTTTATGGGACCTTTTCCTAGTTCATTTGGTTTCTTGTATATCCTTGTTGCTGTCGATTATGTGAGTAAATGGGTGGAGGCCAAGGCCACCAGGACTGACGATTCTCATGTTGTTGTGGATTTTGTCAAAGCATAGATTTTTTGCAGGTTTGGAGTACCAAAGGCCATCATCAGTGACCAAGGGACACACTTTTGCAATAGGAATTTTTCTTCCCTCCTTCGGAAGTATGGGGTGACACACAAAACATCAACACCATACCACCCCCAAACAAATGGCCAGGCTGAGGTTTCAAATCGTGAGTTGAAACAAATCTTGGAGAAAACCGTGCAGCCAAATAGGAAGGATTGGATCAAGCGCTTGGATGATGCATTGTGGGCTTATAGGACAGCATACAAGACCCCCATTGGTATGTCCCCATTTCGGATTGTTTTTGGGAAAGCGTGTCATCTCCCTGTGGAAGTCGAGCATCGGGCATATTGGGCTATAAAGAAATGTAACATGGATTTGGCCCAAGCTGGAATTCAAAGGAAGTTGCAAATTCAAGAGCTTGAGGAGATTCTCCTGTCATCATATGATAACTCAAGGCTCTACAAGGAAAGATCAAAAGCAGCTCATGACAAAATGATCCAACAAAGGGAGTTTCATATTGGAGAGAAAGTCCTTCTCTATAGTTCACGACTGAAGTTGATGCCTGGTAAGTTGCATTCCAGATGGTTAGGTCCTTATATTGTGTCTAATGTTTTTCATTATGGTGCAGTGGAGATCACACAAGAGGACACTGGAAGGAGCTTTACAGTCAATGGGCAACGTTTGAAGAGATACATTGAGGGACATCCTACTGATGCAGTGGATTTTATCACACTGCATGACCCCATCATCACTTGATCACATCAGGCTGTTCCTAACCCTTTCACTTTTATATTATTTGTCCTATTTAAAAATTCTGCATTTCATGTGCATATATCATCTCACGGGTTCACATTGAGGACAATGCAATATTTTAAGTGTGGGGGAGGGAACCTTTTAGTTTAGTAATTTCAATTGTTTTCCTGTTAAAAAAAAAACCAAAAAACAAAAATTGTGTGTTTTTCAAAAATTGTGTGTTTATTTTACAATTTTCTGTGTGTTTTTGAAACTTTTGAGCTGAAATGATTTTCATCACCATTTTTAAATACATATCAATAAGTGAAACAATTTACCCCTTGAAACTAAGCTTAAATGAATGCTGAAATGACTTTGTTTCAAGTTCAAATATTTAGTAATTTCATGCAAAGTACGCTGAATTTTGAATCCCATGCCAATCTCACTGTCTTTATATTTGAAATCACTTTCCTGTGAGGCTTCTAAACCATTATTTTCATATTCTTTACATTCACCTCACTTCTTGAGAGAGCCAAACCATACTTGATTTAACCAGAATTTGATCTATTCCTGTCAAAACCTGAGGGTTTGAGGTACTTGTGTTTACATGATTGAGGAATTTGTTTGGTTTTAAAACCCCTATTTCAAATAATCCTTTTTTATAATGGCCTACCTTGAATATTTAATCCTTGTAGCCCTTAGAAGCCATGCACAGCCTGTTAGGTTAAGCCACATTACAAGCCAATTTTCCCTATCCAACCAACCCTTGAAGTGAAATTGCATAATCTAGTTGAGCTTAAGTGTGGGGGAAGCTGTCTTGTGTTGTGCCACCACATTATGTGATACTTTGGGTGGAAAATTAAATTCTGAAGAGATGTGTTTGCTGCTAAAGAAAGTCATTATATTGAAAGCTGTGCCTTTTCTGGAGCTTTCATGACAAGTGAAGCTGTGCCTTTTCTGGAGCTTCTAATTGAGGTGGAAAGCTGTGCCCATCTGGAGCTTTCAGGAAAATCATGTTCTAGAAGATTGACATTTTTTATGCTGAAATGATGAATGGTGTAAACCTTTCATGACTTTTCATGATGATGGAGCTGAATTGATACTATGGGGATTGAAGAGAAGACCATATTTAAGTGAAAATTAGATTAATGCAATTTTTCTTTAAAAGAGTCAAGCCCTCCTCATTCAGCCTCAGAGTTTTTCACATCTTAATCCTACCAACCGAAAGCCACAGAACAACCCTGAAAAGTCCTCATGATAAACATATGTCCTTGACTCACATCGGGTAGCGATGTAGGAATCTATCAAGCCTATGGTGACCCTTGTATGAGTTTGGATGAGAAAGACATTGCAAAAAAATTGATATTTGAGTGATGAGAGAAAATTCAAGCGAGGTAAGTGTTTTGTGCATGGGTGGATAAATGAAGTGGAAATATATTGAATGATATAAATGGAGAACCTGAAATAAGGTTTTTTATGAGGCATGATATCTTTTTTATTCTTGGTGTGAAATTGATTGATCTTAAAGATATGTGTTTTAAAATTGGTTTTGATTTGATATTGATGTTTACTTGATATGAGGTTTTGCCCAGGTGTGCAAAAGGGTAAGTGTGGGGGAGTTGATAAAACACTATTTTATTGAATATTTTATTGATAATAAATGATATAATTTCCTCACATTGTGTTAAATATGTTTATTTATAAAATATTTGGGATTTGATCATTCATTTGAAAATTTGGTGAAAATTCCAGTTTTACCCTTAATAGTGCACTGTATTATTTCAAAGATAAATATTTTTATATTTATTATTTGAATTTGAAATTTTGTAACCGTGTTCCTAACGTAATTATCGACAACTTTTATTCAGGACACTAAAGCTAAAGAGTTAATTTGGTTGTTGAAATTGGGCCATGAAGTCAAAGTTGGGTTGGGCTCGCCAGAATGGAGAAGGTTCTGTATTTGGGCCATATCCTCTACATACGGGCTTGGATTGAGCCCAAATTTTGAGGAAAGCTCGGGGACATGATGTGGCACAAATCATCCTTCTGGAAGGCCGGTCAATTAACGCGTTTTGGAGGTCAAATGGGCGGTTCAAGTTTCATTAAAATATTTGGCCGAGATTTTGCATTCACACTTGAAACCACATTAAACCTAGCCTCCCCTCCACTCTATAAATTAGTTATTTTCTCATTTGGAGAGGCTGGGACGTGCATTGGGAGATTGGAGGCAGAGGAGAATTTGTTTCACCCAAATTCTCCAACCATTGTAAGAGGGGTAGCTCTTGAAGCAAGGATCCCCTCATCGAAGCCTCCTTCTCTTCTTCATTTTGTAATGTTTTCATTTGTGTAATAAACTTCATTGCTATTCTTATATTTCTTCTCTTTTCTTCTGTTTTGTTTAAATTTCTTCTTCTCTTAATCTTCCTAATTGGGCTGGAATTCTTGAGTAGAAGCGTTATTGGGTTATACCCATTTTAAACCTTTGCACATGCAAACGCTTCTACGATGATTACGCCACCCATGGAAGAGTAGTCTTTTAGTAATCGATCTATCTTCTACCCTCTTCATTTAATTATTTTGAATCAATGAGATACTGTAATTCACTTAATATGATCCATGAATTGTGTTTTTAAATTGTAAGAAACTAAGCAAGCAATTGAACAATTAACACAAAAACACGCGAGGTCGGGATTTTGTGTAAATTGTGAGAGCGCGATCTTAATCGGTAATACAAGACCACACGGGATAAATTTGTAGAGTTCAAATATAATCCCTAAACACAATTCATCCTCATTTCCAGAATGGATATGTGCCTTAATTTACCACTGATCATAAGCTAATCTTAGAACATCAATCAAAGCAGGGTGTTGCGATTGCACGTTCCAAAGTTAGCCTAGGTTTAAATTCACATCATCTTTGTGGTAAAGTTAATTCTCGTAGGGTTTGGGATTTAACAAATTAAGGGGTCATAATTAAGTGAATGTTAATTTAAATGATAATGATTAATAATAAAGTGAAGAGGTAGAGTTAGATCGATTACGCTTTTTAAATAGATTTCTAAAAAAAAACATCTTCTTGTTGTGTCATTTAAATTGAAATTCATTTCAAAACTAAAAACAAAAAAAATTATACAATCTTCTTCCAGCAAACTTATTCTAGATTCATAAACTACAAAAAACCCCAATCCTTTAAAGTAGTGTTTTTATTCTATTCTATTTTATTTTATTTTTTAGAATACCTCTAATAAGTTGTTAAATTCACTTCCTCCTTTGAGAGACGACCTTGGTCAGCCACTCTGCTGCACTTAAGTACCCCAAATCACACTAATCATTTGAGGGCGCCCACGACAGCGCTCTTTCAAACTCACACTTGGACAACTTCCCAAACAACTGATGTTGGCGAAGAACTCCCAAAATGGCTCGTAGATTCTCTGCATGCTCCTCTTCAGATGTGGAGTACACAAGGATGTCGTCGATGAAAACCACAACAAACTTGTCCAAGAATTCACGGAACACAGCATTCATCAACCCCATGAAAACAGCTGGTGCATTCTTCACACCGAATGGCATTACAACAAACTCATAATGCCCATGACGACAGCGGAATGCAGTCTTCGGAATATCCTCATCCTTTACACGCATCTGTTGATATCCTGACCGCAAGTCTATCTTTGAGAACCAACTTGCACCCTTTAGTTGATCGAATATGTCATCAATCCACGGGAGAGGATAGCGGTTCTTTATTGTCACTTTGTTTAACCGACAATAATAGACGCACAACCGCAAACTGCCATCAGCCTTTTTCACAAACAAAACAGGTGCACCCCACGGTGACACACTTGGCCGAACAAAACCACACTACAACAGACCGTCAAGCTGAATACGTAGCTCTCGTAACTCAGAAGGGGCCATCCTATACGGAGACATAGAGATAGGAGACGCTCCTAGCTGTAGCTCGATCCCAAACTCGATCTCTCGTCGAGGGGGTAAGGATACAACCTCTTCTGGAAAGACGTCAGGGTACTCCTCTACGACCCTAGGAAACACCAACTGTTGAACCTATGAAGAACTCGGCGTCATCCCAACCATCAAGGATGATAAGGATGGAACTCGTATATGACTCATCCAAGGATCTCTCTCACCAACAAACACCAATTTCTCTCCATCTTCATCAAAGAAAACGACCTTCTTCCTGTATAAATCCACAACAGCCAGCACCGAATACAACCATTCAATGCCATGTATGACATCATATGGTTGTATTCGCAAGCATAGGAAATCTCCCCAAAATCGGTGTTGCCCCAACACTAGCTCACAGTCTCTACATACTTCAAACAAGTCAGCTCAACCACCAGCTGGCGTAGTCAACGCCAAGGGAACTGGAAGCCTCTCTACCTCAAGTCCCAAAGCATGGACAAGGGTAGGTGATATGAAGGAGTGTGTTGCTCCTGAATCAAACAAGGCATACACCAAGGTATAAAACAAGCAAAGGGTACCTCGAACGACATCTGGCTCGCCTGGGGCTGGTAACGCTAGAGCATGAAGCTGACCACGACCTCCTCCAAGGCCTCTTTGACCCTGATGACGACCACCACCATGGCCGCGCTATGCTCTCTGAGGACGGGGAGCGTCATGGGGATGTCCTCTGCCTGCTCCATCTACCCTCTGGTGATCTAAAGCTAGTGCAACCTGCTGCTTCTGCCTTGGCTAGAACTGCCTCAACGGAGGAACCTGGAGTGGAGCGCCCGGTGCACGATGACTGCTCTGAAAAGTCGGGCACTCCCGCTGCTGATGACCACGACCACCACAAGAAAAAAAAGCGCCTGATCCCTTGGAATAGGCCTGAGAATTGCTGCCTCCGGAGAAACGAGATGGGAAGGTCTGGGAACTACCCCCAGGTGAACGAAAATTCTTCTGTCCTGAAAACCGGGAACCCCGGACCACAGCTCTGCTTCGTGAGGAATCATGACGATTCCCCTCTCATGACGATCCGGTCCTATCCAAAGTCCTCTCAACAACCTCTTCCCTCGCCAGCACCTCAAGATATGTTTTCAGCATAAATGGGGTGACCTGGCGCTGGATCTCTGGACGCAAAGCCTCCTCGAAATGTCTCACCCTGGCCTCATCATATGGTAACAGGTCTGAAGCATATCGTACAAGGTTCCTGAAACGGATTCCAAACTCTCGAACACTGGAGCTCCCCTGTCGAAGGGTGAGAAGCTCCAGGCAACTAGACACCTTCGTAGTCGATGAAAGAAACTTGACTCTAAACCTGTCTCGAAACTCCTCCCATGAGATCGCTGACTCCTCACGATCACCGAGGAACAAGAACCACCACTGCCTCGCTGCTTCACGCAGCATCGTCACAACCAAGGACACCTAGTGTTCTTTCCGAGCACGAATCGAACTGAAGCCTATCTCGATCTCCTCCAACCAGTCTTCTGTGAATGCATATGAAATGGAGCCCTCGTACTTCTATAGACTCTGGCGCTGAAACTATCGAAGTGTCTTCCTCCAATTGTCATCGTCGTCAACCTCTACTCGACAGTGATCTGCTGGAACAGCCTTTTGGGAATCTTCTGTGCAAACCTGACGAGGACGTCGACCTAGATCCATACCTGTAAAATAACAACTGTTAGAGCCCCTAAGCCTGCAATATGGAAGACTCAACATTAATTAATTAATTGTTTTGTTTTATTTATTTTAGGTTACCTATCCCAAGGTCTACCCATTCAAACACAAGTGCAAAGAATAATGATGCATGATCCTTTCCTAGGTCTCTACCCTGCAACCAGTATCACTTTGTTTAGTAGCCATCGTAAACTTAAAGGTCCGTGCAACAGATCATATGGGGCCTTAAACACCTATGTCTCTGCCGGTATCCAGTGTTTACCCCACTTTCTAAACATGAATGGCACCATTTCCCTACCATCCCATGCATCCTCACCTGTGCCTAACTCCAAACTCCATCCTATCCATCAACCAGACCTTTGATACCACTCTGTCACGACCCCCTCCCCACAAAGTGTACCCCTCCGAGGCTGGTAATGTGAGAAGGGAGATAATGACCCCCCGAGTCCCGCCTCCAGTAGGCCCCGGGTTGGTGACTAGCACCGAGGGTATAATACACACACAAATGGGAGGCATTACCCTCTAAGAGAACACATGCGGAAGAGAGTGATAGAATAAACTCCAATCAACTCCAACATAGAACTGAGATATAAAAGGAAACCAAGTACATATATGAAATGTCATGCAAAAGTGCTACAACTGAAAGGGGAAGCTAAAAGTACCCAAAAGAAAGTAAAACGACAGCGACCACAAGCCCGAACATCTCCTCCTCCAACCACAAGCTAGAAGTAACTAGCTTGACCTCCAACCTGCTCCAAGTGACCTGAAAAACAGTTTATAAATACATAGGGTGAGTATAACAGTATACTCAGTAGGATCCTCCTCAAGCCTCTCGTGAAAAAGTAAAGAAAGCATGCTAAAGCCTAGTGAACAACAAGTGAAACTAACTCGTTACCTAAACAGGTATACTAAGTTCCCAACCTTACCATGGCTACTCTCACCAAGTAACACATACAAGAATATAGCATATAGTAAAGAATATCAAGGGTACCCCGCTACTACTTCCCCACTGGTTTTCCTCTTTGCCCCAATGACATACGTCCTGTGCATCTCTCTCCAAAGGCTTGCCCGCAGACACCTGGGCGAAGCTCCACAATCTGCACCCCGTGCACCACATAGGCTTGCCCACAAACACCTGGGCGAAGCACCTCACCGTCCTCACAACCAAAAGTAACCAGGTAGTCTCCGGGATCCACCACAACTCACATAACGTGTATCATACGTCGGGTATAATACCTCAAGCCATTATATCCTATACACGTTACACCTATAGTAGTCCATAGGATACTATATCCAGAATATATGTGTGTGAATAACCACAATCCATTACAGCCCTCTACACACATATATGGGGTAACTAACCGTTGTGCCTCATGGCACAAGTATCTACCAAGAGAAGAGAGCGGAGCCAAAGGGGGTAGTCATCCATTCAACCTCCCATCAGAATGTTGGGGAAAACACCCCCCAGGGCTCAGAATCCTTGGGGTGTCAGTAGCCCTTACCGAAAGGGTGGAGTAGCGTATAGAAACACAAAAATTACAGAATATATAAGTAACTCACATCCACACTATGGGCATTACCTAGTCTTAGATACAACTGCAGCTAACGTGTCTCAGACTCCAGGCTGCTACTTCTAAGACTAGGTAACCTATAAGCACACAAACATTTGAATAGATTTATTAGATTACTACATTTTCATTTTATCAGTTACACTGTACGTTAATTAATTATTTAAACATTAATTAAGAATGAACAATTACACATTAAACTGAATTGGCATCACATTCAAAAACAACTGCTCCTTTTTATGATTTACATCACCTTTAAATTCCAGCATCTCCATCCCCGTGGATTTTCACCATTTAATCAAACATTCATTACAGAATTACTTTTCCACATTCTCAGGAATTCTAGAAAAACATCCTATGCTTCTAAACACAAAGGAGGCTCAACACGGTGAATAGATATATTACCCGTCGAGTCTTTGCCGCCTATAGAAGGAGCATATATTCATTCTCCCTCGAGAGGCTAAACACAGAAAGCACGTGGCATACCCCGCGCGTCTTCGCCTCCTTCGGAAGATGGTTAGCAAGACCAGCTGCCTTGAGCAGTGGGGAAAAGCAAAGCAGATTAACATTCAAGAAGACCACAAGCAACCAACAACCACATCCATCCCATTCCATCACCCCTGGTGTCCTCCCCGACACCCACGTGTATAAACTGATGCATCTCGCCACTCTAGGCGTCATCTACTTCCATAACCAGAAGGCCTCCATGCCTCCACATATCAAAACAGCCATCCGGGCTCACATCACAGCACAAGCAGTAGGAAAACAAACATCACATCATGGGCTCTTGACCCTTTAACAAACAAGAGGCTAACTAAGAACCCTTTTTGAAATTCCCACATAATCTGTTCTCTAATCCATATTGAATTAACATATTTGTTATTCGTAGGTTCCAATTACGGGATACCTAATCAGTAAGATATCACAAATAAATAACCATGCTTACTTCCCTAATTTCATTATCCTCAAATTAGAATGACTATAACAACGGAAATAACCAGATTAATTTATATGCCTCTTTATCTTTAGCCAATTAATTAACAATTAATTCTGGCTTTACGTTCATTATCAATTTCTATCATGAATGAATAAAAAATCAAAGAAAACATAGATAACACTCTATCTAGCAAAACATGAGGCAACTGTTATCACGGTATAAAGAAACAACATGCGATCAACCAATTATCCTAATCCAGTTCAAGTATTTAATTAGGTCAATTTCATTGTGATCCAAAGGGATAAATCATGCTAATTCTATGATTGAACATATACAATTAGAGAAGCCATGAATCCCCTACCTCGAAGAGTTCTTGACGTCCTTTATCCACACAACGGGCCACAATCCTTCTCTCGCGACAGCTGCATCCACCTAAGGATGCCACGGTAAGTCCCAACCAACCAAAACCCATTAGAACCATGGAGATTACATGGTAATATGGAAGGGAGAACAAGAGAAGGTGATCCCTGACGGAATGATGATAAAACATACCTTATATAGAAGAATGATGGACACAGCTTGGTAGCATCAAACAGAGCGGAACTGATCCGAGTAACGTTTGATTGTGAAGCTCCTACGGGAAGGATTGAAAGGTTCTAGCGTCTTGCATATGAGAACCAGGAGGAAGAACAACGAAGAATTATATCTCATTCCTTTTTAAAAAAAATTAGAGAGGCGACGGTTTAAGATCCAATTTATTCTCCAATAAAAATGGATCACATTAACAAATGCGGTTTGACCAAGTAAAAACATTCCGGCCTTAGGAATAATTAATATAGAATTTATGGCCTTTGAATCGGCCTTAAAGTCCATAAAATATGGTTTTAAAAATATTTTACATCAAAGAAAACGTCAAATTTACGAAGCTGGAAACACTGTTCACATACTCAAAATTTGGCAAAGTATGGAATCAGTAGCTCTCATGAAGTCTGGAAACACTGTTCATTCGTGAAATTTGGAAAAGTATGGAATCGGTAGCTCTTAGGATTCTGGAAACACTGTACAAGTCCACCGATAGAAGGTCACCGATAGAACCTCACCGATAGAAACACTGTTCAAGTCTACCGATAGAAGTCCACCGATAGAACCTCACCGATAGAAACACTGTTCAAGTCTACCGATAGAAGTCCACCGATAGAACCTCACCGATAGAAACACTGTTCAAGTCTACCGATAGAAGTCCACCGATAGAAGGTCACCGATAGAACCTCACCGATAGAAACACTGTTCAAGTCTACTGATAGAAGTCCACCGATAGAAACACTGTTCACTGAACCTCACCGATAGAAACACTGTTCACCTACCGATACTGTTCATAAAACTGGAAACACTGTTCCCAGAACTAGAAATTTGGCAAAGTGTTAGCCGAGCTACTACTAGACTGCGGCTAACGGTAGACCGAGCTACCGGTAGACAGCAGCTACCGATAGACCGAGCTACTGGTAGGCAGAAGCTACCGGTAGACCGAGCTACCGGTAGGCAGCAGCTACCGGTAGACCTAGCTACCGGTAGGCAGCAGCTACCGGTAGACTGAGCTACCAGTAGGCAGCAGCTACCGGTAGACCGACCTACCGGTAGGCAGCAGCTACCGGTAGACCGAGCTACCGGTAGGCAGCAGCTGGGGGATAAGTCACCTTGACCTCCCGGAACACCTTCTACACCACATTTTCACAAAGTAATGGACCAGGGAGGTCCGAGCCATTACAATAATATTATGATACATCTCTCAAGAAACTCATTTATTTCTTTATCCTATTTTTATTTCATGAGAATAAATTTTTTCCATTAATTTTACTCTCTTTTTATATCAATACTTTAAAATAATGTTTTTTCTAAAAACTATTTCATTTCTCTATTTGGTTGAAATCCAAATTTTAATCCAAAATCGTGTTTTATATAAGTGTTTTCAAAAATATTTTTAACATTCTATAATTGATTTTTAAAAGAATTTTATGCTCATTTTTTATTTTTTTATAACATTATAGAATTTTAATATTCATTCCATTTTCTAAACAATTCCCATTTTTCCCTTTATAGAAAATGTGAAAGTAATTTTCATTTTAGCATGTACGACATGAAGAGAATTATCAACCATCATGACCAATCACTTACTTGACTCTTCCATTATAAATTTATTAGTATATTTTCTAAGAAAAGGATTTTGTGAATGAAATAAATTTATTTAAAAAAATCAATTTGGAATGGTTTTTTTCCTTTAAAATAATTGTAGAATAATTTGAAATCATTATTTATATGTTTTCAAGTATATTTTAAAAGCAATGGATTTCCAAAAACATATAATGAATTTGTAGTTTCAATATTTTATTTAAAAAAATGATATTTTCATCATGCAATCTTTAAAAATTTATTTTTAATTCTTCCTTTCTAATTGTTAATGTTTATTTTCAATTAAAATGATTTTTCAAAATATTTTATGAATTTTTATATTTAAAAATTGATTTTCAAGGAAAATATATTTTCCTCAATAAATGTTATATGTGATATTTCAGATTCATTTTCCATCAAAGATGAAATCCTTTAATGCAATATATGATTTACTAGGGATATGATCCAATGATAACATTCTTATTCTTTATAAGGATGGTTTATGATTATATTGACAACATTTTTAAGAAACCTTTTATCTTACATGGGTTATATCATGATAAAATTATTATAAAACCCATTTCTTTTCTTGGGTTAATATATAATCAAATATTTAAATAGTTATTAAACCCATTTATATTTTATTTTTTATGATATAATGAAATATCTATGAAACCCATTTCATTTCATGGGTTATGATATAATTAATTTGTTATGATCATGTTTCCCACATGTGTATGATTTTAATTATGTGATACATGTGACCTATATCTTCTTCTGATGCATCGATAAAATATTTATAAATATTGAGATATATTGGACTATAATATGGAGTTAACCTAATTTAGTGTGGTACCTTGTCTACTATGATGTTCATGGGAGTGAACCTAGACTACTATGATGGTTTCAGGGGTGAAAACATTGCAGTATGATAGCCTTAGAAATTATCCTAGACTACTATGAAAATTTTTCCTATAAATTTTATTTTCCAAAATTCTTTGTCTTATACCAATTTTATGATTATAGTTATCATTCTCATTGATTCTTTTATTATTTTTTCTCTTATAAACAACTATGATTTTTGAAGGGTCTCATGATTATGATCTTTGATATGAAGGACATGGTTTTCAAATTCTTATATTTTGTTCTCATACCCAAAATTTCATGTCATGATTATTTTATCACTGATATCTCATATCTTAACCTTACTTGGCATTGAAGTTCACCGATTATTATGTTTTCATTCCCTAGATTATGAATAACGGTTTTTTATGGGTTTTTTGTGAAGAGTAATACATAAGAAGATATTAATGGGAGATGCTGATGATCTTTCACCAAATGAGAAGATGTTGTACCAACACTCCCATGACACTAAAATAATATGGTCCTTAGGCATGTGTTTTTGTAATGTATTTAATATTCATGTCAATATATGAAATGTCTATTTATGAAATTTTGGGGTCGATATAGAATCAATATATAAGAAATGAAACCATGATTCTCCTCAATATTTCCAATGACATCTCCCAAAACCCATATTCTAAAAGTATATAAATATTTCACATATATATTTATTTAGTAAAAAATTATTATATTAATATTAACATTAAATTTCAACATGAAATCCAAAAGAGAATTTTATCATTGTTAACCACCTCAATCATATGCTATTACTCTTGATCCAAAGAAGTTCCCAAAAAAAATACATACAACACTTCAATCACAACATGCTCAATATTCATTTTCCACTTCGAAGGCCAAATGATGAAGTGTATATCCAATGAAACACTTAAAAAAAGAAATATAATATAAAAATAATAATGAACTAAACTATAATTACTCAAAATGAATGCCCTTGTGTAGTTTCTCTAGGAAACCACTACACCAAAAGCATACTACCCAATTGATAGAGGATGGAATAAATTCTGAGGGATGATTCCATAGATATACGAGATGATTTACCAAATTGTGTTTTTTTACCAAAAACGAATAAAAAATGGCATGATTCTTGAATGAACCATTGGGTTTGATGAACCTAAATGAAACATGGAAAAACATCATCTAGTAGACAACGTATTAGCATATACCTAGTCACCACATGATTAAATATATACATAACTATACAGAAGAAACATGTCATTTCGATGTATATGAAAAATACACTATAAAGTGTTAAAATAATTCAAAAACCACATTATATATATGGATCTGAAAAAAAGATCCAAAAGAGAAAAATTGTATGTTTAGTGTGAGGATTCTTCCATGGAAATCCCCAAAAACCACCCTTATATCACCCCTCCACAAGTATTCTAATAAATATAAAGAAATCTATCATGAATAAACATCCTATGTATGGTGTCTAACCATGATTTAAGATTCTCAGATCTCATACATAGGTGATTATTCTACAAATGGTCTATAAAAAACAATTTCTACAAGAATCCCTAAAGGAACACATTATGGTTGTGAGTATATCATATCTCATAGAAGTCATCACCAAATATTATCCAATATATCATAATGTCAAGTGTTAAACATTTTAAAACAAAGTAGGAATGAAATAAAAAAATATTACTAATCAACCAAATCTCTAGAATGAAATTTTTAATGAAAAATAGGTTTCTATGTTATTTTATAATCAAAAAACAATGATAAAGGTTTAATGATAAATTAATAATTTTTAGAAACATAATACAATCCTTCCTCAAGACGTGATATGATTTTGTGTAAGGTAATTATTTATTATATGGGTATTAATGTCCTAGATATCCCTAAAAAATCATCCTCTATATGGTACAATGTACACATAACCAAATATCAATATACGAGTCCATCAGTAATCATTATACCTCAGGGGCACTCTCTTCTCATTGAATGGTCTAATAAATACATATATAACACCCTCACCTTAGAGGACACTCATATACTCTCAGGAAAGAATGTGAATATATATTAATGTAATCATATACCTATATATATTATCTCTTCCTTATATGAGTCTATTATCCTCTTAGGGTGGAAAATATCACATTTCTATACAAGTCCCAATTAGAGATAAGTCAAAATGACTTAGAATAGAACATGAAAGATAAGGCTCATTACCTGTATATCAAATATGGAGAAACATCAAGACACAAATATTAAATATTATCAATATAAATATATATGAATAATTAACATATCTATATTCAATAAAATTAGCATGAAAAATAGTTCTTGTCACAAGTATATGACTATATTGCATCAATAGTTCATGATCAACACTCATGTATCCCTACAAACATGCATGTAATATTTAAAAATATATATCATAATTAAACATTATTTACTTTTCCCAGTTTTTTATAGCTGACATATATTATTAAATATATCAATTGAATAATTTTAACCATTCAAAACATAAGTGGAATCTGATAAATATGTTCACACCATTACAAAAATTTATGGAAAATTAAAAAAAATTAACCCTTAATTTAATGAAAGGAAAAAAATTATAAGAATCACAAATAAATTATAATTCAATTATAGATGATAAGGGATATTTATTTCTTCTTTATGAATAAATAATATTATTATTATATTTTTCATTAAAGAATCCATTAAATCATGTATACTACAATCTACTTGATGTCACTATAATATAAAAACATTAATATTATGGGTGAAAAAGTAGAGGATCACCTTCATAATCATGTATAAATTTACAATCCTTTTCTTATAAGGATAAATATTTCCCCATGGATTTAATTTGAGACCTAAAATCAATGAAATAGTTTTTAGGCTACAACATTAGTTAGAAGAACACTATTCCTTATAGAAAATATGTAGACATACCATGAACTAACTTATTAAAAACCTATATAACACATAATAGAGGGAAATATATACGAAGATCTTGGATACAAACCCTAGTTTAAAGGATATGTTGATGAAAAACTAAATTCAAAGCCAATTTAGAAAAAAAAACCAAATAAAAGTTGAATATTATATTAGAACAATATACAATGAACATTCATGGAAACTCAAAGGGAATTCAGGATGATTAATTACCCCTCAGTTGAAGTATATATTAGGGGCGTGAGGAAGGATATATTAACAAAAAACATTATAAAAAATGGTGGTTAAATCCTATATTTTGGAATATAAAAGGTTAATTTAATATGTTGAAAAGATAAAAATTACTTTATTTTAATAGCCTTTTTATGGGAGTCTATCAGGTACCTGTTATAGATCTAATGAGTACATAATGAGATCAATATATTTACAATACACTAGATGTAACTTCTCGACCAGGCTCACCTCTAAGATGGTGCCCGGAATGCCAAAGGCTGCCGACTAGCCGTGAGGGCGTTTTGTTTCTAAGGGGGAGACTATGCCCTCAAAGGTAATAGGTATTATCACAATAGAAGTAAACAAAATTAATAATAAATAGAAGAAGCATATAAATGAATAAACTGAAGAAGAATAAATATAGGTAATCCAAACGAATAATAATCAAGTGTAGAAGCTCAAAAAACAAGGCCATTCAATGATATCTATCAAAACTGAAAGCATGGAAAACTGAAACTCAAGCATGCTATCAACTGAAATGAAAAGGCAGATAGTGTGAAAACTGCATCATGAGCATGTATCGGTCCCCTTCCCCCAGTCTCCATCCTAATCAGTAAGAATCAATCAGGCATTGAAAGCAGTATGCTTCCCTTTGTCAATACCTATAAGCATATAATCTACTCAGGTGTCAATGATGCCTGAGCAGGGTGTGAGATAAAATACCAATATGCCGTCACCCATGGTGTCTAAATCATTCCATTTTATGCAGTAATAAAACACAGTGTATCCTTATATATTAATTTTAGATAAGTGTAAAAAAATAAAAAAACTAGGCCCATGTTCCAAAGGGAACCCCTCCCAAATCACCTGCTTCAGCCTAATCCGGAAGTCTTATGGAAGTACCTATAACCAGAAAGGTCATATGAAAATATATAAACATGGATATAAAGGTAAACAAGGAATAGGTATACCCCCAAGCTTGTTCTTTAACATGGGGTCAAAGTCATATGGCAATTAGGTGTGCATCAATATACCAGAAAAATATCACAAAGCTCAAGATGCACAAAATGAAATTAATATAAATCTTCAGAGCATCATTATTAAAGGTACAAGTTGATAGTTGGAGTATGATCCCTTCTCAAAGGTATAACTACTGAACATCCTTCAATTTATCCAATACCTCTGAGCCCGTCCAAGGAAATATTTCGAAAGACCACGTATCAATCAAGGAATGAATTTACCCTGAGTCTGTTCCGATCTCACAAAAAGCGGTCGAGTATCATCTGTGGATGGCTTAGCCACAATGCCAATGGATCCGTATCAATGGGCCCTTTTGGAACCGGTGTCACTAATAAGTATTATAATAGTTGGGGAAGTCTCGGTCCAGTAAATCCAATGACACCGCCCCCCGACACGTAGTGGTAACTATCAGGAACAGAGGGTCTAAGTGTGACCCATAGTACGGGACCCACCTTCTTTTGCTGCCCTAAATTTAATTAATGTTTTCATATCAGAAGATATGGCATAATATGAATATGAAATTGCAGCTTGAAAACTAAATAGACACACTCGTGTAGCACAATGTACCAATTAACTATTGCAACATAAAAATCATAACAAGGAAATATATCATATCAACAGAAGTAGATAAATTCACGATTTAATAAATAAATAATAGAGCACAGACAATTACCAATGATCCAATAATTCAAAGTTTATTATTAATCTAAATTAATTATTTAATTAAACACAAAAAATAGGTTGTGCAACACAATTAGATAAAGACACTTTTTCAAATCATAAATAAACTATCACAACCCACTCCCAATGATCCAACAATTTGAGGATCATAATTAATCTAAATTAATTATTTAAATTAAACACAACAAAATAGGTTGTGTAACACATGCAGATAAAGACGCATTTTTAATAATAAATAAACCAGCACAACCCACCAACAATGATCTAACAATTAAATGTTCATAATTAATCTAAATTAATTATTAAAATTAAACACACCAAAATAATTTGCACAACACATCCAATTAAATAAATTAAATGTATGGGATAACACAAATTATACCGACCACATCCACACGCCCAAAGGGGTGTTTGACCATGTTTCGACAAATTAAAATATTTAATTCATGATAAATAAGGCAGAAATAATTATGTGAAAAAATTAAATTTATGAAATTGGTTGAATTTGCACAAATCTGGTAGGCACCAACGAACGACAGAACAATGCATTTTTATAAATTGCAACGAAATAGAGGGAAAGTGAGTAGAAACATTACCTTATGGTCATATATGATCCTATGATCTATGGTAGGATTTTATTTGACCTAAAATAGAAAATGACAGATGATTTTAGAAAAACTCCAAATTAGGGTAAAATCCTTCAGCTGCGAACTGCACAAATGATTTGGAATGATATCACACAATTCTGGGTGCGTGGGATAAGCCATACAAAGAGGATCAAATCACACCTAATAGTGAATAAAATTAACGATGAACAGAGGCACAGTGATCTTCCGAAGGAGGAGCAATGTGGTGCGCCACCTCAAGAGGAGGGAGAGGCACGACATGAGGGAGAGGCGGAGAGGAAGAGTGGGGAGAAAGAAAAAGGAATGGAAATAAAGTGAAAAGAAGAATAATAGAAAAAATGAAAAATAAAATAAAATAAAAACAAAAAGAAGGAGGAAAAGGAAAATAAAAATAAAAATAATAAAAAGGGTTAGACCAATTTTTAATTATTTTTATATTCTTCTCATTTCAACTTTTAATTTTATTATTTATTTTCATTACATTTCCATCTCTTTTAATTCCATTAAAATTACTTTAATCCTTTTTAAAATTATTTTTAACTTGAATGTTTCACTAGGGCATGACGTAAAATTTTACATAAAGTATGAGAAATTATTTAATTAATTTTAATAGCTTTACGAGACCCGCTATAGGGTGCGTAGGCACGTTCCCTGGGGCACATTAAATATCAGGATTAAAAATATTAAAGTCCACACCTTGATTTAAGTAGACAAGTTAAAATAATTAAAAATTTTATTTTTTAATTTAACTCATTAATGACACCATTAATAATTTAAAAATGAAAACCATTAAAAAAAGGATAACAGACAATAAATAAATATTGACCGTGCATTTGTATTTAATTAGAAAAATTAATAATATCACAGTTATAACATTACCTGATTATTATTTACACTATGGCATAATTTATTAAGTATGAATATGTATTTTCATTTTTTTCTTCTAAACAAATAATAATATTAATAATAAAATTATTATTATTATTTTTAAAGACCAACAAAAATATTTATAACCAAAATAAATTATATTTGGGTGGGATATGACCAAAAATCGGATGCTCACAATGGTTATACCATGTCTAGGGTAAACAACACATCCCCAAACTATTGAAGTTCTCATATTTCTCATTTAACACATCGTTTGTGAGAAAATATTTATTTATTATATAAAAAATGGAATAATTAATTAATTAAAAATAAATATGAAATTATCATGTGAAAGGGTGTCATGAACACGATGTAAATCTTGGTTATAACCTATATAGGGTAAAACTGATATTCTCGACCTAATAGTGGTCTTAGATTTCTCAAAAGATGCACCTTTTGAGTGTGATTTCATTTTTTTAAAAGAAAAAAACATGTGTTTGAATAAAGTAAATTTTATATTGTTATTATATCAATGTCGAGAGTCTATGGGTCCTATAATCCCACACAGACTCACCTCCAAACATTGAAAATATTTCATATCATATTCCCATTTTTTATTAAGGCATTTACATCCCATTTAATATGTTTCTATTTTAATTTTAATCTAATTAATTTAATAAAATTTATTTAAAAGACACATCGCAGTGTCAACTATCAGAGATAAATGTTCTGACACTCGATTTTTAAACAGACTAGCCTAGTTAAGAGATTTTTTTTATTTCCTAGGTTTTTTCATTCAGTTCAAAACAAGGGATGTTACATTACGACCTCTACCAGTTTCATAGTCCATGACCACTAACATACAAGAGTCCAAACCCTAGGGGTTCCCTCTTTTCCTCCCCATTTTCTAATAAATCCTCCACCTCTAGCTCTAACTCCAAAAACATGTAAATATAAATTGAAAGACTAAAATTTAAAGGGAAAATAACCCTCACTATATAGATATTTAATTGCTCACCACCATCCAATTCTCCCTCCAAATAATATCTTATTAGTTTATTAAATGAATGTATTTTTCCACAATGATTTCATCTCAACTTCTCATTCCCAATTCCCATATAAACGCTTCCCATGCTACCATTATACTTTTAATAAGGGAATGGTCTTACCCCATAATACCTTCTCACTCTAATTATGGATTTAAATAGGTTCATCAATCAAGGAACCATCTAAATTCAACACCATGTCATCTTATCAAACCACATGAGTTGGGTAGAGCACATCCTTTTAAATCATGAGATGTGGAAATCATAGTGAATTGTATTAAACCAATAAGGAAAATCCTAAATTTTTATTCATTCCTTAATAAACTAAAAAATATAAATTGGTCTTATGAATTGAGGACCATGATTATATATCATTCCTATTGATTTATACCTAATATAGAAGAGATTATTATAAATACATGGTATTTATGGTAGATTTATAATGTTCATCACCTCAAACCATCTTAGGATTATTGGAGACTTTGTGTTGCTGATTACCACATCAAAATCATTTCCACCCTCTATGTTGTCGCATGGATGATACTAAGAATAATCGACGATTAATCTATGATTTCCATACATCATATTATAGAATGACAAATTTTTCCATTGAGTGCCTCAAATGGGTCCATATAAATGGATTATTAATAACCATTAGTGTTGGAAAACACTATTTATAATAAATGACTCTCCCAATACCCACCTAAATCAAGTATATATGATTATAAAATGTATTCTAAAATATTAAAGGTTATTTCTAATTGACCATACATCAAAGTAATATTTTATATACACAATTTAACTTATAATTCTAGAGATTTCTATAACTCTTTAAATAAAAGGAGAGGTAAATGTAGGGTTGATGTTAGAAACAATGCGAGTAAGCACCCCGTGAAATTTCAAAATCTCTATAAAATTGATAATATCAATATCATCACTTAAATATTCTCTCTATATAGATAGAAAATTTTAAATATTTTCTAGTCCATTAACAATTACCCATAATGAATCATTACCCATCAAAAAAATGTGGAAATTCCACTAAAAAATCCATTGGATTTTCATCTTTTTTCCAAATAGGTATAAGAAGTGTATGAAATTACCCTATAGGTCATTGTTCCTATTTTTTAACATTATGAAACTTGATAAATTGAAAAAAAAAATATACAATATCCCATTTCATATATGTTAATAATAACTACTTTGTTTTATCTAGGTACATCATGGAATTCCATATTTTATATCTTACCATTATGAGTGATACTCTCTTATAATCACTCCCCATATTCTAGTAATAACCACTATCATTCTATGAACATATTGAATGGAATAAAAATATTTATTCAATCCTTCTAGGATCTATCTTGCTATTGAGTCTCTTTTGAATAATGAAATAATATTTCTCATATAATTGTGAATATTTCAATAATTCCACAACTATATAATTAAAATTAATATGATATAAGTATATATCATCTAGATATTTATAGACATAAAATTAATCCTATCTAAAACAAATATAAGCCTCCATTCATCCATTGGCTCATTTTCCTGTGGGGGTTATGAATTATTACTCTGGGAATTTTCTAAAACATTCCCCTTATTGAGAGTATAGTGAAGCTTAAAATAAATGGAATGTGAGTATTACACACAATAACATTTATTCAAATTTATATATCTATATAGAAATATGTATTTGAGGATATTATGAAATGTTTATACTATTGACCTCTAATAAAATAAGAAATTCCCCCAATATTTTTAGGCATGCACAATAAAAAAATCCTCTACATCTTGGGTTGGTTAATTCATGTCATCTAGTTCTAGGTATCTAGAACTATAGAAAACCACACAATGATACAAAATTAACAAGAACCTGAGACCCAAATAAGAGGTTTCACAGTATAACTCAAAATCATTAACTATGTCTAGAAATATATGGATGGGTTCTATTGTAAGACACTTTTATAGTTGTTGAAAAGATATCCACACTATTCTAACAAGTTAAATTTCACCTCATTCTTTGTTAAAGTCATCATAAGAGTGGATACACAATATAAATCACGATTAAATTTTGGATAATACCTATAAATTACAATGAAAATATGTTCCATAATGATATTCCTTAGTACCTTCCATGATATTACTGCTTCTACATTTTCATGATCCATATAAATTAAAATATTAGGAACATTATAGAAGATGAGACAAACTTTTTGAATCTATTAATAACATTTAAATATCCTTTCATAAAACTTATTCTCCATCAATCCCCCAAGAACCACATGAACATTATTTCCATTTTCTTCCTAGGTACATTAATACACAATAATGTTGTATAAAATAAAATTCACAATGTTTTCTTATAATGGATGAATAAACAAATTCAGGAAGACCATAAATAAAATATTAAAAATAGTTATGTGGTAAACATATAGTTGATATTTCTATGCCAGAATTGGAATACCATTTTTAGAAAACGTGCATGTCTTATATAAAATTGGGTATACACTATTATCAAATAAATCATAAAAAACAATTTATCATATTTCAATGGATTGAAAAATTATTTTCAGAAAGAGGGTACACATGATTTATGGTATCCTAAAAAATATTTTGATAATCCACAAAATGATTTAGAATTCCATCATCCTTCTTTATAAAGATAACAATAGAACCTCAAGGATAAATACTGAGTGAATTTAATATTGTTTAATCTAACTCCCAAATATATATTTTTAATTCTCTAAAATATTTCATTATTATATGGTTTTGTGGAATCAAAATCATCAATGGTCAAGGAACTAGATCGATCAAGATATGCACCTCTAATTTAGAAAGAAACAAAAAAATTTTAAAAAACCATTTGGAAAGATGTATACCAATAGTGGTAATGCCTAATTATCATTACATTAGCCTATATAAGAACCAATCCTTATATTTTAGATTTATGAGTTCCAACCTACTTTGGTTCCAATATTTATATACTCACATGATGATATCATTCACCTGTAAGAGTGTATTTGGTTGTATTTGGGGAAGAGAATAGTACATTCATCTTATTAAAATAGATAAGACCTTTGAATTGAGTTATACAACTAATAATCATAAAGAGTTCAAATATGCTAATTTCAACGGTTGATATGTCCTATAGATAATGGAATGAATGAATAATAAGAGTAAAGGTGACTCCTTTAATATATATCACTATTTATTTACCAAATTGTTGGTTGATATTTATAATAGGTTTGGATGATTCCATATCTGATTCCAATAGAGTAATCAGATGGATGTAAAAATATAATGGGAATCCCTAGTATCAAATAATTCACAATAGAGGGTTGAAGATATTGAAATAGTGCAACTCGCTAATGAAATACCCTCTTCAACATCATATGTTAACAAATCTTTAAAAAAATCTTAAAAAAACTATTTTACGACTCTATGTATGAGATCCTTACAATGTTGATGGTTTCATAAACCATTAACCCTAAATAACATTTTTACCCCATATAGGCACACTAGAAGATGGTTGTGTTCCGTTAGTATATTCCCACCAAGGTGAAACTATGAATTCTATATTTTATCAGGTTATTGGTTTACACTGAAAGAAATTATATAAATATAAAACATCTATAGAAGACTATATATGACAACCCTGCTTTTTATTACGACTTAAACATGCTTTATTACATAAACAATCACTTGATACAACAAAGAAGAGCGAGAGGTCTAGTCTCCTTGGGGCTTAGGATCATTACATAAAAACATAAAACATGAAATACAACATCTTTATTGAAAACATCCTTTACATGACCACTACATTCCCTCGTAATTATCATTGCATGGGATAACCTATGGACATGCATAAGAAAAGGGTGAGCTATAAAGCCCAGTAAGGGAGTACACATGGAATAACATGAGAAGTAAAATACATGTTAGGCAATAGGCATGTCAATAGATCCTAAGATAAACATGAACATAAAGTCATGATAAAGCATGATAATCATAACATGGAAACGTGGAAAAAACACTTAACATTGAATTAGCATGAGCCAAGGCTCATTGCACATGGAGCAAGAGTAAACCCTCATTGTACATGAAGCACGAGTAAACCCTCGTTGCACTTGAATTAGAATGAGTCAACATTCATTTCACATGATGTATCATGATACTATACTTTACCCAATGCATTGGAGCGCAATAAGGGCGCACCCTTCTTAAACATTTCATTTCATGCATAAGTGTGCCACATGGATCATAAAACATGGATTCATAAAACATAATCATTTATTCCATGATAAAGGAATGTGGAATTAATACATGAATATTTAAAATCAATAAGTAAATTTTCATAAAGGTGAATACCCTTGATGGAGAAATGGGCATGGTATTCACTACACAATAACATTGGCTTAGAAAATCGATGCGATTTCGGCAGCGTAACAGCGTGACATAAGAATTCATAAAAAAAGGTTGATGAAATAGAAAGGGGTTCCTCATCATGTTTACATGTAATGGACAGTAAGGAGTTCATATAGATACATGTCCCAACAATTTTAATGGAATTTAGATTCATGATACAAAATTATTGCTTGAATGTAAAAGAAGAGAGAGAAGTTCCTTTCGGAATTTCGGCATAGTAAAGGGTGTACATGGGAAAAATTTAATGAGAGAGAAAGGGTCTTCAATAATTCAAACATAAAGAGGGCAGTATGAGGGAGGTTCAAAACCATACCTCAACATTTATAATTGAAATTAAAAGGGAAAAACAACTTAAAGAAAATTGGACAAAAATGAGAAAGGAAGAAAAAACCCTTACTTGGAAGTGTGATTCCAAAGGCTAGAGAGAGGCTTGTGAGAGGCTTCATGGGAGATTGGGGCACCTTGGGAAGATTATATAGAGATTAGGGCAGAGATTGGACTAACTCCAAGGGATTTTAGTGAGGAGGAAGTGGGAGATTGGGTGGGTTTATATAGGAAAGGTGAGGGAATTCTTTATTATTTAGGTTTGGGACCCCTTATATTAAACTAATCCAAACCACAAACCATCCCATGTTTTTTGCCCATGGTTTCTAGAAAAATAAAGAGGAAGAAAATATTCTACAAGGCCAAGGTCCGAACTTATTAAAATATTAGGGTTTCTTATGTGGAGGTGAGTCACACTCCCATGGAAATTAATTTAAAAAGGAAAAGTGTTGAATATATCTTGAGGGGTTCATTAATGCTTTGTAAAGTAAGTCAAACAAACCCAAAATCACATTATTTTAATGATAAAACATATATTGGCCGAACATAATTATTATGGTATTTTATTACATCACCATTGGGTCATTATGATGTCATAAAACACATTATATATTTAAACGGTATTTAATTTTTACCCAAAAATTTTACTCTCTCAGAAAATTATGAAAAATTCACTGTTGGATAATTTCGGTGTCCTGATTCCAGAAATGAAATTTATTTTATCTAAAAAAATTTCTAAATATGTTAATTTTCACTTTTAAAATAAAAATTAATATTTATCGAAAATTCACGGGTTTTGACAGAAATGGCTTTCAAACCTTAATAAAAATTTTAATTGCATTCATAAAATTATAAGACCATTTATATTTATTAAAAATTAATTTAATATTAATAATAATATTTTATTAAAATATTATTTAATTCAAAAATCCATTAACTTAATAAAATTAAATTCTTAATTAAATAATAACTAAAAACACCATTTTTACTTTAAAAACTATTTACAATGTATCAAAAATGACTAGAAATTATATTCATTATTATATACAAAAAAATAATGTACATGAACATAGTGTTACTTATTTGTTACATTACCCCTTAAAATACCCGCATAAGATCTAAGGGTAAGGTGTGCGATGGTGACAGACTCTTGGGGTGGCTCGGATAACATCGCCCGAGTGGTAATATCTATCAACTTCCACTTTTCCCGTAGACGGTCATGTTCGAGCTTGACATAATGAAGCTCAGCTTGGACTTGGTCAAGGGCGAATCCCAAGGATGCCACCTCTTTTCTGAGCTCTGACAAATGGGCTTCATATGGGGCAATTCTACTGGATGAGGCCATCACTTCCTTTGTCTGAGTAAAATTGGGTTTGTTTAAGCCTTATATTTATACTAATCATGTGATCACTGTTCAACAGCTATAAAAGTAATGGTCACAACTTTTATCATAAAACCAAAGAAGTTGACATCTTATAAAAACATATTTTATAAAGAGACATTTAACTGGATTGAGAGGGATTTTCCATTAATGAAACTTTGGGTCATTACAAAATTCCCCCCTTAAGAAATTTCTCCCTCAAAATTTTTCTTTTCCCACACTAAAACAAATGTGGGTAACTCAGCTTTATCATATCCTCCGATTCCCAAGTTTCTTCTTCAAACTTGTGGTTTCTCCACAATACCCTGACGAGGGGAATTGTCTTATTCTGTAGAACTTTTTCTCTAAGATCTAAGATCTTCACTGGTTACTCCTCATAGGAAAGATCATCTTCCAATTGTACCACCTCAGAAGAGAGTACATGTGAAGGGTCTGGTATGTACTTCCTTAAGAGGGATACATGAATGACATCATGCACCTTGGCCATAGTAGGTGGATGTGCTAGTCGATAGGCCACATCCCCCACATGATCAAGAATCTTGAAGAGGCCGATGTACCTTGGACTTTACTTCCCTTTCTTTCCAAACCTCATGACCTTCTTCCAAGGAGATATGCGTAAAAACACCATGTCTCCATCTTTAAACTCAAGGTCTCGTCGATGATTATCTGCATAACTCTTCTGTCCACTCTGGGCTGCCTTGATATGTGCTGAATGGTTTTCAACTTCTCCACAATTTCCTCGACCATTTCTGGTCCAAGTAGCTTACGTTCACTAACCTCATCCCAATATTTCGGTGTTCTGCACCTTTTCCCATAAAGGGCTTCATGTGGTGCCATTTGGATGCTCGAGTGGAAACTATTATTATAAGATAACTCAACCAGAGGAAGATGTTGATTCCATAATCCTTTAAAGTCCATTGAGAATGCTCTCTACATATCCTCAGGTGTATGGATAGTCTGCTTGGATTGGCCATAATTTTGAGGATGGTAGGCCGTATTGAAGTTCAGTTCAGTATTCAGAGCATGTTGAAGACTCTTCCAAAACATAGAGGTGAATCTTGGATCTCGGTCAGACACAATAGATAGTGGTACTCCATGCAACCTTACCACTTCCCTGATATATATCTGTTCCAGTTGATCCAATGAGAAATCCTCTCGAATAACAATGATGTGTGCAGTCTTTGTAAGACGATCCACAACAACTTAGATTGCATTGTTGCCTTTGGATGTCCTTGTAAGTATGGTGACAAAGTCCATGGTGATGTTTTCCCATTTCCATTCATGTATGGGAAATGGTTGGATCATACCCTTAGACTTCTGCCTCTCTGTCTTCACTTGCTGACACACCCGGCACATTGATGTATATTCGGCGATCTCCTTCTTCATATTATCCCACGAAAGGTTTTCTCGGAGATCTTGATACATCTTTGTGCTCCCTGGGTGAATAGAGAAATTTGAACTATGTGCATCATTTAAGAGTTCCTTCTTCATCTCCGGACTTTATGGAACACATAATCTTTTACCAAACCGCAGAGTTACTTCTTCATTAACATTAAAATCCAAGTATTTTCCCTTTTTGATAGCTTCCACTTTTTCTTGAATTCCCACATCATCCTTTTGAGAGTCCTTTAACCTTTCCAAAACAGATGGTTGAGAAATAATTTGTGAAAGGATTGATGATGTTCCCTTCTTTATGATTCCCATATCCATCTTCATCAAGTCTAAGAAGATTGGATCCTTCTCAATTCTCATCATTGATAGAATCGCTGGATACTTTCTACTTAGGGCATCATCCACCTTGTTCGCTTTCCCAGGGTGGTAATGTATTGAACAGTCATAATCCTTGATGAGCTCTATCCATCTTCTCTAGCGCATATTAAGCTCTTTCTGTGTGAATATATTTTTAAGACTCTTGTGGTCAGTATATATCTCACATTTCTCTCCATAGAGATAATGCCTCCAGATTTTCAAGGAAAGGACCACCGCCGCCAACTCCAGATCATGCGTTGGATAGTTTCGCTCATGGATTTTCAACTACCTTGAGGCATAGGATATCACTTTATCATTCTGCATCAACACACATCCTAAACCCTTCTTTGAAGCATCCCTGAATACCACAAAATCTCACCACTTGTGGGTAAAGTGAGCATGGGTGCAGTGATAAGCCTCCTTTTCAACTCCTTGATGCTTTCTTCGCATTCATCACTCCAAGAAAACTTTACTCCCTTTCGAGTTATCTTGGTAAGAGGGTTGGACAATCGTGAGAAATTCCTCACAAATCGTCGATAATATCCAGCTAACCCCAAGAAGCTACGGATATCCGTTACTGATGTTGGCCTCGACTATCCCTCAATTGCATCTGTTTTGGATGTCTCCATAGATATTCCATTGCTTTTGATGATATGGCCCAAGAATGAGACCTCCTTCAACCAGAACTCACACTTGCTGTACATTTCATAGAGCTTCTCCTTGCGCAAAGTCTCTAGTACAGTTTTTAAATGCTCCTCATGATCCTCCTTGGTTTTGGAGTATATTAGAATATCATCTATAAAGACTACCACAAATTTTTCAAGGTAATCTCAAAACACTCTATTCATGATGTCTATGAATATTTCTAGAGGATTGGTGAATCCGAAAGGCATTACTATGAATTCATAGTGCCCGTACCTTGTATGAAAAGCAGTCTTGGGGATATCTTCCTTCTTCACCCTTACTTGATAATATCCTGACCGCAAGTCCACCTTGGAGAAGTATTGTGCTCCATGAAACTGATCGAACAAGTCATCAATTTGTGGGAGAGGATACTTGTTCTTTATCATGATTTTTTAAGTTCACGATAATCGATGCAAAGCCGCATTGACCCATCCTTCTTCTTGACGAAGAGGACTGGTGCACCCCATGGTGAAGCACTTGGGCGTATAAACCCTTTATCCAGATTCTCATGTAGTTGTTTCTTCAGCTCTTCAAGCTCAAAAATATCCATTCTATATGGAGTCTTGTATATTGGCAATTCCCCAGGTATGAGTTCAATTGAGAACTCAACATCTCTTCTAAGAGGAAGACCAGACAGTTCCTCGGGAAGCACTTCCGCGAATTCCCTCACTATAGGCATTTCTTCAAGGATGGTTTCTTCCTTGGACTCAATCATCTGAGCCAGATATGCATGCTCATAGGGAAGTAATATCCATGATTGAGATGATGGAGCTATAGGAGATTCATCTTCTTCTTGACACTTCTAAAGAAACGGCGGTCGATTCTCCATATAGAGTGTGATTTCCCTCTCCCGACAATTTATATTGGCTCTATATAAGGAAAGCCAATCCATGACAAGAATTGCATAAAATTCCACCAGAGGGAGTATGACGAGGTTTTCCGGGAAATTCAATCCACATATTATAACAGGGGAGGACTTATATTTATGGGATTCATTGATTGCCCCATTTTCCGTACTCACCGACATCTTTACTTCCATGATTTGTGGTGGTGCTGGGATTGTTCTACTAAACTTTCGAGATATAAAAGAATGCGTAGAACCTGAATCAAAAAGTACGTTCGCTATTCATGAATGAATAACTAGAGTACCTGTCACCACTTCGTTATCAGGGATCACTTCGGCAGAATTGATGGAAAAAGATCTTCCATGCTGTCTTGAAGGTTGTTGGTTGCCTTTGATAACCCTTGTATTAGGGAACTGATTTGAAAAATGACCCTGTTATTTTCATTTATAGCATTGAACGATGCGTTGAGGTTCGAATGGAGGATTCCTATCCTCTGTCGTAGCTGCGGGTCCTTCTTGCCGACAGTTAACAGCTAGGTGCCCTTCTCTTCCACACCTGAAGCATTTTATCGTCCCCTTAAGGAAATTTACAGGGTTCTTCTTTCCACACTTTTGGTAAGTGGGGTGCTAGAACATCTTAGCACCGTTGGATTTATCCATTGTCCCACCAACATTGAAGTCCACCTTACGCTTCTTATCCCCATGAAACCCCTATGATTCTCTGATCTCCATTTCGACCTTGAGGGCACATCAGACAATTTCCTCATAGTTGTCGAAGTCACGGATCGCTAATTCTTTCCACAAGCTAGGCTTTAACCCACCAAAGAAGCGGTCAACCTTGCATTCGGGGGTAATGACAAAGCCGAAAGCATATCGTGTAGGCCTTGTGAAGTTTTCCTCGTACGCTCCAACGGATTCCTCATCTTTTTGCTTGAGGGAAAGGACGTCCCTTTCCATCTTAAGCCGGAGGGGGTGCGGAAAATATTTATTGAAAAACATCTTCCAGAATTCCTTCCATTCCAAAGCCTTGATCTCCTCCTCAGGCTTCGTATTTTTGATCAAATTCCACCATTGATCAGCTTCACCCTCTATACGATAAGCAGCCAGGAGAACCTTCTCTTGTTTAGAACATTGGAGGATGGAGAAGATCTTTTCAATGGAGTTGATCCATTGTTTAGCGATCGTGGGATCGAATGATCCACTAAAAGTAGGAGGCCTTTGTCTCATGAAGCTCTCGATAGCGACTTGTTCTTTTTTAGGGGGGGGGGGGGTTGAACGTTCTTCTTGACCTGTGTTTCTATTCAAAACTTGAGTTAGCTGATAGAGAAGCGTGACAAAGTTCGCAATTCCCGCTCCCATTGGATTTGGCATCTCATTAGTACAATCATCACACTGATCTCCACAACGGTTGTTAGCCCGAGTCCTCCTATTACTGGCCATTGGCTGGAATAAAAGGAATGTTAGGGGTAACACATAAAGGGTAATACAAAGAAAAAAGTTTATGAATCAAAAATAAACTTTTATTTCCTTAAATCATGAGTCTATATGCTTCAATCTAGGGTTTTCATGATCTACTTTCTAACATATATTCTTAGGGGAATTTTTCCCTTAATAAGGGTTCATACTAAGATTGTGAATTTATCAAAACATATCCCCCGGGAGTGTCGTAACCAAGAGTGCAGCAAGGCCCATTGTCGTGCACCAGTTCCCGTTCAAGTCTAGCTCAATGCGGTGTTTTCGGGTTTTACCCCTAGGATACATCTGTGCCATAGCCGCCTCTACCTGAACGTATCCAAACAGGGATGTATTTGTTTGATAAACCACTTACTTAGTACTAACCAAAACTTAGGGAAGTTTTTATTATACTTAGTCTTGTATATAAGGCTTTACTAGGTTTTCCTAATCCCAAAAATAACTAAACCTATCCTTTGATACCAACTATGACAACCCTGCTTTTTATTACAACTTAAACATGCTTTATTACATAAAACTTCACTTGATTCAACAAAGAAGATTGATAGGTTTAGTGTCTTTGGGGCTTAGGACCATTACATAAAAACATAAAACATGAAATACAACATATATATTTAAAACTTCCTTTACATGGCCACTACATTCCATCATACTTATCATTGCATGGGATAACCTGAGGACATGCATAAGAAAAGGGTGAGCTATAAAGCCCAGTAAGGGACTACACATGGAATAACATGAGGAGTAAAATACATGTTAGGAAATAGGCATGTCAATAGAGCATAAGATAAACATGAACATAAAGGCATGATAAAGCATGATAATCATAACATAGAAATGTGGCAACAACACTTAACATTGAATTAGCATGAGCCAAGGCTCATTGCATATGGAGCATGAGTAAACCCTCATTGTACATGAAGCACGAGTAAACCCTCATTGCACTTGAATTAGAATGAGTCAAAACTCATTGCACATGACGTATCATGATACTATACTTTACCCATTGCATTAGACCGCTATAAGGGAACACCCTTCTTAAACATTTCATTTCATGCATAAGTGTGCCACATGGATCATAAAACATTGATTCATAAAACATAATCATTTATTCCACGATAAAGGAATGTGGAATTCATACATGAAAATTTAAAATCAATAAGTAAATTTGCATAAAGGTGAATACCCTTGATGGGGAAATGAGCATGGTATTCACTACACAATGACATTGGCTTAGAAAATTGGTGTGATTTCGGCAGCGTAACGGCGTGACATAAGAATTCATAAAAAAATGGTTGATGAGAGAGAAAGGGGTTCCTCATCATATTTACATGTAATGGACAGTAATGAGTTCATATAGATACATGTACCAACAATTGTAAATGAATTTAGATTCATGATACAAAATTATTTCTTGAATGTAAAAGAAGAGAGATAAGTTCTTTTCGGAATTTCGGCATAGTAACGGGTGTACATGGGAGGCATTTAATGAGAGAGAAAGGGTCTCCCATAATTAAAAAATAAAGAGGGCAGCATGAGGGAGGTGAAAAACCATACCCCAACATTTATAATTGAAATTAAAAGGGATAAACATCTTAAATTAAATTGGACAAAATGAGAAAGGAAGAAAAAACCCTTACTTGGAAGTGTGCTTCCAAAGGCTAGAGAGAGGCTTGTGAGAGGATTCTTGGGAGCTTGGGGCACATTGGGAGGATTATAGAGAGAGTAGGGAAGAGTTGGGACGAACTAAAAGGGTTTTTAGTGAGGAGGAAGTGGGAGCTTTGGTGAGTTTATATAGGAAAGGTGAGAGAATTCTTTATTATTTAGGTTTGGGACCCCTCATATTAAACAAATCCAAACCACAAACCATCCAATGGTTTTTGCCCATGTTTTCTAGAAAAGGAAATAGGAAAACAATATTTTACAAGGCCAAGGTCCAAACATATTAAAATATTAGGGTTTATTATGTGGAGGTGAGTCACACTCCCATGGGAATTAATTTAAATAGGCGAATTGTTGAATATGTCTTTTGGGGTTCATTAATGCTTTGAAAAGTAAGTCAAACAAACCCAAAATTACATTATTTTAATGATAAAACATATATTGGCCGAACAGAAGGATTATTGTATTTTATTACATCTCCATTGGGTCATTATGATGTCATAAAACACATTACATATTTAAACGGTATTTATTTTTTACCCAAAAATTTGACTGTCTCGAAAAATTATGAAAAATTCACCGTTAAATAGTTTCGACGTCCTGATTCCAGAAATGAAATTTATTTTATCTAAATTTTTTTTAAATATGTTAATTTTCACTTTTAAAATAAAAACCAATATTTATCGAAAATTCACGGGTTTTGACAGAAACAACTTTCAAACCTTAATAAAAATTTTAATTGCATTCATAAAATTATAAGATCAATTATATTTAATAAAAATTAATATAATATTAATAACAATATTTTATTAAAATTTTATTTAATTCAAAAATCCATTAATTTAATAAAATTGAATTATTAATTAAATAATAACTAAAACACCATTTTTACTTAAAAAACTATTTACAATGTATCAAAAATGACTAGAAATTATATTCCTTATTATATACAAAAAAATAATGTTCATGAACATAGTACTACTTATTTGTTACATAAACCCTTAAAATAGCCTCATAGAACCTATGTATAAGGTGTGCGATGGTGACAGACTCTTGGGTGGCTCGGATAACATCGCTCGAGTGGTAATCTCAATCAACTTCCACTTTTCTCGTAGACGGTCATGTTCGATCTTGACATAATGAAGCTCAGCTTGGGCTTGGTCAAGGGAGAAGCCCAAGGATGCCACCCCTTTTCCGAGCTCCGACAAATGGGCTTCGTATGGGGCAATTCTACTGGATGAGGCCATCACTTCCTTTGTCTGAGTAAAATTGGGTTCGTTAAAGCCTTATATTTATACTAATCATGTGATCACTGTTCAACGACTATAAAAGTAACGGTCACAAATCTTATCATAAAACCAAAGAAGTTGACAGCTTATAAAAACATTTTTATAAAGAGATATTTAACTGGATCAAGAGGGATTTTCCATTAATGAAATGTTTGGTCATTACACTATAATCGCTACACATATTGAATTACATTGACTTAAATGGATAATTAGGCCCAACATATCATTATCAACCATACAGGAAGCATCAAACTTGGGATCCTACATAACTAGGAGGAATTGTTATCCCATCATGACAACCCCAAAAATAACCTTCTTAACCTTCCTCTTCTTAAAATCTCTTCTATGCACTGGAATAACCATTAGCTCACCAACCCTTATGAAAACAAGTATAACCAAACACTTCCTTTTTCACCACCTAAAAGAAGGTAGAGAAATTAAACATCACTACATGGAAATACAATGATTCACTCAATACCATATTAAACTATCTTACTATCAAATATTCTTCCCCAATCATATAAGGGTAAAGGTAAAATAGATTTACGAATTTGGATGTTTACTCCATAATATACCTAGATCGTACCTAAGATCTGTAAATTATATATATTTCAATCAATAAAGAGTGTCAATATAGAAATATTCAAGGAAAAAACTCCAAATAACCCTTCCAATAAATCCCATGATCAATTGTTTACCTAAAAATGAAATCCCACCCTTAATACGTAACACCATCCAAAATTAAAGTAGTGATATGAACCTGATAGTATCTCAGAGACTCAATGATACAAATATTTTGGTAAATATGATAAAAACATTCATATACCTACAATGTAGAGACAAGAATTTTGAATGTAGGTAAGTTATGAAACTATAAAACCTACAAAACAACAGTAGATGAGGGTTCACATCATTGTGTTTATGTCTCACAACTTCAAAGAGGAAAAACACTTATTTAAAATTGTAGATCAATATGGGACTTATAATGTGGATCCTGATTATAAAATTCTTCTTATGGATCCACCAAGGTTTGGTGTAAAAACATAATCTATATTAATAAATATATCCACATGAAATCCTTATAAGAATGGTTAATTATGCATTTATATCTGCAAAGTGAAAACAATATCATAAACCATATCCCCTTACTCGTACATATTTCTAAATTAAAGATTTATCATATTAAAAAATATTTAAAATATAATTCTAAAAATAAAAAATAAAAGGTTATTATGTGAGGTTTGGAAATTAGGGGTCTTAAAAACTAAATAAAACCAGTCAAATGAATTTTACTAACCTATCCATCATTAACAAATAAATTGCAAAATGGTTTTTATTTACTTTTGAGGTTTTGATTAATGTTAGAATTCAAATGATCCCATATCAAGGAAATAAAGAATAATAAAATACATGATATAACCTATCATCCATGAAATTATAATCTATATATGTCTACTCACGACAAACAAGATTCACGGGAAAATGACTTATTCAAAGAAATGATTTAAAAAAAATGCAAACCACCCCTCCAGCTCAGGTTTTGACTATAATTATTCTATCCCAATATTGTTTTGGGATTATTATCAATTAATAATAATCATATATCATAAATACTTCCAATTACATACCCAAGAGACCTGAAGATTCTATAAAACAATTTGTAACAACCTAACCTGAATACCAAAGTAAAACTGAGTCTAACCACCATAAGATCTTGGGTGCACCTCCAGATCCCAAAAATGATAACATAAATGGAATATGATAATACCAAAAAATGGGATATATTTTATCTTATTAGTTTTTTAACAAACCAAAAAAAACACAATCAAAATATAATTTTGTAATAAATGATGGAGTTCAATAGACCTAATTGACACATGGTAAAACATCCATTTGTAGACACCTATTCTATATATACATAGTCAAAACATGATATAATATCTACATTATTACACATACACAAAATATAATAGCCCATGTATCCATATGATACACTATATTGTGTTAAAATCATCCAAAAACCACATTAAATATAAGTCTAATCCGAATAAGAACTAAAGGAGAAAAAGATAAATTTTAGTGTAGGTAACATAATTTTATAATTGATAATAAACCAAATCTCAAGAAATATTTAGTGATTATAAATATATATACATATTATTCAATTAATAAAAAATATTGGACATGGTTTAATGATATGTTAGTAATTTCCATCCACATTAGACATTCTTGGAATAGAATGATGGTACCATTCCCTAAAGAGGTTTGACTTTCAAGGATGTTCATCTAAACTCATCCTCTATATGGGTAGTCTACTGATATATATACATATCAATATTTATGTATAGGTTTAATCATCCACCATAAGGGTCACTATATCTTCATAGGGAGAAACTACATATACATATATAACACCCTCACTAATAAGGTGGATATGGTAGGATCTGCAAAAAATATATTAAATCTAAAAATAAATGAGAAATAAAAGAATGATAATTCAATTGGTTAAATTGTATTTATTTTTAATAAGAGTCAATTAGGTACTTATTATAGCACCATTAGGTGGTTATTGGAATTAATAGACCTGACACACCCCTAGAGAATCCACTAGGTACCCAGTCTAGGGCCATTGGGTAAGAAATGGTTCCCAGGACCTTGTAGTCCTCCCATTTTACATCCCACTTTTTCCCAAATCCCCTACCAAGACCTCTAACTAAAAACCACCATAACGTGTATTTAAAGAATAAAATTTAAATAAAATAAATACTCAAATTATAATGGTTCATTAAATTTAAATCTATATTGTAAAATTTAAAATCATATATTTTGGAGTACTAAATGATAATTTTATCTTGAGATACACTCAATCACATAGTTACTCTATTTAATTACTAATTTATTTATAAATAAGTATAAAATTATATACAAATATAAACCCTGTTTTTTAAAATCCTATGAATATATTTATTAACATCAGTTATAATATATCAATCCACTAATGTTATCTATGAAAATAATTAAAATAATTGAGGATTCATACTTAAAATATACACATTGATACCCAAACACAAATCATAATGGGAATTAGAAAAATATCCATGAATTGAATATAAAAAATTAATTTTGAAAACATTGCTACAAAAATATATGAATAAAGAATTAATAAGGTTTTATATAGAGAAAAAATTCCTTCCATCATAATATTATCTATAGATTATAAATATAAGTTTCCTTATGAAAATTTAAAACATAACAAATCAAAATATTTCTGAAACATTCACCCAAATATTATTCTGAAAATAAAAAAACATTCACCATGAGTCAATATTAGATCTAAATTTTCAACCATCTAGGCAAACACATGTAACTCTCTTAACAATTATTCATTATTATGTTCCTAAATTCTCATGATGATATAAGTTCTACATAATGTTAACCATACCAAAACAATAATAAAAATATGTTTTTTTTGTTATCAAATAATATCTATGATCTATTTTAAACTCTCCCAATATTTAAAATTCCATAATTTCAATAATCCTTTTCCCCTCACTAATCATAATGCACATATGAGTTTAAGTATCATCAATTGTAAAACATGAATAAAAAGAAAATAATAAAATAAAATTTTTGTTGATGTTTGTAAAGTAGTCACCTGGTTATTTATTACCAAAATAAATAAAGAATAAAACTTCGTTAAAATAAAAAATAACAACTAGGAAAAGTTTTACAACTAAAAAAACAATTACTCACTATTTAAACATCTTGAATGGATTCTTCAATGATAAAAGAAAAAATTTTGATGATTCCGAAATACTATATAAAATAAGAAATTAATTTTTTCCGCACTATATGATTTCGAAGATTTAGGAATCTCATACCAATATAATTAATGGGAAAATTTATGAATCCAATACCAACATTTTTATTTAAAATTATTTTTTTAATCTATAAATTTTGAACCATTCTCAATAACACCATCTATATACGTCCAAAAATAATGTTTTTAAAAAATAATATCCTACTCAACCATATATATTAATGAACATTTTCACATGATATATATCCATAATTTAATATTTTCTACAAATGTATCATCTAAAACTATCATCATTATCTCTTCCTTAACAAATGCTTCCAGGAGATAATTTTTTACTTATAAAACTAATTAAAAATCTCCTGAAACTAAATTACCCTTATCAAAAATCGTGTAAGTTTTTTATAAATTTGTCTTCATATTATCCAAGAATAAGTAATATTTTAAATATGTAAAAATATATTTCCATGATGCATTGAATAAAAAATTTCTTCAAGGTTTTGTTTTCAACAATGCCAAACCATTTATTGAAATAAGATACCCACTAAATCTAGTTAGAAATCATTTAAAATAATTTCTTAATGAAGAACAAAATTTACCTCATGAATCCATAATTACTTTATCATGTTATAAACCCCTCCAAGTAACTTTGATAGATCATGAGTTAGAATTTAATAATGTTCTCTATTCTCTGTATTATCATATTTTTTCAACATTCACCTCAACATACTAATAAATATTATACCAAATATATTATAGAACCTTACCAGTAAAAATTAATTAAATATTTTTTATCCAATTTTTATAGCACGGAAGAATAATTAAATGACAAAATAATATGGAAGTATTTTATCTTTTTTATAAAATCTATCCTTTATGATAATAAAAGGTATGTTAATATATCTAATAATAATTATATAATAATATATTATGTATATACACTAAAAAAATGAAAAGAGAATAGTAAATTATCCCTTTATTATAGTCAAGTAAAAAATCAATGTATTAGTGTAATAATGTGTTTTCTAGTACACCCATGTTTTTTTACCCTGTATACATTCTATCCTATTTCTACATATACCACCATCTTAATATTCCAATGAAATAATAAAAATTTTCTACACTAAAATCCACCATAAAACTCACTATAATAACATTATTTCACAACATAATCCCTCCAATAATCCTATTAAGTTTGATGTGAGACTAAAAATATCCCTTGAGACCTGCATTCAATAGGCCATTGGGTGGTAAATAACATAAAGTGTGGAAATTTCATGTCATGGTAGGCATTACCATTTTTATTTGAAAAACAATATGCATTACAACCAATATAATTAGAATATATAAAAACTATGATAAAATATAACCAATCAAGAAGATATATAAACTTATCTTCCATAATGAAGATGCTCGACCATTGAGATTGGGGGGTGAATCTTTTGTTGAAGTCCAAATTTGAAAATTTTCAAATTTTCTCTACTTAACACTACATTTCCTGTATTTCCAGTCAATACAAGGATTGCATGAAATTTACCTATTAAACGATGATAGTGATGTGAGGTTATAAGTATAAAACACCAAAAAGGGTTAACAAGGTTGACAATACTCTTTTTTTAAAAAAATATACATTCGTTATGTTCGGTAATTATCATCCCAGTGTCCACATCACCACCTTGTTCAAAAAATAAATTATTCAACACATGGAGTAAGGGAATATCAATTAACTCCAATAATAATTTCCAATGGAAATTGGTATAGAAATAGATCATCAAAAAGAAGTAATATAAAATGTTTCATCCCTCCTCCCTCTTCTTCAAGTGTCTCCGACATTTGGACTAGGTGGAACCCTTATTCATCACTCAGTCACAACCTCGATTGGTAGCTCTATCATTATCAATGATCTCATAATGAGCTTCTCGACACTTAATAGTCTCATCAACTATAAATGATCTGTCAATTATATCTTTCTCAATAGTATAGATAATCATTTTGTAGATATATTTAATATATCTTTATATTTTTCAATGATCTTGATCAATCATTCTATCCATGATCCTTTTGGTCTTTCATTGTGTGGAAACATTATTAAATCGAAATTTGAATATATAATCTAGATTTATGATATATGAAAATTTATTTTCTTAAGTTATCTTAATATTATGATACATATAATTTTGGGGTATTTTAAAATTAACTATATTATATCTTTACAATTCAAAATCATGAAATAATATATACAATTTCATCCAAATATGTTTTATCATGTAATATTATTAAATTAATAATAAATCTAATATTTGTGAAAAAAATATATCTGAAGATATCTCATCAAATCCAAAAAATTCATCATTTCCTTGTGTCATGACTCTGTGGTTTGTTTCACACCCTCAATAAATCTTCATATCAGGACCATTTGTCTATTAGTGTGGATTGATGTATTATGGTGAAGCTTATATAAAATATATATAACAATGGAAGAAGCAACCTCTTGTGGCTTGGATCACTACGACATGGCTCTCTCTTTAGAAATTTTAATCACAAAATTATTGCATAGAAACATAGATGTGACATGATTTCTTAAATATTCTATGATATTGAAACCTCAAAAACATATATCTTTCCGTCATGGTACAAAAAAATTTGATGCAATGTGACAATCATATGTAAGAGTAATTGGGTCAACAACATCAACTACTTCATGGTGAAAAAAACATAGTTTTTATATGATACACATATATAATGGGAAACACTTTCCTGTAAATCTACTTCTCAAAACAATTTGATGCACCTTTCACCTTAATATCCTCCTTCTCAGATAAGTCTTATGGGAAAATCCTTCAAATTTTCTCCAATATATTCTAGCATCTGTAATTATCTTAAATCTCTATCAGGATTCTACTATATCAACTTAGGCTATCACATTCACTATGAGTCCAAAACAACATTTTTTCAGTATTCATTACCCCAGTGACAATAATGTTATATGTCAAGAATAATTACAATAAAATCTATATCTTCTCAAGAGGACATAAATGACAAACCTAATGAGTATATAAAAAAATAATTTAATTTTTTCATGAACTCCTTATCTTAGGTAGAATAAATAGAAAACTCTATTCATAGGTTCATCCCACCATAACATCAGTTTGGATAGTGTTTTTGAGATATCATTATCCCTAAATGAACATGAAGTCATGTGGCCAATGAAATAAATCCTCAATCATCACAAGGAATCATAAGATAATTATTTTTTATCATACTCTTTGAGATTATCCATTTTATAAAGAGTTCTTATTGAGTTAGTCAAAAAAACTGTTCTTTATTTTAATCCTTCCAAAAATGATTTATATACCCTTTAATGAATCTTCTCTATGAGTTTACCAATGAACCCAATTAAATCCAAAATAATCTTTGATATTTATAGATGAGATAGAATCTCTTTATATTCTCATCCCTTAAATGATTTTATAATATCCATTTTTTCATTTATGGAAAACTATTTACATAATTTAACATCAACTTAACTTATGATGATTTTCTTCAATCATCCCCTACCATTAAAAATTGAATATTACATGAACACTTTAGTAACATAAATAATATAAATATGTTCCATGTATTTAGTATCCATCATACTTTAATGGTGTCATAAATTATTGGAAATAAATCCTTCCTGATATCAAAAACCACGAATTGACTTAATCATCAGGAAATCTATAGAGACATTATTCTACCATTTATATTTATTGGAAATATTGTCCTTATAAAATATTCATCCTTTAAAACTATTATGTCACTATTAAACATCATGAAAGAAATTAAATCAACTTTTTCAAAATATATCAACCATATTAATTCATCAAAACCATATTCTCAAATTTTTCAGTGCCTTTTTTGATTTATGTATTTCTTATCCAACTTTTAATATATAATAAAAATATTAAAAAAATATTCAGTGTCTGGAATTATACCATTCCCTCTCATACTTAATGGGTTTAAGAATTTTTCTTCCACATTGATTAAGCGCGACTTATTCAAATTCATCAGGCTCCAAGAACACTCTCCCCAACAATTTTAATCCCTCTCTGACAAAGAAAAATCATTTTATTTCCCCCCTTTTGATAACAATAATTGTTTTTATAAAATAAACTATTGGAAGATAGATTTATCCTCACAATTTTATGGTCTAATCCATATTATGACTATCCTACAATAATTATAACTCTTTCTAGGATCCATATTTTTTTAGAGAATATAAATCATAAAAAAATTGTTAATATAATTATAAATCAATCAATCCTAACATATGAGTGGAAATAGTCGTGAGAAACCCTACTAATCAATTAGTAATATATTTATTCCATAAGATATACTCTATAAGAAACCTAATTTGAAATGATCTATTTTATTTATCAAATATTCACCCTATATAATTACAAAAACCCATTAATCAATTCAACCACTAATGATGAAATATTGTTTAATCATCTCGGCCCTTATTTTGGGAAATTTAGAGGTTTTACAACTAAGAATAACCCAAGATTCCAAATATATCTAGATGTAACCTAATTTTTTTCAATATATCATGTATTTATTTTTGATCAATCCCATTATTTTATTCCTTTGGAACATCAATAATATATTGGTTTCCCAATTTGATAAAATCATCCACTTCCTTTTCCTTTTTTATCAAATTTTAATTTTGAGTAGTTATAATGGGTCAGTCCATCTATGGAGTTATATAAACACTCATTTTTTAAATTTAATATATAGGAACCGAAATTTAATAACTCCAAATTTCTTATTTAAACTGTATTGATCATGAGTATCCATAAAAAAAGATCTAGTGACTCCATGAGTGACTAGATACTTTTTCTCATTTTGACCCCCATGTGTTTTGTGTGATCCTTTTGAATTTTCTCATTAATATTTTCATGAAAATAATTATTAATTCCATAGTTATAAGTATTGGAATCATAAAATTACACATGTTTCTCCAATATTCATGTGTGATGATTTTTGGTGATGTGTCATTATTGTTTTACCCCATTTAGAGGACTCCTCAAGCGCACCAATTTTTTTCACCTTCCTCTTCTATATAGACTCTTATACATTCTTAATATTCATTGATTTTAGTAATGATATTATGTAATAATGCGTCCTTGTTTTTTATATTGATAAACCATTTTTTTATAGAAATCCTTGAGTTATTGAATACTCTATGGAATATAATTCACCATTAAATTTTTGTAATTTCAGTCCTTCTTTTTGATTCTCTTAAAAAAGAAGATATTTCTTCTTTAATAAACAAATTTATGGACTCTTATTAAAATTATTGAGTATATCATACACCCTTTCATGTTATCATTAGGTGAAATATACTTCCCACTTCATTTCTCAATTCCTCCAAGTGGGAAGTTTAAATTTTCCAATAATTTCAAAGAATATTATCCTACTTCTCAACCAGTTCACTTTTGGGTTTTTCTTTATCATTGTGTATGGATTGATATCATCCAAAATTCCACAAAATATATTCTATAATTTATATTCCTAAAATCATAAATAAAATTTTCTATTTTAGATTTAATTTTCAACCTTCATCTAGGGAACCTATTGGTTTTAGATACCAATGAAAAATATTCATTATTTTATTTTGATTTATCAATAAAATCTTATTTCAATATAAATATAAAAATTTTATGAGTATATAAATACAAAATATAATAACACATATAATTGGTATTCATGGAATTATAGTGATCAAATTTTTTAGTCTCACATAAATCATTACAAAAACATATTTTGGAAATAAAGAGTTTATCTAACAATCCTTTAATGTGGGCTTGTTTACTTATCAATTTAGATTTATAAAAAATAATTCATAATAATTGTATGAATTTTTTACTAATAAAATAAATATCTCATTTAACCAAATAAATCATCATATTATGAATATAAAAATCAGTTTGAAGCTTACTTTTTTATTTCTTGATCTACGAAAAAATAAGAATCATTATGGGAATTTTTAGTGGATCCCAAAAATTTTGCTAACTATTTATTTATATATTACTTTTAATTATCAATGAATTTCAATTAATATCATTTCTTATCCATTATTAGCATTACTTTAAGATGTACAGGAAATATCATTGAAATTTTACATCCCGACGGTAGGGGAAAGCATAAAATCTGTGGTGGAAAAAGATTAAACCGTTTAAAAAATAAATATCTAATATTAGATATATTGATATAATTAATCTTGAGAAAATAAAGCTATAAAAACATATTATTTATAGTAACTTCGTGTGGGAATATATAAATAAAAGTATAAAATGGAAAAAATAAATGTTTGATGAAAAAATATTCAATCAATTTAAAAACTCATGATCCCATGAGGGGTAATTAGAAACATTTTACTTAATGATATTCTCTGATATCTATCTATTGTATCTAAAAAAAGGAAATATATTTTTTATTCATGTGGATGAACTTAATTTAAAAATAAATTTATGAAAATAAATAATTAAGGTTTTTGATCTATGTGAGAACACTACCTCTAATACCACTTAAAGGTCTTATAAGAGTGATACATGGACACTAAGAGAGGGGGAATCTATGGTTGAAGTCCTATTATAAAATTTTCACTATATTACCCTATCCAATTTTTTTTTGTTTCTATTTAGTCGAAAAGTAAATTTATGATCCCACATTGAAAATTTAAATGTGGACGGAGGTGTGACAAAATACACAAAAAATATAGGCAAATTAATCATAACACACTTCTAATTATTTAGCTACCTAATTGGTGTACATATGTTAACATCCTACTATCAATATCATTATTTTTTTATCGATTATGATTGAATATATAGAAGGATATAAGTAATATCCTTGATCACCTATAAGAATTTAAAAAATACTATTACAATAAAAGAAGATAAGTAATAATAATTTCAATAGAATGTATTATCTTTCCTATATCTTACTTAAGTGTATCAGGGATTTTTACTAGAAATTTACCCAAATTATTAACATAGGAATGATATGGATAATCAAAAGTATCCTTCTTGATTATCTCATTGTGAATATCAAATCATTTATAAAACTAATTAGTTAAACAATCTCCATTGAGTATGAATTTCATTGAAGTATAGATGATGATTTTATAGAGATATTTCATACACAATATCTTTATTAATGTTCCTGAAAAATCATTGAGACTCATATATCCTCATATTCCTTAATTTAGTATCTATATAAAATCATGAGTAAAATACATCTAGTATACATATGATATATTATAATTTATTTCCATGTTTTGTCCTTAAAATATAGGGAATATTAATTTGTTATACTTTAATAGTAAAAAAATGACAACCTAACTTCTAATAATCCTAACATAATGTATACTATTATGGAAGGATATTTTCCATCATGATAATGAAATTAATTAAACATAGATGAAAATATCATCAATGAAATAGCCTTTAAAATATCTCATTAAATAAAATAAATATTATCTTTCCTTGTGGAATAAACATGTATTTTTTATCACGACATCTATATCTACTCATATATATAACATGTATATTGATTCATGTATATATTTATTGTGGTGAAGGGTTTTAAAAATCACTAGAACAAGTGAAAAACAAACTTCATTCAGCTAGGTTAATTGTGACAGGGTCCTCTCTTTAGTGGTTTGTGGACTTGGATATTGGCTTTAAAACCAAGATTGTGATGTAGTTTCATCAAATTCCCAATATAATTCAACATAAAATTCCTATGTATTCCCATCATGGAATTAGAATATGTATATGGTGTGATAGTAATATTTAATAGTAATTGGATTCTCTTACTCAACTCTTTAATAGTGAAAAAATACTATTATAGTGTGATATTCATACATATGTGAACTTTACTCATATTTCCACTACTCATGGTGAAATGATATCTCTGACATCCTAATAACCTATCTCCTAGTGAATTAGTCAATTAAATAACTTTTCTTTATCTCCATTATTTTTTTGTATCTATATTATTCTTAAATCACTTTCATAAAGCTACTAGATCACATTAAGATACCCCAATCACCAAGATTCTTAAACATTATTCTTCATTCTTATTTTCCAAAGTGAATAGAATTTAATATTCCAATATTCATTCTATTCTCAAAGACATATTATTATGAGTACATATAAGATTCAATTATTTAATTTATGACTAAATCATGTTAGTGTTTTATGGACTTCTTATTATAGGTATACTCCACAGATAACTCCATTTAAAGGTTAATAACACCACAACAATAGTGTGTACACTATTTTTGTCAGATCTTAATACCTTAGGGAACATGTATTCCTAGGACAAATGAAACTGTCCTTAATTATCTCAAGGAAACCCAATAGAAATATTATTCACCAAACTCCATGTGACTTAATTCCTTCATGAGTTCTTCATGTTCATGTAAAGGTACGTGTTCTTTAATGTCTAGCTTCTAAAAAGGATCCAACTACCCTTTCATGAATCTTTAAATTAAATCATCCAAGGAAACTCATTTAGTCAAATGTTATATTTTATCTCTATAAAAATTTAATATCTTTCTATTGTAATCTGATAGAAAATTCTCGAATCTCCATTTCTCTTCTTCAATTTCATTCTTCCTACTTGTTTCTTTAGGATATATTGGTGTATGTAGTTGGGGTTTGGCTTAGTGTTAATAACTCTGTAATCCTACATGAAAAAGGGGGTTCAAAACCCATTGGGTACAGGTACTGAAGCAGTAATGTAGTGGTATTGTACCAACGATGGTACTATAGATCTGTAGGTACTGTAATGGCGATAGGGCACTGTAGCAGTGACGCAACTATGCAGGTACTGTAGCAGATGAGTTACTATTCACAGAATGGGCATTGGGTAAAAAAAATTTCCCAATGGGCTTTGTAATGGGATACAAGCCCACTGGGCCATCGAGTTATGTAATGGGTCTCCCTCTGCCTTGTTAAAAGAGGTATTTGCTTTGCTTTAATAAAAAAATGAGGATTCGGCCCCAACCTTTTAAAAGAAAATATATATTGTTTTATGGTCCATGGTTTGATTATAAAGGTGTATTAATTAATGTTTATGTTGGTTTTCCTCATTAAGGATGGTGGGGATATCAAATATTATTTGGGTAGTGGTGCAGTCATGGGTAGTAGTTTCCCATGGATTTGGTAGTTCATTGTCACACATGTTTTTCATTTCCTTTGAGGTTTATTTGAGAAAATTATTTACTATAAGTTTAATGGATTTTTATGGATTTGATTGTTTGGTTTGATTTATATGTGATAGATGCATTTCCACTTTCTTGTGTTTGGTCTTTATTAAATGTTCTGGGTCATCCATATTTTACAAAACCCATTAAAGATAAATTAACTTTTGAATACATTGGATGTATGTGGAAGTATTTGTAAAACCCAAGTAGGTATAGTATTCAATCCATATTTATCTATTTTTGGGAATCGACAGACATTATGTATTACGAAATTAGAAAGGTAAATTTATACTAATTAACTAATGGGGGACCATAGTTGTAACACCCGAGACTTTTATGTTATATAAATCATCAAAGGAATATTTTTCTACAAAACACTTTCTTGGATTGTTTTACACAAAATCGTGACCCTCTTCGATAGCTTGTGTCGTACGCAATACGGAGTTTCACTAAACAGCTATATGCTATTAAAATATTATTAAAACTAGCTGTTATGAATAGTAATAACCACTTTATGAAATTTTATAAATTTTATTTTTCAAAATGGACTTCATTTTTGGATTCGGAATATAGAAATTATCCTAGGGTGAAATTTTGGTATTTTTCTGAAAACTTTCAATTTTTGATTAATAGAGAAACCACTAAGTGGTAGGTTAAAAACTGAATTTTGCATAAAACATAATTTTACCGCTTCTGTGAATGGAATTTCGAAAATCCAATAGACACGGTTGATATCAGTAATTAAAATGTGGTTCAATGAGATAAAAATAATTTTTTGGTGAATAGTAACTTTTTACTTTTTTTCCCGCGGTTAATAGTAAATAGGGTAACTAAGGGTAAATATGATATTACTATTACCCTAGCCCATGTCCTAATTCTATTGGATAAGTGTAATTCGACCAAAAACAACCTTATGAATATAATATGACCATTTAGGTCCACTTGGATTATATTATGACATTTAATATTATTTTATTTAATGAATAGTTAAAATAGTTAAAATCAAAGTTTAATACCTAAAACATTTTTAATATGGGGTTATACATAAGATAAATTCGACTATAAATATTTATTAGAAAGCTAAATAGATTTCCTACATAATTATATTTTATTTATAATTTTTAGACTTTAAATTAATTAATTTATTTATGACGCAACGATGATGCAGTAATTACCCTTTTAAGGAAATGTTAACATAATTGATGTTATAAATGCTCAAATAAATGTAATTTGAGACTTTTTATGAATTACACTAATTTTATAGGTTACTATGATATATTAGTGTTGATGTAATAAACTTGGTTCAAACATATAATTCTGTTATGACTTTCACAAAAATCATATATCAAATAGTGTCAAAATTGACACAAAATAGTTTTTAAATCAAATATTATATTATTAATTGTTATTTTATTCCTAAAAATCTAAGGTTCGTCCAAATGACTTAGATAAGGATATATATATTAATAATAAACAACTTGGGGTTCGTTTGGCATGTTATAGTAAGTGTATTAACCATATAGTGTAAGAAAACAAAAAGTCACGGTAAAAGTTAAATTATTTAACTTAGAGTTAAATCTATTTGATAAGGTTAAAATAATAACCTAAACTTGTATAAATCCTATTTGAAGAAAGGATTTCGACCCATCCCCACTTTACCGTCGAAATAAGACCCTTTGGAACCATTATAAACCGATTTTGAGTTTAATATAAAATAATATTTTGAGATATTCCTAAGGTGCCCCTCTCCTCCCTTATAAAAGGGAACCTCCTCCCCCTCCTCCTCACACCAATTTGAGCACTCAAGCTCGGAAAAACCCTGCCAAAATCCCTTCTCCACTTCCCTAGAATAATCCTAGAGGTCCCGGTCTTCTCCAAAGACCAATATTAGTTCCCTAAGTGGAGGATTCAAAGAGGCGTTTCAAAGAAGAGGTAATATCCATTACCGATCTTTTCAATTTCTTTCTTCTTCATATTATTCTTCTTTAGTTGTTTCATGATAAAGTAATAACATCAGTATTACTTACATACTGATATGTTATTATAAATATTAAACAACCCTAATTCACCTTCTATCCATCCTACGGAGAAATGAAATCACCGCGCGTGCGTACCTACGGAATACCGTCTCCACGCCGTGGTGTAATCTATTTTCCACCATCCCCTTACAAGGATGGGTATAATGGTGTAATGAGTAACTATATATGATTATTATAAAGTGATATTGATACTGAAATATTATTCATATACTCCAATACAATTCCAAGATCATAGGAACGATATCATCACTCGTGCGTACGTACGGAATACCGTCTCCACGATGTGATGCGACTCGTTCTACATGATCATCATTACATAGTAATTATATAAATGAATTTAATGAATAAATATGATATATGTTATACTAATACCATTCTGGATATAAGGTATCTATAAACTTAAAAGAAGAATAAGAATTTATTCGGCAAAACACGCATAAGAACAAAAGGCAATAAAGACCCGAGTAACAAGTAACAATTAAATATTACTAATAAGAAGCTAAGAATATGACCATATATGATATCATATAAATATTTATGATTCTGGAATAAGTCAATAACATTATTTAAACCATTATACAGGATCTTCGGACACGTAAAAAGCAAATCGGACCTAAGGTAATGGAAAATATCACAATCTCATTTTTATCCGAGATTGTTTATACTTTGGTATTTACTGGGGGGGTATTTTATCATACACATCCATGTTTCCTAAATTTTTAATATTATTTTCATCCACCTAAAAATTTTTAAATCCAATTTTACCCTTTGGTGAGTTTTTAGTAAAGAATATGAAAGGAATCCTTTGTCTTTTTTCGTACGAGGTACTTTTTGACTTTTCCGACAAAAGTACGAAGAATGTTTTTTTAAGTTATACGGCAAGAATGGATTTTTAAAACATTATTTCCAAGAATCTTCCTTTATAAGTTTTCAAGTTTATTTTTAATCAACTTATTTTAGTTTATAATTGTATGAAATGTTAAGAAAAGAAAAGTGTTTTTGAAGAAGAAAGGATATTTTCCTCAAGAATGGAGTTCAAATGTTTTATCAAAATTATTTTCCATGTAAGATAATATAGGGTTCTGTTTTTATCTCTATTATTACAATGATTTGATTATGTTTTGAGGGAATTATTTTTATGAAGTCATTTACCTTATATGATTTGTTTTATGATGTCATGATGTTTCAATAATCCCATTTTTGTTACATATGTTATGCGATGATGTATGATTTATGATTATGTGGCACACATAAGGATTCATTATAAGATGGGTGGGACCTATATCTCCCTCCAATGCATTGGGTAAAGATTTATATCTCATGAGATATACATGGCTGGAATAGAAGGTTATTTCGGTTCAGTGATACAGGACTGAAACGTGGAGTGAAATCGGTTTAGAAATGGACTTTGTCTGCTAAGATAGTCTTGGAAATGATTCATGACTAACAAGAAATGATTTTCCATGAATATGTGTGCATGCCACAAAGTTTCAAGTTTTATGTTATGATTATGGGGATCTCATTTTCACTTCTATGATTTATTCCATGTTAAGATATTATGATCTCTTTTGCAGGTTATGATTTTCAAAAAGATATGATATGATTTTTATTTCCTTTATTTGCCCTTGCTGAGCATTTGAGCTCACCCTTTTTTGTATGTTTTCTTTTCCCCAGGTCAGGAAGATGGATATTAAGTAGAATATGCTAAAAGGGACCATAGATATGATGAAATAAATGGGAGACACTGTAGAAGATTTAGGAACCAGTTGTTTATGTTTCCCAGTTTCTAAAGACACTATACCTATACGGTCTTTTGTGGTTTTGTCATATGTTGAAATAAGTGTGCTTCAATTTTGAAGTATTAACAATGTATGTAAAGTATGGGTCGTTATAGTTGGTATCAGAGGAAAGGTATAGTCAACCTTTGGAAACTAGGATGTGAAAGCCTTAGTAAGAACCCTAAGGATAAGTCTAACCATAGAACACAATCTTAGTGTTTTAGAAATGGCCATGAATAACCTAGGATAAGACCTCAAGCGTGATAATTTTATTCTTCAATTATGTGGTTCTCCTATTATAATTAGTGTTGCTCACACTATTCTTCTTGGTTTTAGTCAATGGATGGAACCCGAAGGAACCATGTTAATGCAGAATGCGATGGGCAATGCAATGATTGTCCCCCTGAGCAACCAAACGACATGGGAGCTGGAATGAAAAATTTTGTAGCCATGCTCACACAACTTTCTCAAGCTATGAATCATGCAGGACTTCCAAATTAGCAAAGGAAGGAGCAACATTCTATTGAATCATTCATGAGGCAGCATCCACCTTCTTTCAGCGGGTCTACTGATCCATTAGTTGCGGAACAATGGATTAGTACTACTGAAAAGATATTTTCAGTTCTTCAATGTTCTGAACATGATAAAGTCATCCTAGCAGTGTATCGTTTGGAAGGAGATGCTGATCAATGGTGGAATCTCATTAAGAATACGAGGCAAAGGGATGAAATTGAGTCCATGGAATGGGACGAGTTCAAGAACTTATTTTTCAATAAGTACTTCCCTCGTATTCTCCGAACAAATACGGAGAAAGATTTTATTGAACTGAAGCAAAGGGATGATGAATCTGTTGGTACCTATGAAGCAAATTTTACAAGACTTGCAAGGTATGATTCTGGTATTATTATCCAACCTAAGAGTAAGATCGATCGATTCTTTAGTGGCTTAAAACCAAGTCTTCGAAGCGCGTTAGCCATAAGGGACTTCAATAGCTACGAGGAAATCGTTCGATGTGCTCGCAAAGTTGAGATAGAGATTGGAGTAACCAATCAGTCATATGAGTTTGATAAGAAGAGGAAAATGGAATTCAAAGGAAAATCTAAAGAGAACACTGAAAAGAAGATGAGCTTTCCCTTATGCTCAAAGTGTGGAAAGAAACATGGAGGGAGTTGTCTTAAAGGGACAAGTAAATGTTTCAAATGTGGAAAGGAAGGTCATCAGGCATTTGAATGTCATGATAATGGGAAGAAGATGTCTAATGATGCAAACAAAGGAAGGGATACACAGAATGAACCTACTACACTTCAATGTTTCAAGTGCAAGGAGATGTGGCATTATGCCAATCAATGCCCAAATCCAAGGGTTGATGATGATGGTCGACGTCAACAAACTCTTAAGGCTAAAGACAAAGGAAAGTCACATGCAATTTCTATCAGCGATGTGGAGTACGATAACGAAGTGGTGAAAGGTACACTTACCATCCACTCAAAAGTAGAAAATGTTTTATTTGATTCTAGATCCACCCAGTCTTTTATTTCTGAAGAATTTTCTAAGGGTATCACCGTATTACCTCAACAATTAGATGTTGAGTTAGCTGTGACAACACCTAATGGCACATCAATCGCATCAAAAGTTTATAATTCTTCTCCAATTGACGTTTGTGGGAAAGTGCTTCCTGCAAATCTTGTGATCCTTCCTTTAGTGGAATTTGACGTGATTCTTGGCATGGATTGGCTTTCTTTATACAGAGCTCATATCAATTGCCAAAGAAGGGAAGTCACATTTCATATTCCAGATCAATCTATGATCGTTTATCAATGCAAGGATGAACATAACCTTCCAGTGGAAATTTCTTCCATTTTATGGGTATTGATTCCACTAAATGAAGGTTATTAATCTCAAATGGTTGGTGAGAAACTCGCGATTAAGAATATTCCCATCATACGAGAGTTTGATGATGTATTTCCAGAGGAATTACCGGGTCTTCCACCAAATCGTGAAGTTGAGTTTTCAATAGAACTCGTACCGGGTGCTTTGCCTATTTCAAAGACACCTTATAGAATGGCCCAAATTGAGTTGCAGGAATTGAAGAAGAAACTCCAAGAGAATCTTGATAAGGGATTCATATGCCCTAGTGCGTCACCTTGGGAGCACCTGTTCTATTTGTTAAGAAGAAAGATGGATCAATGAGACTCTGCATTGATTATCGAGAACTTAACAAGATCACTATCAAGAACAAATATCCTCTCCCACACATTGATGACTTATTTGACCAACTATGCGGAGCTCAATACTTTTCCAAGATTGATCTTCGTTCAGGGTATCATCAATTAAGGGTCAAAATGGAGGATATACCAAAGACGGCTTTCCGTACAAGGTATGGACACTATGAATTTATAGTGATGCCATTTGGTCTTACTAATGCCCCTGCTATCTTCATGGATCTAATGAATAGAGTCTTTAGAGACTATCTTGATAAATTTGTGGTAGTCTTTATAGACGATATTCTTGTTTATTCAAAGAGAAAGGAAGAACATGAAGATCACTTGAGAATTATATTGAAGACCCTAAGAAAGGAGAAGCTTTATGAAAAATTTACCAAGTGTGAATTTTTCTTCAAAAAGTTTCATTCTTGGGTCACATAATCTCAAAAGAGGGGATATTTGTGGATCCAGCAAAAACAGAGGTTATCGAAAGATGGTCGAGGCCAACAACAGTAACTGAGATCCGAAGTTTTCTTAGTTTAGCTGGATATTATCGACGTTGTGTGAAAGATTTTTCATGATTATCTAATCCACTCACCAAGTTGACTTGGAAAGGAGTTAAGTTTGTTTGGACAGAGTAATGTGAAGAGAATTTCAAGGAGTTGAAAAGAAGGTTATGCTGTGCACCTGTGCTCACACTGCCTTGTAGTGGAGAAAGGTTTGTGATCTACAGTGATGCATACAAGAAGGGATTGGGGTGTTTTCTTATGAAAAATGATATGGTGATAGCTTATGCCTCACGACAGTTGAAAATCCATGAGCAAAATTACCCAACACATGATTTGGAGTTAGCTGCAGTAATCTTTGCGTTAAAGATTTGGAGGCATTACCTTTATGGTGAAAGGTGTGATATTTATACTGATCATAAAAGTTTAAAGTATATTTTCACACAAAAGGAGCTGAATATGCGTCAAAGAAGATGGTTGGAGCTGATTAAGGATTATGAATGCTCAATCCATTACCACCCTGGGAAAGCAAACAAGGTGTCAGATGCATTAAGTCGACAAGACCATGCCAGTTTATCAATGATGAGGATCACAAAAGATCCAATATTTATGGATTTACAAAGAATGGATCTTGGAATTATAATAGGGGAAAAATCTTATCTTTCTCAAATGAATGTTAAACCATCTACACATGTGAAGATTAAAGATACACAGAAAGAAGATGTCGAGTTACAAAAGAAGGTGAGAAATGTTACTGAATTGAACCTTGATTGTGATGGGATAATAAAGTTCAGGAATCTGGTTTGTGTTCCTCCCATCCCCGAATTAAAGAAGGAACTACTGGATGAAGCTCATAGTTCTTCATTCTCTATTCATCCTAGAAGCACGAAGATGTATAGGGACTTGAAAGAGTACTTCTGGTGGGATGGCAGGAAAAGAGATGTTGCTGAATATGTCTCTCGATGCTTGGTTTGTCAACAAGTTAAAGCTGAGAGACAGAAGTCTAAGGGGATGTTACAACCATAACCCATACCCGAATGGAAATGGGAAAACATCAGTATGGACTTTGTCACAGGACTTCCAAAAACATCCAAAGGCAATAATGCTATCTGGGTCATAGTTGACCGCCTTACAAAGTCTGCACATTTCATTTCTATTAGAGAGGATTTCTCTCTGGATCAGCTTGCCAGGATATATGTAAAGGAAGTGGTAAGATTGCATGGAGTACCACTTTCTATTATATCTGATCGGGATCCGAGATTTACCTAGAAGTTCTGGCAAAGTCTTCAGCATACTCTAGATACAGAGTTGAGTTTCAGCACTGCTTATCATCCTCAGACAGACGGTCAGTCTGAGAGAACAATTCAAACCCTAGAATATATGTTGAGAGCTTGCTCTATGGATTTCAAAGGAGTTTTGGATCAACACCTACCTTTGGTGGGATTTTCTTATAATAATAGCTTTCACTCCAGTATTCAAATGACTCTTTATGAAGCTCTCTATGGAAAGAAATGTAGGACTCCAACTTGCTGGGATGAAGTTGGGGAAAGAAAGCTATTAGGACCTGATCTCATTGATGAAATGGCCGAAAAGGTCAGATCTATTCAACAACACATAAGTGCAGCTCAGAGTCGACAGAAAAGTTATGCCGACAACTGAAAAAAATACCTAGAGTTTGAAGTGGGTGATAAATTGTTCTTACGAATATCTCCCTGGAAGAGGGTTATGAGATTTGGAAAGAAGGGGAAGTTGAGCCCTAGATATATCGGTCCTTTCGAAATACTGGATCGTGTTGGGAAGGTAGCTTTCCGATTGGCGCTTCCACCGAATCTCTCTCAAGTTCACGATGTGTTCCATGTATCTCTCCTAAGAAAGTACATACCTGATCCTTCACATGTACTCAGCTCAGAAGTTGTACCGCTGGAGCAAGATCTTTCTTATGAAGAACAACCGATAGAGATTCTGGATCGTAGCGAAAAAGTCCGACGAAACAAGACCACTCGATTGGTGAAAGTTTTATGGAGGAACCACCAAATTGAAGAAGCTACATGGGAGCTTGAGGATATGATGAGGGAGAGGTATCCTCATCTGTTTGTTACAAAGTGACAAATTTCGAGGGTGAAATTCATTTTAAGGGGGGTAGAATGTAACACCCGAGACTTTTTTGTTATATAAATCATAAAAGGAATCTTTTTTATACACAACACTTGCTTGTCTTGTTTTACACGAAATCGCGACCTTCCTCGATAGCTTGCGTCATACGCAATACCGAGTTTCACTAAACAGCGATATGCTATTAAAATATTATTAAAACTAGCCATTATGAATAGTAATAACCACTTTATGAAATTTTATAAATTTTATTTTTCAAAATGGACTTCTTTTTTGGATTCGGAATATCGAAATTATCCTAGGGTGAAATTTTGGTATTTTTCTGAAAACTTTTAATTTTTGATGAATAGTGAAACCACTAAGTGGGAGGTTAAAAACTGAATTTTGCATAAAACATAATATTACCACTTCTGTGAATGGAATTTCAAAAATCCGACAGACACAGTTGATATCAGTAATTAAAATGTGGTTCAATGAGATAAAAATAATTTTTTGGTGAATAGTAACTTTTTACTTTTTTTACCGCGGTTAATAGTAAATAGGGTAACTCAGGGTAAATATGATATTACTATTACCCTAACACATGTCCTAATTCTATTGGATAAGTATAATTCGACCAAAAAAAACCTTATGAATATAATATGACCATTTAGGTCCACTTGGATTAGATTATGACATTTAATATTATTTTATTTAATGAATAGTTAAAATAGTTAAAATCAATGTTTAATAACTAAAACATTTTTAATATGGGGTTATACATAAGATAAATTCGACTATAAATATTAATTAGAAATATAAAACGATTTCCTACATAATGATATTTTATTTATAATTTTTAGACTTTAAATAAATTAATTTATTTATGACGCAACGATGATGCAGTAATTACCCTTTTAAGGAAATGTTAACATAATTGATGTTATAAATGCTCAAATAAATGTAATTTGAGACTTTTTATGAATTCCACTAATTTTATAGGTTACTATGATATATTAGTGTTGATTTAATCAACTTGGTTCGAACATATAATTCTCTTATGACTTTCACAAAAATCATATATCAAATAGTGTCAAAATTGACACAAAATAGTTTTTAAATCAAATATTATATTATTAATTGTTATTTTATTCTTAAAAATCTAAGGTTCGGCCAAATGACTTAGATAATGATATATATATTAATAATAAACAACTTGGGGTTCATTTGGCATGTTATAGTAAGTGTATTAACCATATAGTGTAAGAAAACAAAAAGTCACCGTAAAAGTTAAATTATTTAACTTAGAGTTAAATCTAATTGATAAGGTTAAAATAATAACCTAAACTTGTCCAAATCCTATTGGTTGATAGGATTTCGACCCATCACCACTTTAACTTCGAAATAAGACCCTTTGGAACCATTATAAACCGATTTTTGACTTTAATATAAAATAATATTTTGAGATATTCCTAAGGTGCCCCTCTCCTCCATTATAAAAGGGCACCTCCTCCCCCTCCTCCTCACACCAATTTGAGCACTAAAGCTCGGAAAAACCCTGCCAAAATCCCCTCTCCACTTCCCTAGAATAATCCTAGAGGTCCTGGTCTTCTTCAAAGACAAATATTAGTTCCCTATGTGGAGGATTCAAAGAGGCGTTTCAAAGAAGAGGTAATATCCATTACCGATCTTTTCAATTTCTTTCTTCTTCAACTTCTTCTTCTTTAGTTGTTTCATGATAAAGTAATAACATAAGTATTAATTACATACTGATATGTTATTATAAATATGAAACAACCCTAATTCACCTTCTATCCATCCTACGGAAAAATGAAATCACCGCGCGTGCGTACGTACGGAATACCGTCTCCACGCCGTGGTGTAATTTATTTTCCACCATCACCTTACAAGGATGGGTATAATGGTGTAATGAGTAACTATATATGATTATTATAAAGTGATATTGATACTAAAATAGTATTCATATACTCCAATACAATTCCACTATCATAGGAACGATATCATCACTCGTGCGTACGTACGGAAAATATCACAATCTCATTTTTATCTGAGATTGTTTATACATTGGTATTTACTGGGGTGTATTTTATCATCCAAATCCATGTTTCCTGAATATTTAATATTATTTCCATCCACATACAAATTTTTAAATCCAATTTTACCCTTCGGTGAGTTTTTAGTAAAGAATCTGAAAGGAATCCTTTGTCGTTTTTCGTACGAGGTACTTTTTGACTTTTCCGACAAAAGTACGAAGAATGTTTTTTTTAGCTTATACGGCAAGAATGGATTTTTAAAACATTATTTCCAAGAATATTCCTTTATAAGTTTTCAAGTTTATATTTAATCAACTTCTTTTAGTTTATAATTGTATGACATGTTAAGAAAAGAAAAGTGTTTTTGAAGAAGAAAGGATATTTTCCTCAAGAATGGAGTTCAAATGTTTTATCAAAATTATTTTCCATCTAAGATAATATAGGGTTCTGTTTTTATCCCTATTATTAAAATTATTTGATTATGTTTTGAGGGAATTATTTTTATGAAGTCATTTACCTTATATGATTTGTTTTATGATGTCATGATGTTTCAAGAATCCCATTTTTGTTACATGTGTTATGCGATGATGTATGATTTATGATTATGTGGCACACATAAGAAAGGATTCATTATAAGATTGGTGGGACCTATATCCCCCTCCAATGCATTGGGTAAAGATTTATATCTAATGAGATAGACATGGCTGGAACGGAAGGTTATTTCGGTTCAGTGATACAGGACTGAAACGAGGAGTGAACTCGGTTTAGAAATGGACTTTGTCTGCTAGGATAGTCTTGGAAATGAGTCATGACTAACAAGAAATGATTTTCCATGATTATGTGTGCATGCCACAAAGTTTCAAGTTTTATGTAATGATTATGGGGATCTCATTTTCACTTCTGTGATTTATTCCATGTTATGATATTATGATCTCTTTTGCAGGTTATGATTTTCAAAAAGATATGATATGATTTTTATTTCCTTTATTTGCCCTTGATGAGAATTTGAGATCACCCTTTTTTGTATGTTTTCTTTTCCCCAGGTCAAGAAGATGGATATTAAGTAGAATATGCTAAAAGGGACCCTAGATATGATGAAATAAATGGGAGACACTGTAGAAGATTTATGAACCAGTTGTTTATGTTTCCCAGTTTTTAAAGACACTATACCTATACGGTCCTTTGTGGTTTTTTCATATGTTGTAATAAGTGTGCTTCAATTTTGAAGTATTAACAATGTATGTAAAGCATGGGTCGTTATAATAGTCATGGGAATAAATTTACAGAGGAGGTGGAGTTCCATTAATGGAATAAATTATAGATCTTTTAGGGAGGCATAGAAGAACTAATGGATCCCCATTTTAGGGGACTTTAATTTTTAGCCACATACGAAATAATTTTGGGTATTATCCACACAAGAGTTTTTTATTTTTTATTATAACTAAATTAACCGTTTACAAAAACATTATCATAAATTATATGATGATGGTTGTATATTTTTCCTGCATTATTTATCGGGTCTCATTGTAGCCAGTGACCAAATTATAGACCCCTCAGGAAAAAAATTAGATAAATTTTTAGCATTAGGTAGATGTTGTATATAAGGATAAAACATCACCTAATGGTTTGTTCTGAACCCTCATAATTTATTGGTATCCTTTTGTGATTTAGGTGATGCACTTAGGGATTAATATTATTCTAAAAGTGCATAGGAGATGTTGAGGGGGGATGGGATTGTTCCAAATGTTACAAAACTCTAATTCAACATCATAACATACCTTAAATTAAAAGAAAGTGTAATGAAACATTAATTGCTTCAACTAACCACAACATGCTATAATCAAATATGGTCTAACACAATGTCCAAAAAGATCATTAAAAGTTATTAATGACAAAACAAGTGTTATTATATCACTATATTTGGATGTTTTCTCTATTTAAATCTCATATGGAAATGTGAATTAATCATAAGAAGGCCTATATGGATGAAATATAAATATATGATAATCTAGTACATCCTAATGGTTTATCTACAAATTCCCAAGTCTCACTATAATCTTGGTCTTCTAATAGATAAATTAATAGTATAATACAATATCTATGAAATAATATATTATAGATGGTATCTGTAACCCAATTCTATTCAAATTTATATTTTTATGGAATAAAACATAAAATATACATTTTATAGGAATATAATATTCACAGAGGGAATATGATATAAATTATGAGAAACGTGAGAGATTGGTATATTATCATCTAAAACAACATGGATATTAGATTTCACCTAGAATAAAATATATTATACAAATAAAATATTGTTTTATCCATATAATACAGTGATAGTGTAGTGATTATAAAATAAAACATCAACCATTATTGAAATAAAATAAATACATGATAGTACTCAAACTAATCAAAAATGGATATCTAATCTCATCACATTCCATTAACCCTAATCAATTTAATCAATAAGATTTCATTTATAGGTTTATGTTCATTCTAAATTATAGTAGATTACATTAATCCCTAACATAATTTGTATATCAAGTCATTACTTTAAAATTAAATATTAAGGGAATATATATAATTTAATGATGAAACAATATCTATCTCAATTAGGATCACACACACAGTGAGGAAAACTGAGAGGGGGGATTAACTAAGTGTCTATGATCCTTTAGAAGAACAATTCACCCTCATTTTTATTCAATAAAAATCTTCTCAAAACATACAATGATACAGAATATAGAAAACCACGTCATGTTTTTTAATGAGATTGACCACATAAAAGTATAACAACCTCCCAAGGGGGTGGTGGCTTTCATCCCCCCCCACAGTTCTTCTTTAATTATCAATATAGAAATCAAGAATGGGTATGAACATGAACTTATTTAACCAATGGAATCATTTAGACACATATATATGTCAACAAAAAACAATTACTCTTCTTAAATAAGGATCTCTAGGAATTCTTGATTTTTGGAGTTGGCTAAATAGGCATTGATCTTATTCCACTTTCTATTACTATAATACAATATTTATTCCAATATTTCCACAAGTATTGTATTATAAATTCTCAATTACTAAACTATTATAATTAATTAATTTTTCTCTTTTAAAGTATACTCATCATGAGTAGAATCTATTTCCACATGATCTCCACCATCCACCATTCTCGACAAATAATTTGAAATCTATTAAATCCTTGATAAATGATCATGAATACCCTATGTTTAATTCATTATGACATTTACAATTATAATGGTCTTATTTATTGTTTAAATCTATTAAGTACACAAAATTAAACTTCATAAAATATTTATAAATATCATGATCATTTCCTTTTTAAGAATTCCCAAAAAAAATCCACCACCCTTTAATTATGTAAATCCACATACATATATACATGGCCTCATGTAGTTTATCAATATGCCCAAAATTCTCATATTGAGGAAAATTTCTAAATATTTAAACACTTATTTAGTTGGTTCTATAATAAAATCATGAATCATGACCCTTTATATTCTTTTTTATTTCTATTCAATGAAGATAAAAAATCATCTAATTTGATTTATTCCAAATATTTATTTTTTAAAAGTTTATTTAATTTTCAATGGAATGACTTTTACAAAGTTATTCTTTACCTTTTTATGTACTATGGAAAAATATATAAATTTCTTAAATCGTATGAGGTAATCTATGCAACCCTATGAATATTGAACTATATAAAGTCGGAACCATTAAATATTTGATCCTTATGAATATTCTCTTTATGATACTTCAAAATGTAATGAACCATATGAAGTTTTAACATGTACCTTAAAAATATTCCAGTGAATATTATGAAATAATAGAATAATACTTAAAATGGATACAATAAAAGTAATTATGTTTTTCCTTTCTCATTTTCATGATCTCCTACCCAGATCCATCAAAATGAGATCTTCATGATAACTTTACGAAGGTTAGTTTTTCCCTAATATATAAATTATGATGGGTTTCATTTATAAATTGTGATGTATTACACATAGATTCATCCTTGTGAACAGAGTATAAATTCCATATTAATTTTACAATTTTCTCAACCATATCAATATTAGGATGTTTTTTCCAACCTTAAGATGATCAATAGAAAACCTTACTATGTCTATTAATATTCCATATTAAGTTTCCTCTAAATTATTTCTAGAACCACTATAAATATGCTCAAATACATCTTCATGAAAAATGAACCAACTAAAATTAATTCAAAAGATTATCCAAAGGATAAAATACATCTGATATAGTAATATTCATTGCAGAACAATCGTCATATGGTTTACAAACCTATTCTAGCTGCCACCTTTATATATAGACTCTAAATGTTTTGTGCAAACTATAGAATATGGTACCACAACATTAATATTGTTCTTTCACATTAATATTAGATCACAAATCATCAATCCTAAACATATATTAAAGAAAAATATAGTATCATCCTGAATTGTGTTCCATAATATCCCCCTTTGAATTTTCATCAATATTATCCATCTCTTTCCACCCTTATTGATAATAAAACCAAAGTAAACAACTAAAGGAGTTGAAATCAATATAATAATAGAAAAAGTCAATGAATTAATCAAATATAATTATAGTTCAGATATATGGATGAATAATAAAATTATTATTAACTTAGACCAAAATTCTTTCCTAATGAGACTCATCCTCAAAATTTCGAATCATGATCCTCAGTTAGATAATAACATAAACTAGATTTCACAACCATTATTCATAATTAACTCAAAAAACTGATTTTGAAGAATCATAAATAAGGAGAATATTTTGTTCTCCAAAATATTACATAAACTCTTTTAATAATATTTTAAAAAAATAAAAGTGAAGAGTAAACACAATGAATAACATACCTCAGTGTTGACCAGTTTGTTTCAATGATATTTGTAGCCTTAGTTTTACCTATAATATGGTAGTATATGGATCGGTAATATTTTTAATTATCTATTCTATTAAAGGAAAAAAATTTAATTTCAGAATTTCATCAACCATCTTTTCCTATTAAAAAATATATTTAATATCCTTGTGTTTTGACTTGAAATGTTGTACTAGATTCTTGTATATGTTTATGGGACTTATATTATCCTAGCTATTGTCCATATGATATTTAGCTTCAACATTTTGATCCCCTTGTTTTTTCTTAATCCATATCATTTGATTAGATTATTTTAATAAATCCACATATTTCTGAACATTAATATTGAACTTCACTGATGGTTTCTTCCTTGAAATCCATGAAATTTAGTGTGTACCAATTAAAAATACTCCACTATATTTGGAAATCCTTTCATTTATGGAACCTACCATGTCAATATCTATATACCTCATCAGATCAATCTCTTATATATTCCTTTATATTAATAAACTATTAAATGTAATTGAAATATATCATATAATTATCTTTTCATCAAAATGATGTGACTATTTAGGATTTCATTGATACCTTAGACAAAGAATAACTCCAAAAAATGTCAATAAAAAATTATTTCACGTAAATGAGACTTCCAAATATTTTTTCTATATTCAATATCATCAATAGTTATTACCTTAATATTATATTATATTTTTTCCCACTTGAATTGGTGTGGATACTCCTCTTGATTCATGCATACTAAACCTCTTCAAATTCTCCTTAGCATATTGTTCATAAGAGATGAACATCTAACAAATATCTTAGGATATCTATAAATCCAATAATACAACATATATTTAAACAATGATATTCCAAATTTCTCATTGATATGCATGGATAATTATTAACCCAGTATCTCATCATTTCTAGTAAAAATAATTTCAGCATCATAATGAATCAAAATTATTGATTTAGTTTCGGTATTCCTTATATTTAAATTTTTGGATACCTTACATATGATAAATTATATAATTTTCTGATATTTATATAAATTAAAATTAAGATCTCATAGAGTGTTGTCTAATACATAAAGATTATTATTTATTTTAAGCACCTTATTACCATCTCAGTCCAGTATAAAAGTCATATTTCGTCTCTTTATGTCTTCAAAATTCTATAATGAGAAAAAAAAAATTTATGGCAGGATAGCTCAAATTTTTATTGGTGATTTAAAAATTGAATTCTAAGGGATAGAACACGTTTATGTGATGTTTTTAGACATGGAACGTGACTCATACGGTAACTTGGAGACTTTTGCATCATTTTGAATGTATGAGGCTCAACGATTGTGTTTTATAAAGTTACCCTATAGAACATGTTTGTAATATGTTTTGTGATTACTATATCCCCCAATTGTGTAGAATAAAATATATGGATGCACATATTGGGAATCCTTGTGTAAGGTCCCAATATACCATGTGAATGTCTATAATGAATTATAGAATTTTCACAAAGTTGGAACATGATTTCTGTAACAATACATCATAACCATAAATAGGGGAGTGTCTTATGAAATGGATGACTAAATGGTTGGTGCATGGTTTGTCCAACTATGTGTTCAAACCCTAAAAGTCATTTAAAAACGGATAATTCCAATTTTTACTTCATAGTTTCAAGATTGAATCCACCCTATTATTTATAATCCATTTGTGCTTGGCTATAGTGATATGCCCCCTCTAACCCTTTTGTTCGATTTCTAGTTTTTATGTGTTTTTATTGGATTTTTATGTTTATCAATATCTCTAGAAATATCATTGGCCTCTTCGCTCTCATATTGGATAATTTTTTGTTTTCATTGTTAGGGTTTCGGTTTTAATTCTATGGGGGAGTGGTGAAATCAGTCAATAATAATAGAGATTCCACTCTACATTGTAAGACGATTTATGAAGATTTTTCTAGCAATAATTCTCCTACTATTTCATCTAGGTATGTCACTACGGTGAATCCTCTAATCTATAATTCTTTAAATAAAATAAGTTACACAATGATGACCTATCTTGTGATAGAGATTCTACCCAGAATGATATTAGGGGTGAACCATGATTCATTGGAAAGTTATTGGTCATGGTTGTGGCATGACGAGGCCATTTAGAGAGATACTAAGAAATTATTCCTAATTTAATTATAATTATAAATGGTATAAAATTATTTAAAATTATTAATCAATTAAAATAATATTATAAGTTATTAATTTTGTGGTCTATGTTTATGACACGAGATGAGGTGGTTATCTTAGGCTTATATGATCTTGGACTAGCCATAACAGTTGCAGTCGACCCTCAAAAATATTAGTAGAATCCTACTTAATGGGAAGTGGTCCCGTGTAATTTTCTAATGCAATTTATGTTGAATTATATTAAATATTTATGGTGGAGTATGATTTTAGGGGTGAAACCCAAGTTAATTTAATTTAACTTAATATTTTAATTTAATTTAATTTAATATGAAAAAGGAGTAAGCATCTAGGGTTCATGAACAACCCTATAGAGCTAGATGGTTCCCGCAGTTGCGGATGGCCAAGGTCAAGACCATGATCCACCATATGTCCTCCAGATGTCTTGTCAGGAGTGACTAGACCAATGAGGAACATTATCTCATAGGTAGGATCTTGAGACACCTCCAAGTAAGCGGAGAGTGTGGGACTTGAAATTATAGGTTGTAAGGGCCCTAAAGGATTTCTTTTATGGACTTTCAGATGATCTTTCCCCTCGAGATGAGGATGACATGAGTGACCATATTCTGTCTGATTTGAAAAGACCTTTATAAATGGAATAAAGGTTGAAAATGAGAGTGTTGGGTGAATGGACTAGCCTAGAGTGACCCTATGGACTTAAATGAGATATGGTCCATATCATGGATGTTTCTTATGTGGAAAGGTCATCTTTAGTTGGAAATTTCTTGATATCCAGTCGAAAATTTCAGGGGATGTGAGGTCTTAGTGTTTTGGGTGTTCACCCAAGACCATGACTGAGTAGGAGGACCCATAAAAGGGTTTCTATATTGTGATGAGACTGAGGGACCCATTTGGTGACCATATGACTAACCATACCTAAGAGGGTGTATGTCAGAGGGTATCAGTTTTCACCATGGAACCCAACCTAAATTGATGAGATAAGGGGATGAGGATAGTAATGATGGGTGTATTATTCTACAATCCAATCATTTTTATTTATTTTTGGAATGAAACAATTGGGTTAATTTGAAATGTTTGAGATTCCATATGTTAGATCCACATAAAATTGATCTATTGAGTTTTTAATTCCATTATGGTTGAATATTCCATGGGGATAGATCTCTGTGGTGGAACCATCGTCGATTTGGCGATCAGATACTGATAGGGGAAACCATTTTCTATAACCATGTTAATATTTTATTGGGTACCTAAGCACAGTGGTGGCCCAGATGGGGTATGAGTACCAAATTCAGTATGGAACCACCAACACACTCATGTACTAATAATCATATGGAATGATATATTAATGTGACATGAACCAGTGTTGTACGATACAATGTTTTATCATATCTATTTGTTTTATTTATGGTTTTGGTAAATTGAAGATGAGGCAATGTTTTGGATCTTGTGATACATATTGGTCCAATGAGTCAATAACACCTATTCTTTGGATAAGTCTATTTTTATGGTTTTGATTTCTATTTAGATTTTTGATTATACAATTATTTATAATTTCCACTACAAGTGACACATATATGGTTTAGAGTGGATCATTTATTTTGGATTCCGGTTCTTAGTCATGCTTGCATGATGCGGATTACTAGAGTGTTACTCTTGTAATGTTGAGCCAAGAGGCATCTCACACATCATATTAGTTTCATAGGATTTACATTATATTGGAATTCTACTCTTATTTATCTACCAATTTTGGATTAATTATTTAAAGTGACAATAACTTCTTATAAGGTGTATTCCTATATAAGTACTTGGTGGAATTAGACATATCTAATCTGACATTAATATTGACTTCCATTTGATATAAGGTATTGTAGATAAACAATGATATGTTCATTTGTGGGGATGGTTAATCAGTCTCCCCTCACAAGAGATTTTGAGAACCTGGTGGGTCGTTATGGAACATAGTGCATATGAATTAGAGCTTTTTTTATTTTTTAGGGATAATTATTTAAAATTATATTAGTAAAAAATTAATCTTTTATGAAATATATTAGAATGAAATTCTACTAAATTGAACCATGTGTGCATGTGTTTCCCTTAGAACAGATCATCAATAGAGATGTTCTTGGTTGAGGGGATAATTAACATGTGTTATGTGATCCTTCAGGGAGTAGCCTAATGTGTAGAGGATTAGAGATGACGGGTTAACAAGTTATAGGATAAGGTTGTTATGTTGATGTGATGGGTATTTTAGATGGGTTCATATATGATACTCTGTGAGCTATGTCCGTTTTGAGTACTAGCCTTTGAGATAAGTGGATGACATAAAGACCATTAGTTTAAACCTGAACATTAATGGATCCAGAGTTTTCACTTATTAAGGCATAACATGAGTGGGGTTATCCAATGGGTTGTATTTATTTAGTAACATGAATCATGGGAGGTTATTTAGGGTATGATACTAATGCATATAGTGTGATTAGAGTTTGTGACCTTTGATGGATGATGCCTTTGTTTTTTGAGGAATCACTTCTAGTGCTTGGGTATTGAGAATGATTTTGATGGGTGAAACAATTTGGTTTTTGTATTTTGTTTACTAGTGTATAAATTTTTAGTAGAATTTGTAGAACACAAGTGGGTACTCTTGATTGAAAATGATCTTTGTGGTATTTCAATGTGTGTTTGGCCTAAAAATTGGCATTTCATGGAGGTCAATTAGTTTTTCCTTCGTGATGTGTTACTCAAAAAAACATGAGTTTGGTTTTGGAATCAGAACTGATCATGAGTATCCCAATGGATTATGGTAAATAATGGGAAGCTTACTGGTTTCTTGGAGAATAAATTGTAATACAAAAATTTCCCCAGTGATGGGGGGTATTCTAGAAATATATCAGGTACCATAGAGTAGTCAACCTAAGGCTGGACCTTGGAATGGATTATCAAGGAGACATGGTGTTGGGGGTTGATGGTTGAATATTTAAGGAATGTATTGAGGGTGTTGGACCTATTATGATGTGAATTTTAGATAATTATATGATTTTTATTCTATGGGTTGGGAATGGGGTATAATTGATATTTGTTTTGGTTATTGAGAATGAGAGGGTCAGAATATTCCATATGTGATGTTCATTGAGGGATGGGGAGTAAGTCATCGTATTTGACATAGCTTATGGAAATCATAGAGTGTGTCATATTAGATTTACCTCAGTGATCATATGTTATAGGGGTGATGAAAATGGATATTGGATGTTTCAACACGGTAATATCACTATGGGTGATATACATGATTTAGTTTGTTTTCTTAGGATGATTGTAGAATGCCTCAAGGATGAAGTCGTCGTGATTGAGTACTTTAGATGATGTGTTGGGGGTTGGAGATGACAATTTTCAAGAAATGTTAGCCAAAGGAGAACCAAATATCATTTTCACATGTGGAAGGTTATATTCAGTGAAGAACCACATTGGGTATGCCAATTTGGATACAATATTCCTATTTTGGGAATTGGTCTGGGACATTGAAAAATATCTGACATACTCAGTTTGTGGTTGTTCATTTCTAATTCGATCAGTTCAAATTTTAATTAACTACCAAAACCATTTTTCTCAAATTATATTTAGTTTAGTTAGTGGTATCCATTTTAGAAGAGATCATAGGTCCCTATAGTCATGATTCGGTAGGAAAGTATGGTGGTGGTGGTGCCGCAATTCAGAATTATCCTTCTTATGTTTATTCTTATAGTTAGAAGCTTTATGGGATGTGAGATAAATTGATTAATGACTAGTTCAATTTTTTATGATGACTTATAACTTGTAAATATATATTTTTGTTATAGAAAAATAATTCAACCATTGGATGGGGTTTTCTTAGTTTGAGTGTTATATGTTCAAATGGTGCTTTAGGAATGCGATGGGAATTCATAGGTGAAATGTGGTTGTTTGAGCAGAAATATATGATTGAGGTAGGTGAGGAGTTTTAGTTGAATGTTTTTCATGGATTCATAGGAAACATAAGTATTAATTTGGGATGTTTTCAGATTATATATATATATGGATTGACCAATTCATAGAGAAATTGAATTTTTAATTAATTGAGTTGTCCAATTTTGATCGGAGATTCAAAATAAAATCTTATTGTTAAAATGTCTTAAAGTGGTGTTTTTTGGACATGTTTCAAAAACAATAAGATATGATGAAGGTTTTAGGAGTTAAATAAATTTTCCGGGCCCTAATTTTGAGTTTTTGGAATGAAATCCATGGGTAAATGGTTCTTGTATGGCTAGTATTAACCATACACCCCAACCACACAGACCAACATAAAGGGGCACGTATTTTGAGAAACCATGTGATAGTTCCTTACATACTAAGTAAATTTATGAAATTAATTGTACAAATGTCTCTAAATTGGTGCATGGTCTATGTAACCATGCATCATAAGTGTGTGGAGTAGAGTGTCCATGGAAATGGTAGATCATCTGATTGGATCATGGTTTGGCCAACTCTATGTCAAAACCATGAGAATCCTTTTTAAAAAGAAAATTACAATTTTCCCAACTTATTTGAAGACATATGTCCCCATATTATCCCCCCCCCTCTATCATTCACATCTGAGGCCCCCCTCCCCACTCCACCCTTTGAACACCCATTTAATTGAGATATTTGTTATGCAAATTTTGGATGCTTTGGGTTGTTCCTTTTACCCTTTTAATATTTATAGATCCCACACTATCTTATTTAATGATTTTTGTTTTTCTTTTGAAGGTTTTGGTTATGAATCTACTACTATATGGTGGAGTCACCGAGCATGATGGGGATTCCACTCTACCTTGGAATATGACATCCCAACATGTTTTATATACATGATCATGTTCTATTTAGTCTAGGAATGTTTCTATCGTAAATTTTATATGATTTAAAATATTAAATAAATTAATTTTGAAATATTTTTGAAATATTTTTGTCCTCATGTGATCGTTATTTTTCCTAGAATGAGATTGGGGTTATGCCATGGGTTGTTGGAAAGCATTTGGTCACGATTCCAGCATGATTAGGTCGGCCAATGAGCTACTAGGAAATTATGAAAATTTAAATTCTAATATTAAACTTTTTAAATAATTTTTATTTAATAAATTAATTATAATTTGATTATATTAAACTAATTTTTTTCCTTGGTTTATGATAGTATCTTTTCGTGTTGGAATAGTTTTGTTTGAGCTTGTGAGATCCTTATAAATTGCTACGGACCCCCTAAAATTAAATTTGACTGATCCTTGATTATGAGAGTTATTTTTTAATTTATCTATAAAATTTATATTTTATTTATGTTTCATGTAGATTATAAGGTATTTACATATGGGTGACACCATAGTTAATTTAATTTAAATTAATGTTTTAATAAAAATAATTTGAATATCTAAAATAAGTGAGCACCCATATGGGGAACAAAAAACCATTGAGAAAAATCATGCCACCTTAGCATCTAATGGATGAGGTTGAGGCCTTGAGACATCATATGGCCAATAGATACCATGTGATGTAATTTTTGACCAATGAAACCCATTATCCCATGAACAGGTCCTTGAGATGCCTAAAGCCCAAAGGTCATGATATACCATGAAATAATTGGATGGAAAGGGTCCTCAAGGATTCATTTTATTGGACTATATTTCAATTAGGTTTCTCAATATGAGTATATGACGTATAAACCATTTATATTAGATTTTACTTGACCTAGGTTGACATTCCATAGAGTGACCATGACTAGGTTGTGTGAGTAGACTAACCTTGAGTGACCCTGAGGATTGAGATGTGATATGTGATATCTCTTGGATTTTTCCTATGTAGTGAGACCCATGTAGCTCAAAATTTTGTGCAATCTGGAAGATGATTTCAAGGGACATAATTTCTTAGTGCATTAGGTGTTGACCTAAGAACAATATTGAGGACAAGGATCCGTCTGACAGTGCCTCTTCTGTGATGAGACTTCGCGAGCCTAGTGGGTGCCACTTTGTATTACTGACACTGAGAAGGTGTATGTCATAACCTATTGGGTGTCACCATGGAACCCATAATAGACTGATGACTAGATGGGCTGAGGATAGTGATGATAGTCCTCATATTCATATATCCCAATTTTTATTTATATATAGAATTTACCCATGGGTATAATGTGAAATTTTTGGGATACAACATCTTAGAGATAGAAATGAATGGGGTTCCATGATACATATCTGTTTATGTTTAAAGGTTTCATGGGGTTGGAGCTCAGTGATTGAGTTTCCATAGATTTGGGGATCATATACTAAGAGGGACTTCCAAGGATTTGATTCATGTATATGATAGGACATTATATGGATTTGGATTTCATGGTAGGACCTTTATGGACATCATCCTCAGAGTCTATAGGATATGATATGAGTCTCCATAGATTTTTATCTCATGATAGTACATTTTTGGTTATCATCTCGAGATTCATAAGGATATGGTAGGTTCTTCAATGGATTATAAACTAATATGATTGTAGTATCACATGATAGGTCCCCAACAAATTTATGATCCGTTAGGGATACCATGGATTTAGATCCTGCATGTCACATGGGATGAGTGATCATTTGAGATTTTCTCAGACACACCTATACACTTTCTAAAAAAAGGTGTGGTCAATCAGGTTCAAATACCGAAGGATCGATAATAGTGAGTTTTATTTATTTATTTTTATATAGTTATTTATTTATTCCAGTTGTGCACATCACATGCACATATCACTGCATATGCTAGATCATAGGAGAGCGTGTTGATCATTCATTACTTAGTTTTGTAACCACACCCTACTTAGGTCGCCACTACACATGGGTACCTAAGGAAATGATAACTTGATTATTGGCATATGTTTGGTTTTAGGCCTTGGATAGCTTAGTCGGTAGGGAAACCTCTATGGAAATCAAGTGTTTAGGATGAAATATGGATCAAAGATACAGGGGATCCATTTTTTTATAATTATTTTATTCTCATATTTATAAGTAACTATCCATATGGGTGATCTGTTGATGTTGGACAAGGTTGTTTGGACCTTACTGAAATTTATTATCATTATTTTTTTATTTTTTTATGTTTTTATTTTTTCATTTAATTCATGATGGATGATGTTTAGTTACTTGTTATGTTATTTCACAGTTTGATATATGGGATATAGTCTCCCCATAGTACCATTATTAACCCCCACTACTAGTTTTTATCCTATGGAATATGGAGAGGCACACTTGAGGCCACCTTGGGATCTTGTTTGGTAGTTTTCAATATAGTGAATCAAGGATATACCTTACAATAATTCCCTTGGGTTGTTCTATGTACATGTCATCATCTAGATGTACATTTAGAAATAATTATTTTTCATCCAATTGGAAAACACTATTGTACATATATTTTATAATAAAAAAAGAAAATTATGATGGTTTGATGTTTGGAAGAAAGAGATATGGTTTCATCAAAGTCAACTCGTTCAACTTTTGAATTCCACTTACATACCAAATTGCCCTAGTTTATAGCTACATCTACCTTCTCAACCAACATATTTTTGAAAATACATTTGTGTCTAATCATATTATTCTATTTTGTTATTGGAATAGTATCCCATATGTCATTCTATTAAAAAAAATAAATTCTTCATTTGTAGCCCAAATCCAACCCATATGCTCAAATTCATCATCAACAATTGGATGTTCAATTTTTTATATCATACATCTAAAATTAATTTCAATGATATTACTTACTATATAAACTCCTTGATTGTTTTCTCTTGTATTATTATCAATATTAATATGCTTCCTAAGTCTAGTATTGTGAATTTTGGATTCACCACTATCAATAGAGTTGTTTAATCATAATCTTCCATCTGAACCTGTGTATTATCCACGATTTATTCAATTGGTTGTGAATAGTGAAAATTATCCACATGTTCTTCTATTATATTATTTTGGAATAATTTTTATTTCTTTTTCATTAATAATTGACACCCAAAAAACCAAAATTGAATAACAATTCATTTATTCATGAACCATATCTCATATAAAGTCATTTTAGAGTTCAATCACAAAATTAATCTCTTATGAATTATTAAAATAGTAGTTATTTCTTTTATAAATATATTTATTGATTTTTCATACTCTACTGGAATAGTTCTATCCATATCCATTAGAATTCGTTTCTTCATTTTAGCCACATCCTTTTTTTTATATAGATAACTAAACTAATTCATGATATAATATTAATAATTAATCATAGAGAACTAGTTTTTTGAATACTCAGTTATATTATTAGAACATAATACCTTTAAGGAAAATCATGTCTCCTTCAATGCTACTATTTAAACTATTTTTAATCTTCCCGAATATTTATATTTTCATTACTAGGAAATGATTTATTTAATCCTTATGAATAAATTAATGAATTTAATAAAATATTTATCTCCATTTTTTGATTTTTTATAAGTCCATGATCATTTAATTGAACCATTTCTAATGGTTTTGATGATTGAATATAATATAATTTATGTCACTTTTTTACCTTTTTCCATTTCTAAAATGTATTATATATAGTAATTATTTATTCATTTTAAATCATAATACACTTAATGGCCTATTCCAGAAGGATTTTACTCATGGTTTTTTTTCTAGGATGATCAAGTCAACTATTCCACAAATTATACTATACTTGAAAGTTGAATTAATACTATATCATTTCATCTCTTTCTTAAATTATGTAACATAGGGTTCCAATTCCATCATTGAAACTACTTTATATTTTAATAAAATGATTAAAATACCATTTTTCTAACGTAACATTATTCCTATAATCATTAAAATTTTATACACTCAAAAAATTATTCATTAACACATCATCAAATCAGACATATCATGAATGAACTAATTTTTTCAAATATTAGTTATGAAAACTACTTTTATCTTCGTAGAAATATAATTTTGGAAACAAATTTAACCCCCTTAACATTGTTCAATATTATACATTTTATTTATGTTACCTATAACGTGTATATAAAATCCATTATCCATTATCTTAGACTTCTCAAACATTCTATCATTGAATTAAACCGAAAAATAATTTGTATATTCCTTTACCTAATTTCCCTTTGGAAAATTACCTAGTTTTTAAAAAATAATCGTTGGTGGGTATGAATGTGAGAAATTATTTTGAATATGTCCTTTCTGATCTAATCTCCCATAAAATTATTTGAACTTCTTATGTTATTCTTTACTTTAAATATTTATTTTGATTATCATTATTTTTGAGATATTTCACTCCTTGTAATTATTTTATCCTCTTGGCCATTCTCTCTTCTATGAACTAGTAAGTAAATATTTTAATAAAAATTATAGGCCTTATAACTTTCCAATACACAACACCATCAATAAAATTAAAACGTTTTTTCTTCTAATAAAATGATACTAATTATTAGATTACTATCAAATTGTTTTAGTTTATTGTTTTGTTTGTTTCGTAAAGTAATGTTTTATAAATTTCATGTGTATTGTTGATACATACATGGGATTGTATCAAAAATCCTTCTTCTAGATATGATAAAATCTAGAATTTTCATTTTGTTATCTAAATAATTCAGATTTTTGTCTTAAACTAGATTCTTCTAGAATCAGTTATATCTTTTAAGTGTTATTCCAACCATATTTCATTAACATTCCTAGTTTTCTAAATAATATATGTGGACGAATCATATGGTTTTGAACACTCATATTTTTTTTTTTCAAAATATTTATTCTAGTATAAAATTATATTTTCTTTATCATTCCTAGTTGACTATATTTTACATATCAATTTCACTAAATTATCTTTAATGATTTCTTATTTGTATTATTTATATCTTCTTATTCATCATCAGCTACGTATTTGACTTTCAGTCGATACAAAGAAGTGAAGTAACCAATTTTCCATAGTTCCATAATTTAAATAGAAGACTATATATATATAACATTTAAAAATTTTAGGTTTCTTTAATTATGTGAGATATTATCTACAATGTTCTCCATAACATTCTATTCCTCTAAGAAAGTTTAATTTTCTTCCATTTTCAAAACATTGATTGATTTGGAAAAAATTTATTTATATTTATTTCCCATGATTCTAAGTGTAGCTTCTGTTCTCATCTCATAATTGATGATAATTTCATGAATTTTATCAATGGAGTGATCATCAATATTATTATCTTTAATAGTAATGATCTTTCCATCAAACATCTCTAGTAATTTTCTCATAAAATTATTCATCATACTAAGTTCATTAAGTGTTTCTCAAACCCTTTGATGGTACTAAAAACTAGGTTAATTATATTATAGTATTCGTCAAATTTTTCACATTATATTATTCTAAATTATGAAAATTACTATCTAGTGATATATAATTTATCTTTCCTCATATTTTTTGTATCCATCATAGATGTTAACAAGATTCTTCCAAATGGCCGTTTTAGTCATCATGAATAAACTATTATATGATCTTTTTATGATTAATATGATATAAGGATTTTTTCTCCTTTATATCACATTGAATTTTATTTTTATCAATATGATACCATGCTGAAATATATTTAGGCATTGTGAAAAAGTATTTTATAGAATAGAGAACATAAAAACCAAGTGAGAGAATGTATTTTACCATTTTTCCTATCCATTATAAAATAAATTTCAATAGAATATTGTAATATATTTTTATTAATATATTTATGTGAAAAAACAATCTTTCAAGAGAAGAAATAAAGAGTTAATTTTTACAATGATACCAATTTTTTAGGATTACATGAAGGGTGAGAAATACTAAGAGGGAGGAGTGAAATTGTGTTAATGAACTTTATAACACCCATGTACTCTCAGGCTTATTAAAAAACAATCATCTCACAATACTAAAAATGATAAATAATATATAAATATACAAATAAATTTTTTATAACAATTTTGTCTCCTAAAAAATGAATATGTCTATAGAGTGTGATGATTATTACAACATGTTCACATAGATTTTATTTTTTCATCAAGAAAGAACATAGGAAAGGGTATAAAATTAAACCCATAAAACAACTAGAATTAATTATTTATATATTTTTATCTTTGTAACAAAATTATCCTTGTTAAAGAATAATAACCAATGAATGATACATACTTTGAGCGGGCTAAATAGTTGCTGACCTTCTTAATATTCATCCTCCTTTGATACTATATTTCTTAAAATCATGAACCTATTATAGATTCCAAATTATTAAATATCATAGAATTCTTATATGTCCCTTTATTAATTTTATATTATTTTCATATTAAATAGAATGTATATCAACAAGATCTAAATATTCCACATTTCTAGTCCATACATTCGAATTAAAATACGTCATAAATAATATAATAATAACAACACTAGTAGCCTAAATTCAATGGTTTTATAAAATTGGAACAAGATAAAAGTGATCACATCCCAAAGGACCTAATACTTTAATATTATTGGTAATCATGATGCATAAATGATTGTCACATATATTTTCAAAATATAAAAAAAGAAATATTTTTTTGAGAACATCTTTATTAAATATCTATCCTATCCATACATATCATTCAATGTACACATTCTCGAATCCTGGGAAAAGGAAAAAAAGGTGAGTTAAAATACTCTACAAGGGTTAGATATAATGGAAGATATGATGAGTAAATATTTAATAATCATTATATAATTTTAAATAACATTTATCTAATTTAATTTAATTAATAAATATTCAATGATTAATAACATGGAATGAATAAATTATGGTCAAATAATTCCATATAAATAATGACTTGAGCGTGAAACATATATATCAATTGCATTACAATTTGAATAACCAGATGAACATTAATAACTGATTTCATAATTATGTAATGAAGCATTTTGGGCATTTTAAACCTATGATCGAGGCCTCATACCAAGATATCTTAAACAATATACCAATTTCTCATTCCAAGACATTATATATAAATGGGTAAGGTATCATCAAAATACCCAAAAAATTAATCTCATTATACATAAAAATGCATCAAGGTGAAATATAATTCTAGTCCCCACACATAACATATAAATTTACAAAAATTAATCATATGAATAAACAAAAAAAATATACTCAAATTCATTAATTATTAATTAATTATTGTATTAGAAGAACACAAATACAGAATGTCAATACATTCCCTAATAAAATTTACCATAAGAAATCCTAGTAAATATGGTTGATGGTATAATTATATTATAACTTATGAAAATCATAATACTCATTAATGAAAATTGACATAGATAAATTTTTTAAAAGTTCTATAGAGAATTTCTAAATGAAAATACCCTTTTCAGTTTTGAAATCACTTATTTAAAATATATAAATTAATGAAATATTATTGAAAAAATTTCATTAAAAATAAATATTGAAACTTATAAAATATTATTCAAAACATTAATATCCATTGAATGAGGTAAATTATGGTCATGCAGTAATCATTAAAAATAAATATTCTTTTCACACCTTTGGTAAAAGTTTCCTTATTTGACAAATTAAAAAAAATCATTTTAAGAATTTTTATGTGAAGTTAATAGTGGGTGAAAATGAATTTAATAAATCATTTGAGAATATCAAAACCATTCATAAATTTTTTTAAATAAAATATTCACATGAAATAAACAATTCTCAACTGAGTAAAAAAACGAAGTCATCTTTTCTTAAAATAGTCATTTTTTATTTTTAGAGTGAAAAAAGAAGCTACAAATTGAACTTTTAATTTTAAAAAATAAAAAAATAGGGTAGAAGAAAAAATATTAGTATTTATATATAAATATTATTTAATTCCTTAAACTAATGATTATACAAAAATAATCTTGATTAAGGATGTGATTATAAAATAAACCGTAACCACTTTGGTATGTTTTTAATCATTACCCCAATGAATGAAATAAAATTAAATTAATATTTAAATACCCTGAATATAAAGTCTCGAACATAACCATTAAATATTCTAGTGACTTTAGACTAGAATTCTTTTTATTTCATTCCAAATGATCTTATATGTTCAGATTTTTATAGAATTAGGTAATAATTAATACATAACAACTCATAATTATAAAAAGTGTATAGTATGAAAATAGTATCTGTTTAAAAAAAATATTTAAAACAAAAGAATAATTTTTTCAGGAAAAATATTCACAACATTCATCTTTGATTCTTCTTTTGTCTTACCCATCCTTAAACCTAGTGATTTTTTTCAAACATGGGATGAGCACAAAAAGATGAATAAGGGAAATAAAAAGAAGGAATGAAACATTAGTCCATGAATACTTTTGGACACATGTTTTCATTTTTACAATGATATAATTCTCACACTTAAATGTAACATATAAAATATTTTTGAAAACATATGGTCTTCCTAAAATATATAAAACATAAATAAACCATTTAGGTAACCTAGGGAATCATTTTCTTACCATACTTGCTTATGATTATAAACCTCATATGTAATATATAATTTTTAACCCTCATGTATCCATTACAATGCAACCATCTTGACTACCTTTTGATGTAACTATAATATATACACATTGAAATACCATTATGGTCAATATCTAACATACCCAATTCAACTTAGGGATATCACAGAAACACCCGTCTTTAATTTATATTGTTACCATCCATCACCATAAAAATATTCCCAATTACTAGAACGTAATAAAAAATTATGAATACTTCCATCATATAAACATTACTTGAGGAAAATCAATTGATTCAAATGAATTCTACGCATATACAAAGGAAAACATTTTCTTCAAAAACAACCATGTAATCAAGTGAAGTAAGACTCAAAACATTGATTCATCATGAATGGAGTAAAATCCACTCATTATTTATAAGATACAAAGGATATTTTTTTTAATTTTTAAAAAGATTCCTTAAAGTGGATTTGGAAATGAAATAATTTTACCTCATGTTTGACATCAAATGTGTTAAAACCACCTCTTGAATATTTTCTCCTTGAGAACCTCTATAAGGTAGTTGTAATTAGACTTTTTGTGAGACTAGTAACACTAGAGTGTGTCAAGGAAAGAGGAGAAGACAATTTGGTATATGATAGTGAATAAAGAAGGATCAATGTGATTTAATTAAATGAATGAGTGAGTCCCTTTTATAATTTATGTGAGGAGAAATTTAGGAATTTCTTAAAACATTAAAATATAATATGGATAATGTAGGGGTAAAGAATTCCTAAAGGATTAAAATGGCTAAGGGATTTTATTTTAAACAAAATATTATCTCATTTAGCCTTATTCAATTTTTTTTGGTTTTTAAAAAATCTATTAGAATATTATATCCATGAAGTATAATTTTTTTTCATATTTAACACTATTAAATACTATTAATTTTAAAAAATAAAAACAAAGATTAAAATTCAATACAAATATTTTAATATATCTTATAAATGTCATACATATCTTGAAAATTTATGTATCTGCTTAATTATCTCAAATTATATATATTTTAATATTTTCAATTTCATTTATTTGATTTTCCATTAAATTGAGAATTAACACATCATCATTGTGAAATCAATTGAGGTATTTATCTACTGAATAAAAAGTTAAAAATAAATTTTCATGATCAACATAGATATTTTATCTTTCCAAATAATATTTAATGTTAAAATTATCTACGGAAAAACATATATTATAATGTTATAACAATTAAAAACCATAGTGTCAACAGATATACTTCATTTTAAATAAAGTAACATATGGGGAATGAAGTGATCAAATTGGATCCAAAAAGTATCAAATTAAAACAAAAAAAAGTTAATGGATAAAACATACTCATCAAAAAATTAAATTGTTTTGGGTTTTTTAGTCGATCTTATTATTTTAATTAAAATAATTTTATTGAGTTTTCAACTTCTTGCACAGGCACTAAATCAGCATAGCTTAGATTTAAAAATATTTACTTCATATATATAAATGAAAATTAAATTAATATAATAAAAAATTAATTAGTTTTAGGATAAAATTTTATATTGTTTTACTATTTAAGTTTAAGCATATCCTTGTGAAAGAAAATTAATTAAATTTTTTACTTGAGATTTCTTTCCATGCGTAAGCATCATAGGAATTTGGATAAGATTCATGTAATATAATAATAAAATTTAAAACTATAACCTAAAAAACAATTATAAACAATAAATAATAAAAAAGGCATCAAAATTCTTTTATTACTCAATTTTCATCTATAAGGAACCAAAATTGTATTTTCCAACGCTATGCAAGCACTACATCGGCACTAATAATGATTTTAATAATTATCATGAAATAAATTATAATTTACATGTTATGAATTTTTTTTATAAAATATTTATATTATAATTTTCATACTATAATTTAACATGATTAATATAAATATTTTAGTATTACAAATATTATATATGGTCAAAATTATCTTCTGAAAACCATATATTTAAAAGTTATAATAATTAAAAACAATAGAGTGAAAGGCTTGACATTGGTTTAAATAAAATATTATAAGGGGATTGAAGTTATCCAGGTGGATCAAAAATGTATTAAATTCAGAAAAAATAAGATTATGGATGGCACTTAATCATCAAGAAACATTTATTCTTTTTTAGGTCCTTTAATGGATCTTAAAATTTTAATTAACATAATTTTGTTGATTTTTCTTCTTCTTACACAAGCACTGCGTCAGTGTTGCATATAATTATAGTTAATTATTTCATATATATATAATACAAATTAATTACAATAATAAAAACTAATTATGTTTAAGATAATCTTTTATATTCATTCATTATATAAATTTAATTATATCTATGTTAAAAAAAACTTCATTAATTTATTAATTTTTCATTTCTTTCCTTGGGTATGCATTTGGATAGAATTCATGTAATATAACTATAAAAAAAACTAACACCTAAAAACATGAATTATACAAAATGATTAATTAATATGTCATATAATGACTTTTATCACTCAATTTTCCTATATAAGGATCCAAATTTTACTTTTCCAATGATGTAAATAAACTGTGTCATTACTAACAAGGATTTTAATAAATATCATTAAATAAATTATAATTTACATGTATAGCATTTTTAAAAAAATTATTTTGTTTCTATTCACAAAAAATAACCTTTTTCATAATATTCTCAATATTTAATACTAATCACTTTCACTATGATGAATTGAAAATTAAATTATTTTTGGATAATTATTATTCCATAATATGATAATTAATCATTTAAATATTACCATATAAGAAATAAGTTTGAATTTTTTTATTTTATGAATTAATTAACATAATGAATTTAACTATTTAATTTAGGAACACAAATAAATAGAAAAACATTACTCTATTAGTACCTAGGTTGTTACATTCTTTACCCCATTTTGAAATTTAGTCCTCGTAAATTATTCACTATATAATCAAATTTTTATACCATTCTCCCATATCAATTTTATATTTCCATGTATCTTCATCAACCACGTGGTTTCTCCATAAAACCATATTCTACTTAATTAACTTGTTCTGTAATAATATTTATCTAGGATGAAGAATCTAACTAGTATTTTCCTTTAATGAAGGGTTATATTCTAAAATAAATTCCTCTAGGCTCAAAACATGAGGTTAATTCGGAACATACATTCTTATTATCAAAAAATGGAAAATAGTGTGTACCTATGATAAACAAGGAGGTAAGGAAAATCCATAAAAAATTGGTCCAACATTAACCTAAAATTCATAATTTCCAATAAAAAATGTACATATAATTTATTTCTTACCTAAACACATAACTTTTTTCCATGGAGATATTTGGAGAAAAATATGATCACCTACATTGAATGAATGTTTTTTCCTTCTGTAAACTGTATAAATTTTCTTCATACTCTAAGAATTTCTCTTCTATTACTTGATAATATTTTTTGATAAGCCACATTCTCAACTAAATTTGGTCCCATAAACTTCTTTTCACAGGATTAGTCCCAAAATTCAGGATTTCGAAACCGCTTTGGATATAATGCCACAAAAGGTTCCATCTTTCTACATGAATTAAAAATATTATTATAAGAAAACTCAACTACAGAAAGATGTTCATCCCAACTTCCCTTGTAATCCATTGAACAAGCATAAATAATATCCTCCAATGTTTAAATTTCTCTCATTCAATTTCCATTAGATTCAGGATGAAAGGTTGTGATGAAATTTAATTCAATTCCCAATGGCTTTTTAAATCCATTCCAAAAGTGAAATGTGAATCGGTGAACATGGTTAGACACAATGGAGATGATAACTCCATTTAATATGAAAATATATTTTATTTACAATAAATAATGTTTATCTAAGTATGGATTTTATTTAATATGAAAGAAATGTGAAGATTAAGTCCATTGATAAATAATAACCCCAGACACATTGTTTCCTCAACAATTCAAGGGTAGTCCCACCATTAAACCCATGGTTATATATTCCCAATTTCACTATGTCACTTTTAATAGTTGAAAAACACCCTTTGGTTTTTTTTATTATTTTACATATTAATAGGTCAATCATTTCTTGGTAAAATTTGAAATACATCTTTCCATTACATCAAACTATTATTATTTTCAATGGCCTCTGTACATCACATTGCTTCTAGAATTAATTGAAAATGGATAACTACGAGCTTCACATAAAAATTCATTCTTAATATAAGAATCAAAATTCACACATAATCTCTTTTTAAATCACGACACACAATATTTATCAACATTAAATTCAGGTAACATATATTTCTTAACAAATTCTACCATTTTCTAGGACTTATAGTATTCGTTCTAAGCGTTCTTAATTCTATATGATATAGATGATTTCACTAAAACATGAAAACACCAAAATTTATAATATTAATTAATCAAAGGTTCATTTTCTAAATGTAACATGGTTAATGATGCATGATGTTTTCAACTCAAGGAATATTACACTTCATTCACTTTCCATGGATAGTAATTAATCATGAATTCATAATCATGTATCAGTTACAACAATCATCTCTACCCCAGGTTCAATTCCATTTCAAGAAATATATAATTTAATCTTTTATGATTAGTGTATATTTCAAACAAGGATTAATATAAATTATTTCACCAATATTTAAAGAAAAAACGAAAATAGCTAATTCAAAATCATGTGTAGGATAATTTAACTCATGAGGATTCAGTTCACTTCAAACATATAAAATTACCCATTCAATCTGATTTAGAAAACAACCATGTACCTTCAATAAAGAATCATTGTAGATAAAAACACTATTTCTTGAGGGAAACACCCAAAATGGTTCCATCACCTATCGTCCGTTGAATTTATGAAAAAAATTCACCATAGATTGTTTTCTAGATAAATTTTACTCCTTTTTTAGATAACATTGCTAGTGGAATATATTAAAATGCAATGTTTTCAAAAACCCATCATTGATAGCATGTTGATCGATGAGAAAATCATATTATAGTAACATTTGGTGGTATTGGCCACTCATTAAACACTTTTTTTGGTGGTATTAAATTATATTATGAGTTTATTGATAATGTTACTAAGGAACGAAATTAATTATAACCAAAAATAAAATTTTCAAAATTTTCAAAATAATTTAATTTCTTTGAAATTGTTTACAAAAATACCTATAATAATTCCATGATCCTTATAATTTATCGAAAAATCAAAAATATCATCAATAAAAACCACCACAAATATATCTAAGTATTCGAGGAATATTCCATTAATATAGTTCTTAAATATATAAGGGTGATTTATCAAACTAAGAGGAAGAACCCAAAAATCATGATTCCCATATATATTATAAATGCTATTTTTAGAATGTCGTCACGTTTCACCTTAGGAAAATTGTACTCGTAAATTAATACAATCATAAAAAAAATATTGATCTCCCTAGATATGATCAAAAATTCATTGATATAAAGAAAAAAATAATAATTCTTAATAGGAATGTTTTTCAATGATCTATATTCGATGAAAATACTCATAAGACCATCATTATTTTCAACAAACAAAACAATGGAGATCCCATAGTGAAGTGATCATTTGAATGAAACCTTAATAAATTAACTCCAAAAAATTGTTTTTTAATTCCATAAATATAACATGATGAATTCAATAATGGGGCTTGGAAATTAGATTATAATTAATAACTATGTCAATGAAAAATTCAACTTTTTGATAAGGTATAACAATGAATAAATCATTAGGAAAAACATCCAGGATTTCATTTACTATTGACACATTATTAATCTAATTAGTACCCTTTTTTTCAAAAATATATCCAACATAACATTCATTTACATCTTTTAATAGTTTTGATAATCCTGATATATTATCAATGATAAGAGTTCATTATTTTATTCAAATTGAAACTCCTTATGAAAAATATTATTTAGATCTACAAATAATATTATCATGGTAAACAAAAAGTCAATCCATATCCAGAATAACATCAAAATATATTAAGGGAAAACAAAACGTTTTTCTTGTAATTCCTTTCCATAGACAACAACATGAAGATTATTATAATTCCTTTTTGACATAATATTTCCCCTAGTGTTTTTACGATAAGTTTTTGTTTCATTACATGAGGTGAAATTTAAAATTTACGAAAAAATTTATCATAAATAAAGGAATGTGTAGACCCTACATTCAACAAGACATTTCAAAAGTATGAGTAGACAAAAAATATACCTAATATCAAGTCATTTTATGGAATAACATATTCTGAAGTAGTTTTAAAGGATTTTACTACACATTTCCACTTATTGTCTCAATGATTCCCATCATTCATATCCTTCTTTGGACAAGTATGTGCATAATTCCCTATCTCACCATATTTAAAACACTTTACTATTTTGTCATCTGAATTAAAAGTACCAACAGTATGATATTTTTAATTGCACTCTCATGAAATATTTCCAAACATACAGCATTTGAAAAACATACCATATTTGTTATGGAATTCCCACTTCTGTTTTTACCATAATTTAAATAATCTAGAAACTAGATTTTATTACCTTCAGATTATTTTGATTGATTCCTACCCATTCATTTACATATGGATCATTTCTTATACTTTTTTTTCAAAGCACACATGATCATCAATGAACTCCTTTTCTACCCTCTCGTCACATCGAACAAGATTATCATAATTTATGAATTCATGGGAGTCCAATTCTGTTGGATATCTAGGCTTCAATCTTGAGTAAAAATGATTTAATTTACTATCAAGACCCAAAAATGGATTTGGAGTATACCTTTATAATAGAGTTATGCTTGAATGATACATATCCAATGAATATTCATACATTAATTTAAATTCAATGAATTACTTTTCCATCCTATGTCGAACCACCTACAGAAAATATTGTTCAAGGAATAATTTCTTAATTTCATCTCATTCCAAGGCATTAATATCTTTACTTTCCATGATATTCATGTCCATTTAACACTACTAGTCATCTTCAACTTTAAAACTATAATAAGAAAGACCATAATTTTGATTATATGGACACCCTAAGTCATTGAATATCTTTTGAAGGGCTTTAATGCACCCTTTACCTACCACATGGATAGAAGATCAACTAAAATAAGGAGGGTCTTGCCTCATAAAATGTTCCATTATTGTAATTATTAATTTTTTTGATCATGTTTTAATTTTTAATGCATTCCACCTCCAAATATAGAATGAGTCACATTATCCATTACTATCACAAAATGCATAGTTCTAATTACCACCATTCCAAGTTGCCGAATCAGAAAGATATCATTATCCTATTGCATTCCGACATAATCTTCCCTTTTCTCCTCTATGGAAGAGGATTTTGAACAAAGATAATTTTGATGAATCAACATGGTAATATTTAAATTATGTTTCATTTCAACTTAAAAATAGATTAAAAATCATTTCTTGTGCTCTATTAACCTTATCCTAATCTTTAATGTTATCAAAAAAGTGATTTCATACCAATAATAAGGGAATGACCTTAACCATTAGATATTATAGTTATTTTAGACTAGAATTAATTTTCTTTCGATCCCAAAGATCATTCAAGTTTATAGTTTTAGATATTTTGGTCATAACTCATACATAACAACCCAAGAGAATACAAAGTGGATACTACTAACACAATATACATTAAAAAAAACAAAATTCATTAAAATAAAACATGATTTATTTTCATGAAAAATATTCACAACATTTAATAGGGATTATTATTTTTTCTTACACATCATTAAACATTATGAAAAAACATATTAAAATAAGGGATGGTTACAAAAATATTAGTAAAAGAATTAAACATAATTGAAGGAAAATTAGCACATGAATACATATAAACACATGAAGTGTTTAACACAATAATATACTTCTCACCATTAAACGTAACATATACATACATTTTGAAAACATATGGCTTCCATAAAATATGTTATCAGTAAATAAACCATTTAGGTAAACTGGTGAATCATTTTCATACCGAAATTTCATATGATTTTATCCCTCGTAGCTACCATATAATTTTTTACACTCATGGATATCTTAAAATTTAATACTAAAAACTAACTTATAATGTTACTATCAGATTTGGACATAGAATAACCATTAAGGTTAGCTTTTAACCTTCTTAATTATTTGGAGGGATATCACAATCACACCAATATTGTTTGTTATGTAATCACCTGTCATTATAAATAGTTCCAAAGAAGTATAAAACAAGTAGAAAGCATGGATACTTGCATCATACAAACATTCCTTGAGGGAAATTACATATTTTAAAAGAATATTTCACACATACAATGGAAAATATTTTCATTGAAAATAACTATGTATTCTTGTAATGGAATCTTCCACACATTGAGGAGTCATAGAAGTTGTAAAAGACACTAATGAAATATAAGTTGAAAATAAACATTCTTTTTTAATTTTTTAAAAAGCCTCATTAAATCTTATTTTAAAAGAAATTTACCTTTCCTTAGGTGAAAATTTCATCAAATGTATTCAAACCTCTTCTGGAATATTTTATCTTTGGGAACCTCTTTCATACACTTGGAGTAAGAATTTTGTGATACCATAAACAATATAAAGTGTCAAGGTATGAGGATAAGATAATTTTTTAGATGATAGTCCAAAAATAAGGCTCAAGGTGACGAAATTTTTTGATGGAAGGAGTCCCCTTTTATATTTTAGGTGAAGGGGAAATTGAGGAGTTACATAAAATATTAAAATATAATATGGATATTATAGTGGTAAACACTTCCAAATAGACTAAAAGGATCAAGGGATTGTATTTTAAACCAAACTTTGTTCCATTTTTCCTCATTAAAGAAATTTTGAATTTTAAATAATTTAATAATAAATTATATTTACGAAATATAACTTTTGTAAAATTTAACCATATTCATTACTTGGACTTTAAAAACATCGCAAAAATATTAGAGTTTAAAAAACATATTTTAATATATCATAGATAATTTATAGTTATCGAGATAATTATTGGATCTACTTAATTTTCTCAGAATATATTTCTTATATTAATTTTAATATCATTTATTTAGTTTTTTCATTAAATAAATAATTACTGCATAATCCTTGTGGTGACTATTATGGTATTTATTTCTTTATTAAAAATATAAAATAAATTATCATGATTAATATTAATATTTTATATCTCAAAATACTATTTATGGTCGAAAATGTATTCGGAAAAACTTTATTAATGAATGTTATACCAATTTAAAACCATCATTTGAACACCTTGAATTTCATTTAATTAAAATATTATAATTTGATTAATGTTATCCAAGTGTGAAAAATCATTCCAAAATTTTAATCAAATAATATTATGTCTAACACATACTCATCAAAATATATTTACTCATTTTTTTGGGTCATTTAATTTTTCTTATAATTTTAATTAAAATATTTTTTTTTATTTTTGTTCTTCTTAGACAAGAACTACATCAACATTGCATAATTATTAAATTTAATTATTTCTTATATGAAAATTATTATAATAAAAATAAATAAATTTGGTTAAAAAAATAATCTTGTGTATTCATTAACTATGTAAATGTACTCATTTTCAAGTGAAGTCAACTAATTTAATTTGATAATTTGACTTTTCATTCCTTGTGTAATCATTGCATAGAAAATTGGATATGATTAATGTTATATAAATTTAAAATTTAAAACCACCAGAAAAAACTTCAATGTACATAATAATTAATAAATAACATGTGAAAAGGCTTTTTAACACTCAACTATATTCTATAATAAACCAAATTTTACTTTTCTAATGCTGTGTAGGCACTGCCTCGACACTAATAGCTATTTTTATACTTATGTGTTAATAAATTATAATTTACACATTTTCAATTATTTTTTTACATTATTTCTAATACAATATCACAATTTAGTCTCTGCATTAGTTTAATAAATTTTTATCATAATTATTTCTTGAATATGGGAAAAAATAATGTATTTTAAAAATACTGTATTTTTTCTATTCACCAAATAATTTAACATTTTCAGAAAATTATATAAATTTTATACCATGATAATATAGACATGATATATTAAATATTAAATAACTTTTTTAAAAATTAATTCTATATAATTTGAAAATTAATCATTTAAATATAAACATATAATAAATTACATTAACAGAATTATTTATATTAATAATTAATTAACATAATAAATTTCACTATTAAATTCAATAATTATAATAAATAAGAAAATGAATTACGTTATTTTTACATGGGTAGTTATAATAGAAATAAATTTAATCTTGATATACCATATTAATGGTGCATTATATACACCACATGAATGAAACCAATGGTGAATATGGCATATGTCACATAGGAAAAAAGTGGGATGATAGACCCATACCATGGGTCTAACATTCTTCATACTTGTTCGAACCTAAAATATAATAAATTTAGATTTATTATAACTCAATTCCATAAAATAGTCATATATAAAATACCATATATGATTTTCCTATTACCTTTTTATTAACAATTCTTTATTAAAATCATTATTTCAGGTGATAACTGCTTCGTTTTCCACAAAAGTTTTGGTTTGGTGATTTTTCACATTGTAAATTGATCGTGGATTCATCATATATAAAATTTTATTCATGATATAAATTTCATATGTATTCATTATATATATATATATTAATCAATATATGTAGTGAAAAAAATTAATTAAAACCTTAATGGAGATGATATCCATATGTACTCAAGAAAGTTGTTTTTATTTTTCGGTGGATGGTATGAAAGAAATATAAATAATAATTCAACATTAAATGATAATAATAATATCTTAAAAACATATATATTTTTAAATAATTCATTATCACTATCCAATTAAATTTCCAATGAAAAACTAAATACACCACTATATGTCGACGGTAAGTCGTACATATGCACAAGCAACGATTTAACATTCCATAGGACGGAAAAAATAAGATAATGGTTATAACGACCCATACTTTAGATACATTGTTATTACTTCAGAATTGAAGTGGACTTATTACAACATATAACAAAACAAAGAAAGGACCGTATAGGTATAGTGTCTTTAGAAACTGGGAAACATAAACAACTGGTTCATAAAGCATCTACTTTGCCTCCCATTTATTTCATCATATGTAGAGTCCCTTTTTGGCCTATTCTACTTAATAACCTTCTTCCTGACCTGGGGAAATAAAACATACAAAAGGGTGAGCTCAAATTATCAGTAAGGGTAAACAAAAGAAATATCAATCACATCATATACATAAGAACATAACTTTTGGAAATCTTATCCTGCAAAAGAGATCATAATATCATAACATGGGATAAATCATAGAAGTGAAATGTAATCCCAATAATCATAACTTAAAACCTGAAACTTTGTGTAATACACACATAATCATAGAGAATCATTTCTTGTTAGTCAAGACTCATTGCCAAGACTATCTTAGTGGACAAAGTCCATTTCTGAACTGAGTCACCCTCATTTCAGTCTTGTTTCACTGAACCGGTATAACCTACCGTTCCAGCCATGTCTATCTCATGAGATATAAAATTGTTACCCAATGCATTTGAGGGAGATATAGGTCCCACCCATCTCATAATGATACCATTCATATGTGTGCCACAAAATCTTAAAACATACATCATTGCATAACCCATGTAATAAAAATGGGAATCTTAAACATCGTGACAGCATAAAACAAATCATATAATATAAAGGAATTCATAAAAAGTATTTCCATAACAACATAATCAAATCCATTTAATAATAGGGATAGAAACAGAACCCTATATTATCTTAAATGGAAAATAATTTTAATAAAACACTTGAACTCCATTCTTGAGGAAAATATCCTTTCTGCTTCAAAAACACTTTTCCTTTCTTAACATGTCGTACAATTCTAAACTAAAAGAAGCTGATTAAAAATAAACTTGAAAACTTGTAAAGGAATCCTCTTGGAAATAATGTTTTAAAAATCCATTCATGCCATATAAGTTAAAAAAACATTCTTCTCATACTTTTGTCAGAAAAGTCAAAAAGTACCTCGTATGAAAAACGACAAAAGATTCCTTTTATATCTTTTAATAAAAACTCACCGAAGGGTAAAATTGAATATAAACTATTGTATAAGAATATAAATATTACATATTTAGGAAAAATGGATGTGGATGATAAAATACACCCCAGTAAATGCCAAAGTATAAACAATCTCGGATAATAATGAGATTGTGATATTTCCCTTACCTTTGGTCCGTTTTGCTTCGTAAGTGTCCGAACCTCCTGTATAATGATTTAAATAATGTTATTTACTTATTCCAGAATCATACTTATTTTTATGATATCATATATGGTCATATTCTTAGCTTCATAGTAGTAATATTTCATTGCTACTTGTTATTTGGGTGTTTATAACTTTTTGTTCTTATGCGTGTCTTGTCGAATAAATTCTTATTCTTCTCTTTAGGTTATAGATACCTCATTTACATAATGTTATTAGTGTAATATATATCATATTAATTCATTCAATTCATTTATATAATCATTATGAAATGAAGATCATGTGGAACGAGTCGCATCACATCGTGGAGACGGTATTCCGTACGTATGCATGAGTGATGATATCGTTCCTATGACCGTGGAATTGTATTGGATTGTATGTATACTATTTCAGAATCAATATCACTTTATAATATTCATATATAGTCATTATTTACACCATTATACCCATACAAGTATGGTGGTGGTGGAAAATAGATTACACCACGGCGTGGAGACGGTATTCCGTACGTACGCACGCGTGGTGATTTCATTTCCGTAAGATGGATATATGGTTAAATAGGGTTGTTTCATACTTATAATAACATATCATTATATGAGTGATACTGATGTTATTAATTAATAATGAAACAAATAAAGAAGAAGATGTCTAAGAAGAAAGAAATTGGAAAGGATCGGTAATGGATATTACCTCTTCTTTGAAGTGCTTCTTTGAGACCTCCTTTTAGGGCACTAAAATTGGTCTTTGAAAAAGAACAGGACCTCTAGGATGTCTCTAGTGAAGTGGAGAGGAGAAAATGGCAGGGGTTAGCCGAGATTGAAGGCTCAATGTGGTGTAAGGAATAGAGGTAGGAGGTTCCCTTTTATAAGGGAGGAGAGGGGCACCTTCGGAATAACTAAAAAAATTATTTTATTATAAAGTCAAGTTCGGTTTTAAATAGCTTCAAATTGATTTATTTAGAGGCTAAGGTGGGGATGCGTCGAAATACTCCCTTCCAATAGAATTTAGACAAGTTTATGTATCAATTATAACCTTATAATTTAGATTTAACTTTAAGTTAGATAATTTAACTTTTACCGTGTATTCTTGTTTTCTTATACTATAAGGTTAATAAACTTACAATAACCAGCCAAAAGAACCCCAATTAGTTTATTATTAATATATATAACATTATATAAGTCATTTGGCCGAACCATAGATTTTTAGGAATAAAATAACAATTACTAATATAATATTTTTTAAAAAAACTATTTTATGTCAATTTTGACACTATTTAGTAATTGATTTTTTTGAAAATCATAACATAATTATTAAGTCGAACCAAGTTAATTAAATCAATACTAAAATGTCATATTAACCTAGAAAATTTGTGGAATTCATAAAAAGTCTCAAATTACATTTATTTTTGTGTTTATAACATTAATTATGTCAATATTTCATTAATAAGATAATTACTGCATCATCTTTGTGTCATAAATAAATTAAATTATTTAATGTCTAAAAATTACAAATAAAATAAAATTATGTAGGAAATTCTTTTATCTTTATAATGAATATTTATATTCTAATTTATCTAATGTATAACCCCATATTAAAAATTATTTACTTATTAATCTTTGATTTTAACTATCTTAACCCTTATTTAAATAAATTAATAATACATGTCCTAATCTAATCCAAGTGGGCCTAAATGGTCATATTTTATTCCTAAAGTTATTTTTGGTCGAATTACACTTGTCCAATAGAATTAGGACATGTGTTAGGCTAATAATAATATAATTTTAACCTTTATTACCCTATTTACTTTTAACCGTGGTAAAAAAAGTAAAAAGTTACTATTCACCAAAAAATTATTTAATCTCATTGAACCACATTTTAGTCCTTGATATTAACCGTGTCTCTCGAATTTTCGAAATTACACTGACAGAAGAGGTAAAATTAAGTTTTATGAAAAATTCAGTTTTTTAACTACCACTTAGTGGTTTCACTATTCATCAAAAAATTGAAAGTTTTCAGAAAAATACCAAAATTTCACCCTAGGGTAATTTCGATATTCCGAATCCAAAAATGAAGTCCATTTTGAAAAATAAAATTTATAAAATTTCAAAAAGTGGTTATTACTATTCATAACGGCTATTTTTAATAATATTTTAATAGCATATCGTTGTTTAGTGAAACTCGGTATTGCGTACGATGCAAGCTATCGAGGAAGGTTGTGATTTCGTGTAAAGCAAGCCAAGAAAGTGTTGTGTGTAGAAAAAAATTCCTTTGATGATTTATATAACATAAAAGTCTCAGGTGTTACATTCTTTCCCCCTTAAAATGAATTTTTCCCTCGAAATTCGTCACTTTGTAACAACCAGATGAGGATACCTCTCTCTCATCATATCCTCAAGCTCCCATGTAGCTTCTTCTAATTGTTGGTTCCTCCATAAAACTTTCACCAAACGAGTGGTCTTGTTTCGTAGGACTTTTTCACTACGATCCAGAATCTCTATCGGTTGTTCTTCATAAGAAAGATCTTGCTCCAGCCGTACAACTTCTGAGCTGAGTACATGTGAAGGATCAGGTATGTACTTTCTCAAGAGAGATACATAGAACACATCGTGAACTTGAGAGATATTCGGTGGAAGCGCCAGTCTGTAAGCTACCTTCCCAACACGATCCAGTATTTCAAAAGGACCGATATATCTAGGGTTCAACTTCCCCTTCATTCCAAATATCATGACTCTCTTCCAGGGAGATATTCGTAAGAACACTTTATCACCCACTTCAAACTCTAGGTCTTTCCTTCGGTTATCGGTATAACATTTCTGTCGACTCTGAGCTGCTCTTATGTGTTGTTGAATATATCTGACCTTTTCTACCATTTCATCAACGAGATCAGGTCCTAATAGCTTTCTTTCTCCAACTTCATCCCAGCAAGTTGGAGTCCTGCATTTCTTTCCATAGAGAGATTCATAAAGAGCCATCTGAATACTAGAGTGAAAGTTATTATTATAAGAAAATTCCACCAAAGGCAGGTGTTGATCCCAACCACCTTTGAAATACATAGAGTAAGATCTCAACATATCTTCTAGGGTTTGAATTGTTCTCTCAGACTGACCATCTGTCTGAGGATGAGAAGCAGTGCTAAAACTCTACTCTGTATCCAGAGTATGCTGAAGACTTCTCCAGAACTTTGAGGTAAATCTCGGATCCCGATCAAATATAATAGAAAGTGGTACTCCATGCAATCTTACCACTTCCTTTACATATATCCTGGAAAGCTGATCCAGAGAGAAATCCTCTCTTATAGCATTGAAGTGTGCAGACTTTGTAAGACGATCAACTATGACCCAGATAGCATTATTGCCTTTGGATGTTTTAGGAAGTCCACTGAAAAAGTCCATAGTGATGTTTTCCCATTTCCATTCGGGTATGGGTAATGGTTGTAACATCCCCTTAGACTTTTGTCTCTCATATTTAACATGTTGACAAACCAAGCATCGAGAGACAAATTCAGCAACATCTCTTTTCATGCCATCCCACCAGAAGTACTCTTTCAGGTCCCTATACATCTTCGTGCTTCCAGGATGAATAGATAATGAAGAACTATGAGCCTCATCCAGCAGCACCTACTTTAATTCGGGGATGGGAGGAACACAAACCCGATTCCTGAACTTTATTATCCCATCACAATCAGGGTTGAATTCAGGAACATTTCTCACCTTATTTTGTAACTCGACATCATCTTTCTGTGCCTCTTTAATCTTCACATGTATAGATGGTTGACTATTCATTTGAGAAAGATAAGATTTTTCCCCTTCAATTATAATTCGAATATCCATCCTTTGTAAATCCAGAAATATTGGATCTTTTTTTATCCTCATCATGGATAAACTAGCATGGTCTTGTCGACTTAATGCATCTGCCACCTTGTTTGCTTTCCCAGGGTGGTAATGGATTGAGCAGTCATAATCCTTAATCAGCTCCAACCATCTTCTTTGGCGCTTATTCAGCTCCTATTGTGTGAAAATATACTTTAAACTTTTATGATCAGTATAAATATCACACCTTTCACCATAAAGGCAATGCCTCCAAATCTTTAATGCAAAGATTACCGTAGCTAACTCCAAATCATGAGTTGGGTAATTTTGCTCATGTATTTTCATCTGTCGTGAGGCATAAGCTATCACCATTTCATTTTGCATAAGAACACACCCCAATCCCTTCTTGGATGCATCACTGTAGATCACAAACCTTTCTCCACTACAAGGCAGTGTGAGCACAGGTGCACTGGATAAACTTCTTTTAAACTCCTTGAAATTCTCTTCACATTCCTCCGTCCAAACAAACTTAACTCCTTTCCGAGTCAACATGGTGAGTGGATTAGATAATCGTGAAAAATCTTTCACAAAACGTCGATAATATCCAGCCAAACCAAGAAAACTTCAGATCTCAGTTACTGTTGTTGGTCTCGACCATCTTTCGATAACCTCTGTTTTTTCTGGATCCACAAATATCCCCTCTTTCGAGATTATGTGACCCAAAAATGAAACTTTGTGAAGCCAAAATTCACACTTGGTAAATTTGGCATAAAGCTTCTCCTTTCTCAGGGTCTACAATATAATTCTCATGTGATCTTCATGTTCTTCCTTTCTCTTTGAATAGACAAGAATATATTCTATAAAGACTACCACAAATTGATCAAGATAGTCTCTAAATACTCTATTCATCAGATCCATGAAGATAGCAGGGGAATTAGTAAGACCAAATGGCATCACTATAAATTCATAGTGTCCATACCTTGTACGGAAAGCCGTCTTTGGTATATCCTCCCTTTTGAACCTTAATTGATGATACCCTGAACGAAGATCAATCTTGGAAAAGTATTGATCTCCACGTAGTTGGTCAAATAAGTAATCAATGCGTCGGAGAAGATATTTGTTCTTGATAGTGATCTTGTTAAGTTCTCGATAATCAATGCAGAGTCTCATTGATCCATCTTTCTTCTTAACAAATAGAACAGGTGCTCCCCAAGGTGACGCACTAGGGCGTATGAACCCCTTATCAAGATTCTCTTGGATTTTCTTCTTCAATTCCTGCAAATCAATTGGGGCCATTCTATAAGGTGTCTTTGAAATAGGCAAAGCACCCAGTACGAGTTCTATTGAAAACTCAACTTCACGATTCGTGGAAGACCCGGTAATTCCTCCGGAAAGACATCATCAAAATCTTGTACAATGGTAATATTCTTAATCGTGATTTTCTCAACAATCATTTGAGATAAATAACCTTCATTTAGTGGAATCAATACCCATAAAATGGAAGAAATTTCCACTGGATGGTTTTGTTCATCCTTTCATCGAAAGATGATCATATATTGATCTGGAATATGAAATGTGACATCCCTTCTTTGGCAATTGATATGAGATCCATGTAGAGAAATCCAATCCATTCCAAGAATCGCATCAAATTCCACTATAGGAAGGATCACAAGATTTGCAGGAAGCACTTTCCCACAAACATCAATTGGAGAAGAATTATAAACTTTTGATGCGACTGTTGTGCCATTAGGTGTTGTCACAGCTAACTCAGCATCTAATTGTTGAGGTTATACGGTGATACCCTTAGAAAATTCGTCAGAAATAAAAGAGTGGGTGGATCCAGAATCAAATAAAACATTTGATACTTTAGAGTAGATGGTAAGTGTATCTTTCACCACATTGTTATCGTACTCCACATCGCTGATAGAAATTGCATGTGACCTTCCTTTTCCTTTAGCCTTAAGAGTTTGTTGACGTCGACCATCATCATCAACCCTTGGATTAGGGAATTTATTGGCATAATGACCCATCTCCTTGCACTTGAAACATTGAAGTGTAGTAGGTTCATTCTGTGTATCCCTTCCTTTGTTTGAATCATTAGACATCTTCTTCCCATCATCGCGACATTCAAATGCCCGATGACCTTCCTTTCCACATTTGAAGCATTTACTTGTCACTTTAAGACAACTCCCTCCATGTTTCTTTCCACACTTTGAGTATAAGGGAAATCTCATCTTCTTTTCAGTGGGCTCTTTAGAGTTTCCTTTGAATTCCATTTTCCTCTTCTTATCAAACCCATATGACTGATGGGTTACTCTGATTTCCATCCAAACTTTGAGAGAACATCGAACGATTTCCTCATAGCTATTGAAGTCCCTTATGGCTAAGGCCCTTCGAAGACTTGGTTTTAAGCCACTAAGGAATCGATCGATCTTACTCTCAGGTTGGATAATAATACCAGAAGCGTACCTTGCAAGTCTTGTAAAATTTTCTTCATAGGTCACAACAGATTCATCATCCTTTTGCTTCAGTTCAAGAAACTCTTTCTCCATCTTTGTTCAGAGAATACGAGGGAAGTACTTATTGAAAAATGAGTTCTTGAACTCGTCCCATTCCATGGACTCGATTTCATCTCTTTGCCTCGTATTCTTAATAAGATTCCACCATTGATCAGCATATCCTTCCAAACGATACACTGCTAGGATGACTTTATCATGTTCCGAACATTGAAGAACTGAAAATATCTTTTCAGTAGTACTAATCCATTGTTCAGTAACTAATGGATCAGTAGACCCGCTGAAAGAAGGTGGACGTTGCCTCATGAAGGATTCAACAGAATGTTGCTCCTTCGTTTTCTCGTTTGGAAGTCCTACATGATTCATATCTTGAGAAAGTTGTGTGAGCATGGCTACAAGATTTTGAGTTCTATCTCCCATAACGTTTGGTTGCTCAAGGGGAAAATCATTGCATTTCCCGTCGCATTCCGCATTAACACGATTCCTTCAGGTTCCAGCCATTGACTAAAACCAAGAAGAATAGTGTGAGAAACAATAATTATAATAGGAAAACCACATACTCAAGAATAAAATTTCACACTTAAGATCTTATCCTAGGTTATTCATGGCCATTTCTATAACACTAAGATTGTGTTCTATGCTTAGACTTATCCATAGGGTTCTTACTAAGGCTTTCACATCCTAGTTTCCAAAGGTTGACTATACCTTTCCTCTGATACCAACTATAATGACCCATACTTTACATACATTGTTATTACTTCAGAATTGAAGCACACTTATTACAACATATAACAAAACTGGGAAAGGACCGTATAGGTATAGTGTCTTTAGAAACTGGGAAACATAAAAAACTGGTTCACAAAGCATCTACTTTGGCTCCCATTTATTTCATCATATCTAGAGTCCCTTTTTGGCATCTTCTACTTAATAACCTTATTCCTGACCTGGGGAAATAAAACATACAAAAGGGTGAGCTCAAATGCTCAGTAAGGGTAAACAAAATAAATATCAATCACATCATATACATAAGAACATAACTTTTGGAAATCTTATCCTGCAAAAGAGATCATAATATCATAACATGGGATAAATCATAGAAGTGAAATGTAATCCCAATAATCATAACATAAAACCTGAAACTTTGTGGCATACACACATAATCATAGAGAATCATTTATTATTAGTCAAGACTCATTTCCAAGACTATCTTAGTGGACAAAGTCCATTTCTGAACCGAGTCACCCTCGTTTAAGTCTTGTTTCACTGAACCGGTATAACCTACCGTTCCAGCCATGTCTATCTCATGAGATATAAAATCTTTACCCAATGAATTGGAGGGAGATATAGGTCCCACTCATCTCATAATGATACCATTCATATGTGTGCCACAAAATCTTAAAACATACATCATTGCATAACCCATGTAATAAAAATGGGAATCTTAAACAGCGTGACATCATAAAACAATTCATATAAGATAAAGGAATTCATAAAAAAATATTTCCATCACAACATAATCAAATCCATTTAATAATATGGATATAAACATAACCCTATATTATCTTAGATGGAAAATAATTTTGATAAAACACTTGAACTCCATTCTTGAGGAAAATATCCTTTCTGCTTCAAAAACACTTTTCCTTTCTTACCATGTCGTACAATTCTAAATTAAAAGAAGTTGATTAAAAATAAACTTGAAAACTTGTAAAGTAAGACTCTTGTAAATAATGTTTTAAAAATCCATTCATGCCATATAAGTTAAAAAAAACATTCTTCTCGTACTTTTTTCGGAAAAGTCAAAAAGTACCTCGTACAAAAAACGACAAAATATGCCTTTCATATCTTTTACTAAAAACTCACTGAAGGGTAAAATTGAATATAAACTATTGTAGAAGAATATAAATATTAAATATTGAGGAAACATGGATGTGGATGATAAAATACACCCCAGTAAATGCCAAAGTATAAACAATCTCAGATAAAAATGAGATTGTGATATTTCCCTTACCTTTTGTCCGTTTTGCTTCGTAAGTGTCCGAACCTCCTGTATAATGATTTAAATAATGTTTTTTACTTATTCCAGAATCATAATTATTTTTATGATATCATATATGGTCATATTCTTAGCTTCTTAGTAGTAATATTTCATTGCTACTTCTTATTCGGGTTTTTATAACTTTTTGTTCTTATGCGTGTCTTGTCGAATAAATTCTTATTCTTCTCTTTAGGTTATAGATACCTCATTTACAGAATGGTATTAGTGTAATATATATCATATTAATTCATTCAATTCATTCAATTCATTTATATAATCATTATGAAATTAAGATCACGTGGAACGAGTTGCATCACATCGTGGAGATGGTATTCCGTACGTACGCAAGAGTGATGATATCGTTCCTATGATCGTGGAATTGTATTGGAGTGTATGTATACTATTTCAGAATCAATATCACTTTATAATAGTCATATATAGTAATTATTTACACCATTATACCCATCCAAGTACCTTGGTGGTGGAAAATAGATTACACCACGACGTGGATACGGTATTTCGTACGTACGCACGCGTGGTGATTTCATTTTCCGTAGGATGGATATCTGGTTAAATAGGGTTGTTTCATACTTATAATAACATATCAGTATACGAGTGATACTGATGTTATTAATTCATAATGAAACAACTAATGAAGAAGAATTTGAAGAAGAAATAAATTGGAAAGGATCGGTAATGGATATTACCTCTTCTTTGAAGTGCTTCTTTGAGACCTCCTTTTAGGGAACTAAAATTGGTCTTTGAAGAAGAAAAGTACCTCTAGGATGTATCTAGATAAGTGGAGAGTAGAAAATGGCAGGGGTTAGCCGAGCATGAAGGCTCAATGTGGTATGAGGAAGAGAGGGAGGAGGTGCCCTTTTATAAGGGAGGAGAGGGGCACCTTTGGAATAACTAAAAATATTATTTTATTATAAAGTCAAGTTCGGTTTTAAATAGCTCCAAATTTATTTATTTCTAGGATAAGGTGGGTATGGGTCGAAATCCTCTCATCCAATAGAATTTAGAAAAGTTTAGTTATCAATTTTAACCTTATCATTTAGATTTAACTTTAAGTTAGATAATTTAACTTTTACCGTGTCTTCTTGTTTTCTTATACTATAAGGTTAATAAATATACTATAAGCAGCCACACGAAACCCAAGTCGTTTATTATTAATATATATAACCTTATCTAAGTCATTTGGCCGAATCTTATATTTTTAGGAATAAAATAACAATTACTAATATAATATTTGTTTTAAAAACTATTTTATGTCAATTTTGACACTATTTAGTAATTAATTTTTTTGAAAATCATAACCGAATTATTAATTCAAATCAAGTTTATTAAATCAATACTAACATGTCATATTAACCTAGAAAATTGGTGGAATTTATAAAAAGTCTCAAATTACATTTATTTTTGTGTTTATAACATTAATTATGTCAATATTTCATTAATAAGATAATTACTGCATCATTTTTGTGTCATAAATAAATTATATTATTTAATGTCTAAAAATTAAAAATAAAATAAAATTATGTAGGAAATCTTTTTATATTTCTAATGAATATTTATAGTCTAATTTATCTTATGTATAACCCCATATTAAAAATTATTTACTTATTAAACTTTGATTTTAACTATCTTAACCCTTCTTTAAATAAATTAATAATAAATGTCCTAATCTAATCCAAGTGGGCCTAAATGGTCATATTTTATTCCTAAGGTTGTTTTTGGTCGAATTACACTTGTACAATAGAATTAGGACATGTGTTAGGGTAATAATAATTTCATTTTTACCCTTAATTACCCTATTTACTTTTAACCGTGGTAAAAAAAGTAAAAAGTTACTATTCACCAAAAAATTATTTTCATCTCATTGAACCACATTTTAGACCTTGATATTAACCGTGTCTCTCGGATTTTCGAAATTCCACTCACAGAAGTGGTAAAATTATGTTTTATGAAAAATTCAGTTTTTTAACTACCACTTAGTGGTTTCACTATTCATCAAAAATTGAAAGTTTTCAGAAAAATACCAAAATTTCACCCTAGGATAATTTCGATATTCCGAATGCAAAAATGAAGTCCATTTTGAAAAATAAAATTTATAAAATTTCAAAAAGTTGTTATTACTATTCATAACGGTTAGTTTTAATAATATTTTAATAGCATATCGTTGTTTAGTGAAACTCGGTATTGCGTACGACGCAAGCTATCGAGAAAGGTTGCGATTTCGTGTAAAGCAAGCCAAGAAAGTGTTGTGTGTTGAAAAAGATTCCTTTGATGATATATATTACATAAAAGTCTCGGGTGTTACAATGGTTTTTAAATTTTACAAATAACAATTATATGTTATTAATATACATAAATCATTATTTCAAAATGGATACCAATGATTTAGATGAGGTATGAGTAGAAATAAATTTTAAAATGCTCAGTTAAGAGTTATACTTATTTATTGAGAAACCTCTCATGATTACAGCTAACAACATAAAGGAACAGTATTATAGAAATACCATAATATCTAGGCTATCATAGTAGGATATTATTAAAAGTAATTTCGTAGTGGGAAGGACATAAATGTGTGATAAAGAGATAAGAATGAGTTCCCTTTTATAAGTTACGGGAGGGGAACTCTTCAGAATACTCAATATATTAAATTTATATAATATATATTTTATAATTTTGTGACATAAAACTAACATATTTCAAATATAGGATGATTATAAGATTAAATATCTGGAAAATAAATTTTGACAAGTTTAGGTGAATTTTACACCCTTATCTCGTTGTTTTAACCCCTTCATAACCCTTTTAACATTTATCAATAGATCATTGATTTTACACTTTAGGGGTCAATAATGTTAAAATATTAATAAAATTATAACATTAACAGAACATGATAGATATTTAAATCTGTATTCTAATTCCCTATAAGAGGGTAATTTTTTCATGAATTTTAAATCATTTAATAAAATATTCTTTATTAAAAAATATAATTATTTCCATTTTATGAACTATTCAATTACATTGTCTTTATAGTCATCTAGATAATTATGGAACTAAAATATGAACCTTCCAAACAACCCTATCAAGTAATATTTATCCAAAATATTATAACAGAATAACTGAACAAAATTGTATTGATTTAATATTTTTAATATAATTTATTTTATTTGTCTTCGAATTGAATAAATACTTGGTTGACACAATGTACGCATTTAAGTTAATTTTTCACTAAAAAATAAGAAAAACCCTAAAATGATTAAGAAATATTAAATAATAAATAAAATAAAAAAATTTGAGTGAAAGTATCAACTTTTTATCCTTATTTAAAATTTTAGAGATATTAAAGTCATGAGATTGGCATTTTTTGTTTGGTATTTTCTTAAAAAAATATTAACATCATAATCAATGAAATATGACACCAAGTAACACTAAATTCAAATTTAAAAATTTTTAGGGTTTAAATAATCTCAATAAATCATATTTTCTAAAATGATGGATACACTTTAATCCATATCTTCAAGATGAACCACATTAATACCATTTTAACCTTAATCATGGTAATTTAAATTATTACCATGACAACATAATGATATCACCCAAAATAGAAGGGCCCTTCTAAAAAATTTTACATGTGGATTTAATTTTTTTAATCCATTTTATCATATTTAATTTATATATGTGGAATAAATTCATTCTAATATACAAACATAAAACCCCAAAAAATAGATTTTTTTAAAAAAATACCTAGTTTAAGAGTAAAAATAGTTGACCGTGAAATAAAGTAATAATTTGGATTCCATGAATTTTTTTTGTTAAATAATACAAAAAATGGTTTTTTATAATTTCCAAGTAATGAATAACTGAATGGAATCTTCCAACAAGATAATAATTGCAAATATCGAAAAATTATTTTCTTATTTTGAATAAAATATATCATATCATCAAAAAAGTCAATATTGTGTACCCAATTCATGAATAATGTTTTAGAAACAATATTTAACTCATTGAGTAGATATTTGGAATAAAAATAATAAAATACGATAAATTCATGTGTTTGAGATATTGTCAAGCTTCATCCGATGTTTTTAATCGAATTTTACCAGATTTACCATTACTGAGGTGAAAATTATTTACCATTGTTAATATTAATAATGATTAAAATATAAGATGATAATATAACCTAATATTATATTTTATAATTCCAAATATTTTTTCTCTTTTATAAAAATCAATTCAAGGAATTGGTATTATTTAATTTAAAAATAAACTCGGAAAACGTGCCGAAAATCACTTTTATCGAAAAACTTACTTCTTAAGTGTTAATTTTTTTAAAAAAAATCATCAACCAAAAAATCTATTAGAATGAAATTAATTATATTATTAGTAATTAAAATTAACTTATATTACTTATAATACAATTTTAAATAACTTTACATTTTTAAATTCTTTAAATGAAAATACAAATTTGAATAAAGATGAGTATTTTTTTTACTAATCATCTAAAAATCACTAATTTTAGAAACTTTTAACATAATTACTCTAAGATAATTATAACATAATTATTCTAAAAAATGATGTTCATTTTAACAAAAAAATGTATACCATTCGATGTAAATAATTATATTTTTTATTCAAAAAATAATTAAAAATGATTTTTGATAAAAAAAAATGTATTTTTAATGAATGAAATGATTTTAGTAAATATTTATTAAATATCTATTGGTATATTTTATTTATTTAAAACACTTATACATAATTTTTAATATTTAGTTATTTTTATTCATTCTTCCAATTTTAAAGACTTTTTTAAAATTATCACATTTAAATAAAAAATATTAATAATATATTATGGTTTATTTAAACCTAATATTGTGTAAAACACATTATGTCTAGGAAAAAAATTATTTTAGATTAAAATTTCATACAATCATGGGTTGTTATATTTTACCCCCATATATAAAATTTTCTCTAATAAATTTTTCTCATCCATCAATGTTTTGACATTTATTGAAAAAAACATCATACATAGGGATAATAAAAATTATATTGAAAAGGGAATGTGGGAGATATAATGGTTTCTTGAAAGATCGCATATTCAGGTTCTTTGATAATGAGAACATTGGTGGGATGTTAAAAAAATATATAGATGAAACAAATTAAATTTTAAGGACTAATAGAGTGTGTCGTAGAACAAGATCATGAAAAAGTTAATATCAAAAACCCATAAACTAGTTATGAGTGAAAAGAGACTCAATTCATTAGAAAAAAAGTAAATGGATTTTTTTTCAAAATAATTTTCATAATATTGAGGGATTATTTTACTAATATGATAGAGAACACAATAAAATGTAAAATTTTTTAAGTACAACTTCTTCTTTTGGTTCCACTTGAATGGATTTCCACTTCATTTCTTATTTTAGGCAATGAATATTCCAGATGAATATTTCGTTCATGATGCATTAAAATTAATAATTAAAGGATCATAAGAACTATAAAGGAGTTGTAAGTCTTTAATATTATCTATAAATTTTTATCAAAACAAAAACGGTTAGAAAACCATATACACGACGGATAAATATAATACATAAATCTCTAAAACCTAATAAATAACCCCAAATGATTGTATTATTCCATTATATAAATAGATAAACTTAATACTCATCCAAAATATATTTTTTCCAAATAAAAATCACAAAAATACAAATTAATTGATCATATGTGAATATATAATAACAACAAAATAATTTTCTCCAAATAATGTTTATCTATCATAAGGATTTATCCAAAAAAATAATATAGTAATAATATACTCCAAAACAATATGATAACAATTTCGATCAGTATCCTGAATAAGCATAAAGGAACTATAAAAGCATACATGATTCCATAAATGAAATAAATCTTCATTCCTTGAATTATGATCACTTTAATCATATTTTATTCTTAATATAATGTAATTAACATTAATAACATAGTCACAAAATCACTTTTCCATCCCATGGTTATCTATACAATATTTTCTCAAAATTAACTTGTTCTTTTATCCCAATTAACTATAATTACCTCAATATCAATGATTATATGAACCCTAAAAGTTATAAATTAGTTTATACTTTTGTTCAAAAAATATAAATGCATTATTCCTCAAATAAACAATTCACTAAAACATATACAAACCAATGGGTTTTCATCCAATGAATATATCCTAAAAGATAATTAATCATTTTAAACTAACATAACACAAGACCAAAAAATGGGTATCTTTGTATTTAAACTCATGGTCAAATTTAGACTTATCAAACCAAGACACTTAAGTTTTATCCTATATCACTATGAAATATCATTGGTTTCCATAGGTTATATTCTCTTATTCACCATAATGATTCTTAAAATAAATATAAATTATCCCAAGAATATTCCTCAGGAGGGTCAACCCAAGTTCATGGTAATAGAAAACTCGATGTGTGCCAAAATGATACCAAAGATATATGTAACCAACTCTTTTCAGGGTTATTAACCCTATATACATTTTTGATAAAACTATTTAGACCTGTAGCATTTATATAGGTTGTTTATGTAAAACCACAAATTATCTACCTTAACAGTTGTTTTGATATTATCCTTCTATTAGAAATATTTTCAACCTCTTTTTTAGGGCTATGTTCCTGAATATAAATTTTTTCATAAGTCTAGTTCCCTAGGTTTTTTTTCAAAATTCATATAGTACTGACTCTAAATAAACGAAACCTTGTAGCCAAGAGTTAGTGGTTCCTTTATTACCTTGGAACTAAATACAAGTGATCACATACTAATGTACTAAATGGTTTAAAATTATTGGTAATCTACATACGTGCTGGGTTCTCTCAAATAGATGAAAATAGAAAAAAAATTGCATTATTTTCTTTTATAACATTATTATTCAAACTCTATAATATCCTTGAATATAATTCATAGTACACATTTTTACATCATGAGTAAATGATAACCAAATGATGGTGATATCAGTTTCTGAGTAATGGTTATATAATATGGATATTATAATGAATATATAGGATATATTCAATATAGAAAGGCAAATATCGGAAGAAACAATCCATTTAATCAATAACATAAAGATAATGAATAATATGTTCAGAATTAATAATGATCAAATAATTTCATATAAATTATAACCTAACCTTAAAAAAATACATGGATATCATAACAATTATAATAATCACATGAAAATCAATAAATCAATTCAAAATGATGGAATGAATAATGATGTATATCATAGACTTACCATTGATGTATCAATCCAAGGAGTCTTAAGCATAATGTAAATCCTCTTCCAAGTCATCTTACATAAATGGGTAATGCCTATTCCAAATACCTAGCATTTGTTTCTCATGAAACATACTGATGCCTAGAGTGGCTATATAATTCTAGTCCCCACCCATCACATAATATGTCCAATTCTTTCATTATTGAATAAACTATAAAAATTAATTGACATGAAATAATAATTACTGATTGTTAGTTTTATAAGAACTATCATATGAAATATAAAATCCTTCATTCGTCAAAATTAACGTAGGAAATATATAGAAATATGGTGTATGATCCTAATAAAAAACACATTCCAATGAAATTTCTATGACATCAATACTAAGAATTTCTTTGTTTCCATTGATGTACCTATCGTAGAATCCACAAACCCCAATATGTTTTCCTCTAAAATCCAAAATTTAGACTTCAAAACATAGATTGAAGATAATGTGATAAAAGTGTTCTAAGGATAATATCGAGATCTATGTAATGCTTCTATGGATTTAGTGAGTATATGATGATGTTATAAAATAAAACCATGATGCATAATTCAATATGTGGGTTGTAGATATTATTCATAAGATCCCTAAACACTAATGATAAATTCATCCATCCTAATTGAATCACTATGTAATTGTTTATCCTATATCTCTTGTGAAATTATTTCTTCAAGATTTCATACTCTATAACCAAAAATTAGTGATTGAACTATCAAAGATAAATTTTGAAGAACCATTGGGCAACCAAAAACCAACCTAAGAGATCATCAGTCTTGCGAAAAAGATATATATTCTTCCCCATCACCTCATTATCTTTCAGTAATCCATGGAATGTTGAATTATACTATACACCGTATTATATAACAAGATTGATGCACCACATGGTGAATTACATAACCCCATAAATCTTTTCGTATTCAATCCATAGCATTGTATAGTGAACACCTTTAACATAGATGATTCCAAATGATATAGACGTATTAAAACATTCAATGCTCTGGGAATGAATTATTTATCGAAATTAACACCATTATCATTGGTATAGAAAATATATTCCTCTGGAATGATGTCCCGATATAGATCTACAAATAGAGGAAAATATGAGGGGTATTCCACTTATCAAGGTGAAACAATCAAGATTATAATCTATATCATAATTATCCCATGCTGGATAATATCTGGACCACTCTACATGCTCCTAGTTACCACTCTCTATTAATCACGTACTTCTCTACCCATGGTGATTTAATGAAAAGTCATCCCTAATTCAAATCAACGTGAGCTCAGAAACTTTTCAGATGATCTGTTTGATGAATCACATTGGATCACATCATCTCCAAAATCATGAAATACCATAAATTTTCATTACCATAAATGACTATAGGAAACTCTGTGAATCCTTGAAGATGGTACACTTTCAATAATAATGGTGTATTAACAAGAATTACGTCAGAATAAATATTTAATAGCATGTCAAGTCTATTAAAAAAACTGTGAAAATATAACAGAATAGTATATAATAGTATCAAATAAAGCAGTTGACAATGTAGAAGTGATAATAATTGTACCCTGAGTAGTATATATCCCCTCACCACCATATGCTAGAGTCTCATCTACTCTAAATAGTTGTCCTACATTAGACTCATGATTAATTATATGAGGTACATAACATACATATGTCAACATCATCTAAGCCTACTACTAAGGACCCTAAATAGATCTAAAGGATATAGATATTTTCTATCTAACACCAATGTCGAATATTAGCCTCAATGCAATAAAGAAGAACTGTTGGAGATTTCCCATCGTGCCACAATATGGGATGTTTATTTGTTATATAGTTTAGAACATTTAGTAATAACTGACCATTCAATAGTTAAAGAAATGTGACACCCCCTAAGGGGGCTATATAATTCACTATCTAGTCGGCACAGTAGTAGGAGGTCCACCCGCATGAACATTGAAATGTGGATAAAAACAAACAAGTTGATCCTCCTTTATACCATTCTAAATATTCACATCCATTTTGAAAACCCCTGGGTATATTAGTTTTTCAAAACACAAGACTTGTTATGTAATGTGGGAATGAAGACTGATCACCAATATTTTTCTTTTTTTTGCCTTGTTTCATTGTAATAGAGGTGAAAAGTGAAAAATTTCAGTGAAACAAGTGGAATATATGGATACCATAATAGGCTCTTATAGTAGTTACCTGCGCTCATATGCTCAATTTGGATTTAGTGTATCAAGAATGAATTCCCTAAATAATATGTCCTTGAAGGAATCCCAGGTGAGTCCCTCATGTCTTCCATCCTATCCCATTATGCCCCACCATATCCTAGGATGTTCTTATCCCAGGAACACTGTAAGATTTATAATCCAAACATCTTATGTCACAAAGTGGTCAAATATACCCTTAGAGATATCTATAAATTCCAATATATCCTTAAAACTTCCATTACCATAAAAATTTTGTTGATTATAGATCTATAATTCTATGGATTATTACAAAATGGTCTTTTTTACCCTTCCGACGTGGGATGGAATAAGAGTAAGAACTCCTAGCTAAGGTGGGGACACTACCCACACCATTATATCTAGTAAGAGATAATTTTTTATTGCACCCTCCACTATAGAATATTGTTAAAAAAAGGAAATTATTCTAAAGAGTATTATACTAACCCACGTTAGATGTTGATCCAATTGGTCTTCATCGATTCATAATTTTTTCAAAACACTAAGGAAACACTAGGATATACTCTAATTAGTGCATGGGATCATTCAACATTATCCCAAGAATCAATCCAAAACCCAAGGTATATCCCTCCAAGCACTAATAAAATTCTATATCCTTACATGTTTTTGTTGTCAAATATATATATATATATATTACATAATATTATGCTTGTGTTTAACTAATTAATTTTAAAATGGATATATCACAACTGCAAGGAAAATATATATACAACTCTATCATAAATATAAGTATATCTCAAATATATATTATATGACAAGGCATTAAATTAAATATCTAGTATGTAGTACACTATAGGTATATATATGGAATAAGATCCCACATTCTGAGTCACGATGCATTACGTCATCTAAATCCAATAATATTGTAACATCAATATTGTTGTAAGAATATCAACTTTCTTTTCATGCATGTTTTTCCTTTTTATGGAGTTTTTAAGTAAAGAGTATTTTCTGGAATTTTTTTAAGTGCACACCATGTACTTGATTTCCACAGAAGGCCGGGTGCTAGCCGTGTCATGGACACACACACGGTCATGTGGGGTGATGTGGAGGCTGCTTAAAGCAGAGTATAGAAAAGGTGAGTACACATCGTGTACCCCAAAAGTACACGCCATGTATATTATAGTTTTTTCATTAAATGCACCGGGGTTACATATAATAGAAAGAAACCACTTCTTTTAGGTTTCGTTCATCTGAGAGCACCGAGCATCTGCGGATCATTGACGAGCCCCCAATCCTCCATCCATCCTCTGAATCGAACTCCATCGGTTGAGTTGGAATTGTGTCGGTGAGTTCTCTCTTCTGCTTGAGCCTTGTTTTCTGATTCCTCTTTTTTACAAGTTATCATGGGTTGAATGTTTTGGACATTTTCTTACATTTATGATGTCCCAAGAAGATTCAAGCTTCGTGGTTAAATTATATTGATCTCCTAACCCCGAGGAAGGTGGTTTGTGCCTTTCCATTCGAAGTCATTGAGTTTTATGTTCAAATTCCACTAATACCCTAAAACACTGTATTGTGTGTTTACTGTTTTGCCCCTATTGTATTACTACCGTTATTGTATGCATGTGTAGATGATATTTGAATAAGAATAGGGTTGATTGTTATGCTTTGGATGTTTCTTTCCCATGCATGTTCTGTTTATGACTGTTTGGTCATTTTCATCTTTGGCTGCATTGCCTGATTCCATGCATGTTGCTGTAGGATGGAGTGTTTGTATTTATGGAATGATTGATATGTTGTAGATTGTTATCCAAGTAGTTTAGTAGGTTTAATTCGGCTATATTACACTACTATTCTCATAGACTTACACAGGATGTAGGAACCTGGTGTAGTAGACAATAGGGGGAATTGACCGGGTGAGCTGTCTCAGAGAGTCTTTGAGCACTTTTAGCTATAAGGGGTATTGACCGAGTGGGAATACTAAAAGATACTAGAACAAATAAGGTCTATAGGGGAACTGACCAAGTGAGATTCCTCAGAGAGTCCTTGTTTGCATTAGACTAATAGGGGAGAGACTGTGTGTTCTTCCTCAGAGAGTCTTTATTAGAATTGAACGACCAAGGATATAAGGGGAATTGACCAAGTTAGCTTCCTCATAGAGTCTTAGAACATGGGGCTATAAGTGGAATTGAAATGTGAGCTTCCTTAAAGAGTCCTTGACTACCTTAGACTATATAGGCAATGGACTGTGTCAGCTTCCTTAGAGTGTCTTGCTTTACTTTTGATTATAAGGGGATAGAGTATCTGTGCTTCACCAGAGAGTCTTTATTGAATTCCTATAAATAACCAGAGAGGTTAGACATATTGTGCTTCCCAGATGTTTGTCTGTACTTTTTAGGTAGGACTAGAGGGGAAGACGGTGAGTACTTCACAGAGGGTTACCTGCTTTTGGTTAGATGTTTGCTTCACTGTTGTTTGGTTGAACTGTGGATTGTTTACTACTGAGTACTTTCCTATTGACTATTGACTGTTTACTATTTATTGTACTTTAATTTCCATCTGATCACTAACTGTTAGGCACATATCTTCAGGTGGTTTCCTACTGGGATTTAGTCTCACACCCTGTTTGGGTCATGATTTTGGGCCTAAACAGATTATATATTCTTGCAGGTATAGATAAGGGAAAGTGTTATTCAAATTCAGGTACTTGACTTGTTGTGGAGATGGAGAGCATGGGACCATGCTATGGCTTGCGATGATGAGGTGTTTATCTATTTATCTTTCTTTTTTGTACTTTTGAGTATTACTATTTATATTCCAGCATTGTGACTTTTTTGGCTACTTTCCTAGACATATGTATCATCCATCATTTATATATATGTGCTCTAGTTGTTTTATTATTCGAGTCTTCCATTGTTTACTATTGTTAGATATTTACTACTTCTGTGATTATATGTTTTGTTTACTTCTGCTGTGTACTCTGCCAATGAGGGCATAGTTTCCCCACTATCACACCCAAGTCCTTCACTACTAGTTGGCAGCCTCTGGCATTCGGTGAAATGGGCTTGAGGCCATGTGACAAACAGGGTATAGGGCACCTCTGGGTGGCTTCTAGTACAGGTACGTTACAAAGTTGTATTAGAGAATTTCTTTTCACTTGAATTACTGTTTGGAGCCTATAGCCAGGGATAGGATGAAATAGGTACTTGGTAATAATCTGTTCTTGGGAGTAGCTAACCTGTGTACAGGGAAAATCCAATCTACCTCGTTATTGAAATTTTTCTAGTTTGCAATTTTACAGTTTATTTGATTTCACCATTGGGTGATTCACATGTTTTTTTCTATTACTATTGATGTTATTGAGGTTCTATTTTGATTGAAACCTGATGAAATGAGTGTATGATTTCACATGCATCATATAGGCACCTGCTATAAATCACATGTCATACATTTTTCCCTTGCCATCGAGGATTCATTAGTGATACCATATCCTTGTTATAGATGATGTGTAAATTATGCATGCTATTGTGATAGTTTCCTTGATAGAAATACTTTCTGTTTGATAGGGTATTGTTTGTGTCGAGATTTGATTGAATGAACACCAAACTGTGGTTCTTGAGGTGTTATGGGCCCTCATGAATTGGAATTTGGTGGATCATTGCTTTTTTTTCATGTTATAATATGTATAAGATGCCCAAATTTGATTCTTGGTGAGTATGGGCCCTCAAGGATCTAAATTTGGTACTATAAATTCTTGTTTCAGTGATTTCAGGTTTCCGAAGTAGCTTCTGAGGCCTACTGTACCGGAAAACCTAGAATACGCACCGTGTAATGTTAAGTATACAGCATGTGTTCTTCTATTCGAGAAGAAACAATTTTTCTTATGTACATGTCATGTACTTTATGTATACTTTGTGTAATATCTGAACTGTGTCATAGTCCAATAGGGAAGAGACAAAACATGGGAAAAACCATGAGTGAACAAGACGTGTATTTTCGACACACGTCGTGTTGTGTCTACCCCATGCATACCCGTGTCACTAAAAACATAGGTTGGCCGAGTTGTGTCTAATACATGCCGTGTGACTTCGAAACACTCCGTTTAGTCTGACCCAAGTACCCAGCCATGTCACATACAACATGGTTTGGTGTCACCACTTCTTGTACACATCGCGTCTTCCTTGAAGATGCCATGTAGGTTTCCACAGGTACCTGGCCATGTCATGAATGACACGGGCTGGTGTTATCCTTTCTCGAACACGCCGTGGCCATCTAGAACATGTCGTATAGGTGAGATGTGTGTCAGACCATGTCACTAATAACACAGGACAGGTGAATCTTGTCTACTAAACATTGTGCAGTAATTTTACATGCTGTGTAGTCATGCCTTAGGAGAGAGCCATGTGGATTAGCTGTGTAGAAGAACATGGGCGGGGAAATGGGACTCAAGTACATGCCATGTGTGGAGACAACATGCCATGTTTCTGGGGTGTTACATGACCAGTCTAGATAATAGTACATTCCCATGTGAATGAATTCAGTGAACACGTCGTGTAATAAAAGTACACGTCGTGTAGTCATGTTTTGTAAAACATGAGTGCTTTTTTTTCTCATATTCCCTTACTACACTCCTTTTTCAGTCCTTTATAATCTTGATCTAAGATGTGTGCTTGACCTTGCAGATTCATGCCACCAAGATGTCTTCCGATTGTGCGCCAATTTCCAGACGATTACCAGACACTAGACATGGCCGATCCAGGACCACATGAAGATCCTCCCGTTGTGCCATCATTGGCACCAGCTGTTGTACCTGACATAGGTGCTGATGCACAGTTCAGGGAGGGATTTTTGATGATGATGTAGACCTTTTAGGGAGCACCGCCTCCTACCCCTTCGATGGCTAATTTGACACATGTCCTCTAGCAGCAGCAGCATACTACTTCTCAGGGGAGGGAGGACCTCAGGCTGTTGAGTCTTGGCTAGAGGCCTCACTGATGATTTTGAAGCACTTAAATATACCTCAAGAAAATAGGGCGAAGCTTGCTACTTATATGCTTGAGACTTCACCTAGAGATGGTGGGATGTGGTCTCACAAGAGGGTCGCTAGAAGAATATGGATTGGGATGGGTTTCAGTGCATCTTCTACGATTAATTCTACCTAGAGACCTTGAGGGTTGATCGATCGCGAGAGTTCATGGGTCGGGGGCAGGGTACCCTTTCCGATATGGTTTATTCTTCTCGCTTCACAAAGCTACAACATTTCATGACTATTCTAGGAGGCAATGAGTTTTTCCTTGCATGGAATATTGAGGATGGTATGAGGCACGACATCCTTTCATAGGTGAACATCTTCAGGTTGAATTTGATATCTGCTATCGTCAACCAAGAGTTGATCACAGAGTGCAATCTGAAGGATTCTGGAGCTGCGAGCCTGGGCGGTTTAGTATCTAGAGTTAGTGCTTCACCATCTAATAGCAGGAAGCACCACAAGGAGGCTGCACGAGGAGATCAGAGCAGGTAGAATGCATTTTCTGGTACCCAGGTGGTGTGCTACCAATGTGGAAGAATCGTGCATACGAGGCCACGTTTCCTGAGAGACCCAGTGGAGTGACAATATTGTGGCAAGATGGTTCACCTTCAGTGCTTTTGTCAGTTCTTCTTTCCAGTAGATAGTAACATGGGTTCTTCAATGACTCCTCATTCGGGAGCTGCACCACGAGTTTCTCCCCATTCATGGAACTGGAGTTCATCCAGCCATTCAAGCCATGGTAGAGGTCATGTCCATGGAAGCCAGTCGCCGGGTTATCAGTGACATCAGGGTGGATCAGCTCAGAGTGGTCAGGCAGGGTCACATGGCCATAGTACAGGACAGACTTTTGTGGTGGAGTAGACCCCACAGGAGAAGAATCTCTGACCTTCTACTGTTCAAGGTACGATCTTAGTATCCTCAATTTTAACATTTTCTCTTTTTGATACAGGGGCTTCCCATAGCTTTATATATGTTGCTGTCGTGGAGAGCCTTGGGCTCTGCATCATTTCTTCTGCTGATATATTGACGCTAAACACACCGTTGGGGACTAGAACGTCTAGTGTACGTCAGTGTAGAGAGTTCCCTCTACAGGTCTCTAGATGTCACATTCTGTAGGACCTTTATGTCCTATAGATGACAGTATATTATGTCATTCTTGGGATGGAATGGTTGGTTACATTCCAGGAAGTTGTCGACTATTATCTCAGTAGGGTGAGTTTCATATCACCTGAGGGTGGACCTGTTCTTCATAGGGGCGAGTGGGATGTCCAGACGACTAATGTAGGTCCATAGCATCATCGGTTGGGAGGATTTATAGCCCAGATTGCTAGTATTTATAAGGATGACCAGGGGACCACACAGTTAGACTTTCCTCCAGTGGTGGATTGTTTCAGTGATGTCTTTACAGATTACTTTTGAGGTTTTCCTCTCGAACATGAGGTAGAAATCTCAGTTGAGCTTCTTCTTGGAGAGGCACCAGTGTCTATTCCTTCTTATAGGATGGCTACACCTGAGTTGTTGGAGCTCAAGAATCAGTTGGAGGAGTTGCAGGAAAAGGGTTTCATCTGACCGAGTAGTTCTCCTTGGGGATCACCTATCATGTTTGCAATGAAGGTAGATGGTACCCTCAAGTTTTGTGTGGACTATTAGAAGTTTAACAAGTTCACAATCAAGAACCGATATCCCTTACTGAGGATCGATGACCTCTTTGATCATCTTCGAGGAGCCCAGGTGTTCTCAATGATTGATTTGAGATCTAGTTATCATCAGTTGCGTGTTAGACCCTTAGATATACCTCTTACATCCTTCAGAAGCAGGTATGGTCTATACGAGTTCTTGTTCATGCCGTTTGGTCTCACGAACGCACCTACAGTTTTCATGGCACTGATGAACTGAGTGTTCCATCTATACATGGATTCTTTCGTGGTGTTCTTCATGGAAGATATCATGGTGTACTCTCACACTCGACAAAACCATGCTACCCATCTTGAGATCATTTTTAGTACACTGAGGGAGCATCAGTTATATGCCAAGATCTCAATGTGCCACTTTTGGAGGGATCAGATTCACTTCTTGGGTCATGTCATCTCATAGGCAGGAGTATCAGTTGACCCAGAGAAAGTGAGATATGTAGTTTAATGTGGGAATCCAAAGAACGTCATTGAGGTGTGGATTTTTCTAGGCCTAGATGGATACTAAAGAAATTTCATATAGAACTTTTCACGTTTAGCAGCACCACTAATAGGTCTGGCCAAGAATGGTGCAAAGTTGTTGTGGTCAGATTCTTGTGAGTTAGCCTTTTAGAAGATGAAAGGGAGGTTGGATTCAGCACCGATACTAGTCTTTCCATAGTCATGCAAGAGATATACTATTTTCTATGACACATCAAGTATCAGGCTGGGAGTTGTGATTATGCAGGGAGATGGAGTCATGGCGTATGGGTCTCGGCTGTTGAGGCCGTATGAAAGAAATTACCCGACACACGATCTAGAGTTGGTAGCTGTTGTTTAGGCTCTATACTGTTTGAGACCATATCTTATGGGAGAGCACTTTGTGGTTTTCACTGACCATAATAGTCTTAAGTACATCTTAACTTAGCATGATCTGAATTTGAGACAGGGCATGTGGGTTGAGTACCTACAATCCTTCGACTTTGAGCTTGCCTATAGGCCTGGGAAAGGAAACATAGGGGTTGATGCTTTGAGCATAAGGACTCAGATAAATTTAGTTTAGGAGGCCAGTAGTGAGTGGAAACTTATGGATCTATTCTATGAGATACATTTGGAGGTGCACGACAGACAGGGGAAGACTTTTCTTTCTTTTGTAGTTGTTACCTCTACTCTTCTGGATCGAGTTCGAATGAGGCAGCTATAAGATTATGAACATCTAGTCCTATGGGAAAGCGTGTTAGGAGAGGACCCTATTTCTTGGAGGACCATAGGAGAGGATGAGATCTTGTGTTTCCAGGGATTTGTATGGGTGCCAGAAGATATACGTGAGGAGATAATGTAGGATTTTCATTCCTCGGTTTGGGTAGTTTATCCTAGCGTCACCAAGATGTATCGTGATCTACACCATCAGTATTGGTGGTCGTGTATGAAGAGGGGCATTTCTAGTTTTGTCATGTGGTGTTCCACATGTCAGCAGGTGAAGGCGGAGCATCAGCAAACATCATGGATTTTAATGCAGCTACCCATTCCCAAGTGGAAGTTGAATGATGTCACTATGGACTTTCGTGACCGGTTTTCCGAGGTCTCCTTGAGGGAATGACACAGTTTGGGTTGTCATTGACAGACTCACGAAGGTTTCACACTTCTTTCCAATCAAGTAGACGTTCATTTTTGATGAACTGGGAAGGTTGTACATCTGTGAGATTGTACATCTTCATGGAGTTCCACAATCCATTGTTTCAGACAGGGATGCAAATCTTACTTCTCGATTCTGGCAGGGGATTTAGAAGACATTGGGTACACAGGTACTTTTGAGTACAGCTAACCATCCCTAGATAGATGTCCAGTCTGAGCATACAATTCATGTGCTTGAGGATATGCTGCAAGTTTGCATTCTGGATATTGGAGGTTCTTGGGAGAAACATATACATCTTTTGGAGTTTTCCTACAAAAATAGTTTTCAACCAACTATTCATATGGCATCAAATGAGGCTTTGTTAGGTAAGCCATGCTGATCACCTTTATGTTGGTTGGGGGAAGGATAGGAAACTTTTCTGGGACCTCATCTTGTTTAGGAGACCATAGAGTAGATAGAGTTGATTCGGAAGAGGATGGATATTGCACAGTATCGACAGAAGTCTTATGCTAATCAACAGAGATGACCTCTAGAGTTCGAGGTCAGGGATTAGGATTTTCAACGTGTCACACTGACGATGGGAAATAGGAGGAATAAGAGACAGAGTAAGATTTCACTGAGTTACATCGGACCGTTTTAGGTGTTGGAGAGAGTTGGGCCGTTTGCCTATCGATTGTACATACCTCATAGGTCTGATCTATGCAGGATGTCTTCCACGTTTCACAGCTCTGACGTCACTTTGTAGACCTATATCATGATTTCCAAATGGTGGAAGTCGAGTTGGAGGTGGATCTATATTTCTAAAAGAATCCTATCCGGATTGTCGATCACAGTATGAAGGTTCTCTATGGACTGTCTGTTCCTTCGGTATTAGTGATACGGCAGAACGTGCGAGTATAAGATGCCACTTTGGAGAGGGAGGCCGATGTATGATCGTAGTGGCAGGAGCTATTCGAGGGTTCTTCTTCTAAAAAATGCTAGGGAAATTTGGGGATGAATTTATTTAAGGGGAGAAGTTTGTAAGAACCTGGAATTTTTTTAGGTATATTTTTTCTTTTTCCAATGTTTTTGAGGAAAGAGGAGTTTCTAGAAATTTTTGATGTACAGACCATGTACATTATGAGTACACACCGTGTACTTCGTTGCCCTAGAAGACCAGGTGCTGGTCATGTCATGTCCACACACACGGTCGTGTGGGGTGATGTGGAGGCCGCTTAAAGCAGAGTACGGAAAATTCAAGTACACGTCGTGTACTCCAAAAGTACACATCATGTAATTTTTTTCATTAAACACACAGGGGTCGCGTCTAATGAACAGAAACCACTTCTTTTAAGTTTTGTTCATCTGAGAGTGCTGAGAATCCATGGATATTCAATGATCCCCTGATCCTCCATTCGTCCTCTAAATCGAACTCTGTCAGTTGCATTGGAATCGCATTGGTGAGTTCTCTCTTCTGCTTGATCCTTATTATCCAATTCCTCTTCATTTCCAAGTTATCGTGGGTTGAATGTTCTGGATATTTTCTTCGATATACGACATTCCAAGGAGATTTAAACTTCTTGGTTCATATATATTGTTCCCCTTACCCCAAGGTAGGTGATTTGTGCCTTTTAGTTAGAAGTCATTGAGTTTTATGTGCAAATTCCACCAATACCCTTGAACAGGGTATTATGTGTTTACTGTTTTGCCCCTATTGTTTGCCAACCATTCTTGTATGCATATTTAGAGGATATTTGGATAATAACATAGTTTATTATTATTATTTGGATATGTCTTTCCCATGGATGTTATTTTTAAGACCGTCTGGTCCTATTCAGCTTTGGATGCTTTGCATGATACCGTTCCTGTTGCTGTAGGATATAGTGTTTGTATTTCTGACAAGCTTGATATGTTATAGACTGTTATCCAAGTAGTTCAGTAGGTTTACATTGGATATATTACACTACTATTCTCGTTGAATTACACAGGGCCATGAGAACCTGGGGTAGTATACTATAGGGGGAATTGACCGGGTGAGCTTCCTTAGAGAGTCTTTCAGCACTTTTGGCTATATGGGGGATTGATCAAGTGAGCATCGTCAGAGAGCCTAGAACCACTTAGGGATATAAGGGTAATTGACTAAGTGAGATTCCCTAGGGAGTCCATGTTTTCATTAGAATAAAAGGGGAGAGACTGTGTGAGCTTCCTCATAGAGTCTTTATTAGAATTGAACGACCTGGGCTATAAGGGGAATTGACTAAGTAAGTTTCTTCAGAGAGTCCTAGACATTGGGGAGATAAGTGGAATTGACATGTGATCTTCCCCAGAGAGTCCTTGACTACCTTAGACTATGTAGGGAATGGACTTTGTGAGATTCCTTAGAGAGACTTGAATTACTTTTGACTATAAAGGGATAGACTATGAGTGCTACGTCAGAGAGTCTTTGTTGAATTCTTATACAGAACCGGAGGGGTTAGACCGCGTGTGCTGCCCAAAGGGTTGTCTGTACTATTTAGGTAGGACAAGAGGGGATGTCTGTGATTACTTACCAATGGGTTACCTGCTTGTGGTTAGCCATTTTATTCACTATTGATTGATTGAACTATGGATTGTTTACCACTGAGTACTTTCCTGTTGACTGTTGACTTTTCACTATTTATTGTACCTTACCTGCCATATACTCACTAACTGTTAGACACAGATCTTCGGGTGGTTTTGTACTAGGATTTATTCTCACACCTTGTTTGGGTCATTCTTTTGTGCCCAAATATATTATATTATTGCAGGTACAGATAAGGGAAAGCACTCTTCTACTTCATGTACTTGACTTACTGTGGATCTGGAGAGCATGGGACCAAGATATGGCATTTGATGCTGAGGAGTTTATCTATTTATCATTCTTTTTAGTACTTTGGATTAGTATTATTTGTATTCTAGTATTGTGACTTGTTTTGCTGCTTTCCAAGACATATGCATCATGCATCATTTATATATATGTGCTCTAGTTGTTTTATTATTCCAGTTTTCCATTGTTTACTACTGTTGGATATTTACTGCTTCCGTGATTGTAGGTGTTGCTTAATTCCATTGTGTACTCTGCCAATGAGGGCATAGTTTCCCCACTATCACTCTCAATCACCTCACTGCTAGTCGGAAACCTCTGGTGATCAGGGAAATGTGCTTGAGGCCATGTGACCAACTGGGTACGGGGCGCCTCTGGGTGGCTTCTGAAACCGGGACGTAACAATTGTCAATGGAAACTCATATTTATATTACACATGAGCTAGCCAGAAGCATGGTAACTCCATTATTCAGTCCCACACAACCTGTATTATTTCAATTTTGTCACAATTTAGTGAAAAGAAGAAGAAAAAATTATTTTCTAATAATATTTTGTAACCCCCAGACCAAGAAATTGAGTTTATATCGGTGATCCATAATAAATAATGTATATGGGGAAGAACACATGAGGTTTTGGGGATATCATGGTCGAACCCAATGGTTCAGCTCTCAATATTACAAGATGTGATTAATATTTTCCTCAATAGAATTAGGATTTTATAATTATTTATTTAAATCATGGTGAAGCATCATATGTGTGGGATTCTTACCTACATTAGAACCATTTTATTTATTTTTAATAAGGGGGAGAATGAAATATTATGTTGATAAATTAAATGGATTTTGAAAACAAACCAAAAGAATAGATTTAATAATATAATTGGATTATGATGAAGGAATGCATCATTTGTATTTTTTTAATATGTATATGAGAACAAAATTTAATATATGCTGAATATTAGGTTATATAATTAGATCATAATAAATGGATGTTTTCAATACTTCTTATAATTATCATATTTACATATTATAGATATATGAACATAAATATTATGATTATAGATATGCATTGAATTTATTCATAAAAAAAATCTATGAGGATGGAGGAATAAATATCTACAATATGATTATGAAGGTTCAGTGAAGGTGGCTGAATTGGCTACTAGAGGAGTTTGAGGTGAAGTTGGATAAAATAATAAAAAACTTAGATAAGATATACTATGTTTTGATTTAAAAATAATGGTCATATAGTTTTTTAGATAGTCTATCTATAAATTAATGATTTTTAATAATGGCATATCAAATAAAAAATATCAATTTAAATATATTTTGGATTGATTGAAAATTCATTGATGAAATTAGAGTATGTTCTCTTATTAATTAAAGGATTTTGGAAAATCTATGTTGGAGGTGAATAATGGCTATGTCCTAATGTTATATGTATTTCATAAGTTTCATCATAGAAATTAATAAACCTTATATTTAATACAGTTCATTATTTGGTTCCTAAATTCATTTTCTACAATTAACATTGGAGATTTAAAAAGTATCTTGAAACATAATAGTAACCATTATATTGAATCATTTATACATTTCATATGATTTGTATGAAAATATATGAGTCCTATCGACATATAATAAGGGTCATCTAGAAATGTAAGAGTAAATATTACTCAAAATAAGAGTTAGATTCTTTTTCAAAACAGTCCTTTGATGTTGTTTATAGGTCAGATAATTTGAAAATAATGATGATTGTAATTATTTAGAAGATATTTTAATAAGGAAAATTAGAGAATGAAAGGAGTTATTACATTAATTATTAACCATCAAAATTATTTAGAGAAATATTTTGGTTTTAGTTGGTTTATTTAAATGGCATAAATTTTCCCCAGAGAAAGTAATATTGTTTTGCAAAGATATTTGAGAAATTATTACTAGATGATGGTGGTTTTATGAGTTTTTTATAAATTTTCACCGTGAAGAGGATTCCACATGAAGTTTTTTTATGAATAAAATGGTACATGATAAGTATCATGTCAGGACATAACATTCCTTGAATTGAATGATTTCTAAATAATGTTTTATAAACTTCGAGATTTCATAGGTATTTTATTGAATCTATAAAGAATAAAATCCTGAGACTTATAATTGATATTTACAGGGATTAAATGAGTTTAAATAAGGGTAATAGAACAAATAACGTTTTTTACTAGGTTAAAAATGAAAAATATGCTACCATAATTCAAGGAAGATTTTTATATTTCAATATGAAAATAATATCGATGCAATTTGTGATTGTATTGAATAAAGAAAATAAAGGAGGAGAACATTTTTATTGAGGAATAATATGATATTGTTGAATTAAAACTAAATCAAGATTATTGAAATGATAAGAAAATCATAATACTAAATAAAAATTAGATGTGGTGATTATTTAAGAACAATATAAAAATTTTATTGCATGTGATATTCAATGAAAGAATCCATAAATGGATTATTTTTTACCTAAGGCTCTTGTGGAGGGATTATATCAAGAAAATTTGAATCCTTGAATCTTCTTAATGGTAAAGGGAATTTGTGATGATGGGTGTTTTTATAAAAATCCCCAAGTAAGTTATACATATAATGGCTATTGTAATTAATGAAATGGTGTTTCACTAGTATCTATTGTAAAGGGTTTTACAATTTGAGATGGGTAAAGGATTAAATTTTATGTGGATGTAATTTCCAGGATAAATAACAATGTTCTAGGTGATGTGATCATTTATATACATTTATTTTACAAAAAGGAAGAAACTTTCTTAATGAATGAAGAGGAAATTGAGACTATGAGTGCTAAGTGATTTGAAAATGAAAAATGTTCTTTGATGTCTATAAATTTGGGATCTATAGAATTTTTCTACTCCCAGAATCAATAGATTGTGAAAATACGTTGATTAATAGTGAGAAAATGTATACTAGTGTCAACTTGGAGGGAGGGTAAGTGGAATAGGGTAGTGGGATTCTACTTCATAACTTTTTTGATTCCATAGGGAAACTATTAAGATATAAAATGAACAACAATGAGGATGAGGGGTGGAATATTATTGATCAATGGAAGAATATGATACATTTTAAATAAAACTCCTAATAAAACATGAAAAAAGGTTTAGAAAAATCATAGTGAGAGGACATTGAAGGTCCTTATATTTCTATATTAGAGGAGAATCTCTTTCAAGAACCAACATAACATGATGAACACATCAAAATAGCTAATTTATATTGATCATATTAAGAAAAATGTACAATGTTTTTTATTGACATAGTGGGGATTCTCATTGGACCCTTGAATAAATTCCATGAAACATAAGTAATACTATAACCTACCAAATCTAATGATTACCATATCATCTTCCAAAACTATGATCATAAATAATGTGAGATTTCAAGATCCCAAGATCAAATTCAATGTTTTTAGGTAGTGAATACTCAGTTTATTAAATTCCTCAAATATGAATAGTATATAAACTCATGAAGCCTCTTTCCAATAGTATAGTCCTAAGGGTAAGGGCATCAAATACCAAAATTATGAAGATTTAAATTTTCTCAAGTGTTTTTCCAAAAATATTTATGTTTTATTTCAGATGTTTTAATAATTCCCATAAAGAAAAAAATAGATCATAATCTATTCTTAGACTCAACATCAATGTTGAGAAACAAGACAAATAAATAAATTCATCTCGATGGCCTCAAAAATGAAGAAAATAAATGGTTTAATTCCAACATTGATGTTTCTATTTTGGAGTTCTATATATAAGATTAATTCTTGGATGGACATCTCACATTTGTGTACTTTACAGTATTTAAGACTGAATAATACCTTCATATCACCCCCAAGAATGAATTTAATGATCTGTAATAAAAATATCAGAGTGTAACCTTTGTTATATATAGTGTTCATGTATATAAATATCATATTTTTATATGTTGTATAATGTATTTTATATGAGGGAAATATCTAGAATGTATACAAGGTATGGTCTTTTTGAGGGTTCATACAGAACCCAAAAAAATTCTTAAAAAAAATAATTTCTTTTGTGACAAATGTTTAAAAATATTTTATGAAGAAATTGTGGGATCCAGTATAAATAACTCATTGAAGATTATAAAGTATTTTTTAGAGACATCATACACTAGCAGGAGACATTATAATGATCCCATATGAAGACAATAAGGTATTTTTGGGAGACATCCTTGCACTATATTAAAAATTATATTGTATTTTAATGACAATTTTCGTATTGTAATCACACATTTTTATTTTGGGGATTCTATATTTTAGAAGAAACCCAATATAGTAAATAATGGGTTCCTACATTGTGACTAAATTTTTTCAAAATCCTTGCGTGATTTGTTGATCATTTATTTGGAAGCATATGAGAATAAGTGAAATTTAAATGAATTAGTGGATCAAGATTATAACTAATCACCGTGGTTTATTTTTATGAATAAGTAATAAAATGAATATTATCGACCCCCCCCCCTCTTAGTGATACATCCACACACTTTAGAACATTTCAAACAATTTCTATAGAGATTCACATTCTCACCAAACATTAACCATATAGTGAACAAAATATTTTGATTCTATTGGTATTCAAAACATTCACCTCTGAGATTATATAACTAGTAATTTCACATATTCAATTCCAAAATTCCCAAAAATTCCCCATAATAAGCATAGTCAACCAACCAATTTTTTTATCTCTATATATTGACACAGAATCAATGTTTATAAATATACAATTTTTTATGTCTAAAAATATCACTATTTCACTTCAATATTTATCTTTTAAGAGATAATTCATTGAATATTCAATAATATGTAATTTCATATTAGATTTTATTATTCACCAGATTGTGTTTTGGAAATACTCATCAGATTGATATCTATAAGATTTCTTGAATTTCAATCTAATGTCATGGGATTTTATTCAGTCTAAAAATGGTTATGATGCTTCAAAGTTTTTATTGGTGAGATTTTAAGTTAAATGATATTGATATATATATATATATATATATATATATATATATTAATTTTATAAATTAAATTTACATTAAGAATTATGAAAAGCCTATTTTTAAAAAATGGTTTTGATTTTCATAAAAATCATAGAATTTTAAATTATAAAATTATGATATTTGAATTAGTTTAATTGGGATATTTTTTTAACAATGTGATTTTCATTTAAAAATAGGGTTTCATGGATATTATTTTGAATGGTGTATTTTATGAAATAATTGTTTTTATTTTAAATCATTCTTGTATTTTAAATAATTGAATATGAAAATGGTTTTTAATGAATGATTGGTTTTGGAAAAAAATTGAAATAAAATGGTTTTTGATAAAATGAATAAAAATATATAATTGACTAAATTAAATTTCATAATCACGGATGAATAGACCACTGAAAAATGTGTGAAACAACTATTTAACATGTATGAGAACTCCCATAGAAAATATATGAATAACTCTGAATGAAATCACTATTATAGAAGAAAATTCATTGATTATAAAAATGTGATAATACATTTATTTGGATTTGTTTTTATTTAGAATCATTAATCTATGAATTATTAATTTTTTTGATATTTAATTAATGAATTAAATATTAATTTTGATGTTTTTTATACTATTATTTGAAAACTAGGTATGGTAACCCTAGTTTTGGATACTCTTAGGGGGGACAACGTAGGGTGAATAATTTTTTAAGAAAATTTTGTGTTATATGGTTTAGAAATAAAACTTTATTTATGTAACATAGTTTATTATATTTTAGTTATACTAAATTGTTACTTATATTTTATAATCACCCAAATTGACACATTTTAGATAGGTCATACATGGAAATTCATGGATGTTATTTGAGGAAATCAGACAATATAATGTTTACTCACCCCAATATCAATACCTTATTGTGGATTTAGATGTAGTAGTTCATGGAGTAGAAAAATGAATGGATTCATTATTCACCAGTGAAGGACCATATGAGCTATTTTTGAGGAGTGTTACAATGGTGTGCATCCACACAATCAATGGAGGTAATGGATTATCCATAGAGGATAAGAATTCCCATTATCATATTTTTCTTTTTATTATGTCTAAATATCTGGTTTGATCTTTTTCAACTGTAAAATGTTTCTTATTAAATATTTTTAAACAAAAAATAAACCAATTTAATGATTTTTTTTCATATTACATGTTTTCTGTTCCATTCAAATAAATTCATTCAAAAATTGTTTATATTTACCCATAAATATTAATTTTTAGCATTTTTTAGTTAGGGATCATGATTAAGATGATGTGGTGACCTACGATGGGATTCGACAATTTCATCCCTAAATCATGGAATTCCAATATGTAGGATATGGTAATTTTTCCAATATTATTACTAAATATCAATTTTATTATTGCTAAAATATTGTATATAGTGATCATCTTCAAGACTACAATCATCCACTTTATTATAAATAATAGAAAAACTATTTACTCTAAAATAATGAGGTGATAAAAAATTTGTTTGGGAATATTTATTATTATCCCCCATATTGATTTGAGGTATTGTGTGTAATTCATTAAACTATATTTCAGATATAGATAAATGTGAGAATCTTATGATAATAAAATTGGAAGACTAATTGGAGTTTATTGTGGATGATTTTATGATTGATTATTGAGTCCTAGAAGAAGGTTTAATTATTGAATTTTTTTTAAAAGATACTAAAAAACGTTAATAATGTTATTTCTGTGTCAATTATTTTAAAAATGATTTATGATTTAGTGTTTTATTAAGTTGAGACATGATTTAATATAATATATATTTTCAAAATTATAAATATTTTGATGTGTTTAACATATCTAGATATCATGTGAGATAGTGTAAAGAAAGTTAGTTAAAAAGTGAGTTTATATAGAATAAAAAATATAATAAGTCAATATAATTAGAAGGAGTACCTCAACCTATTATTTGATATATTATGTTGGGATATATCACACAAAATAAATATGGATTTACTACATAATGTACATTGATTATTTTGAGAATAATTAAATTAGTTTAATGGATTACTATTTTCTAATCTATCTGGAATTTAAAAACTAGATTTATATAATACTAATAAAATCTTGATTTAGTTATTATAACACTACATTATTTTTAAAATAAGAACTCCATGTTAAATAGAGTATATGATACACAACACTGTAGAAAAATGAAACTTGATATACTATTTAAATGTGATTGTCATAACCTGGCCATAAAAATTGGGGGAATGAATAAGAATAAACACCTATTGAAAATTATGTAAAATATTTTAGATGAAGATGTTATATTTCTAAATAAGGGCATTGTTTTTAGTAAAATATTAACATGTATTAAAAATATATATTTCATAAAAATTATTTTATTACTTTTTATGAGAAAATTATATAATTCATTTATAAAAGAAGACATGATTTTGGAAATAATAATGTTAAACTTAACATATGGAGATATTTTGTAATTTTTTTCTAACATGATTTATTTTTTAGTGAATGGTGATACACACCACTTTTTGTAAAATTGTTATTTATTTTAAATAAATCATGTAATTTAAAATTTCTATTTTGATTTTAACTTGATTTAAAAGTAAGAAAAGTATGATTTAGTAATATTTAACAAAATTAATTAAATTTTAATCATCTTTATACTGATTTTTGGAATGGGTTTAATTTTATTCTTAAAAACACATTTTTATGAAAATCATTGTGCATAATGTTTAATCATTTTAATTAATAAAAATAAATCATAATGAGGATTTATTGAAATTAAATTTGTAGAATATATATATATATATGAATTTCAATTCATATAATTATGATTTCTAGTCATAGAGTTAATGTAAAAGCATCTTTTTTTTATGAAAAATGCATTTTTCAAAAAAACTATTTTCATTACGCTTTGTGGGATTAATATAAAGTGAATTTATTCCACTTATTGTGGTTGACTTTGGGAAAATGTATTCTGTATTTGGAATCAGAATCATCTATATTATTTAATAAGTCCAAATAATGTTTTGGTCATTAATTTATATAAAAATTAATAAAATATTTTCCACCATGATAAAAAGGTAAATCGGGTTACCCTGGTCCATAATAGTTTTTAGACCACAATTTTTCATCTTAATTATTATTGGAAAAATTTATTTTCTCCATTATCATATAATTATTTATATTAAATTCTTTTTTGGACACATTCCCATAAATATACCAAATATAATAATTTATGTAAATAAAAATAGAGAATGTCACTCTCATTCCTTAAATTATCTCTTATATGTTCAAATAGGGATAAATTTATTTTTAAAATAAATATTAAAGTTTATTTTTACTATAAATATATTAATTACATTTTGAAATATTTTTTGAATTTTTATTGATTATATATTTTCCTTAAATGCTTACAAAATGCTTACACCATGCTTGTGTAAATAGTGGAAAACTCAAGGTAAATAATTTTAAAATCAATACAAGTAATGTATTTGGGATATTTTATCATTAAAAATAGTTTTACATTTAAAAATGATTAATTATTTAGGATTAAATGGATTATATTTTAATATAACAGTTAACTTTATATCATTGAAAACAAATTAAATTAATAGGGTAAAAATATCCTAAATGATATTTTAGGAATTATTTTGACACAATCAAAATCATGAAAGAGGAGAATTGGGAAGATATATATCAAAAAAAATTATAACTTTTACTATTATTATCCAATTATTATCAAATTATTATCTTATAAAAGAATTTATTACCCTTTCATTTCGAAAAATTTGTTACCACAGTTAAGGTAAAACTCATTTTCTAAGGGTTAAACAAGAGATAATGGTTAGTTTGCTAATTAAAAGTTGTCAAATCCCATTTCCTGATATATTTAGACCTTATACAATAAAAAATTATAATACATTTCCATTTTAAATTATTTTAATTGAACATGACCATATTAAAATTTCATACATTATGAACATTCCAAAGTGACCCTTTTTTAACATATAAAAGTGTCCCACTCTATCTTGTCCTCTCCACACAGTGAGAACCATTTGTTTTGTAAAGTAAATTAAAAAATATCTTCCTTAGTTACCTTACCACATTTTAGGGTCCTTATTTTTTTTCATAAAGCCAATATAGGAAGTATAAATGTTTAAACCTAAAGTGGTTGTTTGAAGAAGAGGTATCATTCTTAACCTAGTGTTTTTGTTTTATTTTTATTCTTGATCATTGAAATATAATTAAAAGATTATAATATAGTAAAATATTAATAAAATATAAAATGAAATGTTTCAATATTAATTTAATACCCTATATCTATATCCACTTCCTTCAAATGGGAAATTAAACTCACATTCTTGTATACGAAGCTGTATATCCTCGCAAACCTATATAATTCATTTTACATCACTACTTCTCATAGATGGTTTTAATAATGGATTTAATATATATATATATAGTATAAATTACTTATTTATTATTCTATTAATATAATATATCATATTATTTCATACCATTATGTTCACTGAAAAATGATTACACTGTTCGTGTGCACGTGTGGACTACCACCTCCACAAAGCAAGGATATTTATATTTAATCCCCAACCCACTATGATTATATATATAATTATATTTAAATAAATAATATGTAATTAATGATATTATTATCATTATATAAATATAAAATAATTATAACATTCTTTTGGTGATCATCATTGAAAAATGAAAATGTTACATAGGAGTAAATTCAACCTACCATCTACTTGATTGTAATATAGTTCATTTTTCATAAATATAATTCATGGTTGCAATAGAAATCATAATTTATATATATACATGTTAAGTATTTCCATTTTATATTTTAGCATATGATGTAATAATTTTTTCATTTACTATGGTTAGCCTTCCAAATTTATTTTGGACAAAAGAACTTAATATCATAAAAATGACCGAAATGAACTTAATTGCCTAGTAATTGAATATAACATAGTATTAAAAAAAGTAATAATAATAATTAAAAATGAAATAATCATGTAAATAATTATCATATGATTATTGTCAATGAAGATAAGGATTGAATGTGATAAGTCATACCTAAGGTAAGTAACTCTATATCAATATTCATTCATTGAAGAAACCTTTAATGTTATGACCTAATTTATGTTATATAGTGTATATAATAACATTTCACATGATATATAATTAATTCTTCATAATTATTGTTACATAATGTTTTAATTCAAATTATTTCATCTAATTTGATTTGAATCAAATGTTACTAAGTGGTAAGGTATTTCCCAACCCAATTACTTTTCATTAGATTATATTACATATTATTTGTCCTTGATATTTTGAGGTTATGTGTGAAATTAAATTTTTTATACAGAAATTAAAAAAAATGTGTTGATTTACATTTTTCACACATAATAACTTCAATAATTAATTATGACTTGAGCTTTATGATCATTGTAAGGGTTATTCATCTCAAATTGACTTCTTTGGTACATATTTTATGTTATACACCTATATATTTTATGATCTGTATTTAATTACCCTTTTAGATTATATATCATGAATATATTTATATTCATTGTATTTAATGTTTCAATATTTTTATTTCCTTTATGGGGGTGATGATTCAAGAGTTATGAAATAACTAATGATTTATAATTTAATATCATTTTAATTAGGATTTTTTATGATTTAATAGTAATTAAAATAAATAATTTGATCATTTTATTATAAAAAATATTAATTATAACCTCAAAATTAATTCATTATTTTTTTATTTGACAGTACTATTTCCATTATTTTTTACTTAAAATGACTGATAAAAGGTTTCAAAAAAGATATATTTTTTCAATTATTAGTGAAACATTATTATTCCTTCATATCTATATTTTCTGTGAATTATTATAAATTGTATTATTAATATTATAAATTATTTATTAAATAGTTTTTTTCTATTATTGATTTTTTATTAAAATAATTTAAAGGAATCAATAAATTTTTATCAGACAATGTACTTTTTTGACTTTTTAATGAAAAATTGAATGGAATGAATGTTTCTACATACTCTGTATGAACAAAATATTACTTATGATCATGAATTATCATTTCATAAAATATTTCTTTAAATTTTTGCAATGATATTTTTAAATATTTTTTTATGAATAATCTATAAATTTTTAGTTTTAAGTGTCATTTTCAATGTGAAATGGCTATTTTCATCAAGAATGAATTTAATGGTATTTTAATGGTAATTATATTAATAAAAGACCAAAACCCACTTATTTTAATTTTAATAAAATGGGTATATGTTGTAATGATATAATACTTATTCTTCATCTAGGTGGTTTATAATCTATTTTTTCATTAAAAGTATTTACATTCAATTTCTTAATTAATTTTATTATTCATTAACATTCTATTTAGAAATTCAGTTTATTGGGATCGTTGAAAATTATATCTCTATTAAATATATATAATTTGTATCATGGATATGATTTCAACATAAAATTCATGCCATTTATTAAACAATGTTTTATTATAAAATTTATTTGATATATGGTGTAAAATCTTGATAAATATATATTCTTTACACAATAAAAATTTTAGTTGATAAAGAATATTGTGTATTAATTTAATTTAATAATCAATATAATTGTATTGAATAATAAATTTAGTTACATCTTGATACTGATTATAGATAACCCCTTGATGTATAGATAAGTCTTCTTGTAAAAAACATTAAGCTACCATTGAAGTGGTTTCTAGTGTATTCCTACCCATCGAGTAAAATTTCTTGTCACAAATATTAGATTATATAGATATCATGATGTCTAAAATCACGGTGTCCAGTATTAAGAATTTAAAACATTGAGAATTCAGTTATTATTTTCCATGAGATTACTACACTGATATATTCTATGGATGCATTTCATTCCCAATACATTGATTAAATGACATGTGTTGTTTATTTTTTTCATCCAATATTGACTATTCCCTATTTAATAAATATTGATTCCATTGTATGTAACTCATTCCAAGCATTTGAGCTCACATTTTATTTTTTATCCTTCCCCGTGATATGAAGAAGTTATCTGTAAGTTAGTTCATGGATGTAGAATGGTCACATAAAAAATGATTTAATTTATGTTACAATTATTTTTTAGGAAATCATGTTTGCCTATATTTTTCTAAGATTACTAAAATACTCATTCCATTAGGATGTGATCTATTTTATGTTATTCCAATTTAATAATGTAACCTTTAATTATGGTATACTAGAGTTGGGGTATTTACATTTTTCATATGTGGAAGTTTATTAGAACCCTTGGGATCTATATTTAGAAGAACATATACTGTAGAACATCACCCAATGATAGACTTTGAGGATATTCCCCAATGACACTAATTTTATGATTCAGATGAGGATAGATTGATATTTTTAGGCACCATATATGGTTAATAAGTGAGATTTATATTAAAATTTTAAAGGCACGTATACCGCTTTTGGGGTTTTATGTGTTGGAATTATCTTGGAGACATTTTTTGAGTATATGTAGACCTAAATTCAAAAGCAATGTGGACACTAGGATTTCTCCAATGATGTCTTATATGGTGCATGGGACAAGAGGATGCGAGGCCAGTCTCATCACACCTTTCTAGGAATGATTATTTCCTACTCTAGGACTCTCATATATATTTAAGATACATTTGTGAATAATTTATTGAATAGAATATATTTACTAAGCTTCTTCTATGTTAAGAATTATTATCATGTAATGAATTTATAATCATCTGTACGAATCCAAGGTCCATCATCAATGGAGAAATCTATATATATATTAGGATCCCTATAAATGGTACCATTTTTCTGATATAATTTATAATCTAATATTGTTTATTATCATGATTTTGGTTTTTAGAAACATAATTGGGTTTTTTGGTAATTTAACGTCACATAGTAAAATGAAAATGGTTTTTATATCAAGATTGGGCCCATGAGATGGGGATACTACATATCCTTTTGAAATGAATCAGAACACATATTAAAGGACACATTATACCATTTATGGTTATGTTACATGGAAAAGTCGTGAAGATTAATATCATGTAATAAGAAAATCTTTGTGAAAGGTTCTTTTTCAATGTTGGTGTCGGTATTACACCAAATCACCCTGAAGGGCTTGGAAGATATGTGGTCTCCTAGGTGTGGTATGATCTTATTGGGAATATGGAAAAATAAATATGGTGATTAAAGGGGTTTGAATGAAATATTTCCCACCATATTGTTTGAAACCATACTAGGGATATGGCTGAGAGAGCACTAGCATGAATTTGGGGTGTTGGGTTTGGACCTCAGGGAGGCTTCCTACATATCCCAGTTAGTCAAAAATCAAAACCCAAATAGTTTATATTTGGTTCGGGCTTACACCTCTAGAGTAGTCCTCTAGTACATCATTAGGAGTATGAACCGTTTAAAATTTTTTCATGATTATGGGGTTTACACTAAACTTGAGGCCTATAGATAGGTCAGAGAAATATTCATAAAGGGATAATCCTCCTGAGATGGGTGGTAGATCATGTTGATTTCATGATAATTAATAACATCTAAGAACATGTGAGTTATGCTCAGAGTGACAAACAAGAGGAATTCAAATATCTACTAACCCACACAATCTTCTTCATCTAATGTTGGGTGAGGATGAGGCAATGAGAGAGTGAAAGGGTCTTTAATTTTGATGTCTCCTCTTTTGTTTTGGTAACTGGGATATTCACATATCTCTACAGACCTGGATGTGGAATGGTAATAAATGAAAGGTGGATTAATCTAGGATGTATTCCCTTTTCTGATTCTAGATACGATAGGAGAATAAGACACTAACCCTTAAAGAGAAAGGAATGTGTGATTCACACCCTTACCATCTAGAATGGGGAGGTTATCGGTACTACCTCTGAGGTTTTGACCCTCTATATCATGGGATTATCTGAATGATAAAATTTGAGGACCACATTATTATAGAGGTTACTAATATGACTTCACATAACATGGATTTGCAAGATGTAGATGGAATTCTGGTGTACCCTTTGATTTGATCATACTTGTCTACTAGCTTTAGGATAGGCCTTGGCCTTGTGGTTAGTGAAGGGAATGGGTTGGATTCTTTGTGAAGGGTAATTATGAAGGGGACCTGATTTAGTCATAGAACATATTGATGGGTACATCAAAAAGGGGCCCAATTGGGTATTAGTGAATTGTGGGGGGGGGGTGCTTCATGAAGGGGCCCGATTAGTTCTTTGTCATTCACGAGGGGAGTTGATTGAGATAGTTTGATGGATAGTTCAGGAAGAGGTCGAGGGAAGGACAAACTCTTCATGGATTGATAGTAAGATTAAGGACCCAATACCACTTACCTTTTTTATTTGATATAGTGGTTTATAAATATTTCATCAATGTACGATTATAATTACCGTGGTTCACAAATGGAATCACTATGTGGGTTGTCATCTTACAATCAATTATTCTTTTGGTGGACTAGTTTTTATAACCTATTTACATTTCAATATGTGGAAAATGTTTACCATCTAAAATATCATACCCATATTGTCTCACACATGAAATAAACTATCGATAAATACAACCTAAGAAACATCCACCCCCATCATTCTACGTGTGTGGGTTTTTATATGGGTAATAATGTAACTGCTCAATAGCCTTCCATGAAGGATCGAGGTTTGCAGGAGGCTGCCTAACCCCAAAAATGTAATTTACATTTAAGAGGGGCCTAAAAATAATCCCTCAACCTACAATTTCATTGTCCATTTGTGGGGTTAATAAGAGGAAATCTCTACCTAAAAACTGAAATTCATTTGTGAGGGACTCCTTGTGAGGGTGCTTCGTAGAGGCACTTCATGAAGGAGATATGAGGAGTGGATACTCACATAGAGAGCATGCTATTAATATTAAGGGGGTCCTTTGTGGTTCATGGTAATTCAACATTTTATTCTTCAATAAATATCTTGATTTATCTTAATTAATACATTCCAAAAATTCATAATCTTTAATGTGAGTTTTCTGGGACATTACAAAATTCCCCCCATATGAATGGGGTCCGATCAGTATGTAGTGGAATCCATTCTGATGAAGAATTATATCTGGTTGAATGATATATAAAATTCATTACATGATATTTGTGGACATAGTTAAGGTTCAACACCTGTAAAATTTATGAATCCTCACTTATTTGTAAGTTTATAAAATCTAGCACTCCATGATCGATTTGACTCTTCTACAGACCATCCCATTTCACATAACAATTTCCATTATGAATGGACTATTCTTAATAACAAAAAAATATCATTAGAGAACTTGTATTTTATAAAAACCATTCAATCTCTAATTTTTTAATTATTACTACATATCAATATGGTTTCCACATAGCCATTGAAATTCATTATAGTTCAGGTTTAAGTACTTCGTGGTCTGTATAGTTCTAGGTCGTCCACCAGAAACTGTTGTTTCTATGAATTATTTTTGATGATTTTTGTTTTAATAGGAATAAAAAAGATCCTTAAAGATAAAATATACCTCCCATGACAGTGACTGATAGAAGAAATTCCATTTCTGAGAATATTGAATCTAATCCCTAACATCACATCATCCCTCAATAGGGTATTATGAAGAGTCTCCTCTCACCGGATCTTCTAATTTACTTGTTTTATAATGGATTAACACTATGAAGCTTAGGAATTCAATATGAAACTACCATTCCATCAGTTAATCGAAAAAAAATTATATAATTGGTTTGATATGCCTATATATCGTGCTCACATGAACATTTCTGTTGTGGGGAACATCATTTCTGAATATTTTTAAGAGAGGGTCTCGGTTTTGAATGGTTCTATGTAGACTCAAAAAATCCAACATAATGTTTAAATGTAATTTTAATCTTCCATAAAGTATTACCCATCCATTTTTTATCTCATAATAAATTATCTTAATGGAGGATGGAGTCCCAGGTGGGATTTGAGATCTAGAGGAAGATTTTTTGATTAATAAGATTGAGTATTTTGTGTTCAGTAGAATTATATGGAATTCCATGAATGATTAGAGATAATAATGTTGTATCAATTAGTATGAATTTATCAGTTTCATGTATATTCTCCAACTGGGGTCTTACAAGAATTGATTATTCATCGGTGTTTGAGCGCTAACACTATTCATTTACCACATGTTGAGGATTGGATCGTCCTATTTGATATATGTCAATTTATATGAGTAACCATTCATAGAAATATGTAGGAAGAATTTCTTCATGAGTCTATCAACTAGGAATATACTAAATAGGTTTCCCTATTATTCAAAGATTTACTGATTTTGGAATAGTCGCTATCGGTTCATCTTCTTCACACTCATTCACTAATTCCATTTAGCGATAAGATAATTCTATTTTTCAGGATATTGGAATGAATATGAAAATTTTGGTTACCAAGACCCTAAAATATCATGAATATTGATGTTTGCCTATATAGTATTCCACTCTTGAGGATGTCCATCATACTACCTGAGGTTACTAGATCTGGTTAGACATATCTCTTGAATTTGGGATGGTAGGATTTTATTTCATTTTTATGTGGAAAGATCTTTCTATCTCATGATACCTATAGTAGTGTCAAAATCCACATCATGGATATGGTAGCCACATATTTTATGATAAACCCCATTAGACTTGTTATTCCCACTCTCTCTCACATTTAAAAGTTTTAGGGTCAAATAAATTATTGAGACACCCACAATTTCATTGTAAATCATTTAAATTTTTATATAGATAGGTGGTGGAACTCCTTCGATGTTATGAATATCATTATACCTAAAAAATATTTCATTCCACCATTCACCCCTCATTTTTCAAAATTTATTTGATGTTCCCAGCACTCCTATGTATTGATGGTGCTATTGAATTTTTAAATGATCTCTTCCTATTTTCATTATCTCCTTTTCGAGCACCCTCTATAGTATTGGTACATAATGGTGGAGGTTCTCAGGAATAACTCTCTGATATTGAATCATTGTAAGACATTATTTTGGATTATCGTGTTCGAGGGGTATCCATTTGCAAGCTTAATTCTCCCTATATGTATTTAGAGTGATTAGAATGACATCAATAGGCTGTATATTTACCACTTACCAAAATTAAAAAGGGATCATACACAACCATCCTTCCTCGATTATGGTCGTTGATGATACAAGTGGATTCTGGAAATGAACTGTCTTTACCACCCTTGAATGCACTGCTAAAATTATCACCGGTTTATGAAACATTTTGGGTTGAATACAGTCCCAAAGGGGTTCCGGGGAAGATAAACCGAAAAGTTCATAAACCGGTAGCGTCTCATAGTTCTTTTTTATAAGAATAACATCACTAGCCTCTAAAGGGGAATGAAATTTATCCTAGCATTATAAAAATAATGAATGAGTTTAATCATCAAGTTCTCCTTCTATTGGGAGTGTTATAGATGCCACCATTTTTACATAAATTTTTGGTAGTTCTAAGGACACTAGTCTTGGTGGAAAAATATTTTGAATTAGTCTGATAAAGGCCATTATTTTTAGCTCAATTCATAAGATTTAAAAGGAGTTATATATGGGATAATTTCCCACTATTGTGTCACATTTTTGTGTAAATCCATCAATAGAGAATACAATCCCCGATTATATACCTGTAGTTGTTGGTTAACGTAGTCAGGATCCTAGTGTTTCCACTGAACATCATTCTGTGTGAAACTTTTCTTGAAACCAAATTTACATTATCATCATAGAGAATCATTTAGATAAAATTACAGATAATTGGGACAACATTTGTTAAATTTTTACTCACTTAGAAACATGATTGGTTTGTTTAACGACACTTCCATGCCCTTATCTATCAATTTATAATCTCTTTGGGGGATTCAGAATCTAGTGAATGCTATCTAATTCAGTTTAATCTTTCCATTCATCATGAGGAATATTTAAAGGATATTTCTTCAGAGATTCATCACATAGTGGTTGAAGAAGACCAGTTTTACGATCATATATTTATACAGAATGTGGATCTCCAAGATTATAAGGCACTCATAGCTGGAATAAAGGTTATGATGTCATCAGAAAATATAGTACTGAAATCCATTAAATAAAATTGATAAGAACTAAATGATTTGAATATATATATAGGCATATTACAATAATCTTAGGATGGGTAGAGAACTAATCTAGAGAAATCCTTTAATGGTTCACAATAAAAGTTTTCCAATCTTCTGAATAAATATGCTCAAGTTTCATTATAGTCATTTCATTTATTTTTATTTTCCCAATAATGTCAGGGAAATACTAGATGATGTGGATTCTCCTAAAAAAATTAATGAATTAAATTTTGGATGTTTTCAATCCATTATATCATGCAATTCACAAATTAATCCTAGATTTTACCTATTTTATTATCAAGATTACCATGTATTAGAATATGTAAATTGTGATAAAGTGAAACTGTGAATATTTTAAATTTGGGAATTTAGGGTCTGGAAGGACTAGAAGTTGGTGTTTTATATTGAATATCTTGGACTGATATTCATGAGTGTAATTATCAAACAGTAGGTTATCCATCCATGTATATAGGACCCCCTAATGTATCTTTCCCCGATGAAGGGATATGGGGAATTTAATTCATAGAATGTTCCCATGAACTAAGGGTAATGTTTCAAAATATTTTTCAAATATCAATCTTATACACATGATATGGGGTATTAATATACTGAGACTCAAATTATATCCATTGCAATGAATTCCACATGGATAAAAATATCATGTAGTGAAAAAGACAACCCTAATATGTCATTCCATGGGGAAACCCCTTCTACTAAAAAAATTAATCTTTGGGTCCTATATTATAATGCAGTCAAACTCATCATAAGAAGTTGGAGGTAACTTGGGGAATAATTTCAACTTTCGTAGAAATTCATGGCTAAGAACAAGTTGCTGAATCTTTATCCGAATCTATTTTCATGAAAAAAATGTTTGATATCAATTAAAACTCATTGCAAGGACTAAGAGCCCAGACCAATGTGTCCTTGGGAAATTATGGGACTTGTATGTATATTAAATTCATACTTATAGGAATGGAATCTTCATATTTCATTCAAAAATATGATTAGAATAATATGAGTTTCCAAAGATAATATGAGGTACTATTTCGTAGAACTATCACTCAAGTAGGTATTAGGTCATATAGAATTGACCATTTGTTTCACATTTTAATTCCATGTTATCGAGACTCAAGCATCCTAATATTTAAGTTCATATAATGTGGACCTAAGTCACACAATTTAACATAATTTTATGGGGACATATGATTTTTGTCTCAAAAGGACTCATGGATTTGAACAAATTATTATTGATTTACCATTCTGGGGTAATCAAAATGAAAATGTTCCATTATTATTCTGGAATAAAGATGGTAGATTCTATACTAAAATTTATAAGATGTATAGAATAATTATATAAGGAATTAATGAAGACCATATTGGGAAAGAGGGTTTTTGAAATAATGTTTCTGGGGGGATACAAGGATATAAATGGTGTCTAATTAGAATGAAAATGCTTTTGGTTGATGAAACTTTTAATGGTGTCTTATGCATATCCAAACTGGAGAATGTTATGCATGGTCAAAACAAAGGTGTCCATAGGAAACTTACATTTTGTTACCAATGGACAAGGATAGATTATGGATATTCATATTTTTCTAGACACATTGATTGATTAATATAAGGAATGTTTTTGAGTGTGGTAGGAATGTCTCTTTTCAAAACCACTCTAGAATGGAGAAAAAGTTTCATATGAAGTTCTTCCCCATATGCATGGAAAATATTTTTTTTATAGCGGCTGGTCCTAAGATATAGGGTATAATCATCGCATATACCTCATCAAATAGATAGTCATGCCATATGTAGTTCTATGTAAGAGAATGGAATTACCAGGAAACATATTATAAAAATGGGTTTCCATCATGAAGACTCCCATAATTTATTTAATTTGATGGGGGAATTTTTTTAATATGAAACACAAGTAGAGAGAGAATCTATATTAGACCCTCATATGCAGATCTAACTTATACATAAAAGAGTAGGAAAATTTTTATATTGTGGATATTTTCATGATTAACAATCTGATAGTCACTATATATCTCACAATGGTGAGAATCTAACCATAAATAGTTCTTATAAATAGTTATAGTGGGAGACCAACACCTAGCATTGTGCTTCTCTTAGTCATGGTCCATATTCATTTTTTAAGATACATCAATCACGTCGTTTATCATCATATAGTAAGGATGGTTGGGACTAGCTTTTAAGGCCATACATCTTGGACCAATTAAACCCTAACATGAACTGATATGCCATGATATTTTTCAGAAACCTTTTTCCACCAAATCCTAAGACCTCATAAGCTATGCTTGGATTGAGAAAATTGGATGGAAAAAGTTTCACCCAAATCATGCAGGTGGTTAAAATAAATAAAATGGGATTTTGGTATCTTGTGATGGATATGACATGATTTAGGGTCTAATAATTAATAAATATCTCATAGGGGTGATAATAAAGTCATCCATAGTTCTTGAGAAATGTGTAATTTAGTATCATGAAGTGAGTACATTAGCCAAGTAGTCTAATTCTATAATGTAATAAATTTTGCGGCTTGGTATCATGGAAACATTGAATCACATAGGGAATGTAGGATCATGAATTTTTCATCATGTTTTAGACATGAAGAAGGAAATTTTAAACCACAATATTGGGAATTCTCAAATCTAGAATAGTGTGATGGGACATGTATGTATGGAACGATTGCAGACCATGATTGAGAAGTATTTTTATAGAATAATGTTTTTAAGGATTATGGAGATATAAGCATAATCTCTTGGGAGATAATATACCTATGGTTGATGGTTGTTTTAAGGGTAGTCTATGTAGATCCAAAATAGTGTAGGTTATGTATATACAACACAAAGGTGTCCTTAAATAATAGATATTCTATTATCGATTCCAAGAAAATTTTGTGTAGATCTATGTTTTCCTAGTATAAGGAGTATGATATATGGAGGGAATGAATATTATAATAGAGAAAATGCATGAACCAAAATAGTCAATGTGGTGTGGCATTCCATACACAAATCAGATTTCTATGTAGTGAAGAGGAAACCTTTTTATGATTGGTTATTGATTAAGGAAATCTAATTAAGATATTATATGAAGATCATTATTCATATGTTGAAGGGAGAATTATACTTGTTTTTTGACTGCGCCTATGGCATAAGGTTTGAGCATCACTATATATATCATCAATGTGAGAATCATGCCATGAATAGTTCTAAAGTAAACATTGTTTGTGTAGGTCTAACATGTACATAGGGAAGGGTGTCATTTTAATATTTCAGGTGAACACAAGGATGAATATTGGAGTTTCACTTTGTATCATGTGATGAAATGAATCAATCTATACATAGTTCTATGAAGAATTCATGTTTGTGGAATGGAACCCAAGGTTGTGATCCAATCAAGTATAGAGTAAAATGTTATACAGTTTTACATCATGAAATGAGGGCATTAACCATGAAATTTTACCACATGTGGAATGAAAACTTTCATAAAGTTTAATGTCATCTAACAAATAAATTGACCCTTCAGTTTCATGTAATGCAGGCATAATATTATGTTTGTGTAATTAACCTATAATGATTACAATGGGATCATTTTAGGGTTGTAATACTGCCAATGATAGATGGGTTTATGGTGAATTTATGGATGGACCTTGAGATAGAATGTTTATGAATCACAACATATATCATCAATGTTATAATAAAGACATGATTAGTTTTGGAAGAGTATTCCCTAAGAATTTCTATCCCATACACATCGAGTGGAACATTTTAATATTGTGGCTAGACCCATGATTGGAGATCTGGGAGTCATTATGCATCATATGAAAAAAGTAATTAAGCCATAATGTGTTCTTAGATGGTGGTGTGGTAGAATACCAACACCAAAGGTCACGATCCACTCATGTATGAAATGAAATTTTATTCAATTTTATGTCATGAACAGATTACATGGACCATTTTGTTTAACTTTATGTGTCTAGGATAAAGATTTGGTATACCCCATTTTTATCATATGAGTCATCCCTATTGCATATGGGGTAGCTATTAGTCTACTTTTATAGAGAGAGAAACCAGGGGGAGGAACAAGTGTCTCAAAAAGGAATTTGTGATATGAAGGAGTGACAACCTAACATGAATAAAATACCTCCACCAAACACTGTGAGTCATCCAAGGGGTTTGGACAAATGTGATATACTTTTCCATGACTATGTATTCTATAAATATGGGAATCATGATTCATGTAGTTCTATAAATGTGTGGAATTAGGAGACCTCCACCCAACATTGTGATCCATTTTTTCTTTTTTCAAAATGTTATTCAGTTTTATATCATGTAATGAGGATGCTAATCATGTAGTTTTTCTTGTATTGAGACTATGATGATGGTGTCTTTTTTAGTTCTTATAAATAAGAATTATAGTTTATGGAAGATGGGTTTTTTAGACTCACAAGAAACCATCCTAACAGGAGGAGAGGCCCTAGGGTCAGAGGCTAGTGAAAAACATCATATTAATGGAGCTAAACTTACACCTGGTCCAAATACATTAGATTTAGGTATCACTATGTATCATGTAAAAATAGTAATAAAGGCAGACATTGTTCTTAATGGGAGATGTGGTCAGAGACCAACATTAATTGTTATAATACTCTCAACTATGGATTGAAATATAGTGTAGTTCTATGTAATTAAAGAAGGATATTCATGTATTTATGTTTCAGTTCATATGACTTGGACATATATTTTTCTATTTAAGGTCAGGAATATATGACCATGAGGCTCTTTACCTTAATGTTGAATGGTAGGTAATTTGGTATCATACAGTTTACTATCCTACAACATGGATGAAGACCATGGATTTTATCATCTTATGTCATGGACAATGGTTCTTAGCACATACACATATGGAGGAGGCCAATGACTTGGTTCATGTGGAATCTGATGATGTTTTCCATGATAAATATTTCATTAGTTGTGATGTAGTACATTCCTCATCCAATGCGATTAATGAGTAATCTCCATTGGAGTGGACCTTGTGTTTGGAATAAAGTCCTTCCCACATTGGTTCAATCATTGGATTTTTTTTCTCCAGTATCATCTCGGTTGTGAGGACATGTACCTGATCCCCTTGGTGGAATGATCAGAGATGATCTTTATTGTTTAAGTCTCATGTTAATCTATTGTATTATATTTCTTAATGATTTATGGTATACAAAATTTTCCCATTGATTTTATATAATTATTTAGACTACTTATATGATTGTTCATTATCTGAAATTTTCTCATAGGAAGATATCCTAAGTGAGGGTAATTGAACCTCTGTTGAAACACTTTTTATATTTTGTAAACCAATGAATGTGGAGTTTTTTAAGTATCAGTGATTGATGTTGTTTGGTAGGTCCACAAGTAAAGAAAAAACATTTCAGGATCAAAATTCTTTTATTTATTCACCATCTTTCATAGGATGTTCTATAGATTTTTATTTAAACCCTTGATATATTCGTTTTCCACTATATGGTAGCGGGAACGATGGTTGTATTTTAGTTTGTACTCCTGATACAAATTCTTCAATATGAAAGAGAAACAACTTGTACCGTTGTCCATTGGTATTTTTTGAGGGACACCAAATCTATTGATGATGATTGACTTCACAAAATAAATGATTATTTTGGTTCCAAATTCCATAAGTGCTATCATATCATCCCATTTAGAGAAGAAATCGATAATAGTAATGGTATACTTGAACTACATGCTTATAGGTAGAGGGTAAGTTACTACAACATCTATCCCCCGTATAGAAAATTTCCCTAATTATTTAGCTATATGAAGTAAATATGAGGGTTTATGGATGAAATTGGGGTGCACATGGTAGGAATGAATCTTATTGAAAAATTATGTACACGCCCATTTCATTAAAGCCCAAAAATATCCAAGCCTCCATCTTTGGTGACTAAGCATGGTTCCTGATACATGGGCACTAGCTAGAACATGAACTTCTTTCGTGGTGGTGATTATATCCTTTTCATCAACGCATATAAGGATCGTTACATGGAATATTCACTTGTAAAGAACATATAAAGGACATGGGCTATCACAGAGAGTGAAATTAACCACCCATCATCAAACTTACTCTTTTATAGCTCCATTTAGTAGAGGGGTTCCATTTTAGAGATATCCTAGGATTGGGTGCATCCATCCAATTATAGAAATATATGGTTCATAATTAGAATTGACCCCATCAACATCTTCCAGGACGCTTTGAACAAACATCAATACAACTCTGTGATTGGAAATATAAATGATAGTGTTATCCTTATCAAGATCTACAAAGGATGCAGAAACATTTTCTACTGCTTATATATAAGCTTATTTTTAAATTAGGTACATAAGTAAATATTATCACATAAGGAAATTATACCCTAAACCCTTGAACTTAGTCAATAAGTGAAATAAACATTTCTTTTCTTATGGAATAATCACCAATGATCTACTTATTACCAGCATAGAATCACCCTTGATTCTCAAGAGAGGCTTGGTTATCTTTAAATCCAATTCTTATCCTATAATGAGGGATTATTATTCCACTTCATTGTTGTTGTAACATTATAATAACATAAAGTTAAAAGGTAAAAATTCCTTTGTTGGTAAAATGAGTATGATCTGAAACCCATCTTTTTTTAGATTGGGATCTTCTATTCTCTTTGCAGTTGGACTTTTGGATGCACCAACATACTACATTTCCCATATTCAAGTGGAGTGATGATTGGAAAATATTTCATCATTTGGAAATGTAGTACTCATTATCATACTTCCATAAAGAAATATTCTTCTAGGATGTTCTTTAAAATTTTTCCTTTTGCAGCCTTCTATGGTATGTACTAGATTATTAACTATTATAGAATGACTGCCCATCATGACAAGAATCCATTAAACATGGGACAATTGGGGATAAATGTGACTGGTTCGATTCGAGAGGTAAAATTGACCTCATAGTGTTGTATATAATTCCTTAGCATCTGAATTGACCAAATCGATTCTAATAAATTCTTATTGATGTCTGAATATTTAGACATAGTGTTTTACAAGGTAAAACTGAGGCAATAAAATAATTTCTCACTAACAACATCATTTTTTAGAATGAATGTAATGTAGTGATCATTCTATATCCGGGTGTGATTGAGTGGGGGAAAAAGTGACGAGAGGACTCAAGAGGACCCCTAGCCATGGTTTTCTCCTCTATATGATGGTAGCATCCACTGTGTTAATACCTCCCTCAACAAAGGGGTGGGGGTCCTTTGGAGTCCACCAAAGAAGCATATTCCTTTTTCATCCCCTTCTCGACCTAGAATTCCATCCTCCCATCCCACAAGTCCTGTTAGGTCTTAAGGTACTGGAGTTGCTCAATGGGTTCACTAATCTTTTTTTATCAACTGTATAGTTCTCAAAATCTTAGGATTTGATAAAACATACCTTGGTGGATATGATTAAATTGATAGTCTCTAATGTTGACTCCTTCGATCCTCACTCCTTCACAACATTAGAGTTACAGGATAGGGCGATAGTGGGTCTTATGCATAACAGAAACATAATGGTGCATTTTTCTTTGGAGATAGATCTCATTACGGCCTGGTCAAGTGCACATAGAAGCTTCAACAAATTCATATTTTATCTATTATGGTTGTCCTTTTACTTCTATAAGAAGCAAAACCCTTCGAAAATGGTGACATGGGTAAGTTTCCCCAATCTCCCACAACTGTTTCATAACCCTTCTGTTACGAGTTTGATAGGGAATCTGATTGGTAGATATATGTGTTCGAATAACTACATTTAGTCTCTCTGTCACCCTATTAATCTGTGAGTGTGTGTTGGAATGGAAGTGTCTAAATCGTCATTTGAGTATGTGTGGATTATTAGGGGTGAGGAATATCGCGGAAAACAATGTGTGATCTAGGAAACATGGACTGAATTCTTCTCTGGATGCAAGCACCTAGGGCACGCGCTAGATGAATGTCGTAGGGGGCTCGATAACCTTCATGGAGGAGGAAATATGGTTGTGACAAGGAGTCAGAGGCACTTGTTGAGACAAAGTTTCCAGAGTAATGTCCAACCATTTTAGATGAGATTGTGGGTAGGGGGATTAATCTAGTAATTTTAGTATGGATAATATGCATTATGTTAGTGACCCAGGGGACTTTAATCTACTAACTGAGGTATTTTGAGGCCATGAAACTCAAATTAGGTTGCCTGTGATGAAGGAATTGTAGCCTCAGGAAAACCCGATAGTGCTTATTGTTTTTATTAAGTTTAGGTAGGACATGGCCAGTCCATCCTCTAGAAATATGTTTCCCACACAATGATTGTGTGAGGTAGGGTTGATTAGAGCATCATGAGGTAACCTGAATGGAAAGCCAGGTGAGGGTGTTTAATATTGTGGTGATTTAGATGGCGGTTGGTGATGATGATTTTTTAACTTAGGTGCTTGGTCTAGGAAGTAGTGATCTATGTAAGGGGATGTTGGGACTTACTGAGGATGTGGCATACCCAAATAGTGATGGGGAGTCTGGGGGACCTTTTTCAAGGATTCTATCCTCAATTCTATTGATCAACATCTTTGAAAGACTTATTAAGGTGGGTTTGATTCTTGATCTAGCTAAATTGTCTGAGGTAGTATGGGGATGTGTGAAGGAATGTAATAGAGACGAACTCATTCCTTCGGCATATAAAGCCTCAAGCCCAATGTATAATAGGAGTAATAAGAAGAGGAAGGGTAGGATGGACTCCTCCTCACAACCACCTTATTTGGAGACTCAATCAGCAAGGAAGGTAAGGAGCAGAAATGTAGACATTGAGGAGGTGAACCAAGAGAGACCAGGAGACTAGGGTAACCATCCTTGGAAATTAATTCTAGGATCTGAGAAATATGTGGCTGAGAAGGTCTTGTTACTTAATGCTTATATAGAATAGGAAACTAAAATGATGGGCCTGTCTTTAAGGGGGGCCCGTAATGAGGAGCAATACACATAGGTTGACAAACCTGGCCTAATTCTTGTATGGGGTTTCAAAAAATCCAGGATTAACATTTAAGAGTAGATAGAGTCCTAGGAAAAATGGCCCTTTGAGGTTTAAAATTTACTGATAGTGACAAAAAGAATCAAGGTAACATCTATCTCATGGAAATTGGAAAATATAAATATATTCCAGTATCCTTAAATTACTTTCCAAAAACTCTGTTTAAACTATTTGGAACTTGTTTCTTAGTTTGGGAGGTTTTCTGGTTCAGATTGAGTCTACTTTTGGACCATTTTTATTGTGATTGGCGATGATGTTTTGGAGTAAATCATATAGAAACTTACTCGGATCTACTTCAGATGGGGTTCATAGAATGGATCATACACCAACACATGCCATTTGGATTTGGAAGATTGAGAGGGTATGGCTATGCCATCGGTACTATGCTTGTGCATCTCTACATGGGACTGCTAGCCGAGCGATCATGCATTGGTAAAGGTTTGAAGTTATAGTATTATTACTAGGAAGAGGCAGGTCCTATTTTTTGCTTCAGTTTTATTCATTTTTGGTTTATTTTGTTGTTTCATGGACTTTGTGGTTTCTCACTTTCTCATCAATAGTGATTAGATAATAAAAAAGTTAATTTTCAGTCAGATCATACTTGATCCATCACATTCATAATTAGAATATTTCCATAAACCTGTGTCATCAACACTGGTGGGATCAAGAGATATTTCATGAGATAGTTAAATAATTTATTTTCTCAAAATTCTAGTAAAACACATCCCCTTTCATCATCAGTTTGATGAAGGGAAAAAAATTCATGTGAGGTGTTCTATGAAGCACCTTATGTAAGTAATATGTCCCTACATTCCTATTAATTATTTGGGGTTTTGAGGATGGTATGTACCCCTAATTTCCCTGATCATCTCAAGTTCAAATTTAGTTCCATTGTGTAGTATGATGAAGCTAATAAATTTATCTAATGTAATGATAAAATCACACTTTAGAGGATTACTCTTCAGAATGATTTGTCTAAGTCTATCAAATTCAAAATTTTAATCGGCAAGGTGATTAGAAAATTGATGATATTTTACCAATAAATCACCCGAAAAAATAAATTGTTTTCCCCAGTAATTTTTTGTAGATGAGATGCATGGCAGGATGATATGTAGCATCATAATTCTTCAAATATGAAGGAATTACATAGTAGAAAAACACTGCCTTGGGGGGCACTGAAGGTGGTGGATTATTTGTATTTAGATTCCATTTCAATTTGGATATATATTGAATATCTATACATGATGTAAATTTCATTGAAGCCATTTTTTTCATCAATTAGGTGTTCTATGATTGGAAATATGAAATTATCTTTCAGATAGTGCCGATTTATGTCTCTAAAATTGATAAAAACCCTATTTTTCAAATTATATTTCTTGACTCAGACTATGTTGGTGAGTTATTTTGGGTATTTTACTTCCCAAATAATTTTATCTTTGATGAGTTTATTAAATCAATTTTTGAACATAGTATCATGAGTTAGATTTGTAATTTTTTCTATCTACATGTAAACATGACAGTCTTCAAGTAAACCTAATCGATGGGTATCCACATCAAGATCAACACATAACATATCTATATTATTACCCGAAAATGTTTCTTGTGTTGCTTCATAAAAGAGATATAAATCTATTTTTCATAGATGGGCATATTTTTTCTGGTCATCATTGGTCTCAGATCCTCCCATATACCCAGACTGATCTTTCAGAGTTCATCAACAGCAGTATAGACCCCATCTTCAAATGCTAGAGGAGCATCTCTGAGGTCATTTCTTTCAATTACTCATATTCGTCTTCCTCAATTCCCATGAAAAGATGGATGATAAGTAAATGTTAATTATTGAGGTTATGGGAATGGTAGGTGACTTAGAATCTAGCTTCCAAAAGATATATCATGACTTTTATAGTTTTGACAAAGGAATTGGCGGCCTACTAGCATTATGAAGATTAGGTTATAGAATATCCAAATTACATATCCCTTCCAAAAATGGAATCAAATAAATTTTCAAAATCCTTGGGTTCCAATAACATAGTTGATATCAAGAAAAAAACATATCCTTGAATATATGCTAATATCTATGGTTTGATTGAATGGATGTGTATATTCATCACTGAGATATCTGAAAAAATTATATGAAGTCATTTCAAAAACATTTGGAGTAGTGACTCAAGCCAAATCACTAGTAGTGGGATACTTCCCCCTTATTTGGTAGAATATTTTATAAATATATTGAGATTCACATGATTCAAAGAAATATCGATTACCATATAACATCCCAATATTCCCATTGTTGTGGTGTTTGAGGAATAACGATATGAGGAAGGTATTTCTATATGTTTATGAAACTAAGGCCTTCCTAGAAAGATATTTAAGGTTGTATCATGAAAGATGACCATGAACATAGGATCAAACACCACATCTCCATACTGATTTTTTAGATTAATGATTCTAAGGGGGTTCTATTCACTTTTATCAAACCATTATAGTGTTAGAGTAGAAGGGGATAAATTAGCATTAGTTTATCCCAGTCGGTGAAGAGTTTTGATGGAAATGTGATTGACAGACAATCAATTATCAATGAAAGATTGATGACTTTCAATTTTATCTAATATTTTAGATATGTACAAGGATATGTTTTGACCATTTATTCCATTATATTAATCTTCTTCAATGAATTAAATAACAATATGACATTCAGAAGTTTCATCCTCCGCATGATATACCTCAATAGTAGAAACATTATCTTGAAACCTTTGAGGGTACAACAGAGCCTCTCTAAGTTCTTCTCGCATATATTTTATGAAATTGAGGTCATCTAGAATTTAAAGCAATGTCTGAATAGCAGCCAAATTCTTGGAGATGTAATTTTTCAATGAAAAATTCTATGTTCCCCTTCAATGATCTATTCCTTTGGATATTTTTTTGGAGATGAAATTCTTGTGGAAAATTTTTAGATAGTATAGAATAAGTGGATGGAATTTTATCTAATGTTGAATCGATCCACCCTAGCTTACCCGCTTGCTTGGGCTGTCCAAATTTCTACCCATTCATCAGTTGACCATCCAAAATGATCAGTTCAAAATTATTTTATGAAGGACCATAGAACACCCTGAGAGGGGAGGGGTGAATCAGGGTGTCAAATTTTTTATTTAAACTAATTGATATTGTTCCGAAATTGGTAAGAACCTATTAAAATTATATTATTATAAAATGTATAAAAATGACACTCACATGTAATACTGGGACACAACAATTTTACTTGGTAAACCACTAAGGGCTATGTCAAAAGAGAATACACTGATAGGTTTTGGTCATACCAATGTCCAATAATCTTTACTAGTTGTGGAGTAAAAATGTGTAGCAAAAACACTCTATGTATGGAAAAATATCGTTCCAAGTTTTCATAGATATCACAATGTGTCCCCTAGATCACTTCCATTGACTCTCCCATGCTCACTGCATTGGGAAGAATATGAAATCAATTTATCGACATGAAGGTTTCTTCATGGGTTTCCATTAAATCTTGTATCCTCCATTATATATATATATGATATTTTGAAGTCCCAGTTTCCCCTATAGAAAAAATCAAATATTCCTCCCACTGTTCATTCATGAACTTATCCTTGAAAAACTGGCCTTCTTCATCTGCATACTAGAGTGCTCTGTGTACCACCTTTGCATTCTGCCTCGGCATGCTGCCGCCGTGTACCACCTCTGAAAACATTGTTTGCAAAAATTCTTCCCACATAATCTCACATACTACCTTCTGTTGCATACTTCCATGCTTCTCTTATTAACTCACTTCCTTGACCTACTGGACTGCACCATTTACTATGAGTATTTCATTCACAAACCACGCTTCTCCGAGTACTACAAGAAATCTGCAGACCGTGGTCCTCCAATGTGTATTGGATATCTTACACAGACATGTATTTATTCATATTGTCCTTCTTCCTATGCATACTATATTCCATAAACTATTATACAATTCAACTGATTTATTTTAGAATATTAATTAATGTCTTTGTGGGATTTTCTTCCCACAAAATACATCCATATTTCACTGAATTCCTTAGATATTTTTTAATCTTACAACCTTCCACTTATGAAGGGATTAAATATCCTTATATATAAAAATAGATCAGCATAATGTGTTAAAACGAGATTTACTAAATCTTCATTTCATCACCACATTCACTATATAGCACACATATCTCGTGAAAAAGTTTTCATATATGGCATACGTACCTCTATTCTCCCTATACAGCGGCACAAATCACTTCTTCATTTTTGTAAATGATACCCTTCATGACTTCTAAAAACATTTCCTTGATTTATCGAATGACACACAAACCCATGAACAATCATGCCTTCCATGTTCAGGGATCCTTCCTGTAAACCCATGTCTTCACTACGATCCTCCTTCACTCCATGAACTATTCCTCCTATATAGTCTGCATACCATTCTTTCTTTGTGGTTCACAGTTTTCCATTCCACGTACTAAAATTTTTGATCTGAGAATTGTTCCCAGAAAATGGTTCCTAGTCCAAAATTCCTTTTCCAAAACTATTCTTTTTCAAAATCAAAAAAATCTCAATTTTGAGGCCCAAAAATTTGTAAAACACAAGGAAAATGCCTCACCTTCAATACTACTTATTTACACAATCATAACATCACATTACATGAAAAATCATTGACAACCCAAAGAAAATTACAAAATAACACAAACCATACTCCATTTCCAACAAAGATTAGTGTTGGTTCCAATGATCTCCACCTTTGGGTTTATTGGAAATCAGATGATAAATTTAATAAAGAACCTACAATAAAAAAAACCTAATAGGAGAGAAACAAACATCTAACACTCTAATTCTAAATGAGAAAAGATCAGTGTATAATACAAGAGAAGCATGAATTGGGTTCTCGTGTCTTGTAACTCATCACTCTCCCCCATTGTATAATTTTGCAAATATATCTATTTTCCATATAAACACAACTAACCAGAAAAACATTACATTTTCACAGAATTTCTTCATTCTACCCTATTGTAAACAAACCCAAACGATAAAATTTTGACTTGTAAAGCTTTATAAACACTCCTCCTAGATCGTACCCCCTACATAAACCTACAATACATCATAAAATAGATTAGAATTGTTAGAAAAACTAGGGTGAGGGGACGTTTATAACCACCTCATGCACGGGGAGGTGGCTGAACACCAAGGTTTCACTGATCCTTCTTGAACACATGTGCTGACAATGACCAGGTCATTAGATCAACCACTTTATAATCAGTTCCGAAATGATCCTTTTTAATAAACCCTTGTTCCACTTTTTCATTTTCGAAGTGATATCTAATTTCAATTTGTTTCATTTCAGAATGCTAAACATGATTCTTCGTAATATCAAACACAATATTATTATCATAGTGAATCATCGTTTTCCCTTTCACCTCATCATCAATATTAGTTTGTTGTTGCTTCAAGAAAAGAAGATGAGTTCAAGAATATGTAGGAGAGATATATTTAGATTCAAAAATACTAAGATAATTTCTTTACTATTTCTTACTCAACCATCCCACACACTAATTTCTAATGAAAAATGCTCCACCACTTGTTGATTTTTTGTCCACCACATATCCATCCCAGTCAGCATCATAAAATGATGAATGTTTATTATAGTTTCCTATAGTAAAGTGTAATCCATAATTGTGAGTACCTTGAATTTCCCACATGATTATTTTCACTACTTACATATTTTCTTCTTTCTGGTAACTTTGAAAGCAAGCCACTAATCATGTTAAAAGGGAAATATCTATCTATGTCAAAGTCATGTACATTACGCTTCCATGGATTCTTCAATACATTGTGGCATATATAGATGTCCTATATTCATGATTTCCCAAATTTTTCCTAACCACAATAGGAGTCAACATTGGTTTGGAATCAGGCATATTGAATTAATTCAGCAACTCACTTGCATACTTTTGTAGAGAAACGATAGTGTAGTCTTTCCTCTAAATAACATGTATCCCTATGAAGTATATGAGTTAACAAGTCCAAAAAATTTCAAATTATTATTTCATGTGATAAGAAAATTCATCTCTTGATCCCTATCTACATCCTCCAATTATAATATCATATACATACACCAGAACCATGAACTGATCTTTTCTAGGGTTCTTCACATGAGAATCGTGATCTGATTCTCTTATTTTAAATTATAGCTTCTTAAAATAAGAATCAAGATGAGATTACCACACTAGTGGTTCCAATTTCTGACCATATAGATCCTTTTTTCATCTAAAAAACATCATTTCATCATTTCCAAGAAGAAATACCACTTTTTGTTCAATATAGACTTATTCTTCAAGAAGAACATTTATGAATGGTGTCTTGACAAGAATTTGATATACTTTGTATCCAATTTGAATTTTCATGGAATAGAACAATCTGATTGAGTTCAATATAGCCACCACAACAAATGTTTCTTCAACATAAACACCTTCAATCTATGAATAGAATTTACACACCAGTCGTTACTTATTTCTGTTCACATTTCAATGCTTGTAATTTGTTTTAAATTCTACTTCGTACCAATAACATTGTGGGTTTCATGTCTCTTAACTAGGTCCCATGTTTTGTTCTTATCGATTTTATAGAGTTAATCATTCAAGACCTTAACCCATGATTCATCCTTTGTAGATTCTTCAAAAGATTTTGGTTTTTCAACTGAAATAAATGTAGATTGTGGATTATTCACCATTATTCTTGTCAGAATTGGTGCAGTCTAATCCCCAATGATGTTGGATCAAAAAATTTCGTCTCTTCAATTTTCCTTTTGGGGTTTAGAAGAATTTTCTTAAGTCATGGTTTCATCCTTTGATTCTTCTCTTAAGTTAACATCATGATGTGATTCTTGAGTACTTTTCATACCTTCCTCTACTTCTGTGATTGAATCCGTTCCATGTCCACATTCTTCCTCATCATAGATTACATCAACATATGAATATATTGATACATTCATGGTTTTATATTCAATGATATTTATATCACTACATTCCATAATTTATTGAAGATGTTTATAGAATAATTTTTAGGATTTTATATTCATTGAATATCTGTGGAATAGTCCTTCATCTGTAGTATCCATATACTTTCCTTAATTTCTTTCTTTTATTTAGATACAACATTTACTTCATATAACATGAAAATACTTCACAAAGTGAATCCTTAAATGAAATAAATCATAGGATGTCATGTTTTTACCCATATTAAGCCATGAAAATTTTTTAATATAAACTACTGTTTGAACAACCTATTTCTAGTAATGGCGAGAGATACAACTATCATTCAGCATAGTTTGGGCTATATTACTCACCTTTCAATTCCAGTGCTCAGCAACTCAATTTTGTATTAGGGTTATCACATCAGCCACTTAAAGTTGTATTCCATGTTTCTTTAGGTAATTTTCAAATTCAATATATGTTCACTCCCTTCCATTATCATACCAGAAAACATTGATTTTCAATCCAATATCATTCTTGACTATTTGGAGATAAGATTTCATGCAACCAAGAACAAGTTGTTTCCTATGTATAACCATCACAAAATATTGTATACAATAATAATCAATGAAAAGGAAGAATTACCTTTATCCATATTTTCCATCAACCTTTATCGGACCACATATATCTATATGAATGAGATCAAGAAGATTAGATCCTCTTTTCTTATTTTGACTATATAAACTACATACCAAATTTCCTCACATGCAAGAATAAAAAGTATTCCCCCATTCACACATCAGATTTGAGATATTAATGAAAATATTCAGATTAGATATCATTTCCCTATCTTGTTGATTTATGTTTCCCAACCTCTTATGCCACAAGTTGTTCTCTTCTTCAACTGTCATGAAACAAATGTTATCTTTACTATCAACCTAATATAGCTTTCAATCTATTCCACATCCCTTCATGAGAGAATTACCTACTCTTACTTTTATAGTGCACCACTTTTGATTGATTGTAAACATAAGTCCTTAGTGTCACAGTTTGATCATACTCAAGATACTATGGCATAACCCATGAACTTACAGAACTTTAGTATTCTTTATCTCACCATTGGCCAGTTCAGTACTTCCACTACCTTTGACCTTCAAATCACCATCATTAAAAAATATCACTATTCCATCAACCTTTTTAATTATATTAGTTAATAGAACTACATTTCCTGTCATATGGGATGATCATACACTATCAAGAATCCAAATTATATTGTTCTTTGTAGTTATGAAATATACTTTGGTAAGGATTTATTTTTCAATTTTATTCTTTTTCATCCATGAAATATGAGATTGAGTGACGGCTAAATAGAGAATTTAAAATCACTATTCCATTTGGGCAGGTTCATCAAACTCATATTCTTCATATAAAGGAAAAAACATGTTTATAAGAGAAATATTTTTTGGTTGGAGAGTATTGACGTGTCTCTATGTTTTTTATTAACTGTTGCTTCCATTCCTTTGCCTACAATCATCAACTTTGTGACCAAAGTTGGAAAACTGAAAACTATATCCATTATAAAAAACACTTCTCTTTATTACACACATAAACAAGATTTATTACATAAAAACGCACTTAAGACAACTATGATGATCCATAGGGCTAGTGTATTTGGAAATTAGAAACATTAAAAAATAACCTAGAACATAAAACACAACATCTTTATGGATAACCTCCTTTACATGACCACAATATTCTTTCATACTTAACATTGCATGGGATTACCTGAGGACATGTATAAGAAAAGGGTGAGCTATAAATCCTAGTAAGGGAGTAAGAAAGGAATAACAGGAAAAATATAGTATATGTTAGGGAATATACACATCAATAGAGAAAAAAAGAAACATGAACATAAATGCATGATACAACATGATTATCATAACATGGAAATGTGGAAACAACATTTAACATGATACTAGCATGATCCAAGACTCATTTCACATGGAAAATGACTAAACCCTAATTGAACCTGAATTAGAATGAGTAAAACCTCATTAAACTTGACATATAATAATATTAATCTTTACCCAACACATTAGATCACTATCAGGGTGCAGCCATCTTATTCATTTCATTTCTTGCATAAGTGTGCCACAATGTTCATACAACACGGATTCCTCAAAAATCATCACTCTTTACATGAATAAGAGATGTGGAATACATAAATTTATGTACTCAATAAATAGTTACATGTCCGTAAATTAGAATATATATGATAGATAAATGGGTATAGTATTCACATACACGATGATTTTGGCATGGGAAATTTTAGTGGAACATCTGCAGCATAACGATGTCAAATGGAAAACTTAAAATGGGGTGATTTGAGACAAAGGGGTATCTCATAATTTATTCATGAATTGGATAGTAATGGTGGTAATGGGACATAATATCCCAACATATATAATGGAATTTATATGCATAATATAAAATAATTTCTTGAATGTAAATGAGAAGAGAGAAATTCCTTGTGGAATTTCGACATGGTAACAGTTGTACATGGGAGGCATTAACGAGAGATAAAGAGGTATATCATCATTAAAAAATAAGGAGGGAAGTATGGGAGAGGTTTGAAATCATACCCCAACTTTTTTATTTGGAAATAAAAGGGTATTGAAATATAAATAAATTTGGACAAAAATGAGAAAAGAAGAAATCCCTTACTAGGATGTGTGATCCCCAAGTCTTGGGAGAGGCTTGAGAGAATATTCTTGTGAAATTTTGGATCCTTGATAGTATTATAAACAGAGGAGGGTAGTGGTTGGTAGAGATACAACATGGTTTGAGTGTAGATAAAAGGGAGATTTAGTGGGTTTATCTAGGAAAGGAGAGGGAATTTTTAATTATTTAGGTTTTGGGCACCACACATCAAACTAATCAAAACCACAAACCATACAATGGTTTTTCCCATGGTTTTTTCCAAAGGGGAGTGAAAAAATTATTTTATAAGGACAATTTATGAACTTATTATAATATTAGGCTTGATTATGTGAAGGTGAGTCAAACTCTCAAAGAAATCATTTTAAAATGCTAGAATGTTTTATAAGTTTTGGAGGGTCCACTAAGGATTTGTAAAATAAATAAATAAATAAATATAAAATAACATTATTTTAAAGTTAAAACATATATTGGTCGAATATACTTTTTATATTATTTCATTACATCACTATTATGTCATTATGATGTCATAAAACAAATTATATATTTAAACAGTATATAATTTTTAACCAAAAATACGGATGTATTGAAAAATTATGAAAAATTAACTGATGGAAAATTTTGAATTTAAGATTCTAAAAAAATAATCATTTTATCTAAATAATGTTATAAATATTTGAATATTCACTTTTAAAATAAATACTGACATTTAATGAAAATTCACGGGTTTTGACAAAAACAGTTTTCAAACATTAATAAGAATTAAAATTATATTCATAAAACTTATGGGATAATATATATTTAATAAAATGTAATTTAGTTATAATAATATTTTATTAAAATATTATTTAGTTAAAAAATCCATTAATTCATAAAAATATATTTCTTAATTATATATTAACTAAAAATACTATTTGTACTTTAAAAATAATTTACAATGTAACAATAATTAAATGAATGTATATTCTTTATTCTATACAAAACTAATACACATAATCATAGTTCTAGGGTCTTTTTATATAACCCCTTATAACACCAAAATAAGACCTGAGGGTTAGGTGTGCAATGATGATAGACTCTTGTGGAGGCTTAGATAACATTGCTCGAGTTGTAATCTCTATCAACTTACAATTATACAATAGGTGGTTTCGTTCAAGCTTAACGTGTTGTAGGTCCGCTTGGGTTTGTTCAAGAGAAATGCTCAGTGACTCCACCTCATTTCTGAGCTCTCACAAATGAGCATTGTATGGAGAAATTCTACTAGATGAGTCCATCAATTCCTTTTTCTCAGAAAATTGGATTTGATAAAGCCCAATATTTATACTAATCATGTGACCACTATTCAGCAACAATATTAGAAATGGTAATAATTCTTAACAGTATTTTAAAATCCAAAAAAACATAAAACCAATGAATTGAAAATGTTTTATATAATCATTTTACATAATAATACATTTCAGTTGATCAAGAGTAATTTTCATTAATAAAATATTGAATCGTTATAATTCCCCCCCCCCCATATAAAATTTCTCCCTCAAAATTTTATTTTCTTATACTAAAACAGATGAGAGTAACTCTGCTTCATGACTTCCTCTAATTCCAATAATGTTTCACCAATCATGTGGTTTCCCCACAACACCATGATGAGGGTTATTTTCTTATTTAATAGAACTTTTTTCCTACGATCTAATATCTTCGCCAAATTCTATTCATAAGAGAGGTCATTCTCTAATGGTACGACCTATAGATTGAGTACGTGCGATTGGTCATGTGTTTACTTCTTCTAGAGTGATACATAGAATACATCATGTACTTGAGATAGGTTCAGTGGGAGTTATAATCGATAGTACACTTCTTTAATGAGATCAAGGATATAATAAGGGCCAATGTACCTTGGATTCATCATTCTCTTCTTCCTAAATCTCATAACTCCCTTCCATGATGATATGAGAAAGAATACCATGTCTCCGACATCAAACTCCAGGTCTCATTAATGATTATCAGTATAGCTCTTTTGTTGACTCTGAGAAGATTTAATGTGTTGTTGGATGTTATTAACCTTCTCTTGCATTTCTTAGACCATTTTTAGACTAATGAGTTTTCAGTCCCAAAATTCTTCCCAACCTATTTTTTTTCTTCACCTATTCTAATAAAGGGCTTCATTTGGATCTATTTGGATGCTTGAGTGGAGATGGTTGTTTTAAGAGAACTCAATCAGAGGAAGGTGTTAATATCATACCCCTTTTAAGTCCATCGAGCATGCTCTCAACATGTCTTAAAATGTTTGGATAGTCCTCTCATATTAGCCCTCTATTTGAGGATGATAATCCACGCTGAAGTTCATCTCAGTATTCAGAGTTTATTGGAGACTATTCCAAAACATCGAAGATAATTAGGGATCTTGATTGGATACAATAGATAGTGGTACTCCATGCATCTTTACCACTTCTATGATATATATCTATGCTATTTTATCTAATGTTAAATCCTCATGAATTGAAATTAAGTGTGAATTCATTGTAAGACGATCCACAACAACCCATATAACATTATTTCCTTTGGAAATTTTCGAATATCTAGTGACATAGTCCATGGTGATTTTCTCCCATTTCTATGTTGGAATGGGTAATTTTCGCATCATACCCTTATAATTTTTTATCTTAGCTTTCATTTTATGACATACCATGAACATTGATGTATAATCAGAGATCTCTTTATTCTTGTTATCCCACCAATAATTATCTTAGAGAAAACAAAAAATCATTGTGTTTCCTGTGTGAATGGAGATATTAAAACTATTTTCATAATACAAAAGTTCATTATTTAATCCCAATTTGATGGAACAAATATTCGTGACCCAAATATCAAAATACCATCTTTACTAACATTTTACTCTGAGGATTGACCTTTTCTGATAGTTCTCACATTCTTCTAAATTCCCACATCATCCTTTTCAATATTCATTAACCATTCCAATAGAGACGGTTGAGAAATCAGTTTTGAAAAGCTTGATGGTTTTACCTTCACTATGATTCCCATGTCCATCTTCATCAAATCTAAGATGATTGGATCCTTTTCAATACTCCTCAATGAAAGAGTGGTCATATCCTTTCTACTTAGAGCATATTCCTCCTTGTCTTCTTTCCTAGGGTGGTAATGGATATAACGGTTCTAGTATTTGATCACCTCTAACCATCTTCATTAAACCATGTTCAAATCTATCTGTGTAAATATATTGTTGAGGCTTTTTTGATTGGTGTATCTTTCACACATGTCCCCAAAGAGGCAACGTCACCAAACTTTTAAAGAAAATATTACTACAGAAATCCCCATATCATGTGTTTGATAGTTTTTCTCATGAATGATAAATTTACTTGAATCATAGGAAATTAATTTTTCATTTTGCATCAACACACAACCTAGTCCCTTCTTCATAGCATCAGTAAATACAACAAAAAGTTATTCACTTTTGGGTAATCTGAGCACGAGCGTAGTGATAAGTCTCATTTTCAACTACTTGAATCTCTCTTCACAATCATCACTCCAAGAAAACATGATTCCCTTATGAGTTATCCTGGTATGAGGGTTGACAATCATGAGATATTTCTCACAAATCGGAGATAATATCTAGCTAATCTTAAGAATCTATAGATATCCATCACTAATGTTGGCCTTGACCTTCCCTCAATTTTAGATGTCTTAGAGGTATCCATTTATATCCCATTGCATGAAATGATATGAGCCAGGAATGAGACTTCCTTAAACCATAACTCAAACTTGTTGTACTTTGGATAGAACTTATCCTTTCGCAAGGTCTCTACTACAGTACGTAGATTCCCCTCATTTCCTCTGTGTTTTTGGAGTATATTGGAATATAATCTATAAAGACTACCTAAAATTAATCAAGGTAATATCTAAAGACAATTTTCATCATATCCATGAAAATTTTTGGAGCATTATTGAGTCCGAAAGGCATTACTATGAACTCATAGTGCTAGTATCTTGTGCAAAAAGAAGTCATGGGGATATCATCCTTCATCACCATTACTTGGTAATATCATGATTACATATCCACCTTAGAGAAGTATTTTTCTCCATGTATCTGATAGAACAAGTCATCAATTCATGGAAGAGGATACTTGTTCTTTATCTTGATTTTTTAGAGCTCACGATAATCAATGCAAAGGAGAATTGAACCATCCTTCTTCTTGGCGAAGGGGACGGGTGCAACCCCTAGTGAAGCAATTGGGTGTATAAACCCTTTATCAAGATTATCCTTTTGTTGTTTCCTTATCTACTTATGATCTACAATAATCATTCTATATGGATTATTATATATTATGAACACCCCAGGTATAAGATCAATTAAGAATTAAACATCTCTTCTAGAAGGAAGACCATGAAATTCCTAAGGAAACACATCAGTGAATTCACTCACAATATGTATGTCTTCAACGATGGTGTCTTCCATATAATTAATCATCTAAGAATGATACACATACATATAGGTTAGTAATATCCACTCTTAATATGATTGTGCTAAACAAGGTGTATCCTCCTCCTTGCACTTGTATAAAATCGGGGGTTGATTCTCAATATGGAAAGTTATTTTCATCTAATGAAAAATTATGTTATATCTATATAAGGTAAGACAATACATGAAATGAATTTCCCAAAATTCCACCAGAGGGAGTATTAAAAGGTTCTATGGTAATTTCAATCCACAAATTATGACAGGGGAGGAGTTATATTCCTGGGATGTAATGATTTCCCAATTTCTGGTTCTCATCGGAATCTTTACTTCCATGATTTTTGGTAGTGTAGGGATTTTTCTACAAATCTTTTGGGATATAAAATAATGTTTTCGACTAGAATAAAAAAGTAGGTTTTCTATTATGGAATGAATAAATAGTGTACCTGTCACCACTTCATTTTCGGGGTTCGTTTTGGCGGTAGAGATGGAAAATGATCACCCTTTCTTCCTTGGAGGTTTTTTGTTTCCTCTAAAAACCTTGGATTATGGAACTAGTTTTCAAAGTTCCCTAGTTATTTTATGTTCAAGAAATGAAAAATTTGTTAAGGTTAGAACAAAGTGTTCCTCTCCTCTGTCGCACCAGTAGGTTTTTTCTAGTCAGTAGTTAATGGCTAGGTTCCCTTCGCTTTGACACATAAATCATTTTGTCATCCCCTTCCATCAATATCTAGGGCCCTTATTTCCACACCTTTGGAATGTGTGGGGATGTAATTTTATAGCACCATTGGATTTATCCCTCAGATCTCTAGAATTAACGATCACCATCGTCTTTTTCCCCATGATACCAATGATAATCGCTGATCTCCATTTCGACATTGAGGGAACTTCAGAAAATTTGATCATAGCTCTTGATGTCATGGATCGATTGGGATTTCATTAGGCTAGGTTTTAGCCCACCAAGGAAGTTGTGAACCTTGTATTTAGGGGTAATGGTAAATTTTGAGGTGTATAGCGCAAGCCTTCTGATGTTTTCCTCATACACTTTGATGGATAAATTGACTATTTTCTTGAGGGAAATGAATTCCCTTTCCATATTAAGTCGGAGGGTGTGGGTAAAATAAGTTTTGAAAAACATTTCCTAGAAATAGATCCATTCCAATGTCTTGAACTCTTCCTTATGATTCATTTTTTTTATTAATTTATACCATTGATCAGCTTCAACATCTATATGATAAGCAACCAGAAGTATCTTCTCTTGTTTGAAACATTAAAGGATGGAGAAGATCATTTAAATGGAGTTGATATATTGTTTGATGATTGAGGGATCAATTGATCTATTAAAATTAGGATTTCATTGTCTCATGAAGCTCTCAATTGAAGCTTATTCTTGGGGGGGGGGGGGTTGAATGTTACTCTTGAACCATGTTTCTATTCAAAAGACGAGTTGATTTAGAGTGTATCATGACAAAGTATGTGATTCCCACTCCCATCGGATTGGGCATCTCATTAGAATAGTCATCACATTGATCTTTTCATTAGTTGTTAGCCTGATTCCACATATTACTGTCCATTGGATGGAATAAAAGGAATTTTAGGGTAACACATAAAGAAGAATCCATTGACAAAAAATGATAAATTATATATTACATTTATTTCCTTAACTTATGAATTTATAGGCTTCAATATATTTTATAATTGATATACATCCCAAAATATATTCTTAGTGGAATTTTTTTATTCCCTTAATAATGGTTCATACTATGCTTATGAACTTAGAAAACAATATCCCCATGAAGAGTCGTAACCAAGACAGCACCAAGGTTTATTTTCGTGCAATAGTTCCCATTAGAGTCTTGCTCAAAGCAATGTTTTCAGGTTCTACCCTTATATACATCTATGCAAGAGCCACCTCTAAATGATCGTATCCAGATAGGGATATATTTTATTGATAAAAAGCTTTCTCAATACTCACCAAAATTTTGGGATGTTCTAATTATACATATTTTTATCCCTCAGGCTTTCAATAGGGTTTTTCTAATCCTAATACAAAAAATATCCAGACTTATCCTATGATAAGAACTATAACAACCCAGGTCTTTATTATACATACAAACATTATTTATGACATAAACATGCAGTTAAGATAACTATGAGGATATATATGTCTAGTGTATTGGGAAATTAGAAACATTGAACAACATCATAGAATATAAAACACACCATCTTTATTGAAAACATCGTTTACATGACCACAAGATTTATTCATACTAAACATTGCACTGGATAAATTGAGGACATTCATAAGAAAAGTTTGATCTATGAATCCTAGTAAGGGTGTAAGAAAGGTATAGCATGAAGAATATAGTACATGCTAGACAATAGGAATATAAAGGTAGCACAAAAGAAACATGAACATAAAGTCATTATATAACATGATTATCATAACATGGAAATGCAGAAACAACATTTAACATGGTATTAGCATAAGATAAAGCCCATTGAACATGCATCATGAGTAAACCATCATTTCAATTGAATTAGAATGTGTAAAATCTCATTAAACTTGAAATATCAGGATACTAATCTTTTTCCAATTCATTGGAGCGCTATCAGGGCACACCCTTCTTAATCATTTCACATCAAACATAAGTGTGTCACAATGATCATACAACATGGATTCATTAAAAATAATCACTTATTAAATGAATAAGAGTTTTGAAATACATATTTTTAATCCCTCAATCAATAAGTAAATGTGAATAAAGGTGAATACCTTTGAAGTAGAAATGTGTATGGTATTCACTTACACAGTAATTTTGGCATGGGAAATATTTGGGTAACTTCGGCAGCATAACGATGTCCAATAAAAATAGTAAAATGGGTTGATGAGAGAGAAAGAGGTATCTAATAATTTATGCGTGAAATTTAAAGTATGGGGGTCAGGGACCATAACATCCCAACATATTTAATGGAATTTTAATTCATAATATACCATAATTTCTTGAATGTAAATGAGAAGAGAGAAAATATTTATAGAATTTCAGCATGGTAACATGTGTACTTGGGAGGCATTAAGGAGAGAGAAATATGTATCTCATCATCAAAACCTAAGGAGGACAGAATAGGGGAGGTATGAAATCATACCCAAACATTTTTAATTGAAAAAATAGGTTATAAAAACAATAAGTAATTTGGAAAAACTGAGAAAGTATGAAATCCCTTATATGGAAGTGTGATCCCAATGGATTAGGAGATGCTTGAGAGAGGGTTATTGGGATATTAGGGTTCCATGGGAGGATTATAGAGAGGGGAGTGCAGGGGATGGTAGATCTCAAAAAAATTTAGGGAATAGGGATGGGATATTGAATGGGTTTATATAGGAAATGAGAGGGAATTCATTATTATTTTGGTTTTGGACACCACACATTAAACTAATCAAAACCCAAAACCATACCATGACTTTTTTCTCATGGTTTTTTCCAAAGGGGAGTGGAAAAAATTATTTTACAAATAAAATGGATTAACTTATTAAAATATTAGGCTTTCTTATGTGTTGGTGAGTAACACTCTCAAGGAAATCATTTTAAAATGTTAAAATGTTTTATAAGTCTTGGAGGGGCCACCGATGCTTTGTAAAATAAATAAAACAAATATAAAATCACAATATTTTAAATGAAAAGTATATATTAGACAAAAAACCTTTTTTTAGTGTTTTATTACCTCACTATTGGGTCATTATGATGTTATAAAACACATTATATATTTAAACATTATTTAATTTTTACCCAAAATTTTGAATGTCTCAGAAAATTATAAAAAATCCACTCTTGGTTAATTTCGACTCCTTGATTCCAAAAATAATATTCATTTTATCTAAATATTTTCCTACATATGTTCATTCTAACTTTCAAAACAAAAACTAACATATATTGAAAATTCATGGATTTTGAAAAAAAATAGTTTTCCAATCATAATAAAAATTACAATTGTATTCATAAAAAATATACGATAATTTATATTTAATAAAAATTAATTTCGTAATAATAAAATTTTATAAAAATTTTATTTATTTTAAAAAAATGGTTAATTCATCAAAATATATTCCTTAATTGAATATTAAATAAAAAGACAATTTTTCTTTTAAAAACCATTTACAAAGTAAAAATAATAAAATGAATGTTTATTAATTATTTTATAAAAAAATAGTGCACATAATCATAGTTCTAGGGTCTTGTTACATAACTCCTTATAACACCCACATAATACCTAAGTGTAAGGTGTGTGATGGTTACAAACTCTTAGGGAGCCTTAGATAACGTCGCTCGGGTGTTAATCAATATTAACTTCCACTTCGCCTGTAGGAGGTTCTATTAAAGCTTAACATGTTGAAGCTCGGATTGGGATTGGTCAGGAATGAATCCTAGTGATTCCACCTTCTTTCCGAGCTCCAATAAATGGGCTTTGTATGGAGCAATTCTAGTGGACGAGGCCATCACTTCCTTTGTCTGAGTAAATTGGATTTGTTAAATCCCAATATTTACAATAATCATGTGAACACTCTTCAACACTTATATTAGAAATGGTAAAAATTCATAATGGTATTTTAAAATCCAAAAAATAAAAATAAAACCAAATAAGTGCACATGTTATATATAACCATTTTTCGTAATAATACATTTAATTAGATCAAGATGAATTTCCATTTATAAAAGTTTGGGTCGTGACATCCATAGAAACTATTTCCTCTATATGACTTGGGATATGAATTCATTATACATTATTGAATTACTATATATTCCCCATTCAAGTTTCTTTATTCCTCTTCATAGTATGACATGGTATTGTCTAGATAGTCACAGAATTGACATTTCATAAGTGGGAATGTCTTTTCACTTATATTCATTCTCAAGTCAATTTACTTAGGGGGTGTATTTGAACTGCCTATCATCTTGAGATTTTTGAGTATTATTTTTAGTTCTCATTTCAGTTTGAATTGATAGTTACTTCTTCAACACATAAGGTGACTTCTCAACCTGTCCAACATTCAGATTGCCTTTACTTTGACTCATTTAATTTCCATCATTTGATGTTTCTACATCACAATCTATTACACTATTACCCATGAACACATGTCCTTGGTCAGTAAAAATCTTTTAAACTCCTTCAGAACCATTCTTATCTCTCTCTGGAAACATATCATCTGTAAATTTTATGAACTGTATTTTATCCTTTGTTTCTTTTGATATTGATTAATTTTAAATTTTACTTCTAATAGTAACAACTACTTCCTCTAGACTATCAACAATCTTGGAATTCTCGGCCATCCTGGAGGTATGATCATTGATGACATTTCCCTATTATACAATTTTGAGTTCTAGTTCCAATACATTTTCTATGCTCTTAAGGATTGATGAATGTAATTTAACAAATTCTTTTAATCCTTCAATTTCAAATTCAAGTTAATCAACATATTCAGAATATTCATCCACACTTTTCTCTACTTTTTTCATCTCTTACGTTGATTCAAAAGCTTACCAAAGGTATCCATATGTTTGAAATTGTGATTGACATTAGTGGAAAATTGATTATATGTAGAACTATTTGTTTATGGTTCAATTTTTCAATTTTAGTCATCCTAGAAGCATGGTTTCCAGACATAAATTCTGCTTCTTCTCACTCAATGAATTCATTATCATCGTCTTCTTCTTCACAGAAAAAACTATTTCATGGTAATTTTTTCAACCTTTGAATTCTCTCATTTTGAAAAACTATTCAAGTGGATTTTGAATGTCTTTAGTTTTTCTTTCTTTATCATCGAACATTCTTGGGCACCGAGAGGCAATGTTCCTAACACTTTCATAAAGAAAAAAAGACCTATAAGTAACTTGCTTTCAAATTTCCTTGTTCCCTTCTTGAATTTCATGGGAATTAGAGAAAGAATTTATTTTTTATGCTTTATCTTCATCAACACTATCTCCTAAAATTTATATTTTGTGCATGGCATTGAATTTGAATTTGTTTCATACATGAGTAATTTCATCTTTTGTTTTGAATCTCATTTCATAAGTCACTAATCTACTCAACAGATAATCCAAGGAATGTTTACATAAATATCATTCCTCTAGGACTGACACCTTTTAATTGTAAATAGGTTAATGCATTCTTATTATACTCTTTAAAATATCAATGTCTTGGATTTATTCACCATGTCTTTATGTTGTTCCAACAACTTCATTAATTTGATTAAAGAACTCAATAACATTTTCACCTGGATGCATTTTCTGATCATTGAACCTATTGTAAACAACATAGAGTTTTACCTCCTTCACCACATTGTCTCATTCATATAAGGTCTCCAGGTTTCCCTCTTAAACTTTTCTAATATACAACTTATCACATTTAGATATATCTAATCATAGAGAGCTTGAATGGGGGAATTATGTGCATTAGAATCTACATCAAGCATTTTCTTATCTGTATCAATCATAGACATCGCATTTGGATTAGTGACCAATATTCCTTGTGCAGTTCCAAACAAGGCTTCTATTCCAAGAGATCATAGATTATATCTCATCCTATTATTCCATAAATTAATGTTTCTTCCATCAAAGAGGGTTTACACCGCAAAACTTTACTATATTCTCCATTGAAGAAAGGAAGGGAAGATTTAACATGAGCAAACTGGATCTAATGCAAGTTGAAGGAGCACATAACACCCTAAGAGGGTAGGGGTGAATGAGAGTGTCAAATTTTTCTTTTAAATTGATGAATCTTGTTCCCAAATTGGTAGGAATATATTAAACTTGTATGATGATAACAGGTACAAAACAAACAATCACACTAAAAGCCGAGACACATCAATTTTACATGGTTCACTACTAAGCTCTACATCCAAGTAGAATAAACTAATAGGTTGTTTATCATACCGAATTATACTAACCTATATTAATTTTGGTGTATAAAAGTTTAGCACAATCACTATATCCTAGGCGCACTACCTTAACAATGTTTCGTGGATGGAACACTACATCCCTCAGATCACTTCAGTTGACTCCCCCTTTCTCACTACTTTGGGAGGAATTTGAACTCAATTTATCGACATGAAGGTCTCTTAAATGGGTTGTCATCAAATAATTAATACTCTGCTGTAGACTGATGCCCTATTGAAGTCCTTTTTCCCCTACATGCGAAATCTTATTTTTCTGCGTACATTTCATTCCTGAACATGTCCTCGATAAACTGTCCTTATTCCTCTACATACTAGAATGCTCTTCATATCACCTATATGTACTTCGAATGCAATCTTTGAGTGAATACCACCTCCACAAACCACATTAGTGAACTTTCTCCCCTTCTACTCTCGTATATTGCCTTCCATTTCATACTTCCTTTCTTTGTGTATTTCATTACTTCTTCCACATACTAGACTACACCACATAATGTATGTGCTTCATTCACAAACCATGCTGCTCCACGTACCAACTTTGCATACCGCAAGAAATCTATCAATTTAGTTCATCCAACGTGTATTGGATCTCTTACACAGAAATTTATTTCTTCAATTTGGCCATCTTCCTCCACGTATTGTCTCTATAAACAATTCTAGACACTAACGAATTCCTTTTATATTTTTAATTAATATCTTTTTGGGGTTTTCTTCTCGTAAACTACTTCCAAATTTCTATGAATTCATCTCATATATTTTAATCTCAGAGCCACCCAATAATGAACGGAATAATTCTCCTTATATAGGCAAATACATCCTCATAATTTGTTAAACCAGGATTTTCTAAATCTTCATTGCTGCACCACCTTCAATCCAAACCCCAAATCTCTTGTGAACCATTTTCCTTATGTGTTTTGGGTACCTCCAATCTCTCTAATCAGTGGCCCAAATCACTTCCTCGTTTCCAAAAATGACACCCTTCATGGTTTCTCAAAGTTCTACCTAAATTTTGTGAATGAAATTAAATCCAATGAACTTCCATGCCTTCAACATTTAGGGACCCTTCCCATGAATCGAAAGTCTTTACCGTGAACCTCCTTCACTCCAAGAACTATTCCTTCTACGCAGTCCGCATACCGTTCCCACTTCATGGTTCACTGTTTTCCATTTTTTGTACCAAAATTCATGATCCAAGAAATAATCTTATATTATGGATCGCTATCTAAAACTCATTATCCAAAACTATTCCTTTTCCAAACAAATAATCTCTAGATTTCAATGCCAAAAAATTTGGCAAACACCATGAAACTACACCCCCTTCAATACTTCTTTTATCCTCAATCATAAGATCACATTCATTGGAAACTCCTTGATCAACCTACCATGTATTGACATAAAAAAACAAAACATATTCCATTTACATAAATTAATAGGCATTTTCTATCATTTTTTACATGTGTAGAGGCATTTTGATACACCCACTGGTGTTTTGAAAGGTGTTTTCATGAGTTTCAAAAGCATAGATAGCTCTATATGGGATACATCAAGTATTTTGTATATGAAAAAAGTTGTGCCTCAATCAATAATCTTGGTTTCAAAGACCATGATTCATGTATCACCAATTTGTTTTGAGGAATACTGGTTGAAAATAAAACACATCATTAGATAATAAATCATTCAAATTAATAAAATTAATGGATCCAAATATCAAATCATTATCATATGAGGACTCATTTTGATGGGTTGGTTCTAAAGACCTTGAACCTAGTGGCTTAGAGGTAGTGACTTACTTTATGACATTGGTATTTTTATAAGGAATTAATTCCCAAAGGATCGAATGGATTAGTAGATTTGGAAATAAATATACAAACATATATTTCACATTACAACTTTGAGAGGAAAACAATATATAGATTCCTTTGGAAACATCCATAACTCTAAGATTATCCCTACAAGTAATTCATAAAATTCATATTCCCATCTTGGGGAAAATAAAACATTATAAATGGGTGAGCTCAGATGTTATATAGGGATATGTAACACTACACAATCATAAACATAAATCTTGTTGAATCCCAATAAAATATAATCTTGAGAAGAGATTGAAAGAAATTAAAAGATGATTAAATTATACTATAATAAAACATAACCGTGGATAATCTATAAGCTGAATAATCACATATAACATAATTTACTAGTTTTATATTGATGGAATGCATAATTTATAAAATCATAAACATAACTTCATGGCCCCATCCAAGACCCCATATATAATGGGTAAAACCCCAGTCTATTTTCCCCCATGAGACCTACAGATAAATCAATGGATGATAGAGGGCCCCAAATATCACGTATTAAGTCCAATTCATTCATTATATAAATAGGGATAAATAGAAAAAAAATATTCATGTGAAATATAAATAACTTTCCCCTATCCATAAACATAATCACAAACCATTTGGAGTAGTATAGTGAATGGTATCAAGATAGCACATCCACATTCAAAATGATCATAAAACATTTAATAAATTTATTGGATGGTAAAAATAATAGATAAAACTCCATATAGAATAAAATTAATCATATTTATTGAAATAGATTAAAATATTCTAATAAAATAATCGAGTAATTAATGAGAGAAATAACATTTTTTAATTTTCCAAAAATCATATATATTTGTCAGGATTATTTATTTAAAAACATAAATGGAAAACATATATTTTTTCATGAAAAATTATTAATTTTATAAAGATAAATCTTTATTAAAATATATTATGGATGGTACTTGGAAATGCGTAAGTAATCGAGACTCTCGCTTTAATCAGGCCAATATATTAAGAAAGAAATAGAAGGGAACCTGGTAAAAAAATTATTATCCCTTCAATGCATGATGAATTGTTTTGGATATACAATTTTGGAAGGTATATATATTTCTAGAGTTTATAATAATTATATAAATATAATGTTGAATTAAATTTTTTTATAAAGGGAGAAATCATAACCCAAATGAAAATGGAGGTTCGAGAAGAAAACCATTACTTTTTGTCCAAATGTATTTTTCACTTGACCTTAACATCATGGATAATAAAATAAAATCCTTTAATTAATTAATTTAAAATCTTACTACTTGTATTTTATTTATTTTTATTTTATTAAGATCATGTGTTGCCTTTTTATGAGTAATAAGATACAATTATATTTCTCTAGAGTGTTCATTTCAATTGTTTTCACGATTAGTATTTTGGTATATGTGTATGGAAGATCATGTGGAATCGGTATAATTCTAAAAACTTTAATTAATGTGACATTAAATAAAATATAAAAGATAATATTTTTATATAACTTATTTTTTATAGGTTATGAGGATGAGTCATTTGATAAAACAACAGTGATAATCATTAATATTATTTTGGTGGGTTTTCGATCATTGCAAACTAGTTTTGTCATATGAAATAATATTATGTGTATATAATAGTCATATAACATTAAATAGGTTGTAATTCATAGATAATAGTAATTTTTAACAACAAAAATGGTTTCATTAACTACGTTGAAGTAGAAATTGAGGAACTAAAATCCATCGTCCACTAAGGATGCAAATCAGCATCTCAGAGATGATGATTTGATTTTTAAAATAAAAGAGAGAGAGAGAGGTAGGTAGGGGGAGAAAGTAGTATGAGGTTGTATATTCCATAAACATGATATCATTTCAGTTTATAGATGATATTGGAGTTGTCATACTCATTTTGCAGATAGAGTTGAGGAGATAATAATAAAAAAAGAACTTGAAAAAGAAATTAAAAGGAAAATGAAGACGATTTTACGTATTCAATAATTATCTTTCAGAACCTCTTGAAAATGATTTGTTTGATAATTTTGATATGTCCAATATATAAAAGACATAGTGGAGAGGATTGTGGAAAATATTGGGTATAAATTTGGCAAGTATCAAGGCATAGAGGTGTGAGGAGAAGTGGTGGCGAGGGGTAGAATTTATAGCTTGAGGAGAGGGGTGATTTCTCAATATTTTATTCATTATTATATTATTTTTCTCAAAAAAAAAATTGTGACGATTCATGTTATTGAATAAAGATATAAGTGCATGTGAGTTCGAACCAAGGGTTATTACATCAACCAAACATCACTTATGAATCAATAAATCACACATTTATCATTTATTATAAATTATCGTAGTTTTATTATTCAACAAAAATTCATGTATTTTAGATCAATCCAAAAAATTCAACCATACCATTTTCTGAATTTTAGCATTCAAAATGATCTCAATTTTATGTAAATAATTTTATAAACCTGATTAATGTTTTTTAAAATCATCATTTACACGAAAAAATCAGATTTTAAATCTATAACCAATTTTATAACACTTAAAAAAATTAACTAAGAACGTAAGATATCCTACAATTATGAGACAACAAAATTTTAATTTTTGAATACATTTTATATAAATAAATATTCTTTTATATTATTTTATTAATTATAAAACTGTAATTTAATATTTATGACTTACAAAAATATAATATATTAATTTAATAATTTTTAAAAAATTCATTCATTTATATTATGATATAATTATGTGATACTTTCATTTATATGGTGCCTAAATTTTACATATACTTCCATGGGTTATATTGTTATTCATTATTCTTATTTAATATTCATAAGAACTATATTATTATACCTAAGGCCAAGTTACTATATCATCAGTATAGGTTTTTTAACTTCTATAAATACACAATATTTCATTCATTATTCATTTATGATGTTTTTATTATGTTCTATAATTTATTTTATATGATCTATACTATACAAACATATGATGGAAAAATTCATTGATAGAGTTCTGGGTAATTAAATTCTCCCCTCTAATAAAAAAAGTTTTTTTTCTAAATTTATAGGCTATCTCATATCAAAATGATTTGGGTAGATATTCATCATAAGATCCTCATGATCCCACACCACCTCTTCAATTTTATGAATTCTTGTAATCACCTTTACTATCTGAGTCATCAGATTCCTCAACACATGTTCTTTAGTGCCCAGAATCCAAATAGGATCTTCACAGTAAGAAAAGTCGGGTTCTAATTCTATTTATTCATAAGTGAGTAAATTTGTTGTGTTTAACATTTAAATTTTGAAAAAGGAGCTAAAGTACACATTTTGTACCATAGAAAGGCGAGGTGGCATTTCCAAACACAATCCACAACTCCAATTCCTACATAATGTCAACAGGGCCAATGTTCCTAGGGCTCAATTTCCTTTTCATACCAAATATTATAAAACCCTATTAAGGATATACTTTCATGAGAATATGATCTCCCACTTGAAATGAAAAATCCATCCCTCGATTATCGGTATATCTCTTTTTCCTAATTTGTGAAACTTTGATATGGGTTTGAATAGTCTTTACATTTATTGTTATTTCCTTTACATTCCATGGTCCAACAAGCATCCCTTCACAAGCTTCATCCAAAAAAGTTGGTATACAAGATATCTTTTCATATAATAATTAATATGGTTCTATTTGAATACTATAATGCTAACTATTGTAGTATAAAAACACTACCAAAGTAAATACTGGCACCACATTACTTGAAAGTCAAGTGAGAATGATCTCAACATGTTTTCTAAAGTTTGTATCATCCTTTCTAACTTCCTATTTGTTTGAGGGTGATGAGTAGCACTCAAATGAAGAAAATTATCCACTTATTTCTAACGACTATTCCAAAACTTCAATGTAAATCATGGACCATGGTGAGATAAAATAGAATGAATTTCTCCATTAAGTCTTGAAAATTCATTAATATGGAGTCATTAAAGGTGATAAAGTGGAAAATACTCTCTTATATCTAGGAAAGGTGGGGATTTGGGATGTCGATCAACAATCACCCATATTGTGATAGACGTTCATGGTTTTTTTGTAATCTGGTGACAAAATCTGTATTGATGTCATCCCATTTCGATAGAGGAACATGAATAGGTTTCTTAACTCCTATAAGATATTTTTTCACCCTTAATGTTTTGATAGACTAAACATATTGATACATAATTATCAATTTATAGCTTCATTTTATCCCACAAGTTATGTTACTTCAAATATCTATGCATCATAGTGCTACTAGGGTGTATTGTGAAATTATAACTATGGGAATAATCCAATAACACCCATTTTAGCTTGGGTATAGAGGGATCACTTAGCCTCCTCCAAAATATCCTAATTACATACTATGAAAAGAAGTATATAAACCTCCCATTATTCACACCTTTAATTTTATTCTAAAGATTATCATCATTACACTAAGAACTTTTAATTAATTCCATTAAAGATAATTTGTAGACCAGTCGATAAAAATAATGATATTTCACCTTAAATATTAATTCCAATATCCATATTTTCTAGATATATATATAGAGAATCTTATTCAATCCTCATTTTGTATAGAAATCCATGATCCTTCCAACTCAAAGAATTAGATACCTTAATTTCTGTCCCCAGGTGATAGTGTATTGAATAATAAAAATTCTTGAGTAGCTCAATCCATCGCCTTTTCCTCATGTGAGTTATTTATATGAGAATATATATTTCAAACACTTGTGATCCATATATTTCTCACTTCTTTCAATATAGACATAGTGTCTCCATATCTTCAGTGCCAAGATTATTGATACAAACTCAAGATCATGAGTTATATTGTTCTATTCAGACGTTTTTTGTTATGTTGATGCATAGGAAATAACTAATTCATTCCCCATAAAGAAAAAAAATTATACTTTCCTGGATTAATTACTATAAATCTCGAATCCCCCATTTACTCATGGTTGAGTAAGTATTAGAGCATTAACAAATATTCTTTTTAATTATTTTAATCATTCTTCGCATTCTTTGTACATATGAACCTAATTCCTTTATAAGTAATCTTGGTTAATGGGTTAGAAAATTGGGTGATGTTATGAAATAAATACTGACAATAACCTACTAAAACAATAAAACTACATACCTTAGTTTTATTCGTTGGTGTAGGCCATTTTGAACCACCTTTTTCTTCATTGGTTCAACTATGATTATACTTTTGGAGACAATATGTCCATAAAAAGAAATAATTTGAATCTAGAAATCAAACTTTATAAACAGCCCATGTATCTCATTTCTTAAAAGAGTCTCTAGGAAATTGTGTAAGTGATTATCATGATATTCATATTTTTGGACTATACCAAAATATCATTAATGTATACCACAAAAGAATTCATCAATATATTAAATAAAAATTTTATTCATTAGATCCATGAAAAATAAGGGTGCATTAGTCAGTCCAAATGGAATTACTGTATGCTCGTAAGGTCTATATATGGTTTGAAATGCGGTATTTGTAATCTCTTCCTTCTTCACATGCAAATGATGATATAATGATCAAAGATCAATATTTGGAAAAAATTGAGCTCTATTATTTTGTTCAAATAAATCATCAATGCATGTTTTATTATACTTGTTCATTATCGTAATAGCATTGATCTCCATAAAGTCAATGCATTGTCTCCAAGATCCATATTTCTTATTAAAAAAACAAAATGAGCTCTAAGTGGAGAAACAGAAGGGAAAATAAACCCCTTATTACTGAAATTCTGTAGTTTTTTATTTATCTCAAATAATTCCATAGTGCCCATACTATAAGAAGTTTATGATAGAGGCATTGAACTTGAAATTAAATCAATATAAATCTTAATTTGTTTCTCCAGATAATGTCCTAGTAAATCCTCATTAAATACATCAATGTATTCTTTCACAATATTTTTATCCTCTGTATCAATATTTATTTCCTCACCATATATATTGTATTGTCATCTAATTGACAATTTAATTCAGTAGTGCTACTAGGGGTGAATCTAGATAAGAATTAGATTCATAGGTTTGTTCCCTAAAGATAAGGGACTCTACATCATTCTCAAAAATTGTAACTTCCTTCTTCTTGAAATATATTTTAATATCATAATTTGAAATCTCACTCATACTGAGTATTATATCAAAATAAATCATTGGTATGATGATAACACTTGAAAATAAAGTGTTTGTATGTGTCATAAAGGGGAAAAATCAACACATATTTATTCCAATGATAATTCTCTTAGGTGTTTTGACCAAAAACTCTTTTATTAAATAAAAATGGAGATATGTAATTTTCTTGAAATAAGTGTAAGACAAAAAATAATGCAATGATCCATAATCAAATATATCATTTGTTAAGTTTGAGGAAATGATTAAAGTATATTCCATAGAATCATTGGGAACTTTAAACTCAGTAGATTTGGAAATATAATCTCAGCCTTACTGCCTTGGCCTTCTTCGGGGAAGGATTCCTTGGTGATTAAGAAAATAATTTTCATAATTTTCCAGATTTTTGAAATTATATCATTGAACATCAATATCTTCTTTCATTCCTTTTCAATCATAGGCTTAGTGATAGTTTTGTCCAAACTTGAAAAAAACACCCATGCCCTTCAGGAATGTACCAGGGTGTTTCTTCCCATAATTATCGCATGATATAAAATCAACACTTCCCTTCATCCACATTTCATTATTTCATTTTCTTGTGTGTTAAACAGGTATCTTCTTCTGTTTCTTTAATTTGACCTCATATGTGGTAGATAGTTCTTCTTTTGTCTTGATAGAACATGAGACTATATCTTTATATGATGAGAAATTTTGGGATGATAGTGTCCTTTAGAGGAATGGTTTTAATCCATAAAATATTTGATCAATCTTTCTCCTTGTATTACATATGATGTTTTATATATTCTTTGCTAGACTTGTAATTTTGGATTCATACTTTGAAACATTCACATTCTCTTTTGGACTCTGATTCAAAATATCCTTTTTTTATATTCACTCGTTGTTCTTGAGGAAACATTTTTTTGGGGAAAATTTTCGTAAAATCCCCAATTCCATATTTTTAATATTTTCTTAATAATTTATTTTTTGAATTACTGAAAAACATTTATCCACATCTTTTTATAGACCATGAACTACCATGACGACCTTCTCCCTTTATTTACTTCCTGATGTGGGAAATATCTTCTTTAAAAAACTTATCCACTAATAAGACAAAAATAGGGTTTTAATACCATTGAAAAATGGAAGTTTTTGTCACATAAAGTTGTCTAACAATTCTCCTCCACGTTTTTTATTAGGTTTCCCTATATGGGTATGTTTATTGTTCATATCCTAATTCACTTGTCCTATTATAGTTATAAGTTTCCCAACACTAGTCACAGCTCCAATATTGACATCATTATCATGCATAAGTGGGAAATACCTACATAGGATACGTGCATTGATATGATTTCCATTACTACCACTATGAGGCATTTTTAAATAATGTAATACACTATATTTGGTTGTGAATAAAAATTTATAATCTAAAACTAGAAAAATAATAAACATAAGTTGAAGCATTATACATAGATAATCTTATAATCATAAACATGGTTTCTTTAGGGACATATTTTTTTTAAATCCATAATAAATATTTGTAAATAAAATGTGAATAATCCTAATAATATTCACCATGCGTGTCAAACCATGTGTGTAGTAAGTCTCACTGTTGTGTACCAAGTTACCCCGAGTCAGGCCAAGGACACCTTGTTAGAGTTCCTACCTCTAGGTAAATTTGTGTCAATACCACATCAACATATAGTGTCACGACAAAGATGTATTTCTAAGACGATCCACATAATCTCTACATCCACAAAATACTTGGATATTCTTTTATTGTTATCCTTAAATTCTATCTTAGGTATATGTTCCCTAATCTATATTTTCTAAATCCAGTTTCCATGGTTTTTACTAAAATTTATCTGATATGAACTATAAAGTCCCCGACCTAAGTATCCCATAACCAATACCTTACATTATTACATTAGTATGATCACAATTAAGTTTATCCAGATGAACTAAATAGTTTTTTGGTTTTTGGAAACCAGATACAAATATATGTTTAACATTACAACTTTGAAAGGAAAACAATATAGATATTCCATTAAAAAATTCCATAACATATGGATTATACCAAAATGTCATTTATAATATCCATATTTGATTCCTAGGGAAAAAATAAAACATAAAAATGGGTGAGTATAGATGCATAGTAAAGGTACACAATATTGTGTAAGCATAAAAATAAAGCCTGGTGAATGCCATTAAAACATAGTCATGATCATGAAATGGAAATAATTACAATACAATTAAATAATACAATAATAAAACATAACCATTAATATGAAACAAGTAGAATTATTACATGGGAAAACAATTACTAGTTTTATAATGAGGGAATGAATAATTCTGAACATTATAAACATAGTGACAAGGCGTTGGCCAAGATACCACACATAATGGGTAAAACCCCAATCTAGTTTGTCTTTTGAGACCTAACGATGCATCAAGGGGATATAGTGGGTCCCACCCATCACTTTATACTTCCAATTAATTCCTTATATAAACATTTATAAATATAAAAATCATAAACATTTGAAATGTAAATAACTTTCTGCAATCTATAAACATAATCAATTACCATTCCGAGTAGTATGGTGAATGGTATCAAAATAGCACATCTATGATCAATCTAATCATAAACTAGTTAATAAAATATGGTGGATGATGAAAATAATAGATACACATAAATAAATAATAAAATTAAATATAGGTGTTGAAATATAAGAAAATAATCTAATAAAATCATTGGGTGATTCTCATGAAAAATACCCTTTTACTTTTCCATGAAGTGTTTTTTTGGGAAAATTTTTTTTAATGGCCATGATTATTTTTATAAAACATCAAATGAAAAATATATTTTTTCATGAAAAAGTTAATGATTTCAGAAAAATAATGGTCCCTTAAAACATGTTATGAATGTTTCTTGAAAATGGGTAAGAAATTTAGATGTTCCTTTTAATTCGGCTTCTATATCGGGATGAAATGAGAAGAAAACCATGTAAAAAATTTATTATCCCATCAAAGAATTATAAAATGATATTGATATATTATTTTGGAACATATATTGATATATATATTAGAATAATTTTATAAAAATAATGAATAATTACATTGATGTGTATAGAGAGAAAGAATGACCTGAATGAAAACACCGGTTCGGGAATAAAACCATTACCATATGCATGAATGTGTTATTCACATGATCTTAATATCCCATATAAAAAATTAAATTCATTAGTAAATAAATTAATACCTTTACTATGTGTAAATGATTTATTATAATTTTTTTAAGTTCATTTATGTCCATTTGATGAGTTATAAGATGCAATTTAATTTATGGGGAGTGTTTGTTTCCTTGGATTTCACAATATGTATACTTCTCTATGAGCATAGAAGTTCATGTGTAATGGGTATAATAATCCAGAATTTAATTTATATGATATTAATGAACATAAAATAATATTAAATGGTTATATAATTAAATTTTTTATATGGTATGAGGATGATTCATTAGTTAAAACATCATTGATAATCATTTATATTATTTTGGTGCTTTTAGATCATTACGAAATAGTATTGTCATATGAATTAATATTATATATATATATACTAGTAATAAAACATTAAATATGATGTAATAAATATATTTTATTCTATATTATTCATAAAATGGTTTCACTACCAGCCATGAAAGATAAATTGGAGAAAAAAATCCATCATCCATGAAGGTTGTAAATCATCACATCACAGACGATGATTTTGATTTTTAAATAAGAGAGAGAGAGAGAGAGAGAGAAAAGAGTTTGAGGAAGGATATTACATTAATAGAGTATCATTAATGTCTGTATATGATATGGGTTTTATGTTTCTAATTTGGACAGAGGAGAAAAGGGGAGAATAATGAATGAAAAGAACTTGAAAAGGAAATTAACATGAAAATGAAGTGGATTTTACCTCTTGAATACCACACTTAGAGAACATCCTTAAGGTGATTGGTTTTGGCCTTTTGTTAAGACCATGATCCTCTAGATATTGGGGAGTGTCTTGGGGGGGATTGGGTAGAAAGTTGACAAGATTCAAGTCTTATAGGTTTGAGAAGAAGCGTTGGTGAGGGGTGGTTTCTCATTATTTTACTATTTTTCTCATGACAATAAATAATGTTTATTATTTTGAATAAATATAGTAATAGGTTCTTGTGAGTTCAAATGGTGGGTGATTACATCATCCAAAAATTACTTATGACTCAATAAATCATTTATTTACCATTTATCATAAATTATTATGATTTACTAATCACCAAAAAGTCATGTATTTTATAAAAATACCAAAAATTAACCCCCACCATTTTTTTGCGTATAATTAAAAAATGAACTCCATTTTTTGAAAATAATTTTAATGAAAAGATAAATTTAATTTTAAATTAAAAATATCAATTAATCAAAAATACTGACCTTAAATCTATAACTGAATTTATTACACATTCAAAATCTAAACAAGGTCTCATAAAACTATCCAAAAAGCATTTGAAAAATATGATAATTTATGATCACACTTTATAAAAACAAATTGTCTTTTAAATCATTTTATTAATGATATGATTTTAATTAAATATTTATGACTTATAAAAATAAAAACACTTAATGTAAAAAAATTTAAAGTATTTATTTACTTATAATATGATATATTTTTATGATTCATTAATTTATAAGTTTTCTTAATTTTATTTAAACTTTTAGGGGTGATTTTACTATTCATTAGTCTGGTTTACTGTTCACAAGGGTCATATTACTATTCGTAAGGGCACAGTGCTATTTCATTAGTGCAAGTTCCTTTACTTCAAGAAATACCTCTTCATTCATTAATCATTCATTTTTGATGTTTTTATTTTATTATATAAGTGATTTTATGTGATCTATACAATATAAACCTAAGAAGGTAAAAATCATTTATAGATTTTTGGGTCGTTACATTGTTGCCCATTTTACGGTTTGGCAGGGTGTTGCCTATTGTACCATTTGGTGGGGAAATGCCCATTCTATTGGGAATAAATGCATGAATTCTAAGAGGTTCAAGGATAGATTTTGCCTTAGTGTAGGTTTTAATTACTGTATTTTATTTTTTCCCATATGGCTATGTTATTTCTTACAAGAATAGCCTTTAGAGTACTATGGTGTAGATAGAATCGGTTGTGAAAAAGTTGAAGAGAATGGGGTATAATTGGTTTTTTAAATAATGAAATGATAATAGAATGAGTTCTTATGATCCTCTACTGTTTCATCTAATAATGTAATTTTTTTCACCTTTATTAGTGACTTCATTCTATTCACCCTCTTATTATGGAAGTGTGGTGGAAATGCATGGATCTTGTGTTGGAAGTTTACCATCTTCACTTTCCCAAAATCAACCATATTTTATAGGATAAATTTAAATATAAAACAATCCCATATGTAATGAACTAACATTTGGTGAAGTGGAAATAATTTGGGTGATCCTCAAGATCGACATGATCATGTTTTTTGGGTTCTGGAAGAGTTATCTATTTTTTTCCAATGGTGATAAGAAATAACAATGACCATGACCATCTTAAAAGATGTAGGCCATGTTATTTAATTCCTTTAATTGAGAGCATTTTGGATCTAACTTTTCCTTTAGAAAATGTTTTATTGTGGGGTTTTCACCCCATAGGGCATTCTTCGTGACATGGTACTAGAATAAGAGTTGGATATGACATAGAGGCTAGTTTTAGAGTGACAGTTTCAGTTTCTGCATTTTCTATTCTTTTTCCCTAGAATTATGGAACTGGTGTAGATTTGGATTTGGATCATAAGATACATTCATTCAATATTTTGGAATATACAATAATATCTCTAATCCAACATGTTTATTTGAGGTGAATGAGTGGTGTTCACAGTTTTTCATGGAATTTATCTATGAAAATCCCCCAATAAATATTATAGTGGAAATTTAAAATTCAAAGAGTAAGTTAGACCCTTACACATAGAAATAAATTCTAATACTATATCATTTTATAATTGTTTTTATTTTATGTGTTTGAGGATTGTCATCATTTGGTTTTTTGAATTGAATAGGTAAATAAATTGTTGATGGGGGTCTTCCCATCCTTTGATTAGAACTACAAGTGTACTATTGTACCATGAAATGACTATTCCTTTCAAGGATTGAACAAAACACTTGAGATTGTATGTCTCTGATAGTAATAGTGTTATCATCATATGTACACACTAAGATATATAACGTGTTATATTTTAATCAAGATCTCTCGAGTTAGAGAGTTCTAGAATCATGGTATTTCCATAACCTGGAGGGGAAGCTTTTCATCCACACATTCAGGATAAGGTTTTACTTATTGATGAATTGTTGAATGTTTTCCTTCAATAACATTGATTTAAAATACCAATTGCATGACAGTGTCAACAAGTCATATAAGAGTAGACACCAGTGTAGGGACTAGAGCATGTGGCATAACAAGATGAACCTTCTATATTTGTTCTATCGTCTCTTGTTATTTAACTTGATACTGGTAACATGAAGAACATTGGTTTGGTTAAATGGACAATAGATGAAAATTTTAGTATTCAGTTTTCACAGGTTCCAAATAGATTGGTGGTTGTTCTCTGGTATTGGGCAGAGTTTTTGAGTCTATTCTTTTGGGTATCATGGGCTCCTTTTACTAAGTGACATCAGCTCAATGAGTGAAATGTGGTTCTATTGGGATAAGGATTCCTATTATATTTCATCTAATGAGTAATTATACATTAATACTCTTCAATTATCTCATTTTTGTCTCATACTGAGTCAATATCAATTCTAGTGAAAGTAGTTTGACACCCTATGGTAATATGAGGTATTATACCATATCCTTACGATTTACATTAGCCAATTCCATTCGATGAAGAGGTTGTGGATCATTCAAATGAATCCTAAAATTCTAAGATATCCCATGATATATGTGGCACACAACTTATTTTTCTATTTCAGTGGTGGAAATATTTTAATTGATATATACTCTTATTGTTCTCCCACATTAGCTTAATCTTCTTCATTGTTGTTATAAGTTGTACTGATGATTTTTACTTATGTTTACTGCATTGTTAACATTTCATTATTATTTTAATTGTGGGATTGTGGGTTTCTCCTGGAATATCTACCATAAGATCCATGATTTCTTGGATTGGTAGTTCTTTATATAGGTCATTTCTTATTGGGACTATCTAGGGATCTCATCCTTTCCTTGAAGGATATCTATGAAGTCATTTGGTGAAGAGTAACCTGAAGGTAACCTATAGATAATTTTGTTGTCCACATCCCTAAAGGAAGAAATACACCATAATATGGGAAAAATTAGGAGGATTTATTTTTTGGTACATCACCCAACTAAGAGAAGACATAATTTCATTGTGGTTGTGGTGAAAATTCCCATTGACCTACGAGATGGGGGTTCCCCTATTCCACTTTCATAAAATTTCAATCCTGTTTTATTGGATCAAAGGATTGAGTTAGAAATTACCCAAGCCCTACTTGGTGGGGTTTCTTCTATACCGGCATAACATCAATTTCTATTTCATATCTTCCAATTTTATGTATCTTTGTCTAAGCACCAAAAAGATGAAGGGTATGACCTACAACTAATCCATCTACTTCCAATGAAATTTGTGATATTTCTGACATTTGAAAAATTTGTGACATTTTTTCTATACGGCCATTGAATTCCCTTAACTAGGAATCTTGTTCAATATTTTTATATGCCTGAGGAAAAATATACTCAATGTATTTCTCTCTTTTAGACTGAGCTTTTTGAGAGACTTTATGGGGAATTTCTTACTGATTAGACTATTTATTACAATATTTTTTTGTTTCTTGTAACCAGGAATGGGTAATTACTATACATGATGTACTCTTAGTGGACATTACTTATCAAAAAGGGAGGTAAAATGAAACACCCCATGTTCCCCCCATAATCTAGCATGAACACCAAATGGGGTGTCAGAAATTAGATGATGTAATTATTTAAAATCATCTAGACATTCATATTGAATATTTCCCTATTGTTTTCCACTTTACGAGTCTCATGCACCAAGGAGGGTCGCCATGTAAATTTGACGGTTCATATCATCTATTACCTTAATGTTATATGGATATTCATTATAAGTTAGTTCCGTTGTTTTCAATTATAGATGTGTATTCCATATGTTGAGTTTTATTTCATGCACATAATCATCCAACAATGCCTCTGGAATGTTGTATTGTGGAGTGTCTAAGGGACATATCATTAATATAATATTTTCCTTCTCCAATTATCTCCTCGTTATAATTATTTCTCTTTTTTATTTTGAAATATGTTCCTTATCTATATACGAACAAAGTGGATATTTTCCAATTGCTTTATTTTAAATAATGATGTTAGAAGTGATTGACTCTGTTATAGTAGATGGTAGGGGATCCAAGGATGGATCGAAGAATGAATGTTACCTTTGGTGGTCTTTTGGTTGAAAAAGAATATCACTTGTCAATGACGAGGCATCAGGTATGAATACCCCCATTTTTTCAATCATGTCAAGGTAATTTGAATTTATCAAATTTGATTCATCAATGATAGTACTTTCTTAACAAATTGACATTTTTCTATAGGGAGGGCCTTCAAAATGATAACTATCATGGGGAGGACTACCATCATTGCTTGATTTCCTACTATAGAGAGAATGTACACAAAAAATACCCTGGGGATAATATTTTTGGTGGATGGTAGAATTGGGATGACATTCTTGGTTTTGTTTCTTCTAAACACACTAATGTCTTTTTCAGTACTCATCGAGAGATAGGATCTCAAGATCAATCAGATTATCAACATCAATTGATGCTTAATAGTAAGATGTTTGGGGAGGACCTTCAGAACTGCTGGTTGTTTAATTGTATGAGGTACCTTCAAAATAACATCTACTATCTTGGTAATTTAGTGAATAAGTAATAGGATATTGATCTTTCATAGATATACAACTTAGGGATCCAAGAACACTAATAATTAGAGGACCATGGTCATGGATATGATGCTAATTTCCAAATTTCTTTTGGTGAGGATTATTTTATATGTCTTCTTCTAGGAAATTGGAGGCTCTTGTTGAGGGTGAAAACATTCATATAAATTTCTTTGATGATTTCTTTCATTGTTTCTTTAAATTTATAACCTAGTTTTTAAATTTTTTTAAGAGATATTACTTCCATAGAGTGGAAATTGTTGTTGACCTGTGACATCATGTTGGAATAGTGATATGTTCCAAATCCATTTTTCCATTTATCATTGGATGGTGATGACCATCTTTACGGTATCAGATATATTCATCTAAATTATGGTAAATCTTGAATTATCTAGTTGAGTAACATAAAATGTGGAGGCATGGTTATGTGCTCGACTCCTAGTCACCACTAATGCTATCATTATATCCTAGATAAGATGAATAATGATAATGGGGATAGATTCTCCTCCTCCCATTATTTCCAAACAATAAGGAGTGAATTTATCATCTATAAAGGGAATATATTCCCATTTTGTAGCAGCAGTAGGTATATAATCATGCGCTTGTCCTATAGATATTATTGTGATATGCCATCAATAATTAGATGTCGAGGTAGAGATAGGTGTATGTCCTATATTGGTATCTAGGATCTGTAAGCTTTTTTCTATGAGGGTCAACAAACTATGAAAATGGGCTTGATGGGTGTGGGAAGGTGTGTTATCTTGCTCATGATTTACCACCAATTTTTTCTAGTGGGCCACTTTTCATGCTTATAAATGTTAAAGAATGATTGAATAGTGTTGACATGTGTGGTTTTATGCTTTCTATTTTCTTCCCTATTGGGATGGTGGACATCATTTTAAGGAATATAGGTATGACTTTTCTCCTAGTGAAATGGTTTCGAAACAAAAAAACTATTATGGTTTCTTGGGCCTTAGTGTCATTGGATGGAATCCCAATATCGAAACCCCATCACGCTGAGGGTGTGGTGCTCAATGGTTGTAGTGGTGATGGATGTTTGTAGGAGAACATTGGTGATACCCATATGTTATTTAAGCCATTGGTGACCTCTAAATAAACCGCCCTAATATATGGTAGGAATTCATTGCAGCATCATGGGGATATTCTCCCAAAATGATTTTACATGGAAACTAGGTTTGCTAGATTCTACACCACCAAATGTATTTATGTGGATGGTTGGAGGGGATTCATAAGTGGGTGGACTTTTGGAGGTTCATCTATGTCTGGGTAGCACCATTATTATTTTACCCCCAAATGATCATGTTTGAGAACTGGAATTGAAGACATTTGGTTGACAATGGTGTCCTCTAGTTACATGAGAGCCCAAAAGTAGATGAAAATGATTGAATTGGATAGAAAGATTATATTTGACTCGATTAAAGGGAGTTCATGATTTAAGTTCCTGTAATACACGTAAGAAAACAAGAATACCCTCAATGTAAAAATTTCAATAAATGAAAACATTCATAAATAATGGTCTTGGATCCATATTTTTGGAGTGTTTTATTTAGAGAGAAGGGGTCCAACATGTGGGTGATGGAAAAATCCTTGTTATGGATTCCCAGAGGAATTACAATTTTTTCCACAATGGCCTCACACCATCACTCATTTTGAGTTGATGTAGACATTTTTTTGAAAGACAGTTGTCGATATGGATTTCTCCAATGAGGTCTTAGAAGGCTTGTGGGCCAAGAGGATGGGTGTTCAGGCTGATCACACCCTTCTAGGTTGAATTATTACCTACTATGGGACCCTCAAATATATTCAATATGTATTCATGGATCCTTTATTGAATCACATGAATGAACTAGGTCAAATTTATATTACCATTTTTAGCATGTGTTTACATTAGAATCCACTCTATGTATCTGAGGTTATTTATTGATGGATACATATTTATGTATCCAGTGTTCTCCATTGATCGTATAATTTTTATAGATATAATAAGCATTATTGTATCATTTATTATAAATATACTAGTTTTAAGCCACTTAATTGGGAGCTTAGTAATTTAACATCACTCGGTATGATGGAAATTGGTTTGATACCAAGATCAAGACCCTAGTTTGGGCTTCCAACATATCCTTGTAAAAGGAATTAGAACCCATTTAGTTTTTTTCCTTTTATTGGGAAACATCATACCTTTTAAGGTTATTTGATAAGGGACAAAAATTTGAATATTAACATCATGTAGTAATGATATCTTGGAAAAAGGTTCCTAATCATGTTTGGTGTGGGACTTATCCTGAAGCGGCCCGAAGGGCCTGGAAGAGATGTAATATATATGGTGGTGTATGATCTTGTCAAGAATATTTCCAAATAATGTTGGTGATTAAAGGGGTTCAGAAGAAAAATGTACCTCCTTGTTGGGTGGAAACCTATGAGGGATAAGGCCCACAAACATTAGGGTGAATTTTGGATATTGGTTTATGACCTTCAGGAGGCTTACTATGTATCCTTGTTTGTCAGGAATCAAATCCCATGTTATGTGGATTGGATTGCGGCACACAACTATGAATGAAGACCATATTACTTCATTGGGAATATATCCCTTTGAATATTGAGTTAGAATTTTTGGGATTACACTATGTTTGAGTCCCATAAAATGGTGAGTGGAAGATTTATAAAGGGAGTGTCCTCCAATGATGGATAATTGATCATGAATGTAAGAACCCTTATCACGAACCGTCCTCGGGGCCCGTGTCGTGACTACCCCAAGCCCGCCTTCCATAGGCCAGGGGCTGGTGAGTAGCACCGAGGTGTAATTCCCAATAAAAAGGGAAGGCATTGCCTTTGTAAAGTAAACAAACAGCACAGAGCAAGCAAGTAGAAGTAAACACTAAGTAAAAAACTGGGTACAACAGTAAGTGTGGAAAAGTAAGTGGGCCAGAATACAAACCCATACTGAAAGTAAAGTACAACTGAAAAATGGTGTACAACAACTCAAAAGTAAAGCCTCAGCCTTGAGTTATCCACTGGAAGTCCCACATGATGTATGGGTACAGATAGACTCCACATCTCCTCGGGTCAAGTCGTCTGCTCCGTGTACGTCCCGCCCAATGGTCCACCTCCAGGTATCGACCTGCTCCACAAGCGTTAACCACGATCAGCGCTGTTCGTCGTCTGCAACCAACACAACGTAGTGCGGGCATAGCCCGTGCAGGGGTGAGTATAAGATACTCAGTAGGGACCCCGAGACCCCCGAAGGTCTCCCAGAATCCACAAAGGATAATCCACAAAGGAAAGATACAATCACGAAGTGACATCCGACACCACTTAGGTATATGCCCATACATATACCTAAGTAATCAATTCTCGTTTGGCTCCAACATCCGAGCCCATGTTCGATCACATCCACAAAGGATAGCCCAACACAATCCAAATAAAAAAGCAAATAAAGATTCAACTCACACATATATACTTCTTTGTTTGACAAGAGAGATGATTAGATATAGCCACTGATTCATCTAAGACATCGGAACCACAAAGGAAGGATAGGTACTAACCCCTGCAATGAACCATAAAGGATCTGACCCACACATGATCGATAGGTAACTAACCCCCGCATTGACCCACACAGGAACAGACCCACATAGGATCTGTAGGCGTTGACCCACACAGGACTGCCGAGTGCTGACCCACAGAAGATCTGACCCACACAGGATTGGTAGCACTGATCCACGTAGGATCACTGAGTGTTGTAGTCGTCGTCGTCGAATCCATGGAGGATTTCTGTACAGTCGTCATCGTCGTCGCAGTCGCAGCCAGCTCTAGGGTTCTCGCACATAGCAAGCTCATTCGGGAGGGTCCGCTCCACGAGCCGAGGGGCTGATACATCAACTGAAACGAAGTGTGGAGTTGATGTATCCAAAATATCTGTATCGTCAACAGGAACTCAACATCACGGACGGCGCGTCAATCGGACGTCTAGTCTGAGAGTTATTGGCTTTTTCAACCCAAGGGTCCGGTTGGTTTTTAAGTCAAAACCAACCGGACCATACTCCAACTGCGTCCAAACCTCGAGCAGAGTAATCCAAAATGTCTGTCTCACTAAGAGGAATCGAACAAAGTCGATGGAACGTCAATCTGACGTCCAGAGCTCAAGTTATAAGCATTTCCGCTCCGAGGGCCCGGTTGGTTTTGTGTATGAACCAACCCGGATGAATTCAAAGTCCTCCGAAACCTTGAGTGTAATATAACGAAACGACCGTCTCGATCCAAGGATCATATCGCAGCTAGAGGTGCATCGATCGGAGGTCTTTAGCCCATTTTATGAGAAAAAGACGGTGAGGGGTCCGGTATTAGGGGGTTCAGGCCTGGTCTGACCCGGCCCGATACCCTCTGGGTTGGCTTGAACCGGCTCGACCCGTCCCAGTTCCGGGTCTAGCCCGCTTGGGCATGGCCCGGCCCAGCCTCGGCGTGGCCCGGCCTGGCAGCTCGGCCCGGCCAGCGAGCTAGGCGGCTCGGCCGTAACGGCTGAGCGGTGAAGGTGGGGTGCGCTGGCCCCACGCGTAGAGAAACTGCGGCCCCCATGTGGGGGGTCGTTCCTGCTGGCCAACCGGGGGTTACGAACCCCCGGTTTTCTCCCTTGATCGGCTAGCCCGCTCCAGCTGGCCGGCTACTGCCGCCACGGGACCGGCATGGTCTGGTCCCCCTGCTCCGACACCGGTGGCTCGAAACCGGCCGCCAGTCCCTGCCCCACCATGGCCTCACCCGTGGCCTTGGTCCATCCGGCGCGGTGCGGCGGCGCCACGCCCCTCCGCCGCGGTCCCGCTCCGGCCGCTGTGTCTTCAAGGTTCTTCGGTATGGCGCGACGGCGCCCCGGATTAGTTTGTTTTCAATGGCGCAGCACGACGACGTCACGCTTCTCCTCCTTTCCTTTAATATCTTCCATGCGGTGCTTCGGCACCACGCCGCCTTACACGTGCCGCAACAAAACAAACCAACAAGGGGGAGGAGGGTCGGCCATGTTCGTGCGGTCCGACCTCCTTCCGTTATTGTGATATCAGGCAGCTCAAATAAAAGGAGAAAGCGACAGAAGTATTTACGAACAAAAAAATAAAATAAACCCCTACCTCGTCGAATTCGTTGAGCGAGGGTTCGTCGCGGAAGAAGGAGTCATGGAAGGAGAGTGTTGTTGGCATCGCGGTACACAGATTCGTGTAGTCGATCTCCGAGGATTCGGCGTTCTTCGTCAGAGATCAGTGCATTCTTCGTGTTCTTCGCGTTCATCGCGTTCTTCGACGAAGAAGATGAAGATCTTCAAGCCTCCCTTCTTTCTCCCAATCTGCTCTCAACACAACAAGACTAATAAAATAACAGTTGTTTTATTTTATTTCTCAAGCCATGCGTTTTAAAATTATAAAACGAATCAAACAATTAATTGAATTAATTTCAACATTTAAACTCCCAAAATTAAATGAGGCGTTTCATAACAGAAAAACGCAAGGGTTGACTTCCAATTAGTACGGGTGCGGGTGCGTTAACTTAATAAAGGAGGGGGTTTAGGATGAAAAGAAATGGCAGGGCTCGATTGGGCCCCACCTCACAAATATCCTACCAAGTGGGTAGGATATTGTGGGTCCCACTTCCAACACATATCTTAGGTTGAACAACATGAAGTAAAATAAAAATTGTGCGTCCAATTTTTATTTTATTCCTCTACTTAACCCCAAAACTTAAAAACCACCCCTGAGCAAACGCAACTCCAGAAAAGGTGTCTCTAAGCAATTACCGGCGCTGCGATTCCATCAGTGCCCTCCGAATTCGATTCCGAGCACCGGTTCAAAAGTTAGAAAAACCTGTTCGTTCGTTCACTGAACGTACCCTAGCTAAACTTTGGAAAATGATTCTGGGCACACCGGGCCTCAGAATCAAGTGCCGTCTGAAACTGCGTTCTTGTAAAATTTCCAAGAAAATTAAGAAAAAAATTTCCTTGAATTTTACGGGTATTTAAATCACTCCCACCTTAGGGATTTACGTCCTCGTAAAGATAAAACACAAACTAGGGAAACAAATGTGGGTACTGAGCACGCATTTGAGCCACCCGCTCCCAAGTGCTCTCCTAGAGGTTCCCGTGGTGCCATCTGATGTGCACTAGAGGAATAGAACATACACATAGGACCCGCTCCTGTTGATCCTCAGTCTCCACCTGGACCTCCACAAAAGTCGCCCCATCATCAACTTCCAGATCACCATGGTAAATGATATGCGTTGGGTCGTGCACGTATCTCCTCAGCTCGGATACGTGGAAGACGTCGTGCACCCAGTGCAACTGAGGTGGTAGAGCCAGGCAATAAGCCACCTCACGAATCTTGCTGAGGACCTGGAATGGTCCGATGAAGCATGGAGAAAACATGCCACATCGGTCAAATCTCTGTAATCCCCGTCGAGGTGAGACCCTCTAGAATACGTGGTCGCCATCCTTGAACTCCAGTGGCCTCCGCCTCCTGTCAGCATAAGAATTATGCTGGCTCTAACCTGTCCTCATCCTCTCCTGGATGACCTAGACCTTCCCTGTCGTGGCCTGGACCATCTCCGGTCCCACAAGTGCTGACTCCCCAGGGTCTGTCCAGTACAGAGGAGATCTGTAAGGTCGACCGTACAACTCCTCATATGGTGCCATCCCTATGGTGGAGTGGTAGCTGTTGTTGTACGCGAACTCCACCAAGGGTACATGATCCTCCCAGCTACGACCAATGTCAAGGACACATGAGCGGAGCATGTCCTCAAGAGTCTAAATGGTCCTTTCCGTCTGAGCATTTGTCTAAGGGTGAAAGGCGGTTCTCAGATGTAGTTGCGCCCCGAACGCCTCCTGCAACCCCTTCAAAAGCCGGGAAGTAAAGCGATAATCTCGATCGGAGACGATAGGTGATGGAACACCATGAAGCTGTACAATCTCCTGAACTTAAAGAAATCCCATGCTCTCCACTGAGCCCTACTATTTGATGGGTAAGAAGTGAGACGACTTGGTGAGTCGGTTTACAATCACCCAAATGGAGTCGTGACCTCTGGATGTACGTGGAATTCCAGTCATGAAGTCCATAGATATGTCGTCCCACATCCACTCCAGGACCTCCAAGGGCTGTACCAAGCCTGCTGGTACCTGGTGCACTGCCTTCACCTTCTGGCAGGTGAGGTATCGAAAAACGAACTCGGACACAGCCTTCTCCATGCCCGGCCTCCATTGTTGTCATCTGAGATCCTAGTACATCTTCTCCACTCCATGATGTACCGCCAAAGGGGACGTGTGAAACTCTCTCAGCACCTCCTCTCGTAATGCAACTGGTACCAAGGTACGTCCTCTAAAATGGACATCGTGCTCTCCTCCCATGGAGAATCAATCAGGTGCCTGTCCTGAGGATATCTATGCACGCCGCGCCTCACAGTCGGAGTCCCCACGCTGTGCCTCTCTGACCCGCTGCAGTAGTGTAGGAGTGATTGTGAGTGACTAGAGAAGGATTCTCCATATCTATCCATTAAAGATATCAGCAAAGCGGATAGCTGCTCTGTAGCCTCCCCAAGTTGCTGAATGCATGTCCTCTTACTGAGATCATCGGCTACTACGTTCCCCTTTCCATGAGTATAGACTATATCAAAGTCATATTCCTAGAGGAACTCGAGCCATCGCCGCTGTCTCAGGTTCAGGTCCTTCTGCAGGAAGATGTACCTTAGAATCTGATGGTCAGAATAGACTATAAAGCGCTTTCCCATCAGATAGTGTCTCCACATATTCAGAGCGAAGACCAATACTGCTAACTCTAGGTCATGGGTAGTGTAGTTCTGCTCATTCGGCCTCAACTGACGTGACCCATAGGATATCACGGCCCACTCCTGCATCAGGAAACATCTGAGGCTGGTCCCTGATACATCGCAGTAAACTACGTACCGAACTCCCTCCTTCTGTATCCTCAAGATAGGGGCGCTGGTCAATCTCTGTCTCAGCTCCTGGAAGATCTGCTGACATCTTTCTGACCACACAAAGGGTTTCCCCTTCTTCTTCAAAGCTGAGAGTAGTGCTGCAACTCTAGAGAAGTCTGGCACAAATCTCCGATATTATCCAGCTAGTCCCAAGAAACTCCGCACCTCCGTCACACTTCTGGGTGGCTCCCAAGCTAGCACTGCCTCGATCTTCGCAGGATCCACCGCAACTCCCGCCTCCGAGAAAACGTTTCCCAAGAAGTGGACCTCACGTATCCAGAACTGCCACTTCGAGAGCTTACCATAAATCTGGTGCTATCGGAGTGTGTCCAGTACAACCCGAAAGTGGTAGGCGTGCTCCCCCTCAGTCGTCGAGTATATCAAAATGTCGTCAATGAAGACCACGGAAAATCGATTGAGGTATGGCTGAAAGATCATGTTCATGAGGCCCATGAACACTACTGGAGCATTGGTTATGCCGAATGGCATATCCAAGAACTCATAGTGGCCATACCGACATCTGAAGGCCGTCTTCTACACATCCTCATCCCGAACTCTGAGCTGATGATAGCCTGACCTGAGGTCTATCTTTGAGAACCACCGTGCTACCTTGAGATGCTTGAAGAGGTCATCTATCCTCGGTAGTGGATACTTGTTCCTCACTGTCACCTGGTTCAGGCCACTATAGTCAACACAAAGTCGCAAGATCCCGTCCGCCTTCTTGGCGAACAATATCGGGGAAGCCCAGGGTGAAACACTGGGTCGGATGAATCCCTTTCCCTGCAAGTCCTCCAACTGTACCCGTAGCTCTCGAAGCCCAACGGGGGTCATCCGATATGCTGGAGTAGATATCAGGGTTGTCTCGGGGTACAGATCAATATAAAAATCTACCTCTCTGCGAGAAGGCAGTCATGGAACTTAATCGGGGAAAACGTCCTCATACTGATCCACCACTGCAGGAAAACTAGGACTCTACACGTCAACTGCTCCTAGGATGAGGATAGCCAACTGATGAGTGATGGGTTGTCCTCTCCTCTGTGAGAGTCCATCCTGTGCTGCAAAGGCTCCCTTCATGCCAGTGAAGGTGAACCTGCTCCCGTCAGTGCATACACACCGCACCTTGTGCCTAATACAGTCAATCTGAGCATGGAATGTAGATAACAAATCCATGACCAAGATGACTTCGTAAGGCCTCGACGCCGCTACAAGAAGATACCAGCCGAATATCTCACCTCCTAGAGTAATCTCACACTTCCGGCACGAGTGCGTAATCATCGATTCATCTCTTATAGGAGTCTCTCGCTGTAAGGATCGATCCATCGACTCTGTTGGAATCTCCAAGCTCCGAACAAGGGCAGCGACTATGAATGAATGACTTGAACCTGTGTCTATAAGAACTGCATCAAGGGTGGAATAGACACAGATAGTACCTCGAATCATCTCAGGTGCACCGTGGTCGTAGGCCTCTACTGCCTGGAGCTATGCCTGTCTCTTCCCGCCAGCTCCCTGTGGTCGGGGTGGGCCTCCTGGTGGTGGTGGCGGTAGAGCCTCAAAGCATCGATCACCACCTGATGCTCAGCCATCTCCTCTGCCTCATCCACCAACTCCTTGCGGACCGTGACAGTCGACCCTCTGCCTCTGCCTGGGTGGTCCCTCAACCGTCTGCTGCTCCTCGTTATGGAGGGTCGGGCAGTCATGATCCATGTGTCCCTTCCCGCCGCATGCGTAGCACTGTCTGCCTCTCAAAAGACTGGCTCCACGTTGTGTGTGCCGCACCATTGAGCCAGTGTCTTGAGGTCGTCTGCCTGAGGGTCTGGTCTGCCTGGACCCATGAGTCATCCGTCGACTACCTGCTGTAGAAGACTTTGATACGTGCCACCCTGCGGTAGGTCTCGCTGCAGATGTAGGCTCATCAAGGAATCTCTCGATCAGAAGGGGCTGCTCTAGTACCCCTGCCTGTGTCGGAATGCTGAGGGAGATCAGTGAAGCCCTGATCTCATGCCTCAATCCCTGCTCAAAGGTCCGGGACGGGAAGAATGGGTCACGTACCATGTCCATCGAATATCACGAGAGGTCTGTAATTCTTATCGAGTACTGGGTGACCGTCAAGATGCACTACTGCAGTTGTAGAAGCTCTTGGATGCGCACCACACGCAGGGTGGCTGGGACGAACTCCAAGTGAAAGAGGATCTCAAAGTCCTCCCAGAGAAGAGATGCCTCATCGTGCACCTGGAGCATCACGCTCCAATATCTGCCTGCAGCCACGTGCAGGAGGCTCGCTACGAGGATCACCATGAGGTCTGCTGGTGTCCTCACTAACCTGAAAACTTGTACAACTACCTCCAGCCAATCCTCGGACGCCTGAGGGTCCATCTCCCCATGGAACCTAAGCGGTTGCTGGCGCTTAAACTGGTGAAGTGCGCTAAGGAGACGTGCATTGTCAATGGCTGGGGCTGGTAGCATTGGTGGCTCAGCGGGTAGAGGTACCGCCGGTACCTCTACTGTCAAAGGGCCCTGTACCGAGGCCTCATCGCTCGGTGGGCTATCGTCACACACAACGCTTGGAACCCTAGCTGGCTGCCGTCGTGGGGCCATCTTGAAAGGAAACAGGTGCTCCACGGTAAAACAGTATACCTGGTGAGCTGACACAAATTAATCACAATCAGAACTTGAAACACACATGCAATCAAAGTTTTTGTGCATTAAGTCGGAAATCAGAAGTCAGGGTCCTAGTGTATGGATACGTCGGACGCCGCACCAACATTGGACTCCCTGGACTGATAACCACACTCAATACTCTTAACACTGTTGCTTCACAAAGATAAAGATCAGAGTCCTGAGTTCTGCGGTAGAACCGAACTCCTCTGATACCAATTTGTCACGACCCGTCCTCGGGGCCCGTGGTGTGACTACCCCAAGCCCACCTTCCATAGGCCAGGGGATGGTGACTAGCACCAAGGTGTAATTCCCAGTAAAAAGGGAAGGAATTGCCTTTGTAAAGTAAACAAACACCACAGAGCATGCATGCAGAAGTAAACACTAAGTAAAAAACTGGGTACAACAGTAAGTCCGAAAAATTAAGTGGGCCAGAATACAAACCCATACTGAATGTAAAGTACCACTGAAAAAGGGAGTACATCAACTGAAAAGTAAATCCACAGCCTCGAGCAGTCCACTGGAAATACCACCTTAAGTATGGGTACATATAGCCTCTACAGCTCCTCGGGTCCAGCTGTCTGCTCCGTGTACATCCCGCCCAATGGTCCACCTCCAGGTACCGACCTACTCCGCAAGCCTCAACCACGATCAGCGTAGTCTGTCATCTAAAACCAACAAAACGTAGTGCGGTCATAGCCCGTGCAGGGTTGAGTATAAGCTACTCAGTAGGGACCCCGACACCCCCGAAGGTCTCCCGGAATCCACAAAGAATAATCCACAAAGGAAAGATACAATCACAAAGTGACATCCAACACCACTTAGGTATATTCCCATACATATACCTATGTCATCAATTCTTGTTCGGCTCCAACATCCGAGAACATGTTCGATCACATCCACCTAGGATAGTCGAATACAATCCACATAGGAAAGCAAATCAAGATTCAACTCACACAGGTATAATTCTTCATATGAAGATAGAGATGATCAGATGTAGCCACTGATTCATCTAAGCCGTCAGATGCACAAAGGATCGATAGGTACTAACCCCTGCAATTACCCACAAAGGATCTAACCCACACAGGATCGATAGGTAACTAACCCCTGCAATGACCCACACAGGATCAGACCCACACAAGATCTGTAGGTGCTGGCCCACACAAGACCGCTGAGCGCTGACCCACACAGGATCTGACCCACACAAGATCGGTAGCACTGAACCACGTAGGATCACTGAGTTTTGTAGTCATCGTCGTCGAATCCATGGAGGATTTCTGCACAGTCGTCATCGTCGTCGCAGTCGCAGCCATTTCTAGGGTTCCCGCACACAACAAGCTCATTCAGGAGGGTCCGCTCCACGAGCCGAGGGGCTGATACATCAACTGACACAATGTCTGAAGTTGATGTATCAAAAATTTCCGTATCATCAATAGGAACTCAACGTCATAGACAATGCGTCAATCGGACGCTCGGTCTGAGAGTTATTGACTTTTTCGTCCTAGGGGCCCTGTTGGGTTTTATGTCAAAACCAACCCGACCATCCTCCAACTACATCCAAACATCGAGTGGAGTAAGCCAAAAGGTCTGTCTCAATAAGAGGAATCCAACAAAGTCAACGACACGTCAATCTGACGTCCGGAGCTCAAGTTATAAGCGTTTTTGCTCCGAGGGCCCGGTTGGTTTCGTGTACGAACAAACCCGGTCGTACCCAAAGTCCTTCGAAACCTTTATTGTAATATACCAAAAACGACCGTCCCGATCCAAGGATCGCATCGCAGCTGGCGTTGCATCGATCGGAGGTCCACAACCCATGTTATGGGAAAAAGACCGTGAGGGGTCCGGTATTAGGGGGTTCGGGCCCAGTCCGACCCAGCCCGATACCCTCTGGGTCGGCCCGAACCGGGTCGACCCATCCCGGGTCCAGGTATGGGCCACTTGGGCATGGCCCAACCCGGATGGCGCGGCCCGGCTTGGCCTGTGCGGCTCGGCCTTAACGGCCCAGTGGTGAAGGGGGGGGGGGGGGCGCTGCAACCTGTGTAGAGAAACTATGGGCCCCATGTGGGGGGCCGCACCTGCTAGCCAACCGAGGGTTACGAACCCCCGGGTTTCCCCCTTGACCGGCAGGCCCACTCGGGCCGGCCGGCTCCTGCCACCACGGGACCGGCATGGGTCGGTCCCCCTGCTCCGCCGCCGGCGGCCTGGAACCGGCGCCTGTCCCGGCTATGCTGCGGCCTCAGCCGCGACCTTGGTCCTTCCAGCGCGGCGCAACGGCGTGACGCCCCTCCACCGTGGCCCCGCTCCGGCCGCGGTGTCTTCTAGGTTCTTCGGCGCGACACAACAGCGCCGCAGATTAGTTCGTTTTCAACGGCGCGGCGCGACGGCACCACGCTTCTCCTCCCTTCCTTTAATATTTTCCGTGTGATGCTTCGGCACCGCGCTGCCTTACACGTGCCGCAAAAAAACAAACCAACAAGGGGGAGGAGGGTCGGCCGTGTTCATGCGGTCTGACCTCCTCCCGTTATTGCGATATCAGGCGGCTCAAAAGAAAAGGAGAAAGTGATGGAAGTATTCATGATAAACATATAAAATAAACCCCTACGTCGTCAAATTCGTTGAGAGAGGGTTCGTTGCGGAAGAAGGCGTCACGGAAGGAGAGTGTCATTGGCATCGCGGTACATGACGTCGCGTAGTCGATCTCTGAGGATTCGGCGTTTTTCATCAGAGATTGGTGCGTTCTTCATGTTCTTCGCGTTCATCACATTCTTTGATGAAGATGATGAAGATCTTCAAGCCTCCCTTCTTTCTCCCAATCCCCTATCAACACAACAAGACTAATAAAATAAGAGTTTTCTTATTTTATTTCTCAAGCTATGCGTTTTAAAATTCTAAAACGGATCTAACAATTAACTGAATTAATTGCAACGTTTAAACTCCCCAAATTAAATGAGGTGTTTCATAATAGAAAAACGCAAGGGTTGACTTCCAATTAGTAGGTGTGCGGGTGTGTTACCTTAATAAAGGAGGGGGTTTAGGAAGAAAAGAAACAGTGGGGCTCGTGTGGGCCCCACCTCACAAATATCCTACCAAGTGGGTAGGATATTGTGGGTCCCACTTCCAACACTTAGCTTAGGTTGAACAATGTGAAGTAAAATAAAAATTGTCCGTCAAATTTTTATTTTATTCCTCTACTTAACCCCAAAAATTAAAAACCCCACCCAAGAAAACGCAACCCCAGAAAAGGTGTTTCTAAGAAATTTCTGGCGCTGCGATTCCATCGGTGCCCTCGGAATTCGATTCTGAGCACCGGTTCAAAAGTTAGAAAAACCCGCTCTTTCGTTCACTGAATTTACCCGTGCTAAACTTCGAAAAATGATTCCGGCCACACCGGGCGTCGGAATCAGGTGCCTTCAGAAACTGCGTTTTTGTAAAATTCCCAAGACAATTAAGAAAAAAATTTCCTTGAATTTTACGGGTCTTTACAACCCATTTATACATCTGAGTTATAGATATTTCTGTTTTAGTTTATACTTTGGAAAATGGTGGAGAATAGGTTAAGAGGATGGATTTAGGCCTATTACACAATGATACTAAGAACTACATGTTTTTTACTTATAGGTTCACTCTATGTATGGAAGGTTACATACCATGTAATCATGGTACACATCCATGTAATGGTCTGGCCAGAATATGTATAGACACATAGTGTAGTCTCAAATACACACAGTGTACTTTTTTAATTAATATTTAATTCAGGAAGTGCCTCATTTTTTAGATTGTCAAAAACAAACCTCATTCAACGAGCATCACACCCAGGAAAATTAAAATGGGATTTTACCTCTCGTTTCATTATTCGATCTTCAATTTGAACCCCATATTATGTATTGGATTCCCTTAAGTATGCTCTAAAATCCTATCGATCATTTCTTCGATATTTCTTCTCAATATATAGTTATTTATGGTCGAGTATTTATACACATTTTTTAGATATACTCTATTCTAGGTTGAATTAGAGCCCGAAGCTGGATGAGGAGATTCATACGAGTACAAGGTAGGTGGTATCATGCCTTTCATTGAATGCCATGATGACAATATATGTCGGAGTGTCACGCCTCAACTTTTAGGGTGTTTCTTGATTAAATAATGAACCATGTGATTTCCTATTGATGATTTCGTAATTAATTACAAAATTTGAAATCCTATTTAGGGTTGTGATTCTTTATTAAGGCAACCACATGAATGCATTTCCCTTGGATGGCCGTTTGGAAGAGACTGTAAAAGAGGATTGACTTGAATTCCCATTATTGGGTGGTTAAAATGTATTCATAATTATATGATTTGACCACATGAGATATTTTTTATGTTATTCCTTTTAAGTGTTTAACATTCATAATAGTCGTGTTTTGTGTTTTTTCCATGCGAGTTATCCTTGGTCAACCAAGAAATACATTAATTTATATGTTTTGGTTGTTTTGTAAACCGATCCCACCTGAGTTTGATTTTTTAAAGACATGTGATAGTTTAATGTGCCCACCTGAGTTTGATTTTTTAATGACATGTGATAGTTTAATTCACAAGTGTTACTTTGGAAGGGAATGCGTAATTGAATTAAATGTAAAAAGTAGGTAATTATCATTGGGAAAGAAAAAGTCATAGTTAAAATACTTGGTCGAGATAATGTGACTAAATTCACCTTATATACCTTGGGAGAACAATTATCTCATTTAATAGACAATGGATATGCTCAAGAGGTTAGTTATGTAATGTTTGTGTGCGATACACAAGTATGGTGGATGGGATTATTGAGTCTTATTTAAAATTTCAAGCTAACCTAGGATCCATTGAGGGATACCTAGGTCAGGATCTATTGAAAAATAAATAAATGATTATCTTGTATCATGTTGATAGTTACTTTTATATCTGGGGTAGATGAGACTAGGCTGTACCTAGAGAAATTTATATATTCTAATGGAATTGAATAATAAAATAGAATGACTAAGGATGTGTCTTCCAAGACAAAGAAAAAGCATGGATTTGTTCTTCTGTTGTATTTGGTTACAATGTCATGTAAGACATCTCTTGTACTTAATTTTGAGTACATTCTGGTTTATTGTTGTCACTATTGTACACTGTATATATTATATATTCACGGATGGATTCGCACAGACCATTGGAGGTTGCCTAATAGGATTTAGTCTCACCCCATGTTTGGGTCATGCATTTTGCCCCAAAAAGATTATATTATTGTAGGTGTTTATCAAGGAAAGCTCCATGCTACATGTACTTGATGCGATTCTTAGGAGTTGTAGAGCACGAGACCTAGTTGAGGCTTGTAATGATTCATAGTCTCGTTTTTTACTTTTATTATTTTGAGACCTATATTGTGTATTAATGTAGCATACTGGTTTGGATTAATTCTTTGAACATTTGACAGGCTCCACCATCTTTTGAATGGAATGATACTTGGTTATTTATCTTATCTGTATTCAACTATTTATTTCAGTTTTATGGTATTTACTTCTTCTTGTATTATATTATAAATTATTCCATGGTGTTACATTATGATTATAAAGTAATAGTTTCCCCACTATCCCAACATAAGACCTCACGACTAGTCAGCAGCCTCTGTCAATTTGGGAAATGCACATGAGGCCATGTGTCTGACCGGGTATGAGGCACCAACTGAGTGGCATCCGGATCTGGGACGTTACAAAGTGGTATCAAAGGATTTATTTCCTAGTTTGATTTAATATTTGGAGATGATAGAAAGGAAATGGAATGTCTAATTTGATGTGTCTTGGAGTATCTACCTCATGTATAGGGAAAATACCGATTACCTAAAATGAAATTGTAATTTTTTTGATTTTGAGCTATTAAAGTTTATTTCATTTCAACATTGGGTGACACACTTGTTTTTTTCTATAATTATTGATATCATCGTGGTTCTATTTTGTTGTAACCTGTTGAGTTGGGGTTATTTAATCCCATGCATCATATAATAACTTACTAGAAATCAAATTCCATGCATTATTTACATGCAATTTATAGAGAAATATTGATTCCATGTTATTGTGATAGATTTCATTCCAGATATGCATGCCATTGTGATAGGTACCATGATAGATATGCATGCTGTTGTGATAGGGGCATTGGTACATGTTATGGTGGAATTTCACGGATTCAAAACATTGGTTTGTGATTATTATGGGCCCTCTTGGATTGGAATTTGGTGGATCACATTTCAGCCATGGGATATAAAATTTTTGTTATGTGCTATATGTGGATTTCAAGATTTGATTTGTGGGGAGCATGGGACCCCATGGATCGAAATATGGCCCAAAGTTTCTTTGTTTTTCAAAAAAGGGTTTCCGTGGAAGTTTATGAGGCTTACTGTCAGTAAAACCATTCAACATGGTGTGTGGTCCTTTGAACACATGCCATGTGTTCATCTATTAGTGAAGAAGAGAACCGTTTTAGTACACATCATGTACTTTGAGTACAAGTCATGTCATTTTTTACTATGTGACTGTCTATGTGAGAGATAACATGTGTTGTTGAGTTTTGATTAGAAAACATTGTGTACCTTAAGTTCACATCATGTAGTTTGTCATAGGCATAACTTTGTGGATATGGTCATGTAAATGTACATGTCTAGGAGGGAAGACTTGAGTACAAGTAGTCTGTCTTTCTAACACTCCACATACCTAAGATGTCTACATGACCAAGGTAGGCAGAGTAACATGCCCATGTTATATCTTCTTTATACACACCATGTACCTGACTAAGACATGGTGAACCTAGAGTGTTTACACGCCAAGTCCAGCGGGTGTATACAACCAGGTAATGGATTAAGTGTACATGTTGTGTATAGTCCCTACACTCCAGGTACTCATATTTTGTGGAATTTTGAGACTTTTATTCTCGTGTTTAGTTTTTTCAATTTTGAACTTCATACCTTGGTAAAAAAACATATACTGAGGTGAGTGTTATGGAATTTACCAAGAAATGTCAACACTACAACCTCTATTAGTACACAAGGAGGGTGAAAATGATCTTACCCCATATGTCATAGGCCATGGGATACCATTGGAACTCCAGTAAAGCCAGTTATGACCCCAGTTGTTATACCAGAAACTTGTGTTGATGCACCTTTCTGTGAAGGCTTTATGAAGTTCATACAAACCATTTACGGAGAACCACAGGATTCCACATCTTTGGAATATCTAACATGAGAGTTACAGTAGAAGAATTTGTCCATTTTATTTGGGAAGGTGGCCCACAAGCTATAATGTCGTGGCTAGAATCCACGTTGTCGGTCTTTGAGCATCTTGATACGCCTTTTGAGATGAGGTTCAAGATTGTGACTAAAATGATGCAGGATTTTCCCAAGATGTGGTGGGATATTACCACATAGACAGAGAATCCTAGGGACATGACATAGGGAGAGTTTTAAATCATCTTCTATGACTAATTTTATCTCGATATGTGGAGGGTTGATAAAGCCAACGAGTTTATACAACTGGAACAAGGTGCTCTATCAGTTATGGATTAATCATCTCATTTTACTAATCTCCAGTACTGCACAACTAATATGATGGTTGATGATCGGTTAAAGTCTAGGAAATTTGAGGATGGTTTTAGGTACGACATCCACTCGTAGGTGAATATCTTTCTGCTAACTACCGTATCTTATACGGTGAACCGCACGCTGATTACCAAGCGAAATTAGAGGGGATATGGAGGTGTGAGATAGGGATGTTCAATAGGAAGATCTTATACTATTTCAATAGGTAGTAGGAAGTGTCGACTAGAGCTTACAGACAACAAATCCAGTACTCATAACATATCTTCCAGTAACATGGTGAGGTGATTTCAATGTGGAAGTATAGGGTATAATAGATCTCAATTCCTGATGGACCCAGTCGAGTGACGTGATTAAGGAATGATGGGCCACATATAACATTTTTGCAGCACGTTTCAACTAATGTCTAGTGAGAGAGTATTTGCACAGACTTCACATTCTCGTGTAGGTTCAGTAGCTTCTCACAAGTTAGGGAACTAGAAATCACCAGGATGTTCAGGTCGAGGTAGTGGTCGTGGTCGTGGTAGCCAGACCCTAGGATCTCTGCGACATCATGGCAGGTCATCTCAGGGTAGCCATGAATTATCTCAGGGGCTGCAGAATGGGAAAGATTTATGCAGTGCAATAGATCCAACTAGACCATGATATGGAACCTTCAATAATCATAGGTACTATTATAGTCGCCTCTGTTTTTGCTTCTTCACTTTTTGATATAAGGGATTTACATAGTTTTTTGTCTATGCCTATCATGGAGTGATTAGGGCTTCGTTTTTTTACTTTTGATAACATTATGAAACTAGAAACTCTGTTAGGGATTAGAACTATAGGTGTGCGATTGTGCAAGGAGTTCCCCCTTGAAATTGGTGAGTGTAACATCATTTGGGATCTCTATGTCCTAGAGATGATAGGCTTCGACGTCATACTCATAATTTACTGTTAGTATCATTTCAATCCATTGTCAATTTCTATTACTTTAGGATGATTTTCATGTAACCAGAGGTGGGGTCATTTCTAATCAAGGTTGAATAGGATGTCCAGGAAAGCGGAGCTGGACCCAATCATCGTGGGTTGAGTGGGATGATAGCACTGATTTTCAGTTAGTATCTACATGACCAGGCGAAACATCATCTAGATTTTCCTCTAGTGGTTAATCAAATAAAAGATGTCTTCTTATAATATTATTCTGGTTTTCCTCTGGTATTATAGGTAGAGTTCTCTATGGATCTATTACCAAGAGCTGAACCGGTATCCATTCCTCATTATAGAATGTCTATAATGAATTTTGAAGAGCTGAACAGGAAGCTAGAGGATTTGGAGTATAAGGGTATCAACTGACCCAGAACTTATCCTTGGATTTCATCAGTCCTTTTTGAAAACATTAAGATGGTACCCTCAATCTATCCATAGATTATCAGAAATTGAACGAGTTTAGAGTAAAGAACTGGTATCCTCTTCCATAAATGGATGATCTCATAGATCAAATATTAAGAGCATTGTTATTATCTAAAATTGATATGAGATATGGAAATCATCATGTGTATGTTAGATCATCAGAAATACCTTACACAACTTTCTAAAGTAGATATGGTTTGTCCAAGTATGTGGTTATGCCGTTTGGTCTTACGAACAAGCTAGCAGTTTTCATGGAACTGATGAACCATGTGTTCTAACCCAATCTCAATTAGTTTATTGTGGTTTTTATGGATGGTATCTTGGTATATTATCATAATCGACATGACCATGCCACACATATTGTGATTACATTGAGTACACTGAGAGAGTATCACTTATATTCTACAATCTACAAAGTGACACTTGTGGTTGGTTTAGATTCACATCCCATGTCACATCATCTCAGATACATGAGTATCAGTTTACCTAGAGAAGGTGAGAGTAGTAGTTATAAAGAAGTATCCCAAGAACGTCATTGAGGTGCAGAGTTTTCTAGGGATGGTTGGTTACTATATGACTTCTCATGGTTAACAGCGTTTATGAAGGGCTTGAAAAAGAAGGGTGTGAAGTATGTGTGGTTAGATTATTTTGAGACAGATTTTCTAGAGCTGAAAGGGAGATTAATGTCAGCACCAATATAGATTTTTCCAGAACCAGTTATGTACTGAAATGCATCAGGTATCGGGCTACGAACAGTGCTTGTGTAGTGGGATTGAGTCATTACGTATGGGTCTTAGAAGATGAGGCCACATGAGAGTAACTATACAACACATGATCTCGAGTTACCTGCAGTTATTCATGCCCTACACTGTTCGAAATGATACTTGTTGGGAGAGCATTTTGTGGTGTACAAAGACCACTAATGTCTCAAGTATATATTTACTGAGTGTGATCTGAATTTTAGGTAGCTAAGGTGGGAGGAATAACTTCAGTCCTTTAACTTAGAGGTTTACTACATGCATCAAAATGACAATGCAGTGGATAGTGAACTGAGTAGGAGGACTTATAAGTAGGTAGTGCAGCAGGCCAGTAATGAGTGGAAGCTTATGGCATAGTTTTTGGACATGCATATAGAGGTGCATGAAAGGTAGGGGAATACATTTCTTATATCCTTTGTTGTTACCTATACCTAACTATACAGACTGAAGATGAGGTAGATATTAGAATTAAAAGGCCTAGTTCTATTAGAGAGTATGTTAATAGAATACCCTCCTCTTGGTTGAACCATAGGCAAGGTTGAGGTTTTGCAGTTACATAGTCGCATATGGGTGTCACAATCATGTGTGAGGAGCTAATACAAGTTGTTCATGCTTTATTTTCTGAATTGAATCCTAGTTTCACCAATATGTATTGGGATTTACATCTTTAGTACTAGTGTCCATGAATGAAAGGATATGTAATTAGGTTCGTCCTGAGATATTCCACTTGTTAGCAGGTGAAGGCGGAACACCAAAGAGCAGCGAAACTTTTGCTGCAGCTACCCATTTATAAGTGGAAATGGAATGATGTATTGATGGATTTTTAGATAGTTTTACCAAGGTTTACTTGAAGTATGGATACATTATGGTTTGGGGCTCACAGGATTATGAAGGTTGAACTTTTTGTGCTGATCCAGGAAATCTTCAATGATGAAGAGATTAGGAGATTGTACATCTGTGAGATTGTACGACTACAAGAGGTTATTCATTCAGTTTTTTTATGTAAGGACACCTATTTTACTTCTCATTTCCCAATTTCTATGGAGGTTTTTGGGTACACAGGTCCTTCTGAGCACAAATTACTACCCCCAAAGAGATGTCCAGTCAAATCGCATGATTCAGTTGCTGGAGGACATGCTTCAGGCATGCATCCAAGATTTAGGGGGTTATTGGGAGACACAAAAACCCACTGTTGAGTTCAAATTCAAAAATATATTAGAGCATAATATTCTGATTGATCCAAATGAGGCTTTTTACAGTAGGATATACTAATCACCCTTTTGTTGGTTGGAGGCCAGAGAGGCAGTAATGCTAGGACCACATCTTTTCCAGAAGACCACTGAGCAGGTTCAATTGATTTGAAAGCAGATGGCTACTACATGGCCTTTTCATAAAACATACATCAATCAACATAGATGTTCATTGGATTTTGAGTTTGGGGATCGAGTTTTCCTATATGTCGCACCGAGTTTGGGACACAAGATGACTGGGAGAAAGGGTAAGCTTTTTCTGAGATACGTTGTTCCATTTAAGATTCTAGGGAGGGTCAGGCCAGTTTCCTAAAGATTATAGATACCTTAGAGGTTCATGGATATGCCTAGTTTATTCCACTTTTCTCAGTTGCGATGTTAAATTTCGGACTTGTCTCACACCTTTTATCCTAAAGAAGCAGTGTTGTTGGACAATGCATCCATTGAGGTGCATCCCATTTCTATTGAGGATCATGGCATTAATGTTCTTTGTGGCCAATCTATTCCATTGATACAAGTTCTATGGAAACATGACTGAGTTCATGAAAAGTCTTTGGAGATGGAGGATGATGTTTGAGAATATTTGTTATAATTTCTATCATATTGTTCTTCATCACCCTTGGAAGGGAAATTCAGGGATGAATTTCATTAAGTGGGAAATTTGCAATAATATGTTTCATCCATTGAGGTATGGATCATTCTTTTTTAGTTTATACTTAAAAATGTGGGGGAATAGTGGTAAAGGGGAAGTATGGATGCCTGTTACATGACATTATTGGGAACTACACGTCGTGTACTTATAGTTATGCACCACATTTGGAAGGCTACATTCCATTTAATCCCATACATGATCATGTAATGGTTTGAACATAATGTGTATGGACATAGTGTGTAGTCTCAAATAAAAACCATGTACCTTTTTTAAATTAATTATTATCTTTGGAAGTGTGGCATGTTTTCTAATGGAATGAAATGGACCATTTTTTATGAGGAGCACACCCATGAAAATCCGAATGGGATTTTTCATTCCATTTCATTGTCTGATCTCCAATTAGAACATCGTCAGATGTATAAGATTCCCCTCGATAAGCTCTCGATTCCAATTACTCTTTTATTAGTGATTTATTCTCTTGATATTGTTTTTCTAAGGTTGAGAGTTTATAACTATTCTGTAGATCTACTCCATTCTAGGTTAAATTAGATCCTGACGACAGTTGAGGACAGTTATACGAGTATGAAGTAGGTGTTCTCATTCCTATTGTTGATTTCAATGACATTTTTATATGATAGAGTTGTGGACGCCCACTATTAGGGTGTCACATGATTAAATAATGAACCCTGTGATTTCCTATTTATGATTTGGTAATTAATTTTAAAACATAGAAGCGTGTTTTGGGTTTTTAACCATGATTTAGGGCCACCCCACAAGTGATTTTCCTTGAATTATCATTTGGATGGGAATGCATATGAAGCTTAACTTGAATTCCCATTCATGTGTTGTAAAAATGTATTTATAATTATATTAATTTCGTATGTAAGATATGTGTTATGTAAAGTCTTGTATGTTTTTAAATTTTATAATAGGATTGTTATATTAATTTCCCATGTGAGTAATCCTTGTTCAACCATGTAATATTTTAATTTACATGTGTTTTTTATTTTGTAAATGGATCCTAGGTGAGTTGAGTTTTTTAAATCTATGTTATAGTTTAATTCACATGTGTTACATTAATAAGAAGTGTGTAATTGAATGAAATGATAAAAAGACGTAATTAGAAATGGGTGATCCATGACCTCAGTTAAAAGACAATATTGGGATCATGTGTCTAATTTCACCTTATATACCTTGGGTGAACCATTGTTTCAGTTAGAATACAATGAGAGAACTCAAGAGGTTAATTATGTAAAGATTATTAGCGAGCCACATAGAAGGTGGTTAGGTTCATTGACTCTTATTTTAATTTTCAACAAAACCTAGTATCCATTGTGGGATACCCAGTTCGGGATCTATTGGAAAATGATTAAATAATTATCATGTGATGAGTTTATAGTTACTTTTATACGGGGGGTCATCAGGCCTATGCTTGGCCTAAAGACATTTATATAATCCAATGGTACTGAATGAATAAATAAAATGAAAAATGATGTGTCTTCCAAGCCAAAGAACAATTTTTCATTCAGTCATCACTTTTATTTGGTTACATAATCTTTTGAGACATCTAATATGCATACTTTTGAGTAACTTCTGGTTTATTGTTTTAAATCTTGTACACTATGTATTATGTATATTCATTTATAGATTGTAATGGACCATTAGTGGTTTTCTAATGGAATTTTGTCTCACACCCTATTTGGGTCATGCTTCTGGGCCCAAGTAGAGTATATGATTGTAGGTGTTGATTAGGGAAAACACTCTGGTACTGGTACTTGAGGTGCTGGTTAGGGGTCAAAGAGCATGGGACCGAGCCAAGGCTTGAGATTTTTTCTAGTATCATTTTGTTTATTTTCTTATTTTTGGGACATATATTATGTATTACAATACTGTACTATTTAGAAATCATTCCTAGAACATGTGACATGTTGTATCATCTTCTGTATGGAATGATACTTTGTTATTTATCTAATCAGTCTTCCATTGTTTATTTTAGATGTATGTTATTTACTACTTACACTATTGTATTATGATTTATTTCATTGTGTTAAACTCTTCTAATATGGGAACAGTTTCCACACTATAACACCTAGTCCCTCACTACTAGTTAGATGCCTCTAGATTTTGGGGAAATGTGCTTGAGGACATGTGGCCAACTGGGTATGGGGCACCAGTTGAGTGGAATACAGATCTAGGAAATTACAATGATGATTCCATGATCATTGATAACCTCTATTCCCATGTGATTCATGGTCGAGGTTGTAAATAATAAGAAGTTGAAGATATAAAAAACCAAACAATATTCTTCATTCGTTGGTGGATGAGGCTAGGTTGATATAAGGGGGAAAGGGATTTGAATGTGTCAATATCCTCTTTTGTTATGACAAGAATGATAGTCATATATGACTACTTATCTGGATATGAACCAAAAAGGAAGGTTAGGGTGTTTTTCTCGAATATAGATTCCCTTTTCAATGTTACAAATAATATTAGATTATAATACACTCACCCTTAAAGTAAGAGGCATATATGATTCACCATCATACCATCTAGAATGGGGAGTCCCTCGGTAATACCTCCATGGTTGGGACCCTCGTATTCATAGGACTGTAAGAACAAGAACCTTCCAAGGAAACCCTTGTTTTAGAGGATACTGATAAGGCCTCCTTTATCATGGGTATATATGATTGAGAGTTAATACCAGTGTAACCTTTGATTTGATCAAACATGTCTGGTGTCTTTGCAAGAACCCATGGTGTTGTGGTTCACAAAGGGGTCTGGTTGTGTGGTTCGCAAGGGGGGATGATAGGGTCATAGTATAGTGTGATGGGTTCATCTGGAAGGGTCCCAGTTGGATCATTGCACATCATGAGGGGTGTATTAAGAAGGACCCCAATTAGTCTTATCACTACAGAATGGGAGTTTATGGATAGGGTTGGTTTGAAAATTCACGAAGGGGGTGAGGGAAGGTAAAGCACTTCGCAAAAAACAAAAAAATATCGATAATGAATGGACCCATCCTAAATACTATTTTATATACAAGATTATGGTTTGAAAATAATTCATATGGATGTGTTTTGTAGAAAAATGGTCTAAAAAGGGGGTCACTATTCGGTTGGTAGGCCCACAAAGTATTCTAATATATGCAGACTAATATCTATGCTCTCTTTAATTAGTGATATGTGGTAAATGATTACCTAATGAAATCACTTGAAATAACTATATCACACAAGTAATCCAATATCAATAAATCCACACAAAAAAAAACAACCCCTATCACTATGTGTGTGGGATTTTATATAGGTATGGATGTAACTGCTCAACTGATGCTCGCGAAGGATCTGGGTTTGCGGGCAGCCACCTCCCCCCGCAAAGGGAGTTTTCTTTTTTTTTGGCTTCCTAATAAAGATCGACCACCATGAAAATTGTTTTTTCAATTATGTGGGACAAAATATGATGTATCTCTCAGTAATTTTTTTGTGGGGGATTCTTTGTGAAGGGACTTTGCGAAGACGCTATGCTGAGAAGAGACTCACATAGTGAGTATGCTATGTGGACGATAGGGGTCCTATTTATTTTATTGTAATTTACCATTTTAATCATCTTCATGTATCCCAGTTGATCCTTATTTATACATTCTAAATAGGAATAATGTTTTAAAGGAATCATTCTTGACTCAAAATCCCATAATAGTAATTTAAATATATGATGGTGAAATTTTGACTTTTCCATCACTTAAATTATTATGTAGGTCACAATCAGGGATCAATGTCTCAAAAAATCATTAAAAATAAGAATAAGGTAATATGTGATTAAATATTTCTGGAAAATTATAATTAGACATGTTTTAAAAAAACAAACCTTATATTTGTAGTTTCACCCTATGGTAAACTCATTTCATCTTTAGCTGTGGTAGTTGATTTTTACCAATTCACAATTCATTAGGAAAATAAATTAAGTTGAAAATATTATATAATATTAATTATTACAATTTCAAATATGGAATTCATATTTCCAAATTTCATTCACATCATTTGAATTATTTATTTTAAAATAAATCCCGTAGACGTGATAAAAAATTGGTTTTCTAAAGGTGAAATTATCATATGTACAGAATGTACTAATATCATAATTTAATATGAAATTTATTCCACTGAAATAAATTGAATTTATGGTAATATAAATAAAGTAATTTTAATTTTTACCAATTATAAATAAAAATATAACATTTAAATTCTTCAAATGAACATTTATTTTTTCAATAAAAATAATTATTTATCCCAATACATTTTTTAAAGGTTGAGGGTCAAGCCCCATTTATTGAACGAAAAAAGAAAATATAACCACTTTTGGGAATGAGAGAAGGGGGAAGCCATTACATGATAGAGGCACAAAGGCATTAATAACAATACCATAAGGTCATAAAATCGACCAAAATGTCAAAAGGGAAACATACGTTAATTCAAAAAATCAAAAAACCCTATCACCTCCCCCTCCAAACAAAGGAAGCTGGGATTGGTCAATGGAAGTTACACACTCTATAACAATTATTGTGTTCATGATATTCCAACATAACACTTTGGAGTACCCCTCCAACCCTCACTAACATGTATAAGGATGATTGGATGATTGGTGCAAAAACACCTATATCTCTTTCAAGACACCCACCAATAATGCATTCAAATACTCACCACAATGTCTACCTAATGCGATGAATGAATAGAAAAAAAATTATATTTAAATAGACAAAGACAAGGTAACCATTCATACATAAAAAAGGACACATGGTAATAATTTTAGAGTCATCGCACCCATCCCTCATTCATGGATACCCACCTGATGTTAATTTTTTGGTGAAACAATGCATGCGAAATGAAATAACGAGAAATAGGTAAATCAGTAACCAATCAAACAAATAGATAAAGAAAATCAGATCAGATACCAACATTACCTCATCTGAAGTAAATATTCATCCGTGGAGAAACACCACAAAACCAAGAAACTCCAAAAACCAGTAAAATGATGAAAAGATCTAATTAATCCTTCAAGTCACTAGTTATAATTTTACAGGAAATTAATTCTTGCATAAGATTACATTTGATCAACCCCACAACTGTTAAAAATCCCACCTCATCATTCCACTCATGATCCTCATCCATCAGGTGAAAACTAAACTGGTTTTATACCACTAAATCTGTCGACCGCCACCTAATTGTCGAACACTGCCACTAAGGTGTAATTTTTGATAGTTTCCACCATAATTCATATCATTGTCAACTAAAGTATCTATGCATGGTGCCCCCTCCCCATGCATGATTATTGGTCCATGTTAAGAATATGAGATCTAAAATCATATCCTAGTAAGAGGGACGCCCAAAGTGATAGGAGCAGTAAAAGGATGATGATGAAAATGAGGAAAATATAGAAAAGGAGATGAAATGGAAAGTTGTTGTATAATATTTATGGCTGAAACAACCTCCATATCTAAGAAAAAGGATCTAATGAATTGGAAAAACCTCTTATATTGTTGGATAAAAATCCCTCAAGGTTTAATTGAATCATTTTTGATGTGTTTGTGTTTGTTGACATAGTGGGCCTCCATGTTGTGTTTGTTTTCAATGCAGACCACGATGTTCAATTTGTTGATATAGGAGGGCTTTCATTGTGTCTTGTTGAGTTCTAGAGTTATTTTTGACAATATATGGTTGTCAGAAAAACCTTGACAAAGGGACATGCACGCATGTGTCTTGTAGGCTTGAAAACTTGCATGCCATATGTTTTTATAGATTATAGAATCAAACTGTTGCAAAGTAAATAGGGGCGCCCAAGTTTTGGTTCAGGCATGCAAGGTGACTAGGGAAAGATAGAATATGGATGCTAGACTTGCGCACTGGTAGGATGCCAGCGCGCAGAGCTTAAGGTTGTCAAAATACCTGTAAATAGAGTTCCACACCTCCTAAATTCACAGAGATATCAACACTTAAAGTTAATTATAGCTTCAGTCACACTAATAGGTTTAGTCGCACTAGTGGTGGTGTGGGCGCACAGGTATAAGGTTATTCAGAAGTTGCACACCAGTTGATAGTTTCACACTAATATTGGTTTGGGTTTAAATGTGTTTGATTCTCCCAAGTTCAGAGATAGAGAAGGAGTGTTGTGAAAGTGGTTAGGTGACACTTTTACACAAGTCCAGGATAAGAACATCAAGGCATAACGAAATTTGTTAGGCTTAGATAAGTACTTTGTTCATTCTAGGGAGGTGTCAAATTTAGATGATTACCCGGTAAACCCGTGGTAAAGCTGTATTCATCAATGGATGAAAGTGGAACTTCAATAGAAAATATACGTACAAAGAAATATGAATTCATTTATGATAATGAGGAGACCAAAGAGTCTATAAACCGTGATTGGATCTTCTGAAAAAGTAGTGAGCACACTTCAGTTGAGAGAGTAGTGAACTTTCAAATTGTGAGTGGTTGTAAACCTGGAGTGACAGTGAGTTCACTCCAACATTGTAAATATGAGTGTGATTTTACTGGATTTGGACCATCGGCACATCTATGGTGTATTATTATTGGATGTTTCCTAGTGAGGGTGAACCAATTAAAAATTGTTGTATCTTGTGCATGATTTAATTTATGATTATATTTTGATATAGGATAGAGAGAGAAGATAGTTTTTCTTAATAGCAATACAAGATCAATAGGGGCTGATGTTTTAGTCTGTCATACCCAAATTCATCCCTCTCCCTCAGGGTACCTAACCTAGTGGACCTAACAAAAATATCCACTGATGAATGTGAAAGGAAGTTTTTTACATCATGAAGAAACTCAAAGATCTCTAAAACTAGGATACTGGGGTGATTGAGGAGTTATTCGTTCATTTTCACTATACATTAAAAAATTAATATTTTTAAAAAAGTATGAAAAAATTACTTTAAGATAATTTTAAAATGACGATTTTAAAAATTACATTACTTTTTTTAGATATGTTTTCTAAAACGGGTAATAATTATTTTTAAACTTTGTTAAAAAGGAGAAAAAACCACATGTTAGTAAAAGTATACCTTTCAGAAAACATTTCCTTTTATTTTAAGTTCTTTTTATATTATTTATATATAATATATTTCCATTGGATTAAATTTATAAATTTATAATAAATATCATTTTGATAATTTACATTTAACAATTTATACCCTCAAATTTCATGGCTTGGTTATAACAATATACTATTTTATGATTCTCTTAATCTCATGGTTTTCTGTTGTATAGAATATCAAAAACAAATTTATTCAATTAAAATCTAGGTATTGTGTGTGTCAAAATATTTTAATGATATTTAATTTATTTAAAATAAATATACATCTAAGGGTGTTACATTATCCCCACCTTCAATAAATTATGTCCTCATAATTTTAACCTGCACTCAAAAATCAAGGGGTTGATATTTATAAATTCTTTTATTAAAAACCTACATCAAAAAGTGGATAATAAAACTTATTCTTATAAGATGGAAATATATATGTGATTTTCATTTAGAATAACACATAACAAAATATTTATGTAGCAGAACATTAGTGGGATATGAAAATATATATTTGAAAAGAAGATCCATTTATGAGATAATTTTAAACAATTTATTGGGAGAGAATAGACAAATGTTTTATTGAAAATGGATAAAGTATTTATTTTAATATCCTTTTTGTAAAGACAATGGTTTCTTTTACCACCTATGTAAAATTTGACCCCGAATGATAGCATTAACACTGCTCCCTAACATGACTATTGGTTCTTGACCTTCCAGGAACCACCAGTTTCCTTACAAACATGTGGTCCCATCCTTGGGGATCACCCATATGCCCAAGTAGGTCATTATACTAATGGTTGTCCCAATAGGACATGTTCTTTCCTGTGTTCATTTTCCTCACATGTAGACACTATAAGAAATATCCTATAATCTCATCCATCCTAATCACTACTCCAGTCAAAACATTTTAAACTATGTAGTTCAAATCAGGTAGGCTCCCAAGAATAAAGTCAAACTATGATGACATAAATCATATCATTTAGTATTTTAACCATTAATCATTTTATGCTATCACATCCCTCACCCCATTAGAGGAAAATTTATTTTGAAAGAAGATCGATTTATAAGACATGTTTATAGAATTTTTTGTGGGATAATAGACTATAGTTTTATTGAAAGTGAATAAATATTTTATTTTAAGATCATTTTTCAAAAGTTTAGGGTTTCATTTACCCACTACGAAATAACTATGCCCCACTAATTGCATAGACACCACTCTATAACATAACCCCCAGGTTCTTGCCTTTCAGGAACCACCAGTTTCCCCACAGACATGTGGTTCCCTCCTTGGGGCCCACCCATATGCTCGAGAAGGTCATCATAATAATGGTTATCTCGATAGTCCAAATTTTTTTCATTCCTATGTTCCTTTTCTAAATTCACACAAACCCTGTGAAACATCCAAGCAGGTCACCTATTCAAATTACTACTCCGTGGAAAACATTATTAATAGTGGAGTTCTAATCCAGTATGCTCCCAAATTGAAAGGCGCAACTTTTTGAAATAAATCACATAATTTACTCTATTTACCATTTACCATTATGGGGTGTTTAATTCACCCCCTTATAGAGAACAATTTATTAGTTTTGACCCTATATCTATACCTATGAAGTGAATTATAGACACTTGGTCCCCTCCATAAGGCCCCTCAAAATGCTCTAGTGGTTTATTAGATTAATAACTATCCTAACTATCTAACAAATTTTCTTTTAGTGTGCTTTTTCTTCACTCACTATCACCATGGGAAACTTCCCATAAGGTCACCCATCTTGATCACTACTCCATGACAATACTTATTAAGTATGGGGTTCTAATTAGGTTGTCCCATGAGGAGAAAAATGTATATTTTTTACCACAAGTCATATTATTTATCATCTTAAACCTTTATCATTATGGGGTGTATCATTCACCCCCATTAGTGCACAATATCCTCATTGTATACCTTATATATAAACCTAGGAAGTTCCAGCATGCTTATGTTTGGGTTCCTACCATAACACCAATGTAACAACTAGGCCTCAATAACAACACAAAAACCCCACCATAACAAGGATTTTAGGTCCTAGCCCACTATTAACCACCTATTTCCCCGTAGGCCTGTTGTACCCTCCATGGGGCCTAACCACAATCCCATGCAGGTAACTTATCTTGATCCCTAATCCAAGTCAAGCATGCATAACATTGGTGTTCTAATTAGGTCATCCCCCGAAAATAAAAGTGTATCTTGTCGACACAAGTCATATTATTTATTATTTTCACACTTTATCATTTTAGGGGGTTAAATCCACCCCCCTTAGGGAAATTCACTTCTTTATTGAGCTTATATCTCAATCTAGGTAGTTCCACCACACTACCTCACCAAAACATGGTTCTCAGGTCCTAGCTCACTATGAACAACATGTTTCCCCAGAGACATGTGGTCCCTTCATGAGGCCCACCCTCATTCAGAAGTTGGTCATCTAAATAATTATTTTCCGATAGTCAAACAGTGGTGATTTACAAGTTTATTTTTCCTCACTCAAACACACCATGGGAAACTTTCCAGAAGGTCACCCATCCCATTCACTACTCCATTCCATGCATGCATAACTATGTAGTTCTAACCTAGAGGGACCCCTAAATGAAAGATTCATCTTGTTGACATGAGTCATATCATTTATTCTTTTAACCCTTTATCATTCGTGGGTGTTTCCATCTATGCCTGTAAAATAAGGAAATATATTTATGTAAAAGGTATAATTTCATCCTTTAATCAATTTCCTCTACAATATATTCTTTGAAACTAATTATTAGTATTCAAGATGAAATTTATCCTTAAAGCACTAAAATAAAATTCTAATATATAACATGAATAAAAAAAATTAGATAATCTATAGAGTCCCAGGTTCAATACACATGGATATCCCATCATTTTAGATGAAAATTCATCGCATTACAAAAGTAAATTCATAATAAACATAATATATTAGTGTCTTTGGAATCATATTAACATAATTTTATATCCTTAAAAATGATCTTCAATATCTATCTTAATGACACCACCTTTTTTACTCATACGTAAAACATTTCTAGAAACCTGGTGAAAGGAAACATAACAAATGTTGAGCTCAAATGCTCAATCGGGGTAAATAAAGGATATATGTAATCATAACATGAACATAATGTTATGAGAACACAAGAATAACATTCTAAGACCATACCCTATATAATAGATCACAAAATCAGGAGTCATGGCATAATGATTGTCAGTTCATAAGACATGAATCATAATGGAATCTAGTGAATAATCTATGAATTCATAACATAGGAATAAGACATGGAATTATGGAAGAAATATAAACATAAGAAATCTTATGTCAAGGATACCTACCATGTCCTCAATAAAATGTAATACATGGGATAATCACTTGTGTACCTACTTTGGGTGTGTGATATCTCCCATATACCCCCATTATTACGGGCTTAGGATTCCCTCCCATGTACCCTCTTGTTATTGGATTTCTATTCCCTCTCATGTACCATCTTCTTAAAATCTTGGGATAACCTCTTGGGAACCCCTTTGTTACGGGATTCAGATTCCCTCTCGGGTACACTCTTGTTATGGTCTTGGGATTCCCTCACGTGTACCCTCTTGTTATGAGCTTGGGATTCCCTCATGTGTACCCTCTCTATGCTTGAAGAACAATTAATATTACCCAATGCATTGGAAGGAGATGTAGGTCCTACCCGTAACATAATTAAATGACCCATACATTTCCCATAACATAATAAAATAGTTATCATATCCAGACCCATAAAATAGATGTGTTTCATAAACATCACCACATCAGCCATAAAATAAAATTGGTATTATTAATATTTCACTATATCATAAACAGGAAAAAAGAGATAATTTTCGTAATCAATTCCTCATATAATAACCCATGAATGGATTTGGGTTTCATCATGGTATAACCCATTAAAGAGAAATGGTTTTTATAAACAACATCTCATTATAATCGTAAACCTTTCAAAAAAATGAATTAGAATAGTCTCCATGGATCATATCCCCATTAAAGAAAAAACTATAAAAAAGTATCACATTGTTGGTGTAAAGGTATTTTAAAATATTACACGGAACATTTATTATAAAAATTATATTTCTTTGAAAGTGACACTATAAATCATATAACGTTTTTGAAATACTTCTCATTTAAATCCACTTTGAACAACATATAATGGAATATTTTAAAAGTAATTTAAAAAATTTCTTTATTAAATACAATTTATTCTTTAAAAAAAACTTTATAAATATATTAATTTGAAAACATTATTCTTTGGAAATAAACTTTTAAAATTATAAATAATTTTTTTAATTCATTTAAAACACCTTTTATACATAGTAATTATTGAATTTTTTTTCTTTGAAATACTCTTTAAAACAAACAATTTATAGAATATTATGAAAAACTTTTCCTGTAAAAATATCCTTGTTATATTTTAGATTAACCTTCATGGAAATGTAGTTCATGACAATGGGTAAATTTGTACATGTTGTGTGTTCATTTTTCCAAATAAAATGAATAGATACATTCCTTCATTATAAAATGACAACAAGATTCATTTTAAATACTTTTTACATTAAAGGGATAAAAATGGGTAAAAAATAATTTTCAAAAAAATTGTAAATAATTTTTTAATATTATTTTAAAAAACATTGTTTTGGGGAATAATATATTTCTAACCGAAAATAGAAATAAAGTTAGATTTTCATAATAACATTTTCAAAATTATCTTAAGTATAAAAATTATGGAAATGACAATATTAAATGAAATAATCATGAATAAAAAAAGGAGAATAAAATTCAAGATAATTATTGTGAGATAGATTTTAATATTTATTCAAAAGAAGTGTAATCATAAACAATCTCACCAACTGATGAGATTATAGCAATAAATGTTTTTTCAATTTGGTTAAATTTAATCATAAATTACATGAAAGAATAACATTACAAGAAAAATAACATATCATTAAAGGAATGAGACTCATGAAATAAAAATTCAAATGGGATGTATATACACCTTGTAAAATAATATAGGTTCATGATGTAATATGTGTCTTAATGAAGGAAAATTAAGACAAAAATATGTTCCTGATTTGATATCTTTTGAACCGTAAACCCCATGAAAAAAAGTTCATAAAATAAGTTTGAAAATACCCATAAATATAAGTATAATAATAATGTAATAAATTTATAGGGATTATATAAACCACACAAAATAATTCGGTGGTGTATATGTCATAAGCCTCAGAAAAATATAATTGAGGCTATAAATACCCTTACTACTTGAAAAACATAGGAATCGTGATATCTAGGAAAGAATGACATCAATTAAAAAATTATAATATTACTAAATAAATAAAATTCATTAGAGAACATGTCATAGGGAAGTATTTAAACCAGAAAACAAGAATAAGTGATGAATATAGCATATATCTCACATAATGTGAATGTGAGATGAGAAAACCCTTACCACATTTCTTGAATTTAATTATACACATTAAAACCTCCAGTAAAATAAATATAAGTTTTTTATAAATATAAGATATAACCATATTATTATAAATAATACCAAATATGGTTTTATTATGACATTATATTACTAGTTTAATAAAAAATTTATGTTATTGTTACATCTTGGGTAATATCCACATTGTTTTAATATATGCATTGACTTTTTAATCTTGATCAGATTACATAGATCATGAAATTATTATTTATAGAATGTAAAAAATGATATAAATATAATATTTAATCCTTATATATGTATTAATAATGATATAAAAAACTTATAAATATGAAATGAAATACATCGTTCATAGAGATGGTAGGTCGTACGTACGCATGAATGAGGATTCCATTTCCTTATCACATTGAAAGGAATAATTTAAATGAAATATATATATATATATATGATTATTATAGTATAATTCGTATTCCATATATATCATATAATTTTACTAAACTCATCCATAATACTTTTCATGTAATATTTGAATGAATCACTTCATTTTAAGGAGGTGATTGTCCACACATCCTCAAATAATGTTTCTATATTCCCATAAAAGGGAAAGCATGATTTTTTAATATAATAATTCTTTAAGGGTAATTAAATAATAAATATCCTTTATATCATATAAAAATATTATGTGAATCATTATTTCCAGCCATTAAAGGTGTTAATGGAACAAAAAATGATATCAGTTAGTCAGGCAGTAGTCCGCCGTACACATGAAAGATGAATGTGTATCCCAATTAATGGATGTTTGTGTAGTTGTATGATGAACCCTTAACGTAATAAAATATCATTCTATTTTTTATTATGAGGTTATTATATATGTATGTAATAATAAGAATTTAGGGGGTATATAAAGTAATAAATCACAAGTTCTCATTGAAGGATGCGACCTATTCTTTGGGTAATTCCTTTTTGTTTTACTGCAACAAAATAGGCTTTTAACAGATCTAGTTAAAAGGGTTAACCAGAAAATAAAAATTTCATATATTATATGAGAAATTAAAAGGGGAGGATTTTTTTAGTGGTAAAAAAGTGCTATTAACGGGTGCATTTAACACTATGTTTTTAGCACTATTAATGGGAACTTTTAAGAACATTTTCTTTAGCTCTGTTAATGATTTGAATTTATTGGTGCTAAAAAATAACTATTAAAAATATTGAAAATTTAATTTTTCACATATGCGTCCTTCTTTTATCATTGCTTGTAGTGTAACGCCCTTACCCCAGTTACCTAGAGTCGGTGCATTATTACAATTAAATTGGCATGATCACAAGAGATCAAGTCTCAAAAGACCGATTAGTTTAGTATACTTAGAAGTACTAGATACATATATATGTTTTACATTACAACATAAAATAAATAAAAACCACATTGAGTCCCCTTTTATCAAGCTCATATCCCATAGCCTATACCTATAGGCCAATCATAATATACTTCTTCACATCCTTGAAAAAATAAAACATAAGAAAGGGGTGAGCTCAGATACTCAGTAATGATAACAGTATTGCGAAAACATTTATAAATAAGCATAAAAATTTAAGGAAATGTACAAGAATAAAACAAAATACCTTTAAACCTAAAATTCATCATAATAAGGAAAATATAAAACAAATAATTTCATTTACTTATTCACATAAATATTCTATTAGTGGAATAATCACATGTAATATCAATAGATAATTTCAGAATGATGGAATGCATAATGCCAGACATCATAACCATATAGTCAAGGCCTCATGCCAACCATAAAAATAAGATTTTGTCAAGGCATTGTGCCAAGGAACTAGTTTGTCTCATGAGACCTACGAATGCATCGAGGAGCTATAGTGGGCTCCACCCATCACTTACTAAGTCCAATGCATTACTCATATGAAAAGGATGAAACATAACATAAACATTCATATTAAAACAAGCATACTAAAATTTTATACTTTAAACATAAACAGTAAATGGTATAAAAATTACACATACATAGTCAAAAATATCACACAACCTTCAAAAAAATATGGAAGATTTTATCATAATAAATCAACTTCAAACAAGTGTAAAATTTATCAAAGTATGTTGACATAGATGAAATCAAAACTATTTGAGAGAAATATCTCATTTAGTTTGAAATAATTTAAAAGAAAAATAATTATAAAAGAAAACATTTGTTTTGAAAATATTATTATTATATTTTAAGGTATTCTTCGAAGGAGTTATAATAGCAGAAAATAGGTGCACCCACCGTATAGGTTAAAAAAACATTCTTACCTTAATTCATTGAAAAGGTCATAAAGTACCTTGTTTGGAAAATAACAAAAAGATTCCTTTCAAAAAAATATATAAATTAAAAAAGGGTATAAATGAATTTAACCCATATTATAGTAAATAGTAAAAAAAATTGAAATATATTTTTAAGAAACACAGATGTGGATGATAAAGAAGTCCCAGTAGATACTTATTTATAAACAACATCGGATAAATAAAGTGATTTTAAAATTAAACCTTACCATGTAATTTTACTTAGTCGAGTGTAGGTTAACCTCTTGTATAATGGGGAAATCACTGTTATTAAATTATATATGTTCCATAAACCAAAATATGATTTCATATGTGATCTTGTAATATTTCTTTGTAATTGATATTTCAGTGGTATCATCATTTCAGGTGTTAACAGATTAATTTTCCTTTATATATTTTGTTATATAAGTCATTTTTCTTTTGGATAGGATGTTTTTTATTCATATACAAAATGATATTAATTTTTTAAAAATTAATTTTTTAATTATAAAACGAAATATATTCTTAAATGGTTATGATGTGGAATGAATCTCATCGCGCTCGTGGAGACGGTAATCTGTACATACGCATGAGCAACAACATCATTCTATTAGTGGTAAAATCGTATATAATTGGATGTTATATCATATATATAGATTCATGAACATATTATATTAATTATTTACATTAATAATACTCATTATTATACCCGTCCAAATAATTAAGTGTTGAATAACAAACTACACCATGACGTGGAGATGGTAAGTCAAACGTATGCATGTATAGTGACATTATCATTCATAGGATGGATAGAATAATGAATAAGGTAGTATCATACATATAATAACATCACATTATGTAGAAGGTACTGGAGTTATAATATTTGTGTGGAATCAACAAATAAAGAGGAAGTGGAAGAAGAAATGAACTTTGAAAGAGGTGATGAAATTATTACCTCTTCTTTGGGTTCTTCCTTTTGATTTGATCAACATGGATCCCTGTGTTGGCTATCTAATCAATGTAAGGCCTATAAGTTGAATTGAGGTTATTTTTTAGGATATTTGCGTAGGGTTTGGCTGAGCCAAACTGCTTTGGAGGTGTGATTTTGAGTGATGTGGATGTACCCTTTTATAAGAGAGGTGAGGGTCACTTTGGGAAAATCATGAAATGTCAAAAAATTATACAATCATATTCAGTTTATAATGGCTCCAAAAGAATTTATTTATGGACTAAGTTTGTTATGGGTCAAAATAATCTCATCCAATAGAGTTTAGATAGGTTTAGGTCACACTATAAACCTTATCATTTATATGTAACTCTTAGTTAAATAGTTTAACTTTTACCATGTATTCTTGTATTATTATAATAAATGGTTAATAAACTTACTTAAAAAGCCTAGGTAACCCCAAGTGGTTCATTATTGACATATATAACCTTATCTATGTCCTTTTTACAAAATGTTGATTTTTAGGAATATTATATCAATTAATAATATAGTATTTGTTTTAAAAACATATATTTGTCAATTTTGACACTATTTGGTATTATGTTTTTGTGAAATTTAAAAAAAATTCACTTAGAATAAAATTTATTTCATCAACTATAACATGTCATATTAACCTATAAAATTATTGGAATGAATAAAAAGTCTCAATTTACATTTATTTGGATATCTATAATATGAATTAGTTTAATCTTTCCTTAATCAGGTAACTACTCCATCATCATTGTGTCATAAATTAATTTAATTATTTAATCTATAAATGTTTTAAATAAAATTCCATTATGTAGGATGTATTTTTATCTTTCTAATTAATATTTATATTTGAATATATCTTATGTATAAATTGATATTAAAAATGTTTTAGTTATGAAAATTTAAATTTAACACTTTTAACTATTCCTTAAATAAAATAATAATAAATGTCTTTATCTATTCAAAGTGGATCAAAAAGGATCATATTTTTTACCTAAGGTTGATTTTGGTCGAAATACACTTATCCAATAGAATTAGGATATGTGTTAGTGTAATAATAATATCATATTTATCTTTAATTATCCTATTTTCTTTTAACCATGGTAAATAAAATTCAAAAGTTACTATTCACAATAAATTATTTTCATCTTATTGAACCACATTTTACATGATGATTTCAACCATGTTTCTCAGTTTTTTGAAATTCAATTTATAGAAGCAGTAATATTACATTTTATACATATTTTTACAATTTTCCCAAAAGGTGGGTAAAGGCCTTAAAAAGTTCAATAAAATTATATATATATAATTTTATTATAAAATGACTCCAATGAAATAAATTAAAATTTTATAGTTATTATGTATCTATTTTGACCTAAAATAAATTTATATAAAATAAAAAATTATTTAAATAAAAATTATGTTTCAAACAATAACACATTGTTTTTCACTATTTATAAAAAATTGAATGTTTTCAGAAAAATACAACAAATTCAGCCTAAGAAAATTTTAATATTCTGAATCCAAAAATGAAGTCCATTTTGAAAAATAAAATTTATAAAATTTCAAAAATTGGGCATTACTAATAATAATGGGTAGTTTTATTGGTTGTGGTGTGCTAGAACTCAATGTTGCATACAACGCAAGATATTGCATTACTCAAAGAGAAATGTATTGTGGAAGCTTGGGGAGTAAAATTATTCCCTCCTTTAAAAAATTTATTCCTTGAAATTTATAGAATACAATAATGAAAAAAAGATTCGAGTGGTTCTTCGTCGTATGTTCCTCGGGTTTCAACATTTCCTCCTCCATTTTATGGTTTCTGCATAGAAGTTTTATCATAAGAGTCGTCTAGTTTCACAACACTTGTTCTCTGGAATCAAGAATCTTGATATATTCTTTACAATAAAACAGATCAGGTTATATTTCTATTTCTTCATAGGTGAGAAAATGCGTTGTGTCAGGCATGTATTTTATCAACAATGATACGTGGAAACATCATGATCTTTGGAGAGACTTGGAAGCATTTCCAAATGGTAAGTTACAACTCCAATTCATTCTAGAATTTCAAATGGTCTGATGTACCTGGGACATAATTTACCCTTCTTAACGAATCATATAACACCCTTCCATGGAGACACCTTTAAGAAAATAATATATCCTACTTGAAATTCCATGTCCTTCCTTCGATTATCGGCATAACATTTTATCCTACTTTGAGCTTCTTTGATGTGGGTGGGGATAATCTTTATCTTTTAAATTTTTTCCTCAAAAAGTATTTGGAAACAAGTTTTCTTCCACAAACATCATCCTAACAAGATGTTGTGTGGCATATCATTCCATATAATGCTCTATATGGTGCCATATAAATTCTTGAATGGAAGAAATTATTGTAAGAAAATTCTACCAGAGGTAAAAACTGATCCCACATACCTTGAATGTCAAGTGAAAATTACCTTAATATGTCTTCTAAGGTTGGAATAGTCTATTATGATTCTCCATCAGTTTTAGGGGGGTAGGAAGTGCTCAAACTAAGTTTAGTATCCAATTACTTTTGAATACTTTTCCACAATCTTGATGTAAAATGGGGATCACAATCAGAAACAATCAATAGGGTACTCCATGAAGTCTTATAACTTCATTAATATATAGTCTTGTCAAACGTTCAAGTGGTAAATCTTCTATTATAGCAAGAAAATGTGCGGAATTTGTTAGATGATCAAAAAATTAACCATAATTCATCATTTATTTTAGGAGTCATTGGTATCCCCATGAAAAATTCCATCGTAATATCATCCCATTTCCACTCTAGTATGGTAAGAGGTTCCATGTCTCCTCTAATATGTTGTCTTCTAGCCTTCACCTATTGAAAAACTGTACATCTTGACACATAACCAGAAATCTCGCTTTTCATGTTGTCCCACAAAAAATGTTCCTTCAAATCTCTATACAAAATATTTTTACCAGGGCGTATAAATAAATTGAAGCTTTGAGCATCATCCAATAATTCCCTTTTTAGATTAGGTATGTTAGAAACACAAAGTACCTTCCCAAAATTCAAAATTCCATCTTCATATATGATGTCAACAATTTTCTCATTATTCATAGCTTTAATTTTCTTTCAAAACTCCGCATCATCAATCTGAGAACTTTATATCCTTTCTAGTAAAGAGGGATTGAAAACCATTTGAAAATGTATATATGTTTCACATTCAATCATTATTCCCATATACATTTTTACTAGATCCATGTACATAGGATCCCTTTCATCTCTCATATTGTTCAGAAGTCTATGATCTTTTCTTCTCAAAACATCTGCCACTTTATTTTCATTCCCAGGGTGGTAGTGTATAGTGAAATCATAATATTTGAGTAGTTAAATCCATCTTATTTTCCTCATATTGAGTTTTTTATGAGAAAATATACTTCAAACTCTTGTTATCGGCATATATCTTAAATTTTTCACCACAGAAAAAGTGTCCTCATATCATTAAAGTAAATATTAGAGAAGATAACTTAAGATCATGAGGGGATAGTTTTTTCATTATTTTTTAGTTGTCATGGTGTATAGGAAATAACTCTATTATTTTGCGTAAGGACAGAACCAAGTACTCTATTTGAAGTATCACTATAAATAAAAAACCCATTATTCCTTGATGGTAGAGTCAAGATATGAACATTGAATAATCTATTCTTTAGTTCTTCATAAAAATCATCACTCTCAATTTTCCAAACAAATTTAGCCCCTTTAAATGTGAGATTGGTTAATGGGTTAGCCAATTGGGAAAAATTATGGACGAAATACCGATAATAACTTTCTAAACCAATAAAACTACATACCTCAGTTATTCTAATCGATGGTGACCATTCTTGTATTTCTATTTTATATGAAGAATAAAAAGAGATTCAATCCTTAGAGACAATATGTCCAAGAATAAAAATCTATTGAAGGCATAATTCACACTTTATAAACATCCCATATAATTCATTTATTTTAAGAGTCCTTAGAATAGTGTGCAATTGATTTTCCTGATCATCTTAGCATTTGGAGCATACCATGATATCCTCAAAAAATAACACCCCAAATTCATCAAGATATTATTTGAAAACCATATTAATTAGATCCATAAAGACATATGGTGCATTGATCAGTCCAAAAAGAATTACTGGAAACTCATAATGCCTATACCTGATTTGAAATTATGTCTTCGGAATGTCTTCCTTATTCACATACAACTGATGATATATAGATTGAAGTTAGATCATTTAAAAATAGTGAGCTCTATTAAGTTGATCGAATAAATCATCGATGCGAGGTAGGGGATAGTTGTTCATTATTATTATATCATTGATCACATTGTAGTCAATGCACAACATCATAGATCCATCTTTCTTCTTGACAAAATGAAAAGGGGCTCCCCATGAAGAAACATTAGAGAGAATAAAACCTTTATTACACATTTCCTCTACTTTTCTAATTAGTTCCACTAATTCGACTATGGCTATTCTATAAAGGGTCTTCGATATGTGCCTTAAACCATGAATTAAATCAAAGGAAAACTCAATTTCTCATTCTGGAGGTTGTCTAGGTAAATCCTATGGAAACACATCAACATATTCATTCTAAATAGGTGCATCCTCAATTTGAAAATTCCTTTCCTCACCCAAAATTATTTCAATCTCTTAGCCCCTAATAACTGAATTTAGTAAAGCTACTAGGGGTTGATATAGTTGATAATCATATGGTAATTTTTCTACTCTTAAGATAAGGTATTCCTTCTAAAATCAAAAATTGTATCATCCTTCTTCTTACAATAAATTTTTGAATTGTGGTCTGAAGTCCAATACATTATAATGATTATATCAAATTTAATCATGGGAAAGACAATTAGATCAGAAAATAAAGCACATTTATATTCCCTAATGGTAACTGATTCACAAAACTTTGTTTCAATGATACATCCCTTAGGAGTTTTGACTTAAAAATAACTTATTAAATCATATTGGAATATCTCATTTTCATAGAAAACTGGGAAGATATGAACCAATTCGATGATATCGAATCAAATAAATCATTGTCTCAAATTGAGGAAACCATTAAATTACCTACCACCCCGTCATTCAGAGTTTTAACCTCATCAGTAGTTATCGCATAAGCATGCCCATTCTCTGTTGGCCATTTATGAGGAATGTCTCCTTGGAACTTAGTACATTAATTGGCATAATTCCACATTTCTCTACAGTTATAGAATTCAAAATTGACTTCCTATTCTTTCCTTTGTAATCACGCGCTTCCTGGCCTTTTTCACCACACTTATAATAGAGTTTCAATCCCTTCAAGATAGTACCGGGGTGTTTCTTCCCACATTTAATGCAATATGGAAATTAAACTTTTCCCTTCTTCCCGTTATTTCTATTTCTAGAGTCTTCAAAAGATTTCTTCTTCTATTGTTTTTCTTTAATTTCATATGACTTAGATAATTCCTTTTTTATCATTATAGTACATGAGGCAATATCTTCATATGATAAGAAGGATTGTGCGACTAATTCTCAATAGATAAATGGTGTTAACCCATCAAACAATCAACAAATCTTGATGTATGGGTTATATGTATAATCTGTTGCATGCATTGCTAAACTTGTAAAGTTACACTCATAATTTGCAACATTCTCATCCTCCTTTTACCTCAAACTCAAAAATTGACTTTCCTTATCCGCTCGATGTTCACAAGGAAAGAATTATTTTGAGAAAGGATATTTAAACTCCCTCTATTCCAAATTTCATACTTCATCGTCCTTATTTGTGTTTTTAATTAATGAACATCATTGATCCACATCTCTTGTAAGGAGATAAACTACAATCACAACGCTTTCCCTTTTGCTACTCCCCAAATCCTGAAATATTTTCTCTAAGTAACTTATCCATTGCTCAACTAAAAATGGATTGGTAGTCCCATTGAATGTTGGTGGTTGTTTCCTTATGAAGTGTTCCACCTTTTATCCTTCATGTTTTGGATCTAGGTTCTCCAAACGGGTAAGGTTATTATTCATAACATGAGTGAGTTGTCCCAGTATTGTCAAAAGTTGTTCAACACCAGTTGTATCACTTAATCCACTATAATTATCTTGAGTAGAAGATAAATCACTACATGGATTACAAACAATGATAAGATTTTCATTCCTTCTACTAGGCACCATTTCCAAACAATGGCATACACTAGATTAATTTATGAATCACAATACATAATTCAAAAGAAGTAGAATACCTAACATAAATTGAACAATTTATGCTTATAATCCATAATCATAATGAAAATGTTTTCTTTGAGCAAGTAATTTCTGATAAATCCTTCACAATGTTTTGTAATGAAAATTTGAATTATCCTTAGCATATCCCCTAGGAGTTTCATTACCGAGAGTGCGGCAGGGACCATTGTCATGTACCTGGATACCCCAAGTCTATCCTGAAACTCCTTGTTAGAGTTTTCACTCCTAGGTAGATCTATTCCAGAGCCACCACTACCTTCTCATATCAAGACAGGGATGTATTTCTGGGATAAAACACAAAATCTCTACATTAACAAAATTCTTGTAAGTTCTTATATACTAATACTTAAAGTCTATCTTAGGGTATTGGTCTCTAATCAGAGTTTTTTATAAATCTATTTTCCATGGTTTGTACTAAACATCCTATGATACCAACTTTAACACCCCATCACAAGTTACCCAGAGTCGGTGTATTATTACATTACATTTTCATGATCCTAGGAGATCATTTCTCAAAAGGCCTATTAGTTTAGTAGCCTTGAAAGTACTAGATACATACATATGTTTGAAATTACATCATGAAAAAATGAAAAATACATTATGTCCCCTTTGAACACACTCATATCCCCAAGTCTATCCCTACAGAGAAATAATAATAGACTTCTTCACATCCTAGGAAAAATAAAACATAAGTAAGGGGTGATCTTAGATTCTCAGTAAAGATAACAATATAATGAAAATATTCATAGATAAGCATAAACATTTAAGGAAAAGTGTAAGACTAAAACAAAATCCTTTTGAACTTAAACATTAGCATAATATGTTAAAGATAATTTAAATAATACCATTTACTTACTAACATGGATAATCTACTAGTTGAATAATCACATGTAATATCAACAGCTAATTTCATAATAATGAAATGCATAATATCGGACATCATTACAACATAGTCAAGGCCTCATTCCCGGACTACAAATAATATTTTGTCAAGACCTTGTTCCAAGACTCTAGTTTGTATCATGGGACATACCGATGTATCAAGGATCTATAGCGGGCTCCACCTATCACTTACTAAGACCAATTCATTCCTTATAATAAAATGTTGAAAGATAACAGAAACATTTATATTAAAACTATTATAAGAAATGAAAATACTTTAACCATAAACCATGAATAGTATAAAAATAACACATCCACATTCAAACATATCACAAAACATTAAATAAAATATGGAAGACTCTATCATAATAAATCAACTTCAATCAAGTGTAAAATCTATCAAATGATGTTGACATATATAAAATCAAATCTACTTGAGAGAAATATCCCGGATTATATTGAAATCAGTTAAAAATCACTTATTTATAAAAATTGAAATCAGTTAAAAATCACTTATTTATAAAAGAAAAATTTTATTTTGATAATATTCTAATAATAATTTAAGGGATGCTTCGAAGGTGTTATAATGGTGTAAAATATCTGCACCCACCGTATAAGATAAAATAACATTCTTACCTTAATTCGTTGAAAATTTCATACAGTTCTTTGTTTGGAAAACAACAGAAAGATTCATTTCAAAAAAATTTATAAAAAGTAAAACAAGGATATAAATGACGTTAAACCATATTATAGAAAATATTAAAATTTTCTTGAAATACATTTTTAAGAAACACATATGTGGATGATAAAGTAGTCCTAGTAGATACTTATTATAAATAACCACAGATAAATTAAGATATTGTTAAATAAACCCTTACATTGTACTTTTCCATAGTTTAGGGTAGGTTAAACTAATTTATAATGGTGAAATAATTTTTTATTAAAATATAAAATAACCACATACATAAATATGATATCATATATGATCTTCATATATTTCATTATTAATGATATTTCAATGGTATCTTTGTTTCGAGTGTTTACTGATTCATTTTCCTTTGTATGTTTTGTTATGTAAGTCATGTTTTTTATGGATATGATTTATTTTATTATTGTCTATAATAATATTAACTTCTTAAAAATTAATTTTTTAATCCCAAAATAAAATTTAATCTTGAATGGTTATGATGTGGAATGAATCTCATCACACTCATGGAGACAGTAATCCGTATGTACGCACAAGGAAAGATATCATTCTATTGATAGTGAAATCATATATAATTGGATGGTATATCATATATACCTAATATTTTACATATTATATTTATTATTTACATCAATTATATTCATTATTATACCCATTAAAAATGAATTATTGAATAACAAACTACACCACGACGTGGATACATTTTTCCGTACGTACCCACGTATGGTGACATTGTGATTCATAGGATACATAGAATAATGAATATAGTCATACCATACAAATTATAACATCATTGTATCTAGAAGGTACTAGAGTTATTAATTTTGGTATTGAAACAAAAAAAAATAAGCAGTAGAAGAAGAAAAGAACTTTAAAAGGGGTGATGAAATTATTACCTCTTTTTTGGGTGTTTCCTTTTGATTTGATCAAAAGGGCTCGTTAGGTTGGATTTATGATCAAATTATGGACTCGCGGATTAATTTAGGGTAGTTGGGATGCTATTTTAGTAGGGTTTTGCTGAGCCAAATGGATTTGGAGTTGTGATTTTGTGTGAGAAGGGGAGGTACCCTTTTATAAGAGCGATGAGGGTCACTTTAGGAAAAGCTTGAAATATTAATTTATTACACAAACTTATTCAGTTTATAATGGATCCAAAAGAATTTATTTTGAGGATAAGGCGTGGCTGGGTCGAAAAATTTTCAACCAATAGTTTTTAGGAAGGTTTAGGTCACTATATTAACCTTATCATTTAGATTTGACTCTTAGTTATGTATTTTAACTTTTACCATGTATTCTTGTATTATTATAATAAATGGTTAATAAAATTACTAAAAATTCCAAGAGAACCCCAAGTGGTTCAATATTGAAATAGATAAATTTATCTAAGTCTTTAGGCTAAGCCATAGATTTTTATGAATATTTTATCAATTAATAATGTAGTATTTGTTTTAAAAAGTAATTTATGTCAATTTTCACACTATTTGGTATTTTGTTTTTTTTTGTAAAAGTCATAAATAATTTATCACTTATAAAAAAATTATTTAATTAACCCTAACATGTCATAGACATATAACATTAGTGGAATGGATCAAAATTCTCATTTTACATTTATTTGGATATTTATAATATTAATTAATTTAATCTTTGATTAATAAGGTAATTACTACATCATCATTATGTTATAAATAAAATTATTAATTTAATATCTAAAAATTATAAATAAAATACAATTATGTAGGAATTTTTTTTGGATTTCAAATTAATTTTATTTTTTGAATTTATTGTATTTATAAACCAATGTTAAAAATATTTTAGGTATGAGAATTTGAATTTAACACTTTTAACACATCTTTAAATAAAAGATTAATAATTGTCCTAATATATTCCAAGTGGATAGAAGAGCTTAATATTTTATTCCTAAGGTTGATTTTGGTCTAAATACCATTATAAAAAAGAATTATGACATGTGTTTGGGTAATTATAGTTTCATTTTTACCTTTAATTACATTATTTACTTTTAAACGTAGTAAATAAAAATCAAAAGTTACTATTCAACAAAAAATATTTTCATCCTAATAAACCACATTTTACATACTGATGTCAACCATTTCTCTAGGATTTTTGAAATTCAATTCACAGAAGTGGTAAAATTCCATTTCATTCAAATTTTCAAATGTGCCTAGAAGATGTGTAAAGGCGTTAAAAAGTTCAATAAAATTTTAGACATCTAATTTTATCATAAAATGACTCCAATGAATTACATTAATCAATTTATATATCTCTTTTGACCTAAAATAAATTTAAATAAAATAAAAATTATTAAAATAAAAATCATGTTTTAAACAACAACTCATTGTTTTTCACAATTCAGCAAAAATTGAATACTTCCAGAAAAATACAAAAAATTCACCCTAAGCTAATTTGGATATTCCAAATCCAAAAATGATGTCCATTTTGAAAAATAATAATTATAAAATTTCCAATAGTGGGTATTACTATTCATAAGGCCTAGTTTGATTGGTCGTGGTGTGCTAGAACACAATGTTTCGTATAACACAAGCTATTGCATTATTCAAATAGAAACGTATTGTGGATGTTTGGGGTGTTACATGTAGCCTCATTTATCAGTTATTTTAACTATCCATACTCTATCACACACCCCACCCCATTCCTCAATGATAGAAGAATACCCCAAATTCATTCATGTAGATGGATTTGATCCCTAGAGCTCCCTTGTAGGAATAAAGCACTTTATCACTATGTCATGTGTGCTTTACTGTATATTAAACCAATTTTATATTTATTTGTATATATTTTGAAAAGTTTGATATATATAAATATACAAAAATTGTTATATATTTAAATATATTATATATTAAAATTAATTTTTATATATTATAATATAAAAAATATAAGAATATTAATGTATATTTAGGTATGTTTATTAATACACACACATGCATTTATAAAAATTATATATACATCTTATTTCATATTTATAAGAAAAAAATGGACAAATTTTTACTCTAAATTAAATGAATAATAAATATTTATTTTATGCATTTTTAAATAAATTTTCACATAACTATTTTGATATATATTTATATTAATACAAATGATTTATTGTAAGAAAATATTAGAAAATATGTATATAAATAATTATAAATAAAAATAAATTGTGAAAATTGATAATATTTTAGATCCATAATATAAATATGATTGTAATCCCTAAGAATAAATTCATTCACCACCGAAAAAAGGGAATATGACCCCCAAAATGTGGTTGAAAATCCATCAAATGTTATAAAATTAGGGTACACCGACTAAAAAGTGAGTTTGGGTGAGCATTCTAGCCTTTTGGACTAAAAAATATAGTTACAGAGGCACCCCTCGATCAACATAGTATATATATTATCCCAATATTCAATTTGATATGTGGTAGAGCACAAAAGGACACCCAGATCAAAATATAGGGTCGTTTGATGTTTGAGATACATTTTGAACTTATTTTAGATCTATTATTAATTTTAAGATTTTTTTTGAAATCGTTATTAAATAACTATTACTATATAATAATTATATAATTATTAAATAAAAATATTTTCTAAATTATATTAGCATCAATTTTCACTAAATATATTATATATTAATTGTAAATGATTATTTAGAATTATCTAAAACCCATTTATAAAATATATAATATATTAATATTAATATTAATATATTTATATATATTTATAAGATAAGAAATTTTTTTAATTAATTAATTTTAAAATACCCGTTATTAGTGCTAGTAAAAATCACTGATAACGAAGGGTATTTATTAACACTTCTAAAAACATGTTAATAATAACCCCCCCCCCCATCAGCAATTTTTTACACACACTAATAAATGGAAATAATTATCTATGCTTTTTTAGAAGCACCGAAAAAATTGGGACTTTATCAGCACTTGTAATAAAAGGGGCAGATAAAGAAGGTATGTCTAAATGTTTTTAGCACTATTAAAGACCCTATTTAACAGTTCTATAAAAATTAATGATAATGTCACCCATTTAACAACACTTTTTACATATCTGATAAAGGGTTTCATTGACATCACTTTTATCTTTAACTATTAGAGCCTTAGCACAGTATAAAACCACTTATATTGTAGTGTTTTCACAGAAGGACTAAATTGGTTTTATTTCTTCCCAAATTGCGTTTTATAGGATGATAGTAGGGATGTTTGGAGATTATATAGGAATTGTTTTTATGAGGCATTGGTATTTTCAGTTGTGAATAAGTGAGGGTGGTGAGTTCCCTTTTATAAAAGCGGAGGTGTGTAATTCTTGTAAATATAAAAAGGTAAACACTTTTGAGAGTTATCCTTTAAATCATGTGCCTCCAATAATGGTCCATTTTCGATCTAAGGGTTTATATGTTAGAAATATGGCCATTAAATTTAATTTTTAACTTATTTCTTGGTTATTTGTCCCATTAAGTTATTGTTTAACCACTACATAAACTCGTTTTAGCGTAACTCCAATAACTAATTATAATTACATTCATATTTTTTTGGTAAAAAACTAAATTGAAATTAATATAAGTTAAAAATTATTATTATTCCAAATATAGAATAAATTTTTCCAAAATTTATATGGATATGGGGAAAAATTTAATTTTAAAATAATCACATATACGTGATGAGACAACACATTTTTAATGTCAAAATATTCATAAGTTTGAAATATTTTATATCAAATATCAATATAAAATTAATTCCAACGACCTATATTGTATTAATTGATTACTAATTTATCAAAATATATATTAAATCCAATTTAAAATATAGTTTAACTACATAAATAAATTAGATTAAAATATTTTTTTAATTAAATTGAATGTTTTGCACTATTTATAAAAAAGTTAAATATCTCAGAAAAATTCAACAAATTCTCTAAAAGAAAAAATTTATAGAAATATTTCACATATGAAGTTTATACTATAAAATAAAAATTATAAAATTTCCAAATATTATATTTAAAAAAGTTCCACCGTTAAAAGGTTGTAAATTTAAAGAAATTATTTTTATGTATAATATTTGATTTATTATTATATCTTTTATAGGAGAAAAATAACATCAATTTAAAATATTTTATTGAATGTATTATACATATATATTTAATCAAAATAATTTATCAAAAGTTTTTAATTGATTTATTGAGTCAATGTTGTTTCATTTCTGTAATATAGTTTTATAGAAAAATATTTATTATATTTTCAATGTTGTTTTATTTTCATTTATAGTTAATTGGTCTTGTAATGACACACATATTGAACAAGGTTAAAATGTGGGGGGAATTTAACTTTTTCAATTTCTGAATCCATCGTTTTGAGAATCAGTCATCAGAACGAGGTTCTAAAGGTTTGAACCCTTCTAGTTAATGTTTTTGGACATTGGCGAATGCCCGTTAAATTTCTCGGGTGGCCCGAGGGGTTTCGGAAGCGACAAACCCTTATTTTTAAAGTGATACAGAGGGCGGACAGTTGGAGCATGGTTTAGAAAACCATGAGGCCTTATTAAAGGAAGTAGTGGCATGCGCACGGGCTTCGCACAGTTTCCCCAAACCGTGCGACTAGCCCATGTGAGAGATCTCTTGGAAGAAGAAGACTCTGCACGGTTTGCGCACGGTTTGGAAAACCATGTGGGTCAAACTATGTGCTCAGGTGTGTTTTAGGTTTCTGATTAATATTAAAATAGAAGAAAATTAAGTAAAAAAACCTAATTCAACACTCCCACACCCTCACTCGTCCGAGTCGTGCGACCCAGCACCCAGGGAGCTCCCCCTTCATCGCGCGACCACCCTTTCAATGGCCTCCTCTCTATCGAGTTTCCACCACCGATTTCCTCTGGTTTTTTCTCCAGATCACCGCAGTAAGGTCTCCTCCTTAGAATGCTCTCATTCTTGGCCATTTTTAGGATTCTCCCTCACCCTAATTCTGTTCGGCCGAACCCTATATTGAGGTTTGACTCTTGATTTCAGTTTCGTTATTGCTTCTGTTTGTTCTAGGGTGATGTGGAAGGTCGCATGAGAGATTGTGTGTGCATGTATGATGTCCGCTTCCGAAGGCGAGGCGAGTTGCAGTGATTTAGATCCACCAGGTTGATTCTGAGGTAAGGTTTCTTCCCCTTTATGGTTTTCACATCTTCTAAATTAACGTCTTTAGTTGTTTTAAGGCTCACAGTGTGTTTTGCCTAGTGTTTTTGTGGCTTCGGGTTGGTTTCGCCTTGCTGGAGCTTAAGCGAATCGCCTGCGCAGGCATAGGTACATATTTATATGTACGTGGGTTCCCCCGGTATGCGTATATTCACCCATGGCAGCGAATATACACATACAAGGCTAGTTGTCCCCATTTCATATATAAAAAAGTGGCTGCACAGGTGAGTGGAGACATGCTTATGTGTATAAGCATATGTGTAAGGATCCTCTTGCGCACGCTCATGGAAATGAAGAGCGTGTGCATAGAGGCTAGGTATCCTTATACGTATGTGAAATCACATATGCCTCGTGGGAGAGAGGCAGCGATAGCTTTAGTTAGAAAGCGCAAAGTGCTGGACTGGACGGATGGATCCACCTTGACGTAGGGTATCTCTCCTGCCTTTTTATTTAAAGTGAAGTTTAAATGAGTTAATTTATGCACTTCCATAGTACTTTAATTCTGCAAGTTATTCTTGAGTAAATGCTTCTGTGAAAACCGTGTGAATTGAAGGAACAAGATAAAAAGGGTTGTCTGCTAACTAAACTAATGATTTAATAATAAAACCCCTTGATCAGAGGTGTGTTGTCTTCAAGATAAAAGTAGGAAGTATATTCTTATAATTGCCTGCTTGATCTTTGTGATTCTTGGGTGGTAATTGTTGTTGACATGTCTTCCTATGAATTTTAGAAAATGATTGAAGTATGATAATTGCACCCAATCAGATGAAATAGTTAAACTAGAAATTAACGGACTAGGGTGGTATGACTACGCCTTGGAATAATGTAATGAGCATGACTTATGTTAGTAAAATGAATATATGAAAATCATTGTTTAGATACTTAAGATGGGTTTCCATAAGTATGAATGTGAATGTGTTCGCTTATGTGCATGTGGTGTAATCCCTTGAATTCTTATGAGGTAATGCCATAAGTAGTATACTATAAAAATGTATGTATTGTGAGTGCGCACAAGCTGATTCCAAAGAGTGAATGTTTGATTGTGAATGTGGAATGACTAATTGAAATGCATAAGAGGTACTACCTTATGCATTGTCATATAATGCTGATAATGAAATTGTATTATTATAGATGGGAGGCACGCATACCCCATGCCAGCTTATTTTGTTCTGTTTACTGCTTCCTGCTTAAATTAATATTACACTGTCTGGTTTGGGTTAGACACCGGTGGTGCCGGCCTATTGAGATTTATATCTCACACCCAACTCGAGCCGCCATTGCACTGGGGTACCCGAGTAGACCTTTCCTGTTTGCAGGACCTAGGTTGATTGTTGTGTTTCTTATACCTGAGGATAAGAGAAAAGAACCGAGCGAGAGCTCGGGATGCTCAGGAGAATGCCTGTCGAGCCTTGATGTCTCTTCTTTATTATTTTACATTGTATTGTATGAATGCTGTATTGTTTCCTGTTTTCACATTATATCATTCATCAACCATATATTGTGTAAACTAGATTTGGACACCTTTTATAAAAATGATCACTATTTGTCTTCCACTGATGTTTGTCCATTGTTTAGTTATTACTGCTTCCACTACTTTTGTGTTTCACTCTGAGAATACCGATGTGAAACTCTAATAAGAGGGTATAGTCTACCCACTATCACCTCCCGATACCCTAGCTGCTAGTCGGTAGCCTCTGGAATAAGGGGAGACGCGCTTGAGGTCATCTGAACCACCAGTCTGGCCACATGGTCGAGGTGAGCCGGGCCAGGATGTTACAAAGTGGTATCAAAGGAGTTTTCTCTTCTGATTTGTTTTATTGTTTGGCGACATTAGACAGGGATATAAAGAAACTGAAATTTGGTAATAAGCAGTGTCTGGGATTGGCCACCCCATGCATAGGAAAAATCCAAGTATCCTCAAATGGAATTGTTTTTTAAATGATTTTCATCATTATAGTTGATTTGATTTCACCGTTGGGTGACGCACATATTTTTTGTTGATACTATTGATGAAATTTTGGGTTCAATTTCTGTTGCAACCCGATGATACTAGGGTTTTCCAGCTCATTCATCTTATAGTTACATTGTTATAAATCACATTCTATACCATCTAGGATGCATTTGTAATGCCTGTTGTTGTGATAGGTATTGTGGTAGTTACTCTATGCTTCTGTGATATAGCATGTTCTGTGTTACTGCTTATGATAACATGCTATTTTTGATTAAGATGACATTGGTTGCTTTTTCAAAATTAAGTGATTGTGATTATTATAGGAGCCAATTTTCAGTTATAAGGTGTGTGGGCACCATATGGCTGGGAAAGGGTAGCCTGTGTAATTGTATCACCATAAAAAGATCTGCAAAAGTTTAACTTGTAAAATGAATTGAAATTGGTTTTAAATGAAGGGAGAGAAATGCCAAATTGTAAAGTGTACGGGCACTTTACAGGTTGGTAGGTGGCCACCCGTGTGACTAGATAATTGTTTTAAGCATGTGAAATTCTGAAATGTGTTTCGTTTTGTCTTTTGGGAGCCAATTTTCAACCCATGGAGTGTATGGGTGATTCATGAGTTGGGGACTGGAAACCCATAATGAATGTAATGGAAGGCTGCTTTTTGTGATATTTATATGTGTAAAAGCTGTTTGATTTTGATATGAAATGTTTTGGCTTGTTGGGACCCTCTTAGGTCGCCTAAATTGTTTAAAAGGAATTTATCATGATAAATTGCTGGAATAAGATGGGTTGTCTGATAAAGGTTTAATTGTTAAAAGGGAGATTGTTGAGACTTTACTATTTTTCTTTGAGTTGTTTGATAAAATGATCAAGTGCCTAGTGAATATTTGATTGGAGAAGGGTAATTGATGTATTGAATTTAATCATTTAATGTGATTAAATGATAAATGTGAATAAATATAAAGGGCTTGGAAAAAGGAAATTGTAGTGGTGTCCTCTATTGAGACCGCATGTGTGGGTAGGTTAAGTCTTTCTTGTGAGTTCCTTGGAACGGAACCTTAAGCGTTTTCCGTTGGTTGTTTTCTTTTATCAATGACGTTAAATGTTAGGCTTTGAGCCCGATGACTTTTGTTGGGCGTGACCAAGTGCTTGGGTATATGCTTGTTTTTCATGAGGGGATATCCCGTGGTAGGTAGCTCCCTTAGAGATTATGTGCTTGGCTTGTTCGGTGAACTATCTGATGTTTGGTACTATTCGGGTACCGTTGTCCCATGTAGGTTTTCCAGTTCTAATGAAACCCTTGTTCGAACAGGTGGTCATGCTTCTTTTGATCTTGTTAAGTTGTTAAGCATCAGTTAATGCTCTGTATCAGTTGGTTGGACATGCCTCGGGCATGGTCGGTCGCCTTGTTTGTCATTTTACCCTTTCTTTTTGCGCAGTAATGGATGAATCGACATGTCATCGTCCAAGAGAATGGTCGTATGGGGCAATACGACGTTTGGATGTATCTCTTGCACTACTGTGTACGGTCTCGGGTCATCTCCATGGTAGAGTGACCTAAGCATTTGAGAATCAAGTTGTCCCAATGCTCGGAATGATTTTCAAAAGACTCGGGTGTTTGACACGCCGATATTGTTGGTTTGGTTTCCTTATACGTTGGACGTGGTGATCATGGCTCGGAGGAGTGAAGCATGTCTGTTCAGTTAATTACGATCAAGTTATCTTATGAATAGCTTGTCTTTCTCCTTCCGATAATGCCGACCCTTCTAAGGTGGGAAGCGTCATGCCAGTTAAGTAAAGTGTGTCCTTCCGGGTAGAAGGAACACACCAAGAAGGACCTTCTTGGAAAATGGTTGGGGTTTGCTCGAATGTTTTTGGGTTTGGTGGTAAGGCTGATCGACGAATGCCTCGTGTTGGAAGAGGCATCGTGATCAGTTGAAATCTTGATGCGTCGGCAGGTGGAGCCGAGTTTATCCTTTAGAGTCGACCAGGGGTGATTCGACTGATCTCATTTCTAGTTTTGGATATAAATAACTGGGATCCGTTTTCAATCCTCCTAGTGTACTCTGCTACGCGACGAGCTTGTCCTCTATCTTGCTTTCATCCTGGATGCGCTAAGAGAGCATCGTTATTACGCCGCGCTAATGTTTTAAAAAGCTTTTGAGCTTGGTTGGTTTTTCCCTTTCGGTGTTGCACAGTGCATGCGTGGGTTCGTTCGTGGTTTGATCATTGAGATGACACTGAGAGTTGGGTATGACCTTTTCAGTGAACGTTCTCATGGTGAATGCGGGACGCCTTGGGAGAAGGAATCGTTGTTCAGATTGTAAAGTGTCAGCTTCCTAAGCCGGGTGTCTTCATGAATAGTCGGCAATAGTAGCTTGACACTTTTCGACTTGGGTTTAGAGGTCTATGGGGAAGTTGACCATTTTATCATTTCAAAATCACTCTAGGTGCGTCGTTGGAACGCTTAGAATGTGATTTTGAAAGAAAGTTCAAAAGGTGGAGGAGTTGTGGTTTGAGTCTTGGCTGTTTAACATAGAAAATATAAGGTGGAAAGTACCTTTGTTTGGTTTCTTGATGAGACGATGATGTGATCATGTCTCATGTGGAATGGGATCAGGTAAGAGCTTTCACGTTGGTTCGGTGGGAAAATGAGCGTTGTCTCGGGTGTTGACGACTTAAGTGTCGTGTGCTAAATTGGAGGATCGTGGAGCCTTGAACGTTTGGAAACGTAATGCGGTCGTTGAATGAAGCTTCACAACCCTTGTAGTTCGAATGAAGTGTTCATTGTTCCCGAGGGCTTCTCGGGGACGAGAAGTTCAAAGGTGGGAAGGTTGTAAGGACCCGCGTTTTGAAAAAGGTTAAAAAGTGGGGGAAATTGAACTTTTTAAATTACTGAATCGGTTGTTTTTAAAATTGGGCTTCAGAATGAGGTTCAATAGGTTTGAACCCTTATTTTTAATGTTTTTGGACATGGGCGAATGCCAGTTAAGTTTATCGGGTGGCCTGAGGGGTTTCAGAAGCCCCAGACCCTTGTTTTTAAAGTGATGCAGAGGGCGCACAGTTGGCGCACGATTTGGAAAACTTTGTGGCCCAAACCGTGCGGCTTTAATAAAGGAGGCAGGGGCGTGCACATAGGCTACGCATGGTTTCCCCAAACCGCGCACCTATCCCCTGCGAGAGATCTCTTGGAGGCAGAAGACTCCGCATGGTTTTCGTACGGTTCGGAAAACCGTGTGGGTCAAACCGTGCGCTCGGGTGTGTTTTAGGTTTTTGATTAAAATTAAAATAAAATAAAATAAAATAAAATAAAAACCTATGTCTACACTCCCTCACCCTCACTCATCCGAGCCGTGTGACCCATCACCCAGGGAGCTCCCCCTTCGTCACGCGACCACCCTTCATATGGGCTCCTCTCGATGGAGTTTTTTCCATCGATTTCCTCCGGTTTCTTCTCTGGATCACCGCGGTAAGGTCTCCTCCTTAGCCTCCTCTCATTCTTGGCCGGTTTTAGGCTTCTCCCTCACACTAATCCCGTTCATCCAAACCCTAGGTTGAGGTTGGACTCTTGATTTTAGTTTCATTCTTGCTTCTGTTTATTCTAGGGTGATGCAGAAGGTCCCACAAGACCTTGTGTGTGCGCGTATGATGTCTTCTGCCGAAGGCGAGGCGGGTTGCTGTGATTTCGATCCACCGGGTTGATTCTTCTATATGGGATCTTCCCGTTTATGGTTTGCACAACCTATAAATTAATGTATTTAGTTGTTTTATGGCTCATAGTGTGTTTTATCTAGTGTGTTTGTGGCTCCGGGTTGGTTTCTCCTTGACCGAGCTTAAGTGACTCGCCTACGTAGGCATATGTTCGTATTTATATCTATGTGGTTTCCCCTGGTATGTGTATATTCATCTATGGCAGCAAATATAGACGTAAGTGGATATTTGTCCCCATTGAATACATAAAAAGTGCATGCGCATGTGAGTGGAGACATGCCTATGTGTATAAGAATATGTATTAGGATCCTCTTGCACCCGATCATGGCCATGCAGAGCATGTGCATAGAGGTTAGGAGTCCTTATACGTATGTGAAATCACATATGCCTCGTAGGGGAGCTGCAACAGTATTTTTAGTTAGAAATATTCAAGTGCCGGAATGGACGGATGGATCGACCTTGAGGTAGGGTCCCTCTCCTTCATTTTTATTTTAAGTGATGTTTAAATGAGTTAATTTATGCACTACCATAGTACTTTAATTCTGCAAGTTAGTCTTGAGTAAATTATTCTATGAACACCGTGTGAAATGCAGGAACAAGATAAAAAGGTTTGTCTACTAACTAAACTAAAAATTAAATAATAAAACCCCTCGATCAGAGGTCTGATATGTTTAAGATAAAAGTAGGAAGTAGATTCTTATACTTTCCTACTTGATCTTTGTGATTCTTGGGTGATAATTGTTGATGACATGTCTTCCTCTGAATTTTACCAAATGATTAAAGTATGATAATTTCACCCAATCAGATGAAATAGTTAAACTAGAAATGAATGGACCAGGGTCGTACGACCACGCCTTGTAATAATGTAATGAGAATGACTTATGTTAGTAAAATGAATATGTGGAAATCTTGGTTTAGATACTTAAGATGGGTTGACTTAAGTATGAACATTAATGTGTTCTCTTATGTGGCTGTGGTATGATCCCTTGAATTCTTATGAGGTAATGCCATATGTAGTATACTATAAACATGTTTGTATTATGAGTGCGCAGATGCAGATGCCATAGAGTGAATGTTTTATTGTGAATGTGGAATGACTAATTAAAATGCATAAGAGGTACTGCCTTATGCATTGTCATTTAATGCTGATAATGAAATTTTATGATTATGGATGGGAGGCATGCATACCCCAAGCCAGATTATTTTGAGTATGGGTGGATGGCATGTCTACCCCACGCCAGATGTGAACTTTATACGTTTTTTTAAGGGAGGCATTCGTATCCCTTGCAAGTTTATTTCTGTTTATGAACATGTTTGGATGGGAAGCAGTTATACCCCATTCAAGTATTATGAATGTGATGGAAGGGAGGCATTATTACCCCTTTCCAGTTGACCTATAGGGAAGAGAGGCATTCTTACCTCGTGCTCTCTAATCTCGATACGTGTATGTAATGGAGGCATTCTTACCTCGTTCCAGTAGACCTATAGGGACCAGAGGCATTCTTACCTCATGTCCGCTAATCCCGATTAATGGGTGGGAGGAATTCTTACCCAATGCCATCTATGATATAAATGTTTATATATATCTGTGTATGGTGACATGATTAGGTTACTTTACCGGCAACGAGCCGAACCTGGTATTGCCATCGGGTATCCTTAGGGAACCTAGAAGGGTGTTGTTATTTTATATTGTTATGTTTACTGCTTCCTGCTTAAATTAATATTACACTGTCTGGTTTGGGTTAGACACCGGTGGTGCCGACCTACTATGATTTATATCTCACACCCTACTAGGGCCCCCATTGCACTGGGGTACCCGAGTAGACCTTTATTGCTTGCAGGACCAAAGTTGATTACTGTGTTTCTTGTACCTGGGGATATGAGCAATGAACCGAGTGGGAGATCGGGATGCTCAGGAGAATTCCCGTCAGGCTTTGTTGTCTCTTCTTTATTCTTTTACATTGTATTGTATGCATGCTGTATTGTTTCCAGTTTTCACATTGTATCATTCATCAACCCTGTATCATGTAAACTGGATTTGGCCACCTTTTTTAAAAATGATCACTATTTGTATTCTGCTGTTGTTTTTCCATTGTTTAGTTATTACTGCTTCCGCTACTTTTGTGTTTCACTCTGAGAATACCGCTGTGAAACTCTGATAAGAGGGTATAGTCTCCCCACTATCACCTTCTGAGACCCTCGCTTCTAGTCGGCAGCCTCTGGCGTAAAGAGAGACGCACTTGAGGCCATGAGACCCACCGGTCCGGCCACCGGGTCGATGGTGAGCCGGTCTGGGATGTTACAGGTCTCTAAATAATTATTTTTATATATTTGTTTACACCTTATTTTAATAAATTTATTTTTCATATTCATAACCTCTATTAAAATAAATAAGAGCTAAGTATAATAATATTTCTATTTTAATCTTAATATTACATTTAATTTTTTTTAATATAGGTATTGATTGTAACACAAGATATCGAAAGAAAATAAAATTTTGTGTAAAACAATCCAAAAAATAGTGGCATGCATAAAGAAATAAAATATAAGTGTTTTATGTAGTGCACAATTAACCTTGTGTTTCATGCAATACAAACAAAACATAGGGCTTTCATATAACACATGCTACATTCAGTGTTTCATTAAATGAAGAATATTTAATTGTTTAAATTAATTAGAAAAAAAATTTCACTAAATATCTACGTGGTATATTATATGCCCATAAAAATTAATCTCTACCTTAAAATTCTTCTGGGTTATAAATGGTTTTATACATGATAGTTCGTTTCATAGATACCCACGTCATAAAAATGATTACTAAATCATCCTTTTAAAAAATAAAGTTGCAACCATAATGGTTACCCATAGTAACTTATATCTAAGTTTCTATATATGAGAACAGAAGTTGGAAGTGATTATTGGACTTGGAAGAAAAGTGTAAATAATTATAGAGAGTGATAAGGATCACCGACCACACGCCACTAAATAATAAATGGAAAGATAAGGGACTCAAAACAATAATTATATGATGATTATAAGACAATTAGTTCAATAAAAAATAAGGTATTATGATAAATATGGTTCAATATCCTCTTACTAGAGTTGAATTATTTTTAAAAGAATATATACTTTATTTCATTCCATTCCACTTGCATAATCTATCCCTTTGGTAGCACCTTGATAAATTCCCACATCATCTCTTTACTCCAAGGAATGAAGTTCAATTTTTCATTACTAAATAACTAACTGATCAATTTATCCATAAATATAATCATATGTAATTTTTTATATATTTTTTTAATATGAGAGAAAATTGTTTGGAACTGGTTATCCAAAATACAAATATCATCATATGGTGAGATAATAATTTAATCCCTAAAACCTCATCCAATGCTTATCATAGACCATTTTATAAATGTATAACCTTGAAACCCTTTTAAAAGATAAAAATAATAAACATTAGATACAATTTTAAAAAATTTCTCAAAATAAGTTAACCTCAATCCCCCATATGTCATAAATATGATCTTGGTTGTCACGTTAAAAACATTTGAACACCGTTGTCGTTTTTTCTCTTGAAACATTGTAATAACAAGAATTACCATAAAACATTATTGAAAACATGAATGATTTCTTATTATAAGGTATTTTATTTATATTCCTTAAATTCAAGTTTTTTAACTTCATCCAGGATAACATAGAACAATATTTCCAAAAATTGGAAATAATTTCATTGGAAATCAGTACAATCCAATTTACTTTATCCATAACAATCATCACTTTATCCATGATAAATATAATTTTCCCAGAATCCAGAACACATTAAGGGATACCTTCCCTTAATAAAAATATAAAATTTTCATCAAATAACTTTTCTAATTCATCATCACCATTTAAAATCTCATTTTACATCCATAATTAAAAACATACACTAAATTTACTTATATATTTCATTATTGGTATAACATAATCATTGAATTCCAAAAAATATACAATTCAATAATTTATTATTAAACCATTACATGTCCTTAATAATCATATTCCTTAATAACCTTTCCTAGAATCTGAAATTTGAATAAGGTCTTAGGGTTTCTCAACCCCAATATAATCATTCTTCTTACATTTAATGTAAATAATACTATTAGAACATCTCATATCTCTTACATTTCATTTGAAGTCTCTTTATCTTTAGTACTATAACCAATAATTTTACCACATTCCTAATTCTCTTTATGATATTTATAATTTGGACATTGATTTGTATAATTTACATTCTTTACACATCTGAAACATTAAATGTAACTATGTTCTTTCCAGTTCATGATATTGACTGAGAATTGAAAGCATATTATGATCAACAATAATCATATAAATAAACCACATAGTAATGAAAAATAGTTATTTTTTTCCTAAATAACAACCCACACATTAAAATCTATGACACCTTAGGGTTATTCATAGATATATACCTAGAGATATCCTTATTAATATCCCTAAGTATCTCACTAAATCATTCTCATCATAGTTTCTGTTGAGTCAATATGGTTTCCTAATTACTATTCCATTTCTTCTTGTTTGGGGAGATTGTTGATTCAATAAGGTTTCTTATGTACTTTACGATTCCTTCATGTTTTGTAAATCGTAAACACCTTATCTTAAGGAAAATTTCATTTAATCTATGATTTTCTTTAATAAGCGTAATTTTCATTCCCCAAGGAAATTTAACAATGCCATGTTTTTCATTGTTAATTTTGTCTATGTATAAAATTTGGTTTCACATCCAAATCCTCGGAATCTTATACATACTTATATATAAAGAATTCTATTTTCAAATTCTGAATTCAGGTTTCGAGTTCTCTAAATTCAGACTTCGAACTCTTATAAGTTAAGACTCCCAATATCACTGAATTCAGATTCCGAGTTCTCTGAATTTAGAATCCAAACACTTTTGAATTGAAAATATGAAATATACTAAATTCAAGAGTCCAAAATTCTTTTAAATTCAGACTCTGGAATTCCATAGAATTTATGTTCCAAATTCTTCTAAAGATAGAATCATAATACCCTTGTATTATAGACACCAAATGAGTTTTGGTTTAGACTTCGGAATTTTATTTTCTTACATTCCGAATAATTGATTTTGGTTAAGTAAACATATTTTTTCTCACTCATGTTTTGGTTATAAAATGATCTTGGTAATTTAGTTACTAACTAACCATTGTTTGAGTGACACGTTTACAGGTCCCTCCAAAATTAAGGAAAAATATGACCGTTGGAGGAGGGAGTCGACCATTGAGAATGTGCCTATAAATAGGAGTTAATTTGAAAGATCTCATAACTTTGATGAACAATTCAACGACTCTGTAAATTGCATGCTGCTGAAGTGATTCCTAGAGAGAGAATATCTTGCTTAGTTCTTACTAAACATCTTGTCCAGATTTTCTTCGTGTGACTTCGAATGTTACTGAGTACATTCAAGGGATTTCAGGGATAGGATGACCGAGGTGCTGATGATCTTAAAGTTCAAGGACTTCCTTACTGAGGAAGATAGAGGTGCTGACTTCCTTGAAGTTGTGGTCTTGCGGGGATATCAAGATAGACTCAGATATTTGTATTGAGGGATTACCCTAGTGTGGGTAAGAAATACTTTATTGAAAGTACAAATCAAGGGACCTTTATCCAAGGTTGTTGGATACACTTCTCTTTAGGTTAAAATATTTACTACTTGTTACTTGTATTGTTTCTTTTTTCCACTAAATTTTGATTCTTTAGGAATGTATAACAATCTTATACTGCCTTATACTTGGAAACTCTGATTTAGTAAGATTCTATATGCTTTAAGGTAGAATCTTTATCTTCGTCAACTTTTGTTATGTTTTATTTCCAAAACCAATTTTCCAGAATTTCAACTTTGAAATCATATTTTTGGAATCAAGAAAGAGTGTAGAAGTAGAGGTTTCATGAATTATCATGTTTAACCTTGTTAAAAATATTCATCTTTAAAAGTTCCAAAGAATTTTTAAAGTATACAATTCATCTCCCTCTTTTATTGAGCATCATTATTAATATACTACAATCAATATCGTCTATCATATCAATCAAACAATTGGTATCAGAGGTTGGCTACCTCATACTCTAAACCAATCCTACAATTATTATTAGAGGAGGTCGTTAAAATACTTATATTCACATATAAGTTTTCTTGCTCAAGTTTTTCATTGTTCTATATTTTCCTTGCTTAGGATATTTTTATCCTTGTTTACAAACTTTACTACTATCATGTTTGTGTGGAATGAATTCCTTTAAGATGGAAGAAATCAATGTTGGTTCCATGGATAACCTAAATCCAACTAGACCACCTATTTTTGATGGGAATGATTACGAATATTGGAGAGATCACATGAAGACATTTATTATCAATACTGGAGTAAGAAATTTTTTCATGCTTACTAGAGGATATAAAATCCCTGATAAGGAAGTCAATACTTTCACCAATCAAGAAAAGCATGAATATCAACTGAATTATAAGGTACGAAATACAATTCATTGTTCTATGACTAGAAACATATATAGCCAGATTTATTCTTGTGAAGTAGCAAATTGTATTTGGAAGAAGAATGAAATTACACACTTTGGAACATCCAAAGTTATTTAAACTAGAAGAGCCATGCTCAGAGCTGAATATCATGGTTTTTTCATTCCTTTTGGAGAACCCATATGTAAGGTGAAACATAGATTTATGAGTATCGTCAATAGTTTACAATCCATGGGTGAGAAAGGATTAGATGATGATGATCTTGTGGATAAGAACATAGACATCATGACCAATGAGTGGGAATCCAAGAGAACATCTATAGATGAGAATAGAAAGGTTTCGGAGATCATTGTTGGTGAAATTTTTGGAACTCTTCTTCAACATGATACTAGAATGAAGAGAGATGCTGATAATGTTAAGAAGACTAATGGGAATGGAAATGTTAATTTTACAACTAATTCAAATAATATGAAAGCCAAGAATCATGAGAGAGTTAAAAGATCTAAACCTAAGATGGTTATTATACAATCCGAATCTTGTGGATGTGAATCTCTAGAAAATGAGTTAGCCAATCATGTACGAAGGATGAAAAAGACTGTTAGACAGAAGAAAATTCAATCCAAATACAAGAAGAAAGAAAGGAAAGATAAGAAATATTGTGAAGTCACATGTTATGAATGCAAAATGGCTGGACATATAAGGCCTGATTGTTCAATTCTAAAGAGAAAAAAAGAAAATAGAAGAATTCTGAGAGAAATAGAAAGAAGTACTAAAAATATAAAGCAATGAAAGTCTTGAAAGATAATGACACCTGGAGCGCTTGTGGTGGAGACTCTTCAGATGAATCATCAGATTACAAATCTTCTGGACAGATTAATCTTGGTTTAAGAGCCACACTAACTATTGAAAATCATAGTCTAATGGATAGGGTACACAATAATAAATCTATGAAAAATGTATCCCAAAATGCTAATTATAGTAATAGTAAATATTACGAATCTTCATAAGAAGAATCTTTTCCTGATAAAGATAATACTTCACCTACCTATGACGATGTTTTTAGATTTGCTAAACTTTTTGAGAATGAAAATTCAAAACTCAAGAAAAATACTGATAAGGCCAATTCAAGGAATACTATTCTTACTAAGGAAATATGATATATTTATAATGATCTTAATAATAAAATTATTAATTTTGAATGTATTTAAAAAAATATTGAGGAAGTATATTCGGAGATAGATAAACTTTTTAATGATCTAGAAAAAGTAATTTCTATGAAATTTTTTTAAGCCTAACTATAGTTCTAAAACTAAGGTTTTGGAAGACAAGAAATTAGTTATTAGAATTAAGTAAGAAATATTTTACTTGAAGAAGTTTTTTTCAAACATTACATAAGGTAAAGAAAATTTTTATAAGATGTATTCTCAAATCCTACTTCTTAAGAATAATTATGGTTTTGGTTATACATGTTAAAATTTGATTTTTAGTGGCAATTTTTTTTCCTCAAAGTGATTTATTCTGAAACAAGTGTCAGTGTGGTGGAAACTGGGAAAAAAGTTGTTACTTAAACAAAACCCATTCATTAAGATTTCATAATGTTTATTTTTCAAATAAAATGTGTGTACCTAATGCTTTTCATTCTAAAATTTCTGGATCTAAGAATGTTTGGATTATGAAAGTCTAAAATTTTTATAATTAGGAAAATAAGAAAAGTAGCAACAATAATACCTGGTACATGGAAAGTGGATGTTCCCGACATATGACTGGTAACAAAAAATTCTTTGAAAGAATTATCAAGATGAAAAGAGATATTATTATTCATTTTATGAGAACACAAGAACAACTTGATGATATTTTCATAAAATCATTATGCTCTGATAGATTTGAATTCATTAAACAGATCATAAGAATAATAACCGTAAGGTAATATTCCTTATTAAAATACTATTAAAATAAATATCCTTATAGTAATAAACTACTTTTCATAGGGGGAGTACATTTGTTTCATAGTTTTCTAATTTATTTTCGTAGTCCAAATTTTTCTTTTTCAAAATGTTTGTGTAGTCTTATTCTTTTCCAAAAAAATTTATGTCTTAAAATTTTTCATAATGAAAATTTTCAGAATGAATATTTTTTTACATAAAATTTTTCATAATGAAGATTTTTGTTGTTTAAAATTTTCTTAATAATGATTTTCTAAATTTTTGTAATGAATATTTTCAAAAGTCTCATAATGAAAATTTTATGAAATTTTTATTGTCATGTTTTCATGTTTTTTTGTTAAATTTTTTTGGAATCTAAAGTTCTTCAAGAATAATTTTCCCCATTATGAATAATCTTCCTAGTAATCCGAAATGTATGTTTCCATTCATGAATTATCGTAATCATATTTTACATGTTGGAATTTATTTTAAATTTTTAGATTCTATTTTACTTAAATCTGATTGTTTTTCTTAAAAACCTCAAAAGATCAGATTCTACCATGTTTTCCTTGTGGCTATCATCTCAATTGTCAGATCTGATCACAAGTTTTCTCAACCATTGGATTGAGTTTGGAAGTTGAACTGTCACCCCAAACTCCTATATAAAGGAACCCCAAATGGTTGTCCCACATCAATTTGAAAGCTTTTTCATGGTGAATCCCTCTCTTTCTACTTATGCCTGTTCTGAAATTTTCAGATCTTGCTCAAATCCGAATGTCTGCCGAAGAATATTCTCATAATGACATGTCAACTGTCAAACTAATCTTGGAGTGGTAGGTTTATAGAGAAAGGTTGGGGCATCCGAACTTTTTCACCAAGTATGATTTTGTAATCTCAAAAAAAACCAAGCTCAATAGATGGTACAATGTTTTCATATCAAAGCCAAGTGCTCATGATTTTGTATATTCGGATCTGGTAGTATAATTTTATGAGTCACTATGTTTTTTAGGGAATAAGGAAGAGATAAGTTTTCTTTCAGAATCTAGGGAAAGACTTATTCCCTCTCGTACACCAAGGTTGCAAGCTTGATTAGAGTTCCCTATGAAGTTGAGGCAGATGTTTGTTCAGATAAACTACCGAATTTCTTAGGATGTTTTGTTCAGGTGAAGTCTATGGATTTCCTCGGTCTTACAGATGTCAAGACTCTGAATATTGTCAACCTATATACAAAATTTCGAATCCTAGAATTATTGGTGAAAGGATTAATCATTCCGAGAAAATGTGATAAGGATACTCTGAAGAAGAGTGATATGTGTATCTTGAATTTCTTGGTTAATCTAAGAAAAATTAACATGGTCAAGAATATTATGATTAAAATATATAATATAAATAATGGAAATATGATGGCATAGATCATTACGTATCCTGCCATTCTTTCGAAGCTGATTGTTCGGTGCTTGGAGTATTTCAAAATTCCTTGCAGTTTTAAACCAAGGAATTGTAAAGTCATGCTGGTGAGTGATGACACCTTAAGAAGGTCGAATTTTGGATTTTCTAAAGAATCCAAAGAATTTTATGACCTACCCGAGGACAAGGTAGAAGCTATTACAAAGAACCAAGAAGCAGTTGAGACCTCTAATAAAGGAGGAAAGAAGAGGAAGACGAAGGATATAAAAGAGAAGGAAAAATAACTAAAGGCTAAGGAAACTGAATCTACACCTCCAAAGACTAAGAAGAAAAAATCCTATGTGGATGAGGGTGTTGATTAGTGGAGGGAAGGTAAGAAAAATTAGGAGGATGGGGAGCCGCCGTTTGGCTTGGATTCTGTAGAAGGAAAGGCTTTAAAAGAAAAGACTGTTGATGAACTTGAAAAGAAAGAAAAAAAGGACCAAAGAAAGAATATGACTTAAACATAGATTGTGAATTGTTTTATCAAGGTAGCTGAGAAAGCTTCTGAAAATATTTTGGTAAAAAAATAATTCTTGGAAGATGCTTTACCTGAGACTCCGGGAAAGAAATATCTGACTCTATAAAAAGTCCAAGTGAAGGAAATCTGTGAAAAACTAGTAGAAGAATCAGTAGAAGAAGAAGAAGAAGAGTCTAGCAGTGTTGATATTGATAATCTCATTAAGCAAGTAGAAAATTTTCATGAGAAGTAAATTCCATCTGAGAAACATTCAATCCAAACATCTGAAGTAGAATCTTCAAAACTGGCTACTCTTGGGAATGATGAAGAAATGGATGATGATGAAGAAAATAAGCCATCTAATGAAGAATGTATTAATAGTGATTTCAGTCATCCTGAGGATGCTGTAGAAGGAGATGATAAATAAGAGATAGATGAAGATAAAATTGTTTTGGTTTCTGACAGTGAACATGAATCTCTACATGAGGAATCCATTTTTAAAGCTGATAAGGGAAAATAGGTGGTTGTTGATACACCAAGTAAAGCTGTTGTGGAGAAAAAGGAATTTGGTGGATCTTCAAAGAGGAAACTTGTTGATCTAGAAAAAGAAACCACACCTTGTAAAGTTTCAAATTCAGAATCATGATCCCTTGGACATGATTTCATTGTTCAGTCGTTGGAGAAACATGTTGGGACCATTCCGATGTTTCCAAACATAGACTCCAGATACCAGATGCTTTAAAATTCACTATATCAGAAATATGATTCTGTATCTATTGTGATGGATAATTGTGTCAAGATTGAGGTTGATTTCAATAATTTTTTCATTAAATACGAATCCCATAAAAGATAAGGTAGGAAGATGAACAGTTGGTCAAGGAAAACCATAAAGGACATGAGAAATCATGATGAGTTCCACGAAAGTGATAAAGAGGCATTTGACATTGGAGATAGTATGATCAGTGATCTCAAAAGTATTTTCGAAGAAAATATAACTCTAGAACAGTATTATCATATTCATGAAGTGAAGGATTTGAATGGGAAACTGTATTTAGTTGCTCAAATTTGGAAGAGAGAATGATATATCTGGATTGAGATAGAAGAAAATCTTTTCAAGCAAGAGTAATTCTTGAAGGATCAAGAAGAGGCTCTTAAGACTCAGGAAGAAAGAATCAAGGCCCTAGAGAATAAAGTAAAAGATCAAGATTAGATTCTTATGTGTGTAGATGAAGATCATAATGAGCTCAAAAAACTGATGACCATAGTCAAGAAGATGATTCCCATGGAAAATGAAAGATGACATCGTTTAAATCCGATCGTTTGTTGTATTTTTCTTGTTATACAAATTTTTCCAATCATAATGAATTTTTGGTCACTTGTCTTTTGGATGTTTTGTACTAATCATTTAGGTTCCACAATTTCTTTTCTATTCCCTCAAGTTCCTATTTGAAAATTATAAATGGGGAGAAAGGAAAAAGGAATACTAAGTAAAGAAGAAATATCCCTAAGTAAGGGGGAGTTTATCTAAGGGGGAGTTTTCATCATGAATATTTTCATACGCAATAAAATGATACGTCTCATTCCAGAAATCTAGAATATGATCTTTAGTGCTTTGAAAGCATAAGGGGTAGTTAGTCGTATTTATCATTTCCCATGTGTTAAGGGAATATAAGTTTCATTTTCAAAGTCTAGGAAAATATTTTCTAAGTCTTTATATTCTTTTTCGAAAGGATTTTTGTGCTTTACAAAAATGGGGAGATTGTTGAGTCAATAAGGTTTCCTTATGAATTTTCCATTCCTTCTTGTTTGGGGAGATTGTTGAGTCAATAAGGTTTGTTTATGACTTTACCATTCATTCATGTTTTGAAAATCAAAAACACCTTATCTTAAGGAAAATTTCATTTACCCTATGATTTTCTTTGATAAGGAAAATTTTCCTTCCCCAAGAAAATTTATCCGAAACATGTTTTTATTGTTCATTTTGTCTAAATATAAAATTTTGTTTTTTATCCAAAACCTCGGAAGCATATAAATAATTATATATAAAGCATTCTATTTTCATATTCCAAATTCAGGTTCCGAGTTCTCTAAATTCAGAATCCGAACTCTTATATGTCCAGACTCCAAATTCAACTGAATTCAGATTTTGGGTTCTCTAAATTCAGACTCTGAACTCTTATGAATTTTGACCTTGAATTCTACTGAATTCAAGAATAAAAAATTCCTTGAAATTCAGACTCATTATTTCCGTATAATTAAGGTTTATAATTCTTCTAAAGATAGAACCCATATACCCTTGTATTATAGACACCGAATGTGTTTTTGGTTATAATCTGAACATTAATTTTTTTACATTCTGAATAATTGATTTTAGATATGTAAACATATTTTTTCTTTATCATGTTTGTGTTATAAAATGATGTTGTGCATTCAGTTACTAACTAACCGTTGTTTGAGGGACACGTGTACAGGTCCCTCTGATATTCAAGGAAAAATATGACTATTGGAGTAAGGAGTTGAACGTTGGGAATGTGCCTATAAATAGGATCTCATTTGAAAGATCTCATAACATTGATGAATGGTTCTATGACTCTAGAGATTACATGTTGCTGAAGTGATTTCTAGAGAGATACTTTTCTGGTTTAGTGCATACTGAACATCTTGTTTAGATTTTCTTCTTGTGACTCCGAATATTTTTGACTACATTCGAGGTCTTCCAGGGATAGGAAGGTAGAGGTGTCGACTACCTTAAAGTTAGAATACTTCCTTACTGAAGAAGAGAGAGGTGATGACTACCTTGATGTTGAGGGCATATGGGGATAAAAAGATAGACTCTGATCTTCGTATCAAGGGCTTACCCTAGTGTGGGTAAGATAGACTTCTTGAATGTATAAATCAAGGGACCTTTATCCAAGGTTGTTGGATACCCTTCTCTTTGGGTTAAAAGTTTTACTACTAATTACTTTTATTGTTTCATGTTTTCCACTGCATTTTAATTATTGAGGAATGTATAACTATCTTATACATTCTTATACTTGTACACTCTGATTTATTAAGATCCTATACACTTTAAGGTATAATTGTTATCTTTGTAACCTTTTGTTATGTTCTATTTCTGGATCCACTTTTCTGGAATTACATCTTCGGTATCATATTTCCAAAATCAGGCAAGAATGTAGAACTATAGGTTTTGTGAATTACCTTGTTTAACCTTGTTAAACATATTCATCTTTAAAAGATCCAATGAATTTTTAAAGTATACAATTCACCCACTATTGTTTTTTAAGTATCATTATTATGTCACTACAATCAGTATCGTCTATCATATCGATCCAAACGTTTCCACATGATGATTAAACAATTCCTTTGATACCAACTATAGTGAACCACTCTTAACATACATGGTTATTAAAAAAATTTAAATTAATATTAATCATATTACAGATGTACATGCTCGATAACCATATTACTTTAGTGTCATATAAAACTGAGAAACATAATAATCTAACTTGGTGAATGATCTTCAACATCCATCTTAATGATCTTCCCCTTTATTAATCATAATTTAAACATTTGTTCATAATATGTCTAAAGAAAACACAAGAATGGATGATCTAAGATGATCTTTAAGGGTAAATAAATGAGATATGTAATCATGTCATGAAGTTAAGGGTATGAGAACATGGGAATAACATATGAATACCTTAGCATACATATCAAATATCATAATATTGAGTTATGGAATAAATATTGATAACTCATATAAAATGAATCATAAGGGAATCAAGTGGATAATATAAGAAAGAATTGCATATGAATAAGACATGTAATTATCGTAGAAACATAATCATATGAAACATATGTCAGGGATAACTACCAAGACCTTGATAAAATGTTATGCCTAGTCTAATCACCTATGTACCTACTTCAGGATTAGGTTGACCTCCTGTGTACCCCTTTATTTTGGGATTGGGATTCCCACCATTGTACTCTCTTCTTATAGGCTTAGGATTCCCTCATCTGAACACTCTTGTTACTAGCATGGGATTCTATCTCATGTTCCCTATTATTACAGGCTTGGGATTCCCTCTCATATACCTCTTGTTACAGGCTTGGGATTCCCTCTAGTGTACCCTCTTATTACAATATTGGGAATCCCTCCCCTATACCCTCTTTGATATCATAAAACATTTACAATTACCCAATGAATCATAGATATATATAGTTATCACTCATCAAATAATTAAATCAAACATACATGTTCCACCATATAAAAAATAGTCATCATATCATAACCCATAAAAGATATGGGTTTCATTAACATTGTATAATAACCTTTTAAATTTAATGGGTATTATAAATATTTATTAATATCATAACCTAAGGAAAATATAAGGTGTAATTATCAATTCATCATAGCATAACCTATGAATGGAATTGGGTTTTATCGTGGTATAACCCATGGAAGAAAAATATGATTTATAAAAAACTTCTCACCATAATCATAAAAAATTCAATGAAATAATAATAATTGTTTCCTTGGATCCAATTCATATTAAAGCATAAACTGTATCTAATGATTTTATATCTTATGAATAAATATTTCTAAATATTAGATGGAATATTTTGTTAGGAAAATAATCTTTCTTGAATAATATGTCTTTAAAACATAAATCATTTTCAAAATCCTTTTCTTTAAAAATATCTTTGAAAAATATATAATGCATGATTTAAAAAATAATTTAAAAAATTTCTTAAGAAAATATTATTTACACTTTGAATAATTATTTTTAAATCATAAAACATTTTTAAAACAACCTCTTCGAATATAAAACTGAATGATTATAATGGAAGCTTTGATTATCATTTAAAAAAAATTAAAATAATTTTTTTGAAAAACAATTTATTTGAAAACCACTTTAAAACAAAAAAATCCATAACATTAGGGTAAATGTTTTCATTAAAAATTATCGTGTAAATGTTCACTTTAATCATAAAGGAAATTATGTTCATGATTATAGGTAAATCCTTACATGCTAAAAATTTCTTTTCCACTGTAAAAAGTTTACAAAAGTGACTTGATCAGAAAAAGAAAAGATAATTACTTTTAAAACCATATTTTATTAAAAAGGTAAAACACGGGTAAAAATATATTTTATAAATAATATTTAAACTTTTTTGAAATCGTTTTTTGAAAACATATTTTTAGTGGATAATAGATTTCAGACCGAAATGATATATAATGCCATAATTTCTTAAAAACATTTTGTTAATTATATTATGTACAATAATGTGAAAAAAAGTAATATTACCTGAAGATACCATGATTAAAAAAATGAGAATAAAATTTATTAGAATAATATAGAGATAGATGTTATTGTTTCATCAATGGATGCATAATAATGAATACCCGATAAACGATTAGATTGTAGTAAAAAAATCATACTACATTGGTAACTTTGAATCATAAAATCCATGAAAGTATAATGTCATATAAACCATATAATAACTAAAAAATAAGTAGACTCATGATATAATAGGTCAAATGGAAATTATATACACCTTGTAAAATAATATAGGTTCATAATGTATCCTGTGTGTCGAAAAGGAAGATTGAGATGAAAAAACATTACTAATTTGGTATCTTTTTAACCAAAAACCCCATGAATGTAAAATAAACATAAATTTAATGATTATTATAATATAATAAATTCATTGGAATTACATACACCAAAAAAAATAAATGAGTGGTGAATATGGAATATGCCTCACCTAGATAAAAGTGAGACTAGAAATCCCCTTAACTCTTGAGTACCTTTTTTTGAATCCTGATATCCTTGACTGAATAACATAAATTGAAACTTTTATTATCTTGGAATAATCTAAATTTATGATATAATATTTCATAAGTCATTACATACACCAAAAAATAATAATAAGTGGTGAATATAGAATATATCTCACCGAAATAAAAGTAAGATGAGAAACCACTTATCGTAAGTCTTGACATTCATCACAAATATTCAAACCTCTTGTATAATAAATATATGTTTATTATAAATCGGGAACACAAAAATATTACTATATATAATATCATATATAATGTTATTTTGACATTATATTACCCATTTACTAACAATTTCATGTTAAAGTTATGTTAGGTTTAATAAATGCTTTTTTTCATATATGCTTTGACTTGTTATTCTTGATCATCTTACATAAATCATGATTTTTTTATTGAAAAAATATAAAAAATTATATAAATATTATATATACTTATTGTATATATATATATATAATAATCTATATAATATATAAATATGAAATGAAATACATTTTTCAGGGAGACAGTAGGTCATACGTTTGAAAGAATATTGTTTCCATTTTCTAATCATAGTGAATGAAATAATGTAAATAAAATATATATATATATATATAATAATTAAATTAAAATTATTATTTAATAAATATCATATAAATTAACTGAACCCACCAATAATACATTTTAGTTAATGTGTGAAAGATTCCCATCATTCGGTGGGGAGGTTGTCCACATGTCCACAAAAAAATTTATCATTTTTCTATGAATTGGGAAGCATAAGGGTATATTTAATATAATATTAATAGAAGAATAAATACGTCATAAATATCATATATATCATACAATTATCTCATGTACATTATTATTCCCATCCTTGAAAGGTGCCAATGGAAGAACGAATGACATTAGTTCCCGTGGTAGGAGTCTGTCATACACATAAATGACGAATGTGTATCCCATTTGATGAAAGTGTGTGTAGATTTAGGTATATCCACTAAAAAACAATATATAATTATATTTTTGAAAATAAGGTTATTATATAATAATTTCATTAGTATAATTTAGGGGGGAATATATAGGTAAATTAATGTTTCTTGTTGAAAGATATTACCTCTTCTTTGGGTAGTTCATTTGTTTTCACCAAATGAGTAACATGGTTTTATTTATACAAAAATTGATTCTTCTAGTATGATAACATGGAATTTGGGGTCTTATTTTTGATTTTTTGGATGATACAAATTTATTGAGTTGTGTGAAAATGATTATGTGTGAGTTCCTTTTTATAGTGTAGTAGTGACATTCATGTACAAATAAAAAATGTAAACAATATTGAGAGGAATCACTTATATAATGTGAATTTAATAATGGTTAATTTTCTTTAAAATTTATTATATGGTCTAAATATAGAAAAAATGTATTTTGGAAAATTTTATTGGTTATTTTCCTTATGTTAAAGATTACCCACTATGTAAAGTCATTTATACGTTAATCACTGTAATTATTTTTAATTACATTCACTAATATATTTTTTCAAAAACTAAGTTGAAATTAATATAAATTATAAATTATTCTTATTAAAAATAGGTAATCTACTTTTCATAATGATAAAAGTAAAACTGGAAAAAATAATTTAAATATATTCCCACAGACGGGACGTGACCGCATGTTCTTAATGGGAAAATGTTCAAAAACATGAAATGTTTTTATGTCCAATTTCATTATGAAATTGATTAAAAAGAAATATATTGTATTAATATATGTATTATTGAACTAAATATATTTTAAACCCAATTTATATTATAATTTAACTATATAATTAAATTATAGAAAATATATTTTTCAATAAAACATCATTGTTTTTTCCAATTCATCAAAAAACAAATATTCTGAGAAAAATTCCAAAAATTCACTCAAAATAAATTATTATATTATTTTAACAAAAATTATATTTATTTTTAAAAAGAAAAAAATATTCATCAATTATATATAAAATATTTGCGTCATTAAAAATTGGTAAAATTACCTTTTAGAAAAAATTCTTATCCTAATGCATAAAATTATATTTATTCTTACCTATTATCTAGAAAAAACATAATATGAACATTAAATAGTATAATGAATAATATATATATATATATATATATCATCAAAATAATTTAATATTTTTAATTAAGTAATTGTTGTAAAAAATGTTTGATTTCATAATATAGTTTTAAAGAAAAATATTTCCAATATTTTCAATGTAGTTTTATTTCCATTTATTGTTATTTGGCCACAAAATTATTACTATTATATACATGTGAAATTTTTTTATTTTAACTAATCTTATTAACAACATCCATTCTAAATTCATGTTGATAATAATAATAATATTTTAATAATAATATTCAATGTAGTTTTTTAAAACATGGTGTTCAGTGTAATGTAGGTTATCAAAGGAACTCAATATTATGTGTAACACAAGCCAAAAATAGTGTTTCATGAACCAAAATATAATTTGAGAGTTTAATATAGTGAAGGAATAACTTGGTTTTGTGTAAAATTATAAACCATACTTAGTGATTTCATATGACAGAATATATATTTAGTATTGCATGTAATGAAAAATATAAAAATGTTTAAAATATTTTAAAAGAGTATTTCTCAAAATATCGATGTTCGATATTCCACTCCCCTTAAAATTATATACTCTCTCAAAATTCATTTGGGTTATTAATTGATTAATACTTGATAGTTCTCTTCATATTAACCGACATCATAAAAAAGAATACAGAAACTTCATTTAAATAAATAAATTTGGAACCATATTTGTTACCCAAAGTTACTTATTACTTGTTTTCCACTAATGAGAACATAGATTGGACGTGAAGACTATAAATAAATGAAAAGTGTATATAATTATAGTGTGTGATATAGATCATGGATCATAGGTAAGTTAGTGATCAATAGAATGTTAAGGGATTCAAAACAATAAATCATTTAGGATTCACAAGACCATTTTTAATAGAAACGATGGTATTTGGAAAAATATTTTTTTAATATACATTTCATAGAGTATAATAATTATTCATAAGAAGATATACATTACTGATTTCATTATATTCCTTATGTATAATCTCACACTGTAGTTTTTCCTTGATCAATTCCCACTTCATCACTTACTCTAAGAAATGAAGTCTAATTTTTCATTACTAATGAAATTAATGGTCATGAGATTCATTATAGAATGATAAATCATTTAAAATATAATTATTTAACATCACAACAAATTGTTTGTAATAGTTTATCCAATATGCATGAAACCTCATAAGGAAATATAATACTTTAATCAAAGAAAACATCATCCCAAGTTTAAATTTAACAATTCTATAAATAGTAAGCCTAATAACACTTCCAAAAGTTGAACATGGAATAATTTAGAAATAATGTCACTAAGTGTATGGAAATATGCATAATATCGATCCACTATATATCTTAAGGAAGCACTTGGTTATCATATACCAAATATGTGAATTGATCTATCATATTTTCTCTCGAAACATATTAAAAAAAACTAAAATACCATAAAAACATTTTGAAAATATAAATGACTTCTTATTCTAAATATTAAATTATATACTCCTTAAATACAATTTTTTTGAAAAATTATTTCATGATAACAATGAACACTTTTTCAATAAATCATTAATCAGTTCCATGGTAATAAGTTATATCCAATTTAATTTATCCACATCAATCTTATCTTTGTCCCAGATAAACAAAATTATCAAAAAACCAGAAAAACATTAAGGGTTACCTATCCTTAATTAAATTATCACATTTCCATTAAATCAATTTAATATATCATGAACCCCATTCAAAATAACCTTGTAATTGCTTGATGAAAAACAGTTTTTGAAATATTTCTACAAATGATTATTTATTTTATGATTTTTATAGAATAATATTTGAATTCCAAAACATATACACATTAATAATGAATTCATAAACCAATAATCATGATTCATAATCTTATTATTTATTACCCATTTCATATAATATTAAATATGAATCATTTCATAAGGTTCCTAAACTATAATCTAATCATGATTCATATGTTTAATATATTGAATACTGTTAGAACATCCCATACATTTCACATTTCATTTTTAGTCTCTTTATCCTCATTAGTATTCCCAATACTCATACCACATTCATGATTCAATTTATAATATTTATACATACTAAATCTGTTTCTATAATTCCACTGCATTCCATATCTAAAGCATTTAATATTACCTCAGTTCCCTCTAGTTCCTGCTATTGACTAAGACCAAAAGCATAGTGTGAGAAACACAATCATAGTAGAAAAAAATATAATCCTGAAAAATTACTTGTATGATTCCTAAATCCTATAAACTAATTTTAAATTAATAAAAATATTGTCTTATCCTTAGATACATCGCTATATACGTTCTTATAAATATACATGTGGATCTCAGTAATGTTTTCTCATCCTAGTTTCTAATGGTTGACTAAACCATTCTTTTGATACCAACTATAGTGACCCAGTCTTGGCCTACATGAATATTGGAACATTTTAGATAAGTATTTTGTAAATTAAAAAAGTACCTTCCTATGAATCATAATAGTTTAGTGTCTTTGAAAACAAGGAAACATAATCTTCTTTAATGGTGAATGATCTTCAATATCTTTCTAAATGATCTTCCCCTATATTACTCCTAATGAAAACCTTTATTCATAACCTATAGAAATGATATATAAGAAATGGTGAGATTAGATGCTTAGTAACAGTAAATTAAAAAGATATGTATGTATCATACGAACATAACATTATGAGGACATAGGAATAACATTTTAAGATCCTATAATCCATATCAATTATCATAATCATGAGTCATGCTATAAATATTTATAGTTCATAAGACATGAATCATAACAGAATTAAGAGAATAAGGAATGAAATCATAACATAGTAATTAAACATGGAATTGTATAAGTCATATAAATATAAGAAATCTTATGTCAAGTATACCTAAAAAGACCATAATAATATTTTAGGCATGAAATAATCCCCCATGTACCTTCTTCTGGCTTGGGATACACTATCATGTAACCATTGTTTTGGGCTTCAGATTCCCTAATATGTACCCTCTTGTTATAGACTTGTGACTCACTCATATGTACCCTCTTTTTATAGGATTAGGATTCCCTCCAATGTACCCACATCGTACGAGCATGGGATTCCCTCTTGTGTAACCACATTTTACTGGATTAGGATTCCCTCCCATTTATCCACTTATTACAGGCTTAGTATTCCTTTATGTGTATCATCATTGAGATCATATAACATTTACCATTACCCAAATCAATCATAGGTACATATAGTTCCCACCCATCACATAATTAAATCATACATACTTGTTCCACCAGATTATAAAACTCATATCATATCATCACCCATAATAAGCGAATACTTTCATAAAAATCATATCATAACCTATGAAATTAAATTGGTAATATATATATTTCATAATTTCATAAGTTGGGGGAAAGATATATATTTCATAATCTATTCATCATTTCATAACCAATGAATTAAATTGGGTTTCATTATGGTATAACCCGTGGAAGAGAAATAGTTTTCATAAAAAATATGTCATCAAAAATATAATCTATTCAAAGAAAGAATAATAATTATTTCCTTGGATATTATCCCTAGTAACTATTTCCAAGGATATCATCTTATATGGATTTGTTTTTTCAAATTTCACTTGTAATATTTCTTAAAGAAAAAACCTTATTTAGAAATCAAACATTAAAACATAAAACATTTTGAAAATAATTTTCTTTACAAACCACTTTGAAAAAGATAAAAATAATGATTTTAAAAATAATTTGAAACATTTCTTGAGATACTATCCTTTATACTTTGAATTTTTTTAAATCTGAAAACATTTTAAAATTTTTCCTATTTGGAAATAACCTTGAAAATATATAAAAGAATAATTACAAATAATTAAAAACAACTTTTTATGTAAAATATTTTTCAATGAAATTTATATTTAAAAAAAAATATAATAAAAAATTATAAAAAATTAGAGGAAATTTATTTGAAATAATTATTTTAAACAGTATATGTAAGATTCATGGTTATTATGGTCATGAAGGTTGGTAAAATCATAAATGCTTAAAATTATATTTGCACCGTAAAAAGTTTTGAAAGGCGTCTTGATTGGAAAAAAGAATATTCATTTAAAAAAATTGTATTAAAAAGGTAAAACATGTGTAAAAAATTATTTTAATAATCATTGTAAAACAATGTTGAAAACAATTTTAGAAATCAATATTTTTGGGGAAATATATTTCAGTAATAAAAGTAAAATAAATTAGGGTTTTCAAAAATATATTTTCTTAATTATGTTTAGTGAAAAAGAGTGGAATGTTTTAATATTATATGAAAATGTGATAAATAACTTGATTATAAAAAATTTAATGATTATTATTTGTATATGGATCATAATATTTCATTAATGTAAATGCAATAAAAAGAAATCCTAATAAATGATGAGATTTTTACAACAAACTCTAACTTCTTTGGTAATATTGAGTCATATTTCCTCTGTCAAAAAGCATGTACCCAAGTGGTACAGGCTCCATCTTGGAATCCAAGAGACCCATGATCAAATCTGGGACAGGAGGAATTTCTAGGGTTCTATAGGAGGGTACAGTAGCATCGACGAAACTATTGCAGTGGCAACACTGTAGTGGCGGATGTAATGTAGCAGGTACTGAAGAAGTACTATTCACCGAGGGTTCATTTGGGCCAAAAAATGGGCTTTAAAACCTTGTATTTAGGCCACTTGACCTTGGGCCTTCGGGCTATATAATGGGTCTCCCTCTACCCACATTAAAGAGGTCTTTTCTCTAATAATAAATTGAGACTACGACCCCAACCTTTAAAAAAATCTTTATCCCCAAAAAAATAGCATTACATGAATCATATAATATCATGAAAATAATAAGACTCATGATATTAAATTTCTAAGGGGTAGTACATACATATTAAAAATGAATATAGGTTCATGATATAACATGAGTCTCAATGATGAAAAAAAGGGGAAAAATTTCATTATAGGTTTGGTAACTTTTGAACTGTAAAACCCATGAAAAAAATCATAAACTTTATTTCAGAATAATAATAAATATAATTATAATAATTATATAATATATTTATGGGAATTATATACACCACAAAAAAGAAACAGTTGGTGAATTTGACCTAAGCCTCACAGAAATAAAAGTGAGACTAGAAATCCCCTTACTACTTCAGTAACTCTTATATCAAGAGTTCCATGAAATAATAAAATGAATTGAGACTTTTATAATAATATAAAAATGGAAATTAATGAAATAAAATTTCACAGGGTTGTATCTAAACCACACAATAATAATAAGTGGTGAATATTAAATATATCTCATAAAAATAAAAGTGAGAGGAGGAAACCCTTACCTAAAGTCATGACTTTCTTCATACATGATCAAAACACGTGTATAACAAATAATTTTATTTATAAATCTACCAAATAACCATATTTTTATGTATCATAGCATATATTATTTTATTGTTAAATTATATTAACCTTTTAATCACAATTTCATGTTAATGTTACATTTTAGGTAATAACTTATTTTATTTTCAAATTTGCTTTGACTTGTTATTCATGATCCTCTTACATAGATCACGATTCAATTATTTAAAAAATGTAAAAACTAATATACATATAAAATATATTAATTATATATTAATTTATAATAATATATATAATATGTTAATATTTAATTAAATTCACTGTTCATGGAGATAATAGGTGGTACGTATGCATGAATGATGAATATGTTATCTTATCATATTTAAAGAAAAAATATAAATGATATATGTGTGTATATATATATTAACATTATATTATCATTATATTTTAATATATATCATATATGTTTAATATTTCCATCCTTAATACATTCCTTATAGTGTTTGAATAAATCACATCGCTTTAAGGAGGTAGTAGTCCACGAGTCCCCAAACGAAGTTATTGTATTCTCGCAAAATGGAAAGCTTGAAGTTGTGTGTTATATAATAATTCAAGAAACATAAATAAATTATAAATATCATATATATAACATATATAAATTGTAAATACATCATTATAACCATCCTTTGAAGGTTTTAATTGTAGAATGAATGATATTTCTTCGTAAGGGAGTAGTTCGTCTTATAGAAAAATAATGATTGCATATCCCATTTGATGGAAGTGTGTGTAGGTTTATGTAGAACCCATAACGTTAAAACATCTCAGTATATTTAATATATAGATTCAATTATATATATATATATATATATATTTAATATTAAGTACTTAGGGCGTGGATAATGAAATAAAAAAATAATGTTTGTTGAAAGATGTTGCCTCTTCTTTGGGTAATTTATTTGGGTTTGCAGTAAAAGACTAACATGGTTTTCTGTCTGCATAAAATTAGGCTTCAAGTATGAGATAATGGAATTTGGGAGATTAATATTTTAGGTATTTAATAATACAATGTTTTTTAGTGGTGTGAATAAGAGAGTGGGTTGATTGCATTATTCTAGTAGAGAAGGAGTGCAATTCCAGTAAATATAAAAATTTAAAAACTTTTGAGTGATCTAACAACCATTATGTTCCTTAAATAAAGGTAAATTTAATAAAAAATGTATTATGTTTTCTTAATATGGCCATAAATTGTGTTTTTTACATTTTTCTAGGCTATTTATCCCTTTATGTTTAAGATTAATAAACTAAGAAAACTAGTATTACCTTGATTGTAGAAAATAATTTAAATTAATTCTACTAATATTTATGGTAAAAGACTAAGTATACCTTACTAGAAATTATAAATGTTTTTTCTATAAAATACTCAATCCATTTTTATAAATTATAATCCCAAAAGTGGATAGAATTAATTTAAAGTTAATCTCGTAGATATGATGAGACAATGTGTTTTTAAATAAAAATGTTTAAAAGAACGATATGTTTTTGTATATAATTTTATTGTTAAATTGATTATAAAGAATTAAATTATATTTTTATGAGTATAATTTATCAAAATATTATTTAGAACTAATTTTAATTATAATTTAACTATATAAATAAATTATATTTCAATGTAGTTTTCAATTAAAATGTAATGTTTTTTACTATTCATCAAAAACGAAACGTCTCAAAAAAGTACAAATCATTAACATAAAGTAAATTTTGATATTATAATTTCAAAAATGAATTTTATATTTTCAAATTAAAAAGTATAAAATTTTCAAAATTTATATTTAAAAGAGGCTCACCATTAAAAATATGTAGAATAACCTTTTAGGAAAATAAATATCTTCATATATAAATTTAGATTTATTATTTTATATTCTCTAGAAAACATATAAAATGACCATTAAATATTTTAATGGATATATAAATATATATTTAATTAAAATAATTTATCAATTTCTGTAACAAATGTATTCAAGAAAAATGTGTTTTACTTCCTAAATATAGTTTTCCAGCAAAAGAGTTGGTATATTTTCTAAGGGGATTTATTTTCATTTCTAATTAATTGGGCACAAAATATTTCTTTTTATATACATGTGTAAACCATATATTCATAATTTAATTAATATTATTCATAAAATCCATTCCAATGGATAAGTGAAAACTAAATTAATAATTTAATATTATTATTATTAGTACATTGTAGTTTTTTAAAACTCCGACTAACATGTAATGTATGATATCAGTTTAACTCATCATTGTGTGTAAAAAAACCAAACATAGGGTTTTATGTACCAAAACATAGTCTATGTTTTTTAGTGAAATATTAACTTTGTGTTGCATGAAACGCAAAAAAAAACATAGTGCTTTCATATAACAGAAGAAATATTCAGGGTTTTGTGAAATGAAAAATACTAAAAAGTTTAAATTAAATTAAAAAAAATATTTCACAAATTCTCTGCGTATTACATTATCACAATTGATATAAAATAAATTGTAATATTTTCAATAAAATTAATCAATAACTTAAAACATATATCCAAAAAATTGTGAAACGTTATTCCTCGTATAAATTTTTTCTAAAACCAATACTTATCCCCGGGGCTATTTTACCATAAATCTATCCTAAAATACTCCAAATACTACTAATATTCCATCAGTTAAAACCTAAAAAGGAGTATATATTCATTTAAACAAAAGATATATTTATAAATTTCATTTTATATCACTTTAGATTTATCCCAAACCACTACGGAAAATCATCGGTTTCCACAACTTATATTATTTAATTTGTCAAAAAGGTTTATATGAAAAATGTGAATTTACCAAATAATGTACCTCATTAATGTCAAACCAGGTGTGTAGTAAGGTAACACCGACCATCCACTAGAATTATAGTCATGTTATACACAACTAACTCTTTTTGGTGTTATTACACCTTGATGAATTTATTCCATACCATGTCCACTTATAATATCAAAACAGTGATGTATTGATTGAGAACCACATAATCTATACCTTACCAAAAAATTAAGACGTTCTTACATAGGTATCCTTAAATTATATAACATTTTTATGTTTCCATATCAATGTTATTATACAACTAGTTCCAATGGTTTCGACTAAACATTCCCTAAATACAAATATGATGATGCTGACTCTAGTAACCCATATATCGTGTCTACTTAGATATATTTGTTTTAGATACAAGCGATCACATTCCAAATAGATTAATTTTTTAGTATACATAGTAAACTATATAAATGCATGATTCCTATATTAAATTTTAATGCACATATTTCATCATATTATTTGGGGGAATATCATTATTTCCTTAAGCATATCACTTCACATCATTCAACATAAACTGGATGGAATCATAGGAAAGGAATAAAATAAGGGTGTTCTTAAATTCTTTTTAAGAGTTCTGTACATAAGAATCTATCATCAAAACAAAAATCCTAATCAATAATTAATGAACAAAATTTAAAAGTAATTATCTAAAAAACATTCTATTTAATCAATAACCTGTCATACATTATTCGATAATTAATAATCAATATTAAAATGAAAATAACTAAAAATAGTTTCCATTTAATCATTTATCAAAATTTATTAAATCGATAATATAAAATAAAAATTCTCCTGGATAACAATAATAATATAAATCTCAATGAAGGAAATTCTTAACTATTTGATGTCATGATCTAATAAATCATGGTACCTATAAAATCGAGGCATTTCATATGACGATTTAAAACAGATTGGTAGGTATACACCTAAAACACATTTAAAAAAGGATAGGTAACTGATTAATATTTTGAGAACAATGATGCATTGATGGGTTATATATAACTAGGACACACCCATAACTTCATGACTAATTGATTCATTATGGATCTACGGATTTATTTAACTCATGAAAGAAATTCCTTTTCAAAAAAAATTCCATATTGAGTAAGGAATCCGGATTAACAATAATTTCATTGTAAATAATTTAACTTTTAAGGTAAAATATCATATATAGAAATGATATAGGGTTTACATATTAAGAATATATAGGATAAATAATATGGATATTAAGGGGAAATGTGATGTCTAGAGATTATAAGAAAGTGATTATTTCAATAAGAAGTTAATGATTACAAAAATGAATCAAGAAAGAGAAATTCAATACTTTCCCATGTCAAACCGATCCTAAACATTCAAGATAAAAAATAATTATGGAGTAGTTAAAACATATATCTAAATAATTATATATAAAATAAATGGTTGTTTTCATTCCTTAATAAAAATACCATAAAAACATTCAAAATACATTGCAGGAAAATACAATTTTAACATTAAAATAACTGTTAAAAATTATAAAATTTTAAAATAATATGAAAAATATTTCTTTTAAAATTATAATTTTTGAACATTAAATAATTTTTAATTCAATCAATGTTCATTTTGTAGATTGGTCTTGTTTCATACCGAGTAAGTTTAAAGAAAATATTTCTTTCACATTTTTGTAAGAAAAATTAAAATCTATCTTGTTTGGAAAATGATAGAAAGAATAATTTTATTTTTTTAGAGATGAATTACTAGTAAAATTTACTTTATAATATCATACAATAAAAATAAAAACATTATTATAAAATATGTATTTAGATGAAAATGGATTTTCAATTGTAGAGAGAAATAAAATTTCAATTTTATTAAAATAATTTTCTCAATCATTTGAAGTACCATAGAGAGGAAAATGATACTATTACACGAATACATCATTAATAACTAGAGGATAATAAAATTAAGGTGTTTAATTTGAAAATTATAAACTAATTTTCATCCATGGAAATTCATGTAGAAACAATATTATTTAAAGGATATTGAAACATAAATCTCGTACTGCTTTGGTAACTTTTGAATTATAAACCCCCTGAACAGAATAACATAAAATTCAAAATTAAATTCAATTAATATAAATGAATTCTTGATATTTTTATCCAATGATATTTATATACACATAATAAACAATAATAGGTTAAAACATGACAAATTTTATAAAGAATACAATTTGAGAAAAGAAACCCTTACAATGATCAGAATACTGAAGTGATAATTAACCAATGAAGTGCTTATATGTATAAAATAAAAATCCCAATAAAATAAATTTTAATTAAATATAATAAAATATATATATTATATAAATAATATAATTATATCAAATACAACTAATCATTAATATAACATAGTTAAATGAAATTGAGTTATAAAAGTTTTTACCACTTGGTAATTTTTATGTAAACTAAAATTGGGTAAATTAATTACAATTGAAGAATTAAATACCATTTTTTATAAAGGATTCATGATTATATATTTAAAATAGTAATTATGTCTAAAATATATAATAAATTATCTGCATTATATTACATATTCATTAATAAACGGAAATTGAGACCAAATCCCTCGCATCAAGCTTTCTTTTTGTTGAGATACTTTAACTTCATGTGTAGTGGGTTTAATAATTTTTTAACATATAAATAAGTTTTATTAATATTTATATCATCATATATGACACTTTTATAAAATCGCATCATCCTTTACTTACTAATATTTCATTATTACTATTTTCGGGTGTTAAGTGCCTTGTTTTCTCATGCATGTTTTAACATAAATATTCTGGACCTTGAGCAAGTTGCACTTCTCCATATTATCTAGAATTATTTAAATGTTATAAATATTATATTAAATAATTATATTATTTTTTATTGTTATTATTTAAATTTTGACGTGGATAATGGATCACCATGATTCATGGGGGCAGTAGGTCATACCTATGCACGAGCGCCATTATCATTTACTTAACATGTGAGTGTATAAATATGTGGGTGATATATTAATTTTATATAATAAATATCATTTACATTATAAAACATATATAGTTATTAAATGTATCCTTACTACCGTCTATGTAAATCATAAATGAAAAATGAATCACATCAGTTTGTGAGGCGGTAGTCCGCAGTACAGATGGGTTACATTATATTTTTTTAAATAAAATGATAAGTAAGATGGTATATGAAATATTATAATTATATAATTGTAATTAAATCATATATATTTGACATATACATTAAATATGTCATTATATCCCTTTTGAGAAGTGTTGATGGAAAAGGAGTTACATTTGTTCCTGAGATGGTCGATTATCGTACACATGGTCATTGATTTCGTTTCCCATTTAATGGAAGAGGATATGGAAAAATATTATTATATCATATAATAAAATCTAGTTATGTGGTATATACTTGTGTTATTATATTTCATTTCTTAATACATAATTTATGGTGGTAAATGTAGAATGAAAATAATAGATCTTTGTTAAGACAATTACCTTCTCTTGAAGAAATCCCCTTTGATCACTTATTAAGGACTCTATGATTGGTATTTTAGGGAGAAAATAACCACTATAATGTGGCTAGATATTTTTTTGAGAGGTTTATATAGCTTATTGGCCTTGAAAAATGGCTTATGGAGTCTAAATATTTGAGAGGAGGAAGCATATTTAATAATTTCGGAGGAGTGGCATTTCTGTAAACAAATAAAACTATTAAATTATGGGAAATCACTCTCACCCTAAGTTCCCTAAAAATTTATAAATAAAGTATCTTATATATAATATTTTCAATCCATATCTCCCTTACCCAAAAAACTGATGTTTTAATCATGTTTTCCCTTATCATTTAAGTTTATTCATTTTTATCATTTTAGTTTTCAGCATGGTAATTAGTATTTCCAACGAGGTAATTTACACTTTTAGTCTATAAAAAGTTATCATAATTATATATTTAATTCCCAATAAGTATAAATATTAAATAATTTTTTTTAAAATAATAATTCCATTTTCTTTGAATATTTATTTTTGAAATACCATACAAAACGTGCAAAAACATCATTTTAACCTTAATTGTAGTAACAACATTTGTTACAATTTTGGGATCAACATAGTCACTATAAAAGAAAAATAGTTCCATAAATGGAACATATTTTATATTTTTAAATATTTGAAAATATCCTATAGGAATATGGGTATTTTTGTTTTTAAAAAAAATAATCTAGTATTATTTATTATAAAATAACATTAATGACAATTTTGACACAATTCATTTTAATTTTAAACAAAAAATATAACAAAAATTACGGAATTTGAATAAATTTTTAAAATAAATTAATACAGTTATATATATACATGACTAGAAAATCATGGAAAAACAATTTCATTGAATTTATATTTACATTCATTTTTTTTAATAATTTATTTTATTTTTCTATTAATTAAATAATTACAGTATCGATGTTGTGTAATACTATTAGGTAGTTATATATTTTTTATAAATTTTGAAAAAAAAATTATTATCAATAAAATATTTTCATTATTATTAAAATGACCATCATTATTCGATTAAAGATTTATTTTGTTCCTATGTGAACACATAATTGAAAATTAAAAGCAAGAGGGTGGAATTTTGTCTTTTTTCTTTACTAAAATTAGTTCGTAGGTCACCTTCTTAGAATAATTCATCCAAAACTCATAAAAATAGAATATAATTTGTCATTTTTCTATTTATTTGTCCTAAATAGTAATTATAATGGTTTTTTTCTCATTTCTAACGCTTATATTTTTATTTCACAACCACGATAAACACATTTTAACCCATTGTAATTAATTTTTACTGTTTTTACTATTTATGAAGAAAAAAACTAATTTTACCATATTGTATATTATAAATTATGATGAATCCAAATATGGAATCAATTATTAAAAATTTTATTCATAAAAGTGGTATTGTTTTCATTAAAACTAATACTGTAGACACAAAAAAATTGATTTCCCAAAGAAAAAATTATCATAAGTATAGAATGTTTTAATATCAAAATTAATTATGAAAATTATTACACTAGCATAAATTGTATTTATTATAATATATTGAAACTAAATTTACATTAAAATAAATTAAATAAAAATAGAACCTATAAATTCCTTAAACAAAAAAGATGTTTTCAATAAATACCAATAGTTTTTACAACTCATCCAAATAATTAAAATTTCAAAAAATTAACAAAAATTAAATCTAAGATAATTTTTAAATTATTATTTTAAAAATTTATTTAATTTTTTCAAACACTTTTCTTAAAAGTGATTAATTTTTTTCTAAATTATATTAGGAATGTACAACGAATATCCCTTTTAAAAAAAATAGTTTTTCTAGAATATTTATTTTTATTTCAAATGTTTATTATTTTATTTATAATCATTACATTTCCATTATTGTTATTTTTACATGTGAATAAAATAAAATTTTATAATTTAGATATTACTATTCATTCCTATCAATTTAATAGTCCGGTTAAAACATTTTACAATTTTATGGTTATTTTAAACCTGGAATAGAATGTTGTATATGCTATCCATTACAGTGTTGTGATTTTAAAATCTTGGGGTTGCATATATTGTAATCTATCTAAGAGAGTAAGTTTATTTAAAAGGATTATACTTTTAAATGTCGGTGTGTTACATGAAGACTAATGAACTCCCTTCGTTTCCATAAGCTATCAAAAACATTATTCTCTCCCATGATCAAAATTAAAACACATCACACATCACAAATAAATTTTATAATTCCAAATATTTGTATCTAATCACGCTTCATAAAGTATATTCACATGTAACCTCAAAATATTCTCATTGTATCACTGTATTTCTTCTATTCCACATTCTTAACACCAAAACAAAGTACATCCTAACCAGTACCAAATATCAAATACAACCTTTCATCTCAACCAGGGAAAAATTGAGTCTACTCAACCCATAAAAAACTTATATTCCTCCCAACCAAAACAATACATAGGAAATAACCCTTGATAAATCATAGATACAACAAAATATGTTAATAATATAAATAAATACCCACCATACTAAAATTTTCATCTAAAACCATCACCGTAATTAATCTACCAGCTAAGGAGATCTCTGACATATTATAGCTCCATAATTTAAATGATGGCCAAAATAAAAAAAATCATTTCACTATTTTATTTAATCTTAAGATAAAATTGAAATAATTTTCAAAATATGATGTTTTTAAAAACATTTACCAAATGAATTTTAAAAAAAAATAACCCACATAACATATCTAATATTCGAATAACGAATTTACATACCTTATGAGTAACTATTAAACTCATCATTATATGGTAACTTAGAATCTTTAAATTTAACCAGAAACTTTTACGGTGTGAATTACTAACATATATATTTATATATTTATAATATATACAAATTATTGGTAATAAAAAAATATACTATGAAAATTATATGTATCATATTTTATCATAAAAACACATAAACACCCAAGGCCACCAACATTCATTCACTTCCCTAAATTTTTTTTCAATGTGTCTGAGTCATTAATCCCTCACAAAACAGTTCCATAATCCAAAACCCCAAATTTTTTATAAAAATAAACAGAAAAAACACATTTCATGAACTATATATTCTAGAGACGGTGACATAGAACCAACACTTCTTCCACTTTTATGAACATCTATTATAACCTAATTTTTGAGCCTCTAAAATAAATATATCCCACATTCATTAGGGTTTATATAGGTTTTGACAAATTTATACCTTCAAATTACTAAAAATACAAACATAATCATTCAAAAATCATAAATGAAGTAAAAGTGAGAGAGAGAGGGTGAAATATTTATAACCATAACTTAAATACACCTATTAAATGGATAATTATGGTAAATAAATTTCATTTTAGATATATCAAAGGAATATCTATATGGGTATTATGTAATGTTAAGGGGAGAGGAAAAGGAACGAGAGAGTGGAATAGACAATATCCTGAAATAATGTGTACTTAAATGATTTCATTTTTATTAATCTTGTAAATATTTAGACTTTTTCATCAAACTCATTTTGGGTGAATGTACAGTTGGAAACCCTATACTCTAACCACAAACATTATCAAACATCACTTAATTTTATATTTTTAGTCTAATTATCATTGATCACTTATCCACTTTATAATATTTAATTTACTTGTTCATTTTGGGTAATTAAAAACATGAATGATTTATTAATTATTTTTTTGTATTTTTTCCCTCGTAATAGTAAGTGAATCCATGATTTACTTTAAATCATGAATATTTTATATTAATATTTGTTTTTATTTATATTAATTTATTATAATATATTGATTCTCCAATAACATATGCTACCAAATTTTCAATTTGTATCTTTATTTTTTAAAGTATAATACTTACTTATAAACACCTATTAATATTTTAGACATGGTTTTCCACTATACCTTATCACATGAGGAGTATTTATTTAACATAATCTTAAAATTTCCCTATTTTTGTGTAACCTAATTTTATCATGGAATCACACTACTACTTTATTAAAACAAATTTTTCTTTTGATATTGTTTTAGACATGCTATTTATAGTATACTTAATTATTTAAATCAATTTATTCTATTATTTAATATTTATAGTAGATAGTTGATGAAATATCATATTTTTTCGAGATATACCCATATTTATGTTTTTTAAACTAAAAACCATTGTCAACCTTGTTTAGTGCATGTTTTCATCCACCCTATTATACCTATTTTTGTGGTCCACTATGATTATTTTGTGGTAGATTAACAACATTCAATTCATACTAAAATATTAATAAATAAAAATAACAAAATAATATTCAAAATTGGTATATTTTAGATTGATTTATCCAAATATATCATCTTAATTTCATTCAATAAATATTTTTTCTTACATTTTATTTTACTTGGATGGAATCAAAGAATTTTTTACATTTCAACATGTTTTATAATTATATCCATGGACTAAATTCAAATTATTCATGTCTTTAGAAACATCATAATTTTTAGGACTATTCATAAATGATGTTTTTATGTTAAAATATTTGGTTCCTCTTGATATTTTCATTTTCTTTAAATAATAAAAAAATATTCATTATTGTTTATTTTATAAATACTTCCTTTGATTATATTTCCATTCATTGCTAAAAATGTATCTATTTACTTTATTGTAAATGTATTATTTTATATTTAATTTTAATGTCTAAAATAAAAATGTTGAATCACATGAAATAATTGTACCTCAATCCATCAATAGATATCACATCAAATTTTCATTGGTCATTGTGATTAATCCATGATTTTCCTGATCCATTAATGAATAGATATCCGTCAATTGCTAAGAATACAATATCTTCTTCAATGTCTTTTTTATTATTTGATATGGTTACTTTTCCAATACTTTTTCCACAATAGATATTATAAATGAATAAAAACTCCATCAATTTTTATTCTTTGACAGAAACTTCTAGAAAACTAGTCCTTTCTTATTTTCTTCTTCACAAAAACTGTTTAAAATTTACAATTATTTTTTTCATAAATTAGATCTTCAATGAATATTTTAGATCATTTTTTATATAATACATAAAATATTGTTTTTAGATTCAACATTATTCTTGGTGCTACATGTTTATATATTCTTATATAGTGTATATATTTGTCTTTTAATATTATTAATAAACACCCTCATGGTTATGCCTTTCATAGTATAAAAATTTATCATAAAATATAAAATTATATTGATTAACAGAAATTGAAAAAAAAAATTCTTTATATATTTTATGTTTTAAAAAATTAGCATTTTGTATCATAACTATATATTTCATGGTTTAGTGACATTTCTCGTTATTAATATTGATTCTATGGTTTTTATTATGAGACTATGTATGTATTTAAGTTTTATGTTTTTTTATTATTTCAGCAACCACAAAATGTATAAAAATACATCACATTAATCATATGATGTTTTTATAAAAGGATAATTATAATTTCATGGATATTTTCTAACATTTTTTAGTGTTGAAAACATAGTTTCTAATAATGATCAATGTCTTATGATTTCTATAAATTTATGGATTTCTCAAATGTCATATGATTTCCTAAAATTCAATTGATTTCATTAAATTCATAACATTTAATCAATGTCATATTACAATTTCAATGTCATATGATTTCTATAAATTAAAAAAATACAATTTGAAGAAAAATAATATTTTAATGTCGTATGAACTGATATTTAAAATTCATCCAAAACACGATTTAAAATTCTTATAATGTGAGTTTTAAAAAGTCATAAAAAGTCAGTTTGTAAATGTAATATAATGTATTGATTACATATTTATGTATTTATTTTTTTGGAAAAATATATATTAATTCTTATAATTCAATTCATGTTTACACAAACTGAATTTATTATTATGTACACTATAATCATGTTAACATAAAAAAATTGATGAGTATGCATACGATTCAATCATGTTTACACATATGTAAAAATGACGTTCACATGGGATTCATGATTATAAAGGAAATGACCCTTATAGTGAAATGATGCTTACAATTATTCCATTCTTACAAAGATCCATACTTTGTGAAAATCATGTTTATAAAAATTCAAAATGTTATTTACCCCAAATTGAAATGATTATTATATTAAAGTAAAATGATTCTTATGTAGTTTGTTTTCAAAAATCATTCATCAAATATATAAAAACCCATAATTTTATCATTGGAATTTACCTTCTGAATATATTAAAATAACAATATATAATAGATGTGTACCATATGATAAAACCAACTAAATTGTTTGATAATTTTAAACAAAATTATAGAATAAAAACATATATAATAATTTAAAATATTATAATGGCAAAACATGTAAATAAGATAATAATAATAAGAAAAATTGGACATAGTTGGTCACCCTAGAATAATCACACACATGAATATTACAATTGAAATGAAGTAGAATATTAGTATTGAAAAATTATTTTTTAAAATTAAAATATAATTCTATGATAGAAAATAAGACTGAATTAGGTATGAATTAATAATGATGTATTTATAAAATGTATATATAACCTATGACTATTAGATATCTGGCAATCTGAATAGTAATCTTACCATTAGAATATTATCTTGGTCATTGAAATATTTATATAATTGTTATGAATAATAACACGACCATTATAATTGTATCATCACCTTTTAATGTGTAAAATATTTTTTTGGTATCTTTAGAAAATTAATATATTGCATTATAACAACATTATAGATGTATTTTTGATCTTTAAAAACTATAAAATACGTGTTCATATTTTGGTAAAATATAAATGTTTTATTTTATTTTATTTTAAAAAATTGACTAAAAACTCTTATTTTCCTAAAATGGGTTTATAAAATAATATTATGTAGCATTGTAATTATAATATAATTTTATAATACCATAATTAATTTTTCAATGGGTTGAAAACTTTATCATAATAGAAAAATTGGTATTATTCATAAAGATTATTTTATTTAAAATTTTAATTTCCCATTTTTATAAAATTATGTTGATAAATAATATTTCAATTTTGGGATCTTCTTGTTGAAAAGTGGTAAGGGTGGATTTTTGATATTTTTTCTAAAATAGTTGGTTTTTTTCAAATAGTGAAGTATGACAAATTATGATATTTAACATCATTGGCTAAATATGTGATTTTTAAGTCATGGATTATGTAATTTCCATTTATTTAGAACTAAAAGGCAATATTTAATATATATTGTCAAAATATTCATCACTATTGGTAGTATTGATCTAAAATAATAAACTAATCACTATAATATTCAAAAACACCCCTCTCATCACCTTATAAATACCACCTCTCAAAATCCCTTATCCTAAAACCTTTTATTCCATGGGGATTCAAAAATTTCTTTCAAATTCCATTTCAAATCATCTCCCCCACATCTCAGTGTTTTTATTCTCATCCAAATACTATTCTAACTAACTTTAATGGGTAACTTATGATGAGAAAATCAAATGATGAGGTATGATTATTGACTAATCTCTTTCAATTTTATTATTCTTCTACATCCCTTTTATGTCTTCCTTCTACCTAAAAAAATTAGCATCATTATCATAAATATAATGGTATGTTATTATTATAGTTTAATATATATCTCCTACCCTCATTTCTTTTGTTTCTTAAAGAATATGCCACTCACAATATGGTTACTTCACCACCTCGATGAGTATCACTCTTAATTTTTCACCACCACTATCAAAAATGGAAATATTTTGGAAAAATAAGATAAAAATAAGGATATATTAAATTATTTAATTTTTTTAATGAATTTATAGACATTATTTTAAATAAGATTAATATAGTTTGTGATGGTCAGTGAAACTGCCTAAATGAACTAGTCGGATAAAGTAAATGTTTTTAGTTAATTAATTGTCCATATGTTCTAATGCAAAAATATATTTGAGATAATTTAAATATAGTAAAGGATATTAATAACACATCATTTCAATTATGACGTTTTATTACCATTTTACTTGAATATCCATAACTATACAAAGGTGATCCGACCATAGAACCATGAAACGAAATCACTCGGAGATAGAGGAAAAAATCATTATATCTCATTTAAATTCTCATTAATGAACATAATAAAATTATAATAAATAAAATATAGATAAATTTATGTTAATATAATAATTAATTAATTTAATTACAGTATTTAGGACATTAATGACAAGTATATAATTATTCTAAAACATAATTTAAGGGATCTCATTGAACCACCCTTTTTCATTTGGTTATGACCATTATCTATCTAAACAATTTTTTCATTCTCTTTGAAGATATGGAATTATTAAAAATTATCTATTTATTTATCTTGCATATATACTTATGTTATTCTCAAATCGATTTATATGGTAATACATGTCTTAAGTTCATTTCTAAAATTCCTTCTTCTAAATCAAACCTGAATGCATGTAAAATTTTTATATGTTAATAATTTTATATAATGATTTGTTGAAGTAATTATTACCATTCATGATTCTTTTAAATAGTTTAATATTTTCGTTATAACCATTCAGGTTTAATTCATTATTCACTTTGAAATCTTTATGAAATATCATTTGATTATGATATGAGGAAATATTATGCAACCAATTTCTTTAGTTGGCTAGTTTTTATGTTTGTTATGTATGAATGCTTTCTTTTGTGGAACGAAAAAAATGTACATGTTAGGATGGGAAAACCTAGAAAGTTTTCCAATGAATTCGGTATTTTACTCTATTATGAGATGTTATTTATGGGACTAGGGAGAACCTACTCCATTATGGAACTATTTTCAACATGTTATATTGTCTTGGAAACTTGCCTTGACTTATTTGTATGTCATGTTATATATTTATGTCCATTTCCTCAGTTTCCAGGATATGTTGATACCATGTTCTATATATTATTATTTCACATTATTATTCATTAACCTTCCCTTTGATCATGTCCTATTATTCCATTTTACTCACATGTTATTCCTTATTAACATATTTACAACATTATGAGAATTTATATCTCACCCCTTTATTTTATGTATTCCCCTGGTTAACCTATGATTTTTATGTAAATAAAAGGAATATAGGATATAAATATATATAATTAAATATTTATATTCAATTTTAGTTTATTTTTTACGTATTATTAACCTAGTATTTTAAAGGCACTATGCCTCATGATATTCATGTTGAATTTACATGATATTAATACTAAAGAATATGTAATAATATGTGTAAAAGGCTTGGGTTAATATAGTTGATATTAGAGGATAGTATAGTCATTTATGAAGATCAGGAATATAATAATTTAGTGATAAACCACTAGATAAGTCTTTGTATAGGATAACATCCAGAATTATTGGTGTAGTATATAGAGTGTGTTGTCTAAGCCATTAAATCCATGTTTGGATACTATAAGTGAATATGGATTTCTCATAGTTGTACTAGGGGGTAATAACCTCCAAAAAGGGCGTATTGCATATTATCATAATTTTTACATGGTGTATGGAAAATATTCTTTAATTAACACCTAATTTGATAATCCACTAGGATATGCTATAGAAAATTCACATACTATTTACAGTCAATTATAAAGGACATGACTAAATTATTATGATAGAAAACCTAATCGAACAAATCCAATTGATAACCTAGATTGAAACAATGAGTGTCACATTTTGGGATATATTTTTCATTTATATGTTGTTCCTTCTAGATTTAATGTATCCATTTTTACATTATTCTTTTGATTATTCTCCTCAGTTTGTTACAATTTATTTAATAGAAAGAAATTGGGAAAAACATTACAACAAACAATGTGATAGGAAATGTGATGATTTACCTAATGAGATTCCTAAATTTATAGGATTTGGAGATAATAACATCATGAAATTATTGGATCATCTGACTCATGCTTTGAATAATAACATGATTCATGGAGAATACCCTACATATCTTATAAAAGAAAAATTTGAGGCCAATTCCTTTTTGAGACAAAGAGGTCCTTCCATTATTGTATCTTTCAATCCCATTATCTAAGAATTATGTAATAATTAATTTGAGAATAGTTTATCTATACTCCAATGTTCAAAATAAAATAAATTGTTGATGTCTATATAAAATCTTAAATGGGAATCTGATCAGGAATGGGAACATTTTAAGAAGAATCCCAATGTCGGGTTTAATACCATAGAATAGGAAGAATTCAAGGAATTATTTTTCCATATATATATATTCCTAATACTCTATATCATAAAATTTCAAGTCAGTTCCTCAAATTAAAGAAAAAGAAATATTATTCTATTGGGTAATATGATGTAAAATTCACAAGACATTCATGGTACAACTCTAGTTTATTCATCAATATAAAAAGTAAGGTGGAACACTTTTTTAGTGGGTTAAATCTGCATTTATGAAAATATTTAAAAATTCAATACTTTGATATCGATGAAGAGATTATTTGTTTTTACATCATGGTCAAGGTAAATATTGGATACTCTCAGTGGAATTTTGTGGAAGGAGATAAAATTGTATAATGGAGTTTAATTATAGAGGATATATGGATAAATCTCAAGGTGAAAGGAAACCCAAAATGTTCTAACCCATCCCAATGGGTCATATTCCACGACTCCCCAATCGCCCTTTTAATAGGCCAATGGTCGGAGGGCAGTAGTGAGTAGGAATATCACAAACTTGGTAGGAATTTCACTAAGTACCTATACACACACATAAATCTCCAAGAATATAAAATGATGAAATTTGAAAACAACTTAACATATCTGAATGCATACATATAAATTCTACAACTAGAGTACTATAGAAAGTAAAATAAAGTGAAAAGGAAAAACAATCCCATCACAAGATGTCTGAAACATGATTCCAACCTAAATATAAAATTGTGATTGCTATCCCAAATCCAAATAAACACACCTCAGTCTATCCAGTCTCTCTATGAACCATATGTTCCTTGTCCATCATAGACTCTGTAATAAGTCCAATACTCTATAAATGACAACAAACATTCGATAAAACACCATGATGGGGTGAGAATCAAAATTATTAGATGGATACCACGAAACCACAAAGTATACAAAAAATGAAATATGACTGGATCTACAAATATATTTTTATACCACACATACAATAATAATATTCAGATATAATCCATAAATACACACATTCAATAGGTAATTCATAATCATAGTATACCAGTATTGGCTTATAGCACAAAAATTCTACAAATCACTCATCCAGGAGAACACACTCCTGAGTCTGATAACACTGAATACATCCATATAAGAGGTAGTACATGTTAGGTAATGAAACAACAAGTACACACTAATGTCCTGGAAAGATATGATACACAAATTAAGATCACAACCAATTATTTGGATTTATTATAACAACTCAATATAGATTAAACCCCTAAGTGGAGGATTGGTTCCCTTGTTGTGTTGGTCACAATGATACTAAGAACCCCACATATGGCAGGAATATGAATAGAGGATCCCACTCTAGTCCTCTCAAAGGGATTACAACGACTCTATCCAAGGATTTCATATTAAGGGATCATATCCCTAGTAGTAGGGGATAGTTCCATACCAATCCTTAGGGAATTTTAAGTGGAACACACTATGATGAAAATTGTTCATGATACGAAGGATAATGTCTCTAATCTATGTAGAATATTGTAAACTGTATGTATTAGGGGTCACATATTGTTTCCTTTGGACAAGGGGTTTTCCCATGTAAAAGGACCATGTCTATTTTTCATTTTAGTGTTTATGTACATTGTTTATAGGTTTCTTATGAAGTCTACCAATTTTCAGTACATAAATTTTTCCCTTGTACATGTGCACGTGTACTAGTACAAATATTATCCTATGTACCTAGTCCATTTCATGTTTATGTGGGGGAGTACACAATGTGATACCACCCTTGTCCTTATACCCTATGAGGTAAACATCGCGTCATTGGAGATGGGTAACATTTCATATGAAAACATCACATGTTGTGTTACCCTTAACCTATACCTAAAACACTATCCACTGAAAATGGTTCCCACATAGTGTGTAGATATAATGTACATGTCGTGTGGTGTAGGGTCTGCCAGAAATATAGATCTTGCTCTGTGCATCCCATTCATTCCTCTATATTTTGATCAACAATCTCTTTTCTGGAAAAATACCTATCGAGCCACATTTATTTATTCCATCTTCGAATCAACAAGATTCTGTCATTTTATATGCTTATAAAATGGGATCTCCTTCAATCTTCATTACACTACAAAGAACACAAAAATCATTAAGCTACATCATCTGATTCACTGTCGTCTCCAACGTTACAAAACCATCATGTGATGCTAACCCCAAATCAAAAATATCACATCGTTGTTCCAAGAAATGGATGTGAAATTATTGATTGAACGAGATATGTTAAAACGTAGTCCAAACAAATAATTCCCATTTTGAATGATGAATAGTGGGAGAAAATAAAAATTAAAAATGAGGGGAATGAACCTTGATCAATGAGCGTGTCGATATTGATTCATTTTCATGACAATAACAATGAAGAAATAAACTATTCCAATAATTCTCCCAAAATCACCCCATAATAATATTATTCCACAAATACACACAATCCACCGATCTGACCATTATTCGATTGATCCATGTTCTTCATAGGAATAAAGAACGAGGAAGAAATATAAAAGAAACAAATATACCACCATGATTCAGGTCGGTATATAATGAAGAATTGGGTTGTGCTATGATTTTTTGAGAGATACCTTGAATTTATTTTGCATCAATCAGCGATCCACACTAAAGTCATCTTACGTCTGAAATAAATCCAATAATGATTTCTACAATGGCTCTCTAATGGTTTAGGGTTATGAGTGTAACTTTATAATTTTATAATAATATAATATTTTGAAACAATAAAATAAATATACCTACTAAATTTAAAGAAAATAAATTTATTTAAAAAATATATTCATTTTCAAACCTATGATGAATTTTCAAAAAATGACCAGTTCTGACCAAGGTTAAGGCATGCCTAGGGTAAAATTCTCATTTTTAAACATAGTAGTGCCATCATATTTTTTCTCTGATAAATCTTTTAGATGATATTCTACTTTTCTTTAAAAAAATCATGTGGATCCAATTAAATATATTAAATATATTTGAAATATTTATTTTGGGAACATTGTTCTTCAGAATTACACGCTGTGTAATTACTTTTCTACAAAATAATCCATACAACATCCATAGATAATACATGGAAAATAAGAGTCATTAATTTCTCTCCTACCCTTTGGGATATATGTCCTGAAAAGGAAAAACAAGTGCTAATAAAATAGGTATAGGTACAAAGCGTGAATATGTTCTTTCTGATCTCATGTGCTCATCAATAGATTATCATGTTATCACTAAAATTACACTAAATAATCACTTTCAAATAAGGGACCCTCTCCTACTGATCCTCAATATCTTCCATGTACTCAACAAATGTCACTATATATTTAATTTCTAGCTCTCTCTAGTTGATAATGTGTGATGGGTCATGCACATAGCTCTTCAGTTGCGACACATGGAATATTATATGTACCCAGTATAATGTTAGAGGTGAAGCTATGTAGTGCGTCAATTGTCAACACTACATACTATCTATAAAGGGATGATAAATCATGAAGATATAATATGGTCTTGAATAAGTATCTATAGTCCACATCAATGTGAAACTTATATGAAAACATGGTATCCATCTTCAAACAAAAAATTCATTTGTCGTCTATCCTTATAAGACTTTTGATGTCTTTAGTCAGTCTTTATCCTCTCTTGGATGATATGCACCTTCTCAGTAGTTTCTCAAACCAACCCTAGTCTAATGGGTTATTACTCTAAAAGTTCATTATAGTAATGTGGTGACCTATAGGGTCTCCCATACCAATGTTATATTTATGCCATATTGATGGTGGAATAGTAACTATTATTTATGAAAACTCTACCAGTGGTAGGTGATCCTCCCAGTTACGACTAATGTCTCACACACAAGCTGAAAAAATTTCCTGTATAACTAGAATGATCTACTCTTTCTGGCCATCAGTTTTGGGGGGGAACCATGTGCTCAATTGTAACTAATTCCCAAAATTCTCTCGAAATCCATTGTATGATTCAGATGTGAGGTGATGATCATTGTTATAAAATATCGTCGATGGAACTCCACTAAGTCGTACTGTCTCCTGAACATATAGGTGTCTCAAGCCCTCTACCAAAGTATACTCTCATATATCTAATAAGTGAGATGACTAGGTGAGTCACTCTACGATCACCCTGAACAAATAATTTCATCTAGACATATGATGTAAGAAAATCACTAATTTCATGAATATCCCATAACACTTCTATTTAGGCACCTCATGGGGTTTATCTAAACCAGTTCAAACATTTTTCTTATCCTTCACTTGATGAAAAGTAAGGCATTGATAAAAATTATTTTCAACTCCTTTCTACATATATAGTAACCAAAATGAAATTGGAGGTTCTAGTACATGTTTTCTACAACTGTATTTACTTCCTTATGTAACATCACTAGTACCATCATACGTCCTCTAAAAGAATTACATGATCCTCACCACTAAAAAATCCATCAGGAACACGTCTGGTGGACATCTAAGTACATAGGGTCTCATAGTCAATATCCCCATGTTGTGCCTCCCTAACTCATTGAAAGAGATGAGGGTGGATAACCATCAATTGGAGTTATGTTGATCTATCTCCATCCAAAAAGGATAACTGAAATGAGGCTAACTACTCTGCCACCTCATTCAGCAATTGCAAACAAGATTATCTACAGAGAGAATATGCTACTATATTCCCCTTCCCATGAGTATAGACTATTTTTTATTCATAATCATAGAGGAACTCAAGCCATATACTGTATGTCAAATCATGATCATTCTAAGAGATGATCTACTTGACACACTTGTTATTAGAATAAAAGATAAACTACACACCCATCGGGTAGTGTCGTCACATATGTAGTGAGAAGACTACTACTTTTGGCTCCAGGTTGTTGGTAACATAGTTGTTCTCATGTCGTATATACTAACATGAACCATAAGCAATTAGTTCTTACCTCTACATTACAACAAAACCAATCCCAATTCATGATGCATCTCAAAACACTATGTACTCAACACCCTCCTCTAGAAATATCGATATGGGAGTGCATGTTAAGCTTTACCTCAACTATTGGAAATCCTACATCCACCAATCTATCTATATGAATAGTTTCCCCTATTGTGTCAAAGTAGTAATGGGTGATGATATTTTGGAGAATTCTAGTATGATTACCTGGTAATTTCTTACCAACCCAAGGATACTCCACACTTCCATCAAACTCTAATGAGGATACCAAGGGAAAACAACCTCAATAATGGTCAGGTACACTTCCACTATATCCACTAAGATAACATCTCCAATAATGTGTCCCACATGAATCCAAAAATTGAACTTTGAGAGATTCTCGTAAAGATGGTTCTATTAGAGTATATACATAAATATCCTCTATTGTATCTCATGATACCCCATAGACATAGAGTACACAAATAAATTATGGATGAAGACTACAACTAAATAGCCTAAGAAAGGATAAATGAACATGTTCGTGTGTCCCATGAACAGTTGTATGGTGTTATTTTTTCCAAAGTGAATCAAAAAGTACTCATAATGACCACAATGAAATCTGAATGCTGTATTCGGTATATCCACATCCCGTACTCATTGATAGTGATAAACCAGATGAAGTCCAACCTTCAAGTACCATCATGACCTCTCTTATATGATCATAGAGTTCATAAAAACATTGTAGTGGATACTCGTTCTTAAATTTCACATGGATCAAGTAACGATTGTCCACACACAACCTCAATCTCTATTCTACCTTCTACAAAAACAAAAATGTGTCTTCTTAGGGTGAAACATAGGGAATAACAAATCCTTTCCTATATAGGTCCTCCAATTGTAACCTCAGATAGAAAGTCTCTATTGTATACATCATAAATACTAAAATAAATATTGGATTTGTCCCAATGTGTAGATCAATTTAGAAATATTTCTCCTAGTGGATAGGTAAACCAGGAACATCCATAGAAAAGTCTTACTTGTAATCTGATAGTACTATATGAAATTAGAATGATCTAACATCCACTTCACCATGGTTTCATTCATCGAACTTATGATTAATAAATTTCACCCTTGTATGCATGAGTTCATCATGTTCTGCATGGCTTTAATTTTCACTGATAAAGGAAACCCTAGTTCTGTTACTCAATACACACCACATCCTTCACCAAAAACAGTCAATCTGGGAATGAACTATTGATAACCAGTCTATACAAAGAATGAATTTGTCAGGCCTTAATGATTCTACTAAGATATTTCAATAGAAATTCTTTCCTTTGATATTTAGGTCATAGTATCGACAGAAGTGTATGATCACTGAGTATTCTCTAATAGGAGTCTCGAAGCATAAGGGTCGAGCCAAGGGTTTAACCAAAATCTCTAAGACTCATAGAAGGTATATCTCAAGATATTAATGATTTGATCATATATCTATTAGTACTTCATATAAGGTATAAAAGGCACATATCATACCATGAATCATTATTCGATCATTTGGGACGTATGATTTGACAACCTGCAGTTGTCCCTACCCCTGCCCTATAGCTCCATGAGCATAACATAGATCACCTCGGAGTAGTGGTTATAATAAGTCAAAGAGGTGATCACCTACTGCTAATCTCCCATATCTTTTTCCATGTCTACATCCCCGAGAAACTGTATGCTCCTGCGATTAATGTTTCCTTTGAGACCCATCTACAGTCTCTCTGTAAATTATATGGTGGGTCAGACAATCTCAAGCATGATAACCCATCCATTTTTTGGAGTAGCACTGCCTCTATATGGGATTAATGGACTACCCCAATTAGCCATTAACAATAGGACATCTATCAATTAATATCCTCATGAAATATCTCACTCTTCTGGGTCCTTAAGACCAACATCAACTCCCTACTACTGAGGTCTCTACACCATTCCCATTGATGAAAACAACTAGATGTATATTCTCATCCAAGAATATCTCAACTACTAGAGTTCTCTCTAGCACCCAAAAATATGTTAGACTTCATATAGGGAAAGCAATGGCTTGGATATATCTATGAAGTCCTCACACAAGGTTTTGAGCCTTGATGAATAGGCCGCAAACCATATCCATTGAGTACTGTAAATGTTTGGTAATCCTTGATGAATAATCAAGTACTATCATGCTACCCTACAATAGCAGCAGAAGATCATTGATACATACATCCCTCATTGTAGTTAGTGATATATCCTCTCTAAAACGTATCAAAAACTACAGCCATGCTATAGTTGACTCATTGTAAGATTGGGCCATCAAATCCCACCATCTCCCTGTTGATTCATGTTGAATGTCCACTGCCAGGACCACCATCTAATTTTTTGGTGTCAATACTATAATGGAAACATGGGTCACCATATCAATCTATTCATCAGCTACCTGTCAGTTGGGGTTTCATCATATCCTCAGTGTCCACCATCATTGAAACTTGTGAAGAATACTCATCATGCCCACATTATCCACCAGTATTGTCGATTCCATGTGATAATCTTTGGGTGGTGGTATAACTAGATCCCCTCTTGAAGGTAACACCTCAAGAGCTAGTCACTAAATGGATCCCTCATCACTATGGGAAAAATCCTCAATATCATATAGAATACTTGCGATCATACATCATTGTGGAATCCTTAATGTAAACAATATGTACCATTGTTAATGAGTATATCCAGAGAGATATATTAATAAGGACTTGGAAAATACAATCCATTATTATATGATGCATGTACCATTTTTTCTTGAAAACATTGTTTTCTTCTACTGTATTGAAATTATGGTGATCAACATCTTGGTCTATCGATACATTTGATAGTGCACCAACATTGGATTCCCTAGCCTGAATGATGAACTCAAAGCACTTATCACTGTTTCCCCAAACAAAACTACCAAACACTCAAACTTATGGTAGAACCGACTACTCTGAAACCACACATTCATGACCCATATTAAAGGGTCATATGCAGTGACTACTCATTCCCACTTCCAATAGGCCTGAGGTTAGATACTAGCACTGAGTAGGAAAATCACTAACTTGGGAGGCCTTATATAGGGTACATGTACACATCCACACATATCCAAGATAATAAAATGATGAAATATAAGAAAAACTGAAAACCCATGCACACATATATCTAAATTTCACAACTAGAGTATCAAATGATGTAGAAGAAAGTAAGGAAAACCAAATAAAATACCACCACAAAGAGTTTGAAACACAATTCCATAATGAAAGTAAAAACTGGGGTTGTTGACCGAAAGGCATAGGAACATACCTCAATTCTCCCAGTCTCAGTAAGCATTATCTGGTCCTAGCCCATCCAGGACCCTTTTAAAAGGTTGATCATCTATACAAGACTTGACACATGTGGGAAAAGAACATATAGGGTTGAGTATAAAAATACTCCATAAGATACCCTGAAACAACAAAGCATACAACAATGGAAATATAGTCAGCTCTATAGAGGAATATGTCTACAGAACATACAATAATAATATCAAGAAATAGTCACCAAAGACACATAGTCCAGAGGTAAGTCACATCAATAGTATACTATCCTTGGATTCCAGCTTGATGATTCCAAAAAGCAGTCATGCAGTAAAACAAACTACGGATTTTGATAACACTGATGATGTCTATTAGAGAGGATGTGCTCTTCCGGTCTCTCCATTATAAGTACATGCTGAAGGTTTGAATAGATATGATCCACAAATATAGATCACACCTAATTCCATGGGGTGATACCAATAACTCAATCTAGATTAACCATGTTTGTATATCATCGGCACCCATGTAGTGTTGGTCTGGAAGATACCATGAAATCCACCTTGGAAACGAAGTTCAATAGATGGTCACAATCTAGGCCTCTCAGTGGGATTTCGAGGACTCCATACACGGAGTCTCATTGATGGGATCATATTCCGAGGAGTAAGAGAAAATTAAATACATACCCTTAGAGGAAAGGATAAGGGGAATACACCCTAATAAAACTTCTCCATGATAGGGGGAAAAGGGATTTGATCCATGTAGAATAAGGTACACTATGTGTAGTAGGGGTCACCCACTATGTCGCTTGACCCTAGGTTATTCTCATCTAAATGTCTAATGTCTCTTGGTTGTGTATTTGTAGTATTAAACGATGTGTAGGCTGCATGTTTAGTATATTTTTGTTCCAATACATGGCTTTATACCATGTACATGTTCTCATGTACTAGTACAAGAATTAGCCAATGTACCTGGTCCAGGCCATGTCCGTGTGGTGGTGTACACAACATGCTCCAACCAATGTACTCCAACATGTGCTTGTGTACCTTATGAGGTAAATGGAATTTCACCAAGGATGGGCCACATGCCATGTGGCAGGGTCATGTAGCTTGTGGTCCTTAACTACTACCTAAATATCTATCCACTATAATGGGGGCCCCATACTATGTGTATATATGATATACATAATGCGTAGTGCAAGATTTCATAAAAATAAATATTTGGATTCTTCTGTCCCAGTGATTGCTCCAACCATCGATATAGAAATTCCTTTTCATAAAAAAAGATAAATCAATCCTCTTTGATTCATTCAATCACTGAATCAATAGGATTTGGACCTTCGATCTACTCAAACATTAGGGTCATTGTTGTTATTAATTTCAAATTGAAGAACATGAAAATGAATTACCTACGTCATCTGATTTACTATCATCATTATTGTCACACCACTATCAATTCATGTTGATCTTATATATATGATATCATATCATTGTGGAAGGAAATGGGTAAATAATGATCGATTGATTGGGATATGTCAAACCCCAAGACAAACAAAGAATTCCCCCGGTGAACGGAGAACTGGGGTTGAAAAGGATAAGGAATAATGAGAGGAATGAACCTTGATCAATGTTCATGTTGATCTTGATTCATTACATTGATAAAAACAATGATGAAATCAAAAATTTTAAGTAATTATCCCAAATTAACCAATTAACAAACTCATCCCACAAATATGTATGATCCATGGATCAATCTGTTCTCCAATTGACCAATGTTCATAGTAGGAACAACGATAAGGGATGAAATATAAAAGAAAACCCACCCTAACTCGATTTGAATCGATAGTTGATGAAGAATGGGGATTCACTATGATAATTGTAGATATCCCCTGAATTCATTATGTGTTGATCATTGATCCATGATCTGGACATCATTCATAGGAGATAAATTCTCCAATTCTCTCTCAAATAGCTCTCCAACAGTTCTAGGGTTATGTGGATAACCCATGAAATCTAACACAAGAGTCTATTTAAAGACTCTCCAGTCATTGCATCTATGAAATAGAAATAATGAATATTATCAAATTATCTTATTCATTTCCTCTCCCACAATGATTTTTCTACCAATGACCCATAATGAACAATTTTATGTCACACCCTGGGTAAAACTCGCATTCTAAAATCATCAATCTCTTTGGATTTTTAATTCAATCACTCTTTTAGATGTTATTCTAAATTTTATAGAAAATGGTGTGCATGTACTATATAATATATCCAATATATTTCAAACATTTATTTAAAGAACATCATACCTCAAAATTGTACACTCTCTCAGCACCTGGTCCTGAAAGTAATCTATACAATATCAAAAAATGATACATGGAAAATCTGAGTCATTACACCAACTAACCTCATGTTAAATTAATGGGAAAAATAATCTTAGAATCTATCTAAAAGGAATTAAGAGATGTTTAATGGGTGGAAAAGAGGGGTATAAGTCAAATTATTATGAATGATAGATAAAGAGACCCACTAATGTGATAGAAGAAAATATGGTCTTGATCAATACTCCATTTTTTATAGTGTTTTAGCAGCAAATAATATAAACATTATGTGAACCAATGGACTATGCCAATAGTCTTTAGAGGTAACAAATTACTACGACATCCAAAGCCTAGAGAGAAAGGAAGGGCATACAATACCAGTTCTACTGAGGTGGGTCTTTAAAATGATGTGGTCATAAGTACACTAGTTATTCATTCAGGAATAGTGAATGTACTTTTTGATTTTGGTATTACACTTTCTTTCTTATCATTCACATTTAATAGAATTATCAATGAACTACCTCAAAACATGGGGGGTTTATCTAGTTTTGGAAAGGTAAAACAAATATATTATTACACACTATGTATCTAACTCCTCCCAGATCAATTTTTGTAGAAAAAAACTCATATAAAATTATGTCCTACTTTATTTAGTGTTGTTTGATGTTTTATTTTCCATGGACCATTTATAAATTTATAAGACGCCATTAATTTTTAGGAGATGAAGATCACCATTCATATCACTCGTTATCTCATGATTCTATATAAGTGTAACAAGAAGGATGAATCTCATTTGGAATCATCTTCTAAATAAGGGATATTATTTCCTTATGAGTAAGAATATCTATCCGAAATTATTGATAGAATGTGTAGAATCATTCTCCAATACAATACTATTGTGAGGGACCAAACTAATTTATTCTCTATATAATAAATTGGAATTATTCCAGACTCATATATTGATTTCTCAATAAAAATTATAACTAGATATCTACCCATATACAAGACACCATACAAAATGTACACCATTGAGTTGGAAGAAATAATGATTAAGTTATAAGAGAATCTAGAAAATTGTTTTATATACTCTAGTTCTTCAACATGGGGTGTTACAACAATATTTTTCATGAAGGAAAAATCAATACACCTATACATTGATTTTTGTGAACTCAATAAAATCATGAAAATGAAAAATATCCCATACCATAGAGAGATGGCTTGTTCAATAAACTATGTCATGCCATGTATTCCTCTAATGTGGAGCTTTAGTTGGGATATAACCAATTAAGGTGGAGATGAAATACATTCCCAATATTACCTTTAAAACAAGGTATGGACACTATGTGTTCTTAATTATTCCCTTAGAACTCATTAATTCTCTTTTAATATTTAATGACATATTGATCTCATAAAATAATTTGTGGAAGTATTTATATATGATATTATGATATAATAAAAAATAAAAGAGGGGAATGATGGGAAATTGAAAACCATACTAAATACTTAATTAAAGAAGAATTTATATTAAATGTACAATAAATCAGATTTCTTACTTGAGAAAGTATAATTCATGGGGGATGTTATCACAAATAAAGGGATATTCTATCACCTTTATTACACATAGGAAATTGGGGAGTGGCCTATAATAGCATTTGTAATGGTGATCCATAGTTTCCATAGACATGATGGGTAATACTGACAATTTTTGAGAAACATATGACAATTTTAAAACATCCTAACCATAATAACATAGAAGGGAGTATAGTCTGACTAGTTCAATGATTCAAAAAATTTGTTTCAAAGAAATTAAAAGAGGTATAATCCACATGTTCTCACACATCCACTAAGTGGAGATATTTTTTTGTACAACAAATATTCAATTAAGTTATTAGATTGTGAAAAAATGTAGAACGATAATGGGATAGCCTAGGCCTCAAGGGTGTTGAACTTTTATGAGCATAACTATACAATTCATGATTTTATATTGGTTGTAGTTATATTTGTGTTGAAAATTTGGAGGAATTATCTATGTGGGGAGAATTTGAAATATATACAGATTATAAGAGCCTCATGTATATATTAACACAAAAGGAAATAATATGTTCCAATAAGGATAGTTAGAAAAGATCAAGGACTATGAATTTACAATGCACTACCATCTTGTGAATGAAAATAAAGTGAAAGATTCTCTAAGAAGAAATAATATAGAAACCATAGCAATGATGAGAATTTCTATGAATATAATATTTATAAACCTGAAAAGAATAGATATGGGGATTATAAATAAAGTTATATCATAATTCCTTTCTAAAATGACTGCTCAACCATAACTTGTAGAGAAGTTAAAGTATAATACAAAAATATAATGTGGAAATATAGAAGAATGCAGATACTATAATATAAGTGAAGTTCCCAGAGATCAAAATTGATAAGGAATGGGTTATATGATTTGGTTCACAACTTTGTGTACTATAACATCATTAGATAAAAATGAGTAGGTGAATGATGCACATACCTTGTCCTTCTCCATCCACATAGGGGGAATAGATATGAATTGAGATTTCTACGAACACTATTGGTTGGGAAATATGAAAAAGTAGATTATAAAATTTAATTCAATGAGTATGGTATGTGAGAACGTGATGGATAAAATGAAAAGGTTAAAGTGGATGAAAAAACCATTACTCATACCTATATCGAAATGGGAAAACATCCACATGTACTTTGTCAATGGTCGTCTCAATAAATCAAGAGGAAATAATTATATTTTGGTTTTGGTGTTAACTTTAAAAAACTATATATTTCCACACTATTCAAGATGGATTTTCACTCATTTCAATTTCAAGTATATACATCATAGAAGTGGTGAGTCTGCATGGAACCCCACTATTAATTGAATATGACAGAGAATCATGATTTACCTCTAAATTATGTAATGGTTTCCAACAATATATTCACACTGAATTAATCTTTATTATATATTATCATCCCAAAAAATGAGTTGCAATTTTAGTGGACTATCTAAAAAATGTAAGGTATAATGATATCATGTTCAATGGAATTCCAGGTAGAAATAAATCATCATATTCCTATGGTCAAATTTTTATACAATAATATTTTTCACTCAATCAATAACATATTTCCATCTAAATCCATTTATATGAAGATATGTAAAACGCCTATGTTCTAGGTAGAATATGGTGAAAAAATTGTTGGGTCCTAAAATGGTAGACTAAATGGTTGAAAAGGTCAAGAAAATTCAATAACACATTAATGCTCCTCAAAGTCAATAGAGGTACTATACAAACAATTTTTGATGACGCCATGTGTTTGTGGTTGTTTATAAGTTGTTCTTTAAGATTTACCTATGTAATAGAGTCATGATATTTGGGGGAAATGGAATGCTAATTCCTAAGTACATCATCATTTCTATTATTAACGTTCACATCAGAGTTGAGGCTTATAAACTAGAACTCCCACTAACCACATCTCAATTATAGTACAATTTCTATGTCCCTATCTTGAGGAAGTACATACTAGATCAAAAATATGTACTATATTATTTGGTGATATATCTATAAAATGATCTCTCTTATGAGGAGAAGTATGTGAGGATCTTTAACCACATAGATAATTTTTTATGCAATAAATAAACTCACATAGTCAAAGTACTCTAGAGAAACCATATGTATGAGGAGGTGACATGGGAACTCGAGTAACCCATGAAGAAAAAAATACTATAATATATTTTCACCTTAGTATGTAAAAAATTCATGGGTGATATTTCTTAATGTGAGAATAATGTTATGAACCAAAATATTATCAATGGAATTTCCCTTCCCCATATATAATAATTCAATATTATATAATGAACATGAACCACCTAATAAAACCAAATGAATTTTATTATAATTTAAAAATAAAATTTGGAGAATATTAATAGAGATAATAATTTAATGTATTAAAATGGGATAAAAATAGAAAATTATATATAAATAATTTGAAATTTAGGAATTTATTCATTCTCTAGAATAATCACAATCACAAACAACCAATTAGAAATGTTGCAGAATATTTGTAGTGAAAAATTTATTTTTAAAATAGAAATATCTAACAGTGATAGAAAAATAATTTTATTTAGAATGAAAGGAATATGAGTTATTTATATAATAATGGGGTCTTATATGACCATTAAAAATCTAATAGTTCGAATGGTAGTTTGACCTTTGAAATATTGACCTAGCGGTTAGAATAGTAATATGAATGTTAGGTTTAGTAGGATAACCAATAGAATAGTATCCTCACCCGTTGAATAGTAAAATAATATTTAGGTGTGTTATAAAATGAAAATATGGCATATTTATATCATAATACAAGTAAATAAATGTTTTAAAAAAGATAAAATAAATGTTCATATTTTTTAAAAACATATGGGATTGAGTTTTATTTTTATAAATAAAAAATTAATTTAAATAGATAATTATTTTTATTATTTTTTATCAATTAATATAATTTTTTATTATAATGATAATATAATGTTATAATACCTTAATTAATATTTCAAAGGGTCCAAAAATTGATCATAATATTAAAATTGGTATTTTCCAAATTAATGACAATTTTATTTAAAAATTAAATTAGATGTTTTTATAAAATTAGTTATATAAAAGGAATTTAATTTTCTAAACTACATATGGATAAATTTTAATTGTGATTTTCTTTATTTTCTAAAATTGATAATTTTTTTGGATAGTGTAATACCACCAAATAATAATTTTAACATTATAAGCTAAATATATGAATTTCAGTGTCATGGATGATATAAGATCACATTATTTCATACTCACATGAAATATTTACCATAAATATTCACAATATTCATCACTATTGGTAGTATTGGTCCAATAATTATAAAAAAATTTCATTATAATTTTCATAACCCCCGCCCCCCAACTCCTTATAAATGTTTCCACACATAACCCTTTCTCCTCACCCATTATAATCCTTGGATATTTCCAAATTCATTCCCAATTACTTTTTAAATACTTTATCAAATTTATTAGATCTATTAGAATCATCTGATGACCATTCTGATAATATTTATTGGGTAGCCTAAGAGAAGTTTACCAAAGGATGAGGTAAGATTATTAACTAATATCTTTCAATTTTGTTCCACTTCAACATTCCTCATACATTATCCATTCACCTATATATAGTGACCTTAATATTATAAATATAATGATTTTTTTATTATTATGGTGCAATATTAATCTTATACCCTCCCTTTTGTTGTTTCTTAAATGAAATTGTTGATCACATAATGGTAGGTCCACCACCTCCATGAACTACACACTTTTTTTTATCACCATCTTCGAGGATGGATATAAAAATATTTTTAGGGTTATAAAAGATTATAATAATTATATTATAACTTATTTCAGGTTTTTAATGAATATAGATGAATAATATAAAATAAATCAAAGAAGTTTGTGATGGTTGGTGAAACCACAAAAATGAACTAACAAGATAACATTAACATTTTTACTAAATGAATCATCCTTATTCAAGAAAAATAAAAGATATTTTGGACTATTAAAATTTAAATATGGACATGAATACTAATTAAATTCTATTATCGTGTTTTATTCACATTTTACAGTAGCTTCCATAACTATACACAAGTGATCCAATCATGGAACCATGAAATGAAGTCCCTCATAAAAGAAAAATTAAACATTATAACTCATTTAAATGCTTATAAATGAGTGTAATAAAATTATATTATATAAAATTTATATAGAAAATATTATGAATTATTTAATTAATTAATTTAATTTTATTATTTAGTCTTATAATTGCAAGCATAAAATGACTCTCAAACATTAGGTAGGGGATCTCTCTGAACCACCCTTTTTCTTTGGGTTATGACCATTCTATCTATAACATGATTTATTACTCTCTTTAAAGTTATATGATTCTTATAAATTATTCATATATGTATCTTATATATATAACTATCTTATTCTCAACTTTTTTATGGTTTAATACATGCCTTATATTTATTTCTCAAGTTCCATTTTTAAAATTAAACCTGGTTAAGTGGAACTTTTCTATCCCTAAATCCATTTATGTAACTCCCAATTTAATTATTTATTACCATTCAAGATTCCAATAAATAATGTAATATTTTAGGAATAATCATTCTAGATTAATTCCTTAATATATTTGGAATATTTATTAAATCTCATTTTATTATGATATGAAGAATGATTATGAATCTCTTTTCATTCCATGGGAATTATTATGTTTATGCCTCATGGTTGATTTACTTTTTTTTCACAAAAAAATGTACATGTAATAATGGGTGCATCTAGATAGAGTTTCAATGCATTATAATTTTCTTGGTCTCATTTGGCATTATTAATGGGATTTTGGAGTAAACCTAATCCATGTTGGGACTCTATCCACTATGTGATGTTTTTTTGGTTGTATCCTTGACTTATGATTTAGTCATGTTATATTTTTATGCCAATTTACTATTTTTCCATGATATTATGATATGATATTTAATATTTTATGCTTCCATTTGATTACTCATGACTCGTCTCTTTTATGATATCATGTTTTTCCATTTATCTCACATATTATACCTCATTATCATGTTTATTCCCTTATAGGGATTTATAGTTAACCCCATAACATTAGGTATTTACAAGGTTATCCTTTCAAGATTAAAGAATTAAAATGGATTTTGTATCTTTTTAAGAATATTAAAATTAATAAGTTATGATTTTGTTTCTTTATTATGTATTGTAAACATAGTCTTTCAAATACACTTGATCTCATGATCATTGGGTTTTATTTAGGGGATATTTATATTAAAAATTATATAATAGTATTAGTAAAAGGATCTAATCACTCTAAGATACCTTTTCTTATAATTTTTAACATTTTTTATCTTCTTTATTTATATAAGATTTATTTTATTTGACTTGTTTATTTTAAAATATATAAAAATGATAATGAATCAATGCAAAGTTTTTTTTGAATAGTTTTAATGAAAGAATAGCATTATATATTTCAATATATAAGTTAATGATAAAATTTAATGTCTAATATTATTTATAAACATGGATACTTATAATTAATTACTATGAAACACTTAATTGACCTATAATATCGTTGTAATTTGATCATGGTTACTTGATAAAAACAAAACACTACTTTGATATTTATGAAAGATAGAAATGAATCATATAAGATATAAAATTTTGTCGAAACTACAAAACTATGACTTATATTCCAATAGTAATCATAAGAGAACCTTAAAAGTTGATCATTTACTATTTAAGTGATTAGAAATTCATCAGTCCACACTATCTTTGAAATAATATTCTCCCATTTTATTATGGTTTTCATAATTGATTTTGAATTTTCATGTACAAAAACATTTATAAAGAAAATCTATTTTATACAATTAATTTTTTTACAAGTTATATTAACACCCCTCTCTTGACCATATAATAATCTAACAGTCATTAAAAAAATTGGTATGAGATATAGAACTGTATAAATATTTTTTGGTTATTATTATTATATTATTTGATCGATTGAATCTATCTCATAGATTTGATCATTAAAAAAACATTTTTGTAATATATCGAGAATATATTCAAAGAGTTGTTAGATTCCTTATAAACAATATTTTAATTGGAATGATTATAGTTTTTGGAATTCTTGAATAGAGGCCCATAGTGAAATCATAAAAGGTACAAGATGTTTATTTTGATAAATTTGTTGGTAAAGATGTGGTAAAGCATGTTTTTAATTTTATTGTAGTAAATATATTATACTTATTTTAGTCAAAATATTTTTATCCATGTAACAACATGTATGAAATATTAACACTCATAAATAATACATTAATAAACGCATTATGATTTAGATAAACATAAATGAAAAAAATGGTAAGGCTATGTGTGGAGTTCCAGGACAATACAGTGAGATAAGGTGAATAAAATGACATAATAAATTAGAATTTCGTAAATTGAATCACTTGAGAAAATAAAAAAATTAAAAGTAAAATTAAAATAAATAAATTATGTATATATGGATATATACTAAATTATCAGAATCAAGAAGTGATTTTGAATGTGAATGGGCATATACTAACCTATGATTGATGGGTAAAAAATTAGATGAATAAATATTTATTAAGAGTGTTAATGAATCTAGGTACATGGATAATTCCTTACTCCATACATATTAATTTACATCCATAAATTTTTTCTCTTCTAATCAAGGTGATGGAGGCTCGTTTGAAATTATTGATAACTCAAAAAATTATATGATTAAAGGAAGTAGTTATTTTTATTACCAGTTTAATTTTTTAAAAATTGTATGTTAAATTATTAAAACAAAACCAAGTATGTATATCCAATATTAATGACCTTGGAATGATTATCTAATATAAATATAATAAATGTTATGTTTTGAAGAATAAATTTGTTTTGGTTTCATGAAAACATAACTTGTAATATATATTTTATTAATTTTTATGAACTAAACAGTCTAAATATAATGTGTTTAAATGATATAGAAATAGATTTTATTATAGTTAATTATAGTATTGTACATGAAATCCAACAGAAATTATATAAATTATATAATCACGGATAGTCTTCACAATTTTCGAAATTGGAAACAAGTTTGTTTATTGTATATATTTTTTAAAATATAAACACTGTAAAGAAGAATTAAGATATATTAATGAATGTTATATGTAGAAACCAATTCACCTTATACATATAGATATGTTTTTTCCTATAAAACCTACTTGTTTATGAGGTACGATGTGTGGTTTTATGACTTCCGATGATTTATATATTTTCACATGGATATATTTCATAACTCATAAAAGAGAAACATTAACACAACATACTTCCTTTTTTAAATTATTTTAAAATTAAAAATATATATATAATTATATCTATCTGAACTAATAAAGGTTGTGATTTTTTCATTTATATTTTTAAATTTTTTTGAATATAATAGATATTTACTTTTTTTTCTTCTAAAAAAACACCCCAAAAAAATGTTGTTGTAAAATGGAAAAACAAAACTATTTTGGAAGTCGATATAACAATTATTATTAAATATAAGTTACCAAAATAATTTTTAAATTTATTGGTTAATTAATAAACTAATATGTTTTGTATATTTTTTGTTACAACATTATTAAATATAAACAATTTTGAATATTATAATTGAAATAAACCAATTAATTGTTTTTAAACTCATTGAATGAATTTTTTTTTTCTTAATTACTATTGATAATGTAGGAAAATTTATTCTATAAGTGATGAATATTTTTTATGTTACATTAAATTTATCGTAAGGAATATAAATTAAATAATCTAATAAATATTAAAATGGAAGAAATTATTCATGTTAATTTCATTGAATCTAGTGTTAAACTAGAAATTCATATTTTAAAAAAAATAAAAAAAATGAGATTAATTTTTTCAAAAGTGAACATGAAAATGAGAATTTATCAGATGAGGTTGATAATATCACTTCATCATGTTATAATAAAAAATTGTAAAATTATTAAAAATCATCCACTTTAGAAAATATTTTGAAAATTTAAATCTATAATTAAAAATAAAAAATCTATTTTGAATTATTTTTAGAAATTTATTTTATTATATTGTATCGATTATGAATTTAATATATTTTGATTCTTTTTAATGTTCTAGTTTGTTTTAAATAGACATAAAAAGTGAAATTTTAAATTGTTTGATTTTTGAGGAAGTATATTTAAATCAACCACATATAGTTGATAATATAAAGCTTCCAAATAATTTTTTATAACTATAAAAATAATTATATTTCCATAATAATGTTTATTAGGCTTTATAAGATATATTACAAATGAATTTATTGGGTAATAATTTTAATAAAGGAAAAGTTGAATCAAATATTATTCTTAATAAAGATTCTAATGATATTTTATTTATGAACAAATATGTTGTTATTATTTTGTTTTTTTCATCAAGTAACTTAACAAATAATTGACAATAAAATTTTATGAATAGTAAATTTGGGATGAGTGTAATGGGGGATTTAAATTTGTTCTTGTATTTAATATTTTTTAAACAATTGATAGAATATTATTTATTTAATCAAAATATGATATATATGTAATTATAATATTTTATCTTGACTATATTAATAATTTTTAAAACTCATTGAATAATAATTATAATTTAGATTTAGATTGATATGAAAAACCAAAAAACAATAAAATATCTGGATGAATTATTTGAAGAATACATTATATGATAGCATCTAGGCCTGATTTTATGTTTAGTGTTTTTAGGTGTGATATTTATCAATCTAATCATAAAGAAATCATATAATGGTTATTAAAGGAATAATTTAGTCTTTTTAATGGTTGTCTGAATAATGGTTTATTCTATTATAATTTGAATTATTTTGATTTAATTTCTTATTCAGATTCTTATTTTGGATGTTGTAGGTTTCATTTAAAAATAATATCTGGTATTTTCTGAATTACTTGGTAGAGTTATAAATTCATTCAGTTCTATGAACAAATTCTTAGTTACTTTATCCACAATTAAAACTATATATAATTCCATTTTAAGATCCCGAGATTATATGAAAGCCATTTTTTCAAATTAATTTAAATTTTTAGATATCTTGTGTTACACTCTATAACAATTTTCTTTGATAGCGTGCCTGACACACAACAATGGGCTTCAACGAACAATGAATTAATAATATTTATATATGACCATTATAAACTAGTTGATAAAAATATGGGTATAATGATTATTAACTAATTTATGAAATATACATAAAAATATTATAATCAATATAAATTTACTTACAAATATTTAGTAAATAATACATCATTTTTTAGTAATGTAATTTTATTTATCAAAAATATGTATTCTTCAAAATTGATTTTAATTGAATTTTATGAGAAATTATTATAATTAATTTATATTGATTTTATTATTTTTTGATAAAATTAAATTATTTTTTAAAATAATCTTATCAAAATTAAATTATGTTTATATTTTGGTATTTTTTAGAAAATATAGATTTTTTAGTGAATAGTGAAAAATAATGATTTTTTGTACAACTTTCATTTATTTTCAGTAAATTAGTAAATATAAATTCCCAATTATGTTTTAATGTGACATAATTATTCTTTATTTATATTTAATTAAACAAATTACTTTTTATGGAAACTTATATTTTATTTTAGTGTGTGTATATTTTTGGGTTTTAAAAAAAGGTTGATTAAAAAACTGTTTAAAAGTCCATAATGTTTCCTTTTTGATTAATTAAAATAATCTATAATAAGGAATGTTATAAATAAATTTTATATATTATATGTCAATAATTTTTTATTAACATTCTAACAATGATTAAAATATATGTAGAGTTAATATAAAATCATATTATGCTTGAAAAAATACACTTCACGAAACCTCATTATCTGTCTCATCAAGGGGTTTTCTATTAAATTTTATTTTTTCCACATATATAAAATTTATTTCATAAATATTTTAGTAAATTTTTAAGAAATATATATTAATTTGAATTTAAGTGAATTTTCTAAAATTATGTTTTTATGATTGTTGGAAAATACTAAATTTTAATTGAGAAGTGCCTTTTCATTTTAATTATTTATAAATTAAAATTATATTATAAATTTGTTTAAATGTAAAATTAGTAAATATATATCTCTATTAATTTAATTTAGTAAATTTATATCAATATCATATTGAAATTGGATATAAAAACTTTTCAACTTTTGAATATCTTATCTTTCAAAACACACTTTCTCATCACATCTACAAGATTAATTTTAAATCGAAAGCTTCTACATTTGTGAATTGAATTTGGAAGAATGGATTCCATATTTATAATTTGAAAAAAATAATATTATATTCTATTTTCCACATAATTATTTATCAAAATAAATATTAAAAACATTTAAAATTATTTACCATGGTTAAGGTAAAAATTGGTTTACCAAGAGTTAAACTAAAAAGATAACGGATAAAATAACCAAACAACTTGTATAAATTCTCTTTTATGCCCATTTTTTGATCCAATAATGTCTAATTCTCAATAATAATCCGTTTTTATGCATTGGTACATGGGAAAAATGTGGTTTCACTTTTTTCTTTGCAAAAATTACAAGTGTCACACTCACCCCACTTATAAAAGGCTACCCCCTCTAATATCATATTCACACCATTAAACCCATCTAGTTCAGCCATTTCTTACCAATTTACCTTCAAAAAATCCCTCATATAATCATAGAATCCTTACCTTTGTCAAAAATCCAACCTATTATTTATTTTAGGGAAAACATAATGAGGCAACCTAAAGAAGAGGTGATGTTCTTCATCGAGTGTTTTTATTTTATTTCTCCCTCCACCTCTATCAATTATTATTAAAAAATGATTATATAATAACCTAATTATATTATATATACTTATATGTATTTTAATTACCATGAACTACATCTATATCCACTTCCATCAAATGGATTATGAAATCATCATTAGTGTGTACAATGAACTACCACCTCACGAACCGAGGTTATTTTTTTCTGTTAACACCTCTCAGGGTGGGGTATGATGATTAATATAAATTATATATATTATATTTCTAAAATTATTATATATATTGAGTGATTATATCATTTATATATATATATATATATTACATTACTTTAATTTGGGGATATGATGACATCGTTCATGTGTAAAGGGGAGCACCGCCTCGTAAAGTGATGTGATTTGTTTTCACTAATGGTTTACATGGTAGATAATAATGATAAAGATAATAAAATTATATGATATTCATGTAATATTTATCATCCTGGAAATATAATGAATCATTTTCTTTCTTACCTTTTCATTTAATGAAAGGTGATAACATAATTTTTGTCTATCTGGACTACCGCCATCATGAAGCGATGTGACTCTATCATTTCATTACTACACCACATAGATGGTATTTATAATTATATTAAAAGAATTTATATTTTATTTATGAAAATTTAATCTTCTAATAATATAAATATATTATTTACCTTCTTTTTCATAACGAAAATTGGAAAATGGAATCATTACTCATGCTTATGTATGGTCTACCATCTCCATGATAATGACGTACTTGATTTATAATAACCATATTTCATGATTGGTATTAATAGTATAATTTAATTATAAATATGATAATTATTTAATTATAATTATTATGGAGATTATTGAACCATGATAACATTAAGAGGAATAAAAAAATATCAAATTAGTATATTCATGAAAAACAAAAAAGTAATTACATGTAGGGTGATTTTAAGAAGAACATGTTATTAAATGATTAATAAAAGGGAATAAGTAAATATTAAATTTAATTATATATATTATAATAAACATATAATTATTATATAGTAGGTTTCAATGAGTGTGAATGAAAAAGAGACTTACAGTAATGGATTTCCAACTAACTTTTACATCATGTGAGACGAATATCATATTCACTAAATATGTATTTTATTCCATGTATTTAAGGAAAATGACTATATATTTTATCATTATTATACCTATAATTATTATTTTTATATATCCATTTGATTATATCTCTTTCATGGGTTTTATAGTTCAAAAGTTACCAAATCAGTAAGGGATTTTCACCACAACTTTCTTTCTTCGGGACATATGATTAAGTCATAACACCTAATTTCATGAACGAGGTGTATATAAATGAATTTTGGAATTTAATATAACGAATTTGTTTAACCTCATGTTATTTTAAGCTTCATTTCATGATATTACTTCATGGGTATTACATTTCAATGTTACCAATGGGGTTATTATTTTATGTAGCAATCTCATTTTTTCCAGGATTTGTTATGATAATGTTTTTGATGATATACTCTTATGATTCATCTATCATGAAACTCATAAATTTTATTCTCCTAAATTTATTTCATGAGAATATACGGGTGTCCTACATTTTCCTCTCTTTATATACTAATGAGTTCAAAAAGGATGTTTTTAATGAAAATTTTCTTTTCAGTCGAAAACCCTTTTTCTTCCAAAACCATGATTTTTATATATATTGTAAAACATGCTTCACTATTATACTATATTTTTTAAAATATATTTTTACCCATGTTATATTTTTATTAAAAAATCATTGATGAAATATTAATCATGTTTTTTAAAAAATCTTATTTGGATTAATCTGAAAAGGTTAAATGAATATTGTTTTAACATGCACGACATAAACATAATATTTTGGTATCATCACCATTATTTTCTTTGAAACTTCATTTTTAATATTTAGAGGTCATTTTTAAAGAAAATGAATTTAAATTTTCTTTATATTTTTTAATTTTTTAATCATAAAGGTAATTTTCATCAAGAAATGATTGAATTTTTTTTGAAGCATCATTTATATGTTTCAATGTTTATTTTCAAATTAAATAATTTCAAAAAACATTTATGATTTTTTTATAAAGGGATTTTAAATGAAATTATATGTTTCTAAAGAAAATTTACAAGTGATGTTTTTATCAAAATCATTCTTCTTCTTTTATCACAACCATTGAGGTTAAGTGTACTTTTCTAGATAAATGATTGATGGATACCATTCTTATAATTTAATAGAATAGTTTATTATTATAATGACATGATGTTTAAGAAAAATGTATCTCCACCATAGGTTCTTCCATGATATTTCTCTTATGAAACCCACTTCCTTCCTCAAGTTATGATATGATGATATTATTATGAAAATTGTCTCTTTTACATCAGTTACAATATGATAGAATCTTTAAGAAACCCATTCTATTTCATGGGTTATGATATGTTGAATGTGTTATGATCTTGTAACACACATATGTGTCATTATAATTACACTATTCTAGTAATGTTATAACAAATGGATGTATTTATGTTATAACCATGGATGGTGGTTATGTTAAAAAAAGATGGGGGGACCTGTATCTCCCTTCAATTCTTTCGATAAAGATTATTATCAATAATAATATACCAAACTAGAATGGGGAGTGAACATGGTTAAGTAAAGGACTTTTTCTACAATGTTGGTCTTGCGAGTGAACCTTGAATACCATGATAGTTTGGGGAGTGATCCAATTCCATTATAAAGAATCGGATACCATGAGGGATGACAGTGTGTCCCGCCCAAAATGTGTAGCCACCCATGAAGTAATCACATATGATTTCAAATTATCATTAACAATTAAGAAAATTATTTTCAATGATTATGTGTATGCCACAATTTTATGTCTAATGCCAATGTTATCTTCTCAGATCTCATGTTCTTTAATTTCCTTATAATTCATGACTTATGAATAGAAAATCCTTAATCGATAACTACTGATTTTGATATTTGTATGTAGGGTATCGATTTCATTTGTTATTCTCATGTTCTAATATACTTTTCTTCATGTTATTCTTTTGGATCTCCTAGGTTTACCCTTACTGAGAATATAAGATCTCTTTTTCTGATGTTTCCTCTACACCAGGATATGGAGAAATGTTTTAATAATGTTTTTTATTGTATAATACTAAAGGGGAGGATATTTTTGGATGATGTTAGAGATATTTCAATAAATTAAAATATTGTGTACCTATTCTCTAAGTAAACTAAATGTTATAGTCCCCGGGAATGTGTTTGTGTAATTTCATGAAAATTAAACTAAAAAGATGTAATATCAATGTTTGGTAAGACTAGGTCTCTATAGCAGGTATCAGAGGAAAGGTTTAGTTAACATTTAAAAACTACGATTTGAAAACTATAGTAAGAATCCTAGGGATATTTCTGAGTATATTTCTAGTGATGTATCAAGGATTAAGTCTATGGATGAGTCATAGTGTAGTAAAATGTCCTAGAATTTAGGTAAAGAAAATAGCATGTGGTTTCCAAGAAATTGAAGCTTTATTTCGATGTTATGAGTGGATGTGTCTCTAGAATAGAGGTTAATAGTGCAAATATATCCAAACGAGGAATATTTATCTTGACCCAATCATCACTTAGTATATGAAAATGGGCCTTGTTGCACCCCTGGTTTGAAACTCTTTGGGAATATGCTTTGAAAATTAAAAAACACTTTATAAACCATCATGAAAGACTTAAATATATGATGACTATGAATGGCCTTGTATTAACACAATGTACCATATATTCAATAGGATGCCATTATATTGAAATCAAATAAGTGATTTCTCATGATTATGTGGTTATCCACTCTGATTAGTGTTTCTCACACCATGATTTTGAGTTTTAGTCAACCGAAAGAACCAGAAAGAACAATGTCATCAGTGAATGTTATAAACAATTTACTTATGAGTATCTAAATGGGATGATGACCAGAGTAATGAATGTAGTGATTATGACTAATTCTTTATCATGATATGTTACATCCTCGGTAAATAAAGAATATAAGATTTTTATTTTTATTAATATTTGTGAATTAAATATTAATTTTAATTTAAATGGGATTCTATGTATGATGGCATAACTGACGCACAGAAATGGGTTTTTTTGAAATCTCATGTGGTGCACAATGATGTGTCATAGTAAAAATCAATAATATAATGTTAATATTTTAAATGGTAGTTAACACCTAGTTTTTGTATTGGTGGGAATGAATAGAACTAACCATATTATTATTAATCATTTTTGTTAAATGTTTTCACTTTATCCAATAAAATTTAGAGGCTTAAAATGAGAATGAATTCAATTTTAAGCATAAATACCCTAATATTTTTAAAAGGTAGTTTTATAGCCTTTTCCAGGAGAACTGTTTTTAAATATAGTTTTTTTTTCACTTTTATGTGTCACATATGATAAAATAAACATTATATTTATATGTAGGACACAAAAATTTATTTTGGGTATATTTTTGGTATTTTTTTTATAAAGTTCATTTTTAATGAATAGTGAAAAATACTATATTTTATATTAAAATAGTCATTTCATCAAGTTTTTTTATATGATTATATTTTCATTTTAATTTGTTTCAAAGTATAATTAGATTATATTTTTACCATTTAATACAATTTTTGTCATTAGAAGTAATTTCACAATGAAGTTGGATATAAACACATGTTAATCTTTTTCTTGTTCTTATTTCTTAAAAATACACTTTTTGGTTTTGACAACGAGAATTAATTTAAATTAAATTCTTCAAATTTTATGTTATGAATTTAATAAAATGTATTCCATATTTCAAATATTTAGGTCCATATTATGTAAATAGGTAACATTTAGTTTTGGACATTATGAATAGTAACTCAAGTAAATATATTATTTAGCATGGTTAGAGGGTAAATATGGTAAATAAGGGTAAAAATTAATATTACAATAATACTAAATTTCCCAAACACATTTCATAACCCTAATAGATGAGATATTTTAGACCATTTAAATTGTTGGGTCAATTTTAGGACCCCATGGAGAAACATTAGTGTGAAAATTACATTAAATTAATTTTAATTTAATGTTAAGGAAAATATAACCTAAACATGTACATTTTACTAAAGTTATTTCTATATTGTTTTATATAATTGATATCATAGACTATAAATAGTCATTAGAAATCAAAAATATATATTTACTAAGTCATGGTCTTTTATTTATAATTTTTAGGCATCATATAAAAAAATTTATTTATGAACAAATGATAATGTAGTGATTACCTTGTTAATGAATGTTTTAAATAAATGATATTATAAAATTAAAATAAATTTATTTGGAAACTTTTTATAACATAAACGATTTTTATTGATGATTATGACTTGATTTCATTGATTTAATGAATATTTTTTGAGTTAATCAATTTGGTATTTATTTTTAAGAATTCATGATAAGAATAGTATAAAAATTGACATAAATGAGTTTTTAAATCAATTAATGTTTTATTAAATGATATAATAGTCCTAAAAATCTAATATTCCGCCAAAAAAATATGTTGTTAAATTTTTTATTAATTATCCATTTTTTTATCTCATGTAATTTTATAGGGACTATGGTTAACATATATTATGGATAGACAAGAAAACATGGTAAAAGTTAAATTAGTTTACTAATGGTTAAAGCAAAAAGATAATGTTAATTTTATGAGCTAAACTTATCTAAAACCCATTTAATGACGGGATTTAGACCCATAATAATCTTATATTTAAAATATAACACTTTGGAGGTATTATAATACAAAAATCAATTAATAATAAAATAATACTTTCAAACACTCCAATAGTGCCCCCTCCCTCTTATAAAAGGACACCACCTCTAACCCATTACACACACCTCTCATTCCCCCTTTACTCATAAAAAATCTACCCAAATAAGCTCCGTAAATCCCTATATACCTTCTAGAATCCTAACCTTTGGTAGAATTCAATTAATGTATTCCTGTTATCTTAAAATAAGAGTTACTACATTTGAGGTAATGTTTTCTCTCAAGATTCATTCATTTATTTTCCCTCTTAAACCCCACTAAACTCTCTTTATTAAATTTTTTATAAGAAAACCTGTATATTAAATATACTATGTTGTTTTAATGATATGTATTATAACTAAACTTACATAGAACTTCGTCTAATTTGTATAGAACATATTGTTTTTGTGCACGAAGAACTATTGCCTCAAAAATGATGAATGTTCAGTATTATCATACCACCTCTTATGGTAGCCATTATGATTGAAAAATAATTTTATATGATATATATGATATTAATTTTATCTCTTTTATTTTTTAATTCTCATTTAGAATATAAATTTATTATTTTCAAGTTATATAAATATGATAATTTAATTTGAGGAAGTGTGGACTACCACCCCCTCAAAGTGATATGACTCGTTCAAGCTATACATGGAACATATAAAGGATGGAATTAATGAACTTATGTAACATATATAAAATAGATATTATAATGGAATTGTAATATACCTATGTATAATTTGGTTTTCATTCAATTAAATATAAAAATGGAATGAAAGTATCGTTCATGCGTATGTACGACTTATAGTGTCCATAAACAATTAATTTAATTTATTATATCCAAAAGATATGGACTATTATAAATACTTATATATTGGATAAATATTATAATAATTTAAATCCTGAATATCATTCTTTAGACAATTGAATTTTGACCACATGGACAATTTATAATTATAACAATATCATTTTTTACATAAGTTCCAAACATCGAAGAAATGTATGATATGAACTTGAAAAATTAACTAATGGTTTTAGAAAGGTAATAAGTGATGTAGAATTAAAAATAAACTTGAAAAAGGTTCTTAATCAAGTATAAATTAAATTCGGTTTTTTATTCAAGAAATTAAAAAAAGAACGAGTTTAGTTAGAGATGAAGTAATGGACTTTTTCTCAATATCCTTACTTTACTGCAAATTTTTATTTATACACAACATTATTTTATAAGATATATAAACCCCTTTGAATTTTAATTTCATTAAAATGGAATATTTTTATCTGTAGAATTATACTAAATGAAAAAGGTAATGTTTCTTTTTAATGTACGTGGTGACAACGACCTTTCCACCGATGCGAGTATTATTTGATATTTTTCTTCCTTGACAAGCTGTGATGTTTCTAAATGGAAAATAAATACCATATACCTTTATTTTAAATATTTTTGTATTGAAAATGTTTTTGAATATGGATTTACTATTTCAATATCATGATATTATTTCATGTGATTGAAAATTAAATTTTATGACTGAAATGTTGATATTTTCAATCTTTTATGTGTGATGATTATATAATTGTAAATCGAAATTTGACAGGTGGTTACGTGATAATCCAAATGATGGTTGGTTCCAGGATAAAACAAGGACGGGTGGTTACATTATAACCTCCAATTCATTGGTTACAGAAGTTGGGCGTATGACTATTCCATTTGTATGAATGATTAGTAGAATTCAGTAGTCTGGTTTTTCCATTTTAGTATTTATTATATCCCATGTTAAACTTTTATATGTTATGTGTCATTTCTATGGGTTTTATGGTACTATTATGGTAATAAAAGGTTATGAAATGAGATTATATTTAGTGAAGGGTATTTACTACATTAGAAAGGTGAAATATTACTAATGATAAAGTATTCATGGTTTACATATTGTTTTAAATAAATAACAGTTTTCCTTCTTTATGTGTCCCTTACTAATAGTTTTATACTCAAAATTTGTTTTTGAAATGTTTTTCAATATACATGAAGTTGAATATGGTCAAGGATGGGATCAAGGAAAAGTTATGCCATTTAAAACTTGGAACTAAACATTTTTCATTATTTTTGAGAGTTTCTATTTTATAAAAAAATAGATACGGAGTAGAAGTGTCTACATGTAATATTCATGTTGTTATATATTTGTTATTATATAATTATATAAAGCTCAAAACTAGAAAATAACCTCAATTTTAATTACAAACATAATTCATGATTATGTAATGTTTAAGGCTGAGTTCTTATAGTTGGTATCAGAGGTCCGTTTAGATAACATTCGAAGTTATAATTTTGTTAATATCATACCCATAAATTATTTTTTCATTATGGTCAAATTGGAATGATATAGGCTTTTAAGATTACCATGATTCTTCATATAATATATGTTTTTTCAAAATGGTCTTCTATGAAGGAAATTGGGAAGTAGTGATGGGAAGGCATACAGAAGAGAATAACAATCCAAAATAGTATCCCAGGATGATTAGAATCAGAACTGAACAGTTTGTTACAGTGATGGAGCAGTTAACTCGGGCTATAAATTGTGTTGTAATATATGCATAAGATCAACCAGATCAACCCCCAAGCTAAATTTCTATAATAGAGCATTTAATGAGGCAAAAGCCCTCATCATTCAGAGGATCATCTGACCCTGTTCAAGATAAAGGGCAGATCCAAGCACTGGAAAATATTTTCAGTGTCATGGGTTGTACCGAAAATAAAAAGTTTAGTCTTATTTTATAACATTTTGATGGAGAAGTAGATAATTGGTGTTCTGTGATTAAAAATGTTAGTGATATTGAGAATATTGATTCTTTTTGTTGGGAATAATTCAAAGTATTGTTTCTTGAGAAATATTTTACTAAGGCATTCTGACTTAGGATGGAAAAAAATTGTTTTTATTGATGAAGGAGGATGACTCAGTGGCTACATATGAAGAAATGTTCACTTGACTGGAATGGTTTTCTATAAATTTAATCCCAGATATTGATAGTAAGATAAATCATTTTTACTCAATATTGAAGTCGCGATATCGATGAAAATTTGATTCTCATGAATTTGAAAGCTACGAGGAACTTGTTTGATGTGCTGAGAAGGTAGAAAGAGAGTTTCTGGATGACCAAGTGTTATTAAAGAGAAAGAAAAATAAGAGGTCTAGTTGGCCAAAAAATTGAAATAATTCATCAAAGAAGCCTGAAGGTAAGAAAATTAAATTTTCATCCTGTGATAAGTGTGGTAAAAATAATCCAGGATAATGTTTATCAATGTCTGGGAAGTTCTACTAGTGTGGTAAGACTGGTCACGTTGCTCATAACTGTAAGGAAGATGATCAAGAAGACATTGAAAACCCAATGTTGAGATGTTTTAGTTGCAATGGGTTTGGTAAATATGCCCATGTGTATCCTAAATTGATTAACCAAGGTGGAAAACAGTCAGATCAAACACATAAGGGTGTGAATAAATCTTTTGAAACTACTACAGTTAAAGTGGAACCATCAAATGATGTGGTATCAGGTACATTTTTTTAATTATGTCAATGTGTTTTTTGACATAGGGTCTAAACATTCTTCCATTTTTGAGAAATTCTCTAGTAAATTGGGAATTACATATAAATATATAAATCTTGAAAATGTGGTAAAAAAACCCATGGGAAATGTTAAGGACAAAATAAATTATAAGAATCTTTCTATATTTATTTGTGCCAAGAATTTACCTACAAACCTTGTTGTTTTGCCTCTAACAGAGTTTGATGTTATTTTGGGAAGGGATGGGATTTTTGTTTACCATAGTAAGATTGAATATAAAGCTAAAGAGGTTTCTTTTCTAAAATAATTTCAGTTTGTGTAAAATAATGATCTCTTTTATATAATAACATATCATGGATATAAGAAACTAGTGAAAGATGTAAATGGATGTTACCTTGAAAATATTGCTGAAAACAGATGAACTATTCATGTAAATGTTGTGCCAGTATTAAATGAGTATCAGGATGTTTTTACTAATGAGTTTTCTAATATTATACCAGATTGCGTAGTTTAATTTTCTATAGACATAGTTCTTGATGTTAAGTCAATTTCAAAACTCCCTTATTAAATGGATCAAATTGAACTTTTAGAGTTAAAGAAACAATTGGAGGATTTGTTAGATAAAGGTTCCATTTGACATAGCACATCACCAAGTTGTGTTCCAATATTGTTTGTTAAAAAGAAATATGGTTCAATTAGACTTTTCATTTATTATAGAGTATTGAATAATATCACTATTAAGAACAAGTATCATTTTCCTCATATCAATGATTTATTTGATCAGTTCCATGAAGCTCATTATTTTTCAATGATTGACTTTAGATCAGGGTACCATCAGTTGACAGTAAATAAATCAGTCATTTTGAAGACTACATTTCATTCTAGATATAGCCATTATGAATTTTTTGTTATGACTTTTGCGTTAACCAATGCACCAGCTATATTCATAGAACTTATGAATATAATTTTTAGTGTGTTCTTAGATATGTTTGTTGTTGTGTCTATTGCTAACCTTTTGGTATATTCAAAAAGTAAAGAGGAACATGATAGTCATTTATGTTTGGTCTTGAAAACCTTAAAATAAAATAAATTTTATGGGAAATTCACCATCTGTGAGTTTTGTTTACAACAAATTTCATTCCTTGGTCACATTAATTCAAGAAACGGAATAAATATTGATCCTAATAAAATAAAAGTTGTTAAAGAATAACCAAGACCCACAAATATAACTGAGATTCATAGTTTTCATTTTTTTCATGCTATTTTAGAAGGATTTTTGAGAATTTTCCATGGTAATCAATCCCATAGACAATGTTAACTCGAATAGGTGTTAAGTTAATCTAGACAAAAGAATGTGATAACTGTTTTCAGAAATTGAAAATAATATTGGCGAATGGTCCAGTTTTGGAATTACCTTCTAGAGATGGTGAATTTGTTATCTATAGTTAAGATTAATTGAAAGGACATGGTTTTTTTTCTAATGAAAAATTATAGGGTAATTTCTTATATTTTACATTAGTTGAAATCTCATGAGTTAGATTACCCTACACATGATTTCGAATTAGCTACTTTTGTTTTTTTCTATAAAAATTTGGAGGCATCATTTGTATTGAGTAAAACTTGAAACATATACTCACCAAAAATAATTGAAGTATATATTCCCTCAGAAATAAATTAACATGAGACAGAGGGTATGGATGGTTTTAATTAGGGACTATTATTTCACGATTCATTACCATCTAAGAAAATAAAATAAACTTGTTGATGCTTTGATGCAAAAAAGTAATTCGAAATTAACCATGTCACATTTTAAATAAAATTTTTGGATTAAGGATTTGATAAACATTGTTATAGAAGTTGTTAATGTAGGAAATTTATCTTTTCTATTTTAGGTGTCAATGAAATCATATCTAACAGACAGAATTAAGTGAGTGTAGAAAGAAGATAGTGAGTTGCAAGAAAATTATATAGTTGGTTCCAAAGGGTAAGTTTCATGAATTTAACATTGATAATGAATGTATTTTGAGACTTGTTAATAGATTATGTGTTCCTTATGATTCATAGTTGAAGAAATATTTTTTATGTGAAGCTTATAGTTCTCCGTTTTCAGTTCATCCCAGATGCACTAAGAAGTGCAGTGATCTTCAAGTGTATTACTAATGGAATGGAATGAAAAGAGATATTGATGACTTTCCTGTGAAGTGCTTAAATTCTAAATATGTTAAATCAGAAAGGCGGTTACCAAAAATGATGCTTCAACCATTTCCAATTATAAAATCAAAAAGGTAAAATGTTTCAACGGATTTCATAGTGGGATTGCCGATGACATCTTTAGGTAATAATGAAATCTAGGTTATCGTTGATCGATTGACTATATATTCTCATTTCCATTATATTCATGATAATTTACCTCTAGATAAACTATCTTGATTGTATATTAAAGTGATAGTTAGGTTTCATGGAGTTCCCTTATCCAATGTATCTGATCTTGATCCCAAGATTAGTTATTACTTTTGGAAAGGCCTTCAGATGTCATTGAGTACCAAATTAAATTTTTGTACCACTATTCATCCTCAATTAGATGGGTAGTAAGAATGAACAATTCAAACATTAGATGAAATGATACGTACTACTTAAACTGATTACAAGGGAATTTGGGACCAAAATCATTCTTTGGTTGAGTTTTCTTATAATAATAATTTCATTCCAGTATACAGATGGCCCCATTTTAGGCATTATATGGGAAGTGGTGTTGAACTCAATATTTTTGGGATAATGTAGGTGAAAGGAAACTGATGGGACTGGAATTCGTAGAAGAGATAGAAGAGAAAGTTTAGTTGAAACATAAACACATTAGGACATCTTAGAGTTGGGAAAAATGTTTTTTGGATAACTGGAGGTAGGATCTTTATTTTGAGATAGGGGATCTTGTCTTTCTCAATGTTTCACTATAGAAAAGTATGATGTGTTTTGGAAAGATGGAGAAGTTGAGTCCACGGTTCGTTGGACCTTATAAAATCTTGGAGAAAGTTGGATCAGTTTCCTATAGGGGGTCTTTACGTCCATTTTTATCCTAGTTACACAATATATTTCATGATACAATGTTATGAAAGTATATGCCAGATCCGTCACATGTTTTGAGTCCAGAGATAGTTCAGTAAGAAGGGAATCCTTCTTATGAGGAATAACCAGTCCAGATTTCTTGATCGTAGAGAGAAAGTGTTACGAAATAAGTCAATTCATCAGTTAAAGGTTTTTTTGGAAAAACCACATGGTATCATAGGGAAAATGGGAATCTGAAAATGCTTTAAGCAATAAATACCTCTACTTATTTGATAAGAGAATAAAATGGTGAGGACACAATTTTTAAAAGGGGGTAAGGATGTAACATCCCATGTAAATAATGAATATGACATTTTGATATTTATTAATATTTAATAATTAAATATTAATTGGACTTTAAAGGGGATTCTATTTTATATGGCGTACCAGACACGCTATAATGGGTTTCTCTGAAATCTCATGTTTCACACAAGGCTAAGTCATACTGAAAAATAATAATATAATATTAATATTTTAAATAATAGTTAATGTCTAGCCATTGTATTGGTGGGAATTTATAGAAATATCCATATTTAGATTAAAACTATTCGTTAGATATTTTTAATTTATCCTACAAAATTTAAAATCTTAAAATGATAATGAATCCAATTTTAAGAATAAATAATCTAATATTTTTTTTAAAGGTAGTTTTACAACCTTTTGATAGAGAATTATTTTTAAATATAGTTTTTTACTATTATATGTTCCATTTGAAAAAAAATTAACTTCTTTATAATTGGGACAACAAAATTTACATTGGGTAAATTTTTGGTATTTTCTTGATAATGTTCATTTTTTGATGAATAGTGAAAAATACTGCATTTTAAGTCAAAACTGTCTTTTCATCTAGTTTATTTATATGATTAGATTGTCCATTTAATTTGGTATAAAGTATAATTATATTATACTTTTATCATTTAATCTATTGTTGGTTGTTGGACGTAATTTCAATTTGAAATTGGATATAAACAAATGATAATCTTTTGGAAGTGTTTACTTCTTAACAACATGTTTTCTAGTTTAGACAATGAAAATTCATTTTAAATTAATTTTTTCAACTTATTTGTTTGGAATTTGAAAATTTTGATTCCATATTTGAATTCAAGAGGTCCTAATTATGTAAATAGGGATCTTTTGTTTTTAGACATTATCAATAGTAATTTTAGTAAATATTTTATTTACCATGGTTATAGGGTAAATCTGGTAAATAAGGATAAAATTAATATCATAATAGTACTAAATAACCCTAACACATGTCCTAACAATACTTTATTAGATATTTCCGACCATGGACATCCTTGGGAAAATTTTAAGAACACATGGATCTACTTGTGTGTGCAAATGACATTTAATTACTTTTAATTTAATGTTAAGGAAAATAGAACCTAAACTTTTATCTTTCAATAAAAATTTTTTTTATGTGTAGTTATATAAGTGATCTCTTTGAATATAAATATTAATTATAAATCTAAAAATATTTCCTATATTATGGTATTTTATTTATAGTTTTTCGATTTCAGATAAATAAATTTATTTATAACACAATGATGATGTAGTGATTAACTTATTAATAAATATTTTAAATAAATGAGATAATAAATATTAATATAAATTGATTCTAAATTTTTTATTTCCATCCAATAATATTACGGAAGAGTATTACATGTTATCATGTAATAAAATAATTTTATTAATGAATCAATTTATTATGAATTTTTAAAAAGTCATGATAAGAATAGTATAAAAATTGACATAAATGAGTTTTTAAATAAATTAAAATTTTATTAAATTATATAATAATCCTAAAAATATAAGATTTGGAATAATAAAATATATGATGTTCAAAATTTCCTTTATTATACTTTTTTTCTCTAGGAATATTATTGTAAATATGGTAACCATATATTGTGAATATACATGAAGGCCTGGTAAAAGTTAAATTATATTACAAAGGTATAAAGAAAAAATGATAAGATTAATTGTATGACCTAAAATTTTCTAAAACCCATTTGATGAGAGTATTTAAACCATTACCCATAAAATATTCAAAATATATCTCCTTTTTATTATAATTTGAAAATCAATTAATAATAAAATATTACTTTCAAACATTATTAAAGCGCCCCTCCTCCCTCTTATAAAAGGACACCACCTCTCACACATTAAAAATAACACTCAACCCCCTAGGCTCATAGAAAAAATAACTAAATAATCACCCAACATCCCTATATCCCATATAAAACCCTTACCTAGGGTATAAGTCAATTAAAGAAATCCTTTTAGCTTAAATAAATTAGAGTTACCTGATTTGAGGTAGTGTCTTAAATCAAGATTCTTTCATTTATTTTCCTTCTACAACCCCCCTAAAATCTTTTTATACAATTATTTTTAAACAATACAAGTGTGTTCAATATTATTGGTTGTTTTTATGAGAGGTATTTTAACTACAGTTACACACACCTTTATTTAATGGGTATAGAACATACTGTTTCTATATACAGGGAACTAATGCCTCATTAAATGATGATTATTCAATATTATCCTACCAACTATTATAGTGGCCATTATGATGGAAATATAATAATATACGATTAATAAGATCTTTGTTTTATCACTATGCTTCTGGAATTCTCATTTATAATATACCTTTATGCTTTTCATGGTGTATAAATATGATAATTTCTTTTGAGGAAATGCAGACTACCGCCCCCTTAAAGTTATATGACTCATTCTTGCTATAAATGGAACGTATAAAGGAGGTAATTAACTAATATAACTTATATAACATAGATATTATACTGTAATTATAATATAGCTACGAAACATATAGTTTTCGTTCTTCTAAATCTGAAAAAGAAATGAATGTAGCATTCATGCGTACGTACAACATACCGTCTCTATGAATGGTGCATTTCATTTCTTTTATCCAAATGCTATGGAATATTATAAATAAATATATAATGTATATATATGATATTATATATAAATCATGAATATAACTTTGCTGAAATTGGTATTTTTACCACATGAACAATTTATAATTATAGCACATTCATTTTTTACTCAAGTTTCAAACATCGACAAAAAGTATGATATGAAATCAAACAATTAAATAATTGTTATATCATGGTAATAAGTGATATAAATGGAATAATAAACATTAAAAAGTTTCTTCATCAAGGATAAATTAACATAATTTTATTATTCCGGAAATTAATTAATGTATGAGTCATGTCAGACATTATATAAGGGACTTTGTCTCAATCTCCCTTCTTTGAGGCATATATTGATTTATACACGACATTATTTTATACAGTGTATAAACCCCTATTATTTTTTATTTCATTCAAAGGAAATATTTTTATATGTAGAATTTTACTAAATGAAAAATGGAGTGTTTCTTTTAAACATACACGGTGACAATGACCTTTCTATCATCACGAGCATTATTTGATATTTGGCTTCTTGAACAAGCCGTGATATTCTTAAATGAAAAATATATACTATATACCTTTTTGACATATTTTTTTATTTAAAATGGTTTTGAATGTTTATTTACTATTTCATTATCTTGTAATTGATTCTTGTGATTTAAAATGAAATTTTATGATTGAAATGTTTATATTTTCAAAAACTTTTGTGTGATGATTATATAATGGTACTTGGACATTTGACGGGTGGTTATGTGATAATGAAAATAATAGGTGGTTCCATGATAAACCAATGATGGGTGGTTACATTATAACCTCAAATTCATTGGGTATGGAAGTCATCTGTATGGTAATACCATTTGAAATAATGATTTTTGGAAGTCGACTATATGGTTATTCCATTTATGTATGATTATTTACCATGTTTACCTTTTATATGTTATGTGTGATTTCTAGGGGTTTTATGGAAATAATTTGGTTACAAAATGGAAAGCAATGAACTATTATTCCTTGAAGATTATTTACTATATAATAATGTTTAAAAGTACTACTTATGATAAATTATTCATGGTTTAGATTTTGTTTTGAATAACATACATTTTTTCATCATTATGTATCCCTTACTGAGCCTTTTATTCTCACCCCATGTTGTTTCAAATGTTTTCTATAGGAATTAAGGTGGAATAGGTTCATGGAAGGGATCATGGAAAAGTCTTTCCATTTAAAACATGGAACTAAACATGTTTCATTATTTTTGAGAGTTTTTATTTTATAAAAAAATTCCTACTGAGTAGAAGTGTCTACATGTAATATTCAAGTTGTTATGTATAAATTATAACCTAATTATCTAAATCACTAAACCCAAAAAATCCTCAATGTGAATTATTAACTTAATTCAGGATTATGTAATGTTTAAGTCTGAGTCCTTATATGATATATGATTTAAAACATACACCTTAACCAGCTCTTGATCTCTATAATGAATATAATGACATATTTCATTGAAATATTAGGTGCATGAGACCATATAGAGAAAATGATTTTACTTCTAATATGTAAATAATGTGGGAAAAGAACACTCTTGAATATCTAAAAGGAATGAGAATATTTTTAAATATAGAATTGAATGAAACAAATAAAATAATTGTAGTGGAAAAAATGAATTTTTTATAATATAAATGAATTGAATATTGGTCTCCTAATGATATCATCAGTGGTTTAATGATTCAAATGTGGAATGTATTGGAATAATAAAAACTGACGTACTAAAGGGAAATACCATGAATAGAATCTTCAATGTTGTATGAGTAATGGTTTTTTCGATGAAGATACTACAAGTGACATATGAATAAATGGATATTATGGAATAAGATGATGAATGATAGTTAATTGATTGATCAAGAAGTGGGATAATATAATTATTTATTTATTGGAATTCAAAAATTATTAGTGATAAAATATATAATAATTTTCAGTATAATATTTTTATTAATTATTGAAAAAAATATGTTGAATGTTGATAATGACATAGAAATATGATTTAATGGAAATGTAATATTTTGATTAAGGTAATAAAATCCTTAATATATTCCTGATATTGAGAAATTGGTGTTTTGTTTGGATAGAAAAATGAATTCTTTTAATAAATTAAATCTAATATTATTAATGACCTTAGAACAGTTTAATTATCTTGGACGAATTGGTTTATGGTATCCTTAATAGAGTTTATATAATTGTTTTATTTTTGGATTATATTTAGTAAAATCCGGTTCTATTTATGGAATAAGGAATAATTTATTATTTCAATAAGGATTTATGGTAATTCAGGTTATTACCATGTTTTAATAGAATACATGATGAATGTATTCAAATGTTTGGTACGCGACAATTGAGAGCTACTTCATGTTTTTTGGGAGATTAATGAAAATTAATTTTTTAAAATTGAGGGACCTTATGTTTAAATTTTGGAATTTTAATATTTTTTAAGGTTATAAGTATAACCATATATGAAGTGTTTTAAGTTGAAATTTTATTAAGTATTTAAATATTAATTTAATACTTCACCATATGATGATTTATGCATATTGGATAACAAGTTTTAACCATTCGTTTTTTTGATAATTAATGATAAAAGTAATGACTTATCATTATCTTAAGGAAACTTATGATATGTTATTACTTCATGAAAAAAAATCGACATTATTTCTTGGATAAAGTGGTGACGAATGAATTGACCAAGGTACTACCAAAGTGTGAGTTTGTGATTCTAAAAGGAAATGAAATCAATTCAGTATATCTTTGACTGAAAAATTTTCAACATTAAGAAAAGGATATTGAAAAAAAATCATGTTATCACTAATTTTGATGATATCACTGAACATTATCATACCACTTTGTCTTATAGTGTTTTGGTAGACAATTCTCCCTCGATCACCCACTTTCTTGTGATTGATGATCTCTATCAGAATCTATATTTATTTTTGATTTTCTTATTTTTAACAATTTATTCTTTACACCAATGTTCTCCTATATGGAATACTAGTTATGCGTTACTTAAGGTAACACTTATGATTCTAAATTTCCATTTTTAGGGGAATTTTTATTATTCATTTATGTGATGTTGGATTCTGTGAAGAAATTTTCAAATGTTATACTTTTAATGATCGAGATGATTTTTGAGGGTGAAATTTATTTTAAGGGGGGGTATAATTTAACATCTCTATATTTTATGAAATATTTTTTAGATATTAATTAAAAAAATTAGATATATTTTCTTTCATGAAGCAAAATGTTTCTTTGATAGTGTTCCTCACACACAACACCAGTCTTGAGTGAACCGTGACGTAATATTATTACTAATATGATAGGTATAACCTAGTTGTTAAATAAATGAGGATGAATATTAGTAACTAATTTAAGAAAAAATACATACAAATTTACTATTAAATATTTATTCAGTTATAAATGCTTTATAAATTATCATTAAATTATTGGTAAAGTAGTTATATTATTAAAAATATGTTTTCTTCAAAAAAAGATTTTTTTTTTGAGAAAATATTAATTTATATTTATATTTATTATATAATATTTATTTTAAAAACTATAAATAATTTTTTAAATCATCATATCATAATTAATTTTTTTTGATATTCTGTTATTTTTCTGAAAAATGTTTTTTTTTCAGTAAATAGTATAAAATATAAAATTTCATTTCATTTCAATAAATTATGTAATATTAATGACTCATTATATTTTAATAGAAAATAATTACTATTTAGTTATATTTCATCCACCTAATTACTTTTTAATAAAATTTATATTGTATTTTATTATATGTATATTTTTGGGACAAGAAAGAGTTGTTTTGAACTACATTATTAATATGCATATTTTTTCTCGGTTATAATTAATTAAAATAATATTTATTTACTAATGTATTAAAAAAATTAAATATTATATATATAAAAATTAATCTATATTCATACATTTATTTTTATTATACATATATTTAATATGAAATCATCTTCTGGTTAATAATACACTTCTCAAAAACCCGTTTTTCCCCAACTGTCGGTTTTGTTTTAAATTTCATTTTTTCCAAGTCTATAAAATTTATGTGACATAATTAGAATAGTTTTTAAATCATAATGTCTAAAGTATTTTTGTATGGTTTAATTCATTTTCTGAAAAGATTTATATTTTGATGAACTGTGACAAATATTGAAATTTAATTGAAAATTACCTTTTTGTTTAAATTATTCATAATGCTAAGTTATATGATAATTTTTTTAAATTAAAATTAGTTCAATTATATATTTATAAAAATAAAATTTATGACACATTTATAAATTTATTATTGTAATTAGATATAAAATTTTTTTTGAACATTTGACCATTTTCAGGTTGCATCTGTGGAATTAATTTTAAATTAAAAATTTTAACTTTTAGGAGTTTGATTAAGAATATTAGATTCCATATTTTGAATCCGAATAATTTTGTTTATATAATATGTTAAAATTTATTTTTTACAAAAAATAATTGTAAAAAAGTAGAAATTATTTAGTATGGTTAAGGTAAAAATGGGTTTACCGGGGGATAAACATAAATGATAAGGGTTAAAAACCCCTAAAAATTTCCGAAAATATATTTTATAAATATATATTTACCATATAATTTATACATATCTATAATAATATATTTTGGAGCACTGCGACCTGAACAAATTGCGGGTAAACCCTTTTATTTTAAAAAATTATAAGTGTGCCACTCACCTCAATTATAAAAGGCCAGTTCCTCTTCTATACTCTTCAAACCTTCAAACCCTTTTGGTTCAGAAAAAATATAACCATATACCTTCCCAATACCCCTAATATAATCCTATAAGACTTATTTGGGGTATAAATTCAATCATGGAAGGCTTTTGGTGCAACCCTAAGGAGGTTACCTAAAGAAGAGGTAATATTATTCAATGAGTGTCTATATTTTAATTCTTCCTCCACCAACATAAATTATTATTAAAACATAATAATAAAAAACCTCAATATTTTACATATAATTATTTTTTTTATTTTAATTAAATTACCTAAAACCATTTCCAATTCCATAAAATGGGTTACTAAATCATCTTTTGTGGGTATAGAAGACTACAACCTCATGAGTCTATGTCATTTGTTTCAGCATTTACGCCTCTCACAGTTGGTAATGATATTTCTTTTAATGAATTTATATTATATTTATAAAATTATTATACATCTATATTAATTATATATAATATATAATTTTTAATTTCAATTCCATAGGAGATAAAATAATTTCCTTCGTGTGTAATGTGGACTACCACCTCACGAAACAATGATATTATTTTCCAATAATGCATTACACAGAAGAAAATAAAGATAAATTTAATATATATATATATATATGATATAAACAACATAATTATGATATATATGACATATTTAACATTCTTAAAAGATAATAAATCATGTTATATCTTATCTTTTCACACATAGAGATATGATTACATCATTCGTGTATGTGTGGAGAACCACCTTTATGAATTGATATGCTCTCTCTTTTCATCACCAACATAGATGGATGATATGTATTAGGATATTTAAAGAAATAATATTCTATATAAGATATTTTTAACATTCTGTAATGATAAAATATTTCTTACCTTCAACCCATAATGATCGTTAAAAAATGGAAATGTTACCCTTGCATACATACGAACTACGATATCTATGATTGTAACATACTTTATTTTTCATAAACCAACTTTCATGATTGGCAATAAAATAATATTTTATGTAAAAATATTATATTTACTTAATTGTTTTTATTCATGATATTATGGAAACATTATCAATTTAAAAGGACAAAAAAATAACAAATCAAAATAAACATGAAAAATAATGTCATTATTACCCAAAATATGATTTCAAAAAAATTAATTTTAATACAAATTTAGTAAAAATAAATAAGGAAATAATATATTTTATGATATATATAAATATTATTATGTAATATATTTTTAATAAACTTTTTTTTATTATACATTATTTTTAAATGATTGCGAAATAAGTCAAGACTTATGGTAATGGATTTTCATCTCACTTTTACTTTCTATAAGAAAAATTCGATATTCACCACATGTCTCTTATATGTGGTATATAATGGCCCTAAATTTAATTTATTATGATTATAAATATAATTATTTTAATTTACATACCCATTTTAGGATCTCAATTTCATGAGTTTTACAATTCAAAAGTTACCAAATCGGTGAGGGATTTTTATCTCAATTGGCATTATTTAAAACATTAGATTATGTTACAACACCAATATTCTTATAAAAGGTGTATATAAAGATCCTTAAACATGAAATATCAGGAATTTTTTTAATAATGAAATTTTATGTTTCAATTTTCGGTATTCTATCATTGGTATTGTGTTTAAAAGTTACCAAAGTTGTAATGGTTTTATGATACTATCTAATAATTTATGGGGATTTTTTCTGATCATGTTTTCATTTATAGTATATTATTTTACATATAGAAATAAACTCAGGAATTTTATTCTCCTATTGTTATGTAGTAATAATATATTTTTTCCATTAATTTTATTCTTTATATAAACTCAAGCATTAAAAAAATAATGTCTTTATGGAAAATAATATTTTATATCAAAACCCCATTTTCATACTAAAACATGTTTCATAAATATTTTAACAAAAATGATTGAATATTATCCTAGATTTTCTTAAATACATTTTTACCATTGTTTTACTTTTAAAAAAATTCTTCTAAAGGAGTTTTATTGTCATTTTCCAAATAATTCCAATTTGAATTTCATTGAAAATTTAAATAAAATAATCATTTAACATGTACATCATCAACAAAAATTACTGCATTCATGCCCATTATTTTTTTGAAGCATACATTATAATATTCAATGTCATTTTAAAATAAACAGATTCTAAACAAGTTTTATATTATACTTTTTTGAAGAAAAAATGGTATTTTCCACATGAAATTATAGATTTTTTTAAATATCCTGTTATAAGTTAACATGTTTATTTTCAAATAAAATAATTTCCAATTTTTTATCTTATTTTTTAGTTTCAAAAAGTGAATTTGAAAGAAATTTTAGGTTATTCATGAAACGTTCCACGTGATTTTTATTTCTAAATACTTCTCCATATAATATGACATCCTTTGAGGTTACTTATGCTTTATGGGGGATATGATCCAAGGATACAATTATTATTTAGTACCTAAGTTATTTTTGTTTATAATGATTTTATTTTTATGAATCTTGTTTCTCTTCGACCAGTTATACACTGACATAACTCTTATAAAACTCACTTCCTTCCATGGGTTGGGTTATGATGAAATGATATAATGATTTTGAAATAAGCCCATTTCCATAAATTATGATTTTATGATATGTTTATGAAACCCATTCAATTTCATGTGCTGTGATATGATTATTTTTATTGAACTTCTCGTAGATATATGAATCATTTTCATAATGGCATTATGGTTACATCATATCCAAGGGTATTGGTTATGTTATAACCAACGACAGTTTTTATGTTATAACCAAATATGGGTGGGACTTATATCTCCCACAAATTCATTAGGTATAAATTTATATCTCAGGAGATAGACATGAATGGAATGGGGAGTTAACTCAGTTCAGTAATTGATTTTTTTTTCATTGATGCTCTTGTGAGTGAAACTTGACTACCATGATAGTTTTAGGATCGAAATCATTCTACTATAAGGAAAGGACTACCATTAAGAATGGTAAAAATCCCACGTAAGAGTTATATCCATCCATGGAGTGACCTTTTAATTTTTGTAAATGTTCTTTTACTACATATGAAGAGATTTAATATACCAATTTATATTATATAATTTCATGTTCTTTGCCAATGATTTGTTCCTAGAGATCATTTTCTTTTATTTTTTTTATTTCAGGACGTCTATTGGACCAATATTTAGGCCATGACTCAAGGATCTAATCGTTGATATCTAGGGTATTGTTTTCATATGTTATTATCATAATGTTATACAGTTATATTACTTTTATTCTTATGTTTCTACCTCATTTACCCGTACTGAGAATCTTATCTCACACTTTTTTATATTATAGTTCTTGAAGTTATAATTAAAGCTTTTATAAATGGTATTTCTATGAATAATGCTAAATAAAATGTTTTTATGGGATATATTTAATATCATTCTCCAAATTTAAAGATTGTGTACATAGTCTCAAAATAAATTGAAATATTACGGTCTACATGCACATGTTTGTTTTACATATTTATGTTAATTTAAAAATATGAAAAAAAATATGTATGATAATCCTAGGTTACTATAATTGGTATTAGAGGAAAGGTTCAGTTATCCTTTGTAAAATAGAATAATAAAAGTTTAGTGAGATGCCAAGGTATATTTATAATGATATTTAATGGGATGTCTTAAAGGATAATATAAATGATAGGTAAAAAAATTGTAAAATGACCTGGAATATTGGTAAATAATATAAAGAGTGGTTTTTTAGAAATTACAATACTGTCTTCAAAAAATATTTATAAACTATCATGAAGTAATTAAATATATGATGACTATAAATGAACTATGAAAACATTAAAGTAAAACAAATTAAATAAGGTGTCATGATTTGGATTTCCTTTAATTTATTTTTCATGATTATGTTGTTCTCAACTATGACTAATATTTCTCAGACTATGATTTTTGGTTTTATTCAATAGACAGAAAAAGAAGGAACTAGGATAACATTGAATCTGTTATACAACTTCCTATTGAGAAACTAAATATGATGATTAGTAGTGTAAAGTATGTTTTGATTATTCATAATCAGTTATCAAGATATATTATTAACAACATTCACCTTAACCAACTCTTATACACAAAAACTAAGAAAAGGATATAGTTCGTTAAGAGTTTAGGTTTTGGATAACAAAGTGTATTGAAGATTTTGTTTTTTATATATCAAGAATATATGAATAATTACTCCAGAGAATGTAGTAATGTAATGAGGAGATGTTTTATTATGGGAAAATGAACAAGGAAAATAATTGCAATGGAAGAAATGAAATTTTCGGTTAATAAAATGAATGGGAATAATGGTAGATATAAGATATCATTTATCGATGAATTTTTCAAATGTGTAAGGTATAGAAATTTTGAAAATTGATGTCCTTAGAAGAATGTCTATGATGACAATTAGAAAGGATGTTTGGCTAATGGTTTTTCTATTGATAATGAACAGAATAAGAATGAAATATGAAAGGAATTGGTAATAAAGAATAATATAATGCATTATAGTTAAGATTTCATTAAGGAAGTGATATGATTAAAATATTTATGTATTATAATTAATGAATTATGAATCATAAAATATATAAGGATTTCTCTATGTAATTATTTTTTCTCAGGATTGAAAAAAATATGTCGAATGGAATTGATGACAAAGAAAAATTGATTTACTGGGAAGGTGACATTTTGATAAAGGTATGATGACAATTAATGTGTTTTTGAGGTTAATAAAATGGTGTCTATTTTGTTTTAAGATATTATTGATATAAATAAAGTAAATTGGATAGTATTAATGTCCTTGGAACTAATAATTGATTTGTCAAAAAGTAGTTTATGTTATCATTATTATACATTATATCATTATTGGGTTTATGGATTATATTAAAAAATGGATTATTTTCACGGTATAAGGAATCATGTATGTTTTCAATAAGTTTTTATGGTAATTCAATTCCTTACCATTTTTTAAGAGAATGCATGATGAAGGTATTCAACCGTTTGGTATGTAAAAATTGAGGGATAATTCGTGTTTCTTGGGGATTATTGAAATTTCATTTTTTAAATTTATTGACCATATTTTTAAATTATAATATTTTATTATTTTATAAGGGTGATAAGGTTAAAAAATTTTAAAATGGTTTAAGTTGATATTTTTACGAGGATTTTTATATTAATTTATTACATAACTATTTAATGATATATGAACTCTGGATTACCTGTTCCAATGATTTTGTGTGATTATAACTATAGATAGAAAGAATAACCTATTATTCTATTTGTATATCTTATTATCTATTAGTGATTCAGGAACCAAATCACATTTATTTTATTGAGTATGTGATGAAGTATAAATTTATCAAGGAACAACCAATGCGTGAGAGTGTAATTATAAAAATTAATAAAATCAGGTAAACATATATTCAAGTGAAAAAACATAAAATTTAGGAAACTTATATTTGAATTAGTTGTTTTCATTTCATCATATTTATTTATGATATGAATGGACATTTTCAGAACTGTTTGGTTATGGTTTTTTGGTCGTTAACTTTCTATAAATCACACATTTTATTGTGATCAATGATCACTATCAATCTATATAATTTTTTACACTTTTCTTCCAATTAAAAATCACCACATACCACTTATGTTATTATATATGGAAACATAGTTATGAGTTACTTTAGGTCAACATTATGTTTACAACATTCCAATTTTAAGGGATGTGTTATTATTTTATCTATAGGATGTGGGATTCCATAAAAAGAATTTTAAAATGCTAAAATTTTGATGTACAAGATGAATTTATAGGGGGAAATTAATTTGAAGGGCGTATAATGTAACATCTCTATATTTAATGAAATATTTTTTTCAAATTAATTTAATATTTTAAATTTCATTTTTTACATGAAACAATGAGTTTCTTCGATAGCATGCATAATTATTAACATCGAGCATCAGCGAACCGTATACTAATATTATTTTAAATACATCTATTATAAACTAGTCATTAAATATCTAAGTATAAATAGTATTAATTGATATATTAAATGTACATATATATTTACAAATAAGTATGAATTTATTTATAAATTCTTAGTAAATAATCAATAAATTTATTGTAACATAATTATATTTCAGAGAATATGGTTTCTTCAAAAATTATTTTAATTACTTTTTATGATAAAATATTACAATAATTTTTTATATATATTGTAAAAAAAAATTTATTACATTAACAGATTTTTTTAAATTATCATATCAAAATTAACTTATAGTGATATTTTGGGATTTTTTTTGGAAAATAATAATTTTTCATTGTATGGTGAAAATTACCGATTTTTTGTAAAGAAATCATTCCATTTCATTAAATTAAGTAATTTAAAAGAACCATTATGTTTCAAAGTAACATATTTGTTATTTAATTATATTTAATCCACTCATTTAAATTTGAATAAACTTTATATTTTATTTTAGTATAAGTTTATTTTTGGGGAAAAGGTTTTTCTAAATACTTTTTTGAAGTTCCTAATGTTTCTCCATTTTAATTAATTAAAATTATATCTAATGAGGAATTTTCAAATTAAATTAATGTATTATATGATAATAAATTTTAATTTATATTCTTAATGTTATTATAATTAGAAATACATTTAATATGAAATCATATTTTTCTTGAAAATACACCTCTCAAAAATCATTTTTTCACTCATGTTCTGTGTTTTCATTTTCAATTAATTTTATCCACATATATATTTTTTTGGAAATAATGAAATTAATTTTTCATATAATGATGAGAAAATTATATTAGGATGACTATTTTATAATTTTATGAAAGGATTAATTTTTTGATGAATTGTGAAAATACTGAATTTTAATTTAAAACTGTATTTATTTTCAAATTATATACAATGATAAATTATATATTATATTTTAAAAGTAAAATTCTATCAATAATATATATATATATATATATTAATCCAATTTAGGATATTTTAATTAATTTCATATTTAAATTGGATATAAAAATTGTGTAGACATTTGAAGATTTTCTCTATGAAAACCTTATTTCTCATCCCATTTTTAGATTGATTTTAAATTAAAATTTCCAAATTTGTGATTTTAATTTGGAAAAATGGATTCCATATTTGGAATAAAAATGATTTATTTTATATAATAATTTGAATTTCATTTTTAACCTAACTTAATTGTAAATATATGAAAAAACAATTGCGATAATTGAGAAAATGGGTTTACTGAGGGTTTTTACTAAAACGAAAGAGGATAAAATGACCTTAACACTTATCTATTTTTTTATTTCCATAGTTGAATCCTATATTGTTTAAGGAACTATAGTAGTCCATTTTTAATCTTTGTTAGGAAAGAACCTTAGATTTTGGTATGAGGTACAAAACCATTTTTTTAATTCGAATGATTATATATGACCAAATGTGATTACCCAACTTAATAATGGATGTATCAAGTTTTGTTGGTTCTTGATCGAATCTTAGAGACCATTTTGGGATTTTTGTCCTTGCATATGATTTGGATAAACTATGCAGGGTAGGCAGTATAGTTTTATTAAACCAAGTGAGGCTATACATAAGGATAGTACATGGCGTATGTTTAGAAAAAATCATGCGAGAGGAGTTGAACGCTTGTGCAACCAATGTAATGTTTTTTTAGAAACTTGAAAAAGGAAATTTTTATAGTTTTGAAATGTTTTTTAAACCATTTGGTGAATTGTTTGAGTGCCCCTTAGTCTATAGGAAGTTTTTCTTGGTCAGCACATGGATTTCAAAAGTGTGTGCCTAAACCATACAGCCCCTAGAATTTTTTATTTTTGTTTATTTTTAAATTAAATGAAATGTGTTGTTGAACCAAAAATTTTATTTCGTCCTAAAGACGGAACTTCAACTCCTTTTATTCTCTTAAAGCTGTCTAATCTTTGATTTCATATTTACTATTTTTCTGAACTCCAATTCGAGAGCTGTTTGTCTCATCGGATCCACTTCGATAGGATCTAAATTCCTTTTTATCCATTATCGAATAATATTGATATCAATTACACTAATTATATTCAAGATCACATTCCCTAATTTCTTATTCTTCATTCGTTCTATAGATTTTTTATAAATTGAGTCGGATTGGGAGTTGATACTCAACAAACACTCTACTATCATAATAAGGATGGTGTTCTATAATTTTCCATCAGATTCTAGTGCTTTATAGTGGTGTTGGTTGTTATTCTACATTCCATACTTTCATGAATGACCCCAGAATTGAAATGTTAAATTGAAATAGGTGAAATAGATCCTATTTTGGATACACATAGGTTACATGGGATGTGTTGGTTGTTCTTTCCCTAACACGAGGCTACCCATGGGTTGCTCCATACCTTTTGTTTGGTTTTTATTATTGATGAACAACCCAAGGGGTGTTCCCTTGTGATTTATTAGTTTTTTGAATCTCACATGGAATTTAATTACAAGATTATGAGATTTTTTACCACTATTCCTTGTTCCATGTTGATATGCAATGTTAAATTGATTAAATGGTTAATGTGGAATTGGTTAAATGAGTGGGTATACTCATTGAGTTTTTTAATATTACATTAATGGTTTTGATATAAAATTTAATAAATGGTAATATAAACCCATGTAGTTTTTATAGGTAAATGGTGATAAAAGGGTGGTATACCCATGTGACATGGTTAAAAGGAAATGTAATTCATAACTGGGTGTATACATGGGATTTTTATTTGTTTGGAATGTATAAAATGAGGGGGTATAATCATATGTGTTTTAATTGATCAAATGGTTTGCATTTCACTTGGAATATATTAACTTGTTTGATTAATAATTGATAAATGGGTAGGTATACCCATGTTAAATTTTTAATTGTGAATGGTGATAAATGGGCCAGTATACCCATGTTATGTGGTGGAATATAAATGGATTAAATTTGTGGGTAGACTCGTGTATGTTGAATTAAAATTGTATGAATGGATTGATGTTTCTATATATTCCAAAGATGGCTCTCCATGGATATAGAACATGGTTGCGGATGCCTTGGGTTGAGTATGCTTATTGGTTCTTGACTCCATGAGATGCCTTGGGCCTTTTCTAACCCTTGGATAAGGATTACTTGGACACATGTAGGACATGTTGGTACACATTATCCTCAGACTCAAACTTGAACCTATACCAATTTTCTATTGAGATTCTCTCTAGACTCGATGAGGATACCTTGGTTTTGGACACCTAGGATCCATCCCTTCATGGTCTACACATAATTATATGGCATGAACATGGGTTATATAACACTTTGAATATTATTGGGCGATCATGGAAATGTGATACACTTCATTATATATAAAGGCTATTGGAATTTGACATGGCTTCATTATATGATATGTTCGTCTAGAAAAGATCTGTATGGATGTACAATGAGGCCATATTACTTGTTTATATTTCTTATAAATGATTTATTAGAAGCTACCACATATTGTAGGGAGCCTTGAGAAGATTTTTGTATTACTTTTTTCTATAGTCACATGCCTTGGGGATTCACACTTACATTACTGCATACTTACACATAATTAGATTATTCCATTGTACTGCCTAGAACTGTATAGTCTTGTAGATTTTCATCTACTTAAATTTTATCTCACCCCAGGTATGAGCCTCCTTGGGGTCCCAAAATCATTGTATAATTGTAGGTGATGAAAGGTGAAATTTTCCTATAATATGTTGTCAATTTTTTCATTGGAGCAAGAGAGTATGTGACCAGGATAAGGCTTGCAATGCGATTGGGGTATATGTTCTTGCTCTTTTTGGATATTTGGATATGTGTATTATATTATACTAGAATTTAATTATTTTGGATGTTTTCCTGATACATGTATCATTTTCATCATTATATATGAAACCCTTAAAGTTTTTTATACATCCATTACTTATTAACTTCTTCAGTTGTTACCTTGTTTATCTAGTTATGTTATTTTCTTGTTATGGACATATGTTGTGATATAATGTGGTAACGGGGTAATAGTCTCCCCAATGAATCACCTAGGCCCTCAGTGCTAGTTGGCTGCCTCTGGAGCCTGGGGAGATGTTCTTGAGGCCATGTAGGTAATTGGGCTTGGAGAACTGTTGTGTGGCATCTAGGTCCGAGGTGTTATGATTTGGTTTTTCAAGGATATTTTCTAGTTTGAGATACTATTTGGACACAATTTATAGGGATATGATAGAAATATAATTTTTAATAAGTTTTTCTCAAGAGGAGCTACCCTAAGTACTATGAAACACCAAATTTCCAAGGATAGAATGGATATTTTCTAATTTTGGATGTTATAGTTGATTTTATTTGACTATTGGGTGATTCACATGATTTATGTTGTAACTATTGATGAAATTGTGGGTTGCATTTTAATTGAAACTTGATCCAATGAGGGTATTCCATATCATGAATTATATTGTTACCTGTTATAAATCACATTCTATGCATTATTTTATGCTATTTAGGGTGAATTACATGAAACATATTTTTGTGATAGTAGTTGTGATAGCTATATCTGCTTTTGTGATATATTTTTTGAATTGGATATATTGGTAATTCCACCTTTCAGTTCTTATGGTTTATGTGCCCTTATAGACTGGGAAATCATGTAACAATTAAATTAAATTGTTTAAGTAATATGGATATGTATTTATTGAATGAGAACCATGTTTTGGTATCATGAGGTGCCATGGGATATCATGGTTTTTGAATTAGTGAACCATTGGTTAAATTTTTTGAACAAATGAGTATTGAATGTAAATGAAATGAAATGGAAACAGGTAATTGGCCTAGACTAGGAATTTGACTTGAAAAGAAGTAGTGTATCTAGTGATTTTTTTTATTGTTCTTTATACAGTCTGGAATTTTGGAGGAGGTTGTGAATTTTGACATGGATAGTAGGGTTTTGACATGTCCTACTCTTTTTATATAAGACATTGATATCGTTATTTTATATTTCGTGTATTTGGAATTGTAGAGATATGCAACCAATAACACCTCCAGTCATATATTGTGAGGGGGCGATGACTACACTTTTGAGACAACGGGCCATAAGATAATGACAAATCATCTTTTAATGATTGTTGTGGAACCAATTGTTGTTCTGGAGATAGTTGATGAGGCAGAGTACATTGAGGTATTATTTTACTATATGAAAACGTTTTAAGGAGCAACTTATCCTTCCATGTTCATGACTGAGTTAACATAAGTTTTCTAGCAGTTGCATCATATAATATTTTCAAGGGATAGTGGACCATAGGCTGTATATCTATGGATTGAGACCATGCTATAAATTTTCAAGAATCTTGAGACCCATCTGGAGATAATTGTCCCAATCACCACATATATGATATGGGGAGCAGAAAAGTGCTGGTGGGATGTTCTGGACCTAGATGATGGGTAACGATATATGGATTGGGATAATTTAAACACCCACTTATTTTACTACTTTTATCCTGTGACACTACAGGAAGTGTGGGATAATGAGTTCTTGCATCTGTAGTAGAGTGCGATGATAGTTATGGAGTACTCGACATGATTTACAAATCTTTGGAGTTTTATGATTAATTATTGTATTGATGATATATCTAGAGAGAGATGATATGAAGAAGGACTCTACCATGCAATCAGATCTTAGTTCAACATTTTCAGATTGACTTATATAACTGATATTTTGAATCAGGTGTCGATTATAGAGTGGAACACAAGAGAGTCTCGGACGTAGAGTAGATTAATGTTTCTTCATGATCAAGTGGTTAAACATCTTTAGGCTAGAAGTGTTGTTTTGAGGATTCTAGTGAGATGAGTACCACATAGTCTATGAGTCTTGGTAGCTCATTTTTTGTAACCGGTTTGGAATGTGAGGCCACATGAAGATCCAGAACGAATGTTACCCAGTTGAGTGCCAATCATGTGAAAGGATGGGCCACATGCAACATTTTTGCTGGACATTCCCTCTAGATGTGAGAGGTAAGGGGGTCTACAACGAAATCAGTTTTAGGATTAGGTTTCTATACTATTTGTCAGGAAGGTAGCTGGAGTAGTGATGGATGATTAGGCTGACATGGTTGGGGTCATGGAATATTTTTCCTAATACTAGTAACATTGAGACATTATAGTGGCCCTACTACGAGTCGGGTGATTGTTTCACAGGTTCTTGGTGCAGGATAACACTATTCTATTTAGCCTACCCACATATAGTAGGGTTTCATACCATCTACAGTGTTAAGTATAATCCTAGTAGCATCTAATATTTAATCTTCTCATTTTTATAAATTTTTAATGCATAGTTTTATATCTTAACCAGTGGTAAAAATCATTGGTCTTGTTAATTTTATTTCTGAGGGAGTTAGGATGCTACAAACACTGTTGGGAATAAAAACAAAGATGCGTGCCAGTGTACAGAGTTCCCCATTGTGTTTTTTGGGTCTCACATAATTTGTAATTTGTATTTCCTTTAGATAACAGGGCTTTTCATCATTCTCTAGATGAAATTTCTAGTAGCTTATCGATGTTACATTGAATACTATCACTAGGGTGTGACTTTTAAATCACCATAGAGTGTAGTGTATAATCAAAAGGTTGAATGCGATGTCCAGGCAAGAATAGTTGGACCCGAGCATCATGGGATATGAAAAATGATAGCTCAAATTGGTAGTTTGTATCTAGATGATCAGGGAATAATTAAAGAGGACACTTTTCGAGTGGTTGATCATTTTTGAAATGTGTTTCCTGATGGATCTACAGATTTACCTCCTAATATAGAGGTGGTTATCTCTATCGAGCTAGTGTCAAGTGCTGCACCGGTATCTATTCCTCCTTATAAGAGGGTTATGATAATGTTTTAGGAGATCCAAAGGCAGCTAGATGATTAGGATGAAAAGGGTTTTATTTGATACATTTCTTCGTTGTGGGGTTCGTCGTTACTTTTTCTAAAAAAATTGGATGAAACTCATAGGATATGTGTGCACTATCAAAAACTAAAATATCTTACCATTAAAAAATGATATCCCTTTCCATGGATAGATAACCTATTTGATTACCTTTGAGGATCCCATGTGTTCTTGAAAATTGATTTGAGGTTAGGATATCATGATGTATGTGTTAAAGATGTAGGCATACCTCATAAAACTTCTCGTAGAAGGTATGGTCTATACGATTATCTTTTTATATTGTTCAGACATATGAATTCACTATAAATGTTAATGGATTATATGGACAAAGTTTTCCATCCTTACTGGAATTATTTTCTAGTTGTTTTCATGGACGATATCTTGGGACATTCTCATAATCAACACGACCATGCCAACCATTTTGATATCATTATGATTACATTAATAGAGCATAATTTATATTCTAAGATCATAATGTATCAATTCTGGATGGATTGGATTCACTTTCTAGGTCACATCATCTTGGTGATAGGAGTAGTAATGGGCCCAATGAATGTGAGAGCTATGGTTTTCTCGGAACATCCTAAGAGCATATTTGACCTAAGGAGTTTGTTTTGGATAATGGGTTACAACATGCCTTTCATACAGGACATACCACACTTAGAAACACTACCGAAGAGCTTTTATAAGAATTGTGTGAGGTTTTTATAGTTATATTCTTGAGAGATTGAATTTCAGGAGCTGAAATGGAGGTTGGAATCGACACTAGTCCTGATAATCCCAGAATAGTGTAAGAGATATATTGTGTATTGTTTTTCATCAAGTATCAAGTTGGGATTATTGTTGATCCATGGAGATATAGAAATGGTGCATGGGTCTTAGAAACTAAGGCCACATGATTACAATTAATGTACACATTCTCTAGATTTAACATCAGTTGTTTATGTATTTCATTACTGGAGAAACTATTTACTGGGAGAATTTGTTTTTTGGGTAAATAGACCCCAAAGGCCTCAATTATATTTTACATAGCAGGATTTGAATATGAGGTAGATAATGTGGGTGGAGTACCTATAGTATTTTGATATAGAGCTTGCCTGCACATATGGAAAATGCAATGCAATAGCTAAGGCACTGCGTAGTAAGACTTAGATATAGGTAGTACAACATGCCATTAGCGAGTGGAAGTTTTTAATGTTTCTCTATAATATTCCCTTAGAGGTGTAAAATAGTTAAGGACAAATATATATTTCATACTTAATAGTGACCTATACCCTACTGGATAGAGTGAGGATAGAGAAGCTATCAGATTCAGTTAGACTAGTCCGACTAGAGAGTGTGGCTGGTGAGGATCCAAATCTTGGTTGAATCATAGGTGAAGATGAGATCTTGCATATAAATGTTCGTGTTTGGGTTCTTGATGATTTTAATAAAGGGATGATGCATGAGTTTCCTGAATCTTCTTGGGTAGTACACCCTGAAGTAACCAATATGTTTTGGGACTTGCACCATCAGTGCTTATGGTAGTGTATGAATGGATAGCTAGCTGGTTTCATTATGAGATGTTCTATCTATTAGCAGTTGAAGGTAGAACATCATTGACCAGTAATGCTTATAAATAGTTACATTTTACAAAGTGTAAAATGGATAATGTCACGATGTATTTCATGAAAAGTTTAAAAAGGCTGCATAAAGGTAATAATGTCATGTCGGTTGTTGTGGATAAACTCATGAACGTTTATCATTTCATTATAATGAATTAAACCTTCAATGTTTATGACATGGGAAGGATGTACTTCCGTGAGATAGTATGACTTCATTGGGCACTACGAACTATCAATTCAGATAGGGATAACCTCTTTAGATCTCATTTCTGATAAATATTTGTGAGGGAAATGGGTACAAAGGTGCTTCTGAGCACAACTTGCCACCCTCCGACTGATGACCAGTCATAGAATATGACACAAGTGCTTCTGGACCTGTTGCAAGCATGAGTCCTAGATTTTGGGGGCTCCTAAGATAATCATACACCCATTGTCGTATTATCCTAACATAACTATTATTAGGATACTATATAGCTGGAACGTTGTGAGGGTTTGTATGGTAGGTCCTGTTGATCACCCATATGCTAGTTAGATGTAGGTGAGGTAGCTTTAATGGGATCACATATCATGTAGGATACTTTTGTGTATGTCTGGTTGATTTAGAAGTGGATGGATACAGAAAAATATCGAATTAAATCAAACACTGATCACCATATAAGAACTCTATAGATTGAAGTTATGAATCAGGTTTCTTGCATATTTCTATGAGACTAGGACACATGAGGGTTAAGTGACAAGGTAAGATTTCTCCATGATATATTAGGCCATTTCATATTCTAGAGAGAGTGAGGTTTCTAGACTATCAGTTTCACTTAACTCATAGGCCCCAAGCCATGCACAATGTGTTCCATGTATCTCAGCTACACCACTATCTTTCAAACCCATATCATGTTTTCATCCATAGGGGTTAGAGTTACAAATTGATGCATCCTTTGATGGGAATCTAATTCATGTAGTTGACAAGAGCGCGAATGTTCTCTGAGCCCAGTCAGTTCCTCTAGTATGGGTTCTTTGGAAGCATTGCCTATTATATTATAAGACTTAGGATCAGGAGGCCAACATGTATGCTAACTGGCCAGAGTTGTTCTTAAATAAATCTTGACCACCCTTCAGAAAATATTTTGGGGGGAATTTATATAAGGTGGGATTGCAAGAACCAATGATTTCGTATGAGGTATATATCCATAATTTTTCAATTTGAATGTTTTCATATGAACATATTTGAGTACCCAACCAGATCACAGGTGTTTCAGGGTTGACCGAGTCTTTTCAGAGCTCAGATCCTGAGTTTGGGGTGTTTTTTTCAAGAGAATGGTTTCAATAAACCATGCTGGGAAGGAAGCATGGTTTTCTTAAATCATGTGATGATGGATATAAGGGTCGTACATGCCACATTTTTTTAGGAATCCTCATGAGAGCAGTCACATGCCCGTGTGACCAGTCTATAGTTTTTTTGATGAATCTTCATAGATTCCATTCATATAGTTTTCACTTGGTTTGTAAACCATTTGGGTAAACTGTACCAGTGCCCCTTGGCCAATAGGAAGTCATGTTTGGTTTGTGCATGGTTTACAAAATTTTTCCCCTAAACCATGCAACCCCATGAATTTTGTGTTTTTATTAATTTTTATATTAAATCAAATCCTTTATTAATCTTAAACACTATTTCATCCAACACACAGAACCTCAACTCCTTTGATGCTCTCAAAGGAGTCTAAAACATTGATTTCAGATATACTCTTCACCTGAAATCTATTTGGTTCACAGTTTTTCTCATCCGGTCTGCATTACTAAGATCTACATTACATTTTATCCATCATCGATTATTATGGATATCGATTTTGATATTTAGATTTTAGCCCATACTCCCTAATTTCTTATTCTTCTTCCATTCCTCATATTTATCCTAAACCGAGTTAAATCGGGACTTGAAACTAGACAAGAACTCTACTACCAAGATAATGTAGGCGGTCTTTACTATTATTTAATATTTTTGCGCTTTATTGTGATTTCATCCATTATGACTCCTACCAGAGTTTATATTATATTCCCAGAATTAAAATGTAAAATTGGAGCAGATGGAATATGACTTATTAGTGATTCGCATAGGTTCCATAAGATGTGTTGTTGGTTGTTCCCTAACATGATTCCTCCCATTGGGTGATCCATGCAATTTCTTTTGTTTTTACCTTCGGTGATCCACCAATAGGGTGTTTCCTTATGCATTTATAGTTAAAGGAAACTCGATTATTATTAAATGGAATTGAATTGCATGATTACCATATTTTTTACCTCATTTTTGAGCCATGTAGATATTCCATGTTTATTTCATTAAATGGATTAAGTGTATTAGGTTAAAGGAGTGGTTATACTCGTTGAGTTGTTTTAAATTTTTTAAATGGTTATTTTAGCAATTTTGATAAATGGATGGGTATACCCACGTGGATGATTTAATAGTAAATAATGCTAAGGGGGTAAACCAATGTGAAATGGTTAAATATAAATGCAATAAAAGAGTTTCTATAATCATGAGATGTGATTATTTTTTAATGGATTAAATAAGTGGGTAGACTCATATGGTTTTGATTAGATCAAATCGTTATCATTTCAATTTTCATGGATTAATTGTTTTTTTTAAATTGATAAATGGGTGGGTATAAAATGATAAATTCCATATTTAGAATTCTGATAAAGGGGTGGGTATAGCCATGTTAAATGATTAATTTTGAATGGTGACAAAATCATACATATACCCATGTTATATGATGGAATGTAAATGGATTACATGAGTGGGTAGACTCAGGTATAATGAATGGAAATGGTTTGAATGGATTTATTTTTATATAGATTCCATGGATGGATCTCCATGGATCTGGACCACGGTGGTGAAGGCATTGGGTTGAGTATATCCCATTGTGTCCTGATTCTATGGGATTCTTTGGGCCTTTATAACCCTTGGATTTGGATTTCTTTGACTCGCGTAGATAATATATGTACACATACTCATTGGAATCTAACCAATGCCTATAACAGGTTTCCAACAAGATGTTCCTAGGACTCGAAAAGGATGCCTTGGTTCTTGAAACCCTGGATCTGGACCTTTTTGGTCTCCACATCATTATACGACATTACCATGGAATAAATAAAACATTGGTAACAGCAGTGTAACCATGGAAATGTAATGCACTTCATTATATGGAAAGGCCATGGGAATTTGACATGGCTCTATTATATAGATAGACCATGTGGATAAGATATGTATGAATGTACATAAAATTTGTTCTACTTGTTTATTTTGCTAATAGATTCCCTGTTAGGAGCTAACACTTACTGGAGAGAGCCTTAATATGCATTTTTATATTACTTGTTATATTACTCATATTCCATGGGAATGCACACATATATTACTACTAAATTAAATTTTTTTGTCTAATTACATTATCTTACTTAGAACTGTATAGACTTCTTGGTGGTCACCTATGAGATGTTATCTCACACCCAGTTTGGGTCTCCTTGGGGACCCAAACAAATTATACAGTTGTAGGTGATGGTAGGGTAAAGTGGCCTAGCAGATGTTGTTGATTATTTCATTAGAGAAGGAGATAATGGGTCCATGCTGAGGCTTGATTTTCTACATGGATGCATTGTTTTTGGTATTTTTGGTTTTTTGGATACTTTACCTGTATTTTACTGCCATGTACATGTTTTGGATGTTTTCTAGATACATTTATCAAATGTATAATTATATATGATACCCTTCTAGTGGGTTTATACATCCCTAACTTGTTAACTTCTTCAGTTTTTATCTTTATTATCTTATTATACAATTTTCATGTTATTGGAATCTATTGTGATATACTCTATTATTGAAGGAATAGTCTTCCCAATGACACACCTAGGCCCATGCAGCTAGTCCACTGCCTCCAGCATTTAGGGATAATCACATGAGACCATGTATCCAACCCTGATCAATGCACTTTTGAGTGTAATCTAGATCCAGGATGTGACATGTTACATGAAACAATGTTTTCTTTTTACAAATTATAATTTTTTCACTCACCTCACTTATAAAAGTCCACCCCTCTCTTTTCCTCTTCACACAATCAACCAAATTTGGTTTAAGAAATAACTAACCATATACCTTTCCAAATTTACTCATATAATATTAGAATCCATATTTTTTGTATAAATCCACCCTAGAATGGATTTTGGTCTAGACCTAATGAGTTTACCTGAAGAAGTGGTAACATTATTCAATGAGAGTTTTTGTTTTATTTCTCCCTCCACCACTATTAATCATTATTAAAAAATTATAATATAATAAAACAATTATCTTACATATACTTGGATGTTATTAATTAATGCTAATGTCCTAAAAAATCCATATTTAATCAAATGGGTTTTTTAAATCATCGTTCGTGCGTACGACAAACTACAGCCTCACAAACTGATGTTAATCATTCTTTCATTACCACCTCCCATGATTAGGTATGGTGATGGATATAATATATATATAATATATTTATAATGTTATTATACCTTTTTAATAATTACATCATATATATTTTTTTTAATTTCCATTCTATATGATATATAGTAATATCATTTGGGTGAATGGAAGACTACAACCTCACAATGAGATGTGATTTGTTTTCACTAATGTTATACATGGAAGATAATAAGGATAAAGTTAATAAATATATATATATATATATATGACATAAAATACATAGTTATGATATTAATTAAATATTTAACATTCTTAAAATTTAATTTTTCTTTTTCATTCTTTCCTTTATTGTCACTGAAATATGGAAACACCATTCATGTACATGTGGACTACTACCTTTACAAAGAGATTTGACTCCTTCTTTTAATCCCCACCCCACATGTATGATATGTATATGATATTTAAAAATAATAATATTCTAGTTATGATTTTATTATTATTTTTAAAGGATAAAATATTACTTACCTCATTCCACAATGATCATAAAAAAATGGAAACGTCACTCATGTGTATGAACGACCTTCCATCTAAATGATCATAACATACTTCATTTTTCAAAACCATAAATAATGATTGGTATTAAAATTACAATGGATGTAAAAATATTATAATTATTTCACTGTTATTATTCATTAAATGATGGAACTATGATCAAATAAAGAGGACCAAAAAATAACAATTCAAAATATACATGAAAAAACAATGAAATTATCTCCTGAAACACGAATTTAAAAAGGAATTATTAATTAATGTGTAATACAAAGAAATAATTAAATAATAAATTGTAATATATATTTATATATATTTATTTAATATATTTATAATAAAATTATATCTATTATATAAGTGGTTTCCATGAGTACAAAAGTAGTCGACTATTATAGTAAGGGACTTCTATCTCACTTTTACTTTTGGTAAGACAAATATCATATTCACCATATTTTTTAAGAGGTATATAATTTTAAAATGACTGTATTTTATTATTATTATAATTAACATTATTTTTATATACATACCCATTTGGGAAACCCTTTCATGGGGTTTATGGTTCAAAATTTACCAAAGTTTTATTCTAGTTTTCTCTAAATTTTTATTCATTGAGACATGTGATTATGTCAAAACACTAATAATCTTGTACAAGGTGTATATAAAGACAATTTTACATTTAATATAATAAAATTATTTGTCCCCATGATTTTTTATGTTTTATTTAATAATATTCCTTCATAGTGATAATATTTCAATGTTTCCAAAGTGGTAATGATTTTGTGTTTCAATCTCATCATTTATTGGTATTTATTATGATCATGTTTCCGAGGATAGAATCCTATGATCCATATACCAAAAATATTTTGAATTTATTTCTATTCTATTAATGTAATGATAATATTTTTCCCTTACTTTATTTCTCTTTATGTACTCAGGAATTCAAAAAGACTTTTTTTAAGAAAATCATATTTTCTGTCAAAATCTATTTTTATTTCAAATCCATGTTTTCTACATAAGTATTAAAAAAGGATTTACTATTCCTATATTACTATTAAAAGAAATTTTTAACTATTTTATACTTTTTACAATTAAAATTCAATAGGTATCGTTATTTAGTTTTAGAAACAATACTTGTTTGACTGTTATAAATTTTTTTAAAGGAATATTGTTTTAATTTTTATTTCCTAAAAAAATTCCATAACATAATTACCATTGTATTCTTTGAAGAATACTTTATATGTTTTTAGAGTTATATTTCAAGAAAAGGATTTTCAAAAAAAATTATGTCTTAAAATATTTTTTAGAAGATATATGGATATTTTCTTCATGAAATAAAACAAAAAAAATTTAAATATTTTTTTATAGGATTGAACTTTTATTTTGAAAAAAAATAATTATTAAAAAGTTTTATGATTTTTTAGTTTTAAAAAATTATTTTATACAAAAGTTTATTTTTCCCCATAAATTTTTCGAGTGATGTTTCTTTCAAAATAATTCATCATAAAAGATTACATCCCTTGTGGTTACCTATTCTTTACTGGGGATTTGATCCAAGTATTTCCTTATTATTATTTATTTGAATGGTAATTTTTAATGTTGATGTAATGTTTTTAAAACCTATTTATATTATATGGGTTATAACATGATATAACTCTTGTTAATCCTACTACTTTTCATGGGTTATGCTTTGATTAAATTATGAAATGATTATGAAACAAATTTCATTTCCAAAGGTTTTTATATGATGAGTTTTTTTATGAAACCAATATCATTTAATGGGTTATGATATTATGAATATTTTATAATCTTATAGAACACATATTAATGATTTTCATTATGTGATGGTGGTTATGTTATAAACAAGGAAAATGGTTATGTTATAATAAAGGATGGTGGTTACATTATAACTAGATATAGGTGGGACCAGTATCTCCCCCAAATCCATTGGGAAAAGATTTATATACCATGGGATAGACAGGATTGGGGTGGGTAGTAAACTTAGTTCAATGAGGGAAGTTTTCTCTTAGGATAGTCTTGGGAGTGTACCATGACTACCATGATGGTTTGGGGAGTTAACCTATTTCACTATGATAAAAGGGATGCCTAGGTGGATAGTGGAGTGTTAATTCAAGGAGTCGTATCCACCCATGGATATCCCTTATAATCTTTGGAAATAATCCTTGAATGTTAAGGAAATAATTTTCTTGGAATATGTGTACAACAAAATTTTATGTCTTATACCAATGTAAATCTCTCATGGATAATTTTGTTTGATTTACTTATGATACAAGCCTTATGAACTTCCAATATTTATACTATGAAGTGAGATTATAATATGTTCTATGTGGGGTCTGTTTTCAGATGTTTTTCACTTGTTATCACACACCTATGTTCCTATTATTCTTATGTATCTCCCTTGTTTACCCTTACTGGTCATCCAAGTTCACCCTTTCCTATTTTTCTCTTCCAATGGTTATGGAGAAAGATTTTGGGTAGTGTATGTTTATTATAAATACTAATGGGGATGATAATTATATGAAAAGTTAATGATTATTCCCAAAATTAAATGTGTTTTACCTAGTCTCCAAAGACCCTAATATATTATGGTCCTCAAGAATGTGTTTGTCTAATGTATGAAATACTCATTTAAATAAATATAATATATATGTTTGATAATCCTGGGTCTCTATAGACTCTACTAATTTTTTTCCCAAAGAATTTAGTAAAAATAATCTTTAACTAATTTCAATGATTATTTTGATAAGATTCCTATATTCTTTATAATACATATTTTATTTCAACATCAATGAATTATTTATGGAATTAAATGAAAAGACACATTGATAAAATATTTCATTTTATAAGATATCATGTTAATAAAATAGAAATTATTCTAGAATTTTTTTTAACTGATAATAAAATTTCATTTATATTTACTAAACTCATGGATAATATGATTTTGGGAAAAAAATTTAATTGGTATGATGGATATATAACTTATGATAATAAATTTTTTTAACTTTTCTAAAGCAGTTCATATATTTGATTTAAAGACTAGTTTGAATTTTTGGGAACTTATTTTATATATTGAAGTTAACTAAATTTTTTATAATTATTTTGTAAGATGATTTAATTAATAAATATATGTTTTGTGTATTATTTTTTAATGAGTACTTGGGTTATTATTTATCACTGTTTTTTAATTCTCTATGTAATATAGTTTAAAATATTTATTGATTAAATTTGATATGTTGGGTACATGATTTATTACTTTTTTTAAAAAAATTATTCATCAATTGAAATGGGGATTAAATGTTTTTATGATAAAACTTTTTGTAGTATTACTTGTTAACTTATTTTAATAAAAATAGGGAGTATGTTTTATGAACGTTTTCATCATTTTAACTAGTATATTTTTATAATTTTTTCATTATGATAAATTTGAAAATGGTGGATAATGTTTTTCATTTTTATAAAATCTATTTTGGTTTTTGTAATTTTTAAATTGGGGAATTTTTAGTTCAAACAGTAAGTTATTATTTAATTTTGATGTTTTTTTATGTTTTCAATATTAAAAATATTTCACATTGTTTATAATATGTCACATTAATATTTTGATGATTTAATAATGGTTAATTATAATTTATCAGAGCTTCATCATGTTTTCCTTTATTATTGGGAACTAATTTTTTAACAAAGAAATGTCTCTTATGATTTCCCCTAAGTCATATGATTTCTTAAAAGTTATATGATTTCTTAAAAATAATGTTATTTCATAGAAGTCCCATGAAATTTTAAGAGAATAAAATTTTTAAGTCATAATAATTGATATTTAAAAATCATTCTAATTTTGATTAAAATGTTAAATTAACCGAGTTATAAAAAATCATATTAAGTGGGTGTTTAAAGGAGTATAATTTCATTATATCATCTTAATTTAGTTATGTTTTGGGAAAACAAAAAATTAATGAAAATTATTTAATTAATGTTTACAAAAACATAATTAATATTTACACACTTTAGATCCATGGTTATTCAAAATGAATTGATTCTTTCAAAAAATCTTGAATCATGATTTCATCAATGGAAAAATGATTTTTCATTGGATTTATGCTTATGGGTGAAATAAAACTTACAATTAAATAATGAGTATGGTTATTTCATGATTACATATTTTCATACTTTTTGAGTTTCATTATTATTAAAAAAGCATGGTTATGTAAAATCAAAATGATGTGTCTAAAAAATAGAAAAATATTGACCCAAAATTTAAATATTTCATACATTGTTTACATTATTTCAAAATCAATCATATGATGCCAAATTTTTTTATACTTTAAATATTTTATATCTTGTATGTTTATATTATTTATTTTACTTATTTCATCAATTTTTAAATTGTAAAAAAATTCAAAACATGTTATGTGAAGTGTTTTTTAAATATTTTTATAATAAATTAGTGATGGATATATCGATATATAGGTTAATAATATTAGTTCATACTTAATATTTTTAGAAACCCTAGATTTCATATGTTTATTGTTCAAGAAACATTAAAATGATCAAGAATATCATGGAGTTACTAGCAAGAATATTAGTAATTAGAATATGGGGAACATGATAAAAAAATATGTGTTTGGGCTTCATAAATGAACTTCATGATTCATAGAAGATATTTTATTGTGTTGAAACTACACTACATTGATATCAATTCCAACTATGATCGAAAGAGAGATTGAACCTTTGATTTTTTGTTACTTAAGTGGTTGAATCAATATAATGTTGTATCATCTTATATTAATTTTGGTTTTCAAAATTGTATTTTTTTTATTATCATTTTTGATGTTAATATTTGTTCAATTATTTTTCTATTCCAAAATTACATATTGGTGTTGGTAATACATCTTAAAAAATGTATATCATTTTATTTGAAATGAAACAAATTATGGGATTCCTTGTCCATCCGTATGTCTATAAAATATTAGGTTTTTTATTTTTATGTTGTGTATCCTGGTATAAAAAAGATAGGTTGGTGTAAACATTTACCAGACTATTTAATAGAGAAGGTCTTGTTTTAGTGAGTATGAATCATCTTAATGAGTTAAGAGAGAGTGAAGAGTAGATATAGTATCATTATATTATAAATTATATAAAAATATTTTGGTCTAAGAGTTTATATTTCCTAAGAATATGTACACCACATTAAATATTCCATCATTATATTTTAATTTTTATGAGATACAATTTTGATTGTAAAAATTATTATTTTAATATTTTATATTTTTTAGATGTTCTATTCACAATTCTCCTCTAGAACATTTCAATATTTATCATTGGGACCACACATGAATTATTTGAAAAATTACAGAATAGTTGATGAATTTTAAAAAAATTAGATGAATGAAATTATATTGTGATAAAAAACATAGTTGAGATATGGATTAATGTTTTAAATTTACAATTCAGATTAAATCATCTTTTTAAACAAATATCAATTCTATACAATAAATCTCAAGGCCTAAGGATATGAAATTCCATAATTTTCCAATATTGGTATCACCCTTATTTTTACACCGAAACATCAAAAATAGTTCCTGAAAAATATATTTTAATTAAAAAATAATAAAATAAACATTTTAATATTTCCAGGAATAAAAACTAAAATTTCATATGATTAATATTGATTTTAACTCAATTGCTCAAAATAATTCATTAATAAATTTTGAAAATTTTCCATTAGAAATAAGATTTTACAAATAATAAAAACTTTATTATTATATAATTACTCATTTTATTTATAATAACGTGTTATAAAATGTAAAATTAACAATTTCCTGACTATATAATTGATATGAAATATGATAAGATCATTTGGTGGTAAAAGAGTTTTTTTTAGAAAACAATTTTTTAGGACATAATGTCTTTCTATAGTAAATAATTAAAAAAAATTAATGATGAATAATTTAAATGAAATTTATAGATTATATATATAAATATATGAATATAAATTAATATAATTATTATTAGTCATATTGTCAATTTAATATCATCGTATGCTTGAAAAATGCATTTCTTAAAATCCTGTTTTTCAATGCATTTTGAGGGTTTATTTTTAAATTACACTCCATCACTTCTATGAAGTTAATTTGGTAAAATAGATTCCAAATTTTTAATTATAATAATTTATATTAGTTAATAATTTTATCTTATTTTTTTCATAGTGAATAGTAAAAACAGTAAAAATTAATTACCATAGTTAAAGTAAAAACAATTTTACCATGGTGTTAATCTCAAATGACAAGAGTGAAAATGGCCTGAAAACCTACTAAAACTCCATTATATGGTTTTATTGATATATTATCATTTTCTTCATTGAATGTGTGCCATTTTAGAGAATATTTAAAATAAAAATATGTTACATTATTGAAAAATGTTGAAAAATTACATGTGTGTCATTCACCTCAATTTTGAATGGAAACCTCTACCCCTCACATATTCACACATTTAAATCCATTTATATTGAAACCCCCTTCCCAATTACCTCCACAAAATAATTATCCATGTTATATAGATACTCTTATTCCATAAATACAAACCCCTTGAATATTAATAAGATATCCAAAGGATGTTATTCTAATAAAACTTAATCAACATCACCAAGATAATTTTTTTAAAATATTTCATTTACCCAATTAAATTATTTCTAAAAAATTATAATATAAAAAAATAATATATCTCAAATAATAATATGTTGTTATATTTATGGAATAATATTTATACATCTTTGTTAAGTACCCCTCCCACTAAAAAAATCTGCAATGAAGGGAGAGAGATAATGACCCTCCTGAGTCCCACAATCAGTGGGCCCTAGGTTGGAGATAATCATTGAGGGTATAACCGAATCATATTATGAGTGGAATTAGCTAATATAAATATAATATTATTTGTAGATATGATAAACATCCACCACAAAATTCAAGCTTATAAGATATATGTAAATTAAAAACAACAAAACAGTGCGTGAGTAATGTAAACTGAAGCATATAAAATTCCCCAATATATACCAGAAGAAATTTTAATGGTATTGACTCAAAAATATCTCTATCTTGTATAGTAATCTATAGGTCAGTCCTTGGAATCCTCTTCGAAATTCAAAAACTAGTTTTTATACATAGGGTAAGCATAACTAGTATACTCGGTAGGTACACAACCAAGGTCTCATGTGAACATGTATGAACATCATTATAATGTGTAAGTGAAAAAAATAGTATAACCAATAAGACTGATACTAGTCAAAAAAATAGTATATATCCTTAAAATAGATTTCTCACTAATTAACACATCTAATAAAAACAGATAACACCAATATCAAAACAAATCAAGGTGCCCCACTATCACTTCCCCTCCATTTTTCTCTAATACTCCCTAATATAAAATTTCTCGTGCTCTCATCCATTCCATAAATATCACCTCACAACATATCACATCAAATATCACTTGAAGACACACAATCCATCTTAGATGTGGTTCTAGATGATATTGAACGTACTTTGTCATATGGGGAGGCATGCATGAGGCCTCATAGCGAACTGAATCAATGTACCAGATAAGTTGAATCTGGGTTGGGATGTTACATGAATTGTAGTTTCATGACATGAATTCCATTGGGGATTTAGATTATAATCCATGAATCCATTTTAATCCACGACTCTCATATATATATATATATATATATATTAAATTTTAGTGAAAATTTTAGTCACATAGCCTTGAATTAATTAAACATCATTAATTACACTTTCGCGATGTAAATTCCTTTAACACTTCATTCATATACAAACACATGTCTTGAATCCACCAACCTCACATGTCATGGATCAATAACTCATGAGGTTAAATTGGTTCACATTATAGAACACCTACTACAGTACTCCCATATCTCCAACTCCATTGGATTCTCCTCTAGCCTCATCTAAAACACCTCCAAGGATAAAACATGGAACGTGTCATTCTCACATGGAAAATGACATTACATCAGATACCTTTTAATTAATTATCATCCTTGAGAATCAATACCAGACCTGAAGAATAAAAGGGGTCCCAATGACCACCCTCTGATATAGATAGGAAGGTTATTTTCGTAGCTCAAACACTACAACACGCCAAATATTCATAATTGAAACAACCAAAAAACACCATAGATCCACATCATAATCACACACAAGGAACAACCCCACACATTTGGTACTAGACACGTGCCACCACATTTCACATATCCATATTCACAACCATATAATCCTCCATAAATCCTAAACTATCCACCACTAAAAACTAACACATGAAACTACCACAAGAGCATAAATATGGATTCTCATATTCCATGTCATGATGTGATCTATGTTGGGTAAAAACTACTCTTCCACAATGTTTTAATCAAATCATAGTATAAAATATATTTACTAAGATTCATGTCCTCTCATTTTCAAGTGTAAAAAAAATTATCACTCAGCACACATCATGAAAAATAAGCACATAATATAAAACAACAAGATACAAACATTAAATCATCTTAGAAAACCAAAACCCTGATAATAAAATCTCTAAAAAAGTCTTGGTATTGGTCATTAATCTTAATATCTTGTTCCCAAGTACCCTTATCCATGCCACTGTTCCAAAACAAAATGTGAACTATTGGAATTGTTCATCAATGAAATACTTTTTCTTGAAGATAAATGATATTTACAAGTTTCCCATCAAATCACATCATCCCTGATATCTAACTCTCCCTAGTCGAGGATGTGGAAGTTACCATGAAGAATCAAATGAATCTAGGACACATGGAAGATGTCATGGATCCTCTGAAAATATGGTGGAAATTCCCAATGATATGTTACATTAACAACATTCCAAAACATCTCCATTTCCATAAAAAATCTATAGATAAATATTACTCCCCAATCAAACCTCTACTTCCCATATCGAGGGGAGAATCTAAAGAAAACATGTTCTATAACCATGAACTATATTGGAATTTTCCTATGACTATAATATGACTTATAATGATCATGTGCTTCCCATGAAATCTCTAAACACAACTAGATATTATATTTCTTTCATTTCACCACATCATGAACAAAACATATTGAATCCCTAACCTCCATCTAACACAATAAATAATGACACAAATCCCTTTACAACACATCAAATGAGGCCATTCGAATGGATATGTGATAGTTGTTATTGTATTATAATATGACCAAAGAAATCATCTATTCTAAAATTCCAAAAAAAATCCATGATTAAATCTTGTATCATATTTTAAATCATGTGGATGGTCGGCTTCATCTACCCATCGATCTGAATGTGTAATGAAATGCTAAGGTGAAATAGGGAGAAAAAATTGTACTAAAATCCCCACCAGGACCATGAGGTAAAATGAGGACCCCAATCAGAAATGATGGTCCTCAGTAACCAGCAAATCACAACTACATATTATACATAGTGCCTCGCTAAAAAAAATCACAACACTCAACTCACATATCGTTTGAAAATGAGATAAAATATTTAATCAGTCCACTATCACCAAAAATGAATCACAACCTCCCTGATCTCGATATAACAATATGATGATGTCCATCGAGATTTTCCCTCATTTCCACTTGTGAAAATCTAGTAACTATAACAAACCTCCAGGATTAAGGGGCTTCAATTTCACTTGATATATAACTAAAATATTTTCCAGAAACTCATCCACTAACCATCCCATCCCTGGCTACCAAAGATTCCTTTTTTAACCATGATTCATTTTTATCACACTAATATGTACCGCTAATGGTGAACTTTGAAATTCATAGATAACTCCATCACAAATCTCTTAAAGAATGAAAAACCTTGCCTAGAAAAACACATGGTTCATACCATCTTCTCATCATCTCCCATGGGAATCCCTATAGCCAACATGATCATGCATCACTCTATTGAGTCTCCCCACTGATATTCCTCTACCTACCACATCAAGGAAGACTCCACAATCGTATGATAGAGAAAAATAAGACCACTACTCTACCAGATGTAAATATAAAAAAATGAAATCTCCTCCACCTCTTTCTAAACATCCCTAGATGTCCAAACCACATTTCATTGAGTAATATGACTCAACGCATCAACAAATACATTCCCATTTTATGGTATAAAAGAGATCTAAAAATTTTATTCCTAAATAGATTCCTTCCACTTCCATTTTTGTAGACTTGTATCTCACTGATAAAAAAAATTTAGGCACTTCTTGTTTGTGAAAACCATAATGTGCTCACTGATAAGGTAATGTCCCCACAAATTAAGCAAAAACATTACCACTAACTCTAGATAAAGAGAGGGATAATTATCCTCATGTGAACATAATTTCCAAGACCCATAAGATATCACTTATATATGATTCATCTATATGAATCTCAATCCAAAATTGGACACCTCTCAAAAAACCCAAAGAACACACCCTCCTCATGAAACTAAAGAACATGAGCATAGAGAAACATCTTCTATAGGTAACTAAATTCAATCTAGAACAAATCACTCTATGAAAAAACATGGTATTTTATAGTCTTATACATCTCTATGGCTATAATTAAAGAGAAATCAGGGAAGAAACTATAATAATATCATGTGAGACCTAGGAAACAATGAACATATTCCACATTTCATGGGTGATACACAACAAAAAACAAACAAGATATTCGATGGGTTTACTTCTTCACCATTCTCAGAAAACACATGTCTTAGGAAACACACCTCTCATGTCAAGAACTAACACTTGGAATACATCACATAGAGATGATTCTATCAAAGGACCTACAAAATGAATCAGATATACATGAAATTTTCCTCCTCTAACCTCAATTTGTCCAATCTATCGTTGATGAATTCGAAAAAAACCGGTCCAGGATCTCATGGAACATAGATTTCATGAGCCCCCTGAAAATGGATGGTTCATTCGTAATGCTGAATGACATGAATGTAAAATCTATGCTCACATAACAACATCTGAATGTAGTCTTCATAATATAATCGTTATTCATCCTTCATTGGGGATATCTAGACTATAGATAGATTTTAAAAAAACAACTAGATGCTCTTAACTAGTCAAAAACATCGTTTATCCTTGGAAGAGGGTGAAAATATTCGAAAATCATCTAATTAAACCTCTAGTAGTCTATACAAAACCTCATACTACTATAAAACTTCTTGGAGAACAATACTAGATCACAAAATGATGAAAAAATGGGTTAGATGATACCCCTCTAAATCAGATCATCCACCTCAAAACTCATGTCTCACAGCTCCATAGGCTGCATCCAATAGTAATCAATCATAATTGAAGATGCGGCCAACTGAATCTCTATCCTAAACTGAACATCACATATAGGGGTTTGTTTCATAAACTCCATTGTGAAAATGTCAAGGAACTTCTACAAAACCTTTGTAATATCTAAAATAATATATTCCATTTACATCTCTTCCAACTAATACAAGAAAGGGTCCACTTTCCGACTAATCATCTGATATCCTTGCTCTCCAATGAATTCCATTTGTTAGCCCTCCACATTCGAGAACCAAACAATCCTATGGAATCAGTTGATGAAAACTCACATGTAATATATCCAATCCATTCCAAGGATACCACCATATTGTTTTATCTATATCATGATGAAGTCCCCCCTTGACTGGTGCTTCCCCATCACCATCCCACATCCCCAAAACACGTCAAACATAGATGTTTGATCTCCAACCGACATAGAAAACAAAAGAGGCACTATAAGCCTCTCCATTTATATTCATAAAGCATTATCCAAATAAGGATGAATTAAGGACTTTGAGTATCCTGAATCAAAAAAATCACAATCAGGGGTAGATAATAATGTATTCGTACCCCTAAACAAATCCCACCTCTATGAGCACTACACCTATAATGCATGCATCTGACCACACAAAACTCTTATGAATTTTTACTATTTGTATAGAGAACCATGATCTACCATATTTATTTATGGAAATGTAACATCACATATATTCTGTATTCCAGCACCACTATCCATCAACATATGAATTGTTGTTAGGGGTCCCTGTTATAGAAATTGCATTAGAGGAAACTACTGATGTAACCAAAAAAGGGACCAAACACCAATATGTTTTTGGCCTCCATGACTGGTCATACACTGGGCATGTATGATCCCATTTAATCTACAAATTTCGGTTTGAAATGGACATCCCCAGTAGGTTCTTTGAATTCACACGCCCTATAGTAATGGGGAAATATCTGATGTGATTGGCTCCCCACTTGCTGGAACACTGACTCCTTGAATACTCATGGCCGACTATCTAAATGAATTCTCCTCAAGACACATTATCATATACTCTCCTAAGTCCAAAATCCCATATAAATAGTTGTCTCAATAACCACATCCTTTTATGCACCAAAAAATACTTCAAGTGCATAAATAGTGTGACCGTAAAATAGATTACTGGGTTTAAATCCTCTGATAGACACGGTGCTCTGGACTCCTCATTTGAAAAAATATCTACAAAAAAGTGTATGTTACTTGTACACAATTCCCAAATATTGAATACTAAAACATCCCTTCTAATGATAAAGAAACATCAACCTCTTGGATACTGTTATAGATAATCATAGGAACTCCGCCTTGAACTCCCTCTAAATGTTGGGTCACAACACATTTGCTTCCTTGTAGTCAAAAATAAATACCACACACTGTTGAAATATATATACTCACATTTTAATCCCTACCAAAGGTACCAAAAACAAATAAAATTTTTATATTAGTGTGAAATTAATCTTTAACTACTCCATAAAGCACTCTGTCTCTATATATGAGATGTTCCCCTTGCACATTCCCAAACTCATCCACTGAAAAGCGTGAAAGGCTCTCTATCATGCCACATCCTCCTATGTTAGGTCTTTACAATGTAGGTCTATCTAATTATCCCATTGAACCTCAAATTTCTATCCCAATCCTAGATGATGAACATGATCCATTCTTGAATGGAAATGAGAACATTCAAATCCCATTAGCACAAAATTTTAAACAACTTATTTGTTTGTATTATTTTATCAACCCAAAATAACCAAATTGAAATAAAAACATAAGTCATTATGATGTCATGGATTTCCATATACCCAGTTAAAAGTGGTATTTGATTTGATTTTATAATAAAAATGAGGCTTCGGCCCCAACCATTAATTTTTTTTACCTCTCATAGGTCTCAAACATTTAAATAGATCCACATCACATAGTCTTTCCGTAAACTCAGAGTCTATACACTGGATCATAGGGGGGCTCTAAAATATCATTTCCTACTTTGTCTCTATGTCCTGTGTCCTTCACGCAGCTCCAATGAAACCACTACACTATAAACCCATGAAATACTCACCATGCCTAACTTTAAAATAAATCCTATATCCCAAACACAATTCGTTGATACCACTCTACCAAAACCCCCTCCAACCAAATATTCCACAATGAAGAATGATAGATGATGAATCCTGAGCCCCATCTCTAGTCGGTCTATGGCTTCCAAATAGTAAAGAAGGTATAAAAATTTCACATTATGAGATGAATTACCCTCAATAAATTGAACATGAATGTGAGATCGGATAAAAACACACCAAGAAACTCCCGAAGTTAAAATAATTGTGAACTAAAAACAATCCCACAATGAATGACTAATGTAAAGTGATTATTATAAAATTATATAATATATACCAAAAGACATGTCTATAGTAGTGAATCTAAAAAAGAATCACCAAACCATCCCTTAATGAATTGATCAGTCCCTAAAGTCCTTCTAGAAACCTGATAAATAGTTTATATACATAGGGTGATCATAATAGGTATACTAAGTGTGGAAATAACCAGTTTCTCATGTGAACATGTGAAAACAACATTCAAATTCTCCAATGGAGAAAAAAACCAAAAAGCACATATACAAGTCAACTATCTAGAACCTATCCTCACTACAACTCACACATAAAATCATGTATCCAATGTAATAATATAACAATAAGATCATAACAAATCAAGGTTCCCTACAATCACTTCCCCCCAGAAATTCTACCCTCACACCCTAAAATTTAACGTCATGTGCTCCCATATCTTCCATATATATCACATCACAACAAATCAAATCACATCTCACTCAATGATATTTGGAGCATATCTAATGTGGTTTAGGATTCATCCTTAACTTCCCCAACCTCACAAGGTTTGATATCATGTTCTAGAGTTAGGAATCACAACACCATGTCTCGCTTAAATACAGTTGGGTAAATATATCACATCTCATCACATATCCAGAACAATAGTGTATCATGAACATGAAGGACATCGACCACATGATCTCCTTCTACCATGAGTGAACCTCAGCACATATCACATCACATCACTTACTCAAAAAAATTACATGTCTTCAAGAAACACATGGGAGATATATACACATCTCACTGAATGAAACTTGGGACATCACTATAAAAGGAAGAGTGGGGAAGAGGGATGTCCATCCACCTATATCACCACAATCATGGATTTTATGGAAAACAAATGGATTCCAAAAACTCTAACAGTTGGTATGGTTATCCAACTCATGTGAGGAATGTAATGAAATAGCATAAACATACATGATATTAAAATATTACACAATACCTATCCTTTGGGTTCACAAAATCTACACCACCACAAACTAGGTCACCACTTTCATACGACATACCAAACATCACAAACATTGTTCCACTATATACCACACATCACACACCTTCCACACATAACCACACAACATTCCCGCTTATAGTTATAGGTTGCACCACTTTCTCAAAATAACATGTTTTCAATATCTTTAATTACAAATCCATTTCATACACATTTACACATCCATTATTTTATTAAAACATCTCATTAACCAGTTACAACAGATCAATTATCAAACCATTAATTTATTTATTTCATTCAGTATCAATATTCATTCCATGGATAATAAGGAAACTAACACAACCCCATGCATCCACCAACAACATCACACCATATCATGAAATCCATCTCACCATGACAACCACACAATAAAAATAACAAAAACTCATCATAACACCTCATCAACACATAACAAAAACATATAACCACAACACAACATTTCCACATCACACCATAACCACTATGAAACAAAGCACACTCGACACCTTCAAAATATAACACCATTACATTACATCACCGTTGCGAACCACAACCAATACTCTCCACATCACACTCCACAACTTTATCACATAATAATGCCACACGCCATCACTGTCTCATTTCACTCCACTTTATAGAAGAACAAAATCAAAAATTCCCTCACCACATCCACACCAAAAAATGATGACATCACATTAAAGCCCAACTCATTTCACAACCCAGCTGGGCACCATCATCACCACACAAAAACCCACTCAATCTATGTATGGAAATACAAAAAGAAGAAGTGATCAAAATAGAAATACACACAGAATTCCATTTTAATCCAGGAGATTTTATCACATTACCTTTTTATTTGGAATGGGTATCATCACACAAACCATGTTTCCATTGTGAACTAATTTATTTTCCAAATACAACTTTTTAACATTTTACTTAGGGGTGATCATAAAACAACACAAAAATGGTTTAAATATATTCCATCTCTTTGAAAAACAAGGCTCCCAAAAATTGTTATTTTTAATATTGGTAAAAATCATCCACAATATCATCAACCACATATATCAAAGTAGTAAAGCGTTTTATATCTCTTCATACCCTGAATTTTAGTTTTCCCAATTAATTATAATTATTATACTAACCATTAATATCCTCCAAAAGAATATAAAAGGTTGAAAATACCACAAATAGCACATAAATTGATGAGAATGTTTATACCCTACTTCGATGAAGTTTTTCGATCTCACTGCACACCACATGGAGAAGAACAAACAACCTGGAAACCACAACCACTCCACGAGATCACAAAAAAACTTACATCACCCAAAAAATACCCAAAAAAACAATACCACCATAATGGATCTATGAAGGAAGATTGAAAAGAAACTGTGGGCATGAATTGATAACTCAACCTATATATCCAAATATTAACTAATAGAATCCAATGTTTGAACCAGGGAGAATTGGTTTGGAATAGCACCCAAGGGACCCTATGGTTTTTTCATAGACTAAGAGAAATAATGTAAGAATATAAAAAAATATTAGTTTATCCTATGTTTAAAACAACATGGAAAATACCACTTCCATTTCATGAATTAATGCTTCAGGACATGAATTACATATGGTCCACAGTTTACAATTTGTCAATCTCTTTTAAGACACGAATCCCCCATGCCTTCAATTTCTTCCAAACAATAAGTAATCTAATCAAGGATTAATTACACATCGTGAATTAACCTATCCTAATGTGAATTCTTTTCATACTCCAAACCTCATCCAAATAGAGTATATTAATCCTCTAATATCATATTCCTTAAATAAGAATCTTGGTAATGGAATATGGTTCATGTCATGAACCCCCTACTATAGTACTCCTCCATATCCAACTCCAATGGATTCTGCTCCAGCCTCCTATGAAACAACTCTAACACCCATGATATAATTTTAATTGTCTTATAATTCATTGGAATTATAATATCATTCTCTATTAAATTTTAAACAAAAACAATTTCTCGTGTGTGCCTCAAACTACCACCTCTCGAACCATTGCATGTCGTTTTCCATCTCAAAATAAAATGGATGGGCATAATGATTGAGATCATGAATATATATGATATGTATAGAACGTTAAAGTCTCTGAAAAATTAATATAACATACACTTCCCTATCATTTCCACTATTACGTAATTGATAATGTCACATGTACGTACATATAACCTACCTTTTACATGAAGCGATGTGATTCATTTACGATTCTCAAATTTTATGAATGACTCTAAACATGAATCTAATGAATTTTTTCGATATTTATAACATCAATATAATTATGGATATGAAGGAAATAGATCATAATATCAATATCTAGAACTTTCTCAATAAACATGCTAGAGAAAACAAGGCAGTTAACACCATATTTAATAGTAATAATGTATTATTATTAATAAATAGGTGATAAGATGATATAAAAGAACCATATATGATAGTATAAATATGAATATAGTTCTTGTAAAAATTATTAAAAAAATTAGAACGATTATATAGAAGGATAAAACACATTCAACTAAAGGAAAGCGTGTGGTATGTTATTTCCTCTAAATCTACACTCAATTAAAACATATTTGTTATTATGCACTTATTCAATTTTGTGTGGTGTAAATAATAAAACTATGATGTATATAAAATGAATACCCATTTATTAAATATTATTAATATAAAAATTCATGATTATTATTTCTTGTGAATTTAATTTTAAAGTTACTAATGTGGTAAGAATATATTTTACAATCTTGGTTTTTGGGATTGCCCTATTATTGTTTGAACAAAAAATTTAACATATCCTTTTTAAAATACATATATCATTTTATCCTTCTTATATTTAAGGAGATAACATATTTTACATAAAATTTTACTCTCTTTGGAACATAAATAAAGGGAAAAAATATTTAATAGAAAAACCAATTTTATTTCCCTTCTAATGAGATAAATTATTCTTCCATATATTTTCAAAATTTAATTACAAAAGTAATTTTTATTGATAAAATAATTTATTTAGGTAATTTTATGTTATAGTTTACATTTTTATAGGTAATGAAATTAATATTATTCATAATTCCAGAAATTAATGTTTTAGTATTTCTTTCCAAAATGTATAAAGTAATGGTTTTAATATAAATATTGATAATGATCTTCCAAATGACTGTAACTGTTTTATGGTATTTAGTTTCATTAATAAATTTTAAATAATTATACAAATAAAAATTCTTTATAAAAAATTATTGTAGTATTTCACTACCATTCCCTTTATTCTTCTAAAAGACATGACTTTATTAAAAAACCTTTATTTCCAATGATCTGAGGGTTATATTTTATCTCTTATTAATTTTGTGTGCACTAACATTATCTTAAAACTTTAACATTATTATAATAATTATAAATTACCATTATATTAAATATATATATTCTTTTTATCATTAATATCATTATTTCCTAATCTATATACCATTTTTACATACTATGTTTTATTATGAAATCAATTTGATTGACTAGGGAAAATCATGATAAATCTCTATTCTTTAATGAATACATATATTTATTAACATGTCATATTGTATATGATTTGAATTAAATATTAAATATATTGATAATTCATTGGACATGTAGTGATGGATGGCGAGAAGTTATAGACATTCTCTCGATGCATCGACTTGTCCCCAAGACAAATTAGATAGAAAAATTAAAAGGGGGTTTTTTTATACTTACTCATCAATATATTATCATGGTGTAAGGTATTGATGGTAAAAATATTATGATAGATACAATAATAAAATTAAATATTAATATTTTCCATCATTAAGAATTTATTAATTATTATATATGAGATAATTTCATTAATATTATCTAGGGATATATTTTGTGCCCATATTGTTCATTAAATGGCATGAGATTTTAGTTAATTACCTTGAAATTTTTATTAATCCTTATTTAATCATGATAAATCTCACTATACATAACCCTTAATTAGAATTTTAGAGGACCCTTATTTTATATCCTTCCCCGAGGATATAGAAATTGATTCCTTGAATAAGTTTCAAGGCTGTTTAGCATTTTATTCTATTATGTATTCTATTATATTCCCTATGCAAATTTTGTAATATGTATGTGTATGAAACTACAAGAAAAATAAAGAAATCAGTCATTCATGATTTTGACCATAATATCATTAATAATTTAATAAAATATCCACTATAACACCCTATGATTTTATGATATATTTTTTCAAAAAATTTTAATTTCTTTAATAACTTGTGTTACATGTAACACATAGTTTCAACAAAAAATGGGGTATTATTTAAATATTATTATTTAATATGATAATAATATCCTAGATGTTGGGATTAATTTCATGAATATGATAAAATTAGTTATAAAAACCAAATTTTTACACATGTATATAAATTTAATTGTTTAGTTAAAACATAATTATAAATTAAAATAAAAAGTATTTGAAAATAATGTTATATTTTTATGAAAAAATATTTTTATGTGCATACACATGTTTTATATAAATATATTAAATTAATCCTTATATATGAATGATTATAAATAAATTTATATATAATATAATTTATAAAATTATTTAACATTCATCATATTTTTTTTCTAGGCATGAGATAAATAATAATTTAATTTTATGCTTAAAAATTTACATTTTCTAAATAGAAAATGTTGTCACATTTTGAAAATTTATTTTAATATTAATTTATTACACATTTATGAAATTTTATTTAAAATATTATCTTCATTTATTAAATCAGTATTTCTGAATTATATTTTATTGAATTTTTTATAATTCTCAAAAAAGATAATTTTTTATGAATAGTGATAAAACATAAATTTTTGTTTTGAATTTTATATTTTAAAAGAATTCTAAAACATAAAAATTTTTATGATATGGTTTTAATTGTAAAATTATTTTTATTATATTATTATCAATCCAATTTTTACCATTTTAATCAATACCTTGTAAAAATTTTATACAAAAACTTGTTTAACTTGAGAGGACTTTTTCTTTGGAAAATCATTTTTCACTTATTCTACGAGTTTAATATAAAAAAAAAATATACCACTTCTATGAGTTGAATTTGATAAAATATATTTCCTGTTTTTAATTAGAATAATTATTATTATCTAATAATTTCAAATTAATCTTTTACCATAATGATTAGTAATAATATTAAAAACAAGTTACCTCAGTTAAGGTAATAATTAGTATATCACGGGTTCTAAAAATATATAAGGGTGAAAAATGAATAAATACCTGGATAATTATTATATTATTATTATATATCAACTTTAAATCTAATATAATTATATAATGTCCCGTTTTGGAGGCTTTTTTCATGTGAAAAATGTGTGCGCAATTCATTCATGTCAAATATTCCAAGTGTATCCTCTCCCCCACATATAAAAGGACACCCCTCTCTTATCCTATAGACACATACCATGTCATTTGTATAATAAAATATATTCCATAATTCTATCCTTATTTCCATCCTCATGACCTACTTCACCAGTTTTGATCATAAATCTATCCAACAAATGATTTTTGTTTTCACCAAAGGTGGTTGTCTGAAAAAGAGTTATTGTTCTAGACCGAGTATTATTTTTTTATTTCTCTACCAATTTCAGAAAATATTATTAAATAATAATGATATAATATAAATAAATTATTTTATATGATTTTATTTTATTAATTTTAAGAAATTACCTATATCCATATCCTCGTCCCTCAAATGTGATGCGAAGTAGTTGATGATGTGTACGGTAGACTACCGTCTCACGAACCGACGTAATTATTTTTCCATAATTGCTTCTCATGGATATATATAATGATTAATTTAAAGTATACATATTATATTTATGACATATATACCACATTAATAATAATATCTCATATACCTTCTTAACTCTGAACACGTTTAAAAACAACAATGTCGCTGGTGTGTTTGATGAACCACCACCACTCAAATCGATGTGATGTGTTTCTAATTTTTATTTTACAAGGATGGTAATAGGGATATATTAAATGAAAATATATTATATTTAAACATAATTATACTTACTTAATTATGATATAAAAATAACTTCTTACTTCTAATTTGATGGGGATATGATAATGTCGCTCGTGTGTACGATGGACTACCACCTCACGAAGCGATGTGATTCATTTTTCTATAATTATTTACATAGAAGGTAAGAAGTATAAATTTAATGAATAAATGGGATATATAATAAATAATAATAATAATATAAAGATAAATTATTATTTACCATTATTTAATTTCATTTATTAAAAAATGGAAGTTGTATTCATGTGTACGTATAACCTTCTTTGTCCATGAATGGTGCATTTCATCATTCTACCTATAATTTTTCTTAATGATCTTAAATATATATATAATGAATATATTTTATATTTATATAATTATTTATTTTATTCTGGTTATTTTACCATGAATAAATGAAAATGAACAATGTTACCAAACGATAACATGTATAAAAATTCAAGTAGTTATTACCCAAAACACTAATTTGAACAATGAATTTTTATCAAATGGGTTTAAAAAGGGTGTAAATACATCATATATGTAATGAAATGTATGAATATGGTATTTTAATATATTTATAGCAAATTATATTTATTATACATGAGGCTACAGTTCTTTTGAGACAAGATGATCTTGAAGTACGATATCATTGCCTCAAATTGTTTTCTTTGGGACACAAGTTGTGTTACTCCCCAATATTCTATTATAAGTTTTTATATATTGATCCCATTAAAATTATATATCATGAATTTACTTATTTTCATGATATTCCAAAAAAATATTCTTTTATGCTGATTATCATTCAAAATCTTTCTAAGATGTATGGGATATTCAACTCACTTTTAATTCCTGGGACACATGCCAGATACACCACCTGTTTCTTTTTGTAGTGTATATGCTACCAATATTACTCCCTCAGCTTTATGTGAGATGGTTTCTTCTAGTAAAGTATCATTTAGAAGGATCTTTGTAGAGACATCTAAGACATCATGGTCTCTATATGCATACATACTTATACCAGAGTTCTTGAGTAGGAAAAGGTTACAGCGAACATCATAGTGGAGGGACTCTAAGTGAATGGATATATACATGGTCATCAATGAAATGAGACATCCACAATATCTAATAGTAACCTTTTATGAGGGTCTTAACATATGATATCAACCCCACCACAGGACTCTAGCACATGGATATGTAGCATAGGGTCCATGTAGAGCCTCTGATTAGCTGAGGTATGGTTGGTACTATTCTTGTGATAGGCGAGGTCACATGAAATAGTATTATATATCCCTTTCACGCTGAGGAGGGATGATAGGTTGTAGATGGACCACCACGGAAGATGTACCTCAATGGTCAGATATCTCTTAGATATGGCTAGGGTGGACCATAGGGAGAAGGTGCTGGGAGAAGAGTAGGTGGAGCTTTAGAGGGAGGAGATACTAGTGGGTGGTGAAATTTTATGCTACTTCCACCGCCTCCACTAGGTGGACCACATCATGCTCAAGGATTACACATTTAGGTCCACTGAAATCTCCATGCTATGGAGAGTTATGACAAGGCTACATCTGAGATGATTCGAGGTGTAATATGTGTCTTTTATACTCATTCCCCAAAAATATTAAACACCATTATGATTCATTACTTCATTTTTTATCCCTTGTGTGAGAGATAGTTCATCTTGATGAGTATTTTTTCCAACATCTTCATCTTAAAGATCCTATAGAAAGTTAATTTTTGATATCACATAGCTTTTTAAAGTAAGATATGGTTCTCAAGGGAGAAATTTTCTAAAGGATGCTCTAGTATTTCATGATAAATCTTTATGTAATTATCTCATAAATTTAATGGTTTTCCTTAGTTTGAAACCATATTTTCTTTCATTCTGTGTAATTTAGATCTATATGGATAGATAAGATGATATTCTCTTTGGAAAGTGATAGAGATGTCATGGTTGAGTGTGTGGGCCCTATGAATATGAAACTATAAACCATCACCCATTAGTTAGTGAGTTTATCATTTGGTGTTCTAAGAACTTTAGGAATCAGGATCCCTACATTAGTTGAGTATTGTGTAGATTTCTTCATTAATAATGTTCTGAGACTACCATCTCTGGAGGGAGGTGGATTTTTATATTAACATGCACCTCGAAAATGCATAGATATCTTTCACGGCATATATGATGGCCCATAACTCAATATGAGAGATTAGGTTACAATTTGAGGACAAAAAGGGAAGGGTTTCATTAGAAATAAAGTGTCCCCTAGGGAATGCCTAGTTTTTCTCTTAAAAATGATAGATGAGAGCTTGAGTCTTTTTTTACTATAGTAACCTTAACCATGTGATGATAATGAACTATTATCACTTTATGTGGATTGATGGCCTATTCAAATTGTTTATAGGTGGGAGTTGGTTCAATAAGATATATCATTGGTCTGGATACCCCCATTTTAGGGTTTGAGATGATGGAATTCAAATGACGGAATTCCTATGTCTCACTGTAGACACTTCGAGTTCTTGGTGATATATTAATGTGTGACAAATTACCCCACTGTGTTTATATCTCTTAGGAACTAGAGATGTTATGCATACTAGAACTGATTTGTGTTTTTCATCATAGATGAAATATTCATTTACACTACATCAGATGAGGATCATGTAAACTATTTGAGAATGGTCCTAGACTTACTTGGAGAGGGCTAGAATTTTTGTAATCTCTTGAAGTGATAGTTTTAAATTTTTTTGGAATGTTATATATAAGAATATAATAGTTGTACACTCAGGGAATATTTATGTGGTACTTGTTTGGGATCCACCCAAGAACATGTCATCAGTGTAGAGTTTTCCTGGCTTTGGGGGATACTACACTGTGTTTTTTTGGAAGAGTTATGTATGATTTCATACCCTTTTATTATCATGACATGGATATAGAATATTATTATCTAGATAGAGAACATCCAAATAACCTTTTGAGAGTTTATTTTGTTGTTGTGAAATTATAATCACTTGATACTAATGTAGGAGGGCATGGAGTATTTGGTGTTTTTCAATGCCTCTAGAGCTGGACTCAGTTTCTGGTTGATCTAGAAGTAGGATGTGATAACATATGTGTTAAGGAAACTAATAACACATGAGAATAACTAAAAAACCCACAACATAGATTTAATATTGGTGGTCTTATATTTGATGCTATATAGAAAATATAATCTAGGGGAGTATTTTTTTGTTCACACAGACCTGAATAGTCTCATGTACATCTTTACTCAAAGACATCACATCCTAAGACAGAGGCTCTGGTTGGAGTTTTTATAGAACTACGACTTTGAAATATTATATAATATTTAAAGTAAAACATTGTGAAATATACCCTTAGCAGAAAGTCCCATTCTCACTTGGTAGAGGAGGCATCCGAGTAGTTGGATTCCTTACATATGACCCTAATAGTGGAGATGTGTTCAGTTTTTTTAGTCAATGGTGGAAAATATTCAATTTCATCAGTGTAAGACTGATACTCAGTTAGGAGACATCAATTATGAGGTTCAATAGGACCTAATATCCTCAATAGATACACCATATGGATTTTTTTGATGTAGGGGATCATACCATCCATTACTAGGGATAGATGTTGGCACTACTCACATTTTGTCAGGAAGTGCTGAGAGTGTTTCACACATCCCACATTGAATGTACATACTAGTGTGGTTATGATGTATAAAGACAATAGATGATTGTTTTTATTGATGGAATGAGGTTGATCGTTGATGTAATCATCTAACATTGTCTCACATGTTAAAAAGTGAAGGATGGCCACTAGGTTTTGGATGTTTTCGCAGAGCCTCTTGAGATCTAAGAGAAGAAATGGGATGGAATGTCTATGGGATTTATGGAATGATTCCAGAGATAGATAAATTCCATCATGATATCTAGGTGTTTTTTGACCGATTAACCAGTTCATCACACTTCCTTTCCATACAAGAGCATTTTTCACTTGAGATTTTGGAGAAGTTTTATGTGTAGGAGATAATCTATATTCCTGAGGTACCCTCAATTATTTTCTCTAAATGTGATTATAGGTTCTCATTATAGTTTGAAAGAGGTATGTAAGAGGATTTTGAGAACAAATATTTTTTTTATTATAATGTTTTTCACCCAAATAGATTGGCGTATCCAATGGAATGTCCAAGAATTTGACGATATGTTGATGGACTATGTGTAAGATATTTACCAGATTTGAGAGAATTATGTTACATTGGTATATTTATTTTTAAACGAATAAATACCACTATATTTTTGGGGTGACACCTTATTATTACCTACAATAGATACCATTTAGGTCAAATGTATGTTGTACTGAGAATGATTAATTGTCTCTTTTTGGGGAAATGGTGGTGAATGAGACATTGAATATGAATCTATTGATCTGTGGGAGTATGAGTAAAATCTTGAGTTGGAAAAAAATATTATGTTTATCGATGTAATATTTTCATGGATTTCACGAATAGAAAATATATTTTCTTAATATTCACACAGAATGAATATTTTGTAAGTTTATCTTGGGAAGAATTATGTCCCCTAGGTTTATTGGGACATTTTATATCCTTCATATGGTTGGTGAGGTTACTTACAACCTATATGATACCCCATAGTTGGAATGAGTGCACGACATCTTCTATGTCTCATTTCAAGGAGACACATAGATGATCCTACGCCAATTATTGATTGGGGAATGCTGGAAAATGAGGATGGTGCCACCGTAATGGGGCACCCGATAGACATTTTGGGTTGATAGAAGAGGACCATGTGTGGATGGACCATCCCCTTGGTTTATCTACCTTGTAAGTATGGGATCATACCGAAGGGCTCCTAGTAGTGTGAGAGTTAGATGTGGAATCATTACCGCAACATTTTTCTTTAGCTTGTGATTTTTGGGTTGAAAATCCTTCAAGAAGGGGAGAATATAATGAAATTTTTTTTATGAATTAGCCCTTTTAATATTTTTATGAACATATTTGTATTTATCCTTTGTTTCAACATGGTGTCTAGGTTTCACATGAGCTTGAAATTAATATATTTAATATATTATTATATTTTTATGCACACTACTGCATATTTTTTATTTAAAAGTTTTTCTTTTTTTAGAGACCTTGGATGTCAAATATAAGACCATGGATGATTCTGAAATGCAAGGATTACCATCATCAAGTCATAATGTTGGTTGTGTTCAAATGTTCTATGGCTGGTTTCCATTGGTGAGTGTATTTAATTGAATAGATTGTAAATTTATTTACTTTAATTAAATGTATTAGCATAGTCTAATACTCTATAAATACGTCATTATGATGTTATTCCAAGGTTATCCATCTAACCCTCAGAGGATTAGAGGAGATCATTCTTCCTTGGTGTTTCAAAACCCTGAGGACATTGATGGTCAATATGATCAAGTTTAATTGAGATTCATGCATTTAACATAGTAGATACTCTTTATTATTGGAAAAATCACTCTTAACCAAATATCGATCCATAATTGAGGTTGTTCATGTTATTTATGGATTTATTCCCATTTTTATTTTATCAATAATGATTTATTTATCTCATTTGATTACATGTATTGATCATTCGTTCATATGTCCCAAAATTTTTAAATTAATTCTTGATACAATTATATGTGATTATTATGACTGATTGTACCTGTTTTTACCACATCTTCAGGATCACTGGATGATATTTCATTAGCCAATAAAAATTTTCACTTTTTTGTTGTGAATTCCTCCCTATTGTTATTTCTATTCTTCATCCTTTGACCATAGGGTCACGGTTTATCATTACCAGTTTGGGTTCAAGTGGGATCAAACACCCAAATTCATGGTGGTTGTGGGAATGAAAATTAACATAGTTATTTTCATTGGGATAGAGATGGTTTCTGTGTATAGGGTGATTCCACCATGGATTTGTGATCCGGAATGACAATGGGTGGCATGAAAAATAATCAGTGGGTGAATGAATTTCAACTTTTTGGTTTTTGAAGGCTAAAGATATATTTACATAGATAATTTCTATTGACGCGGAGTAATAAAATCCTGATTTGTTTTGTGGAATTGGTATATTAGGTTATGAATAAATATTTCCAACATTTCTATAGAAATACAGACTACATAGCATTTACTATGAATAACACATTCTAGGTTGTACCATAGTTGTGGAAGAAAGGGTTTCAGTAGTGTTAAATATCACTTACTTTGTACGTCAATATACACATCGTGTGACTTGGTGTTAGTGGCTCGACCTATAATATAAGAGTACATGGTCCCAAACACATACAAAAATACATTAATGAACATAGTAAATTTGAATGGTAATGTAATCAAACATTTCCAGTATACATAGGCTTAGAAAATGTACATGGGAATAATATTGATGGGTGTGGATTGGACCTAAGTGGTAGAGGCACACCTTGTACTTAAAATACACATCGTGTAGTACGACAAGGATTATCAAGTTATGTTTAGGGGAGAACATTACTAGGAAATGAGGTAAGTTTACATTCTATTAGATTACATGTCCACACTGTGTACTTCTCCCAGTAACTTATAACTTTTGTATATCCTCCTCCAGGACTTTGATTTTGGCCCATAGGTAGCCTATCCTAATTATTTTTCCACATATATCATTATGGTGAACTTTATATTAGATTTCAAAATATTTTTAAAAATGTTATAAAAATAACTCTTAATTAAGATATTCTTCACTAATATCAATGGTTTAGAAATATACATGATGATATTTATGGGTTGGAAACCCCCTTGTCGCACCAAGGTGTTGGTCCCCTAAATTATCTATTTATGTTGAGTGGTACCCTATAACGAACCAAGGTGTGGGTCCTATATTAAACGATTGGTTCACCATGTCACAATAGATCATGAGTCATCTATCCACTTAGTGGCACCCCATGTCACACTAGGTCTCCTATCCTCTATCCACTATGTGGAACCCATTATAGTACTTGGTAATGGGTCCTCTATCAACTATGTGGAATACCCTATCATTGTATGGTGTGATTCCTCTACTACATATAGTGTTCTATAAATTTTGTAACAGAGTGGTGAGGTGTGGGTCCTCTACTAAGATTTCTCATGTTGAAATCCATAATTTTTGGCATCAAATATGGTCCTTTGGAACTGTAGGGATACTCACCGTCCTTGGCATGGATGTGGAGTTGAATATCCCATTACTCTATCATATGGTTTTCTTTATGGTAACATATATTTTCATTTATTAAATTGTTATGAGTTGATATGACATCTATTGTATCTCTATAGTGATTTCATTATTGGTTTTAGGGTGTCCTAATCGATATGTATATACTCACCCATACATGGGATTTTCCCATACATGTCATGAATTTTTTATAAGTAGGAAGATCAGTAGAGACATTGGAGGAGCTTAGTGATACTTTGGAACATTGAAAATTATGGTTGTTTGACTAGGAGATCATGAGTCAGGATCACTCTGGTTGTCTTGTATTCACATTTTTTTCAGTTTGGGACAACATTTTGGATTAGGCATGAATTATTTCCCTTTTAGATGTTTATACTATCATAATTTGATGTATTCCCTATAGGTTATTTCATGCATGGTTATACATTAGTTGACGTAGTATTTTATTATGGCTTAACACTTTTTAATGTAAATTGCTGTGTGAGTATGTACGATTACTTTAGGTAAAAGGCTTATATTTTTGATATGACTTCTCAAAACATTTCACAAACCCTTAGTTTTTGGGCGGTAGAAATGACGGTTTCCCACTTTGAATTTCTTTAGCAAGGTGGTACCCACTGCGTAATCTTCTTATAATTTTTCATGGTATAAACTGAAGTTGAAAATATTAGATTATGTATCCAGATTATGGGTTTGTGAATTGTTGAAGGATAAGAAAAAAACATAGAGGAATCATGTGTCGTCTACAATTTACTAAGTGGAAATGTCATTAAAGTATTATAGTCTTTTCCATAGAACTACCAACGACTCCAAGAACAAATGATGAAATATGGATCATTAAATATCACATAACCAAATATACACATTTTCTTATTATAAGAGAATATTTTCCACTTATGAACCTTGAAATAATATCTATTATTACTATTTTATGGATTTATGGTGTACCTATTTCAATTATTTTTTATCATGATCACCAATTTACATCAAAATTCATGAAGATATTTCATAAGGCACATGATACTAAGCTTTATTTAATCACATGTTACCACACTCAACCTGAAATATTTTCTAAATTTTCTATTCAAAAATTATAAGAAATGTTGAGATCATTATAAATTGATTTTCAAGGTATGTTGGATCATTCTTTTCATTTGGTACAGTTTTCATATAATAATAGTTACCATTATAGTATTAAAATAGCATCATAAAAATAATTATATGGAAATAGATGTCATACTAAAACTTGTTTGTATGATGTTGGTGAAATGAATCTTGAAAGAAAAAAATATTGAAGGAAAACTTGTATGATTTTTTCAGAAGAGTTATATATAAAACTAATGGAAATTTTTTAACTTTCAAGTGTGAGATCACGTTTTCTTGAAAGTATCTCCATAGAAGGGTCTTGTAAGGTTCATTTAAAAAGGTAAATTGATCCATATTTATGTCGAACCATTGTAAGGTATAAAATGAATTAGATTAGTGTATTTCCATTTAGTAATTCCACCAAGCCTCTCTAATGTACATGATGATTTCTATACATCATTGTTAACTTCATGTCATACCCAAAGCATGTTCTCACCTATGATGAAAATAATTGGATCCTAATATATCTTACTATGATGTTCTCATACATAATTCTGAAACCTGATAGAAATTAATGAGGATTAATATGACTATATTGGTAAAAATACTTCTGAGAAATAATAATATTGATAAATAAAGATTAGATGTAGAGAATGTTATGAATAAGAACCAACCTCATTTTATTAGAAGGTAATATCTTTGAAAATATCGAGTAAGAATTTATAAGAGGGAAGAATGTTACAGCCAATCCTCAATATTAGTAAGTGAACATTTTGTTTTAATAAAAATATAATACAATGAAAATTATAGTAATTCAAGGAAACAAATTTTAATTTTATAGGATCAATATGGATTTAAACATACGAGGTAAAAATATTCCTATAGTTAATTTTTTAAATTTTCTCCTAGAAATAAGATTTTATTATTAATTGAAAATGTAGTATATAACTATTCATACTTTTATATAAAATAATTTTTTATAATACACGTATTTAACAGTTTATTGACTATAAATTTGAGAAAAATAATGTTAATATAATTTGGTGGTAAAGGAAATATTTTTCAGAAAACTGTATTGTTAAAAGGTATGATATCATTCCTTTGTAATTAATTAAAATAATATTTAATGAGGAATAATTTAAATTAAATTTTTATATCTAATATCTATATATATGAACTAAAAACCATATAATTATAATTAATTCTCATAAATTTAAGGTATGATAATCTAATTCATTAAAAATACATTTATTTTAAAATGGTTTTGTACAGGTTTGGAAAGATTATTTTTAAATTAAAATTTTACACATATTTAAATTGAAATTGATAAAATGTATTAAATATTTTTAATAATGATAATTTTTATTATTTAATAATTTAAAATTAATTTTTGGTCGTGTTGAATAGAAATCATAAAAAACATAATTACCACAATTAAGGTAAAATAGGTTTACCTGGTGGTTAATCTAAATTGATAAGGATAAAAATAATCTAAAGAATTTATTAAACCCCATTGGTTAGAATTATTTTTAATTTATCCTTTTCCTATTTAAATACAATCTATTTTGGATCGATATATCTATGAAGTGGCATGAAATTATAGAAAACCTTTGAAAAATTACAAGTGTGATAGTCACATCATTTATAAAAGGACACATTCTACCCTCACAAATTAATACCTCTAAAGACATTTAACATGAAAAAACATTTAAAAATTTCATCCCTAAAATTTGTATCTATGTTATATATAAAATGGTTTTCCCAAAATATTAACCCTATGGTGGTTATGTTAAAATCAAAGATGGGGGACTTATGTCTCTCTTCAATTCATTGGATAATGATTTATATCTCCTATAATATATCAAACTTTAATGCGGAGTGAACTTGGTTAAGGGACTTTTTCTACAATGACGGTCTTGTGAGTGATCCTTGAACACCATGATAGTTTGGGAAGTGATCCAATTCCATTATAAGAAATGAGATACCACGAGGGATGGTAGGGTGTCCCACCAAAGATGTATAGCCACCCATGAAGTAATCATATATGTTTTGAAAATGATCATTCAGAACTAAGGAAATTATTTTCTATAACAATTTTTATGCAACAATTTTATGCCATATTCCAATGTTATGTTCTAATATCTCATGTTCATTTATTTCTATATTATTCACGACTTCTGAATATCCAATCCTTAATCCATAACTCAGGATTTTGATATTTGATATATAGGGTATCTATTTCATTTGTTATTCTAATGTTCATATACTTTTGTTCATGTTATTCTTTTATATCCCCAAGGTTTACTCTTACTTAGAATATTAGATCTCCTTTTCTGATGTTTCCTTTACACCATGATGTGAAGAAATGTTTTATGTATGATGTTTTTATTGTATAATACTAAAGGGGGGATCATTATGGATGATGTTAAACATATTTCATTAAATTAAAATATTTTGTACCATGCCTCCAAGTAAACTAAATATTATGGTCCTCTGGCATGTGTTTGCGTAGTTTAATGAAAATTAAACTAAAAAGATGTATTATAATTGTTTGGTAAGACTAGGTCTCAATAGTTGGTATTAGAGAAAAGGCTTAGTTAATAATTAGAAACTAAGAAGATAAAATCATAGTAAGATTCCTAGGGATATTTATAATGATATTTCTAGTGATGTATCAAGGTTTAAGTCTATGGATGGGTCACATTATAGTAAAAAATCCTAGAATTTTGGTAACGAATAGGGCATGTGGATTCAAAGGAATTTAATCCTTATTTAGATTATATAAGTGGATGTGTCTCTAGAATAAGGGTTAATGGGGTAAATATATCAAAAGGGGAGTATTTATCTAGACCCAATCATCACGTAGTGTATGAAAATGGGACTTTTTGCACACCTATTTTGACACTCATAGGGTATATGCTTTGGAAACTCAAAAACTCTTTATGAACCAACATGAAAGACTTAAATAGATGATGACTATGAATGGCCTAGTATTAACCCAATGTACAATATATTTAATAAGATGTCATTATGTTGAAATCACAAGTGATTTTTCATGATTATGCGGTTATCCACTCCAATTATTATTTCCCACACCATGTTGTTTAGTTCTATTCAAAGTAATAAATGAGATAGAATAATGTCATCATTGAATGTTATAGACAATTTGATGATGAGTATCCAAATGGGATGACGACCAGAGTAACTAATGTTGTGATTATGACTAATTCTTTATCATGATATGTAATATCCTACGTAAATAATGAATATGAAATTTTCATATTTAGTTATATTTGTGAATTAAATATTAACTTTACTTTAAATGGGATGTTATGTTTGATGGAATACCGAATACACACAAATGGGTTTCTCTGAAATCTCATGTCGCACACAATGCTGAGTCATACTAAAAAATAATAATATAATGTTAATATTTTAAATGGTAGTTATTGCCTAGTTGTTGTATTGGTGGGAATTGACAGAACTAAACATGTTATGATTAAACATTTTTATTAAATGTTTTCACTTTATCCAATAAAATTTAGAGGCTTCAAATAAGAATGAATATAATTTCAAGCAATAATACAATAATATTTTTTAAATGGTAGTTTTACAACCTTTTCATGAAGAACCCTTTTTAAATATAGTGTTTTCTCTTTTATATGTTACATTTGACACAATAAACTTTTTATTTATTAGTGGGACACCAAAATTTACTTTGGTTAAATTTTTTGTATTTTATTGATCAAGTTATTTTTTAATGAATAGTGAAAAATACTGCATTTTATGTCAAAACTGTCATTTCATCTTGTTTATTTATATGATTTTATATTTCATTAAATAAGTTTTAAAGTTTAATTAGATTATATTTTTATCATTTAATACAATTTCGGTCAATATAAGTAATTTCAAGTTGAAATGGGAAAAAATCACATGTTAATCTTTTGCTAGTTTTTACTTCATAAAAAGACTCTTTTTGGTTTTGACAATGAGAATTAATTTTAAATTACATTCTGAAACTTTTGTGTTTTAAATTTAGAAAAATAGTTTCAATATTGGGAATTACAAGGTCCAAATTATGTAAATAAGTAACATTTATTTTTGAACAATATGAATAGTAACTTCTGTAAATATTTTATTTACCATGGTTAAAGGGTAAATTTGGTAAATAGCGGTAATAACAAATAATATACTAATATTAAATTTCATTAACACATATCATAACCCTATTATATGAGATATATCGGACCATTCGAATCCTATGTTCAATTTAGGACCCCATAGAGCCACTTCCGTGTGAAAGTGGCATTCAATTAATTTTAACGTAATGTTAAGGAAAATATAACCTAAATATGTATATTTTACTAAATCAACTTATATATGGTTTTATACAAGTGATATCTTCGACTATAAATATTCATTATAAATCCAGAAAATATTTACTAAGTCATTGTTTTTTATTTATAATTTTTATACATCATATAAATAAATTTATTTATGAACAAATGATGATGCAGTGATTATCTTTTTAATGAATTTTTCAAATAAATGATATTATAAAAATTAAAATAAATTTATTTTGAAACCTTTTGTGCCATAAAAAATTTATATGGATGATTATGACTTCATTATCATTAATTTAATAAATTGTTTTTGAATTAATCAATCTGGTATGTATTTTTAAAAATTCCAGAAAAAAATAGTATAAAAATTGATATAAATGAGTTTTTAAATAAATTAATATTTTATTAAATGATATAATAGTCATAAAAATCTATGATTCCAGCAAAAAAATATGTTATTTTAAAATTTTAATTAATGATACATTTTTGTGATCTCTTGAAATTTTATTGTGACTATGTATAACGTATATTACGAATATACATGAAAAAATGGTAAAAGTTAAATTAGTTTACTAAGGGTTAAAGCTAAAAGATAAGGTTAATTTTAGGATATAAACTTATATAAAACCTGTTTTTTTGGGGGTTTTGACCCGAAATAATATTATCTTTAAAATATAATGCTTTGCAGTTATTTGAATACAAAAAATCAATTAATAATAAAATAATACATTCAAAAATTCCAAAAGTGCACCATCCCTCTTACAAAAGGACACCACCTCTAGCCCATTACACACAACTTTCAATCCCCCTTAACTCATAAAAAATCTGCCCAAATAAGCTCCCCAAATCCCTATATCCCTCCTAGAAGCCTTACCTTGTGTAGAAGGTGTAATGTCCCTATTCCGGAAGCCACCTAGAGGCGCCCCGTACCCGGTTGGTCACATGGCCTCAAGCGCATTTCCCCAAATGCCAAAGCCTGCGACTAGTAGTGAGGGCCTTATGTGTGATAGTGGGGAAACTATGCCCTCATTAGCAGAGTACACAGTGGAAGATAAAAAAAGCAATAGTGGAAGCTGTAAACAATCCATACACAAGTGAACAGCGGAAGACTAAAATAATAAACAAATTGAGAACATATATATATGAAATAACGTGTGATACATATGTCTAGGAAAGAATCCTAACAAGTCACAATGCTGAATATAGTACTAAACCAAAGTACAAAAGGAAAACATATAAACAACTCCTCAGCATTGCAAGCCTCTGCTTGGTCCCATGCTCTCCTGCTCCAAAGTTAAGTACCTGAAGTAGAATGGCACTTTCCCTTGTCTATAACTGTAACAATATAATCTGTTTGATCACAAAAGAATGACCCAAATAGAGTGTGAGACTAAATCCCAGTAGGCAACCACCCGAAGATCTTTTCCTAACAGTCAGTGAGTATATGGAAGGTAAAGAACAATATACAGTAAATAGTAAGTAGTGACCAAAAATAAAAAATAGTAAACAACCCACAAAATCAACAAGAAGTACTGAAGCAAACAGATAACCACAACATGAAACCATCTGGGAAATACTCACACCCATCCCCTCTGGTCCTATCCAAAAATTACCAATAACTTTCTAAGAAGTACACTCATTCTAACACCTCTGGTTCGGTCATTTGAAATTATAAGACTCTCTAAGGAATAACGCTCAGTCAATTCCCCTTATAGTCTAAGGCAGTCAGGGACTCTCTGAGGAAAATCACGCGGTCTAATCCCCTTATAGCCCCAAGTTCTAGAGACTCTCTGAGGAAGCTCACTTGTTCAATTCCTCCTATATCCTCAGGTCTATCACAAACTCTCTAAGGAAGCTCACTCGGTAAATTCCTTCTATAGCCTGGAATAGTTTAAGAAATTCAAACAGAACAAACAAAGACCATATGAGGAAGCTCACTCAGTCTACCCTCTTGTGGTCTATAATATCCTAAACTCTATGGGAAGCTCACTCAGTCTATCCCATGTAGTCTATAAGATCAAGAATTTCTAAGGAAGATCACTCAGTCCACCCTCATGCAGTCTATAATATCCAAGACTGTCTTGGAAGCTCACTCTGTCTATCCATTATAGTCTATATTATCTAAGACTCTATGGGAATCTCCCTCTGTCTATCCCATATATTATAAATCCCCAGGTTCCCATGACCACGTGACAATCAATGCATAATACTGCTATATGGCCAATGTAAACCTACAGATCTACTTGGCTAACTAGTCTACAGCTTAACAAGCATGTCAGAAAAACAAGGCTCCAGCCTACGGTCACAAGGCATGGAAAGCGGGTACAACAACCAAAGTCATAACAAGACCAATAGGTTGTAAACAATACAAGGCATGGTAAAAACATCCAAGCATAGAAATTATCCTCATATGTAACCAAAATTTACCTCTACACAAGCATACAATCAATCCGGGAACACAACTGGGACAAAATAGTAATCACACAATACCACATTCATGGGTATTGGTGGAGATTTATCATAAAACTCAATGAAATCAAACAGAAATGCACAAATCATCTACCTAGATGCTAATATATCGATATACATGAAACAAAACGATTTATTCTCCTTAGAACGTCGAAGATCTGAGAAAACATCCAAAATGCTCAATCCATGATATGTTGAGGAAGAGGGAAAATCATGGAGCGAAACTCGAGAAGAAGGAAGAACTCACCACTGTAGTTCCAACATAATCGATGGTGGTTGATTCAGAGAACGGACATAAGATCATGGTCTCAAAGGAAGTTCGCGGCCATACGAGACGCTCTCGGTCGAAGAAGCTAGAAAAGAAGAAAAATATGTCAATTAGACGTGACCCCGGCCCATTTTATGAAAAAAATACACTGAGTGTACTTTTTTAGTACACAATGTGTACTAGGCTTTTCCATACTCCTCTTTAAGTGGCCTCCACGTTTCCCCTACACACCGTTTGTGTGGCCCGGACATGGCCAACACATGGCCTTGCGTGACATCAAAGTACACGGTGAGTGCTCTGAATATTTCTAGATTCTTCTATTTTTCTAAAAAACTTTATTAAAAGGAAAACATACCTGGATGGAAGGTCCGGGTTCTTAAAAACTTACCCCCTTAAAGAAATATATCCCCGAATTTCCCTAGTGATGTGTGGAAGAAGACACCCTGAACAACTCTAGCCACTGCGATCGTACATCGGCCTCCCTCTCCCAAGTCTCTTCTTGTACTCGCTCGTGATGCCATAGAACCCATACCAGAGGGGAAGACCGGCCATGGAGAACCTTCGCATTGTGATCGACAATCCAGATAGGATGCTCCTCGAACGATGCATCCGCTTCGAGATGAACATCTTCAGGTTGAAAGACATGAGACGGATCTGAAAAGTAATGTCTGAGCTGAGAAACGTGGAAGACATCGTGCATAGCCTGGTACCTCTGAGGTAACTACAACTGATAGGCAATAGGACCAACTCTCTCTGACACCTCAAACTGCCTGACATACCATGGTGAAATATTACCCTATCTCTGAATCCTATTGTTTCCCAGACTCAGTGTGACACGCAGGAAAACATGATCCCCAACCTCGAACTCATGAGGTCATCTCCACAGATCAGCATATGACTTCTGTCGAGACTTTTCATTATCCATACTCTTTTGAATAAACTTTATCTACTCTGAGTCCTCCTGAACAATATGAGTTCCCAGCAATGCTTTCTCTCCTACCTCTATCCAGCATAAAGGTTATCAGCATAGCATACCATACAAGGCTTCGTAACATGTCATCTGGATAGTTGCTTGAGAACTATTATTGTAGGCAAACTCCACAAGAGGTATATACTTCTCCCATGAACCTCCAAAGTCCAGAATGCACGCTTAGAGCATATCCTCAAGCACCTTAATCGTGTGCTCGGACTGGCCAACAGTCTGGGGATGGTATTTCGTACTCAAAAAGTACCTTTGTACCCAAAACCTTATGAAGCCCCTACCAGAACCGAGAAGTAAAATGAATATCCTTGTCTAAAACAATGGAGTGTGGAACTCCATGTAGACGTATAATCTCTCAGATTTACAACCATCCCAGATCATCAACACTAAACGTCTCTTTGATCGGCAAGAAGTGAGAAACCTTTGTAATTATGTCAATGACTACCCAAACAACATCATTCCCTTGAGGTGACCTTGGAAATCCGGTCACTAAGTCCATCGCGACATCGTCCCATTTCCACGCAGGAATGGGTAACTGCTATAAAATACATGTCGGTCGCTGATGCTCTGCCTTCACCTGCTGACAAGTAGAACATCTCATAACGAAACTAGCAACATCCCTATTTATAACGGGCCACCAATACTGACGGTGTAGATCGCAATACATCTTGGTGACACTAGGATGAACTACCCAAACTGAGGAATGAAAATCCCGCATCATCTCCTCGTATTTATCTACTGGCACCCATACACTTCCCTAGAAATGAAAGATCTCATCCTCACCCACTTTTCATCTAGGGGGAGGGTCCTCTCCTGACACACTCTCCCGTAGGACTAGGCCTTCTGAGTCTGATATCTGCCTCATTCGTACCCGATCAAGAAGTGTAGAGGTAACATCTACAGAAGATAGGAAATTATGACCATGTATGTCGTGCACCACCAAATGAATATTAGAGAACAGAGCCATAAGCTGCCACTCACTGCTGGCCTCCTGAACTGCCTGTATCTGAGTTATCCTACTCAATGCATCAGCAACTGCATTGCCCTTCCCAGTCGTGTGGGCAAGATCAAAGTCAAAGGACTGTAGATTCTCGACCCACCTTTGCTATCTCAGATTCAGGTCCCGCTGAGTGAATATGTATTTGAGACTCTTTTGGTTGGTGAAAACCCCAATGTGCTCTCCTAGAAGATAGTTTCTCCAACAGCGTAAGGCATGAACAATATATGCTAACTCTAGATCGTGTGTCGGGTAGTTCCACTCATCTGGCCTCAACTGCTGAGACCCGTATGCAACAACTCCATCTACCTATATATGCACGTCTCCCAGTCCGATACCTGAAGCATCGCAATAAATGGTGTAGCTCTTTCCAGGCTCTGGAAAGACTAGTATTGGTGCTGACATCAACCTCTATTTCAGCTCCTGAAAGGCTGACTCACAAGAATCTGACCATAAGAACTTCTCCCATTTCTTGTTCAGACCTATCGAAGGTGATGCTAGGCGTGAAAAGTCCTGAATAAAGAACCTGTAGTATCCATCCAGCCCAATAAAACTCTTCAACTCAAAGACATTCTTTGGCTTCTCCCAGGAAACTACAAATCTCAGTTTCTCTGGGTCCACTGATACTCCTACCTCCGAGATGACGTGACCCATGAAGTGAATATGATCCATCCAAAAGTGGCACTTTGAGAGTTTATCATAAAGCTGATTCTCCCTTAGTGTACTAAAAATGATATCAAAATGGGTAGCATGGTTGTGTTGAGTGTGAGAGTACACAAAGATATCGTCCCTGAAGACCACGATGAAAGAATCCATGTATGGATGGAAAACTCTGTTCATCAGCGCCATGAAAACTAATGGCGCGTTCGTGAGACCTAACTGCATAACCATATACTCGTATAGACCATACCTACTCTTGATGGATTTAATAGGTATATCTAATGGTCTAACGCGCAATTGATGATAACCAGATCTCAAGTCAATCTTCGAGAACCCTCGGGATCCCCGAAGTTGATCAAAGAGGTCATCAATCCTTTGAAAGGGATATCGGTTTTTGACCGTCAACTGGTTCAACTTTCGATAATCCACACAATGCCAAAGGGTAACGTCTGCCTTCTTCATAAAAAGGACAAGCGAACCCCAAGGGGATGTAATGGGTCAGATGAAACCCCTTGCCTGCAACTCCTCCAACTGCTTCTTGAGCTCCTTAAACACAGGTGTAGCCATCCTATAAGGAGGAATGGACACCAGTGCCGCTCCTAGAATGAGCTTAATAGAGATGTCTACCCCACGATCTAGAGGAAGACCTGAAAAGTACTCTTGAAAGACATATCTGAAACGATACAACATTGGATGAAATCCTAACTGTGAAGTCCCCTGGTCATCAAGATATAGACTTGCAATCTGTGTTGTGACTCCTCCTAGCCCATGATGCTCGGGTCCTACTCGACTTGCTTGGACATCCCACTCACCTCTATAAAGAAAGGATCTACCGTCAGGTTATACGAAACTCACCCTGTGGTGATAACAGTCAATGACTTCTTGGAAGAGAACTAGCCAGTCCATTCCGTGAATGACATCATAGCTCATTATCTCTAGGACATAAAGGTCCCAAAGAAAGTGACACCATGTAACCTCAAGAAGAAACTCTTTGCATTGACGTACGCCAACTGCTCTAGTCCCCAACAGTGTGTTAAAAGTCAAAGTACTGGCAGAGGAAAAGATACAGAGCCAAGGATCTCCACAAGATCTATAAAGATAAATCTATGCATAACACCAATATCAAAAAGAGATGCCGATAAAACAGAGGCTACTATGATCTTACCTCAAACTGTAAAAGGTCTGGGATACTTCTCCTGATGGATCTGCTCCACAGTGAAATTATGGCTTGTACTGTGGCCCTACGACCCTGGCTAACTACCCTGAGCTGATCCACTCTGTTGTCGCTGGTAACATGGTGACTGACCACAACGACAACGACCTCCACCTCGGCCCAAATGGCCAGAAGAACTCTAGTTCCCAGACTGGTGAAAGAATGTCAATGCATCTCCTGAACATGGGGTCATAGAAGAACCCCTACCACAATTCATAGGTGAGAAGATCTGACAAAAACGTTGTAGATGGCCCATCTTTCTAAAAGATCGGCACTCCATCTGGTCTCTCTAGCACTATGGCCTAGTATGCCCACTCAACCCAAACTGTTAGCATACTACCAGGCTAACAGAAGATACACTTTACCTACTATGATCTTCTCGAGACAGCTCCATGCGGCACTTCCTGCTATCATAAGGAGGAACACTAGGTTTGGAGGTCGAACCGCCCTGGCTCACTGCCCCAGAATCCCTCAGATTTTATTTTGTGATCAGTTCCTAGTTGACGATAGATGATATCGAAGTCAACCTGAAGATATTCACCTGGGAGAAGATGTCATGCATCATACCATCCTCGAACGTCCGCACAAGGAACAACTCATCTCCTCCTAAAACATGCATGAATCACTTCAGCTCAGTAAAGTGAGATGAGTAATCCATAACCGAAAGAGTACCCTACTCCAGGCACATAATCTCCCAGGCTCGATCGGCCCTCAAGGTACCCGGGTAGAAGTAATCGTAGAATATGAGCTGAAACTCTTCTCATGTCATACCATACCGGCTTCCTGACTATGAGATCCCCTCCCACCACCTCTTGGTGGAGTCCCAAAGCATTTAGGTCACAAGCTTTACCCTCTTCTCTGGAGGTACCTCGAGATGCTGGATGATTGTCAGTGTGGCTTCGAGCAATGACTCTGAAGCATAAGGTCCTCCATCCCTTGACAACGTAGGAGGATGAATTTTCTAGAAAAACCGCTTCAACTCAGCCATCGATGGGGTAGGAGACAACGCTCTCTAGAAGGTCTGCACCATCCTAAGGAAACCCTCCCTGAACTGTGGATCGACGCCCGTAATTGGTATCACTGCTGGTTCCAAGGGTGGCATAGTAGGAGGATCTACAGGAGGTCCCTGTTCGGCCCTATCCAGTGTCTGATCACCATCTAGCAGCTGACGTACTACCGGAGGACGTCTCGGTGGCATACCTCTGAAAGGTCAAAAGCTTACCTTAGATTAGGATTATCAAATATTGAAAATGCAGGAGTACAAGAGGGGAAACCAGATAAAAACGTTCATGTTTTACAAAACATTACTAGACAGAATATATAAAAACTACACGGTATGGTCTCTTAAACCATTCACATGGGAATGTACTTCTTCCACCACTGGTTGTGCAACGCCCCAACTACACAGCGTGTCATCACCACACACGGCGTGTACTTAAACTCTATTCCCATTCCCAAGTCTCCTTGCACGAAAAACCCACCCAGTATTCTTAAACTAAGACCACACCGTGTGTTCCCTGCAGACACGGCATGTACTATGTGATTTTTCAACTTCTCGTGTTGTTTTTTACACGGCCGACTACACAGATGGCTCTAAACGACGTGTTCTGAACAAACACGGTGTGTATAAGAGAAGACAACACCGAACAATTTTGTTCATGACACGGCTAGGTGCCTAGAACAAGGATCCATGATGTATTCATACCCAACATGACGTGTACTACATGAGCTTCCCCGATCGTGTTTGTTAGTGACACAACCGGGTACATGGCTCACTACAACACATCATGTACATAGCGTACACAGCGTGTGACTGAAGTTTTTTCACAACCCAGTGTTCTGCCCATATAGTCAATGACATTGTTGGAAAACTACATTGAATGTGTTTATAAAGTACACATTGTGTATTCCGGGTTTTTCCGCACAGTAGCTCAGAAACTGCACCAAAGCCCAGAAAATACAGGAAACAAGAGTTAAGGTGAAAAATTCCGATCCATGAGGGCCCATACTCCCCACGAATAAAATCTTGGAATCTTGTACACAAGTCATGACAAAGCAACTAGGAAATGGTACACCAATTTCCAGTCCATGAGGGCCCATAACACCTCAAGAACCAAAATTTTGCATCCATTTAAAAAGATTACTATAAAAAAGTCCACTATCAGACAACAGAGATTATATTAAATCATCTATCACAACAGCATGCATAATCTACACAATGTCTATCAAAACAACATGCAATCTGTAAATCTTCCTAGATGACATGGAAAGAACGCATGGCATGTGATTTCTAACAAGTGCATATATGATGCATGAGATAGCATACCCTCATCTCATCAGGTTGCGACAGAAATAGAACTGAAACAACAAAAAAGGTAATAGCACCAAGCATGTGAATCACTCTAGGTGAAATCAAATCAAATGTAACATAGAAAAACCAGAAACTACAACAAGTGAGGTAGATTATCGTTTCCCAGTACACGGGTTAGCAACTCCCGGGCACAGCTTATTACCAAGTACCCAATCTGTCATATCCCTGGCTAAGGCTCCAAAGAGTAATTCAAGAGAAAAGAACCCCTATGATACCACTTTGTAATATCCTGGTTCCAAAATCCACCCAGAGGCACCCTGTACCTGGTTGGTCACATGGCCTCAAGGACATTTCCCCAAATTCCAGAGGCTTCCGACTAGCAGTGTGGGCCTTGGGTGTGATAGTGGGAAAACTATTGCCTCATTGGAAGAGTACACAACAGAAGATAAACAAAAGCAATAGCAGAAGTGGTAAACAATCCATACACAAGTGAACAACGGTGGGCTAAAATAATAATCAACTAGAGCACATATATATATGAAATAATGTGTGATACATATGTCTAGGAAAGCAGCCAAACAAGTCACAATGCTGAATACAATACTAATCTACAGAACAAAAGTAAAACAGATAAGAAACTCCTCAGCATCGCAAGCCTCAGCTTGGTCTCATGCTCTCCTACTCAAAAGTCATGTACCTGAAGTAGAAGGGTGCTTTCCCATGTCTATACCTGCCACAATATAATCTGTTTGGGCCTCAAAGCATGACCCAAACAGGGTGTGAGACTAATTCATAGTAGGAAACCACCCAAAGATCTTTTCCTAATAGTCAGTGAGTATATGGAAGGTAAAGTACAGTAGACAGTAACCAGTAAGTAGTAACCAGCAATACACAATAGTAAAAAACCCACAAAATCAACAAGCAGCAATGAAGAAAACAACTGACCACAACAGGAAACCCTCTATAAAGTACTCACAGCCATCCCCTCTGGTCATATCCAAATGGTACCAAAAACCCTCTGGGTAGTACACTCAACCTAACCCATCTAGTTTGGATATACGAAATTATAAGAATCTTTTAGGAAGAATGCTTAGTCAATTCCCCTTATAGTCTAAGGTAGTCAAGGAATCTCTGAGGAAGATCACACGGTCTAATCCCCTTATAACCCCAAGGTCTAGATACTCTCTGAGGAAGCTCACTCGGACAATTCGTCCTATAGCCTCAGGTGTATCACAGACTCTCTAAGGAACCTCACTCGGTCAATTCCTTCTATAGCCTAGAATGGTTTAAGGAATTCAAACAGAACAAACAAAGACCCTCTGATGAAACTCACTCGGTCTACCCTCCTATGGTCTATAATATCCAAGACTCTTTGGGAAGCTCACTCGGTCTATCCCCTGTAGTCTATAAGATCAATACTTTCTGAGGAAGCTCACTCAGTCCACCCTCCTGTAGTCTATAACATCAAAGACTCTCTGGGAAGATCACTTGATCTATCCCTTATAGTCTATAATATCTAAGAATCTCTAAGAAGATCCCTCGATCTATCCTGTATAGTCTACAACACCCGGTTCCCACATCACCATGCCAATATATGCATAATAATTCTAAATGGCCAAAGTAAACCTATAGAGCTACTTGTCTAACCAGTCTATAGATTAACAAGCATGTTATAAAAACAATGCTCCATCCTACAGTCACAAGGCATGGAAAGAAGGTACAATAGACAAAGGCAGAACAAGACCAAAAGGTTGTAAACAGAACAAGGCATTGGAAAAACATCCTTGCAAAGCAATTATCCTCATATGTAACCAAAATTTACCTCTACACAAGCATACAAGCAAGGTAGTAACACAACAGGGAATAAATAGTAAACATGCATTACCTGTTCACGGGTATTGGTGGAGATTTCCCATAAAACTCAAAAAAATCAAACGAAAAGGCACAAACCACATACCTGGTTTCTAGAAGATCGAAATACATGAACGACGATGATTGATTATTTTTAGAACGTTGAAGATCTGAGAAAACGTCTAAAATGCTCAACCCAAGATATCTTGAGGAAGAGGGAAAATCATGGAATGAAACTAAAGAAGAAGGAAGAAATCACCGATGCGGTTCCAACACAATAGACAACAATTGATTCAGAGAATGGACTGCGGCTTGGGGATCAGAGGATATTCGCGGCTGTACGGGATGCTCTTAGTCAAAGAAGCTAGAGAAGAAGACGAATATGTCGATTAGACGTGACCCCGTCCCGTTTAATGAATAAAAAAGAAAATACACGGCATGTACTTTTGGAGTTCACAGTGTGTACTAGGATTTTCCATACTCTTCTTTAGTCAGCCTCCATGATGCCCCTACACACCGTGTGTGTGGCCCAGACACGGCCAGCACACGGCCTTGTGCGGCTTCAATGTACATGGTGTGTAATTATAAAGTACACGGCCTGTACTTATAAAGTACATGGCGTGTACTCTGAAAATTTCCATACTCTCCTCTTTTTCTCAAAAACTCCAGAAAAAGGAGAACATACATGGATGGAAAGTCCGGGTTCTTATAGAAGGAAATTAAATGAGGCCTTTTATCTTAAATAAAAATTAGTTACCATATTTGAGGTAATGTCTTCTCTCATGATTCTTTCATTTATTTTCCTTCCCCAACCCCCCCCCCCCCCCACCCTAAACTCTCTTTATTCATTTATTTTATAAAAAACCAGTATATTCAATATACTAGGTTTTTTTAATGAGAATTATTCTAACTACACTTACACATACATCCGTCTAATGGTTATATAACATACTATTTCTGTGGACCACGAACATTTGCCTCAAAAAACGATGAATGTTCAATATTATCATACCACCTCTTATGATGGCCATTACGAATGCACTGTAATTTTATAAGATATATATGATACTTATTTAATCTCTATGATTCTTTAATTCTCATTTAGAACATACATTTATTATTTTCATGTTGTTTAAATATGATAATTTAGTTTGAGGAAGTGCGGACTACCGCCCCCTCAAAATGATATGAATCGTTCAAGCTATACATGGAACACATAAAATATGGAATTAATGAACTTATGTAACATATAAAAATAGATATTATTCTAGAATTATAATATACCTATGAATAATTTAGTTTTAATTCCATTAAATATGATAATCAAATGAAAGTATCGTTCATGCATACGTACGGCTTACAGTCTCCATAAACAATGCATTTAATTTATTATCTCTAAATGATATGGACTATTATAAATAATTATATATTGGATATATATTATTTGATATCTAAATCATGAATATCATTATGTAGATAATTGAATTTTGACCCCATGGAAAATTTATAATTATAACAATTTTAATTTTGACTCAAGATCCAAACATCAAAACAATGTCTGATATGAACTCAAAAAATTAACTAAATGTTTTAGAAAGGTAATAAGTGATATAAAATTAATAATAAACTTGAAATATGTTCTTAAGAAAGTATAAATTAACTTAAGTTTATTATTCAGGAAATTAAAGAATGAACAAGTCAAGTTAGCGACAAGGTAATGGACTATGTCTCAATATCCTTTGTTTGAGGCATATTTTTATTTATACACAACATGATTTTATAAGATGTATAAACCCCTTTTAGGTTTAATTTCATTTAGGTGGAATATTATTTTACATATCATTTTACTAAACAAAAAAAGGTAATGTTTCTTTTTAACGTATGTGGTGACAATGACCTTTCCGCAGATGCGAGCATTATTTGATATTTGGCTTCCTTAACAAGCCGTGATGTTTTTAAATGGAAAATAAATAACATATAAAAATTTTATAGATTTTTTTTGTTGGAAATGGTTTTGAATGTGTATTTACTATTTCAATATATTCATATTATTTATTTTGATTGAATATTACATTTTATGATTGAAATGTTGATATTTTTAATCTTTTATGTGTGATGATTATATATTGGTAAGTTGAAATTTGACTGGTGGTTACATGATAATCCAAATGATGTTCGGTTCTATGATAAACCAAGTATGGGTGGTTACATTATGACCTTCAATGCATTGGGTATGGAAGTCGTTCGTATGGCTATTCCATTTGTATGAATGATTTATGGATGTCAGCAGTATGGAAATTTCATTTAAGTATTATTATATCCCAAATTTACCTTTTATATGTTATATGTGATTTATATGGGTTTAATGGTAATATTATGGTAATAAAAGGTTAATAAATGAGCTTTTAATTTGTGAAGGGTATTTACGACTTCATAAAGGTGAAAATTATTACTTATGCTAATGTTTTCATGGTTTACATGTTATTTTAAATAAATAATAGTTTTATTTATTTATGTGTCCCTTAATAATATTTGTTTGCTCAACATAAGTTTTTGAAATTTTTTTTAGTAGACTTAAAGTGGAATAGGGTCAAGGATGGGATCATGGAAAATTCATGTCGTTTAAAACATATAAATGACAATGTTTTATTATTTATGATAGTATTTATTTAATGGAAGAATGTATACTAAGTAGAAGTGTCTACATGTAATATTCAAGTTGTTATGTATTTTTTATGATCTAATTATCTAAAGATATAAACTTTAAGACATCCTCAATGTGAATTATTAACCTAATTCATGATTATGTAATGTTTAATGCTGGGTCCTTAGAGTTGGTATCAGAGTTCAATTTAGATAACTTTCGGAGTTATAATTTTGTTAATAGAGCACCCATAAATGATTTTTACATTATGGTCAAATTGAAATGATATAAAATTTTAAGATTATCCTGTTACTTCATCTAATAGATGTTTTTTCATAATGGTTTCCCACGGAGGAAATATGGAAGTAGTGATGGGAAGTCATACAAAGGAGAATAACCTTCCAAAACAGTATCCTGAGATGATTAGAATCAGAACTGAATAGTTTCTTACAGTGATGGAGTAGTTCACTCAGGCTATAAATGGTAGTGTTATATATGCCCCAAATTAACTAGATCAACCCCAGAGGAAGTTTTATATAATAGATCATTTAATGAGTCTACATCCTTCATCATTCAGAGGATCATCTGACCCTGTTCAAGCTGAATGGTGGATCAATGCACCAAAAAATATTTTCAATGTCATGGGTTGAATAGAGAATGAACAGGTTAGCCTTGTAGTTTAACATTTTTAAGGAGAAGTAGATAAGTGGTGGTCTATTGTTAACAATTTTATTTATAGTAAGTAGATTGATGATCTTTGTTCAAAATAATTCAAAAGATTGTTTCATGAGAAATATTTTCTGAAGGCATTTTGACTTAAGGTGGAAAAACAATTCTTTGAATTGAGGTAGGAGGATGACTCGGTGGCTGCATATGAAGAAAATTTCACACGACTGGAATGGTATGCTCCAAATTTAATCCAAGATCACGATAGAAAGATAAATGGGTTTTACTGAAGAATAATGCTACGATATTGATGAACATTAGATTCTCATGAATTTAAAAGCTATGAGAAACTTTTTTGATGTGTTCAGAAGGTAGAAATAATGTTTTCTGATGATCTGGTGTTCTATGAGAGAAATAAAAAGAAGAGTTCTAGTGGGCCGTAAAAGGGAAATAATTCATCAAAGAATCCTGGAGGTAGGAAAATTAAATTTCCCTCTTGTGAGAAGTGTGGAAAAAAATCATCCAAGATAATGTTTATTATTGTCTGTGAAGTGCTTCGAATGTGGTAAGACTGGTCATGTTGCTCGTAACTATAATTTTTGATGATCAAGAAGGTTTTGAAAACTAGTGTCAAGATTTTTTTAGTTGCAATGATTATGGTAATTATTCCAACGTGTTTCCAAATTTGATTAACCAGGGTGGAAACCAGCTAGATCAAATGTATAAGGGTGTGAATAAATATTTTGCAACTACTACATATGTTGTGGTATCAAGTACATTGTTTTTTTCGATTATGTCAATGAGTTTTTTGACTCAGGTTCTAAACATTATTTCATTTCTGAGAAATTTTATTGTAAATTTGGAATTCCATCTCAAGATATAAATCTAATAATGTGGTAAAAGTACCCATGTAAAATGTTTATAATCTTACTATATTTAATTGTGGAATGAATATACCTACAAACATTGATGTTTTTCCTCTAGTAGAGTTTGATGTTATTTTTGGAAGGGATTGGAATTCAGTCTACCATACTAAGATTTTCTATAGACCTAAATAGGCTTCTTTTCAAAAAGAGTTTATTTTGTGTACAATAATGAACTCTTATCTCTGATGACAAATCAGGGATCTGGGAAACTAGTGAAAGATGGAAATGAATGTTTCCTTGCACATATTTCTGAAAACAAAGGAACTGTTAAGATTAATGGTGTTCCAGTATTAAATGAGTATCTAGATGTTTTTTTAATGAGTTTCCTAGTATTATACCTAATTGAGAAGTTGAATTTACTATAGACATAGTTCCTGCTGCTAAAACAATTTCGAAACTCCCTTATCGAATGGATCAAATTGAACTTTTAGAGTTAAAAAAACAATTGTAGGAGTTGTTTGATAAAGGTTTCATTTGACCAAGATCATCACCATGTTGTCTTCCAATGTTGTTTGTTAAAAAGAAATATGGTTCAATGAGACTTTTCATTTATTATAGTGCATTGAATAATATCACTATTAAGAAGAAGTATCCTTTTCCTCATATCAATTATTTTTATGATTAGTTCCACGAAGCTCAGCATTTTTCAAAAATTGACTTCAGATTGGGGTACCATCAGTTGACAATAAAGGAAGTATACATTCTGAAGACCACGTTTCATTCTATATATAGACAATATGAATGTGTATTTATGACTTTTTCATTAACCAATGCACTGAATGTATTCATGGATCTTATGAATCAAATTTTTAGTGTGTTCTTAGATATGTTTGTGGTTGTGTTTGGTGATGACATTTTGGTATATTCCAAAACTAAATAGTAACATGAAATTCATTTAAATGTTGTCTTGAAAACCATAAATGAAATGAAATTTAATCGGAAATTCACAATTGGTGAGTTTTGGTTACAAAAAATTTCATTCTTTGGTCACATTGTTTCAAGAAATGGAATAAATTTTTATCCTAGTAAAACAAAAGTTGTTGAAGAATGACCAAGACCCACAAATATAACTGAGATTCATAGTTTTCTCTGTTTGGAATGATATTACGGAAGGTTTTTTTGAGATTTTTTCATGGTAATTTATCCCACAGACAAAGTTAACGCGAATAGGTGTCAAGTTCATCTAGACAAAAGAATGTAATAATTGTTTTCAAGAATTGAAAATAATATTGGTGAATGCTCCAGTTTTGGAATTACCTTACAGAGATTGTGAGTTTGTTATATATATTTATTCTTCATTAAAAGGACTTGGTTGTTTACTAATGTATAATGATCTGGTAATAGCTTATGTTTTACATTTATTGAAATCTCATGAGTTAAATTACCGTACATATGATTTGGAATTAGCTACTACTAATTTCTGCTTTAAAAATCTGGAGGCATCATCTTTATAGAGTAAAACATGAAACATATACTGAACACAAATGATTGAAGTATATATTCACTCAGAAAGAATTTAACATGAGATAGATAATATGGTTGGATTTAATCAAGGACTATTATTGCACGATTCATTACTATCTATGAAAATAAAATAACGTATATGATGCTTTGATTCGAAAAAGTAATGTTACATTAACCACGCTATGTTTGGAATAAGATTCATGGATTAAAAATTTGACTAACTTTTTCATTGAAGTTTTTAGTGTAGAAAATTCCTCTGTTTTGTTTCAGGTGTCAATGAAATCATATCTAATAGACAGAATTAAGAAATCCTAAAAAGAAGACAATATGTTGAAGAAAAAGGTATAGTTGGTTCAGAAGGTAATTTTCCTGAATTTTACATTTAAAATGATTTTATTTTGAGATTTGGGAATAGATTATGTGTTTCTTGTGATTCATAGTTGATGAATTATTTTATATGGGAAGATTATAGTTCTCTGTTTTCAGTTCATACTGACATAATTAAGATGGGAAGAGATCTTCAATAGTATTACGTGTGGAACAGAAAGAAAAGAGATATTGTGGACTTTTCTACAAAGTTTTTAACTTGTGAACATGTTAAATCAGAAAGGTAGTTACCAAAAAGTATACTTCAGCGTTTTCCAATTCTACAGTCGAAATGGGAATATGTTTCCATGGATTTCATAGTGAGATTTCCAAAGACTTCTCGAGGTAATAATTCAATCTAGGTTATTGTTGATTGATTGAATAAATCGTTTCATTTCCATCCTAATCGTGATTATTTATCTCCAGATCAACTATCTCAATTGTATATTTAAGATATATTCAGGTTGCATGGAGTTCACCTCTCCATTGTATCTGATCGTGATCCTTGGATTACTTATAACTTTTGGAAAGGCCTTCAAAAATCATTGGGTACTAAATTAAATTTCAGTAATGCCTTTCATCATTAATCAGATGGGTAGTAAGAAAGGGAAAATTAATACTGTAAATGAAATGATACGTACTTCTTCAATGGATTACAAGGGAATTTGGGACTGACATATTTCCTTGGTTGAGTTTTCTTATAATAATAGTTTTCATTCCAGTATACATATGGCTCTATTTGAGTCATTATATGGGAAGTGGTGTTGAACTCAAGCTTTTTGTGATAAAGTAGGTAAAAGGAAACTGATGGGACTAGAATTGGTACAAGATATGGAAGAGAATGTTCAGTTGAGACAGAAACACATGAGGATAGCTTAGAGTATGCATTAAATTTATGAGGATAACCAGAGGAAGGATCTTTCTTTTGAGGTTTGTTATCATGTCTTTCAAAATGATTCACCATGGAAAACTATTATGTGTTTTGGAAATAAGGGGAAGTTGAGTCCATGGTCCATTGGACCTTATAAAATCTTGGAGAGAGTGGGATCAGTTGCTTACAGGGTGTCTTTACCTCCATGTTTATCCCAGGTACACAATGTTTTTCATGTTTCAATGTTATAATAGTATATGCTAGATCCATCACATGTTTTGAGTCTAGAGGCAGTTCAATTGGAAGAGAATCCTTCTTATGAGGAATAAAAAGTCCTGATTCTTGACCACAGATAGTATGTGTTGCAGAATAAGTTAATTCATCAGGTAAATGTTTATTTAAAAACCCATATAGTATAAGAGGAAAAATGGGAATCTAAAAATGCTTTAAGGGATTAATACCTCCACTTATTTGATAACAGAATAAAATGGAGAGGACGCAATTTACAAAATAGGTGAAGGATGTAACATCCCAATTAAATAAAGAATATGACATTTTCATATTTATTAATATTTGTGAATTAAATATCAATTTAACTTTAAAAGGGATTCTATGATCTATGGTGAACCCAACACGCTACAATGGGTTTCTCTAAAATCTCATCTTTTACACAAGGCCGAGTTACAAAAAATAATAATATAATATTAATATTTTAAATGAGTGTTAACGCCTAGCCGTTGTAATAGTGGGAATGAATATAACTAACCATATTTTGATTAAACATGTTTGTTAAATATTTTTAATTTATCTAATAAAATTTAAAATCATTAAATGAGAATAAATCCAATTTTAAGCATAAATACCCTAATATTATTTTTAAATGTAGTTTTATAACCTTTTGATGGAGAACCCTTTGTAAATATAGTTTTAATACACATTTATATGTTACTTTTGAAAAAATAAACTACTTCTTTCGAATTGGGACATCAAAAAAAATTGGGTAAATTTCTGGTATTTTTTATATTGTTCATTTTTTAATGAATAGTGAAAAATAATGCATTTTAAGTCAAAACTGTCTTTTCATATTGTTTATTAATATGATTCGATGTTCCAATTAATTTGGTATAAAGTGTAATTATATTATATTTTTATCATTTAATCTATTTTTGGTAATTGGATGTAATTTCAATTTTAAGTTGGACAAAAACACATGTTAATCTTCTGGCAGTTTTTAATTCTTAAAAACACGTTTTGTGGTTTTGACAATGAGAATTCCTTTTAAATTAATTTTTTCAACTTATTTGATTTGAATTTGGAAAATTTTATTCCATATTTGGAGTTGGGAGGTCCAAATTTTCTAAATATGTAAATTTTATTTTTAGGCATTATCAATAGTAACTTCAATAAATATTTTATTTACCATGGTTATAGGGTAAATCTGGTAAATAAGGGTAAAAATAATATTATAATAGTATCAAATTACCCTAACACATGTCCAAAAACTACTTGATGAGATATATCCGGCCATGGAAATCCTTGGCCAAATTTTTGGAACACATGGATCTACTTGTGTGTGAAAATGATATTTAATTACTTTTAATTTATTGTTAAGTAAAATATAACCTAAAAATGTATCTTTTACTAAAAAAATTATATTTCATTATATAAGTGATATCTTTGAATATAAATAGTAATTATAAATCATAAAATATTTCCTATGTCATGGGATTTTATTTAAAAATTTTCAATATTAGATAAATAAATTTATTTATGACATAATGATGATGTAGTGATAACCTTATTAATGAATATTTTAAATAAATGAGATAATAAGTATTAAAATAAATTTATTCTGAAACTTTTTATTCTATCCACTAATATTATGGATGAGTATTAATTTTTATCATGTAATTAAAGATTTTTTTTAATGAATCATGTTATTATAAATTATTAAAAAGTCATGGTTAATATAGTATAAAAATTGACTTAAATGAGTTTTTAAATAAGTTAATATTTTATTAAATCATATAATAATTCTAGAAATATAATATTTGGCATACTAAAATATAAGATGTTAAAAATGTCATTAATGATCCATTTTTTTGTCTCTTGGAATTTTATTGTAAATATGGTAACCATATATTATGAATATACAAGAAGACATGGTAAATGTTAAATTAGTTTACTAAGAGTTGAAGAAGAAAATATAAGATTAATTTTATGAACTAAACTTTTCTAAAACCCATTGGATGAGAGGATTTCTACCCATACTCATCAGATATTCGAAATATATATCCTTCTTGTTATTATAATTTGGAAATCAATTAATAATAAAATAATACATTCAAACATTCAAAAAGTTCCCCTCCTCCCTTGTATAAAAGGACACCACCTCTAACCCATTAAAAGAATATTCAAGCACCCTTGGCTCTTCCAAAACTCTAAACAAATAAGCTCCCAACATCCCTCTATTCCTTCTAAAATCCTTAACTTGGGAAAAAGGCAATTAAAGAAGTCCCTTTAGCTTAAATAAAATGGAGTTACCTAATCTGAGGTAATGTCTTCTCTCAAGATTCATTCATTTATTTTCAATCTCCAACCCCATAAACTATTTTTATTTAATTATTTTAAAACCAAACCATTGTATTCAATATTATTGGTTGTTTGTATGAGAGGTATTAGAACTACACTTAAACACACCTCCATCTAATGGGTACAGAACATACTATTTCTGTGGACAATGAACTACTGCCTCAATAAATGATGATTGTTCAATATTCTCCTACCAACTATTATGGTAGACATTATGATAAAACAATAATTATATATGATAAATGTGTTATCTATTTGATCTCTATGCTTCTATAATTCTCATTTATAAAACACCTTTATGATTTTCATGTTGTATAAATATGATAATTTCATTTGAGAAAGTGTGGACTACTGTGCCCACAATGGGATATAACTAATTCATGCTATATATGGAATGTATAAAGGATGGAATTAATGAAAATATGTAACATATATAACATATATTAAATTATTTAATTATAATATACCTTTTTATCATTTAGTTTTAATTCCACTAAATATGAAAAATAAATGAAAGTAGCATTCATGTGTACGTACAACTTACAGTCTCCATGAATAGTGCATTCAATTTCATATATTCAAATTCTATGGAATATTATAAATAAATATATAATGTATATATATGATATGATATATTAATCATGATTATAACTTTGGATAAAATGGAATTTTGACCATATAGACAATTTATAATTATAACACAATCATTTTTTACTCAAGTTCCGAACATCGACAAAATGAATGATATTAACTCAAAAAATTAAATAAATTATAGAGAAAGGTATTAAGTGATATAAAAGGATTAATAAACATGAAAAATTTTATTCAAAAATTCAAAGCTAACGTAATTTTATTATTCTAGAAATTAATGAATGTACAAGTCATATCGGAAACGAGGTAAGGGACATTGTCTCAATCTCCTCTCATTGAGACATATTTTGATTTATTCATGACATTCTTTTATATGGTTTATAAACCCATTTTATTTTTAATTTCATTCAATGGTAATACTTTTATATGTAGAATTTTACAAAATGAAAAATGGAATATTTCTTTTAAACATACATGGTGACAATGACCTTTCTACCGTTACGGGCATTATTTTATATTTGGCTTCCTTAACAAGCCATGATGTTTTTAAATGGAAAATAAATAAAATATACCTTTTTCACATATATTTTATTGAAAATGGTTTTTAATGTGAATTTAATATTTCAATATCTTGAAATTATTTCTTATGATTGCAAATGAAATTTTATGATTGAAATGTTGGTTTCTTCAATATTTTATGTGTGATGATTATATAATGGAACTTGGAAATTTGACGGGTGGTTATGTGATAAAGAAAATTATATTTGGTTCCATGATAAACCAAATATGGGTGGTTATATTATAACCACCAATTCATTGGGTATGGAAGTCGTTTGTCCAAAAATACCATTTGAAATAATGATTTCTAGAAGTCAAATATATGGGCATACCATTTACGTATGATTATTTCCCAATTTTACCTGTTATAGGAAATGTGTGATTTTAATGGGCTTTATGGTAATAATTTGGTTACAAGATTGTAAACAATGAACTTTTATTCAGTGAAGATTATTTACTATATCATAATATTTAAAATTACTTCTTGTGATAAAGTATTCGTGGTTTACATTTTGTTTTGAATAACTTACAGTTTTCTCTTTTTTATGTATCCCTTACTGAGCTTTTTATGCTCATCCCCTATTTTTGAAATGTTTTCCATAGTACATAAGGTGGAATAGGTTCATGTATGAGATCGTGGAAAATTCATGCCATTTAAAACATGGAACTAAACATGATTCATTATTTTTGAGAGTTTGAATTTTATGAAAAAAATGCATACAGAGTAGAAGTGTCTCCATGTAATATTCAATTTTTTATTTATAAACTATGACCTAATTATCAAATTCTCTAATCTAAAAAATATCCTCAATATGAATTACTAACTTAATTCAAGATTATGTAATGTTTAAGTCTGAGTCCATATATGATATATGATTAAAAATATACACCATAACGAGCTCTTAAACTCCCCAATGAAGATAATGACAAATTTCATTGAGATATTAGGTGGATGTGGCCATATAAGAAAGATGATTTCACTTATAATATGTAAAAAATTTGGGAAAATTAACTCTTGTGAATATATCAAAGGAATGAGAATATTTTTAAATATAAAATAGATGGAAACAAATAAAATAACTGTAGATGAAAAAATGAATTTTTTATAATGTAATGAAAGGGAATATCAGTCTCCTGAAGATATCATCAATGGTTTAATTATTCAAATTTGGAATATTTGGGCATTATAATAATTTATGTACTAAGGGGAAATCCTATGAAGAGAATCTTCATGGTTATATGAGTAATGGTTATTTTACGATGAAGAGTATACATGTGAAATATGAAGGAAGGGATATAATGGAGTAAAATGATGAAGGATAGTGAATGATTGATCGGGAATTGAGATAATATAATTATTTATTTATTGGAATTCAATAATTATTAGTCATAAAATATATAAGAATTTTCAGTATAGGTTTTTTATTAATTATTGAAAACATATGTTGAGTGGTGCTAATGACCTGGAAATATTATTTAATAAAAATATAGTATTTTGATTAATATAAGAAAATGCATAATATGTTCATGATATTGAAAAATTGGTGTTTAGTTTCGATAGATTAATTATGGATTTTAATAAATTAAATAAGATATTATTGATGACCTTAGAACTGCTTAATTATTTTCGGACAAATTAGTTTATGTTATCCTTTATGGAGTTTATATAATTTTATTATTTTTGGATTATATTCAATAAAATTTGGTTCTATTTAAGGAATAAATAATAATGTATTTTTTAATAAGGATTTATGGTAATTTATGTTATTAACATGTTTTAATAGAATACATTATGAATGTATTCAAACGTTTGGTACGTGACAATTGAGAGATACTTCATGTTTTTTGGGGGATTAATGAAAATTTATTTTTGAATATTGAGGGACCTTATGTATAAATTTATGTATTTTAATATTTTAAGGTTATAAGTATTACCATTAAGGAAGTGTTTTAAGTTGAAATTTCAATAAGTATTTATATATTAATTTAATACTTCACTATATGAAGATTTATCCATATTTGATATCCTATGTTAAAGATTAATTTTTATGACAATTAAAGATAAAAGAAATGAATTATCATTATCTTAAGGAAACTTATGATCTGTTAGTACTTCATAAAAAATCCTCTTTACTTCTTGGATAAAGAGATGAAGAATGAATTGACCAAGGTACTAACAATGGGTGAGATTGGGATTCTAAAAGGAAATGAAATCATGTCCGTATATCTTCTCATGAAATTTTTTCTAGTTTTGGAAAAGGATATTGAAATAAAAAAAATTCATGTTATCCTCAATATTGATGATACCACTGAACTTTATTATGCCACTTTTTCTTATAGAGTTTTGGTCGACAATTCTCTTTTGGATCACCAACTTTTTGTGATTGATGATCTTCATCACTATCAATAATTATTTAAACTTTTATTCTATTTAAATATTTTTACATTACACCAAAGTAATCCTATATGGATACATAGTTATGAGTTTATTAATGTAACACTTACGATTCCAAATTTCCATTTTTAAGGGAAGTTTTATTATTCATTTGTGCAATGTGGGGTTCTATGAAGGAATTTTCAAATATTAAACCATTGAAGATCAAGATGATTTTTAGGGTAAAATTCATTTTTAGGGGGTATAATTTAACATATCTATATTTTATGAAATATTTTTTAGAAATTAATTAAAAGTTTTATATATATTTAGTTTCATGAATCAATAATTTTCTTTGATAGCGTTCCACACACACAACACCAGGCTTGAGTGAACCATGATGTAATATTATTATTAATATGACAGTTACAACCTAGTCGTTAAATAAATGAGGATAAATATTAGTAACTACTTTAAGAAAAAATATATATATAAATTTACTATTAAATACTTATTTAGTTATAAATGCTTCATAAATTATCAGTAAATTATTAGTAATGTGGTTATATTAATTAAAAATATTTTTTCATAAAAAGGTTATTTATTTATTTTTTAGACAATATTATAATTAATTTATATAGATTATATAATATTTATTTTATAAACTAGAAATAATTTTTTAAATCATCATTTCAAAATTAACTTATTGTGATATTTTTTTATTTTTCAGGAATTTTTTTTCTAGTAAATAATGTAACATATAAAAATTCATTTCATTTTAATAAATTAAGTAATTTTAATGGAATGTTATATTTTAATTTAACATAATTACTATTTAGTTATATTTCATCAACTTAATTACTTTTTAATAAAATTTATAATGCATTTTATTATATGTTTATTTTTGGAATAAGAAAGAGTTTTTTCGAACTACTCTTTTAATGTGCATAATGTTTCTCAGTTTCAATTAATTAAAATAATATCTATTTAAGAATGTTTAAAAAATATATATATTATATATAAAAATTATAATTTATATTCATACAATAATTGTTATTATACATAGATTTAATATGAAATCATCTTCTAGTTAATAATACACTTCTCGAAATCCCACTTTTTCCCCTGAACTGGGGGTTTTGTTTTAAATTTAATTTTTTACAAGTCTATAAAATTTATGTGACATAATTAGAATAATTTTAGAAATCATAATGTCTAAAGTATTTTATGATTTTTTTTTCATTTTCTAAAAAGATTAATATTTCGATGAGTTGTGAAAAATATTGAAATTTAATTGAAAAATACATTTTTGTTGATATTATTAACAATGCAAAGTTATATCATTTTTTAAATTAAAATTAGTTAAATTATATATTTATATTAATACAATTTCTAAAAAATTAATGAATTTATTATTATAATTAGATATAAAATGTATTTTAACGTTTCACTATTTTCATATCACATATGTGGAATTAATTTTAAATCAAAAATTTCCACTTATAGAAGTTTAATTTAGAATAGTAGATTCCATATTTTGAATTGGAATAATTTACTTTATATAATAAGTTTAAACTTATCTTTTACTAAAATTAATTTTAAAAAAGTAGAAATTATATACTCTAGTTAGGGTAAAAATGGGTTTACCAGGGGTAAACTAAAATGATATGGGTTAAAAACATCTAAAAATGCCTAAAATTTATTTTATGAATATATATTAACCATATAATGTCTAAATATCTATAATAATATGTTTTTGAGCCTTGTGACATGATAAAAATGTTGGTAAATCCTTTAATTTTCAAAAATTATAAGTGTGCCACTCACCTCAATTATAAAAAGCCAGTGCCTCTTCTATACTCTTCAAACATTCAGACCCTTTTAGATCAGAAAACATATAAACATATACCTTTCCAATACCCCTAATATCATCCTAGAAGACTTATTTTGGGTATAAATTCAATCATTTAAGGCTTTTGGTGAAACCCTAAAGAGGTTACCTAAAAAGAGGTAATATTCTTCAATGAGCATCTATATTTTAATTATTCCTCCACCACCATAAATTATTATTAAAACATAATGATTTAAAAAACAATGTATCCTATATATAATTACTATTTTTATTGTAATTAAATTGCCTAAAAAACTTTCAACTTCCATAAATTGGGTTATTAAATCAACATTTGTGTGTATTGAAGACAATAACCTTATAAATCGATGTCATTCATTTCTTCAATGCAACCTCTCATAGTTGGTAATGATTTTGGTTATAAAGTATTTATATTATATTTATAAAATTATTATACATCTAAATTCATTATTTAGTATATTGTTTATTTTAATTTCAATTCCATAGGAGATAAGATAATTTCATTCGTGTGTATGGTGGACTACCACCTCACGAAACAATGAGATTATTTTTCACTAATGCATTACATGGAAGACAATAAGAATAAATTTAATATATATATATATATGATATAAATTACATAATTATGATATTTATGAAATATATAACATTTTTAAAAGATAATAAATCATTTTAGATCTTACCTATTCACTCACATAAATATGATAACATCGTTCATGTACGTGTGGACTACCACCTTCATGAAGTGATATGATCTCTATTTTTGTCACCAACATTGATGGATGATATGTATTAGGATATTTAAATAAATAATATTTTATTTTTGATATTTTTATCATTCTTTAATGATAAAATATTTTTTACCTACATTCCATAATGATCATTAAAAAATAGAAATGTTACTCATGCATACATACGACCTACGATCTCCATGATTGTAACATACTTTATTTTTCAAACCCAACAATACTTATTGGTAATAAAAATATATTTTATGTGAAAATATTAAATTTATTTCATTATTTTTATTCATTATATTATATAACCATTATCAATTTAAAAGGACAAAAAATAACCAATCAAAATAAACAAGAAAAATAAAGCAGTTATTACACAAAATATGACTTTAACAAATAAATTTTAATAAAAATTTTGTTAAATTAAATAAGGAAATAATATATTTTATGATATATATAAATATTATTATTTAATATATTTTTTATAAAGTTATGTTTTTTATATATTATTTTCAAATGATTGCGAAATAATTAGAGACCTAAGATAATGGATTTTCGTCTCACTTTAACTTTCTATACGAAACATTCCATAGTCACAACATGTATCTTATATGTGGTGTATATTGGTAATGAATTTATTTTATTATTATCATAAATATAATTATATTACTTTACAAACCCATTTAAAGATCACTATTTCATGGTTTTTACTGTTCAAAAGTTACCAAATCGGTAACGGATTTTTATCTCAATTGGCATTCTTTAAAACATATGATTATGTTATAACACCTATATTCTTGTACGAGGAGTATATACAGATTCGTAAACATGAAATATAAGGAATTTATTTTTAATAATGGAATTTTATGTTTCAATTATTGTTATTCTATCATTGGTATTGTGTTTAATTGTTACCAAAGTAGTAATTATTTTATGATACTATCTAATCTTTTTTGGGGATTTTTTATGATCATGTTTTCATTGATAGTATATTATTATACATATAGAAATAAACTCATGAATTTTATTCTCCTACTGTTATGTAGTAAAAATATATTTTTTCCATTAATTTTCCTCTCGGTATAAACTTATGCATTAAAAAAATAATGACTTTATGGAAAATAATCATTTCAGCCGAAACCCCATTTTCTTACAAAACCACGTTTGCTAAATATATTTTCAAAAATGTTTTAATATTATCCCAAAATTTTTTAAATACATTTTTACCCCTGTTTTACATTTTAAAAAAATTCTTTTAAAGGAGTCTTATTTTCATTTTCTAAATTATTCTGATTTCGATTTCACTGAAAATGAAAAAAAAAATTATCATGTACATTGTGAAAAATTTTTACTACATTCATGACCATTATTTATTTTAATCTTACATTATAATATTCAAGGTGATTTTAAAAGAAACAGATTCTAAAAATGTTTTATGTTATACTTTTTTTAATGAAGAAATGAAATTTTCTTAATGAAATTATTGAAACAATTTTTAAAGATATTGTTATTAGTTTACAAGTTTATTTTCTAATAAAATGATTTCCATTTTTTCCAATTTTTAGTTTGAAAAAGTAATTTTAGGTAAAATTTATGTTCCTCAAGAAATGTTCCAAGTGATTTTTATTTCAAAATCCTTCTCCATATAAGATGACATCTTTTGAGGTTACTTATGATTTAGTGGGGATATAATCCAAGGATAGAATTATTATTAATTACCTAAACTATTTATTTTTATAATGATTTTATTTTTATGAATGTTGTTACTCTTTTACACGTTATACCATGATATAACTCTTATAAAACTCACTTCCTTCCATGGGTTGTGTTATGATGAAATGATAAAATGATTATGAAACAAGACTCTTTTCCATAGATGATGATATAATGATGTTTTTATGAAGCCCAATCAATTTCATGTGCTATGATATGATGATTTTTGTTGAAATTATTGCACATATATGCATCATTTTCATAATTGTATTATGGTTACATCATAACCAATGGTAGTGGTTACGTTATAACCAACGATGGTTGTTATGTTATAACCAAATATGTGGGGTAATTATATCTCCCTAAAGTTAATTAGGTATAGATTTATATCTCATTAGATATAAATAAATGGAATGGGGAGTGAACTTGGTTTAGTAGTGGAATTTTTCTACTTTGATGGTCCTTTGAGTGAAACTTGACTACCAGGATAGTTTAAGTATTGAAACTGTTTCACTATAAGGAAAGCACTACCACTTAGAGTGGTAAAATATCCCACCCAGGAGTTGTATCCTCCCATGGAGTGACCTAATAATTTTTGGAAGTGTTCCTTGACTATGTAGGAAGTGATTTTAAACAGTTATGTAAATTCCACAATTTCAGGTTTTATGCCAATGTTATGTTCTTAGGGATCATATTCTTTAATTTCCTTATGATGCATGACTTCTATTAAACCAATATTATGCCATGACTCAGGGATCTTATATTTGATATCTAGGGTTTTGTTTTAATATGTTATTATTATATTATAACTACATTATTTTAATTTTATTCTTATGTTTCTCATTCATTTTCCCTTACTGAGAATCTGATCTCACACTTTCTTATATTATTGTTCCTGAGGTTATAAAGATATTTTTTATATAGGGTACGTCTATGAAGGATGCTAAATGAAATTTTTTTTATGGGAGATATTGAAAATAATTCTCCAAATTTGAATATTGTGTACATATTGTCAAAAGAAATAGAACTATTTGGGTCCTCATGCACATGTTTGTTTAATATATAATATATTAACTTAAAAATATGTTATATCTATGTATGATATTACAAGGTCACTATAATTGGTATTAGAGGAAAGGTTCAGTTATCCTTTGTAAACTAGAATAAGGAATGTTTAGTGACATCTCTTGGGATATTTATAATGGTATTTAAAGGTCTGTCTTAAAGGATAATTCAAAAGATAGGTCAAAATTTTTTTAAATGTCCTGTAATATTGGTAAAGAATATAAAGAGTGGTTTTTTAGAAATTAAAATATTTTCTTGATAATAACAGTGGATGTGTCTCTCAAACAAAGGTACATAGGGGTAATAACTATGAAAAGGGTACATTGAGATAGATATGATCGTCACCAAGTGCATGAAAATGGGACTTATTTCACACATGGTTTTTCACCCTCGAGGGATATTCTCTGGAAATTTAAAAACTATTTATAAAAAATCAGGAAGTAATTAAATATATTATGACTATGAATGAAATAATATAACATTAAAGTCACACCCATTAAACAAGGTTTCATGATTTAGATTTCCAATAATTTAATTTTCATGATTATTTTGTTTTCCACTATGACTAATATTTCCCAGACTATGATTTTTATTATTATTCAATAGAGAGAAAAAGAAGGAACAGGGATAACATTGAATGTGTCATACAACTTCCTATTGAGCAGCTAACTATGATGATTACTAGAGTAAAGTATGTTGTTATTATTCTTAAAAAGTTATCATGATATGTGATTAACAACATTCACCTTACCCAACTCTTAAACACAAAAAATAAGATAAGGATATAGTTAGTTAAGAGTTCAGGTTGTAGAGACCAAAGTGTATAGAAGATTCAGTTTCATATTTATCATGAATATAGGAATAAATACACCAGTGATTGTATTAATGGAATGAAAAGATGTTTCATTATGGAAAAAGACACAAATAAAATAATTGCATAGGAGAAATTGATTTTTTGGTTAATAAAATGGATGGGTATAATGGTAGATATAAGATATCATTGATCGATGAATTTTTCAAATGTGTAAAGTATGGAAATTATGAAAATTTATGTCTTTAATAGAATATTCGTAAAGTAAATTAGAAAGGTTGTTTGAGTAATGGTTTTTATATTGATAATGAACCAAATATGAATGAAATACGAAAGAAATCGGTAATAATGAATAATATCATGCATTGTAATTAATGGTTCAATAAGGAAGTGTTATGATTGACATATTTAGGTATTAGAATTAATGAATTACGAATCATGAATATAAAAGGATTGATCAATAAAAATATTTCATTTAGGATTGAAAAAAATATGTCGAATGGAGTTGATGACCAAGAAAATTGATTTAATGGAAAGGTGATATTTTTATTATGGTAGCATAACACTTAATATGTTTTTGGGGTTAGTAAAATGGTTTCTATTTTTTCTTAAGGTAATATTGATATAAAAAATGTAAATTGGATAGTATAAATGACCTTGTAACTGATAAATGATTTGTCAACAAAGTGGTTTCAGTTATCATTGATAGATATTCTATCATTATTGGGTTTATGGATTATATTAAATAATGTTTGGATTCTTTTCAAGGAATAAGGAATCATGTATGTTTTCAATAAGTTTTTGTGGTAATTCAATTCCTTGCCACTTTTTAATAGAATATATGATGAAGGTATTCAACTGTATGGTATCTGAAAATTGAGGGACAATTTATGTTTTTTGTGGATTAATGAAAATTTTATTTTTTAAATTTATTTACCATATTTTCAAATTATTTTATATTAATATTTTTTAATGGTGATAAGGTTAACCATTTTTAAAATTGTTTAAATTTATATTTTTACTAGGATTTTTATATTAATTTATTACATACCAATATAAAGATTTATGTACTCGGGATTACCTATTCCAATGATTATGTGTGATTATAACTATAGATAGAAATAATAACATATTATTATATTTGTATATCTTATTATCTATTAGTGCCGCAGGAACCAAATTACATTTATTTTATGTAGTAATTGATGAAGTATAAATTTATCAAGGAATAACCAATGTGTGAGATTGTAATTATGAAAATTAATAAAATCAGGTAAGCATATATTAAATTCAAAAAACATGAAATTTAGGAAAACAATATTCAAATAAGATGTTTCCTTGTAATCATATTTTATTATGATATCAATGGACTTTTTACAAATCTTTGGTTTATGTTTTTTTGGTCATTAACTTTCTCTAGATCACACTTTTTTTGTGATCAATGATCCCTATCAATCTATATAATTTTTAACAATTTTTATCAATTTAAAAATCACCACTTACCACTTATGTTATTATATATGGAAACTTAGTTATCACTTACTTTAGGCCAACTTTATGTTTACAACATTCCAATTTTAAGGGATGTGTTATTATTTATCTATAAAATGGGGGTTTCCATAAAAGAATTTTATAATGCTAAACTTTTGATGAACAAGAAGAATATTTAAGGATAAATCTATTTGAAGGGTGTATAATGTAACATCTCTAGATTTTGAGAAATAATTTTTTTCAAATTAATTTAAAATTTTAAATATCATTTTTTACATGAAACAATGAGTTTCTTCGACAACATGCATAATAAGTAACACCGATCATAAGCAAACCATAATCTAATATTATATTAAATATATATATTATAAACTAGATATTCAATATCTAAGTATAAATAGTGTTAAATTATTTATTAATTGTACATATAAATTACCTAAAAAATATAAATTAATTTATAATTTCAAATTAAATAATCAATCAATTGGATGAAACATAATTTTATTTCACTAAAATTATTTTCCTAAAGAATTATTTTAATTAATTTTTATGATAAAATATTACATTAAATTTGTATATATATTGGAAAAAATTTATAACAATAACTTCACTTTTTAAATCATCTTATCAAAATTAACTTATAGTGATATTTTTGGATATTTTTAAGATATTTATTTTTCAATGAATTGTGAAAATTACTGATTTTTTTTAAAACAATCATGCCATTTCATTAAATTAAGTTATTTAAATGAACCTTTATGCTAAAAATTAACATATATATTATTTAATTATATTTAATCCACTCATTTAATTTTCAATCAACATTATATTTTATTTTAGTATAGGTTTATTTTGGGGGAAAAGGTTTTTCTAAATACTATTTTGAAGTGCCTAATGTTTATCCTTTTTAATTAATTAAAATAATCTCTAATAATGAGTTTCCAAAAATATTAATGTATTGTATATCAATAAATTTTAATTTATATTCTTAAAGTGATTAGAATTAAAAATACATTTAATATGAAATCCTATTTTTCTTTAAAATGCTCCTCTCAACAAAATTTTTTACACCAATGTTGTGTATTTTGTTTTAAATTTAATTTTATCCACATATATATTTTTTAACATAATTAAATTAATTTTTATATATTTATTTGAAAATAATATCAGGGTGACTATTTTATAATTTTATGAAAGGATTAATTTTTTGATGAATAGTAAAAATACTAGAATTAAAATTTAAAACTGGGTTTTTTGTGTAAATTATTTACAATGATAAATTATATTTTATATTTTAAAAGTAAAATTTAATCGATAATATATATATTAATCCAATTTAGGATATTTTAATTAATTTCATATTTAAATTAGATATAAAAACTGTGTAGACATTTGAACATTTTCTCTTTGAAAACATTATTTCTCATCCAATTTTTGAGATTGATTTTAAATTAAAATTTCCCAATTTGTGATTTTAATTTGGAAAAAAGGATTCTATATAAGGAATAAAAATTATTTATTTTATATAATAATTACAACATAATTTTTTACCTAATATAATAGTAAAAATATGAAAAAAAAACTATATCAATTAATGAAAAAATGGGTTTACTAAGGGTTTAAACTAAAATGATAGAGGATAAAATGACCCAATCAGTTATCTATTTTTTATTTTCAAAGTTCAGTCCTATATTTTTTAAAGATATATAGTGTTCCATTTTAAAGCCTTTTTATGAAAGAACCCAAGTTTTTGGTATGAGGTATGGATCCCCTCTTTTTTAATCCAAATTATTATATATGATGTAATGTGAGTAAGCAACTTAATAACAGGTGTTTCGAGTTTTACTGGTTCTGATCAAATATTGAAGAGAATTTTGGGTTTTTTCCTGGCACATGATTTGGATAAAATGTGTTGGGTAGCCAGTATGGTTTTATTAAACCAAGTGAGTCTATACCGAGGGGTGGTACATGGCGTTTGTTTAGAGGAAATCATGTGAGGGGAGTTTAATGCCTTTGAGAACTATGTAAAGAATATTCTGAAATATAATAGAGGCCATTCATATAGTTTTGAAATTTTTTTAAACCATTTTGTGAATCGTTCGAGTGCCCTTTAGTCTACAAGAAGTTGTTCTTGGTCAACACACAGTTTTCCAAACTGTATGCCTAAACCATGCGGCCCCTTGAATTTTGTATTTTTGTTATTTTTTAAATTAAATGAAATACCTTATTAAACTAAAAATTCCATTTCATCCTAACCAAAGAACATCACTTCCTTTTAATCTCTCAATGAAGTCTAAACTTCGATTTCATATTTACTATTTGTCTGAACTCCAATTCGAGAGTATTTTGTCTCATCAGATACACATTAATTGGATCTAAATTCCTTTTTATCCATTATAGATTATTCTTGATATCAATTTCACTAATTGGATTTTGGATCACATTCCCTAATTTCTTGTTCTTCATTTGTTCTGTAGATTTCTCCTAAATCGAGTTGAATTAGGACTTGATTCTCGACCAGTACTCCACTATCAAGAAAAGGTTGATGTTCTATACTTTTTCATCAGATTCTAATGCTTTACAGTGATGTTGGTTGTTATTCTACAATCCATACATTCAGGAACGACCATAGAAATGAATTTTAAATTAAACCTGATGAAATAGAACATAATCGGTATGCACAAAGGTTTTATGGGATGTGTTTTTTGTTTTTTCCCTTACCTGAGGACACCCATGGGGTGCTCCATGCCTTTGGTTTGGTTTTGATTGTTAATGAACCACCCAAGTGGTGTTCCCTAGAGATTTTTTTGTTTAAGTAATCTCAGATGGAATTGAATTACATGATTATGATATTACTTACCTCTATTCCTTGTGCCATTATGATATTCCATGTTAATTTTATTAAATAGTTAATCTGGTATTGTTTAAATGAGTGGTTATACTCATTGAGATGTTTAATATGACATTATTGGTTTTGATAAAAAATAGGATAAATGGTCATGTAAAACCATGCAGTTTTTAAGGGTAAATGGTTATAAATGGGTGGGAATACCCATCGACATGGTTTAATGGAAATGGAATTCATGACTAGGTGTACATAAGGGATTTGATTAGATTAGAATGTATTAAATGAGGGAGTAGACTCATATGGGTTTTAATTGATCAAATTGTTTATATTTCACTTGGAATGGATTAATTTATTTGTTTAGTAATTGATCAATGGGTGGGTATAACCAACTTAAATTTTTAATTGTGAATGCGGATAAATGGGTGGGTATACCCACGTTATGTGATGTAATATAAATGGATTAAATTTGTAGGTAGACTCATGTATATTGAATGAAAATTTTATGAATGGATAGATGATTCTATATATTCCATAGATGGCTCTCCATGGATATGGAAAATTGTAGTGGATGTCTTTGGTTGAGTATGCTCTTTGGTTCTTGATTCCATGAGATACCTTGGGCCTTTCCTAACCCTTGGATATGTATTACTTGGACACATGTAGTACATGTTGGTACACAATCTCCATGGACTCAAACTAGATCATATACCAAGTTTCCACCAAGATTCTCTCTCGACTCGATGAGGATACCTTCGTTTTGGACACCTATGATCCATCACTTCAGGACATACACATCATTATATGGCACGAACATGGGTTATATAACACTTTCATTATTACTGTGCGATCATGGAAATGTGATACACATCATGATATAGAAAGGATGTTAGCATTTCACATGGCTTCATTATATGGAAAGGTCGTATGGAAAGTATTTTTATGGATGTACAATGTGGCCATGTTACTTGTTTATTTTTCTTATAGATGCTTTCTTAATAGAAAACACATGTTATAAGGATACTTGAGTGGATTTTTGTATTACTTTTTGCAATAGTCACATGCCTTGGGGATTCACACTTACATTACTGCTTACTTACACTTAATTAAATTATTTCATTGTGCTTCCTAGAAGTGTACATTCTTTTGGGTTGTTATGTACTTGGATTTTACCTCACCCCATGTCTGAGCCTCACTGGGGACCCAAAAATATTATATGTTTGTTGGTGATGGTATCTGAAATTCTCCTAGAACATATTGTCAATTTTTTCTTTGGGGAAGAGAGTATGTGATCGGGATAATGCTTGCAATGCTATTGTGGTATAGTTTTTTGGTCTTTTTGGATATTTGGATACTTGTACTATATTATACTATAATTTACATGTTTTGGATGTTTTCTTGATACATGTATCATTTTCATAATTATACATGAGACCCTTCAAGTTTGTTTATACATCCCTTCCTTATAAACTTCTTCAGTTGTTCTCTTGTTTATCTGGTTATGATATTTTCATGTTATAGACATATGATGTGATATAATACAATAATGGGGGAGATATTCTTGAGGCCATGTAGCCGATTGGGATTGGAGAACTGTTGAATCATTTAGGCCCTCACGGCTAGTTGGCATCCTTTGGATCCTGGGGAGATGTTCTTGAGGCCATGTAGCCGATTGGGATTGGAGAACTGTTGAGTGGAATCCAGATCCAAGTTGTTATGAAGTAGTTTCAGAGGGTTATTTTCTAGTTTGAGTTACTATTTGGACACAATATATAGGTATAGGAAGAAAATGGAATTTTTTAATAAGTTGTTCTCATGAAGAGCTACCCCAAGTACTAGGAAAACCCAAATTTCCAAGGATAGAATGTATATTTTCTTAATTTGTAAGTTATAGTTGATTTGATTTGACTATTGGGTGATGCACATGATTTATGTTGTAACATTGGATGAAATCGTGGGATTCATTTTAGTTAAAACCTAAACAGATGAGGGAATTAAATATCATGAATTATATTTTCACTTGTTATAAATCACATTCCATGCATTATTCAAAGATATATAGGATTCATTACATGACACATGTTGTTGTAATAGGTTTTGTGATAGCTATATCTGCTTTTGTGATAGATTTTGTGAATTGGATATATGGGTAACTCCACCTTCTAGTTTTAATGGTGTATGGGCCCTTATGGACTGGGAAATGATGTACCAATTAAATTAAATTGATTATGTAATTTTGATATGTTTTGATTGAATGATAACCATGTTTTGGTATCATGAGGTGTTATGGGGCCTCATGGATTTAGAATTAGTGAACCACTGGTTAAATTTTTTTTAAAATGAATATTGAATGAAAATGAAATGAAATGGAAATAGAGAATTGATATTGACTAGGATTTTGACTGGGAAAGAAGTAGAGTATCTAGTGGTTTATTTGTGTCTATTCTTTATACAGTATGGACTTTTTGGAGGAGATTGTGCATTATGACTTGGTTAGTAGGATTTTGACATGTCTTACAATTTTGATCTAACACATTGATATCATTATTTTCTATATAGTGAATTTGGAATTTTAGAGGTATGAAACCAAGAAAACCTCCATTAATATGATGTTAGGGAGGAAATGAGTACCCTATTGAGACAACGGGCCATGAGATAACGACAAATCATCTTTTAATGATTGTTGTGGTACTAGTTGTTGTTCTGGACATGGTTGTTGAGGTAGAGTTCCTTAGGGGGTTATTTTACTATATGAAAACATTAGAGGGTGAACCGTATCCTTCCTTGTTCAAGGAGGAGATAACATAAGTTTTCAAGAAGCATCCTCATAACATGTTTTCAAAGGATAGTGGTCCACAGGCTGCATATCTATGGATCGAGAACATGTTATAAATTTTCAAGAATCATGGGAATCCTCTTGAGATAATTGTCAAGATCACCACGTATATGCTATGGGGAGTAGAAAAGTGTTGGTGGGATGTTCTGAACCCAGATGATGGGTTACGATATATGGATTTGGCTAATTTCCAAACCCACTTATTTTAGTACTTTTATCCAGTGACACTATAGGAACAGTGGGATAATGAGATCATGCATCTGGAGTACTCGACATGATTTACTGATTTATGGGGTTTTGTGATGAATTATTGTACTGATGATCTATCTAGAGAGATATGCTATGAGGAAGGTCTCTTCCATGCTATCAGGTCTTAGTTAAAGATGTTCAGATTGACTTATATAACTGATATTGTGAATTCGGTGTTGATTATAGAGAGGACCATGAGAGAGTCTCGGGGCATAGAGTAGAGTAGTGTTTCTTCATGATCTAGTGGTTATAAATCTTTAGGCTAGAAGTGTTGTTTTGAGGATTCCAGTGAGCTGAGTACCACATAGGCTATGTGTCATGGTAGCTCATTTTTTGTCACTGGTTTGGAAAGTGAGGCCACATAATGATCCAGAACAAATTTTACCCAGTTGAGTGTTGATCATGTAGAAGGATGGTCCACATGTAGTTTTTTTTGCTGGAACAACCCTCTAGATGTGAGATGTAAGGGGTTCTAAACCAAATCAGGTTTTGGATTAGGTTCCGCTTTTCTCTATCAGGAAGGTTGCTAGAGTAGTGATGGACGATTATGCTCAGGTAGTGGGGGTCATGGTAAGTTTTTACTAATACCAATTACACTGGGATATTAGAGTGTTCCTAATATGATTTAGGTGATTGGGTCACAGTTTCTTGGTATATGATAACTCTATTCTATACAGCCTAATCCCATGTAGTAGGGTGTCAGACCATCTATGGTGATAAGTATGATCTTAGTAGCATCTAATTTTTAATCTTCTCATTTTGATAAATTTTCAATGCAATGTTTTATATCTTTACCATTGGTAAAAATACTTGGGCTGGTTAGTTTTATTTTTGAGGGAGCAAGGAAGCTTAAAAAGTAGTTGGGATTCAAAACCAACGATGTGCTCCATTGTAGAGATTTCCCCTTGAGGTTTTTAGGTCTCACTTCATTTGGAATTTTTTTCCCCTTGAGATAACAGGGTTTGACATCATTCTTAGGATTTAATGGTTAGTAGCTTATCGATGTTACATTTAATACTATCACTAGAGTGTGAATTTTACATCACCATTGGGTGCTGTGTATAATAAAAAGTATGAATGGGATGTCCAAGAACGAAAAGTTGGACCCGAGCATCATGGGATATGAAGAATGACAGCCCAGACTACTAGTTTGTATACAGATGATCAGGGAACGATTAAAGAGGAAATTACTCTACTGGTTGATCACTTTCAAAATGTGTTTCCTGATGACTCAATGAATTTACCTCCAAATATAGAGGTGGTGATCTCTATAGAGCTAGTTCCAAGTGCTGAACCAGTATTTATTCTTTCTTATAGGTGGGATATGATAGAGTTTTAGGATATATAGAGGCAACTCGATGATTTGGATGAAAAGGGTTTTATTTGACCTGTTTATTCATTGTGGGTTTCGTCGGTACTTTTTCTAAAAAAATTGTATGAAACTCATAGGATATGTGTGCTCTATCAAAAACTAAAACATATGAAAATTAAAAACTGATATCTCTTTCCATGGATAGATTACCTATTTGATTAACATTGAAGAGATCAAGTGTTCTTGAAAATGAATTTGTGATCAGGATATCAGGATGCATGTTTTCAAGTTGTAGGCATACCTCATACAACTTCTCATAGAAGGTATTGTATATACGAGTATCTATTTATGTTGTTCAAATATACTAATGCACTATAAATGTTAATGGCCTTCATGGACCAAGTGTTCTATCTGTACCTGAATTCTTTTTGGGTGGCTTTCATGGATGATATCTTAGTAAATTCTCATAATCCACACGACCATGCCAACCATTTTGAGATCATTATGATTACACTGATAAAGCATCATTTATATGCTAAGATCACAACGTAAAACTTCTGGATGGATTTTATTCACTTCTTAGGTCACATCATCTCAGATATAGGAGTAGAAATGGTCCCAAAGAAGGTTAGAGCTTTGGTTTTCTAGGAACATTCCAAGAAAATTTTTTACATAAGGAGTTTGTTTTGGATAATGGGTTCCTACATGCATTTCATACAGAACTTATCAATATTAGAAACATTATTGAAGGGCTTGACTAATAATGGTGTCAGGTTTGTGTAGTTATATTAATGGGAGATAGAATTTCAGGAGCTGAAATGGAGGTTGGCATCAACAATAGTCCTGATACTTCCAAAATAGGGTAAGAGATATATTGTGTATTGTGTTTCTTAAAAAATCAGGTTAGGATTAGTGTTGATGGAAGGAGATATAGTAAAGGTGCATCTAACATAGAAGCTAATGCCAGATGATTAGAATTACCGTACACATGCTCTGGAGTTAGCATCAGTGGTTTATGCATTTCCTTATTGGAGTCACTATTTACTGGGATAAAATTTTGTGGGGTAAATGGACCCCAAAGGCCTAAATTATAGTTTTACATTGCATAATCTGAATATGAGGTAGAGATTGTGGGTGGAGTACCTATATTATTTTTATATATAGCTTCCCTACAGATATGTTAAATGCAATGTAGTAACTGATGCACTCAGTATGAGGACTCAGATATAAGTAGTAAAACAAGCCATTAGCGGGTGTAAGATTATAATGTGGTTCTATAAGATTCACTTAGAGGTGTACAATAGTTTTATAGAGACATATCTATAATACTAAACTCTAACCTATACCCTACTGGATATAGTGAGGACAAGGAAGCTATCATATTTAGAGAGCCTAGTCTGACATGAGAGTGTGGCTATTGAGGATCTGAATCTTGGTTGGATCATAGGTGATGATGAGATCTTTCATATAAATGTTCTTGTTTGGGTTTTTGTATACTTTAATTAAGGGAGGATGCACGAGTTTCATGCATCTTCTAGGGTAGTATACACTAAAGTAACCAATAAATATTGGGACTTCCACCATCAGTACTGATGGTCGTGTATGAATAGATAGGTAGCTGGTTTCATTATTAGGTGTTCCATCTATTAGCAGGTAAATGTATAATATCATCGACCCGTCAAGCTTCTACAATAGTTACTTATTACAAAGTGGAAATAGGATAATGTCACAACATATTTCAGGACCAGTTTACCATGCACGATTCCTTCCACGTATCTTAGCTACACCATTTTATTTTATACCCATATCATGCTTTTCATCCAGAAGAGTTTGAGTTATAGATAGATGCATCCTTTTAAGGGAATCTAATTCATGTAATTGACAAGAGAATGAAGGTTCTCTGGGCCTGCAAAATTCCCCTAGTATGGGTTCTTTGGAATCATTTCCTATTACAGGATGAGACTTAGGATCAAGAGGCTTACATGTGTGCTCACTGGCCACTTTTGTTCTTAAATGAATCTTCACCTCCCTTCAGAAAGGAATTTGAGGTGAATTTATATAAGGGGGATTTTAAGAACAAATGTTTTAATATGATGTATATATCCATAATTTTTCAATTTTAATTTTAATATATGGACATATATGAGTACCCAACCCGATCACAAGTGTTTTAAGGTTGACCGACGTTTTTTGGATCTCAGAGCATGAGTTTGGGGTGTTTTTTATTAAGCGCATGGTTTGGAGAAACCATGATGGGAAGGCATCATGGTTTGATTAAATCATTTAAGGATGGATTTAAGGGCCGTAAATGCCACATGTTTTATGGAATCCATATGAGAGGAGTCATATGCCCATACAACCAGCCTGTAGTTTTTTTTCAGAATCTTTATAGAGGCCATTCATATGGTTTTCACATGGGTTGTAAACCATGTGGGTAAAATTTACCAGTGCCCCATGGCTAATAGGAAGTCATGTATGGTTTGTGCACGGTTTATCGAATTTGGCCCCTAAAAAATGCAGCCCCACGAATTTTGTGTTTTTATTAATTTTTATATTAAATTAAATAATTTATTAAAAATAAACTCTATTTCATACAACACACATAACCTCACCATCTTTTAAGCTCTCAAAGGAGTCAGAAAAATTTATTTTAGATATACTCTTAACCCGAAATCTGGTTCAAGCATAGTTTTTCTCATCTAGTATGCATTAGTATGAACTACATTACTTTTTATCTATTCTAGATTCTTATGTCTATCGATTGTGCTATTTAGATTTAGGTCCATATTCCCTAATTTTTTATTCTTCTTCCATTCTTAAGATTTATCCTAAACCGAGTTAAATCATGACATGAAACTAGACAAGCACTCCACTACCAAGAAAATGTAGGTGTTCTATAATGTTATTTCATATTTTATTGCCTTATTGAGCTTTCATCCATTATGACTCATACACAATTTTATAGCATAGGCCCAGAATTAAAATGTTAAATTGAAGCAGATGAAATATGACCTATTAGTTATTCTCATAGGATCCATAAGATGTGTTGGTGGTTGTTTCCCCAACCTAATTCCACCCATGGGGTGAGCCATGCCATTGCTTTGGTTTTGACCTTTGGTAAACCACCCATATAGTGTGTCCTTATGCTTTCATAGTTTAAGGAAACTCAATTATGATTTAATGGAATTGAATTGCATGATTAGTATGTTTTTTACCTTATTTTCTTGTGAAATGAAGATATTCCATGTTTATTTCATTAAATGGATTATTTGGATTTGGTTAATGGAGTGGGTATACTTGTTGAGTTGTTTAAATTTACTTAAATGGTTTTGTTAGCAATTTTGATATATAGATGGGTAAACCCACATGGTGGATTTAATGGTAAATAGTGATAATGGGTGGGTAATCCAATGTGACATGGTTAAATGGAAATGGAATACATGAGTGGGTATACTCATGATATGTGATTAGGTTTGAATTTATTAAATGAGCGGGTATACTCGTATGGTTTTGATTAGATCAAATCATTAACATTTCACTTTTCCTGGATTACTTTTTTTGAAAATTGATAAATGGGAGGGTATACTATGACAAATTCCTTATTGTGAATTATGATAAAGGGGTGGGTATAGCCATGTTAAATGATAAATTGGGAATGGTAATAAAGTGGTGTGTATACCCATGTTATATGATTGAATGTAAATGGGTTTCATTAGTGGGTAGACTCGGGTATAATGAATGAAAATGGTTTGAATGGATTTAATTTTATATAGATTACATGTATGGCTCTCTATGAATCTAGAACACAGTGGTGATGGCCTTGGGTTGAGTATGTCCCATTGGGTCCTGATTCTGTGGGATTCCTTGTGCCTTTATAATACTTGGATTTGGATTTATTTGACTCACGTAGAAAATGTTTGTAAACATTATCATAGGAATCCATCCAGTGCCTATAAAAAGTTTCCAATGTGATGCTTCTATGACTTGAAAAGGATGCCTTGGTTCTTGAATCCCTGGATCTGGCCCTTTGTGGTCTACACATCATTATACGACACAACACAAAATAACAGGATCTTTGGTAATTATAGTGAAATCATGGAAATGTGATGCACTTCATTATATAGAAAGGCCATGGGAATTTGACATGGCTTCATTTTATAGAAAGGCCATGTGAATAAGATATGTATGGACGTACATAAAAAAAATTTCACTTTTTTTTATTTCTTATAGATTCCTTCTTAGGATCTAACACTTATCTTAGAGAACCTTAATATGTTTTTTTGATATTACTTGTTATATTAGTCATATTCCATGGGAATTCACACTTACATTACTACTAAATTAAACTTGTTTATCTTATTACATTATGCTGCTTAGAACTATATAGACTTATGGGTGGTTACCAACTGAGATGTTATCTCATACCCAATTTGGGTCTCCTTGGGGACCTAAACCGATTATATGGTTGTATGTGATAGTAGTGGAAAGAACCCTAGTAGATTTTGTTTATTATTTCATTAGAGAAGGAAATAATGGGTCAATTATAAGGCTTGAGTTTCTACTAGGATGCATTTTTTTGGTATTTTTGGCTTTTTGGAAACTTTACCTGTATTTTACTACCATGTACTTGTTTCAGATGTTTTCTAGATACATGTATCATATGTATAATTAAATATGATACCCTTCTAGTTTGTTTATACATCCCTGCTGTGTTAACTTCTTCAGTTCTTCTCTTTATTATCTTATTATACTATTTTAATGTTATTAACATCTATTGTGATATACTCTAGTAGTGATGGAATAGTCTTCCTAATGACACACCTCGGCCCTCGCAGCTAGTCAGCAACTTCTAGCATTTAGTGATATGAACTTGAGACAATGTATCCAACCAAGATCAAAGCACTTTTGAGTGGAATCTGGGTCCAGGATGTTACATGTTACATGAAAAAAATTTGGCCTTTTAACAATTTATTATTGTTCCACTCAACTCACTTATAAAAGGCCACCCCACTCCTTTACTCTTCACAAAATCAAAAAAATATGGTTTATGAAATAACTAACCAAATACCTTTCTAAATTCACTCATTTCATATTTGAATCTTTTTTTTTGGTATAAATCCACCCTAGGTTGGATTTGGGTTCGGACCAAAGGAGGTTACCCAAAGAAGTGGCAATGTTATTTAATAAGAGTTTTTATTTTATTTCACCCCACCAACATTTATCATTATTAAATATTTATAATATAATAAAAAATTATATTACATATACAGGGTTTTTCTTAACTAATGTTAATGTCATAATAAATTCCCACTTTAATAAAATGGGGTTTTAAGTCAACATTCGTGTATACGACACACTGCGGCCTCACAAACTGATATCAATCAATTTATCATTACCGCCTCCCATGGATGGGTATGATAATGGATATAAAGTATATGTAAGATATTTATAATATTATTATACCTATGTAATAATTATATCATATATAATTTTTTTTTATTTCCATTCGATAGGATATACAAAAATATCATTTGTGTCTATGGATGACTAGAGCCTCGCAATGAGATGTGATTTGTTTTCACTAACATTTTACATGGAATATAATAAGGATAAAGCTAATATATATATATGTCATAAAAGAAATAATTATGTTATTAATTTAATATTTAATATTCTTAAATTTTAATATTTCTTTTTCTTTCTTTCCTTTACTTTTACTGAAATATAAAAACATTATTCATGTACGTGTGTACTACTACCTTCATGAAGAGATGTGACTCCCTATTTTCATCTCAATCCCACATGTATGATATTTATAGGATATTTAAAAAAATAATATTTTTGTTATGTTTTTATTATCATTATTAAATGATACAATATTACTTACCTCCTTCCACAATGATCATTAAAAAATGGAAACGTCACTCATTTTATGTACAACCATCCATCTGAATGATCGTAACATACTTCATTTCTCAAAACCATCATTAATGATTGGTATTAAAATTGCAATTGATGTATAAATATTATAATTATTTTACTGTTATTATTCTCTAAATGACGATACCATGATTAAAAAAGAGGTCCAAAATAATAACAATTCAAAAATATACATGAAAAACAAAGAAATTATCTCCTAAAACATGAATTTAAAAAATAATGGTCAATAATGGTTTAATAAAATGGAATAATTAAATAATAAATTGTATTATATATATATGTGGATACTTAATATATTTATAATAAAATTATATCTATTATATATGTGGTTTCCATGAGTACAAAAGTAGTCGAGTCTTACAGTAGGGGACTTCTATCTCACTTTCACTTTTGGCAAGACAAATGTAATATTCGCCAAATTTGTTTTAGTATTATAAATATTTAACATGACTATATTTTATTATTATTATAATTAACATTATTTTTATTTACAAACCCAATGGGTAACCCTTTCTTGGGGTTTATGGTTCAAAATTATCCAAATTGTTATTCTAGTTTTGTCTCAATTTTTCTTCTTTGAGACATATGATTATGTCATAACACCAATCTTCTTGTACAAGGGTTATATAAAGAGAATTTTACATTTTATATAATGAATTTAATTATCCTCATGATATTTTATGATTCATTTAATGATATTCCTATATAGGGATAATGTTTCAAAGATACCAAAGTGGTAATGATATTATGTTTAAATCTCAACATTTATTTGTATTTTTTATGTTCATTTTTCCGATTATATAATATTATTATCCATATCTCAATAAACATTGGAATTTAATTCTATTATATTTATTTAATGATAGTAATTTTTTCCCTTACGTTATTTCTCTTTATGTACTCAAAAGTTCAAAAATATTTTCTTTTAGAAAATCACCTTTTTAGTCATAAACTATTTTTATTTCAAACCCACGTTTACTAAATATGTTTTCAAAAAGGTTTTACAAATATTCTATTACTATAAAATGAAATTTTGAACAATTTTACACTTTTTACAACTAAAATTTTAAATGTATCATCATTTTTTTAAACAATACTCGTTTGACTTTTATAAAATCTCTGAAAGGAATGTTTTTTTAATGTTCAAGTCATAAAGAAAATTCCCCAACATAATAACCATTGTATTCTTTGATGATTTATTTATATGTTTTCAATGTTATCTTCAATGAAAAGTATTTTCAAAAAAATTATGTCTTGAAAGGTTTTTTAGACGATATATGGATATTTTCACCACGAAAAGAAAGAAATATTTTTTAATGTTTTTTATAGGATAAAATTTTTATATTCAAATAGAATAATTTTTAAAAAGTATTAGGATATTTTTGTTTTAAAAAGTGATTTTCAATAAAAGTTTATTCTTCCCCAGAAATGTTGCAAGTGATTTTTCTTTCAAAATAATTCTTCATAAAAGATTACATTTTTATGGTTACCTATTCTTTACTGGTGATTTGATCCAAGGATTTCTTTATTATTATTTATTTGAATGGTTAATTTTCATGTTTTTATGATTTTTTTAAAACCTATTTATATTCTATGGGTTATAACATGATAGAACTATATTGAATCTTAATTCTTTTCATGGGTTATGCTTTGATGAAATGATGAAATGATTATGAAACCTTTTTCTTTTCCAAAGTTTATTTTATGATGAATTTTTTAATGATACCAATTTAATTTCATGGGTTATGATATGATGAATACTTTATAATCTTGTAGAACACATATTAATGATTTACATTTTGTGATGACGGTTATCTTATAAACAAGGATGACGGTTATGTTATAAGAACGGATGGTGGTTACATTATAACTAGATATGGATGGGACCAGAATCTCCCCTAATTCATTGGGAAAAGATTTATATATCATGAGATATATAGTATTAGAGTGGGTATTAAACTTAGTTCAATGAGGGACTTTTTCACTTAGGATGGTCTTGGAAGTGAACCAAAACTACCATGATGGTTTGGGGAGTAAACCTGTTTCACTCTGTGAAAAGGGATGCCTAGGGGGATAGTGTTGCATTCATTCTAGGAGGTTTAGCTACCCATAGATATCCCTTACAATCTTTCCAAATAATCCTTGAATACTATGGAAATTATTTCATTTGTTTATGGGTACAACACATTTTTATGTCTTATGACAATGTTATTCTCTCATGGATCATTTTGTTTGATTTACTTATGATAAAAACCTTATAAACTACCAATATTTATACAATGACTCAAGATTATAATGATTTATATGTGGGGTCTGTTTTTTATATGTTTCTCTCATGTTATCAAACACTTATGTTCCTATTATTCTTATGTATCTTCCTTGTTTACCATTACTGGTCATCAATGTTCACCCTTTATTATGTTTCCCTTCCCTAGGTTATAGAGAAATATTTTATGTTGTGTATGTTTATAACAAATAATAATGGGGAATCTCATTATATGACATGTTAATGATCATTCCAAAAATAATTTTTTTTATGTAGTCCTCAAAGACCCTAATCTATTACGGTCCTCCGGCATGTGTTTGTCTAATGTATTCAATACTCATTTAAATAAATATAATATATATGTTTGATAATCCATGGTCAATATAGACTCTACTAATTTTTGTTCTCAATGTGTTTAGTGAAAACAATCTTTAACTAAATTCAATGATTATTTTGATAAGATTCACATATTTTTTTATCATACTTATTTAATTTCAACATCAAAGAATTATATAAAGAATTCAATGAAAAGACACATTGATTAAATATTTCAATTTATAAGAGTTCATGTTAACAGAATAGATATTATTCTAGAATTTTTTTTAACTAATAATCAAATTTCATTTATATTTAATAAACTCATGGATAAAAGGATTTTTGAAAAAAAAATTAAATTGGTATGATGGATAATTAGCTTATGCTAGTGAATTTTTATTTTTTTTAAGTTCTTCGTAGATTTGATTTAATGATTAGTTTTAATTTTTTAGAACATATTTAATGTATTGAAGTTACATTCATTTTTATAATTATTTTTTAAGATGATACAATTAATATATTTATTTGTATGTGTGTTATTTTTTAATTATTACTTTTGTTATTAATTATCAATTTTTTTTATGTAATATATTAAAAAAACCTATTGATTAAAATAGATATGTTTGGTACATTATTTATTAATTATTTTTTAAAAAACTATGTATTAATTAGTATGGGGATTAATTTTTTTTATGCTAATAATATTTAGAGTATTACTTTTTAACATATTTTAATAAAAATATGAAGTATTTTTTATAAACTTTTTCATTATTTTAACTCATATTTTTTTTAAATATATCATTTTTATAAATTTGAAAATGTTTGATAATGTTTTTCATTTTTATAATATCTATTTTGGGTTTTGTAATTTCTAAAAGGCGGATTTTTAGTTCTAAGAGTATGTTATTATTTAATTTTGATGTTTTTTTATGTTTTCAATGCTGAAAATATTTCACTATGTTTATAATACATCACATTAATATATTTATGATTTAACAATGGTTAATTATAATTTATCATAGATTTATCAACTTTGGGTTTATTTTGGTGAACTAATTTTTTACCAAATAAATGTTTCTTATGATTTCCCCTAGTTCATATGATTTCATTAAAGTTTTATGATTTATTCAAAGTCATGTGATTTCGTAAAAGTCACATGAAATTTTAAGAAAATAAAATTTTAATGTCAAATTAAATAAGATTTAAAAATAATTCAAATTGTGATTAATTTTTTTATTAATTGTGATTTAAAAAATAATAGGAAGTTAGTGTTTAAAGTAGTATGAATTCATTATATCATATTAATGTAGTTATATTTTGGGACAAAAAATAATTAATTAATATTATTCAATTAATGTTTACAAAAACATAATTTATATTTACACACATTAGAGTAATGGTTATTCAAAATGAATTGATTTATTCACAAAATCTAGAATCGTGATTTAATAAATGTTAAAATTATTTTTCATTAGGTTAATGATTATGGGTGAAATAACCCTTGTAGTTAAATAATGATTATGGTTTTTTCATGATTACATATTTTCATACTTTTTGAGTTTCATCCTTATAAAAATATAATGGTTATGTAAAATCAAAATGATGTGTCTAAAAAATTGAAAAGATGTTAACCCAAAATTTAAATGCATCTTACATTGTTTACATTATTTTGAAATCAATCATATGATTCCCAATTTATTGATATTTTAAATATTTGATTCCTTGTAAGTTTATATGATATATTTTACTTATTTCATTAATTTATAAATTGCATAAAAATTCGAAACATGTTATGTGAAGTTTATTTTAAATTCTTATATTATGGGTTAGTGATGGATATTTCCATATATAGGTAAACAATATTAGTTCATATTAAATATTTTTAGAAACCCTAGATTTTATATGTTTAGTTCTCAAGAAATATTCAACTGATCAAGAATATCATGGACTTACTAATAAGGGAATTAGTAATTAGAATATGAGGATCATGATAAAAAACAACATATGTTTGGGCTTCATGAATGATCTTAAAAATTCATAGAAGATATTCGATTGTGGAGAAACTGTACTACATTGATAGCCATTCCAACTATGATCGAAAGAGAGATTCAACCTTTGATACTTTGTTACTGAAGTGATTGAATCTATATAAAGTTTTATCATCTTATATTAATTGTGGTTTTCATCATTGTAATTTTTTATTATCATTTTATGGTGTTAATAATTGGTCTATTCTTTTTCTATTCAAAAATTACATTTTTGTGTTGGTAATACATCTTAAAAAATATATATCATTTTTGTTAATATAAAAAAATATGGGATTCTGTGGCAAACCGTATGTCTATAAAACTTTAGGTCTTTCTTGGGTTGTGTATCCTAGTATGAAAAAGGCAGGTGGGTGTAAAATTATTCCATAAAATTTAAAAGGGAGGTATTATTTTAGTGAGTATGAATCCTCTTGATGAGTTAAGGGAGTGTGAAGAGTAGATATAGGATCATTCTATTTGAAATTATATAAAAGTATTTTGGTCTAAGCGTTTATATTTTCTATGAATATATGCACTGCATTATAGATTCAGGAATTATATTTTAATTTTCATGAGAAATAATTTTGATTTTAAAAATGATTATTCTAATCTTTTATATTTTTAGATGTTCTTTTCACACTACTCCTCTAGACCGTTTCAATATTTAACATTGGGACCACACATGCATTATTTGAAAAATTACACAATGGTTGATGAATTAATAAAAATTAAATGATTTAAATTATATTTTGATCAAAAGCCTAGTAGAGATATGGATTAATGTTTAAAATTTATGATTTGGATTAAATCAACTTTTGAAATATATGTCAATTTTATACAATAAATCTGAATGCCTAAGGATATGAGAAGCATTAATTTTCTAATATTGGTATCACCCTTATTGTTATACCCAAACGTCAAAAATAGTTCATGAAAATTATATTTCAATAAAACAATAATAAAATAATATTTTTAATATTTCTAGGCACAAAAATTACAATTTTATATGATTATTATTGATTTTAACTCACTTGTTCAAAATAACCCTTTAATAAATTTTGAAAATTTTCCATTAGTAATAAGATTTTACAAATAATAAAAAATTTATTATTTTATTATTACTCATTTTATTTTTAATAATGTGTTATAATATGTGGAATTAACAATTTATTGACTATAAAATTGATAGGAATAATGATAAGATCATTTGGTGTTCAAAGGGATATATTTTAGAGAAATAATTTTTAAGACATAATTTATTTCCATTGTAAATAATTAAAATATAATTTAATTATGAATGATTTAAATGAAATTTATATATGATATATATAAATATATGAATTTAAATACATATAATTATTATTAATAGTCATATTGTCAATATAAGATCATATTATTCTTGAAAAATGCATTTCTTGCAAACTTGTTTTTCAATGCATTTTGAGGGTTTATTTTTCAATTACACTCCATCACTTCTATGAATTGAATTTGGTAAAATATATTCCATATTTTTAAATATATTAATTGATATTAGGTAGTACGGTTATCTTATTTTATTCATAATGAAGAGTAAAAACGTTAAAAATTTATTATAATAGTTAAGGTAAAAACAAGTTTACCGTGGGGTTAATCTCAAATTATAAGAGTGAAAATGGACTAAAAACCTACTAAAAGCCCATTGGATGGTCTTATTTACACATTATACTTTTTTTCATTGAATATGTACCATTTTAGAGCCATATATAAAATAAATATATGTGACATTGTTGAAGAACATTTCAAAATTACATGTGTACCATTAACGTCAATTTTGAATGGGAACCTCTACCGCTCACATATTCACAAATTTAGTCCATTTATATTGAAACCACTTCACAATTACCTCCCCAAAATCACTATCCATGTTATATAGATACTCTTATTCCCTATATCCAAACCCTTTTATTCTTAATAAGATATCCAAATGAGATTATTCTAATAAAACTTAATCAACATCACCAAGATCATTTTTTTATATTTTTCATTTACCAAAATAAATTATTTCCAAACACTTCCAATATAATAAAAATAATATATCTCAAATAATTATATGTTATTATTTTTATGGAATAATATTTGTACATCATTGTTAAGACCCCCTCCCAATAAAAAATCTGCAATGAAGGGAGAGAGATAATGAACCTCCTGAGTCCAACCTTCAGTGGACCTTAGGTTGGAGAAAAATATTGAGGGTATAAAAAGATCATATTATGGGTGGAATTAGATTATATAAATAAAATTTTATTGGGATATATGATGAACATCCACCACAAAATTATATCTTATAAAATAAATGTAAATGAAAAACCCCCAGACAGTGCATGAGTAAAGTAAACTAATGCTTATAAAACTCCCCAATACATACCAAAAAACATTTCAATGGTATTCACTCAACAATAGATCTATATTTTATAGTAATCTCTATGTATGTCCATGGAATCCTCCTAGAAACTCAAAAACTAGTTTATATACATAGGGTAAGAATAACGAGTATACTCATTAGGTACATAACTAATAGTAGAACCAATAAGACTGATACAAGTAAAAAAAATTAGTACATATCCTTTCCATGGATTTCTCACTAATTAACATATCTAATATAAACATAAAATATCGAGATCAAAATAAATGAAGGTTCCCTAGGGCCGTATTCCCTCGATTTTCCTCTAATACTCCCCAAAATCAAATATCTCATGCTCCCATCCATTCCATACATATCACATCACGACATATCGCATCAAATATCACCTGAAGAAACACAGGACATCGCAGATGTGGTTCTAGATGATATTCAACATACTTTTTTATATGGAAAGGCACGCATGAGGCCTCATAGCGAACTGACTCAAATTACCAGATAAGTGGAATCTGGGTTGGGATGTTACCTAAATTTTCGTTTCATGGCATGAATTCCATGGGGGATTTGGCTTATAACCCATGAATCCATTTTAATCGATAAATATCATATATTTTAAATTTTAGACAAAATTTTAGTCACATAGTCTTGAATTAATTAAACATCATGAATTGCACTTTTGCGATGTAAATTCATTTAACACTTCAAACATATACCAACATGGGTCTTGAATCCACCAACCTCACATGTCATGGATCACTAACTAGTGAAGTGAAACTGGTTCACATTGTTGACCACCTACTATAGTACTCCCATATCTCCAAATCCATTTGATTCTCCTCTATCGTCATCCAAAACGCATCCATGAATAAAATTGGGAAAGTGTCATTCTTACAAGGAAAATATCATTACATCATATTCCTCTTAATTGATTATCATCCTTGAGAATTAGAACCAAACCCGAAGAATAAAAGGGGTCCTATTGACCACCCACTGAGATAGATAGGAAGGATATTTTCATAGCTCAAACTTTATCACCGTGCAAATATTACAAAATGAAACAAGCAGAAACACACAACAGATCCACATCATAACCTATCACTAGGAAGAACCCCACACATTTGGTACTAGACACATGCCACAACATTTCACATATCCATATTCACAACCATATAAACCTCCATAAATCTTAATCTAAACACCACTAAAACCAACACACCAAACTACCTTGAGAACACAAATATGTATTCTCATCTTTTATGTCATGATATGATCTATGTGGGTTATAAATTACTACCCCCAAGGTTATAATCACATCATAGTAAAAAATATATTTATTAAGATTCAGGTCCTCCCATTTTCAAGTGTAAAAAACATTATCACTCATTACACATCATGAAAAAGTAGAGCATATAATAAAACAACAAGATACAAACATTAAATCATCCTTGAAAACCAAAAATCTGAAAATAAAATCTCTTAAAAGCTCTAGGTAATGGTCATGCATCTTAATATCTTGCTCCCAAGTACCCTTCTCCAGACCACTGTTCCGAACCAAAATGTGAACTTTGGTAATTGTTTATCCATGAAATACTTTTTCTTGAAGATAATTGAACTTTACAAATTTCCCATCAAAATCACGTCATCCTAGATATCCAACTCTCCCTAGTCAAGGATGTGGGTGTCACCATGAAGATACTAATGAAACTAGGACACATGGAAGATGTCATGGATCATCTCTAACCATTGTGGAAATTCACTATGATATATTTCATTAACAAAATTCCAAAACATCTTCATGGACAAAAATATCTACAGATAAATATTACTCCCCTATCAAACCTCTATTTCCCATATCGAGGGGAGAATCTAAAGAAAACATGGTCTATAACCATGAACTATATGGGACTTTTACTATGATAATAATAAGACTTTTAATGATCATGTGCTTCCCCTAAAATCTCTAAATACAACTTGATATTATATGTCTTTCATTGCACCACATCATGACCAAAACATCTTGAATCACCAACCTCAATATAACACAATATATAATGACATATATCCCTTTACAACACATCGAATGAGGTAATTGCAATGGATCAGTGATACATGTTATTGTATGAAAATCTGACCAACGACATCTTCCTTTCTAAAAATCCAAAAAAAAATCCATTATTAAATCTTGTATCATATTGTCAATCATGTAGATGGTCGGCTTCATATACCCATCAATATGAAGGTGCAATAAAATGCTAAGGTGAATCTGGAAGACAAAATCAAGCTAAAATCGCTGCCAGGATCATGAGGTAAATTGAGGACCCCAATAAAAAATGATGGTCCTCAGTACCCTACAAATCATAACTATGTATTCTACAATGTTCCTCAATAAAAAAATACACCACACTCAACTCACATATCATTTGAAAATAAGCTAGTATCTTCAGTCAGTCCAATATCACCCAAACAACATTACAACCTCCCTGATCTTAGTATAACCCATTGATCCCATTTCCAATTGTGTAAATATAGGAACTATAACAAACCTCCAAAAATAAGGTGATTCAATTTCTCTTACTATATTACCAAAAACCTCGCCACAAACTCATCCACTAACCATTCCATCCCTGGATACCAAAGATTCCTCCTCAAACCATGATACATATTTATCACACTAAGTTGTACCACTAATGGTGAGGTATAAAATTCATAGATAACTCCCTCAGAAACCAGTTTTAGAATGAGAAACCTATCTTGGAACAACACATGGTTCCTAGCATCTTCTGACAATCTCCCATGGGAATCCTCATAGGAAACATGGTCATGCATCACCTCTTCTATTGATTCTCCCCACTGATATTACACTACATACCACATCCAAGAAGACTCCACAATCATATGATAGAGAAAAATAAGACCACTACTCTCCATGATGTTAATATAAATAGTTGAAATATCCTCCACCTCTTTTGAATCTTCCCCGGACGTCCAAACCACATTTCATTGGGTAATATGACTCAACACATCAACAACTACATTCCAATTTTTTGGGATGTAAGAGATCTCAAAATTATATTCCTAAATAGATTCCTTCCACTTCCACTGGTGTAGATTCATATCTCAATGATAGAAAGGATATTTTAGGCACTTTTGGTCTGTGAAAACCATAAAGCTATTGATGATGAGGTAATTTCACCCAAAATTACGGAAAAAATTACCACCAACTCTAGATCAAGAGAGAAATAATTATTCTCATGTGAAAATAAATTCCAATACCCAAAAGATATCACTTATATATGATTCATTTACATACATCGTAATCCCAAATTGGAAACCTCTCAAAAAAACCCAATGAATACACCCTTCATGAAACTAAAGAACTTGAGCATGGGGAAACATCTTCTATACGTAACTGAATGCTAGCTAGAACAAATCACTCTGAAGAAACCTGGTCCTTTATGCTCAAATCCATTACCATGGCTACAATTAAAGAAAAAGTTGGGAAGAACCTTTAATAATATCATGTGAGACCTAGGAAACAATCAACCTATTTCACATTTCATGGGTTCTAGACAACAAAAATATAACTCGATATTCAATTGGTTTACTTACTCACTGTTCTTAGACAACACATGTCTTAGGAAATACACCTCTCATGTCAAGCGAAAACCCTTGGAATACTTCACATAGAGATGGTGCTATCAATGAACCAAAAAAATAGATATGAGATACTTGAAATGCTCCTCTTATAAACTAAATTTGATAAATCTATTGTCGATGAATACATAAAAAACCTGTCTAGAATCTCATGGAACATAGATTTCATGAGACCCCTGAACATGTATGGTTCATTCATAATGCTGAATGGCATGACTATAAAATCTAAGTTCACAAACATATATCTGAAGGTAGTCTTCCAAATATAGTCATTCTTTATCCTTCATTGGGGATATCTTGAATGCCGATCGATTTTAAAAAACCAACTAGATCCTCCTATCTAGTCAATAATATCTTTTATCCTTGGAAGAGGGTTACATTATTTGAAAATCACCTAATTAAACCATTAGTAGTCTATAAAAAACCTCATACTACTATACAAATTCTTGTAGAACAATACTAGAGCACCCCATGATAAAAAAAAGGGGTCAGATGAAACCCCTCTACATCTAATCATCCACCTGAACCTCATGTCTCACATCTCCATAGGCACTATCCAATAGGAATCCATCATAATTGAAGATGCGTCCAACTGAATCTCTATCATGTTCTGAACAAAATGTATGTGGGTTGGTTACATAAAATCCTCTGTAAAAATGTCTAGGAACTCCTACAAAACCTTTGTAATATCTACAACTAGATATTCCATTGACATCTCATCCAAAAAAAAAAAATGCACTACTCTCTTACCAATGATCTGACAACCTCGCTCTCTAATGAATGCCACTTGTTAGCCCTCCACATTTGAGAACAAAACTCTCCTATGGAAGCTGTTTTTTAATACTCAGATGTAATATAGCCAATACAATCCAAGGATAACACCATATGGTTTTATCTACAGTATGATGAAGTTCCCCATTAACTGGTGTATCCCCATCACCATCACACATCCCCAGAACACATCAAACAAAGATGTTTGATCTCTAACTGGCATAGAAAATAAAGGCCACTAGAAGCCTCTCCATTTCTAGCCATAAATAATTAACCAAATAAGGTGGAATAATGTATTATGAGTATTTTGAATCAAACAAAGCATGATCAAGGGTAGATAATAAGGTATTTGTACCTTGAACAACTCCCACCTCAATTAGCACTACACCACTAATGCATGAATATGACCGCACAAAACTCTTATGAATTTTTATTATTTGTAGGCAGAACCATGATCTACCCTAGATATATATGGAAATGTTACATCACATATATTACTTATGCCAACCCCACCTTTCCTCAACATATAAACAATTGTTAGGGGTCCCTATTGTAGAAATTGTGTCAGAGGAAACTACTGATGCTAGCAAAAATAGGACCAAACACCCATACATTTTTTGGCCGACATGAATGGTCATACACAAGGCATGGAGGATCCCATTTACTCTACCTATGTAGGTTTTAAATGGACATCCTTAGTAGGTTCTTTGAATCCACATGCCCCATAGTAATGGGGAAATATCTAATGTGATTGGCTCCCCACTAGCCGAATCACTGACTCTTTGAATTCTCATGGAACACTATCTAAATCCATTCTCATCAAGACACATTATCATCCACTCTCCAAACTCTCAACTCACATATAAATAATCATCTCAAAAACCTCATCCTTTTATGCACCTAAAAATACTTAAATAACATAAATGGTGTGACCGTAAAACAGATCACTGGGAGTAATGATTCTGGTAGACACGGTGTTCTAGACTCCTCATTTGAAAAAATATCTACAAAAAAGTGTATCTTACTTGTACATAGTACCCAAATATTGCAAACTAAAACTGCCCTTTTAAATATAAATTATTTTCAACCTCTTGTATACCATTATCAATGATGATAGGAACTCCTCCTTGAACTCCCTCTAAATGTTGTGTCACAACATATTTCCCTCCTTATAGTCACAAATAATACCACACACTATTGAAATTTATATACTCACATTTTAATCCCTACTAAAGGCACAAAAAACTAATAAAATTATCATCTTAGAATCAAATTAGTCTTTAAATAATCCATCAAGAACTCTATATCTATATATTAGATGTTCCCCTTGCACATTCCCAAACTCATCCACTGAAAATATTGAAAGGCTCTCTATCATGCCTCGTTATCCTATGTTAGGTCTATAACATGTAGGTCAATTGAACTTTCCCATTGAACATCAAATTTCTAAGCCAATCATAGATAATGAACATGATCCATTCCTAAAATGAAAGGGTAATATACAAATCCCATTAGCACCAAAAATTAAACAACTTATTTGTTTGTATAATTTTATCATCCCAAAAAAACCAAATTAAAATAATAACATAAGTCATTATGATGTATTTACCTCTCCATGGTCTCTAATATATAAATATGTCCACATCACATAGTCATTCCATAAACTCATTGTCTATACACTGGATCATAGGGGACCCTAAAATATCATGTCCTATAGGGCCTCTTTGTCCTTTGTCATGCACGTAGCTCTACTGAAACAACTACCGTATAAACCCATGAAATAATCATCATTCCTAACATTAAAATAAATCATATATCTCAACCACAGTTCGTTGATACCACTCCACTACAACCCCCTCCAACAAAAGATCCCACAATGAAGAAAGACAGATAAAGACCCCTGAGTCCCATCTCTAGTATGTCTTTAAAAACTGACTACTATCGAAGGTATACAAATTTCACTTTATGGGATGAATTGACCCTATAAACGACACATGACTGGGAGATAGGATAAAACCCCAACAAGAAATTCCAGACATTGAAATAATCATGAACAGAAAACCACCCCACAATGAATGAATAATGTAAAGTGATTCTTATAAAATTATCCAATATATACCAAAATACATGTCTATAGTAGTGACTCTAAAAAACAGCACCAAACAACCCCTTAATGAATTGATCAGTCACAAAAGTCATCTTAGAAACCTAATAAATAGTTCATATTCATAGGGTGATCATAACATGTATACTAAGTAGGGACATAACTAGTGTCTCATGTAAACATGTGAAAACAACATACTAATGCACCAATGGGGAAAAAACCAACAAGCACATATACATGTCAACTATCTAGAACCCATCCTCACTATAGCTCACACATCAAATCATGTATCCAATGTAATAATATAACATTTAGATCATAACAAATCAAGGGTCCCCATAGCCACATCCCGCAAATATTCTTCCCTCGCACCGTAAAATTTAATGTCAGTTGCTCCCATATCTTCTATATACATCACATCACAACACAACAAATCATATCTCACTAAAAGATATTTGGGCCATCTCTAATGTGGTTCTGGATGCATCCTTAACTACCCTATCCTCGCAATGTCTAACAACTTGTTCTAGCATTAGGCATCACAACACCATGTCTTGCTTAAATATTGTTGGGAAAATATATCTCATCTCATCACATAGCTAGAACAATATTGTATTATGAACACGAATGCCATCAACCACATGACCTCCTTCTACCAGGAGTGAACCCCACCACATATCACTCACATCACTTCCTCGAAACATTACATGTCATCCAAGAACCCATGGGCCATACCTGCACATCTCACTCAAAAAAAATGGTCCATCACTATAAAAGGAAGAGTGGGGAAGAGGGATATACATCCAACTATATCACCACAATCATGGATGTTGTGGAAAACAACTAGATTCCAAAAACTCTAAGAGTTGGTATGGTTATCCAACTCATGTGAGGAATGTAATGAAATAGCATAAACATGCATGATATAAAAATATCACACAATAACCAACCTTTGGGTTTACAAAAACTACACCAGCACAAACTAGATCACCACTATCATACCACATACAAACCATCACAAGCATTATTCCACAAAATAAAACACATCACACACCTTCCACACATAACAACACAACATTCCTTCTTTTAGTTACAGGTCAAACCACTTTCTCAAAATAACATGTTTTACTATCTTTAATTACAAATCCATTTCATACACATTTATACATCCATTATTTTAATAAAACATTTCATTAACCATTTACCGCACATCAATTTGAAACCCATTAATTTATTCATTTCATTCAGTATCAATATTCATTCCATGGATCACATGGAAACTAACACATCCATGACACAACAACATGCATCCACCAACATCATAGCACCATATCATGCAATACAGGTCACCATGACAACCACACAATACAAATAACAAACACTCATCATAACACAACATCAACACATAATAACCACATATAAACACCACACAACATTTCCACAGCACACCATAAACATTATAAACCATAGCACACTCTACACCTCATTGTATAACACCATCACATAATATTACCATTTTCACCCCAACCAATACTCACCACATCACACTCCACAACTTTATCACATAATAATGCCACACGTCATCATTTTCTCACTTCACACCACTATACACAAGAACAAAATAACAAATTCCCACACCATATCCATGCCAAAAAATGATGACATCACATTAAATCCCCACTCATATCACAACCTAGCTGGGCACCATTATCACCACACAAAAACTCACCCAATCCAAGTATGGAAATACAATAAGAAAAATTGATCACAATAGAAACACAGACAGACATCCATTTTAATCAACGAGATTTTATCACATTACCTATTTATTTGGAATGGGTATCATCACACTAACCATGATTCAATGCTGAACTGATTTATTTAGAAAATACACATTTTTTAAAATTTTATTCAGGGTGTGATTATAAAACAACACAAAAAGGGTCTAAATATATACGATCTGTTTAAAAAACAAGGCTACCAATAATTGTTATTTTTAATATTTGTAAAAATAATTCACAATATAATCAACCACATATATCGATTTATTAAATCATTTTATATCTCCCCATACCCTAAATTTTAGTTTTTCCAATTAATTATCATTATTATACTAACCATTGATATCCTCCAAAGGAATGGAAAATGTTAAAAATACCAAAAATAGCAAATAAAGAGGTGATAATGTTGATATCATACTTTGATGATGCTTTTTGATCTCACTACACACCACATGGTGAAGAACAAGCAACCTGGAAACCACAACCACTCCATGAGATCACAAATGAATATAAATTACCCAAAAAACAATAGCACCATAATGGATCTATGAATTAAGAATGAAATGAAATTGGGGGCATGAAGTGATAACTCACCCTAGATATCTAAATATTACCTACTAGAACCCAATGTTTGAACCATGGAGAATAGGGTCGGAATAACACCCAAGGGACCCTATGGTTTTTCATAGAATTAGAGGAATAACGTAAGAATATAAAAAATATTGGTTTAAACAATGTTTAAAATAACCTAGAAAATAACCCTTCCATTTCATGAATTAATGTTTCTTGACATAAATTTCATAGGTTCCACGGTTTACAATTTGTCAGTCCCTTTAAGACATGAATCTCTCATACCTTCAATTTCTTCCAAACAATAAGTCACCTAACCTAATATTAATTACACATCGTGAATTAACCATTCCTAATGTGAATTATTTTCAATCATTACACCTCATCCAAAAATAGGATATTAATCCACCAATATCATATGCACCAAATCAGAAACTCGTGGTGGGAATACGGTTCATGTCATTAAACACCTACTATAGTACTCCTATACATCCCTCTCCATAGGATTCTATTCCAGCCTCCTCTAAAACAACTATAACACAAATGATATAATTTTAATTGTCTTATAATTCATATAAAATTACAATATCATTCCCTATTAAATGGGAAACAAAACTTTGCTCGTGTGTGCATCAAACTACCACCTCTAGAACCATTGTTTGTCGTTTTCCATCCCAAAATCAAATGGTTGGCCATAATGATAGAGATGATGTATATATATGACATGTAAATAACGATATTGTCTCTGAAAAATTAATATAACATAAAATTCCATACAATTTCCCCTTTTATTTTATTGATAATGTCACTTGTACGTACATACGACCTAACTTTTATGTGAAGCGATGTAATTCATTTACAATGCTCAAATTTTACAAATAACTCTAAACATGAATCTAATGAATTTATTTATATTTATAACATTAATATAATTATGTATATGAAATAAATATATCATAATATCAATAACTAGAACATTCTCAATAATCCAGAAGATAAAACATGGTAGTTAACACCAGATTTAATAGTAATAATGTACAATTCTTAATAAACAGATGATTAGATTATATAAAAGGACCATATATGATAGTATAAATATGAATATAGTTCTTGTATAAATTATTAAAAAAATTAGAACAATTATATAGAAGGTTAAATCACATTCAACTAAAGCGAAGCATGTGTTAAGGTATTTCCTCTAAATCTACACTCCGTTAAAACATATTTGTTGTTATGCAATTATTCAATTTTATGTGGTGTATATAATACAAGTATGATGTATTTAAAATGAATACCTATTTATTAAATATTATTAATATTATAATTCATGATTATTATTTCATTTTAATTTAATTTAAAAGTTACTAAAGTGGTAAGAAATTATTTTACAATCTCAGTTTTTGGGATTACCCAAATATTCTTTGAATGAAAATTTTAACATATCCTTCATAAAAAGAATATATTATTTTATAATTTTATATTAAAGAAGATACCATATTTTTATCAAACATTTACTCTCATTGGTAATTGAATCAATCAAATAAATATTTAAAATAAAAACCAATTGTATTCCTCTTTTAATTAGATAAATTATTCTTCCATATAATTTCAAAATAGTATTAGAAACGTAGTTTTTTATTGATAATATAATTTATTAAAGTAATTTTAAGTTATAATTTACTATTTTAAATGTAATGAAATCAATATTTCTAATAATTCATGAAATTAATGTTTTAGGATTTCATTACAAAATGTCTAAAGTAATGGTATTAATATATGTAATGATAATGATTGTCCCCACGGATGTAACTATTTTATGATATTTTGTTTCGTTAATTCATTTTAATTAATTTTATTAATAAAAACCCTTCATAAACACATATTTTAGTATTTCACTATCATTCCCTTTATTCTTCTAAAGGACATGGCTTTATTAAAAAACCTATATTTCCGATGATCGGATTGTAATCTCTTAGCTCTTATTAATTTTGTGTACATTAACATTATCTTAAAACATTAACTTTATTATAAGAATTATACATTATATTTCACTTAAATATATATATTCATTGAATCATTAATATCATTATTTTCTGAACTATATACCATTTTTACATACTGTGTTTCATAATGAAGGATATTTGATTGACCAGGGAAAATCATGATAAATCTCTATTATTTAATGAATACAGATATTTATTAACATGTCATATTGTTTATGAGTGGAATTAATAATTAAATATATTGTTAATTCATTGGAAATGTAGTGATATGTGGAGACCAGTTATTGATATCCTCTCGAAGCATCGATATGTCTCTTCAGACAGATTAGTTACAAAAATCAAAAGGTTTTGTTTGTTTATACTTACTCATCAATATACTATCACGGTGTAAGGTATAGATTGTGAAAATATTATGATAAATACAATAATAAAATTAAATATTAATAATTTACTTAATTGAGAAATAATTCGTTATTATCCATGATATAATTTCATTAATATTATCTAGGGATGTATTTTGTAAGCATATTGTTGATTAAATGGCATGTGATTTTAGTTAATTACATTGACTTATTATTACTCCTTATTTAATCATGATAAATATCATTATACAGAACCCTTAATGAGAATTTTATCCCATACATAATTTATTTCCTTCCCTGAGGATATAGAAATCAATTCCTTGAATGAGTTTCAAGGCTGTTGTTTATTTTATTCTATTATGTAATATATTATATTATCTATGTAAATTATGTATCATGTATGTATATGGAACTCCAAGGAAAATAATGTAATCATGTATTCAGGATTTGAACCATAATATCAATGATAATTTAATAATGTAAACATTGTAACACCCTATGATTTTATGATATATTTTTTTAAATAAATCTAATTTCTTTGATAACAGGTGTTACACATAACACGTAGTTTTAACAAAAAACCAGCGTATTATTTCAATATTATAATTTAATATGATAGTTATCTCCAAGATATTGGGATTAATTTTATGAATATGATAATATAAGTTATGAAAAATAATAGTTTAAACCTGTATATAAAATTAATTCTTTAGTTAAAAATTAATTAGAATTTAAAATAAAAATTATTTGAAAATAAAGTTATTTTTTATGAAAAATTGTTTTAATGTGCACAGACAAGTTTTATTTTAATATATTAAATTAATCCTTATTTATGAATGATTTTAAATAAATTTATATATTATATAATCTATAAAATTATTTAACATTCATCTTATATTTTTTTCTAGCCATGAGATAAATAATAACTTATTTTTATGCTTAAAAATTATCATTTTCTCAAAAAGAAATGTTGTCAAATTTTTCACATTTATTTTAAAATTAATTTGTTACACAATTATGAAATTTAATTGAAAATATTAAATTCATTTATTAAATCTTTTTTTTAAAATTTTTTTTTATTGAATTTCTTGTTATTCTCTAAAAATAAATTTTTTTAGAATAGTGATAAAATATAACTTTTTATTTTAAATTTTATATTACTAAAGAATTTAAAAACATATAAATTGTTATGATATGGTTTTAATTGTAAAATTATTTTTATTATATTATTATCAGTCCTATATTTTCCATTTTAATCAATCCCTTGTAGAAATGTTATACAAAAACTTGTTTAACTAATGAGGACTTTTTATTTGGAAAATCATTTTTCACCTCTTCTACGAGTTTAGTATAAAATTAAAATCTACCACTTCTATGAGGTGAATTTTATAAAATAGATTCAATTTTTTTAATTATAATAATAATTATTATCTTATAATTGCAAATTACGTTTTTACTATAATGATTAGTAATAATATTAAATACTAGTTACCTCAATTAAGGTAATAATTAGTTTATCCTGGGTTTTATAAAAATATAAGTGTGAAAAATGAATAAATACTTGTATAATTATTATTATATGATTATATTTTAAGTTTATATCTAATACAATAATATAATGTCCCATTTGGAGGCTTTTTTCATGTAAAAAATGTGTGTGGAATTCATTCATGTAAAATATTCCGAGTGTATCCTCTTCCCCACTTATAAAAGGATACTTGTCTCTTATCCTATATCCACTTACAAAGAAATTTTTATAATCCAATATATTCCCTAATACGATCCTTATTTCCATCCTAATGACTTATTTTGACTAGGTTTAATCATAAATCCATCCAATAAATGATTTTAGTGGTAACCTAAGGAGGTTGTCTGAAAAAGTGGTATTGTTCTAGACTGAGTATTTCTATTTTATTTTCCTACCACCTTCAGAAAATATTATTACATAATAATTATATAATATGAATAAATTATTTTAAATGATTTTATTTGATTATTTTAATGAAATGACCTATATCTATCTCCTCCCCCCTCATATTTGAAGCGAAACTGTTGATCGTGTGAACGACAGACTACCATCTCACAAACCGACGTAATTAGTTTTCCATAATTTCTTCTCATGGATATATATATTGAATAATTTAAATTATATATATTAGAATTATGACATATATATACCACATTAATTATAATATCTCATATACCTTCTTAACTCTAAATACGTTTAAAATCAACAATATCGCTGGTGTGTATGACGAAACACCACCGCTCAAATCAATGTGATGTGTTTCTAATTTTTATTTTACATGGATGGTAATGAGGATTGATTAAATGAAAATATATTAAATTTTCAAATAATTATACTTATTTAATTATGATATTAAAAATAACTTCTTACTTCCAATTTTATGGGGATATGATAATGTCCCTCATGTGTACGATGGACTACCACCTCACGAAGCGATGTGATTCATTTTTCTATAATTATTTACATTGAAGGTAATAAGTATAATTTTAATGAATATATGGGATATGTAATAAATTATAATAATAATAATAATATAAATATAAATTATTATTTACAATTATTTCATTCCATTTATTGAAAAATGGAAGTTTCATTCATGTGTACGTACGACCTTCTGTGTCCATGAACGGTGCATTTAATCATTCTACCTCTAATATTTCATAATGATTTTAAATATATATATAATGAATATATTTTATATTTATTTAATTATTAAATTTATTCAGGTTATTTAACAATGAATAAATGAAAATTAACAAAGTTACCAAACGATATCATACATAAAAATTCAAGTAGTTATTACCCCAAACATTAATTTGAAAAATGAATTGTTAATAAATTGGTGATAAAAATGTATAAATAGATAATATATTCTATGATATATATATGAATATGGTATTTAAATATATTTATAATGAATTATATTTAATATACATGAGGAGACAATGCTTTTGAGGCAAGATCATCTTGAGGTAAGGGATCTTTTCCTCAAATTATGTTCTTTGAGACAAACATTGTGTTATGCCCCAATATTCTTTTATATGGTGTATATATAGACCCCATTCAAATTATATAACATGAATTTATTTACTTTCATCATATAATTATATAAATATTATTTTATGTTGATTATCATTCAAAAGCTTCCAAATCTGTATCGGATATTCATCTCACTTTTATTTTCTGGGACACAGGCCTGATACACCAATTATTTCTTTTATGTGGTGTATATACTACCCATGATACTACCTCAGAATGATGTGAGTTGGTTTCTTCCATGAATGTATGTTTGAGAAGGATATTTTAAGAGACATCCAAGACATCATTGTCTCCATATGCATAAATACTAATGTTGGAGTTCTGCTGTAGGCTCTGGTTACAGAGAATATCATAGTGGAGGGACTTGAAGTGTATGGATACAGAAGTGGGCATCATGAAACTGAGTCATCGGTAATAGCTAATAGTAACCATTCATGAGGGTGTAAACATATGATATCAACCACACAACAGGACTCTAGCATATGGATATGAAGCACTGGTTCCACACAGAGGCTCCTATTAGCTAGGGGATGGGTGGTACTATTCTTGTGATAGGCGAGGTCACATGACATATTATTATCCATCCCCTCATGCTGAGGAGGGAAGGTAGGTTGTATATGGGCCACCACGGAACATGTATCTCAATTATCAGAGATCTCTTATATATGTCTAGGGTGGACCATAGAGAGGCGGTGTTGGAAGAGGAATAGGAAGAGCATTAGAGGGAGGAGCTACTAGTGGGTGGTGAAATTTTATTCTACGTACACCACCTCCACTATGTGGACCACATCATGCTTAGGGATCAAGAAGTTGGGTCCACTAAAATCTCCATGATATAGAAATTTATGACCAGGCTGCATCTGAGATGATTCGAGGTATAATATGTGTCTTTTATACTCTTTTCTCAATAATATTAAACACCTTCATGATTTATTACTTCATTTTCTTATCCCTTGTGTGAGATATTGATCATCTAGATGAGTCTTTTTATAAACAGATGTATCTTAAAGATCCTATAGGGAGTGATTTTTTTATATCACACAGCTTTTAAAGTGCGATATTGTTCTTAGAGGATAAATTTTCTCCTGGAAACTCTTGGTTTTCATGATAAAACCTTATGACATTATCTCAGAAATTGAATGGTTTTACATAGTTTGAAACCATATTTTCTTTCATTCTAGGAAATTTATATTCATATGGATAGATAAGATAAGATTACCTTTTGAATGTGAGATTGATCTCATGGTTGTGCAGGTGGGCCTTATATATAGGAAACTATAAACCATCACCCATTAGTTGGTGAGTTTATCCTTTGGAATAGTGGTACATTTAGACATATGGATCCTTTTATTAGTTGATTATTGTGTAGATTATTTATCTATTATGTTCTGAGACTACATCTAGGTAGGGAGATGGATTTTTTATTAACATGCACCCCGAGAATGCACTAATATCTTATACGACATATATGATGGCCCATACCTCGATATGAGAGATGAGGTTACAATTTGAGGAACTTAAGAGAACGGTTGCATTAGACATAGTGTGTCCCATAGGGAACCTCAAGTTTTTCTATTGAAAATTACAGATGAGATCTTGAGGCTTTGTGTTGACTATAGTCCCCATAACCATATAATGATAAAGAACTGTTATCTCTTTCCATGGAATGATGGCCTATTCAACTTGTTTATAGGTGGGTGTTCATTAAAAAAGATATATCTTTGGTCTAGATACCACCATTTGAGGGTTTGAGATGATGGAATTTCAAAGACAGAATTTATATGTCTCACTTTAGAAACTGTGTTCTTGGGGATAAACTAATTTGTGAAAAATTACCCCACAATGTTCATTTCTCTTATGAATTGGATATTTTATGCATACTAGAACTGCTTTTTGGTTTTCATCATGGATGTCATACTCACTTACTCAACATCAGATGAGGGTCATTTAGACTATCTGAGGATGGTCCAAGACTTACTTTAAGAAGACTAGAATTATAATAATCTATTGAAGTGATATTTTTAAATTTTTGTGGAATGTGATATATATGAATATAATAGTTGTGGACTTAGGTAATATTTATGTGGTTCTTTTTTGGGATCCACCGAAGATCATTTCATAGGTGTCGAGTTTTCTTGGAATGGGGGATACATAAATGTGTTTTTTAAATACTTATTGATGATTTCATACCCTTTTATTATCATGACAAGGATATAAAATAATTTTATCTATATAGAGAACTTCCAAATATCCTTTTAAGAGTTTATTTTAATGTTGTAAAATTATAATCTCTTGATACTAATGGATGAGGGCGTGGAGTATGTGGTGTTTTTCAATGCCTCTGGAGCGGAACTTGGTTTTATGTTGATGCAATGGTAGGAAGTGATAGCATATGTGTTAAGGATGTTGATACCACATGAGCATAACTACAAAACCGACGACATAGATTTAAAATTGGTGTAAGTATATTTGATGATTTTGAGGAAATATATTCTAAGTTGATATTTGTTCTGTTTACACAGATGAGAAGAGTCCCAGGTACATATTTACTCAAAGACATCATATCCTGAGACAGAGACTCTGGTTGGAGTTCGTATAGAACAATGAATTTGAGATATTATATAATCTTTAGAGGAAAACATTGTGAAATATACATTCAGAAGAATGTCCCATTCTCACTTGGTAGAGTAGGCATCCGTGTAGATTGCTTCATTAAATATTTCCCTAATAGTGGAGAGGTATTCAGTTATTTTAATTAATGGTGGCGAATCCTCAATTTCTTCAGCATGAGATAGAGACTCAGTTAGGACACATAAATTATGAGGCTCCACATGACCTAATATCCTTAAGAGATACACCATATAGATTTTTTATATAGGGGATCATACCACCCATTACTAGGGATAGATGTTGGATCTACTCACATTGTGTCAGGAAGTGTTGAGGGAGTTTCACACTTCCCACATTGAATGTACATTCCAGTGTGGCGATGATGTATAAGGACAATCAGAGATTGTTTTTATTGATGTAATGAGGTGGATCATTCTTGTTTTCATCTCTAATTGTCTTACATGTCAATAATTGAAGGATGACCACTATGTTTTGGAAGGATTCATAGAGCCTCTTGAGATCCTAGAGTGGAAATGGGATGGAATTTCCATGGAATTTATTCAAGGATTCTACAGATAGATAAATTCCATCATGATACTTGGGTGATTTTTGACCGACAAACCAATTCATCACACTTCATTTCCATACAAGATGATAGTTCACTTGAGATTTTTGGAAAGTTTTATGTGTAGGAGATAATTTATCTTCATGAGTAACCCTCAATGATTTTCTCTAAACGTGAATCTAGTTTTTCTTTATAGTTTTCAAGAGGTCTGTAAGTGGATTTTGAGAACAAATTTTTAATGATTATATTACTTTAAAACCAAATAGCTGGATGTATCAAAGGGAATGTCCAGGAATTAGAGGATATATTGAAGGACAGTGTGTTAGACTTTAACCAGATTTGGGTACATCATGTTCCATTAGTAAATGTATTATTAAACTAATAACAACCACTCTACTATTGGTGTGACACCTTTTTATTACCTATAATAGGGACCATTTAGGTCAAAATTATGTTGCACTGAGAATGATTAATTGTCAATTTTTGGGGAAATGGTTTTGAAGGAGACATTGAAGATGAATCAATAAATCTGTGGGCGTATGAAGAAGGGCTTGAGTTGAAAAAGAAATATTATGTTGATCGATGTAATATTCTCTAGGAGTTTAAGAATAGATACCATATTTTCTTAATTTTAACACAGAATGAATATTTAAGAAGTTTATCATCAGAAGAATGATTTCCCCTAGGTTCATTAGGACATTTTATATTCTTTTAGGGTTGGAAAGGTTACTTAAAACGTAGATGAAACCCCATAGTTGGAATGAGTGCATGGTATCTTCTGTGTCTCACATCTAAGAGACACGTTGATGATCCTTTGCCCATTATGGAATGAGGCGACCTAGACATCGAGGATGGTTCCTCCTTTATGGGGCACCTGATAAAAATTTGGGGTTGATATAAGAGGATCAGGTGTGGTTGGACCAACCCCTTGGTTCGTCTACCTTGGAAGTGTGGGATCATGCAGGAGAGATCCTAGGAGTGTGAGAGTCATATGCGGAATCATTACCCCAACATTTTTCTTTTTCTTGTTATTTTTTGGTTGATAATACTTCAAGAAGGGGAGAATGTAATGAATCTATTTTTTTATGGATTAGTCCTTTTAATATTTTTATTTAAATTTTTGTATTTATTCTTATTTTCAGTATGGTTTTTGGGATTCACAGGTTCTTGAAATTAATATATTGAAAATATTAATATATTTTAATGCACACTCATGAATATTTTTGATTTAAATGTTTTTTCTTTTTTTAGAGACCATGGATGTTAAATCCAACACCAAGGTTGATTATAAAATGTGAGGTTCACCATCATCGTGACCTAATTTTGGTCAGGTTCAAATGTTCTATGGGAGGCTTCCTTTGGTGAGTGCATTAATAGAATAGACTATAAATTTATTTATATTAATTAAATGTATTATCATTTCCTATACTATATAAATACATCATTATGATGTTATTTCACGGTTATCCATCTAACCTGCATAGGATTAGAGGATATCGTTCATACTTGATGTTTAAAACCCCTGGGACATAGATTTTCAATAAGATCAAGTTGAATTGAGAGGCATACAGTTGACATAGTAGATCTTCTTCATCATTAGAAAATTCACACTTAACCAAATATTTATCCATAATTGAGTTGGTTCATGTTATTTATAGATTTATACCCATTTTTATTTGATCAATGATGTATTATTTATCTTATTTGATTACATGTATTTATTATTCTTCTATACGGACAAAAAAATTAAATTAATTTCTGAAACAATTATATAATATTATTGTTCCTAATTGTACCTGTTTTTACCACATATTCACTATCATTAGTTGATATTTCATTATCCAATGAAAATTTTCAATTTGTTATTGTGCATTTCACCACACTGTTCTTTGTGTTCTTCATCCTTTGACTAAAGGGTCACAGTTCATCATTACCGGTGTGGGATCAAGTGGGATCAAACACCCAAATAAATGGTGGTTGTGGGAAATAAAATTAACAAACTCTTTTTCATAGGGATCTAGATGGTTTCAATGTATCCAGTGATCCCTCGATGGATTTGGGATCCTGAATAATGATGGGTGGCATTAAAAATAATCAGTAGGTGAATGAATTTCAAATTTTTTGTTTTTGAAGTCTGAAAATCAATTGAAAGAGATAATTTCCATTGACATATAGTTATAAAATAATGATTTCTTTTATGGAATTGGTATATTAGGAGATGAATGAATATTTCCTACAATTCAATCGTAATAAAGACTACCCATTATGTACTATGAATAACACATTCTAGGTAGTACCATAGTTGTAGAAGAAATGGTTTCAGTAGTTTTAAATATCACATGCTTTGTACGTCAATATACACATGCTGTGACTTGGTGTTTGTGTCTCGTTGTGTATTCTAAGAGTACATGGTCCCAAACACATATAGAAACACAGGAATGAACATAGTACATTGGAATGGTAATGTAATTGAACATGTATAGTATACACAGGCTTTGGCAATGTACATGGGAATGGTATAGATGGGTGTGGATATGCCCTGAGTGGTAGCGGCACACATTGTACTTCAACTACACATCATGTAGTATGGAAATTATTCTCAAGTTATGTTTATGGGAGAACATGACTAGGTGATGAGGTGAGTTCACATTATATTTGATTACATGTACACACTATGTACTTCTCCCAGTAAATTCTAACATATGTATATCCTCCTCCATGACTTAGATTTTGGCCCACACATAGCCTATCCTGATTAGTTTTTCACTTATATCATGATGGTGGACTTCATATTATATTTCAAAATATTATGAATGATTTTATAATAATAACTCATAATTAAGAGATTCTTAACTAATATCAGTGATTGAGAAAGAAACTCAATGATATTTATGTGTTTGGAAACCCCCTTGTCGCACCAGGGTGTAGGTCCCCTAAATTATCTATTTATGTTGAATGGTACCCAATAATGAACCGAGGTGTGGGTCCTATATTAAATGATTGGTTCACCACATCACAATGGAGAATGATTCCTTTATCCACTTAGGGGCACCCCATGTCGCACTATGGATCCTATCCTATATCCACTAAGTGGAACCCCCTATAGTACTCGGTAATGGATCATTTATCAACTATGTGGAATACTGTATTGTTGTATGGTGTGATTCCTCTATTACATATTGTTCTCTAGAAATTGTGTAACATAGTGGTGAGGTGTGGGTCCTCCACATGGATTTCTCATGTTGAAAATCATGATTTAGGGTAACATATACAGACCTTTGGAACTATAGGGATACTCATCATCCTTGGATAGGATGTGGATTTGAATATCCCATTTCTCTCCCATATGGTTTTCTATATTAGAACATATATTTGCATTTTTTTCAATTGTCATGAGTTGGTATGACATCTATTATATATCTATAGTTCATTCTTTATGGTTTTCAGGGTGTCCTAATCGGTACATATATACTCAGACATATATGGGATTTTCCCACACATGTCATGTATTTTTTACAAGTAGACAGATTAGTAGAGACATTGGAGGATCATAGTGATACTTTGGCACATTGAAAACATATGGTTGTTTGACTAGGAGATCAAGAGTCAGGATCTCTCTAGTTTTTCTTTATTCAAATTTTGGTCAGTTTGGGACACCATTTCGGATTAGTCATGAATTTTTTAACTTTTATAGGTTTATAATATCATAATTTGATGTATTGCCTATATGTTATTTCATGCATGGTTATAATTTAGTTGTAGTAGTATATAATTATGGCTCAACACTTGTTTATGTAAATGGTTGTGTGAGTTTGTATGATTACTTTAGGTAGAGGCCTTTTATTTTAGATATGCCTTCTCAAAAAATTATTCACAACCCTAGCCTTTTGGATGTTCACTTGATGTTTTCACACATGGAATTCATTCAGCAATGTGGCCCCTGATGGGTTATATTCTTATAATTTTTCATGGGATATCCTGAAGTGGAAAATATTAGATTATGTATCTAGATTCTGGGTTTTTCAACTAGAGAAGGCTATGAAAAAAACCTAGAGGATTTATATACCCTCTACAATTTACTATGTGGAAATATGATGAATGTATTATGGTATTTTTCATAGAACTACCAATGACTCTAAGAATGAATGATGAAATATGGTTCATTATAGATCACATAACCAAATATACACATTTCTTTATTATAAGAGAATATGTTCCTCTTGTAGACCTTGAAATAATATCTATTAATATTTTTTAACGCTTCATGGTGTACTTATTTCATTTTTTTATCATTATCCACAATTTACATCAAAATTCAGGAATATATTTCATAAGGCTCTTGGTACTATGCTTCATTTTAATCACTTCCTACCACCCTCAACCTGAAATATTGTCTAAAAGTACTATTCAAAAATTATATGAAATGTAGATATCTTGATAAATTGATTTTAAAGGTATGTTGGATCATTATTTTCATTTGGTATAGTTTTCATATAATAATTGTTTCCATTCATGTATTAAAATAGCATCTTATAAATAATTATATGGAAAGAGATGTCATACTCCAACATTTTTGTATGATGTTGGAAAAATAAATCTTGAAAGGCCATAATATTGAAGAAAAAACTTGTATGATGTTGTCAGAAGAGTTATACAGAAAATTAAAGGAAATTTTTTTTAATTTCATGTGAGAGATCACATTTTCATAAAAGTATCTCCATAAAAGGGTGTTATAAGGTTCATTAAGAAAGGTAAATTGATCCATATTTACATCGAACCATTGTAAATTATAGAATTAATTGGATTAGTGTACTTCCATTTACTAATTCCACCATGCCACTCTAAATTACATGATGATTTCTATACATCATTGTTAATTTCATGTCATACCCAAATCATGTTCTTGCCTATGATGAAAATAATTGGATCCTGCTCTATCTTACTGTGAAGTTCCCATCCAGAATTCTAAAACTTGAGAGAAAGTAGTAAGGATTAATATGACTCTATTAGTAAATTTTTTTTTGATAAATCATAATATAGATAAAGAAAATTTTGAATTAGAGCATGTTGTGAATAAGAACCACCCTCATATAATTAGAAGGTAATATCCTTGAAAATATCAAGTAAAACAATTATAAGTGGGAAGAATGTTACAGCCAATCTTCAATTATAGTAATTGAGAATTTTGTTTTAATAAAACTATAATACAATACACATTATATTAATTCATGAAAACAAATTCTACTTTTATAGGATCAATATAGATTTGGACTTACTATGTAAAAATTTTCCTAAAGTGAATTTTTTAAATTTCTTCTAGAAACACGATTTATTAAAAACTGAAAATGTAGTATATAATTATTCATATATTGATTTATAATTTTTTTTATAATACATAGATCAAACAATTTATTTGTTGTACATTTTATATAAATAAGGATAATATCATTTTGTGGTAAAGGAGATATTTTTTAGAAAACTGTTTTGTTAAAAGTTATGATGTCATTCCATTGTAATTAATTAAAATAATATTTATTGAAGAATAATTTAAAATAATTTTTATATTTAATATCTATATATATAAACATAATCCTATATAATTATTATTAATTCTCATAAATTTAATTTAAGATAATCTAATTCTTGAAAAATGTATTTATTGAAAAATGTTTTTTAACGTTTTGCGGGTATGTTTTCAAATTAAAATTGTACACATATGTGAATTGAATTTGATAAAATGTATTAAATATTTTTAATAAATAAAATTAATATTATTTAATAATTTAAACATAATTTTGGGTTTTAATGAATAGAAAACATAGAAAAACATAATTACCACAATTAAGGTAAAATATATTTACTGGGTGGTTAATCTAAACTGATAAGGTTAAAAATAAACTAAAAAATTTATTGAACCCCATTAGTAGGTTTTATTTTGAATTTATCCTTTTACTCCTTAAATATAATCTATTTTAGAGCCATATATATATATGAAGTTCCATGAAATTATAAAAAACCATTGATAAATTACAAGTGTGACACTCACATCATTTATAAAAGGACACATTCTACCCTCACTTATTAATACCTCTAAAGACAATTAACATGATAAATAAATTACCTCCCTAAAATCCCTGTCTATGTTATATATAAGATGGTATTCTCAAAATACTAACCCTATAGTCCTTAATAAAATATCAAAAGGAGGTTCTTCTCAGGGATGATAATCGTTTTCACCAAGCATGTTTTGTATTTCTTCTTTTACCACCTTAATTAATGTCCTGAAACCTAAAATACATTACAAATATCACATATTATATATTTAGAATTTTTATATTGATTTCATAAATTTAAGCTATCTCTTTGTCCATAAAATTGGAAGAAAAACCATCACTCGGGGGTATATAAATCTACAACCTCACGAACCAATTTAATTTGTTTTCTATCACAGACTCACATGGATAGAAAAAATAATTGAAATAATGAATATATTATATAAATATGAAATTACATTGATTCTATTAAATTGTTATATAATAGAACTTATTCCCCTTTCACCCATTAATGAATTTATAACTTCTTTCATACGTATGTACGACCTATATTCTCATTGATGCAATATGATTTAGTTTCCATGATAAATTTTTTTTAATGATTATAAAATTTTATATAATAAAAAATATGATATTTATAACTATAATATAATTACGATGATTATGTAACTTATCCTATTCTCATGAACCAGAACATTCATGACAAATATGTATAAAAAACATGGCATTTAACACTAGAGACAATATTAATAATGAATTATTGTTAACGAATCGATGATAAGATGTAATAAAAGTATAATATATGATTTTAGAAATATTAATATGGATATATTTAAAATTTATAACATATTTAAACCATTATACAAGATTTTAAATCAAGTTCAAATATTTGGATGTGTCGGGTAAGGGACTTCATCTCTATTTACACTCCATTAAATATTATTTATTGTTATACACTTATTAAATTTTATGTGATGTGTATACTTACCCTTTTATATATTTAACATAGGTACCTATTTATTATTGATGATTAAGGATTCAAGTAAATTTAATTATTTTAAGGGATTTTAAATTAAAAGTTACATAATAACTAAGAATGAATTATATAAACCAAATTTTTGGATTTCTCAAATTTTCATTTATGAAATATTATAACTTATCCATAATAAAATAAATATATTTTATTATCCTTTATATATTTAAAGAGTTTAAATATTTTCATCAAAATTTTCATCTATTTGGTACTTCAATATAGAAAATAAATGTTTAAAAGAAAATTTGATTTTATTTCTCTTATAGTAGATATATTTTTATTCTATATTTTGTTAAATTTCCTTTACAAAAGTAATTTTTATTACAAAAATGATTTATTGAAGAAATGTTAATTTTTGATTTCATTCATAAAAACTTATTACCATAATATTTATATTATTTACAGAATGTAAATTTTATACTTTCTATACAAAAAATATAAAAGAAATATTTTTAATGTTTATAGTAATAATAGGATTCTCTACCACTATAACCATTTTTCGATATTTAGCTTTTTCTACACATTGTAATTTTTTTAAAAAGAAAACTATTTTATTATTTAATAAATTCCGTTTATTCTTTCAATGGACATTATTTTATTAAAAACCCAATATTTATGATGATCTAATGGTCATCTATTATCTCTTGTTATTTTCTTTTTAATAACTCTATCTTGGAATATCCAATTTATTATGATAATTATATATTATATTTCTTGAGAATATAAATATTTTTTCTATCATGTATATTACTATTTCCCAAACCATATACAATTTTTAGATAAAGGGATTTATTAAGAAAATTATTTGACTGATTAAGGATAATATTGATGATTTATTATTCTTTGGTCAATACACATATTTATTAATAAGGCTCATATTTTACAAATTCAATTTATCATTCAATATATGATGAATGAATTGTACATGTAGTAATGAGTGAGGACCAGTTATTAATATCCCCTCGATGCATCGATAGGTCTCATGATACAAATAATTTTTCAAAATTAAATGGGTTTTGGGGTATAGATATAATGATATACGATGTCATGGAATGTAATATTATGAATTTACTTAATTGGGAATTTAGTTATTATTATCCAACATACTATTGCATTAATATTGTCCATGAGTTCATTTTGTTCCCTGGTTACTGATTAAATGGAATGTTTTTTTAGTTTTTTACCTTCAAATATTTATTATGCCTCATTTAATCAAGATATATTCGACAAAACATATCCCATACTCTGAATTTGAGCTCACCCCCCATGACATGAATATGAGTTCATTGAATGATTTTCAAGGATTCCAATCATTATCTCTTTTTTATGTTGTATATTGTATCCCCAATATAAAATGTATTTTATGTATTTATGTGGTTATATAATATTAATAAATTGATCAGTCCATCATGATCATAACACTTATATCTATGATAATGTAATAAATTAGACATTGGATCTAGGTTATTGGAGTTAGGGTTGTTATAATTATTCAGAATAAATTTTTCAATTAGACATGAATCACTATTCAATTAACTAAATCTTAAAAAAACCCTCCCCCATTCAGAAGGAAAAAAAGAAAACAATTTATTCAATAAAAATTTAGCGTCATCATCAGGGATTCAGAAAAAGTATTTTTATATATATTATAACACAGTAATGGTTCATTAACAGTTGATATGTTAAAATTGAAAACACATTAGAACACATATTTTTGAAAGAAAGTTCTTTAATGAATTATTTTTTATTTATTTTCCAACAAAAAATTAATAAAAAACTAAAAAAAATTAATTCCTTTGAAAAATACAAAAAAAAACATATTTTAAATCCATTTTTCTCACCCTACTACAAATTAAACATTGTGTGTGTGAATGCTCTATATCCTAACCAATAATCCCTTTGATTTTTTGACCTTAAAATATAGCATAAAATCCAATCAAATTAACAAGACTATTAGGGATAACTAAAATAAACCTGAGCCTTCATTAAACCCTTATCTAAATTTAGACATGGTAAAACCTATATAAAACCGCTAAAAGAACTCGTTTCCATTAATAAGAGCTACAAACCTATTAGAATTCTGTATTTTGATATCAATGATTATTTTTTACCCAATGATGTTTTTATTCACCTTGTTTCCCATTTCTATGGGGTAATTGGGGTGGATACTCATCTCAAATATGACACCCAAAAAGGTAACATTATATTTCATGTTTTTAAGGTCAAATTCTAACTTTTTTATGATGTATCAGGTAAAATTTGAGATATATAAGAATTATCTAAGGCTTCATGGTTGGACACTCATATTACCATCCCGTAGAGTAGATACCATGAACCCTTTCTAGTTCATGATAATTCTAATCACGTGAGTATTACCTGGATAGGTAAATTGTTTGTGTAAATAGTGTGACCTTATATGTCTTCACAATTTTTATCTTTTGATGTTATTTTTTATTAAGGTATCCCTCAATTTCTTCCTAGATTTTATGGTCTCACTCAAAGCACATCTAAATCCCTTTTTTACTCTTCCATGCACATCTATGGGTGTTCCATGGTGATTTCATAGTGTTTACTCACTTAGATTGATTGGTAAGATCCTATTCAAACTTATTTTCTTAGTTTCATCATATTTATCTCATTATCTATAAACATAGTGTCCATTTTATTAATCATTTATGTTTACGTTTATTCCTAAAATGCATATTTTGGATTGTAGGGGATCTGAGAATTTTCTTATGACTGATTATTTTAGCCTTTTTGTAAAGTGACATAGTTATTCTAGTTGAGGTACATGTTTCCATTTCGGTTTTTAATTTTATATTTCCATGTTTCATTTATTTTTTTAACAAGATTCTGAACTATAATAATGAAATATATAATATTTAGATTTTATATTTCAATGTTTTTCACTTTTTTGTTTAGATTCCATTTTACAAAAATAGTTGGATTTCATAGTTCAATGGAACCTTAATTTTAAACAATTTTCTATAAATTATAAACATTTGATAAAATTTAAATGGTGGTTTTCTTCAATATAAATTCTTTATTCTAGGTGTTTTAAATAATTATGATTTATTAATAATGTTTTCTTAAAGGTTTTACATTTTTCATTAGGGTGCCTATAAATTATAAAAAATATTGGTGACATCATTATGTTGATTTGGACTTGAGATTTATATTGGTTTTATGCTCCATCTTTAAAGAGTTTAAAAAAATACATATATATATACTTACAATGTATAAATTAAATTTAGTCTTGAAACCTTATGTAAGGAAGTTTCTATTAATTGATTATTTTAACCTTGTCGAGCCTCTTTGTTAAATATTAGTGATGATTCTATACAAGTATATTAATGTTTATATTATCAGTATCCCAATTTTTAGAGTGTGCTAGTGGTTTGGATGATTTTAAAGGGGGTGTTCGATGTGATATGGAAGTGATCGGGGGTTTATCCTTTGGAAGATGATATTTCCATGTGATTAAAATTTTTCATGATAGTGGCCCGCCTCCTTTATCTATTCCATGAGGATACCAAGGCCACTAAGTGAATAATTGAGGGATGGATTCTTTTCTAGTTGAGAGTTACGAAGTGTCAAGAAACCATAGTTGAATATTATGACTTTTTTTGGGGATGTGTCATTGATGGGGCCAATTGAGAGTGATTCATGGGATGAGTTATAGAAATGGTAACATGTTAACTCTTGGTTCCAACTATGCACATCAATTATTATCCCATTAGTCCCTAATGTGTTTCATCATGATATGCAACATATTTCATTCTTTCGTTAATGCTTACCAATTATTAATGTTTATTACCAATTGATTTGATCCTACTTTGATGTATTTTTTTTATTATTAAGAATTGATGATTTTATGAATTTTCATTTATATTCATTTTTATTCTATCTTGAATTTACCATGCATTAATTTCCCGATAGGTTTCTCATGATTTTTAATTACACATAAAGGGGGTGGAAATTATTTTCAATTAAATGGATGGGTAGTTTGTAGTATTTATCTTAAAAATTGGAAATATAAGGTTTAATTTGAGTTTTTCAAAGGTATGAATTATTAAAAGGATAATTTTTATATGTTGGTTGTTTTCCAAGCCTAGAAAATAAAATGAAAACCTACTTAATTATAATTATTTTCATACAATTGTAGCATTTATATATTATAAAATAATTTTAATAGACTCAAAGTGGTACCTTACAAGATGATTGTGATACCATAAGTTTGAGGAATTTCCCTATTTTAGGAAATTTTTTAAGGGATATAATTGTTTGGTTAGATAGTTAGATGGGTTGGAAATAGGGAGTTGAAATGGAGATAGAATTTATTGTGTGAGGCAGTTCACAACATGAATAGATGTTCATGGATTATGATTTGTTTTCATAAATTCTATTCAAGGTGAAAACATGTTTTTGAACTTTGGAGATAGAGACGGCTTAAATTTCAATGTATGTGGACATTGATGATTTCATGTTATGAATTTCTCTTTCACATATTAAAGGATTTCAATTATAGAAGATTTATTAATTCTAGTTCCCTTCTTTCATAATTAGTCTTACATCTCCAAATCTCAAACCCCAAGCCCTCTCTAGTCTATTTTGGTGACCCAATTACTTATGGAAACTGATTTCAATGAATAATTGAGAACCTGACCTATGTAATCAAGGGTAAGTATTTGGGTTCATCTTCTCCCTGGTAACCTCCTAATTTTTTATGGGTATAAATCTTAGACTGGGGTGGTTATTCCTTTATCCATTAGTTATGGCACATTTTGATTAATCTTATTTGTCCCTGTTGAGGGGAATGGATATAATACACTTAAAATTTAGCTTAAATGAATGATAATATCAATTGATTGTTTAGTAAAAAACACCACGATTGAAATGAATTCTGATATATAATAAAAATACTTTTCTCCAATGTGACCATTATAACATAGCCGTTAAATTGGTGGTATTAATAGTAATGTCCATATTTTAAAAAATAATAATAAAAGTTTTTTATAATTAAAATTTATTTGTTAAAGCATAATAAATATTAATTACATTTTTAGTAAATTCATTTTATTCTTCGCTCAAAAAAACATTACTTTTTACAGGATTATGGAAGTAGAACCTGAGTTATGGGGGGATGGTGTAATGGGGGAAAATGAGTTCATATCCTCAAATAATTATCTTACAGTCTTGGGTGATAGAGCCAATATAATGTAAAAATATTAATGATCTCTCAATAAATCACTTGAATAACTATGTAATCACTATATGATTCCTTTCTCATAGAATATGTCAGAACTCCATGCCTTGATGTAGGATCATTTTGCACTACATAATGAGATAATAAATATTTTGAAGAGTGGCATTATTGTTTCAATGAAAACCAACGAGAACATAAGATCCTGAATGGACCATTACAATTTTATGATTATAAATATCAAAAAGTACGATATCTCTATTCATGGCCCTCACTTTCTCCCTGATGGAGTTTCTTGGACAATAAGAAACTAAATTTGAGTATCACGGATCCCCTGTCATCATGCACCAAACATCCCCCGTCATAACCCCCTGATCACAAGATCTATCCACGTTCATCTTTATCCCCAATCCTATAGAGATCATCTGATCCATCGTCCCTAACATGAACTTCCTCTACCCAACATAGGAACATAAGTTCTTGGAAGGATATCCCATAATGTGTCTGGTGGACCCACAGCATTGATGGAATAAATGATACTTTTCACTAGGGACTATAAATTAATATTCATACAGAGATTAAGGGACCTTTTTTCAATCCCTCATGGAATTTAAAGCTTCCCATATAAACCAAAAAAACAATGGAATAATTTAATGAACCCAACCCCAATAGCTCAGATCTGGTGTTGTACATTTTTAAATTGGTATAATATGAAATTAATTTCATAAAAAGGACTAAATATTTTATTATTCTTGGTATAATAGATACATAAATGTGTCTTATAGTAAATTTTAATACAAAAATTAAAATTAATTTTTTTATAATAAAACCATTCCATCTAGTATATACGTGTATATCAGTCATAGTAAACATCATGTAATCTTGGTAAAAGGGAAAAAAAGGGTGGACTCAAATGCCTGGTAAAAAATAAGTATAATGGAAGCATTCATGAATCCATAATATTAATCAATATGGAAGGGTAATAACTTTACACACATGTTATATAATCAATAAACTATAAATAATGTTCGACAAGAGGTAATATTAATCAGAAAATCTACTGAATAATAATCAATATGAAAAGGTAAATAACTAAACACACATTCCATTTAGATAACTTGAATTCATTACCAAATATAGAAAAATCAATATGGAAATTTGAATAATAGAAAACACATGTCATGAAATCTATAAATTATAATGAAATTCATAGAGACATAATTTCATAGTGAAAATATCATAGATAGTAATAACTAAATAATAAAAGGAGGAAATTCTTATTTATTGGGTTCCATGTTTCCAAGGTATATGATACCTTTAATTCCGTGACAATTTATAATAAAGTTAGAACATCCCCATTAAAATCCACATAACAATGGCTAGCTAACAGATTCATCACATGAGACTACCGAGGGATCGAGGGGATATAAATAACTATGCCCCATACATAACATAAAATTACACATAATTCCTTATATGTAAAATGATTTATTTAATTCATAACCAATATTCCTTTTCAAATATCTATTAAAAAGCTGGATTTATCAATATTTCTACCGATAAATAAATAACATTTAGTGTAGAATATTGTATATAGAAATGATATATATTTTAAGAATAAAACATATCCATTTTAAATAATGTGGATATTTAGGGAAAATTTAATGTCTTATGATCTTTGGAATGTGAAAAATTCAAGGGAAAATTATTGACTAAAAAATGAATCAAGGAAGTGAGTGTTAAAAATTTCCAAATTCAAAGTGTTTATAAACCATCCAAAGTAAATAAAATATGATATTAATTTAAAATAAACCAATTATAGTAAGTGTAATGGTTTAATGTCATAGTTGATTATGATTACCCTAAAAATATCATTAAATGCATTATTTTGGAAAATATCCTTTTCATTTTGAAAAACATTTTGAATGTAAATTTCATTGAATATCACCTTTAAAAAAATTTGATTAAAAATATCATCATTAAATGGATTATATAATTCAATTATATGATGGTCATAATGGTGGTGAATTCTGTATATGTTATAAATGTGTGGAAAACATTTATCTTTCACTATAAAATTTTTATGAAAGTTCATTTTTAATAAATGATAAGAATATTCCATTCATGTTTTCAGTAAAAGGAAAATGAGAATTTTTCTGAAATCATCATTAGATTATTTTGAAGACATTTGGTAAACAATATAAATGGGATAAAATTTCTTTGATAAATCATTTTTTAAAGGTTAAATTTTTTTTAAAAAAAATTAGAAAGCATGGTTTTAGATGAAATCACATTTTCGACTGAAGAGGGAAATGATGTATGGTTTTATTAAAAAAAATTATTGATAGGTTTTTGTACCAAATAGTGGAAATATAATATTGTTAATTGTTAAAAAAAATTAATAACTACAGAAGAAAAAAATGAAAAGTTTTTTTATACAATGATCAAACAATTTTCTTCTAATGAAATTTAAGAATAAGCAATCTAGATTATAATAAGATTGTGAAATAAACCCTTATAATGATCATAAAATTTAAGTGATAATTAATCAATGAAAAGATTATTCATCTCAAATATAAACCCACATAAAATAATTGTAAATAAAACCTAATATAACACTACTTTATTATACACACAATATTAAAATATCAAAGACCATGAAGAGTTAATATAACCCAATGAAAATTAATTGATTTATGAAATTCTTTACCACATGGAAACATTTAATTCAAATACCATTAGTTGAAATAATTCATATTGAAACAGAAAATAAAATTAAGATTAAAATATTCATGGTATTACATGTTTTTTATTATATACACTATATAAAAGAAATTAGGTTCATGACAATAAAATATTCCTCAATGAAATGAAATTCTGACGAAGACCCTTACATTATGCTTTATTTTGGATGAATATTATTTTTCCCATGTATAGTGGTTAGGAACATATAATTAAATAGAAAAAAAATCATATTAATGTTAATAATATCATATGATTTTTTTAAAATATCTTATCACCGTTATTTAAGGATATTTCCTTATTTTCATTATTTTGGGTGTTAATTGCCTTGTATTCTGATGGGTGTTTTATTATGAATGTTCCAATTATTGTTCATATTATACACCTATATCATCTCTAAAATAATAATCATTATATAATTATAATATTTTTCGTAAATTTAACTTTTTGAAATGAATCATTAATTATCATTATGTTGAATGAAATATGTTTCAATAATAGAGATGGTAGTCCGTACATATGCATGAGTAATATTATTTTTTCCAATGATAATAATGGAAAGGAGGTAAGTAATATATTACATCTAAATAATGATCATCATTTCATGTATACCATATTTTATACATATTTATTTCATCTTTGTGGTGTGGTTACTAAAAGGTTTTCACATTGCTTCGTGAAGGCATTAGTCACCATAAACACAAATGTGGTTATCATCTTTACATGAGTGAAAAGAAAAGAATAAAATGATATATATTATCTTTATATAATTATTTATATGTCATTAATTTCATAGAGTATATTTTTATCACAAATAATCATTATATTTATATTAATTACCTTTCATTTGAAACGTTAGTGAAAGACAAAACACATATCTTTGTGAGGCGGTAGTCCGATATACACATGAGTCACATTATCATTTCTCCTACAGAATAGAAATTAATAAATTTTATCTGATATAATCACTAAATGGATATAATAAGGTTATAAATATAACATATATAGATATATATATATATATAATAATTTAAATCCCTCACAATACACAACCGTGAAATGTGGAAATAAAAATATGAACGATATCGACTCGTAGGCGGTAGGCTTCCATACACATGAACGATGATTTCATAAACAATTTGATAGATGTGAAGAAGGTTGTAGGTCATTCTCTTAATATAAAAAGATCCTGGTATATTTAATATAATGATTTTATTGTTTCAATAGGTTATAATAAATATTTAAGGAGGTGGAGGAAGATGTTAAATAAAGACACACATTAAAAATCAATACATCTCCTTCAAGTATCCACATTATGTTTTCCCTACTGACTTCCTAAATCATATTTCTTCCCAAAATTAGGATTATTGAATAAGGGGAGTTAATATTTGAATTTATTTAAAGAGGTATTATTCGATCCAAATTTTTGTAATGGTGTGAAGTGGAGAGGAGAGTGGGTGACCATTTATAAGTTGGGTGAGTGGCACACTAGTATATTTTTGAAAAAGTAATTTTGACTAGAATTTTTATCTTTTCACTAGTCCCCATTTATATTAAATTATCATGCATAGAAGGGATAAGATCTCAATATGGATATCCAATGGTTTCATGAAATGTTTTGGGTTATATTATATGTTTAACCACTATGTAAAGTCATCTTTACCAAAATCACATTAATTTTTTTAACTATTTTCACTAATTGGTATGTTAAAATGTTATTTAGAGATTATTATAAAATATAAATTTTTTGGATTAAAAATATGGAATATATTTGGAAAAATTAAAATCACATAAGTAGAAGAATTTTATTTAAAATTAATACTAAATAAATGGCAGGAAAGATGGGATTTAAAGAGAAAATTGTCAAAAGATTAAATTTTTTAAGAGAATTCAATATATAAATTATTTCAATGGGATAAATTCGATTCATATATGTATTATTTAAAAATTCTGACTTTAAAATAAATTCATAATTTAATTTATCAATATAAATTATTTATATGAAAAGGCAGTATTCAATTAAAATCCAGTATTTTTTACAATTCATAAAAAAATGAAACTTCTCAAAAAAATAATGAAAATATCCCTAAGATAATTTTTTATTGAGAATTAAAAATTGAATATTAGTATTTACATATTGTTTTAAAAAATTTGATAATAATTCATTTTAAATTATGTCTAAAACACATGATTAAACCATCTTTAAGAAAAAATAATTTCTTTCATATAACATTTCTTTTTCATTTATATGATTATTATTTTATTTATAATATATTGATAGCTAAAATCATGTATAAACTATATATTTTTTAATGTTAGGTAATCCAATTATTACCCTCCATTCCAATGGAATGGTTTAAATCTTCTTATAAAATATTAATATTAATATTGTATTTTTTTTATTAAACTTGGTCTTGAGTTTAATGTTAGCTTTAGAAGAAAATAATTATTACATGTAACATAAGATAATCTCCGTGTTGAGGGCATTGAATGATATAAAATTTATTGAATTTGTTTATAAAAGTAACTATATTGAAAATTATAAGGATGTTATAATACTTTTTTGATTTGTGTTGTGTGTCATACACAATATTGAATATGATGTTCATATTTTAAATTTTGATGTTGTTAAAAGGAACCAAAACATTAATTTTAACATTAAAACCATATTGTATACATCCAAAGAACCAGGAAGAAGTATACTATTTAGATGACTCCCAGTGGATGGAGATCCCCATTCACTACCTGATAAAGATCCAAAACACAAGACCCCAATAATTTCTAATGAAATGGCACTAGACTGCTTAGAAGCTAGGATAAGAAACAGATTGACAAAACAAAGACAATGGACCAAGATTTTTTGAATATTATAATCTATAAGGAGATCTTGATGCCTCAAATTACAACCCATAAAATTTATTTTCACAAGTATCTCCTTGAACCAGATATTTGATGCCATCTCATCCAGATCTATATTTAATTGAAACCAATCATGATAGACCTAGTTATTGAAATTAATGGTTGTCGAGTCTAAAAAAATACACATGTAAGGTTCATTAAACAATATAATACCCACGTGCAGTGTTTCGTGATCCCTATCAAGAATTGTTTTGATGAATCTATAAAACTGGAATACTTTTATGAATGATATTTCATCCATTGGGAAACCTAGTAAGAATAAAGGATTGAATCATTCCCAATTATACTTCCAAATGATATGGTCATTGATATCCACCACTCATTGCACCTTCTCCTTCATATTCTCTATGTGTTCCAGCATACATTTCTCTATGTTAGACAACCATCTGGATCACTAAACCATGATTCTATATTCTACACCATACCTGTAATGCATTAATATTTCCCATAAAGATCTTCCCTCAATAATATCTTAGGATATCTTGGCCAACATAGATTTCATGGACCCCGAATGTGGAATGAAAACAATGTTTCTTCATAAGTGTGGACTACTACTTCCATCAAGTGATGTGTTTAATTTTGCATCACTTCCTCTGATAAAAGTTTATACATAAGGATTTAATATATATATATATATATACATATATACATGATACTCATTAAAAAATTATAATTCTTAAAATATTACATATCTTATATTTTTTACCCTTCGATCTGTTGAAAATTGATAAAATTGGTCATGCATACAAGTAGATTTCCACCTCTACAAAGAGATGTGATGTTATTTTCATGTACACCTATGATTATTGTATATTGTATAAAAATTGTAATTATTTTTTGATTATTATTCTATATATGTTTCAAAAGTTATATCTTTGACCGCGATAAATTTTCCAAAGTCTTTTTTTGATAATAAAACAAACATCCTCAATTCACATGATGTGGACATAAACAATTAGATAATTAAATATATCACTGAAATAAGTAATAAATTTGTTAATGATAATGGGATAAATATATAAAAGTTTATTAAAATAGTTTATAAATAATATAATTATATTAAAATATAGTTAAAGAATGTACATAGTGATTCACAGCTAGTGGTAAGGGGTTTCATAACTCACCTTCTATTCATAGGGTTCTGCATCTATATCATTGACTATGTTATGCCAAGAGTATTTGATAAATTACATATTATTATATTATTTTTTATTTAATTTTTTTTTGTGTTTTACAATTATTAAACATAATCAATTTATTTATTAAATTATATCTTTAATGACATTTTCTTTTGAAGTATTATTCATCTCAATATTGTTTCTTTGATACATGCCTCGTATTATGCACTCTAATTATTTTGTAAGGTGTATTTGTTTCTTATTGAGATATTAAATAATTATTTAATCTTAAATAATGATACATAATGTTTCTTTTATGATATTTCCTTCATGAAATATTAATTCAAATGTTATAAATGATATAAGGGGTTTCATGGTCCCAATTTAATTTCTTTGAGACATAATTCATGTAATACACCATATTATATTTTATAGGGTTGAATTATTGTCCCATTAGCATATTTTCATGTATTAGTTCATATAATTTATTGAATTTATATAATCATGTTACATTACTTCATTCAATAACTTTTTGACTCAAGCATTACCTATGTTTCAAGGGTTTATCCTCTCAAGTATCATTCTATGGGACAAGTTTTTGATCGGTGCACCTATATTACATTATGTTATTTATAAAATAAATATTGATATTTTATATAATGAATATTTTTATACTCATGGTATTTTATATTTCTTCTTATGTTGTTTCTAAATCGGTTTTCGTTTGTGATGGGTTGTTACATTCAAAACATTGGTTTAATATTTTTTAAATACTTTTAACAAAACATTTCTTCTATGTTATTTATATAATTTCATAAATGTGATTTTATAAACCTAAATGATTTCATAAATTAATTTTCAATGATCTTATAATTTATTTTAAAATGATTTAAAAAAGGAATTTTTTATAATTTTTCACATGGTTCACTCTTAAATCATTTTCTAAATGTTTGAAAATAATGTATATTTTTAACAATGACAGATTTTACCCCCATCATGAACATTATATTATTTAAATAATCCTTTATAATTTTCCATGGTTATTATCAACTAAAATATCTCTCTAGATATTTTTTGGAAATTTTTTATAAAATATTATCAAAAGAAAATGATATTTCTTCAATTTTTCATAGAAATGTCTTAAATATCTTTTTAAATGCATTTTTTAATAAATGGAAATTTCTTTTTTTTATTATTGTTCATTGTGGAAATGATCCAAAGATAAAATATAAATTCTTTCTCTAGATTTATTAATAATGATTTAAATAGACTATAATGAAACACATTTTCTCTTGGGAAAATTAATTTGTAATGGAATTAAAGTTATTTCTAAAATATATTTGATGAAAATGACAGATTCTATTTTTTGTATTCATGTATGGTATATAGAAATTATTGATGAAGTCGGGTTATCCTAATATAACTTACACCATAGGTTCACATGATATACATTACAAGATGGTTGATCCAGATACATCTTATATGACCGTTGATCTTGTTATAGTTTATATGATGGGTGAGCCCGATAATTATTTCCAATCCATTGGGTAATGTAACATATATTAAAAGATAAATAATGAAAGAGGTAATTGTAACATCCTAGGTAAATAAATAATATTACATTCTCATGATCATTAATATTTGTGAATAAAATGTTAATATTACTTTAATGGAAATGCTATGCTCGATGGCGTACCCAATACGAAGCAATGAGTTTCTTTGAAATCTTACATTTCACACTAATAATATAAGAATATTATTTTAAATAGTTAATGTATAGCCGTTGTAATGGAGGGAATGAATAAAACTAACAAAAATATGATTATATATGTTTGTCAAATATTTTTACTTTTATCCAATAAATTTTAGAGGCTTAAAATACAAATGAATCCAATTTTAAGCGTAAATATTCTAAAATTATTTAAAAGGTTGATTAACAGCCTTTTGATGGTGAAATCTTTTTAAATCCACTTGTTGATAATTTTATATGTTATATTGGACCAAATAAAATCCTTCTTTAGAATCAGGATATCAAAATTTACTTTGTCTATGTTTTTGTTAGTTTTTTGATAAAGTTCATTTTTAATGAATACATGAAAAATGTTGTATTTTAATTAAAACCCTCTTTTTAATATATTTTATTTATATGATTGATTCATATATTTAATTGGTTTTAAAGTGCAATTAGAATATATTTTTACCATTTAATCCAATGGTGGTCATTGAAATTAATTTCACTTTGAAATTGGACTTAAACTCGTGTCAATCTTTTAATAGATATTGTGTCTTAAAAACATGCTATTTGTTTTGACAGCAGGAATTAATTATTAAATTAATTAATGCAACTTATATGTTTTTAATTTTTTAAAATAGATATCATTTTTTAATTTGTAATATCAAATATATCTTAGGGTAAATGTTTGGTATTTTTGTGAAAACTTCAATTTTTTGAAGAATAGTGAAACCACTAAGTGGTAGTTAAAAAACTAATTTTTCATTTTAATGAAACTTTACCACTTATGTGATTTTAATTTCGAAAATCTGACATAAAAAGTTGTCATTAAGATGTAAAATGTGGTTCAATGGGATTGAAATATTTTTTTTGGTGAATAGTATTTTATGTTTTATTAATCGCGATTGAAGGTAATAAGTGTAATTTAAGGTCAATATAATGTTATAATAATATGAAATGACCTTGAAACATGTCCTAACATTATTGTATGATTCATGGACGACCAATAATATTCATGGGTAAACTTGGGGACCCTATGGAGCCACTTTGGTAGGAAATTGACATTAATAACTTTTTATTTAAAGTTAAAATAAAAATGTCACAAACATGTATTGTTTTACTAAAACAATTTTTACATGGGGTTATACAAGTCATATTTTTTACTATAAATATTCATTGAAAATATAAAAAGATTTTCTACATTATAGTATTTTTTTATAATTTTTATACATTATATTAATTAATTTATTTATGACACCATGATGATGCGACGATTACCTCATTAATGAAAGATTTAAATAAAATGAAAAGATAAAGTAAAATCTAAGGCTTACACATGTATAAAACCTATTTTATGGGTTTATTGAGAACCCTTAACACCTTAACCTTGGAATATATAATTTTGGGACCTTTAATATCCGAAAATCATTTAATAATAAAGTAACTTTTCAAGACTTTCCAAGAGTTCCCCTCCTCCCTCTTATAAAAGGTCCCCACCTATACCCCCTCATCCACACCTCTAAATATCTTGGTGTGCCCAAAATCTGCTCATATTTTATCTCCACATCTGTATCTTACTCCTAGAAGCCTCACTTTGGGCATAAGTCTTTCCAATGAATCCTTTGGGCTCAAATCAAAAAGAGTAATCCGATTTGAATGTAATGTCTTTTCTTATGTACTTTTTTTTATTTTGTTTCTCCAACCCCCTAAACTCTTTTTATATATTTATTTTTTAAAAACACAAGTATCCTCAATATACTATGTTTTTGTTATGAGAAGTATTAGAGCTACACTCATGCACACCTCCATATAATGGTTAAAGAACATACTGTTTCTGTCAGTGGGGAATTACTGCCTCATGAAACGATTATTGTTCAATCTTCTATTAACACCTCTCATGTGGCGATTAAAATGTAAATTTATTTATATATGATATATAAATAATTTTTATTTATTTCTTATGTTTTTTATTTTTCATTTATTCCATACCTTTATGGTTTCCATAATGGGTAAACACGATAATTTCATTTTAGGAAGTGCGGACTACCGCCCCCTCAAAGTGATTTGAATCATTAATGCCATATGTGGGATGTATAAAGGATGTATTTAATGATGTTATATATTATATTATACTGTAATTATACTATACCTATGTATAGTTAAGTTTTCATTCCATTAAATTATGGATTAGAAATGAAAGTATCGTTCATGTGAATGTACGACTTATCATCTCCATGAACAGTACATTTCATTTCTTATCTCCAAATGTTATGTACTATTATAATTACATATATATAATGGATATATATGTCATATATTACATCTAAATTATTTATATCATTATATAATTATAATATATATTTCGCTCAATTAGTTTTAATTCCATTAATATGACAAAGAAATGAAAGTAGCGATCATACGTATGTATGACCTACCGTCTCCATGAACGGTTCATTTCATTTTTTATCTCCAAATGTTATGGAATAGTATAAAATGAATATATACTAGATATATATGATATTTAAATCATGAATACTATTCTGGAGATTATTTACCTATAACTACATGGAAAATTCTATTCCAACAAGTTCAATTTTGACTCGTGTACCGAACATCGACGAAAACGTCTGATATGAACTCACATTATTAACCAATTATTATAACATTATAATAGGTTATATGAACTGAATAATAATCTTTATATGAGTTCCTTAATCAATTATAAATTGACCAATGTTTATTATTCAAGAATATAATGAAACGAACAAGACAAGTCGGACTTGAGTTAAGGGATCCTACCGCTCTCTTTCTTTTTAAGTACTCTCTTTTATGTCATTTATTTTAAGCTCATATTTATTGTGTTTGGGGATGTTATTTTATATTCCTAATTCTGTACTTTTTATTTTCATATTATGAGAGACCATATTTTATCTCATAAATCCATTTTTGGAAGTTTTAGGTGGCGTCGTTTGGCTGCCGAGTTTTCTTAAGGGATTTTTCATCTCACTTTTATTTTCGTGAGATTTATTCTAGATTTGCCACCATTTCCTTTAAGTGGTGTATTTACTGCCCATTATTATACTCTTTGTGTAATATACTTTCGTTTATGGGTATTTACATCAATGTTTTATATTCCTTATTTCATGGGGTGTACGTTTCGAAAGTTACCCATGTCGGTAAGGGAACCTTTCACCCTCATGTTTTTAAAAGACTTATTTTTGTTTTTTCTTTTAAATTACATCTTCTTATATTGGTATATGTTCTTATATATCCTTTTGCTCGAAATTTTATGTCCATGTTATGATATAACCTTTATCTCTGTCATAAATTCTTTTTCTATAATTCGATATGACGTCGTTAGGCTATCGAATTTTTGCAAGGGAACTTCATAACCCAATTCCAATTCTTTGGGTTAAACCTCTACTTCTTGATTATGTTGTGCTATGAATATGTGTGGATGACATATGATTGTTTTATACTAATTATCCACTTATATTTAGTGTATTTATATTTATCACCACATAATTATTCCATTTCTTTATCCTTGCTCTAATGGCATGATCCTTGATTGGTATTACATCTCAATTTCTTCTCATTGAGACATTTCTTAATGATATTCACTTTTATTCTTTTATAAAGTGTATATACAACCACTTTTACTTTCCATATCCATATTATATCAATACTAAAGTCATTTAAATGTTTTTAAAATGATCTAATTTCATGTGGCTTATAATTTAAATGTTCAAAATGGAAAAGGACTCTTTTATTAAAACATTGTTTTAAATGGTTTTAAAGATTTATTCTTTTAAAAATTTATCATCCATGTCCATGATTTAAAAATGTTTTTAAGGATTTATTTATATGTAAATGAATTTTTATAAAACCCTTTCAAATGTTTCGAAGTTGTATGGGAAACTTTGATTCTAAAATCTCTTTCAAATGTCTTCTTTTAATATTTTCAAAGTATAAAGGGATTTTTCAGTCATAGAGTTTTAATGATTTTATTACATGTTTTTATTTATGATAATATCATGATGTGATCTCTTGTGATTGAAATGTGGAAATTTTATGTTTCTTTTATTCATGTTTTAAGTGTTATGATTATGTTATGGTTCTTGGGCAATGTTTAGGAAATCGGGTGGTTCTGTGATAAACTAATGGTGGGTGAGCCCAATATAGACCTCCAATGCATTGGGTAACACGAAGGGGTTAAACGCTAAGGTTTCTCAAAAGAAATTTAAATAATATACTATGATGGGTATTACAAAAACGTAATCGCGGGGGTTAATCCCTATGTAAGAATGTTATGAATTGCTCAAGTTACCTTTATGTCTTATGATTTCTATGAGTTATTCATAAATCTTATGATTTCATGAGGTATGATAAAGTGCTTATGTTTTATGAGTAAATTATGATTTAATTTATTCATAAGTATACATGGACTAATGTTTTCTTTCCATATTTTTATATCCCTTACTGATTATCTTATGCTCATCCCAAGTTTTTGAAATGTTTTCCACAGGACATAATGTGTAATACGGTCAAGGATGGGATCAAGGAAATGTCATGTTGTCTAAAATATGGAACTAAACATGACTCTTTTGTTCAAGAGTTTTTTCTATGAAAAAAATGGAAACTGAGTAGGACTTTCTACTTTGTAATCTTTCGGGATGTAATAGTTATGACCTAATTCTATAAAACTCTAAACTTGAAAAAACCCTCAATTTTAATTATTCATTTAATTCATTATTATGTAATTTTTTAAGGCCGGTCCTTATAGTTGGCATCAGAGGTCGGTTTAGATAACTTTAGAGGTTAGTGTATCCTTTAAGCACAAGTGACATTACCATAATGGTTAGGATTTCTGAAAGGGTCATAGTTTTAGATAAATTGAATGAGTTTAAGAAAACATGAATAATTATATCTTAGTATTATATGAGGATTCTAATGATATACTCACACTGACCTTTTTGGTTTGGTAAATGGATGGATCTAGCAGGCACCAAAGTGACAACGGGTTTGAAGGAAACTTTGGTGGTTCTCTGATTAAGAGACTAGATGAAATGGGGGATTCAATGAGAAATATCGTGGTTATTATAAACCAACTACCAGGAGGCATGATTAACCACTTTAACCTTGGTGAGATCTCTAACGCATCATGTACGAGATGACCAACTTGATGTGAAATTTTAGTTAATAATTATAAAGGTAACCATTATGGTTTATATGATCCTTACTTTTGAGATAATTATGGGCTACTATATGTTATGATGGAAAATTAAAGGCATGAGATAAATTTGGGGTTAAATTATGTTATGGTTATTTTGTATGATTTTATATGTTTTGGGGAATGTTTTGAGTATTATATAGTTTTGGAAAAAGGACAACACGCAGACCGTGTGACAACCCGTTGTATCGGACAAAGATGTGGGAATCGATCCCACAACCAAAGTGCGACTGGTATTTATTTCCTACCACTGGACTACGTGAAGACCCCGGTTATTATGACAAATTCTCTTTAGTTATATATTTTATGAATCATGAATAAGTTGATTTTGGTTTATCTAGGAAAATGTTGACCTATCATGGAGGATATATGATTAGGTTAATTACGTTTCAATATGAGACTTTAAGAGCAACTGATGTTACTTGGTGATAAATGTTAATTTTTTCCTTGTAAGACTATGTGATTAAATCCTTCAAAGATTTGGGTTTCAATTTTTAGTTTGGTTTACTTTGATGAATTTTATGGACAAATGTTTTATCGAATGGTCTTCTTTGAACATTGGGATTTGTCGGACCAATTTTGGAGATTAAGATTAGATTTTATTTTAATAAAGGATTATCCTCTTGTGGATTATCTGATCTTGTTCTAACAATTTTGGTTTTGGTTAAGTTCTAAGGACATGGAAAAAATATTGTTCTCTTTTTAGGATTAGGTGATTCTCTAGAAGATGATTATAGAGCTCTTAATGTGAACTAGTAATCCTAAATAATCATCTTTTGGATGAAAAAAATGAGTTTGTGTAAGAAATATAGTAAGATATGAAAGTCTAAATGACAAGTAAGTATATTTCCTTGTGATTTAGTTAAGCTCATAAATAAATTCCTCAATGAAATGTAACTTAAAACAAAAATGTTATCTGTTAATTTTTTCTACTGGGGAATCAAATACTATTTAACCCCTCACAAGTTTGTGATTTTATTGGGGTTAACTTTCTCCTAATCAGGTTTTCTATCACTCTCCATCAGAACATGACCCTTTTTTTCTCCTCCATATCCATGTTTCATGGAATCCTAGTATGTGTTAACTCGTGTGACCCTTTTACTTCTCTTTCTTTCTTTTAAAGTTATAGTTAAATTTACTTTTTTTCAGATGTGGGGCTTTCAAGGAAGTTTCCAAGCCCAATTTTAAAATTGCAAGGTCACAATTCCCAAAAGGGGGGAAGGATATAACATCCCTGGTAAATAAATAATATTACATTATCATGTTCATTAATATTTGTGAATAAAATGTTCATATCACTTTAAAGGGAATGCTATGCTTGATGTCTTACCCAATACGCAACAACGAGTTTCTTTAAAATCATACATTGCACACTAATAATATAATAATATTATTTTAAATAGATAATGACTAGCCATTGTAATGGTGGGAATGAACAGAAATAACTAAAAAATGATTATATATTTTTGTAAAATATTTTTACTTTTATCTAATAAATTTTAGAGGCTTAAAATGAGAATGAATCCAATTTTAAGCGTAAATATTCTAATATTCTTTAAAAGGTCAATTAACCGCCTTTTGATGGAGAACCCATTTTAAATCCACTTGTTGACAATTTTATATGTTATATTGGACAAAATAAAATCCTTCTTTAGAATCGGGATATCAAAATTTACTTTTTGTATGTTTTTGTTATTTTTTTGATAAAGTTCAGTTTTAATGAATATGTGAAAAATGTTGTATTTTAATTCAAAACCCCTTTTTAATCTAATTTATTTATATGATTAGATATTTTTTTTAATTGTTTTTAAAGTGAAATTAGAATATATTTTCACCATTTAATCCAATGTTGGTCATTGGAATTAGTTTCCCATTCAAATTGGACTTAAACTAGTGTCAAACTTTTAATAGATATTATTTCTTAAAAACACGCTATTTATTTTGACAGTGGGAATTAATTATTAAATTAATTAATGAAACTTATATGTTTTGAATTTTTTAAAATCGGCATCATTGATTAATTTGGGATATCAAATATATCTTAGGGTGAATTTTTGGTATTTTTCTGAAAAACTTCAATTTTTGATGAATAGTGAAACCACTAAGTGGTAGTTAAAAAAATGATTTTTCGTTTAAATGAAACTTTTCCACTTCTGTGATTTGAATTTAGAAAATACAACATACATGGTTCTAATTAGGATGTAAAATTTGGTTCAATGGGATTAAAATATTTTTTCGGAGAATAGTAACTTTTAAGTTTTATTAATCGCGATTAAAGGTAATTAGTGTAATTTAAGGTAAATATAATGTTATAATAAAATGAAATTACCTTTACACATATCCTAACCTTATTGGATGAGTCATGTACGACCAGAAAAATCCATGGGTCAACTTGGGGATATCATAGAGCCACTTTGTTAGGAAAATGACATTAATAACATTTTATTTAAAGAAAAAATAAAAATGTCACGAACATGTATTGTTTTACTAAAACAATTTTTACTTGGGGTTATAAAAATCATAATTTTTACTATACATATTCATTGGAAAGATAAAATGATTTCCTACATCATAGTTGTTTTTTTATAATTTTTAGACATTAAATAAATTAATTTATTTATGACACCATGATGATGGAGTGATTACCTCATACATGAACAATTTAAATAAAATGAAAAGATAAGGTAAAATCTAAGGCTTTCACTTGTCTAAAACCTATAAGATGGGTGGATTTTTAACCCTTATAACCTTATCATTTAAATATATAATTTTTTGACCTTTAATATCTGAAAATAATTTTATAATAAAGTTACGTTTCAAGACTTTCCAAGAGTGCCCCTCCTCCCTCTTATAAAAGGCCCCCACCTCTACCCCCTCACCCAAACCTCTGAAGCCCTTTGATCGTCCACCCTCTACTAATAATGTCTCTCCACATCCCTATATTACTCCTACAAGCCTTAATTTGGGGAGATTTCTTTCCAAGGAAGCATTTGGGCTCAAATCAAAAAGAGTTATTCGATTTGAAGGTAATGTCTTCTCTTATGTACTTTTGTTTTATTTTATTTCTCCAACCACCTAAACTCTTTTTATTTCTTTATTTTGTAAAAAAAAGTATCTTCAATATACTAGGATGTTGTTAATATATTTATTCGAGCTACACTCATACACACCTCCATCTAATGGTTAAATAACATACTATTTTTTTGGGTGGTGAATTACTGCCTCACGGAACGATGATTGTTCAATCTTCTTTCAACACCTCTCATGGTGGACATTAAGATGTCACTTTATTTATATATGATATATAAATTATTTTTATGTATTCCTTATTCTTATGTATTTTTAATTTATTCTATACCTTTTTGGTTTCCATAATGGGTCAACGAGATAATTTCATTTTAGGAAGTGCGGACTACCGTCCCCTCAAAGTGATTTGAATCACTAATGCCATTTGTGGGATGTATAAAAGATGGATTTAATGATGTTATATATGATATTATACTTTAATAATAATATAACTATGTATAATTATGTCTTCATTCCATTAAATTATGAAATAGAAATGAATGTAGCGTTCATGCGTATGTACAGCTTACCGTCTCCATGAACGGTACATTTCATTTCTTATCTCCAAATGTTATGTACTATTATAAGTACATATATATAATGGATATATATGTCATATATTACATATAAATTATGGATATAATTCTGTAATTATAATATATATGTCTCTAATTTAGTTTTAATTCTATTAATATGACAAAGAAATGAAAGTAGCGTTCATTTGTACGTACGGCCTACCGTCTCCATGAACGGTGTATTTCATTTTTTGTCTCCAAATGTTATGGAATAGTATAAAATGAATATATACTGGATATATATGATATTTAAATAATTAATACTATTCTTGGGATAATGTACTTATAACTACATGGAAAATTCAATTCCAACAAGTTCAATTTTGACCCGTGTACTGAACATCGACGAAAATGTCTGATACGACATCACATTATTAAACAATTATTATAACATTATAATATGTTATATGAACTGAATAATAATATTTAAATTAGGTACTTAAGAATTTATAAATTGAACAAAGATTGTTATTCAGGAATATAATGAAACGAACAAGACAAGTCAGACTTGAGGTAAGGGATCCTACCTCTCTCTTTCTTTTTAAATACTCTATTTTATGTAATTTTTTTTAAGATCACCTTTATAATGTTTGGCGATGTTCTTTTATATTAATAATTATGTAATTTTTATTTTCATATTATGAGAGACCCAATTTTATCTCATAAATCCATTTTTGGATGTTTTAAGTGGCATTGTTAGGCTACCGAGTTTTTGTAAGGGATTTTTCATCTCAATTTTATTCCCATGAGATTTATGCTACATTTGCCACCATTTCCTTTGAGTGGTGTATGTACTACCCATTATTCTACTCTTTGTTTAATATAATTTCGTTTATGATTATTTACATCAATGTTGTATAGTCCTTCTTTCTTGGGGTGTACGTTTCGAAGCTTACCCAAGTCGCTAAGGGAACCTTTCACCCTCCTATTTTTAAAAGACTCTTTTTTGTTTTGTATCTTAAATTACATATTATTATGTTGGGATATGTTATTATATATCCTTATTGCTGTAAATTTTATGTCCAAATTCTGATATACCCTTTATCTTTCTCATCAACTCTTTTTCTAAAATTTTTTGTGACGTTGTTAGGCTATCAAATTTTTGCAAGGGAACTTCTTAACCCAATTCCAATTCTTTCGGTTAAACCTCTACATCTTGATTATGTCGTGCAATGAATATGTGTGGATGACATCTTATTGTTTTACACTGAGTATCCACTTATATTTAGTGTATTTATATTTGTCACACATAATTATTCCATTTCATTATCCTTGCTCTAATGGCATGATCCATGATTGGGATTGCATCTCAATTTCTTCTCATTGACTTATTTCTTAATTATATGCACTTTTATTCTTTTATAAAGTGTATATACAGCCCCTTTGACTTTCTAAATACATATTATATCTATACAAAATTCATTTAAATGTTTTTAAATTGGTCTACTTTCATGTGGCTTATAATTTAAATGTTCAAAATGGAAAAGGACTCTTTTATTAAAACATTATTTTAAATGGTTTTAAAGATTTATTCTTTTAAACAATTATCATCCATGTCCATGTTTTAAAAATGGTTTTATGGATTCATTTATATGTAAATTAATGTTTTAAAACCCTTTCAAAAGTTTAGAAGTGTTATGGGACACTTTTATTTTAAAATCTCTTTTAAATGTCTTATTTTAATATTTTCAAAGTATAAAGGGTTTTTTCTCTCATAGAGTTTTAATGATTTTATTAGATGTTTTTATTTATGATAATATCATGATGTGATCTCTAGTGATTGAAATGTGGAAATTTTATGTTTCATTTATACATGTTTTAATTGTTATGATTATGTTACGTTTCTTGGGCAATGTTTATGAAATCGGGTGGTTTAGTGATAAACTAAGGGTGAGTGAGCCCGATATAGCCCTCCAATGCATTGGGTAACGTGAAGGGGTTAAAATCTAAGGTTTATCTGAAGAGATTTATGGAATATACTGTGATGGGTATTCCAAATGTAACCATGAGGGTTACTCCCTACGTAAGAATGTTATGAATGCCTCAAGATACCTTTAGGTCTTATAATTTCTATGAGTTATTTATAAATCTTATGATTTTATGAGGTATGCTAAAGTTCTTATGTTTTATGAGTAAATTATGATTTCATTGATTCTTATGTATACATGGACTAATTTTTCCTTTAAGTATTCTTATATCCCTTACTAAGCTTCTTATGCTCATCCCAAGTTTTTGAAATGTTTTCCACATGACATAAAGTAGAATACGGTCAAGGATGGGATCAAGGAAATGTCATGATGTCTAAAACATGTAACTAGACATGACTCTTGTTCAATAATTATTTTTTTGTGAAAAAGATGGAAAATGAGTAGGACTGTCTACTTTTTAATCTTTTGAGATGTAATAGTTATAACCTAATTTTCTAAAACTCTAAACCTGAAAATATCCTCAATGTGAATTATTAATTTAATTCATTATTATGTAATGTTTTAAATACGGGTCCTTATAGTAATTGGGGAGGTTTCCCTTACGGATTTTACTATGCTCTAATTATTCATGTCATGAGTGAATGTGTATGATTTAAATAATATTATAAGATACCAACATGTGTTCTTTATACTTTCAATTAATTTTAATGTATCCTTTAATAAGGATTGAAACTAAATGAATAATGATTATTTATTATTTTGACTATTTTATTTGTAAAAATATTTATACCATGTCACATGTTTAATGATTCAGGTTTTTATGGGTATGAATTCATTTATTTTTTGATCATGCACTTTGATTTCTTCATAATATCCTTATACTAATCTTTTTCTCACTAATTAAATTAAATTGTAAATGATAATTTTTACCTTTAAAAAGAGTTAAGATCACACCTATTATGTTATTCATTTTTCTAGGTTATGAATAATTATTTTAAAATAATAACATTGAGAATGGTTTCATGTTTTAATAACATTATGATAGATGTTCATTAATTTTTTTGAAATAATAAAATATAGGTATAGAAAAAGAATGAACACTATAAGACATGGTTTTTATTATGTAATATATTTTTTCTAGTCCTTGAAAACAATAAATCTAAAAGATACTTTGTTATGTAAGGGATATAGTGTTTCCATTAAATGCTGTATGTTTTGGATGTGTAAAATTGGGACATTTTTATCAGTAACTAATCCATAAATGCAAAGATAATGATTGATGCTCCAAAATAGAGTGTGAGAGTTTGGATCTATAATGGTTGGTATTGGAGTAGTGTTTATATAACATGGGATATTAGTATATTTTCGTGTGATGTTAACAAAAGAGTTATTGATATCATTATGGGCTTATAATATTATGATTAATTTTACATTCAATGACATAAACACCACTTTGAGGTTGTATGTAAAAAAAATTTAGGGTCATAAATGATATTTTATTAATTTTTTAGGTTGAGGTGTATGTGAACCTTTAGTTTACAATAAAAGATTATTCTGGAAAAATGGTATTAAATTTTTAGGGATGTATACTATAATTTATGAGAAAGCCATTGAATTTAAAGCATTCAATAACTTTTAGTTTGTTAATGTTGATTAAGAGACAAGGTTATTTGTTTATGGAATGATCTACATTGATACATTGGTGTTGTTGCGAAAACATGGTGGTAATGTATTATTTCTTCGGTATATGGTTTATTATTTTTGGAAATTATAAAACCATGTGATAACTGTTTAATTTTATTAAAGGGAGGAAGAGTTTATTTTTGTCCTTCTATATACCTCAAGGTCAATTATAAATTGATTATAGTGATTTAGAAAAATAATATTCATACACATGCCATGAATTAAAATATTAGATAAATTTAGAAACTGATTAAAACATGCAATAAAATGATAATATATATTTAATGGATTTAAAAAAAATCAATTAATTTCATTTCATTATGTTCTTTTTCTAGATGGTATAAAAAGTACATAGATATAGGAAAATAATTATTGGAATAATATGGTTATCGGGTATCTTAATTTTTTATGAATTTATTGCCTCTTCAATTCTCTAAAACTATAATGTAATCTCTTAAATGGATCATCTTTAAAAGTCCATTTTTTACTTCCAATTAATTTTCTCTATATTTAGAAATCTGTTTTTGTATTATTTCATGTGACTTTCCTATTATTATATTTGTTTTTTCAAAATAATGTTTTCTTAACCATTTTTATTATGTGGTTTTAAAAATATATATTTTTAAGTATAATTTTTCCTTTTCATCATTATATTCTTTATCATCAACACTAAGGAATTATTTTAACCCTTTTTATGAAGAACATGGTAAAATTTTTAGGATTAATTTTTTTAAGTGGGAAGAATGTAACACCATTAAAATTTATCTTAAAATAATCTAATGCTTGATAGCTTTCTTAGCATTCAACACCACGATTTAAAAGAATTGTGATATAATATAAAAATATAATTATTCAAATATGACTATGATAACCTAGCCATTAAATTTGTTTCATCAATAGTAATAACCCTATTTTAGAAAATATTTTTATAGAGTTAATATAATTCAAATATATTTATTTATAAACAATAAATAATCACAGAATTTTCCATAGAGTCATTTAATTCTTCAAAAATTAGTTTTCTTAGGAAATGTTTTTTATTTATTTTTACAATAGAATATAAAAATTAATTTATTACAGCACTGAAAATTTTATTTTATAAAATTCATATCATTTTCTCAATCATGATATAAAAATTAACATCGAATAAAATTTTATGATTTTTTTGGAAAGATTGATTTTTCAATTATTTAGGAAAAATACCGATTTTTTAAGTGTCATTTCTTTTAATTTAAATGAAACATTACAGTTTGAATATGATATTAAATTAATATATTTTTCCTTTAATTACATGAAATCTAATTAATTTCATGGGAATCATCATTATACTTGATTTTGGTACAAGTTCATTTTTAGGCTTAAAAACTTATTTTTCTAAAAACTTTTTATCATTGTGTTTTATCAATTTATATCAAAATTTATTTCATACAATTATAGAAATATAATCCTTAATAATGGATTTCGTATTTTTAATGAGGGGTTTAAAATATTCTGATTGTTTTATCATTATTTTTGTTTATAATGAATAGTATGAGTGATAAATTTTTGTCACCTTGGTAATGGTAAATTAGGTATTTAAACTGAAAAATAATGTGATAACGATTTAAATAATATTATTATTATATAAAATTTCATTTATATGGATGAAAAAGAGGCATGAATTTTGGGGGACTCAAAAAAGAAATATTATCAATAACATTGAAGGCAACGAAGAAGTAATAGAAAGGGATAGAAATAAGATTACTCAAAATAGATTTAAATATGTTGAAGACTCGTGTAAAAGTTTTGACCAAGATGCATCTTTTGATGAATGATCTATGAAATTATTTTTAAAATATTTCTATAAATATTAAATTATTTAAAAACCTAGAAGAAAACAAAATATAAAAATAATTTTTTATTGGGTTTGTATTAAAAATGAGAAAGAAGGAAATGAAATGGATTGTTGATAGTGGATATTCACCTCACATGATTAGAGATACAAAGATCTTGAAGAATATTATCCATTATGGTGAATTATTAGAAGCCTTTTTCAATGAATGTTCATTTAAATTAATGGGATTTAATAATATTGAAGTTAAATCATATAATTTTAAGTATAAAAAAGTGTTATTTATTGATGGGATGGAACATAATATATTGATTTTTAGCTAATTAGGTTATAATGGGAGTGACGGTATTTTTAGATAAAAAATTTATGTTTTTCCAATTTATCACTATTTCAAGACCAATGGTATTCTATTTCAGATTGGAAACACTAGTTACTCGTGTTATTTAAATAAAAATAATATTAAAAACTCATTAAAATAATAATTTTTCATATTAGATAATAGATTATGAAAAAAATTAAATTATTAAACTATTACAGATCTTACTAAGATAAAAATATAATGATTTTTTAAGAATTATCAAAAATTGAAAAATGATAGAATGAATCCATAATATAGTATATAAATATATTTATTAAGGGAACTTGACATAATTAATTGTAATAGTTATCATCCAATAAGATATCATTCAACCAAAGAAAATATTTATTTCTTTAATTTTATTATTTATTTCAATAAAATGAATAATATTTTACTCATTAATCATGATCCAGAGGTTATGGAAAATGTTATTATATTATTAAGAAATGTTGAAAAAGATTTTATAATTTTTATGAATAAATTAACAACATATATTGTCATAGAGTTTAATAGTAATACATTTGAAAATTATATATCTAAACTAGGTATTAAACATTAATAGACCACTTTATATTCTCTATAACATAATAAGGATTTAGTGACAATGAATATATGTCTAGATGAAATGGGAAAGACTTTGCTGACTTAATTCAAGGTCATAAAAATATTTTAGGGAGAAGTTTTTCAAATTTCTATTCATATTCAAAATATAGGTTTGTTGAGATCTGTATGGAATATGTTTTTTATGAGATTTGTAAAAGTAATAAACAAAAATTTTAGTGAATTATAGTGTATGGCAGTCAATGGTTGATGAAAAAAATCCAATTCTATTAAAGTGTGATGTGAGATCCGAATAAGTAATTTTAATGGCATATTTATCCAATGAAAGAGGATAACTATTATGGAAAAATTCCATATAAAATTGTACAATTATATTATTTAATGATCATTGAAAATAAACCCATTTTTCATGAGTTTCATAATGAAATTATTTATCATTATGATGAAGACAGCATGCATAATTCAAAAAATATATATGACTGAAGACGATGCAAGAAATGATAAAACATTTTTTATTGATTCGGATTATACCGATGATAATGAATGTGTAGTTGGAAATTAATAATAAAAGTAAAAAATAATATAAAAATATATTGAGCATAAAAATTTCATTGTAAGTGACAATGGTCCAATATTAATAACATGAAGATTGAGATTTGAGAATAAAATATCTTTAGTTACACATTTTAAGCCACAATTTATTATCAAATATTTTTAGAAAAAGGATAGTATAAATTTTATGAATGAGGAGCTAGAGAAGATTGAAAAGAATATTACTTAGGATATTTTTATAAGAAAAAAATGATATAAATTAATTGGAACCAAGTGGATTTTCAAAAACACTATCAATAATAAAGTAGAGATTTCAATAAACAGATATATATTAGTTTGAAAATGCAAATATCATGTCAAAGGATTTGATTTTAATGAAATATTTTCACATATTTAAGGACATGAGGAAATCAAAATATTCTTAGTTGTTCTAGAATGAAATATATAATTTCTAAATTGATGTGAAATTTTCATTCAGGAATGATGATATTGAGGAAGAGATTTTTATTGAGAAACCTGAAGAATTTGTACATGATAATTATGGAATAATGGAATATAGTTTGATGAAATATTATTATGTGTTCAAAATATCCCCTAAATACTAGTATTTTAAAAAAAGATAAATATTTGTAGTATATAAACCATATCGAAGTAAAGGTTTACAATAACCTATATATAATGGAAATGATCACAATTACTATCATTAAAATTAGATATGTCTATAAAATAATTTTTTTTGTGAAAATAAATATTCATATGATGTATTTTAAAGAAAATATAATATTCTTTTTATATATCAGTTCTTATGTAAATGATAGATTTCTATGACATTACATGCTAAGTGGAAGGGGAAATTTATTTTTTATCAATGGAAAAATATATTAAAAAATTATTAATAAAATATTGAATTTATGATTCTATAATTGTATCCTAACATATGTGAGTTGGTGCTAATTTATGAAATAATGATGAAGGGAATGGTGTGAATAAAATATGACTAAAAATTTTAATTTCAAACCTATTGTATCTTATATCATCTATGTCACACATAGTCAAAAAAATTAAATTGTGTACAAGATTTCAAAGTGATCCAAATGAATCACACCTAAAGTATTCCAAGAGGTCACTTAGATATATAAAAGGAACCATGATTTATGGGATTTTATATAAAATAGGTGAGGGTCTATTTTTTTGGCAATAGTAATTTTGATATGGGTATAAATATCGATGGTATAAAATCAATATTAGGATGAGAATTTATCTTGGAAAAGGCTCTATGGCTTGGAACCATAAGAAACCAAATTATATGAATCTTAGAATTTTAGAGGGGGAGTATATGGTTGTTGAAAAATAATTTTTATTTATAATTTTCCAGAAATATTAGGTATAAAATTTTAAATTTAATGTTGAGGAAACATTATTAATTGGTTGTTGTAATAAAATTACAATAAATCAATTAACTAGATTAGTGAAACACTTTGGCTCAAATTATATTGATGTCAAATATGATTTTATGTGGTATAAATTTGAAAATATACACCTTATTTTGGGATATATTTCAATACTGAAATAGATTGTTGGTATTTTTATCAAGGCTATAGTAAATTAAATATTTTAAGATGTAAGGATTATGATTCCTTCCTGATTATAGCACATTAATATTTCCCTACAGTAAATTGTTTTTTTATGAAGTGGGATAATGTTAAATAACTCATGTGATAATTACATTAATGAATCCAAAACAATTATTACATAAATGCGGAATTTATTAAGGTGAATATAGTGGAGAGAGTGATGTTTATAGGGAAACAATTCTTGTATATATGGGGTGAAATTATCTCAAAATAAATACATTATCAAAATGTTTTCTGTTATGATATTTATATTTTATAGATTATTGTAAATTTATGTGAGTATTAATAGGTGATAATAATTCGAAAAGAGGAAATTTAAGAACCCACATAATTTTTCAGTGAGGTATTTATTTTTTTCAATTGAACTTAAAAAGAATTAAAAAATTTCAAGTGTTTATATTTTAGATTATTTGATATGTTTGAAGAGGTAACAGGATGTTTGGAATAATTTAGAGGTGTAGAGAAGTTGAGTTTTTAATTATTTATAGTTTCATAATAGTAAACTATAATTTTATATTGATATGTATGTTTAAATATATAATCTTGATTCTCAAGCAAGGATAATCCCATGTTTATGTTTAAGTAACTCTACTATTCTAAAAGCTATATATGATTAATCTCTATATCATATATGAATAATCGTAAAATCACATCATATTAAACTATAAATTTTAAGGACCGTGTTATAGTAATCTGAACAAGTATAATAATAATCTGATGGATCAATACTCATGGATGATCTTTTCGAATTTTATGTAAGATTAATTTAAAACATCCAAAGGCCACATACGATTAAATTTTCCTCTCAAATGTGATTACAAAGTACTATGTAACCTTTACCAAATTCTATGTGAGTTATTTTTTCAAAAGTACATAAGTATTTTGAAGAATCAAATTTTGTTTTTTTAAATAATTAAAAGAATGAGATTATTTACAATTGGAGAGATATTTTAATATGGAAAATGGAGTTATTAATAAAATGACTTGTTTAATTTTATTGAGGATCCATCTTTATTATTCTTAAAAAATACATTGACCAATAATAAATAATGATCATGAGACCAAGGATCATAAAATATTTTTACTATTCAAATATTTTAACTATTTACTTCATCTTAATGAGGACTAAAGAAGAATAATTAATTGATGAATGTGAATTAATATTTAGAGAAACAAAATGAGTTATTTTTTTACTTAGTATTTTTTATGCATTAAATATTTTGTAGATAGAGAAGCACATTCATAATGAATAATCTACAAGTTAGACAAATAGATTTTTTTTTGTTATTGGTCAAATCTAGATTAGACTAGAAATTCATTAATTTTTAGATGGGAAAAAATTATAAAAAGGTGTGATCATGCATAAATAAACTATAACGAGAAAATACTTATTGATAGTGTATATCATATGTATTGGATTTTATCAATCAGAATAAGGAAATCGTCACCCATATTACAGGTGGACCATTTAAGGATTTTTTTTTATTTGTGAACATTTTACTTTCTAGATCTGAGGTTGATAGTATAACATTGAGAGTATCTTGAATATACCTATTAAAATTTGGTATTTTCAAAAAAACATAAAAGAATATTGGGAACCCTTTTGAGTCAATGTTATGATTAATAATGAATTTTATTTATCTTTTGGTTCCTCTAAGTTCGTAGGTGTTCGTGGATGAAAATGATGCATGCTCTTTGCAAAGATTTTTTCAAACTATTTTAATAAGATTATGAAGGTGTTTTAGGATAGGATAGTGGGATATTTCACTGTTTTTTAAACCATTCACACCCTAGGGGAAACCATGCAGCTTTTACATTAGAGAGATAGTGGACTCATATAGTTTTCCCATGTTTTTTACTAACTGTGTTGCCAAACCATGTCGCATGTCTAGGCCACATAAAAATGGAAATTTTCTATGTTTTTTTTAGAATTTAAGAGAAATAACCCTCATTCCATTTAGTATTGAAGCTTCCCCAATCCATGTTTTTTGTATTTCTCCTTATATTAAAGGTTTTTTGGTTTAGGTATGTCAATTTATTGATTTTTATTCCCTTTTTCCCTTCCCCATTCTTATTTTACAATTTCTGTGGAAGTGTGTAACACTAGAAGGATTTTGGTAAAATACGGGAAATATAATGGGATGAATTGATTTGTTTTCATTAAGATTAGGTATTTGAGGACTTCATCTTCCTATTTCAGGTGGTCATCATCAACGGTGATGTGTTTGTGACTAAATATTAGGTAGATGACTCTATTAAAGGGAAATTACCATTGAATTCCTTTAAATCGTGAATTTCATGGGTTATGTTGTTTAAATTTTCATTGAAATATATATGATTTTGGCGTACTCCATTCTTGGTGTGATCCATGGATTTTTTTGTAAATTGGAGAGATTAATGAAGTTATTACATAAGATTGTTTCTTTTATTCACACTAAGTGTTTGATAAAATATATAAAATTGTTTTTATGAATCCAAATATATTTCTAAAAGAGTTTTAGAAATGGGTTTTCCTTGAGAGAGGTGTTTTGATAAAATGGGAATGTTTTTATAAAATTGTCTTCTGAATGGATCTATAATTTTTTTCACTTGTTTTTTATTATGTTGTAATGTACTATAAAATGGGTTATTTCTAGTGTGTGTGATGTCCTAAACCGAGTTTCCACACAAAGGTGACCCGATCCCGATTGTCCATATGGAAAAAGCACTCATGTCCATATACCAAAGGCCATTGACTACCAGTACGGAGTTTGGGTGTGTTTTTGGGGAGAGTTTAACACATTAAAAGATTGTATAATAGTGTATATATATATAATATAAATAGAATAATCATAATAAGAACTAATGGAAAATCAAAAACAGACACTAGAAATATGTACCAGCAACCCTCCGTAGTGGAATTAGGGTATTCATGATAATAAGACATTAATAACCATAATAAATAAAAAATCATAAAAATAAATAAAATAATTCATTGATTATGATAATTTATGCCCAGTCTTTATAAAACTATAAAGAGGAATACATGGAAGTTGGAAATACATGTTATACAAAGAAAGAAAAAAGAAGAATAAAACTATCTACGAATCAAAAGATCCATCATGGTATTATTATACCAAGATATGTCCTAATAAAGAAAATAGTATCCAGTGGCCAAAGTGGCTCCCTTCCCCCTATCAACACCTTCATACAAGTAATCTTCCTGTGTACTATCAGTTTCCTGAGTAAGTGTGAGATATACCTTAGTTGGCCACCGCCAAGGACATCTATTCCATAGAGTCATTGTATATATACTTAAATAGTGTTCATGAATGTATATATAACATTTATTTAGTATAGTATTTTAAATACCCAAATACCTGCTTCATCCTCAGTTGTTATTTAAACATGTAATCATTTCATTAATTAATTCATTTTAGTTCAACTTTTAATAATTATGTTACATGAGGAGAAACGATCACTCACAATATATCTTGATAATAATAATTAATGATTGATGATATAATAAGTCATTTTGTAATGATGAAAAAAGTAAAAATGATCCAAGGTAATTATAGAGGCATCCCTGTGGTTGATCCAACACAGTAAAAACATGCAGCCTTTCTCAAAGGGTTCTGAGTGTAATTTAAGGGTTATCTACCAAGGCATTAAACTATAATATGATTCTAATGAAGATGGTATTTCTCATCCATGGTAAAATGGGAGAATAACTAATGGTCCTAGTGGCGTGTATCCATGATGCCACATGTTTGATGATATCACTTTTAATCCATGGAGTGTATCCAATGAATCTGAATATCCAGAAGATAGTAGAGGGATCCTGTAGTGTCATGTCAGGAATCTATTAGTGGAAAAGGGACATGTTACAAGGTGGGTATATCCTATGTAAATTGACTCCTTGAGTCAAAATAATTTCCTATCAGTTCTCCAAAATTTCCCTTATGAATCTAAGGCATATCTTCAGTCTGACAGCGCATAAAAATATATAATGTTCCATATGAAATAATAACCATACAATAACTTTAGTCTTTAATTAAGTCCATGTTCGTACTCATACATTTTTATAATTTAATAGGGGTTTTACTTACCTTCCATTCTGATTTAAATGGCTAAGAAGGACATGAAACCATTTAGTACATTAATTACATCATCATTTATTTGGTTTACTCCACTGTCTTCCATTAAGCATGGAATGATGTTGTATGAACATACAATTGAGTATTTAAATTCCATTTAATTATCCATGTGAATACTTTATAATTTCCAATAATAATTTATTTCCATTTATTATATTAAAACCCTTTCCTTAGAATCCATTATAATATTTGGATTAAATTAATTATAAAAAATACCTTTAATAAGGTCAAGTCAAAGAACACTAAAATAGTGGCATGGATGGTTATAAAAAAATACATAAGAGGCATAACAATGAAAGAAACCTACTTGAAGGTTTTAGTTGAGGTTATCACCTCCAAAAATGATGATACTACATAAAAAAGCTCTAGAATATTAAAAAATGAATATAAGCATGGAACATGTATTTAAATTGGAAGTGCCTAATGAAATAATTATGCACACAACCACAACATTTTATAAAATGGAGATATTTGAGGTATGCGTCATAGACCAACCACTATATCCTTATAACACCCTCGTCATCCAATATCTACCTTTATTTTGTCTTGGAACAGAAGAAATCTGAAGAATAGATCAATGCCTTTAAAAAACGGTATATGTGCCTACATCTAAATAATTTTATCAAGTAGAAGAGAAATGGGAACAAAAATAAATATTAATCATGTACTTAACTATATGCATCAAAAGTGTAGGGAGTGGATCGAATTAGACTTATTGTGGAATAATGAGATCAAAACCTATGACAATAGGACTAGGAGCTTCAAATCGGAGTGTAAATAGGCCTCTGTCCACTAAAATAAGAGGACACAGAGTAGGGGTAATCTTATAAGTTGTTGTGGTAAATTTGTTAAAATAATTATAATATTTATGGGTGCATGGTTTGGACAGAGGGTTGGAAAAACTACTTGTTAATCATGATTGGATCATTATCTCTAAAGCGGACCTACATGGTAGGGAATCATGGTTATGGAAACCACGCAACAACCGTAAAAATTGATCTACAAAAAACTAAAAACCATCCACATAGGTTTAGGCCCAATATTCATGGATTCCTAAAAACATACATCCTCCTAATACATACCATCTATCTCCATATGATTAGAGGTAACCATGCTGCCTACCCACATGACTTATTCTAATTGCAAGACCAATATTTTTCTTCCAAAAATATAGTCTTTGGGCTCTGAACGAGACCCAAAAATCCCCAAAACACCAGTGAACATATTAGAAATCCATATTATTTCCAAAATAAATAATTATACCAAATTTAAAATGTTCTAAACCTAAAATAAAAATTGGGTTCCTATAGTCTTACTCCCTTAAGGGAACTCATCCCGAAGTTTACCTTCTAAGGGAAGAAAAAGAGTGTGTGTGAAAAACACCATCTACTGAGCATATACATTATCATCCTGCTCCCACATCTTGTTATATACTTGACTATACTACCATGGAACTCATATTAAAGGTAAATACTAGCCTTAGAGATCCTTCTTTCTCTAGTCAATGATGTGTATAGTAAACTCCACAAATGAAGAATCAACATCTAACTCATCCTCCTCAAGATTAAAAATATGAGATGATTTAGAAAGATAATATAGAAGATGTGGAAAATGAAAGACATCATGAAAGGAATGGTCCCTATGAGGTAATAGAAACTACTAGTCTACCGACCTAACTCTCTCAAAGATCTCAAACAACCCAAAAAATCACAATGGTAACTTTCCTTTCCATTGTATCCATATACTCTCAAGTCTAAGTGATTCCATAAGAAAATATGATCCCAAACCTTGAATTGTAGAGTTCATCTATAGTAATAGACATATGAACTTTTTTAATAATGAAAAGTTGAAATATGCTTCCAGATTTTTTGAACCTGCTCTAAAACCTCTTGAATGAGAAGATGTCATAATAGCACTGCATCCCCTACCACTACCTAGAATATGGGTGACCAATGTGACCTACAATACAAGGCCTCAAAAGGATCCCTCTGAATCATCTCCATAAAGAAATTATTATAGGAGAACTCAGTGAGAGAGATATGCTTCTCCCAAGTACCGCTGAAATAAAAGATGCCTGGTCAGAGAATTTCTTCTATCATCTGTATTTCCCATTCTTACTATCCATCAATATGAGGGTGAAATTTTGTGCTCAGAAGCACTTGTGTTCCCATATATCATTCCAACACCTTATAGAACTATGAAATAAAATGATAATCCCTATTTGAAACAATAGTACAAGGGACACTGTGTATCCATATGATCTCACAGACATACAATCTTACTAGCTCATATACTAATAAAGTCTCTTATATAGAAAGGAGGTGGTCTATTTTTTCATTAGATCCATGACTTCCCAAAACTACATCGCTACAATGATGTGACCTTGGTAATCCAACTAAAAAATCCATAACAACATCTTCCCATTTAAATTATAGGAGTGGAAGTGATTGTAACATGCTAGTAGGTTTCTACTGCTCCATCTCACCAACTGATATGTGCAACACCAAGTGATAAAACCTACTATCTGATGTTTCATTACATGCCACAAATATTGGTGTCTATATCTTTATACATGTTGGAGATTCAGAGATGAAACGCCCAATGAGTTGTGTGGGACTCTCTCATTTGTTCCTCACTTATATCTATAAGATCCCAAACATTTCCAAGTATTCATAGAATGCATTCTCTATCCCAAGACCAATCCATACGTGGTTCATCTCTTGAAATACTTTATCGAAGAACCAATCATTCAGGATCTAAAAATTTCATGCTCTTTACCCACTCAAGAAGTGAAGAGGTAACTATTAAATATGAGAGATAAGACTACTCATGACTCTATTGGAGCATTATATTTATATAATAATAGTGATCCATAAATTTCCATTCATTATTGGATTTATGTATGGTATATGGCTATGTTTTCTGACCTAGCGCATCTGCTAACACATTACATTTTCCAAATATTTATGAAAGTTCAAAACCAAAAGATATAAGATATTAGACTAATATTCACTATCTAATATTCAAGTCATGCTATATAAAGATTTAATTGAGGCTCTTGTGGTATGTATACACCACAAATCACTCACCCATCAGATAATGTCTCCACTAATGTAAGGCATGTATAGTTGTTTCTATCTCTCAGTCATGTGTCAGTTAATTTATCCAATGATGCCTTCATATCCATGATTCGTACACAATGACTCTATCCTCTACATCATCATTACACTAAGTCAGATTCCTAATGTATTATTGAACACTATATAGCCTCTTCTAGGCTCTGGTAAAGTCAGAATGCGTGCCCAAAACAACCTTCCTTTCATATCTTAAAATGATTTCTCACATTCTTATGAACATAGGAACTTAACACCCACCCTCGTAAGGATAGTAATATCTGAATAAAAGAGAGATAAGTATTTTATGAAATTACAATATTATCTATCCATCCAAAACTAAATCTGTATATAAAACCCATACTTGGTCTTCTCATAAGAAACCACAGCACTAACCTTCTCTGGATCAAAATATACCCCTAATTTTGAGATAATGTGACATAGGAAGATATTTTTCTTGATCTAGAAGTGGCACACATCAATTTTGTAATGATGAGGATTCTTTTTATGTGTATTTAGAATGATATCAAGGTTATTATGATTGTCACTAATTGTGTGGGAATACACCAAGATGTCATCCAGAAATACCATGAAAAAATAATCCAGATAAGGGTGGAAAACCTTATTCATCAAATCCATGAAAATGGATAGAAATTTTTTATGACCGAACAACATAATGAGATAATCATATAGACTATATCATCTATGAAAATATATATGAGGTATAACTGATGTTCTCACTCATTCATGAAAATAGGCTTCTCTCTTGTCGATATTTTAGAATAACAAAGATCTTCATAGATAGTTGAAGAGATCATCTATCTGATGTAGAGGATATAGGTTCTTAACTATAATCATGTTAAACCATTGGTAATCCATGTATAAGAAAAAGGTTCTGATCCAAATTATTTGAAAACAGTGTGGGTGAACCCAAGGAAGAAGTATTATGTTTTATAATACATTTTTTCTCAAAATCCTCCTATTGTCTCCTGAGATCATGAAGCGAAGTAGTTTGCATCCAATAAAGAGGAATGAACACTAAAGCTACTCCTAGAATAACATAAATCGTGAAATATACATCACTATAAGATGTTTATAAAGAGAAATCATCAGGAAATACATCACTGAAATGATACACTACATGAGGAAAATACATCGGAGGAAAGATATGATCTTCCATATAAAGACTTGAAATATAGGTGGTAACTTTACCTAGACCATGATTCTTTGGTCCAGATCTACTGTCATGGAATCCCACTCAACCTAGTGAATATTGATCCAACCCTCTGGTGAGGTAATCAACACCCTTCTGTGATAGAAGTACACAAAGGCATGGTATAGAACCAACCAATTCATCCCATGAATGACAAAAAATCTTGTATTCTGGAGAATTAATAAGTATAACATGTAGGGGTAATTTCATACCTCAATGGTTAAGTCCTTGTATTGACATATTCCCTCTAACCATACACCTAACAATGTATCCGAGCTCATAACACCACAATAATACTGAATTTTCAGCCTATGACTTTCCAAAGTTGATAAAGATGTAATGGAATGTGAATCACCTATATCGATCAAGGGAGAAACAATAGTTGAGTATACTAGAATAATACCTCATACTAGGAATGATTAGGCCCTTTCATCCTTAGGTATAAAATATAATTCATGCACTTGCACTGATCCATGACCCTAGTCTATAATTGGAGTACCTTGACTCTGAACGCTCTGCATGAACTGATAATAAGGAGTATGAATACTATGGTTATGACCTCATTCTTGTCCATTACATCTAATGCTACTCCAACACCCCACTAGATATGGTGTAAAGTATCCTACCCTGGAAGGTTAGGCTTCTGAAAAACCTCATCTACAAGAATAATATGGAATGTTATGACATACCCTCTAAAGAGTATACATAGATCCTTATGTATGACACTCTTGAGGGTGTCTAGCACACCGAGTCTTCAAATTCTCTTATCATCTACACAAATTCTATATGAAAGTGTTTTCAATGAAGTTACACTAAGTTCCACTACTCTATTCAGAAACCTCATGTTAATGCTTCCTTTTACCATAAGAACTATTTCCCTATCTCGACACTAAATCTTTATTCCTAGAATGTCAAACTTCCCTATGTTTGTCTTCAGAAATTATATCCTAAATTAAATTCTAAATAAAATTAGGTAAGAGAAAAAAATTCACCTAAGTACAGATGGTATACCTAAGGCCATCCTCCAAACATTTTGCACATAATCACTAATAACCTACTAGAAGTATTGAAAATCATTATAGCTTAGGTAAATAAACTGAATAATCCATGATTGACATAAATCCCTTCCCTAGATGCATGAACTCTCTAGACTAGTCATCCCTCAACATCTGAGGTAAAAAGTGGTCATAGAAGGAACTTTGAGAATTAGGCTAGGCCATGCTCTAATGATGACCAGACAAGTTAATCACATTCCACCAATGCTTGGATGAATCACACAATATATAGGTGTAAACATGAACCTCTAATCGGGATGACCTTCTAGAAGATCAAAGATAGAGAGGGTGGACTCTATCCATGACTCAATAGCCTTTGGACCGCTATCCCTAGAAAAGGTAGGTGGATACTGCTGTTAGAACTCATGAGTCAGCTCATCAATTGTAGGAATAGGTCATAGACAACCCTTCACGGACTCCATCATACATATAAAACCCTATCAATACTAAGAGTCAATTCCTTGATAGGGTATAAAATGTGGTTCATCATTTGGAACTTCTCGCAAGAATATTGGTGGCTCATGGCCCACAATCTCTAGAGTGTGATCATCACCACTCTCTTAGTACAAAACATGCAGAATTTGTGGTGTAATAGCTCTAAAATTTCCAATAACATGACTCATAACAATATTTAATATCTGATAGAAACATTAGAAGAGAAAATATTAAGGATAAAAGATCATAACCCAATGTACAACCCCAACTACCCATATTGGATTCCAGGTGAGGGTAGGTGTTCCGGTTTAGTTACAATGGTTCCAATATGTGAAAGGATAATAATAATTTACCTCTTCATTTACCTAAAACCATATAATTTCATAGGTCATAATTCAAATTGAATGTTTACATTTTATTATATACACATAGCCAATTTTGATTTAAAATAGACTCCATTCCCAGTGAATAAGGGACCATACACAGTATCACTGATGTTGGAACACATCCAATTTGCATTTAACCGTGTCTAAATTTTGTCTCATAATGTAAAGGGTAAAATATGATTACTTGATTTGGTAAATAACCCATTCAAACCCACAAGGGTCCATACACCTCATGAATTGAAATTGAAAATCTCTCTATCGCAGCCAATGACCAGCTTATGCAACTAGAGGTAGATACATAACCTCGATAGAAACCAGTTATTTAAGACACCACTATCAAACTATACATGAAAACACTATTTATATTGATTTTAACACAATAAATAACAAACTCCATACTCTATAAATAAAATTTTAGCAGTAAAAGAATATATATCAATATTTAATCACTCAACAATCATAATAAAAGGAAATTAGTGAGATTCACCTATACAAAATGGCATATGCATGGAATGTAAATACTATGTGCCTATATTGATGCATCTAATGATGATTCCTTTCCATCATCTCATTGGGCCAAGGATAAAATGAAATCCCAAATCCTAATAATAATAATAATCATCACATAGAATGTGCTTCACCTAATAGTGAAAGGATGTGAACTATAATAAGAGAAAATGAGAGCAACAAATATAATTTCTAGAAAATAAGAATTTACCCAGAATGTGGGGTACCTATGTCCAACCACAACTTATAAAAAAAAGTTCCATGGAATAATTAATCTCCTGTTTATTTTCCTAATAATTGTTATGTAAGACTAAGAACATCTTTTATACAACATTGTGACATCCTTAACCCTGGTAACACTCAAAGGTGTCCTAATCTGGGTTGGACGCATGGCCTCTAGCATGAGTACCCATACACTATAAGCTACCAACAAGAAGTGATGGACTAGGGTGTGTCTATGGGTAAAATATACCTACATTACCAGAGTTTATCACAAAAGATAAGTACTAAAAAATAAATAGAATAATCGTAATAGGAATTGATGGCAGAAAAAATAGACACTAAAAAACATGTCTAGTAACATGTCATTGAAGATATAGGATATCCTTGATAAGCACACATAAATAACCATGAAATAATAATTAACCAATAATTGGAAACTAAATCATATAAATATGATGATAATTTGTGTCATGTCTCTATATAACTTTATAACGAGTATACATGGTAGCATGAAATACATGTCATACAAAAGAAGGAAAAAGGAAGAGAAAAACTATCCAAGCAACATGCATTCTAGCTTGGTCATCTTTTACCTGGCTTCATCCTAAGTTATAAAATGGAATCATGTGTCAAAAACAGGATGCTTCCCCTTATGAACACCTACATACAAGTAATATTCTTGGGTACCATCGGTGGCCCATATAGGGTTTGAGAGAAATCATAGTAGGACATCACCAATGGAATCTATACAAACTAGTTAGTGTATATAAACTAAAATAGTGTATAGGAATGTATATATAACAGTAATATAGTTTACTAATGTAAACACCCTAGTACCTACTTTCACATCATCTTGTGTATGAGGATATAATCTGTTCATAAGTTAATTAATTTAAGTTCAGTTTATAATTAGTAATTTGTGTGAGGAGTAAAAAACAATGACAACATATCCTGATAACAATAATAAAGTATCTAAGTCATAACAAGGAATCATATAGTGATGATAACATTAATAAATATCCAAGGTAATAACCAAGGCATCTCGAGCCTCAGGGTTGATCCAACTCATTAATAACATGAATATTGGCTAAAAGGGGTGTGATTGTAATCTAAGGGGCATCACCCTGGTCATTCCACTACAATATATTTCTAACCATGTCCTAAATCACATCTACAGAAAAACAGGAAAATAATGTATTGGCCCAATGGGGTGCATCCAAGGTGGAACATGTTTGAAGACATCACATGGACCCAATTAGTATATCCAAGGAATCCTAATATCTATAATATAGTGAATGGAATGTATGGTGTCAGTTTGGGAATCATCTATTAGATAAGGACCATGGTTTAAGCTGGTTTGTCCCTTGGAAACTGGATCTATAAATCAGAATTGCATCCTCTGAGTGATCAAGGAATTACCTTATGAATCCAAAGAATAGGTTATGTTTGAGCACTCCTATATCAATGAAGAGGTCCATATGTAATATGAACCTTATAAGAACATTAGTCATTAAATAAGTCCATGTAATACTCATGAATTTTAATAATTAAATAGGTGCATTCTCCCACCTTATATATCAAGTTGCAACACAAATAAGAACATTAAACCATTTAATAGTTTAATTAATTAGTCATTAATTTGGTTGACTTCATTGCCTTATAATAATTATGTAATGGTGAGCTATTGACATGAAATCGGGTCATTAAATCCCATTCAACTGGGCCTATTTATATTTGTATATATAATTTTCCATGATAATTTATATTCATTTATTATATTGAAACAATTTTGTAGAAGAGTCAGTTAGAAACTACAAATTCTGTTCATTATTAATTTGTGATTCTATTAATTATAACACTTACCCATATGATTGTTAAGACAAATCAAGGTTTATTGGTGGTATATATGGTCGCAAAAAATTCATAAGAGGCATAAAAAATGAAATAACCCTACTTGGGGCGGTCATCATTTATTTCATAACCTCCAATGATGATCATATTGTATAAAAAGGGCTCTAGAATACATGCACGCTGAATATAATCATTAAACATGAATTTAAATAGGTAGTGCCTGATGAAATCAGTGTGTGAAAAATGACACATGTTTATAAAATATAGATAAATTTGGGATATGTCATAGAACACCTACCTTATACCTATAAGACTCTCCACATCTAGTATCAGCCTTAATTTTGGCCTAAATTGAAAGAAATATAAAGAATAGATCAAGACCTTGAAAATAAGGCATCTGATCTTGGATCTAAATAACTTCTTAAAGGGGAACAAAAATGGATAATTTCTCAAGATTAATTGAGTATGTACTAATATTAATCCAAAATGGAAAACAATAATTTAATTGGACATTGGACAGATGAATGAGATCAAAACATATGAAAAATAGGTTTGGGAGCCCAAATATTGAGCAGAAAGAGACCTATGTCTACTAGAATAATTAACTAAAGAGGACAGAATGTTTATAAGTCATTAATAGAAATTTTTTAAAATCAAATATATTTTAGGGCCACATGGTTTGGTCAAATGGATGCCAAAAAGGGAACCAAATTTTCTTGGATCACTTTCTCAAAAGGGGGTCAGAATGGTTGGGCCTCACGATTTGGGATACTGTGTACCAACTATGAAAAATTGATCTAGGAAGAACTACTTACCATCTGAACAAACATGTGGCCTCTCCTATATAGTTTACTAAAAACATGTATCCTACTAATGCTCGCTTTCAAACACTATGTGGTTAAGGGTAACTCTGCGGCTTGACCCACATTTTTTCTTCTAACTGTGCTTCTAGTCTGTATTCCAAAAAATTTGGTCTCTGAGATCCGAATGATCCCTAAACACACTTGAAAAACCTTTCACCCCATTATTCATAAATATTTGATCAAATAAATAATTAGATTGAATTTAAATGGATCTATATTGGAGATAAAAATCCTCTTCTAAGAGTATGAGTGAGAGGTTTTTTGAGGGGTTGTATAAGCCATTGGAGAGAAGACACTAAAAGATTTCATTTTGGTTTCAATGGAACCATGAGAGCATTCAGGTGGCAAGACCATGGGGTATTCCATGATCGGTTTTCTAGATAAAATGATTGAAATTGGATTTTGGCTCAAGGATGACCATGACAGAATTCATTATTCTAAACAGGCTTGAAAACTAGTTTAGAATCACTCATAATAGGCTAGACGGTTAGATATCTAGGTGAAAATTACTCATTCCAGATTGGTTAATATGTTTTGTGTATTTTATTATTTTTATTTTTATATGGTGAGATATGTTATGCATGTTTTCCATTTATATGGTTATATGATATTGAGGATGATTATGATCACTTTTGTTATTCGTTGATAGATATGTTTAGTTTAGTGTTACATGGACCATGTTTCATTATTTTATCCACGTTCGAAATTGATTTGTAAAAGATTATTTATTTTAAAAATGAAAAACCAAATGGAATTGAAATTTATATAAAGAAGTGAAATGTTTTCCAGTGCTTAAGTTTTGAAACGTGTTATCAAACTAATTTATTGGTTTTCATCGGAAAACCATTAATTACATTCATAGTGGTGCCATACTATAATTTTTTCATGACACCTTACAAATGACATTGGTAATATATTGAATTAATGTTTCAAGGAATTGGTAAAGCTAAGGGAACCATGTTCCCGTGTACCTATTTGTGATTACATACATTTGTGTTTTTTAGAGTATCTATGGTCCCATCGAGTGGGATCATGTGGATTAATTTAGGGATTTTATATTAATTTGGTTCTTTGTATTGAACTTGTTGTTTATATACCCATTAAATTTAGTTTTTATCTTTTACCTGAGATATAATGTACATATATTCTCTTATGAAATTTTTGGAATTCTTTTTATATGGTTATCAAAAAATATTTGGTATCTTGTTGAGTTATATTGTGAATCTATTGATGATTGTTCGTGCTATTTAATTTAATGATATTGGTGTGGAAATACCATTTAATATATTGGTTATGCCGGTTAACCATGGAAAAAACTATTCTCATGAGATTGTTGTCTATGATCGGTGCTAGTATTTAGCCCATAGAGATTAGAAATGTGATTTTGGTCATGTGGTTTGTCCAACTTGAGTGATAGGTCTAGTCAAACTAGGTTTGTTCATTAACAAATTCTATAAGGGGAGGTTGTTATTTTAGATTATATGGTATACTGAAGCTAAGACCATTGAGACTTGAGAGGTAGAAACTTGGATGCATCTGGCCAGCTCTACCATGTGTTCAGCCTCGAGCTTCCATGGGTGTTCTGGGATTGTGGTTATTTATTTAGACTAGAAATGAGTTGTTCGATGATATAGTAATGTATTTCATATTTTTAGTTAAGTATTGGGGCCAGACAAGGGTTCATTTTGTGTTGTGAGTGTAAAATAGGGTAGCCAGGAAACATTTCATGGTTATTGTTCATGGTTAGTAGTTATCATTTGTATCCCTTGTGACCCTATATTTCAATACTCCAGTGACATCCGTACAGTATCCACATGGTTTCCTAATAATGTATAAAAACCATTCATAGTGTAAAATTCTTAGAATGTTATAATTTTTCTTCCTTTTTCATTAGTGTTAATTGTAATTCTAGTGTTGTTTATTAATAACCATGATGGGGGTTTATTTTGGTTATTTGGATGTGTTTTATGTTTAAATTGTTTTTGATGAAGCTTCATTTTTTGTCTTATAGACAATTCCCTCCAGATTAAACTCATTTAGTTGTAGTGAGGGTGCTTTAAATAAAATCCCACCAGAAAACCCACCTCTCAATCTGGCATTGGTGGAGTCGGTGATTCTTACAAACCAATTCTTGATTCATGTGGGTGTTCATGTGAATATAAATACCATGGATCATGATCAAGATTTTAATATGAAAAATACTCTAGTGTTACATGGAGTAAAAGAACATAATGAGCCTACGTAATGGTTGTACCATATTGAGGAGATCCCTGAGTTCGTAACACCCCCTGATACCTCTAAAGTGGGATTCACCGAATATGTTATATAGGGGTACAGAAGTAATTACTGAAAGTGGATTTTACATTCCAGGATGCATTAGGATCTCACATGGAAAAATTTAGAGGTGGATTTAAATCATATATTTTACCTACAGACCTTGGGGGAGATGAAGGATTCTGAGTTTTTTAAGATGGAGCAAGGGGATCATTTGATGATGATGGATGCTCCCAGACTTACTCAGTTTGTTCATTTTCCTCTAGAACTCCTTAAAAATTACCACGACAGGGATCAACGAATTGCAGTGTTCTTGATTCTAGAGATGAAATCTATGATTAATCTATTTTTTCAACATACTTATTTAGAGTTGGTAGATATGGTGGCCAAGTGGAATATTTGATTGGTAAGTTAGGTCAAAGTGGTTCTTTCAGTGGAAAAAATTTAGAGGCCTTCATTGGGATAGAAACAAAAGAGAGTTCAGTACCATGGGGTTAGTGGAATAATTATCACTTGGTCAATGGGATTATCTCATGTGGTCTCTAATATGCATAAGAACATTTTTTTTAATTAGTGAGGGAAGACTGGAGACACCATCACTCACTACTAAAAGATTTTGTGGATTTTCTAATAGTGGTGGTAGTAAGGACACCTCTAACACTTTTTTGGGTAGGATTTATGGGTGATTGGTGTGGGATACACACTTTTTAATGGATATCAATTGTAATTAGGGGACTAAAATGGTGAATGATATCACCCTCATGGTAATAGATATTCTCAATAGGGAAATAAGAATTATGGTATGTCTTTGATGGGGTATCTCCATGCATCATAGGTTATTCCAGCGGACTCAGATTCAATGTAGGCCACCGTGAGAGGTATAGAGTTTATTTCTTATTCCACGGAATAAGTTTTATTTGCAACTAGTGAATCCCATTCATTCATTTTTATAAAATTTATTGATTCCATATGCATGATGGATGAATTTATTCCATATTGTATGGATTTTATTAACCCATTGGGTAGCGAGAAGGAGTAAGGATTCAAGTTCCCTAGGGGTTATGTACTGGTAGCTAGCATGGAAGTCGTATGGGACTTCCTAGTTTTGGACCTATACATTTTCGACCTTATAATCAGAATGGATTGGTAGATTAGTTTGAAGGTTATAATCGATTATTATTACCATTGGTTATAGTTACTTACACTTTATGGGAGCACACATGACTTCCAAGGGGGGTAGGGTCTATGATTATGGTGGGTCGGTCCAGTTATATGATTTTTTGGGTTGATCTAATGATAGTTTTATAAGTAATTTCTCAATATTGTTGTGAAGAATTTAGTGGGATTACATCCAGTTGTCATAGAAATGTTCCAATAGGTATTTACAAATAATTATTTTAGGATTAATTCCCAATTGATAAATTGAGTTAAATATCGATATTATCTCATGTATTTTCCTGATTTCATTTTTATCTTACCAAAAGGCTCCAGCAGAGCTGAAAGAGTTGATGTTCGGGCTAGAAGATCTTGGGGAAAACGAATTTATTCATAAAAATGTGTCCTTGTGGGATTCCCCTGTTATATTTTCAAAGAAGGAATACGGGATCCTCTATCTTTTCCAATACTATTATAAACTGAACCATGTGTAATTTTTGAATAAGTTATTGTATCCTAGAATTGATGAACCTTTTGATTAGTTCATGGGAACCCATTTGTTTTAAAAGATTGACCTATGATTTAGGTACCATTTATTGAGGGTAAAAGATGATTATGTTAAAAATACATTATTTCAAAGAGGGTTTGAGTATTTTTAGTATTATTTTATACCATTTTTTCTTACCAAATCTCATATTGTATTTACAAAATTCATGATCGATATCATCCACTTATTTATAGACTCATTCATGGTTCTATTTGTGGGCAACATTCATATGTGTTATAAGAAGTGGCCGTATCATCTTGGATATCTAGGATTTATAGATTTATGGTTATAGTGGGGTATTATATATGATTTTTTGGGGATTCTTCAGGATAGCTTATCAATTAAATGATTTTACAATGTAAGGGGTAATTTTTGAGTGATAAGAGACATGTTAGAGTCATCTCAATCAATTCAGACCAATTTGATATCCAACCTTGTCCTAATACTTCCCCATCCATGGAGATCTTTTAAGATGTATTGTGGTTCTTTCAGTGGGTTTTTGGGATGTTTTCCAATACATGATTTAAATGTTTGGACTCGGTATTAAAACAGCTACACTCACATGAAGAGAATTACCACACTCATGACCTTTAAATTGTAGCTATGATGCTTTCCCTAATAACATAGAAACATTACCTCTTAAGTGAACTTTTTATAGTGTATTCCAATCATAAGAGCTTGAAGCATATTTTAACAAATAGTTACTCAAACCTCAGATATATATTATGGGTTAAGAATATCCAAATCTTAAATTTTAGAATTTCATATTCATATGGGAAGGGGAATCATTTCATCAACATGTTGAGTCGGGAAATTCCAAAGTAGGCTATTTGAGAATCATCATATGAGTGGGGTTTAATGAGTTTGTTTACTAATATGACACTAAAGGATCATGAGGAAACATGGCATGTTTTATTGTATATAATGTAAGTTATACCCTCTCTTATTGATCAATCCAGTTGTAAGCTGATATCTATCATCAAGTTCTAGAAGAATAGAATTTATTTAAATGGTAGAGATACCTCAGGTGGTTGGTTTTGGTCTCCCAATGGTTCTCACCTATTTAAGAAGAATCTATTTGGTCCTTTGATGCTAAGGTAGTAGGTTATTTATGAGTACAACATTCAAGATATACTATAAATCCTTGGGTGACCATGATTTTATCTACCTTAAGAGGTTGGTATTCATGGTCCAAGATGAGGCATGCAGTGGTGGACTACATTTCAAAATGTCTCACCTACTAGAGTACCAAATTAGAGCAACATAGACCATTTGGGATGTTACCACCACATCCAATTCCTATGTGGAAGTGGGATGAGATATCTATAGATTTCTTGATTGTGATTCCTCATAATCTAGGTGGAGAAGATATCATTTGGTTGATTTTACATCATCTAATTAAATCATCCCATTTTCATCTCATCAAAGAGTTGAATAAGTGAGAAGAACAAAGACGTTTGTATGTTTGAGAGTGTTTTGGATTAATATAGTTACTTCATTGATAATGTAAAACCCAGATACCTATTTTACTTCTATGTTCTGGGATGGAATATAAGTGGATTTATGATATTAGTTGAGGTTCATCACTACATATAACCAGTGTATGGTTGGTCAGACTGAGTGAACAATCCAATATCATAACGATATATTTCTAGCATGAGTAATTTACTTTTTAGGGTTATTGGGAATGGAAAATATCATTGGGATAGTTTTATTAATAATAATAGTTTTTAGGAATCAATCAGGATGGCCCCATTTTAGGAATTGTAAAGACCATCCTTCCAATCCATACTCTATTGGGATGACATAGGTGAGCATTACATAGTTTGATCAAGTCTCATCTAGGTAATGAATGACATAGAGAGGAAAATAAAAAATGGTTTGTGAAAACTCAAATTCACTAGAGGTAAAATACAAGAAAATAAAAATCAGTCATAGGAGTTTTAGGTTTTTGATCTGGTGCTTCTATGGGTAGCAATTTTACTAGAACGCCATCACTTTGGTAAGCAGAGAAAGTTGGAAATGTTTTATGTTAGTAAATTTTGTTTCATGGAACATATTTTTAATGTATCATATCAGTTCGATTTTAAACCATGGAATACCTTGATCCATGACATATTTCATGTTTCTCGGTTGAATAGATACCATCTGGACCCATCCCATGGTATAGAGTGGGAATATATGTAGCACAAACCTAATACCTCCACTCTAGAGAATCCATTTCATATCATGGATTATCATAACAAAATTATCAATGTTATGTCAAACATTTTCATCCATCTTCCCAAGTATCTAGGTAGTTATAACTATGAGACATGACAGGGGAGTATTTGGTGAGGGAGTAGTAGCCTCACCTGTTTTGTCCTGGGTCTTCCTAATGAATTTTTTGTGTGGAAGAATGTTAAATGGTGGGGATTTTGTGATAAATTTCTTGTCACTATTACATCTAATTATGAGTTTTAATTTTACATTGGTTCTTTTATTGAGGTCCCAAGTGTCGAGGGTTGAAAATAAGACATTTTGGGAAGATATACCAAACCACCTAGTTAGTACATAACCCTACAACAAAAAATGAAAGGGTGTAATATGTTAGTATAGTGGTACATTTAATAATTTTTGAATGGTTTTTCAAATTGTTCATATCACAAGAGAAACCTTTCTACTCGGATTTTGGGGAGAAATTAGAACTGCATAGTTATCGTATGGTTTCCCAATCCATGTGTCTTTTCCATATCACTTAAAAATTAATAATTTACCATCCTACATTATCAATTTTTAATGTTTTGACAATTATTATCTACCCCCATAATGTGTATCCCCTTTTCATTGGTGTTGTATCTACCTCTCCCATTGGGGTCAACATTGGGTTCAAGGTGGTTTGGCTTGAAGTAAGTCAGTTTTATGGGTTTTATTCATATATTCCACTTCTTAAGTTTTCTTCTTCAATATCAATTAATTTGTATAACCCTATATAGGATGTTGTCTAAATAAGTGGTATGTAATGGAGGGAATTACTTTTTTTCTTATGGATTAGGTTTGTGAGGCCATTAATATCCTATTTAAGGCAGTTTTTGTTGATGGTTAGAGACCTAATTGCTCGTTAATAATTCCTTATTGGTCAATATTATTTATGAAAATGATTAGTTCCATTTTTTATGAAAAGATATATTTTATGCCATTTTCTCATTTAAATGGTCATATGATGATGTCCCTTATGATCACTATATACTAGCCTTTTTAGATAAGTTAAGTTTCATGTGACATAAACATTGTTTCTTTATTTGAGTCATGTTAGAAATTTATTTATAAAAATTGATTCATTTCAAAAAAGAAAAAACCAAACGGTATATGAGTAGATTATTTGAATGTGAAATGTTCATTATTTCGGAAAATTTTTTCCAAACTATTTTATTGGTTTTCATGGGTAAAATCTTTAAAGGCGGTTTCATACTGGGATTTTTTCCCCATGCTATATATATAAATTTGGGTGAATATAGAATTTTTTTTCTGGACATAAGTAAAGGTAATGGAACTATGTACCTAGGTGTCTTCTTGTGATTACCATCATTTGTGTTTTGTAGAGGAGACATGATCTCACAGAGTGGGGTCATGTGGATTTATTTTGGGATTTTATATCTATAACTATGTATGTATTGACATTTTTTTAATGTTTACATTATTATGAGTTTTGATCTATGATTCAAGATACCATGTATGTATATTATATTATGGGCTTTTATAGTTCCTTATAAAAAAGGCTTGTTTTGTTTTTGGCATCTACTTTTATTGCAATGCATTTCTCTTAATTGTCTTTTATATTGTTAAATAAAATTCTATTAGATCATCCATCCCATTTAATGGATTTTTCATACCAAAATATTATATTAAAAACCATTCCCATGAGAGTTTTTGTTTTTCCTAGTGCGAGTCGCTAGCTTGTGGTGATCAGGAATGCACATTGGGGTTTTTGGTAGGCCATATAAGGTTAAAGGCTGGGTTAACCGAGGTCAGTTCATTATAAACGTAGCACTAATTCAACACCCCCACCCATCTCAATAATACACATAAAATTACATTATAATCATAGAAATTATGATCCGGAAATGTAAATCCCTATAAAATAATAGGAATTATAATATACTATAATAAAAGGGTAGAATGCACCGTATATTAGAATAATTGTCTTACATATGAAAGGGAATAACTTAATCAATGTATATTGAGTCAATAATCCCTTTAAATTGTCTTGAAATATGCAATCATGACCTTAAATCACTTTATAATGACGTTTAGTTTATTAATTAATTATTTAAAAATATTATTTATATGTATTTTATCTAATATCAAACAATCATATTCATGTATTACCCATATAATAGAATTTAATTTTTTTAGAAATCTATTGTGTGTATATTGTTTCAAATTTTTCTTTGTTAATTTTAGTATAATGGTTCTGACTCAACTCAATGCTCATGATTCTATTATTCCAAAAATGTGGATAGAAATTATAAAATGATGTTTTGTATAGTTTTTTATACCCATAAATATTTCTTGGATTCTATGACTATGATTTGTACAGAGTCCTTCACAATTCATTTATTTTTTAATATTTAATTTTTATAAAGAATAAATTTTTTTAATTTGGAATAAATTATTATATATCATTAATATAGAATAATAAAAAAACATAATTTCTACATTATACAAATATATTACCAATATTTATGATTTTATAAATATTCAGGATGAAACATTTATTTTGTTTCCAATGTAGGTTGCTAAAGTGACCCAAACATAAAAATGTATAATTAATGAATGACTATGAAAATGAAGTGATTTTATTAACATATAATTATTATAAATATATAATGATGTTATTTAGATGTTATAAAATTGGTAAATCAGATTGAAGAATAAATGGGTTGTAAAAATGAAAAGAAAATTAAAGAAAATGAACTGTTAATTACAATGATGAGCTTCATCTTTTTTCTGATAAACCATCACTAATTTGAGGACTTGACGTCTCTTATTCAAGATAAAGTATTTAAAACATGAAAGGTAATTGAAGAGGATAAAATTTATTCTTTATAATGAAAAATATCCATACCTTAGGTATGTATAGTATGGTATAGATGAAGGCCCATTTAAAAGATGATAATGGGTATCATTTTTGCAGACACTCATTCCTTAATGTGAAATTATTGTAATTCTGTTAGGAAATTCACTAAAAATAATAAAATGATTCATTTAAGGAATTAATTACCCCATACACATAATTAAATCATATTTTATGTTAAATTTGTCTACTTTATTCCTTTTTAACCATTAACCTAATTTTTTTTCCTTTTCCATCATAATTCAATTTTTCTTCACTAACTTATTTTTTAACAAAAAATATAATTTACCCTCCTACCTATTCTCATTTTCCAAATTCCAAATGATAATTCCATTTTAATAAATTTAAACTATAAGTATAAAATGATTATATTTTAAATAAAAATACATAACATATAAAAAAAATTATAATAAAAAATTATATAATGAATAGTTATATTAATATTTCTTATAATTTCGTAATTATTTCATAGATGTTTATTATTTATTATAGTTGTTTACTATACTACTTATTATATAGGATTCACTTTTATAAAACTGAAGTATTAAAAATATAACAATTTCAATATGCTCATAGGATATATGTATACCCAATGTCTATATATATACTCAATAGCCTTATAACAGTCACAATACCTTTTTACATTCTTATATATGACCTTATATACTTTTGAAAATCAGAAATTCTTTTCCTTCATTTAATTTTAAAAATTTATAGTATTTTGCTATTTTTTCATTATTTCTCCGTTTATATGTGGCTGTATCATTTTCATGGGAAACCGGGATTAAATTACTTCAACTTTACAATTTTTAATTAATTATAGTTATATTAATATTATATTTTCAAAATTATATTTAATATATGATTCTTAAAATTTATTATCATTTATTTTTTACATTTTTTCCATAATAAAATATTTCATTTTTAATTTTAATTAGATATTGGGCATGATGATTGTTTTTAAACACATAAAATACTAATGGAAAATTAAAACTAAAATATGGGGTATTACATACCCCCCTACATTTTTTTTCATTTAAATTGTAATACTCAAATAAAAATAGTTGATGGTACTTGTCTCTAATTAAATATTTAGCTTCCCATTTTCATCCTAAAATTTATGATCTCACCATAGAACTATGACTATGTGAGTTTACTTGTATCATAGTACCATTTCTCTACATTTTAAGGTTTCAACATGTTATTCCCCAAAAAATATTTCATGAGCCTATTATATATCCTCTATGTTTAGTATTTATGATTAATGTGATATATAATTCCTTAAAAGTGATACCATAAACATTTTTTCACCTATGATAAGTTCATTAGAAATGCTAATAGATATTTTACAATCCCCAAAAAATAAATAATCACATATACTTCATTTTCTCTATTGATTAACAAACCCATATTTTTAAATATCATGATCATATTCATTAGTGATGTTTAGAAGAAGGCATAATTTCTAACATCCAAGAATATATATACTCAAAATTTCTTATCAAATTTATTCTATTGAATTTTGATAATTTAATATACTACAAAATGGATTGGAGATTCATTATCATTTATTAGGTAAGAACTAGTCCTAAAAAAATAAACTCCCAAACATTATCCTAGAATTTAAAATATCTGTATCTCTTACCTCATAAGAAATTTAAATGGAACCATTTATTTTTTTTAAGTTGAATTTATTATTATATTCGAACATGGATAGTGGGAGATATTGATCCCAATATCCTTTTAAATATATCATGGAAGATCTCAATATATATTCCAAAGTTTGAATTGTTCATTTGGATTGACCTTTAGTTTGATCATAAAAACTAGTGCTAAAGTTTAGATATATTTATTATTGGTCGAACACTTCTCCAAAACATTGAGGTGAACTTTAGATCATGATCAGATGAAATTTAAAGTGATACGCTATGTAGAATTACAAAAATATTTATATATTCGTAATTTTATAATGTGATAAATCCACTCAAATATAAAATGAATTTTGTTATCTTTTTAAGTCGATTAACCATAAACCAAATTGAATTATTTACTTTAGATTTATTGGTAAGACCTATGAAAAAACCATGGTGGTGTTGCACCATTTCCATATGGGTATAGGTAAAGGATACATCACCCACTTAATCTTTTTAAATTTCTCCTTAACTTGTTGGAAGAATAAAAAACCTGATGTATGTTATACAATCCCTCTTAATATTGTCCCACCATAAGTTCTCCTTGATATATCTATATATATTTGTGATTTATAGGTGAATATAGAATGGTGAGATATGGGTGTCATCCAAACCCAACTATATATGTTTTAAAAATATGGGACACATATGTGTGGTCCATATATTATAATTATATTATATTTAAGGTTGACCTCTAGAAAATTTTCAGCCTTATTTTATAGCTCAATATCATCCTTTAGTGCCTCTATATTATTGACATGGATAGATGGTTGATATATCATTTATGAAATATAGTATTTCATGCCTTATCATTTGGTTTACATGTAAATCCTTTTTATATACATAAATAGTGGTCCCTTTTGATACCCGTCAAAGAGAAGATAACATGATCCTATATTCTATGACCCATATGGACCATTTTTTTTATTTTAGGATAGTAATGTATTGAAAATTCAAAATCCTTGATCAACATAGACCTCCTCCATAAGTGATTGTTTAACTCTTTTTATCTGAATATATAATTTCTATTCTTCAATTTAGTATATATATCTCACTGATCTTCATATAAATAATTCTTTAAAATACTTAATGAAGAAATAATGTTTTAAACCTTAAGTTCATGTTTCATATACGTTTTTTCTTTGAAATTTAATGGATATGAGGATTAATCTATCACTGTGTCATTTTTTATAATAACAAAACCCAATAATTGTTTGAAACATCACTGTATATCACAAACAATTCTCTACTATATAGTAGTCTGATTATATGTTTAATGAATAACCGTATATCATACTCATAAAAGTTATTTTCAAATTATTTTATCCAATGAAGCTTAACTCCCTTATAAGTTAACTTTGTTAATGGATTTGGATATCGAGAGATATTTATCAAAAATAAAGGAGAATGAATAGTTAATCCCTGAAATTTATAAATCTTAGATAAAATAGTTTATTTGAGAAATTATTCAAAAATATTTTATAAGGATCTATTGATATAATCTGACTTGTGATTCTATGACCCAATAATGATAAAATCTATAGGTAAACATTATACTTTTTTAACTAGGAAAATAGTTTCTCCCTTCCTAAACACATCCTCACAACTCTAAAAAAATTTCATGCTCTGCATTTCTCTTACAAATATGATAATTTTATATGTTATATCTTCCATAAATTTATGTAGGTTATCTATAAAGATACTATTAACAAAAAATATAAATATAATTTAGAATATTTTAAGTCTTAATTATATCACTGTGAATTCAATTGTTCCTATATGATATGTATTTTATTCTTAGGTATATCCTCCCATTTAACCCATTTTTCACAATATCTCGACCAAATATCCCTATTTAATAGGTATCAATCCCTAAATATTTGATCAAAAAAATCATAAATATATGGGAGAGGATTCTTTTCCTTTACAATTATCTTATTAAGATCATAATAATAAATTAAAAGATGTTAAACTCTTATGTGATCATAACAAAGATGTCTAGAGTACCCCATAGTGATGTACATGGGAATATTAAAACCATCTCTAAATTATCATGTAGTTACATCTTAAATTATTCCAATTCAATAGGGTTTATTCAATAATTCCTCTTTAAGATAAGTGATTTAAAATAAAAAATAAACTTTAGGATGTAGGGGAATATTACAAACTCTTTTCAAAAATAAATCAATATTTTTTTTACAGTTGGAATATATTCAATCTTATGGATCTCTCCTCTATGATCTGGCCTAAAATACACTTATCCTACATCATTTTAGGGTCCTGAAAAATCTACAAAGGAAGAATGGGAATCCCCTTAAATCCAAGGGACATTCTACCCAATTTCCCCCACAAGGAATTGGGGAAAAGTGTGGAGAATGCTCAAAGGATGGCACAAGCCGAACCGGTCCGCAAACCGGTCCAATGATAATGGGTCGCGACCAGATCAGTGAAGTACCCCCTCCACGGACCACTATCGTTCACGGAATGGAGGTGGAGATCCTCCGCGGGCGCAATGTATGACAGGCGCCAAACTGGTCCACCGTCACAAACCACCCCATCCGCGGACCGCGTCGACCGGCCCAGGCCGCAACCACTGTCTTTTGTGAAATGGAGGCGGAACCCTGTGCAGCTGTGAAGCACTCCCTGAGTTAGTTTGGTTCGTGAGGGAGATGTGTTCAATGCTCCCCGTGAGTTGAAGATTGAACAAGTCATCCATAAACCGGGTTTCCAATCATGGGATTCTGCAAAAGGTGTGGCATGACCACATATACATCTATTTCCTGACACTATAAATGGAGATTGAGGGGGAAGAGTAAGAAAGGAATTTTTTGGGGAGATCAATCAGATTCGGGTTGAAGGATTTCGAATGAAGGAGCTTCAGATTTTGCAAACACGAATGTTCCTATTCACGGACCAGAACAGGTATGAAGCTGGAAGAGAATTAATAAGGAACCAAAAATGCATAACCACTTGGTGAACCACGGAATTAAAAATAACAAAGAAAATAAGACCTCGAACCCTGGCCCCTCTGCAGATGCACTCCCCGTAGACCAAAGAGTTTATGCCCCTTTTCCGATCTGTCGCACCGTATAACACCCTCCTATGTGGGCGAAGCCCCGACCGACGAACCCCCAACCGGCACCACCCTTGGATGATGTTGCTCGCATGGACCCCTCCGCGTACCAACCTGGTACGTGGGCTGAACCCGATGTTGTGAACCACCCTGGTTCGCAGGATTCCCACCATGCTGCGAACCACCCCAGTTCGTGAAATGCTCATCAGTCCGCGGACCAGCCTTATTCGTGGATGGCTTCCCCAGCCGCGTAGAACCTCCTTTCGTGAAGGGCGCCACCACTCATACACTTGTGTGGCTCGCCAAATCCTTCGGAGTTCCCATTCCCTGAGCCAGATAAAATCCTTCCAATTCGGACTGATACTCCACAACCTCCTCATTGGCCCATTCATCGGACCCAAGTCGAGGCCTCCACCAAAGCCACCAGACCCAAGTGATTTAACCTTCAGGTGCATCATCACTCCATTTTGAGTTCACATACTCACGGTAAGAGAGGATGAAGAGGTTGCTCCAACCCTTTAATGGATTCCTGATTCATTCCTGGGTTCACATTCCCATGGTAATGTGGAGTCCGAGCCTGGGAGTCCTCTTTCCACCCCTCCATTTGTTAGGACTAGGGCACTTCTTCCCTCTCTAGGGTGTGGCGGGCTACCCATCCGAATTAAACCCCCTTGAACCTCCATACTTCCCCACAGTCGTGTCCAAGGAAGGGCATAGTGGGGAAGGGTGTTCCTCCGTCCCTCTTTGAGGCCATGTCCCTCTCCCGCAGCTGCTTTTTCGCCATGGGCATCCATCACGGAGTAAGCCCCGAATTTTTGGTCCGCCTCTACGTGTAAGCCCCACACCACTTCCCACAGACACACCATTCTCGACGTGATCTTCTGGTCCCTGCTGCCTCTTGTTTCTCACACTGAGTATGACTCACGTGGGCTTAGAGTAGGCATCAACCATTACATACTCTGGGCCTCCTCAGAGTGTAAGCCCCAATACATTACCCTGGGCCTCCTCATAGAGTAAGCCCCATCCCCATTCGAACTACGTGGACTTCGATTCCCCACCACAAGGATACATAGGAAGCCTCCAAGAGTTCAAGCCCGATCACCATCAGACCCCCCAGGTCCACATTCACGTCGGTCCACTGACATCCCCATTAGAACTACGTGGACTTCGATCCCTGTCTCCTAGGAAGGGTACGTAGAAAGCCTCCCCGAGGTTCAAGCCCAACGACCAGTCGATCTGACTATCTTCATGTCGGTTCAACGCTCCAACCTTGGGAAGCCTTGAGTGTAAGCCCCATGCCAAACCGAACTATGTGGATTCTGATTCCTCTCATGAGGATATGAAGGAAGCCCACATCACGGGTTCGATCCAAATGCTCATGTCATTATCCGTCCCCCCTGGATGACAATAAACTCCAGAGTGCCTGGTTACGAGGCTTTAAATCAGTGTCATCTTAGTGAGTTCAGACTTCTCGAGGTCATTAATCCAATGAGGGATGGTAAAACTCGGCCATAAATTATTCCGAACCCCTGCGTCTAACTGACCATTTCCAACCAGGAGTAATTCTCGGATACTATGCTTGGGTATAAACCAAAGATTCGCGAACATATAAATACGTCTTAAATCTATAAAGAGTCTCGAAAGAGGAAATAATTCCCCCCCAAAAGGTACGATGAGCCCAGCTTCCCATCCTCTCAACCAATCTGAGTTCTTAAGGGTCGCTGGACAAACCACCCAGAGAATACTTGCTTTGGAAAGAAGGTCCACGTATCGTTGGATACGGAACCGTTGGGTGTTTTCAAACCGATCCGAACCAAAAATGATGAACCTGACATAAATCGTAAATCATGCATGAAATATTTAACCTAATCTCACGTTGTACCCCCTTATACTCACAGGGAGGGCCAAGCAAGGTCATTAATTGCTCATGGGATCATGAGATGCTGCTTTGACGGGGTTTCTATTTGTAATTGTTAAAATATTTTACAGGTACTACAGAGAACTCCCTTCAATCCAATGGCATCCCGAAAGAACTCATAGGCACGTGCTTCCAACAACGCACTGACCGGACTCCCTCGCCAATAGAGGACCCCGTCACCTACCTAGTGTCTTTAACGCTGGGTCGCGGATGCATTGATCCGAGAGTACCATGTGAACGGTACTCTCCCGACGGTGGAGGCGGCCATGCATGCCCTCTAATCCTCCAGGACTCACCAGTCGCCTACCCAGCAGTGGCCACAAAAGTAGATCTAGACAGCCCATGTTGCTGTCTCCAACCTTTTTGGGAGTCTATACCTAGAATGGTACAATGTGTACCTCCCTTATTTTAGGGAGGCAGATGAGGTCGATGTTGATGACTTCATCCATGCTGAACGGGGGTTCCGCTCCAAGGCCCCTGCCGGGAGACGTCATCACGGTCAGGCCGCGACTCAACATCCTCACAATAATGAGGATGTCGTCCCGAGGATCAAGGACCACGCACCCCGAGCTCCAGACCCTCAGACAGCCCGACGAGGGTGGCAACCGTACAACCAGTGCCCGACCATCACCCTTGTCCCTAAGGAGCAGCTCCGCTGCCCAGTCATGGAGACGTATCATGAACAAGCACATACTCATGTTCGATCCTCCAAAGCCTTCCATCCAGACATTACGGCATCATACGAGCAAGAACGCATCCCTTCTGAGCTCCACCAAGCCTGTCACTCACGCAGGACGACACCTACCCGGCAGGCACCTCTCCCTGCCCAGGGTTGTGAAGCCCACCAACACGACGTGGTGGAAACCCATCTCTTGTAGGACTAGTTCCTAGAAGATGCTCTTGACGCCGACCATCCCATCATGGTGGGAGATCAACAAAGCCTACCATCCAGATGTGGCGGAAATTAATAGGCGGGCAGGTCTCCCTGCCAACAAAGGTCACCGACTCGATACGGTGGGAAACCAACATATGCAGGGCCAGCTCCCTGCGGATGTAAGTAAAGATTGTTATCCCGATGTGGAGGCAAACGGAGTGTTAAACCGAAATATACCGCCTTAGGGGAAGATTAGTTCACCTGCACCGACACATGATAATTTTCAGTACCCATTGACCACTAGAGGACCGGAGTAGGATATTCCTACTCTGATAACGGAATGGGCCTTCATACCCATTCCAACCAAATATTTCTCTCTGTATATCCTGGAAATGATGGAGGTGGTGGTATCGATCCCAGATCATATCTTGAAGACTTTCCAGAATGTGATTGCATCAGTGGAAATAGCAAGGACTTGGGCCCTTGAGCATGTCTCCCCAATTGAGGCGACTCATCTAAGAGACGAGATAGCCACCTCAGAGCATATCTGCTTCCCTGCTTCCACCCAGGAGGGTCGCCGGCCATATTTTTCGACGCAAGGTTAACCGGATCGAGCAAAATCACTCGTTCCAACTGGGGTACACCCGTCCTTCACAGTGGATGCCCCAGAGCATGTATATATCCATTTTAAAAGTCAAGATGTTCGTCGACATATCTCGGTAGCTTCACAGGACCCAATTAGACAGGGACCCAAAGGTGAAGGTCGTTTTCAACAACAGATGGTCCCTGCTGCCTCCAAGAAAGCACCCCGAACACGCCAAAGGTCGCAGGAAAATAAAGAGTGGGTTCATAACTCCACTCTACTGGAATCTGGGGTTCCCAATGCCGCTAAGCGCATATTTAATTATTAGAACCCTGCCCACCGATTACCATATTATAGGAGTGTGAGTAGTAGTTTCAAAGGTCCTCCCCGCAATGTCACTACCAGCAGCTCTGAAGGTCCTCCCCAGAGCACCCATGGGGGCCTCCCCAACAAGAATATAATGATCGATCATGAGATACCCTCTTTTGATGCGAGTCACAGAAACCATCTACGTGACCCGAAGATCGGGCAGCAAGAAGGCCCTCCACTTGTTGAGGTCCACCCTGAAGGTCCTCCCCGGGGTATACACTACGAGAAATCTCCATGCAGTGGGACCATAGATTATTATAGTATTCCTCGCTATCATAGTGAAAACTGTGGAGGCCCTCCCCGTAGTGATGTCTCATCACAACGAGAAGGACCTCCCCTTGTCGTGGCCTGCCCTGAAGGTCCTCCCCAGGGGTTACGCAGCAAAGACAATCCGTGCAGTCAGGCATCAGATCACAGTGGTAGTCCTCGCCACCCTGATAGTGGAGGTCATCCCCATAGAGACGACAAGCAACGAGAAGGTCATACCCTCATTGCGGTACATTCTGAAGTCCCTCCCAAGGGTGTACCCTGCAGATATTTTGCATGCGGCAACAGTAATGGTAGTCCTCGCCATTGCAGCAGCTGTGATGGTAGTCCTCACCACCGCAGCCGCCATTGTGAAGGTCCTCCCCACAGTGGACCCAAGCAACAAGAAGGTCCTCCCCTTATCACATTGTGCCTTGAAGGTCCTCCCCAGGATGCACATCGAACGTCAAACCATGATGGTCATCCACACCATAATGGCAGTTGTTGTGAAGGCCCTCCCCGTAACAATGTTATGATGCCAGAAGGTCCCCTCCTTGCTGTGACACGCATTGGAGGTCCTCCCCAGGGTATGCACTGCAAAATTCCTCTATGAAGTGAGGTGTTAAGAAGTAATGGTAGTCCTCACCATTGCGGCCACCATTGAAAAGGTCCTCCCCACAATGACATATCATATCAACTGGAAGGTCCTCCCCCTGCCGAATCAAGCACATAAAATCCCTCGTATGCTGAGGCGCTCAGAAGGACAGGATCAGGCATGTCAGATTCCCAGCTAGTCGCCAACGACACCCTTCTTTGATCCGGACACAGTCTGGGGCCACGTTCATCTTCTGAACCACCTCAGAATCACCCACATGAAAATTCAATACTCACCGGTCCCATTGCATACGACCACACTATCAGTGAGTATCTCATTTGGGCTGATCAGGTAGAGGAATCACTAGCGGAGGAGTATTCCGACATGTTTCACCTGAGGAAACGACTATCCAGGGATGATATCATAGTTATGTTTTGTCCCACGGCCACCACTCAATTCTATATACCTAGAGAGTTGTTAGAAGAATGTGTTCACAAAATCTGCTAAAATATATGGACAACCCTACACCAGCTGAAATCAGTCTTCTAGGCCTACGATGGGTATGTAGACCACGTCAAGACAATGGGAGACCTCCCATGTCACATCGAACTGGAATCTCTTCCTTTGGCATGGAAACAGCGACCTGAGAGGCGTAAAGGAAACATGGAGATAGCCTGCCTCCATGTGCTGCACCAGTTGTGCCGCCTCATCGATGGCGCTCTGAAGGGAGTCCACATCAGATGATGGGGAGAACATGGATCTCTACATTTCACTCTGCTCCCCACCCAGAAGAACCAGTTCGGCATGGTGTCTTGAAACGTCATCACGTCAAGAAAGAAATTGAGTGGTCTCCCTTTTAGCGGAAGGCAACACGCCCAACATAGACTGGCCTTGAGTATGTCCCAGAAGCATGAGGCCCGATGGGAACAATCCATTCATGAACTCCTGAATCAGGACACCTAGAGCATACAACATGCCTCTCACCTAAGAGATTCCAATCAGTGGTCATTTCCTACCTCCCCAAAAGTGGTCGATTCACAGAAGATCTCGGCACCAAACCCAGTTCCCTCTGAATGGGGGCACGCAAGATCAGGCAGGTAGCGATAGCAGTATCCACTACCACAATCCAGGGTCAACCCCAGCCCACAGGGCTAGGGGCCTTTTTAACAACAAATTTACCCATATGACCAAAAAAATAGGTAGAGACTCGACATCCAACGAACAGAGCCAACCCCAGCCCTCAGGGAAGGTGGAATTTTTACCACCTCGCCAACAACCTCCTCCATGAGAATCAGTATTCTCTCATATAGGGAAGACTGTTAGGAGAGGGGGATCCTGCCCTATCTCGTCCTTTGAATCACTATCCCCTTCAAGAGGGAGGCACACTGTAAGGTCACATCAAAGAACTCTATGCATCACCCTTCATGAGGGAGGCCGAAAGCAATCCCGGGATAGAAAAGGGAAGACCAGTAAAAGACACGGGAGATCATATTCCTATTTGGAAGATGACCTATTCTCCGACCTGTGATATGCATCCATCAACATCATAGAGGCTAACCCCATGGGTAACACTGAAGATGATGAAAATCCGGAAGAATCGGGAGACGATGGTTCCAGTCAGGCTGTGACTCACAATGAACCACTAGGTGTGCACACCCAGAACCAGAGGGCTGACCTAAATATGGACTCCCCTTCAGCTAGCCTTCCTCTACTGACCCTGTGAGCCTCCAATAATGATAAGAATAAAGGACCAGTTACCCTCAACCTACCTCCTTCTCATGATAAAAATGAGCTGATCACCCTCGAAGAGAGGTTCACTCAACAAGAAGAGTAAATTAAGGAACTGAGGTAGCATAACGCCGAGATACTCTAGAGGAACTGACTTATTGAAAGCGTGTGCCAAGAGTAGCCACACCAAGAACTCCCAGTAAGTGACCATCAAAGACCAAGGTTTGCCCCGGAAAACGAAGCACGATCAAGGCTCCCACCCAACAAGGCGCTCAGCCTGTCCAACTACCTAAATGTGGATTCGGATGAATACCAAGACTTCCCTCCACTCAGGAAGCAATCGTAGTGAGTACGTCTAAACCCTCTGAAGGTGTCACAAATGGCACATAAACCCCTGGTGACAAACGAGTTGGATCCTCCTCATGCAATGCCTCAGGCTACAGATGCCAAGGACTTTGCCCATCCTCAGGCTACAGCTACCCAGGATCGGGCCCAACAGGATGTAAACCAGGGCCTCACCAACACCATCGAGGCGCTGATAGCTCAATTAGAAGCAATGGAAGGTCGACGCACTCTGATACAGCTAGAGCAGAAACCTTACCCAGATTGGATGAGTAACACACCACCTCCACCCAATTTTGGGAGCCCTGTATTCCCTATTTTCAATGGATCATGCGACCCGGAAGACCACATGATGCACTATGCGTCCTATTGCGACCCTATGATGGGAACTCCATAACAACAAGAAGAGGTGAAACTCAGATGCTTCGTACTGACCCTGCAAGGATCTGCTTTCGTCTGGTATACGAGCCTGCCATCCCAGCCAATAAAAAGCTGGTAAGACCTTTGGAAACATTTCTTGTTCAACATCATCTCTACGTTGCCTAAAACAACGGTCAGCGACCTCATGAACTACAATCAGAGGTAGAACGAGAGGGTCTCAGATTTAATTGCCAGATGGAAAGGTCTGACCTACTCCCTGAATAGGACAATGCCTCAAGATGAGTTTCTTTCCATTTTCATTGATAATATTCGAGATGAGCTACGAACACCGCTCATACTAGTGGAGTGCACCACTGGCTTCCGCAATCTCTCGGCCATTGCCCAGAGAATTGAGGACACCCTACATCGGACAATATGAAGTCCTGAATAGCCTCATAGGCTCCCACAAAGCAGACAGTTAGAGCTGAAGCGTCCTCTATCACGCTCAAGCCAGCCCCTGTGCCTACTCCACCACTTAGGCCTCCGCCAAATCGTTAAGGGCCCCCTATATATCAGCGACTGCCTCTGCCCAAGCGGGGTGATCAAATAGGATCGAAGCATAACCAGTTTGAGGAACAAAAACACAATTTATACTCGTTCTGAGAGGACCAAGTCTGTGGCTACTTCATCGCCACCATGGATTGAAACCTACTCCGTCACCTAGAGCCAAGGAAACCCGAATAAGTTGGACATGATGACATGCCATATTACTAACCCTACCATTGAATGTTGGGGTACAATATTCAAAAATCCTTCGTCTTCAAAGACCTCCAACAAAGGATGGTAGACTCCGGGCAGGTCGATCTGGGACCACCCTCAGCACATGTGACATATATTTATACCACTAACTCTGACAAAGGGATGGGTGGTAGGAAGAATCAAGAAAAAAGTGTCAGAAATTTGATAACTGGATAACTAGGAAGACGATCAATTGAGCCCGGGGCGTACTATGAGCTCAACTACAGCATCCAGTGTTGCCGCCAACATACCCTAATATCGTGTAACTGACAATGTCGGCCTCACAACCCTCATCGAGCCGGTCATCTAAGCATAATCAAGAAGGGAGAAGACAAGAGCAAGAGGAGTAGTCTGCAACGAAGCCAATGTTAGCCCCGACGCTATCAGATTTTATGCCCTCAAACTTGGCACCATGGGCACCGACCCACCAAACGGCACCATCAGGGATAATCGACCAGGTTGACCAGCTAGAGGATGAGGAACCAATTTTTGTTTCCATCAATTTCATCCATATAATGGAATCATCCCTTGAAGAAGGGTATGTTTATGGACCCGAGCTCCCGATGTAAGGGGTCGGGATGAGGAATCGCAGAGGCAGGGGATACAGAGGAAGGCGCAGTCGAGGTCGAAATCAACCCTACGGTTGGACCTCGGCCCAAACCGTCAATATCACGGAATCCCGTAGGAGAGACCTTCAATGGAATCAGTAGGAGAATGAATATCCATCCACCTCCGCAAGCAGCCACTCTGCCCCTGTCATTCTGTGGTACCCATCAGAGGAGGAACAAGCACCTAGCCGCCCAGTGCGCATGAACAGACCGTCCAGTCCGAATCCCCAAAACGTGGGGACACTGTTGACATACGACCACGCGGCCGGTCCCTCCTCGTCACTTATTCCAACCCTTAATCTTCCTTCTATGACTCCCCCACCAACTGAGAAGCGTCGGTCGCTGGAATAGAAGTACGACATCCTTAAGCATCTGTCCTCAGTACCAGCCAAGCTATCGATCCTGGATTCCTTGAGATTGTCAACAGACCTTAGGGGGGCACTCATAGAAACATTGCTCATCCCCCATGAGTTTCATGTCAAGGTAGCTTCCGCCGAGATTTACTAGACGAAGACTGGCTCGGATGAATGTGATTCGATGATTTCCATCACTGGTCGGAATGAAGATGTCATCATGCGAGGACACATCAATCCATTGTATGTGTCTGGTACACTAGATGATGTTGAGATCCATAAGGTCTTTATTGACAACGGATTAGGAGTTAACCTCCTCCCCCTACGGACACTCAGTATGTTGGTCTATAGTTAGGGTGATTTAATACCCTCGGCCACAACTCTTCTAGGTTATGACAAGAGTGAGCAGAAGACAATGGGACAAATTAAGCTAAAGACCCATTTTGGCGACCTTGTGGCCTATTCATAATTCTTGGTGGTTCGGAAGAACACAGCATTCAATGCCCTGCTAGGAAGGCCATGGCTCCATAAGCCTTGGGTCGTTCCTTCATCCTACCACCAGTGTGTCAAGTACTACGTCAATGGGAAGAGTGGGACATTGCATGCCGACAAGGCCCATTTCGAGCTCTCCGAGCCACACTACATTGACATCAGGTTCTATGAGCAAAATAAGAAGAGGCCCTCAATCGATGGTGTCGAATGGATCCCCGCTCCAAATGGTCTGGAAATGGTTCCTGACAACCCCCTCAGATAGCTTGGCAGAGATTACGTACTGCCCATCAACTATATTGAGAGTAGGGGTTCAAGTCTGGACACACACTCAGCTGTCCTCATGACTTCATCCATAACAACCGAGTGTGAATGTGTAGGAACATCAACTAAACCTCAATTTTGGGGTGAATACTTGAGCAAGGACACCCACAATGCCTCACCTCTGGACTCCTAAGAGCCTGAGTCAAGAGCTCTCCTCTTGCCGGATCAAGAAGATGAGCATTTGGGAGAGGAAGAGGAGGAATATTTCAGGGATTCACCTCGCACATTTGAGGAAGGTATCTCCACTACTATCAACGAGCTCAGGGAAATAAACCTAGGTACCGAGGAAGACCCGAGTCCCACTCTCATTAGTGCATCCATGTCTCCTAAGGATCATGAGGTATATACCTCCTTCCTAAAGAAACATCGAGATTTTTTGCCTATAATTACACAGATATTCCGGGACTCGATCCTGATGTGGCGATGCATCACCTAGGTCTTCCAGAAGACCACCTGGGCTATAAACAGGCCGCCAGAATGACAAACCCCTAACATGCTGCCAAAATAGAGGCTGAATTCGATAATCTAATCAAAGAAGATGTCATTCGCGAGGTCCAATAACCCATCTAGTTGGCCAACATTGTCCCCATCAAGAAAAAGAATGGACAAATACATGTCTGCATCGATTTTAGAGATCTCAATTGGAATTGCCCGAAAGATGACTTCCCAGTCCTGGTCATCAAGTTATTAATCGATGCAACAGCCAGGTATGAAGCACAATCCTTCATGGACGGCTATTCTGGATATAACCAAATCAGGATGACCCGAGAAGACGAAGAATCCACTTCCTTCAGGGCCCCTCAATGAATATTTTGTTACAGGGTTATTACCATTGGTCTCAAGAATGCTGGCACCACATATCAGTGTGCCATGCATTGTATCTTTCAACCATTCCTAGGGAGATTCGTTGAATGCTACATGGATGACTTGGTGGTTAAGTCTAGATAACACTCACATCACCTGTCAGATCTGGAGACAATCATCAACAAACTTCAATAGCATTGTCTGAAGATGAATCCCTTGATGTGAACCTTCGGGGATACCTCATGGAAATTCCTTGGCTTCGCCGTACGCCATCATGGCATCGAAGACGACCCTAAAAAGACAAAGGTTATCCTCGTCCGGCCACCCCCCCTCCCACATCCTCACTGAGCTGCGAGCATTCCAAGGGAATCTGGCCTACATCAGCTGATTCATAGACAACCTGGTACGTCAATGTTTTCCCTTTATCAGGTTAATGAAGAAGATACTCATGTACCAATGGATAGATGACTGCCAAGAGGCGTTCGACAGCCTAAAGAAATACCTCTTAAGACCACCAGTGCTCATGCCCCCGGTTGAAGGAAGACCTCTCATCCTATATGTGACGACCCTAGAGCGGTCACTGGGAGCCTTCCTCGTGAATAAAAATGACGTATGTAGTAAAAATAGTCTCTATTACCTCATCCAAACCATGATTGATGCTGAGACTCGATACTCAAACATCGAGATGAGTTGTTTGGCCTTGGTCTTCGCAGTTCAAAAATTGTGACATTATCTGTAGCATCATGAAGTCTATTTGGTCTTGCATAGTAACCCACTGAAGTACATCCTTAGCCGACCAATGATGACTGGGATCCTATCCCAATGAGAAGTCATCCTGCAATAGTTTGACCTCCAGTTTGTGTCTCAGAAGGCCATCAAAGTCCAGGCATTAACAGATTTTCTGGCAGAGCAACCTTCAACAGGGACTGCCGCACCAGACGCCGAGCTACTTGATGAAGACATCTTCTCGGTTCAAGAGGAGTCCCCATCATGGGGAATGTACTTCTACTGTGCATCCCAAAGCCCGATAGGGAAAAGAATGAAGGATCCCAAATTTAATAAGGTGGGTTTAGGGATAACACATATGCCCCTAGAAAAGGTTGTCTTTCCATATTCCTTCCTCTTATCAGAAAGATTTACGAACAATGAAGCGGAATATCAAGACCTCATTACAGGCCTAGAGCTCACACTCCAAGAACAAGTACATCACCTTAATCTCAAAGGTGACTCAGATCTTGTCATCAAGAAAATAAACAGTGACTATGCTATCCCAAAGGAGGAGTTGATTCCCCTATTTGACCATGTACGAGGGTTAATGGAGGAATTATCCACAGAATCGACATTGACCTATATTCCTTGGTCTTAGAATGCCCAGGCTAATGCATTATCCAATGCGGCCATAGCCCTGGCCGACCCCGACCAGGATGAAACAGTTATCAGCATTGCTAATCGTCTAATGGTCCTACCATTTGTTCAGGCCAATACAAATGAAATCAACGAAGTCAGTCCTATCCCAGAGCCATATGCTCCTACCACTAGCTGGATGAATCGCATTTCAAACTACATTCAATAGCGATAACATCCATCAGACATGGCTGAACTAGAGAAAATACGAAGAAGGGCAATCAACTTTGTCCTATATGGTGGCACAGGTCAGCAAGAGGTCCTCTACAAATGACACCTCGACGGAATCCTCCTCATATGCATTGATGGAGAAGAAAAATTTGCCGTCATGACTGAGGTACATGTCAGAATATGTGGGGCACATCAGTCGGGGTCCAAACATTCCCATCCAGTTCGAAGGCTTGGGTACTATTGGCCCATAGTGGCACGAGATTGCGAGCACTTTACCGCAAAATGCCACTCATGCAAAATTCATGCCAACATCATACACCAACCCCCAGAGTTACTCCATCGGGCCAAGTACTCCTTGCCAGTTTCCTTCTGGGGAATGGATGTCGGGGGACGATATCCTCCCTCCAAATCCAAACAGTTGAAGTATATCCTCATGGCAACCGACTTCATTTCCAAATGGGAAGAAGCTATACCACTGAAGGAATTCGGAGGGAGAAACATCGTCAGATTTGTGAAAAACAATATCCTCACCAGATTTGGTGTCCCTCATACCATGCCGGTGGATAACGGCACCTACTTCTGCTCAAATGAATTGGAGAAACTATACCAAGAATACGGTATCAAGTCTAACCACTCATCATCTACCATGGAGCTGCCAACAGACAGATAGAGGCTTTCACCAAGGACATGTCCAACATTCTCCAGAAAATGGTGGACAAAGACAAGAATTCATGGCCGGATAAACTCCTCCATGCATTGTGGGCTTACCAAACCATAATCTACATTGTTACTCGTGCTACCCCATACTCATTAGTATATGTAATGGAAGCGGTCTTTCCCATTGAGCTCCAATTTCTCTTGCTCCGTGTTGCCATTTGTGATCAGTTATCTGATGATGAGCAATCAGAAAATTGACTAGGTGAATTGGAGTAGCTAGACAAGAAGCAGTTGCACACTCTGCATCATCTTGAAGTATACCAGAACCAGATTACACAAGCCTTCAATAAAAAGGTTCGTCTTCGATCTTTCTTGGAAAGAGAATTGGTGCTAGTCCTATGGACCCCAATGATACCTGGAAAGAAACCTCCAAAGCTGGAGCCCCAGTGGGAGGGACTATATGTTATACACAAGGTCTACTCTAATGGAGCATATGTACTGATCTCTCTGGATAGGAAGTTCACCACCGCTCCTAAAAATGTGATATTTTTTAAGAAATGTTTCTCATAGATAACTAAAAGCCATTTTCATCAGAGCTACATGATGTTAAACTGCCAAGAACCCAATGGTCCAAACTATATGACCCTAAACTAAGAGCATTCCGCCCTCATCGTCATAACTAAAGGCAGTTATCGTCCGCACTGCATGATGTTAAATGGAAAAGCACCCAACGTTCCAAACTCTATGACCCTAAACTATGAGTATTCCGCCCTCATCAGCATAACTAAAAGTAGTTATCGTCTGAGCTACATGATGTTAAACTTCCAAGCACCCAATTTTCCAAACTCTATGACCCTAAACTAAGAGCATTCCACCCTCACCGGCATAACTAGAAGCAGTTATCATCCGAGCTACATGATGTTAGACTGCCAAGAAACCAACAGTCCAAACTCTATGACCCAAAAATAAGAGCATTCTTCCCTCACCAGCATAACTAAATGAAGTTATCATTTGATCTTAATGATCTTAAACTTCCAAGTACCCAACAGTCCAAACTCTATGACCATAAACTAAGAAGTGCTTCATCCTCACCACATTACGTTAAACTACACGGATTTCAGAAAACTATGTATGGCTTGATTCCTGACCTCGCAGGAGACATAGCAATTCCAGGGTTCCACATACTGGCCCAGCCACCCCCAGATAAGAAAAAGATAAAAATTCACTTCCCCCTGCGTATGTATCAGCCCTATATGGGTTGTATTCCTTGCCCTTACCGCACGACGTTAAACTGCATGGATGAGAAGATTTAAAAATGCCCCTTTCCCCCATGTATAGATCAGCCCTGCACGGGGTGTACTCCAAAGAGAACAATGTGAGGCTTCATTCTTGCACTCGTAGGATATGTAGCGATGTCGGGATCCCATATCCTGGCCCAGCCACTCCCAATTGGAATAAAATTAAAAAAAAATGTCCCCTTCTCCTGTGTACGGACTAGCCCAACACAGGGTGTAATTCTTTCAGAGAACTACATAAGTCTTGATTCCTACCCTTGCAGGATACGTAGTGACACCAGGGTCCCTCACCCTGGCTCATCCATCCCCAAATAAAAGTTAAAAATTTCATTTCCCCCGTGTACGGATTAGCCCAGCACAGGGTGTACTACAAAGAGAACTATGTGAGGCTTGATTCCTACCCTTGTAGGATACGCAGCGATGCCGGGATCCCCTATCCTGGCCCAGCCACTCCCAAATGGAATAAAATTAAAAAAATGTCCCCTTCCCATGTGTATAGACTAGCCCGGCACTGGGTGTACTTATTTTAGATAACTATGTAAGGCTTGATTCCTACCCTCGCAGGATACGTAGTGATTCTAGGGTCCCTCACCTTGGCTCGGCCATCCCGAAATAAAAGTTAAAAATGCTCTCTCCCCCGTCTACAGACCAGCCCTGCACAGGGTGTATTCCTCATCTTTACCACATGACGTTAAACAGCACGAACAAGTGTAAAAGAAAAAAATGCCCTTTCTCCCCACATGAACAGACTGAACCCGCACGGGGTGTATTGTCTTTCAGAGAACTAAGCGAGGCTTGATTCTTGCCCTCACAGGATACGTAGCGACGCTAGAATTCCACACCCAAGACCAGGCACCTCAAATGAAGCAAAAAATACTCCCTGCCCCCCGTACGAACCAGATCTTTATGGGGTGGATTCATCATCTTCACCGCATGATGTTAAACTACACGGAATTCAATGAACTATGTGTCACTTGATTACTACCCTCGTGGGATACATAGTGATGTTAGAGTTCCCCATCATGGCCTATCCATTCAAAAAAATCTCTCTTCCCCCGTGCATGGACCAGACCTGCACGAGGTGTATTCTTCATCCTCACCGCACGACGTTAAACAACACGGATTTCATCCACACCGCCCCAATGTTAAAACTACATGGACTTCGTCCTCACCGCATGATGCTTAAAATGCACGGACATCTTCATGACCCACCCAAGATATATGAAAAAATGAGATGAAAATACTCCTTGCGTATTTGGATGCATCCCCTCTATACATCAGACTCCACGACCCAGATAATTATGGATCTTCATAACCATTCACGGCCATCAGAAGTAAGAAGTTATCGACCCGGGGAAACCTTTGTGTGACTATGCATACCATACCCTCAGCGGATCTGCATATTTATAGCCCCTGGACCGTCTACCAAAGGCAAGAATTTCTTAGGTGATACTCTTCCAAGCTCCATATTCTTACAAGCATCAGAGCCCCCATATCATATCTCCTGATCCAGAAATTTATGGAGCAGTGGTTTACAAGCTCGTCCCCCTTTTAACATCCAAATGTTTCCTGGGTATCCCTACCCGATTAGCCTATGTATCCACCTGTGGTCCACATGATGACCTGCATCTACGAACAATACTCTAGGGATAGTCTACTTTGACTCAATATAAAATTGTAGTGAAGATGTTTCTTGTATGCTCGGACACCATTATCCCCACATGTCAAACTCTGTACTGTGAGCATTCTCATATTAACATAATTGTTCATGGCCATCGGAAGTGGAAAGTCATTGACCCAGGGACACCTTTGCATGATTATGCATACCATGCTCTCAGCGGTTCTGTATATTGATATCCCCAGGCCCATCTACCAATGCCAGGATTTCCTCGGGTGGTACTCGTCCTAGCTCCGTACGCTTACCGGCCTCCGAGCCCCCACACCACATCTCCCAATCCGGGAAACCTCAAGGTTACAGTTTACAACCTTCAACCCCACCCTCTTCAGAGTATATCAGAGCATGGTAACTCAGTTATCCTTCGAGTGACTGCAGCAATAGTCACCCAATGGTCCGAGCTCTATGACCGCTAAACTAGAAGTATTTCATCCTTACTGCACAACTTTAAACTGCATGGAGTGAACGTACACCCTCGCGCGCAACATAAATCAGCGTAGGGATCTCTCTAAGCTTTAACAGCAACCATGGCCGAAAATGCCTAACACGTCTGGATATTTTCTTACCAAATGACAGACTCCATGGCCCGGAAAATCGCGAATCCTCATAACCATTCACGACCATCAGAAGTGTAAAGTCATCGACCCGGGGAAACCTTTTCATGACTATGCATACTATTCCCTCAGAGGATCTACATATTGATAGCCCCTGGCCCGTCTACCAATGGAAATATTTCCTCTGGAAATACTCTTCCTAGCTCCGTATGCTTAATGACCTCAAAGCCCCCATATCATTTCTCCTGATCCAAGAAGCCCCATAACCATGATTTACACCATCAACCCCTTTTCCATGTCTTGGCCATTCTGAGAGGTTCAATCCCAGTTACATTCTGATCAAGAGCGGCCTTTGCAAATATGTCCTTACCGCATGACATTAAGCTACATGGAACATCTTGGCCACTTGGCATAAAGCTTCAAATACCAAGAATTAACATCTAGGGAAATGACTTCAACTAAAAGAATTTTCACTAGTTTAAAAATTCCCCCTGTTCTCACTGCATGACATAAACTGCACATCATCTTCAAAAATTCTTCACATCCTTACCGCATGACGTTAAACTTCATGGAATTTAAAATGTCCCCTAACCTCACTGCAAAACGTTAAAACTGCGTAGCATCGGCAAAAATTTTCCTTGTCCCCACTGCATGATGTTAAACTGTACAACATACTTTAATAATGCTCCTCGTCTTTACCACATGACGTTAAACTGCACGAAAGTCGTCTTTGCTTCACGACGTTAAAACTGCACAGCATCGGCAAAAATTCCCCCATCCTCGCTACACGACGTTAAACTGCACAACATCCTTTAATAATGCTCCTCATATTTACCGCATGATGTTAAACTTCATGTAAGTCATATTTTCCGCGTGAAGTTAAACTGCACAGTCAAACCTATCATGGGTTCAGTAAGAAATGGAGGCTTTCCTATGTCCCCCAGTGCACGGGTCGGACCTGCACAAACCACTGTCTCACACCAGTGTAAGAAGGAATGACTTCACCCATTCTCAGGAAATTTATCCTAGATGTTTCTCCAGTATACAGGCACCCTCTCCTCATAAACCATAATCTGTACTCAAAAAGAGCCGAACTCTCATAAACCACCCCTGGTGGTCCTGAATCACAAACATCCTTGAAGTTACTTGGCTATCGAGAAAATGCAATCATTGACCCAAGGACACCTTTTAATGACTATGCATACTAAGCCCTCAGCGACTTTGCATATTGATCGCCCCTGGCTCATCTACTAAAGGCAAGATTTCTTTAGGAAATGCTTCTCTCTGTACGCCTCTTGGACTTTGAGCCCCAATGTCCATCCCATGATTCAGAAACCTTATGAGCTACAGTTTACCAGCCTTTTTCACAACCGTTATGGAACATGGCAGAACATATCTGACGAGATTACCAAGAACAAGGAGAAGCTATTCCATTCCAAATGAGGTCCCAACTACATGACTTTAAACTGCGCCAAGCTTTAACCATCCATTACGATATATAAATGTGTAAGACAAGAACCTTGCTTCCATACTCTTGACTAATACAGAAGTCCTCAAACCCTTTTCAGATGTCACATACCCTTTCCAAGCCACCCCCAGTGGTTTCCATAATTCTCCAAGCCACCCATGGTGGTTTCCATAATATGAACATCCATAAATTCATTAGGCCATCAGAAATAAATATTCATTTACTTAAGGGCACCTTTTCATGACTATGCATACCATGCCCTCAGCGGCTCTGCATATTGATAGCCCATGGCCCATCTACCAAAGGAAAGATTTCCTTAGGCAATGCTATTCCTACCTATGTATACCGATACGGCTCCAATGCCTTGAGACATGCCCTACATGTCATTCAAATCTAAACGTGTTCCACCCACCTCCATCTGGAGGATATTGAGACTTCATTTAATCAACAAAACCTCATTGGGATCCTCGCCCCACCATAACTGGTCAAAGATGTTCAACCTAAAACATAAGTAATGACAGTCTTGTCAGCGGGACTTTATACCTCTCACAAAAAAAAGGCGCAAATCATGTTAGGCCAAAAACCCGAAAAGGGAGCCCTAAGAAAAAGTCGGGCCAAACCCGCTGGATCCACACTAAATGGGCCTAGGAAAAAATAGTGTATTAATAGAAAAAAAAATACAAAAACGTTGTGGGGTTTTTCTATAAAACCCTAGAAATAGTCAAACTATGATAGCTATATACCATGATCTAGGAAAAAGATAGAGTTTGATTCTATTTTCCATGAATTATGATTGATTTTGGTTCAGTAAGTTGTTATTTATAGAACGACTACTCCAGTAATAGTCATTTGTATAGAAGGGAAAGATTGACAAAGATTGTATTCTGTTTGAACAAAAAGGGAGGGAATCCACAAGCTGGGGCCTCTCCCTCACAGTAACAAAAAAACGGGGGGGGGGGGGGGGAAGAAAAATAGAGTGTAAGAATGGATCTGATCATTACAAAGGAGCCTGGCTCGCTCACTCCATCAGATCAACAACCGTGTGACGGAGGATGTTGCAAGTTTGCTCTAGCACGACCCTCTCCCTAGCCTCACCCTCGGCCACCGAATGATTGTGCCCTACTGTTGTTTGGAGATCGTTGATTCCTTTCCTGCTGAATTTAAGGTTACCAGTCATGGCTGACAACAGATCCCTCAACATTGCTTCCTGTACTTCACATTCATGAAACTCGGTGTGCAGGGTGGCTGCATGATCTAGAGAGCTTGCCTCCTATGTTATTAGCTGATGGAGCTTTATCATGGCTTCTTCCAAGGCTCAGGTCCCGCAATTAGAGGCAACAAAGTGAGAAAGTTTGCGCTCATTAGTGGCAAATTCATCACGGTCCGTGGCAACCTAGCAAGATAGAAAATTAAATTGCTGATAGTTAAAGCCACCAGACCACAAACCCAGGAATAGTTGTCGAAGAGCATCGGTTTTAGTTTCCATATCGGCCAAAGGAGTTTCGGTTACAATCTCGCAAATCCGGGGCCAAGCCCACCGGCACACTACTTGGTGGTCTTCCATGACACGAGGATATTTGGTATCCCCGCTAGATAGCATGGGAACGAAGTATGGAATCGTGATTAGTGCAGATATGTGCATTCTATAAGATGGTTCCAAAGTTGGAAGGTATGAAGCTTCTAACCCTGGTTCAAGCTTGAGAATCAAGTTTCTATATCCGGTATCGGCCGACAAGATTTCAGGCATTGTCTCCCTATGACCCAAAGCCACAGGATCATCCTCATCCATGTTCAAGAGGGTGGGGTCCATATGAACTTCAACCATAGAGGGTATGGGAGAGGAAAGTTCCCTGAGTCACTTTGACTGACGAGCCATAAGTCGGTCCTCCCTCAGAGGTGATGAGAAAGGTGCGGTAGGCATAGCCGCCACAATGACTCCTGATTTGGGAACCTGCCGAATAACCTTCCCTAGGATCCCATTAGGATAATGTTTTACCCACATTCTTGCTTACTCCAAAGAATGTATTGCAGTCGCTTATATTCCAGGAAATGGAATGCTTATGTTAGATCCCTCCCACGCCATCATCAACCACCATTGACGGAGAGTGGCCGGGTGCATTCATCGAGGCAGAGGAGGGGGAAGGGAAACATGGAGTTGCATACACCCAAACTGGTGGGAAAATGATGGGGGGAATACAACTCGCACAGAGAAAACCCGTCAATACGCGCAGACAGAAACCCATCATGAAGTGAAATCATGTAATAATGCTCCTCCAGGCTCCCCCTACGGTTGTCAACCACGATGCCAGAAAGGGTGGGATAGGGAGAAAAAGAAATGTGAGAAAAGTCACTCAGAATCTTGATGACTTCTTCATAACTGAGGGACTTCAAGAGAACACAGTCTATATCGAGAAAGGTCGACTGAAAGGTAGGAAGCAAGATAACTATGTTGTGACAATGACAACGTTGTCGAGCGTGTCAAATTAGATGTTTATTTTCAACTCGAATTTCTGCAGTATAGCAGCAACCCTATGTCATCTCTCGATGGAGCCTTAGATCATTAATTTAAAAAGAGGTTTTTGATTATGAAAATAGAAGGTGAATTAGGTTTTGTAAAACTTGGGGGTTTTATGATTAATGATGAAAATATGAAATGAAAGCGATAACACAAAGTACAAATGAACAAGATTGATTAAACGTGATCAACCCAGGGAAGTCTCGTGATGATCATCCTTCATCGCTTCAATGGATGGGGTTATGATATTTTAATCCCTGGTTTGTAACACCTAGAAATAGTATTTTACTATGTTTATACTAGGATACTTCCAAGGTTTCAGTCAAAAACACATAACGATTCACCGGACACCGCCGATGATTGGATGATTTGTGTTCGACATCATAACCGAAACTCACCAAGGAAGCACATGAATAATTCGATGTGCTTTCCAGGTTTGTATGTTATTTCATTGTGATAACATGAAATAAATGTGCATGATCTTGATAGTGCTTATGTGAGTTCAATTTACCAATATGAACCAAAGAAACACCGCAATTGAAAGGGGGAAAGAAAGTAGTGAATGGTGTGTGAAACATCACATGAATGGGTACCCCCAAACATGATCATATGAGTTGAGCATGACATACCAGTACATAACTCAATAAAATAAGAATAGAGGATGAGGAAAAACAACATACAACCTAGAATTAAAAAGATCATTCAAATTAATACAACTTTGAAGCTCGGGATTACATCACATTCCTCCCCGGGTGATCACAAGGGGTTTAGAAACCCATGGGAGGGGAAGAAGAAGAAGATGTTGAAGTAGCACCTCCCATGGCCTCCAGAACTTCTAGGTATGTTGAGAAGACTCTTTGGGGACTCCAAAATGGAAGAACCTTGCCTCTTGGCGGAACTTTCAAATGGGGAGCCCAAGGTGCCATTATATAAGAAAATTGGAAGGTGGTTTTAGGCACACATATTTCTTCAATCCACTTGTTCCATGCGTTTCGGCCTTCAGACAGTATTATCTCGCTTTTGAGAAAATAGAAACATTGTAGATTTATCTCTTGACTGTCTCCACCAAACGTTTGGCACCATTTGGACAAATACAGCTCAAGATATTGATAAAATACAGAACACCGCATTTGACTTGGTCCAAACTCAGTGGATTGGACAGATCAGTTCAGATGGGCCCTATAAAAGCCGAATCAGAATTGGATTCCTTAATATGAATTGTATCCTATTAAAATTTGGACAAGTCCACAAAATGTCAGCCCATTTGGAAGCACGGATGTCATGTACTATGCAAAACAGTGGACAGATGTCCATGGATCCATGCAATTTTGGCCCATTTTTCTTCCACATCATCAAAGTTCCTCCAAATCACCTCCACCTACATTGAAACAATAAAAATAAGTAACATTTCCCCTTATAATATTGATTAAAATTAATTTATTTATTCAAACATGACGTGAAATTTTTTATTATATTTGGAATATTCATTAAAAAACTAGTTTAAAACTGCGGTGTAAGGGTGGAATAAAACAGTGAATCGTGGTACGATCACACCCCCACACCTAAACATTTTCACTCCAGGGTAAGGCCACATATCCAAATACAATGATGCATATATATATATATATATATATATATATTTACAACATCCGGAAGATTTATCATTTGAGGGAATTTTATTTAAATAAAAGTGATCAATGCATGAACCACACCAAGGAGTTATTCCTAGTGAAAATTGAAAAAAATGTCCCATAATTCATATCATTTTGAAATTCAAAAAGATTCATGATACTCAATTGAGAACGGATTTCAGAAGTAAACCATGACACTAACTCTCCATGTGTGTGTGTGAAAACCATTCCATGCTATTCTTTCCACTTTTTATCAAATAAATATAGGTTATTTTAACATTATTCAGCTTGAAATGATTTTGTCACCGAACCTATCCTACATCCTTTGCAATTATATTTCAAGACCCACTCATTTAACCATTCCTAGAAGTCAAACCATAAGTTCTTGACCTAGATATCCCCATATGTTTCACATTTCATCACTCCCCTCATTTATAATTTTTTTGAAGTTTCAATTGGAACAAATCTCACACTCATTTCTCAACCATTGTTTGATCTCCTCACGACACTAATTGCAATAGTTATAACAAGATCAAGGAGGAGTGGTTTTTGACCTGCCCAAGACACAACAATTTTTTTTTGAGGGCGTACAATAGTCGGACATTATGTACACACGAATAGGTCAATCTGGTACAGTAATGAAACAGATCGGATAAGGAATGAACGTATGGAAATTTCATTTAAAGCTGAAAAATATTAACCCAACATATATTTACCTTATATTAAGTAAGAAATAATCACACATTGTGGTTTGGTGAAAAAATTTGTGGAGATATTAGTGACACAATTTTGCAAAAAAAACTACTCATACAAATGGAATCAATCATCTCAATGGTTTCACATAGATACGACCATTTATATCATTGACAGAAAACCAATTCACTAAAAATCACTCCTTGATGGTAAACTCATACACAAATTCATTTATCCTTCGTTATGGTATTTTTACTTTCCCCACATTATGGTCGCCAAATCATGGAACTTCGAAATTATCAATGGGGAAAAATGAAAATACCATAAAGAAGGACAAAAAGCAAAAACAATGAAAATTTTTAACTAAAACAGGAATGTATCCACCCCCCACACCTAGAGTAAGATGTGTCCTCACTGTAATAATTTTAGAGTGTGAGAAGGAATGATAAAACCTGGTGTGTTTTATTGGTATGATGCGTCAAGAAGGTGGATTTCCTCCACCAGATTATTTGGAAAATCCTCATAGAAGTGTTTAAGTCGCTGCCCATTGACGGTAAGACTTCATCCACTCTGCTCATGCAAAACCTATATTGCACCAAAAGGGTAAACATTAGTAATAGTGTAAGGACCGAGCCATCGGGAACGAAGCTTACCTGGGTGGAGCTTAAGCCCGGAATTGTACATGAGGACCTTCTCACCAATATGGAACTTCCACTGGTGAATCATGATATCATGAATAGCCTTTGTCTTCTCTTTATAGATTCAGGAGTTTTCATATGCATCACGTCTAATTTCTTCCAACTCTTGAATCTTCATCTTTCTTTCCTCACTTGCATCTGAAAGGTTCATATTACATTGTTTAACAGCCCAATATGCATGGTGTTATACCTCTACTAGGAGGTGAAAAGCCTTTCCAAACCCAATTCTGTATGGTGACATTCCGATTGGGGTTTTAAAAGCAGTACGGTATGCCCAAAGTGCATCATCCAAGCGCAAACTCCAATCTTTCCTACTGGGTTGTACCGTTTTCTCCAAGATTCGCTTAACTTCCGGATTTGAAATTTTTTCTTGTCTGTTAGTTTGGGGATGATATGTAGTGGAGACTTTATGAACAACCCCACACTTACGAAGCAAGTTTTTCATGTTACGATTGCAAAAATGTGAACCCTGATCACTAATGATGAATCTTGGTAGACCAAACCTACTAAAAATCGGGGACCTCACAAAATCAACAACCACTCGAGAGTCATCGGTCCTGGTGGCCTTTGCTTCCAACCATTTAGATACATAGTCAACATCCAATAAGATGTACACAAAGCCAAATGAATTTGGAAAAGTCCCCATGAAGTCAATGCCCCATGCATCGAAGATTTCACAGAATAACATGGTCTATTGGGGCATTTCATTCCTCTTAGAGATATTCCATGTGAATTGACAACGACTACATGAATTGCAAAATCTATTGGCATCCCTATACAATGTTGGCCAATAAAGTCCTGAGTCAAGGACCTTTCGAGCTGTACGTTGAGAGCCAAAGTGGCCCCCACAGGCCAAAGTGTGGCAGAAGGTCAAAACAGAGGTGAACTCATGATCAGGGACACACCGACGAATTACATGGTCACTAAAAATTCTCCACAAATATGGGTCATCCCAAATATACCAACAAGAATCATGATTATGTCTCTGGGATTATGAAGTGCTAAAATCAGGGGGGACCCTAGATGTTGCTAGAAAATTCACAATGTCCGCATACCAGGGGGTAAGGTCCACAACATCACAAAGGTTCTCATGAGGGAAGAATTCACCAATGGGTAGGGGTGAGTCAACATGATGGTCCAATGGTGGGGAAATCCTACTAATGTGGTAAGCTACAACATTCTCCACTCCTCTATTATCTCTAATATCAAGGTCAAACTCTTGGAGGAGGACCATCCACCGAATGAGGTAGGGCTTGGCTTCAGGTTTCTTTAGGAGGAAACGAAGGGAAGCATGGTCAGAAAACACAATCACTTTTGACCCAAGAAGATATGAACGGAATTTTTCCAAGGCAAACACAATAGAAAGGAGTTCTATTTCTGTGGTTGTGTAGTTTACCTGGGCAGGGTCAAGGGTACACGAGGAATACACAATGACATGAGAAGCCTTTTCAACCCTTTGTGATAAAACTGCCCCAACTGCAAAGTTAGAGGCATCACACATAAGCTCGAAGGGGAGATCCCACCTAGGTGGTTGGATTATGGGAGATGATGTGAGACTCTTTTTTAGTGAATTTAATGCATCCTCACAATTTTTATCAAACACAAAATCATAATCCTTTTGTAATAACCGAGATAAGGGAAGTGTGATTTTACTAAAGTCTTTAATGAATCGGCGGTAAAAACCAGCATGACCCAAGAAAGATCGCACCTCACGAACACATTTTGGAAATGGAAGGGATGAAATTAATTCAATTTTAGATTTATCAACCTGAATTCCCTTATTTGAAATGATATTCCCAAAAACTATCCCCCGCTCAACCATAAATGGCATTTTTCATAATTTAAAACAAGATCTTTTTTAATGCAGTGACGGAGGACATAACCTAGATTTTCCAAACAATCATCAAAAGAAGAACCATAAACCGTGAAATCATCCATAAAGACTTCCATACAATTCTCATGGTACTCAGAAAAAATACTCAACATACATCGCTGAAAAGTACCAGGAGAATTACATAGACCGAATGGCATCCTTCTGTATGAAAATGTGCCAAATGGACAGGTAAATGTTGTCTTTTCTTGATCCTCATGGGATATATGGATTTGGAAATAACATGAATAACCATCAAGGAAACAATAATGCGACTTACCAGCCAATCCTTCTAACATTTGGTCAATGAAAGGTAATGGAAATTGGTCCTTCCGCGTGGCATGATTCAGTCGACGGTAGTAAATACAGACTCACCAACTGTTTTGCACATGTGTTGGAACCAATTCATTCCTTTCATTTGACACAACTGTTATTCCTGTTTTTTTAGGAACAATTTGCACTGGGCTAACCCATTTACTACCAGATATAAGATAAATAATCCTTGCAGCAAGTAATTTACTGAATTCCAATTTTACCACTTCAAGGATAGTGGGATTCAACCAGTGTTGAGATTGACTTACGGTCTTAACCTCATCATCCAAAAGTATATGGTGAATACAAATAGATGGGCTAATCTTGGGAATTTAATCCAATGTCCATCCTATTACCTTTTTACACTCTCTCAAAAGTTTGAGCAGTTTCAATTACTGTTGTGGAGAGAGGTTATTGGAAATAATGACGGGAAATTGTTCAATACCCTCAAGATATGCATATTTTAAATTAGAAGGAAGTTGTTTAATTTCAAACACCGGTTGTTTCTGGATTGAGGGAGGGGATTTAGGGGGAGTGAGGTTCATGAAACTATCTATCTTCTCATGTTTATTCTCAAAGGAAATAGAATCTATTGAAATGAGATTTGCAGAATCATCAATAGTCATGGGTACCTCAAGAATAAACACACTCATCAATTAAAGCACAAAATTTACATTTTTCTGAACCCACACAACATTCAAAAGAAGAACCAAAACTCAAATCATCCAAGGGTGAAGAAAACAAAAAAGAATCAGAGTTTGGGTTGAGGAGAGAATTTTGTGTGTGTGCATCGTTTGATAGCACTTCCATCGAATAGACAGGAAGAGTGGAGTGCTCTTGAACAGGGTGTTTCATATCCTCAAGGATGTTACAACTTACCTTTTCTCCTCTGAATTCCATGGACAGCGTACCATTGTGAACATTGATGATCATCTTTGCTATTTTTAGGAATGGCCTCCCAAGTATGAGAGGGGCATGTCCTTGGGTTTGAGTATCTTCCATCTCAAGAATGTAGAAATTAGAGTGGAAGATGAGATTCTTCACACTAACAAGGAAATCCTCAATCACTCCTTTTGGATGTGTTGTACTCCGGTTGGGAAGTTGCACAACAATTCCTATTGGTTGAAGCTCTCCAACCTGTAGACAAGTATACACAGAGTGAGGCATTACATTAATAGAAGAACCTAAATCTAGCATAGCATCAGAAAAGATGGTCTCCCCTATGGTACAAGGTATGTTGAATGTGCCGGTATCCTTGCATTTGGTTGGCATCGCTGGTTGAATCAAGGCTGAGACATTCCTTCCCAGGTTGACTCTCTCATTCCTCTTCAGCCTTCGTCGATGGGTGCAATGCTCTTTAAGAAATTTGGCATAATGGGGAATTTGATTGACTGCATCCAACAATGGAATATTAACTTGAAATTTTTTTAATGTATCCATTATTTCATTGACAATCTCATTATCAATGTTTTTCATAGATTTAGAGAGTCTTTGAGGGAAAGGAAGAGGAATGGATTGTTCATTTGAATCATCAATGACTATTCGATTACCATTTTTGTCTTGTTTTTCTTTACATGAAGTTTTTGAGGGTTGGGAAAGAGAGTTTTCATGAGGGGGACATACTTGCTGTGCAGAATTAGTAGAAGGAGAAACTTCTTTACCACTACAAAGTGTAACTGCACATACATTACTTTTGTCCTTTGGATTGCCAATGGGTTGGGATGGTAGTTGTTCAGAACCTTGCATCTTAAGTGCACCGATGGGGTTTGCCAATTGCCCCACATAGGGTTCGTAGGTCTTGAATAGCTGATTGTGTGGTCTGTTGGAACTGAAGGTTCTGGGTTTCCATTTGCTTCACTATATCTTCAAGGCTTGGTTCAGACTTGGGAGGAGGAGGATTTTTTTGAGATGTTGAAGGATAAGAAGGTTGCATACCTTGGACTTGTTGATACCAATTCTGCTTTGGGTAGCTTGAGTTTCCTCCTTGTTGGTATTGGGGTTATGCTTGCCACCCTGGATTTGGATTTTGCCTGAATTGTTCTTGCTTGAAGGGAGGCGCTTGTTGGAATGGACGCCCTGGGAACACAGCTGCACAGGACTCAGATGAATCTTGAAGTTGTGGGCACTGGTCAAAAAAATGAGTGTTATTAGAACAAATACCACAATGCAATGGAATATAAGTAGAGTGTGAGTTACCTTGTGCTTGAGATAATTGCCTTAGAAGGGTATGAATCTCATTAAGTTTAGTATATACCTTTTGTTCTAGGTCTGAATGACTTACCTCATAAACTCCTCGGGTTGGTGCAATAGCTCGTGTACCAAATTGTTGTGCATTTTGAGCCATGTTGGCTATTAAGTCACGAGCGGCAGAAGGAGTAGTGTAAAATAGGGAACCACCAGCTGCAACATCAATCATTCCACGATCCATGGGGATAAATCCCTCATAGAAGTATTGGATTAATAGTTGTTCACTAATCTGGTGGTGGGGGCAGCTTGAGCAAAGTCTCTTGAATCTCTCCCAGTATTCATGAATGGTTTCTCCTTGTGATTGTCTAATTCCACAGATTTCATTCCTAATTGATGCAGTTCGGGAGGCAGGGAAGAACTTCTCTAGAAAAAGACTTTTTAGGTGATTCCAGCCCCCAATTGTTGAAGAAAAATAGTATAGCCAATCTTTGGCTACACCATCAAGGGAGAAAGGGAAATCCCTAAACGTAATGAGGTCCTCAGACATATTTTGGGGTTTCATGATGGAGAAAACTATGTGAAACTCTTTTAGGTGTTTGTGGGGGTCCTCTCTAAGAAGACCATGGAATTATGGAAGGAGGTGGATAAGACCTGATCTTAGCTCAAAATTGGCCGCTTCCTCGGGATATTGGATGTATGCAGGTTGGTACTCCACATCCGGGGTGGTAAGTTCTTTTAATGTTCGGATATTTGCATCCATGATCTCTGGGGTTTGATTTGGTTCAATTTTGGATTGGTTTATAACCATTTGAGGTTCCACAAGGGGTTCGCCAATGTTACATTATTGACCTTCTCTAGATGCCTCGATTTGTGTGTGAAGTGACTTTTCAATTTTAGGATCAAATTCAAGTAGTGTTCTTTTACCAGATCTTGTCATGCAACAATGATGTCCAGTTTGATTGATTGATTGTTTTTTTTGTAAGATTTTTTTATTGAGATTGAAATAAAAAAAACTTAAGAAGGGTGGAAGAAGAATAGAATGTGATACTATAGAATTAGAGAGGGAGATGGAGAAGAGAGGGAGAGAGAGCGAAAGAGAATGAACACACCAAAAACAACAAAAAAATAAAGACGAAATCCAAAACAAAAACAATCACATGGGGGTGGGGTATTTAGAGGAGTATTAATTAAGAAGTAAAATAACTATATAAAAGTAAATAAAGAATAAAAATGATATTGGCTCCCCGGAAATGGAACCAAAATTTGACCGCGTTGTCGAGCGCGTCAAATTAGATGTTTATTTTTAACTAGAATTTCTGCATTATAGTAGCAACCCTAAGTCGTCTATCGATGGAGCCTTAGATCATTAATTTAAAAGGAGGTTTTTATTATGAAAGTATAAGGTGAATTGGGTTTTGTAAAACTTGGGGGTTTTATGATTAATGATGAAAATAGGAAATGAAAGCGATAAAACAAAGTAGAAATGAACAAGATTGATTAAACGTGATCAACCCGGGGAAGTCTCGTGATGCTCATCCTTCATCGCTTCAAGGGATGGGGTTATGATCTTTTAATCCCTTGTTTGTAACAATTAGAACCAGTATGTTACTGAGTTTTTACTAGGATACCTCCTAGGTTTCAGTCGAAAACACATAATGATTCACCGGACACCGTCGATGATTGGATGATTTGTGTTCGACATCATAACTGAAACTCACCAAGGAAACACATGAAGAATTCGATGTACTGTCCAGGATTGTATGTTATTTCATTGTGACACCATGACATAAATGTTCATGATCTTGACAGTTCTTATGTGAGTTCAATTGACCAATATGAACCAAACAAACACCACAATTGAAAAGGGGAAAGAAAGTGGTGAACGGTGTGTGAAACATCACATGAATGGGTACCCCCAAACATGATCATATGAGTTGAGCATGACATACCAGTACATATCTCAATAAAATAAGAATAGAGTATGAGGAAAAAGAACATAAAACCCTGAATTAAAAAGATCATTCAAATTAATACAACTTTGAGGCTTGGGATTACATCACATTCCTCCCCGGGTGATCACAAGGGGTTTAGAAACCCATGGGAGGGGAAGAAGAAGAAGATGTTGAAGTAGCACCTTCCATGGCCTCAAGAACATCTAGGGATGTTGATAAGACTCTTTGGGGACTCCAAAATGGCAGCACCTTGCCTCTTGGACGAACTTGCAAATGGGGAGCCCAAGGTGCCATTTTATAAGAAAATTAGAAGGTGGTTTTAGGCACACAGATTTCATCAATCCCCTTATTCCATGCGTTTCGGCCTTCATCCAGTCTTATATCGCTTTGGAGAAAATAGAAAAGTTTTATCCCTACCTATTGACTGTCTCCACCGAATTTTGGCCACCATTTGGACAACTACAGCTCATGATATTGATAAAATACAGAACACCGCATTTGACATGGTCCAAATTCGGTGTCTTGGACAGATCAGTTCGAATGGGCCCCATCGAAGCCGAATCAGCGTTGGGTTCCTGAATATGAAATGTAGCCTATTCAAATCTGGACAGGCCCACAAAATTTCATCCCATTTTGATGCACGGATGTCGTGTACTATGAAAAACAGTGGACAGATGTTCATCGATCCATGCAATTTTGGCCCATTTTTCTTCAACTTCATCAAAGGCCCTCCAAATCACCTCCACCTACATTGAAACAATAAAAACAAGTAACATTTCTCATTATAATATTGATTAAAATTAATTTATTTATTCAAACTTTAAGTGAAATTTATTATTATATTTGGAATATTCATTACAAAACTAGTTTAAAACTGCGGTGTATGGGTGGAATAAAATAGTGAATCGTGGTACGATCAGACAATACTCATAATAGTGACAATGATTTTATATCCAGCCATATATGAATTGAAATGGCCCAATAAAATGGTAGGTTGGCCTGCCCTCCTGCATGTGGCTCAGTAGTTCGTAAATACGAGCCAATGTAGGCACGACCAAATTCACCGTGCGGACCTCTGCCAACTCAAATTCCATCATCAAGTTGCAAGCCTTGACGCTTGGGTTGATATCCCGAGAAGGGAATATCCACCCACTAAAAACATAGTAAATAGACCTGCCAGCATGAGAATAGGCGGCACACCGGGGTGCACCTTGTAACCCCCGGAAAGGTAGTCGCCCACCTCGAAAACCGCCCAGTTGGAACCTGGGGTGGTTCATGACTGTTGAGAACGATGAGTCATGGGGCGCTTGATCTTCGACACATGACCAGTGGTGTTCAGCAATAACCCTATCCAGGTGCTATATGGAATAAGAGAGTGGGCACGCAAGGCCTACCCCAGTGACCGCTCCGCCATAACCAGTAGATCCCTCGCCAATGAAGGCACTTGTTCGACGTCGTCCCATACATCAAGAGTAGTAAGAAACTTGTCATACATCTCACCAGTAATCGGAAGCCCTCCCAATTGGTATATGTCCCACTAGATAATGCCAACTTCACCATGGGAAAGGGGGAATGTATTAGTGCTTAAACACCAGCAACTGTGCAGGTCCGGCAGGATCAAAGATGGTGGGTAAACCGCAAACTGGGAGGCCCACACAGTGGAGTACAAATTGACTATTTCCAGTAACTCAGGAGATTCCTAGCAATGATGATGGACCCAGAAGGCCCAGGCCCAATCATTTGAGAAAATCCCACCAGACCGCAGATCCCACATAGAGATCCACCCTACGTCAGGGTCTACTCGAGAAAGGTTGATTATGGAGGGGTAACTCTTGAGGACAGATTCTTGAGAGAATTCTTGTGCATTTTGATCATTTTGGGTCCAGACAGAGCCTCTCAAAATGAAAATGTCTTTCGGATCAGGATCAGAGATTACTTCCCCCGATTGGGTGAGGTTCGCCTGAATGCACTTTGTTGATGCTTCCAAGCAAGGTGATGGAAGACCTGAGAAGGTAGGGGGAATAGGGGCGTCGTCTTGAAGACCAAAGCCGTAAAGCAGAAGCTAATTCGATAGTGGATAACCCAGGAGCTCAGGGGAGAGAAACTCCTTCAAGACACCGTCATCAGGAATGATGGACCAACTAGGGTCCTCTTTGAGGCTTTCCGCTCTACGAATCGTAGCTAGACGTCTCCCTGAACCAATTGGGAGGGGCTCGGCAGCAGGCCTGGGTGCAGGACAAGGGGAACCATATATTTTTCCCTGCATTGAGAAAACTAGGCAAATGGTTAGTTCGGGATAATAATATCTCGACAAAAATACCAGTCATATGGTAAAGGATTCAAGAAGCCTTCATGACGAGGTCCGCGAGCATGCCTCAAAATGTGGTTCGTGATTACTGCATCCCACGAACCAATCATATGCAGAAGAGGTCTGCGGTATCATGCCCCGGGGAGCATTGGACAGAAAACGATGAACCAGGTTGCTCCGTGGAATTTTAATCCCGGGCTTAAATAATTAGGTTCGGAAGACTCTGGAATTTTTCAAAGTCTGGAAGGTTTCAGACCGCGGACCATCAGAACCACGGAGCGAGTTTTTACACTGCCTGTCATTACATACTTTTTAATTAATTAAAAGTGTTGGTTCGTGGCTCGGAAATTGGTCCGTGGGTGAAGGCAACCACGAACGAGGAATGGTTCGACGAGGTAGCAGCTAGTTCGTGGACAAGGCATTTCGTGAAGGAACGAGCACGTGGAGACAAAAAGAGAGAGATCTCTGGTTTCACGAAGAGTTCGGTAAAAGACAAAGGAAGGGACCTCGTATTTATAGGCGTGGTCCCCAACTGGGTCCACTCCCCTACCGCAAATCATCATGTTTCAGGATCACTCTACATCAGAATGGACTCCTCTCCGTTCCGATCGGACCCCATTCCGATGAGGGGAATCTGAAGCGTACTGAAAGATCTGCAAAAAAAGAATGAGAATCCTTTTTAATCCAAGGTAGATTCTACCAAATTTCACACAAAAATAATTGGGAAAAAGTGTGGAGAATACTCAAAGGAAGGCACAAGCTGAACCGGTCCACAGACCGGTCCAATGATAATGGGTCGCGGTCGGTTCCGCGAAGCACCCCCTCCACGGACCGCTGTCATTCGTGAAATGGAGGCAAAGATCCTCTACGAGCACGAAGAAGGACGGGCGCCAAACCGGTCCACCGTCACGAACCTCCCCAGCCACAGACCGCGTTGACCGTCCCATGCTGGATCTGCTATCATTCGCGAAATGGAGGCGGAACCCTGCGCAGCTGTGAATCACTCCCCGAGTTAGTTTGGTTCACGGGGGAGATGCGTTCAATGCTCCCCACAAGTTGCGTATTGACCAAGTCATCCATAATTTGGGTTTCCGATCATGGGATTCCCCAAAAGGTACCGCATGACCATAGATACATCTCTTTCTACACTCTATAAAAGGAGATCAAGGGGGAAGAGAAAGAAAGGAATTTTTTGGGGAGATCAATCAGATTCAGGTAGAATGATTTAGAAGGAAGGAGCTCAGGATTTCGCAAATAGTGAAGTTCCAGTTCGCAGACCAAAACAGGTATGAAGCTAGAATAGAATTAATAAGGATCTGAAAATGCATAACAACTTGGTGAACCACAGACTTAAAAATAATATAGAAAAGAAGACCGCGAACCATGGCCCCTCTGCGGATGATCTTCCCACGGACCATGGATTTTATTCCCCTTTTCTGATCCGTTGCACCGCGTAGCACCCTCCTACGCGGGCGAAGCCCCGAACGACGAACCTCCGACCAGCGCCACCCTTGGCTACCTCTGCTCGAATAGATCCCTCCATGTTCCAACCTGGTACGCGGGCCGAACCCGAAGTTGCAAACCACCCTGGTTCACGGGATTCCCACCAACCCACGAACCACCCCGGTTCGCGAAATACCCATCAGTCCGCGGACCACCCTGGTTCATGAATGGATTCCCCGTCCACGTAGCACCTCCCTGGTTCAATTTTAGAATTTAATATTCATATGGGAAGGGTAATCATTTCATCAACATGTTGAGTAGGGAAATTCCAAAGTAGGCTATTTGAGAATCATCATATGAGTCGGGTTTAATGAGTTTGTTTACTAATATGACACTAAAGGTTCATGAGGATAGAGGGAATGTTTTATTGTGTAGCATGTAAGTTATACCCTCTCTTATTGATCAATCCAGTTGTAAGATGATATCTGACAACAAGTTATAGAAGATTAGTAGTGATTTAAATGGTAGGGATATCTCAGGTGGTTGGTTTTGGTCTCCCAATGGTTCTCACCTATTAAAGAAGAATCTAGTTGATCCTTTGATGCTAAGGTAATAGGTGATTTATGAGTACAACATTCTAGATGTACTATGTAACATTGGGTGACCATGATTTTATCTACCTTAAGAGGTTGGTATTCATGGTCCAAGATGAGGCATGCAGTGGAAGACTACATTTACAAATGTTTCACCTACTAGAGTACCAAATTAGAGCAATATAGACCATTTGGGATATTACAACAACGTTCAATTCCTATGTGGAAGTGGGATGAGATATGTATAGATTTCTTGATTATGATGCCTCATAATCTAGGTGGAGAAGATATCATTTGGTTGATTTTACATCATCTAATTAAATCATCCCATTTTCATCTCATCAAGGAGATAAAGAAGTAAGAGGAACAAAGACGTTTGTATGTTTGAGAGAGGTTTGGGTTCATATAGTTACTTCATTGATAATGTCGAACCTAGATACCTATTTTACTTCTTTGTTCAGGGATGGAAAATAGGTGGATTTAGGATCTCAGTTGAGGTTCACCACTACATATAACCAATGTATGGTTGGTCAGACTGAGTGAACAATCCAAAATCATAATGATATATTTCTATCATGAGTAATTTACTTTTTAGGGTTATTGGTAATGGAAAATAACATTGGGAGAGTTTTATTATAATAATAGTTTTCAGGAATCAATCAGGATGGACCCATTTTAGGAATTGTAAAGACCATCCTTCCAATCCATACTCTATTGGAATGACATAGGTGAGCATTACTTAGTTTGATCAAGTCTCATCTAGGTAATGAATGACATAGTGTGGAAAATAAAAAATGGTTTGTGAAAAATCAAAGTCACTAGGGGTCAAATACAAGAAAATAATAATAAGTCATTGGAGTTTTAGGTTTGGGTTCTGGTGCTTCAATGGGTATCAGTTTTACTAGGACACCATCACTTTGGTAAGAAAAGAAAGTTGGAACTATTTTTTGTTAGTACAATTTGTTTCATGGAACATTTTTTTAATGTATCATATCAGTTCAATTTGAAACCATGGAAGACCATGATCCATGACATATTTCATGTCTCTCCACTGAATAGATACCACCTGGACCCATCCCATGGTATAGAGTGGAAATATTTTTAGCACAAACCTAATACCTCAACTCAAGATAATCCATTTCATATCATGGATTGTAATAAAAAAATGATATGTGTTAAGTCAATCATTTTCATCCATCGTCCCACGTATCAAAGAAATTATATCCATGAGACAAGAGAGGGGAGTATTTGGTGAGGGAGTAGTAGACTCACCTGTTTTGTCCTAGGGGTGCCTAATGAATTTTTTAGGTGGAAGAATGTGAAATGGTGGGGATTTTGTGATAAATTTCAGGTCACTATTACATCTAATTATGAGTTTTAATTTTACATTGGTTCTTTCTTAGAGGTCCCGAGTGTTGAGGGTTGAAAATAATACATTTTGGGAAGATAGACCAAACCACCTAGTTATCACATAACCCTACAACAAACAACGAAAGGGTGTTCTATGCTAGTATAGTGGTACATTTAATAATTTTTGAATGCTTTTTCAAATTGTTCATATCCCAAGAGAAACCTTTCAACTCGGATTTTGGGGAGAAAATAGCACTGCATAGTTATCGTATGGTTTCCCAATCCATGGGTCTTGTCCATGTCACTTAAAAATTGGTAATTTACCATTCTACATTATCAATTTTTAATGTTTTGACCCTTATTTTCAACCCCCATAATGTGTATCCCCTTTTCATTGGTGTTGTTTCTGCCTCTCCCATTGGGGGTCATCATTGGGTTAAAGGTGGTTTGGCTTGAAGTAAGTCAGTTTTATGGGTTTTATTCCTATATTCCACTTATTTAGGTTTCTTATTCAATTTCAATTGATTTGTGTAACCCTATATAGGATGTTTTCTGAATAAGTGGTATGTAATGGTGGGGATTTCTTTTTTTCTTATAGATTAGGTTTGTGAGACCATTAATTTCCTATTTTAGGCAGTATTTTTTAATGGTTAGAGACCTATGCGCTTGTTAATAATTCTTTCTGTGTTTATATTCTTTATGAAAATGATTAGTTCCATTTTATTATGAAAAGAGATATTTTATGCCATTTTCTCATATAAATGGCCATATGATGATGGCGCTTATGATCACTATATACTTGCCTTTTAAGATAAGTTAAGTTTCATGTGACATAAACATTGTTTCATTATTTGAACCATGTTATAAATTTATTTATAAAAATTTATTCATTTCAAAAAAGAAAAAAAAATGGTATTTGAATAGATTATTTGAAAGTGAAATGTTCATTATTTCAGAAAATTGTTTCCAAACTATTTTACTGGTTTTCATGGGTAAAATCCTTAAATGCGTTTTCATACTGGGATTTTTCCCCATGCCATATATATAAATTTGGGTGAATATAGAATTTTTTTCTAGACATATGTATAGGTAATGGAACTATGTACCTAGGTGTCTTATTGTGATTACCATCATTTGTGTTTTGTAGAGGAGACATGATCTCACGGAGTGGGGTCAGGTTGATTTATTTTGGGATTTTATATCTATAACTATGTATGTATTGATATTTTTTTAATGTTCCCATTATTATGAGTTTTGATCTATGATTCAAGATACCATGTATATATATATTATTATTTCCTTTTTATAATTCCTTCTACAAAAATGCTTGTTTTGTTTTTGGTATCTACTTTTCTTGCAATGCATTTTTTTTAATTGTCTTTTATATTGTTAAATAAAATTATATTAGATCATCCATCCCATTTAATGTATTTTTCATACCAAAATATTATATTAAAAAACATTCCCATGAGAGTTTTTGTTTTTTCTAGTGAGAGTCACCAGCTTGTGGTGATCATGAATGCACATTGGGGTTTTTGGTAGGCCATATAAGGTGACAGGCTGGGTTGACCGAGGTCGGTTCATCATAAAGGTATCACTAATTCAACACCCCCACACATATCAATAATACACATGAAATTACATTGTAATCATATAAATTACGAGAAGGAAATGTAAATCCATATAAAATAATAAGAATTATAATATACTATAATAAAAGGGTAAAATGAACACTATATTAGAATAATTGCGTTACATATGAAAGGGAATAACTTAATCAATGTATATTGAGTCAATAACCCCTTTAAATTGTCTTGAAATATGCAATCATGACCTTAAATCAATTTATAATAAAGTGTAGTTTATTAATTAATTATTTAAAAATATTATTTATATGTATTTTATCTAATACCAAACAATCATATTCATGTATTACCCATATAATAGTATTTAAGTTTTTTAGAAATCTGTTGTGTGTTAATTTTTTCAAATTGTTCTTTGTTAATTTTAGTATAATGGTTTGGACCCAACTCAATGCTCATGATTCTATTATTCCAAAAATGTGGATAGAAAATATAAAATGATGTTTAGTGTAGTTTTTTATTCCCATAAATATTTCTTGAATTCTATGACTATGATTTGTACAGAGTCATTCACAATTCATTTATTTTTTATTATTTAATTTTTAAAAAGAATAATTATTTTAATTTGGAATAAATTATTATATGTCTTTAATATAGAATAATAAAAAAACCATAATTTCTGCATTAAAAAAATATATTACCAATATTTATGATTTCATAAATATTCATGATGAAACATTTATAGTGTTTCCAATGTAGGTTGCTAAAGTGACCCAAACATAAAAATGTATAATTAATGAATGACTATGAAAATGAAGTGATTTTATTAACATATAATTATTATAAATATATAATGATGTTATTTAGATGTTATAAAATTGGTAAATCAGATTGAAGAATAAAGGGGTTGTAAAAATGAAAAGAAAATTAAAGAAAATTAATTGTTAATTACAATGATGAGCTTCATGTTTTTTCCGATAAACCATCACTAATTTGAGGACTTGACGTCTCTTATTCAAGATAGAGTATTTAAAACATGAAAGGTAATTGAAGAGGATAAAATTTATTCTTTATAATGAAAAATATTCATACCTTAGGTATGTATAGTATGGTATAGATGAAGGACCATTTAAAAGATGATAATGGGTATCATTTTTGCAGACACTCATTCCTTAATGTGAAATTATTGTAATTCTGTTAGGAAATTCACTAAAAATAGAAAAATGATTAATTTAAGGAATTAATTACACCATACACATAATTAAATCATATTTTATGTTAAATTTTACTACTTTATTCCTTTTTAACCATTAACCTAATTTTTTCCTTTTCCATCATAATTCAATTTTTCATCACAAACTTATTTTTTAACAAAAAATATAATTTACCCTCCTACCTATTCTCATTTTCCAAATTCCAAATGTTAATTCCATTGTAATAAATTTAAACTATAAGTATAAAATGATTATATTTTAAATAAAAATACATAACATATAAAAAAATTAGAATAAAAAATTATATAATGAATAGTTATATTAATATTTCTTATAATTTCGTAATTATTTCATAGATGTTTATTATTTATTATAGTTGTTTACTATACTACTTATTATATAAGATTCACTTTTATAAAACTGAAGTATTAAAAATATAACAATTTCAATATGCTCATAGGATATACGTATACCCAATGTCTATATATATACTCAATAGCCTTATAACAGTCACATTACCCATTTACATTCTTATATATGACCTTATATACTTTTGAAAATCAAAAATTTGTTTCCTTCATTTATTTTTAAAAATTTATAGTATTTTGCTATTTTTTTCATTATTTGTCCTTTTATATGTGGCTGTATCATTTTCCTGGGAAACCGTGATTAAATTACTTCAACTTTACAATTTTTAATTAATTATAGTTATATTAGTCTTATATTTTCAAAATTATATTTAATATATGATTCTTAAAATTTATTATCGTTTATTTTTTACATTTTTTCCATAATAAAATATTTTATTTTTAATTTTAATTAGATATTGGGCATGATGATTGTTTTTAAACACATAAAGTACTAATGGAAAATTAAAACTAAAATATGGGGTATTACATACCCCCCTACATTTTTTTTCATTTAAATTGTAATACTCAAATAAAAATAGCTGATGGTACTTGTCTCTAATTAAATATTTAGGTTCCCATTTTCATCCTAAAATATATGATCTCACCATAGAACTATGACTGTGTGAGTTTTCTTTTTTCACAGTACCATTTCTCTAAATTTTAAGGTTTCAACATGTAATTCCCCAAAAAATATTTCATGAGCCTATTATATATCCTTTATGTATAGTATTTATGAATAATGTGATATGTAATTCCTTAAAAGTGATACCATAAACATTTTTTCACCTATGATAAGTTCGTTGGAAATGCTAATAGATATTTTACAGCCCCCAAGAAATCAATAATCACATATAGTTCATTTTGTCTAGTGATTAACAAACCCATATTTTTAAATATCATGATCATATTCATTAGTGATGTTTTGAAGAAGGCATAATTTCTAACATCCAAGAATATATATACTCAAAATTTATTATCAAATTTATTCTATTGAATTTTGTTAATTTAATATACTACAAAATGGATTGGAGATTCATTATAATTTCTTAGGTAAGAACTAGTCCTAAAAAAATAAAATCCCAAACATTATCCTAGAATTTAAAATTTATGTATCTCTTACCACATAGACCATTAAATGGAACCATTTATATTTTTAAGTTGAATGTATTATTATATTCGAACATGGATAGTGGGAGATATTGATCCCAATATCCTTTTAAATCTATCACGGAATATCTCAATATATATTCCAATGTATGAATTGTTCATTTGGATTGACCTTTAGTTTAATCATAAAAAGTAGTGATAAAGTTTATATATTTATTTATTATTGGTCGAACACTTCTGCAAAACATTGAGGTGAACTTTAGATCATGATCAGATGAAATTTAAAGTGATACTCTATGTAGAATTACCACAATATATATATATTTGTAATTTTATAATGTGATAAATCCTCTCAAATATAAATTAATTTTGTTATCTTTTTAATTTGATTAACCATAAACCAAATTGGATTATTTACTTTAGATATATTGGGGGGACCTATGAAAAAACAATCGTGATGTTGCACCATTTCCATATTGGTATAGGTAAAGGATACATCACCAACTTAATATTTTTATCTTTCTTCTTAACTTTTTAGAAGAATAAAAAACATGATGTATAATATACAATCCCTCTTAATATTGTCCCACCATAAGTTCTCCCTGATATATCTATATATATTTGTGGTTTATAGGTGAATATAGAATGATGAGATATGGGTATCATCCAAACCCAACTATATATGTTTTAAAAATATGGGACACATATGTGTGGTCCATATATTATAATTATATTATATTTAAGGTTGACCTCTAGAAAAATTTCAACCTTATTTTATAGCTCAATATCATCCTTTAGTACCTCTATATTATTTACAAGGATAGATGGTTGATATATCATTTATGAAATATAGTATTTCGTACCTTCTCTTTTGGTTTACATGTCAATCTTTTTTATATACATAAATAGTGGGTCCCTTTTGATACCTGTCAAAGATAAGATAACATGATCCTATATTCTATGATCCATATGCACCATTTTTTTCATTTTGGGAGAGTAATGTATTGATAATTGAAAATCCTTGATCACCATAGACCTCCTCTATACGTGACTGTTTAACTCTTTTTATCTGAATATATAATTTCAATTATTCAATTTAGTATATATATTACATTGATGTCCATATAAATAATTCCTCAAAACACTTAATGAAAAAATAATGTTTTCAACCTTAACTTTGTGTTTCATATACTTTTTTTCTTTGAAATTTAATTGATATGAGGATTAATCTATAACTGTGTCATTTTTTATAAGAACAATACCCGATAATTTTTTGAAACATCACCATATATCATAAACAATTCTCTACTATATAGTATGATTATTATATGTTTATTGAATAACCGTATATCATACTCATAAAGGTTATTTTCAAATTATTTTATCCTTTTAAACTTAACTTCCTTATAAGTTAACTTTGTTAATGGATTTGGATATCGAGAGATATTTATCAAAAAAAGGAGAATGAATAGTTAATCCCTGAAAATTATAAATCTTCGTTAAAATAGTTTATTTTGGCAATTATTCAATAATATTTTTTAAGGATCTATTAACATACTCTGACTTGTAATTCTATGACCCAATAATGATAAAATCTATAGGTAAACTTTATACTTTTTTAAATAGGAAAATAGTTTCTCTTTTCCTAAACACATCCTCATAACTCTCAAATGCTTCTCATGATCTGCATTTATCTTACAAATATGATAATTTTATCTATTAATTATTCCATAAATTTATGTTGGTTATCTATAAAGACTCTATTAACAACGAATATAAATATAATTTAGAATATTGTAAGTATGAATTATATCACTGTTAATTCAATTGTTCCTATATGATATGAATTTTATTCTTAGGTATATCCTCAAATTTAACCCATTTTTCACAATATCTCAACCAAATATCCATATTTAATAAGTATCAATCCCTAAATATTTGATCAAAAAATTCATAAATATATGGGAGATGATTCTTTTCCTTGACCATTATCTTATTATGATCATAATAATCAATGAAAAGATGTTAAACTCTTCTGTGATCATAACAAAGATGTCGAGAGTACCCCATAGTGATGTACATAGGAATATTAAAACCATGTCTAAATTATCATGTAGTTACATCTTAAATTATTCCAATTCAATAGGGTTTATTCAATAATTACTCTTTAAGATAAGTGATTTCAAACAAAAAATAAACTTTAGGATGTAGGGGAATATGACAAACTCTTTTAAAAAATAAATCAATATATTTTGTTACAGTTGGAATATATTTAATCTTATGGCTCTCTCCTCTATGACCTGGCCTAAAATACACTTATCATACATCATTGTAGGGTTGCAAAAAATCTGCAAAGGAAGAATGAGAATCCCCTTTAATCCAAGGGACATTCTACACAATTTCCCCCACAAATAATTGGGGAAAAGTGTGGAGAATACTCAAAGGAAGGAAAAAGAAGAACCTGTCCGCAGATTGGTCCAATGATAATGGGTCGCAACCAGATTCGTGAAGTACCCCCTCCGCGGACCGCTGTCGTTCGCGGAATGGTGGCGGAGATCCTCCGTGGGCGCGAAGCAGGACGGGCGCCAAACCGGTCCACCGTCATGAACCACCCCAGCCACGGACCGCGTCGACCGGCCTAGGCCACAACCGCTATCGTTAGTGAAATGGAGGCAGAACCTTGCGTAGCTACGAAGCACTCCCTAAGTTAGTTTGATTCGCGATGGAGATGCATTCAACGTTCCCTGTGAGTTGAATATTGAACAAGTCATCAGTAAACCGGGTTTCCAATCATGGGCTTCCTCAAAAGGTGCCGCATGACCACAGATACATCTCTTTCCCCACTCTGTAAAAGGATATCGAGGGGGAAGAGTAAGAAAGGAATTTTTTTGGGGAGATCAATCAGATTTGGGTTGGAAGATTTCGAATGAAGGAGCTTCAGATTTCCCAAACAGAAAAGTTCATGTTCGCGGACTAGAATAGGTATGAAGCTGGAAGAGAATTAATAAGGAACCGAAAATGCATAACCACTTGGTGAACCGCAGACTTAAAAAGAAAAAAGAAAAGAAGACCGCAAACCATGGCCCTTCTATGGATGCACTCCCCATAGACCAGGGAGTTTATGCCCCTTTTCCGATCCGTTGCACCGTATAGCACCCTCCTATGCGGGCGAATCCCCGACCAACGAACCCCAAACTGGCACTGCCTTTGGCTTCTATTGCTCATATGGACCCCTCCGCATACCAACCTGGTTTGCGGGCCGAACTCGAAGTCACGAACCACCCTGGTTCACGGGATGCCCACCAAGCCACGAACCACCCCAGTTCGCAAAATGCTCATTAGTCCGCAGACCACCCTTGTTCACGGATGGCTTCCCCAGCCGCATAGCACCTCCCTTCGTGAAGGGTGCCACCACTCATACACCTGTGTGGCCTGCCAAATCCTTCGGAGTTCCAATTCCCCGAGCCAGATAAAATCTATCCAATTCGGCCTGATCCTCCACAACCTCCTCATTGGCCCATTCATCGGCCCCAAGTCGAGGCCTCCACCAAAGCCACTGGACCTGTGTGATTTAACCTTCAGTTGCATCATCGCTCCATTTTGAGTTCACATACTCACGTTAATCGGGGGCGAAGGGGTTTCTCCGACCCTTGAACAGATTCCTGAAGCATTCCTGGGTTCAAATTCCCACGGTAATGTGGAGTCCGATCCCGGGAGTCCTCTTTCTACCCCTCCATTTGTTAGGACTGGGGCACTTCTTCCCTCTCTGGGGCATGGCGGGCTACCAATCCAATGGAATCCCCCTTGAACCTCCATACTTCCCCACAATTATGTCCAATTAAGGGAAGAGTGGGAAAGGGTGTTCCTCCATCCCACTTTGGGGCCAAGTCCCTCTCCCGCTGCGCTTTTTCGCCATGGGCATCCATCTTGGAGTAAGCCCTGACTTTTTGGGATACCTCTACGTGTAAGCCCCACTCCACTTCCCACAGACGCACCTTTCGCGATGTGATTATCTGGTCCCTGCTGCCTCTTGTTTCTCACACCGAGCATGACTCATGTGGGCTTAGAGTAGGCATCAACCATGACATACTCTGGGCCTCCTCAGAGTGTAATCCTCAATCCATTACCCTGGACATCCTTAGAGAGTAAGCCCAATCCCCATTCGAACTACATGGACTTTGATTCCCCACCACAGGGATACGTAGGAAGCCTCCAATAGGTTCAAGCCTGATCACCATCGGACCCCCAGGTCCACATTCACGTCGGTCCTCTGACATCCCCATTCGAACTACGTGGACTTTGATCCTTTTCTCCAAGGAAGGGTACGTAGGAAGCCTCCCCGAGGTTCAAGCCCAACGACCGATCGATCCGAATATCTTCATGTCGGTTCACCGCACCAACCCTGGGCATCCTTGAGCGTAATCCCCGTGCCAAACCGAACTACGTGTATTCAGATTCCTCTCATGAGGATACAAAGGAAGCCCGCATCACTGGTTCGATCGAAATGCCCAAGTTGTTATTTGTCTCTCATGGATGACAATAAACTCCAGAGTGCCTGGTTAGGAGGTTTTAAATCTGTTCTGTCTCAGTGAGTTTTGACTCCTCGGGTCATTAATCCAACAAGGGATGGTAAACTTCGGGCATAAATGATTCTGTACCCCTGCGTACAACTGACCATTTCCAACCAGGAGTAATCTGTGGATATTATGCTTGGGTAAAAACCAAAGATTCGCAAACATATGAATACGTCGAAAATCTATAAGAGAGTCCCAGAGCAAGAAATAATTCCCCCCAAAAAGGTGTGATGATTCAGACTTCCCATCCTCTTGGCCAATGTGAGTTCTTAAGGGTCGCTGGTTAAACCACCCAGTGAACGCCTGCCTTTGAAAAGCAGGTCCATGTATCTTCAGAAACGGAACCATTGTGCATTTCAAAACCGATCTGAAACAATCATTATGATAGTTAATCATTATATCTCAAACTTACAATACACTCTCAATACCCATATGTTTGGTTAATTTGTACATTAGATACTTGACCACCTTATCACACAATATTGCAACAATATCTCCCTATATATACTAAACACGTCACTTTCTCCTAGAAATATTCTTCTATATAAGTCCCTACAAAAGTGTATAACCTATGAAAAGGGATATATGAAATTCATAGTGAGTTAAATGGAATAACAATTAGTCATATGATATTTATCGTTAGATCATTAACATGTTAGAAAATATGAACATGAGTGAAATACGTGATTAATGGAATAAGGTCATGGGATCATAAGAAGTGATCATAAAACATGATAACATGGTTATAGATCATATCATAGGAATATCTAACCATAAAATTATCTTTTCCATCATATAGAAATATGAGAACAATAGATAATAATCATGATCTGTAAAAACATTAATTAGAAATCTAGAATAATAATATGTTCAAAAAATCACGATAAATGTTAGGTTATCCACTAATACGATCATCACATAATGAATTTTTCATCCCCACCCACATCATATAAAATAAAGGATAAGGCATCACCACCTTTTCCCCAAAAAATAATGGATCGTGAATTATTACCCTCACCTCATAGTAACCCCATGATATATAAAGAATTACCAAATTAATTTGAGGGATATATAATTTCTGGACCACTAATTATATAATGACCATTGATATTGTTTCCACATGAAATAAATCCTAAATCAGTTATTGTGTGACTCTTGGAATTATAATTAATTTATATCATTTCCATGAGGTATTTTATATGAAGAAATTCATAATTAGATTAGATAACACCCAAATATCAATTTCCTAAAATTAGCATATCATATTAGAATTTAGTTGGAGAAAAAAGTATATAAAATAGTCAAATATGGTGCATATTATAGCGAAAATGATGAAAATAAATTGAGAAATATGAACAAAAAAATCATTTTATTTTGATAATATTGTCATTAAACTGATTTAATAGTCATTTTCAAAATGTGAAAGGGGAACTTTAAAGAGATTATTTTTAAATAAAAAACCCAATAATATTACCCTTAAAGGAAATAATATGAAATATTAAGAAATATGGATAGAAATAAAAAATATATAGAAGGGGAAAAATTATTTTTTAATAATTGATAATAGTTTCATATAAAACACAAATCAATATTAGAATTAAAAATTTTACTTTTATATATTGATAAATTGAATTGTGAAGGGGAAAATGGGGAATATTTTTTTTCATTTCAATTAATTAAAGAAATCATTTGGTCTAATAAATAATATGAACATTGAAGAGAAATATCAAATACCCCTGGATGATAATTTTTCACCATAACAACCTATGTTTATGAAGTAAAAAATGAATCAAAAAAGAAACTATCGAAATAAAAATTTAATTTTTCTAGATATAACCTAAACATTAAAATATGAGATAAATAGACGTCAAGTATTAACAATTTATAAATAAAAATTCATATAAATAGTATGTCCCAATGAAACAAGATTGAGTCTAGAAAAATCCCTTACAATATTCGTTACATGTGAATTAAAATCAAATGAATGTGATAACATGAAAGGAAATTATAAATGCATTGAATCATATATAAAATATGAAAAAAATATTTCAACAAGGTAGTATATACACCACATAATGTAAAATGCATGTCTAATATGAAACCTGTTTTAAAGATAGAAAATTGTGATAAAAAATCATTAACATGGATTCCCAATTAATCTGGTAGAGTTTAAATTCAGGATTAATAAATTTATGTTTATTATAAATTTATATAAAATAATATTTAATATTGATTTTAATTAAAAATATTCATTTAATTTTTTGTATTAACGATTTATTTTCCTTATATTGTAAAAATTAATCTAAATATGTTAGTTGTTCAATTTGTTCCACAGTTCCATTAGTCTGTCAGTTTCTTCCCACGACCCCTGATCATGTATATATCTCCACCTAGATAGACATGAATATGATATAGAATAAATTAAAAATTTATATATTAATGAATATAATTATTTTTATTATCATTATAATATTAAAAAATGTCTAAAATTCAACATTATTTCAACATTAATCCAATATTTATGTTATATAAATAATTTCTAATTCAAATGTTATAGCATTATTCATGTTGATGTTAAATATTACCCAATTAAAAAGTGTTGAGGTATGAATGAGTAGGAATATGTTGTCGTATAATTATTATAAAAATTTTATAGAACGATAGTGTATTGAATTACATGTTATTAATGTTTTAGCTCAAATTTAAGAAAATGTAGATGGAGAAGATAAAGGAACATTATTTAGGAGAAGATAACACTTATGTTGAAGAGTTTAATCTTCTCTTAAAGACCCACTTAAAAATGAAGAATTAGGGACTCGTACATGTGGAAAAAAGATACCCAACAGGGGAAAGGACAGTTATGGAGATAATTTAGCTATTTTTAAAAAATGAAAAATAAGGATACATGTTTTTTGTGATATGAGTAAGTGGTGGGTATTTATATGTGTGGTGAGTGAACAATAATGGAATTTATTACTCAGTATTTTATAATTCCATTACTTAATGTGATCTACTACTTTCATAGTTCCAAATTACCTCTTGTAATTCTATAATATAATTTTTAATTCAAAATAATGTCAATAATAGTATCCTGGATGAATTTTCCCAATCATACTTATATATGATGTCAAGTTTACTATATTCACCATATTTCACTATGGTTCAAAATAATTTTTGAGTGTATTTCCAATATCCTTACTAAAATATACATTTCTATTTCACTAGGTACCGAGTACAAGGCTACCAAGTACATGGTGGCCAAGGCAGTATCCAAGTCGGCGTCAGACGCCCATCAGGAAGCTAGTACAGGTGGAACGAATGCCATATAGGGCCACTGAGTACCCATTATTGTTTGATCATGAACTTAATGACCTTATATCTCATTTTTAGGAGTATATATATAAATTACTCACTCTAACCTCTTTAATTCCTTCCATCTTCCTCCCTCAACCCCCATTTTTTCAACCCTCTCTTTTGGGTGCTCTTTTAGATTCTAAAAGTCCTCCAAGATCTCCTCTCATTTGCTGAAGGATTAATTTTCTACGTTAGATTCCATTTGATAATTCTAACTACATATATTCCTTATATTTATTTTCCTATCATTTTCTCTCTAGGTACCATATCAAATCCTTCAGTACAAGAGTTTTTGATGATTTAATGGATTTAGTGGTTCAAGATTGAATCTGGTGACAATACATGGAGTGTGAACTCTGTTAACATCATGTTAGGAATTTCAAGAAATATTATATCGTTTATATATTATTATATATATATTAATGTATGTGAGAAAGTGTTTTTTCCAAAAAAAAATTTATTTCATGGGAATCAAAGTGGTCGGGTGAGTCTAAATTGAAACGATTAATCCCCTAGAGGTAGATATGGGTGAAATGGATTAAGTATGATGAAACCTATCCTTTTCCATGGATTGATGTATGTTTACTAGCATCGGTTGGTATGTACTAGTGTAAGATTCTATGTCTTGGTTGAGGTTTATTTGATATTGTTGTTCGGAATATAGGTATGGATGATTAATCCAATTAATTGTGAAGGTTTTGGGTGTGTATCCATGTGGTTCCACCCATGGATATAGTAGAGGATGTTCCTGATGATATAAATATTGTAATACCTCAAAATGTAAAATATGTTGAGATAATAAATCACTATATAATACTTTAAAAATTCAAGAAAAAAATATTTTTCATCTAGGGGAGTTTTTAATAAAGGTGGTTGGTGGTGGGGGTGTACATTAGGGTGGACCTGGCATGGTATAATTATCCCAATATTTATAGATTAAATATCCTATATATTTTTATTGAATTGGAGGACCTAAATATGTTTAGGACTAGATCATGGTTGTAAAGGGAATCATCGATATGTTGGAGTCACTAGATATGTGGTGGGTGAATCTAGAATCCAATATACTCCTATGACATACTATAAGATGGTTGGGTGTTGTGTTTCAGGCTAAAAAGAATGAGGTCTTCTCATGGGAGGCCATAAAGGAAATTTTTATTGAATATTTTACCCCTAATTCATTGATTATTGAGTGGGAATAATAATTTATTGATTTTATATAGGGCATGATGTTTGTGAGTAACAATGCTACTTGTTTTCTAAATCTATTTCATTTTTATCCCTTGGAAGAAGGGAATGATTCCTAGAAGACCATAGGATGGATATTGGACTTTGATCCATTGGAGGTTAATATAGGATTATTTTTAAATTGGGATATTATTATGATGTGTTGTGAAATTATCTTACCATTTATATGGATCTTATGGATGACACTACAATTTTCTCTCTTCCCATGTTTAGTGGAAAAGCTAATAGATTTTCAAGTTGAACTAGTGGTATCTATATTTTTTATAGGAATAAGATATTGAAAATTTTGTTTATGGGAAATTATATGATCTATGAGTATGTTTATGGTTTCCCAACTAATATCATATACTGATATAACAATATTTTATATCGGTTTGGGAAAACATATCATTTTCATAGTGCATGTTTGGTTTTTTGAAGGATTGTCATGTTTGTGGTAGGATGGGTCATTTTCAATGGTTTTGTTTGAGGATGTATCTGAATGTTTAAGGATTATATTTATGGTATATCTTGGATTTATAATCATGGTATATATAACCTCAAATATATATTTCATCTTCTATTAAAGGGAAAACTCATGAAACATAGTGAGGGTCTCTAGGAATGCATCTGTTGCAAATTCCACGGGAGTTAGTTTTGTAGGTTAGTCATAGATAACAAGGTGAGGGGTAAAATATATTATGTAGGTGTGGTATGTACTTATAACATGTTAATGGTAGTAGGGAATTGAGTCTTTTTATAATGATTTTCATGGGGTTGTTTGATTCTATACATTATGTTACCTTGTTCGATACAACAATGTCCTGTTCCTTTATATATACTCATGTTGTATATAGATTGGGTTTGGCTATATATTTCAATCATTGTATTCTCTCCTTTAATACAAATCATGTATTGAGGATAGATATTATTCAAATATTGGTAATTTGATCTTTAATAGTTTCGGACTATGAGAAATTTTTTGATTTCCTTATTTTCGATATAAGGATCTTTGAATTCATCTTCAAGATGGACTGGTTGATGCACTTCCAGAATTGAATTCACTACTATAATAGGTGGGTGTCGTATAAGTACCTAATAGTGAAATAGTATATTATTATGGGATAATTATATTTTAATTCTAGTAGAGTCATAATTAAACTCAGTTAGATAGGATCTATCACAAATTATGTGGTAGGTATTTTTCTTACAACATATCAGGAAAATGGTTCCATTTATTTTCCCCTTGTTAGTGGACCATTATTAAGACAAATTTCTAAATGATTTCTCATGTTTACATCCTGAGATTGAAATAAATTTCATGATTTAATTGGTGTAATTTGTGAATAATATATCAATAAAATATTTGTTTTCCATTTGATGAGTTTGAAAAACTAAAGTTATAAATCATCGACCATGAGGAGAATGTTATTTTCAATTCAATGAATTCTCCTTAGGGTTATCCTATTTTATAATCCAATAAGGTATATGTTTTCCTGTTATTTTTTCTGGATTATCAAAATATAAATCCAGTTATAGTAAATAAGATGAATATGTTCCCTTGAATAAATGATTTATTTGACTAGTTAATGGGACCTCGATGGTTATCTAAGACCAATCTGCAATCAATCTCCAATCAGTTTTTGTTATGGGTAGATGATATAATTATGATGGGATTAAAATTTAGGTATATGTTTTACATGTATATTTTGATTCAATTCAATCTCAGGAATGAGCTAGTAGTAATCATGAATCTCATGAACTTGTTTTCCCATCCCTTATTGGATGAAATAGTTACATGCTAAACTCTAAGAGATTATATTAGGTATGATTTAGGTATATAATACTTATTAAAATTACTAAAAGTGTCATTCTTGGATTCGGGAGGCCCATTTCCTTGGTCATGAGATATTTTAGACTATGATCTCGATCAATCCTGCAAAACTGGAGTGACTGATGTGATAATTGTGATGTACGAAATGTGTTCAAGATCAATATTTTTCTTATATTTAGAATCAATTAAATGAATTTCATTTTGGACTTATCTAACTTGGTATCACCCATGATATGATTAACCAATAAGGGAGTGAATTTTCGAGGGATTTATTAGTGTGAATAAATCTTTTTGAAGTTTAAATAACGGTTGAAATCTGTTTTTTATTTTTTCTAGAGCATGGAAAGGGTAATATTATGTATTATAATTCCTCATGGTTTTGTCTTGGATTTTTAATTATGTATGGTTATTGGGAAGTCACTTATGTTTCTTTTCATCTATGAACCCTTAATAGAAACTACCCGACCAATGACTCAGAGCTAACTACATTAGTCCACACCTTAAATCATTGGAGTATATATCTCATTGGTGATATACTTTTCATTTATAAGAACCATTTGATATTTCAATATATATTATTATAGAGTGACATGAACCTATAGTAGGGTAATTGGGTTGAGTACACATAAGTGTTTGACTTTAGGGTATCATATACCCAAAATAAGTTGAACATCATGGTAGATGCTATCAGTAAAAAAATATAGAAGCATGTTATTCAAAAGTATGTTATGGAATTGAATAAAATGTGTTTTCTCACTGAATGGCGGATTGATATATAATAGGGTTGATATTATATAACCATTACATGTTTTTTATTATTAGTTATTCTGTGGAATATGTAAAGGTTATCTAGAATCCTTATTTAGATTCATTTTTGATGAGGTAATTGATATTTGGAGATGAAGTGGTTTTGAGATAGTTATTTTTTATGGATGGATTTCATTACATCCATGGTGAGGTGATAGTCCCCATTTCTTTGAGAGAAGAGTTGATGGGGGATAACCATGACTCATATTTGCAAGAGAATCGATGAATGATAATGATTTTCCATGCTATTATGTATCATTTCTAGTGGTCTAGAATAAGGAAATATATATAAGGGTACATTATTCATTTCCATGCCTTCTAGAGGATATGGGTGGAGCACTAATGACCATGTGGGTTACATAAACCCATTCTGGTGATAGTGAAAAATATGTATGAGGCTTTCACGTACATTTTTCAATATACATCCCTATATCATAAGGGGTAAGGATGTGGTGTGGGTGGTATTTGACTAGCTAATGAAATTTATTAACTTTTATCATATCTGAAAGACTAAATTGTTTGATGGGATAAGAGATATACATGTAATGGAGACAGTGTGGTTTCACTGGGTACCCAAAATAATAATATTATATCAATATGTGTGTTTTATGTCATGATTATTTTAGTGCTTATAGAAGTCCATGGGTTCTTTACTGAAGTTAAGAATTTATTAATAAATTCATATAAATAACAAGTATAAGGGGGAGAATTGGATGACCATATTGAATTGGAAGATTTTATATACAATAAAAATTTCATGGATTAAATTTTGATGGACCTCTTATAATTCTCACACATTTCTTTGTTAGAGGCAAGTGATTTGATTGTGATCTAATAGATTTTTTGTGAAGGACACCACCAATCAGGTATAGTTGATTAGGAAGTAGATGGTTTCATCTTAGATCAAATAAATCATGAATGTAAGATGAATGTAGTGACCACTATAGTTGGTCTTGGGTGACCTAATATTCATAGAGGAATCACCTCATTTAGGGAATTAGATTTTGGGGAAGCATGAGAAGCTCACATCATATTTTTAGTCTATTTGAGATTATGGAATAGATTGAGGATATTGAATACGAGCTAACTTTAACTACATAACCTTGAAATATGCATAATTTGTTACGTATATCATATATCTATATGTATGAAGAAGAACCAACACTTCTTATTGATAATGATTATGTTAAGTTATAAGATGATTCTTCATTTGAGGATTTATTTTTGTGTATCCAGACATCATGGGAAGATAGTTTCTATTTTACTAGTGTTTTGGTGGTATAGATGTATTCAAATGGAGTCCTAGGAAAAATATTTAGATTTTTAGAAAAATGGATATAGTTTTTTGGTGAGGTTCCTCAATGATAATTCATGATGATGAGAATCTATTAGAATGGGAGATTTTAGTGATCCTAAAATTTTATATATGAATTTTAGGATCATTTTTAGTATTTAATTATTCATTGTAAAAAAAATTAGCATGAATTTGTAGTTAACAAGGCATGATATCATTTAAAAGTTGGTTACCCCCTCCAAAAATATACATTTTTAGGAAAATAGGTACTCAGTTCAATCTCATCATGTACCTAGTGGCATGGAAGGTATCCCTATAGGTGAAAGGCCCCCACTTGTAACGCCCCGACCCCAGCTACCCAGAGCCGGTGCATTACTTCGTAACATTGGCATGATCACAAAAGATCAAGTCTCAAAAGACCGATTAGTTTAGTAGCCTTGGAAACACTAGATACATTCATAAGTCTTTCATTACATCAAAATTAAACAAACTACAAAAAAACATGGTCTTCATAGTCCACACTCATATCTTCACTGATTATTCTTGCAAGTCAGTCATAAAATACTTCTTCACAACCTGGAAAATTTTTAAACATTGAAAGGGGTGAGCTCAAATGCTCAGTAAGGATAACAATAATGCGGAAGCTTTCATAAATAAACATTAACATTTAAGGCAATGTATAACTAAAACAAAAGCCTCTTAAACATGAACTTCAACATAATATGGCAAAAGTAAAATGAGATAATGCCATTTACTTCTTCACATGGATATTCTACTGGTCGAATAATCACATGTAATATCAATAACCACTTTCATAAAGAGGGAATGTATAATGCCAGACATTCTGAAACACTTTGTCAAGGCCTCGGCCAAGACGTCTAAAATGATTAAGGCCTCGGCCAAAACCATAAATCAAATTGGGAAAGGGCCTCGGCCAATTCCACGTCTAGTTGTCTCATGAGACCTGCCGATGCATCGAGGAGCTATAGCGGGCTCCACCCGTCACTTATTAAGTCCAATACATTCCTCATATGAATAGGTTTAAACATATCATAAACCATAACATAATCGTATCACATAAAACATGCATAAAGGAAACATAACATTTCCACATTTCAATCACAAGATATCAATACAACACATTGATAAAAACTCTTTCAAAACCATTTTCAATACCAAAATAAAAGAAAGTTAAAACTTTGTATTTATTTTTCATTAAAAAAAAAGATGGCTTTTAGAGGAAGCCGAAACTCAAATAGTGGTCACGGCGGTGGAGAAGTCGTTGTCGCCGCATAAGTACGGAAAGAAAAACATTCCCTTTTGTCGTTTAGCAAAACACTTCGTATAAAAAAGATTCCTTTTGAATAAACGTAAAAGTCAAAGGGGTTTATACACCGTATAAAAGAAAGTTGTGTATAAAACCAAATATGTCCCAGTGGATGGTGATTGAGACGAAGTCCTTAAAAAGATCATTTTTAGAATAAAATAGATCTATTATGTGTATTCACTATAGGTACACATAAAGAAAGTAAAAATACAAAATAATACATAATAATATCATGACATAATCGGAAAGTAGGAGATTAACCCAAAGAATGGAAGTTGGGTTAAGAAGTTCCCTTACCTCGTGTCTGACTTGACTCAACCGTTCTTTAACCTCCTGAATAATAAACTAGAGTTAATATATACCATATTAAGAACCATTTTCAACTTCATTATCCTTATTATATCACTTATTACAATGATATGAACATTATGTAATTATTTAAGTTAATAATGTTCATTTTGTCGGTATTTGGTTCTTAAGTCAAAAATAGGCTTCTTACACTTACATGTTGTTAATTTGGTCAAAGGTTCATTATATCCAGAATGGTATTCATGATGTAGATATCATATATGTCATATATATCCAGTACATACATTCATTTATAATATTACATCACATTTAGAGGTAAGAAATGAAATGCACCGTTCATGGAGACGGTAAGCCGTACGTACGCATGAACGCTACTTCCATTTCTATTTCATATTTTCTGGAATGGAATCATAATGATATGAGAGTATATTATAATTCCAGTATAATAACATATATAATATCATTAACTTTATCCTTCACACATCCCACATATGGTATTAACGAATCAAATCACTTTCAGGGGGCGGTAGTCCGCGCTTCCTAAAATGAAGATATCGTGTTTTACCCATAATGGAAACCATAAAGGTATGCCCAAAATGAAAAAAACAGAAGCTTAAGGAAAACATAAACATATTATATATCATATATAAAAATAGTTACATCATAATGGCCACCTTTGAAGGTGTTAAATGAGTGTTGAACAATCATCGTTTCGGGAGGCAGAATTTCGCCATCCACGGAAACCTTATGTTCTTTAACCATTTGATGTAGTTGTGTGGAAGTGTAGCTCAAATAAATCTTATAACAACATCCTAGTATATTTAAGATACTGGTGTTGTTACAAAAGAAGTAAATAAAAAGAGTTTAGGGGGTTGGAGAAGCAAAATAAAACAAAAGAACATGAGAGAATGAATTACCTTAAAAAGTGTAACTCCTTTTGAGTTGAGCCTAAAGGCTTCCTTTGAAAGGATTCTGCCCAAAGGGAATCCTCTAGGATTAGGAGAGGGATGTGGAGAGAGCAAATGGGCAGGGGTTGGCCGAGCCAATGGCTTGAAGAGTGTGTGAAATGAGGTAGAGGTGGGGGCCTTTTATAAGAGGAGAGGAGGGGCACTTTTGGAAAGTAAAGGAACATTACATTATATGAAAATGTGTTTCGGTTTTAAAAGGTCCCACATTGATAAAATTCGTGGATAAGGTGATAAGGCATCGAAATCCACTCATCCAATTGGTTTTGGACAAGTGTAATCCTTGGATTTTGCATTATCTTCTCATTTTATTTAAATCGTTAAATAATGAGGTCATCGCCACATCATAATGATGTCATAAATAATTTAATTTATTTAATGTCTAAAAATTATAAAAAAAATACTATGATGTAGGAAATCGTTTTATCTTTCTAATGAATATTTATAGTCAAAATTTGGACTTGTGTAACCCTACTTAAAAATTGTTTTAGTAGAACAATTTATGTTAGTGTCATTTTCACTTTAACATTAAATAAAAAGTAATTTATGTTATTTCCCTACAAAAGTGGATCCATGGGGTCCCCAAGTTAGGCCATGGCTTTTCTTGGTCGGCCATGACACAACCAATGAGGTTGGGACATGTGTCTAGGTCATTTAATATTATTAAAGTATTATTTATACCTTAAACTACCCTAATTACCACTAATCGCGATTAAAACTTAATAAGTTACTATTCACCAAAAAATTATTTTTATCCCATTGAACCACATTTTACTTCTTAATGACAACCATGTATGTCGGATTTTTGAAAATCAAATCACAGAAGTGGTAATATTTCATTTAAACGAAAAATCAGTTATTTAACTACCACTTAGTGGTTTCACTATTCATCAAAAATTGAAGTTTTTCAGAACAATGCCAAAATTTCACCCTAAGCTATAATTGATATTCCGAATTCAAAAATGATGTCTATTTTACAAAATTCCAAACATATAAGTTGTATTAATTAATTTTATGATTAATTCCCGCTGTTACGACAAATAGCGTGTTTTCAAGAAACAATTTATATCAAAAGATTGGCAATTGTTTATGTCCAATTTCAATGTTAAATTATTTCTAATGACCACCATTGGATAAAATGGTAAAAATATATTCTAATTATACCTTAAAACCACTAAATAGTATAATTTATCACAATAAATTATTTTGATTAAAAAAGTTGTTTTAAAGTATTTTTCACTATTCATAAAAATTAGAAGTTCTCAGAAAAATACCAAAAATTCAACATAGGCTAATTTCGATATTAGGAATACAAAAATGAATTCCATTTTGAAATATAAAATTTCTATAATTTTAAAAAGTGGTTATTACTATTCATAACGACTACTTTGATTTGTCGCGGTGTTTTAGAACTCGAAGTTGCGTTCAATGCAAGCTATTTCATTATTGAATGAGAAGCGTATCGTGGAAGCTCGGGGTGTTACATTCTCCCCTCCTCCAATAAATTGCGTCCTCGCAATTTGAAATTTTTCTTTGATAATAAAAGGTTCAAAATAGAAAATACCTTTGTGGAAAACCCACATCGGAAATAAGGTTAATAAATATATAACATTATAAGAAAACAGGATAAGTACAAAGGTCACCCGATATAGCCCATTCTAGGATTCTATGAAAATATGGATATGGAAGAAAAACAAACCATCAAGGTCTGATGGAGAGTTATAGAAAACAGGATTAGGAGAAAGTTTAACCATAAGAAAATCACAAACTTGTGATTGGTTAAACGGTCATTGAATCCCTAGTTGGAAAAGTTAACCGACAACATTTTTGTTTTAAGTTACCTTTTATAATGTTGAGGATTCTATTTAGGAGATTTACTAAGAACGTAAGGGAATATACATACTTGTTATGTATACTTTCATTCGTTAATGAATTTTTACCACAAACCCATCTTTTACTCCAAATGGTAACAGAACTCAAAAATATTCTATTTATCCTAATTGTATAAGGTTCAAAATGTTAACACATACCATTTAGATTAGTAAAACTATTTTGTAATAACCAGGGACTTCCTGTAGGCTAGTGGTAGGAAATAAAGGCCTGTCGCACTTTGATTGTGGGTTCGATTCCTACAGCTTTGTCTGACGCGACGGTTTATGCCCCACCCTACAGGTTGTCCTTTTCCTAAAACTATAGTGTTATAATATTCCAAAAATAATCTTCATAAATTTTTTAACCTTAAACCATACTATCCAAAGATCAACTTAATCCACTCCAACCTTTATAGTTATCCAAAATACCTCTGTCCAGACTTTCTCTAAAAGGTCTCTTAATTCCAAAATCAATTTATCAGATTCCCCAAACAAAGAAATGTTTCTCTTATTGTCACATACCAAAAATATGATTACCTTAATCATATTAAAACCTTACTGAAATCAAAAAGTAATGCAGTACAATCCATATATATATATTACATTATTCTTATAACCAGAATATAATCCTTGAGTCCAAAAGCACCAATACATTAGTTATTCTGCTTCAACTGTAGTAATAGCATAAGATTGTCCTTGATCCCTTGTCCTTTTCTGAGGTAAGTTTCCTTGACGCTTAGGACATTCATTTGCATAATGACCCATTTCTCTACAATTGTAGCATTCAACTTTGACAGCCTCTTTCTTTCCCTTGCAATCACGTGCCTGGTGACCTTTTTCTCCACATTTATAACAGACTCCCATTCCTTTTAGGCAAGTACCAGGGTGATTCTTCCCACAATTATCACATAATGGAAAATCCTTCTTTCCCTTTTTCCCTTTATCTGTCTCTTGTTCCACCGTTCTCTTCTTCTCTTGCTTTACTTTGTTGTCATAAGACTTAGAGAATTCCTTTTCTGTCTTGATAGCACATGAGACTATATCTTCGTATGTTGAGAAAGATTGTGACACTAGAGCTCGACGGAGAAATGGTTTTAACCCATCAAAGAAACGATCAATCTTACTTCTTGGGTTACGTATATAATCTGCAGCATGCCTCGCTAACCTTGTAAAGTTAGCCTCATACTTTGCGACATTCTCATCCTCCTTTTGTCTCAGACTCAAAAATTGCCTTTCCATATCCGCTCGATGGTCTCGAGGTAAGTATTTTTCTAAGAACAGTTCTTTGAACTCCTGCCATTCCATGTTTGTTAATTCATCATCTTCCTTTGTGTTTTGAATTAGTGACCACCATTGATCGGCATCTCCAGTGAGGCGGTAAACTGCCATGACAACCTTCTCCCTTTCACTACTCCCCAAGGCATGGAATATTTTCTCTAAGGAATTTATCCATTGCTCAGCTACTATAGGATTTGTACTCCCATTAAAGGTTGGTGGTTGTTGCCTCATGAAACGATCTAGCATTGATCCTCCACGTTGCGGATCAGGGTGCTCCATACGAGTAAGGTTGTTATTCATAACCTGCGTGAGTTGTCCCAGTATGGTAATAAGTTGATCAGCACCAGTTGTCTCTCCAGGTCCACAATAATTATCTTGAGCAGGAGGGCAATCCCTACACGGAGTTCGTGCATTGATACAGTTTCCATTCCTTCTACTAGGCGCCATTTCTAAACAATGGCATAAACCAGATTAGTTTATGAATCAAAATACATAATTCCATACTTGTATAATACTTAACATAAATTGAACTATTTATGGATATAATCCATAATCATAAAAAGGTTTTATTTGAGAAAGTATATACTCATAACCGTTCATAGTGGTTTGTAAAGAAAATGAGAATTATCTTAAGCATATCCCCCGGGAGTGTCGTAACCAAGAGTGCAGCAAGGCCCGTTGTCGTGCACCAGTTCCCGTTCGAGTCTAGCTCAAAGCGGTGTTTTCGGGTTTTACCCCTAGGTACATCTGTGCCAGAGCCGCCTCTACCTGCTCGTATCCAGACAGGGATGTATTGCTCGGAAAACTCATATCATCTCTATAATACCAAAATTCTAGGAAGTTCTTCTATACTAATCCTCGAAGCCTATCTTTGGGCTATGCGTTCTAATCAGAGTTTATCTACATCTAGCTTCCAAGGTTAGTACTAAACTGCCTTTGATACCAACTGTAACGCCCCGACCCCAGCTACCCAGAGCCGGTGCATTACTTCGTAACATTGGCATGATCACAAAAGATCAAGTCTCGAAAGACCGATTAGTTTAGTAGCCTTGGAAACACTAGATACATTCATAAGTCTTTCATTACATCAAAATTAAACAAACTACAAAAAAACATGGTCTTCATAGTCCACACTCATATCTTCACTGATTATTCTTGCAAGTCAGTCATAAAATACTTCTTCACAACCTGGAAAATTTTTAAACATTGAAAGGGGTGAGCTCAAATGCTCAGTAAGGATAACAATAATGCGGAAGCTTTCATAAATAAACATTAACATTTAAGGCAATGTATAACTAAAACAAAAGCCTCTTAAACATGAACTTCAACATAATATGGCAAAAGTAAAATGAGATAATGCCATTTACTTCTTTACATGGATATTCTACTGGTCGAATAATCACATGTAATATCAATAACCACTTTCATAAAGAGGGAATGTATAATGCCAGACATTCTGAAACACTTTGTCAAGGCCTCGGCCAAGACGTCTAAAATGATTAAGGCCTCGGCCAAAACCATAAATCAAATTGGGAAAGGGCCTCGGCCAATTCCACGTCTAGTTGTCTCATGAGACCTGCCGATGCATCGAGGAGCTATAGCGGGCTCCACCCGTCACTTATTAAGTCCAATACATTCCTCATATGAATAGGTTTAAACATATCATAAACCATAACATAATCGTATCACATAAAACATGCATAAAGGAAACATAACATTTCCACATTTCAATCACAAGATATCAATACAACACATTGATAAAAACTCTTTCAAAACCATTTTCAATACCAAAATAAAAGAAAGTTAAAACTTTGTATTTATTTTTCATTAAAAAAAAAGATGGCTTTTAGAGGAAGCCGAAACTCAAATAGTGGTCACGGCGGTGGAGAAGTCGTTGTCGCCGCATAAGTACGGAAAGAAAAACATTCCCTTTTGTCGTTTAGCAAAACACTTCGTATAAAAAAGATTCCTTTTGAATAAACGTAAAAGTCAAAGGGGTTTATACACCGTATAAAAGAAAGTTGTGTATAAAACCAAATATGTCCCAGTGGATGGTGATTGAGACGAAGTCCTTAAAAAGATCATTTTTAGAATAAAATAGATCTATTATGTGTATTCACTATAGGTACACATAAAGAAAGTAAAAATACAAAATAATACATAATAATATCATGACATAATCGGAAAGTAGGAGATTAACCCAAAGAATGGAAGTTGGGTTAAGAAGTTCCCTTACCTCGTGTCTGACTTGACTCAACCGTTCTTTAACCTCCTGAATAATAAACTAGAGTTAATATATACCTTATTAAGAACCATTTTCAACTTCATTATCCTTATTATATCACTTATTACAATGATATGAACATTATGTAATTATTTAAGTTAATAATGTTCATTTTGTCGGTATTTGGTTCTTAAGTCAAAAATAGGCTTCTTACACTTACATGTTGTTAATTTGGTCAAAGGTTCATTATATCCAGAATGGTATTCATGATGTAGATATCATATATGTCATATATATCCAGTACATACATTCATTTATAATATTACATCACATTTAGAGGTAAGAAATGAAATGCACCGTTCATGGAGACGGTAAGCCGTACGTACGCATGAACGCTACTTCCATTTCTATTTCATATTTTCTGGAATGGAATCATAATGATATGAGAGTATATTATAATTCCAGTATAATAACATATATAATATCATTAACTTTATCCTTCACACATCCCACATATGGTATTAACGAATCAAATCACTTTCAGGGGGCGGTAGTCCGCGCTTCCTAAAATGAAGATATCGTGTTTTACCCATAATGGAAACCATAAAGGTATGCCCAAAATGAAAAAAACAGAAGCTTAAGGAAAACATAAACATATTATATATCATATATAAAAATAGTGACATCATAATGGCCACCTTTGATGGTGTTAAATGAGTGTTGAACAATCATCGTTTCGGGAGGCAGAATTTCGCCATCCACGGAAACCTTATGTTCTTTAACCATTTGATGTAGTTGTGTGGAAGTGTAGCTCAAATAAATCTTATAACAACATCCTAGTATATTTAAGATACTGTTGTTGTTACAAAAGAAGTAAATAAAAAGAGTTTAGGGGGTTGGAGAAGCAAAATAAAACAAAAGAACATGAGAGAATGAATTACCTTAAAAAGTGTAACTCCTTTTGAGTTGAGCCTAAAGGCTTCCTTTGAAAGGATTCTGCCCAAAGGGAATCCTCTAGGATTAGGAGAGGGATGTGGAGAGAGCAAATGGGCAGGGGTTGGCCGAGCCAATGGCTTGAAGAGTGTGTGAAATGAGGTAGAGGTGGGGGCCTTTTATAAGAGGAGAGGAGGGGCACTTTTGGAAAGTAAAGGAACATTACATTATTTGAAAATGTGTTTCGGTTTTAAAAGGTCCCACATTGATAGAATTCGTGGATAAGGTGATAAGGCATCGAAATCCACTCATCCAATTCGTTTTGGACAAGTGTAATCCTTGGATTTTGCATTATCTTCTCATTTTATTTAAATCGTTAAATAATGAGGTCATCGCCACATCATAATGATGTCATAAATAATTTAATTTATTTAATGTCTAAAAATTATAAAAAAAATACTATGATGTAGGAAATCTTTTTATCTTTCTAATGAATATTTATAGTCAAAATTTGGACTTGTGTAACCCTACTTAAAAATTGTTTTAGTAGAACAATTTATGTTAGTGTCATTTTCACTTTAACATTAAATAAAAAGTAATTTATGTTATTTCCCTACAAAAGTGGATCCATGGGGTCCCCAAGTTAGGCCATGGCTTTTCTTGGTCGGCCATGACACAACCAATGAGGTTGGGACATGTGTCTAGGTCATTTAATATTATTAAAGTATTATTTATACCTTAAACTACCCTAATTACCACTAATCGCGATTAAAACTTAATAAGTTACTATTCACCAAAAAATTATTTTTATCCCATTGAACCACATTTTACTTCTTAATGACAACCATGTATGTCGGATTTTTGAAAATCAAATCACAGAAGTGGTAATATTTCATTTAAACGAAAAATCAGTTATTTAACTACCACTTAGTGGTTTCACTATTCATCAAAAATTGAAGTTTTTCAGAACAATGCCAAAATTTCACCCTAAGCTATAATTGATATTCCGAATTCAAAAATGATGTCTATTTTACAAAATTCCAAACATATAAGTTGTATTAATTAATTTTATGATTAATTCCCGCTGTTACGACAAATAGCGTGTTTTCAAGAAACAATTTATATCAAAAGATTGGCAATTGTTTATGTCCAATTTCAATGTTAAATTATTTCTAATGACCACCATTGGATAAAATGGTAAAAATATATTCTAATTATACCTTAAAACCACTAAATAGTATAATTTATCACAATAAATTATTTTGATTAAAAAAGTTGTTTTAAAGTATTTTTCACTATTCATAAAAATTAGAAGTTCTCAGAAAAATACCAAAAATTCAACATAGGCTAATTTCGATATTAGGAATACAAAAATGAATTCCATTTTGAAATATAAAATTTCTATAATTTTAAAAAGTGGTTATTACTATTCATAACGACTACTTTGATTTGTCGCGGTGTTTTAGAACTCGAAGTTGCGTTCAATGCAAGCTATTTCATTATTGAATGAGAAGCGTATCGTGGAAGCTCGGGGTGTTACACCACTAGTGTCCAGATATGGTGGAACAAGTTCTTTGTATGGGAACTAGTAAAATGATAAATTTGGATGAGGTACCTGATGGTCTGCTAGGTTATTCTTAGTAGTATTTATAAAAATTCACCTTTTAACCCTCTTTAATCCCTTCCAACTTAATCTCATGACCCCCACATTACAATTCCTAAATTTTAACTTCTCTTCTATCATCCAAATCTCCACATAACTCTCATATCCTTTATTGAAGTTGTATTTTCCTTTTTTATATTTTTGTGTTGGTTCTAACCCCATTTAGTCAACAAATTCCACCTTCAATATTATTTTCTCTAGTTATGATCATAATCTTATAATTTTTTGAGTTTATTAGTGGTTTTAGAGATTTGATGGTTAAATATTGAATATGATGTGGCATATTAATGAGTTTGATCTATTAGTCTTAATGTAGGAAGTCTTTATTACAGTAGAGAATTTATATGTGGTTGTATAATCTATCAGGAATATAGATGTGTGTATTTTGCAGACATTGTTTTTCATAGGTTTCCATTATTTTATAGTGAGTACCAAATGTTGTGATTAACCTATAAGGGGGTAGATATGGGAGAAATGGAACAGTACAATGAAAACATTACTTTTTCAATGGATTAAGGTAGGTTTATTTTCTTTTTTAGCTTAAGAATATTCTGATTTAATAAGGATTAGTATATGTTCGGGAGAGCTTATGGATTGGAATATTGGAACTGGTGATGGATCCCTTCAATTATAAGGTGTTGGGGGAGTAATCATGGTAATTGGGTGTGAACATGAGGGGTCAAGTTGGGTATAATAAATAAACCATCGTTATAGTTTCCTCATGCCTGTGATTTTCATTGGGAAAATTCATTGGTCATAGTGGATTTCATGATCATTCATTATTTCAACTGCTTTATATATATTTTTTGGGATAGATGAGCTTATGAACACATTTTAAGTGAGAGGATTATAAAAAACCCAACAATTACGAATAAATTTTTTTTCTTGTGGTCAAATTAAATATATTATTATGTAATATAATTACAGAAAAAACATTCACTTATTTGGTTTTATTATATACATTCATATTAACATGATTGTTATGCATCTTTAACATTGATAATATATTCATTGAATCGTGTTCAAATTATTTGTATAAATATAGGGTTATAACAAATCCAATTAACATAGAAAAAGGAATTGAGGGTCTCAACCAGTAAGATCATACCCTATAAATTCCATTTATTGAAGCTTTTGAGGTTGATAAAATCAATGGGATATTCGTGTGACCAATCCTAAGCTGAGATCCAATAACATAAGATTGTTTGAAACCATTTATGGGAGAAGTTCAAGCTCATCGAGATCACGGCCCAACCCATGTTCACCAAACCACCCCATGAATGTCTCACCGTCGCACACCATACTATTAGAATGTTTGTTGGTTTATTAAATGGATGTGTATCGAAACCCTAGAAATAGAAGTATGTAAATTATTTTCTATAGAATAATTAATATTTATTATCCTATTAATATAAGTTTATAAATGATTTTTATTTTGATTCAACAAAACACAAATAGTAATTTAAGTAATATTCAAATTCTATTAAGGATTTTCATTACACGAATTAAATGTGATTTAAAATAAATAATATTTTAATAAAATATTATTATTAAATAATGTTTTTTAAATTATTTTACAATTTTAATGATTTCAAATGTGATTTTTATAAGGGATCAAAAAACTGATATTGTCAAAAACCCATCATTTCTCAATCTATGTCGAGTTTTATCATAAATGTGAAAAGAAAAATATGTATAAAATTATTTAGATAAAATAAATAATATTTTTCAAATTAGAATATCTTAATTATCTAATTTTGATTTTTGTATAATTTTTTAAGGTAGTAAAATTTTATGTTATAAATTAAATACCGTATAAATAAACATTGTGTATTATGGCATCATATTGACCCTAAAGTGATTTAATAAATACTATAAAATGGTATCCATGATGAAATATATGTTTTATATTTAAAATTAATATAATATGAATTTTTGGGGTTGATTTATGAATCCATTTGGAATCCTCCAAAACCATTGATATATTGTATGGTTTTAAGATCATTTCTTTAAGACTATGAATCACTTAGACATAATAAAAGGAAATTTTTTATTAATTTCTTCCCTTTTCCTCAAAAAATAATTAAAAACACAAAAATTTTTCTAAAAACATGGGAATAATAGTGGGAAGATTCTTTATTTTTGTTATTTTAATTTATAGAGTCCAAACCCATAGGTGGAGAAATAATAAAGAAATCCCCAATAATTTCAAATATAAACCCAACAAAGATCCAATTTATCTTCACTAAAAACCCTTTTATAATGTACTTACTATTCTCAACACTCTCTAAAGTCCTCCCAAGGTCCCCAAGATCTCAGGAAATCCTCCTAGGCATTCAAAGTCACACACACAAATAAGGGATCCTAATCTTCTCTTATTTATTCATGTTTATTTATTATCATATACCTTCTATTTCCAAATCCATTAGATGGGATATGTGTTTCCAAGTCACAATTAGTGTTCTTTCTATTTTCAAATGATTAGATACCCATTTTTCTCCCATTCACCCATTTTATGAATTTTTATGTGACTATGTTATGCAGCCGAAATTTCACCACGATTTCCCATTCCAAAACCATTATGTAGCGAATACTATACCCATTTTTATCATGTTTTTTCTCCCTTATACAATTATAATTACTTGAATTCATAATTAAATGTACTTATTCAACACGACATGATCATGTAATAAAATATGATGATGAAGGAATCTATGTTGTCTGATCTATGTGGAAAACTTAAGCATGAGAATGAAATGATAGTGAAGGGTGCACCATGAATTATATAACGCACCAATGAGTTGAGTAATGTTTAGTATCAAGATATTTCATGTTGGGACAAGGATTTAACTTGATTCCTTTATGGTACTTTTTCTGTCATGATGTCTTAGTAGTAATCCATGGCCTATGTTTATGATGCAATGCCTTAAGTAGTTTCCATATTTCCCATGTCAGTGCTATCATGTTATATCATGCCTTATTATTCATGTTACTTTTATTCCCTCATTGATATGACTATTTTCTAAAATGTATTAACATATGACATGCTTATTACCTTAATGTATTTATAGCTCATCACTTTCTTATGTATGTACCTAGGTTATCCAAGACTGTTTTAAGTGAAGTCATGTTAAGAAAGTTTTCAATGAATATAATTTTTTCCTATTTAATTATTTATGTAATGGACCAAATTACCAAAGACACTGGACTTCTCAATATTATTGGTTATATTAAGTGTAATCTTATGTAATAAAACATGTATTGAAGTGTAATAAATAATAGGGTTGTTATAGTTTGTATCAAAGGAAAATATTAATTATTTTGGGGATTATGATTATAACATTCCAGTGAAATCCTTTGGAATAAAACTAGGTATAATAAAATATTCCAAAAAAATTTAAGTATATTGAAAGTGTTTTATTAAGAAAATATATCAATGAATGGATACTACAAGTGGACGTGGATCAGGAACAGATGTACCAAGGGGTAACAACTCCCACAATGTGTGATAGGTCTAACTCGGCGTAACCTGGTACACAATAACAAGCCTTACTACAGCATAGGCTTGACACTCATAAGGGATATGTTTTGGTAAATTCATAATATAATTACAAACCATTATTAATGGAAAAAAATTCATAAGAGTATATGATAGAAAATATATCATGGATAACATATATTGAAGCCAATAAATTAATAAGTTATGAAAATTCATGTAATTTATAAGTTTTCATTTTAAGGTATTTAAATTACCATTTAGTTGTTTAATTGTTTAAAAATATTCATCTCCAATTTTCCATTTATTGTAACCAATGTCTGGAAATATGAGGATTCAGGTAAATAATCAATGTGATTGGAAATGCGATGACTACCCCAATGATATTTCCAACTCCAAGGGAGCAGGAATCCCAAAATTTATTAAGATACTAACTTAACTAACCTAGGTTCTGAACTGAAACCTTGATCAAGAGGACAAACAAAATCCCCATAAGAAAGAAATAATTTCAATTATGTACTCTATGCGATAAAGGCCCTCAACATTAAAATGATCATCTGATCCATTAATAATGGAATAATGGATCAACTCTATTAATATTATCATCTCCATCATTAAAAATTTTAAACAATATATGGTTCTGAATAAGATATGTTTAATATTGGTGTAAATTGGTGAAGAATGAAATTCTTGAGGAATAGATCAATGTGATTGTGTGGAAGGATTTATAGAAAATATTTTTTGATAAATACTTTCCTCAAACTCTCCATATTAAAATAGAAAGGTAATTCTTTCCCTAAAAAAAGACAATGAATCTATTGAAGATTATGATGAAAAGATCACTAGACATACACGACAAACTTCCAGATTTTTTGTTACCCCCAAATTCAAGGTTTATCACACCTTTTGTGGGATAAAACCTAGTCTTAAAAAATCTCTAGTGATCCTTGTCTTTCATAGCTATGAGAAAAACATCTCATGTTCCCTCCATGTAAAAATGGAGATATATAAATTCCATGGGTATCACAGGGATAAGAAGTGAAATGATGAGATTAATTCTCGAAATACTATTGATAAATCTAGTGGTGTCAAAAAATTTCAACATCGCACTTGCCAAAGGTGTGGATAGAATCACCCTGGAAATTGCCTAAGGGGGGGGTGAGTGAATTTTTTAGTTGTGGGAAAGAAGTACACCTAGATAATGATTACTGATAGGACAATCCATGTAATGCGATGGAGGAACAGAATTCTCTAGTCAACCCTAAGTGCATTTTCCATTTCTTAAACCATAAGGAACTAGTGCACTTTGAAAAAAAAATTTACTAATTCATGGGTTTTCTGTTCCAACAACCTCTAAGACATCAAGGGGAAATTTTTACATCACAACCATTGAGGTGGATCCCGACAATAAAGTGGTGGTTGGAACACTAGTTATTCATTCACGAATAGAAAATGAACTTTTTTATTCTAGTTCTATGAATTCCTTCATATCAAGAATGTTTATTAGAAGTACTCAAATACCACCACAATTAATGGAAGTAGATTTGTTAGTGAAAACAACATATGGGGAAATTATTTGCATCAAATGTATATTACTCCTCCTCTATCATAATTTGTGGGATGAAAATCACAGTAAAATATTTCATACATCCTTTGGTAGAATTTGATCATATTTGGGGTATGGATTGACTTTTCATCTATAGATAAACCATAAATTACAGAAAGAAGGAAATAACTCTCCCAATTAATAATGTACCCCTGATTTTGATCTACTTTAAGGAGGAGGATGAATCTTATTTAGAACCAACATCTAAAGAATGGATATAATTTCCCTATGATCAAGAATATATATATTAAATGATTTATTCTTAGTAAATACTCATCTTTGAAGACATTAATATTGCAAGGGAATATGATAAAGTGTTTCCCAAGGAATTTCCTTATCTTTTTCATAGACGTGGGGTTGAATTTTCAAATGATCTTATACCTGGAGAATTATCATTATCCAAGAATCCATATAGAATGTTTATTGTTGAAAATGAGGAGAAGAAGAAAAAATACATGATAATATGGATAAAGGGATATTATTCTCAAGTGCTTCATAATAGGGTTTACCATCCATCTTTTTCAAAAAGAAGGATGGGTCAATGTGTCTTTGTATTGATTATCATGAGCTCAACAAGGTCACAATAAAGAATAAGTATCCTCAACCACAGATTGATGACATTTTTGATCCATTATGTGGAGCACAATACTTCTCCAAGGTGGATATATGGTCGGTGTGTTACCAAGTTAGGTTGATGAAGGAGGATATCCCCTAGACCTCCTTTCGTACACGGTAAATGCACTATGAGATCAAATTATTATTTTTTGGCCTCACTAATTATCCAACAGTATTCATGGACTTGATGAATATAGTAATCAAGTATTACCTTGACAAATTTGTTGCAGTATTTATCGATAATATTCATATATATTCCAAAATAAAGTAATAGAATGTGGAGCATCTGAGTAATATGCTAAAGACCATAAGAAAGGATAATATTAGGCCATATATAGAAAATGTGAGTTCTAGTAAAAGGAAGTCTCATTAATTGGGCTTGTCATTACGATCAATGGGATATATATGGACCCTTCAAAGAAAGAAGTAATTGAATGTTGGTTTAGGACAATATCTATGATAGATATCCGTAGATGCCTTGGATTAGGCGGGTATTGTTGTCGATTTGTGAGAAATTTTCCATGACTAACAAAACCTTTAACCAAGATGACTTGAAATTGAGTCATGTTTCCATGGAAGGACAAATGTGAAGAGGGATTCAGAGAGATGAAAATGAGGCTTATCACTGCCCATGTACTTACACGTCCAACAAGTGGAGACATTTTCAAGGTATTCAGTGTTTCTTTGAAGAATACATTAGGATGTGTGTTGATGTAGAATGAAAATTTCATAGAACATGATTCAATACAGATGAAAGTTAACGAACAATACTACCCAACATATGAACTAAGGTTAACTTGAGTGATATTCTATTTAAAAATATGATTTCATTATCTCTTTAGGTAGAAGTTTAAAATATATAAAGACCACAAAATCCTCATGTATATATTAACACAGAAAGAGAGGAAATTACACCAATGAAGGTGGTTAGAGCTGATCATGGACTATTATTGATCAATTTAATACCATCTAAGAAATATGAATAATGTTGTAAATTCTCCCTATTGAAAGGATCCAACAATTCTATCATTGATGAGAATTGAGAGAGATCTGATGAACTTATATTTTTAATGGATGCATATAGGAATCATAAAGTTAAGAAAATCATCAATCCTTTCACAAATTATTACTGAACCATCTCTTTTGGATAAGATAATGGATGTTCAGATAAATGATTTTGGAATTTAGAAGAAAGTAGAAAATATAAAAACTGAAAATCCTCAGATTTCAATGTTAATTAAGAAGGGTTGTAAATATTTCGTTCATGACTTTATTTACCATCAAATCCTATGATAAAAAACGATTTGTTTGATGATGCACATTGATCATAATTATTTGTCCACCCAAGAAGCACAAACAATGTATCTAGATATCAAAGAACACTATTTATAGGACAAGATGAAGAAGGATATCACGGAATATACATCAAGATTTATTCTATGTCAACAAGTGACGGTAGAATGGAAAACATCCAAGGGGATAATGAAACCATGACCCATACCTACATGGAAATGGGAAAACATTTCCATGAAATGTTTCATTGGAAATAAGAATAAATCTATAAGAAACAATGCTATCTAAGTTATGATGGATCATCATATGAAGTCTTCACATTTTATTATGATTCAATGGGACTTCTCACTGGATCAATTTTCATCTATATACATCAAATATGTGGTGATTATTCATGGAGTTACACTATAGATTGTATCTGGTCGATATCTAAGATTTACCTTCATGTTTAGAAAAAGTAGCCAACATTCTCTAAACACTAAGTTGAACACTAGTACGACCTACCATCCTCAAAATAATGGTTAGTCTAAGAGGATTATTCAAACACCGAAGGACATATTGAGATCATGCCTGATTGACTTCAAAAGAGGATAGGATCAAAATCTACCTCTGGTCGAGTCCTCCTACTACTACAGCTTCCAATAGATCATCCAAATGGATTCCTATGAATCCATTTATGGGAATAGGTTCTTAACACAATCATGATAGGATGATTTTGGGGTACGAAAACTACAAGGTCTGAAAAATGTTGATGAAATGGAGGAAAGGTTGATTTCATTCAGAAGCACATCATGGCTGCTCAGAGTCAACATAGTATCTATATTGACAACTGTTGATGATACCTAGAGTTTTGTGTTACATAAATGGTATTCCTCCGAATATATACATGTAATAAATTTAATATATTTGGGGAGAATGTAATTCTTATTCCAGGATACATTTTCCCCTTTGAGAACCTTGATCACACAACAGTAGTGGCCAACCTACTACCACTCTGACCTAGCCTATCACAAGTACATGATTTATTCTTGTATCACTATTGAGAAAGTACATACCATACCCCTCACATGTACTCAATCCATATGTTATATCATTGGAGATTGATATTTCCTATAAAGAGTAGTCGGTGAAAATCATAGACAGTAGAGACAAAGTTTTATGAAATAAGACAATTCCACTTTTCCATGTACTATGGAGAAATCAAAATTTTGATTAAGAAACATGGGAAATTGAGGAAGTGATAAAATATAATAAGCCTCATTTGTTTTTTTGGGAAATGACAATTTTGAGAGTGAAAGTTATTAAGGGGGCTATTGTAATGACCCAGACAGATATAAATAAAATTTCCCTAGTGATTTAATTAAATGAATTATTATGTAATATGGTTATAGAAAAAACATGAACTTATTTTGTTTAACTGTATCCTATAATAGTTAAATGAATGTTAAGAATATTTACCATTAATAAACTTGGCATTGGAAAGTGATCACATGATTAGTATAAATAACGATTTTTAATTAATCTAATTGACCCAAACAATGGAAGTGATGACCTCAACTAGTGGTATCATACCCTTTGAAGCCAATTTATCAAATCATTAGATGGATATATAATCAATAGGATTTTTCTTTGAACATTTCCAAGATGAGATCTCACAACATAGAAATTAATAAAACTGTTTAAGGTAGAATTTTAAGCTCATCGTGATCATGAGCCAAACCATGTTCGATGAACTAGCACCTGAAATTCTTATATTCACACACCATACTCTTAAAGTGTTTTCTAGTGTATTAATGGTATTTGTATCAAGGCCCGAGAAATGAGTATGTACATTATTCTATATATAATATTGAATATATTTTCATCCTATTATTGTTACATCATAAAAAAAATCATGTTTCCATATAATATAATACAGATAGTATTTTTGCGTAATATTAAAACTCAATTAATGAATTTATTTTGATGAATTAATTTATTTTTGAAATGAATAATATTTTAAATAAATATTACTTTTAAATAATTTTTAATAAATTATAATATAATTTTTATGAATTCAAATGTTATTTTTATAAGGGATCAAAAAACTATTATTTTCAAAACCATTATATTATTCAATAAATGTTGATTTTTATATTAAAGTTGAAAATAAATATACTTTTATAATTATTTAGATAAAATTAATATTATTTTCAGAATCATAGAATTGAAATTATCCAATAGTAAAATTTTCATAATTTTCATAGATAGTCAAATTGATGGGGGTAAATAAAATATCCTATAAATATACTTTGTGAATAATGATATCATAAGGACCCCAAGGATATTTAATAAATACTATAAAAGGTATACCCAGACAAATATATGTTTTCTATTTAAAATAATGATGTTTTAAGTTAATATTATTAATTTTATAAAGCCATTATGAATCTTCCAACACCATTAATATATATATATATTTTTAAAATCATTTCTGTTAGGGTATGAATCACTTCTATAGAATAAAGGGTATTATTTTATTAATTTAGGCACTTTAAATTATAAAATAATTAAACCAATCCAATTTATCAGAAACCATGGGAAAACCCATATGAATGTTTGTGGATTTGATTATTTTATTTTATAGATTCTAAAACCTATGTTTCAAAAACAATAAAGAAATACCCTCTCAATTCCAATATAAACCAACCCAGTATCATTTTTCTCTTCACTAAAAAAATCTTGTAACACATCCTTACTCTTCCCTTCCCTCTCTATATTCCTCCCAAGGTTCCACCAAGATCTCTATAAGCTCCTCCCAATCATTAGTATTCACACACTCTAGTACAATATTCTCACCTTTTCTATTTTATTAAAATCTCATTATTATCTTATGCCACCTATTTTCAATTCATTTCAATTGGATATGTTTTTACATGTCACTATTACTACACATTTGATGTAAATTTTTTTGAGATACCCCTTTCTCTCCCATCGACCCATTTTATGAAAATTTTAAGTAATATTGTTAGCTACAAAATTTTCAAATAGATTTTACAAGCCAAAAAAATTGTGCAGTGAATAAAATACCCATTTTCTATCAAGGGTGTTCAACATTATAAACTTAAAATTATTTTAATTTAGTATTAAATGTATTTATTCCACACTAATATATTGTGTAATAAAATATGATGATGAATGAATCCATGTTGTATGATCAATGTGGAACACTTCAGTAGGAGAATGAAATGAAATTAAAGTATGTTCCTAGAATTATATAGATCTCCAATTCATTGGGTAATTATTAGTATCATGATATATAATATTTCAAACGGGAGTGAACCATATTCCTTTATGGGACTTTTTTATTCATGATTTCTTGGAATTTATCCTTGTCCAATGTTTATGATGCATTATTTTATGTTGTTTCTACATTTCTAATGTTGTACTTATCATGCTATATAATTTTTTTATTAATTTTCCATTTATTTGAAATTTATATGCATATTCTCTAAAATTTATTAACTTATTCCATTATTATTCCCTTAATGGGATTTATAGCTCACATGTTTTTTATGTATGTCCTCAGTTTATCCCCTGAAGATTTAAGTACAAATATATTAGGGATGTTTTCCATAAAGAATATTTTTTTCTTATTTTTTATTATTATGTAATGTACCTAATTCCCAAATACACTAGATTTATCGATATTCTCTGTATTATTTGTATTATTATTTAATAAACAATGAATTAATGATTAATAATGAATAGGATTGTTATAAGAATATTGGCCTCTGATGTGGTTATGACCACTTCCTATGTGAGTGGATTAATTTATATGATGGGTGTTTCTGATGCTTTCTCCAGGGTGCGCGCGTCTGTCCACTTGGGCATGACAGGCACATATTTTTGGTTCCCCACATTCCCGCTTTCCAAAGGTGGGCAGTATTTGTTCCTTATACAGGGACGTCTGCTCCTTGATCAAAACAGGGATGATGGGATGTCAGTTCTTCCTTCTGTGGATTCCTCCTTGGAACTTGCCACCTAGTACAGGTCTCCCTCATAGATATAATATGTTTTGTGAAACTCTTCCCAGTGCCATGTTTCCATGGTCTCCGGTTAATTACACTGCTTCTGTCAGGACATTACTAGGGGTCCGGTCAGGGCAACAACCTTCAGTTGGAGGAGTAGTCACGTTGAGACGTCACTGGCGTGTCTGGGTGGTGGGAAATTGGCATGTATGTCTTTTGTCCCTTATTATAGGGATTCTCGATGGCACGGAAGCCCGAGGCATCCCACATCAAGCATGGGGTATCACATGCCATTGGTATGTATCTGAGGTTTTCCCCACCTTCCTGTGTTTAACACGGGGTATGATGTAAGTTTAACGTCCAACGGAGAGGGGTCAGGGTGATCAGAACATTAGCTGGAGTGGATCAGATTGAAGAACCCCTTGAGGGATCACCGATATTGGGGCCAACATGTGGGCGGCTTCCCGAATACTGTGGGAGGGGATTGAGGTGGCGTGATCTCACTGGGACGTGGCAGCCCGGGTAAAAAGCAGGATGGGTGATGGGAAATTGAATGGAGTGGAGGGGGGATGAGATGGGACCATCATGGAGATGACGGTAAAGATGGGCTTGAGCCTCGAAGAGACCTCATATGTATCCCTGTAGTAGGGAATCAAATTCTGCATAGTTCATTTGGTAAGAACTGATGTGAAGGGGGTCAGAGCGACCAATGGGTGGTGGGCTTGAACCTCATGGAGACTTTCTATGTACCAAGCCTTGACATGGATCAAATTCCACATAGTTCTGGACGAGGTGTCGGTGAACCGACGTGAAGAAGGACCTTGGACCATATTAATGGTGGTGAGGCATGAACCTCAGGAAGACTTCCTACGTACCATGCCATGACATAGATCAAAGCCCTCATATTTCGGGTAGAAAAGGGGCTATTGAACTGACATTAAGGGATGTCAGAATAACTGGGTGGCGGCATCATAATGGCATACCGCTGGATTGGGATGCATTTTAACATCATGCAGGATGAGGTCCTGTCGGAGAACCAATGTGAAAGGGGACCTTGGTCCATTAGGTGTTGGGCTTGAACCTCGTGGAGGCTTCCTACGTACCATCCCTTGACATGGATCAAAGACCCTGTAGTTCAGAAGTGATGAGGGTGTCAGTGAACCGACATGAAGAAGGACCTTTTTCCGATGGGTGATTGGCTTGAACCTCAGAGAGGCTTCCTATGTACCATGCCTTGACATGGATCAAAGTCCTCGTATTTCGGGTGGTGTAAAAAACAGTTCAACATCATGCGGTATGGGTGTGAACCAACATGAAGGAGGTCGGAACGACCGAGTGGTGGGCTTGAACCTCATGGAGGCTTCCTACATACCATGCCTTGACATGGATCAAAGTCCCCATAGTTCGAGAGGGGTCTTTTCAGTGAACCAACATGAAAGTGAACCCGGGGGTCCACTGGTGGTGGGCTTGAACCTCATGGAGGCTTCCTACATACCATGCCTTGACATGGATCAAAGTCCTCGTAGTTCGGGTGTGCAGTTTAACATCATGCGAGATGAGGTATTTTGGGGCTTACATACTAAGGTGGCCCAGGGTGTGTCATGGTCGGTGCTTGCTCTAAGCCCACGAGAGTCATGCTTGGTGTGAGAAACAACAGGTTGCAAGGACCTGACGATCACATCGTGAAGGGTGCGTCTGTGGGAAGCGAATAGGGGATTACGTGTTGGGCGGCCCTTGGAGTTGGGACTTACTCCAGGATGGAGGCCCGAAGGCGACAAAGTGCAGAGGGAGAGGGTGAGGGATCGAAGAAAGGAGGTTCCTCGTTCCCTATCACGCCCTCTGCCGGCCCTGGAGGTGGGGAAGTACGGAGGTGCATCAATGCTACCTTCCGCAAGAAGAGAAACGGGGGCTTACACCAAGATGGCTTCCCTTCCCCCGTGGACAAACGCCACTCTGAAAATGAGGATATCTTCCCATGTGGGGGGTGATTCCATCCCCATGGAGACGAGTAGGCATAAAGAATTTCTGAGCCAAGGGGACCATGCGTGTGAGGCACGGGGTCGGATCACAGTTTAACATCATTATCTAAGGACGAAGTGCTTGGTAGTTTAATGTCCCACCGCTCGGACGAGGTGGGTTTACTCCACACCCCTAGGACATACATGACCGGTACCCTATGTGCCTTGTGGGAGGGAAGGTACCGGAAATTCCATGGTGAAGGTGGGTCGTAGAGCGAACCATCAAGGGGTCCATGTTAGCGTGGCTATGCGAAAAAGCAATAAGCGTTAGCATGCCTATGCGAAGAAGCATTAAGAGAAGCATCACTACATGTGGTATCATCCAGGGGACTTTGAAATCACATTGTACAATCATGGAAGGCCGCACAGGGGATGGAATTTCCAAATAGAGGGGTCCATAGGCCGGGGCCTTGTGGAACTCGTTTACTCTGCGTAGTAGATGGCACTTGCAAAGAGGGGTGCTTCGCGAAGTGGAAGAGTTTTCGTGGAGCACTACCTCGTGAAGCAGGGGTACCTTGAGAAGCAAAGTGCCGCGAAGCAGCATGCTTCACGAAGTACAGTGACCCTACATTAGCATGTGGATCATGTGTACATGAGGGGTGTTCTGCAAAGCAGAAACACTCCACGACTGCCCAGGTCCCCTTGGGGATCCCCTTCCTCTACGAATTCCCTTAGGCTTCGCAAAATTAATCCCTCTCAGAAGAGAGGATCAAAAAAAGAAAAGGCAGAGGCCTCTCATGAAGAAAAAATACCTCGCGAAGAACATGATTCCTAGAGCAAAGGGTGCTTCGCGATTTGGGAGTTGAGAAGCTGAATGGTCGGATTGTCTGTACCTAGGGCTCAGGGAGATCCATGTATTTATAGGCTAGAGGGGCTGCGAAGCAGACCTCCCGCCACACGAAGGGGGAGTTGGTTACTTCGTGGAGGGTCGCGAATGTCAACCGGGATCACGGAGGGGTACTGCCTTCTTAGCTTCATGGCGGGCTCGCGAATGTCAGGGGCGCTCATGGAGCAACCCGCCTCTGTTGCATCATAGCGGGTTAGTGAACGTCAGGGGTGTTCGCGGGGCTTCCCGCCTTTGTTGCTTCACAGAGGGTTCGAGAACGTCCGGGGCATTCTCAGGGCTTACCGCCTTTGTTGCTTCGCGCTGGCCACATTGCTTAGGGGGGCTCCGCATCGGGGCTTCGTGGGTCAGGCCGCAGGGCCATATTTTCTTCGTTCTATTCATCCAATATTTTTCCGCCAACAATTTCCCCCCCCCCCTCAGACTTGGAACCGCCGAGGGATCAAGGGTCTAAGTTTGAGGGAAATCGCCAAAATTATCGGCAGTTCGCGGTGCTAGCTCGCGAAGCGGTCACGCGAGGCGGACAGGGGCCGTGCGGGGTGGACGCGCCGCAAAGCTCTGGGGGGGAGCCACCTATAAATAGGGGGCAGACCTCTCTTTTTTCCTTTCCCTTCTCTGTGACTTTGTCCTTTTGCACTCTCGATTCGCGAAGCTCCATGTACTCCATGTCTGCTCACTGTGAATCGAGCTTCGCGGGGACCCGCGAGTCTCCGACTCCGCGACTGCGCCAAGCGAACGTCTGCTTGCAAGCTGAGGCCAGGCTCCACGTATTGGCTTTGAGACTAAGCTCCGCGAACGAGCTCCATGGATGATCTTTTCTACCGACCTAAAATTTTTACGAGTTCTGAAACCCAATGTCCCATCAAGAAGCTACGCTGGGGGTGCTCGTAGACGCCGCCTGGAGGGATAAGATGGCCAACTGTCTGGGCCTCGGGGAGCTAGTCCGAATCCACTCGGACCATAATTATTTGACAGAACTGCTATCAGAGAGCCAAAATAACAATACTTTGTGCAAGAAGCTACCCTTGTATGGCATCGGGCTGAGGGATGACGTCTTCATTCCTAAGGAGTGTAGGGACGAACAGGCTTACTGGTTCAGAAGCACGTCATGCCACCACCAATGGTTCAGGGCAGCCGATGGTCATGCGTGGGAGGACTTCACACCTGTCACCACCGACTGTCTGTACAACCATCTGAACAACATTGTTGGGAAGACATTTCAAGCGGAGACGTTTATAAGGCCCCAGCCTTAAACCTTACTTAATCTTGAGTTATTATAAGATTACACATTGAGGATCTTTTCGGGTTTTAGAGTTTTAGAGAATTAGATCATAAAACTTGAATTACATTCCACATAAAAACAAAGTGGTTGCATAAAGATAGTATTCTTCTTTCCCATCAATGGAATCATATTTAAAATAAAACATGGATTCTTTCTTGACACTTCCTTGACACTATCATCATATCATGTACCTTTCCCTTGACCTCTAAAAAACATTTCAAAAAACTTGGGATGAGCATAAAAAGCTCAGTAAGGGATATAAAAAATATGGAAAGGAAACATTGGTACATATATACATAAGAATGAAATCATACTTTACCCATAAAACATAAGCACTTTAACATACCTCATAAAATCATGAATAAATCATAGGAATCATAAGACATAAAGGTAACTATAGGCATTCATAACATTCTTACGCAGGGAGTAACCCTCTTGGTTACATTTGGAATACCCATCACAGTATATTCCCTAAATCGCCTCGGATAAACCTTAACGTTTCACTCCTTCGTGTTACCCAATGAATTGGAGAGCTATATCGGGCTCACCCGCCCTTAGTCTATCATGGAACCACCCGCTTCATAATAATGCCCAAGAACCTCAACATAATCGTATCACATAAAACATGCATAAAGGAAACATAACATTTCTACCTTTCAATCACAATATATCAATACAACACATTGATATAAAAACATTATGAAAACAATTTTCAATACCAAAATAAAAGAAAAGTAAAACATGGTATTTATTTTTCATTTAAAAAAAGGGTATGGCTTGTAGAGGAAGCCAAAACTCAAATAATGGTCACGGCGGCGGAGAAGTCGTTGTCGTCGCTTACGTACGACAAAAACATTCCCTTTTGTCGTTTAGTAAACGCTTCGTATAAAAAAGATTTCTTTTGAATAAATGTTAAAGTCAAAGGGGTTTATACACCGTATAAAAGAAGGTTGTGTATAAAACAAAATATGCCTCGATGAAAGGAGATTGTGACGAAGTCCCATACCTCGGGTCCAACTTGACTCGGTCGTTCTTTAATCTCCTGAATAATAAACTTGAGTTAATTTCTACTAGCTTAAGAACCTTTTTCAGGTTCATTATTCCTTTTATATCACTTATTTCCATGTCATGAACACTATGTAATTATTTAAGTTAATAACGGTCGTTTTAACGATCATTGGTACTCGAGTAAAAAATAATACCTTTATAATTAAAAGTTGTTCATGTATCCATTATATCCAGAATTATAATCATGATGTATATATCATATATATTATATATATCCAGTATATACATTCCTTTATAATATTACATAATCATTTAGAGTTAAGAAATGAAATGCACCGTTCATGGAGACGGTAAGCCGTACGTACGCATGAACGCTACTTTCATTTCTATTTCGTATTTTATAGAATGGAATAATAATGATATAAAGGTATATTATAATTCCAATATCATATATAATATCATAGTTCCATCCTTTATACGTCCCGCATATGGAATTTAACGAATCAAATCACTTTGAGGGGGCGGTAGTCCGCACTTCCTTAAATGAAGATATCGCGTTTACCCATAATGGAAACCATAAAGGTATGCCCAAAATGAAAAATACAGAAGTTTAAGGAAAACATAAACATATTATATATCATATATAAATATATTGTCATCTTAATGGCCACCTTTGAAGGTGTTAAAAGAATTTTGAACAATCATCGTTTCGAGAGGCATAAATTCACCATCCACGGAAACAGTATGTCCTTTAACAATTAGATATAGGTGTGTGTAAGTGTAGCTCTAATACTTCTTATAAAAACATCCTAGTATATTCAAGATACTAGAGTTGTTACAAAAGAAATGAATAAAAAGAGTTTAGGGGGTTGGAGAAGCAAAATAAAACAAAAGGACTCAAGTGAAGACATTACCTTAAAATCCGGTAATTCCCTTCGGTTTGAGTAGAAAGGCTTCCTTGGGAAGACTTATACCCAATGTGAGGCTTCAAGGAGTAAGATAGGGATGTGGAGAGACAAAATTAGCAGAGGTTGGCCGAGCCAAAGGCTTTGAGAGTGTGGGTAACAAGGTAGAGGTGGGTGCCTTTTATAAGAGGAGAGGAGGGGCACTCTTGGAAAGTAAAGAAATGTTACTTTATTTGAAAATGATTTTCAGATTCAAAAGGTCCCACATTGATATAATTCTAGGTTAACGAGATAATGGTTCGAAATCCACCCATATAATAGGTTTTGGACATGTGTAGGTCTTAGATTTTACATTATCTTTCCATTTTATTTAAATCCTTTATTAAGGAGGTAATCGCTGCATCATCCTGATGTCATAAATAATGTAATTTATTTAATGACTAAAAATTATGAAAAAAATAATATGATGTAGGAAATCTTATTATATTTCCAATGAATATTTATTGTCTAAAATATAATCTATTTAGACAAAAGTAAAAAAAAATTAATCAGGTGATACATTCTTGTTATATTTACTTCCATTAAAAAAAATAAAAAGATAACAAGTCACTTTCCACAAAAGTGATTCCATGGGGCCCCCAAGTTTGGCACAAGGCATCCCATGGTCGGCCATGAGACAACCAGTAGACTTAGGACACATGTTATGGTCTTTTTGTATTATTAGGATATCGTTTTATTATCCTTAACTACCTGATTACTCATTAATCAAGATAATTAAAGATAATTTCCGTCGTTACTATTCATAATGTCCAAAAACAAAAGTGCCTTGATTACATAATTTGGACCTTATGATTACAAATATGCAATCCATTTTACCAAATTCCAAACACAGAAATTGAAATAATTGATTTAAAAATAATTCCTGTTGTCAAAACAAATAGCGGGGTTTTTTGAAGCAATATCTATGAAAAGTTTGGCATTAGTTTATGCCCAATTCCAAAGTGAAATTAATCCTAATGACCACCATTGGATTAAATGGTAAAAATATATTCTAATTTTTACTTTAAAACCAATTCAAAAGATAATCTAATCATATAAAAAAATTAGATTAAAAAGTAGTTTTGATGTAAAATGCAGTATTTTTTCACTATTCATTAAAAAATGAACATTGTCAGAAAAATACCAAAAATTTATCCAATGTAAATTTCAATGTCCCAATCATAATGAATATGTTTATTTTGAAAAATATAGATTATAAAATTGTCAAAAGTTTTATTTAAAAATGGTTTTCCATCAAAAGGCAGTAAGACAATCTTTTAAGAATATTAATGTATTCCATGCTTAAGATTGTATTTATTTTCATTTTAAGCCTCTAAAACACTATCTTAATCATTAATAGACATAGATAAAAATACCTATTATTCATTACTTACTTGGGATGTTACATTCTTCCCCCCTTTGGAGAATTGCGTCCCCGCAATTTATTTACTTATCAAATAAATGGGGGTACTTATCCCTCATTGCATTTTCAGATTCCCATGTTGCCTCTTCCATCATGTGGTTTTTCCACAAAAACTTTACCTGATTAATCACCTTATTTCGTAACACATTCTCTCTGTGGTCAAGAATCTGGACCGATTGTTCCTCATAAGATAGGTTCTCTTCCAGCTGAACAACCTCTGGACTCAAAACATGAGATGGATCTGGCATATACTTTCTCAACATCAAAACGTGAAAAACATTGTGTACCTAAGATAAACTCAGAGATAAAGACACTCAGTAAGCAAATGATCCAACTCTCTCTAGAATTTCATATGGTCCAATGAACCTTGGACTCAACTTTTTTTTCTTACCAAATCGCATCACACTTTTCCATGGTGATACTTTGAGAAAAACATGATCACCTACCTCAAAAGAGAGATCCTTCCTCCTGTTGTCCACATAACTCTTCTGCCTGCTCTGAGCTGTTCTAATGTGTTTTTGTATCATCTGAACTTTTTCTGCCATATCTTCTACCAATACTGGTCCTATCAGCTTCCTTTCACCCACTTCATCCCAGAAAGCTGGAGTTCGACACCGCTTCCCATATAATACCTGAAATGGTGCCATCTGTATACTGGAATGAAAACTGTTATTATATGAAAATTCAACCAAAGAAAGAAGTTGGTCCCAACTTCCCTGATAATCCATCGAACAAGCTCGTAGCATATCCTCCAAGGTCTGAATTGTTCTTTCTGACTGCCCATCTGATTGAGGATGAAATGTTGTACTAAAATTTAATTCAGTACCCAACGACTTCTGAAGGACTTTCCAAAAGTTAGAAGTGAACCTGGGATCACGATCATATACAATGGAGAGGGGAACTCCATGTAACCTGACAATCTCTTTAAGATACAAACGGGAAAGTTGATCTAGGAAAAATTATCTCGTATAGAAAGGAAATGAGAAGACTTGGTCAGGCGATCAACAATAACCCAGATTGCATTATTACCTCGAGATGTCTTCAGTAATCTCACAAAAAAGTCCATGGATATATTCTCCCATTTCCACTCTGGCACTGGTAAAGGCTGAAGCATCCCTTTCGGTAACATCCTCTCTTCTTTAACCTGTTGATAAGTCAAACACTTCACAGTAAAATCAGCAATATCTCTTTTCCTTCCATCCCACCAGTAATACTCCCGCAGATCTCTATACATCTTAGTACTTCCAGGATGAACTGAAAATGGAGAACTATGAGAATCACATAACAACTCTCTCTTCAACTGTGAATCACAAGGCACAAACAATATCTTCCCAAATCTCAAAACACAATCTTTATCAATGTTGAATTCAGGAAACTTACCTTTCTGAACCAGCTCTACCTTTTTCTGCAACTCACTGTCTTGCTTCTGTGCTTGCTTGATTATGTCTGATAGAGAAGATCTCACTGATACCTGAAACAAAATAGAAGAACATCCTGCACCAATAACTTCTATGACAAAGTTCATCAAATCCTTAACCAAAGGATCACATTCCAAACGCAACATTGCTAGTGAAGTATTACTTTTTCGACTCAAAGCATCGGCCACTTTATTTTCATTTCCTGGATGGTAATAAATTGTACAATCATAATCCTTGATTAATTCTAGCCATGTACTTTGTCTCATGTTCAATCCTTTATGAGTGAATATATACATTAAACTTTTGTGATCAATATATATTTCACACTTTACTCCATACAAATGATGCCTCCAAAATTTTAAAGCAAAAACAACAGCAGTTAATTCCAAATCATGTGTAGGTTAATTTACCTCATGAGTCTTCAGCTGTCGTGAAGCAAAAGCAATTACCTGATTATTCTGAATTAGGACACAACCAATTCCTTTCAATGAAGCATCACTGTATATAACAAACTCACCATTCCTGGAAGGTAGTTCCAAAACTAGAGCATTCACAAATCTTCTTTTCAATTCCTGAAAACAATCAACACATTCTTTTGTCCAGATAAACTTAACACCCTTCCGAGTTAGCTTAGTCATTGGACTAGATAACCGTGACAAATTTCTAACAAACCTTCAGTAATATCCTTCTAAACCAAAGAAACTACGAATCTCTGTTACATTTGTGGGTCTTGGCTAGTCTTCCACAACTTTTTTTTTGCAGGATCAACAGTTATCCCATCTTTATAAACAATGTGACCAAGGAAAGAAATTTGTTGCAACCAAAACTCACACTTGCTGAATTTCCCATACAATCTCTTTTCTTTTAAGGTTTCAAAGTTAACCCTTTAATTCCTTTCATACTCCTCATTACTTTTAGAAAACAACAAAATATCATCAATGAAAACCACCAAAAACTTATCCAAGAACTCATGGAAAATTAGATTCATTAAGTCCATTAATATAGCAGGTGCATTGGTTAGCCCAAAAGGCATTAGTACAAATTCATAATGGCCATATCTTGTACGAAACACAGTCTTCGGAATGTCTTCTTCCTTTACCTTTAGCTGATGGTACCCCGATCTCAAGTCAATCTTTGAAAAATACTGAGCTCCCTGGAGCTGATCAAACAAATCATCGATATGAGGCAAAGGATATTTTTTCTTAACAGTGATGTTATTCAAGGCTCTATAATCAATTCAAAGTCTCATTGAACCATCTTTCTTTTTATCAAATAAAACAGGAGCACCCCATGGTGATGTGCTAGGTCGAATGAAACCTTTCTCTAATAAATCTTGCAATTGCTCCTTCAACTCTAACAGTTCAATTTGAGCCATTCGATAAGGGGGTTTTGAAATTGGATTAGGATCAGGAACTAAGTCAACGGTAAACTCAACTTCCCGATCTGGTATTATTCCATGCAACTCATCTGGAAAAACATCAGGATACTCATTTACCACTGGCACATCATTAATCTGAATAGTTCCTTTATTTTCAACGATGTGTGCAAGGTAACATTCATTTCCATCTTTTACAAGTTTGTCGGCCTCTTGATAATTTATCAACAGTAAGGGTTCATTCTTGAAAACAAACTGAAAGTATTTCTGAAAAGAAAATTCTTTAGCTGTACAGTAAATCTTATCATGGTAAATAGAGAGCCAATCCATACCCAGTATAACATCAAACTCTACTAGAGATAGAACAATAAGGTTTTCAAGTAGGTTCTTTCCACATATAAGGATAGGAAGATTCATCTAAATTCTTTTTGCCTCAACATTTCCCCTAGGTGTTTTTACCAAAAGTTCAGGAGTCATTTCTTGAGATGGTATTCCAATTTTACAAGAAAAGGTTTCAGACATGAAAGAATGTGTTGACCCCGAATCAAACAACACACTAGAATAATCTGAAAAAACAAACATAGTACCTAAAACAACATCATTTGATGGCCCGACATTTGCTGAAGTAGTTTCAAAGGATTTCACCACCCCTTTCTGCTTGTAGTCTAACTGCTTCCCATCACTCATGCTCTTTGTTGGACACTCGTTTGCATAGTGACCCATTTCATTGCACTTATAACATTTCGCTAACTGTAAATAAAATTGGTTCTTACCATCACCCTGATATTTTTCAGTGCAATCACGAGCCTTATGTCCCATCTTACCACATCGGTAGCACTTTCCGGAATTCAGAAGACATTCCCCAACATGCCTTTTTCCACATTTATCACAAACTGGAAACTTAGTTTTCTTACCATCAGACTTTTCTAAAGAATTCTTACCTTTCTCCCGCCACCTCGGTCTCTTCTTCTGTTGGTTGTTATAGAACACTTGATCATCGGAAAACTCCATTTCCACCTTCTCAGCACATCGAACAAGCTTTTCATAACTTTTAAACTCACGAGAAGCTAATGCCCTTTGATATTTTGGCTTTAATCCTAAGTAAAAACGATTGATTTTACTATCAAGGTCTCGGATAAAATTTAGAGCATACCTTGCCAATCAAGTGAACCTTTCTTCATAGGTATCCACTGAGTCTTCCTCTTGTCTCAATTCCAAGAATTTTTTTTCTATCCTAAGTCAAATAGCATTAGGAAAATACTTCTCAAGAAACAATCCTTTGAATTCATCCTAGTCAAGAGCATCAATCTCATCGGCGTCCCTGATATTTTTAACCATAGACCACCACTGATCTGCCTCACCCTCCAAACGGTAAATAGCAAGACTAACCTTTTGATTTTCTGAACACCCCATGACATCGAAAATCTTCTCCAGTTCTTTAATCCACCCTTCAGCTAGCACAGGGTCAGATGATCCTCTCAATGATGGGGGATGTTGCCTCATGAAATCTTCCACCACTGACATGTTCCTCTGCGGTTGATCTGGCTGGTCTCGTGCATGGATATCACCACCATTTAACACTTGAGTCAACTACTCCATTACTGCAACAAACTGTTCAGTTCCAATTCCGACCATCTCAGGATGCTGATTCGGAAGGTTATTTCCTTCTGCAGGCCTTCCTAGCACTGCTTCCCTATTTCCTCTGCGGAAAACCATTCTGAACAAACATGTCTTAGATGAAGCAACATGGTAATCTTCAAATACTATATCACTTCAAGTTGACCATAAAAAATATTTTTGGATAATCATTTAATAGAATTCTAACTCCTAAAGTTATCTAAACGGACCTCTGATACCAACTATAAGGCCCCAGCCTTAAACCTTACTTAATCTTGAGTTATTATAAGATTACACATTGATGATCTTTTCGGGTTTTAGAGTTTTAGAGAATTAGATCATAAAAATTGAATTACATTCCACATATAAACAAAGTGGTTACAGAAAGATAGTATTCTTCTTTCCCATCAATGGAAACATATTTAAAATAAAACATGGATTCTTTCTTGACACTTCCTTGACACTATCATCATATCATGTACCTTTCCCTTAACCTGTGAAAAAAATTTCAAAAAACATGGTATGAGTATAAAAATCCCAGTAAGGGATATAAAAATATGGAAAGGAAACATGGGTACATATATACATAAGAATGAAATCATACTTTACCCATAAAACATAAGCACTTTAACATACCTCATCAAATCATGAATAAATCATAGAAATCATAAGACATAAAGGTAACTTCAGGTATTCATAACATTCTTACGCAGGGAGTAACCCTCTTGGTTACGTTTGGAATACCCATCATAGTATATTCCCTAAATCTCTTCGGAGAAACCTTAAGGTTTCACTCCTTCATGTTACCCAATGCATTGGAGAGCTATATCGAGTTCACCCGCCCTTAGTCTATCACGGAACCACCCATCTTCATAATAATGCCCAAGAACCTTAACATAATCGTATCACATAAAACATGCATAAAGGAAACATAACATTTCCACCTTTCAATCACAAGATATCAATACAACACATTGATATAAAAACATTATGAAAACAATTTTCAATACCAAAATAAAAGAAAAGTAAAACATGGTATTTATTTTTCTTTTAAAAAAAGGGTATGGCTTGTAGAGGAAGCTGAAACTCAAATAATGGTCACGGCAGTGGAAATGTCATTGTCGCCGCTTACGTAGGACAAAAACATTCCCTTTTGTCATTTAGTAAATGCTTCGTATAAAAAATATTCCTTTTGAATAAAAATAAAAGTCAAAGGGGTTTATACACCATATAAAAGAAGGTCATGTATAAAACAAAATATGCCTCAATGAAAGGAGATTGAGACGAAGTCCCATACCTCGGGTCCGACTGGACTCGGTCGTTCTTTAATCTGCTGAATAATAAACTTGAGTTAATTTATACATTCTTAAGAACCTTTTTCAAGTTCATTATTCCTTCTATATCACTTATTGCCATGTCATGAACACTATGTAATTAATTAAGTTAATAACGGTCGTTTTAACGATCATTGGTACTCGAGTAAAAAATAAACCCTTTATAATTAAAAGTTGTTCATGTATCCATTATATCCAGAATTATAATCATGATGTATATATCATATATATCATATATATCCAGTATATACATGCCTTTATAATATTACATAATCATTTAGAGGTAAGAAATGAAATGCACCATTCATGGAGACGGTAAGCCGTACGTACGCATGAACGCTACTTTCATTTCTATTTCGTATTTTATAGAATGGAATCATAATGATATAAAGGTATATTATAATTCCAATATCATATATAATATCATAGTTCCAACCTTTATACGTCCCACATATGGTATTTAATGAATCAAATCACTTTGAGGGGGCGGTAGTCCGTACTTCCTTAAATGAAGATATCGCGTTTACCCATAATGGAAACCATAAAGGTATGCACAAAATGAAAAATACAGAAGCTTAAGGAAAACATAAATATATTATATATCATATATAAATATAGTTCCATATTAATGGCCACCTTTGAAGGTGTTAAAAGAATGTTGAACAATCATCGTTTCGGGAGGCATAAATTCACCATCCACGGAAACAGTATGTCCTTTAACCATTAGATATAGGTGTGTGTAAGTGTAGCTCGAATACTTCTTATAAAAAAATCCTAGTATATTGAAGATACTGGATTTGTTACAATAGAAATGAATAAAAAGAGTTTAGGGGGTTGGAGAAGCAAAATAAAACAAAAGGACTCAAGTGAAGACATTACCTTAAAATCGGGTAACTCCCTTTGGTTTGAGCTCAAAGGCTTCCTTGGGAAGACTTCTGCCCAATGTGAGGCTTCAAGGAGTAAGAGAGGGATGTGGAGAGACAAAGTTGGCAGAGGTTGGCCGAGACAAGGGCTTTGGGAGTGTGGGTAAGGAGGTAGAGGTGGGGGCCTTTTATAAGAGGAGAGGAGGGGCACTCTTGGAAAGTAAAGAAATGTTACTTTATTTGAAAATTATTTTCGGATTCAAAAGGTCCCACATTGATATAATTCGAAGGTAAGGTGATAAGGGTTATAAATCCACCCATCAAATATGTTTTGGACATGTGTAGGTCTTAAATGTTACATTATCTTTCCATTTTATTTAAATTCTTTATTAAGGAGGTAATCGCTGCATGATCATGATGTCATAAATAATGTAATTTATTTAATGTCGAAAAATTATGAAAAAAATACTATGATGTAGGAAATCTGTTTAGCTTTCCAATTAATATTTATAGTCTAAAATATAATCTATGTAGACAAAATTAAATTTTTTTTAATCAGGTGATACATTCTTGTTATATTTACTTTCTTTAAAAACAATAAAAAGATAACAAGTTACTTTCCACAAAAGTGATTCCATGGGGCCCGCAAGTTTGGCACAAGGCATCCCATGGTCGGCCATGAGACAAAAAGTATCCTTAGGACACATTTTGTGGTATTTTTTTATTATTAGGATATCATTTTATTATCCTTAACTACCCGATTACTCATTAATCAAGATAATTAAAGATAATTACCATCGTTACTATTCATAATGTCCAAAAACAAAAGAGTCTTGATTACATAATTTGGACTTTATGATTCCAAATATGTAATCCATTTTACCAAATTCCAAACACAGAAATTGAAATAATTTATTTAAACATAATTCCCATTGTCAAAACAAATAGCGCGTTTTTTTGAAACAATATATATGAAAAGTTTGGCATTAGTTTATGCCCAATTCCAAAGTGAAATTAATCCTAATGACCACCATTGGATTAAATGGTAAAAATATATTATAATTTAACTTTAAAACCAATTCCAAAGATAATCTAATCATATAAATAAATTAGATTAAAAATCAGTTTTGATGTAAAATGCAGTATTTTTTCACTATTCATTAAAAAAATGAACACTGTCAGAAAAATACCAAAAATTTATCCAATTTAAATTTCAATGTCCCAATAATAATGAATATTTTTATTTTGAAAAATATAGATTATAAAATTGTCACAAGTTTGATTTAAAAAGGGATTTCCATCAAAAGGCAGTAAGACAATCTTTTAAGAATATTAATGTATTCCATGCTTAAGATTGTATTTATTTTCATTTTAAGCCCCTAAAACACTATCTTAATCATTAATAGACATAGATAAAAGTATCTATTATTCATTACTTACTTTTGATGTTACATCATCACCTTCCATGTACCGCACTATACTGAAGTCAACCTTGAGGGATTCAAAGAAGGGGTGGTCTGATGAGTGGGACCTGCGCCAGGGCGGAAACATCCCCAATGATTGGGCATGAGCCTACTGGGTTGGTGCCTCATGTGAGGAGTTTGGGGCCTAGATGAGGAGAGTGGGCTTGTGTGAGGCGGCATGGGCCTCCCAATTCCACATTTATCAACCAACGCATCTGATGTCGGAGCTGTTGAGAAGATGGTCGTCTAGAACCAACACTTTTCACCGACACCATGGGGAGGTTGGCATCAGTCTATGGGATGTTCATCATATCTTGGGGGGTACCGATCTTGGGGGATATGTATGATGAGTTCCTCCCTATCATTAGTTCATGGGAGGATCCGGAGTAGATGCTGCGACTGGCACTGGCACTGATGAGACTGGTCCCCGGAGAGGACAAGGAAGCGGTGAGAGATGTCCACTTTAAGAAGTGGTTCAAGTAGTTCCGGAACTTCCCGATGAATCGGGAGTTTTTTATGAGGCCTTAACATGTCCAATGGGGCCTCAACGGGGAAAAGAGAACTCGTATTGGTGGCTCTTGGAGGACAACCAATGTAAGGACTAGGGTTTCAGTTTCAACAATGAACATCAGCCGATAGTCAGGATGGCGGTGATTATCGCAGCCCTTATCTGTAGTTGGGTCCTACCGGTGAGGGATACCAACATGGGAGTGCGTCCTAGCTCATTTATCATGGAATCCATGCTAGCCACTAGAACGTTGGTCAATCTGTGGATTTTGATGCTCGCCAGATTGTACAAGATGCTTTGTCATGTTAGTGACGGCAAAAAGCCACCACGGATATTCATTCCCTTCCACCTTCTGTATGGGTGGATCACGGTGCACATCAAGGGGGATTATGAGTATCCGAGCCCCATCTCGTCACCGGGGTCAAACTCCTTCCCATCCATCCTGAATGCCACTGGGAGCTTCCCAATATAACTAACCATACTGATGGTGTTAAACCAGGTGTGGATGGCGGGCGAGTTTAACTTCCACCCATTTCCATTGCCAATGGGGGTACTCACCGATGACTTTCAGGGAACAGAAGAGCACAAGTCCTATCCTCTGGCCTTCCGAGGTGGAGTCTTGGTGGAAAGGGTGCATCGTGAGACTCTCTACGAGCCATGCACCCCACACCGATTTGCGAGGAAATTCTGGTGCTTGCAGTGGCTGACCCCGCAGGTATACTGGGAGGTTCCCCATGAGGAGCACCCATGTGTGATGAGGAAATTGTGGATCATGTTCACACAGGAAGATGGGAAAATGCGAAATGCATTGACTCCACCCACTGCCGCATTTGGACTGGTGAAGGAGTAGGCCATCAGCTGGGAGGCGGCTTACCCAGGAGAAATGCTGAAGCAACCAACTGTTCGAGTTGGTGATAGCGGGCCTCTCCTATCCCAAGGTCAGGGCCGGAGGGTGGAAAGGGCCACTCGAGGTGACAGAGATACCATGGAAGCGAGACCTGCACTAGTTGAGGGTGAGGAAACAATGGCGGATCCAACAACAGTGATGGATCCAATAGTCCCAGGAGAGCAGGTCCATTCAGAAGGGCGACCACCAAGGGGATTCTGCACGATATCCACTCAGGCTCCGGGGAAGCGACTGCGCCATATCGACATGCCAGAGAATTCTGTTATCCTTGTGGCCTGGGACATTTGGGATGTTATGCGGAAACACCTCAATCCACCCGAGATGTGGGAACACCTGAACTACCTCAAGATGTATTTAACATGTATAGGCCCTATCCGGTCCAGTTTCGTGGTATCTTCGATTGAGGTGGAGCAATACCTGGATGATCTATAGGACTTTTTACATTCCAAAGGAGCCCCGCGTCCAATGACAAACTGGGTGAGGGTACTGCTGGTTCAGATGGTTTCCCCACAACTGTCAGCCGCTGAGCTGGGGGATCGCTTCCCCCTATTGGAAGATTCAGAAGAATCCTCACGGGGCGACGAGGCTGGGGGAGAGATCCCGTTGGAGGAATGCAAAGTCGGGGATCAAGACTCAAATCTCGACAATTTCACGGAGGCTCTTGAGGTAACATTCCATGTTTCTTCCCTCGGGGTCAATTCTCATGTCATTATGGACTTCTTAACAACACTTGAACTGTGTAGGAGGACCTGGTACATAGACCTCACTCTCGCCCCTCGGTGGGTAATGATGTAGGACCTTTGGAACCCGCGCCTATGGATGCTTCCAATTCAGTGTTTGGCGGGGCTAGGGTACCTAAGGTGGCTCCACCATAATCTCCAGACCTTCCGACAAAACAAGGAGGGCCATGCCTCAGGGTCCCATCAGCATCAACTCAGGAGCAGTACCAGGAGTTCAATTTCTGTAAGTCGTCTCCACTGAATTCATTATTGTCACACGTTGATCATGGAAACTGATGTTCATTCCCTTCTCTGTTATGTACATTTATTCCACTGGCATTGGACGCTGCGGCATGGCTGGTCGGGCTTTCTAGCGGCATCCCTCCTAGGGGAATGCCAGTGATTGTGGAGATCGTTACCCCGCCCACCCGAGCTACAGTTTCCCCTATCATTGGTGGGACCACCAGCGGGGTCATTCCTGAGGCCATCGAGGTGGGGTACGATGATGAGGATCTGTCGGTCAACCCAAGTCCCGCCCGCATATGACCCAATGCCAGATGTCGCGCTAGATCCCACGCCAGATGCAGATCCCGCTGAAGACTTCATGTGGGCGTACCCTGCGTACGAGTCTGCTAATCGCCCGGACTAGGATGATACAACCTTCGATGAAGAGGACAACAATATAATTTTCCTCCGATCATGGATGTTGATCACACGCTTCATCAATGACACCCTCAAGCGCTATGGCTGGACAAAATGGACAGAATTCACCCACTGTTGCGTGAACTGTGTGTTGGGGGAGTGGATGCCCAGTGCCCTCATATGCTCATCCGGGAACTTATGACAGAGAAGATCCAGGAGTATGATCGCGGGCTCAGCATGGGCTGGCAGAGGTGGAAGATGATGAGCATCAAGAAGCTCCAGGAGGCTGAAAACGAAGTCCAAAACCTACAGATCCGGGCGGATTAGCACTTAGCCTCTCCCAATGCACAATCTTAGCTGATCTTGTCGTTGAAGGCCCAGATGGCAGAGGCAGAAGAGCGTATGAGGCAGTATTCCGAAGATATGGTCGTCATTCCTGCTGATGTAGAGCGGGCCCAAGAAGAGGCTGATGAACTGTGCCCCATTGCTACTGAGGAGGAGTGGGAGCTGAGTCGGTGGCAGTAATTTGTGGATGCCATAAGTGGAAGGGTGGCGGAGCTGGAATGCTCTTTTGATGGGGTCAATCCATATATAGGGGAGTTGACCCCCAGGTAGTGTAATGATTACAAACCCTTAAAAGTACTTTCGTGCTTTGATTGATTTTTTTTAATCCCATAGCATGCACTAGTCTCATTGTTTTCACTAGTTCATTGCATCCTTATGATGTTTTTGGAAAGTCCAGCGACTATTCCCTAAGCTCACGTGGGTCGGGCTCGATGTGAGAAATAAGAGATAGTCACCTCATCGCCCCATCCAAACATAGGACTGCAAACCATGCTTCGAGCACCCAGGGTTTTGATAACCGGTCCAAAATTTTGGGAAATGGGAGAGACCTGGATGGAGAATGAAGTACTTAAAACATCCGAATTACCATTTTTTCTAGCGTGCTCTTGTGCACGAATGGTGAAACGTCGGGGGCACTGAAATCGGTCCAAACGGATGGGAATGGGAAGTGTGAATCATGATACCCAATATTCGGAACATTATGGGGTGGCGTGAAAATGGAGGATAGCTGTTGACCGTGGTGGAAACTCAGAATCCATATTGCATTATCCTGAAATGGGGACAACAAATGAGGGCTGACTATTGACCATGTTTGCAACATGGGGCCTAACTCAAATATCGTCGATCAGTCTTTTCGGGACATTGGCCCAGGACAGCAGGCAGACCATAGGTCGAGCATCCATACTGTTAGGGGGTTCCTCCAGACACGAAAGGGGACGAGGGTCCGAATAAGGGGGAACACAAAGCATGGAATGTGGATTGAGGGTTTGTTCAAACATAATCCAACACTCTTGATGTTACTCCATTGTGAAGGAAGAACACTAGATGGACGCATCAGTTTGATCATGGATCGTTTCTTCTTTCAGACATGGCCTCTCTGGCGAGGGGGGTTGTCGCTTCCCAATATCATCGTGGGGCATCCTGAACTTGTTCAGGGCAGAGTTATAGTTGTACAGTCCCCTATGAGGGGTCAGGCCATGGGCCAGAATATGGGGTGGAACGTGACTTATGATTCCTGTGGGCTAGACCCTAGGAAAAATACCAGGGTGTCCCTACGTATCCCATGAAGATGGGAATCAAGCCACACATAGTTTTGGAAGCACAGTTTAACGTCATGCCAGACGAGAAAAAGCCTAATTGTGATGGTACACATCCGACCAAAACTACTAAGCCCACGTGAGTCCTGCTCGATGTGGGAAACAAGAAGTAATGGGGAACTTTCCCAACATAGAAAGGGGCTGGTTAGGGCAAAGGGACACTCGGTAAATACCGTCCCAATGATGATAACCAATCCATGTGGTGCACCTAGATGCACGAAGAGATAAAGCCGAATATGTCAGAATTCCACTTGAACATGAGGAAGTGGAAATGTGTGAATCATGACACTTGAGATATGGATCGCAATGATGGAGGCGTGACAATAGAGAATGACTATTGACCTTGGCGGAAACACAACATCCATATCGCGTTAGCCTAGAATGGGGATAGACAAATGAGGGTAGACCATTGACCATGTTCGAAACACGGGACTATGTCGCAAATGTTGTCAGAGATCTGTAGAGATGTTGGCCCGAAACGATTGGAGATCCCTTAGGTCCAGCATCCATGGAGAGCCCTTAAGCCTAGTATCCATGTTATCCAAGGGTGTTTTTGGATGTGGAAGAGGATGAGGATCCAAATAGTGAACTCACGAAGCATGGTCATGGGAATAGGGGAATGTCCCTATGAAAATCCGGCACTCCAGGCTCTTTATCAAAACACATCTTAATACGACAACGAGACATATTAGATAGAGGGATTAGAGTCCTTTCCCATAATAAGATCTTACTTTAGGGTCGTAGAATTCCAACCATGGATGAGAGGAAACACAGGAGGCACATGGTAGGTAATTAAAAAAACCCGACGTGGATGAGGACCTCATCCCACACCACACCGCACAACCCCCCTTGGGAGAGGTTTTACGTCAAGGGACCGAAAATGAGAGTTGAGCCGGGCCTGAGGCAAAAATGCAAAGGCGTTCCTACGTACCCCATGGTGATGGGGATCAAGCTGCACATAGTTCTTGAAGAGGTCTTAGTTTAAGGTCTCATAACTTGGACCACGAATGGTTAATGAGAGTAGTGGGCACACGGTAAGGTTGTTACAAACCCGATGATGATGGAATAATCCCTACATGCCATGTGTTCTCTAGGGAAGTGCTCGGGTTGACGAACCGAACACGGAAGATAGGCTGGGCCCACGGGGAAGTGCTCGGTTGATCCTACGTATCTCATGAGGATGAGAATCAATCCATACATAGTTCTAAAATATCAAAGGGGCGCATGGGTCTAGCCCTCACACCAAGAGAAGCGGTATTTGATAAATCTTTTTTTCCTTTAATTTGATTGGTTTTTTTGTGAAGCGAAAGGCATGGGGTAGCAAGCCTTGGTGTTTTCCAAAATAATAAAGCCATATTAGGCATTGAAAAATGGTTTTTCACATGACCAATACCCAACATGACTTCCTCTATGACGAGGTCGTCACAATGTAGTTCTGTTTTTCTTCGTGTGGCCAGGATGATAATGTCACAGTTTAGGTTTGCGTTATAGGACCATACATGCATTTTAACGTCATGCAGCACAGACATAAAAGAGACGATTCTAGGAGAGGAATGTGTATGGTTCCATGAAACATAACCGACGTGGATGGTGACATGATCCCACCTCAAAACGTATGCAATTCTGAGATAGGAACCTTGGGCCAAGGGGCCCAACTAGGGGTGAGAGTGAAAGGGACATGAGGAACTAGCTCCCAACTGAGTTGGACTCGGAAACAAGACGTCTGGGTGACCCATCGCATCCCATGGGTATGAGGATCGAGCCGCACATTTCCCTTAATGAATATGTTAGTTTATGGTCTTAGATCTCAGACCATGGGATCCCGAAAGGACGTTGTATTGCAGCCTTGTCCCCCTAATGTGCAGAGGTGCACTGAGGGATAGCGCCAGGAGTGTCGAGATTCCACCTGGACAAGATGGGGTGGAACATAATGTGAATCATGAAACCAACATTCAAGGTATGAAAGGGATAGCGTGACGATGGAGGATTACTGCTGACCATGTTCACAACACAACCTCCTGTCGCGTTAGCCTGAAATGGGGACAAACTAATGAGCATCGACCACTGAGCATGTTCGCAAAGTGGGATTTGTATCAATTTGTTGTCAAAACCCCTCAAGGGTGTTGGCCCATAATGGTAGGAGAGCCCTTAGGCGTAGTATCTAGGCCATTCTTGGGGGTCCCTCTGGGTGTGAAAGATGATGGAAGCCCGAAATAAGGGGAACACAAAGCTTGAAAAATAGAAGGAACTTCCATAAGTTGAATCTGACACTCTTGGTCCTAGACCAGAGTACTCTTCACACATGGGAAAACCATTACAAGTGGTCGAGGGACTGAACTTGAGGGCGGCCAAGAGATGGGGGATTCTCCGGTGAAGGGAGGCATGGTTCCAAAAACCATGTACCACACCTATATATCCCACTCATGGTGAAGTACAGGCCAAGGGGCCTAGGTGACCGGGAGACCAAGAGATCTCTATGAAGTGGGGATGGACCCGAAGTATAGACATTTAGGTGGTCCAACATATCCAATAAGGATGGGAATCAAGCCACACGTATTTATGGAAGCACATTTTAACGTCATGTAGGACGTGGAGAGAGGAGGGATAATTTTTTAGAATGGGGTGCGTGTGGTGTGGCCATTGAAAACCTGACGTGAATGAGGACATAGTCCCATACCACACCACGAAGTCCCGCAATCAAGGTCCAGAAGGTGGGACAAATAAGATGAATTAGCAAAACTCAAGCTGGACCCAAAGATAGAAGGTCTGGGCATTCCTACATATCCCATGAGTATGGGAATCAATCCAAACATAGTTCTGCGATGATATTTGTTTAGGGTATTAGAGCTCAGACCATGGGTGGATGGCAGCCATCCATGTAAGCGTAGACCTCGACCCGATCCCTAATCCCACATGAGTCAAACATTATGTGGGAAACAAGGGCGAAAGATCCTTATTGTAATACTTGGAACATCCATCAAAGGGAAATCGGTGCAGAGCCCCGAAGGATGCCCTTATCGCGGCTTTGTTCCCCTGACATGCAGATGCACACTGGGAATAGCATCAAGAGTGTCAAATATCTACTTGGACATGAGAAGGTGGAGTGGGATGTGAATTGTGTAACTGAAATTTTGGGCTTAATAGGGTTGGTGTGGCGATGGAGGATAACTGTTAACCGTGGTGGAAAATAGTATATATATCGCGTTAGCGTGAATTGGGAACAACAAATGAGAATCAACCACTGACCATATTCGCAACGCGGGATTTGTATCAATTTGTTGTCCGAAACCCTCGGGGGCATTGGTCCATAACGGTAGGAGATCCCTTAAGTGTAGTATCCTGGCCGTTCTTGGGGGTCCCTCCGGGTGTGAAAGATGATTGAAGCCTGAATGAAGGGGAAAACGAAACCTAAAAAGTGGGTGATAACATGTCCGAGTAGAGTCCAAAATTCTAAGCAACAAACCAGAGTACCCTTAGGCCCATTGGTGGACCGTCAAAAAGGTTTGACGAAACGACTTAAGAGAGGTAGGCCAAGGGTTCAAGGTGGGATGGAGATTTCTGAGAGATGGGGATGGACCCAAATCATAGACATTCAAGTGGTCCTACGTATCCCATAAGGATGGGAATAAATCCACATGTAGTTCTCGAAGACACCTGGGGGGGAAGGATACCTTAACGAGGACGTGTATGGCGTAGTGAGTAACCCTATGTGGGTGAAGAAATAATCCCATACCATGCCACACAGTCTCGTAAGAGAGAACCTGGGCCACGGGCCCGAAAAGGCCAAGGGGCCTAATAATTGGTCTTTGGTTAGGAAGGCATGTCCTACTCGTAGTTTAATGTCTTGCAGTGAGGACGAGGGTCGAGGAATCAAATTCCCTGGATATGGGAGATGTACGAAATGGTGGGTAACCTGACGTGAATGTGGATGTAGTCCCACACCACACAGTACACTCCAGGTATGAACATGAGCTAAATGGCCCGAGAAGGCCAATGGGCCTGAGGCCAGGCCTCATTTAGGAAGGCCCGACCAGCTTGTAGTTTAACGTATTGCGGTGAGGACGGGAGATGGGGAATAGGATTCCCTGGACAGGGGAGGTGTATGGCACTACGAGTAACCCGAAGTGAATGAGTACATAATCCCATACCACACAGTACACTCCGATCATGGAGAACCTAGGGTAGGGCCCTGACAGTTGGATCTGCCCGAAAAGAGTTCGTCGCTTCAGTATGGGGCAGAACGAATCATTACACCCGATGTATTGGGATATCTTGGGGTGGACTTGAATATCCATGGCGGCTGTTTACCGTGATTGAAACAAAGCGTCCCTATGGTGAACTGAGATGGGAGCAACAAATGAGCATCGACCGCTGACCACATTTGAAACACGGGACTTGTGTCAGCTTGTTGCTCGGCACCCTCGAGGGCGTTGGCCTGAAATGGTAAGAGGGCCCTTAGTCCGGGTATCCATACTGCTCAGGGGACCTTATGGACGAGGAAGGTGATGGAATCCCAATCAAGGAGTGGGTGAAGCGTATCCTTTCCCATCTATGAAAGAGGCGAACATCTCCAGGGAGGGGGAAGTATAGCCGGATCGAGGCTAGCTCGACGTGAATTGGGACAAAAGTATGCACCCTTCCATATGCCTTGACCCAATGGAAAGATTCTATATTTTGGGCTGGGCCAATAGAAAAAATGTCCAGGCATTCCTACATATCTCATGAGGATGAGAATCAATCCATACGTAGTTCTTGAAGGGCATGTAGTTTAACGTCGTGCAGTGAAGACGGGGGAGGATGGAAGAATGATATTGGGAACATGGTGTGACCATTATAACCCTCGTATGAGTTGGGCCAAAGAAGCCAACTCTACCTCATGTGAGGACCCTCCGAGGAAGCTATACACAGGGGGATAGTCAAAGAGAAGAGTTTGGGTTGGGCTCAAAACGAAGCATCTGAGCATGCCTACATATCCCATGAGGCTAGGAATAAATCCATAGGTAGTTCTAGAAGCACATTTTAATGTCATGTAAGACGATGACCCGCATATCATCTGGGGATGTGTATGGTATGGAATGTAACCCGATGTAAATGAGGACATAATCCCATACCACACCATACAATCCCACAAGAGAGCCTGGATCGGGGAAGGCCACAGGGCCTGAGGCCGGGCCTCGGTCAAGATGCCTGAACATCTTTCAGTTCATCGTCTTGAAATGAGGACGAGGGAGATCTTAGTTTAGCGTCATAGATCTCGGACCATTTTGCAGTTTATTGTCATGCGCGATGATAAGGACCAGTTTAATGTCATGATGGATGAAGATGAATAGTTTAACATCATGATGGAAGATGATGTAGTTTAACATCGTGTAGGATTCTGTTGCAGTTTAAATTCATGAAGGACTGGATAGTTTAAGGTCTTGTAGGACCATTGTGCAGTTTAAGGTCATGCGGGACCATCCAGTTTAAGGCCATGTAAGACCATACAGTTTAAGGTCGTGTGGGATCGAGGTGCAATTTAGGGTCATGCAGGACCCAAAGGCTCAAGAAAAGTATTGCTTGAGGAACATGGAATTGGTGGGAGGAGTTATGAGCTCACCATCCATGGTTACCAAGGTGTATTCTCCATTAGGGTAGACCTTATGAATGATGTAAGGTCCTTCCCATTTGGGCTCTAGCTTGGGTGGTTTATTATCGGGGATCATTGGTGCTCAGAGGGACAATACCAGGTCACCTTGTAGAAAAGAGCTAAGGTGAACCTTCTTGTTGAAGGCTCTGGCTATCTTATTCTGATGCCTTTCTAGATTTTGCAGGGCCTGGAGCCTATTCTCGTCAAGTGATTCCAATTCAGCTGGACGGATCTCGGCGACCTTATCTGGCACCTGCTGGTCATAGACTGCCATGTGTAGCGATGACAGATGGATCTCGATGGGCAGGACAACCTCAGCCCCATCAACCAGGGAATATGGAGTCACATATGTGGAATTGGGATTCATCATCCATTACGCCTAGAGGGCGTTGAGGAGCTTGTCCGGCCAACTTTTCTTATTCTGACCAACCATTTTCTACAAAATGTTAGAATGGGTTTTGTTGAATTCCTCAATCTGTCCATTTTTCGGCGCGTGATAGCGAGAGGTTTGGTGGGAATATATATTGTACTTGGTGTACAATTTCTTCAGCTCAGATGCTCGGAAGTTGGTGTCGTTATTAGTGAGGACAGCGTGAGGGACTTCAAACCGGTGGATGATATTGGAGCTCACGAATTCAATGATGGAACTGGCCTTGACCTCTTTGAGTGGAATTGCCTCTGCCCACTTGGAGAAGAAAGCTACAGAGGTCAGGATAAACCTACAATGGTGAGAAATCATTGGTGGATATGGTCCGACGACATCGAGTCCCCACACCGCAAATGGCCAAGAGTACTTGGTGGAGTGGAGAGCCTCTGGCGGCCGATGCAGCAAGTTAGCATGAACTTGGTATGCGTGGCATCTCTTGGCAAACTCAATACAATCATGGATCATAGAGGGCCAGAAATTCCCCAATCTCCAGATCTGATGGGACAGCTTTGGCCCAGCCTGGTGGGAACCACATGAACCATCATGAACCTCTTGCATGACCTTAGAAATCTCAACTCCTTGAATGCAACAGAGGATAAAACCATCGAAACACCACTTATAGATGGTCCGCTCAAGACTGGGACCACTCTGGAGGGTAAATTGCAGTGCACAACATCAGATTCTCTCATTCTCAGCCTGATCATCTGGGAGGCAACCATTTTGGAGATACTCGACAAAAGGTTACCTCCAATCGGAAGTGGCATCAACCACTGCATTTGAAGAACCTTGAACTCCTGACGTGGAGGATCTGACAATAAGATGGCTTACCGACAGTTCATCGTCATCCTCTGGGGTGACGGGGGCGATGACTCTCAGGTGTGCCACATGTATAATCTGATCATCCTTCTTGGGTTCTGCAAGTGACGCAGCTAGGCTGGCTAAAGCGTCCGATCGACCATTCTGTGATCGACAGACAAGGGTAACCTCTGGTGGAGGAGGGAACTGGTTCATTAGACAGAGGGTGTGCTCCAACAATGTCAAGAGCTCTGGCTTCCTAACAACATAGTCAAAATTGACATGCTTGATGACCAGCTCAGAATCCCCTTTCACGTGCAAATGGGGAACATTGATCTCAAGGGCCAGCTCGAGGCCGATGATGAGAGCCTGATAGTCTGCCTCGTTGTTGGTGCAGCCTTATGACAATAGGAATGAGTATGGCAGGACGACTAGCGCCGGGGTGATGAAGACGATACCCAAACCCACTGTTGAATTAGGATCGTTGAGCCTCCTACTGGTGGGGCTCTGGGAGGCACCATCAAAGTGCATTTTCCAACATGAGACGGCATGATCGACTGAGAAGATTGCCGCATTAGGAAAATCTAGGTACAAGGACTGATCTGCAGAGGTTGGATGGGCAGCTAGAAATTCTTCCAGTGCATGTCCCTTGAAATCCTTCTGAGGCACGAACCTGATATCAAACTACGGGAGGATCACCACCCACCACGCTAGTCAGCTAGTCAACATGGTGTGGATCAGGATGTACTTCAGTGGGTCTACTCGAGTGAACAACTGTACCTCATGGTGCTACAGGTAATGTCGCAATTTCTGTACAGAAAACACGAGTGCAAGTCAGCTCTTTTCTATAGGGGAGTATATGGTCTCTATATCGAGGAGCATGTGATTGAGGTAGTAGAGGTTGTTCTCTATCCCTTCATTGTTCTTCTGGGAAAGCAGGGCGGTGAGAGACCATTCCAAGGTGGTCTTGTAAAAGACTAGTGGATTTTCAGTGACTTGTGGCATCAAGAACGGAGGCTGGAGCAGATACTGCATGATTTTCTCGAAGGCGACCTGACACTCTTTATCCCATTCATAGGCGGATCCTTTCTTCATGAGTCCAGAAAAGGTCTTACACTTTCTAGCCAGATTCGCGATGAATCGACGTATGTAGGCTAAGTGGCCTTGAAGACCTCGAAGCTCTTGAATATTACTCGGGGGAGGCATCTGGATGATGGCCTTGATCTTCTCTTGGTCGATCTCGATGCCTCTGTATCTGAAAAAAAAGCCAGGAAACTTCCCGGAGGTGTCCCTGAAGGCACATTTAAGTGGGTTCATCTTCAGGTGGTGAGATTGGAGGAAACCGAACACTTTCCCAAGGTCCTTGAGATGGTCTTGGCGCTGGAGATATTTGCCAACCAGATCATCCATATAGAACTCCACCAATGTCCCATGAATTGTCTTGAATATGAGTTGCATGGCCCGCTGATAGGTGGAACCTACTTTTTTCAAGCCGAAAGGCATGCCCTAGTAACATAAAGTTCCTTGGGGAGACCTGAAGGCAGTGTACTCCTCTTTATCAGGGGCCATCCAGATCTAGTGTACCCAGAATACCCATCCATGAAAGAGAGAGCTTGGAACCCGGCCGTAGAATCAATAAATAACTCTGTCACTAGAAAGTGAAAATCATCCTTCCGATATTAGCGGTTGAGACCGTAGAAGTCAATACAGACTCTGATTTGCCCGTTCTTCATCCTGACTGGCATAATGTTGGCTATCCACCTGGGGTATTGGACTTCCTTGATGAAGTTGGCTTTGATAATCTTGTCAACTTCGGCCTTGACCATGGCACCGTGAGAAGGGTGCATCTCTCTGCAAGGCTGCTTAAACCCACGATGGTTTGTCGGGAGGCCAAGGAGGTGGAAGACTACCTAGGGATCTAGTCCTGGAATCTCGCTGTAACTCCAAGAGAACATATCTCGGTGCTGCTTAAGAAACTCTATATACCATTGCTCCTCCTCGAGGGACATGGAAGCACTGATCAATGTGGGTCTTGGGTCTGCCTCACTACTAAGGTTCACCTATACCAGTTCATCGACAGTGGTAGAAACACCTTCTTCAAAGTCGGGGGGAGAATCCTCTATATCCTCTTCTCCACCTGTGGAGGGATATTCCATGAGGGGAGTCATTTCCAAGCCACCAAACTCTGATGGGAGGCTGGTGCCGGCCTGAGAGGTATTGGTCATCACATGAGGAGACTCATGCGCCCTGGAGACCAATGTGATGAAGGCGGTTGATCCAATCCCATCCGGTCTTCAGCCCAAGGGGCCACTCTTGATGACATCAAAGCAGTAGTGGCACGTTGGCTTGAACCGGTTGATTCCATCCCGATGGAAGAGACACGTGTGACGTACTTCCATTGCCATGAGCCTGACATCTCGATACCATACAGGTGTAGGAGGTTCCGGGATCACCGGAGCCTGGTTGGTGTAGGAGTACGAGGTGATTTTCTGCCGTCACTTTGACCTGGGAATATGTCTTCCTATTGTAACTGAAACGACAAAGCATTGCCCCATGTCAGGGGTCGTCACCTCCAGTCGATGGATTGGGAAGACCTAGGTGTCATCCAGAGCAGACCAGGGACCACTTGTGTCTGGGGCAGGTTCAACCTCACTTGCCAGAATCTGCTTATCCTTTCCCTTGTAATAGTCAGCGTCCAGATAGTGGGCTATGCAAGAGGCAAAAGAAGACGAATCTCTTTGGAGCACACCTACTCGACCACTGAGAGAGTTTTGAGGCATTGGTGATACGAAGAAGGGACCACTACATGCTGGTGGAGTAATGGAATGCCCATCAATGCGTTATATGTGGTGTCCTGGGAGACGACCATGAATTCGGTACTGGAAATTAGGCCACCTAACTGGGTCTTCAAATGGATCTTGCCGACCGGAGTCTGCTCGGTCATATCATATCCTTGGATTCTGAGGTCGGAGGAAGTTAAATCATCCTCAGACAAACCCAGCTTCCAAAGTGTCCGACTTGAGATTAGGTTAATCCTAGAACCTGTGTCAACAAGACAGCGGTGGACTTCCACACCATTGAACTGGCTAGTGATGTATAGTGGACAAATGTTCCCCTGTATGGGAGGGTCTTCATCTTCACCGGAGAATGAGATAACTGCCTGAGATTCAGAATTCTCAATTGCCTCAGCGTGGAAGGCTTCTGCAGCTGCTACCTCAGTCTCGAACTAGAGGAGGCTCTTTAGGGCCTCGGTAAGCGCCTCACACTATTCAGATGACAGGTGGAGAGCCTCAAGGATAGAAAGACTCACTGGAATGATGACAAGGTAATTCAAAACATCATACTTTTGGGCCAGATGCAAGCCTCTACTTACAGGAGGCCGCTCTGCAATTGGAGGGATGGTGAACCCTGCCGGTTGGACCGAAGGCTTGATGGTACTGGGTACATCTCATTGTGCAGTAGTCACAACCTGAACAGTAGCTACCGGATGAGGACCGGACAACTGAAATTGTCCTGTAGTAGGGAGAGACTGGTCGCGGTATGGATGGGGTAGCTCACCATGATCTGGTAACACAAACAGTGGTAAAGGTAGATCTGAGTGCACCAGATGAAAAGGTCACGTGTGATGATCTTTGCGCTGGGCCTGCTGTCTAGTTTCAGTAGCATGCATGTCCTGGCTGGAGGTTCCAGCTGATTCACCTCAATGATCCATGTAGTCACGGCTCCGCCGACGTTGACATTGACTAGGGATATTGGGGAGGTTCTCCTGGCGTTCCCCCTCATCGAGAGTCATATAGGGATTTACCAACTCCACTGTATTAAACGAAGCGTACCCATGACTGTCGCTTGATAAATCATCCACCATTGGGTAGATTCTGGGAGGGATCCCCATCTCATGGTGCATGAATTCACCAAGAGTGAGGGATGATGACATCAGTGGTGGAACGCATTATTTCTTCTTGTGTCGCCGCTACCTGCCCTTCTAGGAAGAGGCCAGTTGAGATGACGATGAAGAAGCATTGGACGCATCCCTTGAAGGATCTGGTTGATTCAGGCGTGCCCAAATAATGCCATGGGCACGTGCGACTATTTTACGGGCCATCCGGTCATCTTACTTCTGGGTCCCGTGGCTAGGAACCTGCTACCCCTCACCTTCATCGTCGCTACCACTCTCTGACCTTACAAAGACACCCGCCACTTGTCCCAGGACCGGTCCCATCCCGACTATGTTGTTGTCGATCTGGTCGTGGAGCCAGTCTTTAAACACATAGAATTGCTTGAGGGTGTCCTCCAAGATCCAGTGATAGGGGTAGTAGTAGGGGTGATAGGTGAGATTCGCCTCTGTCGGCCTTCTGCACTCGGGTAAGCGCACAATCCCCTGCTCTAGGGCACTTCAGAAGTAACCGGGGACCTTATTCTCATTGAACGAGTATGTCTGGTGCCTTCTTTCCAGGTAGGGGACTCTAGGAGCCTGACCCTGATGAGGGGCTAGAGGGTCCTGCCAAGGAGGCAGAGCCGGATTGTCCCGCCTAGGAGATGGTGGCGCATTGCATGGGGGAACCTGCCGATTCTGAGGCAGTTACTGCTGGGAAGGAGGCTGTGCTTGAGGTGGTGGGCCTCTGTGAGGTTGCAAAGCCGGTGCCATTGGAAGAAATTCTAGATGTATTTGGGCTTCTATTTGGGCCACCACAGCAGGTTCGGATCTGGAATCCCTCTTTGCTAGGATCACAGGGGGCAGCGGACGAGCCTGACTAGCCTGTTGCAGAGCTTCCTCGAGGCACTGAGCCTTATCTGAGAAATCTCGGAACCCTCCAGGGTTGTTCTGAGTGATCAGGGAAGGAAACTGTTCTTCTTTGACATCCCCTATGCACATCGTCAGTAATTGATCATGAGTCAGTGGCATGTCGATGGAGTATGTGAGCCCCTTCCACTGGGCAATAAAGTCTGTGACTCTCTCATAAGTCCTTTGTTTGCACTGTAAGTGGTCTATGATGCTGGTCCTTCATGTGTTGGAGCTGGACTGGTATAGGAATTGACGGTGGAGATCCTCCTAGCCTGTCACCGATCCAATAGGGAGCTGGTTGTACCTGAAGAATGCAGGGCCCTCTAACGTCTGCATGAAACATCAGAGCTTGGTGGCTTCCTACAGTTTTGGGGTCCCCAAAATGGGGCCACACATGGAGGAACAGTGACCCAAGTGCTGTGGAGGGTCCAATATCCCGTTAAAGGGTGAGAAACTGGGATTCCCAAAACACGGAGGTGCAGGAATATCATCCACCCACGCGGGATATGGCTTGCCATCTGGTGGGACTTCCACCTGCCGCGTTTCCAACGCCTCAATGTGGGCGATGAGTGCTACTATAGGATCCTCTGGGTGGGGGTCCCTGTCTTGATAGGGATCCCTAACTATGAGTGAGTTGTCGGGCTCTTCGACACGGAAGACGGCTTCAACGGCTCATGGAGAAACTGGAGGAATGACCCGCGGGGTAGCTGGGGGAACACAGGCTGGATTCCTCGGATTCATCACCGTTCGGGAGGGTTTGGTGAGACATATCACGCCCTCTTTCCATGAGTTCCGTCTTCAGTCCTATCTGTGGGAGTAGCATGGTCAGGGTTGCCTGGAAGCACCTCACTGGGGGAAGTTGTTCCTGCCCCTGCTGCCCCGGCTTAGGATTACCATAGTCAGGTCTTCGCTCTATAGCGCGTTCGGCCAGGAGTTCGTCAACCAGCCTCTTTTTCTCAGTGATATTTTGGTGCAACGCAGCCTTCTCGGGGTCTTCTTCCTTCTTTTGCACTGAGGTGGACGGGTCGGAGTTCTTGACAGCTCCAACATGCTCTTTATTCTTACCGGCATTTTGACCATGTACTAGCGACTCGGTAGGCGTAGGGAGACCTAGGAGGATCCTCTGCAGATGAGTAATACTCCTTGATGGGTCCAACAGTGGTGGTACACCCTCAAGGGGTAAGTCTCCATCTATAAACACCATCTCGTCTTCTTTGTCCACTATGTTAGCCATGTGGACCGCAACCCTTCATGGGGGCATGTCCTCAATGTCACATAACGAATCGGGCTGCTGCCGAATAGGACTGAAGAGGAGGGAGGCATACTATCCCCAGCCACGGACTTGCACATGGGAGGTAGCTTCCCTGATGATTTTGTGGAGTACCTTGAAAATCTGAACGCATTTTTGTTGGAGGGTGTTATGGAGACCTGGTGACTCAGGGAGCTGGGCCACGGGGAGTGCGGCCAAATCGACCAGACGACATTGCTCGCCGATTTCCTCAAAGTGCACTTGGCTCTTGTGGTACACCACTCGATGATAAAAAACACTAAAGTGAATCACCCCTAGAGTTTTACGGAAGCACTCAACTTCCTCTGTGTGAGGGATTCCGACGCATGAAAGTTTGGTGCTGCCACCGGCCAGAACTTCTCTAGGAAGTGATCCACCACGAGAATGCTCTAGAAGCTCCTGGGCTCGGATTCAGGGTCTGGCCCCATATTTCCCCACTCGTTAATCGAAGGTGGCTAAGGACCCAGTAGCAGTACTGATACGGACCGCTTGGACAGTAAACTGGGTGGTGGAGAATATGGCGAACGAGCCGACTGACCGCCGAATTCCAGGCCATCCTCCGAAAAGTGCGGTGACCCGACAACAACGTCACGATACAACAGGCTGATAGCCGTAGCTTCTGGTGTAGGGATAGCGATTACCGACTACGGGTGACGCTGTTTCTCGACCTCCATAGGTTTCCAAAATAGCTCTTCGTGATCTCTGGTCGAGGTAGATGGCGCTTCTGGTGACAACGGTGGTGACTGCACGGTCGGAAACTATGGGACTCCCAAAATTTCCTCCTCCTGGATGTACCAGCGAAGAGGTGTGGGAATCCGGTGGACTTCTCATTCTGGAAGGACGAGGCTAACACACCTTGTTCCTGCCCCGATCCTTGACATGGAGGACCGAGGGGAGGGTTCCCCTTCTGAGTCGCATTTTTCTTCAGAATCCGAGAAGCAGGACTGTTTGATCTGCATTCGGGACTTCCCAGGATTCTTTTTTTGTCGGCAACGACCCACCATCCTGCCCCTGGGTGGCTCCTCGGGACAAGGCTGATCCCCGGCGTGGAGTCTTGGGGTTGCGCTAGTGCGAGGGTGGAGAGGACTTCCACTTGAGACTGCCGGGGTGCGAGGGGCACCAGGACAAATGTCAAAGGGGACATGGGGAGGACCTTCACGAATAGAACCTGAGCGTCAAAAGACACCGGTTGAATTGGAAGGAGCATGGGGAGGACCTACATGCTTGGGGCGAGTGGAGAAAGGTTGACCTTAAACCCTTTGGTTTCCAGGGCAAGGAGGACCTTCTCCAGCTACGGAGAGAATGTAGGGAGGATCCCCACATTAGAGAGGTACCGGATGGGAAATGTCTTCACATCGACGGTCGTGTGCAGGAGGAGTTCGATGCCCGGTGTGTTGGGAATGAGAAAGGCTTCCGTACTGAGTGTCACTACCGCGGGGCAGGTCTTCATTCGGGTTGGGGGTAGCACATGACATACCTCCATAACGAGCATCAGAGCGGGGAAATCCCATTCTCTATGGATTAGTGGTATAGGGGGAACCTCCGTATGGGGTGACATTACTGCGGACTGGTTCGCGACGATTACCACGCAGGCCTGCGACCCAGAGAGTCAACCCAGCCTACACATGGGGTGGTTGGGCCCTCGATCCCGGTTGGGCATATGAGCGCCCCTGCTCAGTGTATACAGGTAATTCATGATATACGTCAGCAGTGGCTCGGGCCAAGGTAGATGTCGATGTTAACGCCCTTTGGCGGGCATCCTCAGCTCGGGCCCTATGCTGGCGTCAGTTTAGGCGATCTGGTGCGGGTGGTGTAGGCACATAGCCTACTTGTTCCTCTGGAAAATCCAGTAGGTGGTGTTGACATGGCCAGGTGGGGTCCCTTTCTTGGAGCCCTTGAGTTGGGACTCTGACTGGGCTGAGCCATACGTCACCCACCTCATCAGCGTAAGGTAGGGAGTCGTCAAGGCGTTCTGGGGACAGGCTCCCGAAATGTTTGAATGTTGGGGTGGGGATCAGGGGCTCCCTGTGCAGCCCTCGAGGGCAGCGATGATGGTGGGGCCTGGATGCCTCCAGGTCCAGGTGGGCCATAACCGAGTTGGGATTATACCCTCCTCCTCATAACGGAATACGAGGTCGTTAATCACCCTTCATTGGATGAATTCTGATGGAGAGATGGGGCGTGGGAGCACCATATTCATGGATACAGACGCCGTTATGGCCGTAGTGGAGCCACGAGGAGTGGTTGTGCTGGTGTTTCCCCTTCCCCTGCGTAGGCGGGTGGGCGGTGATCGTGTACCTTTAGTAGCAACCTGATTCCTGAGAATTAGGGAGATTAACTCATCATCACTACGAGAAAAAGAAATCGACAACCAGTTCCCCATCGCCATTTCGTCTTTCGTGGCCAGTAAGAGGGATCCATTCCGAAAACATTGCTGAATGGAATTCCCTAGGTTCTACTGCCCCAAATTCTGGTGAGTTTCATGCCAGGCCCACTATTTTCTTGGCGGGACCCGACGCCGAATATCTAGATCCGGTGACACGTCAATCTACTGATGTCTCGATCTCTACTAATCTCTATATTGAGGAGAATAATTTCATTTCGGGTTCACCATTTCTATTTCCAACACTTTAGTTGGGGCGCGCGCATCCGTCCTCTTGTGCACAACAAGCGCGGATCTTTATTTCCCCGCATTCCCGCTTTCCAAAGGTGAGCGGCATCCGTTCCTTATTCAGGGACGTCTGATCCTTGATCGAAACAAGGATGATGGGATGTCGGTTCATCCTTCCATGGATTCCTCCTTGGAACTCGTCACCTCGTCTGGGTCTCCCTCATATATTTAATACGTTGTTCGTGAAACTCTTCCTATTCCCATGTTTCCATGATCACCGGTTAATTACAATACTTCTTTATGGAAATTCTAAGTGGTCCGGTCAGGGCAGTAACCTTCATTTGGGGAGTAGTCACATTGAGACAACACTGGAATGTCTAGGCACTGTTGAATTGGGGTTTCTGTCTTTTTTCACTTATTATAGGGTTTCTCGAGGGTGCAGAAGCCCAAGGAATCTCACATCGATCACGGGGAATCATATTCCATTGGCATGTATCTGGGGGTTTCCCCACCTTCCTGTGTTTGACCCAGGGTATGCTACAAGTTTAATGTCAAACGGAGAGGGGTCGGGCTGATCATAACACTAGCTGGAGTGGATCATATTGAAGAACCCCATGAGGGATCACCGATATTGGGGCCAGCACATGGGCGGATTCCCAAATACTGTGGGAGGGGAGTGAGGTGGCGTGATCTCACCGGTACATGGCGGACTGGGTAAGAATCAATATGGGTGATGGTAAATTGAATGCAGTGGAGGGGGATGAGATGGGACCATCATGGAGATGACGGTAAAGATGGTCTTGAGCCTTGAAGATACCTCCTACGTATCCCTGGGGCAGGGAATCAAAGTCCGCATAGTTCAGTTTGTAAGAACCATCGTGAAGGGGGTCGGAGCAACCAATGGGTGGTGGTCTTGAACATTAGGTAGGCTTCCTACGTACCATGCCTTGACATGGATCAAAGTCCATGTAGTTTGGGATGAGGGGCTGGTGAACCGATGTGAAGAAGGACCTTAGACCAGAAGAATGGTGGTGGGGCTTGAACCTCGGGGAGGCTTCCTACATACCTTGACTTGACATGGATCAATGTCCTCTTAGTTTGGGTTGAAAATGGTCTTTTGAACTAACATGAAGGGATGTGGAACAACTGGTTGGTTGGATCATAACGGCTTACCGCTGGATTGGGATGCAGTTTAATGTCATGCGAGATGAGGGCGTGTTGGAGAACCAACGTAAAAGGGGACCTTGGTCCATTGGGTGTTGGTCTTGAACCTCATGGAGGCTTCCTACATAGAATTCTTTGACATGGATCAAAGAACCCATAGTTCATAAGGGGTGAGGGTGTCGGTGAACCAACGTGAATAAGGACCTTGGTCTGATGGGTGAATGGTTTGAACCTCAGGGAGGCTTCCTACGTACCATGCCTTGACATGGATCAATGTCCTCGTAGTTCAGGTGGTGTAGAATACAGTTTAATGTCATGCCGGATGAGGGTGAACCGACGTGAAGGAGGATGGAACGACTGAGTGGTGGTCTTGAACCTCTTGGAGGCTTCATACGTACCATGCCTTGATAGGGATCAAAGTCCCCATAGATTGGGTGCGGTTTCGTCAGTGAACCGACGTGAAAGTGAATCTGGGGGTCCACTGGTGGTGGGAATGAACCTCATGAAGGCTTCCTACGTACCATTCCTTGACATGGATCAAAGTCCTCGTAGTTCAGGTGTGCAGTTTAACATCATCTGAGATGAGGCATTTTGGGGCTTACACTCTGAGGTAGCCCATGGTGTGTCATGGTCGGTGCTCACTCTAATCCCAAGAGAGTCATGCTTGGTGTGAGAAACAAGAGGTTGCAGGGACCTGATGATCATGTCGCGAAGGGTGCGTTGTGGGAAGTGAAGAGGGGATTACACGTTGGGTGGCCCATAGTGTTGGGAATTACTCTAGGATGGAGGCCCGAAGGAGAAAAAGCATAGAGGGAGAGGGATTTGGGATCGAAGAAATGAGGTGCCTCATTCCCTATCACGCCCTCCGCCAACCCTGGCAGTGGGGAAGTACGGAGGTTCCAGAATGCTACCTTCCGCAAGAAGGGCATGGGGCTTACAACAAGTTGGCTGCCCTTCCCCCATGGAAAAATTCCACTCTGAAAAGGAGGATATCATCCCATGTGGGGGTGATTCCATCCCCGTGGAGATGAGTGGGTGTAATGAGTTTCCATGTCGGGAGGACCCTACATGCGAGGCATGGGGCCATATCGCAGTTTAACGTCATGTGATGAAGATGAAGTGCTTGGCAGTTTAATGTCCTCTAGCTCGGACAAGGTGGGTTTACTCTGCACCCCTAGGACTTACATCACTGGTACCCTCTTCTCCTTATGGGAGAGAAGGTACCGGAAATGTCATGGTGAAGGGGAGTCGCAGAGTGAACCATTGAGGGGTCCACGTTAGCGTGGCTATGCAAATAAGCAATAACTGTTAGTGTGCCTATGCGAAGAAGCATTAGGCGAAGCAACGCTATGGGAAGTATCATCCAAGGGACTTTGAAATCACATTGTGCAAACATGGAGGGTCTCACATGAAAAGGAATTTCCAAACATAGGGGTCCATAGACGGGGGCATTGCGGAACTCGGTTACTCTGTGTAGTAGAGGGAACTTTCGAAGAGGGTTGCTTCGTGAAGTGGGGTGCCTTAGCCTTAGCATGGGGTGGAGGTGAAAGTGGGAGGTGCTTCGCAAAGTGGAAGGGTGTTCGCAGAGCACTGCCTCGCAAAGCTGAGGTGACTTGTGTTGCAAAGTGCTGTGAAGCAGTATACTTCGCGATGTACAGTGACTCTTCCTTGGCATGTGGATCACATGTACAGGAGGGGTGTTTCTTGAATTATAAACACTCCACGATTGCCCAGTTCCCTTTGGGGATCCCCTTCCTTCACGAATTCCCTTAGTTTTCACGAAAGGCATCCCTCTCGGAAGAGGGGATCAAAATGAGACAAGGCAGTGGCCTATCATGAAGCAAAAATACCTCACGGAGATCATGATTCCCAGAGTAAAGAGTGCTTCATGATTTGGGAGTTGAGAAGCTAAAAGGTTGGTTTGTCTGTCCTTGGGTTTCAGGGGGAGTTGGGTATTTATAGGCTAGAGGCACTGCAAAGCAGAGCTCACGTGGTGCGAAGGGGGGGCATCAGTTGCTTCGCGGCGGGTTGGAGACGTCAACCGGGATCACTGAGGGCGTACCGCCTTCTTTGCTTCACGTCAGGCTCGTGAACATCAGGGGCGCTCATGGGGCGTCCCACCTCAGTTGATTCACAGCGGGTTCGTGAACGTTAGGGGCATTCGTGGGGCTTCCTGACTTTGTTGCTTCACGGTGGTTTCGCGAACGTCAGGGGCGTTCGCGGGGCTTCCCGCCATTGTTGCTTCGCGGCGGCCGCGTTGCTTGGAGGGGCTCGGCGTCGGGCTTTGTGGGGCAGGCCATGAGGACTTCTTTTGTTCTTTCTTTTCATCCAATATTTTTTCACAAAAAATGATATTTCATAAATACATCATAGGTGAGAATATACATACTTGTAATGTCTTATCTTGGGATTGTGAGTAAGATGTTTTCCTAAGTGAGATGGTGCGGCACCAGGAGGATGATGAGTGACCTCCCCTAAGTGCATGATTGTATTTTATAAATTTATGTGAGGCCTTATGAGGGAATATACCTCGAGTGAGAAGGTATTGGTCATGTTATGATATATACTTGTCGCAGGTGATGAATATTTCTTCTAATATAGAGATGAATCGGGTTTGGTTGAGATTTATGGTGGCATAGTTTATAAATAATGTTCCAAAAGGGATTTATTATTTGGATTATTTATATTTATTAGTTAATACACTCTAATATATTTTCATAACCTATTATAAGGATGTATTAGTGTTTTACTAAAATTTTTGTTACACACACCCCATATAGTCATCTTGGTGCATATGCAGACTTAATTTCATGGGATTCGTCTAAGAGAAATAGCCCTCTATTGGGCCAAAAAAAGGTAGATTTGGTTTGTTATTGAGGTGATTCCATGGCACATTATGTAATCTTTTACTATTGTCAATCTGAAATTTTTTAATTTTTTTATCACTTTTATTGATCCACCAAATGTGGGTATCATTTTTATGGGATGAATGACTAACACATGTACCTCTGTGTATCTTCACTATATCTATATATATATTATTTATTCATTTGTTATTTAATCTACTGGTTATTACTAATATATGAGAGAATTGTCCTCCCATAGTATTTTCTAGGACCTCACAACTGGTCATAGGCCACTTTTACACAGGGAGGAACACAAAAGGTCATGTGGAACTTTCAATCCAATCCAGTGATTCAGTCTGTGGAATAATAATTTATCTCATGGTGATTTACACTAACTTAATATTCACTCATAGAAAATTATTATCAATTATCGATTTGTTGAAGTTTTTCCTAATATTAGTCTAGGAAAACACGAGTGGTCCTACCTCTTTCTCAGCCTCTAATAAATGTTCATCATATAGGATTTTCCTAACAGTTAAAGCCATGGTTTCCCCTTTACACATCGATTAACTTATTTCATTACACTCATTATATAATATACTCATAAGGATCACATATAAATACAATATTGTTAATGGTTATAAGGTTTAATGTCCATAATGATGCAATAATCTTAATTCCCAATGGTCATAATTCACAACATCCATATAATGACAATATATTGTTTTTTATTCTTATATAATGATTTATGGACTTATCTAAAGTCATGCACCATATTAAATCATTTATTTATAAATATTTTTTATCATAGTTCTATTATTGTGTATTATTTCTAATGTTATCATTTATATGCGATCCACATGGGTGATTGTGTTGATCAATATTTCAATCTTGTTATAATTTTATTTACCTGTAGTGTCACGCCCCGTCCTCGGGGCCCATGCCGTGACTACCCCAAGCCCGCCTTCCATAGGCCAGGGGCTGGCGACTAGCACTAAAGGCGTAAATCCCGATAACTGGGAAGGCATTGCCTTTATAAAAGTAAACAAAACACCACAGAGTACAAGCGGATGTAAAACACTAAGTACATAGAGAAGTGCTGAAAGGTAAATGGGCCAGAATACAAACCCAAAAGAAAGTACAACTACAACTAAACAAAGTACAACAGAAAAAGACAACAGCTGAAAGAAAGGAAGTAGCTCCTGGGTCATCCTCCTCGGATCCTACCTGAAGGGTAGGTACAGATGGCGCAACACCTGGTCGTCAACCTCCTCCGTGTGTCTTCTCGTCGTATATTCCACCTCTGGGTATTGACTCATCGTGTTGTCCATCTCCGGGTACTAACTCGTCGTGTAGTCCACCTCCGTGTACCGTCCAGTCCTTGAACACTCAGCCTCCGTCAGTACTGCCCGTCGTCTGCAACCAACACAACGAGGTGTGGGCATAGCCCGTGCATGGGTGAGTATAACGATACTCAGTAGGGACCCCGAGAGCCTCAAGGTCTCACTAAAACCAACAAGTATAACCACAAAGAAGATCTCAACAGATGACCTCTACTTAGGTATATGCCCATACATATACCTAAGTTATCAAGTAACCCATCTCAATCCTAAGGAAACACAAGGATTGTAAAATCAACAGATAACCACTACCCATGTATATGACCATACATATACCTAAGTTATCAAGTAACCCATCTCAATCCTGAGGAAACACAAGGATTGTGAAATCAACGGATAACCAATACCCAGGTATATGCCCACACATATACCTAAGTTATCAAGTAACCCATCTCAATCCTGAGGAAACACAAGGATTGTGCAAACAACGGATAACCACTACCCAGGTATATGCCCATACATATACCTAATTTATCAAGTAACCCATCTCAATCATGAGGAAACACAAAGGTCATAGACTCACCTCAAACCCGGATTTTCATTATCGAAATCGTAACTGCTGAAGAGCTCTGTCTCTGGAGTGTACAGTGGTCCTGTCACGACTCCGAGGTACTGCTCACTAACCAAAGACTGCTTAGGTACTCTTCCTGTCGAGTACCGCGGGCCAGCCACCAAAACACAGTAGTGCTTCCCGCCGGAGTATGCCACCCAAACACAGTAGTGCACACCCCCTAGTAGCCTGTAGAGGTACTCTCCGGACGAGTACTGCAGGTCTGTACTGTCACACAGGTAGTGCTCCGTCCGCCATGGGTCTGCACCTCAAAAAGTAGTGCTCCGTCCACTGGGCTAGTCAACTCACTCCATGTCGAGTCGGTCAAGAAGTCGTCAGGTCTCAGTCGGCTACACGGTCTCTGTACTCCGCACGCTTGTCTCTGGGAGGGTCTGCTCCACGAGCTACAGGTCGATAACCCAAGTATCACAAAGTCCCACGAAGAATTGTCTCAAAGGACCGCCTCATCATAGGGGTCTCAACGCAACAGACGGCGCGTCAATCAGACGCCCGGTCTGTGAGTTATTAGCCTTTTCGTCCCAGGGGCCCGGTTGGTTTCGCATGTGAACCAACCCAGACGTATCTCAACTGTACCCTGAAATCTCATAGGGTATACTCAAAGGGATCGTTTCTCAGCGTGATCACCAACGCCGCTGACGGTTCGTCAAACGGACGTCCGGTCTAAAAGATAGCATATTTTCCGTTCCAAGGCCCTGGTTGGATTTCGGGTGCAATCCAACTCGGCCACTATCCAATAGAAACCAAAACTCAGGTGAAGTATGCCAAAAGTTCCATCCCATCAAGAGGAAAATCATCGAGACAGACGGTGCGTCAATCGGATGCCTGGAGCTCAAGATATGAGCGTTTCCGCTACGAGGGGCTAGTTGGTTTTGTATCCGAACCAGCCCGGCCTAACCAAAAGTGTTCTGAAACTTTGAGTGCGATATACCGAAACGACCGACTCGATCCAAGGATCGCATCGCCGCTGACGGCACATTGTTCGGAGGCCTGTAGCTCATGTTATGAGCAAAAGAACGAAAACGTCCGGAGATAGGGGGTCTGGGCCCGGACCGACCCCCATGGGTCGGTCAGAATCGGGTCGACCCGACCCGGTTTGGCGCGACCCGGCTCGGCTCGGCCGAGCCGCCCGAGCGGAGGAAGCCGCGGGGTGGGCGCTGCCCCCGCGGGATGAGAAGCCGTGAACCACTTGGGGCTACGCTGGATCAGCGGATGCGGCAAAGCCGCGTCCCGTGTGTGCCGGACCCGCGCGGCCGCAGGTCCACTGGCCGCTGCCGCCGCGGTCCTGTCTGGTGGCGCACCGGGGCGCCGCCATGCTGGCGACCCGCGCCGCCGGTGGGTTCCGTGGGCCACCAGAGTTGCTCCAGTGGTCCGATTTTATTTCCGTCTGTGTCGTAGCTCCTCCTGGGTCCCGTACTTCACTGCAGAAACAACGAATCACCTTTGTGGCATGTTTTTTTGCCGCCTGCCAATCCGCACATTAACGAAGAACTGCAGAGGGTTTTCGGGCCGTGTTTGTTTGGCCCGCACCCTCCGCGTTAGGTGATAACAATCAGAAGAATATAATCCACACATGGAAAACAAAACAATATACAATTTTAATAAATTGAAATTGTTCTTGATTCAGGTTCTTTTTTTTAGGAGGAAACAACCACAGAAATAAATTCATTTCACATACAAAAACCCTTACCTTAACTTCGTCATCGGACGCGAGATCGACCGTCGCGGATGAAAGGGTCGCCGCGTCGCGGAAGGGCGTCGTTGTCGTGCGGTACTCGGCGTCACGTCGACGAACTCCAAGGATCGATAACATACAGATTTAATTATAATAATTAAATCCATGTTGATGTTATAAACCAAAAATAATTAAAAAGAAGCGCTACCCCCTACCTTGTCGTTGACGATCGAAGGTTGTCGCGGGGTTGGATCGTCGTGGAAGAAGCGTCGCGGAGGGAGAATCGCGGAAGAAGTGTCGTTGACATCGCGGTGCATGGTGTCGCGTCGTCGATCTCCGAGGGTTTGGTGTTCTTCATCAGAGGTCGGAGCGTTCTTCACATTCTTCGCGTTCTTCGCATTCTTCGTCGAAGAAGAACACTTTCCTCCCAAATTCTCTCCACGCCACAAGTCCACCTAAATAAAATAAGTTCAACCCTTATTTTATTATTTACGTAAGCTTTTGAAAATCAAAAGATAAGAAACGAATAGTTAATTAATTGAATTAATTGTAACGATTTAACTGCCCAATTAATTGGGGCATTTCATAACCAGAAAAACGCACGGTTTACTTTCATAAAGATGGGTTTTCATGGGTGCGTTACTTAGCGGAAAAGAAACGGTGGGGCTCATGCGGGCCCCATCTCACAAATATCTTACCAGGAGGGTAGGATATTTTGAGTTCTACCCTATCCGCTTCAACTCAACTTAAGCAGCTTAAAGTGGCTTTTAAGTGGCTTTAAGTGAAATAAAATAATGTTTGTCGTACCACATTATTTTATTTCTTAACTTAAAGCCCAAAAATTAAAAACCACACCCGAGAAAACACAACTCCAGAAGAAGAGTTTCTAAGAAAATATCGGCCCTATGATTCCATCGGTGCCCTCGGAATTTGATTCCGAGCACTGGTTCAAAAGTTTATAAATTTCCCCTGGTTCGTTCACTGAACGTACCCGAGCTAAACTTCAGAAATTAATTCCGGGCTCACCGGGCCTCGGAATCAGGCACCGTCAGAAACTACATTCTTGTAAAATTCCGAAGAAAATTAAGAAAAAAAATTTTCTTTGAAATTTTGGGGTCTTTACATTACTCCCACCTTAGGGCTTTACGTCCCCGTAAAGCTTCAACACAAACTAGGGTCACAAAAGCGGTATTGAACATGCACCTGAGCCTTCCACTCCCATGTGATTATTTGGAGGTTCCGTACTGCCAAAGAAAGCACACCCGAGGAATCCATCGTCCTCGTAGGATCCGGTCCTGTCAATCCTCGATCCCCACTGGAACCTCCGTGAAAAACACCTCATCACCATCGTCCAGCTTCTCATGGTCGATGATATGCGAAGGTTCGAGCATGTATCTCTTCAGTTGAGATACATGGAAGACGTCGTGAACCTGGTGCAACTGAGGTAGATGGGTCAAGCGGTAAACCACCTCGCCTACCCATCTGAGGACCTAGAAAGGTCCATTAAACCTCGAAGACAACTTGCCGCCTTGGCCACATCTTCATAAACCTCGTCGAGGTGAGACTCGTATAAGGACGTGATCGTCATCCTCGAACTCTAGAGGTTTCCAATTCTTGTTAGAACTGGAACTGAAACGACTGCTGCCACGAGGGTAAGGTTGACTGACTCAAGTGTGATCGGTCACACCCTCCTATGCATGAGTTATCATGTGCTGCCTGGGGTTTCCTTTTCTCCGACCAAGGAAAACCCGTCCCGACGTCGTAGTTAAACCACAACCTTTTTGCCTAATACCGTCAATTTGTGTATGAACTGTGATTGCCCAGTCCATACTCCAACCAACGTCGTAAGGCCTCGACGCTGCCACCAAGAGATTCCAACCGAAACTCTCGCCTCGAGGGTCTGACCACACCGTCGGCGTAAGTGTGATTATCGAGTCTCCTCCCAAGGTATCTCCAGACGTGAGGGTCAAGTCCACGGCTTACCGGAAACTCTAGGTCTGGGACAATATTTGTGAAAGCGAGGAATGATTCATATCGATGTCTGTTACTACAGCAGCTAGTAGTGGTCATAGAATGTCCCTTGAATCATTTTTAGAGCCATTGGGTCACACTCCTTGACCGCATACAGCCGCACTCTTCCTCCACCCTCCAGCTCCCTGAGCCTGGAGGGGATAACTATGGCGGGTGGTTGTAGCATGTTAAGTTGTACACCACCTCATGCTGCTCTCCTAGCTCTGCCTCCACCTCTGCTGCTTCGCAGACTCATCTCTCCTTTAAGATTCCTCTTATGGAAACATTTAACATGCCTGAGTCTCCAAGACTGGCGCCTGTTTCCTGTTTCTTACTACACTGTGCAGTCTTCATCCACTCCTGGATGATCTGCACCATCTTTGCCTATGATCTGAAGAGCTGCTAAAATTTATCCTTTTCCGAAAAGAGAAACTCGGTCTCATCCCCTGGATGAACCACACCCATTGCCTAATATAGTCAATCCGGACATAAATGATGTATTCATTCCAGGGATGACGTCGTAAGGCCTCGACGTAACTACCAAGAGATCCAACTATCACTCTCACCTCCAAGGGTCGAGTCACACTATTGGCATCAATGTGAGGTCACTGGGTCTCCTCCAGTAGGAATCTCGAAAGTGAGGGTCAAGTCAATAGATTTAACCAGGATCACTCAGTATCAACCAAGCAAAAGGACAGAAAAGCAAACAAAGATAAGTGTATTTTTTTTATTATTGCAGCTCATAGTATAAAGACACGAATAAAATAGAAACATGGAACTAGATGTACAAGAGACGTATCCACTAGTTCCTCTCATGTCCTCCTGCTCCCGAAGCTCTACTGCCTTGTATACTGCTCGGCTGTTGTTCAAGAACCCTCCATTGCTTCTATCTCGGTGGCTCCTCCAACGCATGCAGATCAACTGTGCGGGGAGTCGGACAGTCACGTGCCAGGTGTCCCTTCCCACCGCAAGAGTAACACTGTTTGTTTCTGGCACGCCTAGTTCTGACCCCACCCTAGGTGCCCTGCACCACCGGTCCTAAAACCCGAGATCGTCCAACTGCTGGTCTGGTCCTCCTGGACCTCTGCATCATCGGTCTACTTCCCACAGATGACTCGGCTAATGATCTAAAATCACGCGGCAAAGGCGGAAGCTCCTGTACATTCTCGGGGTGTAGAGCTACTGGCACAAACTCCACCCTGAAGAAGGTCTCGAAGTCTTCCCATGCGAAGGTCATCCCGTCGCAAAACTGGAACAAGTGGCTCCACCACCTTCCTACTACTGCCTGAAGAAGGCTAGCAGCAAAGATCACCATGAAGTCTGCAGGCGTCTCCACTAGCCTGAAGACTGTCACCACAGCCTCCAGCCAATCCTCAGCCGCCTGCGGGTCCGTCTCTCCCCGGAACCTGGGTGGTCTCTAGCGTTGGAACTCGTGCAGTGCACTCAAGTGGTGAGCATCGCCTACTGTTGGTGCTGGTGGCATCGGAGGCCCAACATATGGTAGTACCGCTGGTGCCTTCGCTGGTTCCTCAACTGTAAGAGGGCCCTGTACTGAAGCCTCGTTGCTCGGCAGGCTGTCAGTACGCACATCCCTCTGGGCTGTATCTGGTCGTCCAAGAAAAGGAATCCTGAAAGAAACAACATGACATGGTCAAATGATTATACCTGGTGAGATGACCTGGTTTGAGCTGATATTTAAATAAAACTTCTGGAAACACACACGCAATCAGTGTTTTCGTGCACAAGTCGGAAATCAGTCGTCAGGGTCCTGGTGTATGGATACATAGGCCGCCCACACCAACACTAGACTCCCTGAACTGAATACCACACTCGGTACTCTTAACACTATTGCTTCATAGAAAGAATATATCAGAGTTATATGATCTGCGGTAGAACCGACTCCTCTGATACCAATTTGTCACGAACCGTCCTCGGGGCCCGTGCTGTGACTACCCCAAGCCCGCCTTCCATAGGGCAGGGGATGGCGACTAGCACCAAAGGCATAAATCCCGATAACTGGGAAGGAATTTCCTTTATAAAAGTAAACAAAACACCACAGAGAACAAGCGGAAGTAAAACACTAAGTACAAAGAGAAGTGCTGAATGTTAAATGGGCCAGAATAAAAACCCAAAATAAAGTACAACTATAACTAAACAAAGTACAATAGAAAAAGACAACAGCTGGAAGAAAGGAAGCATCTCCTGGGTTGTCCTCCTCGGATCCTACCTGAAGGGTAGGTACAGATGGCGCAACTACTGGTCGTCAACCTCCTCTGTGTGTCATCTCATCGTGTAGTCCACCTCCAGGTACTGACTCATCGTGTAGTCCACCTCCGGGTACTGACTCATCATGTAGTCCACCTTCGGGTACTGACTCGTCGTGTAGTCCACCTCCGGGTACCGTCCAGTCCTCGAACACTTGGCCTCCGTCAGCAATGCCCGTCGTCTGCAACCAACACAACGAGGTGTGAGCATAGCCCGTGAAGGGGTGAGTATAACGATACTCAGTAGGGGCCCTGAGACCCTCATGGTCTCACTAAAACCAACAAGGATAACCACAAATAAGATCTCAACAGATAACCTCTACTTAGGTATATGCCCATACATATACCTAAGTTATCAAGTAACCCATCTCAATCCTGAGGAAACACAAGGATTGTGAAATCAACGGATAACCACTACCCAGGTATATGCCCATACATATACCTAAGTTATCAAGTAACACATCTCAATCCTGAGGAAACACAAGGATTATGAAATCAACGGATAACCACTACCCAGGTATATGCCCATACATATACCTAAGTTATCAAGTAACCCATCTCAATCCTGAGGAAACACAAGGATTTTGAAATCAACGGATAACCACTACCTAGGTATATTCCCATAAATATACCTAAGTTATCAATTAACCCATCTCAATCATGAGGAAACACAAAGGTCATAGACTCAGCTCAAACCAGGATTTTCATTATCGAAACTGTAACTGCTGAAGAGCTCCGTCTCTGGAGTGTACAGTGGTCCTGTCACGACTCCGAGGTACTACTCACTAACCTAAGACTGCTGAGGTACTCCTCCTGTCGAGTATCGTGGGCCAACCACCCAAACACTATAGTGCTTCCCGCCGGGGTATGCCACCCAAACACAGTAGTGCACACCCCCTAGTAGCCTGCAGAGGTACTCTCTGGGTGAGTACCGCGGGTCTGCACTGTCACACAGGTAGTGCTCCGTCTTCCATGGGTCTGCACCTCACAAAGTAGTGCTCCGTCCACTAGGTTAGTCGACTCACTCCAAGTCGAGTCGGTCAAGAAGTCATCAGGTCTCAGTCGGCTACACGGTCTTCGTACTCCGCACGCTCGTCTTTGGGAGGGTCTGCTCCATGAGCTACTGTTCGATACAACAAGTATCAAAAAGTCCCACGAAGAAGTATCTTAAAGGACCACCTTGTCATAGGGGTCTCAACGCAACAGATGGCGCGTCAATCGGACGCCCGGTCTGTGAGTCATTATCAGCTTTTCCGTTCCAAGGGCCTGGTTGGATTTCGGGTGCAATCCATCTCGGCCACTATCCAACAGCAACCAAAACTCGGGCGAAGTATGCCAAATGTTCCATCCCATCAAGAGGAAAATCATCGAGACAGACGGTGCGTCAATCAGAATGCCCGGAGCTCAAGATATTAGCGTTTTCGCTCCGAGGGCCCGGTTGGTTTCGTATCCGAACCAACCCGGCCGAACCCAAAGTGTTCTGAAACTTTGAGTGTGATATACAGAAACAACCTTCTCGATCCAAGGATTGCATCTCCCCTGACGGCGCATCGTTCGGAGGCCCTTAGCTCATGTTATGAGCAAAAGACCGAAAAGGTCCGGAGACGGGGGGTCTGGGCCCGGACCGACCCGGCCTGACCCCCCTGGGTCGGCCCGAACCGGGTCGACCCGACCCGGGTCCATGTCCGACCCGGTTTGGCATGACCCGGCTCGGCCAGGGTGGCCCGGCCCAGCCTGGGAGCGACCCGGCCCGGCTCAGCCGAGCCGGCCGAGCGGAGGAAGCCGCAGGGTGGAAGCTGCCCCCACGGGCTGAGAAGTCGCGGCCCACGTGGGGCCGTGCTGGATCAGCGAACGCGGAAAAGCCGCGTCCTGTGTGTGCCAGACCCGCACGGCCGCGGGTCCGCTGGCCGCCGCCGTGGTGGCTTCAGCAGTGGCAGTCCTGTCTTCCGGCGCGCCGGGGCGCCGCCGGCGCCGCTGGTGGGTTCTGTGGGCCACCGGAGTTGCTCTGGTGGTCCGATTTCATTTCCGTCTACGCCGTAGCTCCTCCCGGGTCCCGTACATCACTGCAGAAACAATGAATCACCTTTGCGGAATGTTTTGTCACCTCCCTCCAATCCGCACATTAACAAAGAACTACGGAGGGTTGTCGGGCCGTGTTTGTTTGGACCGCACCCTCCGTGTTAGGTGATAACAATCGGAAGAACATAATCCACACATGGAAAACAAAAAAAATATACAATTTTAATAAATTAAAATTGTTCTTCATTCAGGTTCTTTTTTTAGGAGGAAACAACCACATAAATAAATTCATTTCACAAACATAAACCCCTACCTTAACTTCTTCGTCAGACGCGAGATCGACCGTTGCGGAAGAAAGGGTCGCCGCATCGCGGAAGGGCGTCGCTGTCGTGCGGTACTCGGTGTCGCGTCGATGAACTCCGAGGATCGATAACATACAGATTTAATTATAATAATTAAATCCATGTTGAGGTTATAAACCAAAAAGAATTAAAAAGGAGCGCTACCCCCTACCTTTTCGTTGACGATCGAAGGTTGTCGCAGGGTTGGATCGTCGTGGAAGAAGCGTCATGGAGGGAGAATCGCGGAAGAAGCGTCGTTGAAGTCACGGTGCACGGCGTCACGTCGTTGATCTCCGAGGGTTGGCGTTCTTTGTCAGAGGTCGGAGCGTTCTTCGCGTTATTCGTAGAATAAGAACGCTTTCCTCCCAAATTCTCTCCACGCCACAAGTCCAGCTAAATAAAATAAGTTCAACCCTTATTTTATTATTGACCTAAGCTTTTGAAATTCAAAAGACAAGAAACGAACAATTAATTCGTTGAATTAATTGTAAAGATTTAACTGCCCAATTAATTGGGGTGTTTCTTAACCAGAAAAATGCACGGTTGACTTTCATAAAGACGGGTTTTCGCGGGTGCGTTACTTAGCGGAAAAGAAACGGTGGGGCTCGTGCGGGCCCCACCTCACAAATATCCTACCAGGAGGGTAGGATATTTCGGGTTCTACCCTGTCCTCTTCAACTCAGCTTAAGCAGCTTAAAGAGGCTTTTAAGTGGCATTAAGTGAAATAAAATAAAGTTTGTCGTACCACATTATTTTATTTCTTAAAATAAACCCCAAAAATTAAAAACCACACCCGAGAAAACGCAACTCCAGAAGAGGCGTTTCTAATCAAATACTAGCGTTGTGATTCCATCGGTGCCCTCAGAATTTGATTCTGAGCACCGGTTCAAAAGTTTAGAAATTCCCGCCCGTTCGTTCACTGAACGTACCCGAGCTAATCTTTGGAAATTAATTCTGGGCACACCGGGCCTCGGAATCAGGCGCCGTCAGAAACTGGGATCTTGTTCAATTTCAAAGGAAATTAAGAAAAAAAAATTTCTTTGAAATTTCAGAGTCTTTACATGTAGCCTTATTTATTTTGATAATTTTTATAATTATGTCTTATTTATCCATATTTATATTTTTATTCCATTATAAAAATATACATTAAAGAAATACTTCTTCTTTGCATTAGTTTTTTGTGTCAAATAACCCTAGATATCAGTTAAATGTTTTTTTTAACAAAATTTAGTAATATAAATTTGCGTGTTATATCCCCCATTAAAAAATATTTTCCTAAAAATTTAACTAGTTTGATGAAAATATACGAGGTCAATTTTTTTGATTATATTATTAGGAACCCATGTCAATTAATAAAATTTATGATTTATATAACAAAATTAAAACAACTATTTGGTCTTGTTTCATAGTAATTTTTCTTAATTATAAAAGATCTCAACCGTCTATTCCTTAAAAGAGGGATTATGTTCCAATTATATAACTTTTAGGTTACCACATGTGGTGGATCTGGTATGTACTACCTCTAAAGTGATAGATGGTATATGTCATAAACATGGAAGAGGTTTTTTGGGAAGCTCTAAGTGATAAGTTATATTCACCACATAATTGAGAATATTTAAGGGGATGATGTATCATGGGGTTATTTTTTCTTTTTTCCCCATATTATTAACCATGTTTCATAGGTATATTCATTTGAATAATTTTTCTCCAACATCAGAACCCATATCTCATTAATGAATATCAACATATCTCTTTAGTAAACCTTCAAGTTATTTGATATGTCATCTAGTAGTTTGAACCTTCTCTTTCATTTCTTGACCAAGATATGGTCCAAATAACCTTTTTATCCAACATTATACCAACTTGTTTGAGTTGTGTATATTTAAATATGAAAACATCAGATGGTTTCATTTAGATTCTTGATTAAAATTAGTTGTTATATGAGTACTAAACCTATAGAATATATTGATCCCATCCTCTTATGAAACCCATTAAGAAAGATGTCAACTATTCTTATATAGTCTGAATGGTCATTTGAACATTATCATCAATTAGAGAATTATATGTCATTTTTATGTTAATCCCTATATCTAATGATTTTTCAATACATCTATATTAATTTAATGTAAACATTGGATCATGAAAATATAAATTTGAAAGTGGTGATCCATGAATATTTAACACTTTATATATATAATATCAATTTGGACGAGTGAGAAATCCTATTTGATGGAATACAAATATGCTAATTTAATAACATGATCCACCTTAACCAAGATGGAATTGGTTCCTTTAGTTGTCTTGAGAATACATATGAAAAAAATCCATAGTGATTATCTCATATTTGAATATGGGTATAGTTAATGATTTCATAGACTCTTTATACTTATGGTGATATAACATCACTTGTTTGTATACTTGAAAACAAGATATATACTCTATAATATACCTCTCTATGTTTCCCTACCATAATATCTCAGGGATATATCTATAAATTTATATGCATCAAGGTGAATAGAGAATTATGAGTTATGTGCATCATTCAACAACTCCCTTGATTATTGTATTTTGGGGAAACACATTCATTTTATAAATATTACAATTTAATCATTTTCAAGTTTTAAATTTTAAATATATTTTACTATTTAGAATTCCTCTATGTCATACTTTTGTGCCTCTTTGATCTTTACAGAAATTGATGGATGAATAATATTTTTGGAAATATTTTATATCCTACCATCCCTTTTGATTTCTTGGTTTATACCTTTTTTATCCATGATTATTCTGTCTCTTTTATTCCACATTATGGATATGGTAGTATGTTTGTTTCTCAATGATGCATTAGACATACTTTTTTCCTCTTCGGATAATAATATATTGAGAAATATTATTCCCCAATGAAATCTAACCATATCTATTAAAACATGTTCACCTAATTCATTGTGAATATATATTTTACTATCTTTTGATTTTTTCTTCTTGATTATATGCACGTCATATGTTTGGATAAAAAAATTATTCATGGACTCGTGATTTATGATCATGAAAAATTGGTTATTATTTTCATAAGTTATGATCAATATATCATACCGTTATTCTTATCTAACAGTCACTTTACATCATTAACTAATTTTAACCATGTATACTCTTATTAAACATATAATCTCACCACTTCTTATGTATCCACTATACCCAGGTTATAATGAATTTAATTGGTAATTATTAGCCTATAAGGGTAATATAAGTGAATAATTTTTTCAAAGTTATTTTAAATCATTTATAAGAATTAGTTGTATCTATATATACTATCTAAATACATTAAACCATTATAGTCCTATGGTGTGTATCATTATGAGATATATTGAATATTCATCTAAAATAGTGTAATATTTATGTAAGGAATTATTGGGTCACTATAGGTTTAAACAATATTGATCTTTTAGTTATTTCCACTAACTTGAACTTCCCCTATTGACGTTTCTACCGCAAACCCAATTATTGAAGTTTAGCTTGATCATATTCAAGCGAAAACACAGGTCATGTTACCGCATTACCATGATTTAATAACTGTCAATCAAAGGTATGTTCATACTCATTGATTCCATTTTTTCATAATTATTTACCTATTAACTTATACCTTTACCCTAATAATATACATAAATCTTAACTGTCACGTCTAAAAGATATATTATCAATGGTCATGAGCTCTAACAACCATAATGAATATAAAATCATATTATCTAATGGCTATAATTCCAAAGGCCCATATAATAACAACATTTTAATTTTCTATAATAAAATATTTCCATACATACTTATACAAAATAAATAATCATATTTTATCAATTCATTATTATGATTTTTATCATATTTCTAATGTTTTGTATTATTTCTAAAATTGCTATTAGACGTATGATCATCGTAGAAAATCATGATGATGAATACTTAAATATAGTAGAATTTTTATTTATTTTGATTTTATTCCATTTATAATTTTAATATTTATATTTCATTTAGATATTTCATAGTGTGTATTGTAAAAAACCCGAACCCTAGTAGCCCAGTGTCATGGTTATTTTATTACAATGGAATATATACAAGAGATAAAATCACCAAGGATAAATTATTTTAGTAGTCTTGGTTAAATATATACTTTAATGTTTCACTTATTACATTGATAATTAAACATAGAACATAAAAATGGTAAATAAACATCATCATTGACACTTATTTAAAGATTTTATCTTCACCACATGTTGAAGGAAAACAAATAAAAGGGTGAGATCCAATTCTTAGTAAGGGTTATTAGAGTATAAATATGAGTAAAAAGTAATTGAATAATATTAAATATTTAATAATCAATGTGGAAAGGTGAAAAGTTTTAAAAACATTCCATTATATTAATATGCAAAGAATAAATATGAATCCATGGATTACATCCTAGTAAAAAAATCAGGGATAGTAAAAACTAAATAATAAATAAAATAAATGATTAATTATTGGAAGTAATGTATTTAGAATATAAACCACTACCTTAAAGAACTTATCACCATAGTATAATTTTTTGGTTATAAACGCGTCTGATTCTTCTTGGAAACAAACACGAAGGGTTTTTTCGCCAACTATTTTGTCTCTTGAGACCTATCGATGAGTTTAAGGGATATGTATTAAGGGGTCCCACCAATGCTTTCATGTCTAAAGAATTATTTAAATATTAAAATGATTTATTTAATTTAGGAAACAAAATTACTTTTCAAAAAATATCTTTATTGAGTAAAAGATATAGATTTAAAATTATTTCCCCAATAAAAAAACATTCAAAGTAAAGACGACATGTAAAAATAGTATACAACTAAGACAATAATCATTTACATGATATAAAAAATATGAATATTTAGTGAAATTTTATATTAATAATGATTGTATTTAAAATGGAAAGTATACATACACCAAACACAAGACATAAGTGGTGAATAAGGCATATCTCACAGAAATAAATGTGAGATGAGAACACCTTACCTTATGTCTGAATGAATTATTCAGTTTTACGTAATGACATGGATAATCAAGTAAAAATAATTAATTACTTATTTATAAAACAATTAAATATTTATTTTATTTATTATAATTTTATTACTTTCATTTATGACCATTATGATTAGTTATAATGTTTAATTTTTTTGTTTTAAGAGAATTTGTTTCAAGATTTGACGGTCCGTTATCTTGTGTATAATTATGGGATTTATTGTCAAATGGAAGGAAAAATAAATAAGTGGAATGAAATTATGTTAATATAAATCAAGAATTTTAAATAATATAGTTATATCATTTGATTTTAAGGTATAATGAATATTCATCAGATAAAATGATAATAAAAAATGATTAGTTCATTTTGTTGGTTTTTATGACCATCATGACCTCATATATTTTTATTTAATATTATCTTTACATAATAGTTTCATAACATTAAATAATTTTTAATAAATATATGAAAATATTTTTTAAATATAAAAATAGTTTCATGAACCTCCTTGAAGGTGCAGTTGAAAAATGAAAATTCATCATCTAGGAAGGTGGAGAATCGACACCTCGCATATGATGTTTTCATTTTTAGAATCAATAAGAGGGGAGAAGATATATGATTATGAATATTACATTAAAAAAAATTAAATTATCTATATAATAATGGAGTTTTAATTCCACATTGAATAGGGGTGTTTTGTAGATTAAAATAAAAGAAAAGAAATTAAAAGAGAAAGAATGAGGATTGTACCTCTCAAATATCATTTCCTTGGGATCATCAAGACACTTGGATTTGGAATTTTGGTAAGACCATAAGATATCAGACATGGGGGATATTATTGGGAATATAATTAGGTATAATTAAGACAATATTAACGTCTTAGAATGTCTGGGGAGAAGGGGTAATTAGCTGTGATATCTATACAGTAGGAGAGTGGTGTTTTTTTATTATTTTACTCATTTGTCTGTTATTTGGGCTCAAGACTATCAAAAGTGTTGATTATTTTTACTAAGTACACAAGAAAATTCATCTGACTTATAAGTAATGGTTTCTTACAACATTGATGTGGAAACAATTCATGTATTTGGAAAAAATTTTGAATATTGTAAATTACTATATTTACCTATTCCCCAAAAATTCATCTATTTCAGAAAAATACCAAAAAATAACCCATTCCATTTTTTAACAATTAGATTTAAAAAAAGGAATCCAATTTATCAATATAATTTGATAAATAATAGTAATATATTTTTTAATTAACATCATCATTTGTTCGAAAAATATTGATTTTAATATTATAACTAATTTTACGAAATATTAAAAACATTAATTATGGTCTCCAAAAAATATCTTATATTTATAATACAAAAAATATTAATTTATGAATATTTTTTTGAAAATAAATTCTATTTTAGATCGTAATATTAATTATTAAATTATATATATACATTTATGTTCCATAAATATAACAACACTTAATTTATAATTTTTAAAACATTTATTTATATATTCCATGATATAAATGTATTATATTTTCATTAATGATATACCTAAATTTTATTTATACTTTAATATGAGATGTTAATATTTTTATGGCCACATTACTATTCCTAATTGTTACATTTCTATTCCAATGGCCATGTTAATATTTAATATGATATCATGGTTCATTAGTTCAATGTAAAATATCTAATAAATTGAATTTATTTAAGAAGATACATACTATAAAATCATGAGGTATAATATTCTTCCCTCCTTCAAAAAAATTTTCATGGAAACTTTACTGTAATATTTCTTTCTAAACAATTTATGGTTATTTTTCTTCATAACATTCATAGGTTCCCAGATTTATTCTTCCATTTTATGTTTTCACTAATGAAATTTTACTATTCAGACCATCTGGATTCTCAATACTTGACCTCTAGTGTCAAGAATCTTTATAGGATCTTCACAGTTAGAAAAATCAGGTTCCAGTTCCATTTCATCCTATGTGAGCATATGGGTTGGGTGTGGCATTAACTTACTAAAAATGAAATGTGGAAAACATCATGAACATTTGAGAGACTTGAAGGAATAGTTAATTAATAATATATAGCTCCAATTATTTCCATAATTTTAAATTGTCTAATATTCCTGGGACTCAATTTCCCTTTATTAATGAACCTTATAATGCCCATCTTTGGAGATTCATTTAGAAAGACATGATATCCCATTAAAAATTCTATATCATTTCTCCATTAGTAAATATAACCCTTTTATTAAATTTATCTTATTTAATATAAGTCTAAATATTATATACTAATATTAGTTTTCCTTCAATAAGTTCTTGGTCTATATGTTTTATTTTAACAACATCACCCCCAACAAGTTTGAGTATGACATCTCTTACCACATTATGAATTATATAGAACCATTTGAACTCTTTAATTAAAACTATTGTCGTTGGAAATATCTACGAAAGGTATATAATGATCCCACATACCATGAATGTCAAATGAGTATGGTCAAAACATGTCTTCCAATATTTTAATAGTCCTTTTAGACTGTCCATTAGTTAAAGGGAGATAAAAAATATTCAAATGAAGCTAAGTATCCAAATATTTTTGAAGACACTTCCATAATTTTGATGTAAAACATTGATCTTGATCAGAAAAATTTGATAGAGGTATACCATGAAATCTTACAAATTCTTTAATATGGAGTATTACTCAATTTTCAGGAAGTTAATCATCTCCAATAGAAATAAAATGCTCCAATTTTGTATGTAAATCAATAATAACCCATATTGTATCATTATTTGTGTGGTTCTTTGGTAATCCAGTGATGAAGTCCATAGTAATTTCAACCAACTTCCATGTAATAATATGTATAGGATTCATGACTCCTCTAGGATGTTCCCTCTCGGCCTTCAATTGTTGACAAACTAGACATATTGACACACTGTCAAAAATTTATCACTTCAAATTTTCCAACCAAAAATGTTCCTTTAAATATCTATAGATATTTTCAATACTTTGGTTTATAGAAAAATTTGAGCTATGAGAACCATCCAATTATTCCGTTTTTATCTCAAGTATTTATAGAACACATAACCTCTTTCAAAATGTCATTTTTATAACCTCATACAATATGTTTTCTAATTTTCCATCCTTAATGACGTTATTTTTATTCTAATAATTCTCATCATCAGATTGAGATATTTCTATATTTTATAATAATGATGGTTTCAAAATAATTATAAAAATGAGTGATGCTTCCCCTTCCGTAATAATTCACATATCTATATTTATTAAATTCATTAACATTTGATATTTCTCAATATTCATTTGGGTTAGAAGTCCATGATATTTCCATCCTAATACATTTGTTTCTGTATTATCTTTTACTGGGTGGTAATGTATTGATAAATCATATTCTTGGAGAAACTCAAGCCACCATATTTTCCTCATTTTGATTTCCTTATGTATAAAGATGTATTTAAAACTATTGTGATCGGGATATATCTCACATATTTCACCATTGATATAGTGTATCAATATCTTTATATAAAATATTAAAGTTTAAAACACAAGACCATGAGTTATATACTTATGTTCATGAATATTAAATTGTCTTGATGCATATGAAATAAATTTATTGTTTTTCATAAGGAAACAACACAATACTTTCATTAATACATCACTGTGTATTAAAACCCCATTATTTTCTAATGGTAGATTTCAAATTAGAGAATTGATTAATCTTCTATACAATTATTGAAATCATTATATACATTCATTTATCCATAAAAAATTACACTTTTATGTGTTATCATTGTTAATAGGTTAGACAATAGGTAAAAATTCTGAATGAAATATTGTTAATAACTAGAAAAACCAATAAAACTATGTAACTAAGTTATGTTAGTTGGTTTAGTCCATTCTTGGGCTTCCTTTTTCTTTATAGGATTAACTGGGATTCCTTCATTAAAGAAAATATGGCCCAGAAAAAAATTATGAATCCATAATTCACAGTTTCTAAATTTTCTATATAACTCTTTCCTTCTAAGAGTCTCAAGAATGATCCCCAAGTTACTTTCATGGTCTACATAAGTTATAAAATATACCATAATTTCCTAAATGAATACTATAACAAAATCCTTGATATATTCCATGAATATTATTTTCATCATATCCATAAAAACATAATATTAGTTATTCTATCCAAATAGAATTAATGTAAACTTGTAATGACTATACTTCATTTGAAAAGTTTTCTGGTGAATATCTTCTTTATTTAATTCAATTGATGATACCCATAATGATGGTAAATCATCAAAAAAAATATAGAGCTAAATGAAGTTGATCAAACAAATAATCAATGAGTATAAGAGGATATGTGTTCTTTAGTTTAATAGCATTGATTTCTCTATAGTCAATACACTACCTCGTTGATCTATCTTTCGTCTTAACATAGTGAACAAGGGTTCACCATGGAGAAAACCGAGGGTGAATAATTTCATTATTACACAACTATCCTATTAGTTTCTTAATATACACTAATTCTATAGCGACCTTTCAATAAGAAGTATTTAATATTGGTGTTTATTTATGTATTAAATCAATAGTAAACTCAATATCAGGCCCTATAGGTTGTCCCGGTAATTCCTCAAGAAATACGTCAATATATTCATGTACAATTTTTGTATCCACAATTTGAATATTTCATTCCTCATCTATAAATTTTTTTTTCTTCCTCCCCATGAATTTAATTCAAAAAAACTTTTGGCATTGGATTTAGAAACAAATTATATGATGAAGTTTCTACTATAAAGATAACGAATTCTACATCGTCCCTAGAAATCATAAATTCCATCATCTGGAAATAAATTTCCACTTTATATTATGAGTGATATTTCATACCAAGGATTACATCAAATTAAAAAATAGGTATAATGATACGGTGAGAAAATAATTCATGTTTATATGAAATAATGGGGACTTTCTGACACATCTTTGTTAAAATTACACTTCCCTTATGAGTTTTGAAGAAAAACTCCACAGTTAAATGGAAAGAGAAATATCTAATTTTCATTCAAAATTTGGTAGATATAAAAGTATTTGCTGATATATAATCAAATAATGAATTGGATAAATTTTAATATAGGATTAGAATACCTTCCACTAAATCATTGGGTACTTCTACTTAAGTTGTGGTGATATCATAAGCTTTTCCATCTACCATGGGACTCTTCTATGACAGTTTCCCTTGATGCTTGGGAAATTGGTTTTAATAATTAACCATTTCATTTTAGTTGAGGAATTAAAAATAATTGATTTTTTCACTGCATTCATTATCTTGATGACCCCTTTTCTCCGCACATATAACAAACTCTCTTTCAATTCAAGAAATTATAGGATGATTCTTTCCACCATTATTTCATAACAGAAAGTTATTTGATCTATATTATTCTTTGATTTTTTACCTTTTCATGGTTATAAAAAAGCCTCTTCTTCTATTGATTTAACTTGATCATGTAGGATCTAGTAAATTTCTTATCTGTTTTGATGGAACATAATACTATTTCATCATATGATAAAAATGTTAGAGATTCCAGTTCTCTTAGAAGACTTGTCTTAAGGCATTCAATGAAATGGTCAATATTTTTTTGAATCATGTATGTAATCTATAGAATAACAGGCTAGTGTGGTGAAGGTGTCTCCATACTCTACATCACTCTTTTCTACCTTTTGAATGAAGCTAATGAATTTTCTCTTGATTATAGTTTATTACTCATAATAAAAATATGTGTTGAAGAACTCTTCTATAAAATTTCCCCATTACATGTGTTGTATTTCATCTTCCTTCTTATTATTCTAGATAAATGTCCACCATGGATCCGTATCACCCTTTAATAAATATACCACTAGAACTATCATTTACCTTTCATCACTTCCTAATTCCATAAATATAATTTCAAGGGATTTGATTTATTACTCATCTACCAATTGATTAGTAGTCCCATAAAAATATGTGGGCTTTCTCCGCATGAGACGATCAAAAATAGGTTTAGTATGGATATTCAATATAACCTAAGTAAACATTCCTAATATGGCCATGATCTAAATAGTTCCAAAACCAACTATATTGACTAGATGAGTGGGACAAACTCTATATTGTCCATGTGTATTGATTCCTTTTCTTCAATTGGGCACCATAACTAAATAATGGCACACACTATGATATCTTATAATCATCGTGAGAATTGAGAGAAAAATAATTTAATATAAGGAATTATTATAATTCTAATGTTTTTTAACATCTAGTTCCCAATGTTTCTACTAAACCATATCTTGTACTGACTAAAACAACCCTGACCCCAGTATCCCAGAGTCAGTGGTAATTTTATTATAATCGCATAGATACAAGAGATCACATCACTATGGATTGATCAGTTTTGTTGTCTTGAAGAACTAGATATATATATGGTTAAATTTTTACATTCTTAATTAAACATATAACATAATAACGAAAAATAAACTACATCCTTGACACTTATTCAAAGTTTTCATCTTCATAATCAATAGAAGGGGGAAAATAAATGGTTGAGACAAAATTATCAGTAAGGGTTATATATATTATAAAAGTGAATTGATAATAATTAGAGAATAATATATGAGGAATAATCAATATGAAATGGTAGATTTCTTAATAACACATTATATTTAATCAATAAACTATGAATGAATATTATTCTATTTATTTTTTTATGGTGAAAATATAATGGATTGTATTAATTGAATATTAAATGAAGGAAATGATTAATTATGAGAAATCATTTATCTAGCACATCAACCACTACCATCATGAACATTCATAATATGGTTTTATTTTGTGGGTAAAAACATGTCTTATTTTATTTGGAAACAAACATGAAGGGTTTGTCACTATCTATTTTGTCTCATGAGACTTATTAATGCAATCAGGGTCTATCTATAATTTTCACCCACCCATGTATGAATGTGAAAAAATTCATAAAATATTTAAATCATATATTTAATGGATGAAACAATATTCCTTATCAATAAATATGTGTATTAATTAAAAGATACTAATTTAACATCATTTATCTAGTAAAAACATTCAAAGTAAACACAATATGTGAAAATTGTATATGACTAAGACAATAATAATTTCCATGATACAATACATATTGATATTTAATTAAATCATTTATTAATGATTATAATAAATAAAATGGTAGTTACACATAAACCACACATAATAAATATGGGGTGAATATGGAATATCTACTAGAAATAAAAGTGGTATGAGAAAACCCTTACCTTATGTCTAAAAGAGACGTGCACTGTGATTAATATAATGGATAATAAAATTATATTAATTAATTTCATAATTCACAACCTATTAAACATATATTTTATTTATTATAATTTTTTTACTTTTTTATGGCAATATTGATGAGTTATAATACTTAATTTCATGGTTTTTAGAGCGTTCATTTAATGGTTTTATGGTCAATTACCTTGTGTATAATTGTTGGAGTTATTTTCAAATGGACAAAAATATCAAGAAGTGTAATGTTGTTATATTAATATAATTCCATGATTTTAAATTGTCCTAATATATCTTTTCTTTATATGGTATGAATATTATTCATTAGATAAAATGTTAATGAAAAATTATTAGTTTATATTGGTGGTTTTTGCGACTATCCTGAACTAGAGTCATTTTATATCATATTATATTTATATAATGGTTCAATAACATTATATAAGTTTTAATAAATATATTACAATATGTTCTAACTATAAAAATTGTTTTAGGAACATCCTTTAACATTTTAATGAAAAATAAAAACTTGCCGTCCACGGAGGTGGTGAGTCGACACCATAACGATGATGTTTTCATTTTTAGAATAAAAATTAGATTAGAAGAGATTTTATGAAGCATATTACATTAAAAAAATTAAATTACATTATATATATCATACTGGAGTTACTATGCCACTTTGTATATGGGGTTTTAGGAGTGTATAAAAATATTAAAACAGAAAGAAGGAGAATTTTACCTCTCGAATATCTTCTCCTTGGGAACCTCATTAAGACACATGTATTTGGTATTTTCTTAAGACCATGAAGTCTTAGATGTGGCAGAGAGTCTTGAGAATTTAATGGGTAAATATTTAAACAATAATTAAGTTAAATATTATTTAATATAAGGGATTGTGAGAGGTGGTATTTATTGTAGAGAAGAGGGGTCTTTTTTTATTATTGTATTCATTAGTTTGTTATATTGGATAAATAATGTCAATAGAGTTTATTTCTACAACTAAGTACAATAAATACTGCATGTAATTTTGATATAGTGGTTTCTTTCATCATCCATGACTCAATAATTCTTATATTTGGCTTAGAATATTGAATACTATAAATTACCGTATTTCAATATTCACCAAATATTCAACTATTTTAGAAAAGGCCCCTTAATTCACCATAAACATTTATTGGTGTGTATATTAAAAAAAGGAACTCCATTTTATTAAATTAATTTCCCTAATATGATAAATTTAAATTTAATTAAAATCCTCATTTATTAAAAAAATACAAATATTAATATTATAAATATTTTTACGACACATTAAAGAAATTAATTGTGGTCTCATAAAATTATCCTATAATTATAATAAATCAAAATATTAATTTATGAATCTATTTCCTGAAAATAAAATAAATTTTCAATCATGACATTAAATAAAAAATTTTAAATAATATTTACTTTCCTCAAAAAATACAAACACTTAATTTATTAATTTTAAAACATGTATTTACTTATTCTATGGTATAAATAGGTCATAAATTTATTTTTGAGGAAAATAAGTTGTATTTATACTTTCCTAGGTGAGGTTATTATTCTAATGTCTACATTACCATTCCTAATAGTTACACTACTATTCTGATAGTCATGTTAATATTTAATAGTATATCATGGCTTGTTTGTCCAACATAAACTATTAAAGATATTGAATTTTTTTTTGGAATATTCATACAATAAAATATTATGGTGTTTTATATATTACAGAATAATATTTTATCTTAATGGAATAATTCATTTCTTAACTTTTTTTGGTGTTTTGGTTAATGTAATATATCAAGCACAAAATTTTTTTGAAATGAAATTTAATAATAAAAATTTAGGGTGTTACACTCCCCAAAAATTTGAGCCAAATATCCCTCAATATTGAGTATTGTGAATATACCAAATAATTAGTTTCCAAAATAATTTTATAATCATCCTTGAATAAAATTATGATTATAAAATGATTTGAGATATGAAATGAGATTTCAATATCCTATGAATTTATATTATATATATATAAAGATTTTTAATCCATTAAAATATTGCATCGTATTTTATAAAAGGAAGAAAAAATATATTCGTAGGAATTATCTTTTCATAACATAAATCATAGAATATTTTTATACATATGATGAAATCAATGTAACTCTAGTTGTTTTCATAGATAAATCAATATCAAAGATATAATATGGAAAATCAATAGTCTTAGTAATCTTGAAAGATATGAAGGCATACATTGAAGTAGAAAAGATTTGAATTTTTATAGTTTTTGAGTGTATAATAAGTGAACCTTTCACCTATTTATTTTCATGATCTATAATATCAATAGTGATATTATAATATTTTACATTTTCCCTTGGTTTTAGAGGTTTTTTATATCAGTTTTTCTCTCGAACCTCGAGATCAGTGAATTGGTTTGAATAATTCCCAAACACTTTACAATTGAAGAATAAAATTTTTAGTGGTTTATTATGTGTAAATTTCTTCATAAACATTTTCTAGAATGACCTATTCATATTTATTAGTAAATATTATTCTTTATGGCCTCCATTTACACACATAAAATACCCTTTTTAGATTTTAAGAAAGTATTATGGGTTACACTTCCGACATTTTTAAAATACCGACAATTGAACCTTTTTACCCCATGATATATATCATTTAGAATCCATGAAAATATTTTTTAATAATATTACCTATAAATCCAAGAGTGTAATGATAGTCTCCAATTTTTATTTCCAACTTTGGATCACAAAAAACATTTTATCAAAAGCTATAAAAGTATCTAAATGTTAACTATTTTTAGGGACACTATTTTAAAGCACAAATTTAATTTTCAATTTTACTTTAGATATCAATGATAAAAAAAGAAGGTGGGATATGTAGTTTCTTATAGAAACAAATTTATTTTTACTAATTATCTATATATCTCAAGGAATTATCCCTCTATTTTTATTTAGATAATGTGGAGAATATATTTTTTCAAAAAAATAATTTTAATCCACTCCCAATCAATGGGATAAAATTTAACCATTTCCCTCATGTTCTTGATTAGTTCTCACCATTGATCTTATTTATCTTCCAAATAATATATATCCAAAACCAACATTTCGATCATAAGATAGTAACGAGTAGACATTATCTTTCCTATCATTTTGATCCAATTATTAGAAATTAGTAGATGTAAGATCCACTGAAGGATGGTTGTTATTTTAACATGAAATACTCAATATAAATTATTTCTTTATTTGGTTCATTTAATAGTTATAAATTGTTTAGATTAATATTCATTGTCTAAGAGACCTAGGTAATCAAATACATGATATTATTCACACAATTTCCCTTCCTGTTTGGTTTTTCATTGGTAAAATCCTTACAATCTCCATAATATTAATTATTCACTCAATTCCACCATATTTCATCGATTTACTAAAATTAAAATGGTTATATTGAATAATAAACCATAATATCCAATAAAATTAGATTAAACAATTCTATAAATATAAAATATTAATCCAAATATTTTTTAAACTATAACACATGTCACTACCCAACCTGGGATCCACCAAAGGTGCCCAGTATCAGTTTTCCACATGGCCTCAAGTGTAAATCCCCATATGCTAGTGGATTCCAACTATATAAGAGAGAATAAGGTGTGTTTATGGAGACAGTATTCCCATATGTCCAAGTGGAACACAATTGTATAATAATTAGATAAAATAGTGGAAGTAATAGATCAATTATTTACTCAGCAAAAGAAGTCATATACAATCAGTAAAAATATAATAAAACAAAAATTTACAATCTAAATCATATAAAAATTACAGTGATGTAATTTCATGTATCTAAAAAATTAGAAAATAGGTATAAATGGTTGATAGAAATACATTTTATATAATATAATCAAACAAAATCTAAAAAATATCCAGCGTCATGATCACTGGCTTGGTCATATGTTATCAAGCTTCTTTCAAGATTAATCAAGAATGTCATGTTTCGAAAGTGGTACACCTTCACTTATTAACAAATTCATAAATATAATCTTCTTGGGAACTAATGGTGGCCTAAATAGGTTGTGAGATAATTCTCAATAGGTCATCACCATTGGTGTCTATAAAATTCAGTGTATGAATATAAACTAACATTGTGTAGGTATATACAATTACAATGAAATTATAAAAATAAAACTCATACCATTCTCAGGATCATATAGTAATGTCTATGAACATGAGGTAATTTAATTAATTAATTTATGTTCATTTTATATAGATAACCCATCTAAATTTGTCTTAAAAATGAAATAGATCATAATAATAATTAAATAGGATCAATGGTAAAACTGGGGAGTCCATGACCTCAGGGGTTGGACAACTCATAATAGTAACTTGTGCAGTCCAGCTATGAAAGGGGTTTGAGTGCAATATAAGGGGAAAACATCTAGTTCCTCTATAAATTATTTTTTACCATGTCCCAAGATCATGTCCAATTTAATCATAGGTTAAGCATGACTAGGCCCAATAAGGTGAATCTATGGTTCCACATGACCAAAGATGAAAATATGGATCCAAAGAGTGTATTTGAGGAATCCTAATGTTTGAAAGATAATGAAGAGATCATATAAAATCATTTATATCATCTTATAGAATATAAAAACCATGTTCCAAGGTGGGTATCTCCAATGAAAACTAGCTCCATGAATTAGAAAGGGGTGATATGAGTGCTCAATATATTTTATTGGAAATCCAAGCCTGGATCATGTCTGATCACTACTATATGGTTAAAAAGTTCCATATGGAATAGCCACCATATACATATATCATTATTTAATTTAGGTCTTGTAATAATCATTCCAATAAATATCTCATTTGGTTCATGGTGTATAACTTGAGGAGGTTGTGCGACGTGAGGTGGGTGTGTCATGAAAGGTAGGACATCAACATAAGAATAATGATGACATATCATTGAATTTTAAATTTTAATTTTGATCCAGTATTTTTTTCTATTGTTGTTACAACGAAACTATAAAGAGAAAATCTTGAAGATCCAAAAATGCGAATTTTCAGTCAATCTGTTACCATTCATTAACGTGACAAGGTTAATCAATGACATGCATCTACTTGTCACTTTAATTGCATAATCATTTAGTAGGTTCATTTCATTACCTTTAATTGTAAATGAAAGGGAATACTATGTATTTAAAAACAATATCAATTAAATAATAATTAATAAGGATAGGTTTTTTTCTATAAATATAATTTCCAACAACAATTTAAATATTCATTCATTAATTGAAAAACATAGCATATTAAATCCAAGTCATGGAACACCAGATAGTTAGTCCATAAATTCATAATAAATCCACTAAAAGAATAACATGAGAATAAACCTACTTGGGGAGGAAGGTGTTTCGTTTTCAACCTCTAACATAATTAATAACCAGTATATATAGGTTTCTTGAATATGATCACAATGATTATAAAAAAGGAATATGAGTTTTAAGAAGTAATACCCAATTAAACTAGTGTGTGCACAATGATGAAAATTTATAAATGATGATAATTTTTGAGAAAATTCATAGACAAGATACATTACAACTAAAATACTCTCCTAATCTAGTATAGGCCATTAGTTTATCCTATATCGAAAGAAAATGAATGATTCGATCAATTCCTTACTTACGGGTAATATGAGCCTACAACAAAATATAATCATCAAGGGAAATAAAAATGAAAAACTGAGCCTAAGAATGAAAATCATACATGTTGGAATCTAATGAAACATATAGAAGCTCGATCAGACTTTTTATTATAACGATATCCAAGAACATAGATTATATCTTTGGACGGTGCTCGTAATGTGATGGAGGAACACATTCTATCCACAAAATGAGAAAATGATTGGATGGGTGAGTGATTTATAATTATAATAGAAAACTGGTATGTTACCCAAAATATATTTAGTAATAATATTTTGAAAACATTTCACAACCTTCATGCACCCTGCTACCTCAAGAGGGAACCTTATGGTTTGGATGCATAGTTTGATAAATAGTGCACCAACTATGCTATTTGGATCTAATATGAATTAAACCGAACTCATACTGGAATGAAACCTTTGTCTCATTATTAGATAAAACCTTATGCCATATGTCTCCCTTTGTAACTCCCCCACACAATTAGGGTAAACTATGTAGACATCGTGGCATGATTTCTACTAACGTTGTGGATGGGATCTTTCTTCCACCGGTCCGGGTTCCAAGCTCCGAACAATCCCTATACCCCAAGAAAGTTTTATAGCCCCATTAAAAATAAATAATATGTCCAAAAAATTAATTAGAATTAAATTTAAGGGATATATAAATCATTGTAAAATTGGGTCCTTATAGTGTTCCCCTCCTTAAAAGAACTCATCTTCAAGTTATCTTACACTGGTGGAAAACATTGTTTGAGAAAAACTCTATCAACCAAGCATTTACATCATTATAATGCCCCATGCCTCATCATACACATGGTCATGCTACAATATAACCCCTTGTAAAGGGAAAAAATAGCCTTAGAGAGCCATCATTATCCAATAAATGACGTGTATCAGATACTCCTCAAAATAAGCATCAACATCTAATTCAAGCTCCTTGGCATCAAAAGTATAAGATGGGTCCGCATGATACTAGGGAAGCTGTGAAATGTAGAAGAAATCATTCATGTCACAATACCTTTGGGGTAATAACAAATGACTTGCTTTGAGATCAACTCTATCAAAAATCTCAAATGACCTAAAATAACTGAGCGATAACTTCCCTTTCCTATGAATCCATCTGTTCCTATGTATAGGTGATACCGATTGGAAAAATTGATCCACAATCTCGAACACTAGAGGACATAAATGGAGATAATAATATTATTTCTATTTATATTGAGAAGTATACAAACACTTTATGATCATTTTAACCTTCTATAAAGTCTCAGGAAAGAGACAAGGACATTGTAGGAATGCATCTCCTACTTCTAACAATTAGAAGGGGTAATGGAATGGTATACCATGAAAGGACTCAAACATAGCCATTTGATTCATCTCTAGAAATATATTTTTGTAGGATAACTCAATTTGAGGTATATTCTTATACCAAAAACTACTAAAATCAAATATTCATGCCCAAAACATGTCTTCCAAAAAATATGTATCTTTTGTTCAGACTATCCATTAGTTAGATGGTGAATACATGTGCTCAAAAGCACCTGTGTACCCAAATCTCTCAACAACCCCTACCAAATCATCAATGTGAAATGAGTTTACCTATCTAAAATGACAGTACAAGGGGACCTATGTAGGTGTATAATCTCATGGACATACAATCTTCCAAAATCCCCAACAGAGAAATTATACTATATTGAAAATATGTTTTCTATGTTTTTCAATCAATCAATGACCACTCAAACTGCATCCCTACCATGAGGTGACCTCCATAATCTGACAAAAAAATCTATAGCAGAAACATCTCATTTCTATTTCGACATTAACAATGAATTTAACAATCCATCAGGTCATTGGTCCTTCACCTTCGCCTTCTAAGAGGTGGAACACCTAGTGAAAAAAATCTATAATCTGACATTTCAACCCAGGCCAAAAAAATTGATGACACACATCATGATACATCATAGAGATACCTAAATGATATTCCCAATGAGAAGTTTAGGAATCTCACATCAGTTATTCTCCAATTTTTTAAGAAACCCATATATTTCCATGTATATATACGATGTCATATCTATATATAGACCAATCTATAGGTGGGTCCTCTCCCGAAATACTCTATCGTAGATCCAACCCATCAAGATATAAAATCTACCATCCCTTTACCATATTAAGGAGTTACAATGTAACTGTCAAGGATAAAATATAATTCTTCTCATGACTCTCAAAAACCTCTAGATTCTTGTCAAAAAATAGGGCCATCAATTTCCCTTTCTCACTAGCTTCCTGTATGAAATATGAATTATTTTTCAATATCAGTTCATCAACAACCACATTTCCCTTTTCAGGCATATATGCTATCTTAAAATCAAATGACGGGAGATATTCAACCCATATCCTCTCTCGAAGATTCAATTCATACTTAAAAAATATATATTTTGGTATCTTGTTTTCAATATACACCAAAATGTGCTCGCACATTAGATATTGTCTCAAGTAATTCAAAGTATGGACAATTTCTGCTAGCTTGAGGTCATGCATCTAGTATTTATGCTCATGTTGTCTCCACTAGAGAGACCTCTAAACAATTATTCTATCCTCATTCATCATCACTAAACCTAGATCTATGCCTAATGCATCACATAATATAGTATACCCTTTTTCAATCTCTTAAATATTAAAATATGTGTTTTGGTAATCCTTCCTTTCAAAAAATTAAATTCATTCTCACATTCTTCGGGCCACAAGAACTTCACACCCTTATTAGTAAGGCTAAAAAGAGGTGTATTATGTCCTGATAAGTCCTTTATGAAATTGATTTAATATCCAAAAATCCCCCCATGAAACTCCATATATAAAACATGATCTTGGGATGCTCCTAAGAAAAAACATCAATAAGCATTTCTAGGTCAACTGATACTCGTGATTATTAGATAATATGACACAAGAAGTGAAATTTTTTAATCTATAAGTTTCACTTGTCTAGTGTAAAATATATATGTTTCTATCTCATTGTATTAAAAATGATATCAATATTTTTACCATGATCACTAAAATTATGGGAATGCACCAAGATTTCATGCACAAATTCCTTGAAAAAAGAATCTAGATTGGGGTGGAAAACCATATCCATAAAATCCAATAAAATGGCCGGCGTGTTCACAAGACTGAAAAGAATAATGATATAATGATATAAACATTACTGACATCGGAAAGTTGTATGTGGTATACGTGATGTCTTGAATATCACATTATCATATCCCAATCTCAGTTCAATATTTTCTTATGTCTTAGATCCTTGAAGTTAGTCCAAGAAGTCATATATCTGACGGAATGGATACCAATTCTTAATCGTAAATTTTTTTGGCCATCAGTAATCCATGCATACCTTAAGGGTCTCATCTTCCATCGTAGATAAAATCAATTTGAACCCCATGATGATTTGCTTGGTTGGGTAAAATCGTGGGCCTCTAAATCCTCCAATTTTATCTTGGGAACCTATATCTAAGTAGGTTCCATCATATATAAAGAAATGGATACTATATGTGCTCCTAGAATAAGCTCAATCATAAACTCGACCTCTATCTCATAAGGTATGGAATAAAAATCATTAATAAATAAATCCATGAGACAATCTACCATGGGAGAAACATATGCCATAATTATTTCTTTAAATTACATGATAAGACTAGAAATATGGATGGGGAATTTATCTATCCCATGATTCCTTGGTCTAGATCTATTATCCTTTACATTCCACTCACCTCTGTGAATATAACTTCTACCCTATATTTATGTAAATGATACCGTATGGTGATAGCAGACCACATATGCATGATTGGGGACCAACTAGTCTTCCCCAAGAAGGAAATTGATTCCCATGATCTTGAGTATGAAAAGGTCTCGGGATAAGGGATTACTGCATTCATCAAGTGGAAAGTCTCAGCATTGGTTTATGCCAATGAACCATGCACCCAATGGAATGTCCATGGTCATCACACCACAAAAACATTGATTTTCTAGATCAATACAATCCATGGTTGACAAAGAGATAAAGTAGGAAACTCACATGTACCGAATAAAGCAGATATCATTATATAGGATACTATTATTTGACCACGTATAGTTGAAGAAACTGAATTCGGATCCACATGTATCAACTATAAAGTATGGAACTGTCCTAACCAATGGCCTTGTGCTACAATTGGACTACCTTTAGAAGGACTTCTCTATTGGATCTTATAATAAAAAGTTCGTATATGATCTATATAACCTCCTCCTTGGTATTTTCTTCTTGGGAAACTATAACTAACTTCTTAATGTGGCCCAACTAATACTTACCCTAAAGGTAGAGATGGTTTTGATCCCCCTCTACTAGAAGCAAGTGGTAATGTATGACAGAATATATAATGATTTCCTATACAAATACAACCACAACACTCAAGAGTATCACTACCATAATAAGGCTTCAAATTCCCCTTTCATGAACATTGATTTCATTGAATTTATCTTACAATGCAGATACTCTGGACACCACTGCTCTGATAAGAAACATCTAGGCTATGCTTCCTACAACAACAATAACTATTTCCCTTTCTCAACACCAAACCTCAATTCCTAGCACTATCAGCTTCTCTTAAGATGTTTTTAATGACAAGATTCTGATTAATGATCTCCAAAAGGTAGCTATATGAAATACATTTACCTATTATTGGGTGTATCTCTTGATCCCATCCTCTATCTCTATCATATCTCACAATCTGATGGAAAAAATTAAACCTAGAAGTCAGTCTGGAAATACTCCCAAACCATTCCCAGATGATTACTAGCCCGAGTAATTACATCCCACTAGTTCATGGAGGAATCACACATCATTTAGGTGGGAAGAATGACCCTTAATTTTAGTGCCATCTTCAGATTCTCAAAGATACAAATAGTGGATTTTTCTCAACACTCAGTTTCCTGAGGACTGGAATCCCCCAAAAAATGGGAGGATGTTTTTGTTGGAACTTGAAAGTTTGATCAACCATAGTTGGTCTAGGCTGTAGTGAGCCCTGTATGGACTGCATCAGAAGTAGGAAATACTCTATAAAATCAGTGTCAATTCATAGTTAGGGGATAATAGTTTGTGCCTTAGGTGGATCTATAGGTTGTAGGAGTGGTAGTTAATGGGCCACTATCTCTGGAGTGTGGTCATCGCCACCCTCTTGGTGAATTAGTGGAGGAAGTTATGTTGGAATATCTCTATGTTTCTAGGAATATTCCTCAAACCATGATTTGAGAGCCTATAGAAACCCATGTGGATGAAGAAAATAATAATAATGTCTCACTACCAAAGGTAATACCCCAAATACCTACTTATAAATCCAGGGATATTTTTATGTGTTCACATTTGATTTATATAGGTTCCAATATGTGTAGGTAAATTGCAGTTTGCCTATTCATTTACCAAAAACCATTTTATTTAATAATTTTATATTTATAATTAATGTTTGTATTTTATTTTTACTTATATCACGGTTCGATTAACTGAATCATCATTCGCATCTTTTAAAGGCCCATACACTTTATAACTGAATGTGACACTAATTTAATTTCTAATTTTATATATTTTATTCAGTCCCATAATGTAATAGAAATATATGATTTCATAGTTCATTTATTTACCTCTTCCAATACACAAGTCCCCATAAACCTTATAAATTTATACTATTAGTCACTCAATCACCGCCAAATCCCATCTCATGTAACCAAAGTTACATATCTGACATAAGTAAAACCCAACTATTTAATATTTAACTATTAACCTATATAGGAAAAAATTATTTAGATGGATAGAGACAATTCAAAAACCAATTACCTTACCCTACATGTGATAGTTGTAGTAGAGGCATATATAACAACCATGTCACATTCAACAATCAAAGTAAACACAAGCAATGGAAGAAGTTAAATGCACCTATATGGTATGACATATGAATGGAATATTAATTATAGGTGCCTATAATGATTCATGAAAAAATGTTCCCTATCATACCAGAACATATTAAATACTCATAAAGAATATCAAATACCAAAATTCTTGTGCATAACCCATTGGTGAAAGTATGGAAACTTCAAATTTAAAAATATGAAACAAGAATTTCCCATTCTTAAAAAACATGATATTTACCCGGAATGTGGGTTATCTACTCCCAAGAAAATCTTATGACCAATTTAAAACAAGTTCATAATCTAATATCTAAATTCCCAATTATTAAGATAAAATAAATATAAACCCACTCTGAAAAAACTTTCTGACATCCCAACCCCGTTTCCACTCAAAGGTTCCCCATACAAAGGGCAACATAACCTCAAGCGTGCCACCCCAATGCTAGAGTCTTCTAAATGTAAGATAGTTACTAGGGTGTGTTTGTAGGGAGGATATGACCTCATGTTAGAGTGAATCATTTTTGTAAAATAAAAAGACAAATTAGAAGAATAACACAAATAATTAAAAACTTGTTTAAAGCATATATATACAACAAATAAATATATAGTAACACTCAAAGTTAAAAACTGAATCATATAAAAATGATAATGTTATAATTTCATGTATCTAAAAAACTAGAAAAAAGAATACATTTCATAAGGCATCAAATTATATGAAAAAGAATGAAATAGATGAAAAAATTTGTCCAGCATCCCGAGCATTGTCTCAGTCATCTTCTACCAAGTTCCATAGGAAATCAAGAGAGAATGCCTAGTGTCCAAAGAGGGATGCTTACCCTTATATACATCTACACACATATAATCGTCGTTGATACGAATGGAGGCCTAGATAGGGTGTGATATAAATATTAGTAGTCCACAACCAACAGTGTTTAAACAATCCAGTCTTTGAATATAAACAGATGGTGTACCGGAATATATAAATGTAATCTAATGAAAAATAAAATAACTCATACATTATTCATCCTCAGGCGGTAATGTATCTAAACATGAGATCTTTTATTTAATTAAACTATGTTAATTTTATATTGATAAACCATGATAATGTTTCATCAACACTCAAATAAAAAATAATAATAATAAAAGTGGATCCAACGTATACCCAAATAATCCTAGACCTAAGCCTTCAGCCAACTCATAGTAGTAACTCATTTAGTGTTTTATTAATAGGGTTTTGAGTTTAATCCATTGAGAAATTACCAAGGCATTCCACTATGAATAGTTTCTAACTAATTCCAAGGATCTCATCCAAAGTACATGGGCTAAACATTAATGTACTAATGGGGAGAATTGTTGGTGACCCATGTCTAAAGACATCAGCCAAAGGACCATGTTGGTCATCTCCTAGTAGATTGTGAAGGGATCCTAAAACATTAAATTATTTTTAAGGGATCCTAAAACATCATGTTGGTTATCTCTTAGTAGCTAAAGGACCATATTCCCAAGTGGTCACTTCCCTTGGAAACACACTCATAGAATTAGAATGGCATCTTCTATGTGTTAGAGACATTCCCTCTTGAATCCAAGGTTCTCTCAGGTCTGAACACTTTTATAAAGATAAGAAGGTTCATATGAAATAGGTTCCTTATAAATATATCATTATTTAATTTGCATTATGAAATAATAATTCTAATAAATAAGTCATTTGGTTCAGTTTGTTACCATTCAACAACATGACAATGGAAATCAACGACATGAAACCATTTATCACTTTAATTGCTTAATTTTTTATTTGGTTCCTTCCTTTAACATTCATTATACATGAAAATGCATGCTAAGGATATGATACCAATATTAATTCCATTATAGATAATGTGGGAAAGTGATATCTATAAATTTACTTTCCAAAAAAAATTTAAAGACTTATTCATTTATTAAAAAACATAACTTATCATGGCCAAGTAATAGATCACCAGAACGGTGGTGCATAAAGTCATAATAAATCCACTAAATGCGTAAAATTGGAATCACCCTACTTGAGGTAGACGAAATTGAGGTCACAACCTTTAATTTCATGAATAAAATTTATATAAAGCGCCCTATAATACAATAACAATGAATATAATAAAGGCATATGAATTTTAAGAAGAAACTTACAGGTAAAATGGTGTTCACATAAAGAAAAAACTTTATAAATAAATATAATTTTAGGGTAAATTCATAGAACACCTACCATAGACCTATTGAACTCTCCTCATTATATATCTGACTTTAGTTTTTCCTATATTCTAATAATATGGAATAACGTATCCACACACTGAAAATAGGGCATATGATCATAAAACAAAATAGTGGACATAAGGGAAATAAAAATGATGAACTGGTCCTAAGGATTGAATAGATCACCTAGAGGAATCTAATGACAATAATAGAAGCTCAATTGTACTTAAGATGAAGAATATATCCATGAACCTATGTTACATTTATGGAGGGAGATCTCAATATGAAGGAGGAGTCCATTCTATCCACTATAGGAGAAAATTAGTTGGGTTTATTTAATTATAATTTTTAGGGAAAAAACATGTGAGAAATATAAATATGAGAGAATTGGAATGATTAATCAAATAAGATCATGAAATAATAAGAAGTGATCATGAGGGAGGAAATCATAATCATAGGACCGGATATATAAATATTGATCCATCACAAGATAATCATGAAAGCATAACGTATACCATGAAATAAGAATGTAGACTCAATATTAATATACCATGGTGACACAAAATAAAAATGTAGAATTGGCATAAGAATAGATAATAATATTATATTCCAAGAATCTCTTCCAACACCATCAAAACATAATGGAAACCATTTTATATAACTATCTAAACTATTATAACCTCTATTGTATCGTAAATTTCATTTCACGTCATATAATCAGTACCTAATGAATTATAGGAATATTTAGTTCAAGTCCCACCAACCACAAAATGATATTTCTATACATATTTGTGCCACATGAAAACAATCATACATCAATTAAAATCACATCATGATAACCCATGTAAATAAAATGAAATACATCGCATTTTCATGAGGTGTCATATAATATTTATTACAAAATTTATACGATAACACTCAAATTGAATTATATAAAAGAAACATATCATAAAATAATTCATGTATAGAAAAAAGTGGAATATAAATAATAATATTAATAAATTATAGATCTTCTAGAGAAAGAGTGTAAAATGAAAGATAAATTTTTAATTATGTTTTGTTACTGCTTTGGTAATAACATCATTAAAGAAGTGACATGTTACTTTCAATATAATTTTAAAAATGTGACGCAAATAGTTTTAAAACATTACTCTTTGTAACAAAATATCCAAACAATGGAACCATGAAAGCAAATAAATCTAAATGATAATAAATATATAGAGAAAGATATTAAATTACTTGGAATTTTAAAAAAAATCATAATGATTTTAGGTAAGAAACATTATTAGAGAAAAATATAAAAAATTGGATTCTATATAAATTTATATTTAAAATATATAAGGTGTGGTAGATGTTATATATTTTACTTTAAAAATAAAAAATATATATTTATCTGTTGATAAATAATATGGATATGAAATAAATAAATCCAAAGTAAGGAGTATAAATTATCCCCATGAATCGCATTATTTTATTATGTTGGAATCAATCGAATAACGAAATTATTAGAAAGAAATGGTATCCCTGAGACCAGTAGTGTAATTATATCATAAGAAAATCAAGGGGTAAAATATGACCAATCATAGAAAAATATAATAAAAATAAAATAAAACATCTCAATGAAAAGATATTGAGTCAAGTACCCCCTTAAGCTATTTCAAAATGCTCATTCAGAATCATAAATATTTATATGAGGATGTTTAATTTATTAAAAAAAATTATTTATCTAATACCCATTTTATATTATTTAGAAAATTATACAATTCTTGTGTGTTAATAGTTTGAAATTTCTCTTTGTTCATTTCTGTATAATAGTTTTAGTACTTAGACATTGATTATTAGTACATCTTCACCAAAAATTTCATATATTGTATATAGATATTTTTTTATGGAAATATGGTGTGAAATAATCATTTTATGGATGTTATGATTATGATTTGTAAAGATTATTTCTTAATTATTTCATTAATGATTATTTAAACTATAAAACGCAGTTATTTTAAAATAAAGAATAATATTATATTTTATATCATTAAGAAATTATTATATCAAGATAATTTTATCATTAACACCATATATGACTAGTATTTATGTTTTTATAATCATCCATGATGAACATTTTGTTGCATCATCCACGTGGGTTGCTAAACTGACCCAAACATGAACATGCTATAATTAATTGATAAATGTGAATATAACATTATTTTATTTCTAAATAACTATTATAGAAGTATAATGATATCATTTTGATGATATAATATTTGTAAATCAGACCCGTGAAGAAATGGTAAGTTAATAAAAAATAAAAATAATAAAAAATAATTTTTATTTATAATGGTGAACTTCTTATTTCCTCTTGGAAACATTTATTAGATGGATTATGTTTTCCCATAAAACCATGGGATTCAAAAAATTATTGTGACTTGAATATGAGATAATTTATTAAGATTTATGATAAAGAATGGATACATCATATTTACTTTAAATGTTTGGGAATATGACACTTTTATAGATGATATTGAGTGGAATTTTCCCTCATGCACTCGGGTCTCAACCTTCCTAGTATAAGGTTCCTTATCCCTTCTTCGATTAACCTTTTTTCCAAGAATATTCATGGGTGGTGGTTAATGGGGGAATGGTCTATGTAGTAACTCAATAACTGGAGTTGACATGGTAGTCTATGAAAACATGGTTTTTATAGTGACTTAATCCTTTTACACATATTTTTTCATGATTTTTAAGATAAATAAAAATTAGATACAACCAAAGAATAAAAATTCATAATGTCTTTCAAAGACTAGTTACATAAAACAACAAAATGATACTAAGAAAATACTTTATTATTTTAATATCCATAAGGAGATCATAAATATTTTTAATATGTAAAAACTATATTGGATAACCTTGGGAATATATAAAATAAATGGGTGAGTTATAAATCCTAGTAATATAATAAACATGGTAATGAGGCCTAACATGTGAGACAAATTGAATAACCTGATATCATAAAATATGATTCTCACGAATAATAACATGAGATCATAACATAAATAAAATTGTATCATAATATCCTAGAAATATAATAAATTGGAAGAAATATAAATGTTGACATAATCATAACCCAAGGCTAACCGATAAGGCAACTTTACAATGTGGATAGAGTCCCATGGTGGATTATGTTCACTCCCTAATCCCATACATAAAATCTAATGGGAAAAAAAATTACCCAATTAATTAGAGAAAATTATAGGTGAAACTAAAATAATATATAAATTTTCATTAGATCTATAAAAATTAAATCAATCATAATTCATAAACACGAGAATTTATTGTGGATAAAAATGGGTTTTATAATCGTTCCTAATATCATGATCAAAAGAGATTTCAAACATATTACAAAGATATTAAGGAATTAAATATCTTTTGAATTCGTAAATGAGTACATAATAATAGGTCTCATAATATAATGTTTATTTTAAAAAAGAAACATGAGAATGTGTAAAGAATTGGCTATATAAATGAAATTTTAAAATGGAGTATTAAAAAATCTGTTAAAGACATTTGGATAAATAATATATATGGAATTTTTATTAAAAACGATTAAGTAAACCTGAATGCTTATACCTAAAATATTCCTTTATTTAAAAAAATAATTAATGTCAATATCAACTTTAAATGAGTGTTATATAAAAATATTATGGGATATAAAATTTTCCCTAAATAGGATTTGATTTCAAATAAGGAATCTGTGAAATGAACTTAAGGAATGTATTACCCCACAAAAGAAAGGGTAAAAATATAGGTATATATGTTAGAGTCATATATACAGAATTTTAAAACATTCCATAACATTGAATATATATAAAAATAGAGTTACATGGAGAAAGGTCATTACTCAAAGAAAAAGGTGGTTTAGAGAGATCCCTTACCATATGTTCCTAAATTATTCTTCACTTCTACATAATGTCTTTAATAATAAAACTGGATTCATTAATAACTGAATTGGAAATATTATATATCTATATATTTTTCTATAATTTTATTATTTTAATTTATATCATTTTAATGAGATGTAATATTTATTTTTTTTTGTTTTGGGAGTATTCCCTTCGAGGTTCCAAGGTCGGATCACTTATCGATAATTATCAAAGATCTCATAAAATTAGAATAAAACTCTTGAAGTGAAATAAAATGGTATTAATATACCTTGATAAATTTATATTTTTTCAAATATCTATATTTTTTCCAACATATGCATGATTAGTTTAGAGAAACAATAGAATTGTATAGTTAGTTTATTTAGGTGGTTTTACCGAACATCACAAACTAATTTAATTTTATTCAATATTATTTCCATATAATCATTCCAAAATGTGAAAATTTATACGATATACGTAATTAGTAAATTTTAAACCACAATAAGTTAATTTATTCTTTCCATGAATGTGGTAGTAGAAAAGTAAAACCCATTATCCATGAATGTGTTGAACTGACATAATATAGACAATAGTTTCATTATTTAGCATAAAAAGAGTTGATAAAGAGGTTGATGGTAGATAATACATTATAAATATAACACTCCATTATATATAAGATAATATTTTTATCATTACATGTTAAATGAGGGAGGTGAGGATAGGTCAGAAGAAGAAATTATGTTAGAATAGTTAAAATTTCAATATTACCTCTCATCCTCCTTCTGGAGCTTGTTCATTTTAGGTTGTCTGGTCTTCATATGAACTTAAGTAGGAAAGAAGACCTTGAGGTATCCTGAAGGAATTACTGACCCGAAGGCTAGGGTGGCCCGATGGCCATAAATGAGTTAAGGGCCTAATCGATGGTCTCAGGCCCAAACAGGGGAATAGTCTCGGCTGCTACAATGCCAAACAATAACTACTACAATTTCACTACAGTACTTCTACAGTTCCCACTACAGTACCTGCTACAATAATACTACAGTACCCTAAAAAATATGTCTCTTCCTGGATTTGATCCGGGGTCACCTGGATGCACTTAATAATTCCCCACCACAGGGGAAAGCCGAACCGAATAGCCTTGCGAAGGTGGGGAGGTGATTTCAAGATGAAGATTCTAGGGATGAGCAATTCCAAGTTGTTAGTCTGGGTTGTATGGTATGTTGGAAACCTACGGTAAATGAATTCATTTAAGGCCTATGTTCCATATTATACATATTCCTCCGAGGCTTTTAAGGGTTCCACCTCACCCCTTGAAAGGTGGATTAGCAAAAATCAATAAAAAATGAAGGCCTTCGAGCCATTGGAGGAATATTACCTCTCAAATTTCACCTCCTCAAAATACTCTATAAGGTACATGGAATTGGTATTTTGGTGAGACCAACAAAAATATGACTTCAGGGATAGAATTTTTAAAGGAATTTTGAAGAAATTTCGTATCCTCCAAGGCTTATATGATTTGAGGAGAAATGTTGATAAGGATGGTAATTATAAGGGGAGATGTGTGTTTTTTAATATTATAATGATTGGTTATTTATTAGGGTTTAAGACTATAAATATTACTCGTTATTGTGACTATATGTAGTAAATTTATCATTTTAGTTTGAAATAATTGTTTCTTACTTCACCCATGACTCAAAAATGAATTTATTTTTCCTATAATGTTATGTAATGTATTTTACAATATTTTGCTATTCAATAAAAAATAAGCAGTTATAGAAAAACAAAAAAAAACCTAAACCATTTTTTTAGATGTAGTATCCAAAAATAAAATCCATTTTATGAAAATAATTTTTATATATGGTAAATTTAATTTAAAAAAACAAACCTCATTTATTTAAAAAAATACCAATTTTAATATTATGATCATTTTTTTGACCCATTGAAAATTTACTTATGGTCTCATAAAAATAGATTAATATTTTAGTACAAATTAATATTAAATAAGTAATTAATTTATGAAAATATATTTTATATAAATAATTATATTTATTAGAAAACTAAAATTAAAACATTTTTGTTTAACAAAAATATGAACACTTAATTTATCATTTAAAAAAAATTATTTTCTTGTATCATAGAATAAATATATCATATTTTAATTTTATGAATAACTAAATAATTATTTACACTTTCATAGGTGAGGATACTTTTCAAATATTCATGTTTCTATTCCTAATAGTTAGATAACTATTCTAATAGTCACATTATTATTCCAACGGCCATATGACTATTCGAACAGTCAAATTTTCAATGGTCATATTCATTCCAAACTTCAAATAAATACATAATATTTTATTCATTATTGATTTTACTATATTTTATCTCAATGTAATATATTTTTTATTTTAAAAATGAATATTTTATTACAAATATTTTTTATGTTTCTATAGTGTTTTTTGTGACTGCGTTTGTTCTAGTGGATCGAGCATATCCAAAGTTTCATATTTTAGTTATATTATTTTTTATTTTTTATCCCATTGTAATATTTTCATTTCTTATGAACATTTTTATTCTCTAAATTTAATATTAAAATTAATATAATAAAATTTATTTGATTTTATCATGTGGTGTTTGTGAATTATACTATATCACTAATTATGAAACAATTATAAAAAGGTTAATTACATTGATAACATTCTAGTTATTTAATGTTTTTTGAATGGGAATCTGGTAATAAGAATTGAAGACTTCAATTTAGGTGGAACTCCCCCCACCCCCAATCTTTAAAATGCATCTCTAGTCAAGAGATCATGATCAATAATGGCCACATAGGAACAGGTCATGTGCCAGATAATTTGGGTCAGACTCCATCACACGAGCATGGCTTGCCTTTCTAGCAAGGGCCTACTAGGGTTTCCTCCTCCACATGGTTTAAATGGGGGTTCATAAAAAATAAAAATATTGTTTTCATTTAATGAGTGGAATTTTTAGAAATACATATTAATTAATGAGTAATGATTGTGAAATTTTGATGACATTGACTAAAACTAGATAAATAATGATCATATATCATTAATTCCTTCACCCAAACATTTAAAAAATTTAAAGATATTTTATTACCTCATTTCTTAAAATACATTTTAATAAATTCAAACTCTATGTATGAAAATTTTATCTTTTAAATAAAATATATAATGCCAAAAAATTAGTTTGAAATAAAAAAATTAATTCCAATGTAATAAAAGGTAATATTATTATCTCTTATAATTATTTTATTATTTAATGGAATATTATTATTTATTATACATGTAATCTATATTATCTCGAATTCATTATTCAATTGTACAAAAGGGTTGTATTCTAATTACAACAATTTATGTATACCCATCGGTTTTATATATATATATACCGAATGGCAATATATTAGTAATTATTATATAATGGTTGAATTACCATTTTCCATTAATATTTATAAAACCATAAATACTTCTAAATATAATTCAACATATTTATAGATTTATTTATCAAAATGCCTATAATATTACTAATGTTCTAATTTCTTTCTGCAGTTATATGTGATATTATGATTTTCATTGGATAACATTGTGACAAATAATCCAAGATTATAGTATTTTTATTTACTTATGGTTATATTCCTCTTTTAGTTTACATAATTTGTTTTTTTAAAATTTATCTTGTAATGTATTATTATTTATTTATAATAGTATAGCTTAAGTATGTAAACCATTATTCATTTTATATTGATATTTCATTTGATATAAGTTAATCAGCACATAAAAATAACTGAAGGAAAATTAATTCTAATATATAGTTTGTTATAATGGTATAAGTTAACAACCAAAATTGCAATCAAAATAAAATAAATATAATAAAAATCTCTATAATACAAAAAAATGTGATTAGATTAATATTCACATATAAATAAAAAATACCAAAGATATATAATGAAATAAAAGTATAAATATGGATAAAAACCAATGTATTCAAACTAATTGAGACTATGAGGAATCTTCTACTATATATCCCATCAATCTACAATATCCAAGATCATATAATATTTTTACATGATTAGATTTAGGAAATAAATATTTAAAAACACACAAGTGAGAATATATAATTGAGTAATGATACTTAGTATAGTTTTCCATATAAGTGAGTATAGTTCCATAAATAATTAGAATCAACGTGCATTAAAAATATATAATTTTAAACCAAATGAGACACATCAACACACATCATTAACAATTCCCAAAATATTAATGATTTATTTAATTTTAATTTAAATATCTCAACCACTAATTTTCTCACCAAATAATAATGCATGTGTATGTGTATTAAATTTAAAATATAACAAGAATAAGGGGACTCATTAACTTAATCCTAGTAGAATATATTAATAACCCAGAACATCAGCCCATGCCCATATCTATTCCTTGAACTCAAAGAGAGTTAAATCAAAAAAACAATTAAACCATCCATAAAATCATTATATTCCTCTCTATATAGATGTTAAAAGTCATAAACCATTTATGTATATTGGAATTAGTAAAATAAAAATAAAAATTAAATAAATAATAATATCTTATCTCACATCCCACTATAAATTCTATAGTGAATGGATAACCTAGAATGCATTACCATATCATGTTAAAGAAGTACCTATAAAGCTAGTCTCCCTTGAACCAAGAGTTATGGGAGGGAACATAATATGTACTAGGTCTATGATCATACACATTAATCCTATAGATATATGAGAAAAAGAGTTTAAACACTTAGGTTAATCATTATCTACCTCTAACTAATGATTGTGGGTGACAATAGAAATAAATACTCAATAGGATCATCAACTATCTAAAACTCTAGGCTATGGGTGTGAATAAAATAGGTAAAAGTATATATTATCATATATCTCAAATACAAAGTGGTGGTTAGGAAAATAATAGATAATTATATATCACCTTCTAACTCTAACTCATGTCATTTTGTGATTATAAGAGTTGAAACACTATAAAACCATTACCATTGACACCCACTAACCACTTCATTTCATCCTAAGAACAAAAAAAGGTATTTAAATATATCACACTAACCAATATATGATAAATCTATCAATAATATTGAATTTACTTTATAACGATCATTATTTTTTATATCTTCCTCCATGATTTCAGTATTATTTGTCATATCAAAATACTAAGACAGAACAATATGTTTTATAGACATTTCTAGTTCCTTAAGTTTCTATAGTAATAACATCAATATGCACATCCTAGATCATATCCACATTATTGAGAGACTTCTTAAGTATCATGATGATATTCCTACATCATTATCATATTTTATTAGTTTCATCATTTCATGGAAACCCCCTTTTTCGAATGATGAGGTTTATATCATCATTCCATGTTTTAATCATATGAAATAAACATCATACATAATAAGTTAATATAGCTCTTATCATCTATAAAAATTTTATCTCATGATTTTAAATTATACAAAAAAAATTCCTCAACACATAGAACTTACTAAATGATTATAACTCAATAAATCCATTCAATTTTTACTATTGTCTCGTACAATAATGAATATTTTCAAAACATTTCTTTTTGTTGATTTAATCACATTGAAAATAAATAGTAGTCATACAAAAGGTTTCAGGACCTACTATATTCTCTTTATGGGTTTTCAACATGAAATATATCATTGGATTAGGTTTTCAGATGTCTACATCTAAAGTATTATTTTAGGAAATTCTTCACCCTAGAGGCTCCAGATGATGTAACATAAGAAACTATTTTGATTTAAACATTAATATAGATTCAAAGGTTTTTATATACTTTTCATGGACTAATTTATCATTAATATAGATGTTCGATTATTTAAAATACCAAAATGTCATTTAAAGGTTCCAAAATAGATTTGAACACCACATTATCATGGTCAATGTGTAAAAATGGGTAAAATGAACATTTCATTTGCTCAAATAGATAATGGGTGAAAATCTAAATTTAATAAAAAATTTGATTGAAAGGGGTCACATGTTGGGCTTAAGGCCAACAATGTCAGTGAGAATCACCTATAATATATGGGTCAAGAATCATTCTTTTTTATTCCATGATCATATTATCATAGAAGGATTTGAATTCAAAATTTTTATGAATAATTTATCAATTAATTCATACACCAGTTAAAATTTCAATGTGAGTGTGTGCTAAGTGGGGTGTTATCCCAAATAAAAAAACCATTTTTTTGGTTTTTTATCTTATTTAATAAAAATTTGAAAAAATAACACACCTTAAAAAATGCCATATTTTAGAGGTAAATTTTTAATCCTTCAAATAATTTTATATTTTATAACAAGTCCAAATTCTAAAATGATAAACTATATAAGAATAGTTAAATAAAAATTTGTAATATAATTTGATCATGGTTTCATAGACACTTATTGGACTGATCAAAGAAGACCATATATCATTGGATTTTTCTCATCATTGCCTTTGATTTGATATATGGTTGTTCCTTTATTAAACCATATAATAATTTCATCTCACATTAAATAAAATTGTACAAAAAAATATCTATCTAAAATATCTCTGAATTTGTGGATATTATTTTTAAAATTCTTATCCCCAATGGTATATCTCTTTAAATTAATTCTTAATATATATAATTTTCAATGTGAATTTTAATATAAGTTACTCAAATTCAAGAATGAATTTTGACTTTTAACAAATTATTGATTAATGTAAATTCAAATAGTTAATAAAATTATTTAAATTCTTCTGTAAATGAATTTTTATTGTCTAGACTATCATTTTTTTAAAATAGTATAGATCCAAATTCAAACCAATGAGTAGTTTTTGTCACTTAAATGGATAAAAATGAAAAAATCTCTCTAAAAAATATCTATAAACATAATGTATAATTTTGATATTTTTGTATAAAATTATATATATCGATATAATGATCTTGGAAAAATATCACATGACACAATAATTTTAGATTTAATCCTTTTAATCTAATAAGAAAATTTATAATCATTTACTTATCTCTAAAAGTATCTTCAATCCATATATTGGATTAACCAAATTCCAATTCCATTATTTTATTTACAGTTTGATATTTATAATACTTGAACTTCATGTTAAATTCAAAATCATAAAATGGTTGATAAATGTTTTGATATAGGGAATTTTTATTACCACATAAATTACTTTCAGATCAAATAAGAATTCTCATGTTTTGAGTAAATTTCATTCAATGAATAAATCTCCCATCTCTAGAGGTGGAATACTTTGACAGTTATAAATTTTTAGAATGCTCACCCAAAAAGATACTCTCTATTATAAAATCACTATGAATTTATGTTTCTCAATATGAAACATCATTAAGGGGGGAAAATTTTAAACATCAGTGGGATCAAGACCCCAACAGTTCTTATTTTTTTTCATTTAGTCATAGTTCTAAATAAAATAAGTAAAAGGAACTTTTTAATAATTATGAGTATTAAAGTGTGAAATTGAAAAATTTTATATATAATAATCATAAGATTTATTATTCTCAATCCAAAGTTATAAACTCCATTGTTAGTAATACCCAAGATTGCACAATCACTTAATACATTTTATAAGTCTCATAGTTTTTGTTTCAATTATATTAATGAATAATTCAACAAATTTGGATTATAAAAAATTCAAAAAATTTAAATGACTCTTGTTTTGAGTATAATCTATGTCATTTAAAAAGGAACTTAGGATACTATATTCTACCATCTATTAAAAATTTTCATCCACACAAATGAAACAAGTTATAATTAACATTGTTACTATAATATCATCTCCCTTAAAACATTTTCATTTTTCTAATTGAAAAAATCATTTTTCATTTTATTGAATGACTATAAATAGTAAGTAAGTTTATATATTGTTTACATATGATAAAAAATCCATTATTTGAAGAAGAAACATAAATAAAGATCCTCCACTAATTTAGTAGTTTTCTCATAAAAAATTTCCATTTCAATCAAAAATTCAATTTTCCCCAATTTGTACAGGAACTTCATACCACTATCTATCAAATAAAACACACATTCATTTTCTACACTAACCAATATCAATACAAAACACATACCCTCTTAAATGAAACCATTCAAAATGATGGATTATGAAAAAATGATAAATAATACATATAGTTTATATTTTTATATTCTTATATTCTTAAAATCTAAGATAATATTATGCACCTCATTTAAACCAACAGCAACTTCATTCCACATTAAAAATATCCTTGGATATGAATGATTAAATTATTCATATTAAATGGAAACAAGGTTTTTGAGAAAAGAATAATTTATTAATCTAATAAATTAACCATTAATTAATCAACCATTATCTAATAAGATATAAATATGACCACCTAAATTATAGGTGACAAAATCTTTATTATAACACATTAACATGATCAAAACAGAATTTTCATCAAATTTCAATATAGTTATTTAATATATAAAAAATCAACTTCAAGAAACAATAATAATTTCTTAACAATTTCTATAAAATATCACCATATTAATTTCTAAGAATATTTTATCAATATCCCCACATTTAAGAAAAAACCTCAATCCATTACACCCAATAATATCTAATCATCACAAATATTCTGCTTAATTGAATCCCAATATATAACATCCCAACATAGATATAAGCATAACTCGATGTTCCCTCACTATATCAACCACAAGAAAACACTTTGAGTTAAAACTCAATATTCAAAAGCCACTAAATAACTCATCCTTTTATATTAGAAAACTACCGCTTAATTTAAATTATATAAGACTTCATTAATAGGTCAACATCATAATCATTTATTTTTAAATCATATCCAAAAACAACATTTAACAATGTGGATGAAACATTAATTATGGTTTTTTAGGAAATCAAGAGATATCGTATGACTTAATTGTAAAAAAATAAATAGATATTAATAAGAATATAGATAGAGAATTCAATTGTATAACCATTTATCCAAGGAATTTTTTTTCAAATACCAAAATTCCATATAATATTTATTAATAAAAAATAAATAGATAGTCACTTTTATTGTTTCATCATAGCTACTTTACCTACTTGTAAACAAATTATTATTTCATGACTTATTTCTCATGTTAGAAATGAACAACAATAAGATCTTCACCAAAACCCATGAAGTCATCACAAAAACTAATGGTGCATATTTATAACACTTTTATTCCATTGATATATTAAATATTAATATTGTATAACAATAAATTTTGGTTATTAAAAATCAAATTGTTTTATATAATATACTTCTATCTCAGATCATTATATGAATTCATCCACTAGTTATGAAGTTCATATCAACATCATAATTATTCACACAAAATAAAAACACCAACCTCTTCATTCCACCAACTATATTCACATTGAAATCAATGATCTATAATTTATACTCAATTTAATAAATTTATAATCCATTATAAAATTAAAAACCAATAACATTAGTTAATCAATATTTTATTTACAACCAAAACACATCACAATCATATCATTGTTTTCTTACTATAGATTCTATAATCAAGGAGGACTAGTACATAAAAAAATATACACCTATTTCTTAAAATGGTTGTTAAAAATCGTTAATATATTATCAAGGACCCATAACATCGTAATTGGTTTATACAAGTCGATATACATATAGCTAAAGGTGATTGATCTAATCCAAACCCCATAATAAAACTAAAAGTATCAAATATCGCAACAACATTCAATCAGAAACTACTATATCTCAATATTCTCATAACTAAAATAGATTAAACTACAATCCATAAATCCATATCCATATCATGTCACCATAGGATCCCATGTCTTTTTCTATTAAGGTTGGGTTATGTGTGCCAATAATATATAGAATTAAATATTCTCTCATTATAACATAATCTCCACTACACTATAAATCTACATCCCAATGGGATGATAATTATTAATTTTATCCCTATGTTATCTCAAATAAAAATAATTATGTGAAATTATAATCTAATTCCCTCCCAGTAAGTAGGTATCGATAAAAATGAGTCTTTAAAAGTCTCATCACTCATATTCCCTTTGAAATTACAATAATCATCGAAATGAACTCCTAATAACTACAAAACATTAAATCAATATATACTTAAGTCCTAAGTGAGATGTATCATAATTCAATTCACGTAGTGTCTCCTAATTTATCTATTTGAGAATAAATACACTTATTTATTTGTCAATCAAAATATTTCACTTATATTTTAACCAAAAAGTAATCCCACCATGATGTAATTATTGTAATTAAAATTTCATTATAAAGGAAGACCAGAAGAATAATTCCACCACATATCATTATATTAATTCAATTATTCAGGAAATAAAAAATACTAAAACTCATAAAATATATCATTAATATGGTCTGTTTTATCCTCTATAAAGAGATAAAATTTTCAAATTGTTCCACACGTAGTTCAATATCACAAAAATATGAAAATACACTTCAGGTCATGATCAACCATATATAGTACTCTGGTTGGTATAAAATCAATGGTCTTAGTTATAATCTATACATAGATTTTGATGTTTTTATAGATTTTTGGATGAATCTCCTGATGGTTTGAATTTATTTTAAAACATGTATGAGAATTTATGATGATAATTGAGATGTTTTAGAAGTATTTTGGTATGTTTTGAGTTGTTTCTAACTGGAACAAAATTAATCTAAAGAAATTATATACATTTTTATGTTTTTATAAAATATATTAGAGTTTTACATATGTTAAATTTGGTGAATGGATGATCCATGTGACCAATACATCAGTCATGTGGTTGATTGAAATGTGGGGGAGGTCACTTGAAATTTTAATGTGGTTTATTGGAATTTACATGCAGTCAGTTGCTCAACACGGTTGAACAATGTATTTTCACTTGATTATAACTTGTTATCATCATGTCATCATTTGGTTTCTTAGTTATAATTTTATGTAAATAAGAGAATGTTTAGTCGAAATGGGTGTTCAGTTAAAAGATCATGGTTGATCATATCTAGAGCTACCTAGGGTTTATTACAAAAATACATAACGAATGATGAGTTTATAGAGGTACATCAAGGTAATATATTATTTATTAAGGTTATTTAATAGTCGCATTAGTGAATATAAACTTTCAAAAAGGTAATGAGGAAATCACGTAAACTATTTGAGGTTAAAATAAATCATGCTTAAAATTTATTCCAGTTGGTTGAAGGCTACTAAAACATATGATGGAGCTATATAAGGGTAATAGATTTCCAATGTAATGGTAACTATGATTTTTAATGAACTATGTAATAGTTTTTTTATAGAATATATGGCTATATAAATGTGATTTACTACCTTCATAAAGGTAATTTTTTTATTGTTTTACCTATGTAATGTTCATACAAAACATTTAAGCTATATCATGTAAACAATAAAATATGGTTCAAGAGTTTTCATAATTATTTAATTTCCAAAAGTGATTTTAATAAAGAAGAATATCTAGATATTAAATCTATAAACAATGTTTGGAATTGTTATAGTGTTTTGGAATTAAAATAATCCCTTTCATCTGATTATGATTTTTTTAAAAAAACTTATTTTGTAAATATATTGTTTTCCTATATTCTAAAAAAGATGTATGTTGAGCTCGATTTTTTATCATTAAGGAATAGGAAATTTTTATTCTTGTAATTGGAAAATAATTTTTTTTGAATTATTTGTAAATTTTGATCGATGATAGAGAAGCTTCTAGAATTAATTTTTTTATGAGCTTCTAGGAAAAAAGAAGGGTAACATGGAAATTGGTTATAGACAATAAGTTAATGAAATATAGAGTATTTTGAGATCATGGGTGTGTAATTTTGAGTTTACCTAAGTGAAAAAATTATAGTGTATCAAGATGTATGATTCTATTGAATGATATTTTGAGAATGCATAGTTATCCATGTTTTTTCTAGAATTATTCTTAATTCTATGTGTTTCAAAATATCTATATTTTAGGATCCAAAGCTTAGAGAATAAATTCTGAGATATTTTATAAAAACAGTGCATCAAAATAATTTGGTGTAAAAGGGAGTCTGGATTTATATGTTTAATATTTAAATTAATTTTAATGAGGGATCAAGCTATTAGAATAACTGAATCTAAGTCTGAATTTGGAAGAGCATATCATCATCTGATTATGTACATAGTTATAATATTATTATATCAACATTCAAGGTTTAATATGATTATTATAAATAATTTTTTAAGAAACCAATCCTCCAAGAACTCTTTCTCATCTTATTATGATAATTATTTAATTATTGGAATTATATAAAAATAATAGTCTAATGTTGATTAACAAGGATACAGGATTATAACTGGTCTTTAAAAATTTAATTTATTATACATTTTAGTGGATAATATGTTCATTAAAGGGATTAAAACGTAAAATAATGTATGAACCCACGCTATGTCTGAAACTTATGAAAAAATATATTTTCCTTGACTTGGTTATTTGTTCATTTCATATTGGTGAGGCTGATTGAATAACTTATCTGGATCTTATCATAACCAAAAGAAAATGATTATTTTAAATCAATATAAATTATAAAATAAAACCACTACTAGTTTATCCTCTCATGAGCGAATAGGTTCTTAGGGGTTGTAAGCAGCATCAAAGCGATGTGTTCCCTCGATAATATGCATGAACTTCTTATAATGGAAAATATTAATTTAGTAAACAATAGGGGTGTTCAAATATTATATATAAATAACAACCATTTATAAAAGAATACAATTCTTCCATTTATTATTTTTTTGACTATAATCTTTTGATGATGTTTCATATAGTTTCTCACTTATTCAAATAAGATATTTAATAACTTTTTTGGAAAAAATATACTTATAAACTGAAGAGAATGATTGAAATGAATTTTTGATTTCATTGTTTGAAAAACTAAAAACTAATTTGATGATACGGAAATATATGAAGGAAATGGTTGATAATACTGATAGAATCTATTAGGGGAATATAATGGTTAAAAAAGATAACATTCAAATCTATAGAAGATAATTTAATGATATCAAGATGAACAAAGATTAAACCATTAATGAATTCATTACAACGGTGACTGAAATTTTTTGTAACATTTGAGGATTTGGGGGTAAGTTATATGACACTAATATTGTTATTAATTTGTTAAAGAAATCTATAGAAATTTTTTATGCTACTCTTTCATCTCTAGAATAATGATAGTATCATGCACTTTATGGGAATCATAAAATTCTCATTGAATATGAAATTATAAAGGATAATTCATTTAAATAGAAATAAAAATATTAAATAGAAGTTAAATCCATGAGTACTAAGAAATTCAAAGTGGAAAAAGTTGATGTATCAAGTGACATAGATGGAAAAGATGAGAAATATTAATAACATAAAATATCCATGTCATTAACCATTAGAAAATTTGGGAATGTAAATGTAAATTTAAGGAGGAAAACTATCACTCAAATGCTTCAACTATGGGGATATTTTGTTATTGTCCATTAATTTTAAAAAGATGATATGTAGATAATATGATGTTGAATATGAGAAGATTGAAAATAAAATATATGTCAATAATGAAAAAGAATCCTCAAAATCATCTAAGAACAATAAGACATTCATAATAAAAATAATGATATATATTTTATGTAAGGAATAAGTGGATGATGTATATCCATGAATCCAATGAGATAAATATTTTGATAATAAATATACAAATTTTATGGTTCATGTAAATAAACACGAGGAGTATTTTTGTAGTTAAGGTGAGATAGAACATAAAATGAAATTTGAACTGTACGTGTTTAAATAGTATGATAAAAAACTAAATAAATATGTTAGAATCTTGGAATAGTATAAAAAGAAATTTTAATAATGTAATTGGTTATCAAAAAACAAATCAACCTATATTAAAGATATTAAAATCCTCATGATAATAGATATATAAAATGAAAATATTTTTTAATTACATGAAGAAAAACACATGTTGAAATATTAAGAGCTTTATATGACTCAATGAAATTTTATAAAAACTAAAAAATATTTAAATAAGAAAAAATATGAACAAGAAAAAACCATGGTGTTCAAGTTTGATCCATAAACGTTTTCTAAAAAATTAAATCAAATCTATAGGTAAAATAACTCATCTAATCTTTCAAATTGTAAACCCATTTTTCCTAACCATGCAAGTTAAAATTTGCAATCAGACCATATATGGGCCAATAAATTTGATTAGAAACCTAATAATTTATCAAAATATTAGAATAAAAAATATAGAGGCATAATCTATCCACATTATAAGAAAATAAAATCAATTTTGGACCAATCATATCAAAATTTGAGACATAACTAACATTACTAAACAAGACTTATATTTAGAGGGTAATATAGGTGTTGGGTAATTTTTGGGAATAAGGTTTATTCATGATAGAAAAATATTTCTATAACATTTAGAAGATATGAATAAAGGAGAAATGGTTTTAATAATATAAGGATTTTTTCACATAGGGTGAAAATAGATCGCATTTAAACATTTCCCCCCCACACAAATTAAATTTTTATGCCTGGATGTAGAACATGTGTGATTCAATTATCAGGGTTATACATGTGAAGACTGTATGACTATTTTTCTTAGTCATCTACCCTATAATTAAATGTAAAAAAGAAAATTAAATTCATATAAAGAAGAAATATCTTTTATAGATGGGGTTTCTTTGAAGGGTAGAAGGAGAGGGAAGCCATGGATATTGGATAGTGGGTTTTCATCACACTTCTCAGGTGATACGAAACTCTAAAAAATATTAAATTATATTATAGAGATGTAATGGCTTTTAGGAAGGGATATTCTATGATAATTATGTGAATTAGTTCAAATGAGGTTAAAAAATAATCTCAATTCTAAGTATGTTGTTTATGTTTTAGGTCTTAAGAAAAATATCTATTGGTTAAGAGAACTATGTGTTGAATGAAATGAAATTCTATTCAATAAAAATTAATCTTTCACAAATAATTATAAATAAGGATTTTCATGGTAAGAGAATGAATAACTATAAACATGTTCAAAATTGGAGATCCTCTCAAATAACTCTACTTTGGGGAAAATGAAGAAAAAAATATTTGGAATGGGAAACATGGACACCTTTTCAAACATCATATGAGTGAAATATAAAATCATAACCAAGTGATATACCTTCCACCACATTAAAGGTAAAGAGATTTATTTTTTGATACTTTCCAATAGTACAATATTGTCTAATAAATGCACACAATGGTGGAGATACAATATTTAATACCACTTCTACCCATTCATTAACATTTGTGTGTTCCAATAAGAAATCAGTCTACCAGAACTTATTTTTACTTCACTATATCCATTAATAATTTCACTCATATGAAAATATTAATTTTCTAGAAGTGCAAGTCAAATTAGTTTACTTGATCAAATTTTTAGAAGGTGATTTGTTTGCGAAAATTATAGATATGAATTGGAAACCCAACTCATACCCCTTAAAATTTTATTACGAAAAGTAAATGTTATAGTGAAAGAATTTGGTACAAAGAGTTTTCACAAAAAAAATGAAATATATTAGATACATAAATCCTATATATTGAAAACCGATGAAGTGACATCTAAATAATGTCTTCGATGGGAATCATGCCATCCTTTTCAAACATTATTTTCATCCACATCACTATATATCCTCATATAGGTCTATACAATGTTTCTGCATAATCAATGAAGTAAACACCAGTGTTATTTTCAATCTACACTTTCTTGAAAAATAGCCTCCCTCATTCTTAAGCTTAAATCCTTCCTATATAAAAACTGGATAACCCAACATCCCATTCTCTATAGAGAATCAAATCAATTGTGAAAGAATATATGTATCATCCACCTTCAATTGTCAATAAAAATCTTCCAAAGAACAAAAAAACCAAGTTAGAATCCCAAATAATCTCCCACTTTAATCATATTTCATGTTAAAACTTAGAAACATCAAATACATTCCTTCATGTTGTAATAAAATGATCCATAAAAACACATAGAACCATTTGCAAAAAAAATATTCTTCCCAAAAAGAAACACCACTAAAATAAACAACAATAATAACCAAGAGGCTCATGATTCACAAGGAAAGTCGTAATAAATAAATTATAATCTCAATAATAATGAAATCCAAGACATATGTCACCAATAAAAATGGTTCATTCCAGTTACATATCCATTAGAAAATCCACATGAAACTATAAAAAACGGTAAGAAAAATAATTTCCATGGAATTTATCTATAATTAAAATTATGATTTTATTTATATTCATACAACATTTTAGAAAGTATTCACTCTCTAGTTCTATGATAACATTACACTCTGACTTCACAATATTTGAATTTTCAAAAGATATTTTTTTATTCCTCCATCAAATACATTAGTTCCTCACCCAAATTCTCTATGATCTTATATGCATCTTTTAAAGCGGGGTAAAAATCATCATTAGAGGCAAATAATCTCAATAAAAATTAATGATTTTTTATAAAAGAAGAATTATTATCAATACACTATGGAATGTGAACTATTTTTTGAGTCTTTTCAGGATAAAAGGATCTCACAAAAATTATCCTTCTCGTGTTAAAATAGTCTCAAAATTTCCTAGACTTCCTGTGATTCTGAGTGATAAATCTATCAGAGTCATTAATTGGGTTTTTAACATTCCTATAACTCAATTTCACAAATCTTCTCAATATGAAAATATTGATCACGAGTATCATTTAAATATTCATTTGGATTGAACTGCACATTTTCATCCTCCTCTTGAGCTGTATCATGTGGTTCATTGTGTTCTTCATAATTTCCTATCCAATTTTGTGAATTAGTGAAGGAACCTATGGAAATGTGTATAGAATAAAAAATTGAGATAATATTGACCTTTAATAGATGAATAATAGGTTTCCTAGGTAGTTCTCTATCCACAACGAAAGCCTTATCCTCAATAGGCTCAATAATTGCATCAGTTTCCCCTCTAATAGGTTCTTTAATCTCAAAGGGACCAGCATTAACTGTGAGATGGTCATTAAAATCTTCCATGACTAGTTTTTTACTTCCATTTTTAACCCATGTAATTTTAAAATCTATATTTTGTGCTACCCCGTTATCACAGTCCTTCAAAGCATATACAATATTAAGGCCAAAACTACGGTAATTGGAGATATTTTCATATATTGCATATTGAAATAATATAAGATTACCAATCTGAATCATGATATGTGAAGGGGGAGAATGAGAAACATTTAACATAGTATGTATTCCAGAAACCAAGGGTATTGAGATATTATTCATCACAAATTCCAACTTTAATGGATTTCCAATAAGGATAGAAATTGGAAACACGGAATCATGTTTGAATAGATGAAGCATTAGTCCATGGAAACTGATCTATATCAATAAAATGGGAGCTTCAATGTAAATATAAAGATCGTGGGACCATTTATGAAATTTCAGATATTAACCCCCAAATGATCATGTGTTCCTTTCCAAAAGTTTTTAGTACTCATCCTCCAAAGAGAGTTGAAAAAACCATTGGAGGAGTTCAATAAAACAATATGAAAGAATGAAAAGTTATTCACTTCTTGATGTTCCCTTATAAACTTCCAGGATGATATGTGTTTACCAATTTCCCCCACAATAAAAAATTTTAAATCCAAATGAAAAATATTAAAATCATTTTTAGAGAAAAAATCAATGGATTTCCTTGATGTTAAAAGTGTTTTAACTGAATGCATAGATAAGAAAATGGGAAAACTTTTACACTAGTATCAGCATTCTATATAGTTCTTATAGAAACCACATTTGTGACGGATATAGGTATTGAGGTTGTAGAGACCCGAAGCCTGACGTACATGGACATTACATTACTTTTTCGGAATACTTAGTACATAACAAACACACACACACAAGGATCGTAATAGTTTAGTGTCTTTGGAAACTCAGAATATAATCTTCTAATCGTGGTGAAAGATCTTCAACATCTCCCATAAAGATCTTCTTTTTTTAAACCTAAAACCTTTCTTTATATCCCGGGGAAAAAAAACATAAAAGGGTGAGCTCAAATGCTCAGTAAGGGTAAACAAAATAAATATCAATCACATCATATTCATAAGAACATAACATTTTGGAAATATTAACCTGAAAAAGAGAGCATAATTTCATAACATGGGATAAATCATAGTAGTGAAATGAAATCTCAATAATCATAACATAAAACATGAAACTTCATGTAATACACACATAATCATAGAGAATCATTTCTTGTTAGTCAAGACTCATTGCCAAGACTTTCTTAGTGGACAAAGTCCATTTCTGAACCGATTCACCCTCGTTTCAGACCTATTTCACTGAACCGGTATAACCTACCATTCCATCCATGTCTATCTCATGAGATATAAAATCTTTACCCAATGAATTATAGGGAGATATAGGTCCCACCCATCTCATAATGATACCATTCTTATGTGTGCCACAAAATCATAAATCATACATCATTACATAACCCATGTAATAAAAATGGGAATCTTAAACATCGTGACATCATAAAACAATTCATATAAGATAAAGGAATTCATAAAAATATTTCCATCACAAAATAATCAAATCCATGTAATAATAGGGATAGAAATAGAACCCTATATTGTCTTAGATGGAAAATAATTTTGATAAAACTCTTGAACTCAATTCTTGAGGAAAATATCCTTTATACTTCAAAAACATTTATCCTTTCATAACATGTCATACAATTTTAAAATAAAAGAAGTTGATTAAAAATAAACTTGAAAACTTGTAAAGGAAGCTTCTTGGAAATAAGGTTTTAAAAATCTATTCATGCCATATAAGTTAAAAAAAACATTCTTCGTACTTTTGTCGGAAAAGTCAAAAAGTACCTCATACAAAAAACGACAAAAGATTCCTTTCATTTCTTTTACTAAAAACTCACCGAAGGGTAAAAATGGATTTAAAAAATTGTAGGTGGATTGAAATAATATTACATATTGATGAAACATGGATGTGGATGATAAAATACACCCCAGTAAATACTTACGAATAAACAATCTCAGATACAAATGAGATTGTGATATTTTCCCTTACCTTAGGTCCGATTTGCCTCATAAGTGTCCGAACCTCATATATAATGATTTAAATAATTTCATTGGCTTATTACGGAATCATATTAATTGTTATTATATCATATATGGCTCACTTATGACTTTATATTACCCGTTCTTTTGTAAATTCATGTTAAAGTAGCGTTTTGGGTAAAATCGTCTCATTTGTTGTTCATGTTTTAAATTGTAATTATTCATATGATTACATAGATCATTATTACTTAATTATAGAATATAAAACATAATTTATATATAATATATATTCAGAATATACATATATATAATGGATCGATAAATGGAAAGAAATACACCGTTCATGGAGATGGTAGGTCGTACGTACGCATGAACGTTGTTTTCGTTTCCTTATTGAATTGAGTGGAATTAAGTAGATGACATACATATATATACACATAAATCAATTAGCTTTATAATGTCATATATTTCATTATTATTGCTTATATATACTTTATAATCATTCTTAAATGGTTAACATGGAGAATTAATCTCATCGCATCGCGGAGACGGTAGTCCGTACGTACGCACGAGTGGTGATATCATTTCCATAATTATTGAATTGAATTGGAGTGGATGATACATTATATCAGAATCATTATGATGTTATAATAACTATTTATTGTTATTATTTACACCATAATACCCATCCATGTAAGGTGTTGGTGGAAAAACAGATTACACCACGATGTGGAGACGGTATTCCGTACGTACGCACGCGTGATGATTTTGTTTTCTGTAGGATGGATAGATGGTGAAATAGGGTTGTTCCATACTTATAATAACATATCAATATATTAGTGATACTGATGTTATTACTTCATAATGAAACAACCTAAGAAGAAGAAGTGGAAGAAGAAATAAAGTTGAAAGAATCGGTAACGGAAATTACCTCTTCTTTGAAGCGCCTCTTTGAGACCTCCCCTTAGGGCACTAAACATGGTCTTTGAGGAAGACCAGAACATCTAGGATGTTTCTAGGGAAGTGGATAGGAGAATTTTTCAGGGGTTGGCCGAGATTTAAGGATCAGTGTTGTGTGTGGAAGAGAGGGAGGAGGTGCCCTTTTATAAGGGAGGAGAGGGGCACCTTTGGAATAACAAAAAATATTATTTTATTATAAAGTCAAGTTCGGTTTTAAATAGTTCCAAATTGATTTATTTCGAGGCTAAGGTGGGGATGGGTCGAAATCCTCTCATCCAATAGTATTTAGACAAGTTTAGGTTCCTATTTTAACCTTATCATTTAGATTTAACATTAAGTTAAATAATTTTACTTTTACCGTGTCTTCTTGTGTTCTTACACTATAAGGTTAATAAACTTTCTATAAGAAGCCAAAAAACCACAAGTTGTTTATTATTAATATATATAACATTATCTAAGTCATTTTGCCGAACCTTAGATTTTTAGGAATAAAATAACAATTAATAATATAATATTTGTTTTAAAAACTATTTTATGTCAATTTTGACACTATTTAGTAATTGATTTTTGTGAAAATCATAACAAAATGATAAGTTCGAACAAAGTTAATTAAATCAATACTAACATGTCATATTAACCTAGAAAAGTAGTGGAATTCATAAAAAGTCTTAAATTACATTTATTTTGGTATTTATAACATCAATTATGTCAATATTTCATTAATAAGATAATTACTGCATCATCTTTGTGTCATAAATAAATTAAATTTTTTGATGTCTAAAAAGTACAAATAAAATACCATTATGTAGGACATATTTTTATCTTTCTAATGAATATTTAAAATAGAATTTATCTTATGTATAAACCTATATTAAAATTTTTTTTGTAAATAAACATTGATTTTAACTCTTTTAACACTTCTTTAAATAAATTAATAATAAATGTCCTAATCTAATCCAAGTGGGCCTAAATGGTCATAGTTTATTCCTAAGATTGATTTTGGTCGAATTACATTTGTCCAATAGAATTAGGACATGCGTTAGGATAATAATAATATCATTTCTACCCTTAATTACCCTATTTACTTTTAACCGTGGTAAAAAAAAGTAAAAAGTTACTATTCATCAAAAAAATTATTTTTATCTCATTGAACAACATTTTACTTACTGACATCAACTGTGTCTCTCGGATTTTTGAAATTCCACTCACAGAAGCGGTAAAATTAAGTTTTATGAAAAATTCCGTTTTTTTAACTACCACTTAGTGGTTTCACTATTCATCAAAAATTGAAAGTTTTCAGAAAAATACAAAAAATTAGGCCTAAGCTATATTTGATATTATGAACTCAAAAATGATTTATATTTTATCAAATTCAAAATATATCAGTTGCATTAATTAATTTAAAAATTAATTGCCGTCGTCAAAACAAAAGGCGTGTTTTTAAGAGATAATAACTATCAAAATATTCACACTTGTTTATAACTGGTTTAAATGTGAAATTGCATCCAATGACCATCATTGTATTAAATTGTAAAAATATATTCTAAATATACTTTAAAACCACTAAAATTATTAATTTATCACTATTAATTATTTCGATTGAAAAGGTTGTTTTTAATTAAAATTTAGTAATTTCCACTATTCATCAAAATATGAAAGTTATCCGAAAATTACCAAAATTTCACCCTAAGCTACTTTCGATATTCCGAATCCAAAAATGAAGTCCATTTTGAAAAATAAAATTTACAAAATTTCAAAAAGTGGTTATTACTATTCATGACGGCTAGTTTTAATAATATTTTAATAGCATATCGTTGTTTAGTGAAACTCGGTATTGCGTACTACACACGCTATCAAGGAAGGTCGCGATTGCGTGTAATGAAAGGAAAATCAAGGATGTGTGTTGTGCAAGCTCATTTTGGTGTAGCGTACAACACAAGACATTAATGAAATTAAAATAATATCTTTCATAAAATCTTGGGTTGTTACATTCTACCCCCCTTAAAATGAATTTCGCCCTCGAAATTCGTCGGGGTTATAAATGGTTTACTATTCGAAAGTTTCTTTAATAGAAACCCACATCGTAAAAAGGAATACCAAAACCAATCTTTAAAAACGAAAGTATGAAACGTAACGGTTACCCAAATAAACTAATCATTGGGTTTCCACATAGGTGGAAATATGGATATGGAAGAAAAATCTAACCATCATGTTCTGATGGAGAGTGGTAGAGAACATGGCTATGAAAAATCCAGAAATCACAAATCCATAAATTTGGGATGATCTAAGGTACCATCTGATTAATCGGATATAAGGGAACTAGGACAACATTTTTGGTTTTCAAGATCATTTCCCTAATGTTGATGAATTAAAAGAAATACTTGCATGATTTTGGTACAATATCACTGTTGTTCGTGAATTGAACAATTTCCACTTCATCCCTTAAAGAAATGAAGTTGAATTTGTTATTTGTGATGTGTTAGCAGATCATGTGATATAATGATGGGTCATTCCATCTCTTTCAAACAAAAGGTTAGAAAAAGTTATAAGTCCATATTATGGTTAGATTAATCGTATATGGTTCCAAAAATGAACTTATACTTCATATATCATACCGCTTAATAAAATAAAATTAGTTTATACTAACCAGGGACTTCCTGTAGGCCAGTGGTAGGCAATAAAGGCCAGTCACACTTCGGTTGTGGGTTCGATTCCCACAGCCTTGTCCGACGCGATGGGCTGTCGCCCGTCCTATAGGTTGTCATTTTTCTAAAACTATATTACTATAACATCCCATCAATAATATCGAATAAAAAATCTATCCTTAAAAAATACTAACTTATGTCCAACATAATCCATTCCAATCTTTAGGCTTATCCATAATACTGTAGTTCATTCTCATAATATAGTGAAAACGATTACCAGAGATTTAATACCATTGTTGATCCCCATATATCATAAGATATATCTTGTTGGTCACATTCCAAACATTCAAAGGCCTTAATCATGTACTCTCTTGAATACCCATTGAACCTAAGTGAAAACATGAATGCAGTTAAAAGTTAACAATTTCCACATACCAAAATCCTCAAAATTCTATATACTCAAACCATGATATCACTTAGTCATTATATCAATCATGAGGTCATGAATAATTTCAAACATTTCATTTTCTCCTTATCCCTTCATTATGCGCATATCATATACTTTCCAAAATATCTGAATCACTTTTCATGGTTACCGGTACCTTAAAATTATTGAAAACCACAATAGACCAATACATAAATATTCCAATACACAATAAAAGTACCTCAACAACATTATTATTTAATACCAATACATAAAAACTTCAGTCCATCCACTTCAATGATTGTCCTGGAATAAGTCCATCCTTGATTTATAAGTAACTTTTTAGGGCAGGGCATTGAGTTGGGTAATGCCCATGTTCTCCACAAATAAGACATTGAACTCCATAACAGTCTGTCACTCTATGACCCTTTTCTCCACACAGATAACATCGGTCCCTCCATTTGAGGTATTCCTCAAGGTTCTTCTTCCGTTCTTTAGAAATCTCAATCTTCCTTTCTTTATGCTCCTCAACATGCGAACATGCATAATAGTCTATCTTCCTCTTCTTTGATGAATTAGACATACCACTAAATTTCACCTTGTTAATCATATATCGCGATGACTGATTCGGCATAATCACAATATCTTTCTCTCTAGGCATTACACAATTGTTTTGCTCATAGACACCAATTTGTCCATTGGATTCAATGTTAACCGAATTTCTTCTGGTTCCCTCCATTAACTAAAACACAAAAATAAATCTATGAGAGGAAAAAATCATGCTAGAGAAAAAAACATAGTAAAGGGGAATTACCCTCAAAATCTAACATCTTAGGTTAAATTCTATGATCGTTAGCGTAATTCTAGGACTATAACCTATACGTATACTTAACCTTAGAGGCATCCCTAGACATACCTTAGAAATATCTCTTGGGATCTCACTAAAGTTCTCGCATCCTAGTTTCCAAAGGTTGACTAAACCTTTCCTCTGATACCAACTGTAGAGACCCGAAGCCTCACGTACATGGACATTACATTACTTTTGCGGAATACTTAGTACATAACAAAAACACACACACAAGGATCGTAATAGTTTAGTGTCTTTGGAAACTCGGAATATAATCTTCTAATCATGGTGAAAGATCTTCAACATCTCCCATAAAGATCTTTTTTTTTAAACCTAAAACCTTTCTTTATATCCTGGGGAAAATAAAACATAAAAGGGTGAGCTAAAATGCTCAGTAAGGGTAAACAAAAGAAATATCAATCACATCATATTCATAAGAACATAACATTTTGGAAATCCTAACCTGAAAAAGAGAGCATAATTTAATAACATGGGATAAATCATAGTAGTGAAATGAAATCCCAATAATCATAACATAAAACATGAAACTTTGTGGCATACACACATAATCATATAGGATCATTTCTTGTTAGTCAAGACTCATTGCCAAGACTTTCATAGTGGACAAAGTCCATTTCTGAACCGAGTCACCCTCGTTTCAGTCCTGTTTCACTGAACCGGTATAACCTACCATTCCAGCCATGTCTATCTCATGAGATATAAAATCTTTACCCAATGCATTGGAGGGAGATATAGGTCCCACCCATCTCATTATGATACCATTCTTATGTGTTCCACCAAATCATAAATCATACATCATTACATAACCCATGTAATAAAAATGGGAATCTTAAACATCGTGACATCATAAAACAATTCATATAAGATAAAGGAATTCATAAAAATATTTCCATCACAACATAATCAAATCCATGTAATAATAGGGATAGAAACAGAACCCTATATTGTCTTAGATGGAAAATAATTTTGATAAAAATCTTGAACTCAATTCTTGAGGAAAATATCCTTTATACTTCAAAAACATTTATCCTTTCATAACATGTCATACAATTCTAAACTAAAAGAAGTTGATTAAAAATAAACTTGAAAACTTGTAAATGAATCTTCTTGGAAATAAGGTTTTAAAAATACATTCATGCCGTATAAGTTAAAAAAAACATTCTTCGTACTTTTGTCGGAAAAGTCAAAAAGAACCTCGTACAAAAAACGACAAAAGATTCCTTTCATTTCATTTACTAAAAACTCACCGAAGGGTAAAAATGGATTTAGAAAATTTTAGGTGGATTGAAATAATATTAAATATTGATAAAACATGGATGTGGATGATAAAATACACCCCAGTAAATACTTATGAATAAACAATCTCGGATACAAATGAGATTGTGATATTTTCCCTTACATTAGGTCCGATTTGCCTCGTAAGTGTCCGAACCTCCTGTATAATGATTTAAATAATGTCATTGACTTATTACAGAATCATATTCATTGTTATTATATCATATATGGCTCACTTATGACTTTATATTACCCGTTCTTTTGTAAATTAATATTAAAGTAGCGTTTTGGGTAAAATCGTCTCATTTGTCGTTCGTGTTTTAACTTGTAATTATTCATATGATTACATAGATCATTATTACATACCTCTAGAATATAAAACATGATTTATATATAATATATATTCAGAATATACATATATAATGGATCGATAAATGGAAAGAAATACACCGTTCATGGAGACGGTAGGCCGTACGTACGCATGAATGCTGTTTTCGTTTCCTTATTGAATTGAGTGGAATTAAGTAGATGACATACATATATATACACATAAATCCAGTAGCTTTATAATTTCATATATTTCATTATTATTTCTTATATATACTTTATAATAATTCATAAATGGTTAACATGGAGAATGAATCTCATCGCGTCGTGGAGACGGTAGTCCGTACGTACGCACGAGCGATGATATCATTTCCATAATTATTGAATTGAATTGGAGTGGATGATACAATATATCAGAATAATTATTATGTTATAATAACTATGTATAGTTATTCTTTACGCCATAATACCCATCCATGTAAGGTGTTGGTGGAAAAACAGATTACACCACGGCGTGGAGACGGTATTCCGTACGTACGCACGCGCAGTGATTTTGTTTTCCGTAGGATGGATAGATGGTGAAATAGGGTTGTTTCATACTTATAATAACATATCTATATATTATTGATACTGATGTTATTACTTCATAATGAAACAACCTAAGAGGAAGAAGTGGAAGAAGAAATAAAGTTGAAAGAATTGGTAACGGAAATTACCTCTTCTTTGAAGCGCCTCTTTGAGACCTCCTCTTAGGGTACTAAAATTGGTCTTTGAGGAAGACCAGAACCTCTAGGATGTTTCTAGGGAAGTGTAGAGGAGAATTTGGAAGGGCTTGGCCGAGCTTGAAGGCTCAAAGTTGTGTGTGGAAGAGAGGGAGGAGGTGCCCTTTTATAAGGGAGGAGAGGGGCACCTTTGGAATAACTAAAAATATTATTTTATTATAAAGTCAGGTTCGGTTTTAAATAGCTACAAATTGATTTATTTCGAGGCTAAGGTGGGGATGGGTCGAAATCCTCTCATCCAATAGAATTTAGACAAGTTTAGGTTCCTATTTTAACCTTATCATTTAGATTTAACATTAAGTTAAATAATTTTACTTTTACTGTGTCTTCTTGTGTTCTTACACTATAAGGTTAATAAACATTCTATAAGAAGACAAAAGAACCCCAAGTTATTTATTATTAATATATATAACCTTATCTAAGTCATTTGGCCAAACCTTAGATTTTTAGGAATAAAATAACAATTAATAATATAATATTTGTTTTAAAAACTATTTTATGTCAATTTTGGCACTATTTAGTAATTGATTTTTGTGAAAATCATAACAGAATGATAAGTTCGAAAAAAGTTAATTAAATCAATACTAACATGTAATATTAACCTAGAAAATTAGTGGAATTCATAAAAAGTCTTCAATTACATTTATTTTGGTATTTATAACATCAATTATGTCAATATTTCATTAATAAGATAATTACTGCATCATCATTGTGTCATAAATAAATTAAATTATTTGATGTCTAAAAATTACAAATAAAATACCATTATGTAGGAAATATTTTTATCTTTCTAATTAATATTTAAAATAGAATTTATATTATGTATAAACCTATATTAAAAATTTTTAGTAAATACACTTTGATTTTAACTCTTTTAACCCCTCTTTAAATAAATTAATAATAAATGTCCTAATCTAATCCAAGTGGGCCTAAATGGTCATATTTTATTCCTAAGTCTGTTTTTGGTCGAATTACACTTGTCCAATAGAATTAGGACATGTGTTAGGGTAATAATAATATCATTTCTACCCTTAATTACCCTATTTACTTTTAACCGTGGTAAAAAAAAGTAAAATGTTACTATTCACCAAAAAATTATTTTTATCTCATTGAACCACATTTTACTTACTGACATCAACTGTGTCTCTCGGATTTTTTAAATTCCACTCACAGAAGCGGTAAAATTATGTTTTATGAAAAATTCAGTTTTTTTAACTACCACTTAGTGGTTTCACTATTCATCAAAAATTGAAAGTTTTCTGAAAAATACCAAAAATTAGGCCTAAGATATATTTGATATTATGAACTCAAAAATGATTTATATTTTACCAAATTCAAAACAGATCAGTTTCATTAATTAATTTAAAAATTAATTCCCATCGTCAAAAGAAAAGGCGTGTTTTTAAGAGATAATAACTATCAAAATATTGACAATTGTTTATAACTGGTTTAAATGTGAAATTACATCCAATAACCAACATTGTATTAAATTGTAAAAATATATTCTAAATATACTTTAAAACCCCTAAAATTAATAATTTATCACTATTTATTATTTCGATTGAAAAAGTTGTTTTTAATTAAAATTTAGTAATTTCCACTATTCATCAAAATATGAATGTTATCCGAAAATTACCAAAATTTCACCCTAAGCTAATTTCAATATTCCAAATCCAAAAATGAAGTCCATTTTGAAAAATAAAATTTACAAAATTTCAAAAAGTGGTTATTACTTTTCATAATGGCTAGTTTTAATAATATTTTAATAGCATATCGTTGTTTAGTGAAACTCGGTATTGCGTACTACATATGCTATCAAGGAAGGTCGCGATTGCGTGTAATGAAAGGAAAATCAAGTATGTGTGTTGTGCAAGCTCCTTTTGGTGTAGCGTACAACACAAGACATTAATGAAATTAAAATAATATTTTTCATAAAATCTTGGGTTGTTACAGAGGTAGGGTTTGATTCTTGGTTTTCTAGGGGATGTTTTGATGATGAATCCATCAAAGGTATTTTTTCTTTCAAATCCCATTAGATGAGTGGAGAATGTGTTGGTTAGATACCTCTTGATGTTAATAATAGATAGTGGTAGGGAATTTACATGAAATGCATTTGATTATTATTTAATAACCTTATAATTAGACCTAAATTTAGTTCTCCCTTTACTTCATAATGAAATATAATAACTGAGAGAAAAAATAAAATCATTGTCGATATGGGCAAGGAAATGTTTTTATTGAAAAAACATTCTAAATGTTTTAAGAGAGAATTTGTGTGTACCATTGTCAATATTTAAAATATATGATTGATTATACGTAAGGAAAACAAAAAAACATACAAGATGTTGGTCTATAGGAATACCACTATGAAATATATCAAAGTGTTTGGAATTCCATGATTATTAAATACTAAGAGTATCAATCATGGTATATTTTAAGAAAAATTTGTTGAAATAATTTTCATGGGATATCTTTCTAATAGAAGTGAATACAACTTTTAAAAAAAGGGTGCATAAACTCATTGAAAATTGTGATGTTAAAATTTTATAGAACCATTCTATTTTATGAGATTCATTTATTGATTTTTAGTCTTTTTCATAGGGTAATAGTGATTTGCTTTCAAAAATTCAGTTCATTGAATAAAAAAGGAAACATGCATAATTTTATAAAAAGTGTATTCAAATTATACTTTTGATGAGGATGGAGTTGATAATTTTTTAAGAATGAGGAAAAGGATTATAAAGATACATATTGATATTAAATTTATAATTTTCAATTAAGTGTAACTATTCCATAATAAAATAAATTAGATATTTGAGAACCAAATGGATCTCATTTCACAAACTGAACCAAAATCGGTTTCAGTGGTAGATGAATATGAATAGCGGATTTATGATATGAATGAAGAGTAATATAAAATAGAATAGAACAATAAATAGAATATTGTTCTGTGTATTGAAAAAAATAATATTATAGGAACCATGTTGGTTTATAAAAATAGTATCATTGAGAAAGAAGATGTATCATGGAACAAAGTTGAACTGGTTTTCAAGGGCATCTCTCAAAAGGAATGCATCAATTTGGAAGAATCATTTTATCTTGTTTCTATGATAGAATACATTAGGATTCATTTAGAAGTGGAATCCCACATAAATTATAGAGTTTTACAAATGGATATAAAATCATCTTTCATTAATGGTGATCTTAAAGAGTATGTTTTCTAATAGCTTGAGGGTTTTATTTCGATAAAGATGCCAGCATGGTTTCCATGTTGATGTAATATATATATTCATTGAAATAGACTCTAAACTCATGATACTCTATATTAGATTGATGATTAATGAATCTAAATTTTCTAAAATAAAATATTAATAGTAACTTGTATGTGAAATAAAAAACCATATGTACTTGTATTGATATGATCTATGTTGATGACATAATAATTTTAAGTGATCAGGAATCTCTTTATGAATATTTTTCAATATAAATGATTTATAATTTTTAAACACCTCTATTAGTGGAAATGAGTTGTTTTTTGGATTAAAAACTTTATAAAAAGCTTATTATATATCCATGTATCAATAAAAATGTGCCATAGAACTACTAATAATGATTGTAATGAAGGATTCAATGGTGTTTTCCTCTCTAATGGAAATTGGCAGTAAATTGAGAAAATATGACAATGTAAAAATTGTAATTAAAATGGAATGTAGAATAGGTTTTTGGGATCTATATTTACCTTATAACATTAATGCTAGATATTAGGTTTTTAGTGACACTATGCGCTAGATTCGAGAATAACCCAAAATAATCTTATATTCTATCATCCAAGAAAAGTTTGAGATATGTTAAGGGGATAATCAATAGTGGTTTATTAAATAAAACAAGATCAAATTTACAGCTTCTGGAATTCATAGATGATGATTTCATATGATATTTCACTGATATGAAGGACAAATCAAGTGGATTTTTCTTCCTTGGTAATATTTTTATAATTTAGTATTGTATGATGTTGAAATAAGTGGATCTGAGTATATTTAATGATGAATACGTCATAGATAAACAATATTGTACAAAAATATAGTTTATGTGTGTGTAGTTATCTGATTTAAAATTTTGTTTTTCAGAAACCATTATATATTTATTTTGACAATATGAGTTTCATTTATCTTTCAATTAATACTATTCATCACCAAATATCTAAAAATATTGATATTAGGAACCATTTTTTTAAATAAACGGTTTCTGGTGTCGCCCAAATTTACCCAAGTTCTAAGGGTTAAGCGGTCTCTTGTAGTGTAGCTTGGGTTGTCGAATCCTCAGAGACCTAAAAATATCCTTAGACACATAATAAAAAAGAGAGGGATTTTTGGCTATGAAGTGGCCAACATTCTTTGATTTTAGATGGTTTTAAAAGTGCACTAAGAGATCTATGTGAATTAAAATTATGAGGAAATGAGTTGATCCATGGTTATTGCTCAGGGTTGATTGGAGGGATTCCTTTATTTACGATTTCAATTTCATTAACTCATGAATGATTAATTCAATGAATAATAACTAACATCATCAATTACTTATTAAACAACATCCAAACACATGATAATCACCTTTAAACTGTTAGAATCATTTTTATGAGAACTCTAAGGTAAAGGATATAAATAGCACATAAAAGTGGGGTGAATAAACTCAATAAGGAAGAGGAAGAGAGAAAATAATTGAATGGAATAATCTAAAATAAAAGAAATTAATAACATTTAGATAGTGAGAAATGACACCCAATCTAGCCCATTAATACTCCCTTGGATCAACCCATTAAATAGTTATCACTCCATTGATGACATGTTTTCAACGGAAGAGGGAAGTAGACATACGAGGGTGGAACTGAAGAAGTAAAAACAACAAAATAATAATGAATCCACCATTGTGTGAACAAAATCACAAGGTTTGGTGTGAAAAAGATCAAAACATGAGAAGACGACATCAATGTGATATTATTAAGAACAAAACAATATAATATGAATAACTTTTATTGAAAACTAAGGTGATTCAAACAACTTACATGAGAAGGAAAAATGCTACAAATACAATTTGTCATAATATCATTACAATGAAAACAATGCTCCAAGATCCTCAAAATCGTCCACCACTACTGCCTCAAATAGGCATTGTGGAATTCTTTTTCTGATCCCCCATCATCCCATGTTCCTTTAATTAATTTTGGTGGGGAAATGTGGGTGGACAATTAATGGAGATGAAACTTTTCTACTCTTCCCCCGAAGTGGCATCTAGCTTGCATCCACCGAAAATACACACCGAAAGGACCTTCTAGATGGATGAATTAGAGTGGTCCATAGCAGGATAAAATGTATCCTCAGATGTCCTATAAATTCCTGTAAAATGGTAGCCCAAAATAATATTCGGTTCGCGAGATATGATTTCAATAGTGGGATGTTTTTCTAGGCCTCAGAGTCCGGCCTAGAATTTCATCATCAAATCGAGCTGCTTGTACCACCATTCAAACATCCGACATAGATTGGGACACTATTAAATGAAACGTTTCCAATAATATCCTCTATCTTCATATAAATTTTCAGAATCATTGGGCTTTAATTTTTTCCTCTAAGGTAATTTTATTTGGATGATGTCCAAATCACTTCACCCAGAATGTGGTTGGTTCAAAGCCCACTTTGGTGGTCTTCCAAATTGAAACTCGAAGTGATCCAAAATATTGAATTGTTCCTTATATCATGGGAGACCTGAAAATAAAATATAAACATAAATTCAAGACAATTATGTGTTTTATGAGACGTTCAAGAAGGCACCATGCAACAGTGCATTTTAAGAAGGAATTACAATCGTAATGTGAAATAATGTTCAAAGTTTAAAATACACTAATAATGGTGTCTATGATTAATAAATAACATGAATATTATATTATAAGCAATGAATATTAGCCTTTTTTTGGAGCTAATAACACCCCCAACTTGAGTTATGCTAGTCCTGAGCAAGATAAATCTCATAACTATGAAATTTTGATTTCCTATTTCCAAAATCATTGTAATACACATTTCCCATTCAAAGACCTTATACCAAAAAAAAAAGAAACCCATAAAAAACATTTAATACCAGATAGGTCCATCGGAATATCCCAAGCCCAAGACCATTCCTTTGTTCAAATTCATTTCCATATTTCATCCAAATTCAATTAAGAATGATGATGTGTTGTGCATCATAATAGAAAAGGGGGTTCATTTTCATTCGAGGTAGAAAAGATGGAAGCGCTAGGAGAAATAAAATTTTAATATTAAGATGAGTACTCATTATTTTATTTTATTTTTTTTGGTTTTTTTTTTGAAATTTTTCCATGGTAATTTAAATTGAACTCAATCGAGTCAACCCATGTAGCATGACTTTGCCGATGACTCCTAGGATCAAAGAAATTAGGGCACCAAGTGAAGCTCACATAATCAGGAACCATCTCGAGTTAACTCAATCAAAAAAAATCAAATTACCCCAAATAGAGATAAAATTCCCAACTCTGGGCTAGAAAACTATGGAGTCATGATCCCCAGGTGCCTAAATCCACACATTAGGTCAATTCATTTCTCTACGCACAACAGAATTTTTTTAGAATACTCATGTTAAAATTAAAATGATAACCAACCCTATTCCATTTATTAAAGAACCCAAGAACTCAAAATATTACCCCACAATCTAAATGAAGTGCATTGTGCTTTATTAAATAAATGGATGAAAATATAAACTGTGAAAAATCACGTTAGAGAACCGCACTTTCCAAAATCTATGCACATGATCTTAAACTTGCATTAAAATCAGAATCATGTAATGAAAAATTATTTGATATCCTATTTCATAGTTTGCAATGTGCGTTATCATGTTCAAGGTTAATGAAAATTTTCTTTTCACACATTTTATGATGAAAAAATTCAATTCTTTTATTTCATCTCCCCCCAACATAGAATAACATTTTCCCCAGTGTTTAAGGAAATGAAAACATAGATGGGGTAGGATAGAAGTTCAATGAAGACATTAAAAATGAAAATTAGGGAATGAAGTCACCTGGTGGTTGATGTTGAAAATGCATTCCCCAGTATCCCTTCAGTTCTGGTTCAATTCCCAGCATCTTGGATGGTTGTTATAGGATTTTCCCAATGACCTAAGACATGTCTTTAATTTTTTCGATTATATATGTTTTTTGTATAATTTTTTCTACATATAAAAAGATGTTAAATAAAATAAACTGATGATACATTGTCTTCCCTTAAATTTCTCGGTAAGGTATTACTCAGGGATCACACCACGTGACACGGATGAATTTGGTGCTCCCCTTTCATACCCATCCTTAATCATAAAAGTATAAAAGGCTAAAAATCTAAATTATTAATATTTTTTTATTCTTATTTTAACCTACAAAAGCATAAAAATAAAATAAACTAATGATACATTATCTTCTCTTAAATTTCTGGGTGAGGTATTACTCAAGGATCACACCATGTGACATAGGTGAATATGGATCTCCCCTTTTATACCCATCCTTAATCATAAAATAAAAATAGGTCAACAATATAAGGAATTTGTTTTGTATTTTTTCCTTTAATATACAAGCACATAGAAATAAAACAAACTGATGATGGATTGCCTTATCTTAAATTTATGGGTAAGGTATTACTCAGGGATCACACCATGTGACACCGATAAATATGGTTCTCCCCTTTCTTAACCATCCTTACTCATAAAAGAATAATAGGTCAAAATTTTGAGGTACTAATTAAATGAATGGAAACATGAAAACCACGGGTTTCCTCCCGTTCAACGCTTTTGTTTAACATCGCTAGCTCGACATAAACCCCTAATTATTTAAGTGTTTTCCTCTTCTATGGGTGGTTCACACCATTCTCCAATAATTTTCTATTTTTGAAATGGTTTAATGAATGGTTTGACTCTATGGCCAGTAATTTTAATGGTTTGACCATTGTTGGGATCATAAATTACTACATCCCCATGGGGGTACTGTAGAGACCCAAAGATTGACTTACATGGACATTACATTACTTTTGCAGAATACTTAGTACATAACAAAAACACACACACAAGGACCGTAATAGTTTAGTGTCTTTGGAAACTCGGAATATAATCTTCTAATCATGGTGAAAGATCTTAAACATCTCCCATAAATATCTTCCCCTTTTTTCTTACCTAAATCCTTTATTTAAATCCTGGGGAAAATAAAACATAAAAGGGGTGAGCTCAAATGCCCAGTAAGGGTAAACATAGAGAACATAAAACAATCCACAAACATTTGAATGAAAAAACATGAACATAAAAACTAAACATCAAAATCTTTAGCAAAGACATGAATCTTGGAAGTAAGTAAGGCACATATCATAAGGGAACATCAATCATAGGATGGGAATAAAACATGTAATTGTGGAAACCATTAATAACATGTTATGATTTCCATTTTAGCCAAGGCATTGCTGCCAAGACCATCTTAGTGGACAAAGTCCCTTTTAGAATCGAGTTCACTACTCGTTTCAGTCCGGTAACACTGAACCAGATTAACTTACCATTCCAGCCATGTCTATCTCATGAGATATAAATATTTACCCAATGCATTGGAGGGAGATATAGGTCCCACCAATCTCATAATGAAATCATTCTTACTTGTGCCACAAATTAAACATAAATCATTCATCATAACCCAAAGAATAAAATGGGTTTCATAAACATCATCCCATCATAACATAATCCATATAAAATAAATGGATATCATTTCATCATAAGAGAAGTGAAACCATATAAATCATAGAGACATTATTCTTGAAACATACACATATTAAATAATTTCATCTTATATGGAAAATGGTTTTGATAAAACACATGAAATGAATTCTTGAGGGAAAATATCTTTTCTTCTTCAAAAATAAAATTAATTTCATGAAACATCATGCAATTTTAAAAGAAAAATATTTTGTTGATAATAGTCATGAAATCTTTTGGAGGAATCTCTATGAAAATAAGGATTTTAACACCGTAAAAATCCGTTCATGCCGTATAAGTTAAAAAACATTCTTCTCGTACTTTTGCTGGAAAAGTAAAAAAAGGTACCTCGTAATGTAAAAAAAAGAAAGATTCCTTACATACCATATAGTAAAAGTCAAAATGGGTAAAAAGGAATTTAAAAATACATGAAAAACTTTTATAAAACATAGAAATGGATGATATAAATAACCCCAGTAAATACTTACTGTTTCGTACGGATTTCGGGGATGACCTCCTGGACGGGATATTCAAACGTTCCGATCAGTTTCTAGAGGGTTTGTTCGTAGAACCGGAAACATCCAATGATTCCACATCCGTTTGGACCCACTTTCCAAAGGTAGGCGCTCATTAGCTTGTGGACTGATGAGGCTTAGGAATTTGAATTGGTCGAGAGGATGGGAGGTTGGACTCATCACACCTTTTTGAGGGGAATTATTGTCTACTCCGGGGCTCTCTTTATAGATTTAAGTTATGTTCGTGAATCCTTATTACATTACCAAGTATAAAATGTTCTTTCCTTTAGTTTTAACAATCAATGATTAAATATGTAAGAAATTTAGAGAATATTTTATATGTATTCGAGGTTCTTCATCAATAGAGAATCATCTATATCTGTTTAGAGATTCTTGGTCAATGGTATCCTTCAAAACATTTATATAAAAGTCTCTTGGTCATTATGATGACCAGGCTGGTTTTAAATCCACTCAGTGGGGCACTTGAAGTTTATCGTCATTCAGAAGGACCGAGATTATTTCAAAGTTAAGATCGAACCCATAAATGGGCTACCTACGTATCATTTGTTTTGGAAAAGGAATCAGAACCCACGTAGTTCGAGTAATGGAGTATGATGTTTATGATTGATGGCTCAAAGAAGAATGTCATAATTACTTTTACACTCTAAGCTCACATGAGTCATGCTCGGTGTGAGAAACAAGAGGTATTGGTAAAAATTAGACAATTATGCCATGAAAGATGCAATCATAAGAAATTGTTTGGGGCTTAGGTATGTATGACTGCCCAGATAGATGAAGGTTTAGGATTCACTTTTAGGGAGAAAATCCAGGAACAGGGTCCATAAAGGTATATGTTCTTTATGGAGATTTGAATACTCTAATCTTGGGGCTAACTCCTAAGGAGGATTCCCAAGTTAGAAGGGGACTTATGATTGGGTTTTACTCCGGAAAAGGAAACCCAAATCAAGGGTAAATTAGGACTGGTTAAGAGAAATTTAAGGGGGCTTGGGGTTTACTCCTGAAAAGGAAACCCAATATTATGACTGGGACTTACTCCTAAAAAAGGAGGCCCATGTTATGACTGAGTCTTATTCCTAAAAGGGAGACCCAGGTTAGGGGACTTGGGGCTTACTCCTAAGAAGGATGCCCAAGATTATGACTGAGTCTTATTCCTGAAAAGGAGACCCAGGTTAGGAATTACGGTTTGGGGCTTACTCTTGAGGAGGATGCCCAAGTTTGGGAACTTTAAGAATTTGGGGCTTACTCCTAAAGAAGGATGCCCAAGTTAAGGATTCTCTCATCTTAAAGGATGAGGTTGAATGAATGAAATCTCTATATTTAGTGACATAAGGATATTTAAATCACTAGGTTTTGAGAGATATTCCACAGAATTCATTTCAGATAAGGAAGTCAAATCAAGAAATCATGCCATAAATGTCTTTGAAGAGTGTCTTGAAGGCTGAATCTTGAAAAGGAAAGGTGTAATGGCTTAAGAGGGGTAAAATGGGCAAGATGGGCACCCAAAAATGTAGGGGCGCGCAAGTCTTGAAAGGCGCGCAAGTCATCCGTGGGCGCGCAAATGTTGGTCGCGCAGGTATACCTGCGCGACACATGGTGTACTTGTGTGATTTTCAACCAGCATTGAAATATTTGAGCGACTCTTTTTTAAACCCTTTAGAATCCTCTTGAGGTTCTTCCAGAAAAGGGACGCGCAAGTTATATGGAAGGAAATAATTCGGCGCGCAAGTGTTGATAAGTTTCAACACTTAGGCCTTCTTTCTTCTCTTTAGATCTTCCATTATAGGTAAGAAATTACCTTAGAACTGTTCCGGAAGCTTTGAGAAGAGACTTGGGCGTCGAGAGCTTCAATCCGAGTTTCTGGAAAAAGATCCTCTGAATGGGGGGCCCACAGGGTCTATTTATAGGCAGGATAAGACCCCGGGCGGTTACCAGGCGGTTACCACTTAGGTCGCGCAAGTCACTTGCATGACCACAAGGCGTCGCGCAAGTACTTGCACGACCACTAGGCGGCGCGCAAATGTACTTGCGCGACCTATGGGCAATGTTCTCCTTGTTATGTTTCTTCAAAGGATGAATCACTTTTTGCTTAGATATTCCCCTTTTCCGATCATTATATTCTGTGACGAAAGGAGTGTCAAAAAATGTCCCCCCTCAGAGTTGGATCCGGAGAGAAATGAGGATTTGACTCTGAGGAAATCAAAGACATCTAAAGGAAAAGGTGGTTTCCAAGTCTTCAGTGCGCAGAAGGCAGCGCGCAAGTGTGGTGGAACTTGACTTTTATTCAGAGTTCCTTTGTATTTTGTGGGCAGTTTAAAGTCATTCATGCTGGACATAAAGGGGCTAATGTTTAAGGTCGAAATAGTTTTGACCGAAATGGGTTAAAATTGACACAATTCCTTGAAATTTTATCTGAAAACATATTACCATACTCAAGTATGAGAGAAAAAATGTAAATTATGGCTTAATAATATTTGAATCTGAGGAATGATATGAAAAAGAGCTAAAAGGCATTAGAAGAAGTAGTTTCCAAGAATGAAGTTACTATTATTTAACAAAACCCGTTAGGGGGTTGAAATATGCAGGGCCACCTATGGGCATTGGCTGCATGGTCAAATAAATAGCATCTTTTGGCTGACAAGTCTGTTATGTGGACTGTTTATGCAAGGCCACCTATGGGCACGTGCTGCATAGTCAGGCAAAAGAACTCCCAGAAATTTACTTTCCTAGTGTTAAAAGCCAGTGAAAGTTTATGGAGATTCAAATTTTCTAAAGTATAGAGTTTGTTGTATGGAAAGAGGTACTTGAATATGGAGAAGATATTGACGAACAAGAATATCGAAGAACTGGATGAATATCACTCCTACGAAGGTCTGACCCAAACGTAGGGAAGAAGAATAAACCATAGACTTGAATACTTTCAGATCATGAAAAAGGATATGGGACAAATATGTTAAGGATGGCTATTTTTTTTTGCGGATCCCTACATACTGTCGTTTAAGACAAATAAGGACAGAAGAGGCATTCTTCCTAAGAATGAAGTTACTATTATTTAACAAAACCCGTTAGGGGGTTGAAATATGCAGGGACACCTATGGGCATTGGCTGCATGGTCAAATAAATAGCATCTTTTGGCTGACAAGTCTGTTATGTGGACTGTTTATGCAAGGCCTCCTATGGGCACGTGCTGCATAGTCAGAAAAAAGAATTCTCAGAAGTTTGACATTTTTGTCATTAGAAGTCATGAAAATGGTTATGAAGATCTGAAAATATTTAAGGTTAGGACTATAACACATAAAGATGGGTATTGTCCAATGTATATAGAGATACATAGGTCAATGATAACCATAATCATGTTGTGGCTGGGTCCTGAAAACCTGGACTTCACTACGTATCTCATAAGAATGAGAATCAAGCCATACGTAGTTCTTGAAATGCAGTTTTAACGTCGTGCAGGACGAAAGTATGAGTGATCTTAGTTTAGGGTCATAGAATTCGGACCATAATAATGAATACACAGTGTGTGTTTTCATGAGAACTTTTCAGCCAAGGGACTGAAAGTGAATTTTGGGGTTAGGCCCAAAAGACTTGGGACTGGATTCGAGGGATACTCGAATGTTCCTACGTATCCCATAGGGATGGGAATCAAGTCCACGTAGTTCTAGAACTACCCTTTGTACAAATTTGGTTCGTACATGTGAAGGGTGAAAGGGGACTTTAGTGAAATGATGGTTTAACCTAAGATAAAAAGATTAGGCATTACCATGTCTGCATGTAGTCTTTTGAAATGAAACATGATTGAAAAAATCAATGTCAATAATGGTTCCTTCTCAAATGAGGAAATCAAAGAATATTGTAGTTTATTGTCGTACCGGACAAAAGTGTTGTATAGTTTAACGTCATATAACAAGGACGAAAGTGAATCAATGTAAAAAAATATTGATTCTAGGGGCAGTTTCACGAATCAACATCATATGAGATGGTGGTGAACCGATGTGAAGAGATTGTTTTTGGGCTTGAACCCTGGGAGGTTGCCTACATACCCAGCCTGGAGGGAAAGGATCAAAGTCTGTGTAGTTCAATTAAAGAATGAATTAATGATCAAGTTGTTCTTGGGGACAACGATCTAATTAAAATCTTGTTGGGACTTACACATGGTTAGTGGCCCAAAGGGAGTGTTATGGTTGATGTTCGCTCTAATCTCACGTGAGTCATACTTGGTGTGAGAAACAAGAGGTAATAACAACCTTAACGATGCACAGTTTAATGTCATGTAGGACATAAAAATGGGACTATGCAGTTTAAAGTCTTGCAGTTAGGACTATTGGTGCTGCACAGTTACGGTCATGTAGCAGGGACAAAATAACAGTTTAATGTCATGTAGGACATATCAAGGAATTTCCGTACAGTTTAGCATCATGTATTTAGGACGATGGGGACAATACAGTTTAACATCATATTGGACGAAAGGGGGATTGTGCAGTTTATTGTCATGCAGTAAGGACAAAAGAGTGTACCATTTAAACGTCATGTCGGACGAAAGTGCGAATAGTTTAAGGTCATATGCATGGACCGTGAATGGTGCAGTTTGAAGTCATACTGGACCATTGAGATTATATAGTTTAACGTCTTTCCAGACGTAAGGGACTTTTATACAGTTTATGGTTATATGCATGGACCAAGGATGATGCAGTTTAAGGTCATGCTGGACGGTTTAGGGAACTTTTTCATAGTTTAATGTCGTGTGGGACGAAGTTGCAGTTTAAAGTCATACTGGACCATTGCTGTATATTTTAACGTCATATAGCAAGGACGAACTGGTGCTGTACAGTTTAAAGTCATGTAGCTAGGACTAAGGTGAACCAATATGAGGATATCAGTTCTGGGGACTTTTTACAGTTTATCGTCATGCTGGACGATGAAAGTGCCACACAGTTTAATGTCATGTTGCTAGGACACAATATAGTTTAATGTCATCTCGGACAAAATATGGAACTTCTGTACAGTTTAATGTCATGTAGATAGGACGATGGGGACAATACAGTTTAACGTCATATTGGACGAAAGGGGGATTGTGCAGTTTATTGTCATGCAGTAAGGACAAAAGAGTGTACCATTTTAACGTCATGTCGGACAAAAGTGCGAATAGTTTAAGGTCATATGCATGGACCGTGAATGGTGCAGTTTAATGTCATACTGGACCTTTGAGATTATATAGTTTAACGTCCTTCCGGACGTCAGGGACTTTTATACAGTTTATGGTTATATGCATGGACCAAGGATGATGCGGTTTAAGGTCATGCTAGACGGTTTAGGGATCTTTTTCACAGTTTAATGTCGTGTGGGACAAAGTTGCAGTTTAAAGTCATACTGGACCATTGTTGTATATTTTAACGTCATATAGCAAGGACGAACTGGTGCTGTACAGTTTAAAGTCATGTAGCTAGGACTAAGGTGAACCAATATGAGGATATCAGTTCTGGGGACTTTTTACAGTTTATCGTCATGCTGGACGATGAAAGTGACACACAGTTTAATGTCATGTTGCTAGGACACAATATAGTTTAATGTCATCTCAGACAAAATATGGAACTTCTATACAGTTTAATGTCATGTAGATAGGACATAATACAGTTTAGTGTCATGTAGGACAAATAAGGAACTTCTGTACAGTTTAATGTCATGTAGATAGGACATAATACAGTTTAGTGTCATGTAGGACAAAATATGAACCAATGTGATTGTTTTTGGATCTGGGAACAATATTTTGTGTCTATACAAAATACTTCTTCAGAAATCTGGCATTAGTTGGAGTCGTGATGTGTTCTCCATCCATTGAGATTAGAGAATATGCTCCATTGGAGTAGACCTTATGTATTGAATAAGGTCCTTCCCATTTTGGTTCAAGCTTGGGAGGCTTCTTTCCTGGTATCATTGGTGCTCTGAGAACCAATACCAATTCTCCCTGAATGAATGAACGTAGAAGAACTTTTTTGTTAAAAGCTCGTGCTATTCGACTCTGATAGATTTCCAAGTGGTGCAAAGTGCACAATCTTTTCTCATCTAACTGTTCCAATTCATTCAACTGCTTTTGGGATTGCTCATCTGTAGATAACTGATCACAAATGGCTATTCGGAGTGAGGGAAATCGAACTTCAATTGGAAAGACTGCTTCTATTCCATATACCAATGAATATGGAGTTGACCGCGTTGCATTGCGAGTGGTAGTCCGATAAGCCCATAAAGCATGAAAGAGTTTATCAGGCCATGACTTCTTATCTTTATCCACCATCTTTTGCAGTATATTTGAAAGAGTCTTGTTGAAGGCCTCTATCTGGCCATTAGCTGCTGCATGATATCGAGATGAATGGTTGGACTTAATGTTGTATTCTTGATACAATTTCTTTACCTCAGAAGAACATAAGTTGGTGCCGTTGTCCGTCAATATGGTATGAGGGACACCAAATCTAGTAATGATGTTAGACTTGATTAAGCTAACAATGCATTTAGAATTGACTTCTTTGAGAGGTACTGCCTCTGTACATTTGGAAAAGAAATCAGTAGCAGTAAGAATGTACTTAAACTGCTTGGCCGTAGCTGAAGGGTAAGGTCCCACCACATCCATTCCCCATGTGGAAAATGGCCATGAGTATTTAGCTGTATGAAGCAACTTTGGAGGTTTATGAATGATGTTGGCATATACTTGGCATGAATGACACTTCTTTGTGAAATTAACACAATCTTGTATCATTGAAGGCCAAAAGTATCCAAGCCTTCGAATTTGATCAGGCAGTCTATGTCCAGACTGGTGGGCACCACAGACTCCTGCATGCACTTCTTTTATGACATCCATTGTCTCTTCACCATCAATACATCTGAAGAGAACTCCATCAAAACCACGTTTGTAAAGAATTTTCTCGAGGTGGTTTGGGCTATCATAAAGAGTAAAATTGACCACACATCGCCGAATTTGTTCTTTCTCGGCTCTATCAGGTGGAAGTGTTCCATTTTGAAGGTATTCCCTGATAGGTGACATCCATCCTGTAGTATGACCATACAGTTCAGGAATGGGACTAATTTCATTAATTTCCTCTGTTCTGACTTGAACATAAGGTGAAATTGCACGACGGTGGGCAATACAGATGGTTGTCTCGTCCCGATTTGGATTTTCTAAAGCTGTGGCTATATTATCCAGTGCATCAGCTTGAGAATTTTGTGATCTTGGGACATAAGAAAATGTCGGTTCTGAAGGGAATTCCGACATTAACTCTCTGACGTAATCATACAAATGGATTAATTCTTCTTTTCTGATGGCATAATCCCCATTGACTTGTTTGATTACCAGGTCTGAATCACCTTTCACCTTTAAGTGATTCACTTGTGCTTGAAGCGCTAACTCCAAGCCTGTAATGAGAGCTCGGTATTGAGCTTCATTATTGGTACCACCTTCCCACAACAAAAAGGAATAAGGTAACACTGCCTTATCTAGAGAAATGAGCACAATTCCTAAACCATCTTTGTTGAATTTTGGATTTTCCATTTTCTTCCCTGTTGGACTTCTAGAAGCACCATCAAAATACATTTCCCATGTTTGAGGACTCTCTTGAATAGAGAAAACTTCCTCATCAGGGAGTTCGATATCTGAATACGTGTCTTCCACTGAAGGATGTTCAGCCAGGAAATCAGCCAGAGCTTGGCCCTTAATTGCCTTTTGAGACACATACTGAATGTCGAACTGCTGTAGAATAACCTCCCACCTTGCCAGACGTCCTGTAAGCATTGGACGACTAAGGATGAATTTGAGCGGATTATTACGAGATACCAATTGGACCTCATGATGTTGCAGGTAGTGTCTCAGTTTCTGAACTGCAAAGATTAATTCTAGGCATCACTTTTCAATACTTGAATACTGGGTTTCGGCTTCAAGCATAGTTCTACTGAGATACTAGTGACTATTTTCATTCCCAGCATCATTCTTTTGAGCGAGAAAGGCACTCAATGATCGCTCTAAAGCTGTCACATAGAGGATAATAGGTCTACCCTCAACAGGTGGCATGAGTACTGGTGGACTCAAGAGGTATTTCTTGAGAACATCAAATGCTTCTTGACATTCTTCAGTCCACTGGGAAGTGACTCCTTTCTTCAATAATTTGGTAAAGGGTAAACTTTTGCCTGCCAAATTGGCGATGAAACGCCGAATATAGGATAAGTGACCTTGAAGTCCTCTTAATTCTTTCAAATTATGAGGAGGTGACATACCAAGGATTGATTTGGTCTTCTCAGGATCGACTTCAATACCACGATGGCGTACACCAAAGCCGAGGAATTTTCCTGAGGTTACCCCAAAAGCACATTTTAAGGGGTTCATCTTCAAATTATGTTGTCGAAGCTTGTGGAATATGACTTCCAAATCAGCCAAGTGATTAGAACGTTTTTTGGATTTAACCACCAAATCATCTACATATCATTCAACAAACTTCCCTAAAAGAGATTTGAAGATATGATGCATGGCGCGTTGATATGTTGCGCCTGCATTCTTTAAACCAAAGGGCATCACCCGGTAACAAAACACACATTGAGGAGCTCTGAAGGCTGTATATTCCTCATCTTCTGGGGCCATTCGGATCGGATTATATCCAGAATATCCATCCATGAAATAAATTACTTCATAGCCAGCTGTCACATCAATTAAGAGTTCTGTAATCAGAATTGGGAAATCATCTTTAGGACAATACCGATTAAGATCTCTAAAATCGATGCAAACCCTAATTTGTCTGTTCTTCTTCTTTACAGGGACAATATTAGCCAACCACTTGGGATATTGAACTTCTCTGATGAAGTTATCTTTGATAAGCTTATCCACTTCAGCCTCAATTTTGGAAGCATAGGTTGGGTGTGTTCTTCTCGCGGCTTGCTTGAATCCTCGATGTTCTTTTGGCAAACCCAAATGATGGGTGGCAACATCAGGATCAAGGCCAGGCATCTCTGTATAATTCCAAGCAAAAATATCTTTATTTTTCTTTAGAAAAGAAATATACATCTCTTTCTCTTCAAGGGTCATGGCCGCACTAATTAAAGTGGGGCGTGGATCTTTCTCTGTACCCAGATTTACTTCTCTGAGTTCATCCACAGTGGTAGAGATACCCTCTTCAAATGCTGGAGGAGCATCTCTAAGATCTTCCTCTTCCTCTTCATCATGTTTTATTTCTTCCGTTTATACTTGAAAAGTAGATGAAAAAACGAAATTCTCATGATCATAAGAGATGTCAAAAATTTCACATTTTGAAGAAGAAGCTTCCATTTCCAACCCTATTGATGATAAAGGGTCTTCTTTGGGAAATAAAGAGGGGATGATGGATTGAGAATCGACATCATTATTCACCTCTGTTGTTGCTATAACTTCTTCTGGCCTGATTAGCGAAGTATAGACTTGTTGGATTTCAGCAGACGAAATGAAAACGTCACCACTTATGCTTTCATCACTGCTTGGTAAGTTACCAATTTCTCCCATGTTGTCTGGCTCGATTGCCGTAATTGACATTATGGATCTTTCCATAAGAGTATTTTGATTTGGGCCTATTTTGTCAATTTGACTGATAGGTAACACATAATCTGTACTCACATGTGAAAATGGATTTATTGGAATTTTCTCCAAACCATATGGAGCATTAACTTTGGTAATTTCCTTCATTGTAGATTTTTCTCTTCCCTTCATGTGATAAAATTACGCCTCAATGTATTGAGACTCACATGTCTTGAACGGGGCCTTATCACCATACAATGTTCCAACTTGACCATCGAAACAGTATTTGAGACATTGATGGTATGGTGACGGAATAGCTGCATGCTGATGTAGCCAGGGTCTTCCAAGAAAGATATTGAAAGCTGAGTCTTGATCAACAATCATGAAATCCGAATTGGAAACAAGATCTCCAAACTGAGTTCTGAGTGTAACTTCTCCCAGTGGTTCTTGTTCATTTTTATCATATCCTTGCAACATCATGGTAGAAGGAGATAAATCAGATTCCGTGAGGCCCAATCGACGAAGTGTACAAATGGGCATGAGGTTGACTCCTGAACCATTGTCAATGAAAGCTCTTCGAACATCTATACCATTGACTTTTCCAGATAAGTACAAAGGTTTTATATGCCCATGCACAACATCATCTTCATCTTTATCAGTAAAAGATATCACTGCATGGCATTCTGCAGGATTATTCTCTATGTGATAGATTTCAGCTGCAGCAATTTCAGCTTCAAACTCCTGAGGACTTGACAAAGCTTCGATGAGTGCTTCCCGAAGATCTTTTGACAGATTCAAAGCATTCAAAATTGATAACTTGGATGGTACTTGGGCCAAGTGTTTCAATATATCATACTTTTGATCTAGAGGTCTGCATTTCCCAATAGGAATATGCGGTTTAGAAGGTACCTTGGAAGAAGATGCTTTGGAAGCTGATGCATCTTGTATTGAAGTTGGCAACATCCTTGGTTTTGGAAGATTAGACTGATTGGATCCATTTACTTGCTGAGATAAAGAAGATGGAACCTTTAATCGGTCTTCCAAAATAACTGTGCCAAAACTGAGTTGGCCATTGGCAGAAGAACTTGCTTGTTCTTTTTGAGCTCGCTGAAGGGCTCTACCACGAGTTTCTGCTGCATATACAGTGCTAGCATGGGTAAAATTAGAGTAGTGGATTTGGAAAGATCCACGTCTTCCCCTATATCCTGAACCTCTAGAACCTCTTCGGATTCCCTTATTTAATACAGGGAATTCAGGCTCATCAAGACTGGAATATGAATATGTTAATTGAATCATATTAATAGAACCAAAGATTAACTCTTCATCTGATAAAGACTCTGCCTGGTTAGCCTGTTTAGGCTGTGCCGTTTGATGGTGCGGTGCCCGTGGCTTTGAAGTAGATGGCATGAAATCTTCCAGATTCAAAGACAATTTAGGCATTGAGACATACTCATCTTCTTCTAATTCCTCTTTCTTCTTTGAATTGCGCTGCCCTTTTTAGGATTTATCTTTTGATGGAGGTTTTACTTCATATTTTGTAGGAGACACAATTGGCTTCTTCAATTGTGTTCGCAAAATGGAATGGGTCTGATTGATTATCTTTATGACCATCCAATCATCATATTTTTTCGCAGTTTTGCTTTTGACTTCCAGCCACTCGCCTCCTTCCTCTGGATCTGTACCTGTAATACACGCTACATGAGCTGAAGAACCCTTCAATTTGACTTGTCCCAAGTCGACCATATTTTGGAGGAGGTCTTTAAAGACAAAACACTCCTAGATGGGATGCCCCAACATTTGATGAAAGGGACAATAATTGGGACGGTCTTCATCTCCTTTCTTGTTTGGCCTCTTCGGCACCGGTAATTGAATCAAATTATTTTCCAGAGCTGAAATGATGTAACCAGGAACTTGCTCACTTCGGAAAGAGTATGTTTTACTCTTCATATCCTCAAATTGTTTTCGTTGTTGATCTCTTTGATCATTTGGACGAAACGACCTTTGTTGTTGGCGTTCAGGAGGTGGAGTCCCTCAAAAAGATGAAGGTTTTGAAGTAGATATAGGTACAGGTGCTTGTTTAAGCATAACTGTAGCAGTTTCTGCTTTACCCATTCTTCTTTCTGGAGCTGATGGAATTATACAAGATTTAACCTTAGCCTGTATAATGGAATCTTCAATCTACTGAGCGATTGAAGTAAGGTCTCAAAACCCTCCTGTGTATTTCACAGGGATCAATGGCGTGCGTAATTCGTCACGCAAATTTGCCACACAGATTGGCAGCAATTCTTCCTGAGGGAGTGCTAAACTCAGGAAATACGTTAATCCCTTCCAACAAGCAATGAAATCAGAGATTCTTTCATTTTCCCTTTGCTTGCAGTTTGTAAGATCGAAAACTGTCGTTTTTGGCAAAGTTGAGCTAAACTGAAGAAGGAATTTTTGACGAAGATCCTCCCATCCGATGACTGACCGGGATTGCAAGCTTGTATACCAGACAAAAGCTGGTCCTTGCAAGGTTCGCACGAAGCATCTGAGTTTCACTGCTTCTTGCTGCTCTGGAGTTCCCATCATAGGATCACAACAGGACACGTAATGCGTCAAATGTTGTTCAGGGTCGCCTGATCCATTGAAAGTAGGGAAAATAGGGTTTCCAAAACTGGATGGAGGAAAAATTGAATCTACCCATTCAAGGTAAACATTCTTTTCAGGTTGAACTTTCACCCGTTTTCCTTCCATAGTTTCTAACCGAGCTGTTAATGACTCAATAGTAGTTATTAACTTTTGAGAAACATCAGGTTGAACTTGGTTTTGAGTAGGTTCAATAAATGGAGCTTGGACAGACGTGGTGGTTGGTGCTGCAACTGATGGTAGTGCTGCCAACCGTTGTTGCGTTTGACCCATAGGATTAGACCTATGAGGGTGTACTGATAAAGGAGGATATTCCTGATCCATCTCAGTAGTTACAACAAATTCCTTCGGCTGTCGGACTTCATCATTCTTAAAAAGAAGACTACTTTGAAGTAGTTCTGCATTCAACCTTCTTAATTCTTTCATTTCTTCCTCCTATTGTGCAAACCTTTGCTCTAATGAGAGCGATTGACCTCCTTCAGAGGAAGGGTGAGAAGTAACCTGATTCTTTCCTTTCCCCTTATTGGATCCTTTTCGGAGAGGGGGAAGTGGGTTACTTGAAGGAATACCCAGATTTTGGGTAAGCCTTTGATTACGTGTGCGCACACCGTCTTCATTTAAGTCTGTGTGCGCAACTTCTTGAGTAGGAACCTCTTCGTCTGATCCCTCTGATTGAGCCTCATCTGGTGAATCAACAGCAACGACATTGATGACATTAATGGATGCATATTGCATGGAATTCTTTCTATCAGCATTTCTGTGATATTGTCTTCTTCTGTGTCCATGATGAGACATGGCATTCCGTTGACTTGATCCCTCAGGAACTTCTTGGAGAACCGTCACCTGGAGAGAATCTCGTAATAGCTTGGCTCTTCTTTCCTCTTGAGGCTTATTCCCTAATCGAGAGAATACTGACTTTCTCTGAGGAAGGGATTGAGGATTTGAAAAAGTCCCCAGTCCGGTGGACTGGGGATGTTCCTGCTTCTTCCGCTCAACTCCTTGAATCCCATTTGTTGACTCTAAGGGTTGGGTTAGAGAAGTCCCCAGTCTGACAAGCTGGGGTGTCTCTTGACATGCTATGTCTGAGATCTTCTTAAAATCTCTCTTGATCTTGCGAATCTTAGTTCAGAAATTAGGTGGATGCATTAACCTGTATCCACTTTTATCACCTGGTTCAACTGACCGTTGGATGATTTCCGAAACTTCTGTCATTTGATGACGTGTTTGCTCCAGACGAGAGGCTTGTGCAATATTCTCGCCTGCTTGATGTAGGAGCAATTCAACAACTTGTTCTCTATATACTTTATTTTGAGAGGAACTAGTTGAATCCTGTTCTTGAGCAAGCTTTTTATTATAAACAAAGCCCATTGACTGTGGCCGGCCATGGGCAATAACATTGCATGAGACCATTTTCGGCGGGCTTTGCTGACCGGAAAGCACTGTGAAATATAGTGCTCCGTGAAAACCCCATCCTCTGATATGAACATCAGATGGAGCATTGGAAATTAACTGACGCAATTTTCTTAGTGCGCCAAGGCATGAACGTTGAAGGGTTCTCTGTTGCTTTTCATCCTTCGGATACCGAGAGACTGATAGAGATGCCAAATCAATCTGACATTGTAGCCCTTCTATTATCTTAAGATGATTTTCATATTCATCGTAAGATAATACCTTCTTCTTTAATTGACAAAGAGTTTTCCATATGTTGAGACGAATATCATGGATTCCATCATCCATCAACATCTTTGGAATGTCGTACTGGGAGTCAGCCAAAGGCCAAAACATGGCTGGTACTTCACCTTTTTCCAGTTTTTTCCTCATGTTCAGCATTTCCTCTTTATCATTAAATGAATATTCTTCTACCTGTTTGGACCATAATTGGTGTTTCCTTGTTGCTTCATCGGATTCAACAATATTGGTAAAGATATCACTATTCATGCTGGAAGATGAATGACCCAGGGATGGTTCGGAGAATAACCTGAACCCCTGGCTATCTTCTGATGGAGAAAAAGTTTCACCTGCCGATAGTAAAGCATCAGACATGACTGCTTTTACGTTTGCAAGTGCCTCGAGATAGGAGGGATTTCTCGTCACTACATTGCCTTCTGAAGAATTTTCGAGACAACGTGAATCACTACTGTGGAGAGGACTTTCGCAGCGAAGTTCATCACCATGAGGAGGTTCGTCATGATGGGTTAGAGCAAAAGATGAAATCTCTTGCTCCTTGGTCTTCTGACCACACAGAGGGTTCCTGTGGCTCTCATCTGAAGAAGAAACTTCAAGATTGACCGAACTTTCATGAAGCAAGCCTTCATGAGGAAGTGTCTGTTGAAGACCTTCAAAATTAATGTTCTAGTTATTGAGAACTGAGGGAGTATAATCTTGAATTCCGACAGATAAATGTCTGAGGGCTTTAAGAACTCCAGCATCGAGCAAGGCCTTGTTGCAGATTGGCCTTTGATCTCCTGACTGTGTTGGGCGGATCTTTTTCTTAGATGCCTTCTTACTCACTTTAGAAACCACTTGTTGACGAAAGTGGTTACTTTGAGCAGGTGTATATGCCTGATCAGGAAAGATGGTCAGGTTAGTGTGACGATCTCCACTCAAATCAGGTGTATGTGCCTGACTTAGTTGTCCGTTTGATATGGGGGAGTATGCCCCATATCCCTCTTGGACTGGAACAGATGTGTGTGTTTGTTCCGGAGTGAATCGTTGATGAGTCACTCTACTGCTAGGGATAGATTTATGTGTCTGTCCCTGTGATGATGTTGAAACTGTTATGATATCCTGGAAAGCATCCAGAATATGAGCAGGAATTTGCTTATGCTCTTTCACCATTGACAAAATATGTTTGGTGACTTCAGCCGCCGGAACGGGGATATACGTCCATTCCGGGCTTGGAGTAGGTGTATGTGCCTGCTCCTGTCCTCCTTTTCCTGTCAGTGAATCCTGACAGTACTCAAGTGTGGAGGCAGAGAGTTGAGTCTGCCTCTTGTTTGTCGTCGGGACTTTCCGACTGACTTCTCCGTGCACTACCAAGCGAGACTGTTGGTAGGCTTGATTAGTATTAGCAGGTGTATGTGCCTGCTGATTACACTTCGCCAAACGCGGTTGACGAGATCCATCATATGTAGTCAGACGAGCCTGCTGACTAACTGGTGATGTATAAGCAGGTGTATGTTCCTGCCTACAGTACTCCGCCGAAATTGCCTGGCGGGATTGGCTTGATACTGCCAGACGAGTCTGCTGGACAGCGGAATTAAAACGGGCAGGTGTGTGTGCCTGCTCGTTGTTTGCCACCAAGTTCGGTTGGTGGACTTCTCCGAAGATGGCATGGATGACAACCTGACCATTGTTCACCGGATTCCGTCTCTGGCTGTTCATCTTTCCTGCTCGGGTTCGAGGAACCTGAGCTGAATGCCTGGAGTCGGTACCCTCATCATGTTGAGGGCGCACTACCGCACGAGTCTGGCGGCGATTGTTGATGGGAGCCCTTGAGAAGGACTCCTGTCTTTTTGTATTAAGGTCCTGCGGGACCTGCTCATTCACTTCCTCAGAGTAAGGGAGTGAATGGAAATTGCGTTCTGGGGATAATGACCCGAAACGGTTGGAGACGGTAGTCAGCACCGCCTGCTTCTTGATCGCTGGCCTCCGTTGTCCGGACGACCAGGTAGAGTTGTTAACTTGGAGGGATTGACGAGCGGCCTCCAGAGTTGGGATAGTACTGTTGCGACGGTACTCCTTAACCAGTGAATTAGAAACCCAGCGTTGAAGACGCTGAGTTGGTGATTTCATCCTAAGAGCGGATGACGTTCCAGCAGGTGTAGCAGCATTGGTTTTCACAGCAGCAGACCTCACAGTAGAGGTGTTCACAGCAGCAGTATTCACAGGGGTGAATTTAAGGAAAGCCATTTTTCAGAAGATCTTGAGAAAAGAGTACATGTTCCATATAACAGACATAATCAAGATGAATCCGGCCACTGCATCTTTTGGATAATCACATGTCAATGATTTCTTTGTTGGCCCAAGGGGCCTAACAAATAAGAAGAACATCACTTTAACTTGGTTAAGGATTCACGTTGGGTTCACCATTTTTGTTTCGCACGGATTTCGGGGATGACCTCCTGGACGGGAGATTCAAACGTTCCGATCGGTTTCTAGCGGGTTTGTTCGTAGGACCAGAAACATCCAATGATTCCACATCCGTTTGGACCCACTTTCCAATGGTAGGCACTCATTAGCTTGTGGACTGATGAGGCTTAGGAATTTGCATTGGTCGAGAGGATGGGAGGTCGGACACATCACACCTTTTTGAGGGGAATTATTGTCTACTCCGGGACTCTCTTTATAGATTTAAGTTATGTTCGTGAATCCTTATTACATTACCAAGTATAAAATGTGCTTTCCTTTAGTTTTAACAATCAATGATTAAATATGTAAGAAATTTAGAGAATCTTTTATATGTATTCGAGGTTCTTCATCAATAGAGAATCATCTATATCTGTTTAGAGATTCTTGGTCAATGGTATCCTTCAAAACATTTATATAAAAGTCTCTTGGTCATTATGATGACCAGGCTGGTTTTAAAGCCACTCAGTGGGGCACTTGAAGTTTATCGTCATTCAGAAGGACAGAGATTATTTCAAAGTTGGGATCGAACCCATAAATGGGCTACCTACGTATCTTTTGTTTTGGAAAAGGAATCATAACCCACGTAGTTCGATTAATGGAGTATGATGTTTATGATTGATGGCTCAAAGAAGAATGTCATAATTACTTTTACACTCTAAGCTCACGTGAGTCATGCTCGGTGTGAGAAACAAGAGGTATTGGTAAAAATTAGACAATTGTGCCATGAAAGATGCAATCATAAGAAATTGTTTGGGGCTTAGGTATGTATGACTGCCCAGATAGATGAAGGTTTAGGATTCACTTTTAGGGAGAAAATCTAGGAACAGGGTCCATAAAGGTATATGTGCTTTATGGAGATTTGAATACTCTAATCTTGGGGCTTACTCCTAAAGAGGATGCCCAAGTTACGAGGGGACTTATGATTGGGTTTTACTCCTAAAAAGGAAACCCAAATCAAGGGTAAATTAGGACTGGTTAAGAGAAATTTAAGGGGGCTTGGGGTTTACTCCTGAAAAGGAAACCCAAGATTATGACTGGGACTTACTCCTAAAAAAGGAGGCCCAGGTTATGACTGAGTCTTATTCCAAAAAGGGAGACCCAGGTTAGGGGACTTGGGGCTTACTCCTAAGAAGGATGCCCAAGATTATGACTGAGTCTTATTCCTGAAAAGGAGACCCAGGTTAGGAATTAAGGTTTGGGGCTTACTCCTAAGGAGGATGCCCAAGTTTGGGAACTTTAAGAATTTGGGGCTTACTCCTAAAAATGGATGCCCAAGTTAAGGATTCTCTCATATTAAAGGATGATGTTGAATGAATGAACTCTCTATATTTAGTGACATAAGGATATTTAAATCACTAGGTTTTGAGAGATATTCCACAGAATTCCTTTCAGATAAGGAAGTCAAATCAAGAAATCATGCCATAAATGGCTTTGAAGAGTGTCTTGAAGACTGAATCTTGAAAAGGAAAGGTGTAATGGCTTAAGAGGGGTAAAATGGGAAATATGGGCACCCAAAAAGGTAGGGGCGCGCAAGTCTTGATAGGCGCGCAAGTCTTCCGTGGGCGCGCAAATGTTGGTCGCGCAGGTATACCTGCGCGACACATGGTGTACTTGCGCGATTTTCAACCAGCATTGAAATATTTGAGCGACTCTTTTTTAAACCCTTTAGAATCCTCTTGAGGTTCTTCCAGAAAAGGGACGCACAAGTTATATTGAAGGAAATAAGTCAGCGCGCAAGTGTTGATAAGTTTCAACACTTAGGCCTTCTTTCTTCTCTTTAGATCTTCCATTCTAGGTAATAAATTACCTTATAAGTGTTCCGGAAGCTTTGAGAAGAGACTTGGGCGTCGAGAGCTTCAATCCGAGTTTCTGGAAAAAGATCCTCAGAATGGGGGGCCCACAGGGTCTATTCATAGGCAGGAGAAGACCCCAGGCGGTTACCAGGCGGTTACCACTTAGGTCGCGCAAGTCACTTGCACGACCACAAGGCGTTGCGCAAGTACTTGCACGACCACTAGGCGGCGCGCAAGTGTACTTGCGCGACCATGAGGGAACTTGCGCGACCTATGGGCAATGTTCTCCTTGTTATGTTTCTTCAAAGGATGAGTCACTTTTTTCTTATATATTCCCCTTCTCGGATATTTATATTCCGTGACGAAAGGAGTGTCAACACTTACGAATAAGAAATCTTGGATAAAAATGAGATTTTCAAAATTATCCCTTACCTTATGTCTGATATGCTTCGTATGAATCCGAACCTCCTATATAATTATTTAAATAATGTCATTGACTTATTACAGAATCATATTCATTGTTATGATATCATATATGGTTCACTTATGACTTTATATTACATGTTCTTTGGTAATTTCCATGTTAAAGAGCGTTTTGGGTAAAATCGTTTCATTTATCGTATGTGTTTCAACTCGTCATTCTTGATATTATTACTTATATCATGATTTAAATAATTCCATAATGTAAAACATGATTTATATATAATATATATTCATAATATACATATATATTATAGATCTATAAATGGAATGAAATACACCATTCATGGAGACGGTAGGACGTACGTACGCATGAGCGCTATTTTTGTTTCCTTATTGAATTGAATGGAATTGAGTATATGACATACATATATATATATACATAAATCCAGTAGAATTATTATGTCATATGATTCATTATTATTCATTATATATACTTTATAATCATTCTTGAATGGTTAATCATGGAAAATGAATCTCATCGCGTTCGTGGAGACGGTAGTCCGTACGTACGCACGAGCTATGATATCATTCCCATGATCGTGGAATTGTATTGGAGTGTATGTATACTATTTCAGAATCAATATAACTTTACAATAATCATATATAGTTATTTATTTACACCATTATACCCATCCATGTAACGTGGTGGTGGAAATACTGATTACACCACGGCGTGGAGACGGTATTCCGTACGTACGCACGCGTGGTGATTTCCTTTTCCGTAGGATGGATAGATGGTGAAATATGGTTGTTTCATAATTATAATAACATATCAGTATATGATTGATACTTATGTTATTACTTCATAATGAAAAAACTAAAGAAGAATAAGTGGAAGAAGAAATAAAGTTGAAAGAATCGGTAACGGACATTACCTCTTATTTGAAGCGCCTTTTTAAAACCTCCTCTTAGGGCACTAATATTGGTATTTAAAGAAGACAAGAACCTATAGGATGTTTCTCGGTAAGTGGAGAAGGGAAATTGGCAGGGGTTGGTCGAGCTTGAAGGCTCAAAGTGGTGTGAGGAAGAGAGGGAGGAGGTGCCCTTTTATAAGGGAGGAGAGGGGCACCTTTGGAAAAACAAAAAATATTATTTTATTATAAAGACATATTCGGTTTTTAATAGCTCAAAATTGAGTTATTTAGATTTTAAGGTGGGGATGGGTAGAAATACTCTCATCCAATAGAATTTAGACAATTTTAGGTTTCTATTTTAACCTTATCATTTAGATTTAACTTTAAGTTAAATAATATTAATTTTACCGTGTCTTCTTGTTTTCTTACACTATAAGGTTAATAAACTTACTATAGAAAGCCCAAAGAACCCCAAGTTGTTTATTATTAATATATATTAGATTATCTAAGTCATTTTGCTGAACCTTAGATTTTGGGAATAAAATATCAATTAATAATATAATATTTGTTTTAAAAACTATTTTATGTCAATTTTAACACTATTTGGTAATTGATTTTTGTGAAAATCCTAACAGAATGATTAGTTCGAAAAACATTAACTAAATAAATACTAACAAGTCATATTAACATATAAAATTATTTTAATTCATAAATAGTCTCAAATTACATATATTTGGGTATTTATAACATCAATTATTTCAATATTTCATTAATAAAATAATTACTGCATCATCATTGTGTCAAAAATAAATTAAATTTTTTAATGTCTAAAAATTAAAAATAAAATATAATTATGTAGTAAATCGTTTTCGATTTCTATTGAATATTTATAGTCAAATTTATCTTATGTATAACCCTATATTAAAAATGATTTAGTTATTAAACATTGATTTTAACTATTTTAACCCTTCTTTAAATAAATTAATATTAAATGTCCTAATCTAATCCAAGTGGGCCTAAATGATCATATTTTATTCCTAAGGTTGTTTTTGGTCGAATTAAACTTATCCAATATAAATAAGACATGTGTTAGGGTAATAATAATATCATTTTTACCCTTAATTACCATATTTACTTTCAACTGTGGTAAAAAAAAGTAAAAAGTTACTATTCACCAAAAATTATTTTCATCTCATTGAACCACATTTTAATTACTGACATCAGCTGTGTCTCTCAGATTTTTGAAATTCCATTCAAAAAAGTGGTAAAACTATGTTTTATGTAAGTTTGCAAATTCTCATAGGAGGTGGGTAAAAGATGGTCAAAAGTTCAATAAACTTTTTATATATCTAAAATTATTATAAAATGACTCCAATGAATTACATTGAACTTATATAGGTATTATGTATCAACTTTGACCTAAAATAAATATAAATAAAATAAATAATTATTTAAATAAAAAGTCAGTTTTTAAATAGTAACCTAGTGTTTTCACTATTCAACAAAAATTGAATGTTTTCAGAAAAATACCAAAATTTTACCCTAGGATAATTTCGATATTCTGAATCCAAAAATGAAGTCCATTTTGAAAGATGATATTTACGAAATTTAGAAAAGTGGTTATTACTATTCATAACTGCTAGTTTTAATAATATTTTAAAAGCATATCGTTGTTTAGTGAAACTCGGTATTGCGTACAACACACGCTATCGAGAAAGGTCATGATTGCGTGTAATGTAGCCAAGTTAGGGTTGCGTGTTGTGAAAGACACTTTTGTTGTAGCGTACAACACAAGACATCAATAAAATTAAAAAGAATATTTTTCATAAAATCTCAGGGTGTTACATTCTACCCCCCTTAAAATGAATTTCGCCCTCGAAATTCGTCGGGGGTTATAAAAGGTTTACTACTCCAAAGTTTCATTAATAGAAACCCAAGTCGTAAAAAGGAATACCAAAACCAATCTTTAAAAACTAAAGTATGAAACATAACGGTTACCCAAATTAACTAATCACTGGGTTTCCACATAGGAGAACATATGTGAAAATATGGATATGGAAGAGAAACCTAACCATCATGTTATGATAGAGCGTCGTAGAGAACATGGATATGAAAAATCCAACAATCACAAAGCCATAGATTTGTGATGATCTAAGGTACCATATGATTCATCGGATATAAGGGAACTATGACAACATTTTTGGTTTTCAAAATCATTTCCCTAAAGTTGATGAATTAAAATAAATACTTACATGATTTTGGTACGATTTCACTGTTGTTAATGAATTGAAAAATTTACACTTCATCCCTTAAAGAAATGAATTTGAAGTTGTTATTTATGATGTGTTAGCAGATCATGTGATAGAATGATGGGTCATTCCATCTGTTTCAAACTAAAGGATAGAAAAAGTTATCAAATATACATAAGTCCATCTATTGTGTGTTTAATCATATACGATTAAAAAAATGAACTTATACTTCATATATCATACTGCTTAATAAAATAAAACTAGTTTCTACTAACCAGGGACATCCTGTTGGCCAGTGGTAAGCGATAAAGGCCAGTCACACTTCGGTTGTGGGTTCGATTCCCACAGCCTTGTCCGGCGCGATGGGTTGTCGTTCATCCGACATGTTTTCCTTTTTTTAAAACTACATTACTATAACATCCCATCAATAATATCAAAAAAACTTCTATCCTTAAACAATACTAACTTATGTCTAACATAATCTATTCCAATCTTTAGGCTTATCCATAATGTTGCAGTCCACTCTCATAATATAGTGAAAATGATTACCATAGATTTCATATAACAAGAATGTTAATACCATCATTGATCCCCATATATCATAAGATATGTCTTTTTGGTCACATTCCAAACATTCGAAGGCATTAATCATGTATTCTCTTGAAAAATGAATACCCATTGAATCTTAGTGAAAACATGAGTGTTGTCAAAAGTTAACTCATTCCACATACCAAAACCCCAAAATTCTATATACTGAAACCATGATATAACTATTACCTTATATCAGTCATGAGCCCATGAATACTGTCAAACATTTCTTTTTCTCCTTATCCCTTCATTATGCGCATATTATCTTCTTTACAAAAAATCTCTCAATCACTTTCCATGGTTACTGGTACCATAAAATTATTGAAAACCACAATAGACCAATACATAAATATTCCAATATTCCATGATACTATATAAAAATTTATTTTGGATTCCCATTACATAAACTATTAATCATCCCACCACATCGTTTTCATATTCAACATCGCCAATAATGATCGCATGTGACATCCCTTTGTCCTTTTCCTTAACTGGTTGCTCATGTCGATCATCATTAACCCTTGGATTAGGGAATTGATTAGCATAATTCCCAATTTCATTGCACTTGAAGCATTGAAGTGTTGGTGGTGCGTTCTCTGCAGTCTTTTCATTATTCACACCATTAGAAACCCTTTTTCCATTACTTCGACACTCAGCTACTCGATGACATTATTTTCCACACTTAAAACATTTTCTAGTCCCTTTAATACAATCTCCACCATGCTTCTTCCACACTTTGAGCATAAGGAAACATTCATCTTCTTTTCACCATTATTCTGAGATTTATCCATAATATCCATCTTTAGTTTCTTGTCAAAACCATGAGATGAATATGTAACACCAACTTCCATTTATACCTTAATATCACAACACACAATTTCTTCATAGCTACTGAAGTCTCTTATAGCTAATTCCCTTTGAAGACTTTGTTTTATGCCACTGAAAAATCGATCAACTTTACTTTCAGGTTGGATGATGAAGCCAGATGCATACCTTGCGAGTCCTCCTTTTCAATCTTTTTTCAAAGAATACGAGGGAAGTACTTACTAAAAAACAAGTTCTTGAACTCATCCCATTCCCTGGACTTGATTTCATCTCTGTACCTCGTTTTCTTGATAAGATTCCACCATTGATCAGCATCACCTTCCAAACGATATACTGCTAAGATGACTTTATCATGCTCAGAACATTGTAGAACAGAAAATATCTTTTCAATGGTACTGATCCATTGTTCAGCCACTAAGGGATCAGAAGACCCGCTGAATGAAGGTAGATGTTGCCTCATGAAGGATTCAACCGAATGTTGCTCCTTTCTCTGCTCATTTTTAAGTACAGAATGATTCATAGCTTGTGTATTTATAGAAATAATATTTTTCACTCCATCTACCATGACACTGGTTTCGTCAGGAGGACAATCATTGCATTGTCCATTACATTGATCAACACGGTTCCTTCGGGTTCCAGCCATCGTCTAAAAGCCAAAAATAATAGTGTGAGAAGAAAATACCATGCTAGGGAAAACAACCTAATAAATGGGGAGTACCTTCAATATCTAACATCTTAGGTTTAATTCAAAGATTGTTAGTGAAATTCTAGGACTATAGCCTTTACTTATACTTAACCTTTGGGACATCCCTAGACATACCTTAGAAATATCTCTAGGGATCTCAATAAAGATCTCGCATCCTAGTTTCCAAAGGTTGACAAAACCTTTCATCTGATACCAACTGTAGAGACCCAATGCTTGACGTACATGGACATTACATTACTTTTTCATAATACTTAGTACATAACAAAAACACACACACATGGACTGTAATAGTTTAGTGTCTTTGGAATCTCGGAATATAATCTTCTAATCGTGGTGAAAGATCTTCAACATCTCCCATAAAGATCTTCCCCTTTTTTTTCTTACCTAATAACTTTCTTTATATCCTGGGGAAAATAAAACATAAAAGGGGTGAGCTCAAATTCCCAGTAAGGGTAAACATAGAGAACATAAAACAATCCATAAACATTTGAATGCAAAAACATGAACATAAAATCTAAACATCAAAATCATTAGCAAAGACATGAATCTTGGAAGTACGTAAGGCATATAACATAAGACAAAATCAATCATAATATGGGAATAAAACATGTAATTGTGGAAACCATTAAGCACATGTTATGATTTCCATTGTAGCCAAGGCATTGCTGCTAAGACCATCTTAGTGGAGAAAGTCCCTTTCTGAATCGAGTTCACTACTCGTTTCAGTCCTGTAACACTGAACCGGATTAACTTACCATTCCAACCATGTCTATCTCATGAGATATAAATATTTACCCAATGCATTGGAGAGAGATATAGTTCCCACTCATCTCATAATGAAATCATTCTTACTTGTGCCACAACTTAAGCATAAATCATTCATCATAAACCAAAGAATAAAATGGGTTTCATAAACATCATCCCATCATAACATAAACCATATAAAATAAATGGATATCATTTCATAATAAGAGAAGTGAAACCATGTAAATCATATAGACATTATACTTGAAACATACACATATGAAATAATGTCATCTTATATGGAAAATGGTTTTGATAAAACACTTGAAATCAATTCTTGAGGAAAATATCATTTCTTCTTCAAAAATCAATTTATTTTCACAAAAAATCATGCAATTTTAAAAGAAAAATATTTTGTTGAAAATATTCATGAAATATTTTGGAGGAAGCTTCATGAAAATAAGGCTTTATAAAACCGTAAAAATCTATTCATGCCGTATAAGTAAAAAAACATTCTTCTCGTACTTTTGCTGGAAAAGTAAAAAAAGTACCTCGTAACGTAAACAAAAGAAATATTCCTTACATACCCTGTAGTAAAATTCAAAAATGGGTGAAAAGGAATTTTAACATACATGAAAACACTTTTATAAAACATGGACATGGATGATAGAAATAACCCCAGTAAATACTTACGAATAAGCAATCTCGGATAAAAATGAGATTTGCAAAATTATCCCTTACCTTATGTCCGATATGCTTCGTATGTATCCGAAATTCCTGTATAATGATTTAAATAATGTCATTTTCTTATTACAGAATCATATTAATTGTTATGATATCATATATGGTTCACTTATGACTTTATATTACCCGTTCTTTTGTAAATTCCATGTTAAAGAGCGTTTTGGGTAAAATCGTTTCATTTATCGTATGTGTTTCGACTCGTCGTTCTTGATATTATTACATATATCCTAATTTAAATAATTCTATAATGTGAAAAATGATTTATATATAATATATATTCATAATATTCATATATATTATATATCTATAAAAGGAATGAAATACACCGTTCATGGAGACGGTAGGCCGTACGTACGCATGAACGCTGTTTTCATTTCCTTATTGAACTGAATGCAATTGAGTATATGATATACATATATATATATATACATAAATCCAGTTGAATTATTATGTCATATATTTCATTATTATTCATTATATATACTTTATAATCATTATTGAATGGTTAATCATGGAAAATGAATCTCATCGCGTTCGTGGAGATGGTAGTCCGTACGTACGCACGAGCGATGATATCATTCTCATGATCGTGGAATTGTATTGGAGTGTATGTATACTATTTCAGAATCAATATCACTTTACAATAATAATATATAGTTATTTATTTACACCATTATACCCATCCATGTATGGTGGTGGTGGAAAAACTGATTACACCACGGCGTGGAGAGGGTATTCGGTACGTACGCACGCGTGGTGATTTCGTATTCCGTAGGACGGATAGATGTTGAAATAGGGTTGTTTCATAATTATAATAACATATCAGTATATGAGTGATACTGATTTTATTACTTCATAATGAAACAACTAAATAAGAAGAAGTGGAAGAAGAAATAAAGTTGAAAGAATCGGTAACGGACATTACCTCTTCTTTGAAGCGCCTTTTTGAAACCTCCTCTTAGGGCACTAATATTGGACTTTGAAGAAGAAAAGAACCTCTAGGATGTTTCTGGGGAAGTGGAGAAGAGAAATTGGCAGGGTTTGGCCGATCTGGAAGGCTCAATGTGGTGTGAGGAAGAGAGGGAGGAGGTGCCCTTTTATAAGGGAGGACAGGGACACCTTTGGAATAACTAAAAATATTATTTTATTATAAAGTCATATTCGGTTATTAATAGCTCCAAATTGAGTTATTTAGAATCTAAGGTGGAGATGGGTTGAAATCCTGTCATCCAATAGAATTTAGACAAGTTTAGGTTTCTATTTTAACCTTATCTTTTAGATTTAACTTTAAGTTAAATAATTTTTACTTTTACCGTGTCTTCATGTTTTCTTAAACTATAAGGTTAATAAACATACTATAACAAGACAAAAGAACCCCAAGTTGTATATTATTACTATAAATAACCTTATCTAAGTCATTTGGCCGAACCCTAGATTTTTAGGAATAAAATATCAATTAATAATATAATATTTTTTTAAAAAAACTATTTTATGTCAATTTTGACACGATTTAGAAATTGATTTTTGTGAAAATCCTAAAAGAATAATTAGTTCGAAAATAGTTAACTAAATCAATAATAACATGTCATATTAACATTGAATATTATTTTAATTCATAAAATGTCTCAAATTACATTAATTTGGGTATTTATAACATCAATTATGTCAATATTTCATTAATAAAATAATTACTGCATCATCATTGTGTCAGAAATAAATTAACTTTTTTAATGTCTAAAAATTATAAATAAAATATCATTATTTACGAAATCTTTTTAGCTTTATATTGAATATTTATAGTCGAATTTATCTTATGTATAACCCTGTATTACAAATTATTTAGTTATTAAACATTGATTTTAACCATTTTAACCCTGCTTTAAATAAATTAATATTAAATGTCCTAATCTAATCCAAGTCGGCCTAAATGGTCATATTTTATTCCTAAGGTTGTTTTCGGTCGAATTACACTTATCCAATAGAATTAGAACATGTTTTAGCCTAATAATAATATCATTTTTACCCTTATTTACCCTATTTACTTTTAACCGTGGTAAAAAAATGTAAAAAGTTACTATTCACCAAAAATTATTTTCATCTCATTGAACCACATTTTACTTACTGACATCAACCGTGTCTCTCTGATTTTTGAAATTCCATTCAAAAAAGTGGTAAAATTATGTTTTATGTAAATTTGCAAATTCTCCTAGGAGGTGGGTAAAAGACGGTCAAAAGTTCAATAAACTTTTTATATATCTAAAATTATTATAAAATGACTCCAATGAATTATATTGAACTTATATAGGTATTATGTATCAATTTTTACCTAAAATAATTTTAAATAAAATAAATAATTATTTAAATAAAAAGTCGGTTTTTAAATAGTAACCTAGTGTTTTCACTATTCATCAAAAATTGAAAGTTTTCAGAAAAATACCAAAATTTTACCCTAGGCTAATTTTGATATTCCAAATCCAAAAATGAAGTCCATTTTGAAAGATGAAATTTAAAAAATTTCAAAAAGTGATTATTACTATTCATAACGGCTACTTTTAATAATATTTTAATAGTATATCGTTGTTTAGTGAAACTCAGTATTACGTACAACACACGCTATCGAGGAAGGTCGTGATTGCATGTAATGCAACCAAGTTAGGGTTGCGTGTTGTGCAAGACTCCTTTTTTGTAGCGTACAACACAAGACATCAATAAAATTAAAAAGAATATTTTTCATAAAATCTCGGGGTGTTACAGGTACACCTTATGCACTATGTATGGGCCTGACCATCTGGACCTCAACTTTCTAAGGTGTAGATGAATTTTAGAACTATATAAAAGAATATGTTTACCCAGTTCAAGGTGTTTCACTTTAAAATTTCAAGATTGGTAGGCTTGTACTTTATCTTTATTGATCCTTGAATTCCCATAAGCCTCCATCCTAAGTTCCTCAAGTTCATTGACATCTAATTTACTTTTTATTTTAGCCAATGAGAGGTCATAATTAATTTTCTTAATTTCCCAAAAGGCCTTATGTTCAATCTTCACTAGAAAATGGCATACTTTACCATAAACCAACCTATATGGGGACATTCCTAAAATGGTTTTAAATATAGTTCGATAGGACCAAAGATAATCTAACAGTTTGTTTGACAAATCACTCTTATATGGATTAACTATTTTCACATGAATTTGTTTGATTTCTCGTTTGGCTAACTCAGCTTGACCATTGGTTTGGGGGTGTTAAGCAGTTGAAACTTTTTGAGAAATTCCATACTTGTCCATGAGTGCTGAGAATGGACGATTGCAAAAATGAGTTATGTGATTACTAATGATAGCCCTAGTAATTCCAAATCTAAAGAGGGTTTTTTCCTTAAGAAATATAATCATAGTTTTATGATCATTATATTTTGTTGGAATCGCCTCAACCCATTTTGGGACATCGTCGACAGCTAAAAGAATGTACAAATATCCCCTAGAGTTTGGGATGGTACCCATGAAATCCATTCCCCAGCTGTTAAAGATTTCAATCACTAAGATGGGAGTGAGTGGCAATTGATTCCTTTTTGTGATGGACCCTACATGTTGACACCTAGGAAAATATTGACAAAATGAGTAGGAGTCCCTTGAGAGGGTGGGCCAGAAGAGACCACTCTGAAGAACCTTAGTATAAGTTTTCTAAGAGGAAAAGTGACCTCCACATGCCTCACTATAATAGAATTTAATGATGGAATCTTGTTCAGATTCTGGGACACACCTCTTAATGACATGTTTAGGGCAGAACTTAAAGAGGTATGGATCATCAAACACATTGTGTCTGACATCATAAAGGAATATACTTCTAGCTTGAGTACCTAAGAATTTTGGAATGACTCATATAACTAAGAAGTTTTCTATATCGACATACCAAGGGTAATCACTCACAGAGTATAGTTGTTCATTAGGGAATGAATCAGACACATAAAGGTGAGATAATTTTTCATTAAATTCTACTCTAAAGAGATGATCTACTACAACATTTTTAACACCCATTATTTTCTTTATTGGGAGGTCAAGTTATTGTAAGAGAAGGACCCACCAAATCAGTCTAGCATTAGCATCTTGTTTCTGGAAAAGGTATTTCAGAGCAGAATGGTCAGTGAACACAGTGATGGGGGATCCTATGAGGTAAGACCTAAAATTTTCTAAAGCATACACAACCGCAATTAACTCCTTCTATGTGGTCATATATTTGATTTGGGCATCATTTAAGGATTTGATTGCATATGAAATTACATAAGGAGTTTTATCACAACGTTGTCCTAGCACAGCTCTTAAAGAAAATTCACTGGCATTACACATTAGTTGAAAAAGAAGGTTCCAATTTGGAGATTTCATGAAAGGGGGATAGGTGAGAGATGATTTGAGGGCTGAGAATGAATCTTCACAGCTTTCTATCCAAAGAAATGGAATATCCTACACTAAAAGACTACAAAGGGGATGAGAGATTGAACTAAAGTTCCTAATGAGTCTTCTATAAAAACCATCATGTCCTAAGAAATATCTCATTTCCATGAATGTTTTGGGTGATCCAAGGTGACAAATTATGTCAACCTTGGATTTATCGACCACAATTCTCATACCCAAGACAATATGGAAAAGGACTAGTCCCTCTTTAACCATGAAATGACATTTTTCCCAGTTTAGGACTAGATTATTTTCTTTGCATTTAGACAAAACTCTCATCAAATTCCTCAGAAATCTCTCAAATGTATCCCCAAACACGGAGAAGTCATCCATGAATACCTCTAGTAAATCTCCTACAATGTCTGAGAATATTCCCATCATGCACCTCTGGAATGTTCTAGGGGAACTGGATAACCCAAATGGCATGCATTTGAAAGAAAAAGTGCTAAACGGACATGTGAATGTAGTCTTCCCTTGATCTTCTAGGGAGACCTCAATTTGACTATAACTCGAGTACCCATCTAAGAAATAGTATAAGGCATGACTTTCCACTCTCTCAAGGACTTGTTCAATGAATGGTAAGGGGAAATTTCCTTTCTTGGTAAATGAGTTTAGCATCTTATAGTCGATGTAGACTCTCCAGCCACTACTCACCCTTGTTGGAAGAATATATTCATCCTCATTGGTATCAATGTGATTCCACCCTTTTTTGGAACAACTTTTATTGGGCTCACCCACTCACTCTTAGCTATCAGATATATGATACTAGCTTTTAAAAATATCAGAACTTCTTTTCTCACTACTTCCTTGATATTAGGATTGAGTCGCCATTTTGGTTGACGACATGGCTTTGAATCAGATTCAAGAACAATCCTACGAGTCCCGATAAGTGGGCTAATCCTAGTAATATCATACAGGGTCCAACCCGTGGCTTTTTTATGTTTCCTAAGGACATCTAGAAGAATCTTCTCATGATTGACTTCAAAAGAAGATGAAATGAAAATAGGATGTGTTTGATTGTCCCCTAGAAAGGCATACTTGAGTGCAGAGGGATGTTCCTTCAATTCAAGCTCAGGTTGGTTCAGAATTTCAGCAGAATATTGGGACATTGGATCAAGATCAATTTTGTTTCCTAGAGTTTTAGATAGGATTGATTCCCCACATGTAGAAGTTTCAGCTACTAAATTGGCTTGATCATAATTAGCCGAGGATGTTTGATTGGTCTCCGTGAATGTGGTTTCCTGAAAGGTTTCACTGATTTTTGAACCTAAGAATTCATCATAAGAGAAATTCGAAAATGATTCAAGCTAAGGAGATAAACTTCCTTCATGTGAACAAATAAAATCAATCTCATCCTATGTTAAACATCCATCAAATATTCCTTGATGTTCTATGGACTCATTATCAATTCTTCCTACCATGTTTACATCATAAATGTCCTCATCATCCCCTATTTGTGAGCTTGAATTGTATATGTTCAAGTCTAGACTCATGTTTCCAATGGTGATGGTCATGTTCCTGTTTCGAACTCGGATAACATATTTGATTGTTGCAAGGAAAGGAAGACCAAGGATTATTGGGGTTTTTCCTTATTTCAAAAGTTTGGATGGTTGTCAGGGACAATGAAGTCAGTAGGGTAGATAAATTTTTCAACATTTACCAGAACGTCCTTCAAAATCCCCTTTGGAACCCTAATGCTACGATCAGTAAGTTGATGTGTGACAGATGTCAGTTGGAGATATTCTAGGCCTAACTGGTAGTACACAGCCTAGGGAATGAGATTGACACGAGCACCTATGTCACACAAGGCCTTGACAACTTTTCTCTCTCCAAGATCAACATTGACGTAAGTGCAACCCGGGTTTTTTAACTTTGGAGGAATGGTCCCTTGAATTGTTGTGCTAACATTTGTTGCTAAAAGGACATGGTTCTTACGTGAGGATATTATTTTAAATGGTTAGAGGTATTTAAGGTATTTTTAGTATGTAGTAATGGTTTTAATAGCATCTAATAGTGGAATGTTCAACTTTACTTGTGACAATATTTCCCTCAATGTTTCATTTAATTCAGGCTTAGTTTTCCCCATCATGCATTGAGGGAATGGTGCAGGTTGAGGGGTTGTTTTTTGAAGAGTTATTTCTTTGAAAATGTTATCGTGTTTCTCTATTTGATCATTTGGTTAATTTAAATTTTCATCCATGTTTGAATTTTCAGATGAGTTTTAAATTATTTTATCAGGTTTCTCAATTGATTTCCCACTTCTTAAAATGGTCACAACCTTTAGTTGTTCATGAGTTGTTTGAGTCAAACATGACTCTCGCCCTACTGTTTGTTGTGGAATGCCTTGTGTATGAATGGGTGACTTTCTAGTTTTTATTGTTTGAAGTTATTATTTTAGGGAAGCGACTTCTGAGTTCATCCTTTCCATTTGTTTGCACAGTTGTTCTAGTAGGCTCTGTGGAACAGTTTGGGTTGGTGCTAGAGAAGAATGGTTTATCCTAGGGGGATATTTTGGAGGAAGTATGGTTTGTTGAAGATGGACTGGTGCTTGTTGGTATTGGATAGGTTGGGTTTGAAAGTGGTTTTGGGTTTGGTAGTTCTATTGGGGATACAGATTTGGTCCCTGTGGATGGATAGGTTATTGGTTATCTTTCCAGAAGAAACCTGGGTGATAATTATACCTTGGGTTGAATATGTTTTGGTATTGGGTATTTTGAAAGATTAGGTCATTGACTTCAAAACGTGTTCCTCCTAGAATAACATCCTTGATGGATGGAATGGTTGGCCAGTTGTCTGTTTTGTGGTCATGTTTGTCACAAATTGTGCAAGCAGGGTCTACAGTTTGGATTTCATGGATTTTTCTAATGTCTATCTCTTCAACCTTCCTAGCGAGTGCTGATAGTTTAGCCATGAGGATTTCCTCTTTTATAAGTATATGAATTTTAGTAGTTATTTGTTGATTTTCAGAATAAGGTGATGTTCCCCATGTTTGGTTTTAAGGAGAAAGTATTTCTAGATACTCATAAGCATCATTTGGGGATTTGTTTTTAAAGGTCCAATTATACATCATGTTAATGAATTGTTTCTTCCCCATGCCCAACCCTTCATAGAAAATTTGCACTTGTTCAAGAATAGAAAAACCATGGAGTGGAACCATGTTTAGGGTTTCTTTGAACCTCACCCATGTTTCATATAATGACTCTACCTCTTTTTAAAAAATGTTTTGGATGCACTTTTTAAGTGGGATTGTTTTTTTGGTAGGGAAAGGATTTTTTGTAGAAATCCCTTTTTAATTGGTCCCAAGAGTTGATGGATGATGGTCTAAAATTGTTTAGCCAATTTTTAGCTCTATACATTAATGGAAAGGGAAATATACTCATTTTAGCTGATTCATGTTGATGTGGGGGACACATGGTTTCTACAATGTCATTGAACTCCTTAACGTGAAGGTAGGGAATCTCAGACTCCATTCCATGGAATGCTGGAAGGTGGTTTAAGAAATGGGGTTTAAATATGTATTTCGAATCTCCTAGTAAATTGTGTCTAATTCATGGGGGGAATTGGTTCATGCTGGAGTGAGGTAGTCGTTCATGGTTTGATCTACCACATTCCCTATGTTTGGAGCTTCTTGGTTTGGATTTCTCATTTAATCACCCATAGGGTTTACCATTTGATTTCTTTAAAGACCCTCCATTGGAATTGTTTTAATTGGTGAATTTGGAGTTTTAAGAATAGTATGATCAAATGTAAAAAATACCTTAGATGAACATGACTCCCCTATCCTAGGAGTTTCCACGCTAACTAATCTGTTTGAGTTATCGTGTATGTAAGCGGACATATGCCAAATGGAAAAAAATAAAGGTAAAAGATAAGATAATTTGGGTGAGAATAGAATAATGGCAGTGATAAAAGAAGGTCTTTGGTCTATGTAACTTACTTGGTCCCTGGAAACGGTGCCAAAATTTGGTGTCGCACAAATTTGACCAAGTTCTAAGGGTTAAGCGGTCACTTGCAGTGTAGCTTGGGCTGTTGAATCCTCAGAGACCTAAGAAGATCCTTAGACACACAATAAAAAGTGATGGATTTTTTGCTATGAAGTGGCCAAAAAAGTTTGATTTCATATTTTTTTAATAGTACGCTAAATAATCTATGTCAATTCAAATTATGAGAAAATGATTGGTCCAATGTTATTTCTCGGGGTGTATTGGATGAATTCCTTTTTTTATGATTTCAATTTCATTAACTCGAGAAGGATTCATTCAATGAATTCAGACTAACATCATCACTTACTAATTAAACACATTGCCAATACATGATAATCACCTATACACTTTTAGGATCATTTTCATGATCACTCCAACCTAAAGGATATAATTTGCACATAAAAGTGGGGTGAATAAGCTCAATAAGAAAGGGGAAGGGGGAAAATCATTGAATGAAAGAATATCAAATAAAAGAATTTAATAACATTTAGATAGTGAGAAATAACATCCAATCCACCCCCTTTATACTCCCTTGGATCAGCCCATAAAAGAGCTAGCCCTCCATTGATGACATGTTCTCAACAGAAGCGGGAAGTAGACTTACTAGGGTAGAATTGAAGAAGTAAAAAAACAAAATAACGATCACTCCACCGTTGGGTGAACAAAATCACAAGGTTTAGTGTGAAAAATTTCACACTTTGAGGCAATGGTATCAAGGTGATATTAATAAGAACATAACCAGAAAGGAATAATAACTTTTATTGAAAACTAAAGAGATTCGAAAAAATTATATTAAAAGGAAAAATGCTACAAAGACAATTTAGCATAATTACATTACAATGAAAACAAATCTCCATGATACTAAAAATCCTCCACTAATAGTGCCTAAAATAGGAATTTTGGAAGACTTTTTCTGAGTCCCCATCGTCCCATGTGCCTTTAATTAATTGTGGTGAGGAATGGTGGGTGGAAAATTAATGGAGATGTGACTTTTCAACTCTTCCCACGAAGTGGCAGCCTGCTTGCATCCACTGAAAAGGCATGCCGAAAGGACCTTTTAGATGAACGAATTAGAGTGCGCCATAAAAGGATACAATGCATCCGAAGATGTCATCAAAGATCTTGTATAATTTCATCCTAAAATAATATGTGGTTCATGAGATATGATTTAAATTGTGGGATATTTTTCTGGGCCATAGAAACTGGACCAGAATTTCATTATCAACTTGGGCCGCTTGGAACACCATTCAAACCTCCGAACTATCATAGACCACTATGAAATTAAATGTTCCCAATAATATTCTATATCTTCATATAAATATTCAGAATCATTGGGATTAAATTATGTCTTATACAGTATGTTTTTTGGGATTTTGTCCAAATATCTTCGCCCAGAATGTGGTTGGTTCAAAACCCACTTTGGTGGTCTTCAAAATTGAATCTCCAAGTGCTCCAAAAGAATTAATTGTTACTTATATAATGGGAGTCCTGAAAATAAAATATAAACATAAAATCAAGACCATTATTTGTTTCATGAGATGTTCAAGAAGGTGCCATGAAATAGTGCATTTTAAGAAGTAATTACAATCATAATGTGAAATAATGTTCAAAGTGTAAAATGCACTAATAATTGTGTCTATAATTAATAAAGAACATGAATATTATATTATAAAAGATGAATATTTTCCTCTTTTAGGAGCTAATTAGTGTCATATTGTGGTATAAATTCAAATTATATTTTAACCAATAATTAGATAACATGTTTTTTTACAAATTCAATTCCAAGAGAGATATTTGATGATCTTTGGATGAAACTATAAGTTTAGGTATCCCCTCTTACTTGAGGAATTGTGAAATGAATCCTCCCTTATTATTTTTATTCTTCTGAACATGTGGGAAGAAAGGGCCACAAATATTTACTCAAGTGAGAGATAATTTTCATGGGGAGTTTGAACTACATTTTTATGTGAATCTATGGTTAACTATAAATGGGGTTGTTTGTTGACAATGATATATAATTAATAAACATATGGGGATTAATATATGTCATTAGGCCTTATTTTCTTATCAATAAGGGATAAGATTCTGTTAAATACATAGCCACATCTAGTGGTGTGGTGAAGGAACATTATCATGTGAGATAAGTTATGAATTGATGATCCTTATATTTTTTATTTTTTCATCTAGATATGAGTATTCCGGGAATAATTGAGTGATGTTTCAAAAAAATCCAAAAGGGGGAGATTATTGGGATCCTAGATTTTATGATGCATTTCTTGATGGTTAAAATTTATTATCAATGTTATATGAGAATCAACGAAGGTGACCAAGAATTTGTAAAAGTGTTTTAGTATGTTTTTAGTTTTATTAGGTGGATATAAATGATTATAAAGCAATTATGTGCTTTCATTGATGTCTCTAGAAATTTTTCTAGAGTTTGTATATGTGGTTGATCTAATGATTCCTCGATTTATGGTATTAATATGATTTTATTACATTTGACCAAAACTTGAGTATAGTAACTTGAAATCTTTCTCGAGTCAAATGGATTCTATATATGATAAATTACTTGGTATGGTTGATTTACATGCGTTTTTTCAATTATAACATGTAATTGATATGTATTTATTTGGTTTCTTAGTAATGATGTCAAGTCAATAAGGTCCCAATAAATCAAGATGTGTGGTATGTTTCCATAGCTTGTTCGATCAACTATAGAGATACATAGAGTTCATTATAAACATATGTAAATGTAATTAAATGTTTCAAAGAGATATGTCAAGGTAATATATGATTTCTAAAGGCGGTTTAAATGCCATATTGAATAATTTACACTTATGTGAGGGTGATGTGGAAAGTTTTCAAGCTACATAAGGTTAATTTAAACCTAGTGTAATGTCAAATATAGTGGTTTTAAGGCTATGAAAATGTAAGATAAATCTACATAAGGTTAAAATAAATATCAAGTAAAGGTAACGCTAATGTTCATAGAACATTATAATGGAATTTCTATAAAATTAATGGCCCTGAAATGGTAGTTTCTTACCAATGTAAGTGTAATCTATGAGTTGTTTGACTTTTCTAAGGGTTATCAAAAAATATTTTATGATATATAAATATAAAATCAATTTAATGATCAATATTTTTATAAATAATTTTATTTCTAAAAGTGTGTTTGTCGAAAAATAATCTCTAAAAATAAAATCAAGAATGAAAGTGCAATGGTGTTGTGTAGGTCTGAAATTTAAACAAACAATTTAATTTGAATATATAGTGTTCTGAGAGGAGTTATTTTTATAATATTTATTTTTTAAAAATATTTTAAAAGTGAAGTTAGTTGGTCGCATGTTTTTTTCATTAAGAAAAATGACATGGGTGTTTATAAAATTAAAAATTATATTATTTGTGAATTATTTTAAAATTATTATTGTGGTTTGAGAAGCTTATAAAATTATATTATCCTAATATTTTGGGAACAAATGGGGTTAAAAATTGAAATTGGTTATAGATATACAGTTAATGAATGATAATATTTTCTGACCATGTGAAATTAATTTTGAGTTTAACTAAATGATTAAAAAATTTGAGGATTATAAAATATGATTCTGTTGAATGAAATTTTTATAATAATGAGTTTTCAAGATTTTCATTAAATAATTATTAATTTTATCAATTTAAAATTTGATAAATTTAAGGATCCAATGAGGAGTGAATAAATACATAGATATTGAATAAAAAAAAGCATCAAAATAATGTGATCAAATAAGTAACATTGAGTTTTATGTTCAACATCATTGACCAATTTCATGAGGGATCATGCATTTAGGAGATTCATATTAAAGTCAGAGAAATGAATATAAGTTATTCATTTGATTTTTCATTGAGTGATAATATTATTCTATATATGTTTACGACTCAAGCATAGCATCCTTTCGATTTTCTATAGTAAACGGTCTGTCAAAATGACTATATCATCATTATTTGATTATTGTATAACTTGTTGGATGCTCTGAAAGTACATGTTGGATTCTCATGAATAACGATATAGTATTATATCTACTCTACCCACATGTAATTTATTAAAACAAATATTAGATAATTAGTTGGTCAGAGAGAGTCAAGCACAAACAGAAAAATATTCGTTCTCGTGCACGACCGGCTAGTAGGGATCATACCCATAACCTAGTGGTCCCAAATCATCATCATCATTGTTTAGTTAGAGTTGTAAGCGTCAATCTTGCTAAGTGAAACTGAGGCCAAACCCCACGGATTCACTAGCATACTAGTACACGTCCACCCACCTAGATACCCTGGTTTTCCCTTTGTGCTCAAACAAGTTCAACAATCCAAGAAGTATATTTTTCCCATGAAAATATCACTTCCACATCACACATTAACAAAACAGCCCCATGTATATCACACAAGTCAAAAATTCCACTTTTCTTTCAAATGCATTTTGAAATCAAACTCACACCAAAATTGCCTACAACACTTTTCACATTTCTTTAACACTTACACAAATGCTTTAAACGATTTTATAAAACCATTACAAGATATTAAACTCACATAACAACCCACACACATGTCACATAATATCCTTCTCAACTCCACAATTCATTTTATTGATAAACTCACCTGAAACATCCCACACCCGTGTTTCGCACACAAAACACAATTTAGTAAAACATTTCGGCAATTTATAAAACATTCTAATTTTTTTTTTGACATCTCAAATCATCACTTTACCTTTCAAAAACCCACATTAGGTGAAAAAACTCACCCAAACTGTACATATACACCCTTTCCCTACTTTTTTTAACCAAATAAATCATTTGCAATTTTTATAAAACAAACCCAAGAGGTATAACCATTGTTTGCACACTAAACCCATTTCAAACCCCTAATTCAAAACCAAAATCATAAAAATAACAATCCAAAACAGAATTTTCAGCCCTAAAACAATTATTAAAGCACCCCCAAATGTTATAAAAATACATCAAATAATACCACAAAGATACATATGAAAAACACACGTTTTCATAAATCACCTTCAAAAAGAACAACACAGTTTTACACCTTAAACTCATTCAAAAAAACTCTTTTCAAGGCCCACATGACAATAAGGAATTAAAAAAACAGAATTGGCAGCCCCTTTCAAGACTAATAAATCACTTTCATATGTTATAAAGAAAACCCAAACATTACCCCAAGAGTCACACATGACAAGTACCCAATTTCAAGCTAAAATACAACTAAAAATTAAATGTTTAACCAAATTCATCAAAAATAGTTTTAAAACCACACAAAACAGATTATAAACATACTAAATTAATAATCCAAGCAAGCTAACTCATCATAAAATGGTTACACATGGAATCACCTACCTTTTGAGTTGAAACCCTCAAGACATGGTGCGAAACATTAAGCGTACCACCGCCGCACCACAAGGAAAATAAATCCAGACCTAGACCACCAAAAATTGACCAAAAAGATACCAAATCATACCTTAGGATATAACCCCAACTTCTGGACATGAGGAAATTCAATAAAGTGCAATAAAAACTAAAAGAGGATGGAAAGAACCAGGAAGGAATTCCCTTACTTGAAATATCATGAAGAAATCAGCCCCAATGCACCAATATATGAATCTCAAAGTACCCAAAACTGATATGGAGGTCCGAAGGAGTCATATTAGGTCATGTGGGGACTGAAATGGGGGGAAAAGGATGAAAATTTAAGGAGTTATGAAAGATTCATTTTACCTCATCAAATCTGGTCGATTTGAGAAAGATTGAGAAAGATCGTCCAACTCTGCGGGGTATATGAGCTCCAAAGAGGAAAAGGAGATACAGGGGTGAGGCTGAGGTTTTTTTCTTCGAGTGGGAGGTTGAATCCCTGAAAAAAAGTAAAAAACGAATGAGATATTGAAATTTTAAAAAACTAATTTAAAGTAGGAAATGGGCTTACGGGCAGGCCCATTCCCTTAATTAAAACCCCAAATCCAACATGATTTGGGATTTCTATGTGGTTCAAAGGGATATAGTGATTTTAATATATTAGGGTATGCCAATTGGTAAGTATAATGAGTATAAAATAGTAAAAATTGAAGGTGTTATAGAAGAATCAAAATTTGTTTTTAAATCTGAAATTGAGCTCACGGTTTGGCCCAAATTTTCAAAACCCACAATTTTCACCAAAATGAGTGGTAAACCCCCAAAACAAATTAGGAATGGAAATTAAATGAAAAACGAATTTAAAAAAAATCATGGGTGTGACAATTATCCCCACCATAAAACTTTCTACCCTCGGAAAGCCACATCAAGGAAAAAGAAAAAAACCAAACCCAACCGAAAGGCAGAAATAGACTTCTTTGCTAAACTTCTCCCCCAAAGGCCAAAACACCTTCAGTGATCAATTAAGGAAGGAATACTTCACAACCGAAACATAAACCTCTTTAATGAAATGATCAATCACATTCAGGATTTATCATAAAAGAAAACTCCTCAAACACTATCTGAACAAGGATCAAGCAATTTACCCAAACAAACAAGAACATCGAACAAGGTTACACTTATCTTGGTATAACTAAACCATTGGGAACTCTCCAATCCCAACGTTTACCCAAGGAAGATGTATGTGGTTATATATCTCCGAACAAGACTACCCACTTCCAAGACAAGACGATGTACAAAAGTGAGTTACTGGCACAAGGATACACAAATGGTCTCCCCAACCATAAGAGACAACTTAAAATATTTTCTGAGACAGAATCAAGACACTAACAGGGGAGCCCTGAAAAAACTCCTCGGTACAAGGGTTAGAATACCATTAGGCATTTTTAAAATAATATACATGAGACTCATAGTGGGTCTCCCCACCATAAGAACCAACCATCTTAACTGACCAATATGGGCCGGCCTAGAAAAACCCCAAAACATAAAGAGTTGGGACGATAACACTGTTAGCCCGAACAGTTTGGGAAACTGTGTGCTAACCATGAGGATCATTATACCTACATGGTTTTCTAGGGAATGGTTACTAATAAGTGTTCACTCAACATGTCTAGAAATATCTAAAACCTTTCCTCCGAACCCAAAGGAAACCAAAGGGGAAAAGAAATTCATTGGGAGATAACATGGGGATGGGGCCCTCCACCTCTTTCCACCGAACGGGAAAAAATGATGCAAGATGACAACACCAAATTTTTAAACTATTACCATCTCTCATACTATGAACAATTCTTTGTTCAAGGTTAAAAACTACCCTGGGATTTCTTCTGACTACATCCCCGCTTCTCTCCGGGACCTATGGTTGGAGATGGAATGATTGAAGCATCTTCGGCCTCGCAGTTAGGATTTGGAAACCCTTGAATAGAATTTCTTCTTCCGATGCTACAAACAACTACACGCAATCTAAGATGGGTTCACCCAAACATAACACACTCCAGAACTTACATTAACCTAACTTTTAAATTCACTGAAATAAGGGTTTAGAGGATGCACTCACATCACACCTTTCTTCTTCGGGTGAGAAACAACAGATATAAAGGACACATATAAACACCTTCCTCTAAAATAGAGGGTGTCGAGATCTCCCAAAAGGAAAAACAGTTTTGAAAAAAAATAGACTCACATAATATTGTACAACTTCACCTTTACAATCAAACGAGCATGTGACATCACATCACGTCACCGAACAAGACGAAAGCGACTGAGAGAAATAATACAAGGAGGGGGGCCTTATACAACATCACCAAATATCACAACACTCCAGAAAGTGTCCATAACAGCCTCTCATATCCAGATTTCCCACACTGGTGGTTTAACATAAACCCCTTCTACGAAGAGACTATGAAGGACTTAGAGGCCCTCTTAGACACTATCCATACTGACAACCCCAGACAACTTTCACCTTTGACGAATTGGGTAGCTTAAGAAACTAATGTCTCTTTCAACCATCCACGAGCACTCTTACGCAACAAGAGGATCCGAAAAAAACCAAGAAAGTAAATGGTGTAGACTCATTCTACAAATCTCAAGAAAAGATTCCTTACATTGATCAACTGGAGGATTTTCCAATGGCGAAACAATCCGCATTGCACTTCAGTTGTGCACTAAATCTTAATGGGGGCGTACCTTATCCAATGAGAGAACCCAAGGACCCAACCAAGATGATCCATTGGTAAAAACATGCAACAAAACAGATCCAAACTCATTAATGGAACCATCTTAATGGTGTCCTGAAACATATATCATAGGAGACTACTAACCGGACCTTTTACCCAGCTTTCCGACCAAACACAAACAAAAAAAAAACAGTTCGAACAGGAGGGGTTCTTGGACTCAAAACATCCCACAACAACAACATTCTCAAAAACCCATAATAAAAACCATCCCAAACTATTCATCAAGAAAGCATGTTTGTCTTTAAAACCATTTCTAAAAAAACGGTTCAGCGGTGAGCGTATCCACCAATGGTACCCCATGGGCCTCCCACATGCATGTTTTTGTGCCACACCAGGCACCCTCCTCGTATCCGTCCTGGCACTCATCCAGTCATGCCATCAACCATCTATCATCCCATATAATCCCATGCTTGTGGTCACTCATGGAAATACCAAAGGTCAATGCACTGATTCTTTCCACTTTTCAAAACCAAAACGGCCAACCAACACATCATTCTTATCAAAACCGCTAACCAGGAGGTCGAACTCAAATTACCGCATTAAAAAAACTTTTCAGAAAGGCACAATAGTTCCAATGAAAAATCACATTCAAGTTATTTACATCAATTTCAAAGCATCTCATCCCATTAAAAAAACCTTTTAATAGTTTAGAAAACTCTAATGGGAACACTTTTTCAAAACCAAATTCAGTATAGTTTCTACTTTCAAAAGAGGTGTAAGAACACAATTTTCCATTTCAAAATAATTCTGAATATTCAGTTCCACCATTTCATAAATCAAACCATTCCATATTTATTTGAAAACCAGTTCACAAAAACATTACACTTCCTAAAACCAAGTCACTTTAAAACCAAAGTTCCAAGATTTCAAAACTAAATAACACCAGACAATGTGAGAGGAAACTATTTTTAGTGGGTGACTTGGATATATGGTTTGCGGCCATATTCCAATCACTTCACTATCACAGAGAGTGTTCTAGGGAATATCCCCAGCTCCACATGGCTTGCCAGACCCTGCGAGCTCATTGAGACCATTAACCAAACTCTCTTTTCATTTCCCCTAATCATCATCAAACCAAGAAAACCAAAAGACATAGACAAATCCCAACTTCCCCGGCCGACTTGAATCCTTAAATGAGGTGTGGTGATCAAGAACACTACCCATAACCAGAATTCCATGTCCCAACAATCATAACTCTATACTATCCCGACTATTTCCCAAATAACATGACTCCAATGGAGCGAACCTCCTTTGATACCATTTTGTCACGAACCGAATCTAGACGCCGCCAAAACCGGCACCAAACCCAGACCGTGACAAGTCCCGAAGGGCGTTCCCGATCCCCACGGGCTGGCACAAGTTCCCGGGTATCATAAAATGATAATTGGGAACGATTTACCCAAGTTTATAAACCTAAAGCGACAAAAGAATCCAATGAAACGAATCTGGATTTTTCAAACCAAATAATCTTTTTCAAAAATTCAGAACTGAATTACACAATTTTAAACAATTTTTAAAGACCATTACAAAGGTACAAACCCAATAAAAGACAGCCCAAGAACCTCCACATGTAAAGAGGCACCACCCTCAAGCCATCTCCACAAAACTACATCACGATGGACCACTAAAAACCAGAACCAATGGCATAAAACATGTACCTAAACCTGTGATATAAAACAAGCAAGTCTACTTACTCCCAAAGGTCTAAGTAGGGTGTGAGCGAAAGCCCAGTAGGATACCACCTCTAAGAGATTCCATGTGATAAACATTTCATGACAAAAAGAATTTCAAGTTTTGTAAATAAGAAATACTAGTTACAATTTTCTAAAGGATGCAATAATAAATGAAAACAGTTTTCATGTGGGATAATTTTAAAGGACCAAAAATTTTAAAATAAATAACAAAGCGACATAATTTTCCAGCCAACAATACCGTATACCGACGGTAAGTACAAAGGATCTAATGAGCACAAGTAATAGGAAATAACCCGTAGGCACTAGCTAGCTGTGGGTCCCAGGTACCTCGTATCTCGGTGAGAGTAACCACAAAAAAATATTCGTTCTCGTGCATGAGCCACTAGTAGGGATCATACCCATAACCTAGTGGTCCCCAATCATCATCATCATTTTTTAGTTAGAGTTGTAAGCGTCAATCTTGCTAAGTGAAACTGAGGCCAAACCCCATGGATTCACGAGCATACTAGTACACGTCCACCCACCTAGATACCCGGGTTTTCCCTTTGTTCTCAAACAAGTTCAACAAACCAAGAAGTATAGTTTTCACATGAAAATATCACTTCCACATCACACATTAACCAAACAGCCCCATGTACATCACACAAGTAAAAAATTCCACTTTTCATTCAAATGCATTTTGAAATCAAACTCACACCAAAATTGCCTACAACACTTTTCACATTTCTTTAACACTTCCACAAATCCTTTAAATGATTTTATAAAACCATTACAAGATATTCAACTCACATAACAACCCACACACATGTCACATAATACCCTTCTCCACTCCACAATTCATTTTATTAATAAACTCACCCGAAACATCCCACACCCGTGTTTCGCACACAAACCACAATTTAGTAAAACATTTCGGCAATTTATAAAACATTCTAAAAAAATGTTTGACATCTCAAATCAGCACATTACCTTTAAAAAACCCACATTAGGTGAACACACTCACCCAAACAGTACATATACACCCTTTCCCAACTTTGTTTAACCAAATAAAACATTTGCAATTTTTATAAAACAAACCCAAGAGGTATAACCATTGTTTGCACACGAAACCCATTTCAAACCCCTAATTCAAAACCAAAATCATAACAATAACAATCCAAAACATAATTTTCAGCCCTAAAAAATTATTAAAGCACCCCCAAATGTTATAAAAATACATCAAATTATACCACAAAGATACACATGATAAACACACGTTTTCATAAATCACCTTCAAAAAGTACAACACAGTTTTACACCTTAAACTCATTCAAAAAAACTCTTTTCAAGGCCCACATGACAATAAGGAATTAACAAAACAGAATTGTCAGCCCCTTTCAAGACTAATAAATCACTTTCATATGTTATAAACTAAACCAAAACATTACCCCAAGAGCCACACATGACAAATACCCAATTTCAAGATAAAATACAACTAAAAATTAAATGTTTAACAAAATTCATCAAAAACAGTATTCAAACCACACAAAAAAGATTATAAACATACTAAATTAATAAACCAAGCAATCTAACTCATCATAAAATGGTTACACATGGAATCACCTACCTTTTGAGTCGAAACCCTCAAAACATGGTGCGAAACATTAAGCGTACCACAGCCGCACCACAAGGAAAATAAATCCAGACCTAGACCACCAAATATTGACCCAAAAGATACCAAATCAGACCTTAGGATCTAATCCCAACTTCTGGACATGAGGAAATTCAATAAAGAGCAGTAAAAACTAAAAGAGGATGGAAAGAACCAAGAAGGAATTCCCTTACTTGAAATATCATGAAGAAATCAGCCCCAATGCACCAATATATGAATCTCCAAGTACCCAAAACAGATATGGAGGTCCGAAGGAGTCATATTAGGTCATGTGGGGACTGAAATGGGGGGAAAATGATGAAAATTGAAGGAGTTATGAAACATTAATTTTACCTCATCAAATCTGGTCGATTTGAGAAAGATTGAAAAATATCGTCCAACTCCGCGGGGTATATGAGCTCCAAAGAGGAAAACGAGATAAAGGGGGTGAGGCTGAGGTTATTGGCTTCGAGTGGGAGGTTTAATCACCGAAAAACAGTAAACAAAGATTGAGATATTGAAATTTTAAAAAAAATAATTTAAAGCAGGAAATGGGCTTACGGGCATGCCCATTCCCTTAATTAAAAACCCAAATCCAACATGATTTGGGATTTCTATGTGGTTCAAATGGATATAGTGATTTTAATATATTAGGTTATTCCAATTGGGAAGTGGAATGAGTATAAAATAGTAAAAATTGAAGGAGTTATAGAAGAATCAAAATTTGTTTTTAAATCTGAAATTGAGCTCACGGTTTGGCCCAAATTTTCAAAACCCACCTTTTTCACCAAAATGAGCGGTAAACCCCCAAAACAAATTAGGAATGGAAATTAAATGAAAAATGAATTTAAAAAAATCATAGTTGTGACAAGAAAAGTATCATATTCATTGTTTTGGAATTCATTGGTCACCACACCATAACCGTTATTCCCAATCATGTTTGTCGAGAATCTAATAATGATTATATGAAATTTACCTTAGTTTATATACCAAAACCACTAATGCACTAAAATTTAATATCTAACCTAACTCTTAGATAATAATATTTTCCTACATGACATACAAGTTTGTGAACTCCATAATCCCACCTTTAATAAACCAGGGACTGGCAGATAATGCTATGGTATTCCTGAGAAATAAAGGGAGGAATTACCTCAAAATGAAACTTTTCTTCTACTAATATCAAACATAATCTCCCATGTTATGACTAAATAACCAATAATGAAATATAAATCATGTTTATAAAATAAAAATCAATTTAATATAATATAATGTAATAAAATAATTCCTCGTGTCTAAATAACTCATCTTTAACTTATGTAATGATATAGAATTATGAAAATTGATAAAACTAAAATAGAACTATCATGAAGACTCCTAGACACAAGCTACCATATCTCTTATCAATATTTATCATCTATTATTAACCATATATCTTCATATTGATATTCCTGAACTCAAGAGTGTAAAAACAAAAGGGTGTATGAAATAGTGTGTAACAATACTCAGTATAATTGTCATAATTAGTGATATGACTACCATAAACTATAATATTATACATGTGTCATCATTATGTAATGTGTATAGACGAACCAAATATATAAAAACACATTATCAATGATCAATTAAATATCCTTTATTCATTAAATATCAAGATTCTCATAACTCACTATCACATTTCTTATTAAATGAAAACACATTTATATAAATATATTTATTCATATTTTTAAATATAACAACAAGAAGTTACCTTGAAAATATTCCCTTCTAGATGCCACTGAAAACCAAGGTCCTTATCCCATGTCTCAATTTTATCCTTAAAATTGATAATGGGTTCTCGTAATAACACTATATCAATTCAAAGAATCTTAGTATATATCACTTAGTGAAATATATAATTTATACTCCATAAATGTGAATTGTAGTTGCATTATTGAAAGGGAATATCAAAAAATTTATTATCATATCTCATATCTCATCATAAATTTTGCATCAAGTAACTCACTCATGATTCATTGGCTTCATATATTTGAGTAGCACCACTCCTCCCTGTCATTTTCTAACATATCACCATGGGTTAGAAAATAAAATATAATCAGGGCATCATCATCAAAATCATTTCTTGATATGTGGTATGGGAAGAGTGTAAACACTCAAGTGATTCTTCATCTACATAAAACACTATACAATCGGTTATAATAAGAATAATTTTTTTTATATCATAAACTATCAGAATCCTAGGGTAATTCATGAGAATTAAAATAGATACACATATATTTCAATGCATGTCTTAGACCTAGAGCAATTGGTAAAAAGATAATTGATAATCAAATATCATTTACTCACTCTAACTAAAGTTAGTGGGTCAATATGAGAGTAGAAACTATAGTGCACTATATTCATCGACATCCTCCAACAAATTTAATTCCACTAAAAATGAGTCATAATTTGTGTGGGGTTATTTGAGACATATTCTCATAATTAACTATTTTATGGCATGAATCTTATTAAAATAACACTCCATTAATAATTTCATTTCAATTAGTGATATCTCTGATGTTTCATAGATAATAGGTTGATGTGTTATATTAATTGGGATAGAAATTAAAATCCAATGAAAGTATTATTTTAATAATAATAATAATTCATCATAAATAATTTCAACTCATATTAACAATGATGGATATCCATAATCCATCTTAATAATCTACATAAAATTTTCACAAAATCAGTCTATCATAAATAAATCCAAAAAATAAGGAAAAAATTAAAAGACAATATGAATTGAAAAATATAAAAAATCATAATAAAACATAAAAAAATTAAATTGATACTAATTTTATTAAAAGGAAAATAATAACCATTTAAATGGTAGTAATATATAGGAGGACCATCATGTTTATAGGAATTCATCCCTAAACCATGTGCAAGTAGTTTCATGTACTCCGTCATAAGGGCATGTTTTTTCTCCTATTGATGATGACGATGCTTCTATTTTTTACAGTTTTCTTAATTTATTGTATAATCAGTGCATAATCTTATCTTAATCTCTCAGTCTCACCTTATACTTTTCAATATCCAAGGATGATGATCCCATATGCTCTCTCTTATAGCTAACTAACTACATAACTTTATTACCATGGTAATGATCAATGTCGATCTTGAACCAATATCGATCACTCAACCTTTTTTAATACAACTCTTAGTCACACATAGCTAGTCCTCCTTATCAAATCCTGACTCACAAGATCTCTCACCATCATCACCCGTTTTCATTTACAAACACTCCATCAAGTGAGAATCCTCTACCTCATGCATCTCCAAAAAAAAATCAATTAATATAACAATAAATATAAAACTATTTTCACATGTTTTTTCATAATTTTTATTTCACTTTCTAGTCATTGAAACCCAAATAAAAAAATAAATTATTATCGTTCTTTAAGAGCAGTCATGGTAATTTATGAGTATTGTTTGCAGATATGATAATCATGTAATAAACAACAAATATTATGAAATTTTACTTTTGGAAATTATTATAAAAATTAATAATAATAAAATATCCCTAACTATAAGAATTTTATATTTTTCCAAAGTTTAGAAAAATGTACATATTATTTATGTGTTGTTATTCATCTGAAATCCATTATTCATCTAAACCCCAAAAACCAATATATAGAGGATTATATGTTGGTAATTTATTTTTTATGATATCATCAGTATCTCCCCCATGAAAACCCATTCAATTAGGATTATATAAATACATAGATTTAAAATAACAAGAGTATAAATTTGAAATTTCCACCTCTATGTACACTTCTACAATTTACCCTTCAACTAATTCTTTGTTACATGTCTTATTCTATAATTTTTATATAATTTTTGACATATATATATCTATACTAAACTAGACCCTCACATTTTTATTGGTATCAACATTTTAATTTTAAATGTTCCATTGAATCAAAGAAGGTCAACGGGAATATTCTTTTACAATTTCCAAATCATAAAACAACTTATAGCTTACATCATATATCATAGTTTTTTATAGTGAAATTATTACATAAATATGATATTTCTGTCAATACATCCCATCTCATTGCATTCAAAAAACCACTAATACCAATATACAAGATTCGTTCCATTATGACATGAAAATCATGAATTTTTAACCTAGTAATATGACTTTTTGTTTCGTAATGGAATAAATTAAAATCATATTTATCTGGTAACATAATATATAAAATCTAATGATATAATAATAAATGTATTTCTATTGAATGTTCAGAAACTAATTTTAAATTCATTAAATTTTATGACATATAATTTTTAAATAACTCATCTTATGGATGTCTATAAATTTATGAAAGTTATAGTTGTGTATTTATTATATCTTTAGCCTTGTTGGGTGAATACATTAAAGTATAAAATATGTTATCAAAATAGTTCATCTTAATATGCATAATATATTTCATGTCACGATCTAAAAAATCAAACTAATATGGAAGATCACCAAAAATGCTTTTCATTATCCAATTATGATCCCCCTTGAAGCCTTCTATTTTTTAATATTTTGTAGTATGTCTAAAAATAATAGGTGGTAATGTAGAGGATATAGGTTTCACCTCAATATCTAATAAGACTATTGATAGTCCATCTATTTCAACTCTACATTTTGTAAAATTATTTATATTCCTTCGGAAAGGATAATTGGAAAAAGAAACCTCTTATAATAATATAAAAAAATTTATTCTTTAATTGAAATGTATTAACACATTAATTTCACTCATATAGAAGAAAAAATATTTAGTACTATGTGTACCCTGTCCTTCTAATTATAATTATTTAAAAATATTTATTAGATTATTATTATTATTTTATTAGTTTTTATTATTATTATAATATTATTAATACATTATTAATATTTTATTATAAATTTTCAAAATATTTTTTATTTTTATTATTTTTTATTTGGGATTTTATTATATTTCTTTTATTTTTTTATATTTTAATAGTATTTTTTAGTATTTTAATAAATTTTTCCTAAATTTTTTTCTACCATTTTAAATTAAATTAATTTTATTTATTATAGAGATTTAAATTTTTTACATTAAATATGTAATGCCCCGACCCCAATTACCCAGATTCGGTGCATTATTACATAACATTGGCATGATCACAAAAGATTATGTCTTGAAAGACCGATTACTTTAATAGCCTTGGAATCACTAGATACATTCATAAAGTTTACATTACATCATAAAGTGAAAAACTACAACAACATCTTGCCTCCATAGACCACCCTCATATCCCCTCATACTATCCTTGCAGTTCATTCATAAAATACTTCTTCACATCCTGGGAAAAATAAAACATAGAATGGGGTAAGCTCAGATGCCCAGTAAGGATAAAAATATAGAGGAAACTTTCATAAATAAGTATAAACATTTAAGGCAATGTACAACTAAAACAAAATCCTTTTAAACTTGAACTTCAACATAATATGGAAGAAATAAAATAAAATAATTTCATTTACTTATTCACATGGATATTCTACTAATCGAATAATCACATTCAATGTCAATAACCACTTTCATAATGATGGAATGTATAATGCCAGACTATCATAACCACATAGTCAAGGCCTTGTGCCAAGACTAAAAATAATATTTTGTCAAGGTCTTGTGCCAAGACACTAGTTTGTCTCATGATACCTACCAATGCATCGAGGAGCTATAGCGGGCTCCACCCATCACTTATTAAGTCCAATGCATTCATCATATGAATAGGTTTAAACATAACTTAAACATTCGTGTTAAAACAGGAATACAAAATGTCAATACTTTCCCTATAAACCATTAATGATATAAAAATAACACATCCACAGCCAAACATATCACAAAACCTTCAATACAATATGGAAGATTTGTATAATAAATCAACATCATATAAGATTAAAATACATCAAAGGATGTTGACATAAATGAAATCAAAACTATTTGATAGAAATATCTATTTTTTAAATCATTTAAAAGTCACATAATTAATTATAAAATAATAAAATTACTTTAAAAATATTCTTATAAGCTCGTAAGGGAAGCGTCGATGATTTTATAGTGAGAGAAAATATCCGAACACGCCGTATAAGTTAAAAAAGACATTCTTACCTTAATTCCACCGAATAGGTTAAAAAGTAACTAGTTTGGAAAAAGATGGAAAGATTCTTTTTTGAACATCTTATAAAAAGTCAACAAGGGTATAAATAAGTTTAACCCATAGTCTATAAAATAATAAGAATGATTTGAAATTTTTTTAAGAAACATGGATGTGGATGATAAAGAGATCCCAGAAGATAATTACATTTAAAAAACCTCGGATAATAAAGATAGTGTGAAATTAACCCTTACCTTATGATTTTCCTTGGTCGAGGGTAGGTTAACCTCCTCTTCTTCAAATTCTTCCTTTTGATTTGATCAATAGGGCTCCTTAAGTTGGCTTTATTACTAGAGGAATGCCTCTAGGATGAAGTGAGAGAAGTTGATAGAATATTTGGGTAGGGTTTGGCCGAGCCAAAAGGCTTTGAAGCTGTGAATTAGAGAGAAGGGGAAGTGCCCTTTTATAAGAGGGGTGAGGGGCACCTTTGGAAAAACAAGAAATATTATTTAATAATAAATTCATATTCAGTTTCTAATGGCTCAGAAGTAGATTATTTAATGATTAAGGTGGGGATAGGTCTAAAACCACTCAACCAATAGGATTTAGACAGGTTTGGGTCACTATATTAACATTATCGTTTTTATTTAACTCTTAGTTAAATAGTTGGACATTTACCATTTCTCTTTGTATTTTTATATTATATAGTTAATAAAGTTACTATATACTTACAAAAGACCCCCAAGTGGTCCATTAATGATACAAATATAATTATAAAAGTCCTTTGGCTGAAACTTATATTTTTAGGAATAGAATATCAATTAATAATATAAATTTGTTTAAAAAAACACCTTTATGTCAAATTTGACACTATTTAATAGTTGATTTTTGTTAAAGTCTTAAAAACTTTATTAATTCGAACAATATTCATCTAAAAAACCCTAATATGTCATATTTACCTATAAAATGAGTGGAATTAATAAAAAGTATCAAATTACATTTATTTGGATATTTATAATATCAATTATTTTAATATTTCATTAATTAGGTAATTACTGCATCACTATTGTGTCATAAATAAATTAACATATTTAATGTATAAAAATTATAAATAAAATACCATTATGTAATAAATATTTTTATATTTCTAATTAATATTTATAATCAAATTAACTTATGTATAACCCTATATTAAAAATGTTTTATTTATTAAACTTTGATTATAACTCTTTTAACTCTTCTTTGAATTAAATATTTATAAATGTCCTAATCTAATCCATGTTGACCAAAGAGATTCATATTTTATTCCTAAGGTTGTATTTGGTCTAATTATACATATCCAATAGAATTAGGACATGTGTTAGGGTAATAATAATATCATTTTTACCCTTAATTACCGTATTTACTTTTAACTGTGGTAAATAAAAGTAAAAAATTACTATTCACCAAAAATTATTTTTATCTTATTGAACCACATTTTAATCCTTGGTATTAACCGTGTCTCTCGGATTTTCTAAATTCCACTCATATAAGCGATCAAATTAAGTTTTATGTGAATTTGCAAATTCTCCTTAGAGATGGGTAAAAGACAGTGAATAGTAAAATAAAATTTTTATACATCTAAAATTATTATAAACCGACTCCAATGAATTAAATTGAACTTATATAGGTATTATGTATCTATTTTGACCAAAAATAAATTTAAATAAAATAAATAAATATTTATATAAAAATTTGGTTTTAAACTATAACTCAGTATTTTTAACTATTCATCAAAAATTGATAGTTTTCAGGAAAATACCAAAAATTAACCCTAAGCTAATTTCGATATTCTGAATCGAAAAATGAAGTCCATTTTGAAATATAAAATTTAAAAAAATTTAAAAAGTTGGTATTACTATTCATAACGGCTTCTTTGATTGGTTTTGGTGTGTGTTAGAACTCGAAGTTGCGTACAACACATGCTACTGTATTATTCAAAGGGAAGCATACCATGGAAGCTTGGGTGTTACATTCTTCCCTCATTCAAATAATTTTGTCCTCAAAATTTCTAGAATACTAACGCATGAAATGTCTCGGGTGGTTCTTCATCATAAGTTCCTCGGGTTCCCACGTTGCCTCTTCCATCTTATTGTTTCTCCATAGAACTTTTACCAGACGAGTCGTCTTGTTTCTCAACACTTTTTCTTTGGTATCATGAATCCTAATGGGCTCTTTGCAATAAGATAGATCAGGTTCCAGTTCTACTTCTTCATAAGTGAGTACATGCATTGGGTCAGGCATGTATTTTCTCAAAAGTGATACATGGAACACATCGTGAACTTTGGAGAGGCTTGGCGGAATTTCCAAATGATAAGCTATAGCCCCAATTATTTCTAGAATTTCGAAAGGTCCTATGTACCTGGGACTTAATTTACCTTTCTTACCGAAATGTATAACACCCTACCATGGAGATACTTTCAAGAAAACATGATATCATACCTTAAATTCCAAAAACTTCCTTCAGTTATCAATATAGCTCTTCTGACTACTTTGAGCTGCATTGATGTGGTTTTGGATTACCTTCTCCTTTTCCATCGTTTCCTCAACAATTTGTGGGCCGACAAGTTTTCTTTCACCAACATCATCCCAACAGGTTGGTGTGCGACATCTCTTTCGGTATAAAGCTTCATATGGTGCCATCTGAATACATGAATGAAAGCTATTGTTACAGGAAAATTCCACCAGAGGTATATATTGACCCCACATTCCCTGAAGGTTAGGATCTCACCATGTATTATATAGTTTGAATAGTCTGTTCTGATTGTCCATCTATTTGAGGGTGGTAGTTAGTTCTCAAATGAAGTTCAGTATCCATGGATTTCTGAAAACTTTTCCAGAATCTTGATGTAAAATGGGGATAATGATCCAAAACAATTGATATGGGTACTCCATGAAGTCTCACAACTTCATTAATATATACTATTGCTAGACGTTCATGTGGTAGATCTTCCCTTATAACATGAAAATGTGCTCACTTGGTAGGAAGATCAACAATGACCCATATTGCATCATTCCTTCTAGGAGTCTTTGTTAGTACCATGACAAAGTCCATCATAATATTATCCCATTTACACTCAGGTATGGGAAGAGGTTGCATGACTCCTCCAGGCTATTTCCTTCCAGCTTTCAATTTTTTACAAACCATACATCCTGACACAAAATCAGCAATCTCCCACATCATGTTTTCTCACCGAAAATATTCCTTCAAATCTCTATACATTTTGTTGCTCCCATGGTGTATAAATAAATTGTAACTATAAGCATCGTCCAACAATTCCCTTTTTAGATCAGGTATATCGGGAACACAATGTCCCTTCCTAAATTTCAAAATTCAATCTTCATACACAAATTCATTCAATCTCCCATCATTCACAGGTTTAATATTCTTTTGAAATTCTTCATCATCGGTCTAAGAACTCTTTATCCTTTCTAATAAAGATGATTTTGCAACCATTTGAAAAAGTATCAATGTTTCACCTTCCATGGTTTTCCCATATCAATCATTACTAGATCTATGAAAATTGGATCCCTTTAAACTCTCATTTTTTTCAAAACTCTATTATCCTTTCTTCTCAAAGCATCTTCCACCTTATTTTCCTTCCACAGGTGTTAGTGTATCGTGCAATCATAATCCTTGAGTAGTTCAAGCCATCACCTTTGCCTCATGTTGAGTTCTTTCTGTGATAAATTATACTTCAAACTCTTTTGATTGGTATATATCTCAAATTTTTCACCATAGAGATAATCTCTCCATATCTTCAAAGCAATGATTATAGCAGCTAACTCAAGATCATGAGTAGGATACTTTTGCTCATGAATTTTCAGCTATCGTGATGCATAGGCATTAACCCTATCATTCGGCATAAGGACACAACCAATTCCTTTCATTAAAGCATCACTATAAATAAAAAACCCATCATTCCCCGATGGTAGAGTCAATATATGAGAATTGTCAAATATTCTCATCAGTTCTTCAAAAAATTCTTCACACTCTTTTGTCCATAAAAATTTAACCCCTTTACGTGTGATCTTCTTTAATGGGTTAGCCAATCGGGAAAAATCCTGGAGGAAACGTCGATAATAACCTGTTAAACCAATAATACTGCGTACATTAGTTATACTCGTCAGTTCTGTCCATTCTTCGATTTCTCTTGTCTTAGACAGATCAACGGAGATTCCATCCTTAGAGACAATATGGCCAAGAAAAGAAATCTCCTGAAGCGATAATTCACATTTTCTAAACATTACATATAATTCATGTCTTATAAGAGTCTTTAGAATAATGCCCAAGTGATTTTCATGGTCCTCCTAGATTTTGGAATATACCAAGATATCATCAATAAATAACTCCACAAAATCATCATGATATTCCTTGAAATCACTGTTCATTAGATCCATGAAAACAGAGGATGCATTAGTCAACCCAAATGGAATTAATTTAAACTCGTAATGCCCGTACCTATTTCGAAATGCTGTCTTCAGAATGTCTTCCTTCTTCACACGCAACTGATGTTTTCCAGATCAAAGTCCAATCATTGAAAAGTATTGATCTCCATGTAGTTGTTCAAATAAATCATCAAGGCGAGGTAGGGGATACTTGTTCTTTATTGTTATTTCATTGACTTCCCTGTAGTCGACACATAACCTCATAGATCCATATTTCTTCTTAACAAAAAGGACAGGGGCTCCCCATGGAGAAACACTAGGGTGAATAAATCCTTTAGTACTCAATTCTTCTAGTTGTTTATTAATTTCAACTAATTCTATTATGGCCATTCTATAAGGGGTATTCAATATAGTCTTTGAACCGGGAATTAAATCAATGGAAAACTCGATTTCTTATTCTGGAGGATTTCCAGGTAAATCTTCTGGAAACACATCTACATATTCTTTCACAATAGGTACATACTCTATTTGAATATTCCTTTCCTCACCCATAATGATTTCATTCTCTTCCTCCACAATAATTAAATTTAGTTGAGCTACTAGGGGTGGATGTAGATAAGAATTAGGTGGTGACGATTCTACTCTAAAGACAAGGTGTTCCGTATCATCATCATCTAAAATCATAACCTCCTTCTTCTTACAATAAATATTCACATCATGGTTCAAAAGACAATCTATACTGAGGATTGTATCAAACTCAATCATAGGTATGAAGATGAGATCAGCAAATAAAAAATATTTATATGCTCCAATGGTAACTGATTCACAGAACATTGTAGCAATGATACTTCCCTTAAGAGTTTTAACTAACAACTCCCTTGTTAAATAAAATTGAAAATATCTAATTTTCATAGAAAACTGGGATGTCATGAAACAATGCAATGATCCAGAATCAAATAATGAAATTTTTAAACTTGAGAAAACCATTAAATTACCTACCACCACATCTTTCAGAGCTTCTACCTCACCAGTAGTGATAGCATGAGCCTGGCCTTGATCCCTTGTCCTTTTCTGAGGTAAGTTCCATGAATCGTAGGACATTGATTTGAATAATATCCCATCTCCCTGCAATTTTATCATTGAACATCAGTACCTTCTTTCTTCCCCTTGCAATCACGATCTTGGTGGCCTTTTTTACCACACTTGTAACAGACTTCCATTCCCTTTAGACAAGTACCGAGGTGTTTCTTTCCATATTTACTATAGGATGGATATTAAACTTTTCCCTTCTTCCCCTTATTTCCATTCCTAGAGTGATCAGTAAATCTCTTCTTCTCTTGATTTTCTTTAAAGTCGTAAGACTTAGAGAATTTTTTTTCTATCTTGATATCACATGAGACAATATCTTCATACGTTGAGAAGAATTTTGAGACTAATAATCAATGGAGAATTGGTTTTAACCCATCAATGAAATGATAAATCTTACTCCTTGGGTTATGTATATAATCTGTTGTATGCCTCACCAACCGTGTAAAGTTAGACTCATACTTTGTGACATTATCATCCTCATTTTGTCTCAGACTCAGAAATTGCCTTTCCATATCTTCTCGATGGTCATGAGGAAATTATTTTTCTAAGAAAAACTCTTTGAACTCCCTCCATTACATATTTTATACTTCATCATCTTCATTCGTGCTTTGAATAAATGACCACCATTGATCAGCGTCTACAGTGAGGTGTTAAACTGCCATGATAACTTTTTCCCTATCACTACTTCCCACGGAATGAAATATTTTCTCTATGGAATTTATCCATTGATCAACTACTAATGTATTTGTACTACAATTGAATTTTGGTGGGGTTTTCCTCATGAAGTGATATAACATTGATCTTCCACGCTGCGGATCATGGTGCTCTATACAGGTAAGGTTATTATTCATAAACAGAGTGAGTTGTCCCAATATGGTGATTAGCTGATCCGCACTAGTTGCATCACCAGATCTACTATAATTATCTTGGGCATGAGGGTAATCCCTACATAGAGTGCGTGTATTGATATGGTTTCCATTTCATCCACTAGAAGCCATTTGTAAACAATGGAATAAATTAGATCAGTTTATGAATTGAAATACATAAATCCAAACTTGTAAAACACTTAACATAAATTGAATAGTTTATGGATATAATCCATAATCATAAAAAAATATTTTCTTTGAGAAAGTATATACTCATAAACCCTTCATAATGGTTTGTAATAAAAATGAGAATTATCCTATGTGTATCCCCTAGGAGTGTCGTAACGAAGAGTGCAATAAGGCCCATTGTCGTGCACCAGTTCTCATTCGAGTCTAGCTCAAAGTAGTGTTTTTGGGTTTTACCCCTAGGTACATCTATGCCAGAGCTGCCTCTACCTGCTCATATCCAGACATGGATATATTTCTCAGAAAACTCACAAAATATCAACAATACCAAAATTCTAGGAAGTTATTCTTTACTAATACTCAAAGTCCATCTTAGGTATATGTACTCTAATCAGAGTTTCTATAAATCTAGCTTCCAAGGTATGTAAAAAACTTCCTCTCATACCAATTGTAACGCTCCGACCCCAGTTACCCAGAGTTGGTACATTATTACATAAAATTGGCATGATCACAAAAGATCAATTCTCGAAAGACCGATTAGTTTTGTAGCCTTGGAATCACTAGATACATTCATAAAGTTTACATTACATGATGAAGTGAAAAACTACAACAACTTGTCTCTATAGATCACACTCATATCCCCTCATACTATCCCTAAAGTTAATTCATAAAATACTTCTTCACATCCTGGGAAAAATAATACATATAAAGGGGTGTTCTCAGATGTCCAGTAAGGATAACAATATAGTGGAAACTTTCATAAATAAGAATAAACATTTAAGGCAATGTATTACTAAAACAAAAGCCTTTTAAACATAAACTTTAGGATAATATGGCAGAAATAAAATGAAATAATTCCATTTAATTATTCCCATGGATATTCTAATAATAGAATAATCACATGCAATATCCATAACCACTTTCATAATTATGGAATGCATAATGCCAGACTATCATAACCACATAGTCAAGGCCATGTGCCAAGACTACAAATAAGATTTTGTAAAGTCCTTGTACCGAGACACTAGTTTGTCTCATGAGACCTAGTGATGCATCGATGAGCTATAGCGGGCTCTACCAGTCACTTATTAAGTCCAATTCAATCCTCATATGAACAATTTTAAGCATAACATAAACATTCTTATTAAAACTAGAATATGAAATGTCAATACTTTCTCCATAAATCATTAATGGAATAAAAATAACACATCCACAATCAAACATATCACAAAACCATCAATAAAATATGGAAGCTTTTTATAATAAATCAACATTAAATAAGCTTAAAATTCATCAAAATATTTTGACATAGATGAAATCAAAACTATTTGAGAGAAATATCTTTTTTTTGAAATCATTTAAATGTCACATAATTATTATAAAATAAATCATTTACTTTGAAAATATTCTTATAAACTTGTATGGGAAGCTTCGATGATTTTATAATAGAGGAAAATAGCCACACATGTCGTAAAAGATAAAAAAGACATTATTAACTTAATTCTATAGAAATGGTTAAAAAGGACATTGTTTGGAAAACGACGAAAATATTTCTTTATAAACATCTTATAAAAAATTAACAAGGGTATAAATGACTTTAACCCATAGTCCAAAAAATTGTAAGAATTATTCAAAATAAATTTTTAAGAAACATGGATGTGGATGATAAAGAGATCCTAATAGATAATTTTGTATAAACATCCTCTTATAATAAAGAGATTGTGAAATTAACCCTTAAATTGCACTTTTCATTGGTCGAGGGTAGGTTAACCTCCTCTTCTTCAGGTTCTTCCTTTTGATTTGATCAAAAGGTATCCTTAAGTTGTCTTTCTGACGAACGAAATGCCTGTAAGATGAATTGAGGGAATTTTAGAGAATATTTGGGCAGGGTTTGGCCTATCCAAAAGTCTTTGAAGGTGTGAATTAGAGAGAAGGAGGAGTGCCCTTTTATAAGAGGGGTGAGGGGCACATTTGGAAATGCTTGAAATATTATTTTATAATAAATTCATATTCAGTTTATAATGGCTCAAAAGTGGATTATTTAACAATTAAGGTGGGGATATGTCGAAAACCACTCAACCAATAGGTTTTAGATAGGTTTGGGTCACTATATTAACTTTATCTTTTTGATCTAACTCTTAGTTAAATAGTTTGACATTTACCTTGTCTCTTTGTATTTTTATATTATATAGTTAATAAACATACTATAAACTTCCAAGAGACCCCCAAGTGGTCCATTAATGATAAACCCTTTAATTATATAAGTCCTTTGGCTAAACCATAGATTTTTAGAAATAGAATATCAAATAATAATATAAATTTTTTTTAAACTCCTTTATGTCAATTTTGACACTATTTAATAATTGATTTTTGTTAAAGTCATTCCAATTTTATTAATTCAAAAAAATCATCTAACCAACCCGAATATGTCATATTAACCTAGAAAATTAGTGTAATTCATAAAAATTATCAAATTACATTTATTTGGATATTTATAATATCAATTATTTTAATATTTCATTAATTAGGTAATTACTGTAGTACCATTGTGTCATAAATAAATTAAATTATTTAATGAATAAAAATTATAAATAAAATACAATTATGTAGGAAATATTTTTATATTTCTAATGAATATTTATAATATAATATATCTTTTGTATAACCATATATTAAAAATGTTTTAGTTATTAAACATTGATTTTAACTCTTTTATCTCATCCTTGAATTAAATAAAAATAAATTTCCTAATATAATACAAGTGGACCTAAGGTTTTTTTGGTCAAATTAGACTTAGCCAATAAAATTAGGACATGTGTTAGCATAATAATAATATCATTTGTACACTTAATTACTATATTTACTTTTACCCGTGGTAAATAAAAGTAAAAAGTTACTATTCACCAAAAATTATTTTTTATCTTATTGAATCAAATTTTACTCATAGATATTAACCGTTTCTCTCAGATTTTTGAAATTCCACTCATAGAAGCGGTAAAATTATGTTTTATATGAATTTGCAAATTCTCTTAAGAGATCGGTAAAAGACTGTGAAAAGTTCAATAAAATGTTTATCTATCTGAAATTATTATAAACTGAATCCAATTAATTACATTGAACTTATATATATATTATGTATATATTTTGACCTAAAATAAATTTAAATAAAATAAATAGTTATTTAAATAAAAATTTGGTTTTAAACTATAACTCAGTGTTTTTCACTACTAATCAAAAATTGAACGTTTTCAGAAAAATACCAACAATTCACCCTAGGCTAATTTGGATATTCCAAATCCAAAAATGAAGTCCATTTTGAAAGATAAAATTTAAAAAAAATTAAAAATTTTGTATTACTATTCATAATAGCTACCTTTATTGGTTGTGGTGTGTGTTAGAACTTGAAGTTGCGTACAACACACGCTACTGTATTATTCAAAGGGAATCATACCAAGAAAGCTTGGGGTGTTACAAAAGAAAAAGTCATAAATAATTTATCACAAAAAATTAAAAAAATCTTAAAATTTAAATTATTAATAATATATTAATTTAAAAAAGTGAGAAATTATCTAATTATAAAACCAAAAAATGGATAATTAACTACATCAAAAAATAAAAGTTTAGAAAAACATCTCTCGATTGATCCAAAACGGTCTAAATTTCAAATATTGATGCCATATCTAGATCATTCTGAACATTGAGAGAAAGAGAGAGAAATAGATTGATTTTTTGAGTGTATAAAACTAGGTGTGTGCCTATGTATTGGTAAATTTTTAACAATTGATGTATTTTCATCACAAATAATTATTTTTAATAAGAAATTTTGAAATATTGGATAAATTTGGATAGTTACTTGCAATTTATACATATTTGTTCACAAATAGTAGATCCCATATTTAACTTATCAAGATTTTTCAAAACATATATTAGATATATATAGTATGTTATGAACAGTACTCCATCATATTTTTTACTTTTATAAGAAATTAATTATGATGGATAATACTTCCTTTTATAATTACCCACTTATTATAGTGGAGATGTTTATATCAATCAAAAATATCTCTTATGCATGTGATGGTTCAAAACCACACCAAAAATAACTATGAAATAGATGAATTTCATCGGAATAAGTCATCATTATTATATCTTTTTTGTGGTAGAATTTGTTTCCCTTAACAATTTTTTTTCTAAAGGAATATTTTATGATGGACTTTGTATTCATCGCAAATGACCCATCGTAAAATATAATAAATATTTTAGTCTACATGTAACAACCTAGTTCAACCAGTAATCATTATATTGTTCACGTTGGGCCTCTCCCTCGTGATTTTTTTCTTGGTCTCATATGCCAAAATGTCTCCCTCAAAAAATATTTCATTAAGGGTCAGGTATCCACAACACCTTTTTAATGGGAGATTCTGTTTCATCTATCTTCAATGTGGTACTCTTTACATCTCACCCCTTAAAAGGTTCAACATTCTCACTCTTTCATTTAATGGGTAAGGAATCTAGTTCCATTAGTAATAACATAGTCTAGCCATAAATTAAGATATTTTCTTATTTATGTGTCCCGCTCATATATTTTTTTATCATATCAGAATCATAATCCTCTCTACTAAAAAAAGACTTCATAAGGAGTTAGGTATCTACAATACAATATATATGGTTAATTTACTCACCTCTAGCTTTTATGTGGGTTTTTCATGGTAAAGAGTCCCACCTCGGAGGTGGAGGTGTATGAAGCACACCTTTGTATGGTGTTATAAATACTTGCCCCTTTAATACATGTTTTTTGGGGAAGTGTCTTAAACCCTATGATCTCAATAAAACAAATCCTTGAGAGTGAGGTCCAAAACAAAAAATATGTTGATCATTGGATGGAATATTCCATTAAAAATTGAATCAAGTCTAAGACTCATTTGATGTTCCATTGAGAACATTTCGCCCATTAAGGGGGTGTAATGTGAAGAGTCATACATCAGAGGTAGGGAAAAATAAAGCACCAATTTCTATTATCAAATATATATGACACCATTCGAGAAAAAGTTTCTAAGGTAGAGGATTTTCCCATCATCCCAATAAAATATAATCCATGAGGTTTGCTCCTAAAGAAGAAAATATATTTATCATGAAATGGACAATGCTATAAAAATGCATCATAAAAATTTAATACATAATAAATTTCATCACACAATCCAATCAATTCTCAATTGATAATTCTTATAGAATTTCTAATATAATAATATAGATTTTTCATATCATCCTCCAATAATCATTTATCCATTATCATATGAAAAAACAATGATAGGTCAGTTTATTTTACTGAATTATTCTATATACCAATTCACCGTGGTAATACTATCAATATCCACATCATAAATCATATCCACATTACCAATATTCTTCAAAATAATCATTATGTTATTTCAAAGATATTATCAAATTATATATATTTATATAAATATATATTCAAATCAATGAAAATACTACTTCAGATGATGAGGTTTATGTCATAATTCCATGATTTCATCATAAGAATTACAAATCATCCATGCTATGTTCTAGTAGCTCTACACATCAAAATTAATCCTATCACATGCTTTTTAAGTTCACAAAACCATTCTCAACACTTAATTCTCATTAAATGTTTTTATCCAATGAATAACTTCAATGTTCACCACCATCCATCACTATAATAATTTTTTTCAAAACTTATCTTTATAAAACATTACTCAACTTTGAGAGTAATATGTGTATTAACCAACATCTTAAGTCTCAAAAAAAGAACGTCATGCATCATTTTCCTAGAATTAATTTTCCAAAATTTTAAAATATATCTATCTATAAAACATTATACTAGAAAATTATTCATCTTATAATCTCTATATGACTTAATAAAATACGCTATTACTATATACTAAAAAAATTGACATATCAACACAATCAGAAGTTTCATGGGACATTTTTTCATCAATATTCATGTCCAATAAACTATAATCCCAAAATTTCTCATTAAAATGATCCAAAATGGTCGTGAAAACGTTTTCATTGTGATTTGAGAGGAAAATCAAAAAATTGTACTATTTGTTTGTCTCAAATGGATGTCAGGTAAAAGACTTTCATTTAATTAAAAATGGATAGTAATGGTTCATGTTTCAAACCCAATGTGAGGGTTATGGGTCATAATTACCTACTATATATGGTTAATTAATAATTCATCTTGATTCGATGATCTCACTATTGTGGGATGATTTATATTTTATCATTATAGGAAAAACATTGTCCTTAAATTCTACACAAGTTGAGATATGTGTGTTTATGTGTGTGTGTGTGTTTTTATTATTATAATTTTTAGATTATATTAAATATTAATTGGAGGTACTCCCATCTCAAAAAAACTAAGTATGTTTATTTTTTTATTATTTCATTTAAAATTAATCTAACCCAAAAAAAACCAAATTATAAGTTTAAAATATTCTTGGATGGGTCTATAATTCTCTATTCTAAAATAAACACTAATTCTTAGCAGTTTAAATGGAAAAAAGGTCAAATAAAATTTTCTATAAAAAATGTACCATTGTTTCATGGTGACTAGCTAGACATATGGAAAAAAATCATATATCATAGGGTTATCCTCAAAATTACCTTTATATTGATATATGGTTTGTTTCAAGGTTATAACTTATGTGAAGATTATCCCAATTTAGAGAAAAATATAAAATCACACTAAAACATCTCTAAATTATAATGTTATATTGAAAAAAAATTCATTCCAACTTGTTCAATTAAATTGAATAATTTCATATATAAAAACTTATCCAAGTGAATTAGAGTTTAACGTACTGAAATTTGTAAGGGAAGTTTTATTTAATCTAATATCTCCTTAATAATATCATCAAACCATTAATAATATTATAAAAATTCTTTCAATTATGGATTTATCTTTTCATGTTTATTATTTTGATATATATTATACCTCGTAAATCCAACCAAGATGATATTTCACTCAATTAAAAAAACGAATGATAAATATCTTCAAAAATTAACTCTAAAACCGTAATCCATATTTTAAAAAAAAATTAAATAAAAAAATTATAATGAAAATTATTATAAAATATACCTCATTCCATTTGAATTTTATATTTAAGCCTATGGATCATAGAGATTAGTTTATGAGTATCAGACTTTTCTCTGTGGATAATATTAATCTATAGGTTAGAATGATGTCTTTATAGTGAAATATTTTTTTTACCTATTTGAATTTAATAATATTTTTATTTAATGTAGATGTGAATAAATTGAAATAAAATATAGAGTATTGGATATGAATTTATTTAATTATTATATAAAAGGATGTCAATTTGAAGAATAATACTACTTTTCTATTGATTTTTAACTAGAGTTTTTTCAATAGATATTTTTTTTTCATTGATGGAGGCCTCCTTATATAGAACTTATTGGTTTAGGTTTTCATGCTAATTTATATAAAGTATGAATATATAGGGTAATTTAATTAAAAATAGTAATTTTTATATAAATATATTAGTCTCACCAATAACACTAATAATTATAGTGGTGTTGGAAATTTTCTATAACCTCATAGAAAAGTAAACTGCCCACTAAAAAATCAATGATGATACCTATTTCTTAATCCAACACTCCCTTCATGACAATTCAACCCTTAAGTGGGTTTGATACCCCATTGTTTTTTTACTTTCTCAATGTCACATAGTACTAAATAAAATAACTACGAGAATTAAACTAATAAAAATGAGTGTCAACAAATACAATAAAAAAATAGGATCCAATTAATAATCATAATAAATAACCGAAATGTATTTTGATGAAGAAAGTTTTGTTTTTTATATTTAATTTTAGTATATATGTACGGATTAAATTCAAAATATTTTAAATTTGGGTAATAAAGTAATATCCCAATAAATTAATAAGTAAGATTCGCACATGCGTTGAATTTTCCTTCCATTTTATTATGTGGGTTTGATAACATTATAAAAATGGAATATGAGTTAATACCCTTGATAATGGGATAAGGTTGTTTCTAATACGTGTAAATGCAATATAAATAAATTCAAGAAGGGGGCATAAACATTTGAATAATTCTAATATATATTGTAAAGGAAAAAAAATTTATTGGATAAAGGAACTACTATCTAGAAAAGTTTTCAAATTAGTTTGAGATTCCCAATATTGTAAAAGCTCAAAGAGATATGGTTAAAGATGCATATAAGCTGGGTAAATGTATGTGTAACAACTCATGTATTATCTATAATCATGGATTCAAAAATATATAGAGAATAATTATTGGATAAAATTTTAAGAATAATATTTTTGAAGTTGGATTCAACAAGGTAGAAAATATACACTATAGAATTCAAAGTAAGTCATATATATTGAAAAAAGATTTGAAAATAATCTTGAAGAACTTCTCAAATCTTACTATTATTTAAAAATCATTTTATGATGTTTTTATGGGATTATGGTGGTCCATTATAAGATTTTAAAAGGATCTGAAAATATTTGAAAAAGTTATATCCTTATATGAATAATTTTAAAAGTTGTAGATTTTATATTAAAATTAAAAAAATAATTGATGCATAAGTGTTATTTTAACAGTATGTAAATGTCACTGTAGATAAAAAAAGAATTTTCCAAGTCACTAAGTACATTTGGGTAACACTACTACATAAATATGTGTTAATAAAATTGATCAATCCACAAATTAGAAAATTTAGTGAATGAGAAAAAGTAAATATGGGCATATATAAAAGTGTATTTGACAGCTGACAACAAATACGGGAAACTATTCAGACACCCTATGAGGAATAAATATAACTCTAGAGTAGAAATGAATAATTCAAAAAGGAATAATCTTGTGAAAAAATAATTTGAATCATGTCTAAAGGTAACCCTATTAATGGAATAAAATAATAGGAAAATTCAAGAAGTCTAAAATATACATCTAGAAGATAATATGATGACGTTATTATATTATTTCATGTTAAAAATATCATGGTTTGATGATTTATAAATGAATAAAGATGTGTTTTAGGGGTAATTTATGAATTTTTTTTCCATGTTGTAATAAAATTTAGCATTCAATTAAATTTTTAAATGATTAAGTACATGCCAATTAGTTTCAATTTATTCATTTTTAATCACATTATGTTGATAATTTAATTGGGTGGTGTGTTATGATGATGTTTCATGGAATATCATACTATCATGGTGAAATTACAATGATGTTATTCCAACACTAAAATGTGGTAATAAATTTTGTCACATTATGACAAGAGATTCCATGATGAAATGATACATTAACATAAAGAAGCCACATTGTGAGATTTTCTAACACATCGAAACTAGATCACTACATATTTTCATATAAATTTCAAATACAGTTATTATATAAAGGGAATAAAATGATAAATTTATAAATCATGTGGACTGTTAAGTCCATTATTTAAATAGCTATTTTTGTTGTTTGGTTTAAAGGATTTTTGAAAATTTAAATATTAGGGTGACTTGAATTTCCAATAAAGAAGGTTTTAACAATTAATAAATTGAAACCATATCAAATAGAATGGCTACGAATATAAAAAATATTATAACGTGTATTTTAATTCAATCAAATTTTTGAGAATGTAATACTATATCGCAGTAGATTTATATGTTTCAAAGAATGAGTAGATAAAATGATACTATGAATATAAAACAAATAGAAAAAGAAATTGAGGAAGATAAAGGAATATTAATTAAAGTAGAATAAGACATATGATATCTTTATATCATTAGGAGAATAATTTAGAATAATTTTGACATGTATATAGAACTAAATATCATTTAGTGGAAGAGAAATATCTTGATGATGGAGTTGAAAAATATGTTAGATATGTGTGCTACTATTTAAGAACATATATTTTTAGTCAAAGACATATTTATGAAGATTATGATTAAATATTTGGATGAAATAACTTATAAATAATATTGGTTATGTTTTTTATTGGTTTTTGGGAGGACTCATTGTACACTAGTGGTAAGAAATATAATGAACATAGTTAGTATATTGTAAAACCTATCGAGAGATAGATTAATCTTTTTAAGAAATATACTATTGTATTAAATTGTGTAATATAGTGAAAACCTATGTCTTAGTGGGAATAAAAAATATAAATAAGTAGGTACTTAACTTAGTAATGAACCCTTTAAAATTCTTACATAACAGACAGTTATTTTATTTAGTTTCATATGGGTAAGGGTGAGAATTTAAAGAAAAGATTGAATCAATCATTCAATCTGTTAAAAAGTTTAATTTCTATGAAGGATAACTAATAAAAGGGGTATCACTTATTTATACCCTCTATCAGTGAAAAATTATCCAATAACAGGTCACATTAATTAGTATCATAGGAAACCAAGTTCCAATAAAAAATATCCAATCGTGACTAATGTTAAATATAGAGAATCAAAATTCAGTTAACAGTGGAGTTTTTACAACATTTAATGGAAATAATTATCATAGTTTGACAAATAATATGATATATTTTCTTATCTCTCACATCATAGAAGTAAATTATTCAAAATTATTTTTTTATTCAATTTGAGAAATCTTCTCCAATGACATTTTTTGAAAAAATGAATTTAGAGTTTCATAGGAAAACAATGAATGCAATTTTTATGTTCTTATCTGATAGTGTTTATACAAAAGTAGTGGGAACAAAATCGTTCAATTTAATTTTGGATAATCATTAGAAAAATATTTAAAGGAATACCAAGATAAAGGAATCCAAACTATATGTTTTTATGGGAAGGTTAAAATATATTAAAATTGATGATGAAGAGACCATTGATTAATACATCACGTAGTTCATTGAATTTTTTAGAAATATTAGTTGTTTTGGAAAACATATAGAATATTCAACCACATTAAAGTAGATAATAAGAAACGTGGCCGATAAATTTGAAATAAATCTATATATCCTAGTATATAGAGATGAGTTTTCACTTGATTAATTACACAATTTTCTTATTTTTTGAAAAGAATAAAAATCATGCGTTGACGAAAATATAAAAATATGATATGGATTTCAAATACCTTAAATGTCTCATGCTCAAAGTAAAAAAATGGATATTTAGTTATGATATTAAAAAGATTATAAAGATAAATATGAACATAATTAGATATTAATTTATCATATTTAAATTTACATTAGAATAGGAAGAGACAATTGTATAGGTATTATTTCTATAAATTAGGTTAGTTATGGAGTAATTGAGAAATTTGTAGTTGATTTAACAAATTATAAAAGTATTGAAATTGATCATGATTAGTAATAAATTTATTTTTACCAAAAGTAAATGGTAAATCCAAAAAAATAAGATATTGAAAAGAAAAAGTTCCAAATAATATTTCGAAGGAATCTGAAGATAAAATAGAAACAATATGAAGAGGAATGCCAAATTAATTATTCTGAAAATTGAGGTTAAACTCGAAAATAATATACCATGAATTTTTATTTAAAAAAAATATGAATCCACTTCTGTCAGTGATGAGGGGGGTTTTAAGTAGTGTTGATGTTATTGAAGATAGTTACACTATGTATATGTTGAAACATAATCTAGTATGATATCTTGAGAAAACACCAAGTTCAAAAAAAGGTTAAATTAATTAAAAATTAGATAAAATATGAATATGAATCAATCAAGAAGAGGAATCACTACATTACAGTGATTAATAATCATATTGTTAGAATTTAATAACAAGATAAAATGATGACAAATCTTGATGTTAAATTTATTTTAAGTGAATAGAAATTTAGTCAGACACAATACATGTGTCTTAAAGTTAAAAAATTCATTTACTATGATTAATGAATACTATGGAATAGTTATATATTTTTAAGATAAATTATATCAAGATACTATGTGAAACATAAAAAATAATGAATAAGTTATTCTTATTCATTTTAATGTTACCAAATCTATTTCATGTAACGGTATAGATCCTAAAAAAACTAAACATGTATGGGATGAGGAAAATAATGAGAAATCTACTCTTATGTGAAGTAGTGATGGAGGATAAGTTAGGAAGAAATAATATCCTAATAGAAAACATGAAAGAAAACTCATAATGTGTCTATAAATCATTATAATCTTCAAGATCTACATTTATATTATTATGAAAGATTGTAATTTAAATGTATTTTTAGTGTTGTGGATCCTTTGGGAATAATGCCTATAGTTGTTTTTTGTATAAAATGTCTCCTCCTTGGGGGTATGAACGGATTTAGGGGGAGTAATACTATAATGAAAATATGATTTTATTTGGATTTCAATAATGGTCAATGGACGATAAGTCAGTATTTTCTAAAGAATCTAGTTATGAAATGAAATCATTACGTTTTCTACTCAAAAAAGATTTGTTTATCTAGAAATAATATATTTAAAATTTAACCATTAAGGTTATTATGTTGAGTAATTTATGAAGAATCATCGAAGAAAAACACTAAATACTATTATAGATAATAAGATTTATATAAGATAAATAAGTCATGTCCATCTTGGTAAAATAATTTTGATAATGGTTTCAAGAGAAGATATCACATGTTCTTTGCCTCAATTTTAATATTGTAATATAGAAAGTTTTTTAATCATTAGGGGTATAAAAAAAACAATGTGAAATTTATAAAGAATTAAAAGAAAAAATGCATGAAAAAGATGAATTTCAAAATATTTTTTCTAAAAATTATAACATGGGAACTCATGAGTTACTAGGTAAGTGATATAAGAAAGATGAAATTAAATAAAAAATATTATTTTATAATAATTCCATTTCAAGTAGAAATGATGAGAAAGATGGACTAATCACAATAAGAAACATTTTTTTGATGTGCCATTTGAAAAAGGATATCCCACATAGTGAGATATTTGAAAATAGAATGATGACCATGAAAATTAAGGAGACACATGATAAGATATTTATAAATTCAAGAATCAAGAGTAATTCCAAATATGAAGCTATAGATAAATTTGTATTTTTGTTGACAAGAAATTATTAACTATCATTCTCATTGGTTCACTGGAATTTATTATTTTGAGTTATATTTATCCATTTATTTTCTCATTGAGTTTCTATGTTTTGGGAGCAAGAGCCAGGTGTTTTGGGTAGACAGAACAATGTGCACGGTTAACACACATTTTTTCTAACAATGTATCTCTCCAAGTGAGCGGTTTTATATTTAAATGGTGGGTTTTTTAATGGTTTGAAAATGTGTTTTCAAACTGTGTGACACCCCAAGAGAAACTGTGTTTCCTATTTTAGGAGGAAAGTAGAACCACCATGGTTGTAACATGGTTTTCCAAAATATGTGGCCAACCCATTAAACCATTTATATATCATTAAAAAGTCACTTTTTACACTTTTTCATATCATTTTCCTTATGGTTGGGGGATTATTTTTCTTCCCCTACAAGTGGAACCTATCCACTTTGGTTGTGTACATCTTCCCCCAATTTAGTAGTGATTTTCTCTTAGATATATTGGTATTTTTGATTTAGGTAAGTCAATGTATTCATGATTTCTTTATCCCCCCCCCATCAAGCCTTATTCTTACATTTCCATATATATATGTGAAACCCTAATAGGATTTTTTCTAGATATTGGGTATGTAATGGTGGTTTTGGTTTAATTTATTTTGTATTAGTTATGTGACTACTTGTTCTACTTCTATTGGGTGGTCATCATTAAGGGAGAAGAGTTTGGGATAGAATCTGGGGTGGGTGTCTCTATTTTAGGTTTTCTTTTAAGGAATGACTTTATATTCCTAATTACCATTTTTTGTAAATTTTCTCTTAAATGGTTTACTCATGGTTTGTAATCCATGTTTGAGGTATTTCATTGATTGTATTATAAATTAGTTTTTTTAATGTTGTTTATTCTAAATTAAGGTCTCTTGTATTCCTATAATGTGTTTGATAAAAATTATTATAGTTTTTTTGGGATTCTAAATGGATTTATAAAATTTTGTAGAATTTTTTACCTTGTAAAAGGATTTTTGATAAAATTAGGCATGTTTTTTATAGAAATGGATTCTGATGTGACTTGATTGATATGGGCACTTGATTTTTGATGTGTTGGCATGGAGTAGATCATGAATTAAATGTGTTGGGAGTGAGGGGTTTAATCGAGGGGCTATATGAGGATTAAAATGTAAGACCATGTGGGATTTCATATTGGTTTGTTGAAGTGGATGTATGATTCATTAGGGGGACCATGTGTGCCTCTAAATTGGTTTCCCAGGGACAGTTAGAGCCTTTGGGTAATAAGATCATGAGAGCTTCCATGCTTGTCCTAGGGAATACCATGATAGTTTTAATTTATTATCTAGCTAAAAAAATTGTTTACTCACTCATGGTAGACCTGATGGTTATATCCCTATGTAAAAATTACTCATGCCTGATTGTTTTATATACTTTATGAATTTTATTAGTGTTATTTTTTTGTGAGGACCTGTATTATTAGCCTTTTAATTTCTATTAGTATGATTATTCAATTTTAATGTTATTCTCATTATTATTATTCATTTTTTGGTTACGATCATGTTGAGACTTGATTTACTTATTGATCCATGTTGGTATTGTTTTGGAATCTATTTTTTTTGAAATGGAAAACCAAATGGATTTCAAAGGGTTACATGAAGATGGTATGTTCTCAAAGTGTTGTGGTTTTGAAAATGTTTTTTGAATAGTTTAGTAGTTTTTATGAGTAAAATATTTAAATATATTCATGGTAGTATCCTACTGGTATTCATTCCTCTTACCCTACTTGATCCCTTTGGGAACTTTTTAGATATGGTTTTGATGGACCCAAGTATATATAAGGACACCATGTACATGAGTGACTCTGCTTGATTACAATCATCCAATGTTTTGTGGACAAGATGTAGTATCATTGGGATAGAATAATGTAGAGTGATTTTTTGTATTTTGGTACCCATTGTGTTTTACATGGACCTTTATTAGAATTTCACCATTTACTTTGAGTTTGGGTTATTTATTTTGAGATACCACGTATATGTCCAGTTATGTCATGTATTGATTATTATGTATACCCTTATTTTTTGTATCTATTAATCTTCTTTGGTTGCATATGATTTTAGTGGAATAGATTTCAAACCTATGGATGGGTTATTTTAGTTTACAAATGGTGAAATTATTCCCTAGTTAGTTATGTCCAGTTCTTATTACCAGCCCATGGTGATCAGGAACGTCCTTCGGGCCGTGTAGAAGGACAGATCAAGTAACAGGTTTGGTATAACTAGGTTGGTTCATTAAAAAATATTATTATAGGCCTTTTTTATTTTGTAATCAATGTTAGATAAGTTCTTGGACAATTGGGAATCAGTAGGTAGGAATGCGGGAGATCTTTTCTAGCTCTTCTTTAGGTCGAACCTCATGTTTCCATGGGTGTTCTATGAATTGGGGTTATGTTTTGAACCCATTTATGGGTTGTTTTGGTGAATTTTCACTCCTTCTTTATTATAGTTTCTTGTGATTCCCATTTTTATGGTTTTATATTTTTACTTTTCATGTGGTTTTATGTTGGGTTATTATTGATTAAGCTTTTTGATTTGTGTTATATACAAAATGCCTCCCAGTAGGACCTCATCCAAGAAAATAGAGTGTGTAGTAAAGAGTAACCTATAGTTGAAAGCACTCCTTGATTCTTCATTGGTTAAATTGGTTATTATTATGATCCAAACCTTTTTTATGTGTATATTATTGAGATTACATGAACCGTGAACGATGATATTGATATTTTAGTCATAATCTATTTGTGTTTTATGGCCATAAGGGACCTAATGACCCTAAGGAATTGTTGGATCATATCAAGTTGATATATGAGTTTTAAAATACCCATAAGGCATAAAAAGTGGTATTTTCTATTTTTTTTGAATGAATGGGTAGGAAGTGGTGGGTATATAAGGTGATTTAAAGTAAGCACAAGGATATCATATGGACCACTTTCAATGTCACCTTTAATCCATAGTTCTACCAAACTACCTTTAGAGAAATGAAGCCCCCTGAGATTATGAATCTGGTGTAGGGTGTTTATTTGGGGATGGAGTAATCCCACATATTAAATTAGTTATTTCATGTCTCTCTATATGTACTCCTGAATCATTACCTCAAGGCTTGCTATTTTGATATATCCTTAAGTCTAGAGTTGAAAACATTGTTCATCCTTCTCGGTCTACCAACCTTTTTAAAGGTGGATGAAAAGGAATTTCTGGGGTGATATTATGAATTGAGTTATAGGTATAAATTGTTTTATTTTCGTGGGTGGTTGCTAGATTTCTTCATTAGGACAGAAGAGGAAGTGATCTGAGTCTCACAGGGGCATTTCCAATAGGTTCTGGTTGTCTTCGGGTTTAGTTCATGTGGATTCTTTTGGGAATAATCCCATTATGTTATATAAGTGAGTGAAGGTTGTACAAACTCTTATAAATTGATGAAATACTACAAGTATATTCCACTGATGTGTGAAATCAATACATATTAGTTGGATTTATCGGGGAGTGGTGTGGGATCTACCTTTTCAAAAGGCTCTCAGGTGTAGTTAGAGGCGTACAATGGTGGGGGATCTCACCCTCATGGAAAAGAGAATTCTCACTAGGGGAGAAGGAATAGGGTGGGTTTTAGATATGGAATATCCATACATTAGATTTTTTTCTAGATGAATCATCTTTCTGGACAACCATCATTAGAGGTATAATGTTTATCTCTTCTTGTATTGAATCAGTTTAATTTGAAACTGGTGCATCCCATTATTTCATATCACTTAAAATGAATGATGCTTTGGGTATGTCTAGTGATTGTATTCTATAGGTTGTGGATCTATTAAACACATTAGTTCGATATACTGAGAACGGTTTTAGGTGCCTTGGGTGTTGTGTTGTGGTAGATGGCATGGATTTTATTTGGTTCTTCCATGTTTTGGACCAAGATGTATTTGAACTTATTATCAGTATCTATTAGTTAAGAAAATTCAAGGTGTTGGTTTATTGTTATTGTTGTAGGTTCTAGTTTCATACTTTGGATGAGATAACTAATGTATTCTTAGGTGATTGGGATTCACATTTAAGGAGGATGAGAGAATTTTCATCAAATATGGGGTTGATATCATTCATGTTTTCCAAGTTTTTCCATGAGGCAATTGAGTAGGGTTTACTGGATTAAATTACAATGGCCATGGATAGGTTCACATATGTGATTCAGTTGGATTTGTCATGATTTTTTACCCTATGAGAGGTTGATTTTACCATTAATATTCTTACTAGGATGATCCCAATTTCTTTGAAATATTATTGGATTTATCTAGATGAGCTGAGGGAGCTGAATGTTTAGCTTGAAGATCATAACGGTCAGGGTTTTAAACATCCCAATGTGTCTCCAGGGGATTTTCTAGTGCTATTTTAGAAAAAGGTGGACGGTATAATCTAAATTTTCATATAATATCATAAGCTCAACTAGATGAAAATGAAAAATAAATACAAATTTCCTAGGTTTGTGAATTTCTATGACCAACATAAATGGGATGGTTGGTTTTTGATGATTGATCTAAGATCCAAATGGCACCATTTGAGGTTCCAAGAGAAGGATGTTCTAGTGATAACATTTCAATTACAAGGTAGAAATTTTGATTAATTTTTATGCCATTTGGTCTTACCAAAGGATCTATAGTCTTCAAGGCATAAATGAACCGGGTTATCAAATTCTTCTTGGACCCCTTTTTGTTGTGTGTTTGGACTAAAACGTTGTGTATTAAAAGAAGAAGGAGGAGCACACTGACTATATATATGTGTTTGGGGGTTCTTTAGAGGGAATATACTATATAAAAATATTTACATATGTTTGTTTTGGATTAAGTAGGAAAACTATTGGGTCACATGATTTATAATGCACGAGTTTCATTAGATCCTATGAAAATTAGACTAATCCTGTCTTGGGAGAATCCCATAATTTTTTTGAAAGCCATAAATTTCTAGAATAAGATAGGTATTACATGTGTTTTTTCAGGAATTATTTAGGTTATATTCCCCATTATGACTTTGACTTAGATGGTGTGAAGTTATAGTTGGAGGAGAAGTACCAAATATTTTTGAGATGTTGAAGAGATTTTTGAAATAAGAATTTTTTTTGATTCTACACGATTCTACGAGATCTTATATAGTGTAACTTCATTCTTCTAGTGTGGTTATGGTGTGTGTGGTGATGCAAGATTACTATGTGGTGGCCTAGGTCACAAGGAAGCTACACTCACATGAGTGGAATTATCCAACCCATGAATTGAAATTAGAAAATTTTATAAATGAATCAAAGATAATGCAAACTTACCTCTTTCATAAGAATTTCATAGTGTATTTGGATCATAAGAGAATAAATTACATTTTCACTTAGCGGTATCAATACATCAAGAATAGAAACTGGGTGGAAAACCTTTAGAATCATCATTTTGGTGTTAATTATATGTTTGGGAAGGGAAACGTGGTCGCTGAAATGTTGAGGATGAATCCTCCAGTGCAGGTAATTCAAAAATTAGTGGATGAGGGGGGTTTGATATGTTTGTTTACTTATCTATGGCTAGAAATGCAAGAGGATAGGGGGATGTTATTTTTTTAAGTGTGAATATTACGCAAGAATAATTTTTTTTTAAGAATAAAAAACCTAGTCCCACATTTTGGGATGGGATGAGGCCAAAACATCATGGGGCCTATAATAATGGAAACCTAGAGAGTCTTTAATGAACAAAATAACACTATCATGGGGGAATTATCCCATACAAGAAAAAATAGATCCAAAGTTACAGGGATAATCCATAAAAGTAAGTTAATTGGATGCTTTATTACCCTCCCTCCTTGTGTGAGTGATGATCATGCCTCTAGGAAAAATACTATTTCACCTGCGGAGCTAGTAAGAGATGAACCATGTACTGGAGATATTTCTAGGTAGATATTTGAAAATGACAAAGTAATAAATCTCTATAGCAAACTGTATGGTATTATTATTCTTACACATATCAAGGAAAACATGTAGCGCATTTTATTGATCCTGGAGTGAGTCACCTTGACCAAAAGTGTTCATAAAAGAAATAACAACTAATACATTACCATGTCACACATGACCTCCATGCCACATCACACCCACAATACATGACTATTTTTTGTTTATATTTAACCATGTTTCATTAGGGTTCCATCAAGTTATAGAGGATTACTAGTGGATTAAAATATAGGGATACCTCATGAGATTAGTCTGAGTCTTCTAATGGTTATATTCCCTTTTAAGAGTGGTTGGTTATTCCTTTGAGCCAAAGGTTAGAAGTGCTGTAGGGGGACATCACTCTAGTTGTTCCTTTCACCCCGAGTTGACCTGAGTGTTCAATTTTTTATGGGTATGGTATTTGTGACCCATAATGAGACATGTAGTGGTAGACACTGTTTCCAAGTGCTTGACCTACAAGAGGATCAATGCAGAGTATCATATACCGTCCTAGTTATTACATCCAAATCCAAAACCATTATAGAAGGGGGATGAAATATCTATTGATATTTTCATCATACAACCTCATAATCAAAGTGGGAAAGATTATATAAAGATTATTAATGATATTCGAATAGAATAATCCCATTTTATTCCCATCAAAGGGTCAAAAAGTTAGAGTAACTCTAACACTTATGTGTTTGAGAGGTTATTAAGATTTATTAGATATCATAATCAATAGTTTCAGTCCACAATTCCCATTTCACATATCATTTTTAAGGCAATCCAAGAGGATTTGGGAACCATGTAGAATCTGAGCACCGCATATCATCCACAGATGGATAAATAGTCTAATAAGACCATAAAGACTGTCAAAAATATGTTATGGGAGTGTGAACCTGATTTTGGAAGTTCATGGGAAGGAAAGTTTCCATTGGAGGAGTTTTCATATAACTATATTTTTCAAACCTCAGTCAAGATGGCCCCATTTGAGGTATTTTATGGGTTTTTGTTCCATTCCAAGTTGTGTTGGGATATATTGGGAAAAGTGTTCCTCAGATGGACCTTCCACTTTTTAAGAGGCAACCGAGTCAGTGCAACAGATTCTAATAGAGTTGGATACAACTTATAGTCACCAAAAGTTATACAATGACCACTATCATAATCTGTAAGAGAATCATAATGGTGATTAATTGTTTCTTCTGGTATCATTTTAGGTGGGGAAACATCATTTGGGAATGAAGAGGAAATTAGCACTATGTTATATTGGACAATTTCATGGTGTGGAGTATATGGGGGATGTTATCCTACCAGTTGGATCTTCCACTACTATTGACCTTTATTTAGGAATTATTACATGACTAATAATTAAATATATACCATCCAAACCCATTTCACATAATTTAGTATGAATATTTTTTGTTAGGTCTTAATGCCACTATTGTGGAGTATCCTGTTCGTATCATTGATGTTCCAAACAAGGTTCTAAATAAGAAGGTGATCCTATTGGTCCATGTGCTCAGGTAATATGAAGGTGATATCCATGAAACAAGGTAGTGGATATTTTGGGTGAGGGATAAGGGGCCTCACCTGGTTTCTTCATGAAAAATCTAAGGACATTATAGGGTCATAATGTGGCATGATAGGGAGTTGTTGACACACATAAGGTCACTAATATGTGTTATTTTTTGGTTTATCTATCCCTTGGTTCTTTCTAAAAGTTCCTAGGCATAGATAGTTATAACTAATACATTTTTGGGGAGACAGACCAGGTCACACGATTTGTTAAATTGTGCATTTTACCGTTTGATGGGGATAATGTTTTCAACAGTGTTATTTTTAATGGTTTGACTATATTTTTTAGAATAGTAAAACACCCCAGGGGAAACCATGAGGACTATTTTTTCTAGATAGTATAACCTTCATGGTTGGAACATGGTTTTCCTAACTGTGCATCCAAACCATATAGCCCTATCAACCTCATTAGAAAGTGTCGTTCACCCTTTTCCCTTACAAATTTCTTAAGATTTGGGGGTACATTTTCCTTCTCCAACATAGGATAACTATCCAAATTTTATTTGGAGATCTTCCACCTCATTGGTATATATTTTATCATTGAATTATTGGTTTTCTAGAATTATGTTAGATGATTTATTTATGATTTCTTCTTCTTTTCCCCTATTAAACCCGGTTCCTCAATTTTCAAAGAAATGTAGAATAATGGGGGGATTGTATGAATATAGGTTATACAATGGAGGTTTTTATTTTATTTCTTGTGGACTATGTTTGTGAGGACTTTTTCTACATCTTTCAGGTTATCATCATCATGGAAGATGAGTTTTGGACATAATCTGAGGTAGTTTTATCTATTTATGGGTGTTTCCCGTGTAATACCATTAAATTTATGATAACCATTTGGTTTTTGGTTACATTTCCATATTAAAGAATTATTCTTGGTGTGTATTCCTTTTTTCACATATTTCACAGATCAGATTCTAAATTTTGGTGTTTGAAGTGGGGTTTTCCAAAATGGGGTGTCTTGTATGCCCACCATGTGTTTGATAAATTGGCTCAAAAAGGTTTAGTGACTCAAAATGGATTTCAAAAAAAATTTAGAAATGTTTTTACCCTGGAAATTGTGTTTTTATTAAATTTGGGATGTTTATTCATGAAATGTCTTGTGATATGGCTTGATTGAAATGGGAAATTGATTTGTTGGGGTATTGGTATGGATTAGCCCGTGGATTAAATGGGGTGTGATCAATGGGTTCATTCAAGGGACCATGTGAGACTTCAGATGGAAGATCGTATGAGGATCTATAATTTTTTTTTCTGATTCACCATCTAATCCATCAGGGGAAGGACCATGTGAGCCTAAAATTTATATTCTAAGGTACCATGAGAGACTTTGGGTAGGGAGACCATAAGAGGTTACATTTTGGTCCTTGGAAATACCTTGAGATCTTACATTTCTTTTCAATTTTTCATACTTGTCTACTCACTCTTGATAGGCCTGATGGTTAAATCCTTTGGTTCACATTACTCATCTCAGGTTGGTTTATATGCTTTATTCATTTCATTGGTTCCATGTTGATGTGATGGGATACATTATACCAAATTTTCAATTTATATTAGTCTATTTATTTGATGTTGATGTTATTTTAATTGAAATTATGACTTTTTTGTTATTATCATGCTGAGACTTGATTTATTTATTTATTTATGATGATATTTTTTATGAAAAATAGTTTTCTTAGGATAGAAAAGGAATAGGATATCAAAGGGTTATTTGAATATAGTATTATTTCAAAGTGTAATAATTTTGAAAATGTTTTCAAACTAGTTTTTCCATTTTCATGGGTAAATTCCTTAGATATATTATTGGTGGTGTCTTACTAGCCTTTATTCTTTATACTCTTCATGGGACCTTTTTGGATTTTGCAGATTTAATTTTTTAGGGCACATGTAAAGTCAAAGGAATAATGTACCAGGGTGGTTCTTGTTGATTACCATCATCCATTTTTTATGGAGGATACATGGTATCATATGGATGAACTCATGTGGAGTCATGTTTAGTAATTTTTTACACATTGAGTTAAACTTGGAAAATTCTTGGAATTTTACCCTTTCATTTGAGTTTGGGTTTTTTATTTTGATATACCATATATATGTCCAATTATGACTTTTTTTGTTCACTATCTATGTTATTATTTATGGTATCTGTTTATCTTATGTTATTTACTTTTAGGTTAGTGGTTTTTCTTTTCTACCCATGTATGGGTCATTCCATTTTACTAAATGAAAAAAAACCATTCCCAATATTTTTTTATTTAGGATCAGTTCTTATTGTTAGTCTGTGGTGATTGGCCATACTCATTGGTTCATGTAGTAGGTCAGATCAGGTGTTGGGTTAGGTGAAACATATAAGGACCCATCCTTAAAACAGTACATAATCTTGAATTAAATGAATAATTCACCTTGAGAATCCATTCAGGTTTAGGGTTTTAGAAAATTAGGATATAACTATTACATACAAATTGAAAATTACATGTAGACACTACTACTCAGTATCCATTTTCTCATAAAATACAAACTCTTAAAAATAAACAACTCTAGCTCCATGTTTTAGACATCATGACATTCCCTTAATCCCATCCTTGACTTTATTCGTCTTTAAGTCCTATAGAAAAAATTTAAAAAACGTGGGATGGGGGTAAAAATCTCAGTAAGGGTTATAAAATAAGGAATGAAAACATTTTCCCATCAACAAATTCAAAACAATGAAACCATAATTTTCAATCATAATAAACCTTATGAAATCCTTAGATTTAGGAATAAAACATAGAAATCATAAATCATAAAGGTAACTTATGGCATAAATAACATAATTACATTGTAGCTTTCATAGCTTTGTAGGGAGTTATATTTGGAATACCCATCGTTGTATATTCCATAAATCTCTTAGAAGAAACATTATCATTTACCTCTATCACGTTACCCAATGCATTACAGAGCTATCTCAGGCTCACCCACCCTTGGTTTATCACGGAGCCACCCGTATACATAAACAATGCACAATAACCATAACATTTTCATGACACATAAAACATTAATAAAGTAAAGATAAAATTTCTACATTGTAATCACAATATATCATTTTAATATATTAAAAAAATCAATGCTTTATCAAACCAATTTCAAAACCATTTAAACCATTTAATAAATAGATTTTTGAATCATAGTGTCTCATAAAACATTGATATTGTTAAAGGAATTAACATTTTAAAACATTAATGTCCATATAAATAAATCCTTAAAATAATTTTGAAAACATGGACATTAATGGGAAATATTAAGAAGATTAAATCATTGAAATGACATTTTAGTTAAAGAGTTCCTAACCAAATGAGAGACGCTTGAAAAAAAGTAATTGAGGAAGAAAATTAATTAAAACATATAATATCTTGAGAATAATGGGATTCATGATATAATATGCCAAAGGACATCAAATAAACCAAATAAGAGTGAGTGGGTTCATAACAATAATGAAGTCTCAATGGAATGTAAATTGAGACGAAATCCCTTATAAAAACCGTATCCTTAGATTAAGGATAAATCAATAACATAATAATGTGTGACAAATATAAATACACTAAATATGATTGGATATTCAATGTAAATCAATTAGAGGACATTGAAACATATTTTTTTAAAAAACTAACCCCAATTACTTGGATGTTTAACTCAATGAATGGAAATTGTGTTAAAATTACACTTATCAAGTTCATATCGATGACTTTAGAATTTATCAAGGGAGTTATTATGTGTATCAAAAGAATATCCCCACAAAAGAGAGTGTAAACTAAAACATAAATAAATAAACAGTCATTCCACACAAAATCCTAGAATTCCATAATTAAGAATTAGAAGATTAACCCAAAGAATGGAAATTCAGATTAAAAGTTCCCTTACTGATTTCGTAACACACGAAACATACACCACATGAAAGAAGGATAATAAAATGAAGATGTAAATACCAATATATTAAATTATATTACACAAATAATACAATCATGGGTAGTACATACCCAACACAAAATGAAATAGTGGCAAAGACAACATGAATTCACGGGAATAAGAAAAATGAGATGAAAACTCCTTACCACATTGTAATCAATCGATTCGTATGAACAAAAGCTAATAAAAAACAAATGAATCATATAATAACATTAATATAAATATAATAATTATAATATATTTAAATTAAAATTACATATTACACTACATGAAAGAAATAAGTGGCGAATAATTGAAATCTCACAGAATTAAAAGTGAGATAAGAAATCCCTTACCTCATGTCTGACTTGAACAGTTCGTTCTTTAATCTCTTGAATAATAAGATAATGTTAATTTATACTTGATTGAGAACCCTTTTAATGTTTATTATTCCTTTTATATCACTTATTACCATGTTATAAACATTATGAAATCATTTATGTTAATAATGGTGGGGTTGTCGATATATGGTACTTGTGTCAAAAATGAACTTCTTATAATTAAAATCTGTTCATGTTGTAAAAATTCCATTATCTTCATAATGATATTAATGATTTAGATATCATATATATTCAGTATAGGTATGTATTTATAATTTTACATAACAGTTGGAGATAAGAAATGAAATGCACCGTTCATGGAGATGGTAAGCCGTACGTACGCAGGAACACTACTTTTATTTCTATTTCATATTTAATGGAATGAAAACTAAATGATTCATAGGTATATTATAATTAATTTATAATATTATATGATATATATGTTACATTATTTAATTAACATAATACTTTATACATTACATGAATGTCCTGAACGAATCATATCACCTTGAGGGGGCGGTAGTCCGCACTCCCTCAAATGAAATTATTGTATTTACACATTTTCCAAAGAATAAAGTTATGTTTGTAAATAAAAATTACTGAAGCATAGAGAAAACATAAACATAATATATATCATATATATAAATATAGTTCCATCATAATGGCCACCATGAGAGGCGGTCGGAGATGATTGAACAATCATCGTTTCGTGAGGTAGTAGTTCATCGTCCATAGAAACAATATGTTCTTTAACCATTAGATGGAGGTGTGTGTATGTTTAGTTAGAATAATTCTCCTAAAAGCACCCTAGTATATATATAATACTATTTTTGTTATAAAATAATGGAATAAAAATATTTTATGGGGTTGGAGAAGTAAAATAAAACCAAATAACTTAAGAGAAGTTGTTAACTTTAAATCAGGTATCTCACTTTGGTTTGAACCTAAAGGATTATTTGAATTTCCTTCTTCCTAGGGGAAGGATTCTAAGTGGAGGAGAGGAATGTAGGAGGCTTAATTAGTAAGAGTTTGGATGATAAAAGGGGCTTCATAATTTTGAGTAATCGGTTTTAAGTGAGGACTTTTATGAGGGGAGGAGGTGCTCTTTAAGAAAGTTTAAAAATATTATTTCATTATATAATGATTTTCGGTTTTAAAGGACCAAAACATATTAATATCAAATATAAGATGACTCATGTTTGAAATAAAATCATATAATAAGAATTAAATAGGTTTTTGATATTGTTTTAATCTTTATAATCTTATTTATTTATATCATTCATTATTGAGGTTAATACTGCATCAATATTGTGTTATAAATAATTTTATTTATATATCGTCGAAAGATTATAAAAAAATACCATGATTTAGGAAATATTTTTAGTTTTACAATGAATATTTATTGTCTAAGAGATAACATATATAACCTTATGTAAAAATTTATTTAATAAAATATATATGTTTATGTCATTTTTTTCTTTACATTAAATTAATTAATATAAACGGTCATTATCACTCCAAAGTGGCTCCATGGGGTCCCAAAATAGAACCAAGGATGACCATGGTCGGAAATATATCAAAAACGAGGATTAGAACACATTTTAGGTTAATTTAATATTATTACAGTAATATGTTGTTGCCCTTATTTACCAGCTTTACCCTTTAACTATGGTAAATAAAATGTTTACTAAAGTAAATGTTCATAATGTCTAAAAAACGTTACATATTTAACCAATTTGGATATCCTGATTCCTAATATGGAATACCTTTTCCCAAATTCAAAAACAATAAGTGGAAAAAATTAATTAAAAATTAATTCCCACTACCAAAACAAAATGCGTGTTTTTATAAATTAGTAACTATCAAAATATTGCCGCTTATTTATGTCCAATTTCAAAGTGAATTAACTTATAATGACCAAAATTGGATTAAATGGTAAAAATATAATATAATTACACTTTAAAACCATTTAAAAGGATAGTCTATCCATATTAATAAATTATATTAAAAGGCAGTTATGAATTAAAATACAGTGTTTTTCACTATTCATAAAAAATAAACTTTATCAGAAAAATACAAAATTTTATCAAAAGTAAATTTTGATGTACCAATTATAAAGAGGAATTTTATTTTTTCATATAAAACATATATAAGTGAGAAAAACTAGATTTAAATAGAGTTCTCTATCAAAAGGCGGTAAATCGATATTTTAATGAATATTAGAGTAGTTATTATTAAAACCCATTGGGTGCAGGTTACTGTATTAGTACTGTAGTGGTACTGTAGCTGTGGAAGCACTATAGATCGGCGGGTACTTGAGCGGTGGAAGGTCACAGTAGCGGTGGCATTACTGTGGGGGTACCGTAGCAGGCGGGTTACTATTCACAGAATGGACATTGGGCCAAAAAGTTTGGCCTACGGGCTATGTAATGGGATACAAGCCCATTAGGCCTTCGGGATTTGTAATTGTTTTCACTCTACCCTGTTAAAAAGTGGTATCTTCTTTTCATTAATAATAAAAATGAGGCTTCTGTCCTAACCTTTAAAAAATAGATTCATTCACATTTTAAGCCTCCAACTTATATTGGATAAATGTAAAAACATCTAACAAACATAGAAAAACATATTTTGTTAAGTTATATTCATTCTCTCCAATACAATGGAAATGTGTTAAATACCATTTAAAATAATAATATTGTTATATTATTTTTCAGTATAACTCAATTTTGTGTGCAATGTACAATTTCAATGAAACTCGTTGTTGCGTATCAAGTATGCCATCGAACATATCATCCCCTTTAAAGTAAAATGAATATTTAATTCAGAAATATTAATAAATATGAAAATTTTATATTCTTTATTTCCATGGGATGTTACATCTTTCCCCCTTTTATAAATTTCGTCCTCCCTATTTTAGAATTCGGTTTGGAAACATTATTAAAAGTCCCACATCAGAAAAAAGTGTCAAAAATATCACTTTATAAAAAGGAAGATAATTACAAAGGTCACTTGAGAAAAAGGATACGAATATTCCATGAAAACAGGGATATGGAAGACAAACTAACTCTCTTAGATTAATCGAGAGTGATAGAGAATGTGATCACGAAATGTTAACCACCACATTACCATAAATATTTGGTTGGGTAAAAGTCTGATGATTAAAGAGATCTTTTAACATTTTTTTTTCAAGATCATTTGCATAGAGTTGAAGAATTTTATTAACAACTAGACAAATATCATAAGGATATATACTTACTTTTCATATAGATTTTCATCCTTTAATAAAATTCTACCACAAACTCATCTTTTATCCAACTGGTAAGTATTCAAGATGACTTAGTCACACCTGAAGTAATAGAATAAACTTCTAGAGTATCACGTAATCTACCAAAGATGAAATATATATATTTCCTATTTTTATACATCAACCAAAACAAAAATTGGATAGTACAATATTATATAATCCCTAAAACAACAATCCTTTATAAAAATAAATACTACTCATAATCTCCAAAATTCAACAAAAAGAACCCAAAGATAAAGAAAGACCATTCAATATACAATTTTCTTTAAAATTATTCAAAATAATACAAACAAATGTTAAAACCCAAAACTCAGGAGTATTTAATCACTTAGTCTTCCAAAATAAATATTTACATTTATATCCAAAAACATCGACTACTCTTAAAGTCTCATACTGAAGTGTAATTAACCTAATCACATATTCTCTATGATAGGTTTAATCATTTCCATAAATAAACCAAATCGTCATATGTCCACAATAAAAACATAGATTCTTCCAAAATAGAATTTCAACCACTACTCCGAAAATGAGATCCCATAGTATTCTATTTTCCTTAGGCATATAATGTTTCCCAAAAATAAAACATCTTCTAAAATAATCTTTATCACTTAATCCCAAAATCATTCTCCAATATTAAGGATATCCATTTGATAAAACATAATTTCCCAAAATAAACTTATTCTTGACCCGTAAAACCATTTAAATTAAAATAATAAGTCTTATTAATCAGGGACTTCACGTAGGACATTTGTAGGCGATGCGCCCTCGTCGCCCTTCAGTTATGGGATTGATTCGTGCGGCCTTTCAGGGTGTGATGGGTTGTCACGAATCTTACATGTTTTCCTTTTTATAAAACTCAAAAATAACCCTAACATGTTTTAACCTCAAAGTTTTTCTTATACATTTCATTTTCATCCCAATACATTAAGACATCAACATCTTATATATTGTCATTTTCTACCTCCATATGATAAAATAGAACTATTCCTAATAGAAATAATATCATTCCTTGATCATGGTGTCCATATGGTTTCATTATCATCTTGTTCACATAGGTAGAAGGTCCATGCATTTCAATAATGATATAGAGATCCTATAAAATAATTTTCTTCCTTCATCCAAATACACCTTGTAAAACATGGGTCATATGGGTGTTCGTAGAAAAATATTTTCGGAAAATAATCATATATGACATATAATTTCAATACATCTGATAAAACTTGTTTTTTATAAAACAGTCGGACCAAATTTGAGTTGAAAATTTCAATTAATGGTTCTTTTAAAATACCATAAGTATGTGCTAAGAGGTTATATTGTAAAATAAAATATAAATAGGTTACGCAAGGGTCACCTTCAGCACCATTTTCAAAATCATAATATGCTTCAAAATCTTGTGGTAAGGTAAAATATTTAAAAATGACTTGATAATTTTTAGCTTTTTTGAAAATATTTTAATATTGAGAAAATAGGATTTTATTAAATACAAACCATGATCCATGATGATATCGAGGTATAGTGGATGTGTTTGATATCTCAAACAACTGCTTGCAAGTCATTTTTTTCTATAAAAAGTTTCACAATCATCTGAACCTGGATTTTCAATAATTATTGTATGTATGGCATCAGGAAGAGATTGGAAAGTCATTTAAGGTCCTCCTCCTTCCACTTATAACTGAATTTCCGTGATCTGAAATATTTATAAAACAAGTATTTAACTGAAATAATAGACATAGGGACTAACCATATGTTTAGTGAAAAATCCTAATCCCAAAAGATATCTAAACCGACCTCTAATACCAACTATAAGGACCCATCCTTAAAACATTACATAATCTTGAATTAAATGAATAATTCACATTGAGGATATATTCAGGTTTATAGTTGTATAGAATTATGCCATAACTATTAAATATCAACTTGAAAATTACATTTAGACAAAACTACTCGATATCCATTTTTTCATAAAATAAACTTTTAAAAAGAAACATGTCTAGTTCCAAGTTTTAAAGAGAATGACTTTTCCTTGATCCCATTATTTACCCTATTCATCTTTAATTCATGTGTAAAACATTTCAATAACATGGGATGATCATAAAAATCTTATTAAGGGTTATAAAATATGGAATGAAAATATTAGCACATCAATAAATACAAAACAATGAAACCATACTTTTCAATCATATCATACCTTATGAAATCATAAGATTTATGAATAACACACTGAAATCATAAATAATAAATGTAACTTATGGAATACATAACATAATTACATTGTAGCTTTCACAGTTACATAGGGAGTTACGTTTGAAATACCAATTACAGTATATTCCATAAATCTATTAGGAGAAACATTATCGTTTACCTCTATCATGCTACCCAATGCATTAGAGAGCTATCTCGGGCTCACCTACCCTAGGTTTATCACGGATCCACCCATATACATAAAAATTTCCCTATAAACTTAACATATTCATACTACATAAAGAAAGAATAATGAATAGATAATATTTCTGCATTGCAATCACAATGTATCATTTCAAGATATTAACATAATAAATACATTATCAAACCATTTTCAAAACCATTTAAAACATTTAATAAAGATATTTTTTAATACAATTGTCTTAAACCACTTTGAATCTTTTAGAGGAATTAATATTTTAAAACATTAATGTCCATATAAAAAAATCCTTAACACCATTTTGAAAACATATACATTAATGAGAAATATATAGAATATTAAATCATTAAAATGGTATTTTAGTTAATTAGTTTCTAACCAAATGAGAGGCGCTTGAATAAATGTAATTGATGAATAACATTATTCAAAGCTTATAATAACACGTGAATAAATGGATTCATGATATAATATTACAAATAACATTATATACACCATATAAGAGTGAATTGGTCCATAAAAACAATGAATTCTCAATAGAATGTAATTTGTGACGAAATCCCTTATAAAACGGTATCCTCAGAATAAGGATAAATTAATTACATAATAATGTGTGACAAATATAAATACACACAATATTATTGGATATTAAGTGTAAATCAATCATAGTTCATTCAAACATATTTTTTGTAAAAACAACACTAATGATGTGGATGTTTAACTCAATGAATGGAAATTGAGTTAAAATTACTCTAATCATGTTCATATCGATGAGATGAGAATTTATCAATGGAGTGATTATGTTTATAAAAAGTATATCCGCACAAAGGGGAGTGTAAAATAAAAAATAAATAAAAAAATAGTGATTCCACACATAATCATAGCATGGCATAATTAAGAATTAGAATATTAACCCAAGTAATGGAAATTGAGTTAAAAAGATCCCTTACTGATTTGGTAACATACGAAACATACACCACATGAAATAAGGATTATAAAATGAAGAGGTAAATACCCATATATTAATGTATATTACAAAAAGAATACAATCATGGGTAGTACATACACCACACAAAAGGAAATAGTGGAAAACATAGCATGAATCTCACAGGTATAAAAAATGAGATGAAAACCCCTTACCACGTTGTAATTAATCGAGTTGTATGGAAAAAAGTTAATAACCATCAAATGAATCACATGATACTATGAATATAATCATAACCATGATAGTATATATCAAATTTCAGTACAAAATATGCCACATGCAAAAAATAAGTGGTGAATAATGGAAATCTCTCAAAATTAAAAGTGAGATAAGAAATCCCTTAACACATGTCTGACTTGAATTATTCCTTCTTTAATCTCCTGAATAATAAGCTAAAATTAATTTATAATTTATTAAGAACCTTTTTAAAATTTATAATTCCTTTTAAATCACTTATTACAATTTTATAAACATTATGTAATCAATTACGTTAATAATGGTCATTTTGTCGATATTTGGTACTTGAGTCAAAAATTATCTTCTTATAATTACAAGTTGTTCATGTGGTCAAAATTCTATTATCTACAGGATTATATTAATAATTTAGATATCATATATATCATATATATACAGTATATGTGTTTATTTACAATATTACATATCATTTGGAGATAAGATATGAAATGCATCGTTAATGGAGACGGTAAGTCATACGTACGCATAAACGCTACTTTCATTTCTATTTCATATTTAATGGAATGAAAACATAATGATACATATGTATATTATAATTCCAGAATAATATCATATTATATATATGTTACATGATTTCCTTAACTCCATCCTTTATATGTTCCATGTATGTCATGAACGAATCATATCACCTTGAGGCGATGGTAGTCCGCTCTTCCTCAAATGAAATTATTGTATTTACACATATTGGAAGGCATAATGGTATGTTTGTAAATTAAAATGACATAATCATAGATAAAACATAAACATAATATATATCATATATAAATAAAGTTCCATCATAATGTCCACCATGAGAGGCAGTAGGAGATGATTGAACAATCATCATTTATGAGGTAGTAGTTCACCATCCATAAAAATAGTATGTTCTTTAAGTAATAGATGGAGGTGTGTGTAAGTGTAGTTTGAATCCATCTCATAAAAAAAACCTAGTATGTTGAGTATACTGATGTTGTTATAAAATAAAATAACAAAAAGAGTTTATGTGGTAGGATAAGTAAAAAAACAAAATAACTTAAGAGAAGACGTTACCTGTAAATCGGGTATCTCCAATTGGTTTTATTCAAAATATTGAATTTAATTGACTTCTACCAAGGGGAAGGCTTCTAGGAGTAGTAAAGGGATGTAGGGATATAAATTGGGATGATTTTTTACTATCCAAGGGGATTTATATGTGTGAGGAATTGGTTAGAACTTGGAGATTTTATAAGGGGGAGGGGATCTTTAGGAATGTTTAAAAATATTAATTTATTATATAATGATTTTCGGTTTATAACGGTCCAAAACATATTAAATTTTAATATAAGATGATTAAAGTTAGAAATAAAATAATACAATAAATATTACATAGGTTTTGGATATTTATTTACTATTTATAATCTTATTTATTAAAATCATTCATTAATGAAGTAAATACTGCATCATTATTGTGTCATAAATAATTTTATTTATTTGATGTCTAAAAATTATAAAAAGATACCATAATGTTGGAAATAGTTATATATTTCTAATTAATATTTATAGTCCAAGATATAACTTATATAATCCTATGTAAAAACTATTTAATAAAATATATATGTTTATGTTATTTTTGTCTTTATTTTAAATTAATTAATATAATGTGTCATTATCACTCCCAAGTTGCTCCATGGTGTCCCAAAATAGACCCAAGGATGACCATTGTACGAAATATATCAACCAATAGGATTAAGAAATATATTAGGGTAATTTAATAATATTATAATAATATTTTTCTACCCTTATTTACCTGATTTACCTTTTAACCATGGTAAATAAAATTTTTACTAAAATAAATATCTGTAATGTATAAAAATAAAAGTTACCTATTTACAAAATTTTTAACTTCTGATTCCAAATATGGAATACATTTTTCCAAATTCATAACATAGAAGAGGCAGAAATTAATTTAAAATTAATTTTCACTGTCAAAACAAAAAACGTGTTTTTAAGAAATAATAACTATCAAACGATTGACACTTATTTATGTTCAATTACAAATGGAAATTACTTATAATGACCAAAATTAGAATAAATGGTATAAATTTAATCTAATTACACTTTAAAACCATATAAATAGATAATTTAACCATATAAATTAATTAGATTAAAAAGAAGTTATGAATTAAAATACATTATTTTTCATTATTCATAAAAAATGAACATTATTAGGAAAATACCAAAATTTAATGAAAAGTGAATTTTGATGTCCTGATTCTAAAGAAGAATTTTAGTTTTTCAAATATAACATATAAAAGTGACCAAAAATATATTTAATGAGGTTTCTCCATCAAAAGGTTGTAAATCGACCTTTTAATGAATATTAGAGTATTTAGGAATAAAACTAGATTCATTCACATTTTATGACTCTAAGGTTAATTTGGTAAATGTAAAAACATATAAAAAACATATATAATCATATATTAGTTAGTTATTTTCATTCCCGGCAATAAAATGGCTATGTGTTGACTACAATTAAAATAATAATTATTTTATTTTATTTTTCAGTATGACTCAACGTTGTGTGCAACGTATGATTTCAAAGAATTTCATTGTTGAGTATTGGGTATGCCATAGAACATAGCATCCCCTTTAACATAAAATTAATATTTAATTCACAAATATTAATAAATATGAAAATTTTATAGTCTTTATTTACTAGGGATGTTACAAAATAAGGTTTGTTTGTTACATCTACCTTGATGCTTTCACTAAGGATCAATGGACTTCTATCCCATTCCCCATTATTTTATTATTTGTATTTTCATTTAAGGAATAAAAGGATATTCTTGTGAGGGAAGCTAAATATAGTGATATTAATTCTGTATGGGGAGTCACCCATCAATTATTGTATCCCATGAGGGGGAGCTGACATGAATAGAAAATGTTAGGTTATGTTATTTCATGAAAAAATCTATACTTTTAGGGCAAGGTTGACGTTTTTATATGATTTTATCTTTTCCATATGTTTTATTATTATATCTAATAAGATTATTAAGTGTGATTTTATGTTAATAATGATAGGGTAGATACATTCGTAATTTTTATTTTTTATTTTTTGTAATTTTGAATAGTGTGGATTTTTATCTATTAAACTATTTTAGTATGCCCTGGAAACGGGAAATGAGTTTTTATCACATGCTCGATAGTTTTATGGATATATTGGATGCCTATTTTAATTGTAGTTATTTTATATAGTAATTTGGATCAAGTAACAATAGTGTTGATTAATTTATGATTCATTTTCTATATAAAGTATGATTTTATCCTTATATCATGTTTTGAATCATACTATACCATTCAATTATGATAGAAAAAATGGGTGAAGTTTTTATTTTAGAATTAATTGAAGATCCATGGAATGAGGTGGATTTTATCTTAAAATTTCACATTTTAATTTATTTCCATATGGGTGAGAATAATATTGAAATTATAAATGAAATTGGTATTGATAAAAAATCTAAATCGGAAGATTGATGAACTCAATCAAATTGTGATAAGTAAATTATTATTGGTTGTAGTTCTTAAAATTTGGATGTTAGGAATAATGTCAATATATGCTAAATTTATGTGATAAAAAATCCTAATTAATGGATAAGTGTATCATCATATGAGTTAAAGTCATCTTTCATTGTATCATAGGGATTCATTAATATGATGCATGATAAATATAAGATAAAAACCTCTGATGGTTGGAATGCGTTTCTATAATTTCATAAAATTACAACATAAATAGATTAAAGACAGTATCATACACAATTGATGAAATCTAATAAGGATTATAAAGCATAAAATACAAATAATATTGGATAAATGAACAATTTTCTCAAAAACGTTTCATATGAGTTAGATAAGTTTTTTATTGAAAATTATCAAGGAGTTGTGGTTAATGATTCATTAAAGTTGGATAGAAGTGTGAAAACCCTTACTCCGATTATCTATCATTATGGATTGAGAAAAATATAGAGAATATATATTAGATGGAATTTAAATAGGTCTATGTAAGAATCAATCATTTATAATAATGTAAATATAAATTGATGAATTTTTTATATAATATAAAAGGATTTGGAAACAATCTTGGAGAGATTTTAGAATTTCATATTTATTTACAATTCATTTCATTGTTTTTGAAGTTATAAAAAGATTCCATAAAAAGATATGAAAATATTCAAGGAATATTGGAAAATTTACTATACCTATATGAAATAATTATAGATGTTGCAAATTTTGGGTGAAAATTAATAATGGAATTGATGTAAACGTGTCATTTTTGTCAGCATGTTAATTTATTTTTGTAGATTAATTGAATTATTTTCAAGGGAACTAGGAACATATGAGTAACTCTATTTCATAGATAAGGGTTATCTAGAATGGGCATTCCAATAATTCGAAAATTTAGTGAATGACAAATAGTAAACATGGGATTATATAAAAGTATCTCTGATAGATGATTGAAAATATGGAAAACTATATGGACTCCATGTGATGTTTAAAAGTAACTATAGAGTATAACTAAATAATTGAACAATGAAATCACATGAGTAAAATACATTTAAATCATTTCATAAGGTAACCATGTTAATGCATTAGACAAATTGTGAAAGTATAGAAGTTTGAAAGAAAATTCTATAAGTTAACATGATGATTTTATTCTATTAATTCATGTTATAAATTTTGTGGTATGATGATTTAGATGTGACTCAAGATATGGCTTCTATAGAATTAAATAAGGCAGTTTCCATGTCATGGTGAAAGTTATCATTCTATGAATCTTTCTACATAATAATGATAAGAAATTCCAGTTTTATTGTTTTATTTGTAGGCATTCCATGAGGTTAATGAAGTATTGTGGTGTTTTATGTCTAAGATGATGTCGGATAGATTCACACAGTGATTTCATTCCATGTAATTTAAGATTATTTTAGAAATGAGGTAATAATGGGTGTCACATTGTAAAAGGTGATTCAAATATGAAACCATTTGAAAACATAAAGAATCCATTTCATGGGAGTTTCCTTCACATTGTAACTAGATCACTACAAGTTGTTATACAGATGTGGGTTTCATTTATTATAGAAATATAATTTTATAATAAATTTCCATATATTATGTATTTTTAAAACCAATTAATAATGATATATTCAAGTTTATTGGATAATTCTGAAATATGATTATAATTTTAATTGTTGAGAAATAATGGTTTTGATATTAAAAATATGAAAACCAAATCAATGATAATATATGAGTATATAAAAATAATAAGAGGAGAACATGAAATCAATAATTGTGATGATAATATGATACTTTATACCTATGGATCTTTGTGTATTGAATAAAGAGTAAAAATTGATATTGCGAGCATCAAAGAAAGTAAAACCCACAAAATTCAATAGTGGATGAACATTTGCATCAATGAAGAATAATCCTTATGACATATTTATATCAATATGATAATAAGTAAAAATAATTTTTCAATTCATGAAATAATATTGATCATTCAATGGATGTCGAATTCATTGAAGACAGAGTTGAATAATAAGTCTTACATACATGATATTTTTTCAGAACATATATTGTTATTCAAAGACATTTTTTTAAGAAGGTGCTTCCTTGGTAAAAGACCAAAGCACAATTTATTGAATATAAAAAATCAATAGGGTTACAGGAGACAAAAAGTTGGCGGTTTTTTACAATCTTTTTCAAAAAGCCAGAATAAATCAGGAGGAAGATCGTCCAGCCAAGTCATATCCCAGTGAATTCCTTTGTTCGCAAGAGTGTTAGTAACAATGTTCGCTTCCCAGAAGTCATGAGTGGTGATGTAATCAATATCTGGGAGAGAATTCAAAAATTTTATCCAATGTCTAGTGATGGGCCAGGCCACGTGAATCACCTCATTCTAGATTTTCAAAACAATGGTGGTTGAGTCACTTTCGATCCAGAGTTTTCTACATCCTTTTTGAAGAGAAAAATTGATGGCATGAATGACACCCATCATTTACACTTTCAATGAGGAATCTATACCGAATTTTCTAAAGAGACAACCATGTCACTGGCCCGAAGAATCTCTGGAAATCGCCCCATAGCCGACAGGCCCAAGGTTTCCCTTTGAGGCACCATCAATGTTAACTTTGATCCATCATGGCATAGAATCCTACCAGAATACTTCCAATATACGTTTGGGTTTTTGATAGATTCCATCGACCTGAATTTTGTGCAATATCTCCCAGTCTCTAACAGAGTTGTTGCAGTGGCCTTTTTGGATCGATGCAACCTCACGGACCGCAATGAGAATCCAGGATTTTCCTTCATTGAGGTTTAATGAGAATTTATTATAAATGATATCATTTCTATCATACTAGATCACTTTCATGAGCTTAGAAATGGAAGAGAGGATGATGTTTTTTATTTTTTAAGAAGCATCCTGACCAAAACATTTCTTTTAAAGAGAAGAGATTGAGTCATGTATAAACCCTCTGCAGTTAATGATGTAAAAGATATAAATCCATAAATCAGAGATTGTAGCACATGATAAGAAAATATGGTTAGTATCTTCTCGATGTTGGTTACATAAATGACACCTTGAACAAAGTTGAATACCAAAAGATTGAAGGCAGACCTCAATGGGCGATCTGTTGTGATCAATACGCGAAATAAGAGTCAGTATTGTAGGAGTGATCCAGGGTTTGTTAAAATGCGTTAACCAGTGAATGTTGGATTCAGTGGCATGGAAATTCTACTTGTAGAAATTTTTGGAGTCAAGAATGCCATTTGGGGCCGGCTCCCAGACAATGAAATCATCAGAGATAGTATAAGGGTATTTGTCAATGATTTGAGCAATATTGTCTGGGAGGCCATTCCTGTGAGATTGAAGAACATCCTTTACGGTGTAACTAGTGTTCTTAGGGGAATAATTATGAGGAGGAATAGAAATTAAAGGTGTACTAGTCCAATTATATAGCTATAAATTTATGTCGAAGTCATCCCTAACCATCCATCAAGAGTTTTCCATAATGTTATGAAATTAGTGCCTAATAGAGGGCTAAATTGAGGAGGTGATATAATTAAGATTTCCCTTCTTAAGTTTATTTTGAAATCTGTGTTTGAGAAAGTCATGATCATTAGAGATATTATTGATTAATCTCCAAGTAATTTTATCCTACAGGGCATCATTGAAAAATTTTATGTTTTTAATACCAAAACCACCCTTATCTAAGGGCTTGCAACAAGTCTTCCGAGGTATGGTGACAAGTTTACTTTAAATAATTTTTCCCGCCCAAATGATTTTCTTGATGTAAGTGTTGATTTTTTTAAAGGTTCCCATAGGCCACCTATAGATCATGAGAGAGTAGACCATCTAAAAGAAAATAGTTTATTTGACTAGACAAATTCTTCCAGCCATGGTGTGGAACTTGCCTTTCGAATAATAGATCTTACTGATGATTTGATCAACAATGCTAGCAAAATAAGAGGATTTAGGTATTCCCAAAAATATAGGAACCCCTAGATAGGTAAAGGGGAAGAAACCCTCTTTTACCCCAAGATTAGTAGTGATAATGGCTTTCCTTTGTGGGGATAAATTTTTTCCAAAGAAAATATGTGATTTGTTCCAAGAAATAGATTGACCTGAAACCTCTTCATAATGAGAAAGAGTGATTTTAAGTACCTGAATATTCTTTTGATCACCTTGCAGAAACAAGATGATGTCATCAGCATATAATAGGTGGGTAGGGACCTTAATATTCTTGGCAGCCTGAATGGGTTTCAATTTATTTTGATTGACATGTTGTGTGATGAGTCTGCTAAGGTAATCCTCAGCAATAACAAAGAGGGTTTCCATGGAGGGTCTCCTTTTCTGACACCCTTTGTGCATTTGAAGTATCCTTTGGGGGTACCATTAACCAAAATGGAAATTAAAGCAGATTTAAAGAAGGTTTGGATCCTCATGACAAAGGTATCATTGAATCTGAAACTTTTTAATTACTTGAAAATGAAACTCCAATCAATGGTGTCAAAACCTTTTCTAATATCGAGTTTGATGGGAACATTTCCACCCCTTGTGTTTTTGTTAAGAGTGTTAGTGCATTAAAATGAAAGGAAAATGAAGTCCTGAATAGACCAACCTTTTATGAAACCAAATTGATTCCAAGAAACAATTTTGTTTCATATATGAGTAATTCTATTAGCAATGTTTTTTGTAATGATTTTGTAAAGAGTGTTTATTAGGGAAACAAGTCAAAATTGGTGAATCTCTGAGGCATTGTCAGTTTTGGGAATTAAAGTAAGAAATTTCACATTAAGGACATGTGGGAGAAAACCAGTAGTGAAGAAGGATCTCACAAGCTTGAAAACGTCCAATTGAATGACCTCCCAATGCTGTTGAATGAAACCATTATTAAAACCATCCGGTCCAGGGGAACTGCTAGGTTTTAGAGAAAAAATAGTATCTCTAAATTCATGATCTAGAGGGATGTTTAAAAGAGACTCATTGTCTTTATCATCAACCATAAGAAGAATGATATCTGTTCTAAGATCAATATTGACATATGGTCCACTGAAGATGTTATAGAAATAAGAATCAACATGGTTGGAAATAGCTTCTTCAGAGTCAAGGAGTTAATCATCATGTAAGAGTTTAGTAAGAGGTCGGGAGGCTTTCCTAAATATTTGAAGAAAGTTATAGAATTTAGTGTTTCTATTACCATCAGAGAGCCATTTAGTCTTAAAAAGTTGTTTACGCATATTGTCTTTGAATGTGAGAAAAGATTTACGTTTTAAGGAAATGTTTATTTCAGTTTGAGGATCAATAGTAAAATTAGTATTAGTATTCTATGTTTTCAATTGAACCAGTTCCTCTTCTAGAGATGAAATCTCAGCATCAATTTTTTTATATTTAGTTCTACACCAGCCATTGAGGGCTTGATTTAATGTTTTATGTTTGAGGATACATGCAAAGGTATCATGTTAATGGTTCATATTACCCCAAATAGTTTCGATGTAGGAAACACAGTCAGAGTCCGTGGACTAAGCATTATTGAATCTAAAAGGCTGGATAGGTTTACGGTTTTTAGCAATAAAATTGACCAAAATAGGATAATAATCAGAGTTTAATCTAGGGAGGGTAATGTTCGAGAAATTGAACCTTTTATCCAATGCTTCCATATTCACAAAGGCTCTGTCCAATTTACAGGCTACAATCTTATTGTAATCCCTTCTATACCATGTGTATTTTATACCAGTAAGGTTGACTTCCACAAGGTTGATATCATCCATAGTGGTCTTAAACTCTCTTGAGGATCTGGATTAGTGAGAGGGACCCATGTTCTCACTAGAGTTGAGAATGGAATTAAAGTCTCCCATTACAACCCAAGGGTCATAAATGTTGTTATCCAAAATAGAGAGGCCTTTCCAAAGGGTTCTTCTTTCTTGATATCTATTATTGGCATATATCATCGTGAAAAAAGTATGTTTGTCTTCCCAAAAGAAGTCACAAGTCAATTGATGCTCAAAACATTTGATGATATTAATGTTTTTTTAAGAGTTATGGTAGAAAATCCACAGAGAGTCAATCGAAAGGCCATTTATACAAGATCCCAGGAATTTTTAATTAAGAGAGAAGATTTCACAGGATTAGAGGTGAAGTTGACTTCTGGCTCTGAGATAGAAAAAATTGTGGGTATATGTGTTGAAAAAAATCTTTTCAGAAAAATTAAAGTGCTGGAGTTAGTGACACTTTGACAATTCCAAGAGGAAAGATTCATTTTACTTGTGTTTTCTATTAGAACACTTTTTTGTTATTTTTTATACCTTTCTTTCTCTATGATCTTATGACATCCTAGGGGAGTTTGGATTAGGTTTTTTGACAAGAGGGTTAACATTGGAGCAAGTAGGAGTATCCTTTCTTACTCTAGTGTTAAAAATATGCACAGGGATAGAAGAAATAATTGGTGATGGAGGAGGAAAAAGATTGTCCTATGTATGAATAGATGTAATGTCATCCCTGTTTGGGAAAGGTTATAAAATCATGTTAGAATTCTATTCTAAAACCATGTCTGAAGTAGCTGCTAAAGCTGCAACTTGTTTAGAGGAAGCAGGGTCTGAGATGTTAGAGATTTCCAGGGGTGAAGCATTCAATTTATTAGGTGTATTGTGTAGGATAAATATAGAACCAGAAGTTGAGATACAGCCAGACACATTCAGATTTGAATAAAATATATTATCTAAAGCAGGGGCAGTAGATTTATCAGCAGCAGAATCATGTAAAATTATAGTACTATTATCTAAAGCAGAATGAACAGATTTTCCAATAGAAGGAGAAGAATATTTCTTTGTGAAGGTTTGGAAGGAAATTGTAGGTGAATCAGTATTGACAGTAACAAAATTATGTAAGGAGATAGTGTTAGTTTTTTCCATTTCAGTAGAAACAGATTTATCAGTATCAGTTTGCATTGACCTCTCAGTATTTGAACATTAGTGCTAAAAGGTGCAGGGAGAGGAAGATTAAGGATACCTATTTCAGCATTCTTAGAACTATTACCTTGAATTGGAACCAAAGTGGTTACTTCAGAAGGAAAATAAGTGAGAGATGTTGTTCTATCAAAAATAAGTGAGTCAGTCACATATTGATGTTTCAGTGAACTTACCAAGCCATTGTCAGGTTTAATAGGAGAATTTTCAGCCAGAGTTCTCTTGATTCCCATGTTTACATCCTTGGGAGAGGAAATATTATTGTTTTCATCAACTAGGCTGACAGGATTATAAACATCCTTAATCTTGCAAAAAAATTCTTTGTTGTCTATTTTACTTGAAACAATTTCATAATAATTCAAGGAATGGTTAGAAGTTGGAGTGCCCTTATTGACATTTGTGTCATTTGCATCATGAGCATGGAGGACCTAAAAGACCTTATCTTTAATATTGTTTTCCAAGTTTGAATTATTGAGGAGTGATTCCTCCTCATATATAGAATCTCCCCAAGATTTACCTTCTAGTGGTGCAAAACTGTTGGCTTTTTTGACCCAAACCTCATATTTTCTCCTAGAGGTATCAGGAATGTCTGATTGTGATTTATCTTTTTTATTATATTGGACCTCCTTCTAGTCATTAGCAAGTGGGTAATCCTCTTGTTTTCTAAACACTCTACAATTTGAGAGGTTATGCCCTATGATTTCACAAACCTCGCAAAATGGGGGTTTTCTCTCATATTCAAGCCTAATAACAATTTTTTAGTCAGGAGCACCAAAACTGATGACATCAGGGAGTTTTGAGTAAAGGTTTACATCAACCATGACTATAGAAAACAAACCTAATTATTCATTTAAAGTCCTTTGATAAATTTTTACAGGGACTCCAATGCATGAAACAAAATCATTTAATATTTTGGGTTGCCAAAAAACAAATTAAGTTCATGGATTCTAACCCAGATATGTGCAATTGAGTTCCTGTGCATGTCTGGATTAAAAGTGGCATCCCGATAAGAAATTCTAAGTAAACCAGGCTTGAGTTTAAGGTTTCCAGATCTCAATACCTGATCGAGTTCCTCTTGAGAGTTAAGAATTATGTGATAGTATCCCATACTAATAGGCACCATCTTCCATTTCAGCAATCCCCAGCAATGACAAATCTAGGATTTGAGCTCTTTTATAGTCCAGGGATGATCACCTCTGTTGTAGGAAACACGACAAAGAATCAATAATTTACACATTTGTTCTCTTTGTCACAGCGTGTCTGGGTCTGCCTCAACAAAGAAGCCATCATCATCATGATTTTTGAATAGAGGAGGATTTTTCTCCTACACACAATTCAGATCCAGACCCTTGAGTGCATCACGGAAGCAAATAACATATTTAAGAGTAGGTATTTCTTGTTTGCGTAGAATTAATTCCATAGTTTCATCATCTTGAGGTGTAGGATTTCCCTGAGGAGCGATCTCCTATTGAGGGTCAAAGCCAGCCATCGTCAGGCTCATACAGAATCAACTAGGGTTAGGGTTTTCCAAGATCTCCTCTGAGTCGCCCCGCGAGTCTCTCCCGAGAACACCATCTCCTATCTTGGTAGTAAAAGACATTTTCGTTAGGAATAATGCCATATCATTTAATGCATGTACATCTAGAGAATATTAGTGATATTTTTAATTAATGTTTTTTGGACTAATTTTAAACTAGATAGAGATTGTATAATGAACAAAATCAAGAGATTATAAAACCTATGAGGAGACAGAAGAATATTTTTTGGAGATAGACCATTTATCGGTTTCATTTAATTAACATGTAGATATTGAAAACAGAATATAATCAAAAAATAATAATTTATTTCAAATAAATAAAACTTGTAAATAAATTCAAAAAATAGAGCATAAAATAGTGTACCTCAAATGATGGACCAACAATAGCATCTTCTATATTGGAGTAATTTTTCTTGATTTAAATCACCAAAAATTATTTGTAAATAGAAACCTTCATCTATGGGTATTACACAAGAAGTGAATCCAAAAATGTTTCAAGAGGATTCCAAAATGTTAAAGGGGTGTTGTCACCTTTAATATATAACAAGCAACATTTCACAAAGAAGAGATTACTAGTTGTAGCTCAATAGTATCACATAATAAAAAGGAGAGGATCAAATCCTCTCATATAACCATCTTAAATGTTCTTTATTAAATTAATAACATCATCCATGACAAAAGGATCAGGTTTCATCATATAACACCCGAGTGTTACACTTATTGGGGTGTTCATTAATTGAACACATCAATGAATAATATATATTCTATAAATAAATCATACAATTTTATTCGTAACTAAGAAACCATGTAATATTTACATTCTAATATATTCACATCACATGTATAAAAAACATTGACTTAAACATTATAAGACATTATATCCATATGAACCACTATAAAATGGTGATTCTTATTTTAGTTCTTATCCAAAATTCTCTCACTTGTATTAAAATTAATAAATAAATTAAATAAAAACCTCATAAATATTTTTTAATCTATATAAAACTTTTTTTGGATATGTTTTCATCAAAAAATCATCATTTTGGGTAAAAATTATAGAAAATAAGGATTTTCCTACATATATACTACATATTTTTAGATTAATATTGATTAAATTACACAAAAAAGTTATAAAGTATCATAAAGGAATAATGCCTTCGAAAAAATGGAAATATAAACAACTGGTTCATAATATATATACATCGTCTCCTACTATGTTCTTCATAACTAGATCCCTTCTTAGACATATCGAAAATAATTCCTAACATCAAAACCTGGATAAAATAAACATTATAAAGGGTAAGCGCAAATGATCAGTTAGAGTAAAAAAGGGAAATTTTTACATATAACCTGAGTATATGGGTATTCTAACTTTAGAAAAGGTTATGAAAACTATAACATGTATATCAATGAACAAAATCTTGAGCCATGGTATAGAGTCTATAATTTCATAAGACATGAATCATAAAAGAATACAACATCATTAGTAATGAGAATATAAAATTGACATAAGACATGGAATTGTGTAAAACAAATAAGTATACAAAATCCATTCCATTGTAGTCAAGGCTCATTTCCATAAATATAATAGTGGGATGGGTTTACCCCCAAAACCATCATCGTAGTCAAGGTTCACTCCCAATTATATCATAGTGGACAAAGTCCATTACTTAATAGGGTTCACAATCCATTTCAGTCTTGTGTACCTCATTGGATTTCAATATTTACTAAATTCATGGGAGGTAGTTATAGGTCCCACTTATAAAATAATAAATATCTTACGAATTTATTCCAGATAATCATAAAAAATTTATCATATCAGAACCCATGAAAAGAAATGGGTTTCATAAATATTTTATCATATAATAACCTATATAAAAGAAATATGTTTCATAATCATTTATTCATTCAATCATATTATAAATGATAGACAAATAAGGGGGTTTCATAATAATTTTACCTTGTTATAACCCTTTTAATAGAAATGGGTTTCATAAAAATATTTTTATCATAAACATAAACCATCTCTATAATGAATAAATATGGTATCATTAGATCATATCCCAAGTAAATATTAAATAACATAAAAGTATTTCTTCTTATATGTAAAAATATTTTGAAATATCCCTTGGAATTGTATATTAAAATTGTCTTCCCACTTTTAAATTTACTTTTTAAAACATAAATAATTTTCAAAAATATTCATTGAAAATAACATTATAAACACATAAAATAATATTTAAAGATAATTTAGATGATCTCTTGAGGAAAATGACATTTTCACATTCAAAACACTTTTTAAAGCATAAAATTGTTTCAAAATCCATTTTTTAATGTAAAAATATAAAATTGTAGAGAAATATTTAAATATAATTTAAAAAATTCTATAAAAACAAAACCTTTTCACTTTGAAAAAACAATTTTTATAAGTAAAAGTTCAAAAAAATTGAAAATACATTTATTTTTATATAACCATTGAAAATTATAAATAAAATTTTAAAATAAATAGGGTACATCATAAAGTTAAATTATATTCTAGGCATACGCATTAAAACAAATATTTCTTTCTAATATTCGGTAAAATCAAAACGAACCTTATTTTGAAAATTACATGACAATTAATTTTAAAAACTTTTGTAAAATTAATTATTACAATTGTAATATTGAGTTTAATAAATTAAAGGGGAACATCAAAACATTTTTGGGAACATTTTTTGGAAACATGAATATGGATTAAAGAACATTATTAACCAAATATACAAATAACGTCGATTTCCTTTAAAAATGGTAATCTTTATTAAATAAAAAGTGGAAAATAGAGGTGTAACATGTATTCTAAATAAATAACCATAGGATAAAAAAATTCATGTGTTTCTGGAGATATATATCATAATATGTCACCATTGGAAGCATAAACTTAAACAATACCAATAAATGATGAGATTGTATTATTAAAATTTTACCACATTAGAAACTATGAATTGTAAGCACCATAAAGGAATAAAAATAATTGAAAATTAAAATATCATGAAAACAAAAAAAATCAAGATATTACATGTAATGGGGTATGTATATAGACCTCATAAAAGAAGATATGTCCATAATATATCAAATTTACCAAATAACAAAAATTGAAACAAAAATATCTTACCACTTTAGAAATATTTTGAATAAGAAGAACCATTAAATAAAAAATAAAATTATACATTAAATATCATGAGAATAAATAGATTCACAATATTACATGTAAAATGGTCAGTATATACCCAACACAATATAATCTACTAGTGAATATGGCATACATCTCCAAGAAATTAAAAGGACACAAGAAATCCCTTACCTTAAGTATCAAATTCAATAATACACATTATAACCTCCTATATAATAAATATAAGTTTATTATGAATATATTATTGTAATAAAATTATATATATAATAACATACAATATTATATTTTGACATTTTATTACCTGTTTTCTAACAATTCCTTGTAAAAATCATGTTTCGAGTTACAACAACATTATTTTTTATATATGTTATGAATTTTTATATTTGGTAATATTTCATTGATAATGGTTAAATAATCTCCAAAATGTTAAAAATAATATAAATATCTAATATTTTCAGTATATATGTATTTATATTAATCCATAAAATATAGATATAGAAATGTAAATACATTGTTCATGGAAATGGTAGGTTGTACTTATGCATGAATGTTGTTTCAATTGTCTTGAAGGATGAAAATAAAGAAAGGTAAAATGTTTATTACCCAAAAAGAATAAATTTTATGTCATATAAATCACATATTTTCTTTAAAACTATCTTGGTTACTTTCCATGTAAATCATAAGTGAAGACAGAATCCCAATGCTTCGGGAGGTGGTAGTTCATCGTACACACGAACAATGTTGTCATATCCCCCATGTAATTGAATGTAAGAAGGAATATAAGATGTGATAATTAAAAAAGTATAAATATGTTAAAAATATCATATATATTTATATTATATGACCTTATTAAAATCCATGTAAAATACAAATGAAAACACTTCACTTTGGTTCGTGATGTGGTTATCCTCCGTACATAAGATCAGCGGTTTTGTTTCTAATTTGATAGAAGTGGATATGGATTTAGATTCTGAAATTAAAAAAAATAAAATCATGATATATTTTATATTTTATTTATATTATTTTATTTTATTTATATAAAATTAATTTATGTGGAAGAAGGAATCAAACAAAAACACAAGTATAAGAAATTTACCTTTTCTATAGAGAGCCTCTAAAGTTTGTAACCAAATACTTCTTAGGATGACTAAATAACCAAAATAATGATGCAAGTATGGGTTTTAGGGATTAATTATAGGATTTTTTTAGTGATTTTCTAAAATAAAGGGTGTTAGTTTTGTCAACAGGAATGGAGAGGGGTGGCCTTTTATAAGTGGGGGAGATGACAGACATGGAATTTTTTAGAAGAATAAAGGGTAAACACATATTTCATATAAAAAAGTATCAATAAAGGTAATTTAACTATAATTATAGGTTATAAGTTCTAAATATTTCAATAAATTAGATTTTGGATAATTTTAAATTGTATTTTACACCATATCTTTTCAGTTTAACCCCTTAGTAAATCTGTTTTAAACTAAAATTTTGGAAATTATTTTTTATAATTTTTACTATTCATTTTACCAAAAAATAATTTGAAATTATTTATATTATTTGTTACTATTATTATTATTTAATCCATTTTTCAAAATTCTATTATTATTAGTGGAACTTTTTAATTTAAAAATAAACCTCATAGGGAAAGAAAAAGTTGTATTCTAACGAGAAAAGTTTCAAAAGTTAATAATGTTTTTATATCAAAATTTAATATGAAATTGATTCTAATGTTATAAACTGAATTATTAAATATATTATTTTTTAAATTTTACTTTTAAATTATTTTCTAATAAAATGGAAATTTGTAAATGTTTCGAATGAAAAAGGAGTTTTTGATAAAAATTACGATTTTTTGCAATTCACTAAAAAATAAAATTTTCAGAAAATTATCAGAAAATCACTCAAATATAATATTTACATATATATTTAAAAACTGAATTTTATTTTATCAAATAAATTTTCTTCATGTTTAAAAAATTAGATTTATTATTTGATCACAAAAAACATTTTTTTGGAAAATAGTTTTTTTCAAAATATATAAATATTTTTCTACAAATTAAGTTCAACTTACAATTTTGATTTAAATATAAAAAATACACTATAAATTTTATAAAAAATATGTTTATTATTATCAATACCACCAATATTAACATCTATGTTATAAAATTCATGTTAAAAAATAATATTAATAGTATATCGTGGTTTTCTAAAACATGATATTGCATGTAACCCAAGCTATTAATGAAATTAAATTAATTCAAAAAATATATATTTCAAATAAAATAAGAATGTTACATTATATCCCCTTAAAATGAATTTCACTCTTGAAATCATATCAAATTGGTACAAAAAATGGATACTTCTTCCTCATTACATCCTTAAGTTGCAACATAGATTCTATAATATGGAGGTTTCTCTATAAATCATTGACCTGGTTAGTAGTATTTTTTCATAGAACTTTCTATCTACGATCCAAAATCTTCATTGGTTGGAAATCATAAGAACTATCACTCTCTAGTGCTATCATATATGAATTTAGTACATGTGATAGATAAAGTATGTACTTATTTAGTAGAGATACACAGAACACATCGTGAACCTGAGAGAGGATCCAAGGAAGAATAAACCAAATAGCAACCATCCAAATATGATCATGAATTTGAAAAGAAAAAACATATCTACAGATCAACTTTCCTTTATATAGTAATAAAAATTTCTTATTTTTATATACTTATATCAATTTACACTTCATATATTACTCCATGAAATGAATATTCATGATTAATTTTTCATTCCTAGAGCACTAAAATTATCATATGATTCTTATTTCATTTCTTAAGACTATAAATACTAACCAAAACAAAAATGGTTAGAATATTTTATTTAATAAAATTATAATTTCAACTTAATACATTCCATGAATCCTTAACTTTAATTTTCCTCTAAGTCTAACAAATATATAAATTCAAAAATTTATAAATAACATCACTAAATTAACAAAATTAACTTATAATTGATTCACCAAAAAATATGAAGTATCTCTTAATGTCACATAAAAAAATATATAAATAAATTTTTCATATATTCTATTAAAATTAGAAATATATTAAATTACCATAAAGCCTTAATGAAATCATACATTCTTTTAAAAATTTACTCTTTCATCATTCCATAAATAAAATAACATATTGATGAATATATTCCTTAAAACCAAAAATGATGTAAACATCATCAATGATAAGATATACCAATTTTTTCATGAATTCATTTATCAATTACAAGGTAATAAATACTATCCAATTTTATTTATCCATATCAATATTCTCTTTTTTCTAATATTGATATCTCAAATCAAGAACATATTAGGGGTTATATTTCCCTTATTGATTTATTTTAAATAAAATATATACATTCCATTGAATCATATTTCTAGTTCTTGAGTACCATTCTACATTTCCATGAAAATATATAATGAAAAACTTCAATAAAAATTCCTTATATATTTTATAATTCATGAATTATAATGAATAAATACTTTGATCATTCTAATTAATATTTATACATTTAACTTTGTATCATTATCTTATTACATAATACCCCTTTCCTTCTATATTTCATTTGTTGTCTTATTATCATCATCATCAATTCCTTTACCTGGGAAACCTTTCAGATCATCTTCTTGAGATTTCCCATAAGGACATCAATTTTTATAATTCCCATACTTTCCCTATTAACAATATTTAACCATTCAAGATGTGTTAAGGGAGGAATTATTATAATCCATTTCATCACCTGAACATTTCATTTTTCCTCGGAAATCACTTAACATTTGTCCTTATTCTCCATATATACATCTTATTCCCGTTCCTTTGAGAAATTCCATGGAGTTTTTATTCCCACATTATTAACATATATGAAATTGAACCTTCTTTTCTCAATGGTCTCCACCACCCCAAATCTCAATGAACTATATCATTTTATTCTTTGGTGCATCCAATAGTTTGTTAAGGTGAAATTTTTTCATCATATATCATGATAAACGATTATCCATAATCACAATATCATTCACTCCATACACTATCCTATTTGGTTACAAATAAACACATTCCCTATCACATGTAATGTCAATATAGTTACTTATGGACCCAATAATTGAAAAAAACTAAAAAACATAGTTTGGGAAAAAATATTCAAAGTGAAAAACCATATAATAATGAATAATCATTAATACGATGTCTAAATCAATAAAACATTTTTAAAATCATTGAAACCTTAAGATTAACATAGATTATACATTATCATCATCTATTAAAATCATTCATGATGGTTATAAAATAAAATGTGTATTAACCAAATCATATCCCTCGGTTGCGTCAAACTAGGTGCAATGTGTCATCCATTGCCATGTACTAGAAAACGCTCTATTGGAGAACATCATTCCTATTATGGAGTTATTACCCCTAGGTACATCTATTATAGAACCATATCCACTTTTAGTATCTGGATAAAGATTGATTTATAGTTAAACCACATAATCAATACCTTACCGAAACCTTTGGACTTTATCTTTCTCTTGGACTCATCCTATAGTTTCATCACTAAATTTTTGTGATAATAGATTTAAAAGGATATCTAAAACTATCATTTGATACCAACTATATCAGAGAAGTTTTATCATACAAAGATATTACTAATTTTTTTATGAATATTCAATAAATTACACAAATACACAATGGTGGATCATAGAGTTATAATGCCTTTGGAAACATAGAAACCTAATGAACTAGTTCATGCAAGATCTAAATTGTCTCCCACATAGTTCCTCATAACAAGAAACCTTATTAGAAATATAACTTATAATTCATATCATCATGAACTAGGGAAAAGAAACAAAATAAAGGGTTACCTCAGATGCTCAGTAAGTGAAAACAAGGGAAATTAATAAACTTAATGTGAGAATAAGGCTATGAGAACTTGATCAAAAGATATGAAAACAATACATTGTATATTAAAGATCTAAATATTGAGTCATGGGATAATATTTAACATTTCATTATATATGAATCATTTGTAAATCAAATTACATGATCCATAATATCATAACATTGACATAATACATGGAATTGTGTTATACAAATTATCATAGAAAAATATTTCCATAGTAGTAAAGCCTCATTTATAAGGATATCATATAAGAATTGTCTCACTACCAAAACCATCACAGTAATTAAGGTTCACATCCAAGATGATCATTGTAGACAAAGTCCCATACCAAACTCTGTTCACTCCCCATTAAAGGTGGTTTATCTCTTTATATTTCAATATATTCCCAATGAATTAGAGGGAGATAGAGGTCTATATCATCCCATAATGAATATAATACATTTGTGTGAAAGAAGATCATAAAAACCCATCATAACAGAACACAATGAAATAAGTAGGTTTGAAAAACATTTCATCATAGTATAACATATGAAAAAGAAATTGGTTTCATAAATATTTTATCATATCATAAAAAGTGGAAAAAGAAACAGGTTTCATAATCATTTTATCATTGTATAACCCATGGAAGAGAAACAATTTACTCAAACATATTGTTATCATAAACAATTTCAATCTAGATAAAGAATATGGATTGTATCATTAGATCATATGCTTAGTAAATATTAAGTAACATCAAAGGATGTCATATTAGATTGAAAATTATATTAAATGGAAACTTTCAAAATTTATTCATAAAAATTGTCTTACCAATATGAAAATCAATTTTTTAAACAAAAAATGATTTTTTATAATCATGTTCTTTTAAAATAACCATGAAAACATGTAAAGGAAGCTGTAAAGATCTTTTAAAACATTTCTTGTAGAAAATAACCATTTCTCTTTGAAAACATGTTTTTAAAGAATTAAAAAAATTTAAAATATTTTTCTTTGAAAATAACCTTGTAAAAATAAAAATTAATCTTTACAGATCATTGAAAACATTTCTTGAGTAAAATAGCATTTTCACTAGGAAATTTACTTTTTGTAAAAAAAATCACAAAAAAAATGGGATAATAATCTTCTTTGAAAATATCCTTTGAGAATTATTAATTAATATTTACAAAACTTATTTTTCATTATAGAGGTGGGATAAAGTTCGTGACATACACATTAAAATAAACATTCCTTTCACATTTTTAGAAAAATTAAAATTGACATTGTTTTGAAAAAACATAAAGAATCCTATTACAAATTTAAAAAAACGTAAAAAAAGGGTAAAAAAGAATTTAAAAAATCCCCTGAAAACATTAAACCAAATTTTGAAAACATTTTTAGAAAACATGTAAATGGAAAAAGGGGTTTTTGACTAAATTGATAAATAAAATTGATTTTCTTTAAAAAAAATCTTTTGGAATATTGATTACATAAAGAGAGTAAAATGAACCGAAAAAAATGTATTCTAAAAAAATAACCATAAGGAATAAAAATTCCTTATTTTTTGAGACATATATAATAATATTTATTCCTTATAAGGATTAATATAGACAACCTAGTAAAATGATGAGATTGTATCCTAAAACCCTTACCACTTTCTTAATTGTGAATCTCAAGCCCTATGAAGGAATAAAATTAAAATATAAATAAAATATCATGAGAAACAATAAATTAAAGATATTAAATTCGATATTTTATGTATATACACCTCATAAAATAATATTGGTGCAAAAAATAACATATGTCGTGAAGAAGACAAATTGAGAAAAAAGTCACATACTACTTTGGAAATATTTTGAATCGTAAGACCCATTAAATAATAACATTCAATGAAAATTTAAATAAAATTAAAATAAATTTATTCATTGTATAAAATGTAAAATTGGTACTATATACACCAAAAAAGTTAATCAAGTGGTGAATATGGCGCATGTCTCCCTGAAATGAAAGGGTGACTAGAAATACCTTACTTTAAATCTCGACTACCATCATACACATTAAAACATCATATATAATAAGTATAATTTTATTAAAAATATATTAAAAACCCATATTTAAATATATTTTACCATATATGATTTACTTATGACCTTTTATTTATTTTATATTAAAAATTCCTTGTTAAAATCATGTTTCGGATAATTACTGTTTTGTTTTTCGTGTTTGTTATGATTCATTATTTTTATTACCCTTAACTTGATCATGGTTAAATAATATGCATAAAAGTAAATAGTATATAAATATCATATATATTCAGTATATATATATTTAGATTCATCCATAAAATTTATAGATAGAAAATGAAATACAACATTCCTGGAGATGGAAGGTCGTACGCACGTATGAATGTTGTTTCCAATTTCTCAACAAATGAAGTGAAAGAAATGGAAATAATATATTATGCTTACAGAATAATCTTATTTCATATATATCAAATATTTTCATTAAAACTATCTATATTAATTTTCATTTAAAGCATAAGTGAGGAAAGAATCACATCGCTTCATGAGGCGGTAGTCTGTCGTACAAACAACGGTGTTTTTATATCCCCCACAGAATGAAAAGTAAGATGGTATATATGATATCATAATTATAGAAGTATAATTATGTTACAAATAAAATATATATTTACATAATATATCCTTGTTACAATCTAAGTAAAATAGAAATGAAATACACATCACATCGGTTCGTGAGGTGGTAGTCTTCCATACACATGATTGATGATTTTGTTTCCCATTTAGTGGAAATAGAGATGGGTACATGTTATTAAAATATTATAATAATATCTCATTATATGGGAGATAGTATTGTAATTATTCCATAATAGTTGAATGATATTAAAAGAGGTGTATGAAGTAATAAAAAATACCATGTTTTAGAATTTTACTACTACACAGAGCCTCTTTAGTTTTACACCGAAAGCCTTCATAGAAGAGATTAAAACCCAAATTATGGACTATAAAATGATGTGGGGAAAATAATTGAATAAATTTGGTATTTATTTTATGATTAAAATGATTTTTCAGGTGTGAAGAAAAAATTATATGCAGTGGCCTTTATAAGTTGGGGAGAGGACACACATGGAAATTTTGATAACAATAAAGTGTAACCACATATTTCAAGTTATAATATTATCCTAAATTAATCATTATCAAAAATTAATGATTAAAATGACTAAATATTTCATTTTAATGGGTTTTGAATAAGTATTTAGTTAATTTTTTATCTTATCTTTTTAGTTTAATAATCATGTAAACCTGTTTTAACATTAACAAAGGTAAATATTTTTAACTATTTTTACAATTCATTTTTACCAAAAATTAAGTTTAAAATTTAATATAATATTTATTTTCCTGATTAAAAATATTTAATACCATCATCAAAATTCTATTCAATAATGCGGACAATTTTAATTTAAAATTTAACCATTATAGGTGATGAAAAAGTTGTTTTCTAAGAAGAATATTATCAAAAGTTTAAAATGTTTTTATATCAAAACATAATATAAAATTGATTCCAATTATCTAAATTAGATTATTAAATATATAAATGAAATAAATTTAATTTTAAATAATTTTTAAACATGATGTAACTTCGTTATTTATATAAACAAGAAGGTAGATTTTTGATAAAATTGGTATTTCCCAATATTCCTTGAAACATTAATCTTTTCAGAAAATTATCAAATAATCACTCCAAGATAGTTTTGACATGTAGATTTCAAAAATGGATTTCATTTTTTCAAAATAAATTAAATGTTTCAAAAATTACTTCTATTATTTTTTCACAGATAAATCCATAATTTTTTTGAGAAAATAGTATTTTAGAATCATATAAAGACATTACTAAAAATTAATCACATTTTATCAACATGATGTAATTATATAAAACCATTATATTTAATATTTAAAAAAATAATTCTATTTCATTCCAATATGTTTAATAGCTAGTTATTAAGGGTCACATAAAAATATATATCAATAGAATATGTTGGATTGTTAAAACTCGTTGTTACATGTAACCTAGGCTACTGAATTAATTAAATTTATTTGGAAAAATATATTTTATAAAAAATCATGGTGTTACACTTCATTCAAAAAAAAATTATCCATAGGCCTAACTGTGTGACCTATTAAACTATATTCTCATTGAAAAAAATATGAAATCCTGGTTTCATAGATTTAAGTAAAGTGTGACCTCTAGAAAAGCATCAGGGTTTTTCAATTTACTGATGGGTTTAGTGTGATCTCTATAAAACATATTCATATATCTATTTAAACAATTAATGCAGAAGATATATCATATAAATCATAATAATGTATATATAATCTATGTATCCATGACAATTACTAACCACTAGAAATGGAACAATTTAGTCTAGTATAGGTCATCTCATCCATCTTTGATTCTTTGAAAAATAATAACCATGTCGATGAATACACCATTTTTCATTCATCTAACGGATAAGTGCATCATGCGCCCCTTATCCAAGTAGTTGAAAAAACATACATAACTCAATTAAGTATGGAAATAAATTTCATTAGTCTAAATCACTCATGCTCTGGGTGTCTATACTTTTCATACAAGGGGAAAAATCCCTTATTGTTTTCCCTCCAACCAACAATAGATCTACAACATACCCAGCCAATAAGTGATTAGATAAGTTCATATTTTCACTTCCATAAGTAGGGTAGAAAATTATATAGGTTCCCATTCAAGGTATCTTACAAACCTCAAATAATAAGGATTAAAAATAAACATATAGCCCTATATATATTATTGACCATAAGATATTCCATGAGGTATACTTTAGGGGATCAGTATAGGTAATAAGGATCTACTTATTACCTCGTGAATGCATTCTTCATATCTCAAAAAAAATTATAATTATTATATTAATCTACTCAATCTAACATTAGCATACAATCACAGACCATGATACTCAATAATGATCATCGTTAGGTACAACTCAAAGTCATACTTTTTAGAGATTTTATTATTAAAGAAATCATGAAAAATAAATGGAAGCACACATAAATGAATGGTAAAATAAGATTTATATTATTTTAATAACATGATAAAATTTATAACAATTTAATCAATATCTAAAGTATCTTATACCTACAAACATAACATGATCATCATGGTTTAGCCGTGTTAATAGTTTCTTTAAGGTATCTACTACATTCTCTTCTGTGGCTAACCAATTAACTTTTATATCTAACCTCTCATTGATCTCTTGTATGAGATTGTATTTGTGTATGATGTGTTTAGTAATTTGGTGTGACTAATGATCCCTATAAAAAGAAATATCCCCATTATTATCACAATACAACTCAATTACTCCCTCAATTCTATGAACCACACCAATTTCAGTAATTAAATTATTTATCCAAATAGTTTCATTCACAACATATGATTCAATGATATACATTACCTCTATTGTCAAGTTTTCTATAGTGGATTGTTTTAGCTCTTACAAATGATATATCTACTATTGAGGAAAAACAAGAATTCAAATTGACATTTTATATTATCTTTTTGAAATTGAAGACTAACATATGTGTAACCGTTTACACAAAGATAATATTCTTCTCTAAAGACCAAAAATATATCATCTGTCCTTATTAAATAATCTAGATTGTTTTGTATAAAAAATATATTGAATCTCCCCAGTATTGGATTGGTATATACTAGTGATTTTCTAATCATAAGTGACATCAGGTAAAGAAAACAATATGAAATACATAATAGATATTATGTTGGATGTATAAGGAATCTTATCCATACTTTATAACTCTTTAATAGGATTATAAATCATCCTAAGATTCATGACTTGATTCACTGGTAAATACCGCTTCATGGAGTTCTCCATGGTAAACCTAAATATAAATTTACCAATATTTATTTTAAGACTTGGTCCAAATAACCTCTTATATTTATATTTGTAGATCTTCATACCAGGTATGTATGCTTCTTCACCCATTTCCTTTATTGAGAAAATTTTACCCATCTAAATATTCAAAGAATGGTGTGTCTAGATATCTTTTTTGATAAACAGTATATATTCTATTTATAATATTAGAATAACTAATATACTCCCACCAACCAACTTATATGGATATGATTCCTCAAAATTATTTATGAAAAAAAAATCTTTTTTTGAAACATAAATCCGGATATTCAAACATTGAGAAGAATTATTTATCACATGATTGGATTGTTATATCTTGAAAATCATATAAGACTCATTTGGAAATTTAGAACCTTAAAGTTTAATGATGTGAACATCCTTGGATAAATTACTCTTATAGAAAGATACATTGGATCTATTTTATATATCTCATAATCAAAATTGTCTATTATGTATATAAAGATATGAACGTACATTGTTATTTATATAGGTGAAAAGGATTCTTCATATTCAACACTAGAAATAATTTTGTAACATAATGACATGTGGAATGATTTATGTAAATTCAATCTACCACTCATGCTAGATTTATTTTAAATAACCCACTTACATCTTTTGGGTCTTTCCCCTTCTGGTGAATCCACCATGTATCAAATATAGTTAGCATATATGAAGCCCATTTTAGATTCCATGGATTTTATTAACATATAATAATCATTAATTTCAATGGCCTATTTTTTGGTAGTAGGTTAATTTCCTATAAACATTAATTCGAAATCATTAAAAATTATGAATCTATATCTATCAGGTTCCTAATGAATCATAATTAGCCTTTATGTTATTATGTAACTTCAACCAGTTTTTATTTCATAACTATTTATCGAATCATATAATCTTCCATCTCATAATAACATACATTTATTGGTTCTGAACATATCCAAGATCAAAATTCCTCTCACAAACTTCTTGATTGATAAATTATTTCTAAAAAACACTAGTTTAGTCCACATATAATTTTTGTTTAGTTAGGATATTTAAATAATATCACTTAGTTTTCTTAGGATAACCAATAAATATGAATTTTTCTAACATATAATCAATTTTACGAGACTTAAATCATAGTATGGGTGTAACGCCCCGACCCGAGTTACCTAGAGTTGGTGCATTATTTTAATACATTGGCATGATTACAAGGAATCAAGTCCCGAAGGACCGATCAGTTTAGCAGTCTTGAAAAATAGATTACATACATGAATGTTACATTACACTTCATATCATACAAAAAAACATAAATAATCCTTTATGAATGCCATTATTCCCTTGTATTAACCCTTCATATCAATCACAATATACTTCTTGGAATCCTGGGAAAAATAAAACATAGAAAGGGGTGAGCTCAAACGCTCAGTAAGGGTAAGCAATACAGCGGAAGCTTTCATAAATAAGAATAAACATTTAAGGCAATGTATTACTAAAACAAAAGCCTTTTAAACTAGAAATTAAGCATAATATGGAAAAGATAAAATGAAATAATTCAATTTAATTATTCACATGGTTATTCTACTAGTTCAATAATCACATGCAATATCAATAACCACTTTCATAACGATGGAACTCATAATGCCAGACTAACATAACCACACAGCCAAGGCCTCATACCAAGACTAAAAATAAGATTTTGTCAAGGCCTAGTGCCAATAAACTAGTATGTCTCATGAGACCTACCGATGCATCGAGGAGCTATAGCGGGCTCCACTTGTCACTTATTAAGTCCAATGCATTCCTCATATGAAAAGGTCTAAACATAACAGAAACATTTGTATTAAAGCTATCATAAGAAATGTCAATACATTACCCATAAACCATGAATGGTATAAAAATAACATATCCACATTCAAACATATCACAAAACCTTCAAAAAAATGTTGAAGATTTGTATCATGATAAATCAACTTCAAAACAAGTTTAAAATCCATTAAGGAATTTTGACATGGATGATGATGACTTGTAAAACTCTTTGAGAAAAATACCCCTTTTTCATGAAAACATTAAAAAGTCACAAAATTTATAAAAGAGTAATTTAAAGACATTTTTGAATCAAAGTGTCCCATACCACTTTGAAACTTTTTAAAGGAATTATCATTTTAAAAAAAATCATGTCCATATAAATAAATCCTTAAAAACCATTTTGAAAACATGGACATAAATGAGAAATATTTAGAAGAATAAATATTTAAAACATTTGAAATTATGTTTTAGTAAAAATTACCTTAAAATAATCCCTTTGAAAAATATTTCATAAAACATGTACATGGATAATAAATATTTCCCAGTAGATACTTACGTAAAAACAACCTCGGATAATAAAGAGATTATGAAATTAACCCTTACCAATTTGGTAACTTACGAAACATAAAACCCATGAAAGAGGTATCATACAATGAATATGTAAATACACATAAATTAAAGTGTATTGCAGGAAGAATATAATTATGGGAAGTACATACTCCACAGAAAAGGTAATAGTGGCAATATGGCATGAATCTCACGGGAATAAGGAGTGAGATGAAAACCCCTTAACTTGTACTTTCCTTTAGTCGAGAGTACGTTTAACCTCCTGTACGAAGATCAGAGTTTGTTATTAAATTATACCATAACCATATTAATATTTATGATATCATACATGATTCATTTATGACTTTATACTACCCATTTAAAAATAATTTCCATTTTAAATTAACATTTCGGGTAATAATCAATTTCTTTATCATACGTGTTTTAACTTGTCACTCTTAATTGTATCACTTAGATCATGATTTAAATACTTCCATAATATAAAACATGATAAAAATATCATATATATTTAGAATATAAATATGTATAATAGATATATATATGAAATGGAAAACACCATTTATGGAGATGGTAGTCCGTACGTACGTATAAACGATGTTTCTGTTTTCATATAGTATTGAATGGAAGTAAGTGAATATGATATATGTAAGTACATAAATAATTATATATATATACATATATATATATCTCCAGTAGCATTATTATGTCATATATTACATACTTATTAGTAATATATATTTTTATAATCGTCGATAAATGGTGAACATGGAAATGAATCTCATCGTGTCGTGGAGACGGTAATCCGTACGTACGCACGAGAAAAAATATCATTCTTTTGATATTAAAATAATATATAATTGGATGTTATATCATATATACATAATCCTTATAATGTTATATTTATTATTTACATCAAATACAAATCATTATTATACCCATCCAAATAATAATGTATTGGATAACAATTACACCACGACGTGGAGACGGTAAGCCGTACATACGAATGTATGGTGACATGTCATTAAAAGGATGGATAGAATAATGAATATGGATGTACCATATTTATATTAACATCACATTATATAGGAGATACTGGATTTATTATTTTAGAATAGGAATAACAAATAAATAAGAAGTTGAAGAAGAAAGGAACTTGAAAGAGGGTGGTGAAAACATTGCCTCTTCTTCAGGTTCTTCCTTTTAATTTGATCAAAAGGGCTCACTAGGTTGGTTTTATGATCACACTATGGCCTCTAGGTTGTAGTGAGGTAAGTTTAGAGAGTATTTTGGAAGGGTTTGGCCGAACCAAAAGGCTTTGAAGGTGTGAATTAATGAGAAGGGAGAGTGCCCTTTAATAAGAGGGGTGAGGGGCACCTTTGGAAAAGTTAGAAATATTATTTTATAATAAATTCATATTTGGTTTATAATGGCTCCAAAGTGGATTATGTAACGTTTATGGTTAGGAAAGGTCGAAAACCACTCAACCAATAGGATTTAGATAGGTTTGGATTACTATATTAACCTTATCATTAAGTATTAACTCTTAGTTAATTAGTTTCACTTTTACAATGTCTCTTTGTATTTTTATTTTATATGGTTAATAAACATACTATATACATCCAAGAGACCCCAAAGTGGTCCATTAATGATACAACTATCATGAAATAAGTCTCTTGGCAGAACCTTATATTTTTATGAATTTAATATCAATTAATAATATAATATTTGTTTTAAAAACTCTTTTATGTCAATTTTGACACTATTCAATAGTTGATATTTTTTGTAAAAATCATAAAAGAATGATTACTTAGAAAAAATTTAATTAAAGCATTTCTAACATGTCATATTAACCAAGAAAATTAGTTTAATTCATAAAAAGTCTCAAATTATATTTATTTGGGAATTTATAATATCAATTATTTTAATTTTTCACTATTATGGTAATTACTGCATCATCATTGTGTCATAAAAAAATTAAAATATTTAATGAATAAAAATTATAAATAAACTATAATTATGTAGGAAATCGTTTTATCTTTCTAATGAATATTTATAGTCGAAAATCCAACATATATTACCCTATGTAAAAAATTTTTTTCTAAAAGATATATACTTATGTCATTTTTGTATTTATTTTAACTTAATTAAAATAATGTGTCTCTATCACCTACAAGTGGCTCCATGGAGTCCCAAAATCAACCCAAATATTCCCATGGTCGGACATGTATCAAAAAATAAGGCTAGGACACGTTTTAGGGTAATTTAGTATTATTATAATATTATTTTATAACCCTTATTTACCGAATTTACCTTTTAACCATGGTAAATAAAATATTTACCAAAGTAATTATTCAAAATGTCTAAAAATAAAAGTTACCTATTTACACAATTTGTACATCCTGATTCCAAATATGGAATCCATTTTTCCAAATTCAAAACACATAAGTGGCAGAAAGTAAATTAAAATTAATTCCCATTGTCAAAACAAAAAGCGTGTTTTAAGATATAATAACTATCAAAAGATTGATACTTGTTTATGTCCGGTTTAATTGTGAAATTATGTCCAATGACCAACATTGTATTAAATGGTAAAAATATATTCTAAATATAATTTAAAACCACCAAAATTCATAATTTATCACTACTAATTATTTTGATTAAAAAGGTTGTTTTTAATTAAAACTTAGTAATTTTCACTATTCATCAAAAAATAAAAGTTATCCGAAAAGTACCAAAATTTCACCCTAGGCTAAATTCGATATTCAAAATCCAAAAATGAAGTCCATTTTGATAGACAAAATTTATAAAATTTAAAAATTGTGTATTACTATTCATAATGGCTACTTTGATTGGTTGTGGTGTGTGTTAGAACTCGAAGTTGCGTACAACACACGCTACTGTATTATTCAAAGAGAAGCGTACCGTGGAAGCTTGAGGTGTTACATTGCAAATTTTTGATGTCTCAATTTTAAAGAATAATTTTATTTAGTCAAATATATACATGTTTAAAATATTGGATTTAAAAAGGGTTCACTATTAAATGTTGGTAAAAGTGCATTTTTGAAAAATACTTCTTTTATCTGAGAAAAATGAATTTGTTCTTAAATTATGTCTATGAAACTCATAATATGGATTCTAAAATAATAAGGATTATATAAATTTCAAAATTTAGTTAATACTATTCATAACATCTTTTGAACGGCTTGTTTGGTAAGTCATGGTGCGCTTGAACTCGGTGTTGCGTGTAGTGAAAGTTACCGAATTGTTTTGAAGAAATACATACTATGAAATCTTGGGGTGTTACATTCTTACCTCCTTCAATAAATTTAATCCTCGCAATTTGATATTGTTCTTCCAAAATAAAGTTTGAAAATAGAAAATATATTTGTGGGAAAACCCACATCGGAGATTTTGGTTAATAAAATTTAGTCTTAATAAGTGGAAAAGAGAAATTAAAGGGCCACCACCAAATTATGATCTTGATTAGGAGAACATTGGTAGAAATTAGAGACATATAATTGGAGGAAAAACATAAATATTTATAGGTAGTTATTGAGGAAATGAATCATAAACAATTTTAAAATTGAGGTCCTTAAATTCATCAATATATGATGATTTAAAATGGCATCGGTTCAACAAAACATAAGGTATTAGGATAACACATTTCTTGTCTTAAGATCCCTTTAATAAAGTTTAAGAATTAATTTCTTCATAGAATAAAAGGAGATGAAAAATATATTCTTGAAAATTATAGTTCTATATTTTATCTAATTTCTACCACAAACTCATCTTTCACTCTAAGAGATAATAGAACTTAAAAAAATATTCTATTTATCATATTCGTTTGGGGTTAAAAAATGAATTTATAATTCATCTACTAGACCTTCTTAAAATAAACTACATTATTTAATCAAGAAAATCTCGTGGGCCAGTGGTAGGTGATACACCCTTGTCACCCTTCGGTTGCAGGTTCAAGTCTGGTGACCTTTCCGGTCGCGATGGGTTGCCACCCAACCTCTGGGTTGTCCTTTTATGGAAATCTAAACTTAATCTCAAACTACAATTATCCAAAATAGTTTTCTCCAAACTCACAATCCAAAATTTATAAGGAAGTTAAACACAATGAAGAACCTTTTTTCCGTGTAATAACATGTGAACACCTTCATCATATATTATTTTAAAACACGGCAACATCATGAATTACCATGAAACCTTATTAATTACATTCATGATCCCTTATTCCTTATAGAATAATGGATAAACACCTTCTATCCAAAAATGTTTTAAACTCCAACAATGATGCGAATAGAAATCATTAATCAGTTTCAAGGTAATCAATAATATCCAATATAATTTACCCAAATCAACCATATCTTATTCCAAAATCAGTACCTCAATATTAGGACCATATTAAGATTTATCATTCCTTCAACCATGTAGTTTCAAAAAAAATTAACTCACTATAGAGTCAGTTTTCTTAGTACCATAAAATCTCAAATCTTCAATAAAATAGTACTGCAGTACAATTCTTACTTACTTCCAGTACATCATTGATACGACACTTCAATGAAATAATTACAAAATAACAACATAAGAACACTAGTCATTCCTCTTCATCAGTGGTAGTATCATAACTTGATTATTATTCAATAGCATCATTTGCGGAATAGTCTGATGACTGGGACATTGGTTCGCGTAGTGTCCAAACTCCTTGTAGATGAAGCATTGTACATTTGAAACCATTTTCTTACCCTTGCAGTCACGTACATGGTGTCCTTTTTCTCCACACTTATAACAAACTCTCATTCCATTCAGGCAAGTTCCATGGTATTTCTTCCCACAGTTATAACATATAGGAAAATTATTCTTTTCCCTCTTACCTTTATCCATTTTTGTCCCTTCCATCATTTTCTTCTCTTGCTTCGCTTCAAATCCATAAGACTCAGTAAACTCTTTACTTATCTTATCAACACGTGATGTTATTTCTTCATATGATGATAATACGTGGGAGACGATTTCCCTTCTAAATGATGTATTAATACCTTGAAATATATGATCCTTATTATTCTTTGGATCATACGTATTACTGGAGTTCACATTCCTTCTACTCGGTGCCATTTCTATACAATACCATAAACTAGGTCAGTTTATGAATTTTAATGAATTATTAAAAACTTCTAAAATACCTAACTCAAATTGAGCAGTTCATGGATATAATCCATAATCATAAAAATGTTTTCTTTGAGTAAGTATATACTCACGATCCCTTCATAATGGTTTGTAAATAAAATGATAATTATCCTAAGCATATCCCCTGGGAGTGTCATAACCAAGAGTGCAGCAAGGCCCATTTTCGTGCACCAGTTCCCATTCGAGTCTAGCTCAAAGCGGTGTTTTCAGGTTTTACCCCTAGGTATATCTGTGCCAGAGCCGCCTCTACCTGATCGTATCCAGACAGGGATGTATTGCTCGGAAAACACACAAAATCTCTATAATACCAAAATTCTAGGAAGTTCTTCTATACTAATCCTCAAAGTCTATCTTAGGGCTGTGTTCTCTAATCGGAGTTTATCTAAATCTAGTTTCCAAGGTTATTGATAAACTTCCTCTAATACCAACTGTAACACCCCGACCCCAGTTACCTAGAGTCAGTGAATTATTTTAATACATTGGCATGATTACAAGGTATCAATTCCCGCAGGACAGATCATTTTAGCAGTCTTGGAAAATAGATTACATACATGAATGTTACATTACAATTCATAACATACAAAACAACATAAATAATCCTTTATTAATGCCATTAATCCCTTGTATTAACCCTGCATATCAATCAAAACATACTTCTCGGAATCCTGGGAAAAATAAAACATAGAAAGCGGTGAGCTCAAATGCTCAGTAAATGTAAGCAATACAACATGAACTTTCATAAATGAGCATAAACATTTAAGGCAATGTATAACTAAAACAAAAGCCTTTTAAACTTGAACTTAAGCATAATATAGAAAAGGTAAAATGAAATAATTCCATTTACTTATTCACATGGTTATTATACTAGACGAATAATCACATGCAATATTAATAACCACTTTCATAACGATGGAATGCATAATGCCAGACTATCATAACCACATAGCCAAGGCCTCGTGCCAAGGCTAAAAAAAAGATTTCGTCAAGGCCTCATGCCAAGACACTAGTTTGTCTCATGATACCTACTGATGCATCAATGAGCTATAGTGGGATCCACCCGTCACTTATTAAGTCCAATGTATTCCTTATATGAAAAGGTCTAAACATAACATAAACATTCTTATTAAAACTAGCATATGAAATGTCAATACTTTACCCATAAACCATGAATGGTATAAAAATAACACATCCACAATCAAACATATCACAAAACCTTCAAAAAAAATATGGAAGATTTGTATCATGATAAATCAACTTCAAAACAAGTTTAAAATCCATTAAAGAATTTTGACATGGATGAAAATTATTTGTAAAACTCTTTGAGAGAAATAAATCTTTTTCATGAAAACATTAAAAAGTCACAAAATTTATAAAATAAGTCATTTAAAGAAATTTTTGAATCAAATTGTCCCATACCACTTCGAAACTTTTGAAAGGAATTATCATTTTGAAAACATTCATGTCCATATAAATAAATCCTTAAAAACCATTTTGAAGACATGGACATAAATGAGAAAGATTTAGAAGAATAAATATTTAAAACATTTGAAATGATGTTTTAGTAAAAACTCCCTAAAAATAATCCCTTTTAAAACTCTTTCATAAAACTTGTACATGGATAATAAATATTTCCCAGTAGATACTTACATAAAAACAACCTCGGATAATAAAGAGATTGTGAAATTAACCCTTACCAATTTGGTAACTTACGAAACATACAACCCATGAAAGAGGCATCATAAAATGAATATGTAAATACAAATAAATTAAAGTGTATTAAACAAAGAATATAATTATGGGTGGTACATACACCACACAAAAGGTAATAGTGGCAATATGTCATGAATCTCACGGGAATAAGGAGTGAGATGAAAACCCATTACCTTGCACTTTCCTTTAGTCGAGAGTACGTTTAACCTCATTTACAAAGATCGTAGTTTGTTATTAAATTATACCAGAACCATATTAATATTTATGATATCATACATGATTAATTTATGACTTTATAATACCCATTTAATAATAATTACCATGTTAAATTAACATTTCGGGTAATAATCGCTTTCTTTATCGTACATGTTTTAACTTGTCACTCTTGATTGTATCACTTAGATCATGATTTAAATACTTACCGAATATAAAAAATGATAAATATATCATAAATATTTAGAATATAAATATGTATAATAGACATATATATGAAATGGAAAACACTGTTTATGGAGACGGTAGTCCGTACGTACGCATAAACGCTGTTTCTGTTTTCATATAGTATTGAATGGAAGTAAGTGAATATGATATATGTAAGTACATAAATACTTATATATATATATATATATATATCTCCAGTAGCATTATTATGTCATATATCACATACTTATTAGTAATATATATTTTTATAATCTTCGATGAATGGAGAACATGGAAATGAATCTCATCGCGTCGTGGAGATGGTAATCCGTACGTACGCACAAGAGAAAATATCATTTTTTTATATTAAAATAATATATAATTGTATGGTATATCATATATACTAAATCATTATAATGTTATATTTATTATTTACATCAAATACACATCATTATTATACCCATCCAAATAATAATGTATTGAATAACAATTACACCACGACGTAGAGACGGTAAGCCGTACGTAAGCACATATGGTGACATGTCATTCAAAGGAAGGATAGAATAATGAATACGGATATACCATATTTATAAAAACATCATAGTATATAGGATATACTGGATTTATTATTTTAGAATAGGAATTACAAATAAAGAAGAAGTTGAAGAAGAAAGGAACTTGAAAGAGGGTGGTGAAAACATTACCTCTTCTTCGGGTTCTTACTTTTGATTTGATCAAAAGGGCTCTCTAGGTTGGATTTATGATCAAACTAAGGCCTCTAGGTTGAATTGAGTAAAGTTTAGAGATTATTTGGGTAGGTTTTGGACGAACCAAAAGGCTTTGAAGGTTTGAATTAATGAGAAGGGAGAGTGCCCTTTTATAAGAGGGGTGAGGGGCACCTTTGGAAAAGCAAGAAATATTATTTTATAATAAATTCATATTCAGTTTCTAATGGCTCAAAAGTGTAATATTTAGAGTTTAAGTTGGTGATAGGTCAAAAAAAACTCAACCAATATGATTTAGACAGGTTTGGGTTACTATATTAACCTTATCTTTAAGTATTAACTCTATGTTAATTAGTTTCACTTTTACAATGTCTCTTTGTATTTTTATATTATATGGTTAATAAACTTACTATATACATTTAAGAGACCCCAAAGTAATCCATTAATGATACAAATATCATTATATAAGTCTCTTGGCCAAACTTTATATTTTTAGGAATTTAATATCAATTAATCAAATAATATTTGTTTTAAAAACTCTTTTATGTCAATTTTGACACTATTCAATAGTTGATATTTTTGTAAAAATCATAATAGAATGATTACTTCGAAAAAGTTAATTAAATCATTAATAACATGTCATATTAACCTAGAAAATTATTGTAACTCATAAAAAGTATCAAATTATATTTATTTGGGTATTTATAATATGAATTATTTTAATTTTTCAGTATTATGGAAATTACCACATCATAACTGTGTCATAAATAAATTAAATTATTTAATGTCAAAAAATTATAAATAAACTATCATTATGTATGAAATACTTTTATATTTCTAATTAATATTTATAGTCGAAAATACAACATATATAACCCTATGTGAAAGTTTTTTTGCTAAAAGATATATACTTATGTCATTTTTGTATTTATTTTAACTTAATTAAAATAATGTGTCCCTATCACCTACAAGTGGCTTCACGGGGTCCCAAAATCGACCCAAAGATGCCCATGGTCGGAAATGTATCATCCAATAAGTTTAGGAAACGTTTTAGGGTAATTTATTATTATTATAATATTATTTTTTAACCCTTATTTACCGAATTTACCCTTTAACCATGGTAAATAAAATATTTACCGAAATAATTATTCAAAATGTCTAAAAATAAAAGTTACCTATTTACACAATTTAGACATCCTGATTACAAATATGGAATCCATTTTTCCAAATTCAAAACACAGAAGTGGCATAAATTAATTTAAAATTAATTCCCGCTGTCAAAACAAAAAGCGTGTTTTTAAGATATAATAACTATCAAAAGATTGATACTTGTTTATGTCCGGTTTAATTGTGAAATTATGTCCAATGAACAACATTGTATTAAATGGTAAAAATATATTCTAAATATACTTTAAAACCACTCAAATTAATAATTTACCACTAATAATTATTTTGATTAAAAAGGTTGTTTTTAATTAAAATTTAGTAATTTTCACTATTCATTAAAATATATTAGTTATCCGAAAAGTACCAAAATTTCACCCTAGGCTAAATTCGATATTAAAAATCCAAAAATGAAGTCCATTTTGAGAGATGAAATTTATAAAATTTAAAAATTGGTTATTACTATTCATAACTGCTACTTTGATTGGTTGTGGTGTGTGTTAGAACTCGAAGTTACGTACAACACATGCTACTATATTATTCAAAGAGAAGCGTATCGTGGAAGCTTGGGGTGTTACATTGTAAATTTTTGATGTCCCCATTTTAATTAATAAATTTATTTAGTCAAATATATACATGTTTTAAATATTGGATTTAAAAAGGGATCACTATTAAAAGTTGGTAAAAGTTCATTTTTGAAAAATACTTCTTTTATCTGAAAAAATTGAATGTGTTCTTACATTATGTCTATGAAACTCATAATATGGATTCCAAAATTATAAGGATTATATAAATTTCAAAAGTTAGTTAATACTATTCATAACCTCTTTTGAACGGCTTGTTTGGTAAGTCATGGTGCGCTTGAACTCGGTGTTGTGTGTAGTGCATGTTATAGAATTGTTTTGAAGAAGTACATACTATGAAATGTTGGGGTGTTACAATGGGTTCTTTACAAACCTAATTCATCATAATAGGAAAAAATATATTATCATAAAACATATATAATATGGTGTCTTTATGAATTTAAAATATGGAATGAGGTTTTGAAAAAATAAAGTAATCCCCATATCATGACCCCATAATTTAATAAAAAGGTCACTTAAAATCATTAGTGACTAAAACATTTATAATAAAGAAGGATTACTCTTTTAAAAAACAACACTGAATTATGGTGTGCCATGAGTTACGATTTGTGAATCATTTTCAAAAAATCTCAGATGATCTATGAATTAATGGATTAAGTATTCACCACCCTGATCTAATCAGAGAGACTTCATACTCTTTATGAGTTTTTTTGAAACTATTTGAAATTTTCAATAGTTTAAAACATTTATTTCATTATAAAAACATGTTAATAATAACTCAATACATCATTAAAAGTAAATAAGTACTTATAAACACCAATTTAATATATAATCATTTATCTACATACATTCATATGCGTGAGATCTAATAGTCCAATAGCTCATTTCCATTTTCTAAAAAACATTTCTTCGTAATTTTTTTCAATAAACATGATTCACATATATCAAATGATTTATAATTTAATGTGTCTAAAAATCAAACTCTATGGATTCATTGCATTTTTTTCTCATTTATATGTTTGAGGTGATACTTCCACATGTAGTTGTGATTAGAATCCACCATAACATTATTTTAATGAATTTTCAATTAGGATTATCCATATAAATAATATATAGACCATTAATTTTACTACCAATTCCATAAAACATTTCTTCTTTAAAATTTTAAAAAAACTATTTTTTTAATTAATGAAAATACCATCTAATTCAAACAAGATAAATAAATACAATTTCTATTTATAATGAGAATATTATAACAATTTTCTAATTAGAGGATTAATCATCTTTGTAAAACTAGATCATATGTGTCTACTTATAATGTAATAATTTCTACTCCATTATAGACTTAATGATCTATTAAAAAACTTATCAAATTCTATTTATCTTTGAGTTTTTTTTTCAACACATATGTGTGACACACACCTAGTATCTTGTACCCATGTGTAAAAGTTGGTTAATTTGACCTCAATAACATTCACATTCATAATCTCTAAAAAAATTTCCTTGAGAGATCCTATCAACTCTAGATAACAATCATAAAAAAATTTAGGCCATACCTATTAATGATCTCAATATGATTCACATAAATAATGGCATAGTATAAAATAAGGTAATATTGTTTGGTGAGGTTCATGTTTTATATTTTTTCGTTAAGTAATTTTCATGATAATGATCTCACTAAAAATGTCCCAAAAAAATCATATCCATTTAGTAATACAAGGACAATATTTCACTAATCAATGAGAATTCTATGGTATTTCTATCACTAAATACTTATTTAGGTAGGGCATTGTCTCAATCACAATAATTATGAATCTTGGCTAGTTGAGTGGAAACAATTTATCCATATCCTTCATATCGATAATATAAAATATATTCTTTGGGTGACCAAATCATATTAGGGTCTCCAGGTTAGTGTGACCAAAATAAAATGCTAAAAATAGGCTAATGAAAGTGAATCCAAGGGTTACTAGTTATGGAATAACATAGCCAATAAACAATCACCTCTATAATCCATTTATATTTTTAGAATATAACTTATCAACCCCATGTCACACCAATAAACCCCATTTTTATAACCAAACCCACTAGGATCCTCCTAGTCAGTGATGGGTTTAGTGCGCCACCACAATCCGACCTCCATTATGACTGGGTATAGTGACTTACACATGGTAGGCATATCACTCGAATGGGATGACTTATCATAAATTAGTTTTATAAAAGACACACATCTTTATATACCATAAAAATTAAATCTAATAACCAAATCGACTAAATTTTTTTCTAAGTGTAGGAAATAACCACTAGAATCCACTGGTGAATAAAAATATTTAAATAATAATGCAACGGGGAAACACATGCCCAACATAGAGGGAAAATAAACCTAAAAACTGATACGATGAAGGTACATAATCATACTCCTAATCTAAAACACTACAATAGAACACCAAAACCAATAACTATTAAGCCCCACCAATTTCTAATCTACTATGACCCCAAATGAACTACCTACCTTTTTTATAAGACACAACACATGTGAGAAATATTTCCATGCAAGGGTGAGAATATATGAAATTGGTAGGATTCCCTAAAAATGTAATAAATATTAAAATATCAGTCTACTCATAAACACAAAACATATGGGGAAATAATACAGAACCTGGATATTCTTAATGGAGAACCTGAGACAATAGAAGAGGTCCTGATCTAAAAGACTATCAATAGAAGAAAATATGCATAAGGTTCAATAAATCAAAATCATATATAACTAGTAATACAATTTAACCTCTACATATTATAACTGGGGAAGCACACTACTGTTGGTTGCATAACTAGTCAAGGGAGTACCAACCCTAGGTATAGGACCACACTATGCCTGAGCTCCAAGATGGGGAGTATCCACTCTATAGATAGAGGACCACACCCTAGGTGTATGTGGGGGAGTACCAAACCTATATTTACATTGGAAGTAGGGTATTATACCCTAACATAAATGAAACTATAATGGGATTACTAATACAATAAATGATCTAAAAACCCACTTAGACCATGTCACATACTAACTAATATTGGATAGAAAAATCTATCTGCAACACAACACATCATGCATCGAATATCAATGATAGGGCCTCCATCATGTTCTATGTTAAAAAAACATTCAGTATTGTATACTCGTATGCCCAAATTTGAGTCTGAACAAGGATATATAGCTATGAGGTACGTCTATATGAAGTTCAGTGTGTTTCCCATACTGTAAATGGCATATATCCTTTAAACAGTATCATGATCATACACCGGTACCCCACATGGAAAGAACTAGTCAGAATACACAACTAGAAAAATAGGCTATTTCCACGGTTCAAAACCATGGGAATAGGGCCCAAAACCATGGTTATAGGCTATGGCCACAATTTTTTCCAAACATGGCAACCATCTCTGTGGTAGTAGGGTCTGACCTATGGCCACAGTTTTAACCGTGGGAATAGGTGGCATATGACCACGGTTTTGAAAACTGTGGCCATAATAGTCTTCATTGTCAACCAGGGTAGTTGAGTTATGGCCAAGATTTTAACTGTGGATATAAGTGTCCTATGTTCATGGTTTTAACCATGGCTATAGCCCTATAAAACTCTATAAATTTCCTAAAAACAATGTGTACCTAGCTGGATATGATCCCAATACCTTCCCTTCATGTTTCAGTACCCTAACCACTACACCACCAAGAATATTGTTTGTATGTATATATATATATATAATATGTTATATATATTCCTAAAAACCATGGAAATATCATGAAAAACATTTAAATATTTCTTCCCACCATTTTTTGCAGGAAATGTTTTCTCCCACGCAAGGGCGGTGGACCTGTAACCACAGTTTTCTAAACTGTGGATATAGCCCTTTGAAAAAAGGCCTATAGCCATGATTTTCAAAACTATGGATATTGGACACATAACCATGGATATAGGTGTGGGATATAGCCACAATTTTGAAAAACGTGGCTATAGACCATGAAAAAATGACCTACAACCCCAGTTTTAAAATTCTGACTATATGCCACATAACTGTGGTTGTAGCCGCCTATAGCAATGGTTTTAAAACTATGGATCTAGTTCTGTGGCTGTAACCTATTTTTTCTTGTAGTGATACATGGAATTTGGGTAAGAATACATATTATGTATGACCTTGGGAGGTACACTTAATGTGTTGTAGTATCCAATGTCATTTCAATTCGAGTAACATGTCATGAGGTCCTACCCCACATGATTTCTAGATCCAAATAGCCTCTAAGGCATGTACTCTCTATACACTCCATGTTTCCATATAGGGGTTATATGGTATGTGGTTAAATCCTAGTGTGTGATATTTAATTCACACAAAACCCTAGTTTCCACAAAACTATAATTACATGACCTTTTTTCTTCCAAATTACACTTAGTGTAGCTGATAATTCTCTAAAAACATAACTATTCTTCTTATGTTTCATCATTACTACCAAATATACCACCAATCTCATTATAACCCTTAGTGATTGTATCAATCATGGTAGTGGGGTTATTTAATGTCAACTTATAACCACCACTCACCAAAAATGATAATCTTCATAAAATTTCATCAAATGAATGTCATTTTTCAGGAACATATCAACACCGACTACCATCCATGATATATAAACATTTTTTTCCATCTACCAATGGATCCAATATAAAAAAACACACATAGATCCAAGGATTAATTCCAATTCAAATCTGACCAAGAGTTGAATCAACATCCTTACATAGTTAAATGATGAAATATGTGAATAAAATTAGGGAGGAAACTATAAAACAAAAAAGTGAATAATCATAATGACCATTGAATAATCAGACATTGATTATAGGTGTAGAATAAAAAAATAGAATATTTATAACACACAAAATTTTGATAAAATATTCCAAATCAGAATCCAAAAAATCAATAATTTGATTATATTATGCTCATAATTATGAATCAAAGAATTAACTTCAGTCGTGATCTAGAAAACACAAAGAAAATAGAGAATAAAAAATAAAAAATACCTACATGATGACTGGTTTTATTACTGATGAATTACATTTTTTTCATTGTTATTGGTGAATTTTATTATGTTTTATTGACTATTGAATTCTCCAAAATCCCCACAATAATAGACTTATCTCATGGTAGCTCCTCTAAAATATATTATGGTTTTGTGGCTAACCCTAGTGAATTTCCAAAGTGGGTCATTAATAGTGTTTTTTTCATAAAATAATAATTATAAAACATAAAAAATATTCCATTAAATCTTCCCATGAAATCAAGATATCATGGAATTAAATTTGAATGGAACTTACAAAACCTATAGGGTAAAAACTAAATTCAATATTCAACCACATTCACTTTTTTCCAACCAATAATTCATTCAAGAGAGAAACCATAATTCCTGAATATTACCATGTGGGGGATAAATAACTATATATTGTTTTAAATATACTAATATCATATATCTATGATGCACGTATCTCAACAATGGTTATTTGACTATATTAGAAAATATTATCAAAAATATTCTATGGGTTTAGTAATGAAAAATTAGAGTCATTAAATCCTCAATGCCTTCAAGGATTTTCAATATAGAAATCACAACCTATCTAAAAATGGAAGGGTATTTGGACCCCATTTGGCTCTTAAGCTCCCATGATCCCTCAAAAAGGTTATGATACTTCCAAAGGATTTTCAAAAATAGAATTTATCATCCCCAAAGGGTCCTCTCTTCCTAGATATCAATCACCATTGGGTACTCCAAAAAAATTTCTCCTTCTTTGATATCCATATCTACCTAATTAATATCATGTGATAGATCATGCACATACCTACTCAACTATAAAAAATGGATTGTTTTTTTACACTATATAATTATTGGTGAAATTATAGTTGGTAGGAAACCACACCAACCCTATTAAGGATCCAGAACAATGTAGTGAATCTTTATAATATCTTACCACCCCTACCAAATTTATACAATCCACACTAAATCGAGACCATTAGAAAAAAAAATGACCACCCTCCTCAAATTTTAATGTTCTCTATCGATGGTTTTTTATGTAATTTTGATGGTTCATAGTGGTTTTAATCTTCTCCTAGATTAGTTATACCTTCTTTTCATCACATGAACCAACTCTAGTCCCTCATGTAATCACTGGCCCATCTTCAACCAGAACAATGTTAACCTACATTTTCTTATATGAAAGGCCTCTAAAATTTCAATACTAATAGTTGAGTTATAACTATTATTATGAGATAACTCTACCAATAGAAAATGATCCTCCTAGTTCATGTAGACGTCAAACATTCAATCCCTCCGCATATCCTCAAGAAATTAATTGTTCACTCTTTAGGGGAATGTTTCTAAGCATAGAATCTTTTTATCATCCATACATGCTTCCCAAAAAGCCTACTAAAAGCCTATCTAAAATTTGTATATGAATATAGAACTGTGATCTCATACAATAATCAATGGAAACCTATGTAGCCAAATGATCTTCAACATTACATGTGCCTCATGATCTCCAAGGAACTATTTTCCCAAATGGATGTTGGAAAACATGTTCAGTCATTAAATAATAACCAAGGTATTTTTGTGACCTATCCCTGATCACAGAAGAATCATCAAAATAATCCATTGATATACCATTCCACGTCCACTATGTAAATTCATGGGGTTGGTCCTAATCTACAAGTACCTAGTTCTCTTCCTTCATCCACTAATAAGTGAGGCATTGAGAAACATACATAGAAACACACTTCTTCATTTTGGCCCACCAAAACTTGTTTCAATGGTATTTATACATCTTTTCTACTAATAGGTTCACTTACACAGGGGATGTGTAGAACTCCCTAAGTACCTCCCCACAGAATATAGATGGTAATACTATCTAATGCTCTATGTGGGATGGAATACTTACCACTTTCATATAATCCATCTGATGTTTCGCACGAGAGAATATGGTCATTAATCACCTCATGGTCAATATCATTGAGCTAAGGCTCTCTTTCATGTTGAAGAAGTAGAGGGGTCACTGACATCAATCAGATGTAAGGTTCTCCTCCCCAATCAATTGTGGAAAAATTAAACCAGGAAAACTACTCTAATACCACTCTTAAAAACTTATAATGAGATGTCCAATTAATTATATATGATTCCAAATTTCACATTCACGGAGTATAAACTATAAAAATCATATTTATCTAGGTGCTCCATCCATCACCTTTGTCTCGGGTTGATATCTCTCTAGGTAATGATATACCTAAGAATATGATGGTCTGATAAGAATATAAATCTCCCACCAAGAAGGTAGTATCTCTTTGTTTTTAGGGTGAACACTACTATTTTCAACTCCAAATTATTGAATATATAATTCAGATCATAAGGTCAAAACTTCTTAGACCCATAAGAAATCATCATCTTTATCTACATAAACACACATATGGTTTTTGATAAAAATGAATCACAAAACATTAAATAATAAATCCCCTCCGCTAATAGTATTAACATAGAAGTTTTAGTCAGTCTCTACCTCAGCTTCGCAAAGAAATTATAATATTACTCAAACCAAATGAAAGGATTCCTCTTTCAGGTCAGGGTAGTCAAAGACATTGTAATTATGAGAAATTATATCATGAACCTATGATAATACGCATCTAACCGAAGGAAACTCCTCACCTAATACATGATCTTGGGTGGATCTGATGATGTCGTCGCATCAATCTTCATCAATTATGTAGTTACACTAGCCTTTAAGATTACCTTTTCTAGGAATTAAATCTCTCTAATGTAGAATTGACTCTTGAAAGGAAATCTTTTTTATAGATACTCTATCAGTAAGTCTAAAACCAACATAAATAATTCATGTGATTGACCTATGATGCCAAATAAATGAGGATTTCATCAATGAATACAACCATGAAGAATCCTATAAAGGGTTGAAAGATCAATTTCATGAGTCCCATAAACACCAGTGGGGTATTCTTCATGCCAAATGGAATCATCAAGAACTCTTAATTCCTATAGTCATATCGAATTTTCATGTTTTGGGTATCCTACTCTGAAACCCTTAGTTTGTGATATCCAGACTTATTATTAATAATTGATAAGAATTTGTCTCCATTTATCTAGTCAAAGATGTCTTTGATCAACTTAGTATGATATTTTTCCTTGATTTTCACCTTTTTCAAATGGTGATTATTAACACAAGGCCTCAAGATATTATTCTCCATCTTGGGGAACAACATAAGAGCTAACCAATGGGATACATAGTCCCTAATAAAACATTTCACTTAATGGTCCTCCTACTACCTCCTTAACTATTATTGCTTGGTGGGGGATATAAAATATGCTTTTGAAGATATAGGTCCATACCTAGGGTATTTGTAAATACTAAAGAAGGACTCCCAACAAGAGGATAATCCTTGTATATCCTTGTGGTAGAAAACCACATACTCCTCCACCGATATTTAAATTTGGAACTCTAAACTGTCTACATTATGGATGTTTAAACCCACTAATCATTGAGTGGACAATTTTATATTCTTGTGCATGATATTTGGTTACCACAAATTTTTAAAAAAATATTTCAACCACAAATAAAAACCTCATCTCATTAGTTAAAAGGGACCTCACCCTATGGATAAAACTATCTATCTGGTAATCAATAGTGGATAACATGGCTATACTAAGAATGAAATCATATTATTTTATAGTATACATAAAGAGATATTATGATAACCTATCATTACTAAGAGTGAATCCATAGGGTCATAAAAAGTTCGGGATTATGGAATCATTCCCAGTAAAATTATTGAATTGCATAAGTTGGAATGGTGGCTCTTTTGGAACACAAAACAAATAGATATGGGATAAATACATGAAATAATGGAATGAAATTGTGTCTATAAGTACTGAACCTAAGGTGGATAAGAAAAACTGTTTCATATGTCAGGCCAGGGTATGCCTAATGAAATCTCCCTATCGTATGCAGCTAATTGTGATCCCAACAACCATCCCTCTAATCATATTCTGGTATTCCTGGGGATAACAGTGATGGAAGAGGGTTATAAAACCATTATACTCCTAGAGCTCCATGATCCCCTCAATTAATATCATCTCCTTGAAGGTTTCCCTAATCATCTCTATAAGGCCACCAACCACATTTTCACCACTAATGTGGGTATATATCAACTTCTTAACCACCCTCGGCTTCATGATGGTCTAGACAGTCTCATATAATGTGACCCTAACCCACAAAAACCAAATAGTTCATATCTCATGGATGATTGTACAATATCTCTCAGCCCTAATCTACTAATCTTACAGTATTATTAATTATGAAAAAACTCTTATTCAATAAATAATATCATTTTTAGTTTGTTTAGATGGAATATGATGACTATACCCCTAGGTTTTTAATGACAACACAAGCTGTTTCTCATTCCTTTATGAAATATATCTCTATCACCAAATAACTTTAAAATAAATTTACATATGTGGTTACACATAATAGAACCTTACCAACATGAAAATATTAATTAAATATCTACTTGTAATTTTTCCCCAGGAATAACCAGTTATTGATTATTTTAACAAAGTATCACATGAAATATGTGAATCTCAACACGTACTCATAAAAATTCATAATTCACTTCTGTATCTTTAGAATTTCCAGAATATCATAGATCATAGATTTATTGGGTAATACCCCTCATGAAATAGGTGCTCATACATAGCTGAAATATGTTTCATCTCTTCATGAGTCTTGGTGACAAAGCTTTACTAGTATCCTATGGTGTAATGAAAAATACCAGCTGAAAGAATCATTGTCTAGTTTAGAAGGTTCTAAATGAGATGGAACACTCAAAACACTAACTCAATACATTCCTCATCTACATAGGAGTTATTATCACCTTGAAACCCCATCATCTTATTTCCCTATAATGCTTCGAGTGTGCTCAACCTATGTGCATCTTTTACCTAAGAAACGAAAATAATAAACTTTTAGACATTGAGAGAAAAATATTTCACCACTATGGGTGGTTGGACTAATAATTAATCAATGATTGGGGGAATATATTTATACTATTTTGGGGAAAACACCTCATGAATTTTCCTCTTCATATAAGCCCCTTCACACAACTGGTCTTCATCTTGACATTGTCTCAAAATCCTAGTTTGTTATCTACGTAGTGGAATCTAAAAATTTAACAACATGAACCATATTCAAGAGAGAATATTTGGTGAGAGGACTCAAGAACGAAATGGAATGACAATAACTCATTCATATATGATTCACGTTTCATTATTATCCCCACTATTGTTGTATTAGTTCCCAGAGTTAAAAATAAGTTTATTAGAGTCCAAGTGAATTGATACATCAGTCTCAACACCATCACATGTTACCATGGACTGAAATATGAACACAAGATTCTATAATAAAATTTTCAAAAACACACAAACACATCTTTAAACCAAATCTATATCCAACATTCATCACTTGGACAACCCTCTTTGACACAACTCTAAAAACAACTCGGCCCATAGGGCCTCTCTTGGTCTATGATAGGCCAAATGTCCCCCCCCCCAACACACCTCCAATGGGCTTGGGGATTATTAATATCACCAAGTAGGAATAAAACACAAATGAGAGGCCTTATAATAGGGTACATGTAAAGAACACACACATCCCTATATACTATAATAATGAGAATTGATAATTTAATCAACTAAAAATGTTGTAAATAAAAGAAATAACCTCTAGGATCCAAAGGAGAAAAACAATATATAAACAATAATGTTGGGTAGAAATAGATACCAAAAATAAATGAAAACCCAAACTAACAACGGATAGGATGAAGGACTTTGGTCGTTCTCTTGAGCCCAAACATAGCTAGATAATAGTACCATAAAGAACTATTGATCTCTGCCAACACCTGGTGCACTATGATCCCAACTAAAGTGAATTTCATATGTTTTGGACATGATATGTAATGAAAGATATCCATGTTGGTGTGATTATATACAAACCTAGTAAAATTCCCTAAAAACCATCATAAATATAAAAAGATTAGTTATTTTATAAAAAAAATATAAGAGGGAATAATATAGAACCCAGATATGCTCAATGAAGAACCCAAGACAATGGAAGATTTTTTTATCATCATAAACATACATTATCCAAAATACGTATATAAATCTATAAATATGAATCATTTATAACTAAAAACCAAGTGTAACCTATCAATGTCAAAAGTGGTGGATCACACCTCATGAATGGGGGGATAACCGATTGAGGGAGTACCAACCCTAGGTGAAGGAATGTGCCTCACCTGAGCTTTGATAAATCGGTGTCCTAACTATAACGATAGGGGTTCGTTCCCCATGTGTATGTGGAGTACCTAAACTATCTATATATAGTAAATAAGGGAATATTCCCTAATATACATTTAACTTTTAGAGGTGTAACAACCGTATAAATGCTATAGAAAACATGATTTACCCCACACCCAAGATAATCGATTCTAGGGAGACAATCCACTCATAAAACATTGATCCGTGTACTATGTATTAAAGATAAAGTCTATATCACATTATATGATGTAAAACACTCAAGATGGGAAACTCACATACCAAAATCTGAGACTGAATAAACAGATCTGGCTAAAATATGGGTTTGTATAAAGTGCATGACAAGTCTCATAGGGTAGAAAATGTTTAGACTCTAAAAAGTACTATGATCATAGACCGACACCCCACATGTCCTGAAATAATTCGCATACACAACATTTATGGTCAAGGAAGGTACCATTCATGTATTATAGTATCATGTGTCATGTGAATTTGAGGTACATAGTGTCTAGTCCTAAACTAAATGATGTATGAATAAAAACAACCTCCTAGGCATGTACTCCATGTACATTCAACTTTCCATCTCAGGGAAGTACATGGTGTGTGGTTCAATCAAATATATTATGTTATTTATCTCAATTTAATCCCTATCTATTGCAGCACCAGAAGTACATGGAATGTGTTCTTCCAAACTACATATTGTGTTGATTATTTTCCATAAACTCAAGTCTTCTCTTTATCTTTCACCATGGACATTATATCTTCCTAAAATCACATTGAAACCATCATTTACCATGTTGATCATGGTTATGGGGTCATAAAAATTTTGTTTTCATCTACCACTCCCAAAAATAGAAAATTATCATCAAAGGTTTCCACCCATAAATCATAAATCGAGGACAAGGCTATACTAATGACCATCTATAATCCATTTTCATATTGTGTTTCCCCCACATTCTATCACCTCTGATATAAAAAACTCACACATAGGTATATGGTTTGATCTAAATTCGAACCAAATAAAAATCCAAATCGCCATTCCAAAAAAATCCAATATTTAAATTAATAAAAAATGGGACAGAGAAAGTCAAAAAAATTAATAATCACATGGGAAATTTTATATTCATCAACTGATTGTGGGCACGGAAACCAAACACAAAATCTCTTGAACATGCATGTTCATGATTAAATAACCTCACATCATAATCTAGAAAATCAATAATTTGATAGGGTCAATCTCGAATTATATAATCTATGAATAAAAAATAATCTTTCATAAGAAAACATGAAATATCAATTGAATATAAAAGAAAAAAGACCTACCTGGAGATTTGTTTATTTTTTGAATATAAATGAGTCTATATCTATGTCATTGGAGATTTACATTGAGTTTTTTTATGATTAGATTCTTTATGATCCCCACAATAAGAGATTAATCCCATTGTATATCCTATAAAATAACTTAACGTTGTTGGAATAACTGTAGAAATTTTCTTAAGAGGTATTTAAATAGAATTTTTCAATATTAAAATACCAACTAGAAAATTTCATTATTTATTTATTTAATATTCATCTAAATATTCCCATGAATATGAAACTTTGTGAAAGCCAATTATAGGGTAAGTAACATGACCCCCATAGTAAAAAATATATTCTAAATTCAATCATGATCTGTTTTTTTTCATCTAAGACAACATTTAGGGGAGAAATAATAATTTTTGAAAATGTGGGCACCCTAGCTAACAAATTACATAATATTATTAATATAAAAATATCAGACCTTCACAATGTAATATCTCTAAGTTGTATCCAAGACTATACATGGATATATTATTAAAAATATTCTAAGGGTTAATAATAAAAAAATTAGAGTAATTACACCCATAGTAAACTCACAAACCCTACAAGTATACTTCAACCACAAAAGAACAAACTCACAATTGTACTTCAAATTATCATATATCGACTGAAATTATATATGTTTGTAAAATTATCCAAAAATATTAATAAATATTCCCCACATAACATAGCCTTAAAAATATCATATCATGAAATAAGCACATTATATACCCATTTCATAAACCCCCCTTACTCCCTTGTTATTCATATAATGATTCATCTATTTACTTTTGCAAAGTGTTACAACAATTATTATTTTTCAATTAAATTAATTACTATATATCAACTCAATACCCACATTCACATATATCCAATCAATTTAGTTAATTAATAATTAGTTTTTGGTGACTCATTAAAATTAATCATCACCATATAAACAAGACTATACAAATCCAATTATCCTTCACAAAAAAATAATTTTTAGAATCCCATGACATAATTCATATTTTATGATTTTCTATGCCATGTGATGATCCATTTTACTATATTTTCATATTCTCATAATCAAAACTAGGGAAAATAATATTGAGAAATATATAATAATATCTCTAAATTAATTTATAATATTCTATAATCATATAATTAATCTTTTAGGACATGTATCTTTGATGTGTGTGTGTGTTTGGAGGGAAATTTGATATAGTGATTTCACATAACATTGGCCAAAAGTTTTATATGTCCAATTTTACAAAGAAATATATTATAACACGATGAATATATTTTAAAATCACCATAAAATAACATTAGGGTTCATCTCAATCCTATAAGGATATTAGGGGTAAAGTGGAGATATTAGGATGTATTTAAAATTAAATTGCATAACATTCCTGACATGCACATTCAGAATTTAAAATAATAAATACCATGTACGAGGCCTTGGAAACCCATTTACCTAAAACATAGAATGCATGGAAAAAATTCATGGTCTCTCTAGACTTTATAGGAGACTACCCAAAATCAACTGAATTAAAAACCATGATACATGTTCACACTACCTGTGTTATTCACCATGAAAGCTTAATAAAACCTCTCCCAACTTTATTCAATAATATGTATTAAAAAACAAAATTTAAGGTAAAAATCCAATTATAAATCTAAAATTATATTCAAAATTCACTTTATAGATCATAAAACTTACCAATTATTAATTTAAATTAACCTAATCCTTGAAGCATCCACTAAAAACTCAAGGAAAACACACACAATTTTTGGGTTTCTAAAATATATTCCTCTCACAAAAAAATCATCCATGAAAAGAAAAATCATATAGTAAATAAATAATAAAATCACCCAATATTAAAAACCAATAAATTAAATACTTCTCAGATTCTTTTCTTCCTAGAAAATATTTTCCTTATCATCCCAATAGATAAGTTTTCTAGTCATCATGTCGAAAAATTTATATTTACCATATAACTATATGAAAAAAATGTTCAAAATAACACATGATTAATGTATTTAGTCTATCAATTTCACTCCCATGTGTCATCCCCTAAACATTTATGCCTATAATAAACTCTTATTAAAGGAATTACCCATAAATGCCACTCCTTTTCTTGATGATTTCATATTTTCACTAGAAACATTACATACATAAAATCTTACTCAATACCATGTTCACACTAATCAATTACATGAGTGTCATAATGAGGATAACTCTAAAGATTCAATAAATATCGGAAAACATGAACACCCTCTAATATTTATAGATGTTACAATTAATATTCCACATTACCCACATGCTCCATAATCTCAGAAGGCCCTATAATGCTTAATGAATGATTAATACCTCAACTAATTTTTCATTTTCTTTAATTATGTGGAACTCTAAAGAGTGCATGGTCATTGACATCAAACACTAGTAATCTTCTCCTCTAACCTTCATGGGAATTTTTGACAATCATATGCATCCTTCATCTACTATATAATCATATGCATTCTATTTTTCATGCCTTGTGCTGAATTTATCTCAACAATAATCCCCTCGTTAATATTAACCCAACCCAATTGTGATCTACAAGGTCACCAATAAAAATCATCAAATGTTTTCAATCTAAAAAATTAATGAAAAACGTTATTATATGTGATCTCAATAAGTGCAAAATGCTTATCCAATGATCCAATGAAATCTAGAACACATGTTATTAACATTTCTTCCATCATATGAATTTTTCACTCAATTGGATCATCTATATAAAGGTAAAATGTTGTGTTAAGTCACAACCGGATACCAAAGGTATATTATTACACCCTCCATATCTGTACTATAAACCAGGGATCATGATTTAAAATAATCATCCATAGAACTCCATGAAGATTTAATACCACCTTCAGCTAATGTATTTCCAATTCATCAATTGATAATGATACCTGGATATGAAAAAAATGAGCCCATTTAAACGATCTTTCAACCGACCATTATAGGAAAATAGAAATTAATGGTGGTTTTCAAAAATACCATTAAAAATACTGTTTTTATTTTGATAACATTGGTTTTTAAAAACTATCTTTAATTTACAACTAATTTAATAATAATTACTAATTAATAATAATTCATTAAAATTTTATTATTTTTTTAATAATAATTTTTTGTTTTTTTAATTAATTTACTATTTTTTATAAAATATTAATATTTTTATATTTTAAAAAATATATTTTATTATTTTTTATTTAAGATTTTATTTATTTTTAATTATTTATTATTTATAATAATTAATTATTAATAATTATTATTTATTAATTATTTATAAACAAATTTATTTTTAATTATTCACAATCACTGATTCTTAATTATATATAATAATTATATCCTAATAATATACCAATTCCTCATAATTAATTATTAATTATTAATTAATAGTTGTTAATTTTTAATTTAATTATTGACTATTAATATGAAATTTTCAATTTTTTATTCTTAATTTTTTAATTTTTATTGTAATTTTTTGTTTCTTATTTTTAATTATCATTTATCAATTTTTAGTTATTACTTATTAATTATGTGTTATTGAAAATTTTATTTACTTTTAAATTATTAATTTTTTATTTTCAATTTTTTATTTATTATTTACCATTTATTATTTATTAGTTGATAATTATTATTTACTAATAAATTTAATATTTATGAATAAATAAATTTTAATTAGTGAAAAATAATAAAAACTTATTTCTAATAATTTTTTGTTTAAAAAGAATTTGTAATTTTATTCATTATCTATTTTTATAATGTATTTAATTTTTAGAATTATATAAATATGAAAATATTTCCATATTATTACAAGTAAATTCATTTGGTGGAGTAGTCTATACTTATATATTTATTTAATAATGGGTGAGAGTATGGTAGAGATGAATGACCTCTAGGGATGTTATTATGTAATATAAAAAAATATTTAAACAAGTAGGTTAAATAAAAATTTTTGACATATAAATACATGTAGATTATTTTGGTGGAATGGTTATTACATGGACAATTAAGTGAGAATAACCTAGACTTGTGTACAGATGGTTGTCCTTCTCATATGTTCCTCTGACATGTATTCATATATATTAATATAAGTAGAAAAAAATTATGATTGGTAAATAAATAAATATAAAATTGAAAATAATTAAAAAAAATTATAAATTTTTTTAAAAATATTTATAATAGAATAATAATTTACTTCTATTAAAAAATATTTAAATAAAAAATGATAATAATTTAGAAGTAGTTTAAACCACTATGGAAAAAATTTTGTCCAACAAGGTTAAATACCTTGAGAGGGGGGATTAATCAGCGTATGAAAGAATAATAATAATATCCCTTTGGATATTTCTTTATTGTTAAACAAAACTATATTCTCTATCATTCTCGTAGTGCATAATAAATGGAAATTAAAATATGCAAAGGGAATAGAAATTTCACTTGGTTCACCCACACTACGTTTTTTCCAAGGATCATATAAAGTCAATGTGTTGATGTACCGAATACACTAAAGTGATCTATTATTACAAGGTAAAGAGAAATCTCATTGTCCCTCTTGTTTTACAACCAATCTAAATTTTAAAGATAACTTATATTCCTCTCTCTAATGTATTGAACAAACTTCTCCTCCAGCAGAAATTTCCAACAATCAGTTCTCAGTGAATTCACATATGCCTTTTTTATTATTCCTAGGTCTCATCTATGAGATGAAAACCACCTTTGTGTGAGTGTTTTCCACATGGATTGTGTAAACACTATACAAGACCCCTTCACAAGAACCCTTTACAAGATCCCTCTATGAGACTCCTCTATGAGACCCCCCATGAGACCCCACCATAAAAGCTATCTTTAAGACTCCCCCAAATGAACTTATTTTTCACACAGATCATATAAATATGGCCTGATACCCTTTTCAGGTTACGTGGATCATGTGATACAAATTAGTTTTCCAAGGCCAATGCATACATCCAATCACCAGATTCCTTCATTGGACCCCTCTATGAGACTCTATTATGATTTTAGAATCACATGATTCTAGAATATGGTCATGTTGTTCCCATGTAAAATTATTTACTTCAAATCATATCACTTAAGAAAAATTCCTTTCCACCATTATGGGTAGATTTGGAGGAATTTTTAGTCATAGAACAACTTCCCTAACTCAATAAATCACGGTAAATAATCCAATCCACTACCATATCGATTGACATTATACACTTCACATGATAACATCAAGAGATGAAAATAAAATCATGTGGTCATCAGTGATATTGTTTTCCAGTGATTCATGTGATCCCATCATGAGATCCAAATACAATCATTCATGATTCATGTGATACTATTGTGTGGTCCAATGGAAATCATGTGGTGCGTGATTTAAAATCACCATGAGATATCAAATTCATTTTCATCATATCAGCCTTCATGCACTTCATTCTATCTCTTCATGAAATCAATTGACAACCATATGATGTCCTTGAGTTCACAAAATTATCTCTTCACAATATCCCTTAATAATCATGTGGTGTCTACAAGTTCATTTCATGTCCTCTTTGTCATATCCCTTTCAAATCAAGTGTGGTATTCAAGTGCTTCAGGAGATATCATCATGAGATCCTCTTATTCTCATGTGGATTGCGTGATGTGGATATCTTATCTATTTCATCTCTTGAGATGACATGCAAGTCAAACATGACTAGAGGACAAACCTTTTATGATTCCTAGTATTCATGTGCTTCTATATGATCATTTGGAATTATGTGATTCATGCGACCCTTTAGGACATTTACGATCTGCATGATCTTTTGTAACATTTCTACCAAATCTTCATGCCTCCTATAAAAACCATCATTTCTCAATAATTCCAAACCTTATCAAAATACAAAATAAACTCAAAAACACAATCAAGAGATATTGTTTCCAACAATATAACCCTTTGTTCTTGTTCATAATACATCAAAACTTCCAGAACAAACCTATTGAAAAGTCATATTTATTCAAAAAAAATATTCCTTTTGGAACCCTAGATAGTGATCAATTATGTCCTTAACATGTAATCTAATCCCACAAGAGTAGTTATCATCATTATAAACAAGAGTACCACAAAAATTTCATCAATGATTCACTTTTTTATCAAACATGAAAAAAAACTTCTTGACACAAAAAGATAGAAGAATCTCATCCCTTGATATAACTTTTTTATCATTTACATGTCAACTACTCACATCATGAACCCAAATAAGACTTCTTTTCATGATTATTCTTCTCTGATAGACCATATTTATCATCTATATATTTTAAACTCCAAATGTTTTATAGCTCCCCCTTTCATCTTCTCTCCCTTTCTTGATTAATAAATTTTCTTCCCCTTTATCAATGAACCCATTGTTCATTCAGTTTTTGTTTTGAACATGGTAAAGAAAATAAATGAATATATAGAGAAAGAATAAACCATACCTAAGGGATAGGGGGTCACACATCCACATTATTTAAGTGTGGGGAGCTAACTAAATTCCAAAAGCTTTTCAATTCCACTCAAATGATTCTTCATGTAAGGCCTTCATTAGAATATCAGCGAACTATAGTTTAGTATAAACATACTCCATATTTACAAGGTCATTATCCACTTTCTATTTGATAAAGATATATTTTCCTTAAATTTCCATTTTTCTTCAGTGTTGGACTAGATTTTTACAAGGATTTGTATAACTTTAATTATAAAAATTTATTTCCATTAGAAACTTCACTTCATCTCTCATATCATCAAGATACTACTTTAAGCATAGTGACTATGTGCAATCTTGAGAATCCATAATATTTTAGGATAATGTGGTTCTAAAAGAAATTAAATATTATTTCCTTCTTATCCAAGAAAAAATATCATGTAAATATATAATACACCACTTAATGTTGATTTTCAATCATCTATTGAACCAACCCAATCAATTTCCTTAAAACCCAATAACTATTACTATGAATTTTTATTGTATATTAAACCAATATAAAATATTCCAGTGATATAATAAATTATTCATTTCACTATAATTAAGTGGAATTATTTGGGATTACTTTGATAATATGACTCATGATATGTGGAAAAAATAATATAGGGTCATAACACTATTAGAAAAAATATAGTACCAATGGTTTATCTATATATGTACTAAGATATTGATTGCCTTTCCATCATCATCCCTTGAAAATTTGATCCATATAGCAACAAAAGTTGTCTTTTTTTAGGCATTTTCTATTCCAAGTCTTCTAAAAACCTAATTTTTATATTTTTATTGGGAAATAAATGTTTTATATCTTCATTGAATTACTTATAAACCAAGAAAAATATGTTATCTTTCCAATCACTGATATTTTAAACTTTAATTTCATAAATTCAAAAAAAATTAAATATGATTCATTCGATCCACTAATTATTATTTCATAAACATACACCAACATCATCATCCATTAATTACTCTAGGTATTGGCAGAGAGATTATAATAAACCCCCAAAAATCTCGAAACTGATCTTCATCAAATACTACTCATGTATTGAATACCATTCCCTTAGTACAAGATTAGACCTGTATAATGTCTCCTTTAACCAAATATTTTTTCTAGTCTTCATGAATGAGAAACCCATCTAGTTGTTTAATATAAAATTATTCTTCTGGAACCCCATTTAGAAATGTTAACATGACATCCAATTAGAAAACATTGATTTTTATTAGCACTGATATAGAAAAAGAATAATAAAATTATCTCTTTCCTTGAAATAGGTGAGAGTGTTTAATAAATATCAACACCCTCTATCTATGAGTATCCTTGCACCCTAGTCATTCCCCTTTAAAAAAACCGTTTTTATTTACCTTATCCTAGAAATCGATTTTTTTCAGTGACGTTATTATATATTATCCAAAAAAACAATCACCCATGACTGATTACTTTTTATTTATTAGGATATTCATTCATCTCTTTAACCCAATTATCATCTCTTTAAGGTTATAAAAAATGCATTAGTTTTACCTATGATAAGAAATATTCTTGTTGTATACTCTTCATCCACCTTGATTGTGATATTGTTGTCTGATACCTGATGATATTCTTTCTATCAATTTTTTCTTAGTTTCTTGTTTTAAATATAGGTTTATTATTTTCATCATCATTTTCATCTTATAAATTTTTCCATGTACATGAATTCATCCTGATTTTCTCACCACTTCATCACTATCCTCATAATATTTATTATCAATTTGATGAATATTATACTCATTCTCCACTACCACAACACCATTTCTCTCTATTACATTCCCCATCCACTTATTTAAGCATTTATATTCTTTTTTCTGAGAAACAAAGAAATATACCTTCATCCAGAAGAGATTCAAAGATTTTTTTTATTTCTATTTATTAACAATGAAAAACTAACTTCCAAATACTCATTTATAGTCCAGTCTCAAATTTTTTCCAACCCATGTCTCATATGGAGTCTTTTCTACCTTCAGAAACAATAAATTTCTATTATAAATGTAGCCTTATATTAGTAATTTTTCATTCCAAAATATAATCTGTAGGGTATTTCTCAATAAGAATTATTTTTTCCATGTTATTGATAATTAATATTCTTCTCCCAACTACAACATTTTACTATGAATTTATTATTACTGGTACTTGGTTTCTTATTACATGTTTTTTAAGATAATATCTATAATTTCCTGACCCAATTTACCAAGATTCTGTGCATTATTACATAACATTATCATGATTATAATTAATTAATCCCCTATGGATGGATTAGTTTAGCAGTCTTGGAAAATTGATTACATAAATTAACTTCTCATTACTATTTGAAACATAAAATACAACATAGATACTCTTTTTAGAATTCCATTTTTATCTGAGTTTAAACTTGCACGTAAATCATAATACACTTCTTGGAATCTTGGGAAAATAAAACATAAGAAAGGGGTGACCTCAGATGCTCAGTAAGGATAAACAATATAGAGGAAGCTATCATAAATAACCATAATCTTTTATGGAAAGGTATAAAATTGTAACACTGTCCCTTTAAACATAAAATTCGGAAAAATATGGAAATGATAAATCAAATAATGTCATTTACTTATTCACAAGGATATTCTACTTGTTGAATAATCACATATAACATTAATAACGAATCTTATAATGATGGAATACATAATTATATACATCATAACTACAAATTCAAGGCCTCGTGTGGAGACCCTAAATATAATTTTTTTCAAGGCCTTGTTCCAAGACACTAGTTCGTCTCATGAGACCAATCAATGAATCTAGGGGCTATATCAGGCCCCTCTCATCACTTATTAAGTCCAATCCATTCCTCAAATAAAAAGAGTGGAACAAAACATAATCAATCATATTAAAACTATCATTCAAAATGTTAATACATTAACCATAAATGATGAATGGTATTAAAATAGCTCATCCAAATTCAAAAATATCAAAACACATTCAATAAAATACGGAAGATTGTAATATAATAAATCAACCTCTTTCAAAAATCCAATAAAGGATGTTGAAATAGATGAGAATAATCAATAAAAGTCTTCAGGATAAATATCCCCTTTTTTCTAGAAATCATTTAAAAGTCGCACAATTTATAAAGGAAGTCATTTAAAAGATATTTTATTTAATTAAAGTGTCCCATACCACATTGAATGTTATTAAATGAATTAAAATTTTAAAACAATCATGTTCATTTAAATAAATCCTTAAAATCATTTTGAAAACATTTACATTCATTAAAATGATTTAGAAAAATAAATCTTTAAAACATTTAAAATGATGTTCTTGTAAAAAATTACCATCCATAAAACCAAAAAGATTCATATTTTAAAAAAAAATTGAATGAAATTTAAAATAGACTTCAAATTCCCTTTACAATCCTTTTATATTCATATAAATAGTCAAGTAAAATAATATCAAAAATGTTGAAATGGAGAAAGGATTAATTCTTTAAACATTTAAAGAGTCCCATTACACATTGAAAATTTAAATCATAGGTCTGATATATTCAAATTAATTTTTAAATACCATTAATTTAGATGTATTCTTGATATTAAATACTATAGAGGTATTACATACACCACAAACACGAAATAGGTGGTGAACATGACTTATATTTCACAAATATTAAAAGTGAGATGAAATTATCTTACCTTATACATTCTTTTAGTCAAGGGTACGTTTAACCTCATGTATAATAAACATAGTATGCTATTAAATTATACCAGAACCATATTAATATTTATGTATCATATATAATTCATTTATGACTTTATATTTCCCATTTGATCGTAATTTCCATTTTAGAGTAACATTTTGGGAAATAATTGGTTTATTTATCATACGTGTTTAACTTGTTATTCTTGATAGTATCACTTATATCATGATTTACTTACTTCCAGAATATAAAAAATTATTTATATATTATATATATTCAAAATATAATTATGTATAATAGATAGATATATGAAATGGAATACACTATTTATGGAGACGGTAGGTCGTACGTACGCCTAAACGCTATTTCTATTTCCATATTGGATTGAATGGAAGTAAGTGAATGATATATATATATATATATTTCCAATAGAATTATTATTTCATATATTACATACTTATTAATAATATATATTTTTATAATCAACGTTGAATGGTGAACGTGGAATGGAATCACATCGCGTCGTGGAGATGTTAAGCCGTACATACGCACGAGCGATGATATCATTTCATTAATGATAAAATGGTATAGACTAGGATAGTATATTAATTATAAATAAAAATTATCTTGTTATGTTTACTATTTATATACATAATAATCATTATTATATCCATCCAAATTACATAACATTGAATAAAAAATTACACCGTGGCGTGGAGACAGTAAGTCGTACGTACGAAGGCATGGTGACATTTTCTTCATATGATGGATAGAATAAGAAATATGGTTGTCCCATAATTATAATAAAATATCAGCATGTATAAGGTATTGGATTTATTATATTTGTATAGAAACAATAGAGAAAGTGTATGTAGAATGAGAAACGAACATTGAAATAGGTTATACAATAATTACCTCTTCTTTGGGTGTTTCCTTTTGATTTGAACAAAAGGGCTCCTTATGTTGTATTTAAAATAAAATTAAGGAATATAGGGTGAATTTAGGGTAGTTGGGAGGATATTTGAGTAGGTTTTGGCCAAGCCAAATTGGTCTGGAGTTGTGAATTAAAATGAAAAGGAGATTCCCTTTTATAAGAGTAGTGAGGGGCACTTTAGGAAAAATATTGAAATATTAATTTATTATAAATTGATTTTCGGTTTATAATAGCACCAAATTGATTAATTTCTAGAATTAGATAAGGATTGTTATAAACCATCTTAAAAAATAGGATTTAGACATGTTTAGGTCATCATATTAACCTTATCATTTAGATTAAACCCTTAGTTAAATAGTTTAACTCTTACCCTGCCTTCTTGTAATTTTACACTACATGGTTAATAAATTTACAATAAGTTTCCAAAAGAACATAAATTGGATAATTTTTTAAATTTTAACACTATACAAGTTATTTTAAAGGGCCTTATATTTCTATTACTTTTATATTATTTAATAAAATAGTATTTATTTTAAAATATCATTTATGTCAATGTTGTTACTATTTAATATTTTCTTTTTTATAATTTCATAAAAATTGATTACTAAGAAAAAGATACATTAATCATACTTAACACGTCATATTCTCCTAGAAAATTAGTTTATAGAATCAAAAGTTTCAAATCAAATTTATTTTATTAATTATAATATCATTTATTTTAATCATTCATTAATACGGTAATCACTGCATCGTCATTGTGTCATAAATAAATTTAATTATTTAATGTATAAAATTTGTAAATAAAATACCATGATGTAGGAAATATAATAATATTTACAATGAATAATTATATTATATTTTATCTTATGTATAACCCCATATTTAATATGGTCTAGTTATTAGAATTTGAATTTGAGACTTTCAACTCTTCTTTAAATAAAATATAATAAATGTCCTAATCTGACCCTGGTGGATCAAAAAAGATCATATTTTTGTCCTAAGGTTGATTTTGGTCTAAATACACTTATCTAATGAAATAAGTACATGTTTTAGGGTGATTTAATATTATTATAATATTATTTTTACCTTTAATTACCCTATGTACTTTTAACTTTGGTAAATAAAGTTCAAAAGTTACTGTTCACCCAAAATTATTTTGATCTTGTTGAACCACATTTTAAACACTTATGGAAACCATGTATATTAGTTTTTCGATGTTCAATTCACATAAGAGGTAAAATTATGTTTTATGATAATTTTCAAAAGTGCCTAGAAGATGGGTAAATATATCTAGAAGGTGGGTAAAAAGATGTTAAAAAAGATCAGTGAATTTTTATATCGAATTCTATTACAAAAATGAATCAAATATCCTACATTGAGATAATATATGTTATATTTATTTATTGTTAATTGAAAACCAATTTATTGTAAAATTATTATTTAAATGAAAAAGTTAGTTTTTATGTACTATGAAATATTTTTTACTATTCATCATAAATTACATGTGTTTAGAAAAATACCAAAAATTCAACTTAAGAAAATTTTAATATTCAGAATTCAAAAATGAATTCTATTTTACCAAATTCAATTTTTTGTAGTGTCCAAAAATAAATTTTATTATTGTTCATAAAAGGACATAACAAGTAGTTCTTTTAAGAAAATAGTTTTTCAAAATATATAACTATTGTAAAAAACTTATACCTTTCATTATGAATATTTTTTATTTATGTGAAAATATTATAAATATAATTTTATATTTTTTTAATATTCTTATTTCAATATTTAATTGATAAATAAATATATCGTTTATATAATTATAGTAATAATGGGTTGTTTTTCAGAAACTCAATCTTGAATATAACGCAATCTAAGTCCGTGTTGCATACAGTATAAGGTTTTTCATTAATTTAATGAGATAATTTACTATGAACTCTTGCGGGGTCACATTCCCCCCACCTTCAATAAATTGCATCGTTGATATTTAAAAATGGACTTTTCAAATTAAAGGTTGATACTAAAAAAACATCATGGAAAACCCACATCAAAATAAGCATAATAAATGGTCTAATATAAAATAATGAAATAGATGTATGAAAAGTTAACATATATAATGAATACAAGGGTTCCATGTAAGAAAACTTGGACATGTAATAAAAATATGACTCTCATGTTCTGGTAGAGAACATGATTAGAAGAAAGTGTGCAATCACAAGGATAGAAGTCGATGATGATCTAATGGACCATTTGATTCATCAGAAAAATTAATAGGATAAAATTTTTGGTTTTAAGGACCATTAACTTTGAGTTTAATAATTAATATTAATTTATAGAATAGTAATATAAGGAATCATACCTACTTGTCTAATTCCCACCACAATCTCAAATTTGTCTTCAATAGATATTAAATGACAAAAAAAATCTATTTATCCTAATCATATAGGGTTTAAAAAAATTGTTCTTTATATGTAATAATTTTTTAAATAAAAATTGTTTATTATACACACCAGGACATCATGTAGGCTAGTGGTAGGCGATTCACCCTTTTCGCCCTTTGGTTGGGGGTTCAATTCTTGTGGCCTTACGGTACACGATGGGTTGTCACCCGGCCTGTGGGTTTTCCTTTTCATAAAATTATAACATTCTAAAAATAATATTAAAATAAGTTTTGTCCTTAAAAATATTATCCAAAGTTCCAATAAATCCATTCCGACCTTTAGGATTATCCAAAATACTTTTTTCCAAACTAACAATCCAATAATGTATAAGGAAGGTCACATAATGGAGATCTCTTTTTCTACATAATAACATGTGAATTCATTCATCACGTATTCTATTAAAACATGGTAACACACTGAATTAGCATAAATCCTTAATGAATAAATTCAAGGTCATTTATTACTTATAAAATATTGGATATACTCTTTAAATCCAAAAAATTTGAATACTCCAACAATGATGGAATACACAAACCATTAATCAGTTCCAAGGTAGTCACAAATATCTAATATAATTTATCCAAATCAACTATCTCTTATTCCAAATTTACTACCTTAGAATGAGTACCATATTAAAGATTATCATTCCCTTAACCATGTATTTTCAAAAAAAAATTTACATGATATTGAGTCACTTTTCTTTGTACCATACAATCTCAAATCCTCAATGAAATAGTACTGCAGTACAATTATTATTTATATCCATAATTCATATAACTAGTACATCATTGATACAACACTAAAATAACATAATTATTTAATCTAGAAACACAAATACAAAAAAAATTCCATGTCGACTATAGTAACAGCTTTTGCTTGACCTTGATCCATTTGATTTTTCTCAGCTATATTACATTGATTCTTAGAACATTTATTTGTGTAATGACCATTATCACTACAGTAGAAGCATTGAATATTAGTATTTTCATTATTACATTTTCATTTTTTTCATGATAACCCTTTTCTCCACACTTATAACTAACAGATAGTCCTTTCAAGGACTTCCCAGGATGATTCTTTTCATAGTTATCACATGTGGAAAAATCCTTCTTTCCTTTCTCCCTTTATCTATATTTTTCTATGTCATCCTCTTCTTCTCTTGCTTCCCTTAAAATCCATATTTCTCAGAGAATTCTTTACTTATATTATTATCACATAATACTATTTCCTCATATGATGAGAATATATGGGAAATTATTTCCCTTTTAAATATTGGCTTAGTACAATGAAAAAAAGATCCTTCTTACTCTTTGGATCAAGTTTATTGGTTGGGTTCTCGTACCTTTTACTAGGAACCATTTCTAAATAATTTCATACACTAAATTAGTTTATGAATCATAATGAATAATTCTAAACTAGTGAAATACATAAGTTAAATTGAAAATTTATGCATATATAGACTCATAATCATTAATATGGTTCCTTTTGGGACATATATAATCAAAAATCCTTCATAATGGTTTGTAATAAAAATGTGAATTATCCAATGCATATCCCTTAGAAGTGTCAAACAATGTGATCAGTAAGTCCCATTTTCATGTATTAGGTTACCCCTAGTAAGGCTCATAACACCTCTTTAGAGTTTCTAATCTTAGGTACATCTGTTATAGAACTATGTCGACTTTTAGTATTTGAAAGTGATGTATTTCATGGAAAAATCAAGAAATATACACATTACCAAAATTCTAGAAATGTCTTCTATACAAATACTCAAAGTATATATTTGGGCAATGTTCTATAATCAATGTTTTTAAAAATATAATTTCAAATATTATTGATAAACTTCCTCTGATACCAATTGTAACACCCTTTCCCAAGTTACTCAGAGTTAGTGCAGTATTACATAACATTTTCATGATTACAAAGAATCACATCCGAAAGGACTGATTAATTTGGTAGTCTTGGAAAATAGATTACATAAATGAACTTCACATTAAAATTTTAAATATAAAATACAACATTGATAATCCTTTGATAATGCCATTATTATCCTTGGTTAAACCAGCATATAAATCATAATACACTTATTGTAATACTAGGAAAATAAAACATAATAAATGGGTGAGCTTAGATGCTCATTACAAATAACAAATATAGTGTAATCTTTCATAAATAATCATAAAATTTTATGGAAAGCTATAAAAATGAAACAAAAAAACCTTTAAACATAAATTTATGCATAATATATCCAAGATAAATAAAAAAATTTCATTTAATTATTCACATCTATATTATACAATTTGAAAAATCATATATAATATCAATAACTAATCTCATAATGAGGGAATGCATAATACCAGACATCTTAACCACAATGTCAGGTCCTCATTCAAAGACCCTAAATATAAATTTTTTCAAGGACTTGTATTAAGAAACAAGTTTTTCCCATTAGACCAACTGATGCATCGAGGGGATATAGTAGGCCCCACCTGTCAATTATTATTTCCAATGTATTCTTCGTTTGAAAATAGTGGAAGATAACATTAACAATCATATTAAAACTAGAATAAGAAATGTTAATAATTTAACCAAAAATCTAAAATGGTATAAAAATAGCACATCCAAATTCAAACATACCATAAATCATTCAATAAAATATTAAATATTGTATTATAATAAATAAACCTCTTTCAAAAGTCCAATATTGGATGTTTAAATAGATGAAAATAATCACTAAAAATCATTGAGAGAAATAACCCTTTTTTTATGAAATCATTTAAATGTCGTCCAATATATAAATGAAGTCATTTAAAAGAGATTTTATTGAATCAATGTGTCTCATACCACCTTGAATGTTTTTAAAGAAATTAATATTTTTAAAAATTAATGTCCATATAATTAAATCCTTAATATCATTTTGAAAACATGGACATTAATTTAAAAGATTTAGAAAAATAAATCTTTAAAAAATTTAAAAGGATGTTCTACTTAAAGAGTCCCTTCCATAAAACATTAAAAGATTCATATTTTAAAAATATTAGAATTAACTTTAAAATATAAATCAATTTACCTTTACAATCCTTTTATATTCAAATAAATAGTCATGTAAAATAATCTCAAGAATGTTGAAATGGAGAAAGGATTAATTCTTTAAACATTCAAAGCATACCATACCACATTGAACATTCAAATGAATCTTTAAATACCATGATAATAAATGTATTGATGATAATAAAAACAATATAGGCAGTACATACACCACACAAAAGAAATTGGTGGGGAACATGGCTTATATATCATGAATATTAAAAGTGTGACGGAATTTCCTTACATTATACTTTCCTTTAGTCGAAGGTATATTTAAACACTTATATAATGAACATATTATGTTATTAAATTATACCATAAGAATATTTATATTTATTTTATCATATATGATACGATTATGACTTTATACTACCCATTTAATAGTAATTTCCATGTTACAGTAACATGTTGGGTAATAATTTCATTCTTTATCGTACGTGTTTAACTTGTAATTCTTGATCATATCACTTATATCATGATTTAATTACTTCTAGAATATAAAAAATTATTTATATATCATATATATTAAGAATATAAATATGTATAATAGATTGATATATGAATTTTAATACACCATTTATGGAGACTGTATGTCGTACGTATGCATAAATGTTGTTTCTATTTTTGTATCCTATAAAATGGAAGTATGTGAATGAGATATATATAAATATATGTATATATAAATCTGTGTGTGTGTGTGTGTTTACAGTATCATTATTATCTCATATGTTACATACTTATTAATAATATATATTTTATAATCATCATTGAATGGTGAATGTGGAAATGAATCTCATCACGTCGTGGAGATGGTATGTCGTACGTACGCACGAGCAACGATATCATTTCCTTAATGATAAAATGGTATAAAATTGGATGTTATATTAATTATAAAGAAATGTTACCATGTTATTTTCATTAAATATATACCTAATAATCATAATTATATCAATCTAAATAAAATAATGTTGAATAACAAATTACACAACAACATGGAGACATTAAGCCATATGTTTGCACGCATGTTGTCATTGTTATTCATAGGATAAATAGAATAAGTAATATGGTTTTCCCATAATTATAAAAAAATATCATCATGTAGAAGGTACCATATTTATTATTTTAGTATGGAAACAATATTTAAATATGATGTATAAGAAGAAATGAACATTGAATAGGTGAGAAAATAATTACCTCTTCTTCCAGTGTTTCCTTTTGAATTGAACATAAGGGAACCTTAGGTGGGATTTTTTCTAAATGTTGAAATACTAATTTATTATAAATTTGTTTTTGGTTTCTAATATATCCAAATAGATTTATTTATAAGATAATATGATTATGGGTCGAAAAAATATCAAAATATATATTTTAGACATGTTAAGTTCATCATATTAACCTTATCTTTTAGATTTAACCATTTGTTAAATGTTTTAACTCTTACCATGTTTTCATGTAATTTTATACAACTAGGTTAATGTAGTTAATATTTGTTTCCAAAAGAATCTAAAGTGCATCATTTTTGATATTTTAACACTATCCAAGTTAGTTTGATGAAAAATATATTTTAATGACTTTTATATTATTTAATAAAAAATTATTTATTTTAAAATATCATTTATGTCAATTTTCTTACTATTTAGTACTTGATTTATTTTTAAAGTCGTAAAAACATTATTCCTTCGAATAAAATACATTGAATAACCATAATATTTCATATTACCCTAGAAAATTAGTGGATGGAATAAAATGTTTCAAATCACGTTTATTTTAATATTTATAATATAATTTATTTTAATATTTCACTGATAGGGTAATCAATGCATTATTATTATGTCCTAATTAAATGAAAATTTTTAATGTCTAAAAAATATAAATAAAATACCATGATGTTGGAAATTTTTTATTATTTATAATGAATATTTATAGTCAAATTTATATTATTTATAACTTTATATTAAAAATAGTTTAGTTATCAAACTATGAATTGGACACTTTAAACTCTTCTTTAATTAAAATATAATAAATGTCCTAATCTGGACCATGTAGATAAAAAAGAATCATAGTTTTGTCCTAATGTTGATTTTGGTCGAAATAAACTTATAAAATAGAATTAGGACTTGTTTTAGAGTAATTTATATTGTTATAATATTATTTTTACCATTAATTACACTATTTATTTTTAACTGTGCTAAACAAAATTCAAAATTACTATTCACCATAAATTATTTTGATCTTATTGAACTAAATTTTACTTACTGATAACAACCATGTATTTCAGATTTTTTAAATTCAATTCAAAGAAGCGGTAAAATTATGTTTTATGTAGTTTTACAAATGTGCCTAGAAGATGGGTAAATGTGCCTAGAAGGTGGGTAAAAACATGTTAAAAAAGATTAATGAGTTTTTATATCTAATTGTTTTATAAAAATTATTACATTATCCTAAATTGGTATAATATATGTATTATATAACTATTGTGACTTTAAAATCAAATTAATGTAAAATAATTACATAAATGAAAAGGTCGGTTTTTATGTACTATACAGTATTTTTCACTATTCATCATAAAATTCAATGTTAATAGAAAAATACCAAAAATTCAACCTAATATAATTTTGAAATTATGAATTAAAAAATGAAGTCTATTTTTCCAAATTCTATTTTTAGTAGTATCTAAAATTATTTTTATTATTGTTCACAAAAGGACATAAAAGTAGTTCTCTAAGAAAATAGTTTTCCTACATATATAACTATTTTAACAAAACATATATATTTCATTATAATTATGTTTTATTTATTTGAAAACATTATAAATAACATTTAATTTTTTTACTATTAGATTTACTATATATAATTGACAAAAAAATATATCATTTAAATAATTATAGTGGTAATGTATTATTTCGTAGAAACTCGATCGTGCATATAACACAAGACAAGTCGGTGTTGCGTACAATATAATATATTTCATTAATTTAAAGAGATAATTTAATATGAAATCATTGGGTGTTACAATCTCACTCATGGTAATTTTTAAGCATTATCATATTATCAGTTTAGAAATTATTGATTTTTTGACCTTCCATCTTTTCAACTTCCCACTTGTAATGTGTTATGAAATAGAACACCTAAGAGATGTGGGTGATAATTAAGACTCGTTCCATTCTACTAGAATAATCAATGAAAAGGAGATAATATAACCTCATAATAATTGTTATTTGTGAAAAGGTATCAATATGCACCAGTTTATGAACTCTTATTGTCCTTTGATCTTTTTACATATATGTATTCCAAGTAATCTTCTCATGTTGAAAATCATTTAGAATATGAGTATGGTCACATGATAAAATAGAGAGATATCTAGAATATGAATATTCAAAATATTCTCTACATTTTTTAGATTATATGACCAAGATGTCTATTCCACAATCTTTTATCATATTCCTTGGATAGAAATCACATATCTTTTCTCCAATAATAGGGTAAAGATTTTCCATTATTCATCTTACCTTCAAAACAATTGCCCCATATTTTCCCTTGATGATCCATATCTTCTTAGTAAATATTATAGCATGTCCTAATCCACAAAATTTATGGAAACATTGAAATTGTTTATTATAACCTTCAACAACCAAGAAAACATCACATATCATGTCTTTTCATACAATCTCTCCCTTATCCCAAGCCAATAATCTTCGGTCCAACCTAATTTCCAAATCTACTAACTCCTTCCTTATCATACCTAATTCCTATCACATAATTCTTATTTAATATAATTTAAGAGGTGAATCCACTATTAGTGATCCATATTGCAGTGTGATCTAATGCTCTGATGGTAATCTCTATAACCAATTCTTTCCCAACTCTTTTGTTTCTGATACATATCATTAACTTCATACTTGATGATGAATGATATTTTTGATCTACCTTAGAGTATGATGGTCCAAACTGATCTTGAAAATATATAAATTGATTTTTAATTATCATATCAGTAAATGATCCATTGATCTACTACATTCAACCAAATTGGATCTACTTTAGTACATTCGTCTATAATGTTGAAGAGAAATATATGTCCATGTGTCCGAATACGACACACCGAAAATAGTGACCATCAATGAAATTCGTGGAATACTAAACTCTATTTGGATTTTTTTCTCTTGTTCCCAATAATACCAATTAGATATTGAAAATATTTTGTTACAATTCCCCATATTTCCACAGCAATAACACTTGATATAAGGTGTATTCTTGTGCTTCTTTATTCTATCACTGATTATCCCTTGAGGTCTCTAAATCTTATTATTCTATTTTATCCCCAAATTATTCTTCATCCTTTGACTTGGAGCTTTTGATATGATACCAACCATTAGTAAATTATATTTTTGACTAATTCCCATATCAATAGTGTCATTCCAATGTGTTATTTTCTTCTCCAGACATTTCTTGGAATGTTTTTTTGGACCTCAGAACTATAACTTCAACTTTTTATCACATATGTGACCTAACTTCACAATACCATATCATGAGTGAAGATTTTCTCTAAATATTTTACCTTTACTCATAATCCAACAAAATCCTCCTCATGATCTAAGATATGTTTGATTCAATCATTAATTAAGTTAGTTAAACTATTAATAACCATGCTCTATAATTCAACAATGATATTGAAATCAATGACTTTTTCTAAGTTTTTTCGCTTTTATGATCTAGAAATTTTAATTTCAGACTTTATCTTAGACTTTAATTCTTACTTATACTATATATACAATTTATCATCATGAACCACCTTATTTTCAATATTTGTTTAGTCTCTTCAAGCTTCTTTCTCCTCAAGTGATTATTATAATCCAACTTACAGATAAACTCTTACTTTAACATCTCCTTCATAATTTTCAATTACTTATATTATTTTATAATTTCCAATAACTATCATCATTTCTTTATCTCTATGATCCTTGTAATATTCTATCTCTTCGGCCTCATATTCTTCTGAATAGTAATTTTCTTGTGATCGAATATTCCTCTTTTCGTAGAAGTTTCACATTTAACTTTTTCTTACCATTCACACTGGCTGATAAGGTGTTTCCTCATCATCCTCATCATCTTTTTGAAACATATTGGGACACTTTTTTGTAATATTTTCAACCTTTCCACAATGAAACCATGTAAGAGGGTGTTTCGCAAAAAATTTTCTTTTATCCTTTTAATATTGTAATAAAGTGATGAAATAAAATCATCCATAATGTCTTCTTACTAACCATATTCTATAGTGATATCCTTAATTGACTTGATTTTTTTCACTTTATACTTTGATTTCTTCATATACTCATTATTATCATTTTTGAATCCCATATGCAACAACATTACGATTTAGGTGATCCAATGTCAGCTCATTTGGATAATTATCTTCTTTCATATAAACATTAAGATTGAACCACGATGGATGTATTGTCTATATGCACTTAAAAATATTTACATCTTTAATAATATCACTAATACCACACATGAAATTCACAAAAACGTTTACATGGTCAAATATTGCATTGAAATACTTGTTGGGATTCATTCTCAATTCCTTATATTTCTTCAACAAAACCGTCAATTTAAATTCTCACACTTTTCAGTCACCTTATTAGATATTTAAATAATTTTTCCACATTTAATGTGATGACTTATGTGACATCACCTTTTTGAATATTATGTGGGATAAAGCTCATCCAAAGTAATTGATTGTTCTATCTTTAAAATATAATTTTATTTGATCAACTTATAACAATGTTCGACGGAACATGATAGCTAAAATACCATGTATTTCCACTGTATACACATCCATGAAAAATATTAATAAGTAGTAACATATTAAATTATTACATAGCCAAAAAACTTTTCCATATAATATTATAATCCATTTTTATTAACAAATTTCATTGATTTTCCTTGGAGAGAAATATTGACATTAACTATTTTCTCTAAAACCACTTGTTATCCCAAATAGTTTAGATATACATAGTGTGGGAGAATTAGGGTATTAAAGTTTAGTAATATTTTCTCTTAATTTGGATATTTTTCTTCATGAAACAAAAATCAATTCTTAATTTTTTATGTATCACAAAATAAATGTAAATTAAAACATTAATTGGACAGAATAACTTTACTTGGTTTTCCCTCATTGGGTTATGTCCAATGAGAATAGAATGAAATGTGCTGAAGTAAAAAAATCCACTAAACACACTACTATTACAAGGTGTGGAGTAGTCGCACTATCCCTCATAGTTTATAATCATTCCAAATTTCAATTCTCACTTCTCTCTCTCTCTACTAAAGTGAAAACATTGGTCCTCTAGTATAAACTTCTTAAAAAAAATTATGAGTTGATCACACTATTTTTGTGTAATTATTCTATTGTTTCATTGATGAGATGAAAACTACCATTGCATGATACTTTTCTTCTTGGAGTGTATGAACCCCATGTAGGACCCCTTTTAAAGACCCCTCCATGAGACTCTTCCATGAGACCTATCTGTGAGACTCCTCTAAAAGACCGCTATGTGAGCCTACTTTGCAAGACCTTCTTCTATCCACATAGATCGTGTGAATCTAGTTCATTACCTTGTATTGTTTACATGTATCTTGTGATACGAATAGGTTTTTTATGCAGAGCACATAAATCCCTTCACAAGATACCTTCACGAGACTCATTCATGAGTCTCTGTTCTAATTACATGGATTGTGTAATTCTGGTTCAATCCCTTGTTCATCTTGTGAAAATTTATTTTCTTCAGATAAAACCCCATATTCAAACATCCATGAACCCTTTAAGGAGGTATTTATAGGAAGTATTTATAGGTATAAAAGACCTACATTAACTACACAAATTTTATTTATCTATATGCTCCATGGCCTTATAAATCGGCATTATGCACTTCACATGATACCATCATGAAATCCAAAGATAATAATATGGTGGTCAGTGATATTGCGTCCCAAAAATTTGTGTGATCCCATCAACAGTTCGAAATATAATTATGTGTGCTTCATGTGAACCTATATCATTATGAGGATAAAATCATGTGTTTGAAAGATTTTGAAAGACCCTGAGATATCTCTATCAATTATATCCACTATTCTATAATGTTCTTCTTGTGATATCTTTTTGAGAATAATTCAAAATCATATGATTCCTTCAATTTCATTATTTTATGTCTCCATTAGATCCCTTGAGAATTAATTGTTGTCTGGAAGGGCTTTTCATGATCACATCATGAGATCCCTTCATAGTCGTGTGGTGTCTTCAAGTGCTTCATCTGATCTCATTGTGAGATCCCATTCTACTCACATGAATCTTGTGATACAGTCTCATTATCACCATCATCTCTAATTTAAATAATATAAACATGTCCAACATGTCTTGAAAACACATTTCACATAATCCTCTATGACTCAGGTGCTTCAGTGTGATCCTTTGGAATTTATGCACTCTGTGTGATCCTTAAGGAAATTTGCGCTCTATGTGATCATCTAGGAAATTATCACCAACTCTTCACAAATACTTTAACAATAATATTTTGTAAACAATTCAAATCATTTTAAAAAAATACAATTAACCTAAAAACACCATCAATAGATATTCTTTCAAATAGAAACTAACTCTGAATAATTTTGAATAGATAATTCCATGATGCTTTTGAGAAAGCATCAGGAATATTTTAGTAGAAATTAAAATCCCTACTAAATTTATTTTTGTATAAACAACCCAAATAAATTCATTCGATTTTAATTAAAAAAGTAATTCAGTCACAAATTTCATGGATTCATCCTCCAACTTCCTTTTTGGAACATTCAAGTGCAATAATAACCCTTCCTAAAACCGATGATCATTAATCAATTACTAACATGAGTGAATTTTACATAAAAACTATGTTATCAAATTATTTATTCTAGACCATTAAAACTATTTCTTAAAGGATTAATACAACTTACCAACTCTTGGATAAACTATCAAAGGTGAGTTATGAAACATATATAAACCATACTAACACATGTCTTGAAAAACATACAACATCATGTGAAATGACACCTAATGATCCTCAACTTCAATCTAACCATCTAGAAAATAACAATTAACTATTCAAACACACTACACTTTCCCCTAATGGTATAATAATTAAGTCTCCTCTTCTAAATTAAATAAAAGATAATGAATAATCATCTTGTATAAGCAAACCCTGTCAATAACTTCATCCAAATCCAGTTATAATGTTAGGATTTTTATATCATCTTATATTCATCGCTATTTTTGGGAAACATAACTATATGATTTCCTACTCAAAAATATAATTTTGGAGGAACTCAACATATCTCCATTGAAAAGGAATTAAATCCCATTATGTGAATATATAATTCAAGATTATATGGTTAATAAAGAACATATTGTATTTTTGAATTGGGAAATCTATCAACAACGTAAATAAACCACCACAACTACTAACTAAATATTATGAGTTGTATCAATGAATTAATGAGGTGAAAATTTCATTTAATAATAAGAAATATCTCCCCACTCCTACAAAATCATTCAAAATAATATATGGTATAAATCATCACAATAATCCTAAAAATGATGTCTTTTTAGTAAAATAATAATTGGGGAGAAATTTAATATATTATTTAAGAAATTAAACACAAAATAGAACAATGGTGTTTAAATATAAGATTTAACATTTTTGGTAAAATTTTACATGGTTATCAAAATATGAGATAAAATGGAAACAAAACTCATAAAATATCTAACTAATCTGAGAATGATATACACTTAAATACATTATTTATAATTTCATGAATAAAAAGTGACTCAATATTAAATAAACCTACAATTACTCTTCACTTAGAAACAAAATTTCCATGAAATTAAACTTCTCATTCCAAACACATAAACTTTATCATATTTCTGTATAAATGATTATATCAAATAAGTATAAAAACATCTATAAATTTTTAGCATGATCCTTCTTCATCATTGAGTAAATAAATATTCCACCAATAAAAACTAGGAATAAGTAACCAAGATAAGGCCTAAAAACCAATACATCAATCCCATAAAAGTATGGTAATTTATTTAAGAATAAATATTTGAAATATTATTCTCTTTTTGCTTATATTATTGTAATCTAACCACAATTCTGTCTTCAAGAACTAGTTGGAATCCTTTAATTGATTAAGAAATTAATCAATCCCCAATAGTTGATATTTAATCTTCATTATCCTTTATTTCCAACACCAATAATCGATATATATCTTCAAACATTGAAGGAAATATTATGGAACAATGCTAGGTCTCCCCATGGAGATATAATTGTTAGAATAAAACCCTTTTGTAATATATAATCAACTTGAATACATAACATATGAATATCTATAGACACTATCCAATATTTAACCATTGATATTTGGTATGTACATATATATATATATATATATATATATATATATATGAAAACATAATCTCCCCCCTCATTAGAAATCTAGTAATCTCATTAGGGAAAACATAAATGTGATTTCTTACCACCCATATAATCTCTACCATATCTACTTCAGGTACACAGAGAATTAAAATTTCAATGGGAAAGGAAGTGTTTTTAGGTTCGACATGCTGCAAAGAAAATCATAGATCTCTCTACCCAATTAACACCACATAATCATTGTTTATAATAAAATATATCACCATTATCTACTAACAATCCATACATACTCACATTAATCTTAACCAATTGATGAAAATTATGATGGTGCGTCACTCTGTATGTAATAATACTAACTCTAATTTCATGTGATCACCTCTTATCATTCTATTGCAAAAACAAAAAATGCCATTTACTTATCCCCACTGAATTAAATTACTCAGTAGGTTAATGAATCCTATTCATGGTTAAATCTTGTCCCCACACTAATCAAAGTAAAATAAATAAATGAGATGATACAGAATTAAATAAAGTAGACTCAAGATTTAAAAAAAAATATCATACCTCTTACAACATCAAGTCCTCTAAACTCCTCAGCGTCATTGAATAAAGTTACCCAAGTCAAGATCCTCTATAATGGTACCCTATATTCCAACCTCATTCATGCCTCTGCTCATTATTCTATCATAGAAGAAAAGGAATGTTATAATTTGGCCTCTAACACTACTATCATACACCTTCAGTTAGAAAGAACATTGTTATTAGTGTTGGTGAAAAAGATGGGGTGGAACTATGGTTAACGATCATCCCATCCACTATCACAATATTCAATATTCCAAGTTAGTATTCATAATGTTAAATAAATAGAAATTGTGGATGTCCACTACCTTCAATATAATAATAAATCACACAATTATAAATACCTAAGGTCTATGAAATACCCACTCCAAATAATTTTATATAATGGGTACTATGTTGATGACTCAACTTCCATGAACACGAAGCGTTCTATCTTCTCTCTCCACCTCACCTCAAACATGGTTTCCCCCCTCATGTAAAACACCAATCCTCACTAAGTTAATATATATGGATTCTTTCTTCCCCAATACATTAGTTTACATCTTCAAATTAAATGTGTTCCCTTATTCTAGGTAATAGTTTAAATTCTACCCTCAAAATTTTGATCTCACCTCTCCCCATCAATAAAAAAATTAATGGAAAATTACAACAAGATCGTGATTCACAAACTATATTCCCAAATACTAAAGGGATCCTCCTTAATAGATATTATTTTCTATTACTAATTTGACTGAAAATATTTAGTCAAAAACCCCTATCATAACTATTATTATATCTATCTTTACTTTATAGTAGATGCATTATGATCTCCCAGATGCATGGTTCACCGTTACATCACTAATTTTTGAAATAAACTCATTTCAAGGGGAATACAGTACTCCACAACCACTAAAATAAGTTAGAAGGAAATATTTACATCCATGAATAATTTCTTCATTCCCTTGTTAGAGATAAATTTATAATATATTGAAAGGTTGTACTGCTTGAAATCACATAAGGTAAATCTCCATGCTTCTAACATTATCTTTTCTACCCTCTAATAAAATAAAAAATGTGACTACCTACCCTCCCTTCCTCTACCTCATTATTTCAATACAAAAAAACATAACTATAAAAAAAATACCTCAGTATAAGGATAATTTTGTGTTTATTGTTATATCACATCAAGATCAATAATAATAATATTTCAATGCACAACACACATAATCATTATCTCATGTTTTTTATGATACAATAACCCACACATATATAACTACTTAGTTGATAGTATGATATCACTCTAGTAACACTTCATATAAAATTGGTGCAAGTGTTTAGAGTCATAGGATACCTATATTCCCTAATTAATATTCCCCAGTCTATTTTACATACTAGGTTAAAGTAATATTATATCCTTACCCACAACTAAAACTCTCCCCTATTAATATTTTAAACTCCATCCAAGACATTTATTGAACCCACTAGGTGTTGATTTTTATTTTTTTCAAAAATAATGAATTCAATAAGAATAATGTCAATATATGTTGAGAATAAATTCTTGGAAGATGTATGGAACACCAAATCATGTGTGGTGAGAATATTGAGTGAGGTAACTAAGAAATGTGTTAATATAAATTATGTTGTAAAATTTATATGAATATTTCAGAAAACATTGAGAATAGAGTTTAAAGTGAGTTTTTTCATCATATATATGTGTTGGAAAGAGAGATATATGAGATGAGTTCATTTCATATTTTTTAGATATTAATTCATATTAGTAAATTATTTATTTTAATTGACGAGTTCCCCGGATTATTGATATTGATAGATATTATAGCTCTATAAAGAAGCTAAAAATATGGAATTATTTTTTCTAAAACTATAAGTGATACATTAATATTGATGAATAAATTGGTTTTTTGCTGAAATAGGTTCTTAATTAAATAGAAATTATTGAGAGAACAATCATTAAAACATTGGTTTCATGTGGAGAGGTTTTGAGTTCATACATGTTTCAAATGCAATTGAAATTGAGATAAAAAGTATTTATGAATGTTTATCTATTTTCTAACATTATGTGATGTTTTTGAGATATATTTAAGTGGATGAAAATTATTAAATTAATTTTGTGATGGATAGTGATTCATTCTTGAGGTTCTTTGAATTTTTTAAGTTTACGAATATGTAGGTTTCTCAACATTTGACAAAAGAATCTATACATACGAGTTACTCTTATGGTTATAAAAGAGTAAAGATTTTTCAAAGTATTGATCCACACTATGGTACCTAAATGTTGATTTGGTTTTTAAGATGATACATAAAGGTCATCCACATCATACTATGAAAATTGGAAAATTAAATACATAAGGGTAAACAATCAATATGTATGGGTGAATTCCATTGTGAAGAAAATATGAAGGATTTATTTACTCAAGTAAGAGTCTGCCTAAGATAAAAATTGATAATTTTATATAATTTAAAAGCTACCCATATAAATTTAAGGGTGAAAAACCTAAACATAAGGGTATAAATAGGTTTCAAAAGGATGATATATAAATTCCAAAAAATTCTCTAGTACTTAAGTAAGATTTACCTCATGATTAAATATGATATGTAACATTTCTCCTTTTTTTAAAATGTGAGATTTATAAAAATAAGTATTCAGAAGATGGAAATAATTATTACAAATTTCTCTCTATTTTTCAATTATTATATATCATTATTACTTTTATAATTATGTTTAAAGCTAGGGCTACTTAATTGTCCATGGGAATATGGGTCAGGCCAATCGAAAGACATTTATAGGGAGAGATAGAGAATTCATATCCAGAAAATATTATTAAAATACCAAACATAATGAACTCAATTTTATATATCTGGTATTAAATCTATGCCTAAATGGATAACAAATTTTTAGGCTTAGTCCTTGACATCTTATCCCACATAGCCTTGGTACAACCCATTAAGAACCTCTAATTTATGATATTCAGTAAATGAGGAATCCCCCAAAATGAGAGTATCTTTCAGACCACAATTCCATAACTACACGATATCATGGAGATATGAAATTAATGGATTTTTAATATTTTATATGTTTAATGGGAAAAATGAACGATAGTAAAAGGAGATCATGATGAAGGAAATGATGATATTTTTGTGAATTTATAGATAGAAGATTTCAATATTATTCAATATTATTTTATTTTTATGATTACATATTTAAAAAATAATTAATAAAAAGGATTGTGGGAAAAAAATATATGAAACTAGTTGTGAAATTATACATCAAGGGAGAAACCCCATGTGGTTTTGTTTAGAGATTAAAAAAACACATAACCATGATTAAAATTATTTAATTTTAATTTCTATAATTTAAATATTTATATTGCTGATGGTTTGTAATTTATAATATAATATTGGAAATTTGGAGAAGAAATGAGTGTGAGAGAGAACTGATGCTTGAACTAATATGATATTCACTACCATTAAAGACTATGTGAGAGACCCAATGCTGGTGTCATTGATCAAATTTTTTATGTATAATAAATGATATATCCATATTTTATGTGAGTGGACATCCTTTTGAATGAAATAAGAAGAAGATATATAGATATATGGAGGCCATATTTCTTATTATATATTGAATTTCTTATAGGCTGATGTTGAGGAACAAACAATACTAGAAAAATATATCTATATATCATAATGGTTGAATGAGATATTATGAGATAGTAATAGTGAATATTATTTTACAAATAATAGGATATTATACCCCTAAAGATTTATTTTAATTAAGAAAAACGTTGTGTGTGATGTATACTTTTGATTTATGCATATCTAATGAAGTATATTTAATCTTTTGAAGTCGACTGAAGATACTTGTGCATACTGTTTATCATGGTTTAAAAGGATCCAACCAAATTTAGTAATTGAAGGATAAGTATTAGTTTTTATAGTATCTAAGGAAATATAATTTGGTTCTTTAATGTAACCTAGTTTGTTTCAGGACAACAGGTTCAGGGATATACCCTTTCCTGATTAACTTCTTGATAAAAAAATAGGTGTTGTATGTGTGCATGAATTGATAACCAACATAAACTGGGGACAATGTCAGAAACATTGGAGGTGAACCTATTATCAATTTTTTGTGTTTTTTGTTTTTTCTTTCCTAATTATATTACTATAATACACACCAAAGGTGGGATAAAGTGACATCTATTCATTAAATACAAGTATAAGTATCAAAGATAAATATTTTAATTGGTGAAAAGTCATGACATTGTTTTATCACCACCACCACCACCTCCCCCTCCCCCACCCAAGTGTGGAACATTGAACCTAGTTGAACAACATAACCACTATGATTCCATTATATCATGTACCAACCCCCTACCCTCAGGATGCCTCCTGAACCAAATGTAGAATCAGGAGTGAACCTTGTTGCTGAATCCGATAAGAAATGATGTGGTGAATAACAAAAATGGTTTGAAATCACATTTATGATATGAATTAAATTTATTTAATGTATTCCATCACTATGAGCCAATAAAACACCCTGATATTGGGATAGTTTTCTTTTTTATGGATTAACTTTCCCCCTTTGATGTTGTGGATTAATGCATCCTTAAAGTGGTTCTTTAATAAATTTTCATTTCCCTAAAGAAATAAAAGAGTAAATATACATTGTAAATATCAGTAAACAGAATGAAATAACTCAATATTGAAAAAAATAAACATTGTTACATAATTCCTCTTATAATGAAACACATCATCACATACTGATGGAATTAGAAATGGACCAAACTCTAGTCTAACTCAAATTGGTATGATTTTGAATTTTTGAATTTATATCATGAGAATGTGGTTGTAGATGGCTGATCCCTACATAAATATAGGTTATTGATATATAAAGATGGTAAAAAAGTCCCAAATTATTTATAAATTAAATTAATTTGGATGTTGGATAAAGATTTCAACAGGTACCTGGTGTGTTGATATCAGGTATTATGTGGAGTAACCAATGGGTATTTGTCAATAGTTTGGACATTAGGTAGTAGATGGCCTTACATTGGGTGCCCGATAGACCACTATGTTGCTAACATATATCCACCATATACCAGGAAGTGACCATGTTGATTTATTTTTATTAATGGATTAACTATCTTTAAATTTTTATTTATATCTGTGATTAACTTAGGATAAGACCATGGGAGAGGCCATTTTTTCTATCCTCTTATGTCATCTCCCTCTCTTAGTTCCCCTTTTATCCCCCTTTTTCCCCTTGGTTGGAAGAAAATTCCATGTTTTTATTTATGGAAAATTGATGAAATATATTACCATGTTCCCATCTTCCTTTGTACTCTTACTTTCCACGGGTTTTGGGTAGTTGAATTTAGGGATTTCACTAGATAATGGTGAAATCCCTCCATGATGATTTAAATTCTTGAGGGTGTGGAAAATATTTATAAAGTTTGAACCCACACAAATTATTCTCATTTTTATGAGGATTTGTCACCTAATAATTTTTCATAGGTATTTCACTAAAAAAATATATTGATGATTAAACAAATTGAGAGTCAGGGGGATTTTACTCATTAGAGTATCATGAGTTTGGTACAGAACCTTGGAATGTAATCGGATGTGGTATTGGGGTTTTCATATTCCTTAATGAGTTTTTATGGATTATATTAGTCATGTGATTTCATGGAAAATGGTATTACATTAATAATTCATAGGATTCTGTTGTAAATTGGGTTTCCAAACATCAAGGATAAAGATTGAGGGCTTGTGTGGAAATGAATAAACATATCTCCTAGTGTTAAATCTCATAGATGTGTTGTATATGGCCCTGAATTATAAAACCATACATTATATTTTTTTGTGGTATATGGGATGGCGAATCATGTGAAAGATACATAATCGAACATAAAGGGAGTCATAATCATTTTAAGTAATAGGTAATAATTATTATGAATTTAATAATAATTTCATGCTATATGGGATGATTTTAGGATATCTTGATGGTTTTATTACCTTATGAACATTGTTCTAGTTAGGATGATAGAATCTTATGGTTTGTTTGAGAATATGATAAAGTATGAATGAAATAGTATAGTCTCATGTGAATATATAAGAGGATCCATTAGAAGTGGATTATGAGAATTATTATTTATAAATGGGTTTGTTGCATGGTTGTAGATTAGTAAAGGGAATAAGAACTAGTCTTAGGACCTTGGGTACCACAATAGAGGTGAATAGTGTGTGAGACTTGGGTTAGATTATGAGAGGCCTTAGGAGGTTCTGTGGGACCTAATGAAATAGAATGTGTATAAGGAGATAATTTATTAACCATAAGAGTGTTTTATTAAAGGTGTATAACATTTGAAAGATATAGATATTTGGAATTAGGGTCATGAAATCCCCTATTAAGTGATTAAGAAAAAATGTAATGAAACCAAATATATCCCATTGTTAACGAATGTGATAACCAACCAAAGGTTAAGATGGTTTTGTAGGGTTTTTAACATAGTTTATCTGAAGGGTAGAAAATTGGAAATAAATAGATGTTGACTATGGGCCATGTAATTATACCAGTACTGATTATTGAGTGGGATGTGTTATGCATGGGATGGTCGAACTCTGAGTATAATGACATGGCTGTTATGGGAATTAAAAAAGACTAAGGGTAACATTTAAAATATATGGTGTATGTGGTGTGTTTTTTGATTCTGTGTGATTGGTATGTTATCCAAACTACATTGATATGTAGGTTATATATATAATGATTTTTATTGAGGGTTAAACATGGATGTTGTGGGTTGGAATGTGTGGTTAGGTTCCCCATGGGGTGTTTTTTCTTAAGGGTTTTTTCTATGTTATTCTCCCCTAAAGACTCGAATTCTCCACCAAAGGGAAGTAGAAATATTACATCCATACTAGAATTTGGATACTATTCTTAAATAATTTGGTATTGTTATTACCCTTTATGGTTTTGTATACTCCTACAAAGGGTGGTAGCTATGTTATGACCCACCCATGGTTTAGATACTAATATCTTTCTTAGTATAATATCTTGGAATCCATGGTACCACCATTGTTTTTATTCCTAGTATGATAATGGTATAAAATAACATATCATCCTCTCTAGAAAAATCCGGTTGGTTTGAGTATTGTGGTTTAGTAAGCAAAAATTTACTCCACAAGTATGTTATATATTGAGTGTTATGTCATTTCATGTTATATTATACATAAACTCACATATATCCATTATTCCATACATTAAAGGATATATTGCTTATGGCATATTGATTTTCATACTCATACCTCATTTATTAACATCATCTGATGTATATTGTTTATATTTGAGATACAAGGCAGGGATAATGCCTAATGATATAGACTGATTTTGAGTATATTAATAGGGATGGGGAGATGGTATTAGGAAATTCCAAGTGCTTTTTGTAATAGTGTTTCTTGATATTCATGTTTTTTTATATACGTCAATGAATATTATTTACCCATTGAAGGAAATATAGTGAATGTGTGTGAATTTAGATTGAGTTTCATTTTGATATTTCATGTGATATGTTATTTTATGTGGTTGGATTTCACTATTAATTTTATATGTATAATCCAATTTTATTTATATTTTTTGTTCATATATTTACCATTATTTTACAGTAAGGATATCAAAGTTATATTATCTCTAATGATTGGAACAGACACTATCCAATAGTTAGAAAATTCTAGATTATATAGAGGTATGTTTCAGGTACATGGAATGGAATCTCAGGTTTAGAAAACTATTTCAGGATATTGAAAATGGTGTCAGATCACCTATTTTTTCTATTTTATTTATCTAATACTAGTTGATTGGGAATGGTTGGACAAAACATGGAAAGAAATATATTTTTGTATTTAGAAACAACCTACATAGTGGAATTATAATTTTCTAGGAATGTGAGATTACCAATATAGTTTTTGATCATTATGGTTTTGTGACATCAAATATGTATGATATTCCTGAGTTTTGGTATGTTTGTTTACTCTTGGACTGATGTGGTCAGAAAGAATTCATACATGTACCATACATGGAACATAAGTTCACATTAAATTTTGAAATTTTTTGTGGCTATAAAAAGGTTTTAGAAAATGGGGTTTTGATTCATTTAATCTTAATTATTAATTATTTTGTATTTTTATAGAATAACATATTTGAGTCACCTTAATTAGCTAAAACTAATAGTGATGGTTTTTTTAGTGTTTATAGTTTTAACTATAATGTTGATGATATATAAAAGTGGTATGATGATTATAATGACCCTCTCTTTTCAAACATTAACATTATAAAACTATTATGGAAACACAAAACATTACACAAACAGATACAAGAATACCATAATAGTCTAGTGCCTTTGGAAACATGGAATACATAAAAACTGATACATATGTGAGCTAAATTATCTCCAACTAGGTTCTTCTTGACTATAACCCTTCTTAGAAACCTAAAAAAATACATATCTACAAAACCTAGGGAAGGAAACATAAAAAGTGGTGAGATCAAATTCTAAATAAGGGTAAATTAGAGAGACGTGTAATCATAAACATGAGCATAATGGTATGAGAATGTGATCTAGAAAATAGAGGATCATACCCATTATATCAGATCATAATAGATATCATGGAATGAATGTTGGAATTTCATAATACATGAACCATAATGAAATAGATTTCATAATCCATGAAACAATAACATAGGAATAAATCATGGAATTGTAGAAAACATATAAGCAAATAATGATTTCCATAGTAGCCAAGGCATCCCTTCCAAGACTACCTTAGTATTATTGGTTCACATCCCATGCTATCATAGTAGTCATAGATCACTCCCTTATCCATCATTGTAGCATGAGTTCACTCCTCATAACATCTTAGTAGCCATTTCTCACTCCCATGGCCATCAAAGTAGTCAAGTTTCAATCCCAAAACAACATTATTTTTTCTCATGATATATAGACCATTACCCAATGAATTAGAGGGAGATATAGGTTAAACCTATCACATAATGAAATTATACATACATGTTCCAAAAGATCATATATAAACATATCATAACCTAATAAATTAAATAGGTATAATATGTTGGATTTGGTTATACAAAATACGCACAAGAGGGGGGTGAATTGTGTCTTTTAAAATTCATCACAAATCATGGTGATAACTGAGTCTGTCATTTTATCTTTATCATATTTTTTATGTAGTGGAAAATAAATAGTTAAATAACTCAAGGATGTATAGTGGTTCAGGGAACATAATTCCCCTAGTCCACTCCACCAACAATCTACTCCAGAAGCTTGGTGATTTTCACTATCTGGTCGTCTTATCAGTAGACTATCCAGAACTGAGTGTAGGCAGTTGAAACCTTTACAAGTAAAGTCTAAAAATAGAGTGCTCTGGTTCATACACAGAACCGAATACACAGCTTAGTACGTGAAGCTGGTTACTCAAAATAAAATGATTATTTGTCTTGAAATACTTTCCAATTGTTCTTCACAGTTGCAACAGTATGCAACTGATAGTCAATGGATCATCATCTTTAGAAAGAATGATCTTTAGGAAGATGAAGTTCTAAGTCGATTCGGTTGTAATAGATATAGAAATATATTCTTCAACTCCAACAATAATGGATTCATGAAAGATCTTCAATGTAGAAATTGTGAATCTTCAACAAGTTTCTTCTTATTTAGGGAAACAGAGTTTGATAGATCTTGGTAGTAGTAGATCTGTAAATCTCGAACTACTCAATAAAGATGTAGTCGTAAAGAACCTAATATCTTGTTAAATATATTTTTATTCTTTTCGATGATTCACCTCATGCTCTATAATAGAAAATAATATATATAATAAAGATGGGTGTTTTCTTTTTTAAATTTAGATCCACAAAAGTCACCTTTAGAATCATAGTATTCAAATATTTGAAAAACAAAGTAGTCGTAACTCCTCGGAAAATTTGACTTGAAAACCTCCTCTTAAATAAATCCTTTGAATCACAAATAAACGGCTTCCAATTATTGAAAGATGAATTTTAAAATCGGGCTTTTAATCTGGCTTGAAATCAGCCTGATAATATGGATAAAGACCTTTGCTGAATAAATTCGTAATTTTAATCTCTGACACCAAATGTAGGGTTGAACTACATAGCATATATTTTATAAACGTAGGGTTCACAATGTAACGATGATCTCAATCGTAAGGTTGATCTCCAATGTAAGTTTGATCATCTATACTTTTCACTTAAACTTTCAAACGTATGGTATATAATCCATACTTCTATCAGCTTCTAAACATAAGGTTCATGATCCAAGATAAGGTTGTTTACAAAATTAAGGATAATGAACCATACTTTTGAGAAACAAACATAAAATTTCATAATAATGTTGGGTTATTCTTCCATACTTTTCTAATATTCCACTGGAAAGGTTCCTTCCAATCATATGGTTCTTCTTCCATACTTTTCTGATAATGTATAGTTTCTTAACCATAATTTTCTAGTATCCTATAAACTATAGATTACATTATTACACTATACTCCTCAACGTAGGGTATGAATAGTTTTTCCATAACACTATAAAATAATTTTCAAAAATGGAGAGAATAAATAGTGTTTCTAGAACACGCTAATACATTAAAACGATTTCTGAACACTTTTCCAAATATTCCATGTGGATTAAACACTTAAATGTATGCTATGAAGTTCAACCCTACATTTGGTATCATTGATCAAAGACTATGTGAGAGACCCAATGTTGGTATCATTGATCAAATTTTTTATGTATAATAAATGATATATCCATATTTTATGTGAGTGAACATCCTTTTGAATGAAATAAGAAGAAGATATATAGATATATGGAGGCCATATTTCTTATTATATATTGAATTTCTTAGAGGCTAATGTTGAGGAACAAACAATACTAGAAAAATATATCTATATATCATAAAGGCTGAATGAGATATTATGAGATAGTAATAGTGAATATTATTTTACAAATAATAGGATATTATACCCCTAAGGATTTATTTTAATTAAGAAAAACGGTGTGTGTGATGTATCCTTTTGATTTATGCATATCTAATGAAGTATATTTAATCTTTTGAATTCAACTGAAGATACTTGTGCATACTTTTTATCATGGTTTAAAAGGATCCAACCAAATTGAGTAATAGAAGGAGAAGTCTTAGTTTTTTATAGTATCTAAGGAAATATAATTTGGTTCTTTAATGTAACCTAATTTGTTTCAGGACAACAGGTTCATGGATATACCCTTTCCTGATTAACTTCTTGATAAACAAATAGGTGTTGTATGTGTGCATGGGATGATAACCAACCTAAACTGGGGACAATGTCATAAACATTGGAGGTGAACCTACTATCAATTTTTTGTGTTTTTTGTTTTTTTTTCCTAATTATATTACTATAATATACACCAAAGGTGGGATAAAGTGACATCCATTCACTAAATACAAGTATAAGTATCAAAGATAAATATTTGAATTGGTGAAAAGTCATGACATTGTTTTATCACCACCACCACCACCTCCCCCTTCCCCACCCAAGTGTGGAACATTGATCCTAGTTGAAAAACATAACCACTATGATTCCATTATATCATGTACCAACCCCCTACCATCAGGATGCCTCCTAAACCAAATGTAGAATCATGAGTGACCCTCGATGCTGACTCCGATAAGAAATGATGTGGTGAATAACAAAAATGGTATGAAATCACATTTATGATATGAATTAAATTTATTTTATGTATTCCATCACTATGAGCCAATAAAACACCCTGATATTGGGATAGTTTTCTTTTTTTATTGATTAACTTTCCCCCTTTGATTTTGTAGATTAATGCATCCTTAAAGTGGTTCTTTAATAAAGGTTCATTTCCCTAAAGAAATAAAAGAGTAAATATACATTGTAAATATAAGTACACAGAATGAAATAACTCAATATTGAAAAAAATAAACATTGTTACATAATTCCTCTTATAATGAAACACATCATCACATATTGATGTAATTAGAAATGGACCAAACTCTAGTCTAACTCGAATTGGTATGATTTTGAATTTTTGAATTTATGTCATGAGAATGTGGTTGTAGATGGGTGATCCCTACATAAATATAGGTTATTTATATGTAAAGATGGTAAAAAAGTCTCAAATTATTTATAAATTAAATTAATTTGGATGTTGGATAAATATTCCATCAGGTATCTAGTGTGTTGATATCGGGTATTATGTGGAGTAACCAATGGGTATTTGTCAATAGTTTGGACATTAGGTAGTCGATGGCCTTACATTGGGTTCCCGATAGACCACTATGTTGCTAACATATATCCACCATATACCAAGACGTGTCCGTGTTGATTTATATTTATTAATGAAATAACTATCTTTAATTGTTTATTTATATTTGTGATTAACTTAGGAAAAGACCATGGGAGAGGCCATTTTTTCTATCCTCTTCTGTCATCTCCCTCTCTCAGTTCCCCCTTTATCCCCCCTTTTCCCCTTGGTTGGAAGAAAATTCAATGTTTTTCTTTATGGAAAATTGATGAAATATCCTACCATGTTCCCATCTTTCTTTGTACTCTTACTTTCCTCGGGTTTTGGGTAGTTGAATTTAGGGATTTCACTAGATGATGGTGAAATCCCTCCATGATGATTTAAATTCTTGAGGGTGTGGAAAATATTTATAAAGTTTGAACCCACACAAATTATTCTCATTTCTATGAGGATTTGTCACCTAATAATTTTTCATAGGTATTTCACTAAAAAATTATATTGATGATTAAATGTATTGAGAGTCAGGGGGATTTTACTCATTAGAGTATCATGAGTTTGTTACTGAACCTTGGATTGTAATTGGATGTGGTATTGGGGTTTTCATATTACTTAATGTGTTTTTATGGATTATATTAGTCTTGTGATTTCATAGAAAATGGTATTACATTAATAATTCATAGGATTCTGTTGTAAATTGGGTTTCAAAACATCAAGGATAAAGATTGAGGGCTTGTGTGGAAATGAATAAACATATCTCCTAGTTGTAAATCTCATAGATGTGTTATAGGTGGCCCTGAATTATAAAACCATACATTATATATTTTTTGTGGTATATGGGATGGCGAATCATGTGAAAGATACATAATCGAACATAAAGGGAGTCATAATAATTTTAAGTAATAGGTAATAATTATTATGAATTTAATAATAATTTCATGCTATATGGGATGATTTTTGGATATCTTGATGGTTGTATTACATTATGAACATTGTTCTAGTTAGGATGATAGAATCTTATGGTTTGTTTGAGAATATGATAAAATATGAATGAAATAGGATAATATCATGTGAATATATAAGAGGGTCCATTAGAAGTGGATTATGAGAATGATTATTTATAAATGGGTTTGTTGCATGGTTGTAGATTAGTAAAGGGGATAACAACTAGTCTTAGGGCCTTGGGTACCACAATAGAGGTGAATGGTGTGTGAGACTTGGGTTAGATTATGAGAGGCCTTAGGAGGTTCTGTGGGACCTAATGAAATTGAATGTGTATAAGGAGATAGTTCATTAACCATCATAGTGTTTTATTAAAGGTGTCTAACATTTGAAAGATATAGATATTTGGAATTAGGGTCATGAAATCACCTATGATGTGATCAAGAAAAAATGTAATGAAACCAACTCTATCCCATTGTTAATGAATGTGATAACCAACCAAAGGTTAAGATGGTTTTGTAGGTTTTTCAACATAGTTTATCTAAAGGGTAGAAAAGTGGAAATAAATAGATGTTGACTATGGGCCATGTAATTATCCCAGTACTGATTATTGAGTGGGATGTGTTATGAATGGGATGGTCAAACTCTGAGTATAATGACATGGGTGTTATGGTAATTAAAAAAGACTAAGGTTAACATTTAAAATATATGGTGTATGTGGTGTGTTTTTTGATTCTGTGTGATTGGTATGTTATCCAAACTACATTGATATGTAGGATATATATATATATAATGATTTTTATTGAGGGTTAAACATGGATGTTGTGGGTTGGAATGTGTGGTGAGGTTCCCCATGGGGTGTTTTTTATTAAGGGTTTTTTCTATGTTATTCCCCCCTAAAGATTCGAATTCTCTACCAAAGGGAAGTAGAAATATTACATCCATACTAGAATTTGGATACTCTTCATAAATAATTTGGTATTGTTATTACCCTTTAGGGTTTTGGATACTCCTAAAAAGGGTGGTAGCTATGTTATGACCCACCCATGGTTTAGATACTAATATCTTTCTTGGTATAATATCTTTGAATCATTGGTACCACCATTGTTTTTATTTCTAGTTTTATAATGATATAAAATAACATCTCATCCTCTCTAGAAAAATCAGTTTGGTTTGAGTATTGTGTTTTAGTAAGCACAAATTTACTCCACAAGTATGTTATATATTGAGTGTTATGTCATTTCATGTTATATAATACATAAACTCACATATATCTGTTATTCCATACATTAAAGGATATATTGGTTATGGCATATTGAGTTTCATACTCATACCTCATTTATGAACATCATCTGATGTATATTGTTTATATTTGAGATACAAGGCAGGGAGAATGCCTAATGATATAGACTGATTTTGAGTATATTAATAGGTATGGGGAGATGGTATTAGGAAATTCCAAGTGCTTTTTGGTAATGGTGTTTCTTGATCATCATTTTTTTTATATACGTCAATGAATATTATTTACCCATTGAAGGAAATCTAGTGCATGTGTGTGAATTTAGATTGAGTTTCATTTTTATATTTCATGTGATATGTTATTTTATGTGGTTGGATTTCACTATTAATTTCATATGTATAATCCAATTTTATTTATATTTTTTGTTCATATATTTACCATTATTTTACAGTAACGATATCAAATTTATATTATCTCTAATGATTGGAACAGACACTATCCAATAGTTAGAAAATTCTAGATTATATAGAGGTATGTTTCAGGTACATGGAATGGAATCTCAGGTTTAGAAAACTATTTCAGTATATTGAAAATGGTGCTAGATCACCTATTTTTTCTATTTTATTTATCTAAGACTAGTTGATAGGGAATGGTTAGACAAAACATGGAAATAAAGATATTTTTGTATTTAGACACAACCTACATAGAGGAATTATAATTTTCTAGGCATGTGAGATTACCAATATAGTTTTTGATCATTATGGTTTTGTGATTTCAAAGATGTGTGATATTCTTGAGTTTTGGTATGTTTGTTAACTCTTGGACTGATGTGGTCAGAAAGAATTCATACATGTACCATACATGGAACATAAGTTCACATTAAATTTTGAAATTTTTTGTGGCTACAAAAAGGTTTAATAAAATGGGATTTTGATTCATTTATTCTTAATTATTAATTATTTTTTATTTTTATAGAATAACATATTTGAGTCACCTTAATTAGCTAAAACTAATAGTGATGGTTTTTTAATGTTTATAGTTTTAACTATGATGTTGATGATATATAAAAGTGGTATGATTATTATAATGACCCTCTCTTTTCAAACATTAACATTATATAACTTTTATGGAAACACAAAACATTACACAAACAGATATAAGAATACCATACTAATCTAGTGCCTTTGGAAACATGGAATACATAAAAACTGATACATATGTGAGTTAAATTATCTCCAACTAGGTTCTTCTTGACTATAACCCTTCTTAGAAACCTCAAAAAAATATATATCTACAAAACTTGGGGAAGGAAACATAAAAAGTGGTGAGATCAAATTCTAAATAAGGGTAAACTAGAGAGACGTGTAATCATAAACATAAGCATAGGGGTATGAGAATGTGATCAAGAAAATAGAGGATCATACCCTTTATATCAGATTATAATAGATATCATGGAATAAATATTGGCATTTCATAAGACATGAACCATAATGAAATAGATTGCATAATCCGTGAAACTATAACATAGGAATAAAGCATGGAATTGTAGAAAACATATAAGAAAATAATGATTTCCATAGTAGCCAAGGCATCCCTTCCAAGACTACCTTAGTAGTATTGGTTCACATCCCATGCTATCGTAGTAGTCATAAATCACTCCATTATCCATCATAGTAGCATGAGTTTACTCCTCATAACATCTTAGTAGCCATGTCTCACTCCCATGGCCATCAGAGTAGTCAAGTTTCAATCCCAAAACAACATTATTTTTTTCATGATATATAGAACATTACCCAATTAGTTAGAGGGAGATATAGGTTAAACCTATCACATAATGAAATTATACATACATGTTCCACAAGATCATATATAAAAATATCATAACCCAAGAAATGAAATAGGTATAATATGTTGGATTGGGTTATACAAAATACGCATAAGAGGGGGGTGAATTGTGTCTTTTACAAATTCATCACAAATCATGGTGATAACTGAGTCTGTCATTTTATCTATATCCTATTTTTTTTTTGCAGTGGAAAATAAATAGTTAAATAACTCAAGGATGTATAGTGGTTCAGGGAACAGAATTCCCCAAGTCCACTCCACCCACAATCTACTCCAGAAGCTTGGTGATTTTCACTATCTGGTCATCTTATCAATAGACTATTCACAACTGAGTGTAGGAAGTTGAAACCTTTACATGTTAAGTCTTAACACAGAGTGCTCTGGTTCATACACAAAACCGAATACACAGCTTAGTACGAGAAGCTGGTTACTCAAAATAAAATGATTTTTTGTCTTGAAATACTTTCCAATTGTTCTTCACAGTTGAAACAACATGCAACTGATAGTCAATGGATCATCATATTTAGAAATAATGATCTTCAGGTAGATGAAGTTCTAAGTCGATTCGGTTGTAATAGATATAGAAATATATTCTTCAACTCCAACAATAATGGATTCATGAAAGATCTTCAATGTAGAAATGGTTAATCTTCAACAAATTTATTCTTATTTAGGGAAACAGAGTTTCATAGATCTTGGTAGTAGTAGATCTGTAATTCTCGAACTACTATGTAAAGATGTAGTCGTAAAGAACCTAAGATCTTGTTAAATATATTTTTATTCTTTTTGATGATTCGCCTCATGCTCTGTAATAAAAAATAATATATATAATAAAGATGAGTGTTTTCTTTTTTAAATTTAGATCCACAAAAGTCACCTTTAGAATCACAATATTCAAATATTTGGAAAACAGAGCAGTCGTAACTCCTCTGAAAATTCGACATGAAAACCTCCTCTTAAATCAATCCTTTGAATCACAAATAAACGGCTTTCAATTAGTCAAAGATGAATTTTAAAACCGGGCTTTTAATCTTTCTTGAAATCATCCTAATAATATGCATAAAGACCTTTGCTCAATAAATTCATAATTCAAATCTCTGACACCAAATGTAGGGTTGAACTACATAGCATACATTTTCTAAACGTAGGGTTCACAATGTAATGATGATCTCAAACGTAAGGTTGATCTCCAATGTAAGGTTGATCATCTATACTTTTCACTTAAACTTTCAAACGTATGGTATATAATCCATACTTCTATCAGCTTCTAAACATAAGGTTCATGATCCAAGATAAGGTTGTTTACAAAATTAAGGATAATGAACCATACTTTTGAGAAACAAACATAACATTTCATTATAATTTTGGGTTCTTCTTCCACACTATTCTGATATTCCACAGGCAAGGTTCCTTCCAAACATATGGTTATTCTTCCATACTTTTCTGATAATGTATAGTTTCTTAACCATAATTTTCTAGTATCCCTTAAACTATGGATTCCATTATTACACTATTCTCCTCAACATAGGGTATGAATAGTGTTTCCATAACACTCTAAAGTAATTTTCAGAAATGGAGAGAATGAATAGTGTTTCCAGAACACGCTAATACATTAAAAAGATTTCTGAACACTTTTCCAAATATTCCATGTGGATTAAACGCTTAAATATTATTCCAAAATAGAGAAATAAATAATATTTTTTTCCTAAAATAAACTCAAATTAAAATCATTATAATAACAAATAAGGGTATTTGTGAGAATCAAAATCATCATAAAGGGACATATTATTATTCTCAATGAACTCCCATTAATAAAATAGAGTGTTATTGAAAACAATACTTTATCAACAATCTCTTCTTTTTTAATGATCACAAAACCCATAAAATATCCATTGAAATTATCTATCAAAATTAATTACATATAATTTAGAATTTTGTAAAGATAAAAGAAATATTTTATTTTAAAAAATATATAAAGTAAAATAATATCTCCTCTTTTATAAATAAATTATTTTGTGCTAATCAAAAAATTTATCCCAAAAAAACATCTAGAAATTTCTCCACTTAGAATGAAAATCTTTCATTTCTTCCTCTAAGTAAAAGAAACAAAAAAAAAAATTTGTGTTTATCCATATTTCTCCTAAAAAAATATGTTGTGGTTATCCATATTTCTTCCCATTTTTGTGATATAAAAAAGAATGATAGAAGAAGGAATATAACACATTTTAATGTAGCACTAATCTTAAGTAATTGTTATTCTAAACTATTTATCAATATTTGAATCTAAATTACTGTCATTATAACATAGAAAGTACAGTAAAAAATTAATAACACATAAACATGGGATGCAAGTATAATTTATGGAAAATATAATTACATGTATACTAATGACAATGAGAATCATGGTTGGGATAAAAAGGTTTTGGAAAAAAAGTTTCAGTGTCTCTTAATGACTTCCTTGATCTCCAACATATGCAGTTTCAACCTTTTCATCAGTCCATCACCTAACAGGACTATGAGATCCCTTCCTACCTAAGTTATATGGATGCATTCAATCAAATTGACCCTAAAACACTCATGTAACTGCTCTTCCATCTCTATAAACTGATTGAGTTTCTCTGTGAATATGTTTATCAAAACTCTGATCCCTAGTTCATCTGAGGTAATCTGGTCAACAAGATCCTTTTGATTATCTAGAAGAACAGATAATGGAGCATTGTCACATTGTAAGACCTACAATATGTCATTCATATTGATTATTGCTACTGTAATGGCCGGAAATCTCCTTAACAGATCAGGTGAAGTAACTAAGGTACCTGTTTAACTGTCCCTGACAGTTACAAACTGTTTCTCCCTAAAAAATTTTAATTCTACCAAATATAATTTTAGTACAATTTTAGATTTCAGTTTTCTAACTTTAGATAAAATTTTATTCTTAAAAATGTCCACTTCCATTTTTAAAACTGAACAATCATTCATGTTATAAAACTTTTTTCTCTCCTTTTCTAATTCTCTTCTCAAAGAAGAATTTTCGGCTTGAACATTATTAACTTTTCAAATTAACTCCTCCACATGATCATTCTCAGAATTACAGGCACCTTTTTCTTTATTCTTAGTCTGATCTTCCATAGGATTTATTAGAGTTAAATGTTGGGATTCAGGATATGGCTTCTCTTTATCCTCCCATTGTACTGGATTCTCTAATGATTTTTCCTTCGAGTCCTTTCTTGACTCATCCACAATAAATCCTCATTAATAATTTCAGTTTGATTTTCATAAAGGTTCTCTGCTTGATTCATATTCATAGGTTCATGCTTGTACTGAGTATCTTCTTCATTGATTTCTTCCAAGAGTAGATTCTCTAATATAGGTTCCTCTTGAGATAATTCTTCTTGGACAATCCCAGTAGGTTGTACAGTTTGAGTTGATTCAGATCTAGCCAATTCACCTCCTCCAGGATTTTCAACAACTTGAGGCACAATTTCTTTTTCTACATGAGGAGTCACCTCAATTTTAGGAACTGTTGGTTGTGTAATTCTCTATACTACAGATTATCTTATAAATATATAGATTAGAGGAGTTTCAGTTGCATATACTTTTTTTAGTAGGATCCTCACCATCTTGATCCACTATATGAATTTTACTCTAAATTCATTCTTGACATTCATCATCAGTAGTTGGATCAACTAATTTAACTCTCAACATTCTTATGGTTCTTCTTACTCTTGATTCATCCATGCCTTCCTTAGATTTAGGAGGTTGCTCCCCCAGAGCCGATTCCTGGTCCTCCTCAACTCCAACATGAATAAGATTGATTTTTGCAGTACTCCATAAGAATCCAATGATCCTTAGAGTTCTAGCATTGAAATTATTATTGTTATGGCATCTAACTTGGGAATATATTAATATCACCGTATTAGATGTAAACAGTAATTTTGAAATGAATCTTCTAAAGGGATAGATGTTCATTTTAACCTCTGGATGACATCAGTAGTTGAGATATCTTACCCTATATCTTGGAAAATTTAACTTTATTTCACTCATAAGAAAAAACATTAAATACATGTCTGGAAATAAAATCTTTTCCATCTCTGACATCCTAGGTGCAATCCCTGTTTTCACAAATTTAAAAACAATCTTCTGACCAGGTTCCAGATCCTTCACTAACGTTTTTATTATGCTAGTATAACCGAATAAAAATTACATAATGTCCTCTAACTTATGTTCATTATTTCCAATATTTTTTAAGTCGAAATTATAAACTCCCTCATAAGGGCAGTTTAAGATTCTAGCTATTTATACTTATGAAATTGAAAAATCTAGATCTTTAATTTTTTCACATATGGTGTCCTTTGTATCTCCAAGACTAAATTGGATGGATTTGAAAATGTGAAAAACGTATACCTCATATAGAAACTCTATATTTTCTCTATTGAAAATTTTCTCAATATTATGAAAAGTGAAGGCTTTCCGCAGCATGAGATCTGTTGGATATAGACATTCTAGGTCGATAACTTTTCCTTGTAGAATCATTATTCTTATTGTGTGTTGATGCTTAGCATTACTAGATTCTCCTTCTTCGATTCTCATTGTCTTGTTTATTTATGTTTCAAAGTTCTAAAGGCTTGAAGGTCTAGGGTTTTGAAGGTTTAGTCAAATAAAATAAGAATTAAAATAATGAATTTAAAAAGTAAAATTTCATTTAAAAATAAATAAACTTAACTCCCCATTAATAAAATAAATCCTAGTAGTGGGAAGTGGTTTAGTAAAAATATCAGCTAATTGAATTTCAGTGCTTAAAAATTCTAAGAAGATATACTTTTTAAGAACATGGTCTCTTAGAAAGTGAGGTCTGAAATCAATATGCTTAGTCATATAATGATTAATAGGGGTTTTGGAAATATTTATAGCACTAGTGTAATCCCATAAAATAGGCGTGTTATTAAAATTTAGTCCAAAGTCCAAAAGACTGTTTTTCATCCACAAAAGTTGTGCACAAAAACTACCTATAGATACATATTCTTCCTCTGCATTTCATAAGTAAACTGGGTGTTGTTTCTTAGTAGACCATGACAATAAATATTTTCCTAAAAATTGACAAGTCCCAGAGGTTCTTTCTCTATCTAATCTAAAACATCCAAAGTCAGCATCTGAATATGAAATTAAATTAAAATAAAAAGTTTTTAGATAGATAAGAGATTGAAAAATGGTTCCTTTTAAATATCTAAAAATTATAATGGAAGCACTTACGTGAGATTCTTTAGGATCAAATTGAAATCTTTCACAAATAAATACTGAATACATTATATCTGGCATGATAGCAGCAAGATATAATAAAATACCAATCATACCTCAATATAATTTTTTGTCAACTGAATTTCCAGTTTCATCCAAATAAAGTTTTATATTATTACACATTGGAGTTGTATAAGTCTTGCTGTTTTCAAGTCCAAATTTCATTAGTAAATTAGTAAGATCTTTGATTTGATTAAAAACATTTCAAAAACCTTTTTGATAAATTTTAATTCCTAAAAATAAATTTCATTCTCTCATTATACTCATTTCAAATTATTTTTTCATTAAACATGAAAACTCATGACAAATTGTTTTGTTTGTTGAACCAAAAATTACATCATCATCATAAATTTGAACCAATAAAATATTAGAGTTGACAGTTTTCTTAAACAATGTTGGATCTTTCATCCCAAAAGTAAAATCATTTTTAAAAGGAAAGTACTTAATCTATCATACCAAGCTCTATGTGCTTGTTTAAGGACATCAAGAGCTTTAGTAATTTTAGAAATAGAAAATGGTTTTTGTGAATTTTCAAAACCAAGAGGTTTCTCAACATAAACTTCCTCCAATAAGTAACCATTTAAAAAGGAATACATAACATCCATATGAAATAATATAAAATTCATATGAGATGCATAGGCTAAAAGGATTCTAAAAGCCTTTAATATAGAAATAGGTGAAAAGGTATCATCATAATATATACCTTCTTCCTTATTATAACCTTTTGATACTAGTATTTCTTTATTTCTAGTAATTATTCATTGGTTGTCTTGTTTATTTCTAAAGACCCATTTAGTTACTATAACTGGATAGTTCTTAGGTCTTTCAACTAAATTCTAAAAATCAATTCTCTTGAATTGGTTTAGTTCTTCTGGAATTGATACCATCCAACTTTCATCAACTAAGGATTATTCTAATGTCTTAGGTTCTAATTGGTTTAGAAAGGTAGAGAATTCAATAATATTTTCTATAATTATTCTAGTTTTTATTCTAGTGTCCATGTCTTTTATAACAGTTTTTAAAGGGTGATTATTTAGGGTTCTAAATTTTCTAGGTAGTACATTGTTAGGTTCTTCAATGTAATATCCTTCTGAACTGGACTGAATTTTATTTATATCATTTACAAAGTCATCTTTCAAGTTCCCAAGTCTCATGTTATCATTAGAGTCAGATTCATCGGTTTGGTAATTCATTTTCTCAAAGGGATCAGATTCATCAAATTTCATATGAACTGATTATTTAATAATTCATGACTTTTTATTAAAAAATCTATAATTGTTGGAAGTAGCAGAATATCCTAAGGAATTTTCTTTCATCAGATTTGGATTAAACATACCAAGAATGTTCTTGGTGTTTAAGGTGTAAACCTTGCATCCAAAAACTTTAATGTAATTTACTTTAGGTTTTATGTTATTCCAGATTTCATAGGGTGTCTTTTTAAAAATTGGTCAGATTAAAACTCTATTTTTTATATAGTAGGATGTGATTGTAGATTCTTCCCAGAAATAGGTAGGAAGAATATATTCATATAGTATAGTCCTAGCCATTTCGTGAATAGTCATATTTCTTCTTTCAACAATTCTATTTTGTTGAGGTGTTCTTGGTGCAGAGAATGTGTGTTTAATACCCATATTTGAGGAAAGTGAATTAAATTCCAGATTATCAAATTCATCACCATGATCACTTCTTAATGAAATGATTTTAGAACTATTTTTATTTTGGATAGCTTTGAAAAAACTTTCAAATATAGTAAAATCTTCATTTTTATATTTTATAAAATAAATCCAAGTAAATCTGGAATAGTCATCAACTAAAAGATATAAATAAAATTTACCATCCATGCATGCTATTCTTGAAGGTCCAAAAAAATCCATATGAATAAGTTCTAGAGGTTAAAATATAGGATTTTTTTTAATAGATTTGAAGGATGATTTGTGCTGCTTGGCAAGTTGACATGCATCCCAAAATCAATCACTTTTAAATTTGAGTCTGAGAAAATTAGAAACTAATTGTTTCTTAGATAACTAATGTAAAGCATATATATTGCAATGTCCAGGTTTTCAATGCCAGATCCAAGATTCATTTATCTTATAAGTTAATCATTTTAATTTTTGTTTACACAAGAAATTTATGTTCCGGGTGTAAACATTATCAGTTCTGGGTGCTCTAAATTTAAGAAATTTATCTTTAAAAATAAAACAACAGTTGTTAGGAAAATCATCAAAATAACCATCATCACTGAGTTGAGAGATACTTATCAGGTTGTGTTTCAATCATTGTACATAGAGTACTTTATTGATTGAGAAAACTTTTGGTTCTCCAATAGTTCCAAATCCAATAACTTTACCTTTGACATTATCACCAAATGTGACTAAACCACCATCCTTTTGAGTTAATGTTTTAATGTTCGATGAATTTCCACTCATATGTCTGGAGCAGCCACTATCAATATACCATATTTTAGTTCGGCTTTTGTGACCTTCTTCTTGCAATGTCATTTAAACAAAGGTTTGTTTTGGTATATATATTTTGTTGTTTCCAGCAGTGTAAGCCAGCAAAGACCTCAGAATCCATACTTTCTTTATTTTTCTATAATCAATAGAATCATATAAATTACATGCAACAAAGTCATTCTTAATCCCACTTATTTGTGGTTTCCTTAAATAATAGTTTTTAGATATCTGACCTTTTGTTCCACAGTAGTTGCAAATTTTACCTTTTGTACTTAGGAAAAAATAGTTCTTATGCAATTTGGGTTTCTCACCTTTACTACCTATTCCATATCTTTTATTTTTTGTCACATTATTTCCTATAATTTAATTTACTGTATTTTGTACTTTTGAAAAAATAAAATTTGTACTTTTTTATGTTTCTAATTCTGTTTGTATTGTTTTTATTTTAGTTTTATTATATGTACAGTTTGTGTTTGATGAATTATATTTTTAAATTCACTCTTGATGTTGTTTTAGCATAGTGTCTCTTTCTCCCAAAATAGTTGTATGAATATTTTTATATGATTTATGTTTCTTAAATAAGTAATATTATTTCTCTTCTAGCATATTGCAGTAGGATGTAAGTTTATTTTTTGAACAACTAGAACAAGAAGTAGAATTAGATGAGTAATGAGATTGTACCTCATATGCTTCTTCCATAAAGCACATGTTTGTATTCAGATTTGATTTGTCTTTTTCTGAGTCAAAATTTGTTGAGATATTGGAGTCTTCAAAAACACTCCATATAGCTTTCATTGATCATTTTTCTTTCTTCTCATAATCATTGTTTTTGAAAAACAATATTTCCTCATTTTAATTGATGACAGTCAGGTCTAATGAGACCAATATTTTTTCATTCATAGCATCTAACTTCCCTTGGTTCTTTTTTGTCCTTTTTTAAGGATTTTATGAATACAATCTTATTTCTATAGAATTTACTGAACTTTCTGGCTAGTTAAGCTGGTTCCACTTCTGAATTAGATGAATCATAATTATATGATTTCACTTTGATTTCATTCTTCATTTTTCTGATTTTCATTTGAGATGTTACCATCAAAGAAGAATTTTCCTTTTTGATTAAATCTTTATGCTCATTTGCTTCATCTTCCATCTCAGCTTCACACATCATAAGAGTTCCAATTAAATTTCTCATTGTAAGATCTTTGACTGGTGAGGATTGCCTAATAGTAGGCAAAATTCCATTCCACTTAGGTGGTAGTACTCTTACAACTTTCAGGGCCTGGTCTTCTTATTTGATAGGCTCACCCAAGGTAGTGATATTATTAATAATTTCTGTAAGTCATCCATTCATCTTGGTGATGGTTTTTCCTTCAAACATTCTGAATCTGTCAAATTTCAATTTAGTAGGGGCATAACTTATTTTTCTGACATTGTTAGTTCCTTCATAGGTAACTGCATTAGTCATCCACATTTCATAAGTCATCAGGCACTAAGATACTCTATTGAATTCATCTCTTCCAAGACCATAGATGTAACACCCGAGACTTTTATGTTATATAAACCATCAAAGGAATTTTTTTTACACAACACTTGCTTGGCTTGCTTTACACGCAATCGTGACCTTCCTCGATAGCTTGCGTCGTACGCAATACCGAGTTTCACAAAACAACAATATGTTATTAAAACTAGCCGTTATGAATAGTAATAACCACTTTTTGAAATTTTATAAATTTTATTTTTCAAAATGGACTTCATTTTTGGACTCAGAATATCGAAATGAGCCTAGGGTGAAATTGTGGTATTTTTCTGAAAACTTTCAATTTTTGATGAATAGTGAAACCACTAAGTGGTAGGTTAAAAACTGAATTTTTCATAAAACTTAATTTTACCGCTTCTGTGAATGGAATTTCGAAAATCCGACAGACACGGTTGATATCAGTAAGTAAAATGTGGTTCAATGAGAAAAAAATAATTTTTTGGTGAATAGTAACTTTTTACGATTTTTACCGCGGTTAATAGTAAATAGGGTAACTAAGGGTAAATATGATATTAATATTACCCTAAAACATGTCCTAATTCTATTGGAAAAGTATAATTCGACCAAAAACAAACTTTGGAATAAAATATGACCATTTAGGCCCCCTTGGATTAGATTAGGACATTTATTCTTAATTTATTTAAAGAAGGGTTAAAATAGTTAAAATCAAAGTTGAATAAGTAAATCATTTTTAATATGGGGTTATACATAAGATAAATTCGATTGTAAATATTCATTAGAAAGCTAAAAATATTTCCTACATGATGGTATTTTATTTGTAATTTTTAGACATCAAATAATTTAATTTATTTATGACACAAAGATGATGCAGTAATTATCTTATTAATGAAATATTGACAAAATTGATAATATAAATACCAAAATAAATGTAATTTGAGACTTTTTATGAATTCCACTAATTTTCTAGGTTACTATGATATATTATTGTTTATTTAATCAACTTGTTTCGAACATATAATTCTGTTATGACTTTCACAAAAATCATATATCAAATAGTGTCAAAATTGACACAAAATAGTTTGTAAATCAAATATTATATTATTAATTGTTATTTTATTCCTAAAAATCTAAGGTTCGGCCAAATGACTTAGATAAGGATATATATATTAATAATAAACAATTTGGGGTTCGTTTGGCATGTTATAGTAAGTGTATTAACCATATAGTGAAAGAAAACAAAAAGACACGGTAAAAGTTAAATTAATTAACTTAGAGTTAAATCTAATTGATAAGGTTAAAATAATACCCTAAACTTGTCTAAATCCTATTGGTTGATAGGATTTCTTCCCATCACCACTTTAGCTTCGAAATAAGACCCTTTGGAACCATTATAATCCGATTTTGACTTTAATATAAAATAATATTTTGAGATATTCCTAAGGTGCCCCTCTCCTCCCTTATAAAAGGGCACCTCCTCCCCCTCATCCTCACACCAATTTGAGCACTCAAGATCGGCCAACCCCTGCCATTTTCTACTCTCCACTTCCCTAGAATAATCCTAGAGGTCCTGGTCTTTTCCAAAGACCGATCTTAGTTCCTTAAGTGGAGGATTCAAAGAGGCGTTCCAAAGAAGAGGTAATATCCATTACCGATCTTTTCAATTTCTTTCTTCTTCAACTTCTTCTTCTTTAGTTGTTTCATGATAAAGTAATAACATCAGTATTACTTACATACTGATATGTCATTATAAATATGAAACAACCCTAATTCACCTTCTATCCATCCTACGGAAAAATGAAATCACCGCGCGTGCGTACGTACGGAATACCGTCTCCACGCCGTGGTGTAATCTATTTTCCACCATCACCTTACAAGGATGGGTATAATGGTGTAATGAGTAACTATATATGATTATTATTAAGTAATATTGATACTGAAATAATATATATATATACTCCAATACAATTCCACGATCATAGGAACGATATCATCACTCGTGCGTACGTACGGAATACCGTCTCCACGATGTGATGCGACTCGTTCTACATGATCTTCATTTCATAATGATTATATAAATGAATTGAATGAATGAATATGGTATATAATACACTAATACCATTCTTTAAATGAATTGTCTATAACCTAAAGATAAGAATAAGAATTTATTCGACAAAACACGCATAAGAACAAAAAGTTATAAAGACCCGAGTAACAAGTAACAATGAAATATTACTAACAAGAAGCTAATAATATGACCATATATGATATCATATCAATATGTATGATTCTGGAATAAGTCAATAACATTATTTAAACCATTATACAGGAGCTTCGGACACGAACAAAGCAAATCGGACCTAAGGTAAGGGAAATATCACAATCTCATTTTTTTATCCGAGATTGTTTATTCGTAAGTATTTACTGGGGTGTATTTTATCATCCACATCCATGTTTCTTCAAAATGTAATATTATTTCCATCCACCTACAATTGTTTAAATCCATTTTTACCCTTTGGTGAGTTTTTAGTAATATGTATGAAAGTAATCTTTTGTCGTACGAGGTACTTTTTGACTTTTCCGACAAAAGTACGAAGAATGTTTTTTTTAACTTATACGGCATGAATAGGTTTTTAAAACATTATTTCCAAGAAGCTTCCTTTACAAGTTCTCAAGTTTATTTTTAATCAACTTCTTTTATTTTAATGTTATATGACGTGTTATGAAAGGAAAAAAAATTTTGAAGAAGAAAGGATATTTTCCTCAAGAATGGAGTTCAAGTGTTTTTATCAAAATTATTTTCCATCTAAGATAATAAAGGGTTCTGTTTTTATCCCTATTATTACATTGATTTGATCATGTTGTGATGGAATTATTTTTATGAATTCCTTTATCTTATATGAATTGATTTATGATGTCATGATGTTTCAAGAATCCCATTTTTGTTACATGTGTTATGCAATGATCTATGTTTTATGATTATGTGGAACACATAAGAAAGGATTCATTATAAGATGGGTGGGACCTATATCTCCCTCCAATGCATTGGGTAAAGATTTTATATCTCATGAGATAGACATGGCTGGAACGGAAGGTTATTTCGGTTCAGTGATACAGGACTGAAACGAGGAGTGAACTCGGTTCAGAAAGGGACTTTGTCCACTAAGATAGTCTTGGCAATGAGTCATGACTAACAAGAAATGATTTTCCATGATTATGTGTGCATGCCACAAAGTTTCAAGTTTTATGTTATGATTATGGGGATCTCATTTTCACTTCTATGATTTATTCCATGTTAAGATATTATGATCTCTTTTGCAGGTTTTGATTTTCATAAAGATATGATATGATTTTTATTTCCTTTATTTTCCCTTGCTGAGCATTTGAGCTCACCCTTTTATGTTTTCTTTTCCCCAGGTCAGGAAGATGGATATTAAGTAGAATATGCTAAAAGGGACCCTAGATATGATGAAATAAATGGGAGACACTGTAGAAGATTTATGAACCAGTTGTTTATGTTTCCCAGTTTCTAAAGACACTATACCTATACGGTCCTTTGTGGTTTTGTCATATGTTGTAATAAGTGTGCTTCAATTTCGAAGTATTAACAATGTATGTGAAGTATGGGTCGTTATAGTTGGTATCAAAGGAAGGGTATAGTCAACCTTTGGAAACTAGGATGTGAAAGCCTTAGTAAGAACCCTAAGGATAAGTCTAAGCATAGAACACAATCTTAGAAATGGCCATGAATAACCTAGGATAAGACCATAAGCATGAAAAAAAAATTTTTCTTGAATTATGTGGTTTCCTATTATAATTAGTGTTGCTCACACTATTCTTCTTGGTTTTAGTCAATGGCTGGAACCCGAAGGAACCGTGTTAATGCGGAATGCGATGGGCAATGCAATGATTGTCCCCCTGAGCAACCAAACGATATGGGAGCTGGAATGAAAAATCTTGTAGCCATGCTCACACAACTTTCTCAAGCTATGAATCATGCCGGATTTCCAAACGAACAAAGGAGGGAGCAACATTCTGTTGAATCCTTCATGAGGCAGCGTCCACCTTCTTTCAGCGGGTCTACTGATCCATTAGTTGCTGAACAATGGATTAGTACTACAGAAAAGATATTTTCAGTTCTTCAATGTTCTGAGCATGATAAAGTCATCATAGCAGTGTATCGTTTGGAAGGAGATGCAGATCAATGGTGGAATCTTGTTAAGAATACGAGGCAAAGGGATGAAATTGAGTCTATGGAATGGGACGAGTTCAAGAACTTATTTTTCAATAAGTACTTCCCTCGTATTCTCCGAACAAAGATGGAGAAAGAGTTCCTTGAACTGAAGCAAAGGGATGATGAATCTGTTAGTACCTATGAAGCAAATTTTACAAGACTTGCAAGGTACGCTTCTGGTATTATTATCCAACCTGAGAGTAAGATCGATCGATTCTTTAGTGGCTTAAAACCAAGTCTTCGAAGGGCGTTAGCCATAAGGGACTTCAATAGCTACGAGGAAATCGTTAGATGTGCTCTCAAAGTCGAGATGGAGATTGTAGTAACCCATCAGTCACATGGGTTTGATAAGAAGAGGAAGATGGAATTCAAAGAAAAATCTAAAGAGCACACGGAAAAGAAGATGAGCTTTTCCTTATGCTCAAAGTGTGGAAAGAAACATGGAGGGAGTTGTCTTAAAGGGACAAGTAAATGTTTTAAATGTGGAAAAGAAGGTCATCGGGCATTTTAATGCCGTGATAATGGGAAGAAGATGTCTAATGATGCAAACAAAGGAAGGGATACACAGAATGAACCTACTACACTTCAATGTTTCAAGTTCAAGGAGATGGGGCATTATGCCAATCAATGCCCAAATCCAAGGGTTGATGATGATGGTCGACGTCAACAAACTCTTAATGCTAAAGACAAAGGAAAGTCACATGCAATTTCTATCAGCGATGTGGAGTACGATAACGATGTGGTGAAAGGTACACTTACTATCCACTCTAAAGTAGCAAATGTTTTATTTGATTCTGGATCCACCCACTCTTTTATTTCTGAAGACTTTTCTAAGGGTATCACCGTATTACCTCAACAATTAGATGTTGAGTTAGCTGTGACAACACCTAATGGCACATCAATCGCATCAAAAGTTTATAATTCTTCTCTGATCGAAGTTTGTGGGAAAGTGCTTCCTGCAAATCTTTTGATCCTTCCTTTAGTGGAATTTGATGTGATTCTTGGCATGGATTGGCTTTCTCTACATGGAGCTCATATCGATTTCCAAAGAAGGGAAGTCACATTTCATATTCCAGATCAATCTACGATCGTCTATCAATGCAAGGATGAACATAACCTTCCAGTGGAAATTTCTTCCATCTTATGGGTATTGATTCCACTAAATGAATGTTATTTATCTCAAATGGTTGGTGAGAAACTCATGATTAAGAATATGCCCATTGTACGGGAGTTTGATGATGTCTTTCCGGAGGAATTGCCGGGTCTTCCACCAAATCATGAAGTTGAGTTTTCAATAGAACTCGTACCGGGTGCTTTGCCTATTTCAAAGACACCTTATAGAATGGCCCCAATTGAGTTGCTGGAATTGAAGAAGCAACTCCAAGAGAATCTTGATAAGGGATTCATACGCCCTAGTGCGTCACCTTGGGGAGCACCTGTTCTATTTGTTAAGAAGAAAGATGGATCAATGAGACTTTGCATTGATTATCGAGAACTTAACAAGATCACTATCAAGAACAAATATCCTCTCCCACGCATTGATGACTTATTTGACCAACTACGCGGAGCTCAATATTTTTCCAAGATTGATATTTGTTCAGGGTATCATCAATTAAGGGTCAAAAGGGAGGATATACCAAAGACGGCTTTCCGTACAAGGTATGGACACTATGAATTTATAGTGATGCCATTTGGTCTTACTAATGCCCCTGCTATCTTCATGTATCTAATGAATAGAGTCTTTAGAGACTATCTTGATCAATTTGTGGTAGTCTTTATAGACGATATTCTTGTCTATTCAAAGAGCAAGGAAGAGCATGAAGATCACTTGAGAATTATATTGAAGACCCTGAGAAAAGAGAAGCTTTATGCCAAATTTACCAAGTGTGAATTTTGGCTTCAAAAAGTTTCATTTTTGGGTCATATAATCTCAAAAGAGGGGATATCTGTAGATCCAGCAAAAACAGAGGTTATCGAAAGATGGTCAAGACCAACAATAGTAACTGAGATACGAAGTTTTCTTGGTTTGGCTGGATATTATCGACGTTTTCTAAAAGATTTTTCACGATTATCTAATCCAATCACCAAGTTGACTCGGAAAGGAGTTAAGTTTGTCTGGACAGAGGAATGTGAAGAGAATTTCAAGGAGTTGAAAAGAAGGTTATCCAGTGCACCTGTGCTCACACTGCCTTGTAGTGGAGAAAGGTTTGTGATCTACAGTGATGCATCCAAGAAGGGATTGGGGTGTGTTCTTATGCAAAATGATATGGTGATAGCTTATGCTTCACGACAGTTGAAAATCCATGAGCAAAATTTCCCAACACATGATTTGGAGTTGGCTGCGGTAATATTTGCATTAAAGATTTGGAGGCATTACCTTTATGGTGAAAGGTGTGATATTTATACAGATCATAAAAGTTTAAAGTATATTTTCACACAAAAGGAGTTGAATATGCGTCAAAGAAGATGGTTGGAGCTGATTAAGGATTATGACTGCTCAATCCATTACCACCCTGGGAAAGCAAACAAGGTGGCAGATGCATTAAGTCGACAAGACCATGCTAGTTTATCCATGATGAGGATCACAAAAGATCCAATATTTATGGATTTACAAAGGATGGATCTTGGAATTATAATGGAAGGGGAAAAATCTTATCTTTCTCAAATGAATGTTCAACCATCTATTCATGTGAAGATTAAAGAGGCACAGAAAGAAGATGTCGAGTTACAAAAGAAGGTGAGAAATGTTCCTGAATTCAACCTTGATTGTGATGGGATAATAAAGTTCAGGAATCGGGTTTGTGTTCCTCCCATCCCCGAATTAAAGAAAGAGCTGCTGGATGAGGCTCATAGTTCTTCATTCTCTATTCATCCTGGAAGCACGAAGATGTAAAGGGACCTGAAAGAGTACTTCTGGTGGGATGGCATGAAAAGAGATGTTGCTGAATATGTCTCTCGATGATTGGTTTGTCAACAAGTTAAAGCTGAGAGACAGAAGTCTAAGGGGATGTTACAACCATTACCCATACCCGAATGGAAATGGGAAAACATCACTATGGACTTTGTCACAGGACTTCCTAAAACATCCAAAGGCAATAATGCTATCTGGGTCATAGTTGATCGTCTTGCAAAGTCTGCACACTTCATTGCTATTGGAGAGGATTTCTCTCTAGATCAGCTTGCCAGGATATATGTAAAGGAAGTGGTAAGATTGCATGGAGTACCACTTTCTATTATATCTGATCGAGATCCGAGATTTACCTCGAAGTTCTGGCGAAGTCTTCAGCATACTCTGGATACAGAGTTGAGTTTCAGCACTGCTTATCATCCCCAGACAGACGGTCAGTCTGAGAGAACAATTCAAACCCTAGAAGATATGTTGAGAGCTTGCTCTATGGATTTCAAAGGAGGTTGGGATCAACACCTACCTTTGGTGGAATTTTCTTATAATAATAGCTTTCACTCCAGTATTCAGATGGCTCCTTATGAAGCTCTCTATGGAAAGAAATGCAGGACTCCAACTTTCTGGGATGAAGTTGGGGAAAGAAAGCTATTAGGACCTGATCTCGTTGATGAAATGGCAGAAAAGGTTAGATCTATTCAACAACACATAAGAGCAGCTCAGAGTCGACAGAAAAGTTATGCCGACAACCGAAGAAAAGACCTAGAGTTTGAAGTGGGCGATAAAGTGTTCTTACGAATATCTCCCTGGAAGAGGGTTATGAGATTTGGAAAGAAGGGGAAGTTGAGCCCTAGATATATCGGTCCTTTTGAAATACTGGATCGTGTTGGGAAGGTAGCTTACCGATTGGCGCTTCCACCGAATCTCTCTCAAGTTCACGATGTGTTCCACGTATCTCTCCTGATAAAGTACATACCAGATCCTTCACATGTACTCAGCTCAGAAGTTGTACCGCTGGAGCAAGATCTTTCTTATGAAGAACAGCCGATAGAGATTCTGGATCGTAGCGAAAAAGTCCTACGAAACAAGACCACTCGCTTGGTGAAAGTTTTATGGAGGAACCACCAACTTGAAGAATCTACATGGGAGCTTGAGGATATGATGAGGGAGAATTATCCTCATCTGTTTCTTACAAAGTGACGAATTTCGAGGGTGAAATTCTTTTTAAGGGGGGTAGAATGTAACACCCGAGACTTTTATGTTATATAAACCATCAAAGGAATTTTTTTTACACAACACTTGCTTGGCTTGCTTTACATGCAATCGTGACCTTCCTCGATAGCTTGCGTCGTACGCAATACCGAGTTTCACTAAACAACAATATGCTATTAAAACTAGCCGTTATGAATAGTAATAACCACTTTTTGAAATTTTATAAATTTTATTTTTCAAAATGGACTTCATTTTTTGACTCAGAATATCGAAATGATCCTAGGGTGAAATTTTGGTATTTTTCTGAAAACTTTCAATTTTTGATGAATAGTGAAACCACAAAGTGGTAGGTTAAAAACTGAATTTTTCATAAAACTTAATTTTACCGCTTCTGTGAATGGAATTTCGAAAATCCGACAGACACGGTTGATATCAGTAAGTAAATTGTGTTTCAATGAGATAAAAATAATTTTTTTGGTGAATAGTAACTTTTTACGATTTTTACCGCGATTAATAGTAAATAGGGTAACTAAGGGTAAATATTATATTAATATTACCCTAACACATGTCCTAATTCTATTGGACAAGTATAATTCGACCAAAAACAAACTTAGGAATAAAATATGACCATTTAGGCCCCCTTGGATTAGATTAGGACATTTATTCTTAATTTATTTAAAGAAGGGTTAAAATAGTTAAAATCAAAGTTTAATAAGTAAATCATTTTTAATATGGGGTTATACATAAGATAAATTCGATTGTAAATATTCATTAGAAAGCTAAAACAATTTCCTACATGATGGTATTTTATTTGTAATTTTTAGACATCAAATAATTTAATTTATTTATGACACAAAGATGATGCAGTAATTATCTTATTAATGAAATATTGACAAAATTGATAATATGAATACCAAAATAAATGTAATTTGAGACTTTTTATGAATTCCAATAATTTTCTAGGTTACTATGATATATTATTGTTGATTTAATCAACTTGTTTCGGACATATAATTCTGTTATGACTTTCACAAAAATCATATATCAAATAGTGTCAAAATTGACACAAAATAGTTTTTAAATCAAATATTATATTATTAATTGTTATTTTATTCCTAAAAATCTAAGGTTCGGCCAAATGACTTAGATAAGGATATATATATTAATAATAAACAATTTGGGGTTCGATTGTCATGTTATAGTAAGTGTATTAACCATATAGTGAAAGAAAACAAAAAGACACGGTAAAAGTTAAATTAATTAACTTAGAGTTAAATCTAATTGATAAGGTTAAAATAATACCCTAAACTTGTCTAAATCCTATTGGTTGATATTATTTCGACCCATAACCACTTTAGCTTCGAAATAAGACCCTTTGGAACCATTATAAACCGATTTTGACTTTAATATAAAATAATATTTTGAGATATTCCTAAGGTGCCCCTCTCCTCCCTTATAAAAGGGCACCTCCTCCCCCTCCTCCTCACACCAATTTGAGCACTCAAGCTCAGACAACCCCTGCCATTTTCTCCTCTCCACTTCCCTAGAATAATCCTAGAGGTCCTGGTCTTTTCCAAAGACAAATATTAGTTCTTTAAGTGGAGGATTCAAAGAGGCGTTCCAAAGAAGAGGTAATATCCATTACCGATCTTTTCAATTTCTTTCTTCTTCAACTTCTTCTTCTTTAGTTGTTTCATGATAAAGTAATAACATCAGTATTACTTACATACTGATATGTTATTATAAATATGAAACAACCCTAATTCACCTTCTATCCATCCTACGGAAAAATGAAATCACCGCGCGTGCGTACGTACGGAATACCGTCTCCACGCCGTGGTGTAATCTATTTTCCACCATCACCTTACAAGGATGGGTATAATGGTGTAATGAGTAACTATATATGATTATTATTAAGTAATATTAATACTGAAATATTATATATATATATACTCCAATACAATTCCACGATCATAGGAACGATATCATCACTTGTGCGTACGTACGGAATACCGTCTCCACGATGTGATGCGACTCGTTGTACATGATCTTCATTTCATAATGATTATATAAATGAATTGAATGAATGAATATGGTATATACTACACTAATACCATTATTTAAATGAATTATCTATAACCTAAAGATAAGAATAAGAATTTATTCGACAAAACACGCATAAGAACAAAAAGTTATAAAGACCCGAGTAACAAGTAACAATGAAATATTACTAACAAGAAGCTAATAATATGACCATATATGATATCATATCAATATGTATGATTCTGGAATAAGTCAATAACATTATTTAAACCATTATACAGGAGCTTCGGACACGAACAAAGAAAATCGGACCTAAGGTAAGGGAAATATCACAATCTCATTTTTTTATCCGAGATTGTTTATTCGTAAGTATTTACTGGGGTGTATTTTATCATCCACATCCATGTTTCATCAAAATGTAATATTATTTCCATCCACCTAAAATTGTTTAAATCCATTTTTACCCTTTGGTGAGTTTTTAGTAATATGTATGAAAGGAATCTTTTGTCGTACGAGGTACTTTTTGACTTTTCCGACAAAAGTACGAAGAATGTTTTTTTTTAACTTATACGGCATGAATTGGTTTTTAAAACATTATTTCCAAGAAGCTTCCTTTACAAGTTCTCAAGTTTATTTTTAATCAACTTCTTTTATTTTAAAGTTATATGACATGTTATGAAAGGAAAAATGTTTTTGAAGAAGAAAGGATATTTTCCTCAAGAATGGAGTTCAAGTGTTTTTATCAAAATTATTTTCCATCTAAGATAATAAAGGGTTCTGTTTTTATCCCTATTATTACATTGATTTGATCATGTTGTGATGGAATTATTTTTATGAATTCCTTTATCTTATATGAATTGATTTATGATGTCATGACGTTTCAAGAATCCCATTTTTGTTACATGTGTTATGCAATGATGTATGTTTTATGATTATGTGGCACACATAAGAAAGGATTCATTATAAGATGGGTGGGACCTATATCTCCCTCAAATGCATTGGGTAAAGATTTTATATCTCATGAGATAGACATGGATGGAACGGAAGGTTATTTCGGTTCAGTGATACAGGACTGAAACGAGGAGTGAACTCGGTTCAGAAAGGGACTTTGTCCACTAAGATAGTCTTGGCAATGAGTCATGACTAACAAGAAATGATTTTCCATTATTATGTGTGCATGCCACAAAGTTTCAAGTTTTATGTTATGATTATGGGGATCTCATTTTCACTTCTATGATTTATTCCATGTTAAGATATTATGATCTCTTTTGCAGGTTTTGATTTTCATAAAGATATGATATGATTTTTATTTCCTTTATTTGCCCTTGCTGAGCATTTGAGCTCACCCTTTTATGTTTTCTTTTCCCCAGGTCAGGAAGATGGATATTAAGTAGAATATGCTAAAAGGGACCCTAGATATGATGAAATAAATGGGAGACACTGTAGAAGATTTATGAACCAGTTGTTTATGTTTCCCAGTTTCTAAAGACACTATACCTATACGGTCCTTTGTGGTTTTGTCATATGTTGTAATAAGTGTGCTTCAATTTCGAAGTATTAACAATGTATGTAAAGTATGGGTCGTTATAGTTGGTATCAAAGGAAGGGTATAGTCAACCTTTGGAAACTAGGATGTGAAAGCCTTAGTAAGAACCCTAAGGATAAGTCTAAGCATAGAACACAATCTTAGAAATGGCCATGAATAACCTAGGATAAGACCATAAGCATGAAATTTTTTTTTTCTTGAATTATGTGGTTTCCTATTATAATTAGTGTTGCTCACACTATTCTTCTTGGTTTTAGTCAATGGCTGGAACCCGAAGGAACCGTGTTAATGCGGAATGCGATGGGCAATGCAATGATTGTCCCCCTGAGCAACCAAACGATATGGGAGCTGGAATGCAAAATCTTGTAGCCATGCTCACACAACTTTCTCAAGCTATGAATCATGCAGGATTTCCAAACAAACAAAGGAGGGAGCAACATTCTGTTGAATCCTTCATGAGGCAGCGTCCACCTTCTTTCAGCGGGTCTACTGATCCATTAGTTGCTGAACAATGGATTAGTACTACTGAAAAGATATTTTCAGTTCTTCAATGTTCTGAGCATGATAAAGTCATCCTAGCAGTGTATCGTTTGGAAGGAGATGCGGATCAATGGTGGAATCTTGTTAAGAATACGAGGCAAAGGGATGAAATTGAGTCTCTGGAATGGGACGAGTTCAAGAACTTATTTTTCAATAAGTACTTCCCTCGTATTCTCCGAACAAAGATGGAGAAAGAGTTCCTTGAACTGAAGCAAAGGGATGATGAATCTGTTAGTACCTATGAAGCAAATTTTACAAGACTTGCAAGGTACGCTTCTGGTATTATTATCCAACCTGAGAGTAAGATCGATCGATTCTTTAGTGGCTTAAAACCAAGTCTTCGAAGGGTGTTAGCCATAAGGGACTTCAATAGCTACGAGGAAATCGTTAGATGTGCTCTCAAAGTCGAGATGGAGATTGGAGTAACCCATCAGTCACATGGGTTTGATAAGAAGAGGAAGATGGAATTCAAAGAAAAATCTAAAGAGCACACGGAAAAGAAGATGAGCTTTTCCTTATGCTCAAAGTGTGGAAAGAAACATGGAGGGAGTTGTCTTAAAGGGACAAGTAAATGTTTTAAATGTGGAAAAGAAGGTCATCGGGCATTTGAATGCCGTGATAATGGGAAGAAGATGTCTAATGATGCAAACAAAGGAAGGGATACACAGAATGAACCTACTACACTTCAATGTTTCAAGTGCAAGGAGATGGGGCATTATGCCAATCAATGCCCAAATCCAAGGGTTGATGATGATGGTCGACGTCAACAAACTCTTAAGGCTAAAGACAAAGGAAAGTCACATGCAATTTCTATCAGCGATGTGGAGTACGATAACGATGTGGTGAAAGGTACACTTACTATCCACTCTAAAGTAGCAAATGTTTTATTTGATTCTGGATCCACCCACTCTTTTATTTCTGAAGACTTTTATAAGGGTATCACCGTATTACCTCAACAATTAGATGTTGAGTTAGCTGTGACAACACCTAATGGCACATCAATCGCATCAAAAGTTTATAATTCTTCTCCGATCGAAGTTTGTGGGAAAGTGCTTCCTGCAAATCTTGTGATCCTTCCTTTAGTGGAATTTGATGTGATTCTTGGCATGGATTGGCTTTCTCTACATGGAGCTCATATCTATTTCCAAAGAAGGGAAGTCACATTTCATATTCCAGATCAATCTACGATCGTCTATCAATGGAAGGATGAACATAACCTTCCAGTGGAAATTTCTTCCATCTTATGGGTATTGATTCCACTAAATGAAGGTTATTTATCTCAAATGGTTGGTGAGAAACTCACGATTAAGAATATGCCCATTGTACGGGAGTTTGATGATGTCTTTCCGGAGGAATTGCCGGGTCTTCCACCAAATCGTGAAGTTGAGTTTTCAATAGAACTCGTACCGGGTGCTTTGCCTATTTCAAAGACACCTTATAGAATGGCCCCAATTGAGTTGCAGGAATTGAAGAAGCAACTCCAAGAGAATCCTGATAAGGGATTCATACGCCCTAGTGCGTCACCTTGGGGAGCACCTGTTCTATTTGTTAAGAAGAAAGATGGATCAATGAGACTTTGCATTGATTATCGAGAACTTAACAAGATCACTATCAAGAACAAATATCCTCTCCCACGCATTGATGACTTATTTGACCAACTACGCGGAGCTCAATATTTTTCCAAGATTGATCTTCGTTCAGGGTATCATCAATTAAGGGTCAAAAGGGAGGATATACCAAAGACGGCTTTCCGTACAAGGTATGGACACTATGAATTTATAGTGATGCCATTTGGTCTTACTAATGCCCCTGCTATCTTCATGTATATAATGAATAGAGTCTTTAGAGACTATCTTGATCAATTTGTGGTAGTCTTTATAGACGATATTCTTGTCTATTCAAAGAGCAAGGAAGAGCATGAAGATCACTTGAGAATTATATTGAAGACCCTGAGAAAAGAGAAGCTTTATGCCAAATTTACCAAGTGTGAATTTTGGCTTCAAAAAGTTTCATTTTTGGGTCATATAATCTCAAAAGAGGGGATATCTGTGGATCCAGCAAAAACAGAGGTTATCGAAAGATGGTCAAGACCAACAACAGTAACTGAGATCCGAAGTTTTCTTGGTTTGGCTGGATATTATCGACGTTTTGTAAAAGATTTTTCACGATTATCTAATCCAATCACCAAGTTGACTCGGAAAGGAGTTAAGTTTGTCTGGACAGAGGAATGTGAAGAGAATTTCAAGGAGTTGAAAAGAAGGTTATCCAGTGCACCTGTGCTCACACTGCCTTGTAGTGGAGAAAGGTTTGTGATCTACAGTGATGCATCCAAGAAGGGATTGGGGTGTGTTCTTATGCAAAATGATATGGTGATAGCTTATGCTTCACGACAGTTGAAAATCCATGAGCAAAATTACCCAACACATGATTTGGAGTTGGCTGCGGTAATATTTTCATTAAAGATTTGGAGGCATTACCTTTATGGTGAAAGGTGTGATATTTATACTGATCATAAAAGTTTAAAGTATATTTTCACACAAAAGGAGTTGAATATGCGTCAAAGAAGATGGTTGGAGCTGATTAAGGATTATGACTGCTCAATCCATTACCACCCTGGGAAAGCAAACAAGGTGGCAGATGCATTAAGTCGACAAGACCATGCTAGTTTATCCATGATGAGGATCACAAAAGATCCAATATTTATGGATTTACAAAGGATGGATCTTGGAATTATAATGGAAGGGGAAAAATCTTATCTTTCTCAAATGAATGTTCAACCATCTATACATGTGAAGATTAAAGAGGCACAAAAAGAAGATGTCGAGTTACAAAAGAAGGTGAGAAATGTTCCTGAATTAAACCTTGATTGTGATGGGATAATAAATTTCAGGAATCGGGTTTGTGTTCCTCCCATCCCCGAATTAAAGAAAGAGCTGCTGGATGAGGCTCATAGTTCTTCATTCTCTATTCATCCTGGAAGCACGAAGATGTATAGGGACCTGAAAGAGTACTTCTGGTGGGATGGCATGAAAAGAGATGTTGCTGAATATGTCTCTCGATGCTTGGTTTGTCAACAAGTTAAAGCTGAGAGACAGAAGTCTAAGGGGATGTTACAACCATTACCCATACCCGAATGGAAATGGGAAAACATCACTATGGACTTTGTCACAGGACTTCCTAAAACATCCAAAGGCAATAATGCTATCTGGGTCATAGTTGATCGTCTTACAAAGTCTGCACACTTCATTGCTATTGGAGAGGATTTATCTCTAGATCAGCTTGCCAGGATATATGTAAAGGAAGTGGTAAGATTGCATGGAGTACCACTTTCTATTATATCTGATCGAGATCCGAGATTTACCTCGAAGTTCTGGCGAAGTCTTCAGCATACTCTGGATACAGAGTTGAGTTTCAGCACTGCTTATCATCCCCAGACAGACGGTCAGTCTGAGAGAACAATTCAAACCCTAGAAGATATGTTGAGAGCTTGCTCTATGGATTTCAAAGGAGGTTGGGATCAACACCTACCTTTGGTGGAATTTTCTTATAATAATAGCTTTCACTCCAGTATTCAGATGGCTCCTTATGAAGCTCTCTATGGAAAGAAATGCAGGACTCCAACTTGCTGGGATGAAGTTGGGGAAAGAAAGCTATTAGGACCTGATCTCGTTGATGAAATGGCAGAAAAGGTTAGATCTATTCAACAAAACATAAGAGCAGCTAAGAGTCGACAGAAAAGTTATGCCGACAACCGAAGAAAAGACCTAGAGTTTGAAGTGGGTGATAAAGTGTTCTTACGAATATCTCCCTGGAAGAGGGTTATGAGATTTGGAAAGAAGGGGAAGTTGAGCCCTAGATATATCGGTCCTTTTGAAATACTGGATCGTGTTGGGAAGGTAGCTTACCGATTGGCGCTTCCACCGAATCTCTCTCAAGTTCACGATGTGTTCCACGTATCTCTCCTGAGAAAGTACATACCAGATCCTTCACATGTACTCAGCTCAGAAGTTGTACCGCTGGAGCAAGATCTTTCTTATGAAGAACAGCCGATAGAGATTCTGGATCGTAGCGAAAAAGTCCTACGAAACAAGACCACTCGCTTGGTGAAAGTTTTATGGAGGAACCACCAACTTGAAGAATCTACATGGGAGCTTGAGGATATGATGAGGGAGAATTATCCTCATCTGTTTGTTACAAAGTGACGAATTTCGAGGGCGAAATTCTTTTTAAGGGGGGTAGAATGTAACACCCGAGACTTTTATGTTATATAAACCATCAAAGGAATTTTTTTTTTTACACAACACTTGCTTGGCTTGCTTTACACGCAATCGTGACCTTCCTCGATAGCTTACGTCGTACGCAATACCGAGTTTCACTAAACAACAATATGCTATTAAAACTAGCCGTTATGAATAGTAATAACCACTTTTTGAAATTTTATAAATTTTATTTTTCAAAATGGACTTCATTTTTGGACTCAGAATATCGAAATTAGCCTAGGGTGAAATTTTGGTATTTTTCTGAAAACTTTCAATTTTTGATGAATAGTGAAACCACAAAGTGGTAGGTTAAAAACTGAATTTTGCATAAAACTTAATTTTACCGCTTCTGTGAATGGAATTTCAAAAATCCGACAGACACGGTTGATATCAGTAAGTAAATTGTGTTTCAATGAGATAAAAATAATTTTTTGGTGAATAGTAACTTTTTACGATTTTTACCGCGGTTAATAGTAAATAGGGTAACTAAGGGTAAATATGATATTAATATTACCCTAACACATGTCCTAATTCTATTGGACAAGTATAATTCGACCAAAAACAAACTTAGGAATAAAATATGACCATTTAGTCCCCCTTGGATTAGATTAGGACATTTATTCTTAATTTATTTAAAGAAGGGTTAAAATAGTTAAAATCAAAGTTTAATAAGTAAATCATTTTTAATATGGGGTTATACATAAGATAAATTCGATTGTAAATATTCATTAGAAAGCTAAAAATATTTCCTACATGATGGTATTTTATTTGTAATTTTTAGACATCAAATAATTTAATTTATTTATGACACAAAGATGATGCAGTAATTATCTTATTAATGAAATATTGACAAAATTGATAATATAAATACCAAAATAAATGTAATTTGAGACTTTTTATGAATTACACTAATTTTCTAGGTTACTATGATATATTATTGGTGATTTAATCAACTTTTTTCGAACATATAATTCTGTTATGACTTTCACAAAAATCATATATCAAATAGTGTCAAAATTGACACAAAATAGTTTTTAAATCAAATATTATATTATTAATTGTTATTTTATTCCTAAAAATCTAAGGTTCGGCCAAATGACTTAGATAAGGACATATATATTAATAATAAACAATTTGGGGTTCGTTTGGCATGTTATAGTAAGTGTATTAACCATATAGTGAAAGAAAACAAAAAGACACGGTAAAAGTTAAATTAATTAACTTAGAGTTAAATCTAATTGATAAGGTTAAAATAATACCCTAAAATTGTCTAAATCCTATTGGTTGATAGGATTTCGACCCATCACCACTTTAGCTTCGAAATAAGACCCTTTGGAACCATTATAAACCGATTTTGACTTTAATATAAAATAATATTTTGAGATATTCCTAAGGTGCCCCTCTCCTCCCTTATAAAAGGGCACCTCCTCCCCCTCCTCCTCACACCAATTTGAGCACTCAAGCTCGGCCAACCCCTGACATTTTCTCCTCTCCACTTCCCTAGAATAATCCTAGAGGTCCTGGTCTTTTCCAAAGACCAATCTTAGTTCCTTAAGTGGAGGATTCAAAGAGGCGTTCCAAAGAAGAGGTAATATCCATTACCGATCTTTTCAATTTCTTTCTTCTTCAACATCTTCTTCTTTAGTTGTTTCATGATAAAGTAATAACATCAGTATTACTTACATACTGATATGTTATTATAAATATGAAACAACCCTAATTCACCTTCTATCCATCCTACGGAAAAATGAAATCACCGCACGTGCGTACGTACGGAATACCGTCTCCACGCCGTGGTGTAATCTATTTTCCATCATCACCTTACAAGGATGGGTATAATGGTGTAATGAGTAACTATATATGATTATTATTAAGTAATATTGATACTGAAATAATATATATATATATATACTCCAATACAATTCCACGATCATAGGAACGATATCATCACTCGTGCGTACGTACGGAATACCGTCTCCATGATGTGATGCGACTCGTTCTACATGATCTTCATTTCATAATGATTATATAAATGAATTGAATGAATGAATATGGTATATACTACACTAATACCATTCTGTAAATGAATTATCTATAACCTAAAGATAAGAATAAGAATTTATTCGACAAAACACGCATAAGAACACAAAGTTATAAAGACCCGAGTAACAAGTAACAATGAAATATTACTAACAAGAAGCTAATAATATGACCATATATGATATCATATCAATATGTATGATTCTGGAATAAGTCAATAACATTATTTAAACCATTATACAGGAGCTTCGGACATGAACAAAGCAAATCGGACCTAAGGTAAGGGAAATATCACAATCTCATTTTTTTATCCGAGATTGTTTATTCGTAAGTATTTACTGGGGTGTATTTTATCATCCACATCCATGTTTCATCAAAATGTAATATTATTTCCATCCACCTAAAATTTTTTAAATCCATTTTTACCCTTTGGTGAGTTTTTAGTAATATGTATGAAAGGAATCTTTTGTCGTACGAGGTACTTTTTGACTTTTCCGACAAAAGTACGAAGAATGTTTTTTTTAACTTATACGGCATGAATAGGTTTTTAAAACATTATTTCCAAGAAGCTTCCTTTACAAGTTCTCAAGTTTATTTTTAATCAACTTCTTTAATTTTAAAGTTATATGACATGTTATGAAAGGAAAAATGTTTTTGAAGAAGAATGGATATTTTCCTCAAGAATGGAGTTCAAGTGTTTTTATCAAAATTATTTTCCATCTAAGATAATAAAGGGTTCTGTTTTTATCCCTATTATTACATTGATTTGATCATGTTGTGATGGAATTATTTTTATGAATTCCTTTATCTTATATGAATTGATTTATGATGTCATGATGTTTCAAGAATCCCATTTTTGTTACATGTGTTATGCAATGATGTATGTTTTATGATTATGTGGAACACATAAGAAAGGATTCATTATAAGATGGGTGGGACCTATATCTCCCTCCAATGCATTGGGTAAAGATTTTATATCTCATGGGATAGACATGGCTGGAACGGAAGGTTATTTCGATTCAGTGATACAGGACTGAAACGAGGAGTGAACTCGGTTCAGAAAGGGACTTTGTCCACTAAGATAGTCTTGGCAATGAGTCATGACTAACAAGAAATGATTTTCCATGATTATGTGCGCATGCCACAAAGTTTCAAGTTTTATGTTATGATTATGGGGATCTCATTTTCACTTCTATGATTTATTCCATGTTAAGATATTATGATCTCTTTTGCAGGTTTTGATTTTCATAAAGATATGATATGATTTTTATTTCCTTTATTTGCCCTTGCTGAGCATTTGAGCTCACCCTTTAATGTTTTCTTTTCCCCAGGTCAGGAAGATGGATATTAAGTAGAATATGCTAAAAGGGACCCTAGATATGATGAAATAAATGGGAGACACTGTAGAAGATTTATGAACCAATTGTTTATGTTTCCCAGTTTCTAATGACACTATACCTATACGGTCCTTTGTGGTTTTGTCATATGTTGTAATAAGTGTGCTTCAATTTCGAAGTATTAACAATGTATGTAAAGTATGGGTCGTTATAGTTGGTATCAAAGGAAGGGTATAGTCAACCTTTGGAAACTAGGATGTGAAAGCCTTAGTAAGAACCCTAAGGATAAGTCTAAGCATAGAACACAATCTTAGAAATGGCCATGAATAACCTAGGATAAGACCATAAGCATGAAAATTTTTTTTTCTTGAATTATGTGGTTTCCTATTATAATTAGTGTTGCTCACACTATTCTTCTTGGTTTTAGTCAATGGCTGGAACCCGAAGGAACTGTGTTAATGCGGAATGCGATGGGCAATGCAATGATTGTCCCCGTGAGCAACCAAACGATATGGGAGCTGGAATGCAAAATCTTGTAGCCATGCTCACACAACTTTCTCAAGCTATGAATCATGCAGGATTTCCAAACGAACAAAGGAGGGAGCAACATTCTGTTGAATCCTTCATGAGGCAGCGTCCACCTTCTTTCAGCGGGTCTACTGATCCATTAGTTGCTGAACAATGGATTAGTACTACTGAAAAGATATTTTCAGTTCTTCAATGTTCTGAGCATGATAAAGTCATCCTAGCAGTGTATCGTTTGGAAGGATATGCGGATCAATGGTGGAATCTTGTTAAGAATACGAGGCAAAGGGATGAAATTGAGTCTATGGAATGGGACGAGTTCAAGAACTTATTTTTCAATAAGTACTTCCCTCATATTCTCCGAACAAAGATGGAGAAAGAGTTCCTTGAACTGAAGCAAAGGGATGATGAATCTGTTAGTACCTATGAAGCAAATTTTACAAGACTTGCAAGGTACGCTTCTGGTATTATTATCCAACCTGAGAGTAAGATCGATCGATTCTTTAGTGGCTTAAAACCAAGTCTTCGAAGGGCGTTAGCCATAAGGGACTTCAATAGCTACGAGGAAATCGTTAGATGTGCTCTCAAAGTCGAGATGGAGATTGGAGTAACCCATCAGTCACATGGGTTTGATAAGAAGAGGAAGATGGAATTCAAAGAAAAATCTAAAGAGCACACAGAAAAGAAGATGAGCTTTTCCTTATGGTCAAAGTGTGGAAAGAAACATGGAGGGAGTTGTCTTAAAGGGACAAGTAAATGTTTTAAATGTGGAAAAGAAGGTCATCGGGCATTTGAATGTCGTGATAATGGGAAGAAGATGTCTAATGATGCAAACAAAGGAAGGGATACACAGAATGAACCTACTACACTTCAATGTTTCAAGTGCAAGGAGATGGGGCATTATTCCAATCAATGCCCAAATCCAAGGGTTGATGATGATGGTCGACGTCAACAAACTCTTAAGGCTAAAGACAAAGGAAAGTCACATGCAATTTCTATCAGCGATGTGGAGTACGATAACGATGTGGTGAAAGGTACACTTACTATCCACTCTAAAGTAGCAAATGTTTTATTTGATTCTGGATCCACCCACTCTTTTATTTCTGAAGACTTTTCTAAGGGTATCACCGTATTACCTCAACAATTAGATGTTGAGTTAGATGTGACAACACCTAATGGCACATCAATCGCATCAAAAGTTTATAATTCTTCTCCGATCGAAGTTTGTGGGAAAGTGCTTCCTGCAAATCTTGTGATCCTTCCTTTAGTGGAATTTGATGTGATTCTTGGCATGGATTGGCTTTCTCTACATGGAGCTCATATCGATTTCCAAAGAAGGGAAGTCACATTTCATATTCCAGATCAATCTACGATCGTCTATCAATGCAAGGATGAACATAACCTTCCAGTGGAAATTTCTTCCATCTTATGGGTATTGATTCCACTAAATGAAGGTTATTTATCTCAAATGGTTGGTGAGAAACTCACGATTAAGAATATGCCCATTGTACGGGAGTTTGATGATGTCTTTCCGGAGGAATTGCTGGGTCTTCCACCAAATCGTGAAGTTGAGTTTTCAATAGAACTCGTACCGGGTGCTTTGCCTATTTCAAAGACACCTTATAGAATGGCCCCAATTGAGTTGCAGGAATTGAAGAAGCAACTCCAAGAGAATCTTGATAAGGGATTCATACGCCCTAGTGCGTCACCTTGGGGAGCACCTGTTCTATTTGTTAAGAAGAAAGATGGATCAATGAGACTTTGCATTGATTATCGAGAACTTAACAAGATCACTATCAAGAACAAATATCCTCTCCCACGCATTGATGACTTATTTGACCAACTACGCGGAGCTCAATATTTTTCCAAGATTGATCTTCGTTCAGGGTATCATCAATTAAGGGTCAAAAGGGAGGATATACCAAAGACGGCTTTCCGTACAAGGTATGGACACTATGAATTTATAGTGATGCCATTTGGTCTTACTAATGCCCCTGCTATCTTCATGGATCTAATGAATAGAGTCTTTAGAGACTATCTTGATCAATTTGTGGTAGTCTTTATAGACGATATTCTTGTCTATTCAAAGAGCAAGGAAGATCATGAAGATCACTTGAGAATTATATTGAAGACCCTGAGAAAAGAGAAGCTTTATGCCAAATTTACCAAGTGTGAATTTTGGCTTCAAAAAGTTTCATTTTTGGGTCATATAATCTCAAAAGAGGGGATATCTGTGGATCCAGCAAAAACAGAGGTTATCGAAAGATGGTCAAGACCAACAACAGTAACTGAGATCCGAAGTTTTCTTGGTTTGGCTGGATATTATCGACGTTTTGTAAAAGATTTTTCACGATTATCTAATCCAATCACCAAGTTGACTCGGAAAGGAGTTAAGTTTGTCTGGACAGAGGAATGTGAAGAGAATTTCAAGGAGTTGAAAAGAAGGTTATCCAGTGCACCTGTGCTCACACTGCCTTGTAGTGGAGAAAGGTTTGTGATCTACAGTGATGCATCCAAGAAGGGATTGGGGTGTGTTCTTATGCAAAATGATATGGTGATAGCTTATGCTTCACGACAGTTGAAAATCCATGAGCAAAATTACCCAACACATGATTTGGAGTTGGCTGCGGTAATATTTGCATTAAAGATTTGGAGGCATTACCTTTATGGTGAAAGGTGTGATATTTATACTGATCATAAAAGTTTAAAGTATATTTTCACACAAAAGGAGTTGAATATGCGTCAAAGAAGATGGTTGGAGCTGATTAAGGATTATGACTGCTCAATCCATTACCACCATGGGAAAGCAAACAAGGTGGCAGATGCATTAAGTCGACAAGACCATGCTAGTATATCCATGATGAGGATCACAAAAGATCCAATATTTATGGATTTACAAAGGATGGATCTTGGAATTATAATGGAAGGGGGAAAATCTTATCTTTCTCAAATGAATGTTCAACCATCTATACATGTGAAGATTAAAGAGGCACAGAAAGAAGATGTCGAGTTACAAAAGAAGGTGAGAAATGTTCCTGAATTCAACCTTGATTGTGATGGGATAATAAAGTTCAGGAATCGGGTTTGTGTTCCTCCCATCCCCGAATTAAAGAAAGAGCTGCTGGATGAGACTCATAGTTCTTCATTCTCTATTCATCCTGGAAGCACGAAGATGTATGGGGACCTGAAAGAGTACTTCTGGTGGGATGGCATGAAAAGAGATGTTGCTGAATATGTCTCTCGATTCTTGGTTTTTCAACAAGTTAAAGCTGAGAGACAGAAGTCTAAGGGGATGTTACAACCATTACCCATACCCGAATGGAAATGGGAAAACATCACTATGGACTTTGTCACAGGACTTCCTAAAACATCCAAAGGCAATAATGCTATCTGGGTCATAGTTGATCATCTTACAAAGTCTGCACACTTCATTGCTATTGGAGAGGATTTCTCTCTAGATCAGCTTGCCAGGATATATGTAAAGGAAGTGGTAAGATTTCATGGAGTACCACTTTCTATTATATCTGATCGAGATCCGAGATTTACCTCGAAGTTCTGGCGAAGTCTTCAGCATACTCTGGATACAGAGTTGAGTTTCAGCACTGCTTATCATCCCCAGACAGACGGTCAGTCTGAGAGAACAATTCAAACCCTAGAATATATGTTGAGAGCTTGCTCTATGGATTTCAAAGGAGGTTGGGATCAACACCTACCTTTGGTGGAATTTTCTTATAATAATAGATTTCACTCCAGTATTCAGATGGCTCCTTATGAAGCTCTCTATGGAAAGAAATGCAGGACTCCAACTTGCTGGGATGAAGTTGGGGAAAGAAAGCTATTAGGACCTGATCTCGTTGATGAAATGGCAGAAAAGGTTAGATCTATTAAACAACACATAAGAGCAGCTCAGAGTCGACAGAAAAGTTATGCCGACAACCGAAGAAAAGACCTAGAGTTTGAAGTGGGCGATAAAGTGTTCTTACGAATATCTCCCTGGAAGAGGGTTATGAGATTTGGAAAGAAGGGGAAGTTGAGCCCTTGATATATCGGTCCTTTTGAAATACTGGATCGTGTTGGGAAGTTAGCTTACCGATTGGCGCTTCCACCGAATCTCTCTCAAGTTCACGATGTGTTCCACGTATCTCTCCTGAGAAAGTACATACCAGATCCTTCACATGTACTCAGCTCAGAAGTTGTACCGCTGGAGCAAGATCTTTCTTATGAAGAACAACCGATAGAGATTCTGGATCGTAGCGAAAAAGTCCTACGAAACAAGACCACTCGCTTGGTTAAAGTTTTATGGAGGAACCACCAACTTGAAGAATCTACATGGGAGCTTGAGGATATGATGAGGGAGAATTATCCTCATCTGTTTGTTACAAAGTGACGAATTTCGAGGGCGAAATTCTTTTTAAGGGGGGTAGAATGTAACACCCGAGACTTTTATGTTATATAAACCATCAAAGGAATTTTTTTTACACAACACTTGCTTGGCTTGCTTTACACGCAATCGTGACCTTCCTCGATAGCTTGCGTCGTACGCAATACCGAGTTTCACTAAACAACAATATGCTATTTAAACTAGCCGTTATGAATAGTAATAACCACTTTTTGAAATTTTATAAATTTTATTTTTCAAAATGGACTTCATTTTTGGACTCAGAATATCGAAATTAGCCTACGGTGAAATTTTGGTATTTTTCTGAAAACTTTCAATTTTTGATGAATAGTGAAACCACTAAGTGGTAGGTTAAAAACTGAATTTTGCATAAAACTTAATTTTACCGCTTCTGTGAATGGAATTTCGAAAATCCGACAGACACGGTTGATATCAGTAAGTAAAATTTGGTTCAATGAGATAAAAATAATTTTTTGGTGAATAGTAACTTTTTACGATTTTTACCGCGGTTAATAGTAAATAGGGTAACTAAGGGTAAATATGATATTAATATTACCCTAACACATTCCAAATTCTATTGTACAAGTATAATTCGACCAAAAAAAACTTAGGAATAAAATATGACCATTTAGGCCCCCTTGGATAAGATTAGGACATTTATTCTTAATTTATTTAAAGAAGGGTTAAAATAGTTAAAATCAAAGTTTAATAAGTAAATAATTTTTAATATGTGGTTATACATAAGATAAATTCTATTGTAAATATTCATTAGAAAGATAAAACGATTTCCTACATTATGGTATTTTATTTGTAATTTTTATACATCAAATAATTTAATTTATTTATGAAACAAAGATGATGCAATAATTATCTTATTAATGAAATATTGACAAAATTGATAATATAAATACCAAAATAAATGTAATTTGAGACTTTTTATGAATTCCACTAATTTTCTAGGTTACTATGATATATTATTGTTGATTTAATCAACTTTGTTCGAACATATAATTCTGTTATGACTTTCAAAAAAATCATATATCAAATAGTGTCAAAATTGACACAAAATAGTTTTTAAATCAAATATTATATTATTAAATGTTATTTTATTCCTAAAAATCTAAGGTTCGGACACATGACTTAGATAAGGATATATATATTAATAATAAACAATTTGGGGTTCGATTGGCATGTTATAGTAAGTTTATTAACCATATAGTGAAAGAAAACAAAAAGACACGGTAAAAGTTAAATTAATTAACTTAGAGTTAAATCTAATTGATAAGGTTAAAATAATACCCTAAACTTGTCTAAATACTATTGGTTGATAGTATTTAGACCCATCACCACTTTAGCTTCAAAATAAGACCCTTTGGAACCATTATAAACCGATTTTGACTTTAATATAAAATAATATTTTGAGATATTCCTAAGGTGCCCCTCTCCTCCCTTATAAAAGGGCACCTCCTCCCCCTCCTCCTCACACCAATTTGAGCACTCAAGCTCGGCCAACCCCTGCCATTTTCTCCTCTCCACTTCCCTAGAATAATCCTAGAGGTCCTGGTCTTTTCCAAAGACCAATCTTAGTTCCTTAAGTGGAGGATTCAAAGAGGCGTTCCAAAGAAGAGGTAATATCCATTACCGATCTTTTCAATTTCTTTCTTCTTCAACTTCTTCTTCTTTAGTTGTTTCATGATAAAGTAATAACATCAGTATTACTTACATACTGATATGTTATTATAAATTTGAAACAACCCTAATTCACCTTCTATCCATCCTACGGAAAAATGAAATCACTGCGCGTGCGTACGTACGGAATACCGTCTCCACGCTGTGGTGTAATCTATTTTCCACCATCACCTTACAAGGATGGGTATAATGGTGTAATGAGTAACTATATATGATTATTATTAAGTAATATTGATACTGAAATAATATATATATATACTCCAATACAATTCCACGATCATAGGAACAATATCATCACTCGTGCGTACGTACGGAATACCGTCTCCACGATGTGATGCGACTCGTTCTACATGATCTTCATTTCATAATGATTATATAAATGAATTGAATGAATGAATATGGTATATACTACACTAATACCATTCTGTAAATGAATTATCTATAACCTAAAGATAAGAATAAGAATTTATTCGACAAAACACGCATAAGAACAAAAAGTTATAAAGACCCGAGTAACAAGTAACAATGAAATATTACTAACAAGAAGCTAATAATATGACCATATATGATATCATATCAATATGTATGATTCTGGAATAAGTCAATAACATTATTTAAACCATTATACAGGAGCTTCGGACACGAAAAAAGCAAATCGGACCTAAGGTAAGGGAAATATCACAATCTCATTTTTTTATCCGAGATTGTTTATTCGTAAGTATTTACTGGGGTGTATTTTATCATCCACATCCATGTTTCATCAAAATGTAATATTATTTCCATCCACCTACAATTGTTTAAATCCATTTTTACCCTTTGGTGAGTTTTTAGTAATATGTATGAAAGGAATCTTTTGTCGTACGAGGTACTTTTTGACTTTTCCGACAAAAGTACGAAGAATGTTTTTTTTAAACTTATACGGCATGAATCGGTTTTTAAAACATTATTTCCAAGAAGCCTCCTTTAAAAGTTCTCAAGTTTATTTTTAATCAACTTCTTTTATTTTAAAGTTATATGACATGTTATGAAAGGAAAAATGTTTTTGAAGAAGAAAGGATATTTTCCTCAAGAATGGAGTTCAAGTGTTTTTATCAAAATTATTTTCCATCTAAGATAATAAAGGGTTCTGTTTTTATCCCTATTATTACATTGATTTGATCATGTTGTGATGGAATTATTTTTATGAATTCCTTTATCTTATATGAATTGATTTATGATGTCATGATGTTTCAAGAATCCCATTTTTGTTACATGTGTTATGCAATGATGTATGTTTTATGATTATGTGGCACACATAAGAAAGGATTCATTATAAGATGGGTGGGACCTATATCTCCCTCCAATGCATTGGGTAAAGATTTTATATCTCATGAGATAGACATGGCTGGAACGGAAGGTTATTTCTGTTCAGTGATACAGGACTGAAACGAGGAGTGAACTCGGTTCAGAAAGGGACTTTGTCCACTAAGATAGTCTTGGCAATGAGTCATGACTAACAAGAAATGATTTTCCATGATTATGTGTGCATGCCACAAAGTATCAAGTTTTATGTTATGATTATGGGGATCTCATTTTAACTTCTATGATTTATTCCATGTTAAGATATTATGATCTCTTTTGCAGGTTTTGATTTTCATAAAGATATGATATGATTTTTATTTCCTTTATTTGCCCTTGCTGAGCATTTGAGCTCACCCTTTTATGTTTTCTTTTCCCCAGGTCAGGAAGATGGATATTAAGTAGAATATGCTAAAAGGGACCCTAGATATGATGAAATAAATGGGAGACACTGTAAAAGATTTATAAACCAGTTGTTTATGTTTCCGAGTTTCTAAAGACACTATACCTATACGGTCCTTTGTGGTTTTGTCATATGTTGTAATAAGTGTGCTTCAATTTCGAAGTATTAACAATGTATGTAAAGTATGGGTCATTATAATAGATGATGTCATTCATAGCTTTCTATTTTTTGTCTTACTCTGCTTCTTTATCAATACTCCTTGTTTCAGGTTTCTTTGGAATCACACAGAGAGATAGAATTTTCAAGTAGACACTATATTTATGTTTCATTAAATAAATGATCATCCTTGATTTCCAGCATCCATAATTTTCACTGTTGACGTAGGGAGCTCGAACCATTGACAAACCCTCTCATGTATCGGCCATTGATCATAGTATAATCAAGAGAACTTTCATCTTTTTATACCTTTACAAAAAACCACCTCTGATACCAATTTTTGGGTTGGGTTATACAAAATACGCAAAAGAGGGGTTTTGAATTGTCTCTTTTACAATTTTTTCAAAAATCATGATGATGACCTAGTCTTCCCATTTATCTTTATCAGATTGTTTATGTAGCGGAAAATAAATAATTAAAGAAATCAAGGATATATAGTGGTTCGGTGAATATAGGTCCCCTAGTCCACTCCAACAATGTTCTACTCCACAAGCTTTGTTATTTTCATTATCTGGTCTTCTTATCAACAGACCATCCACAACTGAGTGCATGTAGTTGAAACCTTTACAAGTTAAGGATAAAAACAGAGCCATCTAGTTCATACACAGAACCGAATACACATCATAGTACGAGAATCTGGTTAATCAAAATAAAAATATTATTAGTCCTAAAATACTTTTCAATTGTTCTTCACCATTGCAACAACATGCAACTGACTTTTGATGGATCGTTGTCTTCAGAAAGAATGATCTTCAGGTATAAGTAGTTCTGAGCTGATCTGATTTCAATGGATATAGAAATAAATTATGAAACTCCAACAAAAATGGATTCATGAAAGATATTCAATGTAGAAATGGTGAATCTTCAACACGTTTCTTCTTCTTTATAGAAACCGAGTTTTGATAGATCTCTGTAGCAGTAGATCTGTAAATCTCAAGTGACTTTGTAAAACTATAGTCATGAAGAACCCAAGAGATTTTTAAATATATTTTTCTTCTTTTCGATGATACAACTATTTATATGTAATACAAAATAATATATAGAATAAATATGATCATTTTCCTTTTTATATATAGATCAACAAAATCCACCTTTAGAATTGCGATATTCAAATATTTGAAAAATAGTGTAGTCATAGCTCCCCTGAAAATTCGACATGAAATGTTACTCTTCAATCAATCCTTTGAATCACAAGTAAATGTCTTTGAATCTGTCAAAGGCGCATTTTATAATCGAGCTTTTAATATAGCTTGAAATAAACCTAGTAATATGCATAAAGACTGTTGCTCAATAATGTCATAATTTAAATCTCTGACACCAAATGTAGGGTTGAACTGCATAGCATACATTATCTGAATGTAACATTAACAATGTAAGGTTGATCTCAAATTTAAGTTTGATCTCAAATGTAAGGTTTATCTCAAACATATGGTTGATCTCAAACATAAGTTTGATCATCCATACTTTTCCCTTTAACTTTCAAACTTACAGTATATAATCCATACTTTTATCAGCTTCTAAACATAAGTTACATGATACAACATAAGTTTGTTTACAAAAGTAAGGTTGGTGAATAATACTTTTGAGAAACAAATATAATGTTTCATACTAATGTAGGTTTCTTCTTCTATACTATTTTGATATTCCAAATGTAAGTTTCCTTTCAAATGTGGGGTTCTTCTTCCATACTATTCTAATAATGTATGGTTTCTAAACCATACTTTTCTGGTATCCTATAGAGGAAAGATTCCATCCTTACACTATGCTCCACAATGTAGGGTATGAACATTGTTTCTAGAACAAGCTAAAGTGATTTCCAAACTCATAGTGCATGAATAGTGTTTCGAGAACATGAAATTATGTTAAAACGATTTCCAAACACTTTTCAAAATATTCCACATGGATTAAATAATTAAATATTATTCCAAAATAAAGAAATAATTAATATTAATTTCCTGAAATATACTCAAAGTAAAATCATTAGAATAACAAATAAGGGTTTTTGTGAACATCAAAATCCTGATAAAGAGATAGAGTGTTGTTCTCAACAATATCCCCATAATAAAATATAGTGTTATTGAAAAAAACTTTCTCAACATAATAAACATGTAAACATATCGTAACCTATAGAAATAGATAGGTTTCATAATCTTTTCATCATGAAAATAACTCATGAAATGAAGTAGTTTTCAAAAGAATATATCCCGTGAATGAAAAACGAGCATCATAAACATCATGAAATCAAAGAATAATTCATTTAAGGAAAAAATATAAATAAAAACATTGAATTATTTCCCCATAAATTCATGATTAACACCAAAGGATTTTATCTCATAAGGGAAATAATTTTTAATGATATTTTAGAAACATTTCTTGAGGAAAATATCTTTTCTTCAACGAAAAAATGATTTTTTTTAACATAAAACCTTTTGAAAACATTTTTATTTCAAAATAGATTTGAAAAATTATAAATAAGGATTTAAAAACAATAAAATATTATTTAAATCAATTTCCATAAAAATTATCTTCAATGATCTTTTGAAAACATTTTTTAAATCATGCTCTTTTTAACAAAATCGATTTACAACCTGACAGAATGGTGGTCATATTTTATGAAAAAAAAACATTATCTTAAATACCAAAGAGAAAAAAAGTGTACTAACTGATGTGGATAACTTTAATAAATATAGGATAAGAAATGTCATGAATTTTCTTGATATATTGATCATAATATTTCGTCATGGGAAGTATAAACATAAAAAATATCAGAAACCAATGAGATTAACTCAATAAACTCTTATAACTTAGTAACATGGGATCATACTCTTCATGTAAGAAAAAAAATTACATGAGGATTAATATATCATAAAAATAAAAATAATCATGATAATAAGTGTATAATGTAAGTATACACACCTTGAAAAAGTAATAATGTGCATAACAAAACATGAGTGTCAAATAAGGAAAATGAGACAAAACTATTTTTCCAATTTTGTATCTTTTGAAATTTAAACCCCATGAATGAAGTATCGTCAAATGGATATGTGAATAACCATAAATATAAGTAAAATAAAAATAAAATAAAATCATTTGTGGTACATACACCATATAAAATTAAATAATTGTGAACATATCTTGTATCTCACATAAATTAAAAGTGGGATGAAATCCCCTTAACATGTGTCTTGACTCTCTCCGTACTCATACAAGATTACTGTATAATAAATATGAGATTAATAAAAAATATTTTATATAAGAATATTATTATATATAATACCATATATTTTTTATTATGACCTTATATTACCCTCTTTTCAACGATCCAATGTTAAAGTTTCTCTTCGGGTAAAATTCTCTTGGTTCATTGTCTATATCTTAATTTGTTATATCATTGGTCCTTATACTAATATCATGATTCCATAATTTATATAATGATCTAAATATCATTTATATCATTTATATTTTAATTATAATAATCTATAGAATATATTAGTATGAAATGGAGTACACAGTTCATGGAGACATTAATCCATACATATGCATGAACTTTGTTTTTGTCTTTATTGTCGTATTGAAAGAATGGATGTAAAAAAATTATATATATGTATGTAGGTATATATATTTTTTCCCTATCATTAATATATCATATATATCATATAAATTCATTAAAACCATCTTTAATACATTCCATGGGGTGTCTGAACGAATCGCATCGCTTTGAGGGGGCGGTAGACCACACTTCCTCAAATGATATTATCGTATTAACACCAAATATAAATTAAATAGATGTGTAATGTAAATAGAATAAATAATATTAAATACATGTTAAATATAATATATGACAAATATAAATAGAGTTTCCATCATATTATCCACCATGATTGGTGGTAAAGGAGAAATAAACAAGCATCGTTTCATGAGGCAGTAATTCGTCACACACAGAAACAGTATGTTCAACATCCATTAGATGGATGTGTGTTTATGTATAGGTCATACCATTTGAATAAAAACATCCTAGTATTTTTAGGATACATTTAATTTCATAAAATAATGTAATAAATATAATGAAGGGTGAATAAGGTAAATAAAGGAATGGAGCTTGAGAGAAGATGTTACCTCTTTACTGGGTAACTCATTTTGGTTTGTGCCAAAAGGCTTCCTTGAGAATATTTCTTCATAAAGTGAGGATTCAAGGTCTAAGGGAGGATTTTTGGGACTATAATTGGGTAGATATTGGGATAAATTAAAAGGATTTATAGGTTTGAGTAATGGGTATAGGTTGTGGCCTTTTATAATTAAGGAAAATGACTCACTCGGAATTTCTAGAAACAAGTTAGCTGTGAACATGTTATTACCAAATAAAGTCATAAAAATCTAACCAAACCCAATAATGGAAGTTTTATAGACTAAATATGAAAAATAAATGGGTTTTGGACAAGTATCGTGGTCATTTGGCACATTAATTTTAAGGTTTAGTCCCTAATTAAGCTTAATTTGGCCTCAACTGTTGTGATTAATTTTAGTCACTTTTACTAATCATTTTTATAAAAAATTTAACATTTACTTATTGCACTCTAAATATTAGACTGAATAAAATGGTGTATATAGGAGTTTTTAAATTCAATTCAGAGAAGCAGGAAAATTCAAATTAGTGCTCATCCTGCAGACATGATTAAATAATAGGGGTTTAATGTATGAAAAAGATCAAAAGTTTGTTAAGATTTTATATTCAGTTTCAAAGTTAAATTGATTCTATTGAATAAATTGTATTAATAGATGTAATATTTTCTAATTTTACCTTAAAACATATTTATAATATCATTTATCATTAATAATTATTTAGAAAAAAAGGCAGTTTTTAACTAAAATGTAGTATTTTTCACTATTCATCAAAAAATAATGTTTCTCAGAAAAATACCAAAAATTAACCCTAGGATAATTTTGACATAATATATTCAAAAATAAAGTTATATTGTATAAAATTAATTTTCTAAATGTTTCTAAAATTTCTTTCATTATTAAAAGTTGTTCATTTGAGAAAATGTTGTTTTTAAACATAGAATGACTTTACAAAAAATAATATAATTCATTATCAATGTGTTTTATTTATCTAAAACAATTTTATAAAAATATTAATATTCATATAAATATTTTTAATAGCTAGGTTATAATTATCTTCTTTAAATTATAACAATAAAAAGAGATATTTCGAAGAAACTCTGTGTTGCATGTATCGTACGCCATGTCGGGGTTGTGTGTAACGGATTCTAAGTAGGTCTTTTGTGTAATGTACTCCAAGATGGTCTTGCATGTAAAATGAATCTTTAACATAGTTTATTGTAATATATAAATAAAAATTTCCATTTATTTGGAAAAAATCGGTCCATAAAAATGTGGGTTTTACATTCTACCCCTTTAAAACAAAATTTTCCCTCAAAAGCCATCACACCTGTAAAAAAATGAGGATTTTTATGCTTCATATTATCCTCAAGATCCCATATAGCTCTATATAACTAGTAAAGTTTTCAAAAATACTTTGACCATGTGAGTGGTCTTGTTTTGTAGAAACGTTTTTTGATCGGTCCAGAATTTCAATAGGTTGTTCCTCATAAGAAACATCATGCTCCAGTGGTATAACCTCTTACTTTTGTACATGTGAAGGCTCAGGTATGTACTTACTCAGGATAAATACATGAAACACATCATGTACTTGAGTGTGTTTTGGAGTAAGTTCCAAGAAATAGGCTACTTTCCCAATACGATCAAGAATTTCAATGGGGCTGATATACCTAGGGATTAGTTTCCCTTTTTTCTCGATTCTCATAACTTTATTCCAGGGTGATATTAGCAGAAACACATTTTCACCAAGTTTAAATTCTAGATCACGCTAAATTTTATCAGTATAAATTTTTAGTTGGCTTTGAGCTTCTTTGATATACCATTGAATGATTATAACATTCTCGACTATTTCTTCAGTGATCTCAGGTCCTAATAAATTTCTTTTTCCAACTTCATCCCAACATGTTGAAGCTCAATATTTATTCCCATAAAGGGGATTAAAATGGTTTCATTTGAAGTATAGAGTGAAAGCTATTGTTGTAAGAAAAATCAACTAGATGAAGGTATTGATCCCAACCACCTTTGAAATATAAATAATAAGATCTCAACATATCCTCTAGGGTTTGAATTGTTACTCCAAACTATCCTTTTGTTGAAGATGATAAGCAGTGCTGAAACTCAATTATATATCATGATATTTCTAAATAATTCACTAGAACTTTTAGGTAATATTTAGATCCCTATATGATACAATTTAATATGGTACTCTGTGAAACATTACCACTTCCGAAATGTATATTCTGGAAACCTGATCTAGAAATAAATATTCTCAAATGGAAATGAAGTGTGCTTACAATGTAATGAAATCAGCTACAACCCATATATAATTAAACCCTTTAGAGGTTTTGGGTAGTCCAACGATAAAATCCATAGTGATTTTCTTCCATTTTTATTCTGGTATGGGTAATGGATGCAACATCCTTTTAGACTTTTGTCATTTAGCATTAACTTACTGGCATAAAAAACAATATGATACAAACTCCATGATATCATGCTTCATGTCATCCCACTAGAAGCATTATATTAATCCCATATACATCTTCATGCATACAAGATGAATAGATATGGAAGAACTATGAGATTACTCGAATAGATCCTTCTACAAATCTGGCATGGAAGGAACACATACACAGTTCCTGAACCTTATCATTACATACTCATCAAGGTTAAACTCAAGAACATTTCTAACATTCTTTTATTGTTCCTTATCTTCCTTTTATGCCTCATTAAGGTTCACTTGTATATAGGGTTGAACATCAATTTGAAAAAGATGGTATATTCCCCCTTCTTTCAGGATTTATAGATCCATACATTGAAAATCTAGAAATATTAGATATTTGGGGATCCATATCATAGATAATCTATAATGATCTTTTCAAATCAAATCGTCATCCACAGTGGTCGCTTTCCCAGGGTGTAAATGTATTGGGAAGTCATAATCCTTTACCAACTCTAACCATCTTCTTTGTCACATGTCCAACTCCTTCTATGTGAATATATATTTTAGACTTTTATGATTGATATATATATATATATATCACACTTTTTCCTGTAATGATAATTCCTATATATCGTTAATGCAAAAAATACCACTGCAAACTCCAAAAATAATATGTTGGGTAATTTTTTCATAAATCTTCAACCGTTGCAAATAATAGGCTATAACCATGTTATTTTTCATAATAACACGTCACAATCCCTTCTTAGATGCATCACTATAAATTATAAACCCTTTCCCACTATAGGTTAATGTCAGTATAGGTTCACTGACCAACCTTCTTTTTAGTTCCTATAAATTTTTCTCTCATTCATCTATCCAAAGGATCTTAACACCCTTCTGAGTTTACATGGTAATAAGATTATATAGTGATGAGATATTCTCTATAAATCATTGATAATATCAAGATAAACCAAAACTCAATAGATCTCAGTCACTATGGTTAGTTTAGGTTGACTTTCAATAGCCTCCATCATTGATGGATCTACTGTTATACCAACTCTTAAGATTATGTGACCCAAAAATAAATCACTTTGGATCCAAAAATCACACTTTCTAAATTCTTCATATAACTTCTACTTTCTTAGGGTATTCATTACAATTTTCATGTTATCTTTATGTTCTTCCTTTCTCTTTTAATAAATAATAATATCAACTATAAAGACTACCACAAACTGCTAAACTTAATCTCTAAAGACTCTATTTTTTAAATCAATGAAGAGAGTATGGTCATTCATAATACTAAATGTAATCACTATATATTCATAGTGACCATACCTTGTATGTATTTCCATCTTGGGTATATACTCTTTTCTTACCCTCAATTGAGGATATCCAAGATGAATTTCAGTCTTGGAAAAGTATTAAACTTCGTGTAGTTGATCAAAAAATTCATCAATATGGGGAAGAGGTTACTTGTTCTTTATTTTGATCATGTTAAACTCTCAATAATCAATGAATAGTTGCAATGATCCATCTTTATTTTTCACAAAAAGAACCAGTTCACCCCAAGGTGACACACTTGGACCAATGAATCTATTATCAAGGTTTTATTGGAGTTAGTTCTTCAATTCTTGCAACTCGGGCAGGGTCATTCTGTAAAGAGTCTTTGAAATTGGTGTGGAACATAGTTTATGTTTTATTGAGAACTCAACTTCATGATTTTGTGGAATACTAGGAAACTCTTCCAAAAATACATCAAAAAAATCACAAACAATATGAATATCATCTATTTCGATATTCTTTCCAACCATTTCAAATAAACAACCCTCTTGAATGGTAATTAAGACCCATACACATGATGTAATCTCTAAAAGAAGTTCATAATTATCGTCACATAGATAGATGATCATAGGAGGGTTTGAAATATCATACTTTAATTCCCTTCCTTGACAATAGATTTGAGATTTAAACAGAGAAATCCAATTGATACCTAAGATGACATCAAATTTGACCAAAGGAAGAATGAAAGGATCTGTAGGAAGCACATTCCCACAAACTTCAACTGAAGATGAATCATAGACTTGAGATAAAATAACCATACCATTAGAGGTTTTCACTATAAATTCCACTTATAATTTATTTAGAGTAATCTTAACACCCTTATAAAATTCTTTAGATATGAAAGAGTGGGTTGATTTAGAATTAAATCTGAAATTTTCTGTTCTTGAGTGGATGGTAAGTGTACCTTTCATCACATCATTATCACATTCCTCCTCAGATATAGCGATGGAATGATATTTCTCCATCTACCTCAGCTTAAGAGGTTACTGTTGTCGATCATCATCACCAATCCTTGGGTTTGGATAGTATTTAACATAGTTCCCATTCTCCTTACACATGTAGCACTGAATCATGGGATGTGTGTTCTATGTGGCTCTTTCTCTATTAGGGTTTTGAGCCAACTTCTTTCCATCACCTCAATAGTTTATTGCCTGATGACCTTCCTTTACACACATTAAACATTTAATATAACCTATAAGGAAATTTTTTCCATGCTTATTCCCAAACATAGATCATAATGGAATGTTCATCTTATTTTCTCCATGGTTTTTAAAGTTTCCTTTAAACATCATCTTTCTCTTCCTGTTAAATCCATGAGATTGATACATGAATCTTACCCCCATTTCAACCCTGATTTCAACATGAAAAATATATTCATATCTACTAAAGTCTCTTATTGATAACTCCATTCTAAGACTTGTTTTTAATCCCCCAATGAACCTATCTACATTACAATCAGGTTGGATGATAATTTTTGTAGTGTATCTCACATGTCTTGTGAAATTAGCCTCATAGGTACCAATAGAATCATCATCCCCTTAATTCAAGTAAAGGAACTCTTTATCCATACGGATAAAAAGAATTTGAGGAATGTATTTATTTCCAACTAATTTTTTGAACTCATCCCAATCCTTGGACTGAATCTCATCATGTTTCCTCGTATTCTTGATTAGATTCTTCCATTGATATGATTCACCTTCTAACTGATAAGAAGTCAAAATGACATTCTCATTCTCCAAAAATAAAATAATGGATAATATATTATTAGTGGTGCTAATATATTTTTTAGAAATAGGTGGATATGAAGACCCTCTGAAAGAAAATTGATATAGTCTCATGAAATACTCAACAACATTTTGTTCCCTTCTTTTCTCATTTATATGTCCACCATGATTGATTGCTTGAGAAAGTTGTGTGAACATATCAATGAGGTTTTTCATTCTATATCCCATAGAATTTGGTTGTTCTGGAGGGAAATCATTGAATTTTCTATCACAATCTCTATTTACATGGTTTCTTCGGGGTCCAGTGATTGAATAAAACCAAAATCATAGAGTATTAAATAGTTATCATAATGCGGAACCACAAAATCATGAAATATAACAAATATTATGTCTAACATATGACACCTTATTTAATATATTACACCTTAAGTTTATCCTAGTTTATTTATATCCAACATATATTTAAAACATTCATAATGATTCATGAAGATTTTGTTAATTCCCAAAGCATATCCCCTGAGACTGTCCAACCAGGTGTGCAGCAGAGCTAATTGTTGTGTACCAGGTTACCCTTAGTCAATACCGTAACATATTGTCAGGATTTTTAAACCTAGTTACATCTATACTAGAGTAAAATTCACTTGTAGTATCCATACATGGATGTATTTTAGGGAAACCAATCACATTATCCTTCACCATAATTCAAAGACATTTTTCTATTCTTTAACATAACCCAATACTTATCCTTAGACGTGTCCTTAGGGTTATCAAAAAAGTTTTCTCATCCTAGTTTCCAAATATTAACTAAAATTTTCCTCTGATACAAACTATTGAAACCCTCAATTTTCCACAATTAATATTACATAACTTTTTTAGAAAACACAAAACATTACACAAAAAGGCGCAAGAAGATCATACTAGTCTAGTGCCTTTGGAAACATGGAATACATAGACACTTATACATATGTGAGCTAAATTATCACCCACTAGGTTATTCTTGACTAGAACCCTTCATAGAATCCTCAAACGTAACAAATATCTTCACAACCTGGGGAAATAAACATAATAATGGGTGAGATAAAATGCTCACTAATGGTAAAAAATGGATACATATACCCATAAAAATTATCATAAGGGTAAGAGAATGTGATCCATAAAATATATGACCGTACCCTTCATATCAATGATCATAATAGAGATCATTTTATAGAGATTGGCAGTTCATAAGACATGAATCACACTAAAATAGAGAGCATAATCTATGAAATCATAACATAGGAATAAAACATGGAATTGTGGAAAGCACATAAGCATATAATGATTTACATAGTTTCCAAGTAATCTCTACCAAGACCATATTTGTTGTATTATTTCAATACCCTTACCAACATAGTAGTCATGGTTCGCTCCCATGGCCATCAAAGTAGCATAAGTTCACTCCTCATATTGTATTAGTACTTATAGTTCACTCCCATTTCAATAATAGAACTCAATTTTCACTATCCAGACCATCATAGTTTATCTCGTGATATATAACACATTACCCTATGAAATGGAGGGAGATATAGGTCCCACCCATCACATAATGAAATCATACATACATGTTCCAAAAGATATTAAATAAACACATCATAACCCATGAAATTAAATGGGTATCATAAACATGTAAACATATTATAAACTATGGAAAGAGATATGTTTCATAATAATTTCATCATAAAAATAACCCAAGAAATGAAGAAGGTTTCTAAATCATATACCTTATGAAAGAGAGAGGATCTTCATAAAAATCATGTCGTTAAACCCTAATCCATTCAGAGAAATAATATGAACATAAAAAATAAATAATTTCCTTATAATGGAATGAGTAACACTAATGGATTTTATAATACATGGTAAATAATTTTGAAAAATCTTTTAAAAATGTTTCTTTTTGAAAATATCCTTTCTTCATTGAAAAAATATTTTCTAACATAAAACCATTTGAAAACCTTTTTCTTTGATAATAGATTTAAAAGATTATAAAGGATTATTAAAAAATAATAAAACATTTTTAAAATCATTTTTCTGTGAATATTATATTCATGGATCTTTTGAAAACATGTTTGAAAATGTTTTTGAAAACATGGTTTTTTTAATGCAATAGATTTCTGATTAAAAATAGCGATTTTCATATTTTTCTAAAAACATTATCTCAAGTACCGAATAGTAGAAAATGGTACTAAAAAATTAGGATACATTGAATAATTAATGGATAAGGAAACTCATTAATATTCATGAGATATTTATGATAATTTTTAATCAATGGAAGCATAAACATAAACAATCATGGAAAGCAATGAGATTGTTTCAATAAACTAGAATAACATTGTAACTGGGGATCATACTCTCCATGTAATAAACAAAGATTACATGATGCATAATATATCATTAAAATAATTATATTCATGATATAACATGTATAATGGAAATATATACACCTCAAAAATAGAGTTTTGGTGTATAACAAAACATGAGTCTTAAAGAAGGAAAATGAGACAAAACTATTTTACTGATTTGGTAACTTTTTAAAGTTAAACCCCATAAAATAAGGATAATAAAATGGTAATTTTAATACCCATAAATTTAAGTAAAATATAAATATAATACATTCATGTTCATTACATACACCACACAAAAAGAAATAGTGACAAACATATCTTGTCTCTTATAGAAATTGAAAGTGAGATGAAATCCCCTTAACCAGTTTCTTCACTCTCTTAGTACTCATAAAATCCTCCTGTATAATTAATATAGGTTTATTATATATTTTTTAAATAAAAATATTCTAATACATAATACTATATATATTTTTATTATGGCCTTATATTACCATCTTGTTAACAATCTTATGTAAAAGTTTCACTTCGGGTAAAATTCACATTGTTCTTTGCATGTGTCTTAATTTGTTATATTGTTGGTCCTTATAATTATATCACGATTCCAAGAATGTATATAATGATATTAATATCATTTATATAAAGTATATATGTTTTATAAAAATCTATGTAATATAGTATTGTGATTTGAATACAACATTCATGGAGATGGTAAGCCGTACGTACGCATGAATGTTGTTTCCGTCTTAATTGTCATATTGAATGAAAGTAAGTAAATGGCATATATATATATATATATATCTTTGTTATAGTATAATTAATATATCATATATATCACATATTTTGATTAAACCCATCCATAATACATTCCATGTGGTGTGTGAAGGAATCACATTGCTTTGTAGGGGTGGTAGTCCATAGTTCCTCAAATGAGATTATCGTATTGACCCCAAATGGAAAGTAAAGATATGTGTGTTTTAAATGGAATAAATAAGATTAAATACATATTAAATATAATATATGAAATATATAAACATATTTCTCATCAAAATGGCCACCACGATTTGGGGTAATGAAGAAATGAACAATCATCGTTTTGTGAGACAGTAGTTCACCATACATAGAAACAGTATGTTCAACATTCATTAGATGTGGGTGTGAGTAATTGTAGGTCAGTACATTTTCATAAAAACATCAAAGTATATGGATTATACAGTTTTTCCACATAGTAATGTAATAAATATATTAGAGGGGTGAAGAATGGAAATAGAGGAAATGATCTTGAGAGAAGATGTTACCTCTTCACCGGGTAACTCCTTTTGGTTTGTTCCAAAAGGATTCCTTGGTAAGATTTATTCCTAAAGGGATTATTCAAGGTATATGGGATGATTTTTTGGATTCTAATTAGGATGATAATTTACTATATTCAATGGTTTTTGAGGTGTGAGAAATGGGTAGAGGTGGTGTCCATTTATTGGGAAAGAAAAGGACTCACTTGGAATTTCTAGAAACAAGTTAGGTGTGCACATGTTCTTTCCAAAATATTTCATAAAAAATAAACCAAACTCAATAATTGGACGTTTTATGACTGATATATGGACATAAAATTGGTTTTATATTTGTTTATTTGTCATTTAGGAACTTAATTTAAAGGTTTATTCCATAATTAGGCTTAATTTAGCCTTAACCGTTGTGAGTAATTTTAATCAATTTTACTAATAATTTTGGTAAAAAAATTAACATTTTCTTATTATAATATAAATATTAGAGTGAATAAAATTATTTATTCTATGTTTTTTAAATTCAATTCAGATGACTATAAATATTATTATTAGTACTAATTCGGAAAACTGGATGAAATAATGGGGTTTTAAAGTATGAAAAACTTCAAAAGATTGTTAAGATTTTATATTTAGTTTCAAAGTGAAATTGATTCTAATGATTTAAATTTTATTAATAGATTTAATATTTTTCTAATTTTACCTAGAAAATATTTATAATATCATTTATAATTAATAATTAATTAGGAAAAAAGTTAGTTTTTAACTAAAAAGCGGTATTTTTCACTATTCATAAAAAAATTAAGTTTTGTTGAAAAATACAATGAATTAACCCTAAGATTATTTCAATGTTATGAATTAAAATTAAAATTTTATTTTATCAAATTAAATTTATGAGTGTGTATAAATATACTTTCATTATTAGAAGTAGTTTATTCGAGAGAACAATGTTTTTAAACATAGAAGGACTTTACAAAAAATCATATCTTTCATTATAAATAGGTTTTATTTATATAAAAAAATTATTGAGAATATTAATATTATTATAACTATGTTTAAAAAATAGGTTAAAATATCTCCTTTAAATTATAAAAACAGAGGTGTTTTGTTGAAACTCAGTGTTGCGTGTATCGTACAACAAGTCGGTGTTTCATGTAACGTATGCCAAGTCAGTGATGCGTGTAAAATGAATTTTTGACTTAGTGTATTTCAAGATATAACCGAAAATAAAAATTAATTTGAAAAAAACATTTCCATAAAATCTCGAGGTGTTATAATGATGGCCCTAAAAATGTAATATAAAAATTTGATTCCTTGGGCATGGTTTATTATAAACCTTGAATTCATGTGGTATGGGTTAGTGTAAGAATTATATTTCTTATTTGATTAGATAACCCAATACTAGGTTATGTAGGCATATCTATTGACTTACTATGAATGCTATGAGAAGCAAAAATTGTATCTATTTTAGGTATGATTTTCTGTTGGATAGGTAGGGTCAGTTAGATTCCAATTCTCTGTGATTGGGAATGTGGGACTAGTTTTTGTGATATGGGACTCATTGTAGAATGTTTTGAGTATTGTAAAATAGTAGTATGAGAGTGTATGATCTCTTGGTTATAAAATTCAAGTTAATTCAAGAGTGATATAGATAAAATGGTTTTGAGGTATTATTTTTAGTTATGTCTTGAATTAAAGGAAATAGAGGGTATGTTTTTATACCCTTTTTGATATAAAGGATGTTATTAGTCAGTAGTGAAAATTTAAATTTTGTATTATATCTTCACAAAAAAGTTAGAGTGTGTTTTTTTCACAATGTGTGAGATACTTGGGATGTTATGATGTGAGTTATAACTTTTAATTGTGAGAATTTTGATAATCATTATACCTGAATAAGGTGGAAAATGTATAAATTATGTATAGTTTATGATGGGTAAATAATGTATAGTGTGGTTGGGTATAAAAATTATGAAAATAATAGTGTAATACATTATTTGGATTATGTAAATTAAGGAATAAGATGTAAGTTCTATAGTGATAAGGTTGATGAGAAACTATAGAGTGTTTTAGTATGGATTTATAATGGTGATTTTGGATTATGTGCATATAGATAAGTATGTTGAATTTATCATGGGACGTGTGGTATGCTAGTGTGACACACTAGATTTGAGTATAAATAATTTCCATGCATTGAATGACCTATTCCATGGTAAATACCAAACTAAAATATCCAATGATTTATTTCTGTAGGGTATAATTCTACAGCATGAAATTAAATGAAAATTAATATTACAATAAAAATATATGGAACATAATTGGAAAAGATATAATAATAATATAATGAAATGTAAATAAAAACACTAAAAATGTTATGTATTCATTCTCAATATCTCCCTTTAAAATCATACTGCCATGTATAATTATAAAAAGAAGGAAAAAATTAAAAATTAAGTATATTTTTTGATAGATAAATTAATGATAAACATGAATTATATTTATAGAAATATATAAGGATATATATAGGAATAGAAAAGGATAACATGATTGTTAAATGGTCGATGGTTATATATATAGTTATTTAAATTTATATAGATAGTGGGTATATAGAAAATGTAATAATGGGAATATAAACATTTTAAATAAATTTTTAATGTATTATATATCATAAATTTAATATGTATAACAAATTATTAATATCCATCATATAATTTAGGAATGATAACAGGTGACCTGTAATTATGCAATATATGAGAAATTTTTTATATTTAAGAATTTTTTTGGAGTATTGTATATTTTTATTTAAAACTTAAATTTAAAATAATTATATTTTGAAATTAAGAAAATTATTTTCAAATTTTTAATTGGGATATAAAATTTATACAAGATGGTTAATTTAATATTTTGGAAAAAAAATATAATTTACTAGGGTGAATTGTGAAATATGTTGGAAAATAATAAATATAGAAAAATAATGTATATAATTAAGATAGTTCATAAAATAATATAAATAAATATCTAATCCTTAAGGAATAATGAATCTCATATTTCACTTATAAACCACTTTCAAACTCAAAATGTCCTTTACAACTATTAATTAATGAATTTTTATAAATATGTCACTCGAACCCATCTATAAAAGGAACACTACTCTACTCATTCCTTTTCAAACCACTTGTTTATCTTCAACTACAATATATACCCGAATTTAATTCTATAATTTTTTATCTCGAATTTGGGTTCTTTTCATCATAGGTATTCTTAACTCCTTCATTGTGAAGGAATTCATTATGTGAAGAGGTGATTTCGTCCATGTAAGTAATGAGTTCTTACTTATCATTTCCATTTATCTCCTCATCATCAACCATATTAAATATTATTTCCACTCTAATATCATATAATAAATATCATATTACTTTTGTAAAAATTAATTTGAAATAATATAACTATATATTCTTATTGATTCATTCATTATAGTATGTTCTTATTTTGGTGGATTTAACCACCTATATGAAAAATGTTGTACTATATTCATTATTTTTATCAAGGATGATATAAAAACCTAAATACTATTAAAATATGATATTAATGAGTAAATCATATTATTTATTTAACATTGTAATGGAATTATTAAAACATTACTTTTTATTGAAATAACAATTTATGTTTGCTAATATTATTGAAATAAGCATGTTCTAAATTTCAACCTTGTAAACCATACTCATACCATTTATAAATTCTACATAGAACATTATAAATAATTATAAAATTATTATTTCATTTCTTATTATAAATATGATTAATTTATGAACAAGGAATGATATTTGGATACTTGTTTACCAAAATCAGTACAGATCAATCAAAACTATGAACATACGATGATGAAAATAAACTTTCATAAAAATATTTGTGTGTGTGTGTGTCTATGTCTTTTGGTGTAACAAATGAATATAAATAATTATTACAAAATTTAAAAATAAAAATATTTTTTTGAAAGAGGTTATTAAAAAATATGTGTTGATTATACAAGGTGATAGAGTGTGTTCAAGGAAGTCAAGCGTAAAGGTAAGGGGAATATTTGTTATATATCTTTTTGAATAATTTTTTTTCATGTTCATATTCATTATATGGTTTCATAGATGTATCATTTACTTTATTAATATAATTACTAAGATAATTTTAGACTGATTGTGACTTATTTTAAAATATGGGAAGGGAATATTTCATTCATTCTTCCTTTATGTTTCTCTATCGGTCCATATCCCCCATTTTTTTATTTTATTTTCCTTAAAAAAATTCTTTTAGAGATTTATTATTTATTGATTCTTAAAAAAATTATCTTCTTCTCCATTTTGAAATAATTTATCATACTTTCGTTATCTATAAAAAATCCAAAGTAAAATTATATTTCTAATTAAATTTTATATATTTTCTTATCTTCCTATATATATATTTTCACCTTAGTAAATACCATTGTATAATGTACTACCTTGATTTTTATCATGTTTCTCTATGCTTATACTTTCATAGTGTCATACACTTTATTTCTCAAGATAAATTATTTTTATACATCATAATCAAATTATGTAACTTGTTTTTCTTTTGTGGGTAAATATTTCTATGTTTTGATGGATTTTTGATTTTTTCATGTTTGTGGGAACAAATATGTAAAGATATATCTATAAAAGTGGTGGGCCCAAAATTATATAACATTTTCATTTATTTGAAAAATCATTACATCTTGTGAGATAATTATGTTATGGGGTATGGGGTGAACTAAATCCATTATGTTATGCGATGTGAGATGTTAACCTGGTTCATTATGCTGTGATGTTCTAAGTAATTATCATTTACATATATCTATGATATTCTATGATTATTTATATGTCACATTTTTAAGTTATATCATATCCTTTTATAATAAATTAAGTTTATATTTCTAATAAAATGGTTGTGATTACCTTATATTGTAGTTTGGTTTTATAACTATGCTTTCATACCTATATGTTCATTTTATTCTCACTCCATTATAATATTCATTACGATCACCTATGTTGGAAAAATCAATATCTCACATACTACACCACTTACTAAGTGTCTAAGATGAATCATTTTTTATATTTCCCTTTTCCCATGGTTTTAATAGAGATTATTATGTAGGAGAAGTCTAGAATAAAATCATAAGTAGATAATAGTATGAAATACATGTATATTATATGATGTATTAATATATATATATAAGTGTGTGTGTGTGTGTGTGTGTCCAGTATCCAAGATACTAAACCGTTGAATTCTAGAATTGTATTCTAATTATGAGGTGGGGTGTATAATTATGTATAATGATGTGATATATATAAATATATATATCACTATAGAAAATTCATTTATTTATGAAATTTTTTTATGGAGGTATTATATTCTATCACAAATGTATTCTCTGAATGAATATTTTGTGATGGAGATATCATTCAATCAAAAAAAATTGATTACTATTTGTGATGGATCATAACTCTATCACACATAGTTTTTTCAGTAATTCACATGTGGTGACACGAAAGTATTATTTGTCACATAATATTGATTCTGTCATAAATATGATTAGTTTTAATGATGTAGTGATGAAATAGCTATTCTGTCTCAAATATCCTTGGAATGGAAGACTTATTTTTTGAAAAATGCTCATTCCAACACAAATACCCTTGGAATATAGTACTTCGTTCTGATTTAATGGTAATTATTTCATAAAAAGAATTATCATGAAAGACTTATTTAGGATAGAATTGTGAATCTGTTTCTAACCATCTTTTCATAGAAGACCAATTTTATGTGTAATGATTATTTCATCACTAAATTTACCTTTTTGTGATTAACAATTGATTTTATTGCCAATATTATGGTGGAGGATTATTTTTTATGGACACTGTTCATCATAAATATTTTTCATATAAGGAGGAAAAGTATTTATATAAGCTTTTTTTGATGGATGATCACTCCAATGGAAATACCTATGGTAAAAGATATATTCTATCATAAATAGACATCATAAATTGTTCAGCTGACAGACATTTTTCAACTGAATCATCAGTCTCAAAATTTCTACCATAGAAAAGTAAATTATAAATAGCTTCACCCCCTCCCTCTCCATATTCGAAACATTTATTTTTAATATTATTTATATCTCAATTATCTTTGTTTCTCTAGGAAATCTGTTTCTAGATTGAAGACCTATAATTAGAAATCCAATAATTAGTTTAAAGATATTTTTCAAAATATTTCTTATATAGTTTTTAATTATATATATATATATATATATATTTTCATATTATATAATTTGTTATTTTTCTCATTTAATCAGTTTGTAGTTAATTTAATTTATTAAGGATTAATTATTTTTTCATGTCGTATTATTACTTTTTTATTTAATTAGTATGTGGCTACATTTTAATTTTATTGTGTATTTTTAAAATTCATTAGTATACATTAAAGTTGTTATTAATACCATTTTTTAATTAATATATTTGTTAATTAATTGTCATGAACCAGTGTGGGTTGACCTCAAATCAGGCACCCGAGCGAATCTGTGGCATGGCCTGAAGGGCATTCCCAATCCCCATGGGCTTGAACTAGTGACGAGAATCATTAGAGTAAAAAAGGGAATGTTTTCATCCAAATATAAACAATAAGTAATACAACATAAATAATGGACATTCCAACATACATCTATATATCTATAAATATACTAAAGATGGATTTTTTCCTCCACGTTTCACTCCCACAGTGCATTGCTCCTCACCTGATTACCCAACTTTATTCCCACGACCTAATTTCCATACACCTGAATCACGATTTACCTCTGCACCTCAACCTACTAAAAACTCCTCCACCACCTTCTTCGTTTGACGAGTCCTCCTCCACCTCCTTCTTTGTCTGAATATTTTACCAAGATCGAATTCCACATCACATTTCTCCTCCCCTAATTACCCAACTTCATTCCCACGACCCAATTTCCTTATACACGAATCGTAATTTACATCCACACCTCAACCTACTGAAAACCCCTCCACCGCCTCCTTATTCTTCTGAAGGGTCCTCCACCACCTCCTTCTATGTCTGAAGATTTCACCAAGATCATTATCCAAAACCTAAGGTCAGTGCTTCTATTCTCTACTCCCTTGTCACCTATTCAGAAATTTATAATCTAGGGTTTGGTAAGCCACTCCCTTCGGTCAATGAAATATAGGGATTAATATTTTTCGTACTCAGTTATTAGGGCTCCATCTACATCAACTACATTTAATTCCTTCATGTACCTCTAATATGGTTACTCCAAAATCATCCACAAACAACTTATCTTCTATTTTTCTCTAAAATATGTTCTATTCTACTCATTATGTTATGTCGGGTTCTCCTTGGTTTGGATCCCAGAATCCTTTATGCAACAATTATATTATCCTACTAGATTGAAATACTAATCCCTTATGTTCTTCTTTATATTATTTGGAGGTTCACACAAGGTAATGAAACTTTTATAATATGTTATCCTATTACAATAGTACGATTATTATTTGTCTTCGATATTTATGTTCTTCTGATTACAGTAAATAAACAACTTGACAACCAACCATAGCTGTAACTGATATTATATTTTCATTGATTAGTGGATCATGTATTATATTTCGGTAATGAACCATTTTTTAGGATAGTAGAAAAAGTTTTTTCTTTGATCATGTGGGTCATTTATTTTGTTTGGGCAGTGGATCCTGTAATTCATTAGAGCAGTGGACCATGTGTTTCATTAGATTAGTGGATCATGAGCTTAATTAGATTAATTGTCCATTTTTAAAAGAAGTGGATCAAGTATTTTAAAGCAATGGATCATGTATTTACGAGAATCGGATCATGCATTAGAAAAAGGGATAATTTTATTGGTTGAACTAAAAATCACTTTCCATTTTGTTGGATTAGTGGATCATTTTTTTTCTTTTGTTTTAGTTATTGGTTTCTTTTAGAGAATTGGAACATGTTTTAATTTATTTGTTACTTCTGCCAACCGGATTTTGTATGTCTTCATATAAACTTTATTATACTATATTGATTATGTATCCATATTTTAGAGAAGTGGGTCATTTTTTCCATGACAAATATTTGTTATGTGGCTTGATTCAGTGACTTACTTGACCCACAGTGGTCATAAAGAATGACTTGGTTCTACAAAATGGTATGACATTCAAATCACTACAACACTTTTTATCATAAATAATATTAGTAGCATAGGAATATATGATATTTAATTTTCTTTTAGAAATGTTCTAAATAATTCAATCTCGATTCTAATAATCATGTTATTAATAAGTACAGAACATATGGTAATTGGAAGATTCTCTGTTTTCCATTCATGCTTTATCATTCATTAAGCAATAAAATGTTTCCTCTCATTTAAGAACCACAATTGATCAAATATTTCATTTCATTCTTTACAAGCCTGGGCTCAGCACTAAAGATCACCAATTAGACACAAGCATTGATGATGGAGAAGATATAGTAAGTAAATATTTTCATTTTTGGAAAATTCAAGAACTTATATGTGGCTTCATATTGTATATACACTTATTAATGGAAACCGTTTTTTATCATTTAATCCACAAATGCACTGATTTTTTAGGAAATTAGAACTGTTTTGATAGTTCACTTGAGCTTGATAATAACCGAAAGCATGATGTTCATGATGGAAAACTAAGATTTAGAGGAAACAAGTATTGGATATATTTATTTTTATACACCCTGGATTTTTTTATTTTTATTTTTTTATTTTTTTGGCTATTAACTTTGTGTTCATTGAAATTTTTTATGATCATGTATGATTGATGTTTTGATTGTGTTTAGTTTCATTACGAAACAATGTTATTTCCATATGGGTTACAGGTTTGGGTTTCCAGTGATCTTTTCTTTCCTAAAGGTATGCTTCACTAATTTGAATCTATTGGGACCCATTAGACTATGAAAATTGTAATTTGGTTTATATTTTCATGGGTTATGATTAAATGAACCTTGTATTTTCATAATTATTTTTTTATTTATTTCTGTTGGATCATCGATGTTATTTTCCAGAAGGTATGTTTCACTAATTTGAAAAGATACATATGATAACTCTTATGGGGAATGGTGATATTTATTCTTCAGTACCATATTTATTTCTCATATATATATATATATATTCATGTGTGTGTGTTTGTTTTCATTTTTATTATTCACACGACATTATATATATGTGTTTATCTTCATGTGTGTGTATTTGTTGAAATTTTTATTATTTATTATACCAGATGATTTTGTGTCTGTATACACAGGATGTGACCATGATAAAATTTCTCACAGATGAGGTATTACTGAGAGATATGATGGATGATCTTCTTTTGAGCAACTACAGGTGTTATATTATCCATTTTTATGCATTCAATTTTATTATCCAAGATTACATTGACATCCATGTTATATGTGTCATTAAATTAATTTTTTTGTACAAGATCATGTTAGTGTAATTATGGTGGGTGAGGCTCAGGAAAGATCCATTTCAACAGATATTTTATTGGGAGTCCTGAAAAAGGTGATTTTTTTATAAGATCAATCTCTATGAAAATTTTCCAAAAATCGAACAGTTCATATGTATCCTTTTTCCTCTTATAATTATAAATCCATATCCAAAATTGTCGTCCTAAATTGTGCCTCATTATCACATTATCTACAATTGACGAAAAATAAATGTCTTATTTTTTCGAGGAGGTTTTGCTTCAAGGAAAAATATGCAATGAAGATTTTATTTTTTTGTGGGATGTGTGTTTCCATTCTATCATGTTTATCACACACCAATTTTAATTATTTCAAATTACTATAAATCATCATGGAGTGGATGATGTGGACCTTGGATCAAGGGAAGAACCTACTATCTTATCCATTAAGGTAGGTCGTTTTTATTTTTCGAATTTTTTTCCTCAACTCATTCAAATGCGCATTGTTTGGAATTTTATCTTTCCCTAGAATTTCTTTTAAGAATACAAAAAATCAACCTTAAGAAACCAATTTGGCTTGTATTTTTTCTATTTTTTGTGACACAACAACAAAAAAAATCCTTAAAATACAATGTTTATTGTGTTGTTTGGGTGATGTTATGACAATTTAATTGGACCTATTGTGGAACGGGGTTTGTTGTGAAAATAAAATATGTTGAAGAGCCTATCTCAGATTATCATCAAGCCTCGGTTTGAACTATTATGTCAATCCATGAGTAGGTACCTTTGTCTTTGGAGTAACATGTTTATGTGATGATAAGTTCATGCTCACATTTTCTAAATGTTCAATCCACTTTTGATTGCCCATTTCATATTATTATCAATTATTTATCCTTAAAATGGTTTTCATTTTAATTTATGGAATTATATTCATTGATTTTCATTTTCATTTATTTTCTTTCTGGTGTGTCTAGTAGTTTCATATCAAATATAAATAATTTGTCTTAAAAAATGAAATATTTCATATTTGTTACTCATATACATATTTTTGATCCCATATGTGATGTTTTGGTATTTATTACAAGTGAACATGATATTGATGCTGCAGTCTAGTTTCTAATTGAAGAAACCCAAAACAATAGAGGAAAGTATTTGGGTGTGTTTGTCATATATTTAACATAATTATAGAAATATATTGTTTTTCATATATTTAACAGAATCATAAAAATATAATGATTTCGCAAACATTCACCTTTGGGATGTCATGAGAAGAAACATATATATAGACATATGTTTTTTACTTAATGATTGGAATACCCAATGATTGGTATATATATTAATATATATTGTTTTGTAGGGAAGTTGGTGGTGCTGTTAATTTTAGGTATGATATGTGTATTCTTTATTTTATAAATTGTACATATGAATATCGTTCTAAGCCATCATTTTCTTATTGTATCATTTATTTGGTAGTTAAAGGTACCAGTGCATTCCCTTTCTTGTCTCAATCTATTAAATGATCATATTGGTGGTGATCATCTTCTCAACTGCATTTTCATGGTCTTTGATTTCACTATAGGGAAATACTGGTTCTATATGTGTTCAACAAGCATTACAATCTTAATACCTCTTAATGCAGGGATGAGGAGGTTTTGTAGTAGATTTTAGTTTCACCCTTTCTTATAGCCTCTATATGTGTTCATATACATTACTATTTTCCTTCCTTTTTATGTGTTCAACTGAATTTTCATGATTTATTAAGATAATATAAACATCAACCCTATGAAATATGATGATTATGTAAACATGCACCTTGGGGGCGGCATGGGAAGCAACCTCTATAAGGACATATTAGTTTTACATAATAACTGGTAAACCTAATGTTTGGAATATATATTAGTATATATTTTTTTTTTGTTTTTCAGGAAATCTAGGGATACAGCTATTTTAAATAGAAGAAATTCAATCCTTTTTAATATAAAAATGAACACTAATATTTAGGTATTCTATAAATTCTACAATTTTGTAAATTCCATCCTTTTTGAACAAATGAAATTCCATCCTTTCAGGTAGTGGGATAATGGGGTTATGCTTTACAGTTTTGTTATATTTATGGATTTCCTTGGGTTTTCATGTTACTATCATGTGTTCCCTATCCTCTAACACTTTATATGGATGTCTCCTATATCCTCTCAATGGACTCTCCATGTGGATGTTTGTCCTCGCATATTTTCATATCTTTTATGAAACCTTTGAGTTAGGGTTAATCAATGGTTTTCTCTGATATAGGTATATGTTTTCAAAAAGTATTACTATCTTCCAGCCTCTTTTAATGCAGGTATTAGGATGTTTTGAAACATATTTGAGTTTCACTTTTTCTTACCGCCCCAATATGTGTTCAAATACATTACTATCTTCCTACCTGTTTATGTGTTCATCTGAATTTCATGATTTTTGATGATTTTGTAAACATCCAACCTATGAAATATGATGATTCTAGAAACATGTACCCTCGGGATGGAATGAGCAGCAATATATATATAGATATATAACTTTTACTTAACTATTGGTATGCGAAATGTTTGGCATATATATTAATATATATTTTTTGTTTTGCAGGAAATCTGGGGATGCTGCTATTTTGAACAGTGGAAATTCCATACTTTTTAATATCTAACACACCAATCTTTAGGTATTCTGTAAATTCTACTCACATCCACATATATCTCTAAAATAGTGATCATTTTCATGCTTCATTTTTATCATCCTTTTGGAACCATGCAAATTTTGTTTAAGGATATTCTCATGTAAGACAGACTATTAATGATTATCTGATAGAATGATTTAAATTTTTGTTTCATATAATAATTCTTAATTGAATCTAAATTTGATTAACTTGGAAAACGGGCTAGAAGGTACTTATTTATTTGATTTTTAGGTTTCCCCAATAGGAATATGAAGTCTTTTTGTTGATTAATTGAAGACCTATAATTTATGGAAGACTGGAATAAGTGGATGTTTCAAAGTGATTTTATGATCGGAGTTTTTTATGCATTCAAAGTCCTACGGTGACTCCTTTACCTCATTATATGATGTTTTATTTTAACTCATGTTTGTATTCTCTTTCAATTACATAATGGTGAAAACACATCGCATGTCATGTTATTAATGTATCGTGAATCTTATATTTTGTTTTTTAGGGTGTTGGTTGGGAAACCAACTCACTCATTTTATCACTATTTTAGACCATTCATTTTTTATTGAATATTTTTCTATCAGAAATAGTGAGCTTCAAATGGGTGTTGTGCAGCCTATGGTTTCTGGTTTTCATTATAGGTTTCAAAAGGTAAATTTCATCTTCTTTTATTTTGGTTTCAAATTAATTCTTTTATGTTAACATTCATTTTTTTATTCTATAAATTCAAGTATTTTTATTTTAAACATTTTTTTCTATGCAGAAAAATCTACCAGGAATTTGAAGTATGATATTTGTATAGTGACATAATTGATCGGTGAAATTAATACATATGATGTATGTTTTTAAATTTAAATTTTCTTTTTAATTTTCTTTTTAATCATGTCCAATTTAAAATTATGTTGTTTATACTGATGTTGTATAATAATTATTTCATGTTCTTTTCATAATATCATCGTGACATTAATACTTATGTTATTTCATTCATGCTCGTTTTTTAATGTACTTTTCTAATTAATATCCATTTTTTCTTTTTATTCATGTATTTGAAGTTGGATACTTTTGTTGTTTTCTACATAGTGACCTATTTTCTTTTCAATATTATTTTATGTTTTCATTCATGTTCATTTAATTTTTTTCAAAAATTTTATTTTTATTTTGAATTAAATGTTATCTACTATAGTCAAATGTCAATTTTAATGTATGTTTTCTTTTTCTTATATATTCTCCTATATGTTTTCTATGTTTCCAAATAATTTTATTTTCCTTCTATATTCACCTATATGTTTTCCTTATATTCTCTTTCATGCATTTGTATGGTTTATTTTGTATAGTGATGGTATACTTATGTTTTCCTTGTATATTTTCATATATTCTCCAATATGTTTTCAATATTCTCCTATATATTCTCCTATGTTATTTTATGTTACTTATTTTCACATATTTTCAATTCTCTATATTTTGTCCAATTATAGTTCAATATTAATTATCACTATTGTTTTTTAATATATTCAATATTCATGTTCATTATTAACTTTGAAATATAGTTTTGTCTTCTTGAAAATAATCATTGAATGTATTGTCATGTGAACGCACAGGTAAGTACTAGTTTATATAAAAAATAACAAACATCATTTATATGACAAAACTGAATGTACTACTAAATGATGCTACTAAACCAAGAAGACCTAATGACAAACTAAACTCGTGTGACCTCTCTGGTACCTCTCCAACATAACGATCTCGTGTCACTCCAGGCTGTCGAACCTATGATGAAACATGCCCAAGGTCTAAAGTAGAATAAAAATATAAGCGTGAGTATTAAAACTCATTAGGTTAGCCCGATATTCTATACCCAATGAAAATCCACATAAAATAAAATAAAGATCAATTTCATGCATGAAATAAAAAATATAAATGTATTTATTTTTCAAAAAAGGTTCCATGTTATGGATGTTATTTGATAAAATCTTGTGAATTTTATTCACAGGTATTCTAGAACAATTTTTCAAGATATGCCACATCAAAATGGAAACAATTTTCAAGAGGGATAATTTAGAGAAAGAAAATTTTTATATAAAAAACACATGCTACTAAATTTCCCATCCAAACGCATCATATGCCGACAATGAATTCCATATAGTCAATGATCACTACTCACAAGAACATCCCTAGGAACAAGTTAGTTCTGAGCCCCATATAACTCATTTCTCGATGAATATAACCATAATTAATATTTATTTTCATGCACAAAAGACACTAGTGGGATAATCATGTTAGGACAAAGTTGATGATGAAGGTGTTTTGTATTCAAGTTTTTTCTTTTGTTTTCATGGTATGTTTTGAAGAAAGGAAATCACTTCACTTTTTTTGTGGAAATAATTGTTTTGGGTTAGTTTTTGAAAAGAATCAGTACCATGTTTTCTAAAAATTGGTCTCTTTTATTGATAAAGTTTGTTCTTAGGATTAGAATGAAATAAAGAAACTTGAGTGAATAAAAACTTATTACACTTTCCAATGTATTTATGATGATTCTTTACATATTTTTATTTCATATACATTATGATTTGTATTGAGAACTTGTGATGTAAGCCTGATAGAAGAAAGGGTGAGTGAAAGAGAAGCTTCAATTTAGTAAATAATCATATTCAGAATTTTCATATCTTGATGGAAGAGAGAAAGAAGTTGTACTAATTGTTTTCTAAAATAATCATATCCAGATTGAAGAGACGGTGTTGATTTTTTTTCTAAACAGTTATATCTAGATTGAAGAGGTGGTGCCAATTGTTTTTCAAAATAATCATATCCAAATTGAAGAAGTTGTACTAATAAGAAGATCGCAAGACAATATCCATTATCTTTCAAATCATTTTTTTTCCAAGTAGAAGTAAAAAAGTGGTTCTGATGGAAGATGGTGCCAATTGAAAAGTGGTTATGATTGCAAAGTGACACTGATTGAAAAGAACTGATGATATTAGATTAAGAGATAATGCTGGTAGGTTTTCATAATTGATCAGATCTTATTGAATGAGTGGAGAATATGATGATCAAAAAAGGAATTTTATTCAGAATGTAAATGATCATAATTGGATAGAAGAAAAGAAAAGAGACAGTGCCGATAAAGAAGGCATTGTTTTCATATTTTATTGTACTGTATCTGGGTAGGTCTTCATATTCAAATTTTATTGATCGTATCTGGGAATATCACTATTTTTAGATTGTATTTGATCGTACCCAACAATCCTAACCTACAATCATATCTAGGATATCATAGACAGAATGATCGTAACTAGAATGATCGTATTCAAGATGATCGTATCTATACCATTTGTATTCAGAAAATATCATGCTTAGGTTGAGATAAAAATAAATATGCACAAATGAATGGAAAGATACAATACTTTCTAATTAAAGTCAGATGATGCTAAAACTAATTCTCAATGAATTCAAAGTCATGATGGTTGTCATGATTCAAGAACTCTTTTTAAATGAAGTATTTTTTCTCAATTAGTTCAAGAGAAAAGAAAATATAATAATTTTTCTAAATGTTTTTTCGATGGGGAGCTAAACATTCAAATACAAGATTTTGATTCTAATCAGTTCAGATAATCATATTAAATAATTACCATGAGGAATCAGACTCAGTTGATTGGACCCATGTATTTCTAACAAATAAAATTGGTATCATCAATTGAAATGGGAGTCTAAAGAATAAGCAGGGATGATTGTTGATGTTTTGAGAAGAATTGAGAAGCATTGACGAAGTCAGAATTTCACCAAGATTGCAGGTGAAATTCAAATGTGGGTGAATTTGTGTGAGTGGGAAACATTTTGGGATTCCAACCTAAACCTATTCCGGTTCACCTATAAAAGTAAAAAGTACTTTTTATATTATTATTCTTGCACTTTTCACCACCTATGTGAGAGAATATCCAAATTTCTAGTTAGATAAAGTGAAGCCATTTTGTTTTGTATTGAATACATTTTGATGGGGACTGTATGCGGTTGGGTTCAGTATCAGAATTAATTAATTAGAATGGGTTATTCCACACTATGTATCAACTTATTAAATATTTTTGGACTTATAAAGTATCATACTGAGTTTCATTGTACTCAAGAATTGAAGTGGTGTCAATTAATTTCCACTGTATTTTATTATAAAATCGGACTGAGAGTATTGTTTTTTAAGAATTGGACTCGGGGGAATCGATCTCACTGAAGACCAGACTCAATGTTTCATAATAAACTCCATGTGGTTTTTACCTCTCTTCTGTGTAAGCAATTGATGACTTGTATTCAATTTAATTCATTTGTTGAATTGCAAATAAGTGCATGTAAAATGACTTCTTACAAAAAAAAATATTACCATATTATGCTAAGATAATTCACAACCAGTAGTTGTATTGTTTCATATTACTACATGAGTGAAAGGGTATATCATACATGTTGTAATCCAATTATTGATTTCTAGTTCATTGTATGGTATTGGATCATTTCCAAACCATACCAAGGACATAGCTATTCTTATTTAATAGTGAAACTTGTAAATATTTGTGTTTCTTTGTATGTGTGTTGATTTGTTTCTCAATAGTGAATTGAAATCTTTAATAGGAGAAGAAGGTTGTTTCAATTGAAATGAAAAATAAAATAACAAGATTTTCACTGATTCACCCCTCCCCCTCTCAGTAATACAATACTCCGACTAGGAACTTTCAATTGGTATCCAAGCCAAGATCCCTTCATCATTTTTTTGATGGAGAATGTAAACTGTGTGAACAGAAAAGGTATTACAGTCATTTATGGAAATAAATATCATATCTAGAGAGATATAATTTTTTTATATCTTATTTCTATCACCTATGATGTTCTTAAAGATACAATAGTTGTTTTTCCTCCCATTGATGATTTTCTTCCACTTAAACCTGCAGATAACAATTTTATTAAGAATGATGGAAGGTATAGGAATGCTATATTATCATCACTTTCTAAAAATTAATTAATTCTTGATAGTGAAATGTGTTTTCATCACTTAGGTTATATGGGATAATATTAAAATTATATACGAAGACAATAAAAAAGTGAATAAGGAAAAGTCAAAAATATGGAGATTGATGTATGATGATTTCAAGAAAGTTGATCATGAATCTCTTGGGGAATTCTTCACCAGGGTGAATGAAATTGTGAGTACTATCAGATGTCTTAGTGAAAAGCTAAAATATTATACATTTGTTGAAAATTTCTAGATAATCCTACATGACATATTCAATGAAAAAGTTTCTTCATTGGAATACAGAGATCCTGAAACATTATCTATTAATGATTTACATATAAATCTTATCACCAATGAAATTAAAAGAGTGAATTCTATGAAGATAAAAAAAGGTTTATATAGAAATTCCATTCAAGGATATAAAGAAATAAAATTCAAAGAATATTGTTATTGAAGATAAAGGTGGTGATTCTGACTCTGAAAATGAGGTATGTAAACTCTCAATGAAATCCTATCCTTGTTTTATAACAATGTAAAAAGTGGTATAGGTAAATACCAAGGGAAACATCCCTTGAAATGTTTTTAATGTTGAGGTGTTGGTAACTTTGTGACTAATTGGCCTCGAAGAAAGAATGAAGAGGATAGTGTTATAAAGGAATGAAATACAAGAATATTGTGGAAGAAAAAGTGAGATAAAGGAAAAGAAAATAAATTAATCAAATAAAAAGTAAGAAGATTCTTATCAAAAGATGATGAAGAAGAAAAGAGTGATGTTGAATCTAAAAGATCCATTGAGTGTGGTAATGGAAATACTTTCATTGCAACAGTGAATGATAAGGATTTTTGAAGCAGTAGTTCTGATGAAGAAGAAGAATAAACTCAACATAAAATGCATTTAAAAGATGAATTGAAATAATGTTTGAGAAATATCAAAATTCTTTAAAATAAAAAGAAAAATCTGAAAGGTGAATGCCCAAGAAACTAATAATTTTTTTCTGGTGAGAAATAAAATATGGTTAACGAGATTGATGATTTGAAGAATTTTTTTTGAATATGAAAAGAATTTTAATAAGCATTTAGAAGTGAAGCTGAAATAAAAAATACTGAGAGTTATAACTTTTCCAACAAAATCTCTCTAAAGATTAAAAGAAAAATCTATGTTTCAGAAACTCTATCACTAAAGTTAGTGAATGTACTCGTAATGAGAAACATGAGAAGGTTCAAAAAAAGTTACCTCCAAAGGCTGAGAAGAAGAATAGAATTGTGTCCGAAAAGACGAATACTGGGAAAGTTATGTATGTGGTCAATGTGAAGAATTTAGAAGATATAAAACATCTTGAGTCTGAAAAGGATTTATCTAGATCTAGAAAAGTTTCAAATACTTTTGATCCAATCAAGGATGAAAAGAAGAATAATAATCCAGTTTAAAGTTAAAATAATATGGTTGAGAAATTGTTTCACAATTCTGATCAGTATAGAAGTTTTAGAGAAAAATACTATTTTTATGGGTATTACTGGTATTCTGGGGGATTCGAGAACATACCAAGTGTGTGTTGGTTAAAAAAAACATTACTATTATCCCAAAGGTTATGAAAGGTTGAGATTGAGAGGGAGTTAATATCATTAAAGAAAGAAAAATGAGAAGGTTTCCTTGAAGAAATATGAAAAGAATGAAATGAATATTGAAAATTGGTTCCAACCCTTTCAAAAAATTTGTGAAAGATGTGAACTACCTAGACACCTTGAAAAAGGATGTCTTGTTTTGTAACTAGCTCAGAAAAAGATTCTCAATTCTCAATAGCTGGAGGTGATGAATGAAAAGAATGGAGAAAAGGCTCTTGTGGTTGAAACTGTATTAAAATCCATGAAAGGACAACATCCTAGGATACTTGATAGTGGGTGTTCTTATCACATGATAGGAGACATGAAATTGTTAGTGGATATGAATGATTATAAAGATAGAATAGTAAAATTTGGAAATGATGAATCATTGAAAACCAAAGGTGTTGGGTCAGCCATAATTGGAAAAGAAAAGATGAAATCTAAGAAAACAATGTATGTTGATGCACTAAAACATAATCTACTATGTGTTTCACAATTTTTTGATGAGGGTAACAAGTTTATCATAAAAAATATGGATTTCTTGTAAAGAGTGAAGAATATAGAAAGATTGTTACAATATACCAATGAACGAATGTAAATTTGTTTCAGGTTGGTGATTCTCAAAACTCTTATTACATGAGTATAGTGGTAGAGAATAAGTTATGACATAGAAGTCTTGGACATATGGGTTAGAGAAACATGAGGAAGTTATTCAAAAAATAATGTGTCTGAGACATTCCTATTTTGTGAAGAATATGAAATTGGTGTTGCACTATTTTCTATAAAGGAAATATTTCCAATGATGTGCATAATAACGATGATATTTGTTCAAAAAAAACCCAGAGCTGATATATTCCAATATATTTGGGACAATTAGAAAACAATAAATACATGTATAAAAGTACATCAATACTTTCATTGATGATTTTACTCTCATTACATGTGTTATTTATATGAAATAAATATCAAACAGTTTGAAAATGTTTAAAAGTTTTAAAAGAAAATGTGAGAAAGAATGTGAGTATTCTTTGAAGAAGTTGAGAACTGATAATGGTGTTGAATACAGAAGTGAAGAGATCAAATACTATCTTGAGAAACATGGAATTTAGCATGAATATAGCTCTTCATAGAATCCCCAAAAAATAGGGTTGATAGAAGAAAGAATATAAACCTTCGGAAATAAGAAGAACCATGTTACTTGAGCATGGCCTTTCTAATTATTTTTTGAGGCAATCCATGAGTATGTATGTTTATATTGAGAACCATTGTTTCTATAGGATTCAATTAGTTATGACTCCCTATGAATTTGTTTTATGAAAAAACTCCATGTTTTAAGCACTTTAGATTTTTTGGGTGTCCTTGTATTAAAAAGAAGAAAGGTGGAAACTATGGTAAGTTTGAGCAGAATTGTGATGATGGAATCCTTGAGGGATATTATCTAGAAGGAAGAGGGTATAGAGTCTTCAACAATGAAAAAAAATATTTATTTATTCAATTGATATAAAAGTGATTTAATTATCTGAGAAAGAGAAAAATGTTCAGGTAGACAATGAAGTTAAGAAAGGTGAAGAAGATAATTATCATAGGGATACAAACAAGTGTAATCCTAATAAAGGTGATGGATCAGAATTAGATATTTCTAGTGATGAAGAAGACAACCAAAAATCATATCTATTATGGTGGAAACATGTGGAAGCATAGAATATAATTACTAATCCACATCAGTCGGTTCAAACAAGAAGAACAACCAATTACATTACACATTCTTCTATGTATTCAAAATTGGAACCAAATTATGTGAAAGAAACATTTGAGAATTTGGAATGGGTGAAAGCCATGTATGAAGAATTGGATTATATAGAAAAAACTAATAAAATAGAACTCATAACCAATCCTAAAATCAAAAACATCATTGGAACAAAATGGGTATTTTTGAATAAGATGAATGAAAAAGGGGAAGTTATAAGAAACAAAGAATGATTGGTTTAAAAGGTTTATTCATAGATTGAGGGTATTGATTTTGATGAAGCCTTTTCTTCAGAGGAAAAAAATTGAAACTATCAGAATATTTCTTACTATTGTCACACAATGAGGATATAATATCTTTCAAATGGATGTTAAATATGCATTCTTAAATGGTGATATTGAAGAAAATGTTTATATTGAACAACCTTCTGGATTTGTTATTTGAAAAGATGAAGGTTATGTGTAAATATTGAAAAATGCATTGTATTTACTATAATAAGCTCTAAGGGCATGGTATTCCAACTTGAATACACGCTTATGGAAGATGAATTTTAATAAAGGAAGAGTGGATAGAAATCTCTACATCATGTAAAGTAAAGAGTATTACCTCATTGTAATTGTTTATGGTGATGATATTATCTTTATTGGGAATAATGAAGGACGTTTTGAATAATTTGTTGAAGAAATGAAGAATTTATTTGAAATTTCCATTCTATGAGAAATGAAATACTTTCTTGGTTTACAAATTCATCAAAAGAAAGAATACATTTTTCTCTCCCAAGAAAATAATGTAAAATAACTTCTAAATAGGTTTGGCATGGAAAATTCAAAACTTTTTCTACACGCATTTCAGTGGGAACAAAGATGAGTAAATATGGGCATGGAAAAGAGGTACATCAGAAAGAGTATCGAAATCTGATTGGAAGTCTACATTATTTGACGTTCTCAAAACTTGACATTGTGTATGTTGTTACCTTATGTGATGTATTTCAATGTTCTCAAAAATAATCACATTTACTTGATGTAAAAATAGTTCTCAAATATATAAAAGGCACAAAAACTTTGGAATCAAATATGTTAGCTCAAATTTTATTGAATTGTTTCGGTATTCAGATACAGATTGGGAATAAAATGTTGATGATATAATATCCAAATCTGGTGGTGTATTATTTATGGGAAAGAATTGTGTTAGTTAGTATTCGAAGAAACGAAATTCAGTAACTCTCAGTACAACTGAAGTAGAGTATGTTGCTGATACTCAAGCCACTACTCAACTTATTTGGATGAAAACACAATTGGATGATTTACTTGTTCAAGTTAATTTACTCTTTCTATTGGGTTTTGACAATCAAAGTACAATCAACCTCACCAAGAATCCTATTCCACATTATCATTAAAAACCTATTGATATCAATTATTATTTCATAAATGATAAATTGTAGAAGAATAAATTGAATCAGGATTATGTTTCAACATTGGAACAAGTTGCAATTATTTTCACAAAAACTTTATCGAAGGAATCATTCTAAAAAATGAGGTTGAACATGGGTGCCTAGACTCATTTATTCAAGGTTGTGGTATATGTATCTGTCCCCTCCCACATCTTACATTGGGATTGTTTTGTCAATGGGAGATTTTTTTTCATAAATCTATTGCACAAAAGACAGAGTTTTTGGTAAGTTGTGAATTTTTCATTGTTTAGTGTGTGAAATATTCTAACTGTTTATTGGAGTAGTATTAGGAAAATTAATATAATTGTTTTCTTGGAAGAATGAAGAAAATAAAGAGAAAATAAAGAGGTTTCCATGGTTTTTTTGGGATAACATGGTTTTTCTTTCAATGATTCTTGTTTCTTATAATGAGCTTGCTCGTGTAGGATTATAATTAATTGTAATAATCCATTGCTTGAGGTTAAAAATTTCAGGGATTTATGAGACATGGTTGAAAAAAAAATTAAAAGGGAGATATTGTTAGGACGAAGATGATGATGATGGTGTTTTGTATTCAAGTGTTTACTTTTGTTCTCTAGGTAAGTTTTCAATAAAGGAAATCAATTTACTTTGTTTTGTTGAAACCATAGTTTTTCATTTGTTTTTGAAAAGAATCAGACCCATGTTTTCTAAAAATTGGGCTTGTATATTCAGAAAGCTTTTTCTTAGGATGAGAAGGAAAGAAAGAAACTATATTGAATGGAAAGTTATGACACTTTCCAATGTATTTGTGACAATGCTTTGTTGATTTTTATCTCATATAAATCATGAGTTTTATTTAGAACTTGTCATGAAAGACTGATAGATGAAAGGTGGAGTGAAAGAGAAGCTACCAATTGGAAAATATTTGTATTCAGATTTATCATATCAGGATGGAAGAGAGAAATAAGTGGTTCTGATTTTATTTCAAAACAATCGTATCCACATTGAAAAGGCGGTGCGGATTTTTTTCAAAATAATCGTATCTATATTGTAGAGGTAGTGCTGATTATTTTTCAAAAAAAATCATATCCATATTAATTAGGTCGTGCCAAATGTTTTTCCAAACAATCGTATGTAAGTTAAAGAAGTTGTACCGAAAAGAAGAGAAAGAGAAAATATCAATTGTCGTTCAAAACAGTTGGGTTTTAGGTAAAAGTAAAAAAGTGGTGTTAATTGAAGATGGTGTTGATTGAAAAGTGGTGCCAATTTAAAAGTGGATCCGATTGAAAATGGGTGTTGATAGTAGAGTAAGAGATGGTGCTGATTGATTTTCATAATTGATCATATCTGAGTGAAGGAGTAGATATTACATTGATCAAAAAGGAATTATATTCAGAATGTAATTGATCGTATTCGGGTAAAGGAAAATAAAATTTATACTGCCAATGATGAAGTAATTGTTTTCAAATTTTATTGTATCGTATCTGGGCAGATCAACATTTTCATATTGTATTGTATCATGTCCGGGAAGATCATTGTTTTTAGATTCTATTTGATCGTACCCAACAATCATAACTAGTGATAATATCCAGAATGATCATAACCAAAATAGTAGTATTCAAGATGATTGTATCCAAACCACTTGTATTCAAAAAATTTCTTGCTTGGGTTGAGATGAAAAAAATATTGAATGAATGGAAAGATACAATACATTCCAATTGAAGTCAGAAAATGCTAAAACTAATTCTCAATGAATTCAAATTCATGAAGTTACTCATGATTCAACCACAAATTTTTTAATGAAGAATCATTTCTCAAGTGATTTATGACAAAATAAAAGGGAATATGTTTGCTAAATGATTTGTTGAGGGGAGATGAACATTCAAATACATGATTTTGATTCAAATCAGTTGTGAGAATTGTATTCACCAATCGGCATGAGAAATCAGACATAGTTTATCAGACCCATGTATTCTTAATAATTGAAATTGATCTCAAAAATTCAAATGGGAGTATGAAGAAGATGAGGTGAAGATTTTGGATGTTTTGAGATGAATCAATATGTGTTAATGAAGTCAAAATTTCTCCAAGATTTTAGGTGAAATTCAAATGTGGGTGAATTTTTGTGAGCGAGAAACTTTTTGGGATTCCCGCTTAAACCTTTTTTGGGTCACCTATGAAAGGAAAAATTACTTTTTAATTTCTTATGCTTTCACTGTTCACCACAGAAGAGAAATAATCTCTGAGTTTTCAGTGATAGAAAGTGATATCGTTTTGTTTTTTTAATATATTTCAATGACGATTGTATTTGTTTGGGTTTGGTATCAGGCTAAATTAATCGGAATGGGTTTTTCTGTAATGTGTGACACCGTATTTAAGATTTTTGGGCTGAGAAATTATTCTATTGAGTTTAATTATACTCAGGGATTGAAGTGGTGTCGATTTATTTCCATTTTATTCTATCATAAAATATTATTGGGAGTATTTTCTTGTAAGAATCAGACTCATAGGAATCAAACTCATAAAATATCAGACTCAGTGTTTCATAAAAAAATCTAGGTCATTCTTACCATTCTTCTGGGTAAGGAATTGATGAATTTTATTTCAATTGAATACATTTGTTGAATTAAAAAGAATCAAAGGTAACATGACTTGTTAAAAACATTTATATTACCTTATTGTGTTATGAGGATTTACATTCACTAGTTGTGTTGTTTCATAGTGTTTCACGAGTGAAAGGGTACATCCCACTCATTGTAATCCAAGGATTGATTTCTAGTGGATTGTATGGTTTTGGATCACTTCTAATCCATACCATGAACATTTCTATTCTTATTGAATAGTGAACCTTTTAAATATTTTTGTTCCTTTGGATGTGTGTTGATATGTTTTTTAATAGGGAATTAAAATATTTAATAAAAGGTGAAGGTTCATTCAATTGAGAAGAAACATAAAAGAAAAAGGGAATAACAGATTCACCCCTCCCCCTCTTAGTGATACAATTCTCTGACTAGGAACTTTCAAATCATCCATAACCTAGTTTCCCCCAAATTCATCATCATCCTAGTTGATTTAGTGTTTTTATCATCAATATTTCTACGTGAAATAGGGACAAAACCGCTCTAGATCACAAGCATACTAGTACATGTCCACCCACCTAGATACTCGGGTTTCCCACTTTTTGATCAATCAAGCTCCACATGTTATCAATCCACATTGCACATTAAAATACCATTCCCAAATCGTACACACATAGAATATCCCACAAACATGTCTACCATTTTTCCAAGGATCAATAATGTAGTTATGATTTTCATAAAGAAATTTCAAGAAGTGTAATGAGTATTTTCCCATGAAATCCATTCAAAAATGCACTTTTTAGACCAAAAACCCACCAATAACATATAAAACTAGTTTTTTTTACCCCAAAAGAATTTAATAAATCAATTTCATGAATGGTAAAATGACCCCAAATGATAAAACATGAAAACAGAGGAAAAACATCTTTATAAGAAAAATGTAAAATTGGCCATTAAGTATTCTTCATAAAAGAAAAAATTATCAAAAGGACCATTTAAACCATTCATAAAGAGGTGTGAACACACTATTGGATGAAAAACAACATTTAATTAAACCCCTTAAAAATTCAGGTTACACATTCAAAACCTATCCAATTCAATAAAGATGCCAAACATGCCTTCCATTGGAAACACATGCCAAAGCTTCTTAGAAAACCATAATCATTTAATTATAAAACCCCAAAACTGAATGGAACCCACATAAAGAACTCAAAAATAATCATCCACATGCTTCCACCATTTTTCCTAATCCAAACCAATCATTTTATAACACATTAAACCCACAACAGCCAACCTAGCACTTTCCCATAAACGAGGTATGAAATATTTAATAAAAAAACTCCCTTTAACATTGAAAAGGGTATAAAGCCAAATTTTCATGAAAAACACTTATTACAGTAGTTAAACCATGTAATAAACATCACAAACCATATTCAAAAACCATCAAAACATTTATTTGGACAATTGATGTCAAATTTTATAAGAAACAACTCCAATTTACACAAAAGGAGGCATAAATAACCATTTTTACACCATAAATATTATAAAAAGGTTTTAAAGAAACCCTAAACATGTATATAAGGTAATAATAGAAATAAAAATATGAAACTTAAATAATAAGGGAATTTCATTGGGATAACCTACCTCAATACCATAGTGGAATGAAAACGCACAATAAAAATCACCTGCCGCTAGTTCATAAACCCTAAACATATGAAGACCATCCATAAATGAACATAAATCCCATAAAAAATCATTCCAAAACCAAACCCTAGGTCATTCAGGACCATGGGAGAAGAAAGAACCATGAAATAATGGAAGGAGGATGAGGAAGGAGGATAAAGGAGAAAGAAACTCTTCTTGAAAACTAGAGAACTATTCATATTCCCTTAGATCTACACCCTTAGAAGATAAGGAATGGTTTGGAACTTCATGGGGATCCTCCTTATGTCTTAAAAAACCATGGAATCAATATTTTAGGGAAAATATAAACACAATAAATTATTTATGAAAGAAACAAAATACCTTACCAAATCTAGACAATTTGAGATTCTATGAGAAATTTCACCCTAGTATGCGACTAAGATGAGCTCAAAAGTGGGAAAATAGATCATGGGGGTGTGCCTAGGGTTATTGGGATAAAATGAATAGTGGAATCACTAAAAAATTATAAAAAACGAAAAATATATATGTAATGACACCTAAATTCCATATTTTTTTATATTAAATGAAATTATTATGAGAATTAGAAAATTAGCAGCATGTGATTCTGAGGATCGGAGAGCCCAGAATGTAATTTTGAACATTTTTAAGGTACATTCAGAAAATGTATGCGTGGAGATTTCTATCTTTTGAACCGATGCTCGGATTGAAAATCTGAACGAACCATTGAATTCATAGTGACGAGATTCCCTTAGGTGAAGCTTAACTTTGTTCTATAAAAGTCGTACGAAAATGTTATTTTTTGGATATTTCGAAAAAATAATAAAATAACTAAAGGTTATTTTATCTTTTTCTAAACCATTGAGTCATGGTGGTGGGACTTCAAGGTAATAAGACATAAAATGAAGTCATTTAATAGCCTATTATGCTTGGTTGTGTTACCGCAAGCTCGGGAAATTAAATGGTTCATTAATTGGGATTCATTAATGATCCAAATTAATAAATCGAGAGTTAGACACCTTAACTTGATATTAATCAAAAGTTTGGTGAAAGTCTTTGGGGTGACTATAGGAGAACTCTTGATGAAGCACCGGTAGAAATCCTCTCCAATGAAGAATGAATTACATCATTGAAGATTCGATCAAGAGATCAATGAACACCAACGAATGTCTTTGAAAAAAAATTCTCCTCCTTCGACATTAACGGAATCCAACATGTTCAAGTCAGGGGTTTTGTTTATTCAAAGTGAATTATTTATTCAACCTACAATATTCATGAATTATATGATGAACTCGGATTATCCAAATAATGGTTTGACCCATGATTTGTTGAAATATGTTGTTGGTTATTGTGGGAAATTAATCTGAGAATACATTTTATTACTTTCCCTTGTTGAAAGACTAATGCGGAGGGTGTGGTCCAATCTGGGAAAGTCCCAGACCCTCCACCACTCTCAGTTTTGATGCGTTCTTTGTGGTAGAATGTTCAACTTGATGAAAATAGGAAAAAGAAGGTTACTCGGTGAAGGTGGTGTCCCAGGAGGCCTGTAGGTACAGATAGAAGGAAGATAGGTCCACCAGAGCTTCACCGGTGGCCCATGGAAGTGATTTTGGCACAGCGGCACCAATGAACGACAAAGGAAAAGAGATAACGGCACCCAAAGGCATCCTAGAAATGGAATATCCATGTCTGCAGGTCCCACTTTTGATCGGTCCACCGGACCGGTCACCTGGAAGGGCAGCACCAACCTGGTGCCACTGTTGGAAGACCCAAATGGACCCATGTCCTTTAGGGAGAGTGGGGACCACACCCCGATGGTTTGTCGTGCCTAATTGGTAGACCAGAACTGGTCCTACTAGTCTAGGCTGGGCCCAGCCGGTCTGGGTTGGGTCAGCCTGAGTCAGGTCAGAACCGGGTCTGACCTAGATTAGGATGGGTCGGCCCAGCCCGTGTCAGTCTGACAGGGTCGGACCGGACCTGGACCCAGTTGAACTAGTTACACTTAAAATTCCACAACTCCTAAACCATGCATTCGTTTGATGAACCATCTATGGTGCTGGAAACTTTGGGATGAGGTGGTCCTTTTGAGATACTTCACGTTAGTTTTGTAGAAAGATGGAGGATAACTGGGTTGGATTGAACTCGAATCCAACCGGGCCCCCAGTACAAAAATGCCTATAAATTATAGACCGATCAATTGATCAATGCATTGTTTAACGTGTTGGAACCCTAATAACATTGTGGTTTTTTAGGTTACTTCTTCATGGTGATTTTTTGTAGTTGAGGTATGACCAAAGGCTTATAGATCAGAATCTATGGAACTCAAGTGCACCAAGTGTGGAATTCATGTGGCTGGCTATCAAGGGGCATACGACCCTCTGTGGATCAGCATCAGAACAACCATGTGTTGATCAGAAGTAGAGAAACCTGTTGAGGACCAGGCCTAGGGAGGCCTATTGTGGATTAGTGACTTACGTCCCTCTGTGGATCAATGACTTACGATCCAGTTTGGATCGATGACATACGACCATGTTTGGATTGACGACATACTACCCTGTGTGGATCAGCAGTAGTGCAACCCGATGAGGACCAACCCTAGAGCGTCCCATCATGGATCAATGACTTACAACCCTGTGTGGATAAACAACTTATGACCCTGTGTGGATCGGTGACATACAACCTTGTGTGGATCGGATTTGGAATGAATCATTTATGGTATGGCAGTGGAACTTCTGTACAGAATATGATGACTTAGCTTCATGATGAATCATCATTATTCTATTTCGTTAACTTATATCTTGTGTGAGTTGTCTTCTAATTTTTTCTTTGTGATTGAGTTCATTATTTTTTGTTTTTCCTTAGAGGAATTATGGAAGACCTTCGAGAGTCTCCCATACCTATTGGGTATGGTTATAATCACCCTACACGGGCTTCACCCACACCTTATTGTGTCTTGTGCAAATGAATGATAACTTTGACTGAGATTGGCAATCTAGGAATGGATGGTGCATGGAGGTGACTGGTTGATGTAGAGAGACTCAGTGATGAGTTGTACCTACCCTTCAGGTAGAATCCTTGGGAGACAACTTCAGGAGATTTGTTTTCCAATCTGTTGTATATTCATTTAGTTGGATTTGTATTCTGGCCCATTCTGCATTAGTCCACACATTTACTTTTAGCCATTATACTATGTGGTTTGTTCATTTTGTTTACCTGGTCTGTGTGTTTTCATGTTTAAGGGAAATGCCTTCCCGTTTTATGGATATGACTTTCTGTTTCTAGTAAACAACCCCTGACCTATGGAAGGTAGGTTTGGGTTAGTCACGAAAGGGGCCCCAAGGGATGTGTTGTGACAATATAAAAGAAACCGTTTATTTTTTTTAAAATTGGAAATGGGATCATTGGCTGGCCCAATACCAGAATAAATAACCCAAATCCACTATGATTATGAATTCCTAAGGGGGTCTAGAATGATATGTTGATTTGAATAGGTCAGGGGAGGCCAATTGGAATGTTTAATGACTAAAAAATGTTGAAAAACGAAGGATTTATAAAATAAAAAAATTGTTTTTAAATCTGGAAATCGTCTCACAATTGGCCCAAATCTTGAAGTAACCATACTATTCACCAAAAACACCCAAAAATGATATGGGGAACCCATTTTAGTATTATTATACATAGATGGATGTTAAAAAATCAACATTTATCTCACCCAAAACCCAAGAAATGGATTGGGATTTTCAACTAACTGGATCAAAACCATGACATGGAAAAAAAATCGGGTGTGATAATTCCCCCCACCATTAATGCTTTCCACCCTCGGAAAGCCACAACAAATTCTAGTTGATGGATCAACAACTTAGGATTCCATATCAATATGGTCTAGCCTCCTAATCTAATGACACGTCATCATCCATTAATCGATGCTAAGCCTCTTGCCTCAACCAAAAAACTATCCCCCAACCACTTCGTGAGAGTCAACTGAAAGATTGATTCACAACCTACACAACCAAACCAAGAACCATATTGATTGGACTTCTCCCAATGAACCCAATGATCACCCAAACTAAAGAGCACTCACGAAAACCAAATATTCATGGGGAGTCCAAATTGGACTCCCCACAGTTATGAAACAACTAGCACTCAACAAATTCATAGGAGGAAACTCTATAAGACCTATGGTGGTTCTCCCCAATATTAAGAACTAGTGATCAATGACCAAATGTGAATTTAACAGGAACTAGGAATGGTTATCTCCCACACAGGCCCACAAAAACTCTCCCACAACATCCTACCAACCCATGTTAAGAGGAACACAACATAGACATTTAACCCCCTCCCCCCCCAACTCCTAAATGGAGGGAATAATAATTGGGCCTATACTCTCTACATAGATCCAAACCCCCGCCACTTGGGATGGGGAGGGAATAGGACCCAATCATTGGGCCACTAAAACCACAAAATAAATAAAGGAACTACCTCACTACAATGGTAGTGGCATGAGATTAGAAATACTACCCATAGTCTCAAGACTCCGGACTACACACCAACTTCACTCTTAAACCTATGGTTAGAGTTTTGATGGATGTAGCATCTCCTGACTTGTAGTCAAGATTTGAGAATCCCAAACTTGAACTCTTCCCTATAGTTCCACATGGTGACCCATAATACTACGAGGTTGAAACAACAGATCATGGGACACCATGAAATTCTCTTCCTTAAATAACACACTTTTACCCAAACAAGAGCTTGGAGATACACAATATTATTTTATCTCACTCTGAATGAGGAGCAGAATGGAAAAAGTGAATAGAGAAACACATCAACCTCACCGAGTATAACTACCCCAACTGAGAGGAACACCATATTTGAAAGGCACTTTAAATCAATCTTGAAATTCTCTTTATTCTAACAAATGGGCTTAGGAACCCTTTTAAGAGGTGTATTTAACATTTGGAATGAATCATTAGGTTGATCACCTGGAAATATTTCCAATAGAGAACCATCTGGGCCACATCACAACATCCAAATCATCATTAAGAACCCACTGAACATTTCCCCAAAATTGAGCCACCAACGAGATCCCATATCAGAACACAACAAGATTATGACTTCCATATCGCAAGGAAGCATATCGAATAAACAACACTTCAAAGATATAGTAAAAACATGCCACATAACCATTTTATTACAATAAACTCCACAATTTTTTATAATAAAACTCTTTTGAAAAACAAACCAAATTGTGGGATTTTCACATTCAACAATGGTGTTTCATCAGTCTCACTCATATTCATGTTTTCGAGCCACTGCAGCCACACAACCACCATTCAATACTGGCCATTTATCCAAATATCCATAAAACCATGAATTTGATCACCACTAAAAACACAAAATGATAAAATAAAACAATCATCACTCTAAAAATAATCATGTACCTTCCAAAGGTAAATTAACCACCAAATCAAAAAACCATTTTCAGATTTCAAAAAAAATGACACTTCATCAATAACCATTTGATTAAAAACACAATCCATTTTATTTAATAGAACTTCCAAAAACAACCATTCTAATACAAATATCCCTTTCCCATTTTAAAAAATTAAACAAGGTCACTTTTCATAATCCGACAATCACAAAGGCCAAAACCCCTTTCTAGAAAAACACTAGTCGCTCAAAACCAAATTACCAAAACCAGTTCATCAGATTCAAACACTTTTCCACAACCCCAAACACCCCCATTTAAAATAAAGTTCAGAATCACTTTTAAATAATACATGCTTTCCAAACATTTCATTTTAGGAAACCATATTTTTATATTAAGGAAATTCAATCCCATTAAATCATTTCCTCTTTATCCCCAAGATATTTTTACAAAACCAAACATTCCAAAACCTTTATTAAAGAAAATTTTGAAAACCCATTTTCCACTTGTCAACAACCAACCATTCTTTTAAAACCCTTTTTCACTATTCTCACATAAGGAATTTGAAAACAAAATTATGAGTTCATGAAAAGTACAAGAGACCCACAAAAGTGAACTAGTGTCAGTGGGTGACTTGACCATTTGGTTGGCGGACATATGTCAAACACACCACCAACACATGGAGACTTCATAAAACCTTGCCCTAGATTCACATGGCTAGCCAGACCCTAAGAGCTCATAGAGACCATTAGTTAAAATCTTCTTATAATATTCCTATACCGAAAAATCAGTAAGATCCAAAGACACTAATAAAACTTGACTTCGTGTGGACACCTGAGGTTTGGAATGAGCAAGAGTTCACAACGCCCTTCTCAAACCTATCCCTTAGGTCTTGAAAATCCTACTCCATCTACCGTGACATCACCAAATAACAATGAACACTGTAAAAATAATGGTCTTCTTGGATTTTACCTCCATTAATACCATTTTTTCACCAACCATCTTGAGTCTACCCCTAACCAAAAAACTAAACCAATCTTTCTCATGAACTAAAGGGCATTCCAAATCCCCATGGGCAGGAAACAGGTGTCGAGAATCATTAGAGTAGACAAGGTAATGATTTCTCACATATATAAACAATAAGGAAAACATTAGAAAGAACGTACATCCAAACACACATTTATATAAAAAAAGCGACATCATTTATATGACAAAACTGAAAGTAAAACAGAATGATACAACTAAATCTACTAGAACTAACGACTAACTAATTCAAAGTGTCATCTATGGTCACTATCCAACACAATGATACCATGCCTCTGAAGGTAACCCAACCCAAGATAAAACCTGCACAAGGTCTAAAAACAGAAGAAAATTATAGGCAGGAGTATTAAAACATAGTAGGTTATCTTAATATTTAATCCTCAATGCACTTCCACTTAAATTAAATGAAAAAATTTAATGTTTGAAATAAAATATATAAAAGTATTTTTTTCATATAAGGTTTCATGCTATGGAAGTTATCAAAAAAATCTATCATGTTTTATACACAAGTATGCTTGAACAATTTCCAATGATATTCAACTTCAAAATGAAATTTTTTTCAAGATGGATGCTTTAAAGAAAGAACCATTTTAAATAAAACACACATGCTACTGAATTTTATATTCAAACACATCATATGTTGACATTCAATATCATATAGTCAATGAGCTCTAGTCACTGGAACACCCCTAGGAACTAGTAAGTTGTGTTCCCCATCCATCATTAACTTTTTATTAAAATTTCAAGATGTGCAGTACCCTATATAAAACAAAACTAAGGATTTATAAAATAATGGAGTCCCAATGAATCTGACCTAACTAAGTTACCAAATTATTTTGGAAGAGATCCCAAGGTGGAAAACAAAAGACCATGATCACCAGTGGTAATCCTAGAGTCCAAAAATCCACAACCTTATTCCCCCTCATGCCAAGTGTGACTAAGTATCACCTATGAATATAGAACATTCATGAATTTGTGAATAATGTAAGAAATTTCCTATGGGATGTGTAGCATCCCTCACATCGACCCGTAAAGAATAGATGAGTCAATTTCCACTAACTCAAGAATAAGGTTATGGGAATGGAATAGCTTGATTCCATTCATCATTACATACGCCTCTTCTCTAAGTGAGTCTCCCACTCCAAATCCAACACTGAAAGCCAATATCTCTACCCCTCGGGGGTCACAAACCACTCCCTCTGCTTATAAATCCAGACACAAATGACCCATCCTCATTGATCTTCAAACCACTTTCCAGATTTTTCCACTACAATCAACCTCCCTTTCTATTCACAACCTTGAAAATGGGGGTACAAAAATTACCTACCACAAAAATCCTTAACATGTAGACGGTAACCCAACCCTTAACGAGTGGGATCAAATCAATCCCGGTACTCCTGGCATGAACCAGCAGAGCTAGGTATTAACATCCCGGACCCCCATGTCGCATCTGGTTGCGAGTGCTCCAAAATCATAACCTAGTGGTCCCCAACATCATCATCATCAAAGTTTAGTTAGTTTTCTCATCGTCAAACTTGCTATGTGAAATAGTGATAAAACCCCTTCGGATCACTAGCATACTAGTACATGTCCACCCACCTAGAAACCTAGGATTCCATCTTTGTGCTCAATCATGTTCCACTTGTTATCAATACACATTGCATATAAAAATATCATTCCCAAATCACACACACACAGAACAACAGGAAAATTTGTTACACATTTCTTTTACATATCAATAAACCAGTTAAGATTTTCATAATGAAATTTCAAGAAGTGTAATGAGGATTTGTGCATGAAATCCATTCAAAAATGCACTTTTTAGACCAAAACCCACCAATTCCATCTAAAAATAGATTTTTCAGCCCCAAAACCATTTAATAAATCAATTTCATGAATCATAAAATGACCCCAAATGATACGACATGTAATACAATGGAAATCCATCTTTATAAAAAAAATTCCAAATAGGCCTTTAAGAATTATTCATAAAGACATAATTTATGAAAAGGACCAATTCAGACATTCCTAAAGGGGTGTAAACACACCATTTTATGCAACACAACATTTACCTAAACCCATTAAAAAATTCATTCCACACATTAAAAACCCACCCATTTCTATAAAGATTCTAAACGGACCTTCCATTGGAAAAACATGACAAAGCACCTTAAGAGCCCATAATAATATCATTATAAAACCGAAAACCAGATTGGATCCCACAGAAGGAACCCAAAAAACATTGATTCATGTTCTTCCGAAAAATTTCATAAGCCAAACCAATCATTTTATAACACCTCGAACACACAAGACCCAACCGGGCACTTTCCCAAAAATGAGGCATGCATCATTTAAAAAAACAAACACTATTTAAAATTAAAAAGGGTATAAAGACAAATTTTCATGCCATGAACAAATTTAATTAGTTAAAACAGATCATAAACATCACAAAACATATGAGAAAACCATAAGAACATTTATTTAAATAAGTGGTGTGCATGTTTATACAAAAAAAATCCATTTCACACAAAACAAGTCATAAATAACCATTTTTCACACCAAAATGATTATCCAAAGGTGGTATAGAAACACTAATCATGTATATAAGTTGATAATAGAATGAAAAAAATGAAACATAAATAGTAAGGGAAAGTCCTTGTGATAAACTACCTCAAAACCTTAGCATAATGGAAACGCACTACTGAAATCACCCGCTGCATGTTTATAAACCCTATAACTATGAATATCGTCCCTCAAAAAATATAAAACCCATAAAAAATAATTAAAAAAATAAATATAGGTCTTTCATGACTAAGAAAGAATAAATAACCTTGAAATAATGGAAGGAGTATGAGGAAGTGGAGAATGGATAAGGAAACTCACCTTGAAAACTACAGAACTCTTCATCTTCCCTTAGATCCACACCCTTATAGAAGAGGGAATGGCTTGTAACTTCATGTATAAGATCCTTAGGTCTGCAAGAACTAGGGAAATAAAATTTGGGGGGTAAAGATAATAAATTAATGATTTTTTTAAAAAACCAATAACCATACAAAATCTAGATGATTTTGAAAATCCTTGAGAAATTTCACTCTAATCAGTGACAAAGATGAGCTCCATAGAGGGAAAATGGAACATGTGGGTGAACCTAGGGTTCTTGTTCTCGAGTGGGAAGTGGAATCATAGAGAACTATTAAAAAATTAATCATATATAAAAGAAAAAATTTATTTTTATAAAACTGCAAATGGGCTCACAGGTTGGCCCAATACTTAAATAAATAACCCAAAGCCACGGCGATTATGAATTCTTAAGGGGGTCAAAAAGGATATGGTGAATTGAATAGGTAAGGGTTGCCCAAGTGGGAATTAAAATGAGATCAAAATGCTGAAAATGGAGTTATAAAGAAACAAATTTTGTTTTTACATCAGGGAATGGGCTCACAGTTGGACCAAATCATGAATGAATCACTCTTTTCTCAAAAAACTCTAATACAAGCTATGGGGAACCCATGGTAGGATGATTAGACCTAGATGGAAGTTCAAAACTCAAAATTTGTCTCACCCAAAACCCAAGAAAAGGATTTTTATTTCCATAACATTGGATCAAAACCAAGACATAAAAAAACCAAGTGTGACTTTAATAGTAACATAATTATAAATTATTTTTATTTAATATTTAAAAATTAGGAATCTTAAGATAATATATTTTAATTAAATATAAATACTAATTATAAAATATATGAGTATAACAAAATATAATCTATAATAAATTACTAAAATAAAGGTTAGTAAAAAATAATCCAAATTATTAAATAATAGTTACAATCGGTGTAAATTAGAAAAAATGTAAATGATTTTATATAAATAATATTAAATATAAATTGAATATAAATTATTTATTATAAATTAGTATAAATTATCATAATTTCTTAATATAAATAATAATAATTGGTAAATAAAAACTATAATAGTGCAATACTAATTATTGAAGAAACTAGAAAATATAATTTCTAATTATTTTATATGGTAATTTACTTAAAAAATTGAGATATTCTTTAACATACTCAAAATTAATTTATATAAATTAAAATTATAAAAAAAATATTATCATTACACTCTAAAAAATATAATTAGACAATAAATATTTTCTAATTAGTAACAAGATTATGTATTTATAAATATTGAAATGAAACTATAATAAATAATAATTTATAATAAACAAATAAAAAAGTATTAATAAATTAATCTAAAATAATATATATTATTTGAAGTGTGGATAAATTTTGAAAATACATAGAAATTATTAAAAATAATAAAAATTAAAAAATTATTTTTATTATAAATTATTAAAATTTATTAAAATTTGTAAAATATTAAAAATAGTTGTAATATTGTTAAATTTAATAAAGATGAAAAAATTAATTAAAAAAAACTACTACGATTTTAATTATATTTGTAATTATTAAATAATAAAGTGAATTATTATAAAAATGAGTACTCATTAATTATTATAAGTTAGTATAAATAATTCAAATTTCATTAAATAATAAAAATAATAATAAAATATAGTGTAGCAGAATTAGTGAATTAAAAAACTGAAACATGTAATTAGTAGTTAATATTAATGTATTTTACTTAATAAGTATTTATATTATTAAAAATTAGTTAAAATTAATTTGTTTTGCCTAATATTAATTACAAAAATTATCATATAAAAATATAATTGGATAATAAATACTATTTAAAATTAATAAAATAGGGTTAAATATTTATAAAGACAAACAAAATTGTTATAGATCTATAATAAATAATAATTTATAATTATCTAATAAAATAATTAAATTAATAAGAAAATAATCTAATATAAAAAATATTAGTTAAACTTTAGTAAAAATAATTATAATGAGTATAACTTAATGAAAATAATACTACATAAAAATTATCTTTATTATAAATTAGTATAAATTATTAAAAAATTATTAAAAATAATAAATATTAGAAATATTATAAAATATTAATAAAGTTAAGAAAAAATATTATAAATAAGGACTGAGGTTTTAGTTAAAGTTTTAATTAAAAACTAATAATTTTTATTATAAATTAGTAAGGTTTGTTATATATAATAAAAAATATTATAAACTAGAATCCATCACAATTACTTATTATGAAAGACATGTAGTCCACTCAAATAATTTATTTGGTAAAATATTTATTGCCTAAGGGAAATAAACAACCTATAAATTTCTGTGAAAGTAAGAAATTGGTCTATAATTTTGGTAATTGTTATCAGAAGAACTATTCATGTTCAAATGATAGAAGCTTATATTATAATGAAAAGGAATTGTTAGTTTACTTTACAACATGTGGAAAATAGAGATTTAACGTGGTAAAATAAGAAAATTAATGCATTTTCCTATTAGACAATCCTGCTATTTTCTGATTACACCAATATTTCAACAGTTCCATACTATAATACACTGATAATGTTTCAAAAAAAGTTTTAGTTTTTTGTACATTTGAAAAAATAAATCTTGTTAGCCTAATTTGATCCAATAGAACATTTAATATAACATTTACTATGTGAATAAAAATATTTAACTTGGTACAGTTCTAATGGATGTACCCATATGAGATATGTATTAAAAAATTGAATAAGATTGTATATAACAAAGCATGAGTTGAAGGGTCAATTTCTTAAGTGTACTATAGGAGGAAATTTCAAATTTATTTTCAAATTATTTTCAATATGAATATCCTTCAAAACATAATTGAATGGTTCACAGTGAATGAAATTTTTATGATTTCATGGAAAATTGATTATCAATATTTAATCAGTATGAAATTGGTTTTGGTATGGATATTTAGTGATATATTTTAGATGAAAAAGGACACTGAGGTCATACATATTTTCTTCTCAATAGTGAAAAAATGATGTGATTTTTATAGTAAGTGATACTTTTACTAATATTATTTAAAATATTTTGAAAAAGTTAATTTATATTAATTTTTTTAGATTATATGATGATCATATAAAAATATTTTTTAAATTACCCATCTTCTCTTGAATAATTACAATAGTGACATTTTTCTTCATATAATGGTAAGTTAAATTATTTATAGTCGAACATACGAAATCAATTATTTATTTTATATATTAATTTTTCATTTTATTTTATTTTTTAGGTATATCAACATGAAAATAAAATTTATATTTCATTGTGTACACTATGTTTTACACCTCCCAAATTGTTAACATATTATAATGTGTACATGGTTAATGGATTTGGACTATACATGCACACATATAGTGAATCAAAAAATCAATGAATGTATGTGTTTTTTAAAAAGGAACTCATCACAAAGAAAATGAAATTAACTTTTATGGCATACTGGATGAAACAATAAAGTTATTTTATATCAGATAGAATTAAAAAACAATATTAAAATTTAATTATTTTTTATACTAATAAAGGGTTGTCAATTCATTTATAGTATGGAGTAGTGGTTATTATATATAAAAGTTTTCTTGTAATAGATAAACCATTTATGCTGGCACGTCTAGAACATCAAGATTATTATGAAAACTATTGTTCTACTTCAGGATACTTAAATGTCTGGTGTTGTGTAATAAAAATGAAATTTCATTCCAGTTAATTTATCAGTTATGAAAGTGAGTCTGTGGAAGTGAAAAATATGGATGTTTTTCCCGAAACCATTGGATATACACTAAAATATACATGCATTCCATGTATGTACATTGAATAAATGAATTTGATATATGTATAATATATGTAATATTAATATATAGTATACGATACTATTATATATATATATGGTATGAAGTGAACACATAATATATCCATATAATTCATGTATTTATGTGAATAGTAACACACAGTGTACATAACTATAATGCATTTATACATGCGATGTTAAACATGTATTTTGTACAATTATATAATCATCCCCTTGTGATTTCTTCTATATTATAGCCTTTGTATGATGATCATTTAATGATTTAGAACCCTCATCAAGGATCCATACATCATGGGTATTATTAGATAATGTCTCATTAAAGAAGATTCATTCTTAATTAATGAAGAACCACCACTAAAAAATAAGCCTTTAACAACACTAAAAATGTACTTTATCAGTTCTAGGGAAGTGCTAACTACTGGAGTGATATTAAAAGAAATATAATTTTATCAGTGCTTACAGAAGTTGTGATAAAGGGGCATACTTTAGTGTGTTGTCACATCACACAAAAACACGAGAGATGTGTACTATTAGAGTACACCACAACACCCAAAATCTGACAAAATCAACAAAATTAAGTAAAAATATGGAATTTAAATGAATAGAAAGCAATCTAGGATCATTTGGTCTATTTGGGTGATGTGATGTGTGTTTTAAACTAAAATTATACTTATATATTGAAAAAGTCACTTAGAATCATATTGGTCACACCATGCATTGGATTTTGATGTGGACGATTCTTACACAATTTATAATCACGTATGAATCATTTTCCTAAAGTATCAAAATAATCTGAAAGTGTTTTCTTGGTTTTGAGTGTGGCGTTTGCCTTTTTAACTGAAATGTCATTTTAAACTAGAAACATGCACTCTGACTCATAATGGTCACATCATGTGTAAGATTGATGTGATACTAATTCATACACATTAAAAATCACTTATGCATCATTTTTCCAAAATTATAAATACTATATGAGCGTTTTATTAGTTTTTAGTGAGTGACACTTTTTTATCTAAAATGTTGATTTTAAACTGATTATGGATACGTTGAGTCAGACTGGATGCACTATGTATTAGATTATGGAGTGGATGATTCTTGAACATCTCAAATGAATTATGGATTGTTTTAATAAAGTATCATTACAATCCAAAAGCGTTTGTTCAGTTTTGAGTAGCTGATTTATCTTTTTTAATAAAATTGATGTTGATTTTAAATAAAAAGACGTAATTTGAGTCATAGTAGTCAAACCGTGCCTTAGATTGAGTTGAGGATAGTTAATAAACATCTCAAATGTATTATGGATCTTTTTCATAAAGTATTAAAACAATCCAAATTTATTATACTTAGTTTTGAGTAAATCACTAGTCTTTTTTACTAACATGTCATTTTAAATCGGAAACAATCACATTGACTCAAACTGGTCACATCATTTATCATTTTGATGTGAGACTGATTCCTACACATAAAAAATGACATATGAATAAATTTCCTAAATTTTCAAGAAAATTGGATCATGTTTTATAGGTTTTCATTGAGTGGAATTTTTTGAACTAAACTATTGATTTTAATCTCATAACGGACACATTGAGTCACACTTGGAACATCTTCTATCGTATTGAGGTTCAAATAATTCTAACATGTCACAAATGACATGTGTATCATTTACTTAATGTATCAAAATAGTATGAATTCATTTTATCCATTTTGAGTAGGTTAGTTTTCATTTCTATTAAAATTGATGTCATTTTTGAATACGGAGACGTACTTTGAGTCATACAGGTCACACTGTGCATTGGATTGATGTATGACTGATTCTTGCACATCTCAAATGACTTATGAATCAATTTACTAATGTATCAAAACAATATTAATTCATTTTCTTAGTTTTGAGTAGGTCATTTTTCCTTTTTATTAATTTTTTTCATTTTTAAATAAAAAGGAACACTTGTAGTCATACTAGTCACACTGTGCGTCGGATTGAATTGTGACTAATTTCTACACGTCTCAAATGATATATTGATCATATTTAAAAATTATCGAAAAAAATAATTCTTTTACTCAGTTTCATGTAGGTATGTTGTCCATTTTATTGAAATTGTTTTCATTTTTAAATAAAAAGAGGAACTTGGAGTCATTCTAGTCACACCATGCATTGGATTGAGGTACTTATGATTAATACACATCAAAAATGACATATAAATATTCTTCATAAAGTATCAAAACAATACTAACGTGTTTTATCATTTTTGAGTAGTACAGTTGTACTTTTTATTAAAATTGATGTTAATTTTAAATAAAAATATGAACTTGGAGTCATACTAGTCACATCGTGCATCGAATTTAGGTACGGATGAATATTAAACATCTCAAATGACTTATGGATATTTTTTCAAAAGTATCAAAACAATACAAATGTGTTTTCTTAGTTTTGCGTCTATCGCTTTTTTTACTAAAATTTCATTTTAAGATGGAAACACGCACTTTGACAAATACATATCACATCGTGTATCAATTTGAAGTGAGAGAAAATCCTTCATGTCAAAATTGACTTATGAATCGATGTCCAAAATTATCATGAAAATTAGGGCATGTTATCATTATTTTCATTACGTGACATTTTTTGAACTAAACTGCAGATTTTAAACTGATAACGGGAAAATTGAGTCTTAGCGGTCACACTATGCATCAAATTGAAGTGTAGCCGATTACTACACATCTCAGTGACTTATAAACCATTTCACTAAAGTATCAAACAATAAGAATATTTTTTCTCTTTTATGATTATTTTGATTGTCCTTTTAACTAAAATTGATGTCAATTTTATATAAAATAGAACCAATTATAGTTATATAGGTCACATAGTGTGTTGGATTGAGGTTTGGTTAATTCTACACGTCTCAGAATATCAAAAACAATCCTAACTTAGAATGATACCATGTTTCTAATGTATTTCTATGTCTAATTTTTAACACTAAAAATTGACTTAATGTTATTAGATGAAAACACATTCTCATTGTTCAAGGTTAGAAGAGTATATACTTTCAACAATGAGAATAGTTTTTAATGTAATAACATTGAATCAATATTTAGTTTTGGAAGGTTAAAAAATAATGTCAATAAAAATAAAAAACATGGAATCGTTGTTAGAAAGAATCATTTTATCTCTTTTCTATCTTGATGTATATAGTTTAATTAAAAATATGAATTCCCAAAAGATCTGTGAAAAAAACTAAAGAAGAAATAGATAAAAATGATAATGAAGTTAACTTAAAAATATTAGAAATAATGATGAAAAAATTAATTAAATAAATAGAATGAATTCACGCTTTTCTTGATGGTTGTATGAATTATTGACCCATTTCCTTATTGTCATTATCTCATTTGCAAGCTCGAATTCCAATCCCTCACGAGTATGAGATGCTTCGAACAAACCATCTCACCTCAAAAAAATCTACTTGTACCAGAAAACAATTATTATATGATTAATATAGAAAAGAAATAAATTAAACATAAATATTAAACAATACATTAATTATATGGATAATTATTTTGCAGTTAAAACATTGTTGACCATACGGATATGCTTACAGTAAAGCAATAATGATGTTAAAAAAGGCAAATATATCATTCCAAACAATCAATAAACGAATGAGGGGGTTGAGGAGAAAATAAGATACATTGGATTAAAGTTATGAATTGTTCAAGAGAAAGTAATATATCCTATTGGGTTTATAAAATATTCATTTTTTAAATAAATACACATAATATATTAATTATCAAAGGTGAATGCCTCCTGTTTGTGAGAATTATGTGGATGGTAATCAAAGATTACTAAGGGTGGATCCTAATGGAAATGTTAAAGAATGATATGTTTTTAGATTGATTAAAGTAAAAAAATACGTACTGATTCTTAGATGTGTGATAAAAGAAATGATGTTATTTTTAAGAAGTATTACTGAGGAAGTTTTGATTTTAAATATGGCTATATTTTTATCAACTGAAAGAAATACCAGTAAGGTGGAAATAAATAAATAAAATTTCATTGGGGATCGGAATGTTTTAATGAAAAATAGAAGGACTAAGACTCTACAAAAAACCACATTTTTTCCCAAGAAGAGCCTAAATAATTTAGAGAGTCTGAAAAGGAAGATAATTGGATCAAATCTATGTGTGAGGAGGTTGATCTGACTAAGAACGATGTGATATGAGGAGCTTGATCCAAATAAGATCTATGAAGGAATCTTATCGATCAATTTTTTTAATATATTGTTCCAAAAAAACGTCCATTAGTTAAAAATACATGAGTTTTTTAGTAAATTGTTTTCCTTATTTTGTAAATAACTTAAAAAAAATGTAATGGAAATGTATTATAGTAAAACATTTTTTTATGTCACGTATTTGAGATGGTCAAGTCAGTGGGGAATCATATAACCAGTAGAAGATTGTAAAAATCGATTTTATGTTTATGTTAGTAAATCATAAAATTCAATATAATTAAAAATCCATAGTGAACTTAGCATTTCATTATTTTATTAAATCCAAACTTATAAAGTTAACATGACATGGATTCTTAATGTGTAATTATTTTATCCATGAAAAATAATTTTAATTTTAAAAATATATATTAAATTTAAATTTATTTACTAAATTTAAATCAATCGATGTTCAAAATTTATTTTATAAAAACTAGTTAAATCAAGTGGCATAAGATTTATTCTTTAATTATTTAAAATAATCTTTAAAATTTAGTCGAAAACTTTTCATTTTGAATAAGATAATTTTCAAAGAATATATTAAATTTAAAAATATTTTATTCATACTAAATGATTGAGAATGATAAATTATATAAAAAATATACTCTTCTTCTGCACCAGATAATGATACCATATTTTGTTTCTTAAAACACCATGATGATGAGGTTTTTCCGAGAAAATGGCTCGTTCTATTTGATTATCTTCTGACTATATTTCAACAACCAAAATAAAAATATCAATTACATTTTATCTAAAAATCAGTTTTTCCATTATAATATAGTACAAGGATTTTAGAACCTTAAACCTATGTGTTTTTTCTTTTTATATCATTTAATCCATATTATTTAAATTCAAATTAAAATATTTCAAAAATAAAAACTAAAAATATTATATTTTTTCAAGTAGTAGTTAAAAACATAAGAAAAAAAAATCAAACAAATTTAATGTTTTTTCTCATCTAATTTTATAGTGTCATAAAAATCATTTGATTATTAAATTTCATATGTGACACCTAATTCTATCCATCCTAATGAAATAGTTCACAGTCATCCTAAAAAAATCCATTCATTTTACACCATATTTCAGTGCACATTATCCTAGGAAACATTTCATGAAAAAAATTATTATACAGTTTTCCCCATGTTTCAGATATTTCATCATTCATTTTTAATAAAACTTCTAGAATTACCTTTCAAATGGAAGTGGATAACCCTCTCAATTCCAATTGTTGCATGACATAATATAAGACCCCAATTATGTCAGATATTTCATCATCCAAGTGATTTGCAATGTCAAATTCCAAACCAATGACAAGATCAGACACTATAAGGATGTATATATTAAAATTTAATGATTTAAAAGAGGTATATGTCTTGGAATATAGGTACTATAATCCTATTAGACATCACAACAACATGATCCAACATTGGGTTTGAGATATTTCAAGTCGCAAAATACCGATGTTTTCCCAAGGAGACCCATAACATATTAGTGAACATTGTACCTCAACATACCTAAAAATCAATGAATTTTGAGTTGTTTTATTATAGGATAGTGAAAATAGACTTATTGGGATACATGGATGTGGGATGAGACGGTTCAGTGGATTAGTGAGGGAAATTAGAGATATTCAAAAACCTAGATTTCTTTCGAGTTGTGGTTGCGTACAACCCTTGAATCACTAGAGAAATGGATTGAAGAATTATAATAGTTGTAGACATGATTTTTACCTATATTTATACTTCATTTCGAAAACAAGGAGAATTGAAAATAGATAACTTCTGCGGAGAGCTTCGGATATCACGAACTGGTTTGCAATTGTTAGGGTTCTTAAAATAGATCATGACACTTTAATCAACACTTTTAAAAAAAGTGATGATAAAGATACATTTTATCAGTGATAACTTAATAATCACTGATAAAATGAATCATTCTCAGCACTAAAAAATCACTGCTAAAAACAATTTTTATTTACAATAATGTTTTAGTGTGGATGAAGATTGATTTTACCAGCGATTTTTTAGCACTGAAAAATTTCAATTTTTATCAGTACTGATAAATACTTATAATACTTTTAAAAAATTATACATTTTAAAAAACAAGTATAATTATTATATAAAATTTTAATAAGTATAATAATAATTTTTATAAAATACTAATTTTATATTTTTTGAATATATAATTATTTATTTTTAATTATATAAATAATTTTTCAAAAATTAAGATTTATATCATTATATTTATTTATATAATTATATGTATAAAAATAAAATACAAATTTATAAATAATTTTTTACAAAGGTGTTTTTAATATTATTAATGAATATTTAATCTTGAGATCATGCATGTTAAAAATGAGTAAAATTTATTATTTAAAAATGAGTATAATATATTGAAAATTTGATAACTTTGATTAATATAAATTATTAATGAATGTATATATTTTTAAATAAATATGAATACATATTGAAAATATTAATACATCTTAAATAAATATATATATAATAAATAATATAAATTGATTAATTTCTAAAAAATAATTGTGTGTGTGCTTATTTATATATGAATTAATTAATTACATACATGTGAAATCAATATAATGTGATGGATCTGTGATATAAATTGAAAAATCAGACAATTTTCAATTATTTCCATTACTCGATGCAATTAGTCAGAATTTTTAATTCATATTAATTTTTTATTATAAACCATTATTTAGTAAATATATTACTATTTAATCTAAAGCATTAATAATATTTTGTATTCTATAAATAATTTTTATATAAATTAATATATATTAATATATTTAATATATAATATTTATTAACATTTCCAATAATCATCTAATTAATAAATTTTTAATATTTTTCTCTATTTACTTATTTAAAATTTTAATTACTTTAATTTTTATTTTTCATATATCTATGTATTTAATACATAAAATTTATTAGTATTTATAATTTATATATAGTATACTCAATTTATTTATTATTATCAATAATTATTTATTTAATAAAATGTATAATATTATATTTAATAAACATAGTTTTTATTTTTTATTTATTTTATTTTTTTCATTTTATTTATTCAAAAATTTATGAGCACTAAAAATATAGCTCTGATAAAGGGTACCGTTTATCAACACATAAAATAAAGAACTAATAAAGGTTACACTTTATGAGTGATAACAATTTAGCGCTGATAAGGGATAATTTATTAGTTGTAAAAAATTACTCATAAAGGGTTTATTTTTTCAGCCTTTTTTAGAGCTAATAAAGACACCATTTATCAATGTTTTTTTTCAGCGCTAAAAAATTCTATTACTATTAAACACGTATTTTTTAGTAATGAATGCATCATGTATTTCTTATGAAACATAAATAGTTATCTAAAATAAGTTTAATAATTATCATGTACATTTGATAAAACACTTATAATCAGATTCATGCAATGTTATTGAAATATTTATTCCTCCCGAGCCTCATTCATCTTTCCTGAGAAGGTGATATCACCCCTTGGAGAGTATTGTGTATCCTATGATAGATATTATGACCTATAAGTCATTTTATCCTCCTAAAACATTGTAATATTATATCAACTTCTACTTCAGATCCTCCTCAAGTGTTCATCATGCATCAATGATGCAAAGAACTATTCAAACAACAAAATAGGTATGATCTATTTTTATGTGTTTTTTGAAAAACATTAATTTTTCATCTAGTTTATAATATATTTTTACTATTTAGGATTTTTTTCCATAGACCATGGATCATAAGATGATATATGAAAATTCTAGTGGTATCAATCCTTTCATCCTGAATAGATCACCATGAAATCATAACTGTTTTTATACACGATATATATGATGTACCTGGTTCTGATTTGTTTTCAATTATGTAATATAACAACATTTAAAAATATTTATTTTTTAATCCATCTAATATCATTATATTAATCTTTCTAATATGATTGTAAATTCATTTAGAGAAAGTTTTATGTGGTATCACTACATGAAATGTGATTTGTGGAAAAACTAACTACTGATTTTGGAGTGGCTTGATGTTGCATTGAGTGTCAATGGAGTATTGAGTATTCACTTGATATAATGTAGTATGACACAATGATATCAAGAATTTAAATCTTATATAGAATTTGTTTTTCAAAAATTTGATATGTACCAAGGAATGGTTGGATACATCTTATAGTGTTGGTGCATTAATTCTAGGGGTTGTTATTCAGTTGAAAATCATTATTTTTTGGACATGAGTGTAATAAATATAGTTTGTGAATAGTGAGTTTGGAATTTATATTTCATGAAATTCATGTGGTAGAAATCGAATCATGAGAATGGCATACTACACGGGAAGTAAATGAGTAATACCCCTTTCGAAAGAATCCCACATCAAAAAATTCATCTATATCCCACCTCATATTTGTGTATGATATGTCAATCTTCATTAATGGAAGACGTAGATCTCTCCACGCCCTCAAGAATACCGCGGCATCCTATGGGGGTGAAAGTGGTAAGATAAATAATGCTAGGAAATGAAATGTTTTAATCTCTAATAAGTGCCCAAAGAGGATAAGTCATACCATCCAGGAGATTTTTGGTATGCACAGGCGCTTTATTTCAATGTCATACCTTGGCACCCCCAATTCAAATGGAAGAATCAATAAATGTATCTTTGATGATATTACCAACCGCATCACCGATAAAATTTTCAATTGGAAGAACATGTTCCTTTCCTTTGGGGGAAGGGTCACTCTCATCAACAATGTCCTTACTTCGATTACTATTCATGTTATTACAATCATCAACCTACCAAAGGGAACCATTAAATGAATGTAGAATAAGATGTTGACCTTCTTGTGGGATTCAAACCAGGTGGGGAAGTTCCACTGGCCCTCTTGGAAGCGCATAGCCAAACCGGTTGAGGAGGTTGGAGTGGGAATCAGAAATATCGTGAAGACCATGCATCTAATGAAAGCTTGGCTTTCTTGGGAGATTATCGAAGGGTCATCCCTCTGGGAGAGGTTCATTAGAGACAGGTATGGAGAGCAATGGGAAGACTAGTAAGGAAGTAGGAGGATCCTTTCTACCATGGTCAAATACATGCTTTCCCATTTGAGCGATCTTCAAGGGCATACCCATGGCTGGTCGGGAGTGGTGATTTTATGTTTTGGCAGGAAGATTGGACCGGTGTGAAGCTATTCTTCCTAGGGTGTCCTATGACATATTTTTTCTTTAAAGAGGCTAGTATCCATCCTTTTCTGATTAGTGATGTCCTTAATGAAGATCATAGGAACATTTTCTCACGTATCATCCTCAACGACAAGCCAGACGGTTGCTGCTTCACTAGCACGCCCTCCGGAAGGCTATCTTGCAACAGCTATAGTGATAATTTTGGTGGCCATGGTGTGAGGGATGAGATGGAAGCGAATATTTGGTGAAAAGATATCCCGAGGAAATTATTCTTCCTCATTTTTCGTATCCATCGTCATGCTCTCTTGACGGATGAAAATATCCAGAAAAGAGGGGTGAGTACAGTGTCCCACTGTCGTTGTTGTCTGTTCCCTCAGGTGGAGACTACCGGGCTTGTCTTTGTTCATGGTGACTGGGCAATGAACCTATGTGGGACAATGGGGACATGCTCAAACATCGACTATAGAGAGGACTCATTCCAGGATCTACTAGAGAGATGGTTTTGCGATGTTGGGTCTGTGGATTTGGAAATGAAGGGATGTGTTGTCACTGCAATGGCAATTTTCTGGATTCTTTGGGAGGCCTGGAAAAAATAAAGAGAAGGTGTGGTTCCCTCTATCACCCTCCAGCATGATCACACAAGAGAATTTATGGTAGAGATCGGTCATCTCATATGGGGAAGTGATGGTTCGATCACGTTTTTCCTGCTTGAGCGTAAATCTCATACTCCACATTTTCTGCACCCCAGAAACCAGGGCAAGTGGGTGAGGTAGTTTCCACCTCTAAGGGGACTAAAACATAATGTTGACATATCTTTTATTGATGGGGATATGAGAGGTTGTGGATTGGTTCACAACCCCTATTGATTAGTCATTCTTAGCTTTAGTACCTTCTTTGGTGGGGGCACGTCCTTGGGTGCATAGATTCACAACATGCACACATACTTGCCTTGTGTGAATGCTATAATCTTAAGGTGGAGTAGCATGATTCAGATGCAGCGGTTTCTATCCAGTTTCTTCAGAGAAGGGTTGATGAACCTTGAGAACTTTCGTATTCGGTCCATCTTTTGTTTAAATAAAATCAAGCAAGAAGCATCTCTCAAGCATATCTGGAACGAAGGGAATCATGCAGCAGACATCTTAGCACGAGAGGGAAGAGCAGAGAATGATCTTATTGTTTATAGTTTCATGGGATCCCTACCCAAGAGTTGAAACTAGATTATTCTGGGTGATTCACTTGTTCTACATCACTTTAGACCTCTATAGTCCCTTGCAGACTTCCCCTCATCCTTGGTCTTTTTTTTCCAACTTTCCAATAAAAAAAGAAACTTTCAGTCAGTTGAACCACACTTCCTCATGCACTGTTCAATACTGACACACACCTCCCCATGATTGTTTGGCTTTCCATGGAGACTTGATAGCCTTCTCTAATATGGTCAGCTACATGGGAAAACCATCTTGGTGTTGGAAATATGATTTGGGACAAAATGAAGGCCCTTGTGTTGGTTCTACATATCAGTATTGGAAGGTGGATTAAAAAATAATAATTCTTACCATTGCACAAATAGTTCTTCCTAAGGTTCATTGCATATTAACTTTTTTAAAATGGTTTTCTGAAAGGGTCAATATATAATACCTTTATATAAATTAATTCGGTTATGGGTTAATAGAAAATTTAAAAAAATGATAAATTTACATATTATTTATAAATGGTTTATAAATAGTAATTAGTATTCTTAATCAACTGGGATTTAATATACATAAATTAAAATATCAATTGTTTATATTTATTTCTCAATTGATAAAAACTATATTTATTTTATTTAAAAAATACAAAGAAGAATTTAGTTGTATTATCTATAAATAGTTTATGAATAATGGAATATATCTTTTTGAATATTATTAAATTTGTATAAGAAATGGAAAATATGTTTTTCAATATTTATAAAATATATACAAGTGATTTATAAATTAAATATAAAATATTTATGTTAAATTATTTTAATGATTTTGAAACAATTTTCATAAAGATTACATTAATACTAAATAATTAATATTAATAACATCTTTCTCAAACTTATATGGTTTAGAAATCATAGTTTAAGGTATTTTGGGGATATTTTAATTTATAAAAATGATTATAATCAATTAAGTTAATTTTTATGAAGCATTTATATTCCTAAATATTAAAAATTAATATTTATAATAAATTTTGAAACTATTATGTGGAATGGCATATGATCTTGAAATAAAGAGTTTATTTATAAATCCTAATGTGTAGTTTGTAAAAAAATAATTATAAAATAGATAAATAAACCCTAACTATGAATCATTTTACATTTTTAATTAGGAATTGTTCATAACAAAATAAATTATAAATTTTTTAAATTAAAATGGTACATAATTAATTATATTATTTCGAACACATAAAAAGTTATTTTATAAATATTATTAATAAATATTTAAATAATGTATGGTAAGTGACATTTGGATTATTTAAATATTTTATTGGATATAAATTTATTTATAAAATGTTCATAATTTATAAAATGTCAGGTATTTGATTTAAAATTCTATATAAGAGAAATTATGAAAGGTTTCATATTTAAATTGGATATAAAAGTTTTTATATTTATCATTATGCAATATGTATAATGATGTATTTTATTAGAGAGTGTATATAGGGAGATTTTATTTTTAAATCATTCATAAATTTCTCTCATGTTTAAATTAGTAAAATATTCATTTATTTAGAGTTATTACTTAATTTATTCATTTCCATAAAAAATTACATTATGAATATTGTGGGTGGAAATATTATGTGATAAATTTCTTTTAGGATATAGAGTCCACCAATAAATTTTAGGTATGACTCTATAAGATTTAGTTTTCATTTACCTTGACCTTAGTTTTCAATTAATGTTTTTATATTAAATATTATTGTTGGAAATTATTTTTTCATTTTATGTTTTTGAATTTTCAGGTATTGGATTATCTCTTTAGTAAATTCTCCCTTGGGAGAGGGATTTCGGATTGGAATACCCTCTGGCCAGGAGTCTTATGCCTTGTTTTAGTAAGGTGAGGGGCCAACTATCTATCACTTTGGGATTTCTCATTTAGATTCTATCAATCTCATATAGTTTTAAACCATTACATTAATAGGTCAAATAATTTATGTATATGATGGATTTAGATATTTATAAATACTTTTTTTCTATTTTTGGTTGAGAAACAAGGTATTTTGGGTTGTTTAAAGTTACACATTAATGTTGTGTGAAAAAATTAATTTTTTTGATGGAATCGGGAGTAAAAATAAATATAGATTCATGAATACAAAAAAGTAATAATATATGAGAAGATAAAATTTACTTTATATGTAATAGTAAAGAATTTAATATGTATATGATGTTTATTAAATATGTGGTATTTTGAAAACCCCTTAAATACATAGTGTGAGATTCCTTCCATAGTGGAACATGATAATACCTAGATCATCTAACTATGTAGTTCTAAATCATATCAGGGTTACCATAGATTATATTTTTTGAGGTAAACAAGTAATGAGTGACATTGGATTACCCAATCGGGAAGTTTCATTTTATTGTGGGGTTTTCTCAGATTGTCTTGTGTTAACTCGTTTTTTATGTTTTATTTTGGATATACATAGTTAAAAAAACATAAGGGTTGGGATTCTAGAGGAATGGTGTTTAGAGTGTTATATATTTTATGGAAATAATCGAATATTATTCCACTCAATTATCCATTAATCACAACTATTATAATTGACTTGATAGCCTACATAAATAACTACAGGGATGAGTTTCATTCCATAGTGGGGTTGTTGCATAGTGAAATATAGATCTTGGTTCACTAAGGGGATCTGAGTTATAGGGTCATCAATTTTAGTGGGATAATTAAAATTAAAATTATATGATGATAAGATATAAAACATGATACTCAGATGATAAAAACTTCTCCCATAGATGAATTGTGTCATCATCATCAAACATTACTTGAAATTAATCCTTGGAATGAGAAATTTATTGTTATAAACTCATAAGAATGGTAATAAATGAATGATTCTTAAGATGTTTAAATTATATGTGTTATCATAATTATGGATAGTAATTCCATTTGATATGATAATTCAAAAAAATACCTGAACGAGTATATGAAACACTATGGAACATCCATTATAGGTATGTGATTTAAAGAAATTGATTATTCTATTTTAAATATTATGTGATACTGAATGTATATTTTACAATTTTTGTAACTATAAATCATTTCAAAATAAAAATTAGGAATTGAAAAGGCTGTTAATTTTCATTCATGTGGTGAAGTAAACAGTTACTACATCAGATATTTGAATATATGACAAGCTTGGATGAATATATATTTTTATCTTATATGATAAGAGGATCTATTTTTTTAATAATTTTTTTATGAAAAACATGTAATAATTAATTGTATACCAATGGTTTATGATTCATTAAATTCTATAGCATGTTTAAAGTAGATACCAGGATAAAAAAAATTTATCCATAATAAGTTTTTTATTTATATACCTACTAAAATATAAGGTAATGTGTTCCCTCCACCTATCAATGGTAAATTTTAATAAATTTATATATTCAAAAAAAGGTTCTAAACATATATAATACCATATTTTATTTGGAGAAAATATTTTATTTGTTAAATATTACTTTTAAAAAGAAATAAGAGTTATTTCCTCTCATGAAGATGTTCATTTTGATTTTTAGAAAAATATCCTAATAAGGAATATAATATCTAAGGAACTATAGTGATTTTGTTTGAACTTATAGAAGTTCAAAACATAATAAATAAAATGTTTTTATCGTGTAAGATTAATTGATTATTCACTTTACATCATAAATATTCAAGATATGTGTCATGAACCATCTAAGATACCCCGGTACGATGATACATGAGCTAACCTTGACATAGAGTGAAGGAAATTTTCAATACACACATGTTAGAGAATAACACCTAGAATCATAAAGGAATCGTGATGGAAGGATTTTTTCCAAAAAGTATTGGAATAAAAAAGACATATTATTTTATTCCCAATACTTCAAAGGGAGAATGTACCATAAACAAACTTATAAAACAATACCCCATAACACATCCTCAAAAGACATAATATCTGCCAAGGTAAAAGCTTTTACATATCCCATATAACTAGTGGATGACATCTCCACCTGTTACCTCTATCACTTTGGTACCCAAGGATTAATAAAATCCACCACCTCTAAGTGGTACCCTCCCATTTCTTGGACCTAGTATAAAATAATCTTCAAACACCTGAAGTAAAATGTAGGGTGTGATCTAAACATCCTAGTAGGGTCTCACAAAGTGTTCTAAAATCAATTCCATAACAATTAAACCAATTATTCATTAAATTGAAATAAAATAGTTTATGTAATGGAATTTGAATATTGTCAACATAACCTGATTTCATAATCAAACATATACGTGATCTTTCAAAATAGTATAAAAAGAACATTTTATATAAAACATTTATATAGAGTAGTTGGAATTAATCAAAAAAATTAATAAAAAATCAATATTAAATGGAGTGTAATCATCAATAAAACAACTCATAGAACCATGTAATAATCATTATTATAATTTTGTTTCTTGAAATATGATTCTCACACTATATAATTGGTGATCTCAGTTCAACGTGTGCACACGTCCCTTGGATCAGGCCATTGAGACTGAACTCCCCATTAGGTCAATCATGTCACAGTGTATTTAGGTCATTTTTCATCATCAACCCATTTCTATGGGGTCCGGTCATAGTGTTCTTTTCCTATGTACATAATAAATACCTTGGTTCACATCTTCTTTAGTTAATCAATGAGTCAATTCTAGGAAAATCAATCTTTTCAAAACATTTTAAAATATAATTTTCCAATTTCAGTTTTTAAGATACCTTTATCATTTCAAAACCAAATCATAGGTTCATCAATTCCTTCTTTTTAAAATAATATGTTAATTTAATAAATTTATCTCATGGTTGAACAGTAAATCATCTTATCAAATCAATTTCCAAATCAAACCATCAATTTCTTAAATTCGCCCAACAATTTCAATTCCTTTTTAAAAATAAAAAAACAATAATCTCATATGTGGGTTTTAAAATCATTTAAAAACTCATTTCAAATCAATTAAAAAATATTTATTTAAATTATAGTGTAAAATAGTATAGAACCACCGACCTTTTATCGGCAATCTAATTAACACCTACAATGTGAAATTCCAATGAATAAATAAGGTTAAGGATATCAATAAGATAATACTATATCACAAATCCTAAAGATAAAACTCTAATTCAATTGGAAAACAAGAATACATACCTCTATTAATGAAGGGTAAAAGAGAGAAGGAGAAAACTAGAGTGAGGAATATTTCTATATTTAAAATTCCAAATAATGACATTAGGAAGGGGATGAATAACCCAAAAAACACTTGGGTCGGTCCTAGGGGTTCAAGGGAATATGTTTCATGATAAAAGAAAAAATTTTGGACTGAATCTCATAAAAACTTACAGGGGATAACTAATTCATGGAATTAATCCTCCATTCATTATGTGAATATCCAATGAGGTATAACGGTCAAAAAAGGCACCACCTCCTGTTAAAAATCATAATCTTGACCATTTCACAACATGAAAAAAAATCATGGCTAAAAAATAATTCACAATATCAAAACGTTTCATGGATTTAGAAGAGTTGTAGATTTATGTCTTGACTTTCATTCATGTTTGGAATATAACATTCTAATATTACACAACCATCTCATGCATAAAAACTCATAAAATTCTTCTAGATCAACCCAAACCCATAGAACACCCTCTAAAACCTTTGAAACATTTATAAAAGGACTCAATTAATTCAAAAAACATAAATATTTAAACATTTTATCAAAACAAGGGTCAATAAATACCTGAAATTAGTAATGGGATGTTACAACTTCCCCATCATAAACACATTACGTCCCCATAAATCCTATCAAGAAGCTTTTATATTGAAGAGATGAGGCCACTATCCTCTCATTAGTACCTCATTACCACCATGTATCATGTGAATTAGAACTATGATTCTATACCACATATACTGAAGTTAACCTCTTCCCATGAAGAACCTTTGTCTCGTAATTAATAATCTGGAATGGAAGCTCTGTCCTGGAAAAATAAGGTTAAACATCAATATCTTCCATCGCAGGACATGGGAAGGGTTAAAAAATACATTTTAAGCTATGATATATGAAAAATGATGTGGATTTAAGTCAACTATGGTGGAAGTTCCAAATGGTAGTCCACTTTCCCACTCACTCAATAATCTCAAAATGAACCACAAACCTTGGTTTAATATTTCTCTATTTTCTAAGGAATTAGTGGCCCATATAAGGTGAAACTCTTAAAAACATGGTCACTAATAGAAAAATCCAATTTTCATTGAAAATGATTAGCATAGGATTTATACCATCTCTATGACATCACCATTCTCGAAGGAATCAACATAATCCTCATATTCAACTATTGTACCTAACTCAATATAACCAAGGAACTCTATCTAATCTATAGAAAACAAAATAAATATCTATAAGGATGACTATACAAGGCCTCGATGGGACTCATTGTAATAGTGGACTAGTAACTGTTGTTTTAAGAAAACTCAACCAATCCCAAATGGTCCTCACAATCTCCACAAAATTCAAGGATGAAATCATGCATCATGTCCTCAAGAATTTGTATATCTCGCACTATTTTTAAATCCTTCTGAAGATGATATGTCACTCTAAAATGTATTTAGTATCCCATTTACTCCATGATGTCCTCTCCAGAAGTGATAAGTGAAACATGGATCTCTTTTAGAGATAATAGGGGATTGAACTCCATGAAATATGAAAGTGTCCTACATGTAGAGGTATCCCAATCCCTCAACTTTAGTTGTATCTAGAATTAGTATAAATTGATATGATTTCATCAGTCTATTGATCAAAACCCATATCTCATTCTTCCCTTAAGGGGTATATGACAACCCAACAACATATTCAATGTAAATCATTCCCCACTTCCATGTTAGAACATGAAGTGGAAAAAGAAAACATGAATGCATCTAGTTATCAACATTGACCTATTATTAAGAATAATGATGGGAAACAAGTTCAATGATGTATCATCTCATACATGGACACCAAAATTACTAATAAATATCATAGAACATATTTCTGGTACCTAGGTGAACCTCCCACTGAGAATTTTGAAAATACCTCATTGCGACCTTCCTCATAGGGAAAGGTATAACATACTAGTTCCAAAAACAAATGATACCCTATAAAGTGAATGAATAGTCACCAATGGTCTCCCAACCATAACGATAGTCCCTAAATCTTTGTAATTTATCATCAAACTATTTCTCCTAAATAATTATTGTGATGAGAGAGGAGGTCAACTAAAGGCTTGAAAAAACAACCTCAGACTCATTCTATCATACTCCCAATTAAAAATCCGCAAAGAGAGTAATTATATTACAATTTTATAATGAAACATCCATGGAATAGGTTATAAGAATCATACTCAAGGAATTATCAATGACATTCCACTTGTCTAGGGTGTAGGTAATGATGAAATCAAAGGACTATAATTACTCCACCAAACACCTTTATCGGAGGATTAATGATTTTAGAGAAGATATAACTCATGATTTTTCTAGTGAGAATAAACTATGAATATTTTCTCAAAATGGTGATTCCACCAACTCTAAAAATCATTTTTTGTCTCTATGATTTAGAGATCATGTGTTTGAAAATTATTACCATGTTTCCAAAGTCATTTGGAACCATATTCTTCCACGTGATGACCCTATATATGAACCCAAACCAAACTTCAACTTGATGTGTTGAAAAATACCAAATAACACTTCCCCCACCTATTAAAGATTCAACACTAGTAAAAAATTCAAATAAAATTTCTGTTAACAAAATAAATATGACATTTATCATTCCCAATGAACATCACTCCTTTTCGAGTGATAGAGGTCATCATGGAATCTAAATTCAATAAAACTCTTATGAATATGTAGTAATACCCTACCAAACCCAAGAATCTCTATATCTAAAAACATTTTATGGTTTCTACCATGTCATAAAATCATTCACCTTCATATAATGAACTAAAATACCATGTTCTGAGACCATGTGTCCAAGAAAATTCACTTCTCAAATCTGGAAATTACATTTTGAAAGCTTCTCATAAAGTTGATGTCTTTTCAATATTTTAATAACTTATCTCATATAACACAGATGGCCCTCCTTGGTTTGATAGTAAACTAAAATATCTTCAAAAAATATCCCCACAAATGTCTCAAGGTACTCTGTAAATATCCTATTAATCGTAGCTATAAAAACTAAAGGATCGTTGGTTAGACCAAATGACATAACAAGATACTCAAACTGTCCATACCAACTCATGAAGGTGGTATTATAAATGTTAGATTCTTTAATTATTGGCTGGTGATAACCCGATCAAAGATCGATATTTAATAAATACTTCACTAATTTTATCAGGTAAAATAATCATCAATCCATGGGAAAAGATATTTATTCTTTACCATCACTTGATTGAGTTTTGAGTAATTAATTCATAGGCAATGTTTTATTTTAGATTTATTTGTAAATAGAAAAATTTCCACCCATGGTGACACACTCAGGCATATGAAACCCATTTCTAGAGAATCATAAAATTGAGTCTTCAACTCTTTAAAATTCCATGGTTCCATATGGTAAGAAGGAATAAATACTGGTCCCTAACTAGCTAATAAATCAATTAAAAACTACACATATCTTACCAATCAAGATAAAAATAATTAAGGATTAAAAATGTATAAAAACTTGATGAAAACTAGATGGTGATCATCACTAAAATATTCATACACCAACGGAAAATAAGACACTGAATTACCCAACTAAATTCAAAAAAATAATTTTTTTCTCTACTCTACCTTGAGTCTCATTCTCAATAGAAAAATGGCACACACCATAGGGAATTGTATAGGATACTCGTCTAAGATAATAGTAAATCTATCCATTATGAGAAAGCGTACAATCCATCTTGAAAATTTCATCAAGTGGTTACATGTTGAGAACTACAAAATTTCATGTCATCAAAATCTATGATAAATAGAAAACACAAGCATAATATTAATGACATGCCTCTCCACTTATTATAAGGGAAATAGTAATATCCCTCACATAAGATGAAATATTAATATAAAGATTGAAATATTTCACAACACATTTTGATATGAACAAGTTGTTGGACTCCTCATGCTTTAATCAAATTTTAATGATCAAAAATCTTGTAAATCCTACAAATCTTGTTAATACTATTTAATCTATCTCAAATCCTATGTATATATGGTTTGTTTCTTTATGATTTAAATAAACTTACACTAAATGCTAAATCATCCTAAATCATGTTAGATTATTTTAAACAACATTTAATTTGGTCTATAATGATTTATTTTATGGATGATTAAGTCTGGTTCATTCTATGAATATTACTGCTTAAGTCTGTATATAGATATTTGGAAAATTCTGAGAAACTGTGAGTCTGTCACAGGTTATGGTTTTGTGGAAAAGAACCTAGACATTATAACTCAAACACCGTAACCTAGACATTGTAACTCAAACATAGTAACCCAGACACCGTAACTCAGACACTGTGACTCAGACACCATAACACAGACACTGTCACTTAGACATCGTGACCTAGACATTGTGACCCAGACAACGTTACTAGTTTTAGATCTCATGAAGTATGTGACACTAGTTCCATGCTACCATCACTAAGACACCGTTCGATGTTTGGAAATAGACCAAACACCAAGATCCTAACACCACATCTATGCTACCAGTTCCTGATCTTAATACAATTATGCCATCATGATTGTCTCGCTGCTTAAAGGAAAAGAGAAAGACACTATTTCTTGGCGACACCATTTTCAAGTGACACCATTTCTAGAAAGACTGTGACACCATTATTTAATCTGTTTAATTTTTAATTTTCAATTTAATTTCTAATGGTCATATTTGATTCATTTAAATTCAATGAGATAATTAATATTTCTTTATAGACGAGTCACCTGATAGTACGAGGTATGAGGTGCAGAATACGTGCATCCTGTCAGCTATAACACATGCACTCCAAAAAATAAAAAATAAATCATGGAAATAGAAAAATAGACAAGAAGTAGAGTATCATACATGCATGAATTTTTTAAAAGAGAAATGATACATGAAACTATAAACAACTAAAGAACACACTAATCACTCTCGATCCAAAGGTTGTACTATGGTAGATCAGATTCATAAAATCCATCATAGTACCACCTTCATGAAGACTTGTGATAATCTGTTTTCTCATAAAAGGACTCGATACTTGCATCTGCTTCATCATACAAGTCCATAGCTACATAGAATAACACACAAAGCAATTCAAACCATTTCTCATCATCTTTACTCTGTTTTTTATTGTTTTTAGCTTTCGAGCAGTGTGTGAATGTCTAAATTAAAACACACACTTTCTCCTATACTAAACTAAATGATAAAGGATATCCTTCCCCTCATTTATTTGTACATCTGTTTACTCCCACAGATAACTGTGGAAAAGGTCCTTGTGTGACCAGGTAGTTTTTACCCATGAAGAATAGTGGAAGAGGTTGTATGGCTTGGATAGTCTTGTTCACTATTGTTTACCCCAATCTCGATTTTGGATCAAGTTTATTAATATAAACTTCTTAGTGGTAGGTGATCACCAAGTGGAGTGGATTAGGTCTTAGCTTGATACTGAACCACTTGTTTCATCCGCTGTGTTATTTAACTTATTTTTTCTCTACATTACTATGTATTTCAGAAAACATTTGATTTTACTTTGATAAGTTAGTCTTGGATAGAAGTTATAATTTCTTTGTCTTATTAGAATAGCTTCAAAATTAGTATCAACAACTCTTATTGATATTACTAAGAATTAATCAATCTTATGAGAGGTTATTTGAATAGTTAAGCTTTTATAACTGTATTGCCTTATTTAACAAGGTCGTATTCATTTTTGTTGGGAACCCCTTTCAAGAAAACTTTTGAACATAAATTTTTAACAGATACTCAATTCAGCCCCCCCCCCCACCATCTGGATTACTCTACTCTGACCAAAAAAAGTTATATATACTAATTTTGTGACACCCAAATATTTTTATGAATTATTTCTCCTTAAATAACTTGTGTTCTATGCAACCATGAGTTTAAAAAACTGCATAATATTATTAAAATATTATGTGATCATTTTAAAATAGTATTTATATTATAATGAATGAATAATGTTATAAAATATAGAGTTTTCTAACCCATTTATAATGCATTAATTAATTATTTGTGAACAAGCTCTTGATTTTTTGTAATATCCATTTTAATATAGAAAAGTATGTTTTCCTTACAAAATGGTTTTTTATTCATTATCAATGAACATTATAACAAATACTAGGAAATTTTATAAATTTTATTTTAAAATAAAAAAAATTATTTGTAATCGTCATATTAAAATTATCGTATGGTGATGTTTTTGGTAATTTTCTGAAAGTATTTATTTTCTAGTGAATAATAAAAAATAATGATTTTTATAAAACTTTCATTTTTATTAAAATGTCCTTCAATGATTTTAATTTTATCTAAAAGTAAAATAACTTCTATTTAGTTATATATAATATAATTAATTACATTTTAATTATCCTTAAACCTTATTTTTTGTATTAGTATGTTTGTAGGATTAAAAATGGATTTTTCAAGATAGTTTTTTTTCATTGTGTCTTGCGAGAAAAATTTCAAAATAAATTCTAAAACTTATTTATTTTTAATTTTAAAAAATTAATTCCATATTTGGGTTTATAATTTCAATATTTAATAAATATTTACCTTTTATTTTTTCCCAATATGAAGAGTAACCTTGGTAATTTTTGTTACCACAGTAAAGGGTAAATTGGGAAATTTAGTTTAAAAAATGATAAGGACTATAAAATGACCCTAAAACTGGACCATATTTTATTGGATGAATTTGATTATAACCTCAACATCTAATTTTATAAATTTAGTTAATTAAGGGACAATTTTCCATGAAAATGACTTATATGTTATTTAATAATGTCCAAAAAATGTCACTTTCTTTGTCTTAAATAACTATTATGTGTCCACCTATGGAAAAAGGTAGGTTATGAATGTTTCTAGGTATCCATTATTAAATTAAGAAACTTATTTTCATGATATTTATTAATTTATGAATTTTTTGGGCCACGTGGATGAGATTATGGTGTTTATAATTTTTCATTTAATTAAAATTTATTGATGTAACATTCATGTTATTAATAACTATATCATTTTTATTATGATGTTACCCTAAAAATATCTTAAATTAAAAAATTTATTTTAAAATTTAAAATATTTATCTACATAATGGTATTATATTTTAGATTTTTAGTGAAGAAATAAATATCTAAAATAATTAAAAAACGATGATGTTGTAATTATTCAATTAATGAAAAAAATCAAATAAATGATATTAAAAATATTAAAATAAATATAATTTTAATTAATTAAGGTTTTCTTAGAATTTTATAGATAATTATGAAATATTAGGGGTGTATTAAATTATTTGGTTCAAAGTTATCTTGCTTTCTAGATTTTCCTAATGTCAATGTAATGAACAGTTTCAAAATTGACACTAATGAATTACTGAAAATTACCTTCTTATTATTTTCACACACTTTTATGGAAAAATTGAGAAGCCTAGCAAAGATATAACACAAATAAATATTGCATTGTAACATATATCTTAACCATTAAAATCATGTTTGGTCCAATTAGAAGCATTATCCCTATATAATTTCTATTGAATACCATTTACCTTTGTATATGGGTCATCCATGATCAGGTCTTTGAACCAATAATCCATCTTGTACCACATTTAAATAAAATAGTATTCATTTATCTTCCTTTCATTAAATTTTATTTTCATAATCAGGTCCAATTTTTTATCTAATTGCACTACTCTTTATTTATGTCCACAAGAATCAATCTCTTAGTCATCTAGTCTACCACCTCAATAAGAACCTTAATTAGAAAGGCATACTCAAACAATTATTCCTCTAAATAGTTGTTATCTACCATTTGTTTCCCTAATATTCAAACTCCTTACCGAACTCTCTTTATCGATCGGTAAGTCTAGAGAAGGTCTAACTATTGGTAAGATTTTCCACCACAATGTTTCCCAATATTAAATTATAATCTTCCATCATACCATAAAAAATATCTTTTTCATTAGAAACTAAACCTTCAGGCTTCTTCTCATTATAAGAGTCCATATATTTGGTTCTAAAATTTGAGACATATCTTGTCTCCATGGGTTTGGGGAGGTATGAATAATCCTTCTACCCTTTTTATTTCTTCCCCTTAGTTATAATGATGATCCCAGAGTCCCTGATTCCATTCCACCCATTCTTACTCTTAGGTATATGAAACCCTCTACCATGGAATCCCTATGCACTATCTCTATCTCCAGAAAAATTACCAAAAGCATCTTCAATTTTTTATTCTTTTGATGGTCGCTACCTCTCCTTAAATGTATCTACCCGATCAGGCACATTTGATCTAGAACTGGGTATTTAGTTTCTTAGCCTTCAAAACGGTTACATAGATTTAAGGTAGACAAGATCCTCCTTTAAATGAACCCATTTTAAACAATTATCCACCCATCAGTACCTTTCATTTATTTCTACCATCCCAAAAATCCCATTAAAAATTCCATGATTATCATTGAATCACCACATCAAAATTATTTCCACTGCCAAACCGTGCAACCCCAATATAAGAGCCAATAATCAAATCATTAGGTTTGGTTCTAGGAAAATGGAAACACTCACCTAAAATATCCCCACTAACCAAAACATTTCTTGTTCTTTTAGAGATGCTTCAACCATATCTTTCCTTGAATGATTGAATATTTCATCATCCTTCTTATTAGTGTTCTTATGTATTGGATCCTTCTTAATAGAATTTTCCATAACTAAACCACAATTACCCACCATTTCCACTATTAAAAAATTGGCCATCTCTTGTTGGGTCCTAAAATTAGAAACCATGAGTCTTTATTTATGGGCTCAATAAAAATTAAAATATTGGTGTCCCATACATTTTCAATATGTATAATAATCCAACCAAGATTCACAAACTATAAGTTGTTTACAACAAAACTCTTCCCGAAATTCAATAAAAATCCAATCCACCGATAGCTTGGAGAGATCAACTTCAACACATATATGGGGGTAAATTGGATTACAAACTGATTTTTCTATGTTATCCAAAAATAGAAACCATCCAACTAAATTTTCACGCAAGTGGATAGTTGATGGATTTGTAAAGGGAAAAGTAATTTCAAGGAAACATACCCACAATGTCATATTTGGAGATTATCTATTCCTATATAATTCATATAACCACTTTAAAATAAATAAATGGATCCCATTATATTTTCATAGATCACTAGACCAAGCACGAATCAATTCCCTTAATGAAGAAAAACGGATCACAAAATATAGCTCATCAGAAAGATCAACAATTTTACGTCCTTTAAAACCCCAGAAATTAAAGACAACCTAGTAAAAAGTAGAAACATAAGTTCATTAAGACCTGAATTGATCCACCAAATTCTGATCCATAAGTACCAATTCTTTTATGAACTTTTAAGACTACAACAATATCTGTATCGATCCATCGAAGAGGGATAGAACCATCAAGAAAATTGAGACTGATGGAAAAGATGAAAAGGAATCATGATTTGACAGAGATTAAAATAGGGATGATAAATTCTCAGAAGATGGTATAGAAAAATCTCCCCTACCCCTCCAAACTTTTTGGGGGTTGGGGCCACCTAAATCGCAGCTAGGGAATCAAATTGGGAGAGTAGAGATAAGGGTCATACCTTTTTGAAACAAATGATTTTTTATCAAAATAATATATTATTAAATTATTAAAAAACATAAATATATTTAAAAATACAAATTTATTGTGATATAGTATAAAATGTAATAAATATTTCATTTATAGTTCAATTTGCATTGCATAAGTAACAATTATAACCTTTTAATATGGAAATTTTATTACCATTGTTAAAATTAAATTAACTTAACTAAGGATTAATAAAATGATTATATTTAAAATTAAACAAAAACTTGCCTAAAATATATTGGTTTATGAAATTAAAACCTTATATTATATTATATTATAATCCATATCCATTTTTTGGAAACTAGACAGAAAATTAATTTATTTTAATTTAATATTTTCATAAATTCCAAAATTTCCCCTCACCTCGATTATAAATGGAAACCACCTCCCTTTATAATTCACATAACATTGAACCTTATATATCGACCAATCCATGGAATGTTTTCTTATAAACATACCAAGACACATTCTATAGCGATATGTATTCTTAAAATACTATCCCTAGATCCAATTAGAGAATATCAAATGGAGACATTTCGAAGAAGATGTAATCGCACTAACTTATCAGTTTATTTTTATAATCTTCCTTACATCCTCTAAACATAGATTTTTTATCATAAAATAATAAATATATTATCCTAAATATTCTAAAATTTTATAATTAATATTAAAACACAATTATACACCCTCTTTCCCATCAAACAATAAGTGTACATATCGCTCGTGTATACGTATGGCTTATCGTATCCACGTTGCGTTACAATTGATTTCTCATCACCATATTATATGGATGGGTATTATGATGGTATTGGTGATTATATATGATATTTATAATATAATTATACCTATTTAATGGTAATATTATGTCTACTTAATCATCATCCAATATTTTGAGAAACAATAACGTTACTCGTGTGTATATAGAGGCTACCATCTCAATGATGTGATGTGATTAGTTTTCACTTATACTAAATATAGATGGCAATAAGGATGATTTTTTATGAAAATATATGATATATTAAATATTAAAATGATTCTTAAATGTTTTAATAATATTTTCATTTCTTTCATTCTATTAGATAAACAATGTAAACAATATTCATGCGTACGTATGACTTACCATCTCTATAAAAAGTGTGGTCAATTATTCTATATCTAAATTTTATGAATTATTATAAATATGTATATAATTTATATAAATTATTTTAATAACATTATTAGAAATATATAAATTATGTGTCCAAGATAAAAGTATAATAACCAATACTACTGAACTAGAATATACTTGGAAACTAAAGCAATTATCAGCTATAACAGTGATTTCAATAACAAATTCTTAATAAATAGGTGATGAGATGTTATAAATAAATAATAAATTGTGTGATAATGTTATGTAATAAATGTAAAATAAATTCATATATATAATATAGGCGTTTTAAACATGATAAAATAAAGAAAATAATTGAGGTGAGGGAATTCTTAAACTATTTTTCGATTCATTGTGTTAAACTAATTTTCATTGATTATGTCATTCTACGATTAGGTTTGAAATTAATTTTCGTTATCTTGTTTTATATTTCTATTTTTTTATATTTATTTATATTTAATACAAATAATATATTAATTTATTTAATAATATTTTAAATGATATGATATTTTTAATGGTTTGTTTCACAATCTCATCACTATTCTGGATTGCTTCTATTTAAGTCTATATTGGGGGAATGTTTTCTTCCATGTCCATGTTTTCTAAAACTGTTTCTAAAATTTGTTTTATTATTATCTTATTATTGTTTGAATTCATTTTTCCTCATGTTTTAATTTTTAAAAAATTGTTTTAAAGGAATATTTTTTTTTGTTTTCTAAATAAGTTTCTTTGTGGCTTTTCCAGCAAAAATATACTGAAGGAATGTTTTTTTACTTATACAGAATGAGTCAATTTTAATGATTTCATGATGCCATAATTTCATTAGGAATTATTTTCAAGTTTTTAGGTTGTTTTAAACAAAGATGACTGTCATTATAATTTTTCACCTTTTTAAAATAAATAGTGATTTTCAAAATAGAAAAAATATTTTCCTCAATAATTTTTTCATGTGATCTTTCAAAACCATTCTCCATCCAAGATGACATAATTTTATGTAACTTATTCATTAATAAGGTTATGATTCAAGGATAATATCATTATTCTTTCTATTGTAGGTTTATTTTTATAATGGATTGATGTTTAGGAATCTCATTATTTTCAATGAGATGTACTATGCTGAAATGTTTACAATTTCTGGTGTGATGAATGAATTATGTTATTGTGGAACATTTATGTGAATAGTGGGACCTATATCACCCCATAATGAATTGGATAAATATTTTTAACTCATGAGGTAAATATATTATGCATGAACTCGATTTATTATTCATAATTCTATACGTGGGCCTGATTTTCAAGTCCTTAAGTTTCTTCCTGGACATAGATTTTATGTACATAAGTTTATGAATATACCTAGTTTTTATGTAATAAGATTATCCATGAAACAATTTTAATATCCATATGGTTATGAATTATCCCGATTTCATTCCCTGAACTTAACTACTAAATCTATATCTATGTATAAATGTTCACAAAGTTTTATGTTTATGTTTATCCCACATTCCATGCCTTATTCCAATGTTATTTTCTCATGGATTGTGTTCTCTTATGATTATTTTCTTATCAAATTATATGATTCAATAAATGACTTGATATTTTGATCTTTGACATGCATGGTATAATTTTCAAATGTAATTTTCTTCTTTTTATGCCTTTATGCTTAGGTTATGATTGATATCTCCCTTTTTTACCCTTAATAAGCATATGAGCTCACCTACTTATTATGTTTCCTTTATCCATGTTATGATGAAATATTTTAAGTAGGATTTCTAATGGGGGAGATGTGTGTGGGAAACATTGAAGATCTTTCATGAGACTATAAGGTTGTGTACTAAGTTTCCAAAGCCACTAAACTTTTATAGTCTTTAAGAATGTGTTTATGTAATGTAATAAATAACCATTTATAAATATTTAATATCCATGTATGAAAGTCATGTGTTGTTATAGTTGGTACAATCTAAAATTTTTAGTCAACCTTTGGAAACTTGTATGAGAAAGCATTAGTGAGATCGAAAAATATATTTTGAAGGATGTGTATAGGGATGAATCTAATTATAAGTCTATTGATGAGTTAAATTATAGTAAAATGTCGTGGAATTTTGGTAAATGATATAGTGAGTGGTTTCCTAGAAACAGATCCATTTTTTGGATACTAGAAGTGGATGTGGATATGGAATATATTTACTGAGGAGTAAAAATTTCGAATACACGGTATTGAGCTTGACTCGATTATGAATCATTTCATGAAAATAAACCTTACGACACACATTCTTTGACACTTACATTGGATATGATTTGTAAATTCACAAACTCTTTATAAACCATCAGGATGGAATCAAAAAGAAGATGTCTATGAATGACCTAGGATAATTCTAAGGTGTTATAGAGTAATGAATAAGATGTCAATACTTATACTTTCTATAGGCTATTTTTGTAATGCCCCAACCCCAGTTACCAAGAGTCAGTGCATTATTTTAATATATTGCCATGATTACAAGGAATCAAGTCCCGAAGGAATGATCGATTAGTAGTCTTGGATAATATATTACATACATGAATGTTACAATACACTTTATAACATACAAAACAACATAAATAATCCTTTATGAATGCCATTATTCCCTTGGCTTAACCCCGCATATCAATCACAATACACTTCTTAGAATCCTAGGGAAAATAAAACATAATAAAGGGGTGAGCTAAAATGTTCAGTAAGGGTAAGTAATACAGTAGAAAATGACATAAATATTAAGCATGGTGAATAATTGAAACCACATTCCTTTTATAATAATAAAAATGAATACCTTTATGGAAAGAATATGAGCTAAGTAAATAATGCCATAATAAAAAATCATCATGGGTATTCTACAAGATGAATGACCACATGAACCATCAATATTATTTCCATAATGAGGTAATGTATAATGTCGGACATTATGAAACATTTTGTCAAGGCCTCGGCCAAGACGTATAAAAATGTTTAATTCCTCGTCCAAAACCATAAATAAAAATTGGGAAAGGGCCTCGGCAAATTCCACGTCTAGTTGTCTCATGAGACCTACCAATGCATCGAGGAGCTATAGCGGGCTCCACCCGTCACTTACAATGTCCAATACATTTCTCATATGAAAAGGTTGAAACATAACATAAACTTCGTATAAGAACTATGATATGAAATGTCAATACTTTAACCATATACCATGAATGGTATAAAAATGACACATCCACGATCAAACATATCACAAATCCTTCAATACAATATGGAAGATTTGTATCATAATAAATCAACCTCAACAAATTTTAAAATCCATTAAAGGATTTTGACATAGATGAAAATGATTTGTAAAACTCTTTGAGAGAAATATCCCTTTTTTATGAAAAAATTTAAAAGTCACAAAATTTAGAAAGGAAGACATTTAAATACATTTTTTAATCAAAGTTTCCCAAACCACTTTGAAATGTTTGAAATTAATTAACATTTTAAAACATTCATGTCTATTTAAATAAATCCTTAAAACCATTTTGAAAACATGGACATTAATGAGAATGGTTTAGAAGAATAAAATTTAAAACATTTAAAATGTTGTTTTAGTAAAAATTAACTTAAAATAATCCATTTGAAAACTATTTTATGAAACATGGATATAGATAATAAATATTTCCCACTAGATACTTATGTAAAAACAACCTCGGGTAATAAAGAGATTGTGAAATTAACCCTTACCAATTTGGTAACTTACGAAACATACACCCCATGAAAGAAGAATCATACAATGAATATGTAAATACACATAAATTAAAGTGTATTACACAAATTATAAAATTATGGGAAGTACATACACCATACAAAAAATAATAGTGGCAATATGGCATGAATCTCACGGGAATAAAGAGTGAGGTAAAACCCCCTTACCTTGCACTTTCCTTTAGTCGAGGGTACGTTTAACCTCTATATGAAGACTATAGTATGTTTTTAAATTATACCAGAACCATATTAAAATTTAATATATCATACATTATTCATTTATGACTCTATACTACCCATTTAATAATAATTTCCTTGTTATATTAATATTTCGGGTAATAATCACTTTCTTTATCGTATGTGTTTTAACTTGTTACTCTTGATTGTTCCACTTAGATCATGATTTAAATACTTCCAAAATATAAAACATTATTTATATACCATATATATTTAGAATATAAATATGTATTATAGACATATATATGAAATGGAAAACACCATTAAGGGAGACGGTAGTCCGTACGTACGCATAAACGCCATTTTCATTTTCATATAGTATTGAACGTAAGTAAGTGAATAAGATATATGTAAGTACATAAATACTTATATATATAAATATATATATCTATAGTAGCATTATTATGTCAAATATTACATACTTATTAGTAATATATATTTTTTATAATCGTCGATGAATGGTGAACTTAGAAAAGAATCTCATCGTGTCGTGGAGACGGTAATCCGTACGTACGCACGAGCGAAAATATAATTCTTTTGATATTAAAACAATATATAATTGGAAGGTATATCATATATACATAATTCTTATCATGTTATATTTATTATTTACATCAAATACACATCATTATTATACCCATCCAAATAATAATGTGTTGAATAACAATTACACCCCAACATGGAGACGGTAAGCCATACGTACGCACCTATGGTGAAATTTCATTCAAAGGGTGGATAGAATAATGAATTTTGTTTTACCATAATTATAATAGCATCAAATTATATAGAAGATACTGGAGTTATTATTTTATAATGGAAACAACAAAGAAATAGGAAGTGGAAGAAGAAAGGAACTTGAAAGATGGTGGTGAAATCATTACCTCTTCTTCAGGTTCTTCTTTTTGATTTGATCAAAAGGGATCCTTATGTTCACTTTATGATAAAAATAATGCCTCTAGGATAAAGGGAGGATAGTTTAGACGGTATTTGGCCAGGGTTTGGCCGATCCAAATGGCTTAGAATATGTGAATTAGAGTGAAGGGGGAGTGCCCTTTTTTAAGAGGGGTGAGGGGCACCTTAGGAACTACTTAAAATATTATTTTATAATAAATTAATATTCGGTTTATAATGGATCCAAATAGATTTACTTCGTGGATAAGGTGGGTATGGGTCGAAATCCACTCAACCAATAGGTTTTAGATAGGTTTGGGTCACTTTATTAACCTTATCTTTTAGTTTTAACTCTTAGTTAATTAGTTTGACATTTACCATGTCTCTTTGTATTTTTATATTATATGGTTAATAAACTTACTATATACTTCCAAGAGACCCCCAAGTCGTCCATTAATGATACACCTATAATTATATAATTCCTTTGTCAAAACCTTAGATTTTTAGGAATATAATATCAATTAATAATATAATATTTGTTTTAAAAACTCTTTTATGAAAATTTTGACACTATTTGGTATTTTGTTATTGTGAAAGTCATCCCAAGTTGATAACATCAAACAGGATACATTGAATCATCCCTAACATGTCATATCCACCATGAAAATTCTTTTAATTCATAAAAACTTTGAAATTATATTTATTTTAATATTTATAATATTATTTATTTTATTCTTTCATTAATAAGGTAATTACTGCATCATTATTGTATCATTAATATATTTAATTATTTAATCTCTAAAATTTATAAATAAAATACCATTATGTATAGATTATTTTTATCTTCCTATTGAATATTTATAGTCTAATTTATCTTATGTGTAACCCTATATTAAAAATGTTTTATTTATTAAACTTTGAATTTAAAACTTTTAACTCTTTTTTGAATTAAATAAAAATAAATGTCCTAATCTAATTCAAGTGGACCAAAGAAGTTCATATTTTATTATAAGGTTTTTTTTGTCGAATTACACTTGTACAATATAATTAGGACACGTGTTAGTGTAATATTAATATCATTTTTACCCTTAATTACCCTATTTACTTTTAACCGTGGTAAATAAAAGTAAAATGTTATTATTCACTAAAAATTATTTTTAACTTATTGAACCACATTTCACAACTTGATATTAACTGTGTCCCGCGGATTTTCTAAATTCCACTCAAAGAAGCAGTAAAATTATGTTTTATGAGTATTTACAAATTCTCCTAGGAGGTCGTAAAAGACGGTAAAAAGATCAATAAAATGTTTATATATCTAAAATTATTATAAACTGACTCCAATGAATTACATTGAACATATATAGGTATTATGTATCTACTTTGACCTAGAATAAATTTAAATAAAATAAATATTTATTTAAATAAAAATTCAGTTTTAAACTATATCTCAATGTTTTTCGCTATTCATCAAAAATGGAAAGTTTTCAGAAAAATACCAAAAATTAACCCTAAGCTAATTTTAATATTCCAAATTCAAAAATGAAGTCTATTTAACCAAATTCAAAATATATAAGTTTCATTTATTAATTTAAAATTAATTCCCGCTGTAAAAACCAAAAGGCGTATTTTTAAGAAATAATAACTATCAAAAGTTTGACACTTGTTTATGTCTAATTTCAAATTGAAATTACATAAAATGAACAGCATTGGATTAAATGGTAAAAATATAATCTCTTTATAATTCCAAACCATTAAAATGTATAATTTAACACTATAAATTATTTTGATTAAATAAGTTATTTTCAGTTAAAATATAGTATTTTTCACTATTCACTAAAATACGAAAGTTATCAGAAGAACATAAAAACTTTATTAAAGATAAAATATTATATCCCGATTCTAAAGAAGAATTTTTTTTTTGTAAAATTGAATATATAAAAGTTTCAAATTTTGGATTTAAAAAGGGTTCACCATTAAAAAGAAGTAAAAGTATATTTTTTGAAAAATACTTCTTTTACCTGAAAAAATGAATTAGTTCTTACATTATGTCTAAGAAACTCGTAATATGGATTCTGAAATTGTATGAATTATATATAGTACAAAATTCAGTTAATATTATTCATAGCCGCTTTTGAACGGCTAGTTTGGTAAGTCGTGGTGCACTTGAACTCGATGTTGCGTGTAGTGCAAGTTATTGAATTACTTTAAAGAAATAATGTACTATGAAATCTTAGGGTGGTACATTATTCCCTCCTTCAATAAATTGTGTCCTTGCAATTTGAAATTATTTTTTTGAAAATAAAATGTTGAAAATAGAAAATACCTTTGAAAAAACCCACATCGAGAATTATGTTAATAAAATTTAGTCTTAATAAAACGAAAAGGGAAATGAAAGGGTCACCACCAAATTAGGATCTCGATTAGGAGAACATTAGTGGGAATTAGAAACATATAATTGGAGGAAAAACGTAAGTATTTATAGGTAGTGATTGAGGTCATCAATCATGACCAATTGTAAAATTGAAGGCCTTAAATTCATCAATCCATGATGATTTAAAATACGATCGGTTCAACAAAACATATGGTATTAGGATAAAACATTTTTGGTTTTAAGATCCCTTCACTAAAGTATAAGAATTAATTTCTTCATAGAATAAGAGAAGAAGAAAAATACATACTTGACAAGTAGAGTCCAATCTTTTAACTACTTTCTACCACAAACTCATCTTTCACTCTAAAAGATAATAGAAATTAAAAATAATATTCTATTTATCCTATTCGTATAGGGTTCAAACAAAATGAATTTATAATTCTTCTACCAGATTTTTTTTAAAAACAACTACATTATTCAATCCAGGACATAACATGGGCCAGTGGTAGGTGATACACCCATGTCGCCCTTCGGTTGTGGGTTCAAGTCTCAAGGCCATGTTGGACGCGACAGGTTGCTACCCGACCTTCGGGTTTTCCTTTTATGGAAATCCAAAAATAATCTCAAACTAGAATTATCCCAAATATGTTTGTCCAAACTCACAGTACAAAATTTATAAATAAGGTAAACACAATGAAGATCCTTTTTGCTGCGTAATAACATGTGAACACCTTCGTCATGTATTCTTTGAAAACACTGCAACATATTGAATTACCATAAAACCTTATTTATTACATTCATGATCCCTTATTACTTATAGAATACTAGATATACTCATTTTATCTAAAAAATGTTGTAAACTCCAATAATGATGGAATATACAAATCATTAATCAGTTTCAAGGTATTCAAGAATATCCAATATAATTTATCCAAATCAATCATGCATTATTCCAAAATCACTACCTCAGTATCAGAACCATATTATGGTTTATCTTTCTCTCAAACATATATTTTCCAAAAAAATTAACCTGCTATTGAGTCACATTTATTGGTTCCACACAATCTCATGTCCTTAATGAAATAGTATTACAGTACAATCCTTATATACTCCATAATTATTATAACCAGTACATTGTTGATACAACACATAAATAACATAATTCTATAATAACAACATAAGAAATCTAATCATTCCTCTTCATCTATGGTAGTATCATAACTTGATTATTATACAATAGCATCATTTGGGGAATACTCTGATGATTTGGACATTGGTTCATGTAGTGTCCCAACTCTTTGAAGATGAAGCATTGTACATTTGAAACCTTTTTCTTTCCCTTACAGTCACGTACTTGGTGTCCTTTTTCTCTACACTTATAAAAAACTCCCATTCCCTTCAGGAAAGTTCTAGAGTGTTTCTTCCACACAGTTATCACATATGGGAAAATTCTTCTTTACCCTCTTCCCTTTATCCATCTTTCTCTTTTCCATCATTTTCTTCTCTTGCTTCCCTTCAAAGCCATTCTACTCAGAGAATGATTTACTTATCTTATTAACACATGATACTATTTATTCATATGTTGAGAATACATGGGAGACTATTTCCATTATTAATATTGGCTTAATACCGTGAAAGATATGATCCTTCTTACTCTTTGGATCATACATATTATGGGAGTTCAAATTCCTTCTACTAGGTGTCATTTCATTACAATGGCATACACCAGGTCAGTTTATGAATCTCAATTCATAATTCCAAACATATAAAATACCTAATTTAAATTGAATAGTTTATGGATATAATACATAATCACAAAAATGTTTTCTTTGAGGTGGTATATACTTATAAACCCTTCATAGTGGTTTGTAAAGAAAATGAGAATTATCCTGATAATATCCCCCCGGGAGTGTTGTAACCAAGAGTGCAGCAAGGCCCATTGTCGTGCACCGGTTCCCATTAGAGTCTATATCAAAGTGGTGTGTTTGGTTTTTACCCCTAGGTACATCTGTTCCCAAGTCGCCTCTACCTTCTCATATGCAAACAGGGATGTATTTTCTTGGAAAACTCAAAAAATATTTACATTACCAAAATTCTAGGATGTTCTTCTATACTAATCTTCAAACTTTAGCTTACGTTAATGTGCTCTAATCAGAGTTTATCTAAATCTAGTTTCCAAGGTTATTTCTAAACATCCTCTAATACCAATTGTATCTCCCGACCCCAGTTACCTAGATTCGGTGCATTATTATAATACATTAGCATGATTACAAGGAATCAAGTCCCGAAGGACCGATCAATTAGTAGTCTTGTAAAGTAGTTTACATACATTAATGTTACATTACAATTTATAACATACAAAAAAACATAAATACTCCTTTATGAATGCCATTATTCCCTTGGCTTAACCCTATATATCAATCACAATATAGTTCTTAGAATCATGGGAAAAATAAAACATAAGAAAGGGGTGAGCTCAAATGCTCAGTAAGGGTAAGTAATACAGCGGAAAATGACATAAATATTAAGAATGGTGAATAATTGAAACCACATGCCTTTACCAATAATAAACATGATTAATTTTATGTCAAGAATATGAGCTTAATAAATAATCCCATAATAAAACATAATCATGGATATTCTACTAGTCAAATGACCACATGAACCATCAATATTTTTTCCATAATGAAGGAATGTATAATGTCGGACATTCTGAAACATTTTGTCAAGGCCTTGGCCAAGACGTCTAAAAATTATTAAGGCCTCATCCAAAACCATAAATCAAAATTGGGAAAGGGCCTGTCCAATTCCAGGTCTAGTTGTCTCATGAGAACTACCGATGCATTGAGGATCTATAGCGGGCTCCACCCATCACTTACTATGTCCAATACATTCCTCATATAAAAAAGATGAAACATAACATAAACTTCGTATGAGAACTAGGATACAAAATTTCAATACTTTAACCATATACCATGAATGGTATAAACATGAAACATCCATAGTCAAACATATCACAAAACCTTCAATACAATATGGAAGATTTGTATCATAATAAATCAACTTCAAACAAGTTTAAAATCCATTAAAGGATTTTGACATAGATGAAAATGATTTGTAAAACTCTATTAGAGAAACATCACTTTTTAATGAAAACATTTAAAAGTCACACAATTTAGAAAGGAATAAATTTAAATAAATTTTTGAATCAAAGTGTCTCATACCACTTTGAAACTTTTGAATGTAATTAACATTTTAAAACATTCATGTCCATTTAAATCAATCCTTAAAACAATTTTGAAAAGATGGACATTAATGAGAATAGTTTAGAAGAATAAATCATTAAAACATTTAAAATGATGTTTTAGTAAAAATTACCTTAAAATAATCAATTTAAAAACTATTTCATGAAACATGGACATTGATAATAAATATTTCCCAGTAGATACTTATGTAAAAACTACCTCGGATAATAAAGAGATTGTGTAATTAACCCTTACCAAATTGGTAACTTACGAAACATACACCCCATGAATGAAGAATCATACAATGAATATGTAAATACACATGAATTAAAGTGTATTACACAAAGTATACAATTATGGGTAGTACATACACCACACAAAAGGTAATAGTGGCAATATGGCACGAATCTCACGGGAATAAAGAGTGAGATGAAAACCCCTTACCTCGCACTTTCCTTTAGTCGAGGGTAAGTTTAACCTCATGTATGAATACTATAGTATGTTATTAAATTATACCATAACCATATTAATATTTATGATATCATAAATTATTCATTTATTACTTTATACTAACAATTTAATAATAATTTCCATGTTATATTAATATTTCGGGTAATAATCGCTTTCTTTATCGTACGTGTTTTAACTTGTTACTCTTGATTGTATCACTTAGATCATGATTGAAATAATTCCATAATATAAAACATTATTTATATATCATATATATTTAGAATATAAATATTTATTATAGACATATATATGAAATGGAAAACACCGTTTATGGAGATGGTAGTCCGTACGTACGCATAAACGTTGTTTCCGTTTTCATATAATATTGAACGGATGTAAGTGAATAAGATATATGTAAGTGCATAAATACTTATATATATAAATATATATATCTCCATTAGAATTATTATGTCATATATTACATACTTAATAGTAATATATATTTTTATAATTGTCGATGAATGGTGAACTTGGAAATGAATCTCATCGCGTCTTGGAGACGGTAATCCGTACGTACGCATCAGCGAAAATATAATTCTTTTGATATTAAAATAATATATAATTGAATTTTATATCATATATAAAAAATCCTTATCATTTTATATTTATTATTTAAATCAAATACAATTTATTAATATACCCATCCAAATAATAATGTATTGAATAACAATTACACCACGACGTGGAGACGGTAATCCGTACGTATGCACGTATGGTGACAGGTCATTCAAATGGTGAATAGAATAATGAATTTGTTTTTACCATAATTATAATATCATCACAGTATATAGAATATATTGGAGTTATTATTTTATAATGGAAACAACAAAGAAAAAAGAAGTGGAAGAAGAAACGAACTTGAAAGATGGTGGTGAAATCATTACCTCTTCTTCGGGTTCTTCCTTTTGATTTGATCAAAAGGGCGTTGTAGGTTGCATTTTTGATCAAACTAAGTCCTATAGGTCTAAGGAAGGATATTTTATAGTGTATTTGTGTTGGTTTTGGCCGAGCCAAATGGCTTAGAATCTTTTAATTAGAGTGAAGGGGGAGTGACCTTTTATAAGAGAGGTGAGGGGCACCATAGGAACAACTTAAAATATTATTTTATAATAAATTACTTTTCAGTTTATAATGGCTGTAAATTGATTTATTTCTAGGATAAGGTGGTTATGGGTCTAAATCCACTCAAAAAAAAGGTTTTAGACAGGTTTGGGTTACTTTATTGACCTTATCATTTAGTTTAATGTCTTAGATAATTAGTTTGACATTTACCATTTCTCTTTGTATTTTTATATTATATGGTTAATAAACTTACTATATACTTCCATGCGACCCAAAAGTGATCCATTAATGATAAAATTATCATTATATAAGTTCTCTGGCCGAACCATATATTTTTAGTAATATAATATCAATTAATAATATAATATTTGTTTTAAAAACATTTTTATGTCAATTTTGACACTATTTGGTATTTTTTTTTTGTGAAAGTCATCCCAAGTTGATAACTTCGAACAAGATACATTGAATCATCCCAAACATGTCATATTATCCTATAAAATTCTTGTATTTCATTGAAACTTAGATATTATATTTATTTTAATATTTATAATACCATTTATTTGATTCTTTCATTAATAAGATAATTACAACATCATCATTGTATCATTAATAAATTTAATTATTTAATATCTAAAAAATATAAATAAAATACCATTATGTATGAAATATTTTTATATTTCTAATTAATATTTATAGTCGAATTTATCTTATGTATAACCCTATACTAAAAAAATTTTAGTTATTAAACATTGAATTTAGCACTTTTAACTCTTCTTTGAATTAAATAATAATAAATGTCCTAATCCAATTAAAGTGGACAAAAGAGGTTCCTATTTTATTCTAAGGTTGTTTATTGTCGAATTAAACTTGTCCAATAGAATTAGGACTTGTTTTATGGTAATATTAATATCCTTTTTACCCTTAATTACCCTATTTACTTTTAACTCTGGTAAATAAAAGTAAAAAGTTACTATTTAAGAAAAAATATTTTTATCTTATTAAACCAAATTTTACTCCTTGATATTAATCGTTTCTCTCATATTTTCAAAATTCCAGTCATAGAAGTGGTAAAATGAAGTTTTATGTGTATTTACAAATTCTCCCAAGAGGTGGGTAAAAGACGGACAAAAGTTCAATAAAATTTTCATATATCTAAAATTATTATAAACTGACTCCAATTAATTACAATTAACTTATATATGTATTATTTATCTATTTTGATCTAAAATAAATTTAAATTAAATAAATAATTATTTAAATAAAAATTTGGTTTTAAACTATAACTCAGTGTTTTTCACTATTCATCAAATATTAAAAGTTTTCAGAAAAATACCAAAAATTCACCCCCAAGATAATTTTTATATTCTGAATTCAGTAATGAAGTCTATTTTACCAAATTCCAAACATAGTAGTTTCATTTATTAATTTAAAATTAATTCCCACTATCAAAACCAAAATGCGTTTTTTTAAGAAATAATAACTATCAAAAGTTTGACACTCGTTTTTGTCCAATTTCAAAATTGAAATTACTTACAATGACTAGAATTGGATTAAATGGTAAAAATATAATCTATTTATAGTTCCAAACCATGAAAATGTATAATTTAACACTATAAATTATTTTGATTAAAAAAGTTGTTTTAAGTTAAAATATAGTATTGTTCACTATTCACCAAAAATATGAAAGTTATTAGAAAAATAGCAACAATTTATTGAAACCAAATTCTTATGTCTCGATTCTAAAAAAGAAGTTTATTTTGTAAAATTGAATATATAAAAGTTTCAAATATTGGATTTAAAAAGGGTTCACCTTTAAAAAGCGGTAAAAGTATATTTTTTGAAAAATACTTCTTTTATCTGAAAAAAATGAATTAGTTCTTACATTATGTCTATGAAACTCATAATATGGACTCTGAAATTATAAGGATTATATATAGTTCAAAATTCAGTTAACAGTATTCATAACCTCTTTTGAACAACATGTTTGGTAAGTCGTGGTCCGCTTGAACTCGATGTTGCGTGTAGTGAAAGTTCTTGAATTACTTTGAAGAAATAACATACTATGAAATATTTGGGTGTTACATTCTTCCCTCCTTCATTAAATTTCATCCGCGCAATTTTAATTTATTTTGTTGAAAATAAAATGTTGAAAATATAACATACCTTTGGAAAAACCCACATCAGAAATTAGGTTAATAAAATTTAGGCTTAATAAGAGGAAAAGGGAAATGAAAGGGTCACCACCAAATTATGATCTCGATTAAGTGAACATTGGTGAAAACTATAGACATATAATTGGAGTAAAAACGAAAATATTTATAATTAGTGATTGAGGTCATCAATCACAAACAATTGTACAATTGAGGGCCTTAAATTCATTAATCTATGATGATTTAAAATACGACCGGTTCAACAAAACATATGGTATTAAAATAACACATTTTTGGTTTTAAGATCCCTTCATTAAAGTATAAGAATTAATTTCTTCATAGAATAAGAGAAGAAGAAAAATACATACTTGAAAAGTAGAGTCCCATCCTTTAACCAGTTTCTGCCACAAACTCATCTTTCACTCTAAAAGATAATAGAACTTAAAAATAATATTCTATTTATCCTATTAATATAGGTTTAAAAATGAATTTTTAATTCATATAACATGATTTTTTTAAAAAAACTACATTATTCAGTCCAAAACATCATGTGGGCCAGTGGTAGGTGATACACCATTTTCGCCCTTTAGATGCTGGTTCATGTCTTGCGGCCTTTCCGAACGCGACGGATTGCTGCCCGTCCATCGGGTTGTCCTTTTATGGAAATCAAAAAATATTCTCAAACTAGAATAATCCAAAATACTTCTGTCCAAACTCACAGTCCAAAATTTATAAGGAAGGTAAACATAATGAAGATCCTTTGTTCCGCGTAATAACATGTGAACACATTCATCATGTATTCTTTTAAAACACTTCAACATCCTGAATTATCGTAAAACCTTATTGATTACATTTGTGATCCCTTATTCCTTATAGAATACTCGATATACTCCTTCTGCCCAAAAATGTTGTAAACTACAACAATGATGGAATATACAAATCATTAATCAGTTTCAAGGTAGTCAAGAATATCCATTATAATTTATCCAAATCAATCAAGTATTATTCCAAAATCATTTCCTCGGTATCAGAACCATATTATGGTTTATCCTTCTCTCAACGATATATTTTCAAAACAATTAACCTATTATTGAGTCACTTTTCCTGGTTACACACAATCTCATGTCCTTAATGAAATAATACTACAGTACAATCCTTATATACTCCATAATTATTATAACCAGTACATTGTTGATAGAACACTTAAATGACATAATTCTCTAATAACAACATAAGAACTCTAATCATTCCTCCTCTTCTATGGTAGTATCATAACATGATTATTATCCAATAGCATCATTTGGGGCATACTCTGATGGTTTGGACATTGGTTCACGTAGTGTCCCAACTCCTTTCAGATTAAGCATTGTACATTTGAAACCTTTTTCTTTCCCTTGTAGTCACGTACTTGGTGTCCTTTTTCTCCACACTTATACCAAACACCCATTCCATTCAGGAAATTTCTATAAGATTGGTATAGAGTATGAGGTTTCCAACCTTTTATACCAATTGTAGGATCGAAATAAAGATGTAGATTCTCAATATACAAGAGGGGGTGAATTTTATACTTTAAAATTTTCCTTAGACAAGGAGAAAAAAACTAAGTTTAACAAAGTTAAACTAAGAAAATTCACAACACCTCTAACACAAATTGGAGAATTGGAACTAAAGTTTAAAATATGATATTCTACCTTAAAGCATATAGAATCTAAACTAATCAGTGTACAAGTGTAAGGAAATATAAGAAGGTTATACATTCCTTACAATACAAACGTGCAGCGGAAAAACAAGTAGTAAAACTACAAGTAATAAGATATAAGTCTTCTAACCCAAAGATAAGGGTATCCAACAACCTTGGATAAATATCCCTTGATTGATACATTCAAGCAAGTCTATCTTACCCACACCAGGGTAAGTCCTCGATACAAAGATCGGAATCTATGTCTTGCTATCCCCACAAGCCCTCAACTTCAAGGTAGTTGGAACCTCTATCTTCCTTAGCAAGGAAGCCCTCGAACTTCAAGGTAGTCGGCACCTCTGTCTTCCTATCCCCAAAAGTCCTCGAATGTAATCACCAATATTCAGAGTCGTACGAAGCAATATGAATGAACAGTTCAGTACACACACGGCCTATAAAGATTCTCTCTCTAGAAATCACCATAACAGTGTGTGGTCTTTAGATTAATCAACTTCTGTATTGATCTCTTTCAAATGAGCTTTTATTTATAGGCTCGATCGGCTCCCTCTCCAACGGTCATTTTTTCCATGAAATTTGGAGGGACATGTACACGTGTCACTCAACCAACGGTTAATTAGAAATAGAAAGGATGATATAATTTAATAACAAACCATGTATAACTGAATGCACGACATCATTTTGTAATGGATAATATGTAAGCAAAAGCCATAAAAAAATTCAGAGTGTAAGAAAATTATAAGTTCAGAGTCTAAACAAAATGAAATATGGAGTCTATGTTATGAAATTTTTGGATTCTGTTTTACTGAAATTCAGAGTCTGTTTTCACCAGAGTCCAGAATCTGATCATCCAGAAGTTCTGAGTTTAACTTCATAAGAGTTCAGAGTCTAACTCATGAATGTTCAGAGTCAAACTTCATAAGAGTTCGGAGTCGAAGTCATGAATGTTCATAGTTTAACCTCATAAGAGTTCGGAGTCGAACTCCTGAAAGTTTGGAGTCGAACATTATAAGAGTTCAGAGACGAACTCATGAAAGTTCTGAGTCAAACTTCATAAGAGTTCGGAGTCGAACTCATGAAAGTTCGGAGTCGAATTTCATAAGAGTTTGGAGTCAAACTCATGAAAGTTCGGAGTCGAACTTCATAACAGTTCACATCCAGAATTTGAAGTGTAACTTAATTACAGTTCACATCTAGAATTAGGATCCTAAAAACAGAATACACTAATTCTTAACATTATATTATTCCAAGGCTTTGGGTAGGAATCTGGTTTTTGTACATAAGAAAATATTGATATGTATAAGAAAATATAGGTTAGTGTAAATTTCATTAAAGAAGAAAATTTTCCATATGGAGGTAAAATTTATATTTGCTTAAGTATAAGGTGTTTGTGATTTTCAAAACAAGAAGGAATGGAAAAGTCATAAGGAAAACCTTATTGACTCAACAATCTCCCCCTTTTTGGAAAGCACAAACATCCTTACGAAAAAGAATAGAAGGAATTTGAAAAATTTCATTAGACTTTGAAACTAAAACATATCTCCCTTTATTCATGGATAAAAGTGAATACAACTAACTCCCCCTTAGGCATTGAAACTCTAAGGATTGTATTCTTAATTTCCAGAGTGGAGTTTTCATTATCATGGGAATGAAAAACTTCGTAGTGAGAAACTTCCCCTTACTTTAAGGATATTTCACTTAGAAATTTTTCCTCATCATTTTAAAATTTTCTTTCTCTCCCTTAGGAGTAGTTCTTTTTCCTTCTCCCCCTTTGTGATTTTCAAAAACAATTGAAGGGAATGGAATCAAAATATCATACCTACAACATTAATATATAACAAGATACAAGCAACCAAATAACATTTCATTAGTGTTGGGAAAATTTTACAAAGAAAGACAAATACAACAAAAGATCGGAGTGGGGTTATTTGTCTTCCTTTTCCATTGGAATAATCGTCTTCAACAAAGTTTTGAGATTCTTTAGGTCTCTTTGGTCTTCCTCGACTTGCCTCTCCAAGGATTTTGTCTTTTCTTCTTGGGATTTAAAATCCACTTCCTGAACCTTGATAGCTTCTTTCTACATCTTTAACAATTCATCTTGCTTTTCGAGTCTTTTCTCAAGCTCGATCCGGAAATTCCTATCACTTCTAAAATTCTGAGCCAGAGAATTTGCCTTGTCATTTAGTTCTTTCACTTGTTGACTCTGAGAACTCTTCTCAATAATCAGCTCATCTTGAAGATTCTTAATATTTTTATCCTCGGTGTCAAAAGCATCTTTAACCTCATTCTGAAAATTATCATAGTCGGTCATGTCTTCTTCAACTTTCTTAGACCACAGGGCTATTTTGGTGCAAGACTTTCTATTCACATCATAATTGATAAGAAAACTTTTCTGTTTGGCCTCAATCTTTATACACTTATCCATGACCATGGATAAGGAATCTGATTTCTGATTCATACTCTGTTGTAGCATCTGGCATCTGGAGTCTATAGTTGGAAAAATCGGAATGGTGTCCACCAACTTCTTCAGAGATTCAACCACAAAATCAAGCCCATGAGCTGATGACTCCGAATCAAATAAATCTCTTGGAGATTTTTCTTCTTCAATTTGCACCAGTTTCCTCTTAGAAGAATCGTCAAACTCATTCGTCATGAAGACTTCTTTTGTTGGAGTATCCATGAGAGCTTGCTTCCAATTATTAGATTTCGGAATTGGTTCCTCATCAGGAGATACTTCCTCGGATTCAAAAACTTGAATAATCTGGTCTTCATCTGGTTTCTCCTTTTCTTGTCCTTCCTCAAGAAAATTCCTCTCATAGGATTCTTCCTCATCATACAAAACATTCTCTTCTTCTTTCTGTTTCTTATCATCATTCTTACTACCTTCCTCACCTCCCTTTCCTGGAGTTACTATCTTTGCGGATTCTTCCTTATCTTTATAAACCTCTACTTTCTTGATCAAGGCATCTAAATCTTCACTTCCCTCTTCTTCTTCTTATTCTTCTTCAACCTCTTCCTATACTTCTTCAGCAGCTTATTTTCAGCTTCTTCATAAACTTATTTACCCTTGGATTTTTCCGGAGTGACATAATTCTTAGCTAGAGTTTCTGGTAAAGAAGGTTCTGTATGGAAAGTTTCCGAAACAGAAATCATCTCAGAAGCTAACTCTGTAGCTTTCAGCAAAGATTGCACCACTTCAGCTTCAGACACTTTCTTTTTCATTTTCTTCTCTTTCGCCTGCTTCTCTAACTCTTCCAAATCTCTTTCTTTTAAGGCCTTAGCATCTGCAGGGTCCAATCCGAAATGTGGATCCCATTCATTCCTCTTCTGCTTGTCTTCCCTCCACTTCGCAGCAACTTCATCAGGATAAGTTTTTTGTTTCTTTGGCTTGGGGGGAGCATACTGAGTTTCCTTAGATTTAGGATTTTCTTTATTAGCTGCCACTTCCTTATGATTTCCCTTCTTCCTTTGCTTTTTGGATGGTTCCAGAGTCTGTGTACCTTTCTAAAGTGCCTCAACCTATTCCACAGAAAGAGGGTAGAATTCTCCGGATTCACTAGAAAAACCCATCTTCATCCTATTCAAAGTATCATCACTTACTAGCGTAAGCTTACAATTCTGGACTTTTAGTTTGTATGAAACCATGAAGGATTCTAGGCACCAAACTATTTTCTTATATAGTAAGGTAGGGTCCATAATTATTTGAGCTCTCAAATTCCCTTCTTTGATGTTCTTGGTCGTAATCAAGACATGCCTCAATAAATTTATCTTTCTTAGATTTACCAAGAAATCTAAGACATAGATATCACTTTTCTTCAAATTATCCTTTTCACCTATTCTTGGTATGAGAAAACCTTGTTCCCAAAGCTGTAGAATCGTATTTTTCGGAGTGAGATGAGAAATCTTAGCAGTCGTAGCATCCTTAAGTCCAAGACATTTTAAAGCCTTCACCTTGTTGAAACTTATGTGTTCATCTGGAAGCTTATGTGAGCAAAACTCAGCTTCCCCATCATAGGACAAACCATCCAAGCTCGTGGACTTGGTATAGGATAGCTTGTAAGTCTTCCCATAAGACTTAAAAGAAAACCACTCTCTGCCATCTTCCATCTGGAAGGAAACAGACTCATAGAACTCAATCAGCAAATCAGTATAAACCGGATCGTGTTTCTCTGACTTGAACAAGTATATATCTTCCCAACTATTCAATTTGATATTCTTGGTTATAATAGAATCAAGCTTGTAAAAATCCAGATGTACCAACCTTTCCCTGAAGACTAACCACTTTGAGATTGGCTTTGAAGTTGACATATCTTGAGATGTTGCTTCAACAGACATTCTGAACAGAGAGATCTGATGGATTTGGAACGGCTTTGGAAAGATCGGGACCAGCCTTAAAAAGAGAATAAGGGCTTCAAGACACGAAATAATTGAAAAACCGATGTGGGGAGAGTATTGGAGTCCCATTTATATAGGCGATGGATGTGAACTTTGGTCTTCCAAAATCCATCTAACGGTTGAAAAACTTTTTGATCTGATCTGACGGTTGAGAACACTCCCGCAAGGAAAACGTGACTCTAATCTTTTGAGGTTTTAAGAAAAAACATTCGGATTTAAGGAAAACTAGAATCCAAATTATATTAAAACTAAGGAAAATACGAGCAATAAAAATATGATTACAAAACTTTAGGTAAGAAAATCATACCTTTTGGATTGACTAGAAAGATTGTTCGTAATTGGTAATATTCTTCTTGAAGAAATGAATTTAAAAGCAAAATCATTATGAATGTTCTAGTGCGAAAATATCATTACGAAAGTTACAGTATGAAAATATCATTACAAAAGCTCCAGTATGAGAATATTGGTTCTGGAAATTTTTATTACGATATTCAGTACGAATATCTCCATTCTGAATGTTTTCATTCTGAGAATTTCAATCCTGAAAATTTTAGTTTCGGGAATTTCCATTCAGGAAATTGCAGTTCTGGAAATTGCAGTTCCGAAAAGTTTGAAAAAATAACTATGAAAATTTTAGTTAAAAAAAATTGAAAAACAGATTACGAAAATTTTAGTTACACTCTGTTTGAAAAACAGATTATGAAAAATTTTAGTTACACTAAGTTTGAAAAATGGAATATGAAAATTTTAGTTACATTAACAATTAAATGTACTCCCCCTATGAAAAAGAGTTTATTACTGTTAGGAAAATTGTTCAACAAGATGTTAATGAAAAATTATTACCTTATGGCTATCATTACTAACTTTTGTTTAATGTATTCAAATCTATCGGAGGGTAATGATTTTACCAAAATATCAGCAAGTTGATCTTGCGTTCCGATAAACTGAAGAATGATATCTCCTTTTAGTGTGTGATCCCTAAGAAAGTGATGCCTAATATCTATGTGTTTTGCACGAGAGTGATGTGCATGGTTCTTACTGAGGGAAATGGCACTTGTGTTATCACAAAAAATTTGAGTCTTAGTAAAACTCAGGCCATAATCTGTGAGTGTGTGTTGCATCCACAACACTTGAGCACAACAACTTCTAGCTGCTACATATTCAGCTTCAGCAGTGGAAAGTGCTACAGAATATTACTTCTTGCTGGACCAAGAAACTAATGAATCTTTTAAGAAATGAAAAGTTCCAGATGTACTCTTTCTATCCATTCTACAACCACCAAATTCAGCATCTGAAAATCTTTTTAGGATAAAATAATTTACATAAGTATAAAATAATCCCAGCTCCATGGTTCCCTTTAGGTAGCGAAAAATTCTTTTTACCACCTTTAAGTGAGATTCCTTATGATTGGATTGATATCTTGCACATAAGCATACTGAAAACATTAAGTCTATTCGACTAGATGTTATGTAAAGTAAACTTTCTATCATACCTCTAAAAGATGTTTGATCAACTGGTTTCCCATCTTCATCAATATCTAAAGAGTTTGAGGTACCGATGGGAGTAATTATACTCTTAGTGTTGTCATAACCATACTTTTTAAAAAGATCTTTTGTAATTCCCCGACCCAAGTTACCCAGAGTCGGTGCATTATTTTAATACATTGGAATGATTACAAAGAATCAAGTCCTGAGGGACCAATCAATTTAGCAGTCTTGGAAAAATAGATCACATACATGAATGTTACATTTGCACTTTATGACGTACAAAACAACATAAACAATCTTTATGAATGCCATTATTCCCTTGTCTTAACTCTGCATATCAATCACATTACACATCTTGGAATCCTGGGAAAAATAAAACATAGAAAGGGGTGAGATCAAATGCTCAGTAAGGGCAAGCAATACAGCGGAAACTTTTATAAATAATCATAAACATTTAAGGCAATGTATAAAACTAAAACAAAAGCCTTTTAAAATTGAATTTCAGCATAATATGGCAGAAATAAAATGAAATAATGCCATTTACTTATTCACATGGATGTTCTACTAGTCGAATAATCACATTCAATATCACTAACCACTTTCATAATGATGGAATGCATGATGACGAACTTTAATTTTTGTGTCGATACCTCGTGCCAAGACCTAAGGGATAACTGTAACCGGAACCCAACCCGGAGAGCCTCTGTAATCGGACTCAATCCCGGAGTGCCTCAAATAACTAGACACCAACCCGGAGTGCCTCTAATAACTGGACACCAACCCGGAGTGCCTCTAATAACCGGACACCAACCCGGAGGGCTTACTTTTACTGGTCCCCAACCCAGAACATACTAGTCCAACACATTCATCTTATGAAGAGGATGGAATATAACATAAAAAATTGTATTAAAACTAGCATGCGAAATGTCAATATTTTACCCATGAACCATGAATGGTATAAAAATAACACATCCAAAGTCAAATATATCACAAAATCTTCAACACAATATGGAAGATTTGTATCATGATAAATCAACTTCAAAACTAGTTTAAAATCCATTGAATAATTTTGACATAGATGAGATTGATTTGTAAAACTCTTTGAGAGAAATACCCCATTTTCATGAAAACATTTAAATGTCACAAAATTTAGAAAAGATTTCATTTAAAGAAATTTTTAAATCAAATTGTCCCATACCACTTTGAAACTTTTGAAAGTAATTAACATTTTAAAAACATTCATGTCTATATAAATAAATCCTTAAAACCAGTTTGAAGACATGGACATTAATGAGAAAGATTTAGAAGAATTGATATTTAAAACATTTGAAATGATGTTTTAGTAAAAGATTAACTTAAAAGAATCCCTTTTAAAACTATTTCATAAACATGGACATGGATAATAAATATTTCCCAGTAGATAATTATGTAAAAACAACCTCGAATAATAAAGAGATTGTGAAATTAAACCTTACCAATTTGGTAACTTACAAAAAATACAACCCATGAAAGAGGTATCATACAATGAATATGTAAATAAACATAAATTAAAGTGTATTACACAAATAATATAATTAGGGGCAGTACATACACCACACAAAATGTAATAGTGGCAATATGGCATGAATCTCGCGGGAATAAGGAGTGAGATGAAGACCCCTTACCTTGCACTTTCCTTTAGTCGAGGGTACATTTAACCTCCTGTAAGAAGATAGTAGTATGTTATTAAATTATACCAGAACCATATTAATATTTATGATATCATAAATTATATATTTATGACTTTAAATTACCCATTTAATAATAATTTCCATGTTAAGTTAATATTTTGGGTAATAATCACTTTCTTTATCATACGTGTTTTAACTTTTTACTGTTGGTTGTATCACTTAGATAATGATTTTAATACTTCCAAATTATAAAACATGATAAATATGTCATATATATTTAGAATATAAATATGTATAATAGACATATATATGAAATGGAAAACACTGTTTATGGAGATGGTAGTCCGTACGTACGCATAAACGTTGTTTCTGTTTTCATATAGTATTGAACGGAAGTAAGTGAATAAGATATATGTAAGTACATAAATCCTTATTTATATAAATATATATATATATCTCTCCAGTAGATTATTATGTCATATATTACATACTTATTATTAATATATATTTTTATAATCGTCGATGAATGGTGAAGTTGGAAATGAATCTCAACGCGTCATGGAGACGGTAATCCGTACGTACGTACGAGAGAAATTATCATTCTTTTGATATTAAAATAATATATAATTGGATGGTATATCATATATACAGAATCCTTATAATGTTATATCTATTATTTACATCAAATAAACATCATTAGTATACCCATCCAGATAATAATGTATTGAATAACAATTACACCATGATGTGGAGACGGTAAGTCATACGTATGCACGTATGGTGACATGTGATTCAAAGGATGGATAGAATAATGAATATGGTTGTACCATATTTAAAATAACATCACAGTATATAAGATATACTAGAGTTTTTATTTTATAATAGAAATAACAAAGAAAGAAGAATTTGAAGAAGAAAGGAACTTGAAAGAGGGTGGTGAAAACATTACCTCTTCTTCGGGTTCTTCGTTTTGATTTGATCAAAAAGGCTCCTTAAGTTGAATTTATGATCAAACTAAGGCCTCTATGTTGAAGTGAGGGAAGTTGAGAGAGTAATTCAGATGGGGTTGGCCGATCCGAAATGCTTTGAAGGTGTGAAGAATGGGTTAGAAGTTGGGTCCTTTTATAAAGGGGAGGGTCTCTTTAGGAAAAAAATAAAGAATTAATTTATAATAAATCAATATTTGGTTTTAATGGCTAAAAAAGTAAATTATTTAAAGGATAAGGTGGGGATGGGTCGAAAACTACACAACCAATAGAATTTAGACAAGTTTGGGTCATTATATTAACCTTATCTTTTAGTTTTAACACTTAGTTAATTAGTTTGACACTTACCATGTCACTTTGTATTTTTATATTATATAGTTAATAAACATACAATATAAATCCAAGAGACCCCCAAATGGTCCATTAATGATACAACTGTCATTATATAAGTCTCTTGGCCGAACCTTAGATTTTTAAGAATTTAATATCAATTAATAATATAATATTTGTTTTAAATACTCTTTTATGTCAATTTTGACACTATTCAATAATTGACTTTTGTAAAAATCATAACAGAATGATTACTTAGAAAAAAGTTAATTAAATCAATCCTAATATGTCATATTATCCTAGAAAATTATTTTAATTCATTAAAAGTCTCAAATTAAATTTATTTGAGTATTTATAATATCAATTATTTTAATTTTTCACTATTATGGTAATTAATGCATCATCATTCTGTCATAAATAAATAGAATTATGTAATGTCTAAAAATTATAAATAAAATACCATTATGTATGACATCGTTTTAGATTTATAATGAATATTCATAGTTGAAAATCCAACATACATAACCCTATGTAAAAAAATTTTTGCAAAAAGATATATGCTTTTGTCATTTTTGTATTTATTTTAACTTAATTAATATAAAGTGTCATTATCACTTACAAGTGGCACCATGGGGTCCAAAAATCAACCCAAAGATTCCCATTGTCGGACATGTATCAACCAATAAGGTTAGGACACATTTTAGGCTAATTTAGTATTATTATAATATTATTTTTTAACCCTTATTTACTAGATTTACCCTTTAACCATGGTAAATAAAATATTTACCGAAGTAATTATTCAAAATGTCTAAAAATAAATGTTACCTATTTACACAATTTGAACATCCTGATTCCAAATATGGAATCCATTTTTCCAAATTCAAAACACAGAAGTGGCAGAAATTAATTTAAAATTAATTACCACTGTTAAAACAAAAAAGTGTGTTTTTAAGATATAATAACTATCAAAAGATTGATACTTGTTTATGTCCGGTTTAATTGTGAAATTATGTCCAATGACCAACATTTTATTAAATGGTAAAAATATATTCTAAATATACTTTAAAACCACTCAAATTCATAATATATCACTATTAATTATTTTGATAAAAAAAAGTGGTTTTTAATTAAAAATTTAGTTATTTTCACTATTCATCAAAATATTAAAGTTATCCGAAAAGTACCAAAATTTCACCTTAGGCTAAATTCGATACTCCGAATCCAAAAATGAAGTCCATTTTTAGAGATAAGATTGATAAAATTTTAAAAATTAGGTATTACTATTCATAACGGCTACTTTGATTGGTCGTGGTGTGTGTTAGAACTCAAAGTTGCGTACAACACACGCTACTGTATTATTCAAAGAGAAGCGTACCATGGAAGCTCTGGGTGTTACATTCTCCCCTCCTTCAACAAATTGTGTCCTCACAATTTGATACTGTTCATTGACAACAAAGGTTGAAAATAGAAAATATCTTTGTGGAAAAAACCCACATCTGAAATTCGGTTAATAAAATTTTAGTCTTAACAAGATGAAAAGAGAAATGAAAGGGTCACTACAAAATTATGATCTCAATTAGGAGGACATTGGTGGAAATTATAGACATATAATTGGAAGAAAAACGTAAATATTTATAGGTAGTGATTGAGGTCATCAATCACAAACAAGCTTAAAATTGAGGTCCTTAAATTCATCAATCTATGATGATTTAAAATACCATCAGTTCAACAAAACATAAGGTATTAGGATAACAAATTTTTGACGTTTCAAAATATCTTATTTGAAATCCCACATCTAAAAATGTATTAATGAAGCCTCTATTTAAAATAAATAGTGGAAAGTATGAAGATTACCGAAAATAACACATACTAGGGTTCCATGTAGGAAAATATGGATATGGAAGAGAAATCTAACCATCAATTATCTAATGGAGAGTGGTAGAGAACATGGCTATGAAAAGGCCAACAATCCCAAAGCCATAAATTAGTGATGATCTAAGGTACCATCTAGGAAAAAAATTTCGTTCTATGTTCCTTTTCTTAATGTTGAGGAATTTATTTATAGGATTGGCTAAGATCATAAGGAGATAAACTTACTTTATAATTATAGTTTTATCCATTAATATATTTCTACCACAAACTCATATTTCACCCAAAAACATAATACAACTCAAAAATACTCTATTTATCCTAATCGTATAGGGTTCCAAATATAATCAATTTATAATTCACATATCAGACCCTTTATGTAAAAAAACTACATTATACCAACTAGGAACTTCATGTAGCACAATGGTAGGTGATAAATCCCAATTGCACTATTTTTGTGGGTTCGATTCGCATAGCTTTGTCCGACACGACTGGTCGTCACACGGTCTGCGTGTTGTCCTTTTATAATAATCAAAAAAAAATAACCATTCAAACTTAATCCATTCCAACCATTAGACTTATCCAAAATACTATTATCCAAACTCACAGTCTAAAATTTACAAGGAAGTTAAACATAATGAGGATCCTTTTTTCCAGGTAATAACATGTGAATGCCTTCCTCATATATTCTTTTACAACACCGTAACATCCTGAATTACAAAACTCAACCATCTCTTATTCCAAAATCACTACCTCAATATTAGGACCATATTAAGGTTTATCATTCCTTCAACTATGTAATTTCCAAAAAATTTAACTCGCACTATTCTTAGTACCATAAAATCTCAAATCCTTAATTAAATAGTATTGCAGTACTATCCTTATTTATTTCTAGAACATCATTGATACAATACTTAAATGAAATAATTCTAAAATAACAACATAACAAAACTAGTCATTCCTCTTCATCTGTGGTAGTATCATAACTTGATTATTATCCAATAGCATTATTTGCGGCATAGTCTGATGACTGGGAAATTGGTTCGCGTAGTGTCCAAACTCCTTGCAAATGAAGCATTGTACATTTGAAACCATTTTCTTACCCTTTCAGTCACGTACTTTGTGCCCTTTTCCTCCACACTTATAACAAACTCCCATTCCTTTCAGGCAAGTTCCAGGGTGTTTCTTCCCACAGTTATCACATATGGGAAAATTCTTCTTTTTCCTCTTCCCTTTACCCATATTTCTCTCTTCCATCCTTTTCTTCTCTTGCTTCCCTTCAAATACATATGACTCCAAGAATTCTTTACTCATCTTATCAACACATGATACTATTTATTCATATGATGATAATATGTGGGAAACTATTTCCCTTCTAAATTATGGATTTGGACCATAAAAGATATGATCCTTCTTACTCTTTGGATCATACATATTATGGTAGTTCACATTCCTTATACTGGGCGCCATTTCTGTACAATAGCATAAACTAGTTCAGTTTATGAATTGAAATGAATAATTACCAAACTTGTAAAATACCTAACACAAATTGAACAGTTTTTGGATATAATCCATAATCATAAAAATGTTTTCTTTGAGTAAGTATATACTCATAAGCCCTTAATAATGGTTTGTAAAGAAAATGAGAATTATCCTAAGCATATCCCCCGGAAGTGTCGTAACCAAGAGTGCAGCAAGGCCCTTTGTTGTGGACCAGTTCCCGTTTGAGTCTAGCTCAAAGCGGTGTTTTTGGGTGTTACCCCTAGGTACATCTGTGCTAGAGCCGCCTCTACCTGCTCGTTTCCTGACAGGGATGTATTGCTCGGAAAACTCACAAAATCTCTACAATACCAAAATTCTAGGAAGTTATTATATACTAATCCTCAAAGTCTATCTTAGGGCTACGTGCTCTAATCAGAGTTTATCTAAATCTAGTTTCCAAGGTTATTTCTAAACTTCCTCTGATACCAACTGTAACTCCCCGACCCTAGTTACCCAGAGTCGGTGCATTATTTGAATACATTGGAATGATTACAAGGAATCAATTCCCGAAGGACCAATCAGTTTAGTAGTCTTTGAAAAATAGATCACATACATGAATATTACATTTTCACTTTATGAAGTACAAAACAACATAAATAATCATTATGAACATCATTATTCCCTTAGCTTAACCCTGCATATCAATATAATTACACTTCATGGAATCCTAGGAAAAATAAAACATAGAAAGGGGTGTGCTCAAATGCTCAGTAAGGGTATGCAATACAGCGGAAACTTTCATAAATAAGCATAAACATTTAATGCAATGTATAAAACTAAAACAAAAGCCTTTTAAAATTGAACTTCAGCATAATATGGCAGAAATAAAATGAAATAATGCCTTTTACTTATTCACATGGATATTCTAATAATCAAATAATCACATGAAATATCACTAAACACTTTCATAATGATGGAATGCATGATGTCGTACATTAATTTCTGTGTCGATGCCTTGTGCCAAGACCTAAGGGATAACTGTAACCGGAACCCAACACGGAGAGCCTATATAACTGGACTCCATCCCGGAGTGCCTCTAATAACCGGACACCAACCCGGAGTGCCTCTAATAACCGGACACCAACCCAGAGTTCCTCTAATAACCGAACACCAACCCGGAGGGCTTACTTTTACCGGTCCCCAACCCAGAACATACTTGTCCAACACATTCATCTTAAGAATAGTATGAAATATAACATAAAAATTTGTATTAAAAATAGCATGTGAAATATCAATACTTTACCCATAAACCATGAATAGTTTAAAAATAACACATCTACAGTCAAATATATCACAAAACCTTCAAAAAAATATGGAAGTTTTGTATCATGATAAATCAACTTCAAAACAAGTTTAAAATCCATTAAATAATTTTTACATAGATGAGATTGATTTGTAAAACTCTTTGAGAGAAATACCCATTTTTCATGAAAACATTTAAATGTCACACAATTTAGAAAAGATGTCATTTAAAGACATTTTTGAATCAAAGTGTCCTATACCACTTTGAAACTTTTGAAAGGAATTAACATTTTAAAACATTCATGTTTATATAAATAAATCCTTAAAACCCAGTTTGAAGACATGGACATTAATGAGAAAGATTTAGAAGAATTGATATTTAAAACATTTGAAATTATGTTTTAGTAAAAGACTCCATTAAAATAATCCATTTTAAAACTATTTCATAAAACATGGATATGGATAATAAATATGTCCCAGTAGATACTTATGTAAAAACAACCTCGGATAATAAAGAGGTTGTGAAATTTACCCTTACCAATTTGGTAACTTACGAAAAATACAACCCATGAAAGAGGTATCATACAATGAATATGTAAATACACATAAATTAAAGTCTATTACACAAAGAATATAATTTTGGGCAGTACATACACCACACAAAAGGTAATAGTGGCAATATAAAATGAATCTCACGGGAATAAGGAGTGAGATGAAGACTCGTTACCTTGCACTTTCCTTTAGTCGGGGGTACGTTTAACCTCCTATATGAATATCGTAGTATGTTATTAAATTATAAAAGAACCATATTAATATTTATGATATCATACATGATTCATTTATGAATTTTAATTACCCATTGAATAATAATTTCCATGTTAAGTTAACATTTCGGGTAATAATCACTTTCTTTATCGTACGTGTTTTAACTTGTTACTGTTGGTTGTATCACTTAGATCGTGATTTTAATACATCCAGAATATAAAACATGATATATATTTCATATATATTTAGAATATAAATATGTATAATAGACATATATATGAAATGGAATACACCTTTTATGGAGACGGTAGTCCGTACGTACGCATAAACGTTGTTTCTGTTTTCATATAGTATTGAACGGAAGTAAGTGAATAAAACATATGTAAGTACATAAATACTTATATATATAAATATATATATCTCCAATAGCATTATTATGTCATATATTACATACTTATTAGTAATATATATTTTTATAATTGTCGATGAATGGTGAAGTTGGAAAATGAATCTCATCGCGTTGTGGAGACGGTAATCCGTACGTACGCACAAGCGAAAATATCATTATTTTGATATTAAAATAATATATAATTGGATGGTATATCATATATACAGAATAATTATAATTTTATATTTATTATTGAAATAAAATACAAATCATTATTATACCCATCCAAATAATAATGTATTGAATAACAATTACACCACGACGTGGAGACGGTAAGTCGTACGTACGCACGTATGGTGACATGTCATTCAAAGGATGGATAGAATACTGAATATGGTTGTACCATATTTAAAATAACATCACAGTATATAGGAGATACTGGAGTTATTATTTTAGAATAGAAATAACAAAGAAAGAAGAATTTGAAGAAGAGAAATGAACTTGAAAGAGGGTGGTGAAAACATTACCTCTTCTTCGGGTTCTTCGTTCTGATTTGATCAAAAGGGCTCCTTAAGTTGGCTTTTTGATCAAAATAAGGCCTCTATGCTGAATTGAGGGAATTTTAGAGAGTAATTTGTCAGGGTTTGGCCGATCCAAAAGGTTTTGAATGTGCGAAGAATGGGTTAGAAGGTGGGTCCTTTTATAAAGGGGAGGAGGGGCTCTTTAGGAAAAACTTAAAGTATTAATTTATAATAAATTAAAATTCAGTTTCTAATGGCTCAAAAGTGGAGTATTTATAGGTTAAGGTGGGGATGGGTTAAAAACTACTCAACTAATATAATGTAGACAGGTTTGGGTCATTATATTAACCTTATCTTTTAGTTTTAACACTTAGTTAATTAGTTTGACACTTACCTTGTCACTTTGTATTTTTATATTATATAGTTAATAAACTTACAATATACATCCAAGAGACCCCCAAATGGTCCCTTAATAATACAAATATCATGATATAAGTCTATTGGCCGAAACTTAGATTTTTAGGAATTTAATATCAATTAATAATATAATATTTGTTTTAAAAACTCTTTTTTGTCAATTTTGACACTATTCAATAATTGACTTTTGTAAAAATCATAACAGAATGATTACTTCGAAAAAAGTTGATTAAATCAATCCTAATATGTCATATTATCCTATAAAAGTAGTTTAATTCATTAAAAGTCTCAAATTAAATTTATTTTTGTATTTATAATATCAATTATTTTAATTTTTCACTATTATGGTAATTACTGCATCATCATTGTGTCATAAATAAATTAAATTATTTAATGTCTAAAAATTATAAATAAAATACCATTATGTAGTAAATATTTTTATATTTCTAATTAATATTCATAGTCTAAAATCCAACATATATAAACCTATGTAAAAATTATTTTTCTAAAAGATAAATGCTTATGACATTTTTGTATTTATTTTAACTTAATTAATATAAAGTATCATTATCACTTACAAGTGGATCCATGGGGTCCAAAAATCGACCCAATGATTCCCATGGTCGGACATGTATCAAAAAATAAGGTTAGGAAACGTTTTAGGGTAATTTAGTATTATTATAATATTATTTGTTAACCCTTATTTACCAGATTTACCCTTTAACCATGGTAAATAAAATATTTACCAAAGTAATTATTCAAAATGTATAAAAATAAAAGTTACCTATGTACACAATTTGGACATCCTTATTCAAAATATGGAATCCATTTTTCCAAATTCAAAATACAGAAGTGGAATAAATTAATTTAAAATTAATTCCCGCTTTCAAAACAAAAAGCGTGTTTTTAAGATATAATAACTATCAAAAGATTGATACTTGTTTATGTCTGGTTTAATTGTGAAATTATGTCCAATGACCAACATTGTATTAAATGGTAAAAATATATTCTAAATATACTTTAAAACCACTCAAATTCATAATTTATCACTATTAATTATTTTGATAAAAAAAGTTTTTTTTAATGAAAAATTTTGAAATTTTCACTATTCATCAAAATATTAAAGTTATCCGAAAAGTACCAAAATTTCACCTTAGGCTAAATTCGATACTCCAAATCCAATAATGAAGTCCATTTTGAGAGATAAGATTTCTAAAATTTTAAAAAGTAGGTATTACTAATAATAATGGCTACTTTGATTGGTCGCGGTGTGTGTTAGAACTCGAAGTTGCGTACAACACACACTAGTGTCTTATTCAAAGGGATGCATACCGTGGAACCTCAGGGTGTTACATCTTTAATATGCTTATGTTGAGATAAATAGGTTCCTTCTGTTCTTTGAGAAATTTGAAAACCAAGGAAAAATGTTAACTCACCCATCATACTCATTTCAAACTTAGATTTCATTAGACTTGCAAAAGAATCAGTTAAAGATTGATGATAACCAAATATGATGTCATCAACATAAATATGAACAATTAAAACATTTTTCTTATCTTTCATTATAAAAATAGTTGGATCTTCATTTCCCTTAACATAGTTATTTTGAAGTAAAAATCATGTCAGTCTATCATACCAGGCTCGTGGGGATTCTTTAAGGCCATACAAAGCTTTGGTAAGTCATTAAGAAAAGAACAGTATACATCCATTTGAAAAAGTTTAAAATTTAAGAATGATGAAAAGGCAAGTAGAATACAAATAGATTCAAGTCTAGCTACTGGAGCATAGGTTTCTTCATAGTCTATTCCCTCTTGCTGATTATATCCTTTAACAACTAGTCTAGCTTTATTTCTTAAAATGACTTCATTTTCATTACACTTGTTTCGGAATACCCACATTACACCAATAATACAAGTTTCCTTATGTCTTTTAACCAAGTTCCAGACTTTATTCTTTTCCAATTCATTTAGTTCATCTTTCATGGCTTTGATCCAATCATCATCACCTAAAGCTTCATCAATGATTTTTGGTTCTAATTGGGAAAGAAATGCTAGATGTTCTACTTCATTTCTTAAGGAACATCTATTCCTTACTGGTTGATTTAAATCACCAATGATCCTATCACTGGAATGATTCTTAAGGAAAACCTGGTTTGGGTTTTGGAAAACCCGTTCATCAACATAGGGTAGAATGTCTTCTGGGGTAAATGTTTCAGAAGTATCTTCTTGAACATCTTCCTTATCAGAAGGATCTTCTATCAAAGGTTGACAATCAGTTTTTGAAAACACATCCTAGGATGTAGGTTGGGAAGGTTTAAAAACAAAAGGATCAGACTCATCAAACTTTACATGTATTGTTTCTTCTACAGTATAAGTATTTTTGTTGAATACTCTATATGCCTTAGAAGTTGTGGAGTAGCCTAAGAAAATTCTTTCATCGGATTTTGGTGCGAATTTATGTAAATTATCTTTAGTATTCAGAATGATTACTTTTCAACCAAAAACCTTGAAGTAGGACAGTCTTGGTTTTCTACCATTCCGAAACTCATAAAAAGTTTTATTAAGAAAAGGTCTAATCAAAACTCGATTTATAGTATAACAAGCAGTACTTACAGCTTCAGCCCATAAATGTCTAGCTATAGAATATTAACTCAACATGGTTCTAGTTATCTCTTGAAGAATTCTATTTCTTCTTTCAACTACACCATTTTGTTGAGGAGTTCTAGGTGATGAAAAGTTGTGAGTAATACCTTTTCTACTACAAAAAGTTTCAAAATCAGAATTTTTAAATTCTCTTCCATGATCACTATGAATAGTTTTCAGTGGAAGATTTTTCTAATTTTTAGCTTGTCCTTTAAAACTTTTGAGATAAGAAAAAGCTTCAGACTTTTTTTCTAGAAAATAGACCCATGTAAATCTGGTGTAATCATCAAATAGAACAAACACAAAGTATTTGTCTCAAATACTTCTAGTTTGTATTGGACCAAAAATATCCATGTGCACTAACTATAATGCATAAGTTGTTGAGACTTCATCGATTGATTTAAAACTAGATTTATGTTGCTTTCAAAATTTAAAAGGATCACAAACTTTAGAATAATCGAATCTAAGCTCCGGTAGATCCTTATCTAGTTTATTCATAGAAAGTTTACATAAGTTTCTAAGGTTATAGTGACCTAGTCTTCTATGCCATAACAAAGAATGATCTTCCATAGCACTCAGGAAAGGTAGTTCATGGCTCCTGAGGTCTTCTAAGTTCAAAGTGTAAACATTCTCTTGCCTATTGGCTGAGAGAATAAATTCTTCCTTGTAATTGTGAACTAAGAATTTATCATTTCTAAAATTCACAAGGTATCCTTCATCACATAACTGAATTATGCTAATGAGGTTGTGCTTAAGACCCTTAAAAAATAAAACATTTCGAATTAAATTTTTACCAAGAAGAACAATATTACCTATACCAATAATTTCTCCCTGATCATTATCTTTGAAAGTTAGCTTTCCTCCTTTCCTTTTGAAAATCTTTTCAAAATATCTTTTGTTACCAGTCATGTTCTGGGAACATCTACTATCCATGTACCATGTATTGTTGTTGGTACTTCCTTTATCTTACTAAAAACAAGAAAAGAATTAGACTTTTGGAATCCAAACTTGTTTGGATACAAGATTTCTAGATAACAAAATTTTAGGCACCCACACCTTCTTAGAAAAGTAAGCTTTATGAAAACCTAAAGATTGGGTTTTATTTAAAGAACAATTATTTGCCTAGTGTCCACCACATTTACACATGGTACAAAATGGGGCACTTTGTGGAACAAAGTAGTTGTTACTAAATGTTGGTTTTGCATGGGTATAACCAAATCCGGATTTGTTTCTTAAGGGTTGTATTTGTGAATACATTTTATCAAAATTTTCTTTACCATGGGTAAAGTTTGATAAACACTTCCTTAAGGAAAATATTTTGGACTTGAGTTTTATAACCAAGTTTTTATCTTCAAAATCATTAGATTTAGAACTACAGATAGGCTCAAAAACGCTTTTCTTAGAAATTATTTGTTCTAACTCTTTAGAATGTTTGTTCTTCTTAGAGCTTATTTCCTCAAGATTTTTTGAAATACTTATAAAATCATCATTTTTCCTATTAATATATTTAGAAAGATATAATATTTCCTTAGTATGAATAGTATTCCTAGAGTTTTCCTTATCAAATTTTTTATTGAGTTTTAAATTCTCAATATCAAGAATTTGAGCAAACCTTGAAACTTCTTCATAGGTAGGTGAAGTATTTTCTTCATCAGAAGATGATTCTTCATCTGAAGAGTTATAATACTTACTATTATTAGAATTTAAAGATAAATTGGTCAATGATTCATCATTTTGTACCTTATCCATAAAGCAATGATTGTTAATAGGTAATCTGGATATAAGACCAAGATTCTTCTGTCCTGAAGATTCATAATCATAAGATTCATCTGAAGAGTCACCACCACTGGCATTCCAGGTGTCATTTGCTTTCAGAACTATCTTAGCTTTGGCTTTGTAATACTTCTTTCTATTTCTTTCAGAATTCATTTCTTTCCTTTCTTTCTTTTTTAGAAAAGGACAATCTGTTCTAATATGTCCAGCTCTCTTGCATTCATAATAAGTGACTTCTCCATCATTCCTATATTTCCATTCCTTTTTCTTATACATGGATTGGAAATTTCTCTGGCCAGCTATCTTGTTCATCCTTCGATCAAGATTTGCTATCTCATTCTCCGAGACTTCACTATCACTAGATTCTGATTGAATAACCACCTTCTTAGACTTGGACCTAGTTACTCTCTCAAGAGTCTTAGCTTTTATATGATTTGATGCTGTGGTAAAAGCAACAGTACCATTCCCGTTATTCTTTTTGATTTTGTCTGCATCTCTCTTCATTCTTGTTTCAGGTTGGATAAGAGTTCCAAATAGTTCATCAAGAGAAATTTGAGTGACCTTCCTATTCTCATCAATAGCTGATCTTTTTTATTCCCACTCATTAGGCATAATATCAATTATCTTATCCACAGGGGATTCATCATCTAACCCTTTTTCCCCCATAGACTGTAAGCTGTTTATAATTTTCATAAACCTCTGTTGAACTTTACAAATTGGTTCTCCATATGGAAAATTGAATCCATGGTATTCATCTCTAAGCATAGCTCTTCTTGTTTCAATCACTTTATAAGTGCCAATGTGTGTAACCTCTAACATCTTCCAAATAAAATTAGCTGCTTCACAAGAATAAATTTGGATATATATATATCTAGTCATTGAACATAGTAAAGTATTGTGTACCTTATAATTGAGTTGATACTTTTGATTTTCCTGGTTAGTGAATGTTCTAACTTCCTTATCAGGAATTTTATAATCACCAGTAAGCATAACGAAATTATCCACTCCAGTATTGATAACGAAAGTCTTCATTCGATCTCTCCAGTATTCATAGTCATTTCCATCAAAAATTGGTGGTCTTATAGGATTTAGATTATCAATAGAACCAACATTGATTTATGCCATTCTTAAAAAAAACTTTGGAAACCAAACTTGTTAGTAGGAAAAGTTCGTAACCACAAGGTTCAAAATGAAGAATTCAGAATAATAATTTAGAATGACAATGTTTGGAATGAAATTTCAGAGTGAATAAAATCATTCTAAGAAAGGATGAAGATAAATGAAAAAGTGAGAAAGAAAAACTTATATGTGAATATAAGTATTTCAAAGACCTCCTCTGATACCAATTGTATGATTGGTATAGAGTATGAGGTTTCTATCCTTTGATACCAATTTTAGGATCGAAATAACGATTTAGATGCTCAATATACAAGAGGGGGGTGAATTGTATACTTTAAAAATTTCCTTAGACAAGGAGGAAAAAAACTAAGTTTAACAAAGTTAAACTAAGCAAACTCACAACACCTCTAACACCAATTGGAGAATTGGAACTAAATTTTACAATATGAGATTCTACCTTAATGCATATAGAATCTAAAATAATCAGAGTACAAGTGTAAGGAAATATAAGAAGGTTATACTTTCCTTACAATACAAAACTGCAACGGAAAAACAAGTAGTAAAACTACATGTAACAAGATATAAGCCTTTTAACCCAAAGAGAAGGGTATCCAACAACCGTGGATAAATATCCCTTGATTTATACTTCCAAGAAAGTCTATCTTACCCACACCAGGGTAAGTCCTCGATACCAATATCGGAATCTCTGTCTTGCTATTCCCACAAGCCCTTAACTTCAAGGTAGTTGTAACCTCTCTCTTCCTTGGCAAGGAATCCCTAGAACTTCAATGTAGTTGGCACATCTGTCTTCCTACCCCCGAAAGTCCTCGAATATAATCACCAACATTCAGAGTCGCACGAAATAATCTAAATGAGCAGTTTAGTACGCACAAGGCATGTAAAGCTTCTCTCTCTAGAAATCACCTTAACAGCGTGTGGTCTTTAGATCGATCAACTTCTGTATTGAGCTCTTTCAGATGAGCTCCAATTTATAGGCTCGATCGGCTCCCTCTCCAATGGTTATATTTTCCATGAAATATGGAGGGACATGTACATGTGTAACTCAACCAATGGTTAATTAGAAACAGAAAGGACGACATCGTTTAAAAACAAACGATGTATAACTGAATGCACGACATCATTTTGTAATGGAGCATATGTAAGAAAAAGACATAAAAAATCAGAGTGTATGCAAATTATAAGTTCGGAGTCTAACCAAAATGAAATATGGAGTCTATATTAAGAAATGTTCGGATTCTGTTTTATAGGAATTTGGAGTCTAGTTTCACCAGAGATCAGAATCTGAACTTGTAGAAGTTCAGAGTCGAACTTCATAAGAGTTCGGAGTCGAAATCATGAAAGTTCGGAGTCAAACTTCATAAGAGTTAAGAGTCGAACTCATGAAAGTTTGGAGACGAACTTTATAAGAGTTCGGATTCAAACTCAAGAAAGTTCGGAGTCAAACTTCATAAGAGTTCGGAGTCGAACTCATGAAAGTTCGGAGTCGAACTTCATAAGAGTTCGGAGTTGAACTCATGAATGTTCGGAGTCGAACTTCATAATAGTTAACATCTAGAATTTGGTGTGGAACTTAATTACAGTTCACATCTAGAATTCGGATCCTAAAAACAGAATACACCAATCCATAACATTATATGATTCCAGGGTTTTGGGTATGAATCTGGTTTTTGTACTTAAGAAACATATTGATATGTATAAGAAAATCTAGGTTAGGTTAAATTTCCTTAAAGAAAAAAAATTTCCTTATAGAGGTAAAATTTGTATTTGCTTAAGTATAAGGTGTTTTTGATTTTCAAAACAAGAAGGAATGGAAAAGTTATAAGGAAAACCTTATTGACTCAACACGTTCTAGTGTGTTTCTTCCCACAGTTATCATATATGGGAAAATTCTTCTTTGCCCCCTTCCCTTTATCCATCTTTCTCACTTCCATCCTTTTCTTCTCTTACTTCCCTTCAAAGCCATAGGACTCAGGGAATTATTTACTTATCTTATTAACACATGATACTATTTCTTCATAGGTTGAGAATACATGGGAGAATATTTCCATTCTTAATGTTGTCTTCATACCGTGAAAGATATAATACTTCTTACTCTTTAGATCATACGTATTATTGGAGTTCACATTCCTTCTACTGGGTGCCATTTCTATTCAATGGACTACAGTTGGTCAGTTTATGAATCGCAATTCATAATTCCAAACATGTAAAATACCTAACATAAATTGAATAGTTTATGGATATAATCCATAATCACAAAAAAAATTCGTGAGGTGGTATATACTCATAAACCCTTCATAGTGGTTTATAAAGAAAATGAGAATTATCCAAAGCATATCCCCCAGGAGTGTCATAACCAAGAGTTCAGCAAGGCCCGTTGTCATGCACTAGTTCCCGTTAGAGTATAGCTCAAAGCAGTGTTTTTCGGTTTTACCCATAGGTACATCTTTGCCAGATTCGCCTCTACCTGCTCGTATCCAGACAAGGATGTATTTTCTTGGAAAACTCACAAAATTGTTACATTACCAAAATTATAGGATGTTATTCTATACTAATCTTCAAAATCTATCTTATGGTAATGTTCTATAATCAGATTTTATATAAATCTAGTTTCCAAGGTTATTTCTAAATGTCCTCTGATACCAACTGTAACACCCCGACCCCTGTTACCCAGAGTCGGTGCATTATTTTAATACATTGGCATGATTACAGGGAATCAAGTCCCGAAGGGCCAATCGATTAGTAGTCTTGGAAAATAGATTACATACATGAATGTTACATTACACTTTATAACATAAAAAACATAAATAATCCTTTATGAATTCCATTATTCCCATGTCTTAACCCTGTATATCAACCACAATACAGTTCTTGGAATCCTGAGATAAATAAAACATAAGAAAGGGGTGAGCTCAAATGCTTAGTAAGGGTAAGTAATACAGTAGAAAATGACATAAATATTAAGAATGGTGAATAATTGAAACCATGATCCTTTACCAATAATAAACATGAATAATTTTATGGAAAGAATATGAGCTGAGTAAATAATGCCATAATAAAACATAATCATGGGTATTCTACTAGTCGAATGACCACTTGAACCATCAATATTATTTCCATAATGAGGGAATGTATAATGTCTGACATTCTGAATCATTTTTTCAAGGCCTCAGCCAAGACGTCTAAAAAATATTAAGGCCTCGGCCAAAACCATAAATCAAAATTGGCAAAGGGCCTCGGCAAATTCCATGTCTAGTTGTCTCATGAGACCTACCGATGCATCGAAGATCTATAGCGGGATTCACTCGTCACTTAATATGTCCAATACATTCCTCATATGAAAAGGTTGAAACATAACACAAACTTCGTATAAGAACTAGGATACGAAATGTCAATACTTTAACCATATACTAGGAATGGTATAAAAATGTCACATCCATAGTCAAACGTATCACAAAACCATCAATACAATATGGGAGATTTGTATCATAATAAATCAACTTCAAAAAAGTTTAAAATCCATAAAAGGATTTTGAAATAGATTAAAATTATTTGTAAAAATTGTTGAGAGAAATATCCCTTTTTCATGAAAACATTTAAAAGTCACACAATTTAGAAAGGAAGAAATTTAAATACATTTTTGAATCAAAGTGTCCCATACCACTTTTAAATTTTTGAAATTAATTAACATTTTAAAACATTCATGTCCATTTAAATAAATCCTTAAAACTATTTTGAAAACATGGAAATTAATGAGAATGGTTTAGAAGAATAAATCTCTAAAACATGTAAAATGATGTTTCAGTAAAAATTACCTTAAAATAATCCATTTGAAAACTATTTTATGAAACATGGACATTGATAATAAATATTTCCCCGTATATACTTATGTAAAAACAACCTCAGATAATAAAGAGATTGTAAAATTAACCCTTACCAATTTGGTAACTTACGAAACATACACCCCATGAAAGAAGAATCATACAAGAATATGTAAATACGCATAAATTTAAGTGTATTACACAAAGTATAAAATAATGGGCAGTACATACACGACATAAAAGGTAATAGTGGAAATATTCCCTGAATCTCATGGGAATAAAGAGTGAGATGAAAACCCCTTAACTTGCACTTTTCTTTAGTCGAGGGTACGTTTAACCTACTGTATGAAGACTATAGTATGTTATTAAATTATAACATAACCATATTAATATTTATTATTTCACACATTATTCATTTTTGACTTTATACTACCTATTTAATAATAGTTTCCATGTTATATTAATATTTCGGGTAATAATCGCTTTCTTTATCGTACGTGTTTCAACTTGTTACTCTTGATTGTATCCCTTAGATCGTGATTTAAATAATTCAAGAATATAAAACATTATTTATATATCAAATATATTTAGAATATAAATATCTATAATAGACATATATATGAAATGGAAAACACGGTTTATGGAGACGGTAGTCTGTACGTACACATAAACATTGTTTCCGTTTTCATATAGTATTGAACGAAAGTAAGTGAATAAGATATATGTAAGTACATAAATACTTATATATAAAATTATTTATATCTCCAGGAGCATTATTATTTCATATATTAAATACTTATTAGTAATATATATTTTTATAATCGTCGATGAATGGTGAACTTGAAAATGAATCTCATCGCGTCGTGGAGATGGTAATCCGTATGTACGCATGATCGAAAATATCATTCTTTTGATATTAAAATAATATATAATTGGATGTTATATCATATATACAGAATCTTTATCATGTTATATTTATTATTTACATCAAATACACATCATTATTATACCCATCCAAATAATAATGTATTTAATAACAATTACACCATGACGTGGAGACGGTAAGCTGTACGTACGCACATATGGTGACATGTCATTCAAATGGTGGATTGAATAATGAATTTGGTTTTACCATAATTATAATAGCATCATAGTATATAGAAGATACTTGATTTATTATTTTATAATGGAAACAACAAAGAAAAAGGATGTGGAAGAAGAAAGGTACTCTAAAGAGGGTGGTGAAATCATTACCTCTTCTTCGGGTTCTTCCTTTTGATTTGATCAAAAGGGATCCTTAGTTTGGCTTTCTGATCAAACTAATGCCTCTAGATTTAAGTTAGGATAGTTTATAGGGTATTTGGGTAGGGGTTTCCCAATTCAAATGGCTTAGAAGGTGTGAATTAGAGTGAATGGTGAGGGCCCTTTTATAAGATGGGTGAGAGGCACCTTAGGAACAACTTATATTATTATTTTATAATAAATTCATATTCGGTTTATAATGGATAAAAATTAATTTATTTAGATTATAATGTAGGTATGGGTCGAAATCCACTCAACCAATTGGTTTTAGACAGGTTTGGGTTACTTTATTAACCAAATCTTTTAGTTTTAACTCTTAGTTAATTAGTTTGACATTGACCATGTCTGTTTTTATTTTTATATTATATGGACAATAGACGTACTATATAGTTCCAAGAAACCCCCAAGTTGTCCATTAACGATACACCTATCATTATATAAGTATTTTGGCCGAACCTCATATTTTTAGGAATATAATATCAATTAATAATATAATATTTGTTTTAAAAACTCTTTTATGTCAATTTTGACTCTATTTGGTATTTTGTTTTTGTGAAAGTCATCCAAAGATGATACCTTCTAAAAAGATAAATTTAATCATCCCTAACCTTCCATATTCACCTTGTAAAATATTTTATTTCATAAAAACTTTGAAATTATATTTATTTTAATATTTATAATAACATTTATTTGATTTTTTCATTAATAAGTTAATTACAACATCATCATTATATCATTAATAAATTTAATTATTTAATCTCCAAAAATTATAAATAAAATACCATTATGTAGGAAATTGTTTTATATTTCTGATGAATATTTATAGTCGAATTTATCTTATGTTTATCCCTATATTAAAAATGATTTAGTTATTAAACATTGAATTTAACACTTTTAACTCTTCTTTGAAATAAATAATAATAAATGTCCTAATCTAATTCAAGTGGACCAAAGAAGTTCATATTTTATTCTAAAATTGTTTATGGTTGAATTAAACTTGTCCTGTAGAATTAGGACATGTGTTAGGGAAATATTAATATCATTTTTACCCTTAATTACCCTATTCACTTTTAACCGTGGTAAATAAAAGTAAAAAGTTACTATTCACCAAAATTATTTTTACCTTGTTGAACCACATTTTAATCCTTGATATTAACTGTTTCTATCAAATTTTTTAAATTCCACTTATAGAAGCGGTAAAATTATGTTTTAGGTGTATTTACAAATTCTCTTAGGAGGGGGGTAAAAAACGGTGAAAAGTTCAATAAAATTTTTATATATGTAAAATTATTATAAACTGACTCCAATGAATTACATTGAACTTATAGAGGTATTATTTATTTTTTTGACATAAAATAATTTTAAATAAAATAAATAATTATTTTAATAAATATTCGGTTTTAAACTATAACTCAGTGTTTTTCACTATTCATTAAAAATTAAAAGTTTTCAGAAAAATACCAAAAATTCAACCTAAGATAATTTTGATATTCTGACTTCAATAATGAAGTATATTTTACCAAAAAAAAACAGTTAAGTTTTATTTATTAATTTAAAATTAATTCCCTCTATCAAAACCAAAAGGCGTATTTTTAAGAAATAATAACTATCAAAATTTTGACACTTGTTTATGTCCAATTTCAAATTGAAATTACTTACAATGACCAGGATTAAATGGTAAAAATATAATTGATTTATACTTCCAAAAAATTAAAATATATAATTTAACACTATAAATTATTTTGATTAAAAAAGTTTTTTTTCAGTTTAAATATAGTATTTTTACTATTCACCAAAATATGAATGTTATCAGAAAAACACCAAAAAGTTATGGAAAATAAATTCTTATGTCCCGATTCTAAATAAGAAGTTTATTTTGTAAAATTGAATATATAAATGTTTCAAATATTGGATTTAAAAGAGGGTTCTCCATTAAAAGGTGATAAAAGAATATTTTCTGAAAAATAATTCTTTTATCTGAAAAAAAATCAATTAGTTCTTACATTATTTCTAAGAAACTCATAATATGGATTATGAAATTATAAGGATTATATATAGTAAAAAATTCCGTTAATACTATTCATAACCGCTTTTGAACGGATTGTTTGGTAAGTCGTGGTGCGCTTGAACTCGATGTTGCGTGTAGTGAAAGTTATTGAATTACTTTGAAAAAATAACGTACTATGAAATCTTGGGGTGTTAAAATTTTCTATTGTTATGTGGTTCCCCAATATGATTAGTGATTCTAAAACTATGATTTTTGTTTTATTAAATGGATGGAACCCAAAGGGAGTATGTTAATGTTGAGTGTGATAAAAAAATTACTAATGAAAATTCAAATGGGGTGATGACTAGAATGAAGGACTTTGTGATTATTTCTAATCATATATCGTGATATATGATTAACAACCTAAACCTCAATGGTACTCCTAACATATCAAATTATAGGAAGATAGAATTTTATGAAAGTTAATTTGGTAATGAACATAGATGAAATAATCTATAACTTCTTACATGTCAATAAGGTGAGTAGAAATACTAGAATGACTACTTCAAATGGATATGTGGATGTTATCTTTGTTAAGAAAAGTGTTATAGAGGGAATAATTGTTGAGGTGTTCAATTTATTATCTATGGAGAACAGAGTAATTACACAAATTAATTTTCGAACCCAAAAATGTACTTCTAGAAAAAGGAGGGACATATTCCATGACAATCAATGAGGTATATGGATTGAAGTATTTATGTGTTTGGATTTAATAAGTATGTTGTAGAAGTATTTTACCAATGGTATTTTGGAGCATATATGTATCCATGTAAGATTAACTTAAGAGTTATGAATAACATCTTGGATTTGTGAGTTTAATGTTAATCATATGTTCAAATTATTTGAAACTCCTTTTGAGGTTTTATGTTATGGGATTTTATCAAGATTAATGATATTTTAAGAGGCATGGAAATACATCCCTTTGGTTTTGTATATGTCGCAAATATATTCAAGGAGGAATTCCATTACACTTTTTGGACATATTGGTAACCTTTAGGGTTTCTTTTAGTTTTGATATTGAGGTAGTCATGGATGGTATTTAATCGCCTTATGAAGTTGTAACACTTCATTAAAATAAGATTTATCTTTGGATTTTATTGGTAGAATAACTATTAATGAAGTGGTAAGGTTTCATAAAATATCATAATCAATTGTATTTTATCGGAATTTTGATTCTATAATTATGTTTTGGAAAAGTCTTCAGTAATGTCTTGATATAGAGATGAGTTTCATCACTACATATCATTCATAGGTAGATAGTCAGTTTGAGAGAATAATTCAAACCCTATAGGATATTTTAAGATATTTTTCTATATATTTATAAGGTGGTTGGGATCAATACCTTCCTCTAGTTGAGTTTTCTTGCAAAAAATAGCTTTCACATGGGCATTTAGATGACTCATTATGATTCCATTTATTGAAATAAGTTTATAACTCCAACGTATTGGATCAAAGTAGCATAAGAATACTATTAGGACCATAGAATAATGATGATATGGTAGATAAGGTTGGAGTAATTCAATGACACATAAATACAACACAATGTTGAAAGAAAAGTAAAATTGATAATCATTGATGCAATATAGAATTTGGTGTTGTTTAGAATTTCTTTCTATGAATTTATCTATGGAATAAATAATGGAAAACTAAGCCTAATGTATATATATCCCTTTAAAATACATGATCATGTCATGATAGTAGCTTATCGTTTGGCGCTTCCACTGAACCTCTTTCAATTCCATGATATGTTTCTTGTATCCCTCCTGAGAAAGTACATACCAGATTCATCACATGTAATGAACTCAAAGGCTATACCATTGGAAGATGATATTTCTTATGGGGAACAACTAACAGACATTTTGGATCAAATATATAATGTTTTGTGAAATAAGACAACTCACTTGATCGATGTTTTGTAGCGAAACCCCCATCTTGAAAAAGCAACATCGGAACATAAAGATGTCATAATTCAGTGTTTTCCTTATCTATTTGTTTCCAAGTGATTAATTTTGAGGGATATATTCATTATAAGAGGGTATAATGTAACATTGTGATATTTTTAAGAAATATTTATATGTAAATAATTCTATAGATGGTGTTTCATACAACTGTGAGTTTAAACAAACCATGTAATATTATTAATATATTATATTATCCTTATAAAATAGAAATTAAATTATCATAAATGAATAATTTTATAAAATAAATTATTTTCCATCCCATGTATATTCATTAATTAATGATTTGTGATGAAGTACTTGATTTTTAGTAAAATTCATTTTAATATTCAAAAGTATGTTCTCTTCAAAAACTAGTTTTCTTATTCTTTATGAGTGAATATTATAAAAAAATTCTTGGACATTTAAAAATTTTATTTTATAAAAAAATATTTTTAATCATAATTTTAAAATTACTTTATGGTGATTTTTTTATGAATTTTATTAAAAGAATTATTTTCTAGTGAATAGAAAAAAAAACCTCGATTTTTATAAAAACATCATTTTCATTAATAAAATACTTTTATGATTTTAATTTTATATAGAAGTAAGATAAGTACTATTTAGTTTTATATAATCTAATAAATTTCATTTTAATCATCTTGAAACATTACTTTGGTATATGTAAATTGTTCCTCAAAAAAATGGATTTTTCAATAAATCTATTTTCATTTCTGTTTTTACAAGATTCATTTTAAATTAAATAAAAATAATTATGTGTTTTTAATATTGAAAAATATATGTTGTATTTTTATTCATATGTTAAAAATTTATTAAATATTTCCATTTTTTTGGCTAATATGAATATTATCTTTGGTAAAATGTTTTACCATGGTAAAAGATAATTTGGGTAATTTAGGTTTAAAAAATGTTATAAGGAATATAAAATGACCCTAACACTTGCCCAAAATTTATATGATGAATTTAATTCAACCATTAACGGTTATTTATATAAATTGATTTGTTTAATGGACACTTTCCCCTGAAAATTACTTATATATTATTTAAATCAAAGAATGTCACAAAATGTCACATGATTTATCTTAAATATATCTTATGTGTCCACTTGGGGATAAAGGCATGTTATGAAGGAATATTAGTATCCATTTTTAACATAATAAACTTATTTTCATGATATAAATTTCATTATTACATTTGGGGCCACTTGGATGAGATTACGATGTTTATAATATTCGATATAATGAAAAGTGAATGATGTCATAGTTATATTATTAATAACTATGTCATTTTTAATATAGTATTATAATAGAAATATCCTAAACTATATATATTTTTAAAAAATATTAAATATTTATCTACATACTGTTATTTTATTTTAAAATTTTAGTAAAGAAATAAATATCTTAAATAATTACACAATGAGGATATTGTCATTATTGAATTAATGAAACAACAAAATAAATGACATTAAAAATATTAAAATTAATATAATTTGTATAAATTAAGGTTATCCAAGAATTTTATAGATATTTATGACATATTAGGTGTATATTAAATGATTTTTGCTGAATTTTTCTTGTTTTATTAATTTTCTGAATGTCAATGTAATGAATAGTTTCAAAATTGACACTAATGGTACTTTATCAAAATAACATTTTATTAATTTATTTGGAAATATAAAATTATAATTTAAATTATGAAGTGTTTATGATATAGTATCTAATGTCATTAATTTTTCATTTATGTTCCAATTTACACCACATAATTAAAAATTACAACCTTTTAATATTGAAAAATTTGTTATAGTAGTTAAAATTAAATTTGGTTAACTAAGGGTTAATCAAAATGATCAGGACTAAAATAATACCAAAATTTGGCTAAATTTTTTTATTTATGAGATTAAATTTTTTTTATTATGTTATATTCAAATCAAATTCCATTTGGTTTCAATTTTATAGAAAATGAATTTATTATAATTTAATCATTTGATAAATTTAAAAAATTCCCCTCACTTTAGTTATAAAAGGACACCTCCTCCCTCACTACATCACATCACTTTTAGAATTATATCCTAACCATAATATGCTAAATTAGCATATAAAATTCACCAGAAAAATTTTGAAGGTGTTGTTTTTCACAAAATACCAACCCTAGAACCTTTTAAAAGAGAACCGAAGTAGATGTTTTTAAGAACATGTAATTTATCTAATTAATAACTTTCTTTATCAACACTTCCTTAACACCTCTAAATCTTGGATTATTGTCATAAATTAATAATTTTTTTATCAAAAATATTCTGAAATTTAAATATGATTATCAAAACACTAGTATACACCATATTTCCCATCATATAAAAAGTGAAAGTATCACTCGTGTGTACATATGACTTATCATCACCACATAGATATACAATTCATTTTTCATAACCGTATTATATGGATGGGTATTATGATGATATTACTAATTATATATAATATTTATAATATAATTATACCTATATAATGATAATATTATGTCTGAATTATCAGTATCCAATATTTTGAGAAAGGATAATGTTACTCGGGTGTACGTTTGGCCGACCATCTCCATGATGCGATATGTTTCATTTTAACTTATATTACACATGGATATTAAGAAAGCTGATTTTTTTTTGAAAATATATTATATATATAACATAATAATGATTATGGAAGGTGCATTAATATGTACCATTCTTTTATTCCATTAGATGAAAAATGGAAACAACGTTCATGTGTATGAATGACGACTGTCTCCATGAATGGTGTAAATCATTTTTCTATCTCTACTTTATATGAATTATTATAAATATCTATATAATGAATATATTAGATTATTATAAAATGATTAAAAATATGTAAATTATGAGACTAGTATAAAATTAAAAGTACCAAGACTAATAAACTGAAACATTCTTCAAAAATGATGTAGTTATCACGTGGAATAGTGATCTTCATAACAATTTATTAATAAACGGGTAAGGAGATGTTATAAATAAATAACACATTGTATTATAATTTTATGAAATAAATTTATAATAAATAAATATTTGTTATAAAAGATGTTTTAATGTGAAAAAATAAACAAAATACTTGAGGTAAGGTAATTCTTAACGAGATTTTTGATTCATTGGGTTAAACTACTATTTCAATAATTATGTTATTCTTTGATTATGTTTAAAATTAATTTTGTTTATCTTATATTATATATAATTCTTTTTGTGTTTATTTATATTTAATTCACATAATAATTTCATTTGATTAATTTTCACTTCAATGATATGATATTTAAAAGGGTTTATTTCATAATCTCATCATTATTTGAGATTGTTTCTGTTTAAGTCTCCACAAAGGAATATTTTTCATCCTTGACCATGTTTTCTAAATTTGTTTCCAAAAATATTTAAACTATTATCTTATGGTTTTTTAAACTCATTTTTATTCATGTTATACTTTTTACAAAAAATTATTTTAAAATAATATTGTTTGTCATTTTCTAAATAAGACCCTTTCTGACTTTTCCGATAAAAATATATAGAAACATTGTTTTTTTACATATAGATAAAAGAATGATTTCCCTAATTTAATAAAACCTTAATGTATTGGTGAATACATTACAAGTTTACATGGTTCTCTTCAAATAAAATTTCTCCCTTTATAATTGAACAGATGTTTAAATTAAATAATCATTTCAAAAATAGAGAGGATTTTTTCATCAATAATTTTTTCAAGTGATCTTTCAAAACCATAATCCACCTTAGATAACTATATTTTTGGTTACTTGTGCTTTTATTGGGTTATTAATCAAGGATAACATCCTTATTTTTTCTATGGTTGGTTTATGTTTATGATGGCATGATATTTATGAATCACGTTACATTTCAATGAGATAAACTATGACCAAATGTTTAAAAAAATTAATGTGATTAATGATATATGTTCTTCCAAGACACGTATATGATGAGTGAGACTAATATCTACCACCAATAAATTTAAGTAAATATGGATAACTCATGAGGTAAATATTTTATGCATTAATATTATTTCATGTTCCAAATTCTATGTGTTTACCTAGTTTTCACGTCCATTAGTTTATATGTAGACCTAGCTTTTCGAAACAATTGTAAAACGATTTAGAGATAATTTTTTTTAAATCGGGTGAATCATTCAGTGTTGGTTTAAACCACTTTTAAATCATTATACAATGGTTTATTTTAATTTTTTTATTTTTTATTTGTTTATTTCCCTAATTAATTTTTTTAATTGATTTATTATTTTATTATTTTCTTGTTTTCCTGTTTTATTATTTTATTCTATTTTAAAATTTTTATAAATATTTTTCTTATTTTTATGTTGTTTTATTATTTAATTATTATTATTTACCATGTTCATGCCATGCAGAAATTCTGTGTTGGATGGGATTTAAAGCCCTTACCTCTTCGGTATTCTATAAAGAATTCACCACTCCAACTGGCTCTTGATGTGGTGAGTAAATAGAAGTTAATATACTTACACACACACACACACATATATATATATATCAATAAAAAATAAAATAATACATAAAAATAGATACGAACTAAATAATTAATAATGAATATATTATGTTTGAAATTTATTATTTAGTATTTCGTATTTAATATATAATTATTATTGATTAATAATTAAAAAATAAAATATAAATTAATAATCAATATATAATATGGTGGTAAATAATAAATAATAAATAATAAATTATAATATATAATATATAACATATAAGAAATGTATAAATAATAAATTATACAAAAAATAAATTAATATATAAAAATTAAAAAATTAATTAATATATAATAAATAATAAACAATAAATTTTTAATAAATAAATTATAAATATATAATTAATATATAATAAAAAATTAAAAATTAATATGTTAATCATAAATTAATAATAAACTACTAAATAAAAAAAAATATTAATAGTCAATAAACAAATAAATAAGAAATATATAATAAACTAATAATGAAAAATATATAAATAATAAATAATAAATTAATATTAAACTTTTAATAAAATAATAACAAAATAACAATAAAACAATACTAAATTAAAAATAAAGTAATAATTATTGTATAAATAGTAACTATTTAATAAATAATAAATAATAAATAAATATATAATAGATAATAAATAAATTATGAAAAATAATTAAATAGTTAATAGTTAATAGTTAATAATTAATAATTAATAAGTAATAATTACTAAATAAATAATTTCTATTTAAATAATAAATAAGTTATGAATTAATAAATAATATATAATAAAGAATATCGATAAATTTATATATATATATATATAATGAAATTTACATAAAGATATATTAACACGTATTTATGTTACTAAAATATATATAAACACACTCCAGTATATAATTATATATTCATATAAATACATATTTAAACAAAAGTACATATAAATATCTCTATATATATTTATACATATATGAAATAAATTTATATAAACATAAATATGTATAAATACTTGTAAAATATATATAAATATAAACAAATGTTAACAAATACATATATTATGTTATATATAATAAATAATAAATCACCAAAGAGGGGAAACCACAATAATTGCAACACCATCAAATCAATATGAATGTAATTCAATGGAATAAATTCATAAACAACATAAAAGCATATAAAGACACTCTTAAACAAAGATGAAATCTCATTGAATATGTATGATATATATATATAATTAAATTTATTTAAATATATTATGTAATAATATTTATTCACATATTTTAGAATATAAATATATATTTCTTTATCAATACACACACATATGTATATATATACATTATTTAAGTATGTATATATGTATATTCATATAGTTTTTCTATTAATTCATTTATATACTATATTTAATGATAATGATATATTTATATAAAAACACATTTATATATGATGTATACACACAATATTATTGATACACACACATACACACATATTTACATATATTTACACACATGAGTACACATTTATACTTCTCATATAGTCACACACAAATTTAGATATATATGTATTTATTTATATATATTAGAATATATGCATAAATATATTTTTTACTAATACACACATGTTTATATATAAACATTACTTGTATAGGTATATATATATATTAATACATTTTTATATGGTAAATAAAATAGAAAATTATTTATTCTAACTAAAATGAATAATAGATATTTATTTCATGTTGTTTTATATGTTTAAAAATACATTTATAAAAAAATATGTATTTAAAAAATTGATTTATTATAAGAAAATATAATAAAATATGCATATATGGTTATAAATGAGACTAAATTATGAAAAATGATAAAATTTTTAAACTATAATATTTATATGAATGTAATATCTGGGAATAAATTAAATCCCTATTAAAGAAGACAATAATACCCCCTTAAACAGGGATAAAATTCCATCGAATGTTGAAAAACTGGGATACCCCAACTAAAAACATCGTTTTGGAGGCCTTATATGCCTTTTTTCTCTTGAAAATATTATTGAGGTTACCAATATTTAATAAGGAGTATATATCTTCACATTCTTTGATTTGATATGTGGTAGAGCCTAAATGGACACCCTAATCAGATGTTATGGTCGTTTGAAGTTGAAGTTTGATTTCCAACTTTTCATAAAACTAATATAAATTTTATTCTTTTAATTATTAAAATTTTATTATCTAATTTGGTTTTAGTTCATTTCATAATCTTTGATTTTACTAGTTGGGGAGATAAAATGGACACTTTAATAAAAATTCAGGGTTAATTGATGTCAAATTATAATTTTCAACTTATTGAAGAATTATTTTTTCTTTCAAATTATTATTAAAGGAAACTTATAAATATTTACTAATTAAAATATTATAATTAATTAAAATTATAAAAAATAAACAATATATGATAGTAAATAATAAATCATAAATCATAAATCATAAATCACAATTAAATATCTTATATTTTATATTTCCCCCTAAATTTAGTGATAGTTTTTTAAAAACCATCCCTATTTCATGATGGTTTCTAAAAAACTACCGCTAATAATAAATTGAAAAAAAATTAAAAAATTAAAAAAATTAAAAAAAAAACTAAAACCACATTTATCGGATGTTTTTGAAACCATCACTAAATTTATTTCTAGAAAAAAATTTAACAGTGGTTTTTTAAAATCACCGCAGAATCTGTTTTCCATCCAATGCCTTCTGCTTATGATGTAATTGATATCTACCTTGTCTTCCCTTACTTATCGTCTGAGATAACCCATTTTTTATTTTTCCTTTCCCCATGTTTTGAAGAAATGTTTTAAGTGGGAGTAGTAAAGGGGAATCCTTTTCAAGGAAACACTGAAGATCTTTCACATACTAGAATATTGTGTTCTATGTTTCCAAATGCACTAAAATATTACATCCCTCAAGCATGTGTTTGTGTAAAGAAAAGAATATTAATCTAAAAATATGTAATATCCATGCCTGAAAATCCAATGTAGTTATAAGTATCAAATAAGGTAGTCATTAAGGATGAATATATAGTGATGGTACATCTCACTGTCATCTTCCTCCAGGGACTATTTCACTACCATAAGAAGATTCTTTTCATCATTGGTAGGAACCCCTTAGTTCTTGAAGCATGTGATTACACTGAAGTAAATTTTGGTGGTGATGATCACATGCCACTACATAGAAAAGAAAAGAAATAAAATAATTTCTATAGGTGTCCTGAGTGACTGTAAATGCTACTAATCTTGGTTACCTCAACACAAACCCATTTTGAAGGCCAAACGATTCCACAATGAAAGATAGTCAATGGGAATATTTCAGTAACTTTAGGAGGTCCAGATGATGTCTATTGTATAAAACTACAATAAGACTCATCACGCTTTCTATTTCCATTAAAGGAACTCATAAAACTACCACTGGGTGAAAATTGAACTACAATCAACCCTAACATACCCACAAAGTCAAGAACAACCATAAACTCTATATCCAGAACATTAGTATAAGAAATGATACTTAAGAAGAAACCCAATGATCATATTTCATGTTATAGATCCATCTCAAACTTTCATTCCTTAATCTTCTCATCCGAAAAAACCTTAGGTGAAACTAATAAATCTCCACATAACAGTTTTCATACTACATCATGATCATGTCACCATGATGGAGCATGACAAAATCTATAGCCATTTCCAAAACCCTATATTATGGATTGAACTAATTATTTAAAATCACTACAATGTCTTTCCCCTCTAAACCCACATGCCTCTTCATTGCCGCCATCAAATTCCACCATCTCATGTTGAGCCCCTCAATCTTGAAGGTATCAAATTTTACCTTTATTATATTAGAAATTCCCATGAACTCAAAGATATTTTCAATATTTTTCAACCAATCATTAGCCTCTTTTGGATCCTTCTAAACTTGTAAATATGGTGTTTTCTGATGAATAATATATTAATCAAAATCTCTACGTTCATCGCATCAAGGTTCCACTACAATAGCCTAAACCGAAACAGGTGAAAGTGGATGTCCTTGAGCTTGGAAATCATGTAAAAATATCTCAATAATATTTTAGTCAGCAAAAGGATTCATCTTATATGATTCACCAGCATCTTCCTCTTGAAGAGTATTCAAATTTATCCTCAGAGGAATGATGCTACAAATAATCAACCAATAACACTAAAATCATTAACAAGAAGACACAGATCAACTACTCAAACAACAAACACAGGAATATTAATTCCATAAAGAAGATTTCAAGATTGGTATTTCAACATACTCAAATCAGAATGAGATAAAATTCTAGAAGTTATATTAAAATATTCCTAAAAGAAATTTTTTCCTAACGCCTATGGTAACTTAAGGCTTTTTATAATGAGGGTTGGATAAGAACTTTCTCATAACTACCTCATATTTCCCAATATTCTAACCTCCTCTCTACGAGGTCAACCTAAAAATAAACTGGTGTCAATGAAAGATACACAACCTAACATGATCCTCTAATACCACTTTTCGTGAACCCACATGGGATACCCTGGTACATAGATACCCTATGACATCTCACCCCCTTTTGGTCACATGACCTCAAGCATTCCTCCTCATACCATAGAGGCTACCAACTAGCAGTGGTTGTCCATGACAAAATAGTTAGAGATTATACCCTCATGATCAGAGAGTAGCGCAGTGGTATAATCATATCAATAAATATCATAATCATAAAAGATAACTGAATATTGAAAGAGTAATCATCTATCATATTAATAACCAAGTAAATCACAGGAGTTAATTTCTTGAACAAAAATAATGATCATGTCATGCCATAAAAAGTAAATATAAGAGGGTCCGGGAAACATAAATTTATAACATGCTGTAAAAAAATGAAAAAAATACCCAAGACAATCTCTAGTGGAATATATATAATAGGCTTGTTCCTCTACCCCCATGCACCCTCCTATCTTGGTAATCAATCATCAGGTTTTGAAATTCCAAGGCTCTAATAACAACTGAGAAGGGGTTGAATCAGTTGTTTAAATTGTATAAGTTTCAAAAAAATTAGAAACGTAACCCTAGAAACCTGTTAAAATTTATATCCTTATCAACTTTTATTGAATACTCATGCATGAAAAAGATTATATCAAATAAAATAACACAATATTTATATGGTTTGGAATCAATGTGAGAACCTACATCTCTTCCATAGCTACTCCCCTCTTTGTAGATCTCTCCACAGCCATGTGTCCTCCCTCCAGTCGCACTCACAATGCTACATTTGGTAGGTGCGTCTAGATTATGGGATTTCAAATAGGGTAGCGGGATTCTTGAATTCCCATGTTACCTGACATAGAATCTCTTAGTCATAGAAGTTTCCCTTCACCCCTCTTTCCTCAAGTTGTCATCAACCCATCCCAGGAGGCTTGTTTCTATGACATTTTCTTGGATAGATCCATGGATAGGTGTATTTTCTAGTGCTCCCCCTCTGGAAGATTCTCAAAAAAGGATTATAGGAATTCCATGACTAGGCATCTGGCCAGCAACCCCTAGGTTAGAGTTTTTTGGTGAAAATACATTCCTTCCATGTTTAGATTCCTCGTTAGGAGAGTTTTTTCCAACTCCATTCCAATAGAGATGGTCATTAAATCCAAAGGTATCCCTCTTTCCCTGAGATTCTTCTATTGATCTACCCCCAAATAAAAGACCTCCTTCCATATTTTATTTTCAATCGACTAGGTTGGCCATCCATGCAATGATCTTGGGGAGTTTATGGATGTGTTTGGGGTGGTTTCTTCTCAGGAAGAGTTTTTTCTGCACAGGTTTAGTGGAGCTCCACCAAGCATAAGGAAGATAGTCAGTCAATACTTATTGTTGCAGGTTTTTGGTGTCTTTGGCAGGACCACAAACCTAAACGACATCCTAGGCCTCAAACGTCCCACCATGATCTGTTTCTATGGACCAATCTTCTCATCGCTGATTCTTCCTCCCTACATAAGAATCATGCATCCGTGCCTTCCCTTCATCACCACACTAACAACATATTTTCTCTAGGTTCTTCAACCCCTCCATCATCTGGGTCCTAGGTTAGATGCAACCCCCCCCCCCTTATGGGTTCAAACTGAACACTGATGGGGATTTTGACCATGGTGGCATGAGGGGAGGAGGGTTTGTTCGGGACACTTTTGGATCAGACATTATTTCTTTCAACACTTTCTATGGGGAAAGTTAATAACTTGTGGAAGAAGACAAGGAAATGCTCAACGAACATGATATTTTCCTTTCAAAGTCTCTTCCCCTGACATATGTGGAAACACACTCTAAAATCATCTTTGAATCCCATAAGGGTTACATCTCTCCCCCTTGGAAGATCGCCTACCTCATAAGAAAATGCAGGGTGCTTCTCTCCAATGACACTAAGGCCCTTCACAAATGGAGGGAGGGTAACCAGTTGGTTAACTTTTTGGCCACTAGGGAATAATATAACCACCCTCTTTTGATGTTCAATTCCTCTGGGTCCCTTCCTTCAACTGATGTGTACATCACTATCAAGGATGATCTTGGGATTCACTTCTAAATGACCCCTGTATTTTTCTATTTGGATATGTTGGCACTGTTTTATCTATGTTACTTTTAAAAAAAATATCTTATAGTAAGAAAATACAACAAGTGACAAATTATGTTAGATACCTTCTATCTCCTGATTGGAATGATTATAATAACTCCAGATATTTTATAATGTTTTCTTTTAAAATAATTGATCCAATAAAAAGAATAAAGTATTTGTTGAAACTTCACCACAAATTATATTTCCAAATCCTCTATCTGATTTTTCTAGATCATATTCTCTCAATTTTATGATGTTGGATCATGATTTTCTCAATAACATTATGCTGGATTATGGATCCGGTTTCCTTAAATACAATGTTGATGTAATATGTATTAAATTTCCATCAATACAATGATATTGTAATATGGATCTGATTTCTTTCAATACAATGGTGTCATAACCTGGATCTGATTTCTTTCAATACAATTATACTGTAATCTAGATCTGATTTCTTTCAGTACAATGATGTTGTATTATAAATCTGATTTATTTTAATACAATGTTTTTGTAATATGGATCGGATTTCTTTCAATACAATGATGTTGTATTCTGGATCCGATTTAATTCAATATAATTTTTTTGTATTCTGGATCCAATTTCATTCAATACAATGATCTCAAACATATTCTGTAAGAACCCAAACTCTTATAGAATGATCAAAAAATTCTTGATAACTTCTACATCAATTTATCTAGTTCTCCACCTTTCACATTTGTATAAAAATTTGAAAATGAACTAATTATATGAGAAAGTATTTTCCGGAAAATCAGGAAATAAAGGTGGGAAACATGAAATATTTTCTAATTCCTCAAATCTAAAAAACACTATAAATCTCTCACATTTAATGTTCAATCTTTGAATTCTTAAAACCTTATTAAATTTATTTGAGATTTAGGAAAAAAAATTAATTTTAACATCATCAAAATTTCATATCTTTCTTAGAACAATAAGGAAGGATCTTGTATCTAATTTTCCCAGAATATTGGTATTGATTTCAATGGAATGGAAGTTACAATTCTCTGAGAAATCTTGTTACGATTCTCTATAGAATGATGGTTACGATTCTCTCAGAATGCTGGTAACAATTCTCTCAAAATCCAGGTTATGATTCTCTATAAAAAATCAGGTATGATTCTTTCAAAATACTAGTTACCATTCTCTAAGAATTAAGTGTAAGATTCATCAGAGAATAATGATTAATATTATCTTAGAATACTGGTTAGGATTATCTACAGAATACCTGTTATGATTCTCCTCAAAATGCTGATTATGATTCCTTGATTAAGAAAAACTGGTTACGAAAATCTGATTATGAAACTTTTATTACAAAAATAAATTTTTATACTCTAAAATTCTTCAAACATCTTAACCATTTATTAAAAAGATATTATCATTAATTTTTTCATGAAATATGAGAACATATTGATTAGTAAAGCATCGTTTTATTTTGATTTAGAAAGTATTAAAATTTTCTAACCTCCAAAATTTACTTTCTTCTCTCAAAACTCTTCAACGACTTCATTCTTTCTCTCATTACAACAAAGATAGACTCCCAGAAAAAAATACCTCATGGGTGCAATTATTATAGATCCAATAAAATGAATACAATGCAGATGGATTTGATTCCAAAAGAGAGTGTCCGAACACTATGATAACATATTTTCCCAAAAAACAAACCATTCTTATATAAAATGATTAGTTCCCAAAAAATAGAAAAACATTATGATAACATATTTTCCCAAAATTATTTCAATCTCCCACTTTATATTTATTTACAACCCTCATTAACAACTTTTCCACATCTCATAATTCATTCACGACTCATGTTTTTTTGAATTTTATCAAAACTTGTCCTCTCTAAAAAGAGAGTGTCCTAACACTACACTACTCAATAAAGTAATGTTTTTGAAGGAATACCATTCCTCTATGGCAAGAAATTTTTTTGGCCATGTGAAGATGCACACTCTTCACTTTTCTTTTCATAAATCCCTTTTCTATCCCCCGTTCTTTCTTTTCATCCTTTATTTTTCTTTCACTTTTTTTCTCTCTTACTTTTCTTTTCACTCTCCCCCATTATAGGATAGCCACAAATTTAGATTTATAAAAGAAAGATATGTTGTTTACATTCTCTCTCTCCATTTTCAACATTATCCAAAACACGGTGGGGGTTCATCCTTATGATATTTAGGAAGACACATGAGGAGGTCAAACAAGTAGTTACGTCCTCAATTCAAAAAACCTTTCTTTCAACATCGCTTTTGTAAAGATACCTCCAATATGATATATTATTGAAATGTATTCTAGTAAAACATCTCAGGCATCAACTTTATTTTTTATAAATTGAAATTTATATCAATTTGTTTTGATCTGGAATGTTGGACAAGATTCTTATAAATATCAATAGAGATTTTATTATCCCAATGTATCTTAAATGGTTTAGAAACATTAACATTCAATTGTTCTAGTTATACTTTCATCCCCAAAATTTGAGTAAAAGTGTGAGTATCTATAATATATTTGAATTCAGCTATGCTCAATGTTACTAAACATTGTTTGTTATTATGAAAACTCTCACAAAATTCACGCAAGAATATTGTTCTTCCAGAGTTTTAATTTCTATCATTATAATATCCATCCCAATCAATATTAGTATAACCATGAACATCATCTCATTATTTCTTTTTTATAACAACCAATGTGAAGTTGTTCCTCTGAAATATCTCAAAATTCTTTTTTCATCCAACATATGTGATTCTTTTGGACTACTTTGATACCTGGAACACAAATTCACAACATAGAAAATATCAGGCCTCGATGATGTAAGGTAAAAAAGAAAATCTATAAGCTTTTTAAAGACTTTCTTATTCACACTTACTGCAGATTCATCTTTTCTTTACTTCGTGCTCACTGAAATAGGAGATGAAACTTATTTGGATTCATCCATAACAAAATTCTTTAACAATTCCCTAGCATACTTTTCATGAGATAAGAAAATATATTTTCCCTTTTGTAGAACATTTAATCCATGGAATAATGTTAATTATCCAAACATTTATATTTAAAAATTCTTATTCATTTCTTCTGAAAACTCTTCACAAACATTTTCATCATCCCTAGAAAAATTTATATCATCTAAATAAACAGTTACATTTAATGTTCTCAAGTCAACATCTTTCACATACAAGTTGTTGTCAACATTTCCTTTGGAAAATTTCATCATTCTCAAACAATTTTCAAGCTTCAAATAACAATAATGTGAACTTGTTTCAACCCAGACAAAGATTTATTTAATTTAAAAACCCTATTTTGATCATTATTAAATAGAAACCCATAAGGTTTCTCAATGTAAACTTCTCCACAATCTTTTCATTTAATAACGATAACTTTACATCCATCTGTTAAAATTTTTAATTATGATGAGCATCCACAGTAAGAAATATTCAAATAGATTCTAACCTTGAAATGAGTGAAAGGGTTTCATCAAAATCTATATCTTCCACCTATTCTTTTCCTTTAAAAATAATTCTAGATTTGTTTCTTGAAACTTCTCCTTGATAATTCAATTTGTTTCTATAAAACCACTTGGTTCCAGTAACATTTTTACTTTTTGTCCTTGGAATAATTTCACATGTTTCATTCTTCTCAATCAGATACAACTCTTAATTAAGAGCGTCCACCCATTCATTATGTTTAATAGCCTCTAAAACTGATTCTAGTTCAACTTTAGAGATAAGTGAATTCTGAGTTTCTAATCTCAACTTCCTTCTAGTATGAACTAGAGTCTTATGATTCCTAATTATTTTTTCAGATTCAACATGTTCTCATAAGGTAGGAAATTTCAGGTTTACTTACCAACTATAATTACATAATCAAATGATTCTTCTCAATAATATTTGTTAAATAAATTTTATTTGCAATTACTTTCACAAAATAAGAGTCTACCATCTTTTTTAAATGTTTGTTCCAACATTTGTATCTTATATCATTTGTTGAATATCCCATGAAAGTTCCTTTCTTATCTTTCTCATAAAACATTCCCAAATCCATATTTTTTACCTTGAGCAAGAATGGACTTCCAAAAAAAATGAATCATTTTAGTGATGGTTTTTTATATCATATTTTATAAAGGGTCATGTTGGTTTCTGGTCTCAACAAGCATCTATTTGGAACCTGTACAATAGTACTAACAACTTCTCTCCAAAATAATTTTGAATGTTTTTATTTTGATAACATACTTATTCCCATTCCACCATTCTTATATCATTTCTTTATGTTAATACATTTTATTATAGAGTATAGGGAGCAACATACCGATGTTTGATACCATGTTTTCTTATATAAGCTTCAAAATCATTTTTCTGTGAATTCGGTACCATTATATTTTCTCAACTTCTTGATAGAAACCCAAAATTCTTTATCAACATCTTTTTTGAAGAATTTGAACATTTAAATATTCTCTGACTAATTCTTCATGAACATGGTGTTTGTAATCTAATAGAAATCATCAATAAAAATGATAAATTATAAATCCCATTATATTGACTGATGTATCATCGGCACACATAGATAGGAATGAATAATATGAAGTGGTCTGGTAGATTGAATATAAATTATATTATGACTTTTTTTAGTCATATTTTCTTTTGTGGAAAGTAATAGAAACATCTTCATATATTCGTTTCAATTCTAGAAAATTCTGGATAGCACCAGCTTTAGAAAGTTATTCATATTTTTCTATCCAAGGTTCCTAAATCATTAGTTCTAGAATTTGTTTTCATCTTCAGCAATCAAGAAATAGGAGTTATCAAATTCTCCTATTTGAAATATATTCCCATTGGTTCTTTCTCCTTTTGTAATGACTTTTCCATCTTTCACAATTTTAATGATACAATAATCGTTTCTAAAGATTGCTTCTTTTCCATCATCACAAAGTTGACTTACACTAAGTAGGTTATTTTTTAGCCCATCAATATTAAACTTCTTTAGATTTCACTTTCTTTTCTTCATTATCTATCATACTAATTCCTCTAATTTTTAAGGAACTATCATTTAAAAATTTAAATACCCCTTCATCATGAATTTAAACATGTTTCAATATTGTTATATCACCTGTCATATGTGATGTATAACCACTATCATGAACCCATGGTTTTTTCTTCTTACTTTCCTTCAAAGATGTCTCAACAAAAAAAATCTTTTCTCTAACCTTCATATATTCATCATTCTTATCTTTTCTATCTTAAGAAAATTGTTCTAGAATGAGTTTCATACATATTTCAGCATGATAACCACACTGATCACATATTCCAAAAACTTCTTCCAGACATTCAAATTGATTCTTTGTTGGAATATTTCTAACATCTTGAGAATTCACCTTTCCAACTTCCTATGAGTTAGGAGAGTTTCTCATTTTTCTTTCACTATTTCTTCCACTTTCCTAAAACCTTCTTTTGAGTAGAGATAAGTTGTGAAAAAATTATAAGCCTCATTCCCATAGATTCCACAACACTAGAAATAGCCTTCATATAATTATTTTCTATTCAAGAATAATTTTTCTCTATAGAATATTTTTTGAGGTTAGTAAATTATTTCAGCTCTAACATACTCAGGATGGGGACCATCTTTTATTTTGATTGATTTTTCTACTTTTGTGGAATTGATACATTTATCACTTCTTTTATCTAACTAATATGTCCCAATACCTTTTCTAGAACCTGTAATTTTGAAATAATCAGTTGAAATATTATTTTTGGTTAGAGTAGATTTCACATGATTATCATAATGAGCCTTCTCAGCAACTTTGGAAGTCTAAACTTTTACTTCAGTAGCTTTGATTAAGTATTAATTCATCTTTATCAGGGTACTTTCATAAAAAATAATTTTTTATTGAAACTTATTAACCTCTACTTCCTTAGCATAATGCTTCTTTCCATGATCTTCAATCATTTTTCTTTGTTGAGAAATTATATATTTTTAACATAAAATATCTTCAATATATTCATCATCCTTCTTAATGACATATTTTCTTCCATCAGTAACATACTCACAATCTTTCATAATTATACTAATTTATTTCTTAAGAGTTTTTTTCTCACGACATGAAACAAGTTCGTTTTTGAGATGATTCCCTCAATAAGATTCATCACTGCCTTCTTTACTTTATGAGGAATAATTTGTTTTCATAACTTTTTCAATTAAGTTTATGATGTTTTCTGGACTTTAATCTTCATAAGAATCATTTTTAGTTGATTATGATCCTCCCTTCTTACTCAACATACTTATTTTCTTTCCATAAAACTTCTTGTTGAATTTTTTGGAGGACTTATCTTATTTATCATTTTTGTTCCACTTCTTCCATAGAGGGTTTTCATCAGAATCATCTCGATATTCTCCAACATTATTTGTAAAGAAATTCATAGAAAAGTGTCTGATTCCACAAAACTCAAAACATTTTAGAGGAATCTTTCCCATATAATTTACTCTTCATATTCAATAGTTCTTCAATATGAAAGACTTTATTTTTTTCATTAAACTCATAATCTTCCTTACCATCAAAATCACAAGGATTAGCTTCATCAACATCTTCAATTTTCATCATTATCGTAGCTTTAAAATGAATTGTATCTTTCATATTGTTTTTAAAGATTTAATATTTCCTCCTTACATAAGAAAAAAAATGTTATGAAACTCATCAAGATATAAATCATAATTATCTTATAAAGAAGAAATTTTAGAATCGAACCATTAAAGAAAGTTTCTCAAAAGTTTATTCACAATTGAAGAATATTTAAAGACCTCTATAAATCCTCTAATATTGTATAAATATTCATTTACTTTGGTGAATTGTTCATAAATTATTCCACCATCACTCATTCATATGTCCGCATACTTACTAAGCCCAATTTGTAGCTTTTCTTCCTTGATATTTTTATTCCCTTCAAAAACACTTTCTATCATGTCCTACATACTATTTAAAGTCTTGATACCCATCACCTTCTGATAAAAAATATATTATAAGGACAAAAGGAGAAATTTTATATCCTTTTCATTAACTTCTATGTTACTCTTATCAGAAAATTTCATTAGAGTATCTTTCTCAATAGGTGTAAAACCAATAGTAGCAACATCAATAACTTCCAAGACAAAATATAAGAGATAAGGAATCATCCTATTTTATCATCCATAATAATTCTTTCCATATAATGTCATAATTCATCTACTATTGAAATAATTGATATTATCCATGATAAGTATTCAATAAGGCAACCCCCTATGATACCAATTTAAGTTCTAATGATAGAAGAAAAACTTATAAGGGGTGGGGTTGAATCAGTTGCTTACTTTTTATATGTTTTGGAAGTTCTAAAAACTTAACCACTACAACCTATTAATATTTATATCCTTATCAAATTTTATTGAATAATCATACATGAAAAAAAAGGTATGAAAGAAAATCACATAAGATTTACAAGGTTCTCCCTCAATGTGAGAACCTTTGTCCTTTCCATACCCACTCCCATGGGTCTAGGGAAATCCCATATTATAAAAAAGTTAATAAAACTTGTGCCAACTCATATTAGACACCTTATATCTCCCAATAGGAATGATTATACTGACTCCCATCAGTATATAATGTTTCCTTTTAAAACAATTCTTACAATAAAGAAGAATAAATTATTTGTTGAAATTTCTCCACAAATACTCAGTCCAAATCCTCTTTCTAATTTGGTTGGATCCAATTCTCTCAATCAAATGATGTTAGATCCTGATTTTTTGAATACAATGATGTTGGATTATAGATTTTATTTCCTTAAATAAAATGATGTTGTAATATGGATCTAATTTCTTTTAATACAATGATTATTTAATCTAGATCAAAGTTCTTTCAATACAATTTTATTGTAATTTGGATCCTATTTCTTTTAATACAATGCTGTTGTAATCTGGTTCCAATTTCTTTCAATAAAATGATGTTGTATTTTGGATATTATTTCATTAAATACAATGTTGTTGTAATCTAGATCCAATTTCTTTCAATATAATGATGTTTTATTTTGGATCTTATTTCATTTAATATAATGCTTCTGTAATCTGGATCTTTTTTATTTCAATACAATGAACTCAAACTCAATCTGTAAAAACACAAACTCTTCTGGAATGATGAAAACAATTCTCCTTCTATCAGATGAGAACATACACCTCAATTTATTCAGTTATCTACCTTTTATTCAAGTATATAAAATTAATCAATCAACTAATGATTTAAGTAATTATTTATATGAAACTCGATAAACAAAGGTGATAAACTTGAAAACTTTCATGCTTCCTCAAATATCAAAAACTCTGCAAATATCTCGCATTTAATGTTCAATATTTAACTTATTCAAACATTATTAAATTTCTCTGAGATTTATGTAAAAATTAAATTTAAGTTTAAATTCTTTAACATTTCATATCTTTCTCCGAACAATAATACTTGATCATGGTTCTGATTTTCATAGAATATTGGTTTTTATTTCTACAGAATTATTGTTATGATTCTCTCAAAAAGATAGTTTTTATTCTCTACAGAATGCTGGTTATGATTCTCTCAAAATGAAGGTTATGATTCTATCAAATTGCAGGTTATGATTCTCTATAGAATAACACCTATAATTCTCTCAGAATGGTAGTTATGATTCTTTCAGAATGCATATTATGATTCTCTATAGAATACTAGTTACGATTCTTTCCGAATGCTAGTTATGATTCTCTTCTAAATACCAGTTATGATTCTACTAAGAATGATGATTAAGAAAATATAATTATGAAAATATGATTTTGAAAATCTGATTACAAAAATCCATTTTCAACTCTGAAATTATTCAAACCTCATCACCATTTCTTTGAAAGATTTTGTCCTGGATGACTTTATGATTTATGAGGTCTTCTTGGTCTACAATGAATAATCTAATTTTGTATTAGAATCTAAGAAAACATTATATTTCATGGATTCACTTTATTCTATTAAAACTCTTTAGAAACTTCATTCTTTATCCAATTATTGTAAAGATATACTACCAAAAAAATAATACATCCAGCCTCCAATTCTTTTGGATCTGATGAGAATAATACAATGCAGATGGATTTTATTCTTGGAAAACAAAACATTCTTATAAAAAAAGGTTAGTTGTCAAGAAATACAAAAACATTGTTTTAACAAATTATCACAATGGTATTTAAGTTTTTATTCACTTATCCTTGCTTGTATCCATGAAGTCTGTCTCGGTACCCAACGGTGACCCGAATAGAGTGTGAGATATAATCAACAGTCCATAACCAATAGTATCTAATTCCATATAGTCTTTGAGTACATAATAAGTAGTTTTTAATAAATAGTAAAATCTGCAAATGAAAATTGGAAAATAAATAACCCTCATAGGTTCAGGTTCCCATGGAATGCTCATCCTCTTCTATATGCTTTAGCATAAGCTAGAATATCTCTATATAAATTGTTAGTCCTGATTATATTTATAATAATGTCTTGATACTTGGCTAATATTCATGGTGTCCCCCGTGAATAATATTCATGAAATATATGTATAATAGGTCCATCATAAAATTGAAGTCTCCCCCTAAATCCAAAATTATTTTTTGTCTTGGAAGTCATGTTGTGTAATTAATTTATTAATTATTTCAAAGGAAAATTGATCTCATCCTTGGAATTACTAATTTGGAAATCAAGTACCGCTCTAGTCATTACATGAACCCATAACCTTATAATCACATCTTAGTAATTCCTCATAGTAACCCTAGTATCTCTCTAGATGTAGTATAATATGACAACCCTCTGATTATATCATAGGAAATCCACAAAGGGGTCCCAAGATTCACTCATGGAATATATAATAATCTTCCCTCTGAGCCCATCCTTGATAGTCCACACAGGGATTCAATGTATCACTCATGTAATATATAATCCATCTTTCAAGTGAATCCATCAATGAAGTTCATATGAGAACCCATGTGTCACCCATGTTGTATGATAATTTCATTTACAATTATTTAATTTAATAATCCCAATGAGTTTTTTCATGTCATTCTGATTTAGAAAACATGTATCACTATGTGCATAACAATCTAAATGGTCAAGGTCCCAAATTCTAACCATACCATTTAAGTTCACAACTAATTTAACTGACCATCACATTTATAAAAGAAATTAACTCTCATTTGAAGGTAGATCAAAACATTGGCTAGGCTTAGAAGGCTTAGCCTTTCATGAATCCTTCAATCCAACTTAATATTCCATTTTAGTTTTAAAGAACATCTAAAGACTAAGAGAGAAAGGACAATGGACAAGGGTGTAGGGACATGGTATTCCATTACCTATTTCATTTAATTCAATTTACACTTCAATCAATTAATTTAAAATCAACCATAATAGGTGAATCAAGCTCATATGCCACCCATGGTGGTTTTATTCATTTTTGAGACACACCCAAGGGGTGATTTAATTCAAGTTCCATAACCTTCATTAAGACATAAATGGGTCCCATGAGTTATATAGGCAATACATATTCATTTAATTTAAGGAAACATTCATTTGACAAGAATTTCATTAAGAATATGGGGAATAACACAATGGTGTTATACAAAAACACCAAGAATTTAAGGTAAAATCATGATACCACTTACCTTAACTTGGTAGTTGACTCCTCATATTTTGTTGGCTTATAATATAGGCTAGAATAAATGAAATCATGTAAATATAATAATTCCCTAAAAATACTGTATATTATCTCTCAACAAAATAACTACGTCGATCATATGATAAATGATGAAAGTTGTATGTGGGGTGGAAATAATATTTGTACACATCTAATGATGTTGATGGAAAGAGACTCAGGTTATGGGTGGAGGAGATACCTAAATCCATAGATTGATGTGGAAGGAGAGCTCTCCAATAAGTGGGGGGCTGCTAGGCATTGTGAAGGAAATAAAAATAGGGTAGGATTTAAAAATAAAGGAGGAAAATCATAATTTCACCCTTTTTTAATGGATTGTATGGTTTGGCTGCATTGTTAGCCAAATTGTGCACCAACTATATGACATCCAATTTCCATCAACACCCCCACTCGTAGGTTAGGCTCAAGGTTTATCTAATCATCTACAGCCCATGAAAGTGACGTTTCAATAGGGCATGTAGCACTTTCACAGTCGTGCAGCCTAGGATATGTGATTAGGAAAAAATGTTTCGCCTTAGCCAGAGCACTAGACTACCCCGCATGGTTTAAACAAACTATGAAAATTGGAAAACATGGTTTCTATTGACCATGTGATGCACGTATTTACTCTAAATTTTAGGTATTTAGGCTTCATATAAGACCCAAACACCCATGTAACCCCAATAAACTCATTAAAACTTCTGTTATGATAAAAATTAAAGAATTAAACTGGAAAAAAATAGTTTCATAACTTGAATAAAATTCGGGTTCCTAAAATATTCCCTGGGAAGAAAATTTTCCCCAAGTTTTTCTTTAAAGGGTTATAAAGAATCATCTGAGAATGAATTCAACCACTAGGAATGTATGTATGACTCCCACTCCTAGTTCTTATCTTGTAGATGGACTTAATTCTATAGCACTCATACCATCAGAACTGGCTGGACTCAGAGAATTGTCATGTTGTGATCAAAAAAACTAATAGGATTCTCCTAAAAGGATGAAACAACCTCCTCATGATAAATAATATGAGAAAAATATAAATGATATCGGTGAATTTGGGATACATGGAAGACATAATGCATGGTCTGGTAATTCTGAGGTAATTGTAATTTATAACTTATCGGCCAGACTCTCTCTAAATTCATGAATGGTTTGACATAATGAGGTGATATTTTTCCTTTTCCGAATCCTTTTACGTCTCAGTATAGGTGAAACAAATAAGAAAACCTAAATCCCCACCTCTAACTCTTGTGTTTTATGGTGATTACTAACATAAGATTTCTTCCTAGACTAATTTATAGAAATCCACTTCATAATAAGTTTAACCATCTCTAAATTCTCCTAAAGGAGACGAGTACCTAATATAAGTTCTTATCCTACCTCTAACTATCACATGGGTGAATATAATTACCTACCATATAGGGCCTCATAAGGAACCATATTTATGTTCGCATGGATGTTATTATTGTAAGTGAACTCTGAGAGAGGTAACCATTTCTCTCGAGAACCTCCAAAAGCAAGGATTCATGCTCCAAAAATGTCCTCCAAACCCATTATCATATACTCAGTCTGATAGATGATCTATGAGTGATTGGTTGTACTCTTAAGTACATATGAACTCCATTCCCTCTATAACCACTACTGAAACTGTGTCATGAAATGAGCATCTCTATCAGATATGATAGAACAAGGAACTCCATAGAGGTATCATCTCATTAACGTAAACTCCCTGGAAATCATCCGGTAAAAAGGCATCCCAAAATGAAAATAAATTGGAAGAATTTGTCAATTTTTCTATGATAGAAGATACGTAATCACATCCCTAATGAGATATATGAAATTTTTTCATGAAATATATGGTGGAATCCTCTCACTTGCACTAAGGAATATGTTATAGATGTAAAATCCTCACTGGTTTCTGGTGTTCTTCCTTCATCTACTGATACGTTGAATAACAAGTAACTAAATAAGATATCTCACTTTTTATCCCCAACCACAATTATTTGCTTCATACATCATGAATCATTTTTGTAAGACCAAGATGTACTGATTATACAGAGGAATGAGAATCTAGTATTAACACCTCTCTGGTTTCTATAGGTACCCATTGATGTCCATCAATGTAATAGATATCATCCTCCTCAAAGACCCAACTAGTCAGCGGCTCATCATTTGTAATGCTCTCCTGTCGGAACAAGCCCTCATGACATGAATGTTTCCTCATCTTCACTCTCTATAGAAGTGAATAGGTCACTGATAGAGATTAAAGTAAATACTTCCCATGATATTCATGAACCTCCAAGTGCATCTCATTAAATTTTTTTCATAAGATTCCACTCCCTACTAGCCTCCCATACTGCCTATGTGTTAGTCTTCCTACTAAGGGAATTGACTAAAACATTTCCTTTACTAGAATTATAAGCGAGTTCAATGTCTATAAACTCTATATATTCAGTCCAACCCTTTCTTAATATTAATTTCATATTGTGTGAATATTTATTTGAGGATTTTCTACTCCACCTACACCAAAAAATGCTCTCTAGATATGTAATGCCTCCAACAATACAAGGTGCGAACGACATTGGCTAACTAAAGATTATGTGATGGGTGGTTCTATTTATGAGGCCTCAACTAATGATACCCATCAGTCATGACTCACTCCTACAACATCATAACTACTCTTAACCCAATTCCAGATACATTATAATAAATTATATAACCTCTTAAAAGATCATGTTGGATCAAAATTGACATTGAATTCAATCTGCCCTTCAACTCCGGAAAGGATATCTCATAAGATTTTGAACATATAAACTCCCCTCCCTTCTAACTCAATCCCTCAAGAGTTTATTCTATGTTTTAAATGACCTCAATGAAATTCTTATAATAACCCAATATCCCCAAAAAACTATATATATCAAAGATGCTCATAGGATACTCCCTAGAAACTAAAACTCTCACCTTCTCTAAGCCACATGATACTCCTATCTCTGAGATAATGTGACATAAGTTGTGAACATTATCAATCCAAAATCTTCACTTTATGATCATAGAATAAAACTAATTCTCTCTCAATGTATTCAATACGATCTCAAGATATTATGTTGAATGGGACAATACACCGATATAATATCATTAAACACCACTACAAATGAATCAAGATATAGTTTTTGAAACCCAATTCAATTGCTGACATAAACGTTTTTAGTGCATTCATAAGACTGAACGACATGACTAAATACTCGTACAATCCATATCTACTATGGAATGTTGTTTGTGGTATACTATATGATCTAACACACACCTAATGATAACCTGAAATTAGATAAATATTAGACACAAAATTTACTCCCTAGATCTAGCCAATGTGGTCATCTATATGAGGCAATAGATATTGGTTATTAACATTAAGTAGGTTTAATAGACAATAATCCATGAAAATATCCAGGGTACCATCCACCTTATTGGTGTAAAGGACTGGTCAACTCTATATTGAATAACTATGTCATATAAAACCCTTTACTTCCAAATAATTTAATTGCCTCTTGATCTCCTAAAACATAGTAGTATCCATCCTATAAAGAGGAATGGATAGTAGTACAACTCTTGGAACCATCTCGATAGAAATCTCTACCTCACATATGGAAGGTTTTTTGGAAAAAGATTCCATGAAAAAATCCCTGAAATGATCTACCATTGGATATAAATATATCTAATTCATTCCATGATCATATCGATAAAATTTAAAAATATGTTCTTCCATCTCTCCATGACTATGATGCTAGGGTCCATCTATGATTTCTTGGACATCACATTCACCCTTTGGAATAAAATTTCCACCCTCTGGTGATGTGAAAATCACCCTTTAGTGATAGAAATCAATGTAATAATATTATGGAATAAACCAGTCTATCCCTAGAATGATGTCATACATTTTCATCTGGAGGATAAAGAGGTCTCATATGAAGGGACACCCACCACTCTTGAGGGGGGACTCCATGCACTAGCATACACACTGCAATCAAATTCCCAATGGGGTATCTACTGTCATAACACAACAGCAAAACTAAACATAATTACCTAGGATATTATCAATAGGCATAGATATGAATTAATGAGAAGAATATATATTTATAAGAGAGGATACTAATGCAAGAATAGTAACTCACACAATCAAATATTCATCACTCTTATCCCCATGTATCAATTGTACTACATACATCTGGCCTAATCTATGTTCTTAAGATATATCCTGGATACCCTGAGCAAGACTACTCTACTGGTTTTGAATTTCTAGTTTTTGGCTACCCTGGCCATCACCACCACCTCGGCCAAAACGGTCGATTTCACTCCAACTCTATACCTGATGAGAAGCTATTGACCCCACTCCTTAATGTGGAGTTGGTGTAAAACTTATCTCACTAACTACATGAGGAAAAAATCTAAAAAATCACTAAAGATGACCCATATTCACAAGAATTACATTCGACTTCGTCCCTGATACATTGGGAATTTGCATCTCCCGGCCTACCATACTGATGGAACATCACCAAGCTACCCGAGTATGCCCCATGACTACTAATATCACCCCATGTAATTACCAAACAATTCTTCCAACTACTGGTCAATGTAGTTTTGGATATAGGTTCCAAACCACCACGGCTTTCCCCCCATCCTCTCTTAGGTTACTCTCAGTGATATGTTCCTGGTTCACTATCCCAGATACACTAGTAAGTTGAAAGAAATTCATCTGTGATTGGATTTGATTCCTAATACCATCCTTAAATCACCTTGATTTTGATAATTCGTCACTAAAAATAATAGTTTTGAAGCATTGGATCTCCAATAAATGGGAGGAATTTTCCATGATTGATAAAGTTCCATACTCCAAGTGCATAAACACTCTAGCTCTATCATCCCTCAACATCTAAGGATAAAAAAAATCATAGAAGGCCATCTGAAAAACCCTCTAAGCCATGTATTTATGATGATATATCTTTGTAAAAACATTCCTCCATATTTAAAATAATTCCAAAATAATATATGTAGAACGATTCACTCTTCTCTCAGGAGGTGTCTCGAGATGATCAAAAATCGAGAGCATATCCTCTAGCCATGACTCTGATGCATGTGGTGAATGTTTCTACTTAAAATCTAAATTAAACACTTCCATGGTTAGGAAAGGTTATGGGGGTCCCTGAAAAGTTTACATAAATCATAGTAAACCCTCTCAAAACTAGTAACCAGAACCCATATCATGTATAAATGGATGTGCCACAAGTGGAACTATTAGAGATTCTACATGGTGTCCCAGGTCCCACCACCTCTCGATCATGGTTTTCTCCACCCTCCTAGAACATGACTCAAGGCCATCGTGGTTTCATGTCTCTTAAAATGTAAAAATAACACCTCAATACAAGATTAAATAACTTCTATAATCACATATATAAGAATATTATAGATACAAGCCTCTCTATATAAGAGTCGCACCCCTCTACCTACTCCTAAAGCTAGATCTATAAAATGAAAAGATCATAATAATTATAAGAGACGCTACTTAATATCCACTACTGAGGTTGGTTTAGGGTCATGTTCTATACAATAATTCAAAGGTCTCAGTATAGAGAGTGTAAATTTAATTTTATATAGGAAAACACCCTTTAAGTTACAATTTGCATACACATTTAACGGTGAGTATTTCCTTTAAAAATTCAATTTTTTTAAGTTTTTACATATTTACATAGAAATTTTTATTAAATTGTTGAATTATATAGATCATCATTACCAATTTATAGAGTCCCTCACACATTATAAATTGAAATATCATGTATACTTAATGAAAACCAATTATTTGTCCAATCCCTGAACGAAATGTTAGCACAATTTGTTATACATAACAATAAGGGAACCAAAACTTGTTTTAAGCAATGCATGTGGTAATATATACCTAGCATAGCATATTCATGTCATATAAATCCTCAAGTGCCTATAATGATTCTAGAAATAAAACTTCATTTACCCATCTATCCAAGGGTGAAAATATATAGTACCAAACAACATCAAACATAATGTGTGTCACCCAACAGTGAGTTCAAGAAAATTGTAACAAGAAAAATAAAAAAAAACATGCCCCATCCCAGGTAATTTGGATTTTCAATTTATTTGGGTTAGTTACTCTTGTGTACAAGCTCATGACTAAATACAGAGATGTCATATTTCTTCTTTTTACAATTCTAATTAGTAAGGAATTGAATTAAAAAAGAAGAGAAACCCCTCAGATACCACTTTTTGATAACTTAGACCTAGTTGGCCACATGACCACAAGTGTGCCTCCTTATAAGTCCAAGTATACTGAATATAAATGTGGTTCCATTGTAGAATAGTGGGAGACTATAACATAATAGTTAGAGTGTAATTTAGTGTTATAATCATATCAATCAATAGAAGAGCCGTAAATGGAATCCTAACAGTGAAAGAGTAATCATTAATCATTTAAATAACCCACTAAATCACATCAGTCAATGTCATATGAAAAAATGATGATCTTGGCATGCTATAAAAAAATGAAATGCATGGGGGTTGGTGAAATAGGCATATATAACATGATATAAAAAAAATTAAAAAAATACCCAAGGTTATCTCTAGTAGAATCTCGATCATAGACTTGGTCTTATACACCCAAACACCATACTAACATGGTAATAAAATTTCCATGACCGGTCTCTTTCCCTTATCCCAACCTGTATCTATGAGGTATTTCTAGGTAATCAATGGTGGCCCGAATAGGGTGTGAGATATATTCAGTAGGCCCTACCAATAATGTCTAATGTAATACAGTCTGTGAGTACATAATAAATAGTGTTTAGGTAATAGTAAAATATTTAAATGAAATGTGTTAAATAAATAACCCACATAAGTTCATGTTCCCATAAAACACCCATCCTTTACTACCTACTTCATCCAAAGATAGAATATATTTGACTAAACATTAAATCATGATTTAAGTTATAATAAAGTCTCTGAACCTATCTCATAGTCAAGGCATCCCACATGTATCATATATGATGATGATTTGTATAATAGTTCCATCATAAAATGTAAGTATTTAACTAAATCCAAGATTTTTCTTTCCCTTGGAAGTTGTGTCATGTAATTAATTTTTTACTTAATTCAAAGAAAACCAAATCTTGTCCTTGAAGTTCCGAATTTATAACCCAAGTATTTCTCCCTGAATGACATGAACTTATCACCATACAATGTCATCCTAGGAATTCTTCATTGGAACCCTGATATCACTCTTGATATCATATAAGTTCACAACCCTCCATGTCCGTCCTTTTCAATCCAAAAAGGGATCCCAACTGTTACTCATAGCATATATGATGACCTTCCCTTAGATTCTACCCCTCTAAATATACATAGTGAGTCTAAGTACCACTCATGGAATATATAATCCATCTCCGAAGTTATTCCATCCATGGTTCTAAAATGATAACCCATCTATCACCCAAGGTGCACGATAATTTTATTTACAATTAATTTAATTAAATAAGCCTGATGAGTTTGTTTATGGCTTACCAAGTTGGAAACCATGTATCACTCTCGCTAAAGAAATATAAATGGTCATAAGATTAAATTATAACCATACCATTTATGTTAAAATTTTACTCAATTACCCATTACATTTTTGTATGGAATTAACTCTCCTCAAAAAGGTGGTTCAAAACAGTGGTTGGGCTTCAAATTCTTGGCCTTCCATGAATCCTCAAATTTATCTCAATTGGAAATTTTATTTTTTAAAAATATATCAAACTTGAGTGATAAGGGACAATGGACAAGGGTGTAGTGATACGGTCTTTCATCCCCACATTAATTTAATTTAATTTACACTTTAATAAATTCATTTAACATCCCAAAATCAAGGGGTAGAAGAACACCCTATAATAGGTTAATCAAACTCATAGGCCACCCATGGTGGTTTTATTCAATTTAGAAACACACTCAAGGGTTGGTTCAATTAAGGGTAAATAACCTCTTTTATAAAAGAAATGGGTCCCATGAATTATATAGATTATAAATATTCATTTAATTTAATAAAAACCCATTTCATAATCCTCACTAAGAGAATAAAACTCATATCATAATGGAATAATACATAAACACAACCTAGTTAAGGGAGCACATGAGCCTCAGCCCAGTTGGTGAGGTATCCTTAATTGCATCCACATGACCCAGGTTCAATACCAGGTAGAGGCATATTTTCGGGTACTGTAGTAGTACTGTAGAAGGTACTGTAGCAGGCACTGTAGTAGTATTATAGTAGAACTGTACACCATACAGGTAATGTAGTAGAACTGTACACTGTACAGGTATTGTAGCAGAACTGTACACTATGCGGGTACTGTGCAGGAACTGTAGCAGTTATTGTAGTAGGTACTATTCAGTACTATTGCAGATGTAACTATTCACCTTGGGCCACCAATTTAGGCTTGGATTCCTTAAGGCTATCAGGCCACCTAGGCCTTCGGGTTAGTAGGGATTTCGGGATACCATTAAGGTCTTCAGTATAAGGCCCCAGCCTTAAACCTTACTTAATCTTGAGTTATTACAAGATTACACATTGAGGATCTTTTCAGGTTTAGAGTTTTAGATAATTAGATCATAAAACTTGCATGACATTCCATATTTAAACAAAGTGGTTACATAAAAGATAGTATTCATTTTTCCGATCAACGAAATCATATTTAAAATAAAACATGGATTCTTTCTTGACACTTCCTTGACACTATCAACATATCATGTACCCTTCCCTTGACCAGTGAAAAACATGTCAAAAACATGGTATGACTATAAAAAAGCTCAGTAAGAGATATAAAAGTACGAAAAGAAAACATTAGTCCATGTATGAAATCATACTTTACTCATAAAACATAATCATTTTAATATACCTCATCAAATCACGAATAAATCATAGAAATCATTAGGCATAAAGGTAACTTGAGGCATTCATAACATTCTTACGTACGGAGTAACCCTCTTGGTTACGTTTGGAATACCCATCACAGTATATTCCCTAAATCTCTTCGGAGAAACCTTAACGTTTAACTCCTTCGCATTACCTAATGCATTGGAGAGCTATATCAGGCTCACCCGCCCTTAGTTTATCACGAAACCACCTGTCTTCATAGTAATTCCCAAGAACCATGACATAGTCGTATCACATAAAACATGCGTAAAGGAAACATAACATTTCCACTTTTCAATCACAAGATATCAATACAACCCATTGATATAAAAAAATTAGGAAAATAATTTTCAATACGAAAATAAAAGAAAATTAAAACATGGTATTTATTTTTCATTTTAAGAAAAAGGTATGGCTTGTAGAGGAAGCCGAAATACAAATAATGGTCACGACGGCGGAGAAGTCGTTGTCGCCGCATACGTACGACAAAGAAACATTCCTTTTCTCGTTTAGTAAAATGCTACGTATAAAAAAAGATTCCTTTTGAATAAGAATAAAAGTCAAAGGGGTTTATACACCGTATAAAAGGAAGTTGTGTATAAAACAAAATATGCCTCAATGAATGGATATTGAGACAAAGTCCCTTACAAAGACGGTATCCTTGGATTAAGGATAAATCAATTACATAATTATGTGTGAAAAACGAATACACCAAATATAAGTGGATGTTAAGTGTAAAACAATCACAGGTTATTCACACATATTCATAGAACAACATATTCATGGAGTACAAGTTTATCCCAAAGAATCAAAATTGGGTTAAGAAGTTCCCTTGCAAAAATTCGACAGCCTAACGGCGTCACTTCAAAATTCAGAAAAAGATTTGATGAGAGATAAAAAGGGTATCTCATCACTTGGACATAAAATTAACATTAATAAGAATATATAAGAACATATCATAACTTAATATTATGTGAATTAAAAGAAATAACAAAATAAGTCTTCTAAAAAGAGGAGGGTGAAAGGTTCTCTTACCAACTTGGGTATCTTTCAAAACATACACCCCATGAAAGAAGGACAATACAAAATTGATGTAAATACTCATAAATAGAAGTATATTACACAAAGATTAGAATAATGGGCAGTACATATACCACTCAAAGGAAATGGTGGCAAATGTAGCATAAATATCGTGGGAATAAAAGTGAGATGAAAAATCCCTAACAAAAACTCGGCAGCCTAATGACGCCACTTAAAAATTCTAAAAAAAGAATTGATGAGAGTAAGAGGGGGTATCTCATCATATAAAAATACAAATTACAGTATGGTTAATATAAAATAACATCCTCAAACATAAGAACATGGAGCATAAATTAAATGACATAAAACAGGGTACTTGAAAAGAAAGCGAGAGGTCAGATCCCTTACCTCAAGTCCGACTTCTCTTGTTCATTTCATTATATTCCTGAATAATAAAATTTGGTCAATTTATAATTTATTAAGGACCTCTTTTAAAAATTATTATTCAGTTCATATCACATATTATAATGTTATAATAATTGTTTAATAATGTTAGTTCATATCAGATATTTTTTTCGATGTTTGGTACATGAGTAAAAAAAATGAACATGTTTGGAAATGATTGCCCATGTAGTTATAAGTAAATCATTTACAGAATATTATTAATGATTAAAATATCATATATATCCAGTACATATTAATTTTATACTATTCCATAACATTTGGAGATAAAAAATGAAAAGCATCGTTCATGGAGACGGTAGGTCGTACGTACGCATGAACGCTACTTTCATTTTTTGTCATATTAATGGAATTAAAAATAAATGAGATATATATATATTATAATTCCATTATAATATATATGTTATATAGGTCACATATTTTCATTAATTTCATTCTTTATACATTCCATGTATTGCATTAACGAGTCACATCACCTGAGGGGGCGGTAGTCCACACTTCCTCATATAAAATTATCGCATTCGCACAACATGAAAAAAATAAAGGTATGTTTTAAATAAAAAATAAAGAAGCATATATTAAACTTAAATACCATATATATCAAATATAAAATAAAATTACATCATAATGGCCACCTTTAAATGTGTTAAAAGAATATTCAACAATCATCATTTCATGAGGCAGAAAATCGCCAACCACAGAAACAGTATGTTCTTTAACCATTAGACGAAGGTGTGTGTAAGTGTAGCTCGAATACTTCACATAAAAAAATCCTAGTATATTGAAGATACTGGTGATGTTACAAAAGAAAATAATAAAAAGATATTAGGGGGTTGGAGAAGCAAAATAAAACATATAAACACAAGAGAAAACACTACCTTTAAAACGGGTAACTCTCTTTGATTTAAGCTCAAAGGCCTCCTTGGAAAGAATTATGCCCAAAGCTAGGCCTCAATGATTAATATAGGGATTTGGAGAGATTAAATGTGCAGGGGTTGGCTGAGACAAAGGCATTGGATGTGTGGGTAAGGTGGTAGAGGTGGGGGCCTTTTATAAGAGGAGAGGAGGGGCACTCTTGGAAAGTTATAAAAGAATACATTATTATAATATTATTTTCAGATTTTAAAGGTCCCAAAATTATATATTTATAGTATAAGGTTATAGGAGTTCTAAATCCACCCATCCAATAGGTTTTTGACAAGTTTAGGTCTTATATGATACATTATATTTTCATTTTATTTAAATCGTAAAATAATGAGGTAATCACTGCATCATCATGGTGTCATAAATAATTTAATTTATTTAATGTCTAAAAATCATAAAAAAAATATAATGATGTATTAAAACTTTTTATCTTTCTAAAGACTATATATAGTCAAAACTATGACTTGTATAACCCCATGTAATATTTTTTTAGTAAAACAACTCATGTTTGTGACATTTTTACTTTTACTTTAAATAAAAGGCATTAATGTCATTATCTTACCCAAGTGGCACCATGGGGTCCCAAAAATCGACCCATGGGTTTTCTGGATCAGACATGACACATAAAATAAGGGTAGGACATGTGTCTAGGTAATTTCATATTATTAAAACATTATTTTTACCTTAAACTACATTAATTATCTCTAATCGCGATTAAAAACTTAAAAGTTACTATTCACCAAAAAATTATTTTATTCCCATTGAACCAAATTTTACTTCCTAATGACAACCATGAATGTCGGATTTTTGAAATTCAAAACACAGAGGTGGTAAATTTTCATTTAAACGAAAAAATTAGTTTCTTAAGTACCACTTAGTGGTTTCACTATTCATCAAAAATTGAAGTTTTTCAGAAAAATACCAAAACTTCACCCTAAGCTATATTTGATATTCTGAATTCAAAAATGATTTCTATTTTAAAAAATTCAAAACATATAAGTTACATTAATTAATTTAATAATTAATTCCCGCTGACAGAGCAAATAGCGTGTTTTTATGAAACAATAAGTATCAAAAGATTGAAACTAGTTTAAGTCCAATTTCAAAGTGAAATTAATTCCAACGACCACTATTGGATTAAATGGTAAAAATATATTCTAATTTTACTTTAAATACAATTCAAAATATAATCTAATCATATAAATAAATTAGATTAAAAAGAGGTTTTTAATTAAAATACAACATTTTCACTATTCATTAAAAAATGAACTTTATCGGAAATATACCAAAAATTTACACAAAGTAAATTTTGATGTTCCGATTCTAAAAAAGAATTTTATTTTGTCAAATATAACACATAAAATTTTCAAAAAGTGTATTTAAAAGAGGTTTGCCATCAAAATGTGGTTAATCGACATTTTAAAGAATATTAGAATGTTTATGCTTAAAATTGGATTCATTCGCATTTTTAATCCTCTAACATTTATTGTAAAGAGTAAAAATATTTGACAAACATATATAATCATTTTTTAGTTAGTTCTGTTCATTCCTTCCATACAAACGGCTAGGCGTTAACTACCATTTAAAATAATATTATTTAATTATTAGAGTGCAACGTAAGATTCCCAAGAAACTCATTGTTATGTATTGGGTACGCCATTGAGCATAGCGTCCCCTTTAAAGTAATATTATTATTTTATTCACAAATATGGATAAGTTTGAAAATGTCAAATTCTTTATTTACCTGGGGTGTTACATCCTTCCCCCTGTTTGGGAATTGCATCCACGCAATTTTAAATTTGGGATTGGAAACTTCATTCAAAATCCCACATCGGAACAAGAGTCAGTAAAACAATCACTTTAAAATAAAGAAAGAGAAGTACAAAGGTCACCCGAGTTAACCCATACTAGGATTCCATGTAGGAAAACATGGATATAGAGGAAAAACAAAGGGTCATTTTCTGAGGGAGAGTGATAGAAAACATGTTTAGGAGAAAGTTAACCACAAGAAAATCACATACTTGTGGTGGGTTAAATGGTATTCGATTCCCCCGTAGGAAAAGTTAATAGACAAAAATTTTGTTTTAAGTTACTTTTCATTGAGAAATATATTTTTGATCTTAAGTAAACATACTTACTTGTCATGTGGACTTTCAAATTTTACTAGATTTCTTAAAAAAACTCGTACATTCCCCAAATGATGAGTATTTAGGAAGACTTGTTTATATTAAAAGAGCTATAATGAACTACTAGAGAATCACCTAATCCAAAAAAGAGAACTATATACTTCCCATGTATTTATACCTTAACCAAAACTAAAACCTAAAAGGTTAGTATGAGATCAGATAATACCCAAAAAGGATAAAAAATCTATTCTTAATTCCAAAATTTGTCAAACAATACCCAAAGTTCAACACAGACCATTAAATAAACAATTTGTCCATAAAATTCTTCAAAGTAAACCAAACTAAGATTCAAACCCAAATATTTGAAGGATTTAATCACATAGTATTCCAAGGTACATATTAACACTTATCTCCAAATAACATCAGTTTCTCTTAAAGTCTCATATTGAAAAGTAATTAACCTAATCACATATCCTCCATGATAGGTTAATAATTTCCATAGATAACCCAAAATAAACTTACTCTTAATTCATAAAATCATCCAACTAAAATGAATAAGTTATACTAACTAGGGACTTCACGTAGTCCAGTGGTAGGAGATAAATACCAGTCGCACTTTGGTTGTGGGTTTGATTCCCACAGCTTTTTCTGACGCGACGAGTTATCACACGGTCTCCGTGTTGTCCTTTTTATAAAACTCCAAAAATAACCCTAACATGTTTTAACATCAATATTTTCCTTATACCTCTCATCTTCATCCAAATTTGTTACGATCTCAACATCTTAATTCTTGATGTCTTATTTCACCACCATAAGATAAAATAAAACGATTTCCAAAATGAATAACATCATACCTTGATCATGGCGTCCACTCGGTTTCATTGTCATCTTTCTCACGTAGGTAGAAGTCCCATGCATTACAACAATGATTTAGAGATCCTTCAAAATAATTTGCTTCCTCCATCCAAATACACCTTGTACAGCATTGGTCATATGGGTGTTCACAGAAAAACAGTTTTGGAAAATAATCATGTATGACATATAATTCCAAAACATCTGATAAAACATGATTTCTATAAAATAGTTGGACAGAATTTGAGTTGAAACATTCTATTATTGTTCCTTTTAAAATAACATAAGTATGTGCTGAGAGACTATATTTTAAAAGCAAATATAAATAGGTTGTGCAAGGGTCTCCTTCCTCAGCACCATTTTTAAAATCATAATATGCTTCAAATTCTTGTGATAAGGTAAAATATTTGAAAATAACTTGATAATATTTACCTTTATTTAAAATATGAGAATATTGTGAAAATATTATTTGTCTAAATACAACCCATGATCCACGATGATAACGAGGTATAGTGGAGGTGTTTGATATCTCAAACAAATGCTTGCAAGTGATTTGTATGCTAGAAAAAGTTTCACAATCATCTAAACATGACTTTGCAATAATTATTGTAAGCTTGTCATCAGGAAGAGATAGGAATGTCGTTTGAGATCCTTCTCCTTCCATTCATAACCAACTTTACTTGACCTGAAAAAAGTTATAAAACAAGGATTTAACAGAAATAATAGATATAGGGACTAATCATGTGTCTAACAAAAACTTCTAATCCCTAAAGTTGTCTAAACCGACCTTTGATACCAACTATAAGGCCCCAGCCTTAAACCTTACTTTATCTTGAGTTATTACAAGATTACACATTGAGGATCTTTTCAGGTTTAGAGTTTTATAGAATTATATCATAAAACTTGCATTACATTCCAAATTTAAACACTGTGGTTACATAAAAGATAGTATTAATTTTTCCCATCAATGGAAACATATTTAAAATAAAACATGGATTCTTTCTTGAAACTTCCTTGACACTATAATCATATCATGTATGTCACGACCCGTCCTCGGGGCCCGTGCCGTGACTACCCCAAGCCCGCCTTCCATAGGCCAGGGGCTGGCGACTAGCACCAAAGGCGTAAATCCCGATAACAGGGAAGGCATTGCCTTTATAAGTAACAACCACCACAGAGTCAGCAAGCGGAAAGTAACTACAAGTGCAGAAAAGTAAAGGGGGCCGGAAATACAAGCCCAACTGTAAAGTACAACTCGAAAGGGAAAAACAGCAGCTGGAAGAACGAAGCGGCTCCTGGGTCGTCCGCCTCGATTCCTACCTGAAGGGTAGGTACAGATGGCTCAGCTCCTGGATCGTCCACCACGGATCCTACCTGAAGGGTAGGTACAGATAGCTCCTCTACTCCACAGGTCCTGTCGTCTACTCCGGGTACGTCCGCCCAGTGGTCCACCTCCGGGTACCGACCTGCTCCGCAAGTCTCAACTGCGATCTGCGCTGTCCGTCGTCTGCAACCAACACAACGAGGTGCGGGCATAGCCCGTGCAGGGGTGAGTATAAGCTACTCAGTAGGGACCCCGAGACCCTTAAGGTCTCACCAAATCCAACATTGATATCCACAAAGTAAAGGCAGCAATCACGAAGTAACATCAGACTCTACTTAGGTATACGCCCATACATATACCTAAGTCATCAAGTAACCCATCCAAACTCAAGGATACACAAAAATCATGAAATCAACGGATAACCATCACCCAGGTATATGCCCATACATGTACCTAAGTTATCAAGCGACCCATCTCAATCATGAGGAAACACAAAGGTCAAAGGTCTCAGCTCAAACCAGGATTTCCATTATCGAAACCGTAACTGCTGAAGAGCTCCGTCTCTAGAGTGTACAGTGGTCCTGTCACGACTCCGAGGCTGCCGCTCACTAACCTAGGACTGCTGAGGTACTCCTCCTGTCGAGTACTGCGGGTTTGCGGCCAACTACCGGGCGCTCCGTCCGCTGAGGGTCTGTCGCCAAATACCGGGCGCTACCCAGATAGCCTGCTGAGGTACTCCTCCTGTCGAGTACCGCGGGTCTGCTGCCAACTACCAGGCGCTCCGTCCGCCGTGGGTCTGCCGCCAAATACCGGGCGCTCCGTCCACTGGGCTAGTCGACTCACTCCAAGTCGAGTCGGTCAAGCAGTCGTCAGGTCTCAGCCGGCTACACGGTCTCCGTACTCTGCACGCTCGTCTCCACCGTTGCGGGTCTGTCGCTACAACCAAGCGCTCACACTCCGTAGAGTATCGCGGGTCCGCCGCTACAACCAAGCGCTCCACCGCCAAGGATCTGCTGCTGCATCTAAGCGCACCACTACTGTCAAGTACCACGGGTCCGCTCCACGAGCTACTGGTCGATACTCCAAGTATCACAAGGTCCCGCGAAGAAGTGTCTCAAAGAACCGTCTCGTCACAGGGGTCTCAACGCAACAGACGGCACGTCGATCGGACGCCCGGTCTGTGAGTTATTAGCCTTTTCGTCTCCGGGGCCCGGTTGGTTTTTAAGGAAAAACCAACCCGACCGTACTCCACCTGCATCCAAACCTCGGGCGGAGTATGCCAAAAGATCCGATTCACTAAGAGGAACACAACGCGACTGACGGCGCGTCAATCGGACGTTCGTGGCTCAAGATATGAGCGTTTCCGCTCCGAAGGCCCGGTTGGTTTCGTGAACGAACCAACCCGGCCGAACTCAAAGTAACCCGAAACCTTGAGTGCGATATACCGAAACGACCGTCTCGATCCAAGGATCGCGTTGCCGCAGACGGTTCGTCATTCGGAGGTCCGAGGCTCAAGTTATGAGCCAAGAACCGAATCTGGTCCGAAACGGGGGGTCCGGGTCCGGGCCGACCCGGCCCGACCCCCCCCCCCCGGGGTGGCGCGGTGGCCGGCGGCGGCGGCCGGCAGCGGCGGACGGCGGCGGCGCGGTGGCCGGCGGCGGCGCGCGGCGGCGGCGGGCGGCGGCGGCGCGGTGGCCGGCGGCGGCGCGCGGCGGCGGCGGGCGGCGGCGGCGCGGTGGCCGGCGGCGGCGCGCGGCGGCGGCGGGCGGCGGCGGCGCGGCGGCGGCGGCGGCGGCGGCGCGGCGGCGGCGGGCCGCGCTGGCGGCGGCAGCGGGCCGCGCTGGCGGCGGGGTGCGCCGCACGGGGTGGTCACGCGGGGGCTTGATTGCCCCCGCTTCTTCACGGACGGCGCGGCCTTTGTGCCGCGCCTGGGTAACAAATCGGCCCCCCACGTGGGGGCCGGTTTTGGAGAGTCAACCGGGGGGCTGCTGCCCCCCCCTTTTTTTTGAACCGCCTCCCCCTCTTAAAGAGGGGGTTATATTGAACCGGCCGGGGAATTTAATTCCCCGGTTTTGTGACATCCGGCCGGCCCGCTGGCCGGCCGGTTTTTACCAACGGGACCGGAAATTCCGGTCCCGCCCTCGACTTCCGACGCCGGCGGCCCGGCCGCCGGTCTTTCCTTCCACCGCGGCCCGGAACCGGCCGCGGTCTCCTCGTCCCGCCGCGGCCCGGAACCGGCCGCGGTCTTCTCGTCCTGCCGCGGCCCGGAACCGGCCGCGGCGTTCGTCGTCCGGCGCGGTGCGACGGCACCGCGCCCCTTTCGCCACACGTTAACTTTCTTTCAACGCGGCGCGACGGCGTCGTGTTCTTGATGTTCCTTCCATGGTGTGCGCGCGACGGCGTTGCGTAAAATAAACGCACGATCATCCACGTGGTGCGACGGCACCACGCCTCTTGCTTCCTCCCGCAAGAACAAACAAGATCATTGGAGGGGGTTCGGCCGTGTTCGTGCGGTCCGGCCCCCCTCACGTTAAATTAATAACGCATCTTAAAATAATCAACATCCCACGTTAGTTATACGAACCACGAGAAAAAGAGATAATTAAATATTAAATCAACCACCCCTACCTCGGGTTAAGATTTGAAGATTTGATCACGCTCCGCGGAAGACGGCGTCGCGGAGGTCGGGCGTCGCGGTCGACGTTCGTCAAATCCGCTGACGAAGAGTTATGTCCGAAAAGACACGTCGCTCGGATCTTCGATTGCCGACGAAGAAGGTTCGGGGAGGAAGGAAAGGTCCGAAGATACCGGGTCGCCGAGTCGATGATCCTTGACGAAGTGTTGTCGTTCTTCCTTGAGGATGAAGACGTTCTTCGTTCTTCGTCAGAGCTTGGAGATGAAGGGAAAGCTCTCCAAAGACAAACAAAGAACTCCAAATAAAATAAGACTACCTCTTATTTTATTAACACAACACAAAAGAATTTCAAAGATTCGTTTCTCACCTTAGCTGCCGAACGAGGATCGGCTGCGGAAGAAGAGGCGTCGCCGAAGAACGTCGCGGGTAAAGCTCGTCGACGTCGCAGATCTCGGTGTGCGTCGTCGAATTTCGGTCGCCGGCGTTCTTCGCGTTCTTCGCGGGGGGATGAAGAAACAAGATCCTCTCAAATCCTTTCAAAGGATTTTTAGGTTGGTCTTATTTTATAAACATGCCAACACACGAAACCGGTTAAGAAACGATCCATCAATTCGAAAGAAACGACCCATTAAATTCACGAAAGAAACAGTCCATTTAATTCACGAAATAAACCGCCCAATTAAATGGTCTGTTAAGAATTAAAGAAAACGCGTCGGTTGACTTTTCAGTTACTTTGACGGGTTTTCGCGGGTGCGTTACTTAGCGAAAGAAACGGCGGGGCTCGTGCGGGCCCCACCTCACAAATATCCTACCAAGGGGTAGGATATTTCTGGATAGCATCCTATCCAGTTCAACTCAGTTCAAGCCGCCTTTAAGTGGCTTCAAGTGGCTTCCAAGTGGCTTAAGCGAAATAAAATAAAGTTGTCGCAAAATTATTTTATTTCTTAACTTTAAGCCCGAAAATTAAAAACCACATCCGAGCAAACGCAACTCCGGAAGAGGCGTTTCTAAGCGAATACCGGCGCTGCGATTTCATCGGTGCCCTCAGAATTCGATTCCGGGCACCGGTTCAAAAGTTAGAAAAACCCGCTCGTCCGTTCACTGAACGTACCCGAGCCAAAACTTCGGCAAATGATTCCGGGCACACCGGGCCTCGGAATCAGGTGCCGTCAGAAACTGCGTTCTTGTAAAATTCCAAAGAAAATTAAGAAAAAAATTTCCTTGAAATTTACGGGTCTTTACAATGTACCCTTCCCTTGACCTGTGAAAAACATTTCAAAAACTTGTGATGAGCATAAAAATCTCAGTAAGGGATATAAAAGTACGAAAATAAAACATTAGTCCATGTATGAAATCATACTTTACTCATAAAACATAAGCATTTTAACATAACTCATCAAATAATGAATAAATCATAGAAATCATAAGGCATAATGGTAACTTGAGGCATTCATAACATTCTTATGTAGGGAGTAACCCTCTTGGTTACGTTTGGAATACCCATCACAGTATATTCCCTAAATCTCTTCAGAGAAACCTTAACGTTTAACTCCTTCACGTTGCTCAATGCATTGGAGAGATATATCGAGCTCACCCTCCCTTAGTTTATCACGGAACCACCCATCTTCATAATTATTCCCAAGAACCATAACACAATCATATCACATAAAACATGCATAAAGGAAAGATAACATTTCCACTTTTCAATCACAAGATATAAATACAAACCATTGATATTAAAACATTATGAAAACCATTTTCAATACCAAAATAAAAGAAAACTAAAACATGGTATTTATTTTTCATTTAAAAAAATGTATGGCTTGTAGAGGAAGCTGAAACTCAAATAATGGTCACGGCGGCGGAGAAGTCGTTGTCGCCGCATACGTACGACAAAGAAACATTCCTTTTGTCGTTAAGTAAAATTCTTCGTATAAAAAAATATTCCTTTTGAATAAGCATAAAATTCAAAGGGGTTTATACACCATATAAAAGGAAGTTGTGTATAAAACAAAATATTCCTCAATGAATGGATATTGAGACGAAGTCCCTTACAAAGACGGTATCCTTGGATTAAGGATAAATCAATTACATAATTATGTGTGAAAAACGAATAAACCAAATATAAGTGGATATTAAGTGTAAAACAATCATAGGTTATTCACACATATTCATAGAACGACATATTCAAGGAGTAAATGTTTATCCCAAAGAATCAAAATTGGGTTAAGAAGTTCCCTTGCAAAAATTTGACAGCCTAACAGCGTCACATCAAAATTCAAAAAAAGATTTAATGAAAGATAAAAAGGGTATCTCATCACTTGGACATAAAATTTACATTAATAAGGATATATAAGAACATATCACAACTTAATAGTATGTGAATTAAAAGACATAACAAAAGAAGTCTTTTAAAAAGAGGAGGGTGAAAGGTTCCCTTACCGACTTGGGTATCATTCAAAACATACACCCCATGAAAGAATGAAAATACAACATTGATGTAAATAATCATAAACGGAAGTATATTACACAAAGAGTAGAATAATGGGTATTACATATACCACTCAAAGGAAATGGTCACAAATGTAGCATAAATCTCACGGGAATAAAAGTGAGATAAAAAATCCCTTACGAAAACTCGGCAGCCTAAGAGCGCCATTTAAAAATTCTAAAAAAAGAATTGATGAGAGTAAGAGGGGGTATCTCATCATATAAAAATAAAAATTACAGTATGGTTAATATAAAATAACATCCTCCAACATAAGAACATGGATCATAAATTAAATGACATAAAAGAGAGTCCTTGAAAAGAAAGCGAGAGGACGGATCCCTTACCTCAAGTCTGACTTGTCTTGTTCGTTTCTTTATATTCCTGAATAATAAACTTTGGTCAATTTATAATTTCTTAAGGACCTCCTTTAAAGATTATTATTCAGTTCATATCGCATATTATAATGTTATAATAATTGTTTAATAATGTTAGTTCATATCATATGTTTTTGTCAATGTTTGGTACATGAGTAAAAAAATGAACTTGTTTGAAAATGATTGCCCATGTAGTTATTAGTAAATCATTTACAGAATAGTATTAATGATTCAAATATCATATATATCCAGTACATATTAATTTTATACTATTCCATAACATTTGGACATAAAAAATGAAAAGCACCGTTCATGGAGACGGTAGGCCGTACGTACGCATGAACGCTACTTTCATTTTTTTGTCATATTAATGGAATTAAAAATAAATGAGATATATATATATATATTATAATTCCATTATAATATATATGTTATATAGGTCACATATGTTCATTAATTTCATTCTTTATACATTCCATGTATTCCATTAACGAGTCACATCACTTGAGGGGGCGGTAGTCCACACTTCCTCATATGAAATTATCGCATTTGCACAACATGAAAAAAATAAAGGTATGTTTTAAATATAAAATACAGAATCATATAGTAAACATAAATACCATATATATCATATATAAAATATAGTGACATCATAATGGCCACCTTTAAAGGTGTTAAAAGAATATTGAACAATCATCGTTTCGTGAGGCAGAAAATCACCAACCACAGAAACAGTATGTTCTTTAACCATTAGACGAAGGTGTGTGTAAGTGTAGCTTGAATCCCTCACATAACAACATCCTAGTATATTGAAGATACTGTTGTTGTTACAAAAGAAAATAATAAAAAGAGTTTATGGGTTTGGAGAAGAAAAATAAAACATAAGAACAGAAGAGAAAACACTACCTTTAAAACGGGTAACTCTCTTTGATTTAAGCTCAAAGGCTTCGTTGGAAAGGATTCTTGCCAAATTGAGGCTCCAATGATGAATAGAATGATGTGGAGAGATGAAATGGGCAGGGGTTGTCCGATCCAAAGGCTTTGGAAGTGTGGGTAATGTGGTAGAGGTGGGGGCCTTTTATAAGAGGAGAGGAGGGGCACTCTTGGAAAGTTATAAAAGAATACTTTATTATAATATAATTTTCAGATTTTAAAGGTCCCAAAATTATATCTTTAGAGTCTAAGGTTATAAGAGTTCTAAATCCACCCATCCAATAGGTTTTTGACAAGTTTAGGTCTTAGAGTTTACATTATATTTTCATTTTATTTAAATCGTTAAGTAATGAGGTAATCGCTGCATCATCATGGTGTCATAAATAATTTAATTTATTTAATGAGTAAAAATCATAAAACAAATATCATGATGTAGTAAATATTTTTAGATTTCTAATTACTATTTATAGTAAAAAAATATGACTTTTATAACCCCATGTAAAAATTGTTCTAGTAAAACAACTCATGTTTGTGACATTTTTACTTTTACATTAAATAAAAGGCATTAATGTCATTATCTTACCCAAGTGGCTCCATGGGGTCCCAAAAATCGACCCATGGGTTTTCTTGGTTGGCCATGACACATCCAATAAGGGTAGGACATGTGTCTAGATCATTTAATATTATCAAAACATTATTTTTACCTTAAACTGCACTAATTATCTCTAATCGCGATTTAAAACTTAAAAGTTACTATTCACCAAAAATTATTTTAATCCCATTGAACCATATTTTACATCCTAATGACAACCATGTATGTCGGATTTTTAAAATTCAAAACACAGAGGTGGTAAAATTTCATTTAAACGAAAAAATCAGTTTCTTAAGTACCACTTAGTGGTTTCACTATTCATCAAAAATTGATGTTTTTCAGAAAAATACCAAAACGTCACCCTAATATATATTTGATATTCTGAATTCAAAAATGATATCTATTTTACAAAATTAAAAACATATAAGTTACATTAATTAACTTAATAATTAATTCCCGATGTCCGAGCAAATATCGAGTTTTTATGAAACAATAAGTATCAAAAGATTGACACTAGTTTAAGTCCAATTTCAAAGTGAAATTAATTCCAATGACCACTATTGGATTAAATGGTAAAAATATATTCTAATTTCACTTCAAAACCAATTAAAAAGATAATACAATCATATAAATAAATTATATTAAAAAGTGGTTTTTAATTAAAATACAACATTTTTCACTATTCAATAAAAAATGACCTTTATCGGAAAAATACCAAAAATTTACCCAAAGTAAATTTTGATGTCCCGATTCTAAAGAAGAATTTAATTTTGTCAAATATAACACATAAAATTTTCAAAAAGTGGATTTAAAAGAGGTTCTCCATCAAAAGGTGGTTAATCGACCTTTTAATGAATATTAGAATGTTTACGCTTAAAATTGGATTCATTCGCATTTTTAATCCTATAACATTTATTGTAAAGGGTAAAAATATTTGACAAACATATATAATCATTTTGTAGTTAGTTCTTTTCATTCCCACCATTACAATGTCTAGGCGTTAACTGCTATTTAAAGTAATATTATTTTATTATTAGAGTGCAACGTAAGATTCCCAAGAAACCCGTTGTTGTGTATTGGGTACGCCATCGACCATAGCGTCCCCTTTAAAGTAATACTAATATTTTATTCACAAATATGGATAAATGTGAAAATGTCATATTCTTTATTTACATGGGGTGTAACATTCGGGCCACATGCAGTTTCCCCAGACACACTATAAAAAAAGAGCAGCCCCAGAAGAGGATTTAGAGCAGGTTCACTCACCAGAGCAGAGCCAAATGGATTTTTCAGGATGAGAGGGTATGGTTCTGCCTTCGGGACCAGACTATATTTGCATGAGAATCCTAGCTAGACGACCATGCAAAGGTGGAGAGCCACTATCATGATGTAGATGTTGGGGAGGGGTAGTTCCTTATAGATAGTCTGGTTGAATTCCCCAACACCTTTGGTTCATGTAATCTCCTAAGCCTATGAGACATGTAATCTATGAGCCTATGGGCCTTGTAAGGATTCCCCCTCATCCCTTGAAAGGGGGGTTATCAAAAATCAATAAAAATGAAGGCCTTCATGCCATTCAGAAAACTGGACAAGGGAAAAGCACATGACCGCCTACAATAGCATGGTAGTCCACTTGTTATCCAGTGTTGGCCTCTAATTCATGATAGAACATAACAAATCGAGTAAATAGAAAAATTCCTTAAAAATAGGGATTATTATATCACACTAAAATTACTCCATCGACAGGAATATAAACAACAAATGGTGTAAGAGGATTGAAAACCTTACCGGTACACATCCAATGAGACCAACAATAATTAATTCGTAATCTAGATGGTGGAGATACCTTAATGCCTAGAATGAGGTGGAAGGATAGATCTCAAACATGTGAGAGGGATGTTGTGCATGGGGGATGAATGAAAATGAGGGTAAGAGTTAAAAAATGAATATTTTCACCCTTTTATAAAGGGTTATATGGTTTGGATACAAAACTGGACAAACCATGTGCAAACCATGAAAAAACACTTTCTATAGACACCCTATTTCACATGATAGGTTCACAGTTTGAATAACTATGAACATCCATTAAAAATTACCACTACAACAGGACACGCAAAACATGTACAATCATGGGGCCTCGAATTCCTGGTTAGGAGAAATTGTACGGCCCTATTAAGAGCATTGGACCACCCCACATGGTTTTAAAAACCATCTGGACTGGATTGTATGGTTTCTACTAACCATGTGGCCCACCTGTTTCCTCCAAAATTAGTAACCCAGTCTTTGTAAAAGTCATGGACTACCCTATAACCCCCATTAACTCATTTGGAACTTTCTTTAGGATAAAACATAAATAATTGAACTAAAATATAAGGTTCTATACATTGAAGAAAATACAGGTTCTTACATACCTAATCTGTCCCTTCCAAATCTTGAATGGTGTTTCAGATCCCCACGAGTTAGAGACTAGCACCAAGAACAATATAATTATCACGAGGGTACAATTTTTTCCACAAAATAGTGGAATAAAAATTATATAAGTATGTATTCATAATACTAAAATGGGAGAAATTACCCAAAAAAGTTACAAAAATACCCAATATTACAACATCCATAGTCTAAACATATACCAATATAAATGCTCAAACATATCCCATGTAACATGTGTATAAAATCTCCACCAATCACCTCCATCACTCCAAGTCCCAAGTGTCAACAAGATCCACCATCTCCAAGTGGAACTTTCTTTTTTCATGGACCTGGAATAAGACAATCTTTAAATTCTCAAATGAAAAGGTAGGGTATGATCTAAATATCCTAGTAGGGTCTCACCAAGTGTTCCATTATCAATTCCATAAAAATTTAACCAATTATTACTTAAATTTAATTAAAATAGGGCTTGGAATGAAATTTTCATATTTTCATCAAAAAATGATTTCATAATAAATAATATGGAATATATTTCAAAAAAGGATGAAATGAACCCTTTATATAAAACAGTTCTATAAATCAGTAGGTATGAATAAAATAGTTAAATAATCAATGGAATTCAATCATCAATCTATCATATTCTAGAACTTTGTAATAAGACATGTGGTATGTTAGTTTCTTGAAATAGGATTCTCACACTTCTCAATCAGTGATCTGAAATCAATGTGTGCACACATCACTTGGTTTAGGCCATTAAGAATCAACACTGCATGACGGTAATCATGTATGAGTAAGTTCATGTCTTTGATTTCATTTTTAACCCATTAACAGGGGGTATGATTTTTGAATCTGTGTCCTAATTACATACTAAGTACCCAGGGTCACATGTGCTTTAGTCAATGAATCAATCAATCCTGGGAAAATCAATCATTTTTAATCAGTTAAAAATATACTATCTCAATTTCATTTTTCAACATACCTTTCTAATTTCAAAAATAAATTAATCATATATTTTCATCAATTCTTTCCCTTTCAAATAATATTTCAATTTAATTAGTAGATATTGAGGTTAAACATCAAATCATTTCATTAATTCAATTTAAAAAATCAGGCCACCAATTTCTCAAATCCACCCATCAATTTCAATTCCGTTGAAATTGGGAGGTTTTTCCCATTTCCATGCCCTTTTAAAAAATAAACAATAATAATCTCAAATAGATGTTATTAAATAATTTAAAAACACATTTATAACCAATCAATCAAATCAAGTTTTCAATTTTAGTGAAAAATCTTATGGTGCCACCTACCGTTTATCAATGATAAAATCAAAAACTGTAACAGGAAATGCCAATGTAGAACGAATATAAAGTAGATCAACAAGAAAATACTATATAACAAATCATCAATATCAAACTATGATTCAATCAGCATCATGATATCATACCATTTTCAAAGAGTTATCGTGGAGATAAGGATAAAACCATAGTGAGAAAACTCACTAGAGATCAAATTCCAAACCAAGATTTTTGGAAGGGATGGAATAGCCCAAAATTGCATGGGGTATCCCTAAGTATTAGAGGTAAGAGACTTCATGACTAAAGAAACCATTTTAGGATAAATCCCATAAAAATTCACTAGGCATTAGTAATTCATATCATGAATCCTCTATTCACAATGTGAATATCAAGAGTGATGCATACACCAAAAAATGCATCGACTTAGGATGAAAATCCCAATCCTATAAATTCCATGTCATGAAAACAATTTAAGACTAAAAAAATTTAACATCATAAAACTATTTTATTAATATTTTATGAGTGATAGATTAATTTCTTGAATAAAATTCATGTCGTGAATCTATCCTAAAGATACTACATAACCAGATAATGAAAAAAATATGTAAAAGGCCTCTAACCAAACCTAGAACCAAATAGAACCCCCTAAAACTTTGAAAAATTTATACCCAGATTCCATTAATTCAAAAAAAAAATACATCCACAATCTTTAAATCAAAAAAGAGTCAAGAAATACCTAAATGAAGGTAAAGGGATGTTACAATATATAGTATAAAAGAAAATATTTCATAGTTAAATTTAGTTATTGTGATAAAGTGAATATCACTATTATACCATCCTATTTACCAAGTCAAATTCCCAAGATATCATAAATGAGTTTATGGTATATTTGTAAAGAAAAAATTATATCATTGTATGTGGTGTGAATTTCACTTTAGCCTAAAATATTTTAGGATATTTCGAGTAATAAAAATTTAAAGTGTTACATTTATATCAATTATAATTTGATGGGATATTTTTAATGTATTATGTTGATGAGATTATAAATAATTCTTTGAAGAAAATTGAAGTTGACATCATAACATTTTTTGGTGCGAAAGTAATTTGAATATGTTAAAGGTTTTAAAAATTAGATATATGATTCCTAAGTCTTACCATTATTAAAACTTAATTTCTTCAAATATGTTATACACTAAAGGGTTTTGTGAGAATATATTATCAAAGGTCACATAGGGATGTGATAGGAATTAAATTATTAATGTAATGTGTTAACAAAATCATTACCACAATAACCACTTGTGGTTCATGTGAATTATCTAGTGTTAATCAAATGATAGATTGGTTTAAATGGGTATAAATTTATCATTAATTTGTAATAAAGAAAATTTTTATTTATCATTTATTCATGTGTGTTTCAATTTATTTTACATGAATAGTAAAATGATAGTATCCCCTCAAGGTAAAAAAAATAGAGTTGTCTCTAACCATTGATCATCAAGGAGTATAACGGGATATGATTATATATAACATTTTCCTTCACTAGATTCTTATACTCATTCAAAAGGGTTGTATATGAGATATTAATAATAGATTCATGAGGAAATAAATAGAGCCTTATTACTTGGAATAACTCACTAAATTCTATTTCATGTAGTTTCATAAGGTCATTGATATATTAAATGGTGTATACTTATTATCAATCTTTCTTACATAAGGTTGGTGAGATACACAGCATGGGAGGCTTCAAACATTGAAATCCAACTTATGTAAGTAAAAATATAATCATAGATAATCAAAGGGTAGTTGGTCATGTTGTTGATCATGTTGTTGATTATAGTGAAACTAATATTATATTTTTTCACTTGTATACAAGTAAATATTTTTTCTCTCTAATTGAATTAGACTAAAGAAACACAATTCCATTATTAGTTTAGTTACCAATGACATTTCAAACTACTTAGATAAGGGGAATGTGATGTACTCATCTCGTAGATGAATAAGATGTTATTTATTCATTGACTTGATCATTGTTTTGATGAATAATGAAAAGATAATTTTTATTATGACAATTTCCATTGTTCAATGTATAGTGATCACTCAAGGCCAAGGAAAATTTGATTATATAGGTCTTTATATGATACATATTATATATCTAGTTGTGTAAATGTTCTTTTAGATATATGAATATGTTTTATAGTGATCACATCAAACCCCTTAGTAGATTGAGTATCATAGATTCATTTCTAGAGGACTCTCTTTTCTTACATCTATAAAATATAGATATTAAAGTTGTTAAGGTATGTAGGTTCACATAGTTAGTCCCTTGGATAAGGATAAAATTTGGAAAAAATTATCTATTAAAAAATGAAAATATCTTCATAAAATTATATCCAAAATAGTTATAATGGATTCAAAAAGATTAGTGAAGTTCTGTATAAAGTCTTTGTTGGTTTTGGGTGCAATGTAAGTGTGTGGTGGTGGTTGATATATTATAATTTCTTTCAATACTAATTCCCAAAAACCAAGAGAGATGATCTTGCTTGTCAAATTTATAATTAATTTATTTAATTTCATATATAATAAATACTTGGGCTTAGTAACTTTCTTCATTGATAGTCGTTGATTGTTTTAAAAGGCCCTTCTGAGTTTCCTTCATTGCGCTTGTGAGGATTCAGGGGTACAATATCTATAGTGGTGATCCACACATGCTCCAATAGTCTCCAAACAATGGCACTCAATCTTCTTATGCTATCATGGTGAATTGAATGTCTTGAATTGTTCGTTTTGGATTTCCCATTCTTCAGTCTTAAAAACATTCTATCTTGGGTTTCACGTTCATGAGAGTGAGATATGGGGAGTAATCGAGATGGAATTCCTTGTGTACAACAATTCACTATTCCCAAACATGGAATTGGTTTCAAATGAATTACACAATTGACATAGTCATCTATATATAATGTAAGTACCTAGCCCCAGTTGCCCGAAGATGATGCCTTGTTGTCATACATACAAGTAATAAGCATCCCGAAGGACCAAGTAGTTTAGTATTAGTGGAAACAAGATACATACATAAGTTTATCATTACATCATAAAGGAAAAAAACAACACTAATTTATTCCACTAGAAACATCCATGAATCCTAGATTATGCTTGAAAGTCATTCATAATTTACTTCTTAATGTCCTGAAAAAATGAAGCATAAGAACGGGGTGAGCTAAAATTCTCATTAAGAGTAAGAAATACAGCATAAGATAATATAAACATTAGACATGGTGAATAATTGAAAACACATTCCTTTAATAATAAATTTGAACATAAAATGGTAGGAATATGAGATGAGTAAATATTTTAATAAGATAACATAATAAAGGGTATTCTACTTGTCGAATAACCACATTAACTTTAAATTACTAGATTCATAATGAGGGAAGTGCATATGCCGAACATTCTGAAACATTTTGTCATGGCCTCATCCAAAATACATATATCACATTGGGAAGCCCTCGGCCAATTCCACATCTATTTGTCTCATGAGACCTTCCTATGCATCGAGGAGCTATAGAGGGCCCCACCCATAACATAATAAGTCAAATTAATTCCTCATATGAGTGGATATAAACATAAAAAAAATATACATTCATATTGAAACTATCATATGAAATATAACTATCTTTCCCCAATCATTAAACATTAAACACCTACCATTCTCAGTAATATGGTTAATGGTTTTACGATAGATAATCCATAATAGAGTCAGTCATAAACCATTCTATATAATATGTTAATGACATAATGAATCATAAAACCCAATAATACATAATAATCAATAAGAGTGTTGAAATAGGTGAAGATACTCTCATAAAATCTTCGAGTGATTCTTGCGATAAAAACCCTTTTACATTGAGAAGAAGGGTTCTCTTGGAAAAATATTTTTATAAAACCAGAAGTGAATTAAGATAGTATTTAATGATAAAATTAGTGTTTTTATAAGGATAATTGTTTCCAAAAATATATTATAGAGTTCCCTTGAAAATAGGTATGAATTTGAGAATTCCCTTGAATTGGGATTGTATTTTAGAAATCGTTTTGAAAGTTTCTTTTAAAACATGTAAATATCCCTAAAATAAGGAAGGGTTATGGTTGTTAAAAATATATATAATAGTCACAAAGAACTTATGAGAAGTATATAATAATACATAAGAATTTAATTGAGTAAATTAGACAATGAAAGTAACCCGAATGAAAATGGAATTTCGGGTGGAAAAAAACTTACCTTAACTCTGAATGTGTTCTGATCTTGAACAAAAGCTCCTGGAATATTAAATTATACTTATTAATAACTTATTTCATAACCTATTATACATGTATATAGTTTATAATAGTTCTGGTTAGTTCATTTATGTCTTTATTGATAAGTTATTGTATTGAATTTCATCATTCTGGAGTGTTTGTTTTCCTTATTCTTCATAATTGGTTCACTTTCTCTTATGTAGTGATGTGGTGTGGATGTAAAACTCAAAAATTGAAATTGAATATTATTTATGAACATACAGAATTTTTAATGTGCATTTCTATCATTTTGTTACTTGGAATTAGGATGAATCATTAAATGACAATCACTTTGATTATTTGGCAGTATGTGGATTATTATGAACTAGTTTTGTCACATAAATAAAAAATATGTAAATATAATGGTTATTGATTATTAATTAGGTTTTAATAAATATATTATAGTCTGTTTCAATCATCAATATTATTTCATGACAAGTAATGAAGAAAATATTGAAGAATGAAACTTCTTCATCCACGAAGGTTATAAATTGAAACCTCATGGACGTTGATTTCGTTTATAAAAATAAAAGGAAGGGAGTAAGAATATTTGTGATGGTTCTTCCATTAACATGATAGAAATCTAGTATATAGATGATACTAGAGTTATCATGGTCATTTGGAAAAAGGAGGTGATGAGAGGATAAAAAAATAAGATAAATTCAAATGAAACTCAAAGAAAAAGAAAGGTGATTTACCTCTTGAAATAACATCCTCGAGAACCTCCTTAAGGGAAGGGATTTTGGTCTTTTGGAAAGCCCAAGAGCTTCCTGATCATGGGGTGTGACTATGGAAGGGTATTTGGGCAGAACATTGAGGAGATTAATGTCTTAGATTAGTGAAGAGAAGCGGGATTGGTTAGAGGTTTTTATAGTGGAGGAGAGGGGTCAATTTTGAATATTTAATTCATTATTTTATTATTTCCCTCAAGACAACCAATAGTGTTGTTTAATGTGGCCCCTAATAGTAATAAGTGCATGTGAGTTAGAACCTAGTGGCCTTTAATCACTTGTGATGTCATGAATAGTGTATTTAACTGATAATTTTTATATATGGTATTTTATCGTATTTCACTATTCATTAAAAATTCTAGAATTTCAGAAATATCCCAAAATATTTCCTTAACCATTTCTTGACGTGTAGAATTCAAAAATGAACTCCGTTTTTTAAAATTAGTTTTCTAAATATTATTAAATTAATTTTTAAATAAAGTCATAGTTAATTCGAAAAATAACAATTTTAATGATGAAATTAGTTTTATTTCACATGGAAAAATTAATTAAGATATCATTATATTATTTCCTTAAGAAAATAAAATAATATTATTATTTACTATTCATAAGGGTCATATTACTATTCATAAGGGTATGTTACTATTCACCAAAAAAATAAAGTTTGTTCTATCAGACTCTAAATGACTTACTGATCACAACTCTAGATGACCGTTTTTTGAAATTCAAAACATAGAAGAGGAAAAGTTTATTTTAACTTATATATTATGAAATACACTAAATATCTATTTTAAAAACTTTGGGGTGTTACAAATAGAGTTTGGATTTCAGTTACAAAATTTAATTTCATAACATCCTTTAAATAAAATTATAACCATTAATTTAATCCCATGGCAAATAATAGTAATAATAATATTATTATTTTGTGGTTTTCCAACTTGCACAGGATTGATAAATAATATTTGCCGAATCTTAGTGACTTATTTTATCACTGAACATGATCTTGGTCTATTAGAACTCCTCTTGTATTTATTGAACACCTGAATAAATAATTTATTCTCTAAATTAAATATTTTATTTACAAATTATTAAATAATTTTTTTAAAAAAATTCATTAAAATAAATAAATATATTTCCTTCACAATACAATGAAAAAATATTTATTTAATTTATGAAATCAATATAACTTAAATAAAATTATTCCTTAGTCTTGAGAAAAATATTTATCCATTAATTAAATTCAAATAGAATTTAATCAAGAAAACCAAAAACACTTAGTTTGTGAACCACTATGATTATTTCTCATTATCTTTATGAGGTCTTACCTAAAGTCCAAGATTACTGTCTAGCAACAGGTCAAGGAACCCACAAGAAAGAATATAAAGTCTCAATGATGACAACCACATATAAATGATCATTGTGTAATATAATACCTTTGTCACATAATCTCATCAAGCATGTTTCATGATGGTGCCATCAACATATATGCTTGATACAACATTATTTGACTATTTAAAATAAACTCACAGTTACACTATATGCATGGAATTTATGGATATGGGTCTATTTAAATCAAGGGTTCGAGATATCAAATTCTGTAACTATGGAAGGGAAATTCATTTCATGACTTATCTATTAATAACTTGTCATTTTTGATGCAACCAACATACCTTACTTACCACCAACATATGGAATAACAGCTTTCATCAGAAAATATAAGTGTGCGAGTCAGGAAATGCATTAATAATAATATTAATGTCTAAGGACCATTATACACACTCACATAGAGTAATATATAATGAAACCAAAACATGCATAATTCATACTGGCAGGTATGTTCTCATAATCTCAAATATTGGATATTACCAAGTGTGAACATTATGAGAAGAAGTCTCATCTTTTTATGAGTACTCACACCTGACTATCTATATACTATGTGTCCCATAATATAATATTATCCAACCAGATAACTATATTAAGAATATTATCATAACACTTCAAGGTTCTCATCATAGAGGGGAACTACTGCGACCTTACCAATATGACAACTACTCTAGGACATTATTACATTATGGTCTTGCAGAATAATGAACAATATGTAATAATATGTTTAATTTAATATTTAATACATAAAATATTCAAGTAATCAAAGAAAAAATATTGGGATTTAGGGAACCAACTCTAACTATTCTTATGGGATTTAATTGGAAGTTAGATATTGGTGCATATACACTAAAACATACAAGCATATGATTCATGTACATTGAAAAGTACATGGTATTCATGAAGAATATATATATATATATATATATATATGTGTGTGTGTGTGTGTGTGTGTAATGTTAATATAAATTATATTATACTCTATACATATGTGGTATGAAGTGAAAAAATAATGAATGCATTTAATGCATGTATTATGTGGATAGTTATATGTAGTATATATGGATATTAATCATGTATACATTAACTGAAAACTATGCATTGTGCATAGTTACAGAATCATCCCCAAGTTGTTTCTTCAAGATTAGAGGCTTTGTATGATGATTATTGAATTATTTAATACACTCATCAACAAGGCATAAATCATGGGTATTATTAGATAACACCTAATGGAATAATACAAGTAATTAATTCATGAAGAATGCATCATGTATTTCATATATAACAGAAATTGTTCACATCAATGAGTGTCATGATTATCATGTTCGTTTGATGCTACATTGATAACAAATTTCATGAAAATTTCTTGAAATGTTTCTTCTTCCTAAGAAAAATTCATCTCACATTAGAAGAATCTAAAACCCCATTGAAAGTTTTCATTATCCTACAATAGATATAAGGATCCTACAGCTAGTTTATCCCCCCATTAGTAGTAGGGTTCGATTTTATTCTACTTCTGAAGCATTATCACTACATCAAGGAAAAAAAGAACTACTCAAATAGTGAACTAGTTACACTACGTTTTAAGAATTTTTCAAATATCATGCTCATTTATTCTATTATATGATAGATTAAGCATTATTGGGTGTTCTTACGTTTCCCATTTATCGTATTATAATCTATAAAAACTTATAGAAACATCATAAAATACATATCATACTCAAAGAGATTTAGATATTGATGATGATTCCTATAGTTAAGGATCGATGGTGTTGATAATGTTAATAAATTATCTAATGAAATTGAAATAAATAGGGATGATGAAAGTGAAGATCATTTGAAAAAAGATGATGTTGTATAGGAACATGAAGACATTAAAACTAATGAATATGAAGATAGATATTTATGTATTACATTCTAGTTATAGTCATAATCAATACACATTTATAAAAAATAATAAATAGAAAAATATTATTAAAAGTCTGTTTAAATTAATTATATGTTTCTAATGACCCAATATCAATTAGATGAGTTAATTCATATCCTAAATGATGATGAGATACCTAGTGATGAGCCCATTTTTTCATTAGTTGAGGGTTGTTCTATGGCACTAACTACTAGGAGGGGTCAATCCCTTCTGTGAGTGATGATTCCAAATTCTATTCCTGAGTGATGTATATCTCTTGATTTTGATCATCATTAAAGAAAGTAAGTTTAAATATGTATTTTATTTAATTATCATTTAATTAATTTTACTTATTAACTATTATTACAATTTTTATTATTTTTACAGTTTCATATATATTCACTGACCAGGATTTTTCTACTCTAAGGAACTATTTTTATGCTCTATTGGTGTCATGGGATTAGGTTCCTAGAAACATGAATCATCTTATGTTCATGTAATGAATAATACATAAATAAAAAAATTAATTTTATTTTAAAATTTAAATAATTTTTAATTTTCTATGTTGATAAAAATTTTATGGATTTATGTTCTCGTATTGTATATAGAATGAGACCCTCAATTTAGTAGGCATTTAGGCTTACATGAATAATTATTTCCATTAGTTTTTATATAACCTTTGAAATTGAGATATAGAGATATAATTCATCAATATTTTTTATGGATATTTTATGTTTTATTGAACTAATAAGTATTTCAAAAAGGGAACGAATTCTAATCATTATATATTCTCTCTGCTAGTTCTCCTATAAAACAAAGCATTACCTATCACAAGCATCTTCCTCAGATCAAACATCCCTAATGACTTTGACATCTAAAATAGGAAAATCTAGGAACCCCAGTCACTACATCAATTCATTATCCACCAATGGTTTCATTCACTTCATGATCATTATTTTAGGAAATTCATATTAAAAAGGCACATGGTTAACATTTACAATGAATGTGAAAACATACAACATAGTGCACACAAGTATTATGTAGTTCGTAAATTGTTTCATAGATCTGTAGGAGAAAAAACTTATCAATTCCATTCATATAGATTAAGTAATTATAAGTTTTAATGAAGATAAACTTCTGAAAAATCCTTCTCAAACTACCAGAATGAATATCACTAACACCTAAGTGGGTAAATCTTCCTGCAATCCTCCTTTTAGCCTTCCACATTTATTTTTTTAGACTCCAGTGCCTGGATGTGTACAGGTCTATTCCTTCCAGATCGACATATTCATTCCCTTCCAGTTCCTTACTTTTCATATTTTGTCACTAAACCACATGTGTATTAATTTCGATTATATAATGGGTCATCACTAGCCATCCAATCAGAACCACCCTTTGAAACTCATGAACAACCCCTTATTGACTTGAGCTACTGTCAATTCCATATAATAATAAATATATTGACCACAAAAACCAAGTGAATAGTTTATTTCATCTTCTAATGCACACTAAAGATTCATTGAACATTTCCTTTACCAAAAAATCTTAAGGAAATCCTTTATGCATCATCATCAATGGATTCTCATCATGACTTCCACACAACCATCATTAACATTAGAATTTCATTCATCATCTGGATGTTTTCCCATTTATATTATTCACTAAATACTTTGGTTCCATGTCTGACTCACCAAATTTATACATTATACGATCCTCATAATAATATTTATACTTTGATTCCATTTTAATCTATTCACTTTAATCATTTATCTAGTAACTTCCAATGAAATCTCGATTAGTTGATCTCATCATTCAGTAATATTTCACTGATCTAACACTCTAAGGTTCCCATCAAACAAACATTCAACATATATTGTTTCTTATGGTAAACCTAATTCTATATTGTTAATTCAAACATCCCATGGTGTTTATGTACTACCTCCTTCCTTTTCATCACGTGTAACTTTTGGTGAATAAATTTTCATAGATTCCAACATTTAACCAAAAACATTCCCACACCAAAACCAATTATTACATCCTTTATCATGATTAGAAGGGATTATGAATATAATTTATATGGGATATTATCAAGAGGAAATCATCTTCTATTCGAAAAAATATGGGGAGATAAGACGTCATATATAGATCTATGAGTCGTTATTTTAGTATATATCATCAAAAATTGGTAAATAATATTATTAAATAATTTACCTGTACATATATTTTTAATAATAAATGAATATGATAAATTTATAAAGTATGAAATTGATACAAACATTAAATGTGTTTATATGTGAAATAGGATGTGCACTAATAATATTATTCCATAGATTTTTACTAAGAGAGAGCATCAAATTATTCTTTATATTTTAAAATTAATTTATAAAATTTTCATAATATTTTTTTTACACATATTAATTTTTTTGTATGTTTGTATGATATATATAGATAGTTATTTCTTAGATTAGTGTGATTTGGGATGAGATGGATGGTGAGGGTGATGAGGATACATGTGAGTCACATTTTTATGAGGTGGATTGGTTGCATATGATGACGATTAGTATAAAGAATGTTTGGGTGATTGGTACTGGTTCATGGTCATCGATAGTTAATTAATATATCACTAAAGTGATGTCTTATTTTAACATAAAGGGAGCTAATGTGGAATTATATTTTTTCACTACTAAAAAGTTTGATTCAAGGCTATGAGATTAAAATGATAATGTAAATAGATTTATTAGAGACCTGAAGTAGCAACATCAACAACCATTTCGGCATTATGAGCATTAGTTTTAGTAGAATATGGAGTACATGTGGTGACTTTCATGTGGTTTAGTTGTGGAGTTCCCACTAATTGATTTAAACAATCACCCACACCCTTAGTGGAATTGTTATTAAATTTTATTTTATGATTTTATTTAAATTTAATGTGTTTAATTTTTATAATGAATTAAAGTTTATAATATTTATATTTTTAATTATTTTTAATTATTTTATTCATTTTTTACATTTATTTTTGATGTTTTTTAAAATACATCACAACTAAGTTTGTATAATATTATTTGTTATGGACTTTATAATCCTTCATAAATATAATTTATGATGGATAAATACTTTCATTGTATATAGTATTATTTATGATATATTTCATAACTTGTCATAAATAAGTTTATGGAAAATTATTTGTGATATATATTAAAATATGTCACAAATAATATTTCGATGGGATAAAAATTTCCATTAAAAATAGAATGGCCCTAAGATTAATTGTGATAAACTATCACAAATAAGACTAATTTCTATGTGATTTTACATGACGATCTATTTTTGATGGATTCCAATCATAAATAAATTTTTGAGACTAGTTTTCACATTAAATATCCCATCAAAAAAAATTAATAGTGTATGTTATGGTTGTGTTGTTTAGTTGGTATCAGATATGGGTTTAGATAATTTTCTATATTAGGTCAAAAGGAATAAGTGGATAAAATATTAATAGAACAAGGTTTAATCAAAAGTTTGAAATTTTAAAATTAAGGTTACATAGTTTCTTATGTAATTGGATTTATTTTAATATTCATATGATTTTATTGGATTTATTGGATATTATTTTTAATTTCTAACAAAAAAAATTTGTTTTATTAAATCGCTGGATCTAGGAGGAACTCAGTAAACAATTAATGTGATCAAAAATTAAATTATTTTCCCAATAATTAACCAAATATAATTAGATCTAGTGCACAAGATATAATGTTTACTCTTATCCATCTATCTTGGGTTTTAAAAAATAACTTAAACCATGTCAAACATATAAAATTCACTAAATAATGAACAAATAACCCATTATTCATTCATGTGACAATGACTACCATCCTTTAGTGGATCTTTAGATCCATTAACTATTATTTAATGTATCGACATAGTTGAATATATATTTTATGTTATTTCGTGTTCAAAACATGAAACAATTATTTTGTAAATTTATTTTTTGGATGGTGAAGTTGATAAATGGAGGACACTAATCAAGAACACATTGAAAAAGGAAGAAATTGATCACATGGAATGGGAGGAGTTTTTGGAATATTTTTCTATAAATAATTTCTTTGAATTCTTTCAATATAAAATTTAAAAGAAATTTTGTGAGGTTATGTAACATAAATATTAATCAATTGGTTATTGTTAAAATAACATTATAAAACATTCAAGTAAACCCATTTCATTTTTCATTAATTTAAAATGTAAAATTGGATGATTCTTTAATGGATTAAAACTATGTCTTGAAAATGCATTAAAAAAATACACTTTATTAGCTACAATATGATTATTAGATGCTCTATTAGGGAATAAATATGAACAAAAAATACCACAATGCTCATGGATTTGGTGAAAATGGAGGGAAATATATTTTCTGGAAGATTTAAAGATAAAGGTCATGGAGGAATGGAGTTCATGAAATTTCTCAGCATAGTGAAAGACCTCACCTTAGTGAAAAAACCATAAAGGTTTTATCAATTTACTGGATCATTTGAAATATTGGATACAACATTAACATTATGACCAATTATATTTTTCCACCAAATATTGACATTGAGAAAACTGAGAACCCTGGAGAGTATCTTTCACATTAAATTTATAATTAATTTATTTATGATCAGATTAAATAGTTACCTCTTCTTAGAAAATTTCTCCAATGAAGATGTTATTGATAGTCCAAAAATCCTTTTCTAGATTACCTTCATTTTTATTTAAGGATCCAAGTTTTGGCTTTCTTTAGAGATGATACACATGTGCTCCTTTGATATCTGAGTGGTGCAAATTGATTTTTTAGTGCCAGTATACTGAATTAATTTTCTTTTTTTCAATTTGTGTGGATATCTTATAGTTCCTTCAATCTTGAAGGAATATCACTAACACTTCTCCTTCTTGATAGGAATATTGGAGGAGAAATATAGATAGAATTCTAGTGTGCATAACAATTCTCAAATCTTGATTAACCCTGCATAATATACATAACCAAATATTTATAGAGTTTTGGTTTCTGTTAAAATATTATCTAATTATGTATAGAAATATAAATAAAATAATAATCATTATTAAACCCCATCCTATATATTATTATTATTATTACTATTATTATTCTATATCATGCACTAACTCAAATAATGATAAATATTATTTACCAGCTTGAAAATAAATATTCATAACTAGACATGATCTTATTATACTCCAACTCTATGAAATTTTTTTAATTCCCAAATAAATATTTAATTAAGTATTTAATTAATCAATAAACAATGAAACATTATTCACAATACTACAAAAAATTATTTATTTAATATTATAATAATTAAATTAATTATTTATTAATGAATAAAAAAATTTATTACCATGCGAATATTAGAGATCAATAAAAATTTAATAAAATCACTCATTGGTCTTGAGAATAATATTTATTCCAATAATTAAATTAAAATATAATTTAACTAAGATAAATTGAACTCAATAAAAATGACGCCTACAAATTCCCCTTTTTCTTGGGCTAGGTTTTATTTTTCTTCCACTGTCTCTTCTAGACATATGTGAACACAAAAAAATCATGTTAACTTTAATATCCTATGTCTTTCTCTTCCTGGAAGGGAGTTTTGATGCAGCTTGGGGCATATATTTCTTTTCTTGGTCTTTATGTTCATTCACCGTAAGGATTGAAGTATTCACCCATTTCCTCTCCTTATCTACATGGTGAAGAATAGTAAGAAGATCTGGGAGATGCTTCTCACTATTATTCATATTAAAATTGACAAACAAAGTTGGAGAATATTTGAGGGAGTGATGAAAAATGGGATCGAATTTTATTTAATCAGGGATTTTACACCCTAGAATATTTAGGCACACAATTCATCTAATGATATTGATTATGTGACGCCCGGTTGGTGAAACCTCTCTAATATAATTCTAAAAATAGCCTTGGATATCTCAAATAGTTTCTATCTTTGTCTCTCCCAGAAAATAACATGGATATTCTAGAGTATGCTATAAGTATCCATGTTTTCATGAGAATTTATGAGTTCACTAGAAATATGTTATATCATCAAACATTGAACATCATACACAATATTCAAATTTTTATCATAGACATGGAATTCTTCATCACTCACCTCCTTCATAAATGGATTAGGTAATGAGGATTATAACATGTAATATTTTCCATTCATGGTGAAAGATATCCTAAAAAAGTCTTAACTGTTTTTAGAAGTTAATTCCCATGAGGAGATCATCCTTCTATAATATTGATCATATGGATACAGTGGATGATGCAGTTTCCATTTTTCTACAATTATAATATAGCAGATTATTTTTACTTTTCCTAACTACAAATTATTTAGGATATAATAATAATTAAATTTTTAATCAATATTAAATATCCTTCTATTTTATCAAGTCCCAAAATCCCACACCATTAAAATTAGAATTTATATTTTATTTGAAATTATTGGGGAAATTATCCATATTTACTTTCTTATAATCTAGATATATGAAATGAAAAATACTAAAAATTATTTAGGTTGGTGGTTTTTAAACTACGGGCTTTCATCCCCTTGATCTATTGAGTGGGATCCCCAGTCTAAAAACATTGACTCATATTCCATAAACAATTACCTATACATTAGTATTGGGAAGAAGAGATCCATTAAACCCAATAGAAATTCAGTTAATTCAATCCAGTATCTCTTATAATAATTCCAAATAATTGAAAGTTCCCCCAATAGAGGCCAAACTGACACTTAAACTATGGGTCCATCTTAATTCAAACAATGGTAGTCTTAATGAATTAATATTTACTTGGGAGATTTTGTTTTGTTATGAAGAAATTTTTTTTATTTTATCTTTTACATTTATTTTTAATATTATGTGGATTTTATTTAACTGATTAACCTTTTTTATTAAACATTTATGTATATTCCATTTATTTATATTCCATCTTTTCACATTAATTAATATATTTATGTGATCACAGTATTATATCCATAAAATATATAATGTATTATATAGAAATATATAAATAAATGACCTCATCATGATCATATCTAATGGTAAATTTTTTGAGAGAAAAATAAAGCAAACTTTGACCAAGGGGAAAATCCTTGTCTCAATATTGGAACAAGTTACAGCATTCCACATATCCACCTGTACGTTATCTAGGTTGGTGTTATCTTGGTTCCATATTGAACCAATTATACACACCATAGGATACTCAATTTATTATATGTATCTATAACTCACACATTGGTGAGGGTAACCAAAGTATTCTTGTAACACCACTATATTTTATAAAACGTTTTTCAAATAAATTTATTTTCTTTGATAGCTTATTATACACACAACATCGAGTTTTAATAAACTGTAACATTATATATAATTATAAACTAGAAGTTAAATTGGATTATATGGATAGTAATAACTAAATTATAAAAATTATATGTTTTAAACATGAATAAAATAAATTCATTTGTTATAAATTTATCGGAAATAAAAATAGAAATCATTTGATATTAAAATAAATATTTTTTTTTGAAAAATTATGTTTATACGTGCAAAGTATTTTTCTAATAATAAATTAAATTATTCACTATTGTTGAATTATTTGAATGAAATATTGATATTATGTATTCATGAAATATTTTTACCATTCGTCTAATGTTTTTTTGTAAACATGGGATAAGAATAAATCCCATTTTATGCTTACAAACTATATTTTTATAAAAATAATTTTATCTTATTTTTTATAAAAAAAATTAATTTACTTTTATACTTTTAGAAAGTTTATTTAAAAAAGTGAAATTAGTTTTTTAAATCAAAATTTCTATATTATTTTATAGATAATTGTTGTAAATTCTTTGAAGAGATTAATTTATCAATGAATTGAAAAAAATTGATTTATTTATTAAAAATAGTCTTCTCATTTATAGTATTTACAAAGTTCCAATAAATTTTAAAATGGTTTAAAAGTAAAACTAGTAAAATTATATTATTATTAATCCAATTTATTTCATTGTAAATAATTTCAAGTTTAATTTTTATATAAAAACCTTTTATACTTATAAAAAAATTTCTTTTGGAAAACAACTTTTTCACCACATTTGTTGGTTTAATTTAAAATTAAATTCTTCCACTTATATGAATTAAATATGGTAAAATGGATTCCAAATTTTGAATAAGTATAAATAATATTATATAAGGAGTACAAATTAATTTTTTTCATAATGAATAGTAAAAAAAGTAAAAAATAATTATTGTGGTTAATGTTAAAATGGGTATAGTTGGGGGTTAAAATAAATGGAAAGGGACATGTTTATCAATTAAACTTCTCAAAAAAAATATTTTATGGACATATTTAAACATTATATTTTTAAAAGATTATATATATGGATATTTTGAAATATTTTTCTTTGAAATACATTTATCATTTTGTATTCTTTGGGGAAATTTCTAATTGGTTTCAGTACGGTTCCTCACCCCCACTTATTAACTGACACCTCATCTCCAAATCTATACACAATTCAATATAATTTTAGTTAAATAAATTCCTTAAAAAATACATTTCTTAATTACTCTCCCAAATTTTATATTACTTTGTTTGATTAATAAACCCTCATAAGATGGATTTTGGTGCAAACCTAAAGAGGAAGTCTAAAGGAATTGTATTGTTCTAAATAGAGAATTTTTATTTTATTACATATTCCACCTCATTCAAATATTATTAAATAATTTTAATATAATAATATCATTATATATCATATAATTATATTTTATTAAGTTAATTTCATAACCTACACCCATCCCTTCTTCCATCAATTGGGATACAAAACCATTGATTGTGTGTATGACAGACTATCACCTCGTGAATTGATGTAATTCATTTTCCATAACCACCTCTCAGATATAGATATAATGATGGATTTAAAGTATTTATATTATATTTACAGAATTATTTTACTTCTTTAATTCTACTATCACACTTATATTCTTACCTTATCATCCATTTAAAAATGATAATGTCGCTTGTGCGTCTGTATTGACTACCTCCTATACAAAGCAATGTGATGCATTTTTTAAATTATTTTGACATGGATGGTAATAAGAATATATTTAATAAATTTATGTAATATATATGATATAAAAAATATTATTTTAAGGTCAATTAATATTTACCTTTTTTCATTCAATTCATTAACAAAATGAAAATATTGTTCAAGCATATGTATGACCTACCATCTCCATGAAGAGTGTAATTTATTTTTCAATCTATAACTTTTATGGAAGAAAATAAATATGTATTAATGAATATATAAATTTTATTTATATATTATTACAAGAATTATTTAAATGATTTAACCGTAGAAAATTTACAAGTACAAAAACTACCGAACCAAATCATACATGAGAAAAAAAGTAGTTACTACCAGAAAAAGTGATTTTAGCAACAAATTATTAATAAATTGGTGATAAAAGGGTATAAGTGAATAATATATGGTATGATATATATGATTATTTTTTCATACTACATGTATAATAAACATTTATTCATTAGATATTAATTTTTGATGTGTATAAATAAATTGGATACTTGAGGTAAGGGGCTTTCATCTCACTTTTCTTTCAGTGGGACATATGCAATATTCACCGTATATTTATTTTTTGTGGTGTATATACTCAACAAGAATTTATTTTTATTGATCATAATTATTAAAATTATGGTATATAAAAATCCATATAAGTTTTTTCATTAATGTGGATTATGATCCAAAAGTTTCCAAAGTAGTAAAGGTTTTATATTGTGATCTCATTTCTTGTCTAGATTGTTTATGATTAAGTTTCCAATGATTAAATATTATGATATATATTTCAAGAAACACATTTATTGTCTCATAATCTGGTTATTTACATATAATAATTGATTACCTTTAATTGTCCTATCTTTAAGAACTCAAGAGGATGAAAGAATATTTTTAATTAAAATTATCATTATTTATCTCTTCAGTTGAAAAACATTTTTTTTCCATGTCTACATTTTATAAAAATTATTTAGAAATTATTTTTACTATTATAAAAATATTTTTTAAATTAATTTTTACCTCTATTTTAATTTTTTACAAAAAAAATCAAATGTTATAGTGTTTTCTTTTTCTAAATGAGGTACTTTATAACATTATACCAAAAATGTGAGAGGATTATTTATTTTAATGTGTACTCTATGAATGGTATTTCACACTATGATGAGTGATCAATGATTTAATACATACTTTAAAAGTATCCATATTAATTTTCATTTAAAATTTTTTCCATTATATTTTGGAAATATTTATATTTTAAAGAATTTATTTCAAAATGAAAATGTTATTTTCCACAAGAATGATTTCAATGATATTTTAATATTGATTTTATTCATTAATGAAAAAACATTTGGTGTTTATTATATTTTACTAGGGATATTATTCAATTGTAAAATCATTATTCTTTCTCTATATGATTTATGGTTATGATTATGAGATGTTTTTGAAACCCATTTATTTCCCCTGGGATATGTTATAATGGATTTATGAGATGTTTTTGAAACCAATTTTACTTCCATGGTTTTTTTATGATGAATTTTTTATGATATTGTGTTACACAAATGTATGGTTTTCACTATTTGATGGGTGGAACCATAATTATATATCTCTCTAATGCATTGGGTAAGGATTTATATCTCATAAGATAACTATGGAAAATACATCAATATGTTTAATCCACGACAGAATGAAGGTGGTGATTCCCAATAAATTTTGATATGGAAAATAGGTATAGATTCTGGATCCACTATAATTTGATAGTATTAGTAGTTAAAATTAATATATGAAATGGTTTTTATACACATGATGGTGTCACACTTATATGACATGAAATTACGGTTTACGATTGATTTATGATGTTTTATCACTATTATAAATCATATCATTTTAAATGATAATGTTTTATTCCATGAATAATATTTACAATCCATGATATATTGGATTTAAACTTTATAAGTTATATTCATGATCCCATAACCTTCTTCATATCTAATGATTTCATATGATCATCGCTTAATATCTCTCATGTTTACTATTATTGAGCATCTGAGCTCACAATTTCTTATGTTTCCTTTCCCTCAGTTATAATGAATGGTTTTAATTAGAGTATATTTTTAGAGTAATAAATGGGAAGATATTTTTGGGAGATATTTAATATCTTTCATTAAATAATAAAATATTTTATCTAGTCCTCAAAGAAACTGAACCTTTATAGTCCTCATGTGAGTATTAGTTAAATGTATTAAATATTCATCAAAAAAGATGTAATATTAATGTATAAAAATCCAAGGTCATTATATTTTGTATTAGAGTAGGTTTTAGTCAATATTTGGATATAAGGGTTAGAAAACATTAGTGACAACCCTAGGGATATGTAAAATTATAGAAAAATGTCTTGGAATTTTGGTGAAATATAGTGTGAGTGGTTTCCAAGAAATTACATATTCTTTTAGATACTGCAAGTGGATTTGGATTTGTAATAATTAAACCTAGGGTAGTAACTTTAAAAAGGATGAATTGTGATTTGACTTGATTATCACTTGGTTTATGATAATGGACCCATCTACACAACTGGTTTAATACTCCATGGGGATATGTTTTAGAAATTCAAAAACTCTTTATGAACCATCATGAATAATTTGAATAGAGGATGGCCATGAATGACCTAGCTTAATCCTAAGGTGTCATATGATGAAAATAATGTGTCAAAAATTTTACATCCTATAAATTATTCATATGTAGTTTCCCACTATGGTTATTGTTTCTAACGCTTTTATTTTTGGTTTTAGCATATGGCTATAACCAAGAGACATCATGTTAATAATGAATGCGATAGATAATGATATTTTTTTTACCTTAACATCCAAATTTTTTGGTATCTAAAATATAGATTCATGTTTTAATGCTTACACAACTATCTCAAGCTATGAATCATGTTGAACTTCCAAATGAGAGAATGGGGGAATAATATTTTATTGATTCATTTATAAGAAAATTTCCACCTTCATTAAGTGGGTCTATTTATCCATTAGATATTTAATAATAGATTATTACCATTAAAAATATATTTTCCTTTATCAAGTGTTTGGATCATTAAGATTTCATTTTGGTCATTTATCATTTTTAAGGGGAAGAAAATTAATTGTGGACTCTTATTATAAATATGAGGGTATAGGAAGAAATTCACTCCATGGAGTGTAATGTGATTAAAAACATATTTTTCAATAAGTAATTCCCTTGTATTATTCATATGAAAATAGAGAAGTAATTCCTTGAGATATAATAGAAGGATGATGAATAATTCAGTACCTATGAGGAAAAAGTTTATTTTTCAAGGTACTCTTTTGGTACCTACGAGGAAAGTAATATTGATCGCTTATTTGGTGGCCAAAAACCAATTATCTGAATGAAATTGCCTATAATATTAATTAGTAGCTATGAATAAATCACTTGATGTGAACTCAAGGTTGAAATAGAAATTATAGATTCCAGAAATTCCCCTGGTTTTTAAAAGAAAATGAAGATTTAGTCTCCTAAAATTCCAATAAATATCGTGGTGTAAATAAATTTTGGCCATATACAATCCAAAAATGTTGTAAGGAACATCACTGGAACTATTTTAATAAAGCTATGAGGTTATTTAAATGTGGAATGGTGGATCTTAAATCCAATTAATTATGAAAGATAAAAAATGGGTTGGTTAATGCAATTAAAGAGAATAATACACCCACTAATGAACCACTCATGATCTAATAACTTAAATGAAAAGATTAGTTTCATTATCCAACTAGTGCAGGAATATAATGGTTTATGAATATTATTAGTGTTAGAAACCTCTTAAGAACAATGACAACGGTAAATCTCAAGCAATAATGACTATGGAAGTCGGTTATGAGAATGATGTGCTGAAAGGTACACATATTATACACACTACCATAGATAATGTATTATTTTATTCTAGATCTACCCACTATTTTAAATCTATAGAATTTTAAATGGGTATTGAATTTACATTTCAATAATTATATATTGAGTTAGTGGTGTAAACTCATAATGGTATTTTGGTGGCATATCAAGTCTATATTTCCTCTATGATTAAAGTTTGTGGGAATTTGATTCCTCTAAATCTTATGTTTCTCCTATTAGTTGAATTTGATGTGATTATTGGTACGAATTTGCTTTATTTATATGGATCCCGTATTAATTACGTAGTGATTTAACTCACATTTCTAATTATAATTGAACCCATGATCATTTATTAGTGGGAGGATGAATACAATCTTCTAATGAAAATTGTATCCCTTGCGTGGGTCCTGTTTCATTTTCAAAAGTAGTGTTTATCTCATATGGTTGTGTACAAACTCTAAATCAATGATATGACTATTTTGTGAGTGTATTATATGCCTTTAAGGAATATTTTAATATCCTTATGGTTAATTATAATGTTGAGTTATCAATGAAACTCATACCAAGTGCTACACTTATTTCAAAGACTCCCTATTGAATGGACTATATTGAGTTATAGGAATTGAAGAAGAAACACCATGGGAATATTGATAAGGCAATTATTCATCCAATTTTTTCACCTTGGGGTGAACCTATTATTTTATTAAGAGTAAATATGGATTGATGTGACTCTTTATTGACTATCGAGAACTGAACAAAAGAAAAAAACAACAATAAGTATAATCTACCCCATACAGATGACTTGTTTGATCAACTTCGTAGATCTCATTACATTTCTAAGAATGACCTTCATTATGGATATCATCAGTTTAAGATCAATAAGGATATACTCAAGACAACACATCATACAATCTATAGACACTATGAATATATAGAGATGTCATTTGGTCTTACTAATTCTCCATCTGTCTTCATGGACCTGATGAATATAGTCTTTAAAGATTAACGTGATTTTTTAGTAGTGGTATTTATAGATTATATTCATATATATTTATAAAGTAAAGAAGAGAATGAAGATAACTTGATAATTGTATTGAATATCGTGAGGAAGGATAATTTTAATGAATATTTTTTCAAGTGTGGATTTTGGCTATAAAAGGTTTCATTTTTAGTACATTTAATCTCAATAAGGGGTATATCTATGGATCCATCAAAGAAATAAGTTATTGATCATCGGCCCAAACTGACCACTATGGGTGAGATCTAATGTTTTCTTGTATGAATTGATATTATTAACCATTTTTAGAGAAATTATCACAACTATATAATCTACTCACCATGTTAAACCAGAATTGAGCCAATTTCATTTAGAAAAATGAATGTGAAGAAAATTTCAAGGAACTGAATGGATGGTTAGTTCGTGAACCTATACATAAATAAAATTATAGTGCATATTGGTTTTTAATTTATAGTGATGAATTAGTGAAGGTATAATGATGATTTATCATGCATAATGATATGGTAATAGCTAATGCCTCATGATAATTGAATATTCATGAGAAAAATTTACCAACTCGTGGTTTGGAGTTAGCTATGGTAATTTTTATATTGAAGATATAGAGGCATTATCATTATGTATAATGGTGTAAAATATATAATGAAGATAAAGTATTAAAGTATATATTCACATAGAAATATTTTAATATGATCTAGAGAAGATGGTTAGATCTGATTACATATTATGACTACTCAATACATTAACACCATAAGAAAGAAAAAAAAGTGGTATATTATTTGATTCAAAAATATAAAACTATATTATCCATAAAGTGGATCACAAAATTCCCAATATTTATACATTTTAACTGGATGGATTTTTAAATATTCAAGGAAGGTAAAAATCTTATCTTTCCCAAATAAGAGTTAAACCATTTATGCTAGGGAAGATTAAAAAGATCTATAAGGAAGATGTAGAGATGCAGAAGAATGTTAGAAATTTTCCTGATTTTAACCTTGATTATGATGGAATTATATGATTTAGGATCCTCATAGGTTTTTTTATCAATACCATATTTTACCAAGGAGTTTTTAGAGGAAGACTATATTTATTCATTATCTATTAATATTTACAAAGATGTGTGGATTTATAATAGAGTATTTATAGTAGTTTGGAATGAAGAGAGATATTACAAAGTTTATATCTCAGTTCAAGATAGTTCATAAATTTATGGTTGAGATATAAAATTTTTAGGGGGTGTTACAACCCTTACCCATATTTGAATGGAAATAAGAAAACATCACTATGTATTTTATCATAAGACTTCCCAAAACGTATAAAGTCCATAATGTTATTTGGGTTTTAGTCGATCACCATATAAATTAATCACACTTAATATTTATTAGATAATATTTATCTCTAGGTTAGCATCTCATTATATATATTAAGTATGTGTTAAGGTTATATGTAATACCACATTTTATTGTATCTAATTGAAATCAGAAGTTTACCTCAAAGTTCAAGCGAAGTCTTCAACAAGATCTAGATATTAAGTTAAGAATCAACATTGTGTATCATCCATAGATAGATAGTCAATATAATAGAAACATTAAAACCAAATAGGATATGTTGAGAAATTAATATATGGATTTCAAAGGACGTTGGGATCAAAAAATTCCTCTAGTCGATTTTTCTTACAACAATAGCTTTCACTTGAGCATTTAGATGGATCCTTAAGAATCATTATATAGAAAGAAGTGTAAAACAAAAAATTTCTATGATGAATTTGGAGAATTAAATCTATTACGACCTGAGATAGCTGAATAAATATAATATAAGGTTATATATATTCATAAACACGTCATGGTAACACAAATTCGATAGAAATGTTATTCTCACCATTATCAGTGAGATATGGAGTTTAATGTTTGTGACAATGTGTTTCTATGAATTTCTACATGAAATAAAGTTATGATATTTTGTAATAAAGTAAATATTAGAACTAATAATATTTCCCATTTTGAGATTCTGGATAAGGTAGGGATGTTATTTTATCGCTTGGGGCTCCCACTGAACCTCTCTCAAGTTCATGATGTGTTCCTCGTATCTATATTGAAAAAATACATACCTAATCCTTCACATATACTAAAATAAATGGCTATTCCTTGGGATAAATTTATTTCTAATATGGAATATTCAATATATATTATGGATCATTGAAATAAATTATTATGAAACAAGACCACCTACCCAGTCAAAGTTTTGTGGCAAAACCACCAATTTGAGAAAGCTGCTTGGGAACTAGAGGATATAATTAAGAAGATGTATCCTAAGTTTTATTGTATCACAGTGATTTAATTTCAGGGGTGAAATTCATTTTAAGTTGGGTAGAATGTGACACCCCAATATTTTATAATTTTTTAATAAGAAATTTAATTTCTTCGACAGCTTTCACTATAAGAAAGGATGAGTTTTAACAAACCATAATATAGTATATCATTATAACCTAGACATTAAATTTGTGGGAATTAATAGACATAACTAAATTATAAAAATAATATAGTTTAAACATGAATAAAATAAATCCATTTGTTTTCAAAATATTATAAATTAAAATGAAAATCCATTGAAATTAAAAAAATGTATTTTTGAAAAATTGTGTTTATGCATTCAAAGTATTTATATAATAATAAATTAAATTATTAAAAATTTGTGTAATATTTTAATGAAATTAATATATTAAATATTCAATAGATTTTTTTATCATTCATCTAATATTTTTTCTAAGCATCGGATCAGAATAAATCCTTTTTTATACTCAAAAGCAATATTTTTATAAAAACCATTTCATCCCATTCTACTAACATTATTCAAAATAAATTTTTGGAACTTTTAAAAAATTTATTTAAAAAAATTAAAAAAAAAATTCATAAATATTTTAGTGTAAATTTCTAAGAATTTTTTGAAAATATTAATTTTTTGATGAATAGTCAAAAATAATGAATTTTATTGAAAACATTCTTTACATTTAAAACATTTACAAAGCAACATTTTTTTTAAGTTTTTTGAAAGTAATATTTCTTAAATTTTATTATTATTAACCCAATTTAGTTCATTTAAACCAATTTGAAATTTAATTTTTATATAAAATATTTTTATGCTTATAAAAAAGTTATTTAGAAAGCAACTTATTCATAATGTGTGTTGGTTTAATTTTAAAATAATTTCACCCATTAGTTTGAATTAAATATGGTAAAATAGATTCCATATTTTTTATTGGAATAATTAATATTATATAATGTGTTCAACAAAATTTTTATATAATAAATATTAAAAACAGTAAAAATTAATTATCATAGTTAAGGTTAAAATAGGATTTCCAAGGTTAAACCAAAATATAAGGGTATTATTTCCAATTAAACATGTCTAAAGCCTATAGTATGGGAATATTTAGAATCAAATTATTCAAAAATAAAATATAGTTCCATTTTAAATCATTTTTCCCAGGAATGACTTTACCTTTTAGTATTCTTTTGGGAAAATTCCAAGTAGTTTTCAAGTCGGTCTCCCCCCCCCACTTATAAAAGGACACCTACTCTCCTACCCTATACACACTTAAAAACCCTTTTGATTTAGAAAAATAAAATCCCAAATACATTACTTAATTCCCTTAACATGTCCTAGATTCCTTGTTTATATTTGGAAACCCTCTTAAGAGTGATTTTACTGAAAACTTAAAGATGTTGTCTGAAGAAAAAGTTTCGTTATTAACTGAGAATTTTAATTTTATTTCTTCTTCCACCTGCTTCAAATATTACTCAACCATGATAATATAATATCTACTGTATCTACCATATAATTATATTTTATTTTTTTAATCTAAAAACCTACACTCATTCCCTCTTCCATAAAATAGGAGATGAGACAATCAATCATGTGTACAACGGACTACAACCCCACAAACTGATTTAGTTCGTTTTCCATCACCACCTTTCAAAAACGGATATAATAAGGTATTTAAATTATATATATATATGATATTCATTATATACTTATACTTCATTATTTATAATATCAAAAATAACTTCTTACCTTTTAATCCATCTAAAAATGATAATGTCTCTCTTGTGTATGTGTGGACAACTGCCACCACGAAGAAATGTGATAGATTTTTCATAATATTTTGACATAGTTTGTAATAAGAATAGATTTAAATAATATAAATTCTATAAAAAAATAAAAAAATCTTTAAATTCGAAATAATATTTACCTTTATTTCATTCCATCTATCAAGAAAATGAAAACAGTGTACAAGCTTATGTACATCCTATCGTCCCCATGAAAAATGTAATTTATTTTTCCATATACAACATGTATTAATGACGATATATATTTAAATAAAAAATATATGTGATATTTATATCATTACTAACATTTTTTATATGATGTAACCATAATAATTTTATAATTACTGAAACTACTAAACCCAAACAAACATGAAAAAAGAAAACAATTATTACCCAAAACAGTGATTTTAACAATGAATGGTAAATAAATATGTGATAAAAATTGTATAATTAAATCCTATATGGTATGATATATATATATATATATATATATATATGTATATTATATTTATTTACGAAAATAAACAAATAATTATTATATTGAAATCTATGAATTGTATGAATAAAATCGAGACTTGGGGTAAGGTATTTTCATCTCACTATAATTTTGGTGAGACACATGCCATATCCAACTATTTTTTCTTTTATGTGTTGTATATAATTACCATGAATTTATTTTTTGGATTATTTTTATAGATATTATTGGATATATATATCCATTTAGGGTAATTTATTTCATGGGTCTTAAGATCCAAAAGTTCTGAAAGCGGTAAAGGTTTTATGTTATAATCTCATGGTTTATCTGAATTATTTTTTATTAAGTCTATGATTATGATATATTAAGATCCATCACTCAATAAACTCATGAATTTTATTATCATATGGTTATTTATGGTTAATACATGATTCCCTTTAGTTTTACCCTAATTATTAACTCAAGTGATAGAAACAATATTTCTAACGAAAAATTATGTAATTTCTCTCTTCGATTGAAAATCATTTCTCTCCTATGTCGTTGTTTTTTAAAAATGTTTTAAATAATGTTTTAATTTTATCCAATTATTTTTTAATTTTATTTTTACCCTTATTTTAATTTTTTCAATTTTTAAATTTATTTTTCCCATTTTTCAAATATTGTACTTTTTAATTTTTACCAAAAATATGAAAGAAATTTTTATTTTAATTTATACAACATGAACTTTATTTCTCATTATCATGACTTATTAATGATTTAAATATTAATTTATAAGATTAAAATGTTATTTTAAATTAAAAAATATATATATTATTTTTTAAATTTTTTCATTTTAAAAACCCGATTTCAAAAAGGAAATGGTATTTTCCTTATGACTACTTTTAATGAACGTTTTATGGTAATTTTATTCAACAATAAAAAAACCCTTTGTTGTTGCTTATAATTTAATGGATATATTATCCAATGGAACAATTGTTATTCTTTCTATAGTTGGTTTTTGATTATGATAATGAGATGTTTTTGAAACACATTTATTTTCCATGGGTTATGCTACAATGGATTCAATATATGTTTATGAAATCTATTTTATTTCCATGGGTTTTATTGTGATTAATGTTTTATGATCTTGAGGAATATATATTTATTATGTTATTAAGTTATTGTTAGTCCAAGAATTATATCTGTAACATCCAAGGTAAATAAAAAATATTACATCTTTATATTTATCTATATTTGTGAATCAAATATTAATATTACTTTAAAGGGGATTCTATGCTCGATGGCGTACCCAATACGCAACAACGACTTTCTTGGGAATCTTACGTAGCACTCTAATAATAAAATATTATTATTTTAAATGGTAGTTAACATGTATCTGTTGTATTGGAGGGAATGGATAGAAATAACTAAAATATGATTATATATGTTTTTTAAATGTTTTTACATTTATCCAAAGGCTTAAAATACAGAAAGAATTCAATTTTATGCTTTTATACCCTAATTTTCACTAAAGGTTCACTTATCGCCTTTTGATGGAGAACTATCATTAAATATAGTTTTTATCACTCTTATACATTCTTTAGGACCAAATAAAACTCTTCTTTAGAATTGGGACATCAAATTTTACTTTGTGTAAATTTTTGGTATTTTTCCGATAAAGTTCATTTTTTTAATGAATAGTGTAAAATGTGGTATTTTAATTCAAAACCTCTTTTTAATCTAATTTATTTATATGATTAGATTATCTTCTGAATTGGTTTTAAAGTGAAATTAGAAAATATTTTTACCATTAAATCCAATAGTGGTCATTGGAATTAATTTCACTTTGAAATCGGACTTAAACTAGTGTCAATCTTTTGATACTTATTGTTTCATAAAAACACGCTATTTGCTCTGACAGTGGGAATTAATTATTAAATTAATTAATGCAACTTATATGTTTTCAATTTTGTAAAATGGACTTCATTTTTGAATTCAGAATATCAAATATAGCTTAGGGTGAATTTTTGGTATTTTTCTAAAAAACGTCAATTTTTTATGAATAGTGAAACCACTAAGTGGTACTTATAAAAACTGATTTTTCGTTTAAATGAAATTTTACCACTTCTATGTTTTGAATTTCAAAACTCTGACATACATGGTTGTCATTAAGAAGTAAAATGTGGTTCAATGAGATAAAAATATTTTTTTGGTGAATAGTAACTTATTAAGTTTTTAATCGCGATTAGAGGTAATTAGTGCAATTTAAGGCAAAAATGATATTATAATAAAATGAAAATACCTTGACACATGTCCTACCCTTATTGGATGTGTCATGGCCGACCAAGCAAAGCCATGGGTCAACTTGGGGACCCCATGGAGCCACTTTGGTTGGGAAATGACATAAATGACTTTTTATTTAATGTTAAAGTAAAAATGACACACACATGAGATGTTTTACTAAAAGAATTTTTACATGGGGTTATACAAGTCAGAATTTTGACTATAAATATTCATTGGAAATCTAAAAATATTTCCTAAATCATAGTATTTTGTTATAATTTTTAGAGGTTAAATAAATTAAATTATTTATGACATCATGATGATGCAGCGATGACCTCATTATTTAACGATTTAAATAAAATGGAAAGATAATGTAATATCTAAGACCTAAACATGTCCAAAACCTATTGGATGAGTGTATTTAGAACCCTTATCACCTTATCCTCTAAAAAAATCAATTTGGGACCTCTTAAATCCGAATACCATTTTCAAATAAAGTAAAATTTGCTTACTTTCCAAGAGTGCCCCTCCTCTCCTCTTATAAAAGGCCCCCACCTCTACCTCCTTACCCACACTCCCAATGCCTTTGGCTCGGCCAAAACCTGCCCATTTTGTCTCTACACTTCCCTATATTACTCCTTGAAGCCTCAAATTGGGAAGAAGTCTTCCCAAGGAAGCCTTTGAGGTCAAACCAAAGGGAGTTACCCGATTTTAAGGTAATGTCTTCTTTTGAGCCCTTTAGTTTTATTTTGCTTCTCCAACCCCCTATACTCTTTTTATTCATTTATTTTGTAACAAATACTTTATCTTAAATATACTAGGATTTTTTTATAAGATGTATTCGAGATACACTTACACACACCAACATCTAATGGTTAAAGAACATACGGTTTCTGTGGATGGCGAATTTCTGCCTCACGAAACGATGATTATTCAAAACTCATATAACACCTTCAAAGGTGGCCATTAAGATGTCACTATATTTATATATGATATATAATATGTTTATGTTTTACTTAAGCTTCTGTATTTTTCATTTGTGGCTTACCTTTATGGCTTCCATTATGGGTATACGCGATATCTTCATTTAAGGAAGTGCGGACTACCGCCCCCTCAAAGTGATGTGATTCTTTAATGCCATACATGGGACGTATAAAGGATGGATTTAATGTTATTATATATTATGTTATACTGTAATTATAATATACCTCTATATCATTATTATTTCTTTCCATTAAAGTATGAGATAGAAATGAAAGTAGCGTTCATGCGTACGTACGGCTTACCGTCTCCATGAACGGTGCATTTCATTTCTTATCCCCAAATGTAATGTACTATTAAAAGTACATGTATATAATGGATATATATAATTAATGATACATCTAAATGATGAATATAATTCTGTAATTAAAATATACATACCTCTCATTTAGTTTTAATTCCATTAATATGACAAAGAAATGAATGTAGCGTTCATGCGTACGTATGGCTTACCGTCTCCATGAACGGTGCATTTCATTTCTTACCTCTAAATGATTATGTAATATTATAAATACATGTATATTTTGGATATATATGATATATATTCTATCCAAATCATGAATATCATTATGGATATAATGAACCTTTGACCACACGAACAACATGTAATTGTAAGAAGTCCACTTTCGACTTAAGAACCAAATATCGACAAAAAATACATTATTAAATTGAATGATTACATAATGTTTATAACATGTCAATAATTGACATAAAAGGAATAATTAACTTTTAAAAGGTTCTTAATCAATTAGAAATTAACTCAAGATTATTATTCAGGTCGTTAAAGAACGATCGAGTCAAGTCGGACCCGAGGTAAGGGATCCTACACCACTCTTTCTTTTTACACTCTTTTATGTCATTCCTTTTAAGCTCATATTTCTTATGACTGGGATGTTATTTTATATTACTCCTACTTTACTTATTATTTTTATATGATGAGAGACCCTATTTCCTCTCATCAATCTATTTTTTGGAAGTTTTGAGTGGCGTTGTTAGGCTGCAGAGTTTTCGTAAGGGATTTTTCATCTCACTTTTATTCCCGTGGGATTTATGCTAAATTTGCCACAATTTCCTTTGAGTGGTGTATGTACTACCCATTATTTTACTCATTGTATAATATAATTTCCTTTATGAGTATTTACATCAATGTTGTATTGTTATTCTTTCATGAGGTGTATGTTTCGAAAGATACCCATGTCGGTAAGGGAACCTTTCACCCTCCTCTTTTTAAAAGACTTCTTTTGTTGGGTCTTTTAAATTACATATTGTTATGTTGGGATATGTTCTCATATATCCTTATTGATGTAACTTTTATGTCCAAGTGATGAGATACACTTTTTATCTCTCATCAAATCATTTTGATGTGACGCCGTTAGGCTGTCAAGAGAACTTCTTAACCCAATTTCGATTTCTTTGGGTTCAACATGTAGTTATTGAATATGTAATCCTTTGAATATGTGTGAATGAAATTTGATTATTTTACACTTAATATCCACTTATATTTGGTGTATTCATTTGTCACACATAATTATGTAATTGAATTATCCTTAAACCAAGGATACCTTCTTTATAAGGGACTTCGTTTCAATCTCCTTTCATTGAGGCATATTTTGTTTTATAAACAACTTTATTTTATACGGTGTATAAACCCCTTTGAATTTTACTTTTATAAAAAAGGAATCCTTTTCTACGAAGCATTTTTCTAAACGACAAAAAGGAATGTTTTTTTAACGTACGCGGTGACAACGACCTTTTCCGCTGCCACGAGTATTATTTGGTCTTTAGCTTCCTCAACAAGCCGTAATGTTTTTTTTAAAATAAAATAAATACCATATACTCTTTTATATATTTTGGTATTTAAAATGGTTTTGATAAAGGATTCTATTATGTCAATATATTTATGATATATTGTGATTGAAATGTGGAAATGTTATCATTCCTTTATATTGGTTTTATGTTTAATGATTTTATATTGGTACTTGGACATTTTAACGGGTGGTTATGTGATAAACCATATTACGGGTGGTGCCGTGAATACTAGGACGGGTGGTTACGTTATAACCTCCAATGCATTGGGTATGGAAGTCGGCCGTATGGCTATTCCATTAAGTATGTATGGAAATTGGCCGTATGGCTATTCTATTAAGTGATATGTGTGGGAGTCGACCGTATGGTTATTCCACTTAAGTATGTTTATTTCCCAAGTTACCTTTATATATGTTATGTGTTCTTTATATGGGTTTTACGGTAATCCTTTGGTTACAAAAAGGTATGTAATGATATTTTATTCAGTGAAGAGTTTTTACTACTTCATAAAGGTGAAAAGTATTACCTTGATAAAGTATACATGGTTTACTTTTTGTTTTGATAAACTAACAGTTTTTATTCTTTGTGTATCCCTTACTGAGTTTTTATGCTCATCCCAAGTTTTTGAAATGTTTTTCACAGGACTTAGCATGGAGTAGGGTCAAGGATGGGATCAAGGTAAAGTCATGCTACCTAAAACATGAAACGTGACATATTTCTTTTTAAGAGTTTTTATTTTATGGAAATTTAGTAGAAGAGACTACTTTGTAATCTATTGAGATGTAATAGTTATGTCCTGATTCTCTAAAACTCTAAACCTGAAAAGATCCTCAATGTGGATTATTCATTTAATTCAATTTTAAGTAAGGTTTAAGGCTGGGGCCTTATAGTTGGTATCAGAGGTCGGTTTAGATAACTTTAGAGGTTAGGGTATTCTTTAAGCATAAGTGACATTACCATAATGGTTAGGATTTCAAACAGAGTCCTAGTTTTAGATAAAGTGAATGAGTAAAAATATCTTAGTTTTTATCTTCCTCATTAGTACATGATGGTTTTGTTTTTATACTCACACTGACCCTTTTTGGTTTTAGTAAATGGCTGGATCTAGCAGGCACCAAGGTAACGGTGGATGTGAAGGAAACTGTGACAGTTTTCTGAGCGAGCAACTGAATGATATGGGAGCTGTAATGAGAACTCTTGTGTTTATCCTCAACCAACTATTTGGATTTATGATTGACCACCTAAACCTTGGTGATTTCTATAAGGCATCATATATGCGAGAATCAAATCCCTACGGAACTACAGGTAATAATCATAAAGGTAAGTTTATAAGGCCCCGGCCTTAAACCTTACTTAAAATTAAATTAAATGAATAATTCACATTGAGGATATTTTCAGGTTTAGAGTTTTAGAGAATTAGGACATAACTATTACATCTCAAAAGATTACAAAGTAGTCTATTCTTCTAAATTTCCATAAAATAAAAACTCTTAAAAAGAAACATGTCTAGTTTCATGTTTTAGGTAGCATGACGTTCCCTTGATCCCATCCTTGACCCTATTCTACGCTAAGTCCTCTGAAAAACATTTCAAAAACTTGGGATGAGCATAAAAACTTAGTAAGGGATACACAAAGAATAAAAACTATTAGTTTATCAAAACAAAAAGTAAACCATGTATACTTTATCAAAGTAATACTTCTCACCTTTATGAAGTAGTAAAAACTCTTCACTGAATAAAATATCATTACTTACCTTTTTGTAACCAAAGTATTACCATAAAACCCATATAAAGAACACATAACATATATAAAGGTAACTTGGGACATAAACATACTTAAGTGGAATAACCATACGGTCGACTCCCACACATATCACTTAATGGAATAGCCATACGGCCAATTTCCATACATACTTAATGGAATAGCCATATGGCCGGCTTCCATACATACTTAATGGAATAGCCATACGGCCAACTTCCATACCCAATGCATTGGAGGTTATAACGTAACCACCCGTCCTGGTATTCACGGCACCACCCGTCATATGGTTCATAACGTAACCACCCGTTAAAATGTCCAAGTACCAATATAAAATCATAAAACAGAAAACCAATATAAAGGAATGATAACATTTCCACATTTCAATCACAATATATCATAAATATATTGAAATAATAGAATCCTTTAGCAAAACCATTTTCAATACCAAAATACATAAAAGAGTATATGGTATTTATTTTATTTTAAAAACATTACGGCTTGTTGAGGATGCCAAAGACCAAATAATACTCGCGGCGGCGGAAAAGGTTGTTGTCACTGCGTACATTAAAAGAAACATTCCTTTTTGTCGTTTTTTAAAACGCTTCATAGAAAAAGATTCCTTTTGTATAAAAGTAAAAGTCAAAGGGGTTTATACACCGTTACAAAAGAAAGTTGTGTATAAAACGAAATATGCCTCAATGAAAGGAGATTGAGATGAAGTCCCTTACAAAGACGGTATCCTTGGTTTAAGGATAAATCAATTACATAATTATGTGTGAAAAATGAATACACCAAATATATGTGTATATTAAGTGTAAAATAATCAAAGGTCATTAACACATATTCAAAGGATGACATATTCAATAACTACATGTTGAACCCAAAGAAATCGAAATTTGGTTAAGAAGTTCCCTTGACAGCCTAACGGCGTCACATAAAAATGAGTTGATGAGAGATAAAAAGTTTATCTCATCACTTGGACATAAAATTTACATCAATAAGGATATATGAGAATATATCCCAACATAACAATATGTAAATTAAAAGACCCAACAAAAGAAGTCTTTTAAAAAGAGGAGGGTGAAAGGTTCCCCTACCGACTTGGGTATCTTTCAAAACATATGACCCGTGAAAGAAGGACAATAAATCATTGATGTAAATACTCATAAATTAAGGAATATTACACAATGAGTAAATTAATGGTCAGTACATACACCACTCAAAGGAAATTGTGGAAAATGTAGCATAAATCTCACGGGAATAAAAGTGAGATAAAAAATCACTTACGAAAACCCGGCAGCCTAACAGCGCCACTTAAAACTTCCAAAAATGGATTGATGAGATCAAATAGGGTATCTCATCACATTACAACAAAATTTATAGAAAGAGGAATATGAAATAACATCCCCCATCATAACAAATAGGAGCTTAAAAGAAGTGACATAAAGGGGAGTACTTAAAAAGAAAGAGAGAGGTTAGATCTCTTATGAAAATTCGGCAGCCTAACGGCGCCACTCAAAACATCAAAAATGGATTGATGAGAGAGAATAGGGTATCTCATCACATGAAAATAAAAATTAAAGTAATTTAAATATATAATAACATCCCAATACCAAGAAAGATGAGCTTTAGAGGGAATGACATAAAAGAGTGTACTTAAAAAGAAAGAGAGGAGTAAGATACCTTACCTCGGGTCCGACTTGACTCGATCGTTCTTTAATGTCCTGAATAATAAACTTGAGTTAATTTATAATTTCTTTATAACCCTTTTTAAAGTTCATTATTCCTTTTATATCCTTTATTACCATGTCATGAACACTATGTAATTAGATAAGTTAATAATTGTCGTTTTAACGATCATTAGTACTTGAGTCAAAAATAAGCCCTTTATAATTATATGTCATTCATGTATCCATTATATCAAAAATTGTATTCATGATGTAGATATCATATATTTAATATATATCCAGTAAATGCATGCATTTATAATATTACATAATCATTTAGAGGTAAGAAATGAAATGCACCGTTCATGGAGACGGTAAGCCGTACGTACGCATGAATGCTACTTTCATTTCTATTTTGTATTTTATAGAATGGAATCATAATGATATAAAGGTATATTATAATTCCACTATAATATCATATATAATATCATAGTTCCATCCTTTATATTTCCCACATATGGTATTTAACGAATCAACCCACTTTAAGGGGGCGGTAGTCCGCAATTCCTTAAATGAAGATATCGCGTTTACTCATAATGGAAACCATAAAGGTATGACCAAAATGAAAAATACAGAAGCTTAAAGAAAACATAAACATATTATATATCATATATAAATATATTGACATCTTAATGGCCACCTTTGAAGGTGTTAAAAGAATATTGAACAATCATCGTTTCGGGAGGCATAAATTCACCATCCACGGAAACAGTATGTTCATTAACCATTGGATGTAGATGTGTGTAAGTGTAGCTCGAATACTTCTTATAACAACATCCTAGTATATTGAATATACTGGAGTTGTTACAAAATAAATGAATAAAAAGGGTTTAGGGGGTTGGAGAAGCAAAATAGAACAACGGACTCAAGTGAAGACTTTACCTTAAAATCGGGTAACTCCCTTTGGTTTGAGCTCAAAGGCTTCCTTGGGAATTCTTCTACCCAAATTAAGGCTTCAAGGAGTAAGGGAGGTAAGTAGAGATACAAAATGGGCAGGTGTTGGGCGAGCCAAATGCTTTGGGAGTGTGGGAAAAGAGGTAGAGGTGGGGGCCTTTTATAAGAGGCGAGGAGGCGAACTCTTGGAAAGTAAAGATAAGTTACTTTATTTTAAAAAGAGTTTCGGATTCAAAAGGTCCCACATTGATTTATTTCTAGGATAAGGTGATAAGGGTTTTAAATTCACTCATACAATAGGTTTTGGACATGTGTAGGTCTTAGATATTACATTATCCTTCCATTTTATTTAAATCGTTAAATAATGAGGTCATCGCTGCATCATCATGATGTCATAAATTATTTAATTTATTTAATGTCTAAAAATTATAAAAAAAATACTATGATGTAGAAAATATTTTTATCTTTCCAATGACTATTTATAATCAAAAATCTGATCTTTATAACCCCATGTAAAAATTGTTTTCGTAAAACATATTATGTTTGTGTCATTTTTACTTTTACATTAAATAAAAAGTTATTTATGTCATTTCCCAACCAAAGTGGATCCATGGGGTCCCCAAGTCGACCCATGGATTTTCTTGGTCAGCCATGACACATCCAATAAGGTTAGGACATGTTTCTAGGTCATTTTATATTATTAAAGAACTATTTTTACCTTAAACTACACTAATTACCACTAATCGCGATTAAAAACTTAATAAGTTACTATTCACCAAAAAATTATTTTAATCTCATTGAACCAAATTTTACTTCTTAATGACGACCATTTATGTTGGATTTTTGAAATTCAAAACACAATGATGGCAAAATTTCATTTAAACGGAAAATCAGTTTTTATAAGTACCACTTAGTGGTTTCACTATTCATCAAAAATGGAAGTTTTTCAGAAAATTACCAAAAATTCACCCTAAGCTATATTTGATATTACAAATTAAAAAATGAAGTCCATTATACAAAATTCACAACATATAAGTTGCATTAATTAATTTAATAATTAATTCCCGCTGTTAGAGCAAATAGCGTGTTTTTATGAAACAATAATTAGTAAAAGATTGACACTAGTTTAAGTCCGATTTCAAAGTGAAATTAATTCAAACGACCACTATTGGATTTAATGGTAAAAATATTTTCTAATTTCACTTTAAAACCAATTAAAAAGATAATCTAATCATCTAAATAAATTAGATTAAAAAGAGGTTTTGAATTAAAATACAACATTTTACACTATTCACTAAAAAATGAACTTTATCGGAAAGATACCAAAAATTTACACAAAGTAAATTTTGATGTCCCGATTCTAAAGAATAGTTATTTTAGGTCCAATATAATTTTTAAGATTGATCAAAACTATATTTAATGACAGTTCACCGTCAAAAGGTGATAAGTGAACCCTTAGTAAAAATTAGGGTATAAATGCCTAAAATTGAATTCTTTCCGTATTTTAAGCCTTTATCTTTTATTGGGTAAATGTAAAAACATTTAAAAACATATATAATCATATTTTATTTATTTCTATCCATTCCCGCCAGTACAACGGCTACTTGTTAACTAACATTTAAAATAATATTATTTTATTATTAGAGTGCAACGTAAGATTCCCAAGAAACTCGTTGTTGCGTGTTGGGTACGCCATCGAGAATAGCGTCCCCTTTAAAGTCATATTAATACTTTATTCACAAATATGGATAAATATGAAAATTTCATATTCTTTATTTACCTGGGGTGTTACATCCTTCCCCCCTTTTGGGAATTGCGTCCTCGCAATTTTAACATTGCGCTTGGAAACATCCTTGAAAGTCCCACATCAGAACAAGAGTCGGTAAAACAATCACTTTAAAATAAATAAAGATAAGTACAAAGGTCACCCGAGTTAACCAATACTAGGATGAAAATATGTACATGGAGGAGAAAACATAGGGTCATGTTCTGATGAAGAGTGATAGAAAACATGTTTAGGAGAAAGTTAACAATAATAAAATCACAAACTTGTGATGGGTTAAACGGTGTTGGTTTTCCCAGTAGGAAAAGTTAATAGACAAAATTTTTGTTTTAAGTTACTTTTTATTGAGTAATTTATTCTTGAGATTAACTAAAACATAAGGAAACATACTTATTATCATGTTGACTTTCAACTTTTACTAGATTTCTTACACAGACTCATATTTTCTCCAAAAGACGAGTATTTAGGAAGACTTGTTCACATCAAGAGTACTATAAATAACTTCTAGAAGAGCACCTAATCCACAAAAAAATAACTATTCATTTCCCATGTCTTCAAATCTTAACCAAAACTAAAACCAAAAAGGTTACTACAAGATCAGATAATCCAGAAAATGATAACCCTTTATAAAAAGAAAATCTATTCTTAATCCCAAAATTTGTCCATCAAAACCCAAAGTTCAACGAGGACCATTCGATAAAAAAATTGTCCATAAAATTATTCAAAGTAAACCAAACTAAGATCGAAACCCAAATATTTGAAGGATTTAGTAACATAGTCTTCCAAGTTAAATCGTAACATTTATCTCCAAACAACATCAGTTGCCCCTAAAGTCTCGCATTGAAAAGTAATTATCCTAATCACATATCCTCCATTATAGGTTAATCATTTTCATAAATAACCCAAAATCAACTTACTCTTAATTCATAAAATCATATATCTAAAAAGAATCAGTCAAACTAACCAGGGATTTCACGTAGTCCAGTGGTAGGCGATAAATACCAGTCGCACTTTGGTTGTGGGTTCGATTCCCGCAGCTTTGTCCGACGCGACGGGTTGTCACACGGTCTGCGTGTTGTCCTTTTTCCAAAACCATATAATTCTTAAATCATTCCCCAAAAAGGGATAAAATCATCAAAAATAACCATAACATAATTTAACCTCAATTTTATCTCATGCCTTTCACTTCAATCATAACATATAGTGACCCATAATTACCTCAAAAGTAAAGATCATATAAACCCAAATGGTTCTTTATAACTATGTCCACAAAAGAAAAGATAACTATTCCTTGAATAATTTTCATATATTAAACATCAGTGTTACACATACTATAAATTTTTTTTCTAATGTACCCCGTCATCAAAAGACACTTAATACTCTAAAGAATTTCACCATAAATCTTGAAGCCCTTATATGTTGAAATCTTACTCATTCAACATTCTTCATGATCCATTACCCATTCCTTTCCAAGTTATTCCGAAATACCTCTTTCCTACAAACAAAATCATGAATCATATCCTAAGATCCCAAAATAGAAAACAAAAGATAAGAAATAATCCATACCTTTGATTGGTTGTTGTCGGTTTCTTCATCCTCAATCGGAATGGCATTAGGTATTGGTAAACGAGTATTTGTATGATCTTGGTGATCCCATTCACGAAACTTCTTCATGGGACATGTGTTTGCATAATGACCATGCGCACCACATTTAAAACATTCAATTGATCCCTCATAAAGAACTTCTTTCCCTTTCCTCGAGTCAACTGGATGCTTCCTTTTTCCACAACAGGTTCTTGCTTTATGACCTTCATTTCCACATCTATAGCATGTTTCTGTCCCTTTGAAACATTTTCCTAGGTGTTTCTTTCCACATCTTTGACACATGGGTTTTTGAACACACTTACCTTTATGATTATTACCTGTAGTTCCGTAGGGAGTTTTTTCTCGCATATATGATGCCTTATAGAAATCACCAAGGTTTAGGTGGTCAATCATAAATCCATATAGTTGGTTGAGGATAAACACAAGAGTTCTCATTACAGCTCCCATATCATTCAGTTGCTCGCTCAGAAAACTGTCACAGTTTCCTTCACATCCACCGTTACCTTGGTGCCTGCTAGATCCAGCCATTTACTAAAACCAAAAAGGGTCAGTGTGAGTATAACAACAAAACTGTCATGTATTAATGAGGAAGATAAACACTAAGATATTCTTACTCATTCGCTTTATCTAAAACTAGGACTCTGTCTAAAATCCTACCATTATGGTAATGTCACTTATGCTTAAAGAATACCCTAACCTCTAAAGTTATCTAAACCGACCTTTGATACCAACTATAAGGCCCCGTCCTTAAATCTTACTTAAAATTGAATTAAATGAATAATTCACATTGAGGATCTTTTCAGGTTTAGAGTTTTAGAGAATTAGGACATAACTATTACATCTAAAAAGATTACAAAGTAGTCTATTCTTCTAAATTTCCATAAAATAAAAACTCTTAAAAAGAAACATGTCTAGTTTCATGTTTTAGGTAGCATGACGTTCCCTTGATCCCATCCTTGACCCTATTCCATGCTAAGTCCTGTGAAAAACATTTCAAAAACTTGGGATGAGCATAAAAACTCAGTAAGGGATACACAAAGAATAAAAACTGTTAGTTTATGAAAAATAAAGTAAACCATGTATACTTTATCAAAGTAATACTTCTCACCATTATGAAGTAGTAAAAACTCTTCACTGAATAAAATATCATTACTTACCTTTTTGTAACCAAAGGATTACCATAAAACCCATATAAAGAACACATAACATATATAAAGGTAACTTGGGACATAAACATACTTAAGTGGAATAACCATACGGTCGACTCCCACACATATCACTTAATGGAATAGCCATACGGCCAATTTCCATACATAATTAATGGAATAGCCATACGATCGACTTCCATACATACTTAATGGAATAGCCATACGGCCGACTTCCATACCCAATGCATTGGAGGTTATAACGTAACCACCCGTCCTGGTATTCACGACACCACCCGTCATATGGTTTATAACGTAACCACCCGTTAAAATGTCCAAGTACCAATATAAAATCATAAAACAGAAAACCAATATAAAGGAATGATAACATTTCCAAATTTCAATCACAATATATCATAAATATATTGACATAATAGAATCCTTTATCAAAACCATTTTCAATACCAAAATACATAAAAGAGTATATGGTATTTATTTTATATTAAAAACATTACGGCTTGTTGAGGAAGCTAAAGACCAAATAATACTCACGGTGGCGAAACAGGTCGTTGTCACTGCGTACATTAAAAGAAACATTCCTTTTTGTCGTTTTGTAAAACGCTTCACAGAAAAATATTCCTTTTGTATAAAAGTAAAAGTCAAAGGGGTTTATACACCATTACAAAAGAAAGTTGTGTATAAAATGAAATATGCCTCAATGAAAGGAGATTGAGACGAAGTCCCTTACAAAGACGGTATCCTTGGTTTAAGGATAAATCAATTACATAATTATGTGTGACAAATGAATACACCAAATATAAGTGTATATTAAGTGTAAAATAATCAAAGTTCATTCACACATATTCAAAGGATGACATATTCAATAACTACATGTTGAACCCAAAGAAATTGAAATTGGGTTAAGAAGTTCCCTTGACAGCCTAACGGCGTCACATCAAAATGAGTTGATGAGAGATAAAAAGTGTATCTCATCACTTGGACATAAAAGTTACATAAATAAGGATATATGAGAATATATCCCAACATAACAATATCTAAATTAAAAGACCCAACAAAAGAAGTCTTTTAAAAAGAGGAGGGTGAAAGGTTCCCTTACCGACTTGGGTATCTTTCAAAACATACGACCCGTGAAAGAAGGACAATACATCATTGATGTAAATACTCATAAATTAAGGAATATTACAAAATGAGTAAAATAATGGTCAGTACATACACCACTCAAAGTAAATTGTGGCAAATGTAGCATAAATCTCACGGGAATAAAAGTGAGATGAAAAATCACTTACGAAAACTCGGCAGCCTAACGGCGCCACTTAAAACATCCAAAAATGGATTGATGAGATCAAATAGGGTATCTCATCACATTAAAACAAAATTTACATCAAGAGGAATATGAAATAACATCCCCCATAATAACAAATAGGAGCTTAAAAGAAGTGACATAAAGGGGAGTACTTAAAAAGAAAGAGAGGGGTTAGATCTCTTACGAAAATTCGGCAGCCTAACGGCGCCACTCAAAACTTAAAAAATGGATTGATGAGAGAGAATAGGGTATCTCATCACATGAACATAAAAATTACAGTAAGTTTAATATATAATAACATCCCAATAACAAGAAAGATGAGCTTTAGAGGGAATGACATAAAAGAGTGTACTTAAAAAGAAAGAGAGGAGTAAGATCCCTTACCTCGGGTCCGACTTGACTCGATCGTTCTTTAATGTCCGGAATAATAAACTTGAGTTAATTTAAACTTTCTTAAGAACCCTTTTTCAAGTTCATTATTCCTTTTATATCACTTATTACCATGTCATGAACACTATGTAATTATTTAAGTTAATAACTGTCGTTTTAACGATCATTGGTACTTGAGTCAAAAATAAGCCCTTTATAATTATATGTTGTTCATGTATCCATTATATTCAGAATGTTATTCATGATGTAGATATCCTATATGTCATATATATCCAGTAAATGCATGCATTTATAATATTACATAATCATTTAGAGGTAAGAAATGAAATGCACCGTTCATGGAGACGGTAAGCCGTACGTACGCATGAACGCTACTTTGATTTCTATTTCGTATTTTATAGAATGGAATCATAATGATATAAAGGTATATTATAATTCAAGTATAATATAATATATAATATCATAGTTCCATCCTTTATATGTCCCACATATGGTATTTAACGAATCAACTCACTTTAAGGGGGCGGTAGTCTGCACTTCCTTAAATGAAGATATCGCGTTTACTCATAATGGAAACCATAAAGGTATGACCAAAATGAAAAATACAGAAGCTTAAGGAAAACATAAACATATTATATATAATATATAAATATATTTACATCTTAATGTCCACCTTTGAAGGTGTTAAAAGAATGTTGAACAATCATCGTTTCGGGAGGCATAAATTCACCATCCACGGAAACAGTATGTTCGTTGAACATTAGATGTAGATGTGTGTAAGTGTAGCTCGAATACTTCTTATAAAAACATCCTAGTATATTTAAGATACTGTAGTTGTTACAAAATAAATTAATAAAAAGGTTTTACGGGGTTGGAGAAGCAAAATAGAACAACGGACTCAAGTGAAGACTTTACCTTAAAATCGGGTAACTCCCTTTGGTTTGAGCTCAAAGGCTTCCTTGGGAAGTCTTCTACCCAAAGTGAGGCTTCAAGGAGTAAGGTAGGTAAGTGGAGAGACAAAATGGGCAGGGGTTGGCCTAGCCAAATTCATTGGGAGTGTGGGAAAAGAGGTATAGGTGGGGGCCTTTTATAAGAGGAGAGGAGGGGCACTCTTGGAAAGTAAAGATAAGTTACTTTATTTTAAAACGAGTTTCGGATTCAAAAGGTCCCACATTGATGTATTTAAAGGATATGGTGATAAGGGTTCGAAATCCACTCATGAAATAGGTTTTGGACATTTTTTAGGTCTTAGATATTACATTATCCTTCAATTTTATTTAAATCGTTAAATAATGAGGTCATCGCTACATCATCATGATGTCATAAATAATTTAATTTATTTAATGTCTAAAAATTATAAAAAAAATACTATTATGTAGAAAATATTTTTATATTTCCAATGACTATTTATAATCAAAAATCTGATCTTTATAACCCCATGTAAAAATTGTTTTCGTAAAACATATTATGTTTGTGTCATTTTTACTTTTACATTAAATAAAACGTTATTTATGTCATTTCCCAACCAAAGTGGCTCCATGGGGTCCCCAAGTTGACCCATGGATTTTCTTGGTCGGCCATGACACATCCAATAAGGTTAGGACATGTGTATAGGTCATTTTATATTATTAAAGCATTATTTTTACCTTAAACTACACTAATTACCACTAATCGCAATTAAAAACTTAATAAGTTACTATTCACCAAAAAATTATGTTAATCTCATTGAACCACATTTTACTTCTTAATTACAACCATGTATGTCGGATTTTTTAAATTCAAAACACAGTGATGGAAAAATTTCATTTAAACGGAAAATCAGTTTTTATAAGTACCACTTAGTGGTTTCACTATTCATCAAAAATTGAAGTTTTTCAGAAAATTACCAAAAATTCACCCTAAGCTATATTTGACATTATGAATTAAAAAATGAAGTCCATTTTACAAAATTCACAACATATAAGTTGCATTAATTAATTTAATAATTAATTCCCGCTGTCAGAGCAAATAGCGTGTTTTTATGAAACAATAAGTATCAAAAGATTGACACTAGTTTAAGTCCGATTTCAAAGTGAAATTAATTCCAACGACCACTATTGGATTTAATGGTAAAAATATTTTCTAATTTCACTTTAAAACCAATTCAAAAGATAATCTAATCATATAAATAAATTAGATTAAAAAGAGGTTTTGAATTAAAATACAACATTTTACACTATTCATTAAAAAATGAACTTTATCGGAAAGATACCAAAAATTTACACAAAGTAAATTTTGATGTCCCGATTCTAAAGAAGATTAATTTTTGGTCCAATATAATTTTTATGATTGATCAAAACTATATTTAATGACGTTTCACCGTCAAAAGGTGATAAGTGAACCCTTAGTAAAAATTAGGGTATAAATGCCTAAAATTGAATTCTTTCCGTATTTTAAGCCTTTATCTTTTATTGGGTAAATGTAAAAACATTTAAAAACATATATAATCATATTTTAGTTATTTCTATCCATTTCCGCCAGTACAACGGCTACTTGTTAACTAACATTTAAAATAATATTATTTTATTATTAGAGTGCAACGTAAGATTCCCAAGAAACTTGTTGTTGTGTGTTGGGTACGCCATCGAGCATAGCATCCCCTTTAAAGTCATATTAATACTTTATTCAAAAATATGGATAAATATGAAAATGTCATATTCTTTATTTACCTGGGGTGTTACATCCTTCCCCCCTTTTGGGAATTGCGTCCTCGCAGTTTTAAAATTTCGCTTGGAAACATCTTTGAAAGTCCCACATCGGAACAACAGTCGGTAAAAAAATCACTTTAAAATAAATAAAGATAAGTACAAAGGTCACCTGAGTTATCCCATACTAGGATGAAAATATGTACATGGAGGAGAAAACATAGGGTCATGTTCTGATGAAGAGTGATAGAAAACATGTTTAGGAGAAAGTTAACAATAGTAAAATCACAAAGTTGTGATGGGTTAAACGGTGTTGGGTTCCCCAGCAGGAAAAGTTAATAGACAACATTTTTGTTTTAAGTTACTTTTTATTGAGGAATTTATTCTTGAGCTTAACTAAAACATAAGGAACCATAATTACTTATCATGTTGACTTTCAACTTTTACTAGATTTCTTACACAGACTCATATTTTCTCCAAAAGATGAGTATTTAGGAAGACTTTTCGCATCAAGAGTACTATAAACAACTTCTAGAAGAGCACCTAATCCACACACAAAAATAGGTATACATTTCCCATGTCTTCAAACATTAACCAAAACTAAAACCAAAAAGGTTACTACAAGATCAGATAATCCAGAAAAGGATAACCCTTTATAAAAAGAAAATCTATTCTTAATCCCAAAATTTGTCCATCAAAACCCAAAGTTCAACGAGGACCATTCGATAAAAAAATTTTCCATAAAATTATTCAAAGTAAACCAAACTAAGATTGAAACCCAAATATTTGAAGGATTTAGTCACATAGTCTTCCAAGTTAAATCGTAACATTTATCTCCAAACAACATCAGTTGCTCCTAAAGTCTCGCATTGAAAAGTAATTATCCTAATCACATATCCTCCATGATAGGTTAATCATTTTCATAAATAACCCAAAATCAACTTACTCTTCATTCATAAAATCATATAACTAAAAATAATCAGTCAAACTAACCAGGGACTTCACGTAGTCCAGTGGTAGGCGATAAATACCAGTCGCACTTTGGTTGTGGGTTCGATTCCCGCAGTTTTGTCCGACGCGACGGGTTGTCACACGTTCTGCGTGTTGTCCTTTTTCCAAAACCATATAATTCTTAAATCATTCCCCAAAAGGGATAAAATCATCAAAAATAACCATAACATAATTTAACCACAATTTTATCTCATGGATTTCACTTCAATCATAACATATAGTGACCCATAATTACCTCAAAAGTAAGGATCATATAAACCCAAATGGGTCTTTATAACTATGTCCACAAAAGAAAAGATAACTATTCCTTGAATAATTTTCATATATTAAACATCAGTGTTACACATACTATAAAACTTTTTCTAATGTACCCCATCATCAAAAGACACTTAACACTCTTAAGAATTTCACCATAACTCTTGAAGCCCTTATATGTTGACATCTTACTCATTCAACATTCTTCATGATCCATTACCCATTCCTTTCCAAGTTATTCCGAAATACCTCTTTCCTACAAACAAAATCATGAATCATATCCTAAGATCCCAAAATAGAAAACAAAAGATAAGAAATAATCCATACCTTTGATTGGTCATTGTCGGTTTCTTCACCCTCAATCGGAATGGCATTAGGTATTGGTAAACGAGTATTTGTATGATCTTGGTGATCCCATTCACGAAACTTTTTCATTGGACATGTGTTTGCATAATGACCACGCACACCACATTTAAAACATTCAATTGATCCCTCAGAAAGAACTTCTTTCCCTTTCCTCGAGTCAACTGGATGCTTCCTTTTTCCACGACAGGTTCTTGCTTTATGACCTTCATTTCCACATCTATAGCATGTTTCTGTCCCTCTGAAACATTTTCCTAGGTGTTTCTTTCCACATCTTTGACACATGGGTTTTTGAACACACTTACCTTTATGATTATTACTTGTAGTTCCGTAGGGAGTTTTTTCTCGCATATATGATGCCTTATAGAAATCACCAAGGTTTAGGTGGTCAATCATAACTCCAGATAGTTGGTTGAGGATAAACACAAGAGTTCTCATTACAGCTCCCATATCATTCAGTTTCTTTCTCAGAAAACTGTCACAGTTTCCTTCACATCCACCGTTACCTTGGTGCCTGCTAGATCCAGCCATTTAATAAAACCAAAAAGGGTCAGTGTGAGTATAACAACAAAACTGTCATGTATTAATGAGGAAGATAAACACTAAGATATTCTTACTCATTCGCTTTATCTAAAACTAGGACTCTGTCAGAAATCCTACCATTATGGTAATGTCACTTATGCTTAAAGAATACCCTAACCTCTAAAGTTATCTAAACCGACCTTTGATACCAACTATAAAGCCCCGTCCTTAAACCTTACTGAAAATTGAATTAAATGAATAATTCACATTGAGGATCTTTTCAGGTTTATAGTTTTAGAGAATTAGGACATAACTATTACATCTCAAAAGATTACAAAGTAGTCTATTCTTCTAAATTTCCATAAAATAAAAACTCTTAAAAAGAAACATGTCTAGTTTCATGTTTTAGGTAGCATGACATTCCCTTGATCCCATCATTGACCCTATTCCACGCTAAGTCCTGTGAAAAACATTTCAAAAACTTGGGATGAGCATAAAAACTCAGTAAGGGATACACAAAGAATAAAAACTGTTAGTTTATCAAAAAAAAAGTAAACCATGTATACTTTATCAAAGTAATACTTCTCACCATTATGAAGTAGTAAAAACTCTTCACTGAAAAAAATATCATTACTTACCTTTTTGTAACCAAAGGATTACCATAAAACCCATATAAAGAACACATAACATATATAAAGGTAACTTGGGACATAAACATACTTAAGTGGAATAACCATACGGTCGACTCCCACACATATCACTTAATGGAATAGTCATACAACCAATTTCCATACATACATAATGGAATAGCCATACGGCCGACTTCCATACATACTTAATGGAATAGTTATACGGCCGACTTCCATACCCAATGCATTGGAGGTTATAACGTAACCACCCGTCCTGGTATTCATGGCACCACCCGTCATATGGTTTATAACGTAACCACCCGTTAAAATGTCCAAGTACCAATATAAAATCATAAAACAGAAAACCAATATAAAGGAATGATAACATTTCCACATTTCAATCACAATATATCATAAATATATTGACATAATAGAATCCTTTATCAAAACAATTTTCAATACCAAAATACATAAAAGAGTATATGGTATTTATTTTATTTTAAAAACATTACGGCTTGTTGAGGAAGCCAAAGATAAAATAATACTCGCGGCAGCGGAAAAGGTCGTTGTCACTGAGTACATTAAAAGAAACATTACTTTTTTTAGTTTTCTAAAATGCTTCATAGAAAAAGATTCATTTTTTATAAAAGTAAAAGTCAAAGGGGTTTATACACCGTTACAAAAGAAAGTTGTGTATAAAACGAAATATGCCTCAATGAAAGGAGATTGAGACAAAGTCCCTTACAAAGACGGTATCCTTGGTTTATGGATAAATCAATTACATAATTTTGTGTGACAAATGAATACACCAAATATAAGTGTATATTAAGTGTAAAATAATCAAAGGTCATTCACACATATTCAAAGGATGACATATTCAATAACTACATGTTGAACCCAAAGAAACGAAATTGGGTTAAGAAGTTCCCTTGACAGCCTAACGGTGTCACATCAAAATGAGTTGATGAGAGATAAAAAGTGTATCTCATCACTTGGACATAAAAGTTACATCAATAAGGATATATGAGAACATATCCCAACATAACAATATGTAAATTAAAAGACCCAACAGAAGAAGTCTTTTAAAAAGAGGAGGGTGAAAGGTTCCCTTACCGACTTGGGTATCTTTCAAAACATACGACCCGTGAAAGAAGGACAATACATCATTGATGTAAATACTAATAAATGAAGGAATATTACACAATGAGTAAAATAATGGTCAGTAAATACACCACTCAAAGGAAATTGTGGAAAATGTAGCATAAATCTCACGGGAATAAAAGTGAGATGAAAAATCACTTACGAAAACTCGGCAGCCTAACGGCGCCACTTAAAACTTCCAAAAATGGATTGATGAGATAAAATAGGGTATCTCATCACATTAAAAAAAATTTACAGCAAGAAGAATATGAAATAACATCCCACATCATAAAAAATAGGAGCTTAAAAGAAGTGACATAAAGGGGAGTACTTAAAAAGAAAGAGAGAGGTTAGATCTCTTACGAAAATTCGGCAGCCTAACGGCGCCACTCAAAACCTCAAAAATGGATTGATGAGAGATAATAGGGTCTCTCATCACATGAAAATAAAAATTACAGTAAGTGTAATATATAATAACATCCCAATAACAAGAAATATGAGCTTTAGAGGGAATGACATAAAAGAGTGTACTTAAAAAGAAAGAGAGGAGTAAGATCCCTTACCTCGGGTCCGACTTGACTCGATCGTTCTTTAATGTCCTAAATAATAAACTTGAGTTAATTTATACTTTCTTAAGAACCCTTTTTCAAGTTCATTATTCCTTTTATATCACTTATTACCATGTCATGAACACTATGTAATTATTTAAGTTAATAACGGTCGTTTTAACGATCATTGGTACTTGAGTCAAAAATAAGCCCTTTATAATTATATGTTGTTCATGTATCCATTATATCCAGAATGGTATTCATGATGTAGATATCATATATGTCATATATATCCAGTATATGCATGCATTTTTAATATTACATAATCATTTATAGGTAAGAAATGAAATGCACCGTTCATGGAGACGGTAAGCCGTACGTACGCATGAACACTACTTTCATTTCTATTTCGTATTTTATAGAATGGAATCATAATGATATAAAGGTATATTATAATTCCAGTATAATATAATATATAATATCATAGTTCATTCCTTTATATGTCCCACATATGGTATTTAACGAATCAACTCACTTTAAGGGGGCGGTAGTCCGCACTTCCTTAAATGAAGATATCGCGTTTACTCATAATGGAAACCATAAAGGTATGACCAAAATGAAAAATACAGAAGCTTAAGGAAAACATAAACATATTATATATCATATATAAATATAGTGACATCTTAATGGCCACCTTTGAAGGTGTTAAAAGAATGTTGAACAATCAACGTTTTGGGAGGCATAAATTCACCATCCACGGAAACAGTATGTTCATTAACCATTAGATGTAGATGTGTGTAAGTGTAGCTCGAATACTTCTTATAAAAACATCCTCATATATTGAAGATACTGGATTTGTTACAAAAGAAATTAATAAAAAGGGTTTAGGGGGTTGGAGAAGAAAAATAGAACAACGGACTCAAGTGAAGACTTTACCTTAAAATCGGGTAACTCCCTTTGGTTTGAGCTCAAAGGCTTCCTTGGGAAGTCTTCTACCCAAAGTGAGGCTTCAAGGAGTAAGGGAGGTAACTGGAGAGACACAATGGGCAGGGGTTCGCCGAGCCAAATGCTTTGGGTGTGTGGGAAAAGAGGTAGACGTGGGGGCCTTTTATAAGAGGAGAGGAGAGGCACTCTTGGAAAGTAAAGATAAGTTACTTTATTTTAAAAAGAGTTTCGGATTAAAAAGGTCCTACATTGATGTATTTCGAGGATAAGGTGATAAGGGTTCGAAATCCACTCATCCAATAGGTTTTTGACATGTGTAGGTCTTAGATATTACATTATCCTTCCATTTTATTTAAATCGTTAAATAATGAGGTCATCGCTGCATCATCATGATGTCATAAATAATTTAATTTATTTAATGTCTAAAAATTATAAAAAAAATACTATGATGTATAAAATTGTTTTATCTTTCCAATGACTATTTATAATCAAAAATATGATCTTTATAACACCATGTAAAAATTGTTTTAGTAAAACATATTATGTTTGTGTCATTTTTACTTTTACATTAAATAAAAAGTTATTTATGTCATTTCCCAACCAAAGTGGCTCCATGGGGTCCCCAAGTTGACCCATGGCTTTTATTGGTCGTCCATGACACATCCAATAAGGTTAGGACATGTTTCTAGGTCATTTTATATTATCAAAGCATTATTTTTACCTTAAACTACACTAATTACCACTAATCGCAATTAAAAACTTAATAAGTTACTATTCACCAAAAAATTATTTTAATCTCATTGAACCACATTTTACTTCTTAATGACAACCATGTATGTCGGATTTTTGAAATTCAAAACACAATGATGGAAAAATTTCATTTAAACGGAAAATCAGTTTTTATAAGTACCACTTAGTGGTTTTAGTATTCATCAAAAATTGAAGTTTTTCAGAAAATTACCAAAAATTCACCCTAAGCTATATTTGATATTCCGAATTCAAAAATGAATTCAATTTTACAATATTCACAACATATAAGTTTCATTAATTAATTTAATAATTAATTCCCGCTGTCAGAGCTAATAGCGTGTTTTTATGAAACAATAAGTATCAAAAGATTGACACTAGTTTAAGTCCGATTTCAAAGTGAAATTAATTCCAACGACCACTATTGGATTTAATGGTAAAAATATTTTCTAATTTCACTTTAAAACCAATTAAAAAGATAATATAATCATATAAATAAATTAGATTAAAAAGAGGTTTTGAATTAAAATACAACATTTTACACTATTCATTAAAAAATGAACTTTATCGGAAAGATACCAAAAATTTACACAAGGTAAATTTTGATGTCCCGATTCTAAAGAAGAGTTATTTTTGGTCCAATAGAATTTTTAAGATTTATCAAAACTATATTTAATGACGGTTCACCGTCAAAAGGTGATAAGTGAACCCTAAGTAAAAATTAGGGTATAAATGCCTAAAATTGAATTCTTTCTGTATTTTAAGCCTTTATCTTTTATTGGGTAAATGTAAAAACATTTAAAAACATATATAAATATATTTTAGTTATTTATATCCATTCCCGCCAGTACAACAGCTACTTGTTAACTAACATTTTAAATAATTTTATTTTATTATTAGAGTGCAACGTAAGATTCCCAAGAAACTCGTTGTTGCATGTTAGGTATGCCATCGAGCATAGCGTCCCCTTTAAAGTCATATTAATACTTTATTCACAAATATGGATAAATATGAAAATGTCATATTCATTATTTACCTGGGGTGTTACAAAGTATGTTCAAAAACCTATGTGTCAAAGATGTGGAAAGAAACACCTAGGAAAATGTTTCAAAGGGACAGAAATATGCTATAGATGTGGAAATTTAGGTCATAAAGCAAGAACCTTCCGTGGAAAAAGGAAGCATCCAGTTGAATCGAGGAAAGGGAAAGAAGTTCTTTCTGAGGGATCAATTGAATTTTTTTAATGTGGTGTTCATGGTCATTATGCAAACACATGTCCCATTAAGAAGTTTCGTGAATGGGATCACCAAGATCATACAAATACTCGTTTACCAATACCTAATGCCATTCCTATTGAGGATGAAGAAACTGACAATGACCAATCAAAGGTATGTATTATTTCATGACTATTGTTTTCCTATTTTGGAATCTTAGGATATGATTCATGATTTTGTTTGTAGGAAAGAGGTATTTCAGAATAAGTTGGAAAGGAATGGTTAATGGATCATGAAGAATGTTGAATGAGTAAGATGTCAACATATAAGGGCTTCAAGAGTTATCGTGGAATTCTTAAGAGTATTAAGTCACTTTTGATGATGGGGTTACATTAGAAGACTTTTTATATTATGTGTAACCCTGATGTTTAATATAGGCAAATTTTATTCATGGAATAGTTATCTTTTCTTTTGTGGACATAGTTAAAAAGAACCATTTGGGTTTATATGATCCTTACTTTTGAGGTAATTATGGGTTACAATATGTTATGATTGAAGTGAAAGTCATGAGATAAAATTGAGGTTAAATTATGTTATGGTTATTTTTGATGATTTTATCCCTTTTTGGGGAATTATTTAAGAATTATATAGTTTTGGAAAAAGGACAACATGCAGACCATGTGACTACTCGTCGCGTCGGACAAAGCTGCGGGAATCGAACCCACAACCAATGTGTGACTGGTATTTATCGCCTACCACTGGACTACGTGAAGTCTCTGGTTAGTTTGACTGATTCTTTTTAGTTATATGATTTTATGAATTAAGAGTAAGTTAATTTTGGGTTATTTATGAAAATGATTAACATATCATGGAGGATATGTGATTAGGATAATTACTTTTCAATGCGAGACTTTCAGAGCAACTGATTTTGTTTGGAGATAAATGTTACGATTTAACTTTGAAGACTATGTGACTAAATCCTTCAAATGTTTGGGATTCAATCTTAGATTGTTTTATTTTGAGGAATTTTATGGACAAATTGTTTATCGGATGGTCCTCTTTGAAATTTGGGTTTTGTTGGACAAATTTTGGAGATTAAGAATAGATTTTCTTTCTAATGGGTTATCCTTTTCTGGGTTATCTGATCTTGTAATAATCTTTTGGGTTTTGGTTTTGGTTAAATTCTAAAGACATGGGAAGTATATAGTTCTCTTTTTTGGGTTAGTTAATTCTCTAGAAGTCGATTATAGTACTCTTAATGTGAACAAGTCTTCCTAAATACTCGCCTTTTGGAGAAAATATGAGTTTGTGTAAGGAATCTAATAAAATTTGAGAGTCAACATGATAAGTGATTATGTTTCCTTATGAATAAATTCCTCAATAAAAAAGTAACTTAAAACAAAAATGTTGTCTATTAACTTTTCATACTGGGGAATCGAATACCGTTTAACCCATCACAAGTTTGTGATTTTCTCATGGTTAACTTTCTCCTAAACATGTTTTCTATCACTCTCCATCAGAACATGACCCTATGTTTTCTCCTCCATGTCCATGTTTTCATACTTGGAATCCTAGTATGGGTTAACTCGGGTGACCTTTGTACTTATCTTTCTTTATTTTAAAGTGATTGTTTTACCGACTCTTCTTCCGATGTGGGACTTTCAAGGATGTTTCCAAGCCCAATTTTAAAATTGTGAGGACGCAATTCCCAAAAGGGGGGAAGTATGTAACACCCCAGATAAATAAAGAATATTACATCTTTATATTTATCCATATTTGTGAATCAAATATTAATATTACTTTAAAGGGGATGTTATGCTCGATGGCATACCCAATACGCAACAACGAGTTTCTTGGGAATCTTATGTTGCACTCTAATAATAAAATATTATTATTTTAAATGGTAGTTCACATGTATCCGTTTTATTGGCGGTAATGGGTAGAAATAACTAAAATATGATTATATATTTTTTTTAAAGGTTTTTACATTTATCCAAAGGCTTAAAATACGGAAAGAATTCAATTTTAGGCTTTTATACCCTAATTTTCACTAAAGGTTCACTTATCGCCTTTTGATGGAGAACTATCATTAAATATAGTTTTGATCACTATTATACATTCTATTGGACCAAATAAAACTCTTCTTTAGAATTGGGACATCAAATTTTACTTTGTGTAAATTTTTGGTATTTTTTCGATAAAGTTCATTTTTTTAATGAATAGTGTAAAATGTGGTATTTTAATTCAAAACCACTTTTTAATCTAATTTATTTATATGATTAGATTATGTTATTAATTGATTTTAGAGTGAAATTAGAAAATATTTTTACCATTAAATCCAATAGTGGTTGTTGGAATTAATTTCACTTTGAAATCAGACTTAAACTAGTGTCAATCTTTTGATACTTATTGTTTCATAAAAACACGCTATTTGCTCTAACAGCGGGAATTAATTATTAAAATAATTAATGCAACTTATATGTTGTGAATTTTTTAAAATGGACTTCATTTTTTAATTCTAAATATCAAATATAGCTTAGGGTGAATTTTTGGTATTTTTCTAAAAAACGTCAATTTTTGATGAATAGTGAAACCACTAAGTGGTACATATAAAAACCGATTTTTCCTTTAAATGAAATTTTACCACTTCTGTGTTTTGAATTTCAAAAATCCTACATACATGGTTGTCATTAAGAAGTAAAATGTGGTTCAATGAGATAAAAATATTTTTTTGGTGAATAGTAACTTATTAAGTTTTTAATCGCGATTAGAGGTAATTAGTGCAATTTAAGGCAAAAATGATATTATAATAAAATGAAAATACCTTGACACATGTCCTACCCTTATTTTATGTGTCATTTCAGACCAAGACAATCCATGGGTCAACTTGGGGACCCCATGGAGGCACTTTGGTTGGGAAATGACCTAAATGACTTTTTATTTAATGTTAAAGTAAAAATGACACACACATGAGATGTTTTACTAAAAGAATTTTTACATGGGGTTATAAAAGTTAGAATTTTGACTATAAATATTCATTGGAAATATAAAACTATTTCCTAAATCATAGTATTTTTTTTATAATTGTTAGAGTTTAAATAAATTAAATTATTTATGACATCATGATGATGCAGCGATGACCTCATTATTTAACGATTTAAATAAAATTGAAAGATAATGTAATATCTAAGACCTAAACATGTACAAAACCTATTGGATGAGTGTATTTCGAACCCTTATCACCTTATCCTCGAAAAAAATCAATGTGGGACCTCTTAAATCCGAATACCATTTTCAAATAAAGTAAAATTTGCTTACTTTCCAAGAGTGTCCCTCCTCTCCTCTTATAAAAGGCCCCCACCTCTACCTCCTTACACACACTCCCAAAGCCTTTGGCTCAGACAAAACCTGCCCATTTTGTCTCTACACTTCCCTCTCTTACTCCTTGAAGCCTCAAATTGGGCAGAAGTCTTCCCAAGGAAGCCTTTGAGGTCAAACCAAAGGGAGTTACCCGATTTTAAGGTAATGTCTTCTTTTGAGTCCTTTAGTTTTATTTTGCTTCTCCAACCCCCTAAACTCTTTTTATTCATTTATTTTGTAACAAATCCAGTATCTTACATATACTAGGATGTTGTTATAAGAAGGATTCTAGCTAAACTTACACACACCTACATCTAATGGTTAAAGAACATACGGTTTCCGTGGATGGCGAATTTCTGCCTCACAAAACGATGATTGTTCAACACTCATATAACACCTTCAAAGGTGGCCATTAAGATGTCACTATATTTATATATGATATATAATATGTTTATGTTTTACTTAAGCTTCTGTATTTTTCATTTGTGTCTTACCTTTATGGCTTCCATTATGGGTATACGCGATATCTTCATTTAAGGAAGTGCGGACTACCGCCCCCTCAAAGTGATGTGATTCGTTAATGCCATACGTGGGACGTATAAAAGATAGATTTAATGTTATTATATATGATTATATACTGTAATTATAATATACCTCTATATCATTATTATTTCTTTCCATTAAAGTATGAGATAGAATTGAAAGTAGCGTTCATGCGTACGTACGGCTTACCGTCTCCATGAACGGTGCATTTCATTTCTTATCCCCAAATGTAATGTACTATTAAAAGTACATGTATATAATGGATATATATAATGAATTATACATAAAAATGATTAATATAATTTTGTAATTAAAATATACATACCTCTCATTTAGTTTTGATTCCATTAATATGACAAAGAAATGAAAGTAGCGTTTATGCGTACGTACGACTTACCGTCTCCATGAACGGTGCATTTCATTTATTATCTCTAAATGATTATGTAATATTATAAATACATGTATATTCTGGATATATATGATATATATTCTCTCCAAATCATGAATATCATTCTGGAAATAATGAACCTTTGACCACACGAACAACATGTAATTGTAAGAAGTCCACTTTCGACTTAAGAACCAAATATCGACAAAACAAACATTATTAACTTAAATGATTACATAATGTTTATAACATTTCAATAATTGATATAAAAGGAATAATTAACTTGGAAAAGGTTCTTAATAAAGTAGAAATTAACTCAAGTTTATTATTCAGGACGTTAAAGAACGATCGAGTCAAGTCGGACCCGAGGTAAGGGATCCTACACCTCTCTTTCTTTTTACACTCATTTATGTCATTCCTTTTAAGCTCATCTTTCTTATGATTGGGATGTTATTTTATATTACTCCTACTGTAATTATTATGTTAATATGATGAGAGACCCTATTTCCTCTCATCAATCCATTTTTTGGAAGTTTTGAGTGGCGCCATTAGGCTGCCGAGTTTTCGTAAGGGATTTTTCATCTCACTTTTATTCCCGTGGGATTTATGCTACATTTGCCACAATTTCCTTTGAGTGGTGTATGTACTGCCCATTATTTTACTCATTGTGTTATATACTTTCCTTTATGAGTATTTACATCAATGTTGTTTTGTCCTTCTTTCAAGAGGTGTATGTTTCAAAAGATACCCATGTCGGTAAGGGAACCTTTCACCCTCCTCTTTTTAAAAGACTTCTTTTGTTGGGTCTTTTAAATTACATATTGTTATGTTGGGATATGTTCTCATATATCCTTATTGATGTAACTTTTATGTCCAAGTGATGAGATACACTTTTTATCTCTCATCAAATCATTTTGATGTGACGTCGTTAGGCTGTCAAGAGAACTTCTTAACCCAATTTCGATTTCTTTGGGTTCAACATGTACTTATTGAATATGAAATCCTTTGAATATGTGTGAATGGACTTTGATTATTTTAAGCTTAATATCCACTTATATTTCGTGTACTCATTTGTCACACATAATTATGTAATTTAATTATCCTTAAACCAAGGATACCTTCTTTGTAAGGGACTTCGTCTCAATCTCTGTTCATTAAGGCATATTTTGTTTTATAAACAACTTTATTTTATACGGTGTATAAGCCCCTTTGACTTTTACTTTTATACAAAAGGAATCCTTTTCTACGAAGCATTTTTCTAAACGACAAAATGGAATGTTTTTTTAACGTACGCGGTGACAACGACCTTTTCCGCCGCTGCGAGTATTATTTGGTCTTTAGCTTCCTCAACAAGCCGTAATGTTTTTTTTAAAATAAAATAAATACCATATACTCTTTTATGTATTTTGGTATGGAAAATGGTTTTGATAAAGGATTCTATTATGTCAATATATTTATGATATATTGTGATTGAAATGTGGAAATGTTATCATTCCTTTATATTGGTTTTATGTTTTATGATTTTATATTGGTACTTGGACATTTTAACTGGTGGTTCCGTGAATACCGGGACGGGTGGTTACGTTATAACCTCCAATGCATTGGGTATGGAAGTTGTCCGTATGGATATCCCATTAAGTATGTATGAAAATTATCCGTATGGCTATTCTATTAAGTGATATGTGTGGGAGTCGACCGTATGGTTATTCCACTTAAGTATGTTTATGTCCCAAGTTACCTTTATATATGTTATGTGTTCTTTATATGGGTTTTATGGTAATCCTTTGGTTACAAAAAGGGAAGTAATGATATTTTATTCAGTGAAGAGTTTTTACTACTTCATAAAGGTGAAAAGTATTACCTTTATAAAGTATACATGGTTTACTTTTTGTTTTGATAAACTAACATTTTTTATTCTTTGTGTATCCCTTACTGAGTTTTTATGCTCATCCCAAGTTTTTGAAATGTTTTTCACAGGACTTAGCGGGGAATAGGGTCAAGGATGGGTTCAAGGTAAAGTCATGCTACCTAAAACATGAAACTAGACATGTTTATTTTTAAGAGTTTTTATTTTATGGAAATTTAGTAGAAGAGACTACTTTGTAATCTATTGAGATGTAATAGTTATGTCCTAATTCTCTAAAACTCTAAACCTGAAAAGATCTTCAATGTGGATTATTCATTTAATTCAATTTTAAGTAAGGTTTAAGGCTGGGGCCTTATAATATCTCCCTCCAATACATTGGTTAAAGTTTTATATCTCATGTGATCAATATGGAAAATAAATCAATGTTATTTATCCACTATGGGATGCAAGTGGTGATTCCTGATCCATTATGGTATGGGAAATAGTTTGGGATGCTAGATATACTATGATTTGATGGTCTCGGTATTTAACTATTACATATGAATTTTTTTATATACTTTTGATGAATCCACAATTAGATGACATGAAATAATCATTTATGATTGATTTATTATGTCTTCTCTGTCTTATGATTCTTGTCCATTGAAATGATAACATTCTATGCCATGACATACGTTTATGGTCCAAGATAAATTCGGTATAAACTTTTTAAATAATATTCAAGATATTATACCCTTATTATTATCTTGTACTTATATATGATCATTGGTTAATATATCCCATTTTTACCCATATTGATCATTTGTTCTGACCCTTTCTTATGTTTCACTTCCCTAGGTTATTAAAAATGGTTTTAAGTAGGATATGTTTATGAATATTAATTAATAGGAAGATCCATGTTGGATATTTTGACGATCATTATGGAAGTAACGATATTGTGTATCTAGTCACCAAATACACTACACCATTATGTTCCTTGGGTGAGTATTTCTAAAATGTATTGAATATTAATATAAAATGATGCAATATTTATGTATAAAAAGTATGGATTGTTATAATTGGTTAAAGTGAATTACATAAATCACCTTTTACATGAAGGTCCTACATAAAAATGGATAAAGGTTTGATTTAAATGCCATAAATTGAATTTAATAATTAAATAATTTCAAACCCGTCCAAATTTTTAAATTATATAATGCCAACACATATATAGGTCTTGGTCAGGATCATAATTAGTTATACATATGAAATTGTTACAGAAACGTACACTGGATAACATTAATTTCTATTAATTATTTATTATTATGATAAATTAACATTAATTAATTCCATTTCATCTTAATGAAAATATGAATTCTCTTGGATATACGCATCATTAAAAGAATTCATGGAAAATTAATAGCAGAACCATTAATCACTGATTATTACAAAAAATTAATTGATTATTTAAAAATTCTTAAAAACCATTATTAAATTATCAAATACAATAGGTTCCAATAAAATTAATAATATTTTAATATAATAATTAACAGATAATGTTATTTATTTGTATCCTTTATTAGAAGACTACACGTCATGTACTTAGGAGCTAAATCGCATGTGGTTTAAATTCATTGGTTCTACGAAACCCACTGATGGACATGGTGTGTTCATTAGACACGATACTATATAACATGTACAATAAAACTACATTTCATGTATCTCACAATTCATGTGTATTCTTGTATCACTGAATCTATTAGTTTGTGCATGACATGAAGTAAATAATTTACTGAATGCCACATATATCGACTAAATGTTGTGTATGTTATTATTGCTCTAGGTTATTAGTCTCTCGGGATTTTAACCATTTATATTAAAACATAGATTGTTTGAATTTCACTGCTAAATCATGTAGAATACACATATTGTATTCCTACTACAAGCTATGTAATCTAATATTTCATGTTACAGGTTGTACCGATCTACACACGATGTGTAATAAAATCAATGTGTGTTGATTTTGCTTGACACATCATGTATCCTATGAAATGTCCAAGTGTATTTCACATGGGAACATAGAGTGTACTATGTGTATATGTCTTGTAATCCAATGATATCCAGCTAAAATCCTTAACACATATCAATGGAATCTTTATTCATTCTTCATCTTTTATTAGTCCTTTAAGAAAATGAAATATTGAATTATGATGATTAATATGTCAAACCATATTAATTAAAATTAGATTAAAGAAATAATATTTCCTGAAATTAAAATATAACCACTATTCTATATGAATATCAATAATCAAAAAAATAATTATAAATTTAAAACATGACCATCCAAATACCACTTGAAGGTTCTGGGTGTAGTGGAAGCACTGAGGTTGGTGAACAAACCGTAAAGTTTTTTCTATTCATTGGATCATTTGTAATATTTCACATGATGTGAATTCCATGACTAACGGAAAATTTTCAACAAATATTAACCTAGAAAAAACCTAAAACCCCATATCGGATCTTTCATGTTAAATTTATAATTAAATTATTAATGATTGAAAGAAATAATCACCACATCTTAGGAATTTCCTCCGAGGAATGTGTTGTTGGTTGTTGTGTTATAAGTATCCCAGTGTACAATACATTTAGAAATGATCCACACATGAACTTTTAATCTATGAATGAAACCAATTGATTTCTATGTTCTATTGTGGTGAATCAGTTTTCATACATTGTTAGTGTTTATCACTTGAGGTTCCCTCAAGATTAAAGAAATCTCTCTATCATTTACCATTCTTGAGAGGAAGAGATGAGGTGGGTATGAGAGAGAATTATATCATGCACAATTATTCTCAAATCTGGATTAAAACTACACAATAAATATAACCATCTATTTGTTGATCTAGGATTTTGGTTGAAATATTATTTAATCACATATAGTCCCTTAAATAATATAATAGTAATTATTAAACCTTGTGATATATAATATAATTATTATAATTTTATGGAGCGTAGTAACTCGCACAATAATATTATTATTTACAATATTGAGAAAAATTATTCATCATCAGACATGATTATAGTCCACTCTAATTCCTCAATATTTATTGAATACCCAAATAACTATTTAATTAAATATTTTATTCATTAATAAATAAAATAAATATTTTTTTCATAATATAACAAATAAATATTTTTAAAATTATAATGTTACTAAAATAATTATTTATTAATGAATAAATAACTATTCATTTCCTTTTTAATTTTAAAAATCAATAAAACTTTTATAAAATTATTCCTCGATATTGAGAATAAGATTAGTTCCAATAATTAAATTCAAATACAATCTAATTGTGATCAATTGAAACACTTAGTGTGTAAATCTCTTGGATTATTTTTCATTGGAATTAGGTGTATGTTCCTAAATTACAAGATTATTTTTTAGCAATGGGTCATGGGACCCAATAGAAAAAACATAATTTTGCAACATTGGAAACCACATATGAATGATCGATGAATTATATAATCTATTTTTCAAAGTATTTTATCAAGAATATTTCACATTTGTTCCATCAATATATATTTTGGATACATCATTCATTAAATATTTTAAATAAAGACATCATTACACAATGGATATGGAATTTGATGTGACTGTTTTATTCCAATCATAGGGTTGATATATCAAATTCCATAAATATGTAATGGACAAATCCTTCCTTCAATTATTCATTAATAACATGTTACTCAAGATTCACCTAGTCTATCTAACTTCAACGTGAATTGTTATCGACATGATTTATGAAATAAATCTATGTTATTAAGCCATATCACACATTAGTAATAATATTAATGTCTAATTACCATTACACATGCTCATAGATAGGGATATACTATGACACCAAAACAAAAGGAATTCCTACTAGAAGGTATGTTCTCATAATATCTCATGTTGGAGATTAATAATTGATACCTTCATGAGAATAAGTCGCATACACTTATGAGTACTCACACCTAATATCCACAATATATGTTTTCCATCATATAATGTTATCTGATTATTGAACTATTTTTAAGAATATTGTCATAGAATTTCAAGGTTCTCATCATTGAGGGGAACTTTTACGACCTTATCAATGCAATAAAAACTATTGGACATTATTATATTAAAGTCATGTAGAACAGTGAACAATATATAACAATATACTCTCTTAATATTAAAATTTTTGAATATACATGTAATAAAAGTACAATTAGTTAGTTCTAGAACACCAACATCAACATATCCAACATCTTATATGTATGAAATGGGGAAAGAAGCACCTCGAAAATTTCCTTAAGTGAACATGAATATATTTCATATATGAAAAAAAGTCCATCAGAAATATGATTATCAAGGAGATATGAAAATTTTGACTACCACAATATATGAGAAGAATATTAAACTTAGTGAACCACCCAAAATTCAATGTTTTAATTCTAATGATTTTGGGAATTTCATAAAACAATGTACTAATATAAGGGTTAATGAGAAAAACAAAATTGTTAAAATCTAAAACCAATATAGTAAATAAAGGTTTATGTGATCACTATTATTTATTTATACCATAAAAACATGGAGGATAAAGGTACACTCATTCTTCATTAAATAATAAAAAAAATCAATTTTTCATTTTGGTTCTACTCACTCCTTCATATCTTTAATTTTTGATAAGTTTATTAATTAAACACTTCAAAGATTGGATATTGATTTATTTATGAAAACATCTAATGCTATTATGATTTCATCCCAATATTATATTTCTCCTTTGATTTATGTTTATGGAAAGATACATCCTGGAAATATACTTATTCTTCCTTTGGTAGAATTCAATGTGATATTAGAAATGGATTGGATCTTTCTATATTAACATAATATTTATTTTTAGGATATGAAAATATAATTTAATATCTAAAATCATCTCATGATCATATTTGAATGAATGAATGGATATGAAATTTCTATGGAAACAAGTACCTTAATATGGGTCTCAATGACCAATAATGAGAGATATTTAGCTCAAACGGATGATTAGAAAATCATATATGAAAATTTTATGGGGGTATGTATATTTATTTCTCAAATAGTGCCCTGGTATTCTCCCAAATCATGTGGTTTAGATTTCAATTGATCTCATACATGGTGTTGTGCTTATATCAAAGAGTTCTTATAGAATGGGCCCCATTTAATTGGATGAATTTAAGAAAAAAGTATAATATAAATGATACAATGGTTTTATATACCCAATGGGGTATATTATTCCTCATTATTAATAATTAGGATGAATCAATGTTCCATTTCATTTATTATCATGAGATTAAAAATATCATGATAAATAATAAGTATCATCTACCTCATATTAATGACATGTTCTAACAACTTTAGGGAGATCAATATTTTTAAATTTTGGATCTTCTATATATATTTCATCATATATGAGTGAATATTAAGGATATTTCTGAGATAACCTTCCATATAAGATATATATAGAAACAATGAATTTATAAAGATTTCATTTAAAATTAAAAATTTCATGGCTATCTTCATGGATTAGATAAATAGATTCTTTATTTATTACCTCAATATATTTGTGGTAGTGTTTGTAGATGACATTATAAAATATTATAAGAAAAATATAGAACGTTAATATTTTTTGAGGGTTGTGTTAAATATAATATGAAAGGATATTTTATGTCAAATTTAATAAGTTTGAATTTTGGATATAAAAATTATCATTAATGGGTCATTTAATCACAATAGAGGGTATATCTATCGATCCTTTTAATATAAATTTTATTGAATAATGTCTTCTTAAAACTATTATAATAGAGATCTATAGTTTTATTGGAATATTTGGATACTATCAGTGCATTGTGGGAAATTTCATATGATTATAAAATCTACTAAATAAGTTAAATTATAGGGGATTTATGTTTTTCTAGAAACAAAAATGTGATGATAACCTCAAGTAACTTAAGAATTGGTTAGTCACTTAACTTATACTAACACTCCCTTATAGTGGAGAAGGATTTGTGATATACATTGGTGTTTAAAAAAAATATTAGATTGTGTTCCCATGAAAAACTACAATGAAGTAGATTAATACATATGTCAATTAAATATCCATGAGTAAAATTACCCAACACGTGATATGTTATATTAAATATTTAGAGGAACTATCTATATAGAGAGAAATGTTATATATATACTGATCAAAAGAGATAAAATTTTATATTCACATAGAAGGATTTGAACATGTACTGAAGGATATAGCTATAATTAATCAAATATTGTAGTTGTTCAATAAGTTACCATTATGGGGAGGAAAACAAGATGGTTGTTGTTCTCACAAAAAGAATTATTATACAAACATGTTCACTATAAATATTTTAAAAATTCCTAATATTCAAGGATATTCAAAAGATGGGAATATAAATCCTATTAGAAGGGTTTAATTAATAACTTTTTTAAATGATTAGTCAACCATCTATACATATGAAGATTAAGGAGGCGCAAAAGTATGATATGGTGAAAAAAATAAGGTTGGAAATATTCTAGAGTTAAATATTGAAAAATATAAAGTTATAAGATTTGGAATGTGAATATGTGTCATACCCATTCTAGAACTAAATAAGTATCGGCGGGATTTTTCATATATCTCATTATTCTATTTTCACCCTCGAAGTACAATGATCTTAAAAGATCTCAATGAGAACTTTCGGTATGACAACATTAATCGTGAGATTGAAGAGTATACATTAAGATGTATTTTCTGCTAGAAAGTTAATTTTTAACATCTTAATTCTAATTATATTATGAAACCATTATCTATACTAAATGGAAATGGGAGAAAAAATCCTTGTATTTTTCTATAGGTTTTCTGTGGATCAATAAATGAAATAATTCCATTTGGGTTATCATTGATCAACTTATATTTTTAAATAACCTCACTATTATTTGAGGGGATTTATCGCATATTCAACTTACTAAGATAATCATAAAATAAGTTGTTAGAATTTATGGAATATAACTTTAAAATATATCTAGTTAAATTATGATGTTCACCTTGAAATTTTAGATGATCCCACAATAATAATTGAATATATAACAGAGCTTTAGCACTATTTATCATACCCAAACTAATAGTTCTCTTGAATAAAACATTATTTCATTGGAATTTATAATGAGATATTTCTCGATGGATTTTAAATGAGTTTTGGATAGTAAGATTTCACTAGCCTAGTTCTAAGGTAACAATATTTTCTACTCTAGAATTTAAATATAATTATATGAGGATTCATATGGGAAAAGATACATAACTTTTACATGTTGGGATGGAGTTGGAGATTAAAATATATTAGGATTTAATTTTTCTTATGAAATAAAAAATATATTCAAACCACTCAAAAAAATATTAAATAAGTAAAAAATCGATAAAAGAGTTATGGTGATAATCATATATAGTATTTGGAGTTTGATATTGGAGAAAAAAATTTCCTTTGATAAACACTATAGAAGAGGGCTGTGAGATTTGGTTATAATGGAAAATTAATCCCTAGATACATTACACCCTTCAAAATCATTGATCATGTAGGGATTATATCTTCTTAGTTTTTACTTCCACTGAACCTCTCACTAGTTTTTGACATGTTCCTGGTAAAACATTTATGGAAGTGTGTAACAGATCCATCACACAAACTAAAAGAAGAGGTGGTATAATGGGATCATGATCACTTATATGAGGAAAAATGGTAGATATATTGGACCATAGAGATAAATTGCTATGAAACAAGACCAATCACTTGCTCAAAGTTTTTTGGTTAAATTATCTATTTGAGGAAGTGATTTGAGAACAAAAATATGTTATGAGAAAAAAATTTCCTTAGTAAATTTCATATGAGTAAAGAAATTTTTATGGTGAAGTTTTTTTAATAGGGATAATGTCACGCTCTATAATTTAGTATAAAAAATTACATGCATTGAATAACGTGTATCACATGCAATACCGAACAAAAATGATTAATGATTTTTTTATTTTTTATTATTTTTAGCCTCAGAGCGGCATCTCCCCCTCCTCGTGGTTCTTGGGTTTTTTCTCAATATTTGACTTCTTTTCCCCTCTGACAGGGCTCAATTTGTGATGGATTCCTCTAGATGATTTGATGTAGGCGTGTCTTGGTGACATCGCTCGTAGTGGGGTTCCGGTGTGGTTCGGGTGGTGGAGTTCTAGCATGATTCAACAGTCTTCATCCGTTTTCAATGTCGTTACATCCCGGTAGAACATCGGCCACTCAGCCGGTTTGACGCAGCTCCCTTCAGCATTTTTCTTTGCTCATCATGGTTATGATTTTGTGGTGATGGCATGAATTTGGATCCTTGGTTTGGGTTGGTGTAGTCAGGCGGCGCTTATGGCGTGCATTCAGTATGGGTTGGCATGGATTCGGCTCTCGGAGGGGGAGAATCTATTTATTTTTGTTGGTTTGAAGGGTTTATGAAGATTCGTCGATGTTCGTGTTCCCCTACTCCTCCTTGATGTTGCATGGATTCATGACCAATATAGGTTAGGGCGGCTTGGATTCGATTATTGGCATCTTCTTATGTGGGTGGTTGGAGATTCTTGCAGATGGTGGTAGGGGACTTCCTAGCAGTGGCTCCGGTGACTGGTGCAGATTTTGGGTTGTCTTGGTGCTTCTGATGGCACTTCATTGGGTGGTTTGTTGAAGCATGTATGGTTTTTTGATTCTGTAATGGTTGAAGATTTGTGGATGTTCTCGAAGGTGGGTAGTGTAGCTGGAAACATTTGCAGGAACAAACCCCAAAGGAGGATTCAGAGTTGGCGATTCATCTTTGCAGTGCATTTCGGAATCTGTTATTGAGAGGGTATGGCGTTAGCCATCATATCATGCCTATACTTTTACATGGGACACTTTCTAGCTGATTATCTTTATAATGATGATAGACTTCAACATGATCATTTGTTGGGGAGGGGCTCATTTGGTTATCAGTCTGGTTGTCTAATTTTTTCTTTTGTGCTGATTTTTCTTAAGTCTATGATGTCATTGGGTTCCCTCCCTTATTATTTTAAAAGGGGGTTTTATCAATAATAAAAATTTAAAGGAATTTGGTCCATTGGAGGTATATAATCTTTTATTGTAGAAATTAATTATGTATTATAAATAATATATTTAATATTGATAATAAATTATTAACATCCATTAATTAATTAAGGAATCATAATAAGTAAAATATAAACATTCATAATATAATGAATGGTTTTTATTCAACAAAACTTATTTTTTAAAAGTATTATATATTTATATTTATAATATAAATTTATCATAATTAAATTTTGAATTTATTAAAATTTATTTTTATATTTGAAATCAACATGTAGAATTCAAGTAATATGATCAATTTCATTTTTTGGGAAAAACCCATGTTGAATTGTAAAATACTTAAGTAAAGATTAAATATAATAAAATATCGTATATGGTTAAAATTATGAGAATAATTATATAAAATAAAAATATATCTCAAGAATTGAGGTAATAATTACCCTAACAACTAGAATCATTTTCAAATTATATCAAAATTACATTTATAATCTTCTACACTTGCATTACAGTGAAGGGTTGAAATGGAGGGAAGGTAGGTCTATGTTAAAATGGTTTAAGCTATCACTAACTAAGTGAAAATAAAAGATATATTTTATTTTTTATAAAAATTTATGTTACAATTATAAGTGGGAATATTACATGTTCTTTAGATATATTTTAATAGTGTCACAAAATAGTGTTAAGGCATTGGGGAATTGGTGATGTGATGAATCAAAGAATATATAAGGAAAAGTACATTAATGATATATATATTAAAATTGTATTAAATTTTTAAACATGTATTTAAAAAATGAACGAGAAATAAATTGAAACAATATTTATTTATTAAATAATTTTTAAAATTGAATTTCAATCACCACAATCAAGTGAGAGAACTAAAATAAGAACAATCCAATGAATATGTTTTTAAGTTAATACCATAGTCACACTACCAAATAACTAAGTGAGAAATCCCATATTCATTCAACCACATAGCCTGTCAACCTATGTAAATGATAAAATATTTTTCTAAAATGATAAATTTTCATAGATAAATTTTTCATCCCTAAATAATCAAAATCAATCCAAAAATAGATTCATTCTAAAAATGATTTCAAATGTCAAACATGGATGAAAATAGGCATTCATTTATTGATACTTAAAATGTGTTATAGTATATTAATATATTAAATAAATTTAAAGTGTACCAATAAAATTTAGCATAATAAAATACATTAACAAACTAAAAAGTAATTATATTATCCTAAAAAGATTTTCCAAGATACAAATTACACAAAAACATGTTCAATTTAGTAATAATGTGAAATGTACTTCACATGAGATATAAGAACTATAAAATATATAAAAATGAGGTGGGTAAGAAAACATCCCTCTATAAAGTCCTAGAACCGCTTGATCAATCTTCATTACTACATCGTAGATGTTATGTTAAGATTATCCATCTTGACCTTAGTTTAGAGAAGTCACTCTGTATATTTGGTGTTTAATTCTTCCTAAAGTCTTAAAATATTCTCTTTAAAAACTCCTCATCATCAACTATGTTTGTCCAATACTTTAACCACTTCATCGAATCTTCCACATGTTACTATATTCTTTACAAGATTAAAAATAACAAAATATCCTAGATTCTATATTAGTTAAGGCACATGATCCTTAATCACTATAACAGAAACCTGCATATGTCCCTTTATGAAATTCAACTCTATAAAAAATCGATGTAAATATCTATTGTATATTGAAAAAGAAATAATATTTTTTATTGAAGATTTACATTATCCAAATTCAAGGTAAGATCGCTATTTCATCCAATCTATAACTACTTGTCCAGCATCAGCCCAAAATCAACCCGCAACACTATCATCAACCAAAATATCAACATAGGTACACTAAAATCCATATTAACAACATACATAAAAGTCTATGGAAGTATCCTTATTAGAACCCCCCCCCCCCTCTTTTGTAAAAAAAGTGTAGGTGGGAGTTGGTGTGGGGGGTGGCCAAACACACCCATAAGGGAATATACAGAATGGGGAGGTGGCAGCCTATAAATGGGGATCTCCCCAAAACATTTTTGATTATCATACCCTCAAGTAGCATATCATCTCTTAGTTTTAGTTTTAGTTGTTTTATTATATAATTTGTTCACTCTAATTATTCAAGATGGAATATTTCAAGATCTTTCTCCTTATAATATATAGATAGAGTGTGTATCAACTTTTTACCACAATAATCCTTTTATTTTCCCATGATTTTTAACCCTCTTAGTTTTGAAGGATTTCCACATTATATTTGCTTTTAAATATTATTTTTCCAAATTATTCACTATATTTTATCTCAAAATTATCACTACACCAGTGGTTCAATTAATTTTCTATCCCAAAAATATGTATCATAGTATGGTTATGACCTTGTGTGGTTAACTTTTTAGGGTATTAATTGTTATCATTAATTTTAGTATGCTTTATGACTACAAATGTCATTTATTTTTCATGTTAGAAAAAATGTATTGAGAGTATTAAATATTCCATTATAAAATATAAGTGACTCTGGATTAAAAATATTTAAAATGTTAGTGAAATTTGAGATCAGAAAATCTAATGAGAATAAATTTTCATCATAGAAAATAAAGATAAAAGTTGTGTTGAATAAGTATATTTGTTTACTTATTATTGGATAAAGACATGTTGGTGTGATAGATGAAAAAGGTAATGAAATGTAAAATATGTTATTGCCAACATCAATTTGGATTTAAAATATGGGTAATTTTCAATAATTATTGAGAAAAAGATGGTAAATAAAAGTGTGGATATTTAATAATGCCCTTTGAGGAAAATTCACTGTGTAATAAAATTTCCCTAAATATAAAATTATTCACTTTTTTATGGAAGATTCATCATCGATGACTAACCAAGTCAACAAATTGAATACCTTGTTTACTCATCTCATGACATTGGGATACAAAATTAAGGATACTAAACAAGTTTATATTCTACTCCAATGTTTTCCAAATTCATATCATCATATCATCATCAATATTTCCTGTAATATCCTAAGATATATGTTTATATTAAAGGAAGTTTTATCTTTTGTTCATAAATAAAAATGTTTACATAAGAATCAAGAGGGCTGGATGATAGTTTTTCATCAAGAAAATGATCTATCAATGGACAGAGGAAGGATAGAGGGGCATGGTTCAAGTGAGAGCCAGAATCATGGAAGTTACATATCAAGGGTCAAAAGAAGAATACAACATGTTATAATTTTGAAAAAATGGGTGATATAAATAAGTATTTTTGAGTATATAAGTTATGATAACACATTAAATATCATTGTAGGTGATACCATAAAATTAAAGATACATTGTGGTATAGTTTGAACAATCCATGGAGTACACTATGCAAAGCACCAGAGGAAGAATATATTATCTTTGAGATAAATTTACGACATCGAGATAAAAACACACACCAAAAAAGGAGTGATGAAGCTTTTGAAGGTGGTTCTTGTGGTGATGAAGTTATATAATATATCAAATAACATGTACATGATTATTGATTAAACTTATAATATACTTTTATTAAAGAATTGATAATGTAATAGAATTAGAATTTGGTCTATATGTCTGAATGAGGCCTAAATATTATTATTGATCAGAAGTTTCTTTATATTATTATCACTACTTCGAATATGCCTTTTATCAGTGCTAAAAAAGGCATTTAACAGTGCTAGAAAAGCGTTGTTAAAGCCAGTGAAGATAAAGAGGTGTCCCCTTTATTAGCACTCCAAAAAGCGCTGATAAAATCCATTTTATCAATACTCAAAAAAAGAGCTGATAAAAGGGATCTTTTATCAGTGCTAAAACAAAGCACTGATAAAAGGGTCCTTTATCAGTGCTTTGTTTTAGTGCTGATAAAAGACCCCTTTATTAGCGCTGCCTTTATTAGTGCTTTCGTTTTAGCACTGATAAAGGACCCCTTTTATCAGTTCTTTTAAAAAAGTTCAGATAAAAAGTAAAAAAAATTAAAAAAAATTAAAAAAAATTAAAAAAAATTAATAAAATTAAAAAAAAATTAAAAAAATACTGCCAATCGGGGGGCTTTTATAGCGCTTGAGCCCCCCCTCCCTTTTACAGCGCTTTTCTACCACCCTACAGCGCCCCACCCACCCCCTCCACCCTTTATCAGCGCTTGCTCTCATATTCCCCCATGCGCGCACGCCCCTGCCTCCACCAGGATTTGAACTCGAGACCTCCCCCTTGCGCGCCTAAGCCCTTACCACTCCTCAATTTTGATTTGTTTTCCATCTCATGATATCTCAATATGTATATATATATATATATATATATAGTTATATTTATTCGTATGGTAATATATATTTATACTAATATATATATAGTTATATTAATATATATATATATAGTTATATTAATTTATATATAGTTATATTTATTCGTATAGTAATATATATTTATATTAATATATATATATATATATATAGTTATATTAATATATATATAGTTATATTAATATATATATTTTTAGTGATATTAATATATATATTTATAGTGATATTAATATATATATTTATAGTAATATTAAAATATTTATATATAGTTATATTAATATATATATATATATATATAGTTATATTAATATATATATATAGTTAGATTAATATATAGGTATATAAATATTCATATATTGGTATTTTAAATAAAATGGGTATTAGTTATTATTTAGATAAAGATGATATATTTTATATGTAAATATGTTTAATTATTTATTTAAATAATTAAAATTTTAAGTGTGAATATATAAAAAATATGTACATATAGTTATATATTTGATTATAAATAGCATTGCCTTATAAAAAACGATAAAATTTCAAAGACATAATATCAATATGAATGTAATACCTTGGAATAAATTTAGTCCCCACCAAAAAAAGGTAATAATTCCCCCTTAAACGAGGCTGAAAATCCATAAAATGTTAAACAAATCCAGGTACCCCAACTAAAAACTCAGTTTTGGAGGAATTTTGGGCCTTTTTGTCCTCGAAAAAACCTTGACCGGGTTGTCCCATTCATTGGAGTGTAGAGCTCGTCGCAGGCTTCAATTTGATATGTGGTAGAGCTCCAACGGACACTCGGATCAAAAGTTATGGTCGTTTGATGTTTGAGTTGCGTTTTCAACATATTTTGGACATTTTTTTAATTTTTTTTATTTATTTAGTCTTCAAATTGTTATTAAATGACTATTACTCCATAATAATTAGAAAATTATTAATTAAAAATATCTTTTTAATTTTTTTATAAGTCATTTTCACTAAATATCTTATATATTAAGGATATTAAGTGTAAATGTTTATTTATACTTACCTAAAATATATTTAAAAATTATATATTATATTTATATCAATATAACTATATTTATATATTTATATATTAATATATTATTTTTAATTAATTTTTTTCTGAAGTTGACCCATTATCAGTGCCTTTAAAAGCGCTGATAAAGGCCCCCCTTTATCAACGCTACTAACAAAGCACTGATAAAGGGGGTCCCTTTATCAGCGCTAAAAAAAGCGCTCATAAAGGTGTGTGTTTATCAGCGCTTTTTTAGCGCTGATAAAGGGACCCTTTATCAATGCTTTTTCGTTAGAACTAATAAATGTTTGCGCTTGGAAATACTATTTTTGTGGTTGTGTATAAATGTATCCTCACCATTTTTTGAGAATTTTCCTTTGAAAATTTGGTACTGGTTGTTGTTTTGGGTTTCAATAGTTAGGTGAAAGTGTATCCTAGATTTAAACTATTATGATGTTTAGAGAACACTGAGTATATACCTAGGAGGAGTAAGGTACTATGTTTCATTCATTTATTATTATTCCAAGATATGTTGATTGTACCGACTCAATATAAAATTGAATGTTTTTGAATTCTTCAAAACATTCAAAGTATGAAGGGATCTGGAATCTAGAATTTAGATAATGTTTTTTAGGACTAAAAATGTTGGAGAATATATATGTGAGTCTTTTGATACATTTTTCCAACAAAAAGGTTTAAGATATAATTTATAGTGATGTACACTCATCAATACAATAATGTGGTAGGGCAGATTAACAGAACAATGTTGGGCATAACAAGGAAAATGGTGAACACTATAATAGTTTCCAAGAAATTTTGGGTAGAATAAGTGAAAACCACATATTATTTAATCATGTGATATCCTTTAGTGGATATTAGTATAAATACATTGATAGATATGTGTACTAGTAAAACCATTAACTATTCTTGGTTAAATACTTTTTTAAGTACCATATATTCATTTTTTTAATCACCAAAAATGATTGAAGTTGGACTCTAGATCAAGGAAACATATCTTCTTAGTATAGGTTCATAGTATGAAGGGGTTTCGTTTATTGGAACCCACATCCCGCAAACTTATTATCAGTAAAGATTCCTATTTTATTGTAGATCGGGTGAAAATGATGATTAATGAAGATATGAAGAAAGAGAATACAAAAACTATAAAAGTTGAGGTAGAGGAATAATTAAATAAAAAATAAGTTTCTTATGTGGCATTACCAGAGCTCAATGATTAAGTACTTGGTTGAGTTTCGACCAGGACCTTCAACTCAATAAAAAATAACATCAATATAAAACTCAGAATATGTCACATAGAGTAATATTGTGTACTGATTATTGATAGAGTATGGACGAAAATATTATTTTGTTGAGGAGATTTAAAGTCCAAACATATCCTTATGGATGGCGGCAATGTCAGGGTAACTTAAATCCATTTATAAGAATAATACTTGAGATCTTCTTATATTACCTCATTAAAGTTTGTTTATTAATAAAATATGGGTCTTTTAAATCAAGTAAGATGGAAAGAATCAGGTGTAATGATCTCATGCGAGGCTGGTGGATAGAGGATATGCTCAGAATAAAGGTATTGATTTCAATGATATATTTTATTCTATTGTTATACTAATGACTATTCAGATAGTTTGGGTGATGTGTATTATATACAGTTTAAATATAGAGTAGCTAAATATGATTATAGATATTCTACATAATGATATTGATGAATAAATCTATATGCTCCAACTAAAAGGTTCTATATAATAAGGAAAAGATAACAATGTTTTCAGGTTGAAAAAACATGTTATGGTTTCTAGCAGGAACTGATGTGTTTATATAAGATATTTTATTCATATATCATGATCCTTTGATACATTATGATTCAATGAAATCCTTCTGCATATTCTAGGGGTTCTAATGGTATTGATTTTATCATTCTTATGTTATATGCGGTTGACATGTTTCTTATAATACCTAAAAATGATCAAATTAAAGAGACAAAGGTATAGTTGGAAAAGGGAGTTTGAGATGAAAGTATTTGGAATAGAAAATAATATTCCTGGGATGTATACTTATAGAGACATAAATAATGGGAGGATTTGGCCATCACATAATAATTTCTTGAGGAAATTATTGAAATTATTCAACATGAAATACTATAAGATAAACTTTACCCATATTCATATTAATTTCATGCAATCTTCATTGATGGGAACTAGTATTAAAGTAAATAGGGTGGATATTTCTCAATTAATATATGCATTAGTAGTGGGAAGTCTGATTTTTTCTATAGTTTTTACTAGACCAGACATTATACATGAAATGGGAATAGTTACTAGATACATGGAGAATATAGGATTATAGCATTAGAACACATTAAAGAATATCATGATATATATCAAAGAGACCTATAATTATGTATTAAGTTATATACGATCATATTTTACTATCATAGACTATATTTATTCATAATTTTCAAGTGATTTTGGTCAGTGATGATACACTACTTGTTATGTATCTACTTCTATGTGAATAGTTGTAAGATTGATTTTGAAGTATCCAATAGTTATGGAGTTATTCGTGACTGAGGTTGTTTATATGGGAAATTCATAGGCTTCTAAAGAGTTGATTTCTATGAGAATTTTTTTATAGAAGCTCGATCAAATAGAATAAAGGATTCCATATTTTTGTGACAGTTAGATAGCTTTTCAAATTTCATGTTTTCATCCCAAGATGAATTACATTGGGGTACAATATAAATTTATTTGATATTTAGTGGGGTAAGAAAGTCTGAACATGTGTACAAATCATAATAAATAAAATCATTCCTATTTCCTAATGAATTCAATTCACTTTGACATGTTTATATGGTGAAGATCATCGAACGGACTCACAAAGGCATTAGTATCTTATTTAGATGATCAAAAGTATGTGTGGAGATGTTATTGATTTCTAATAAAATCTATATGTGGTGGGTATGTATCACCTCCCTTTATTATTGAAGGGGTAAGCTAGGGTTTGGCCTTTTTGGTGACCAAACCCCACCAAACCCACTTAGTTATGAATAGTTGGATGGGTGTGGAGGTAACCTAAAAATGGGATCACCCCCCCCCCTCTCATAGCTTTGACCATCATCACTTCATGTAGCACATAATATCATAATTTCAATGTTGAATGTAGTATTTTGTGTGGTTTTACCTCCAATTATTCAAGATATAATATTTTAATGGTTTTCTCCATATTATAGAGAGATATATTAACTGAGAGTGTACCATCCAGATATTTTTTGAAAAATATATTTTTCAAATACATATAATCGTATCGATATTTTTCATTACATGCAAACAATGAGTTTATCTTGAAATACATTAAACACTGCAATTGGATTGTGTTACAGACAACTCTGAGTTTAGCTTGTGTTACACACAACATGAGGTTTAAACAAAATGAGACAATATATTAAAATATTAGTATTTAATATGATAGTTATCCCCAAGATGTTGGAATGTTAGTTATTAATACGACTAAATAAATTATAATGATGTATGGTTTAAACATTTAAATATAATTAATTCTTTGGTGAACAATTAATTACAAATAAAAACCATTTGAAAATAAACCAAAATAATTTTCTAAAAAAATTATATTTAGGCACATAAACTCATTTGGCCTCAATAAATTAAAATAATAACTTTTTATCATAATTTTACAAATATATATTAATTTCATATTAAATAAAAATGTAAACATTCATCTTCTATGTTTTCTAGACAACATATAAGTATAAATCCAATTTTACATTTAAAATTTTACTTTTCTAAAAACATGTTTTGATGCCATTGGACCAAATATTTTATAATTAATTTTAACACATTATAGAAAATTTATTTGAAAAAATAAAGTCAAATTTTGAAATCTTCATTTAAAATTTGTATTGTGGTTAATTTTTTATAATTTTCTGAAAAGATTATTTCTTTATGAATACTGATAAATACTAAATTTAAATTAAAAATACCTTATGTTTAAATTATTAATAAATATAAATTATATTTTAAATTGTATTTAATTAAAATTGGTTATATTATATTTCTATTAATACAATTTATCTCATTGGAATCAATTTTATTTTGAAATTTTATATGAAAACATTATAAACTTTTGAACATTTTCTCCTTGGAAACTCACTTTCTTGTCGCGCTTGTGGGATTAATTTTAAAATAAATTTTTCAATTATGTGAAACAAATGTGTAAAAATTGATTTCATATTTTTAATTTGAATAATTTATATTATAAAATACATTAAACTCAATTTTTGACCAAAATAAATAATAAAAACTATGGAAATTAATTACTACTGTTAAGGAAAAAATGGGTTTACCAGGGGTTTAACTAAAAAGATAAGGGTTATAAATTACCCTAAAAATGTCAAAAAAACCATTTTATGGACATATTTAGACCCTATAATATCTAGGTATCTAAAATAATCTATTTTGGACCCTTTTTCATTAACTAATTGTGGGTACACATATTTCGTCTCAAACAATTGCATGTGAGTCACTCACCTCATGTATAAAAGGCCACCCCATCTTGTCTCTTCTTAACACCTTAAACCCATTTTTTTTAGAAAATACATGAAAAAAATAACTTCTAAAACTCCCTTATAACATCCTATAATCTTTTATTTGGACATAAATCTAACCTAGGAAGGTGTTTTGTGCAAACTTATGGATGATACATGAAGAAAAGGTAATATTTATCAACGAGCATTTTTTTATTTCTTCATTCACCCCCTTAAATTCTTATTATACCATGATGATATGAAAACATCAATATAATAAAAATAATTACATTTTTTATGTCAATTTTGTGACATAAAATCATCTCCACTTTCACTAAATGGGTACCAAACTCATTGTTCGTGTGTACGGCGAACTACCGCCTCACGAACTGATGTCATTGGTTTTTCCATTAACACCTCTAACGGTTGGGTATGATGATTTATAAAAAGTATATATATGATATTTATAACATAATTATACCTATGGATCCATTATATCATATATAAATTTTTACATTTCATTCTATAGGGGATACAGTAATGTCGCTCATGTGTATGGTGGACTATAGTCTTGCAAAGCGATGTGATTAATTTTCACAAATGCTTTACATGGAAGGTAATAAGGATAGAGTTAATGATTATATGGGATATAAATGAAATAATTATGATATTCATAAAATATTTATAATTATTTGAATATAATATATCATTTTATCTCTTTCATTTTCACTCACTAAAATCTGATAACGGCGTTCTTGTATGTGTGGTCTACCGACTTCTTGAAGAAATGTGACTATCTTTCCATCACCACACCACATAGATGATATGAAAAAATATATTTAAATAAATAACATGGTATTCATTATATTATGATCATTCTTTAAATATAATATATTACTTAACTCATTTCCATAATGATCGTTGGAAAAATGGAAATGTTACTCATGCATACGTATGGTTTATGATCTCTATTATCATAATGTACATAATTTATCAAAAATAAATTTCATGACTAATCTTAAAAGATTAATTTATGTATAAATATGATAATTATTTCATTATTATTATTCTAGAGGTTATGGAACCATGATCAATGTAAGGGGACCAAAAATGAAAAATCAATACATATGTGAAAAACAAAGTAGTTATATGGAACCATGATCAAAGTAAGAGGAACGAAAAAGAAAAACCAATACATATAGAAAAAACAAATCAGTTATTACCCAAAATGTGACTATAAACTGTAATTTTAAATAAATGGGTAATAAAATGATATAAGTAAATCATATATGGTATTATATATATATATGTGTGTGTGTGTGTGTGTCATTATATAATATATGTATAGTAAAATTATATTTATTATACAGGTGGTTTGAATGATTGTGAAGGATGTTGAGACTTATGGTAAGGGATTTTCATCTCACTTTTTACTTCTGTGATACACATATCACATTCACCACTTATTTATTTCATGTTATGGATATACTACCCAGAAATTTATTTTATGATTCTTATCATTAAAATTATTGGGATTTACATTTCTATTTTAGGTTCTCTATTTCATGGGGTCTAAATTTGAAAAGTTACCAAATTGTTAAGAGATTTTGTCTCAATGTTCCTTCTTGGAGACATATAATTATATTATGAACCTGTATTTTTTTATGAGGTGTATATATATACCCTTTGACACATACTATCATGAATTTATTTATCCTCATGATATTTTAAGTTTCATTGAATGATATTCTTACTTGGTGCTCACATTTCAATGTTACCAATGTGGTAAATAATTTATGTTAAAAGATCATCTATTATTGTTATTGCTTATGAATATATTTTTTATGATCAGATCTTACTATCCACCTCTCAAGAAACTCATACTCTTATCTCTCCTCTATTTATTTCTTGAGAATACGTTTTTTCCATCACTTTCTTTTCCTTATATACTCATGAGTTCAAAAAATATTTTTTTTAAGAAAAAACATATCTTCAGTAAAAAAACATTATTTCCAACACCATGTTTTTAAAAAATGATTTCAAAACGTTTTATGTTATAAAAAGTTTTTTAAAATAGGAAATAATAAATTCCTGAAGAAATGTTTTAAATATTCTTTTATAATTTTCAAGTTTATCTTCACATAAATGTATTTCAAAAAAGTTTTATTTTTAAAAATGGTTTGTAAAGAAATTTTTTAATCCTCATGAAATAGTTCAAGTAATTTATCCTTGGATATAATTTTCCATCTAAGATGAAATCAATTTGGGTTACCTACACTTTACTGGGGATATGAACTACTGATTTCGTTCTTATTTTTTACCTGAATGGTTTGTGATGACAATATATTTATGAATCTCATTTCATTTCCATGGGTCACACCATGAGAAAATGATTATAAATTCTATTTATTTTTCCATGTATTATGATTTTATGGTATGATAAAATGGTTATTAAACCTATTTATTTTCAATAGGTTATTCTACGATGGGGTTTTTTATGAAACACATTTCTTTTAATGGGTTCTAATTTTATGAATATACTATGAAATTATGGGAACATAAATGTATGGATTGTGTTACTAGTTGGTCCAATATCACCCTCCAAAGAAATTTTTTAATGATATTTTTTCTATGAGATTAGATGTTACATGAGTGGTTAGACTAAGCCTAAGAAAAGTTTTCACTAGTGGTTAGACCATACCTAAAAAATAGGGTACACTGGTGGTTAGCCCAAGACCAATGTGGGTGCATGGGTAGTTATCCTATGCCTAACTTGTTATGAATGTCTTATTGGGTATCCTTGACATAAGATTTTTTATGATTATATTTATTCTAAAAACCATGTCTTATGCTAATGTTAAGTTCTCATGGATCATTTTCTTTACTTCCAATATGATTTATGTATTATGAACTACCAATATATATGGAATGACTCAATATTATGATCTCTGATATGTAGCGAATTGTTTTTATATGTTATTATCATGTTATCATGCCATTATGTTCATGTTATTCTTACATATCTTCATTGTTTACCATTACTGAGTATATAATCTCATCCTTTCTTATGTTTCCTTCCCCATGTTGTGAAGAATGGATTATGTGGGGTTTTTTGTGAATATTACTAAAGTTAAATATATTTTTTGGAGACATTAAAGATCTTTCTCTAAATTAAGAAGATCATGTTCCATGTTTCAAAAGGCACTAGACTATCATTGTATCAGGAGTGTGTTTCTATGATTTATTGAATATTCATATAAAGATATGTAATATCTATATTTTAAAATCTCAAGTCTCTATAGTTGGTATCATAGGATATGGTTAGTTAACCATCAGAAACATGGAGTAGAAATCTTTAATGAGATACCTAAGGATATTTCGAAGAATATGTCTAGGGATGTCTCTAAGGATAAGTATAAAGATAATTCAAAGTATATAAAAATGTTCTAGAATTTTTTCAAATGATAGAGTGGGTGGTTTTGAATATATTACATCAATTTATAGATAATAAAAGTGGATGGGGCTCTATAAAATAGGTAATTAGGGGTAATAACTCTAAAAATGGTGTATTTAGCTTGACTCGATCGTCACCCAGAGCATGATAATATGCCTTGCATCACACTGGGTTTTTTACTCCCAGGGGATATAATTTTTAAATTCATAAAGTCTTTAAAAATAATCCTGATAGATTATAAATAGATGATGACCAATAATGAACTAGGTTAAGCCTAATCTGTCATATATTTAAATGAATATGTCATGATTTAGAAATTTAAAAAGTAATTTTTATGATAACTTGGTTTCCCATTGATGACATGGTTTTTGAGTGCACACAAATTTAATATTTATAAAACCTACTTACACCAACACTAGTACTGTGTTAAGAGGGTCGAACCAAAGAGATGGATTATTTTTCTAGTGACCAAAAACAGAGAAAAAAAATTAAAACAAACAAAAAATAGCAATAGTGGATTATTGTTATAATGGTGTAATTATGAACGGAATGAAATTTTGAGTGTGTGGATGTGAAAACAAGATAAGACATATAGGAATATTGGAGAAACAACAATATGGTTTGAAAATAATAAATTGATGAGAAGGGGGAATCAGCTAGCTAGTTCTTAAACTAATTTTCTCTTATTCATGCATTAAAATTCATACATCTAGATCTAATTGAATGTTTTTGGCCATATTTTTCTTCTGATCAACATCTGAAAAGATAACCCCTACAGTTCATCAACTATATAAATCATCCCATCACCAAGTGAGAAAAATATGAAACCACTGAGTTCAAATTGTTCGTTGAATTCAATGTGCCTCTCTCACTTGAGCTCGATTCAGTTTTCATTGGTATCTTCATATTGAAAAAATGAATTTAGACCTGATCAAGATCTGTTTTCACTTATTCATGATGTTTTATAAAAAAATTGTTTTATGAGAGTGAGAGTGAGAGAGATAGAGGCAATCTAGTTGAATATAAATGCTTGAAAAATGGAAAATCAGATTAACCAACTAGCCTATTCCCCTAAGGGAAACTAGCTTGTAATCACAATTGAGATAAGAATATTAAAAAATTTAGAAAAAAATGATTTTATTTAAAAAAATGTAAAAAATAGAGAAAATGAGAATAGAGTCCTCCCTCTCCCCACTTGATCTCCAGAAGTCTCTAATGCTCTAATCTATGTCCTCTTCCTTTTACGAATGGTGTATGGGATGATGACCTGGTTCTCTAGAATGGTGCTTTCCCACCCACCCACCCTCGGATTTAGAAATAGTACAATGATTTGGAATTCTCCTTCTATGGAATTGGGAATTGAATGAATTGATGCTCTGCTGCTCCTTAGTGGTGATAATCACCTTCTCTTGTTGCTTCTGAATTCTTCTTATCCACCTCACCAATTCCTATCATGACCTTTATAATTTCTCTCTTTCCTCTATGTGGCACATTCATGTAGTTTCTCCCCAATGATAGTTAGTGAAGTAAAAAATCCCACCAACTGAATGATCCAACACCATACAGCACAATCCCTCCCCTTTCTTCCAAATAAATAAATAAATATTACATAATAATGATATAATTAAATGAAAAAGTTATTAATATATTTACATAAACCTATTATTATTATTATTATAACTATTATAATATATATATATATAATTATATTTATTTATTATTAACATACATGAAATATTTTTTTAAAAAAAAGAGATGAAATATTAACAACATATATGTTATTTATATATACATATTATTTAGAATAAAATTATTAGATATAAATTTGTAAAAAATAAATAATTAAAATTTTAATCATTAAATATATAAAACAATAAATTTATTAATATATATATATATATATTCAATTAATCTACGTAAAAAACATCTAAGGACATTTTCACTTATCCACCAAATCCTAATCCGGGTAAACATTCTTTGCTTGATATTTTAAATACTTCCATGAGAAGGGATTTGTTCCATGAAGAATATAGTATTTTTCATGAGGAACACCCTCAATAAGACTTTTTATTTTTGTTTAAAAATGTTTCTAAGGGAGGTCAATTTGATATAGACCCTCATTTTGATTATAATGATTTAATGAGTGTGAATAAGGATGAAATCACCTGGTAGTCTCCTAACAAATAGAATCATGTAAGACATCTCAGAGGAAGAGGAGGCTCTTGATGAAGGGGACATGGACATAAAAGGAGGTCACTGAATGGTCTTTTTGTTCTTTGGTGGTGATTCCACTTTGATTGTATTGTTTTCACTCACTTTTTGTGTCTATTTTACTTTCTATTTTTTAATATATTTTCATGGACCATGGGTTTTAACTCATGGTTCATTTCATTATAAGTATTAATTTATTTAGATTTACATTATTATTATTATGAAATATATAATAAAAAATTATAATTATCGAATAAATCTTTTTATATGTATAAGTAATTAGTAATTAGTATTGTAACATACAAAATTGTCTGGTTAAAGGCATTAAATTTGTTATTATATTTATATAATTATATGTTATTATTATTATTTATTATATGAAAATTATAATAAAGAAAATTAAAAAGAAAATGAGAAGAGAAGGGGGTTCTACAAGTATAAGGGGAAAAGGGGTCTCGTGTGGGGGAGTGCACTCAGGTGCAGAGGTGGCTTCTTTAAGGGAGTCTCATCCTCCTCCTCCAACAGATGTAGAGAGGAAATGGTCCAGTGGTTTCTCAAGGGGATATATATGGCAGTATCTATTAAGGAGTCTTCAACAGTGGTAGTCGAAATCACAACAATTTTATTTGGTGCGGTGACTTGATTTTAAGTTCTTCCGGTGGTCGGTGGACTTAGATGGTGAGGTGAAAAGAGGTAGGGTGTTGGAATCATGAGTGGACACATAAAACATATCTAGTGGTTCAATTGAAAAAAATTAAATCTAAGGGGATCGGTTTTAGATTTGAATAAAATCGAATTTCTTATTTTCTTTCATTTGCGATGTCAGTTGAATCTTTCTCCTTCTATGTTGTGTTTATGTTGTTGTTTTGAATTTTTATGCATTCTTCTATGGTTACGGAGGTACGATGATGAGTGTTGGATTGGAGGAGGTAGAGGATGAGGGTGTTGGTGACTCTGTGAGTCATCATTGCATGCAACATCCAAGGGTTAGGAGAAGAGAATGATATATTTAGTAGTGACTCAATGAGCCACCATTGAGGTGCAACAACATAGGGTGTTGATGGTGACTATCTGAGTCATTGTTGGGGGTGTAGTAGTGAGTGTTTTTTAGCGTAAGGTGGAGTGAAATGATGAATATGAATAGTGACACACTATTGGAATATTTTCAATGGTGAGTGGAAGTGGTTGTGATTCTTGGAAAAGGGAAGTAGGTGTAACAATTGGTGGAGGGCCAACGATGGGTGAGATTTTAATTTCCAAGGGAGGGAGTCACCAATAGTAGTTCCCCATAGTGGGTAAATTTTGAGTTTTCAAAATTAATATGAGGTTCACAGTAGTTTGGGAGTCATTGTTGGGTCCAACAATGACTCACCTGGTGGTGAGTAAAAAATGGGAGAGGTGGGAAGTCTAAAGGGGGTACATGAAAAAAAACCAATAAATAAAAAAACAAAAAATGATTCAATAAATTAGAATATAATAAAAATTTAAACATTTCACAAAGTAAAATAATTTTAATTACAAAATAATTAAAACTTGTTAAACCTTGTTAACAGATAAATTAATTTAAAAAATAAACATTTCATACCTGTCTTATTAAATTAATTAAATAAAATGAATGATAAAATGTGGATTATGTTATAATTAAATATTACTATGAATAAAAATAATAAAATAATGGAATTAAATTCTTAACATAATTTAAATATTTTAAGTTTCAAAAAATGTTAAAATATATTTATTTACAAATAAAAATAACAAATAAATTAAATTGATGAAAACAGCAAAAAGTAATGAAAAAAAGAAAGGAAAATAAATTTCATTACCAAAAAAAAATAATTCAAAGAATGAAAAATGAAAAATTATTATTAAAATAAAAAAAATAAAAAATGATTATTAAATATAATAAATAAATTAAATTTAAATAATTAAAAGTGATAAAAATAATCAATAAAATACATAATTTCACAGAAAAATAAAATTTTATAAATTTAATATAAAAAATAAAAAAATTGTTTTTTATTAATTAATATAAACTATTTAATAATAAAAAGATAATAAAAGGTGAAAATGATGTGGCAATGTGTAATAAAAACAGCCACATCCAACTCCCCCACATGTAAATATTTTTTTTCCTCAAACAAATGAATGCTCTTTATCTTTATAAAATAGAAAGAATTATTTTCAAATTTAGTTCTGAATGAGAATGTGAAGACTTTAAGACAGAGTCACAAAACGAAGTTAGGCCTTTCCAAGGATGCTAAAAAAAGGATCTTATCAAACTTCTACCACCAACTATAAATCAAGGGAACACAAATTCATTCACTATTAATGATGGCATACCTCCTATATAAAATAAATTACTTCTCTACTTCAATTCTAGTTTAAGTTCTAAATATAATAGTAATGACATGTTAGATCAAGTGGAATTAAGATCTTAATAAAAGGAACTCTCAATTTTACTTATTTATTTATTAAATTTTACTCAGCCATGTATGTGAATAGAAATATTAAAAATAAATTATTTGATATGTATAGAGGGATAACACACACACCCAGTGCCTAGAGTCTCATATGTTCACCATGTGATCTCAATATCCCAATTTACTTCAATTTAAAAGGACTTATAAGATTTCCATTTGAGTTTGATCCTTAAAGTAATTATTATTTTTTCATTAAAAATATGAGTCCCCATGGTTAGTGTTAGAATATATATATTCATAAAGTTATCATATTTACACAAAAAGATATCATATCACACTTCATTCCTTGGTTCCTAAACAGTAAATCTAAAAGAATAGTGTGATACTTTACTCAAAAATCATACATCACTAAAAACATGAGACTCAATAAAACTCTCAAAAACTAGATGTAGTTATCCACTAGGAAGGACTAAATTGAAGTGAAAAGTGAATCTAAAGAACCCTTAGTTTGTTAAATAATCTAAAAAATTTTAAAATAACATGAAAAAAAACTAAAAAAATTTATACCATTTTTTTGAAGAAAAAAATCAATTGGGAATGATGTGACTAGAATTTTAAAACATTGTAACACAAAAAACCCTATCCCCCACAATTAAATCTCAAAATTGTTCTCAATGTTGATTCTTAAGGTAGGATATAGTTAAGTTCAAATCATATGGTGAATTAAGAAGTTAAAATATTTGTGAAGGGGTACGACATTAAAGTTCAAAAATCAGTTTTCACACAAAAATGAAAGAAAAACAAAAAAAATTACACAATAAACCCCCCCCCCCCCCCATCAACCCCCATAAAGTAATTTTTTTAAAAAATTATATGATTTAGGAAAAATAAGCAGACAAAATAATTTTATTGTTCGTTCAAAAAGAAGCATGGAGATCAATATAGTACGGAGATATTAGAAATAAATTCAATATAATGGGTGCTGCTGGTTTCACAATTCAATTCAACTAAATTTTCAACTCATTTGATTTTAGCATTTAACACCCAAGAAATAAAAATATTGACACTTTTCACAAGAATTATGGGGGCCTCCACAGAAATTAATTTTTAATAGCATGAATCATTATTGCAAGGATTTAAATATTGGAAAATTAAAAATTTTATTTCCTTAAGTTGGAAGATTATTTTTTTAGCTCAACCTCATGGTTACTCCCTCTATTTTTGGTGTTCAGGAACTCTATAATCTTCATTAAAATATTAAGAGAGGTAAAAAAAATTAAATTACACTTCAAGAAATAATATCCAATGTAAAATGACAATGAATAGTGAGTTAGGTAATATTATACAGTGAATCTAGTGTGTTTCCCCCTTTGGTCTTGAATGACTACCATGTGAAGTTAATGCCTGATTAATGTCTTAAAAGAAAAAATAGATTAAAATAGCATCAATAAAGAATCAAAATAATCAAATAAAAAAATAATCTTGGTATAACCCCCCAAGGGGTATTTTTGTTTTATTGTCCATAGTTGGAAAATTACTGGATCAACCCTAATATGAAGCGGGATGTGAATTCTTGTTATGAAACCACCAAATGTGATTACTCCCATATTTGGAGACTTTCCACTCTTGGATTACCCTTTTTACAACTTTCTTTAAATCCATTTCCTTGGTTGTCAAGTTTATTTTATGTCATAATAAATAGGTAAATAAAATATAGGGGTACTTCCCCACTTCTACATCTAGAGGTTGAGTATGGACAAGCTATAGGAATGCATTTCTTTGATTATAATTTCCCTCTAGTTCATTCTATTCCACAAATTCTTCTCTTAAAAAAAATTTATCATCCTAAACATGTAATCTAGTCCATAAATCATGAAATTCCTCTTTAATAGTAGCTCCCAAACTATAATTTTCATCCAAAATTGGGAGTTCTAATAGTTCCGCAGCAGGTGAAACTTTAAATTATTCTTGATTCTACAAAAAATCAGAGAGATATACTGCATCATAAATACAAAAAAATGGATCACCACAATTAAAATCATCTTTAATTTAATTCAATTCAATTCAAATAAATTTATATATACATATAAAAAAATGTGAGCTCCCTGAATTTTTTCAACTTGTTCTTCCTGGTTGAACGGTGATCCTAGGAGTATGGTTGGGTTATGAGTGAGGTAGTAAACCTCCTCCAACATCTATTCAAAACACACCACCTTTGGTTTGGTTTACTATAAAAAAGATAGGATGTTTGATGTTGGTTTAACCTATTGATATAGAAAAAGTCATTAAAAAGTCCATTAAAACAAAAATCATCAAATGAAGTGTGGAAAATGAATTGATCTTACAGATTGTACCCATATTCTTCAATGTTTTTCTATTATATATCCTTATATCACTTTAAAACAACCTTAGAAAGTGGATCTTGCTTCTCCGTCCTCAAATCTAGAGGGAGTTTAATATTGAAAGTGATAAACTCGAGTTCTTCTCCATAATAGAACTTAGAGAAAAGGTGAAAAAAATATTTAAGTTCCTTAACTAAGGATTCTAATTTTTGTGCCCTCATCTCATCTATAAATTATTTAATTAGTTATTCAAAATCATCAAGATAAATTTTTTTGAACTATTACCTAATTATCTATTCAATAAATCCCATATAATCTTTTCTGGGTGGAGGTGGTATCATCAAATTTTTAAGCTTTTTTTTGTTTTTTTCAATAAAAATAGAAAAAACCACTAAGGAAAATGTTTCTTTCCTAAATACAGGGCCAAATTTTGACAATTAATTTATTTAGTGCACATAAATTTAATATTTATAAAACCTAATTACACTTACACTAGTGCTGTTTTATGAGGGTCAAACCATAGGTAAGGACTTCTTATACTAGTGACTAAAAACAAATCAAAACAAAAATTAAAACAAACAAAAAATAGAAATAGAGACATATTATGATGATGGTGTAATGGTGAACTGATTAAATTTTGAGTGTTTGGAATGTATAAAAATAGCGAACACACAGTAAGATAGGATAAATAGCAAGATAGTTGGAAAAGAATCAATTGATGAGAAGGGGGAAATTGAATGGAAAGTTTCTAAACTAATTTTTCCTTGTTCAATAATTAAAATTTATATATATGGATCTTATTGAAATTGGATGACCAGATTTGTCATATAGTGAACCTATATCAAAATAACCACAAAATTTTATCAACTATAGAAGTCATTCCATCATGAAGTGAAATAATTAGAAATCATTGACAGATTGTAGGTTTAACTCAGTGTGCCTCCCTCTCTCTATCTCTCTGGAGCATGATTCTCTTTTTAGTGGAATCCTCAAATTGATAATAGATTGAATTTAACCTTTATCAATATTATTTTTAGTTATTCTTAGTGTTTTGTGAAAAAAATGGGTATTCTGGGAGTGAAATACCAAGAGAGAGAGGAAATCCAATTGAAGATAAATTCACTAACAATGGAAAATTAGATTCACTAACTAGCCTATTCCCCCAAGTAAAATTAGCTGGTATTCATAATTGAAAAAATATTATTAAAAAATATAGAAACAAAGGAGTTCATGTTGAATGAAAATTCATAAAAACATAGTATAAGAGAAATGTTTCCTCACTCTCTCCCCACTTGATCTCAATAATTCTATGATGTTTAGATCATTTTCCTTTGCTTGTTCAAGATGGTATATGGGATGATGGTCTATTTCTCTAAAATACTTCTCCCCTAATCTTTGGCCCTTGGATTGGGAAGTGGTATGGTGATTCATAAGTATCCTTCTTTAAAGTGATAATTTAATGAATTATTTCTTTACTTATCCTTAGTGGTGGTAATCTCTTTCTCCTACTATTTTTGGATTCTTCTGAACCACCTCACCGGTTCCAATCACCACTTCTAGAATCTCTCTATTGCCTCTTCCTAGTACATTCATATAGCTCTTCCTCCTTTATTATCGCCAATGAAAAAACTCCCTTTGAATGAATGATCCTCTTCCATGCAGCAAGATCCCCCGAGCTTCAAAATAAATAAATAAATATTACTTAATAAAAATGTTCATAAATAAAAAAGTTATTAATATATTTACATTAATATATTATTATTATTAAAACTATTATAATATATATATATATAATTATATTTCTTTATTATTAACATACATGAAATATTTAAAAAAATATTTTGAAATATTAACAATATATATTTTTTATGTATAAAAATTATTATGAATAAAATTATTAGATATTATTACGTACAAAATAATTAATTATGATTTAATTAAAAATATATAAACAATAAATTTATTAATATATATTTATTTATATAATATTAATATATTTATATTTAATTAATTATTATTATTATGATTTATACAATAAAAAATAATTATTATTGAACAATTTATACATATACAAGTAATTTGTCATTAGTATTGTAAAATAATAAATTTTATTATAAAATAAATTTATTATATATCTAATTTTTATGCGATTATTAATTTTATTATTGTTACATATTATATTATAATTATAATAAATAAAACATAAAATAATGTGAGAATAGACGTGTGGGTTCGGTGAACAAAAGGGGGAAAGAGGGGCTCACGCAATCGAGCACGCTTGGGTGCGGAAGTGGCTTCGGTAGGGGAATCTCAACCTCCTCCTCTAATGGTGAAAGAGTGATAATGGTCCAGCTATTTTTCTAGGGGATATGGATGGAGGTTTCTTGATAATGATTCTTGAACAACAGTAGCTGGTGGCACAATATCTTGATTTGGAATGACGACTCGGTTTCAGGTTCATATGATAGTCAATGGACTTCAGTGGTGTTATGGTGAGAGTCATGGGGTCAAGATCGCAAGCAGCGACCTTAATATTTTTTCTAGAGGTTTGGTTGTGAAATTTCAAAAATAAGGGGATCAGGTTTATATTTGAATGAAAATGAATATTTGATTTTCTTTCAACTGCAGTGTTGGTTGAATCATTCTTCTTCTCTGTTGTGTATATGCATATGTTGTGAATTTTTCTCTATTCTATTGAAGTTGTGGAGGAGCGATGGTGGGTTAGTGGAGGTATGGGTTCAGGCTATAACTGACTTCATGAGTCACCGCTATGTGCTATATAAGAGGGTGAGGTTAAGAGAACAGTGGATCATTTAATAACTCAATGAGTCACCATTGAGGTGCAACGACGAAGGGTATTGTTAGTGACTCCCAAAGTAATCGTCGGGGGGTGTAGTGGTGAGTGTTTTTTGGAAAAAGGTGAATTGAAATGGTGAGTATGAATAGGTACTCACCGTTGGTATATTTTCAATGGTAAGTGGAAGTGGGTGTGATTTTTGGAAAAGGGAACTAGGTTTAATGGTACGTGGAAGGACAATAGTAGGTGAGGTTTTGTTTTCAAAGGGAGGCATTCACCATTGGTAATATCCAACTGAAGTTAAATTTGTATTTTTCTAATTTAAGAATAGGTTTTCTAAAGGTTGGGAGTTACTATTGGGTTCAACAGTGATTCAACTGTCACTGAGTAAAAAATGTCGGCAGTTTGAAGTCTAATGGAGGCATCTGAAAAGAAAATCAAAAATAGAAAACTGAAAAATTAATCAATCATTTAAAATAAAAAATAAAATTCAAATCTAATTCAAATTTAAAAAAAATTAAACAAAAATAATTTTAATTATAAGATCTTCAACGAAGAATTAAAATAGATTAAAACTTGTTATCAAATATTTCATGTCATTTTTCATAAACTAATTAAACAAAATGAATGATAAAATGTGAATTATATAATAATTAAATATTACTATGTATAACCTTAATAAATAAATGAATTATATTGTTAAATTAATTTAATTATTTAAATATTCAAAAAAAATTGAAAATTTATTTGTTTTTAAATAAATGTAATGAATAAATTAAATTGATAAATAAAACTAAAATTAATGAAAATGAAAAATAGGAAAAAAAACAAAACTAATTTCTTAAAAAAAATTCAAAGAATGAAAATTAAAAATATATTATTAAAAAAAACGAAATAAAATTTTAATTTTAAACATAATGAATAAATTAAATTTAAATTATTCAATGTGGAAAAAAATAATCAATAAAATACATAATTTCACAACAAAATCCAATTTTAGCAATTTAATATAAAAAAGGTGAAAATTATTAATTATTAATTAAAATAAATAATTTCAATAATAAAAAGAGAAGAAGAAGTGAAAAAGGATGTGTCAAAGTGAAACAAAAATTACCACATCACCCATTACGACTACCATTTCCCACAATATGTTTGTTGATTTTAGTCAATGGTGGGAACCCAAAGAAAATGGGTTTACATTGAATTTGACAGAAAATTTTCTGATGAGAATCCAAATGGGATGATAACTGCAGTGAAAAATGTTTTTATTATGACAAATTAGTTATCATGGAACATAATTAACAACATTCACATTAACCATCTCCCAGACTCGCCAAAGAAGAGAAGGACAAGGCTCAATGAGTGTTCGAGTAATGTTTACCATTTAGGAATGAATATTCAATTTTCTGATATGTCAAGAATGGGGAATAAATCCCTCAATGGAATGTATAAGATAGACAATAAGATGTTTTGGATGTGGAAAAGAAAGAAACAAATAAATTAACTACAAAGAAAAGAAAGAAATTTTGGTTAACACAATGGATGAGAATAATGGTATCCCTAAGGTATCATTAACTGTTTAATGTTTTCAATGTGGAAAGTATAGGAATTATGAAAATCTATGTCCTGGGGGGAAGCTAGTGAAGAGAACCATAATGGTGATTGATTAATGGTTATATTTTGATGATGAAGAGAGTATGAATGAAATAATAATGGAAATAGTTATTAAGGAATAAGATTATGATTTCTAGTTATTAGATTAAGGATGGTATGGAGTGATTAAAGTGATTATGTAATTGAATTTTAGAATTATATTATATAAATAAAAAAATATATAATGACTTTCTAGTATAAGATTTTTTTAAGGATATGCAAGACTGTTTTGAAAAGTACTAAAGACCAAGAAAAGTGAATTAATGGAAAGGTAATATTTTATGGAAATCAAATGATTAAGAGAATATAACCCTTAATATATTCTGAATGTTGAGATAATGATGTTGGGATAAAGTGATGATGGATATGAATAAAGTAAATTGGATTGTATTGATTACCTTAGAACTGATTAGTGTTTTGTTAACAAAGTATTTTATACTACCATAGATGTAGTTTACAATGTTTTTGGATTTAAATAATACTTCCAATAATCTGGATTTTATGTAAAGAATGAAGAAGAATGTATGTTTTCAATAAGGTTTTATGGTAATTCATGTTAATACCATTTTTCAACAGAATACATGAGGAAGTTGTTAATGTGTTTGGTATGTGACAATTAAGAGCTACATCATCATGTTTGGGGGATTAATGATAAGATGATTTTGGAAATTTATTGACCTTCTTTCTAAATATTTGGATTTTCATCTTTTGTAAGTTTTAGAAGGTTAACCATTTATAGAATGGTTTAAGCTCAAATTTAGACAAGGATTTATATATTAATGTATTGGATCACCATATGAATATTTATTCATATTGGATAACCTATTCTATCCACTTTTTTGTGATGATAACTAAAGATAGAGAGAATGAATTGTCATTCTATTTATGGATCTTATGATTTTTTTGTACTTCTAGGATAATCAAATTCACCTTCATTTATTAGAGTATGAGATGAATTGTAAATTGATCAAGTCACAACCAAAGGGTGATATTGTGCTTATTAAATGGAATAAAATCAAGTAAAAATAGCTTCTCATCAAAATTATTCAAAATTAGGAAAAGGGTATTAAAATCAAATATTTTCTTGTTATCATCATATTTCATGATATCAATGGCCTTTTTCATGCCTCATTGGTTTATTTATTTATGGTTTTTAACCTTCTCTAGGTCACCCACTTTATTATGAACAATGTTATCTACCACTATTCATCAGTATTTGGGTATTATCTTTCTCTCCTATGTCAATGTTTTCACTTCTCACCTATGTTCTCCTATTTGGAAACCTGGTAATTGTTATTCTAGATAACAATTTCAAATAAATTTCTCTATTTCAATGGAATTTTTATTAACACTTTTTTATGATGTGGTTTTCTATAAAGGAATTTTAAAATTTTAAACCTTTGATGACTGAGATTAATTTCAAGGGAGAAATTCATTTTAAGGGGGGTATAACATAACACTCATTGATTTGGGGAAGTATTTATTCAAATGAGTTTAATATTCTCTATATTTTTTATTATATTCAAACACTGATTTTAGATTGTGTCACACAAAAAACTATGGATGTATTTTTTTACAAACAATACTGAGTTTATCTTGTGTTACATACAACAACAAGTTTAAATGAAATGTTGCATAATATTAAAATATTATTATTTAATGTGATAGTTATCACCTAACTGATGGAATGATGATTATGAATAGAATTAACTAAATTATAAAGATATATGGTTTAAAAAGGTAAATATAATGAATTATTTTATGGAAAATTAATTTAAAATAAACTAATGTTTAAAAGAAATAAAATCATTTCCTAAAAAACCATTTTTAGAAACATAGACACGTTTTGCATCAATAAATCACATAAATCACTCTTAGCAAACTTATTTTAAAATTAATATTTAAAAATTCATTAAAAAAATAAAAAAAAAAGAAATTTCATTTGTTAAATAATCATGTAAAATTTAACTCAGTGTTATTTATTCATAATTTTCTGGAAATATTTTTTTTGATGAATAGTGATATATATTGAATTTTAATGGAAAACTACCTTTTCATTTTAATTATTTTTAAATTTAAATTATATTTTAAATTATTTTAAAAGTAAAATTAGTTAAATTATAAATCTATTAATCCCAGTTAGGTCATTTTAATCAATTTCATATTGAAATTGGATTAAAAAAACTTTCTAAACTTTAGAACAATTTCTTTTTGAAAACCGACTTTCTCATCGCATTTGTGGGATTAATTTTAAATTACATTTTTTCACTTATGTGAATTTAATTTGGAAAAATAGATTATATGTTTTGAATAATCATAATTTATATTATCTATTAATTTCAACTTAATTTTTGACTAAAATGAATAATGGAAATAGTTAAAATTATTTACTATGGTTAAGGTAAAAATGGGTTTACCATGAGTTAAACTAAAAAGATAAGGGTTAAAATGACTCAAAAAAATAAAAAAACTATTTTATGGACATATTTTGACCATATAATGTCTAATAAACATCAATAATCCATTTTTATCCATTTATTATTAGATAATTAGTGTTACCAATTTTTATTTTCAGAATAATTACAATTGTGCAACTCACGTCACTTATAAAAGGCCACCCCCAGTCCTATATTCATCGCACATTAAATATATTTTGGTTTGTCGAATAACATTAAAACTAAATTCCCGAATTCCCTCCTCCAATCCAAAAATACTTATTTTGGACATAAATCCAACCTATAAATGATTTTGGTGAAAATTTAATGAGGATAACTGAAGAAGAGGTAATGTTCATCAAATGGAGTTTTTGTTTTATTTCTTCCACTACCTCATTAAATTATTATTATACCATGATTATATAATAACATAAGTATATTAAATATAATTAAATGTTTTTAATTTAATTTAATTACTTAAACCATCTCCACTTTAATCAAATGTGTTACAAAATCATAAATCATGTGTACAACGGACTACTACCTCATGAACCGATGTCATTTATTTTTCCATTATCACCTCTCTCGGTTAGGTATGATGAATGATAAAAAGTATATATATGATATTTATAACATAATTATGCCCCTTTATTAATTATGGCATATATACCTATTTAATTTCCATTCATTAGGGTATACAATAATGTCTCTTGTTTGTACGGTGGACTACCTCTTTGGGAAGTGATGTGATTTATTTTCACTAATGATTTACATGGAAGGTAATAAGGATATAGTGAACAAATATATGTGATATAAATGAAATAAATATGATATTAATGAAATATTTATCATTCTATAAAGTGAATATATCATTTCCTTTCATAAATTTCCACTCACTGAAAAATGATCAAGTTGTTGGTGTACGTGTGGACTACCGCCTTCAAGTATCGATGTGACTCTGTTTTCATCACCACACCACATGTATGATATGTAAAAATATATTTAAATTAATAATATATTATTTGTGATATAATTATAATTATTTAAAGATACAATATCACTTACCTCTTTTCCATAATTATCCATGAAAAATGGAAATGTTACTCATGTGTGTGTATGATCTACTGTGTCCATAACCGTAATGTACGTCATTTTTCAAAATTGTATTTCATGATTAGTCATAAAAGTATTATTGATGTATAAATATCATAATTATTTCATTATTATTATTATTTATGTGATGTTACAATGATCAAAGTAAGAGGATAGAAAATAACAAATCAATACATATACAAAAAAACAAAGCGGTTATTACCTAAAATAGGGACTTAACATGGAATTTTTAATAAATACACAATAAAAGGAAATATGTAAATCATATATGGTGTGACATATATAATTTTTTTTATTTAATATATTTATAATAAACTTAAAACTATTATATAGGTGGTTGGAACAATTGTGAAGAAAGTCAAGAATTATAGTATGAGGTTTCTATCTCACTTTTTACTTCTGTGAGACACATTCCATTTTCACCACCTAATTATTTTATGTTGTGTATATACATAACATGAAATTATTTTATGATTATTATTCAAAAAAATTATTACTATTTACATATCCACATTAGTATCTAACTTTCCTGGGGTTTTTTATTTTAAATGTACCAAATTAGAAAGGGGTTATTATATCAATTTTCCTTTCTTGAGACATATGATTCTGTTATACATCTATATTATTTTAAGAGATGTATATATAGATATTTTGACATGTAATATCAATAATTTTATTTATCATTGTGTTATTTTATGTTTAATTCAATAATACTTTTTCATGGGGTTCACTTTTCAAAGTTACCAAAGTGGAAAAGATTTTATGTTACAATCTCATCAATTATCATGATTGTTTATTATAATATTTCAAATGCTATAATCTTATAATTTGTATCTAAATAAACTCGTGAATTTTCTTACCATGTGGTTATGTAATGAGAATACTTTTTTCCCTTTCACATTCCTCTATTTATGTACTCAATAGTTCAAAACAAAAAATTTAATAAAATATTCTCTTTTTCGTCGAAAACTTTTTTTCTTCCAAAAACATATTTTCTCAAAATATTTTCAAAATGTTTAATGTTTTAAAAAGTTATTTCCAAATTTGAAATCATATTTTCCTCAATAAATGTTTTAAATAATTTTTAATGTTTCCTTTAAAAGTTTTCTAAATTATTTTTAAAGAAAATGATATCCAAAATGCTTATATTTTAAACAGTTATTTTCAAAGAAAATATTTCTTCCTAAATAAATGTTTTATTCCTTAAGAAAATTTACATGTGATTTATATTTCAAACAAATTTTAAATCAAAGATTTTATAATTTTATATAACTTATGATTTATTTAGGATATGAACCGAATATAAAATTCTTATACTATCTATGAATAGTTTATATTGACAAGATTTTTATGAAACCCGTTTATCTTCCAGAGGCTATACAATGGAAAAATTATTATGAAACCTATTTCTTTTTCCCTAGTTTATGCTTTTATGATATGGTTAAATTATTGTGAAACACATTTATTATATATGGGTTATGATATGATGAAACGTTTGATTCAACCCATTTCATTTCATGGGTTTTGATATTATTAATGTTTTTAGCCTTGTGAAATATAAATATATGGATTATGTGATCGGTGGGATCTATATCTCCCTCCAATTCATTGGGTAATGATAAATGTTATATAACCTCATAGGGTACATGGGTGTTTAGTATAGGCCCCAAAAATTGGGTACACAAGTGGGACCTATATCTCCCTCCCATTCTAAGGGGCATGTTGTCTCAATTCCTTGTAAATGATAAGTAAAATGTTATATCAATGACTTGTGGATGTCCAGTGACATGTTTAATTGATTCCTTATGGATGATGAGTGACATATATACTTTAATCATTTTCTATGTTTAGTGACATGTTGACTTTATTCCTTGAGGATATAAATTAAAACATTCATCAGCATTGTGGCAAGAACATGATCACTTCTAACATCTTATATGACTCTCCTTTTCTCATGGATCTAGAGTTAGTATGACTAGGACCCATGGTGGCTTGGTTAGAACATGAGTGCTCAGTACATGATTTTTTTTGACTTCTTGTGAATTTTTTATTATATGTAATACACCTGTTATACTTGTTCACACATGTTAAGAACACCATGTTGGTATCTTACTAGGTTTCAATACTCACACCCAACATGGGCATCAAAATGCTTGTGGAGACAACATGTATAGGGATCTAGGTAAGATAAAGGGGCTCATAGAATATAGTTGAGTAGTGGAACATATAACTGGTATTGGTGTCGGGGTAGAATCTAGAGGATTTTTGTAATGTTTTTCATATTTATATAATTTCAACCTATATACTCTTGTTTTTGCTTCCACATTAGTGGAGAGGTTTATTTCTTATATAAAATTTTCACCTTTTTTATATTATGATGTTTTCTCTTCTACATTGATTACATTGAGTTATTTTTTATTATTGGTGTATTTATATGATACCAAGGGTATAATCTAACCATTGATTATGTTTGAGACTTTAGTGCTAGTCAGATTCATCATTCATATGGGAGGCACATATGAGGTCTTACGGGTCTCAGTCTTGAACATTATTTTTTGGTTTGGGGTGTTAAAAAATACATTAGTCCATTGGCCAAATTAACTATAAAAGTTTCCTTAGGAAAACCCTATAACAATTTTGAAATACCATTTAAAAAATATATTTCCTAATCACCACCCATTTTTTTAAATTTCACTTAATGTCAAAACCCCCTTTTTAAAATTACATTTTTAAATTGAAATTTATTTTATTTCCAAAATCAAATTCATGCTATTAAAAAAATAGAGAGGCCTACTTATGCTCATTTAACTAGGGAACCATCATCAAACCATTTATAAAGTTATACTATCCATGTTGAATATCATTATAATATGATTCCATCACAATTTCTAAGTAAACCCACATAGATGGGTCATGAAACATGTTGTTAGACAATATAAATTCTACACAGAAACATAAAATCACTAAAAATACAAGATTCCAAGATATGTAAAGGTCACCTACCTCATCCAACATTCTGATAATCATCAACATGCTCATGCTGACTTCCTCTGAGTCCACAATCACATATTTCATTAATAAACACTCTAAAATTAATAAACCAAAGGATTAAAACTAAAATTGGAATTTGGAATAATTAACACCAAACTCACTGGGTGACATCATGATGATAAAAGCATAATCAATAAGGTTTGTTCCAATACCAACATTCCCTTGAACCTAAGACAAAAAAATCCATAAATTACATCACTGGTCCAATAGAATTTTTTTCCCAAAATCACCAAAATACCTTAAGAATATCACTAGGGATCATACCTTAATGTCAAAGATGAATGTCGACATGGTTTCCACCTCTCAATACATCCTATATTATCCAAAAATGGAATCAATATCAAGAACAATAATTTCACCATGTTCTAGTGAAATTTTACTCTGATATCCCTACCTACCTAAACCAAATCAGAGAATAATAAAAGAAGAAAAAAGTAGAATAAAATATGAGACCTTACCTCAAATCGGTGTGATGAAACATGAAGAATATACCAAAATAAAAGGGAGAAAATAGTGGTAGGAGGAGATCCAAAGAGGTATATACCCCATAATTAATTCAACAAAAACCAAGGGGCACCTGAGAGATTCCTAAAAAATCAACCCTCAACAACACTACCCAAAACCCTGAAAATAAGGCTTCTAATACTGGTTCATAGTATGAACAAGGGTTCTATGTTGTGATTTATCCAATAGGAAGAGGGACGTCCATATACTCTAAAACATTCACAGCATTAACCTTGGGTTATAATTTGAATGTTCCTTGTTAAAAATACTACCCTTGGCCAACCCCATTAATAGATTAAAACCCTCATTCGTAGTGTGAAAAGCCCACATAAAGGTCATTCATGATGTGATTACCACCCATCACACCATGAATTCCCCATTGCTATAATTTTTAGCATCCCAACTACTTATCCAACACCCATGTGAACTTCCAAGGCATCCACCAAGCCTCAAAACACATCCAAAATCACCTCTTATGTATTTACAATAACTCAGAACACCAATCCGAGTCCAGTTTCTCAAAATGAACCCTTCACCAAAATAAAAATTCAAATTTCCTCTAAAACATACAATTCATAAGGATGTGGGTCATTACATTAATTTACCAATTTTATTTTCAAATAATTATTTAGTTTTTTGAAAGTTTAATGATCTTTTAACAAACTAAACAATACAATTTAAGCCTAGAACAATAAAAATTTGCTCATAGAATATTCCTCATTTCAACGGATAAAAAATTAAGCATTTTATAGAACAAAAGAACATAATTTTTTATGGATTGGAAATTGAAAAAAAAAATTATTCAAATTTTGACTAACATAATAATTCAACTTATAAAATCAAAATTTAAAACAAAATTCACAAGTATTTTTGTAAAATAAACATGGAAAACATTTAAATTAAGGTCACATAAAATTCATCACTCCTGATATTTTATTTCTCATCAAGAAAAAAATTTAATCACTTTTGATACGGAAAATTCATATGAAAATAAATATGTTGATAGATTCATGCCTAAGATAGTGTTGAAAATTACTATTTACAAAGAATTAAATAAATAAGAACATATATTGTCATCCTTTTCAGAAAATATATTTTCATTTTAAATCTATTTTCAATTATAAAATTATTTATCAAAACATTTTTGACAAATTGAATTAGAGAGATTCAAGCCCATGATTACATAATTATTTTTATAATGTTATTGGATTCAATGGTTTAGCACACACATAATGAAAAATTAATAACATATAACTATGAAAAAAAATAATTAACTCGTAATTATACTCAAAAATAAAATTATGGTGGTTTTTTAAGTAATGAATAGTTATTAACAAATTAAACAAATAAAAATAATCACCATTTAGTATTTTATTAACAAACACTCTCAACAATGAAACTATGTGTTAACCATCTATATTATTTGAAACTATAATAAATAATAACAATTCCCTTCAATAAAATGTGTTTACTTAAATTTTTAATATACTCTTTGAATTAAAACCCAATGAAAATATTTTTAAAATATTATTTTAAAAAAAATTTAAAAATTAGAATTTATGGGAAAGGTTCAATGTTTTACCATCAATGGAATAATACTTCATCAAACATGTGTTTAAATGTCCTTAATAACATTCCACAAATGTGAACATGTTTATGAAGTTAATAATTTTTTGAAAATATTTAATGTAACTTAATGAAATCTAGTTTATCATAAAAATAGTAATTTCCCAATACTTAAAACTCAATACTTTCCCAAATATTAAAACTTAAGGTGGAGTATTACATTAAAAACTCAAGTTTCAAAACAAAATTTCACTTTATCATTTCAAAATCATGCAAACGGGTTTCAATATATTTAAAAAACATCATGTTTACCATGAAATTATTTTAAATATATAAAAAACCATGAAAATTTAATTAAAATATCAGAATGTGTAATTTAGGGGAGGAAAGAATGATTTTTTAAATTTAAACATAAACATTATATTCAAATATACACTAAATAAATATTCACATTAACAATTAATAATATAAATATTTTTTATAAACCAACATGAACTTCAAAATAAAAATTAGCATGTAATTCACAATATAAAAGCACCAAAAAATATCATAATAAGTTTACAATAAGTAATAAATAAGTTAAAATTTCATTGAGAATAAAATCACTATGATATCATATATAAAAAATAGATTGTAGAATACTCCTTAGGGTGAAAGGTGCACTGGAATCCAAAATACATTCATGTAATCCCTCCTATTTTATCTTAATTAAAAAAATATAGTGACTTCTTCTTAATATCCTAATAAAATAATCAATATTAAACATTAAAAATAGCAGTTTTTATCTTAATAAAATGGAAAAAAATTTCAAATAAAATAAATCTTATGTTAATTAGTAAAATCTATCAAGAAATACATGAATGTTTCTATAGAGGCATGTGGTCACCAAGTAATCAAAACTGAAAGTATCCTCCAATGAAAAAAAATTAAACAGTCACTCTTATTTTGATATTTAGTACAACATAGTTTCTATTTTCAATAACCTAAAATCTAATCACAATAATTAATGGATTTTTACATTACAATTAAATAAAAATAAAACCATTTTAGGGTAAAAAGGGAATAGCATTGAAGCTCCAAGGCACTAGTGATATTTTCATTGAATTGTTTTCTTAGAGATATATTTGGTTGATAGGTTTTAACATCCTTTATTTGATATGTTATAACAGATACAAGGATCTGTATAATTTATCCTTCTTTAATTCTTGAGATGGTGGATCATTCTTCAAAACATGTAATATCCCATAAAATTACTTTTGTTGATAGTAGAATATAACAAGTAATACATAGAAGACTTGATAAAATAAACTATTACTAGATAAAATGGTACTTGATAATTTATGGGTGAAAATATTATTCAAAAAAATAGAAGTGATTGACTTGAATTATGTAGTTAAAGGACATTATTCATAAAAATTAAAAATAAAACAAAAATAATAAAAATTTATTTAAAATAAGAAATCATTTGTTTTCTCTCACATAGTGATGAATTTATAATCTTCATCCAAATTATGTAAATAAGTTATCTATGGTCTCTAATAGGATGTCATAACCCACCCCCACTGAAACCCATCCTTGGTTGGAAAAGGAGATGAGAGTAACCCTCAAGGCCTACCTCAAGTTGTTTGGGTCGGTGACTAAAAATGAGGGCATTTTTCAAAAGAATTGGAGGCAATACACTCTTAAATCCAAATATAAAATAAAAAACACTAAAAACCGCTAAATAATTTTACATAGATGAGAAAATTGATTCCAAATACCAATGTCATATACATGTCATAAATTTATAAAAGTAAAATCGATACATTAAAAACTATCACTGAAACTCTAAATAACCCTATGACACAATCCAAGGTGCCCGAACAGTAGCTCCAATATCATTTGAACAATCCTAAATAACACTTAGCAACATATATAGGGGTTTGTATAGGGGAGTACTCAATATTTTTATCTTTCTACCCAATTTTATATTAATATGAAATAAAATGTTGAGATATAAATTCAAGTAAACATATAAGGAATACAAGAGTGAGGAAAAAGTTAATGAGTTGATGAATACTTGCTTATCAGTCATTCTTAGTAGCATCACTTACGAATATTTTATCATATTAACCAATATTTTATCAAAAGTGAGTATAGGAAAGAATAATTTATAGTAATTTATAACAAAATTGTAATTATATAATATAACATAAATAATGAATAAATATTTCATATCACATATACTATCATGGGATCACAACCATAAACATTATCTATACAAGTAAGAAATATTATCTCTCACTCTTCTCTAATCATCCCATCATCATATCCATGCACCTCATGTAGTAACGTCATTATATCTATTCACCCCATGAATCCACATCATCACATACCTACACCCAATGAATCCAAATAATAATATCTTCAAAACATGGGATCCCAACACTCAACCAGATCCAATCATCCCATCATCACATCCCAACACCCCACGAACCAACACCATTGCATCCATGCACCCCATGAAACTATATCATCACTTCTTTGACTTGTTCTATGTTTTAATAGTGTAACTTGATCTATTGGATGAAGTTATGATAACTACTAGTATACTATATTGTTCACAATGGTATAACTCTCACATTTTGGCCTCCAAGGTGAGGTTATTGGGGGTTGTATGGGAATAGATAGCCCATTATAGCTCTATGGACTTCCAATAGGGAACTATAGTAGCGTGTACTTTGACATAGTACAACATTAGCATGCTATTGGTGACACCAATAGTTAATTATAGCTCTATAGACATCCAAATGCCAGTTTTTTTTGTATAGTAGACTTTCTATCAAGTTTTTGAGTAATATATATAAGGGTTATAGGTGCATGCAATTCGTTATGAGCTCATTTTGAGATAGGGTTTCATACTACAGTATTTTTTCCTATAATTCTTCTCTTGTTTTTCAGTGAAGTTTTATATTTATTACTAGATATATAGATTATTATCAAACCAAAAAACCTATGTTCCCTATGATCTTCTTCTTGTTATTTTATTTTTGATCTTTTTTGCACTTCTTCTATAATTGACTATCATTGGAGCTCTTGGGGTTTTTTCTAACATTCTAAACCTTGATCCATTATATCCCAAAACAACACATAGCCTTCAATACATCACAACCATAGGATATGTGTACATGTTAACCTTAAACTATTACATTACATAAAATGTACATGTTTCGTATCTATAATCCTTTAAAACTCATAATCATGAAATCAAATAAAAACACATACGAACAAGAATAAAATAAATAACCATGAAATAAATCATTCAATGAAGAAAATTCATAAGAATAAACCAATAAGAAAAAAATAATACATAATAGAAAAAAACACATATAATTAAATAAATATATTTTACATAGAACATAATGAAAACATATAATATTGAAGCATCAAGAAAACTATTCACAAATTCCAGGATCAAGCTATTTTCCCAACAGGGTTCTCTTATCAATCATACTTAATAATAAATTATCTCCTAATTAAATCCATAACGATCTCTATTAAATACTACAATAGACATATTAATTAGTACCATCCATTATTAAACCAATACATTATTTAATTTATTTCTCTAGTATTTAAACTAGATTTCTAGTTCACAAACTATGATATAAATTATCCTCACATCAATTCCCAAAACTAACCATTAAGAAAATAATCAAAGAACTAGTATTCTAGACAACCATACACCCAAATATGTCCTAAATGAAAATGATTATAATAATTCAAAAGGCTACTCCACTAAGAAATTTAATGTACTCTAATCCTAAAAATTACTCTACCATAACCCGTACTAATTTTAAATTCCTCAATAGCAGTTTATCTCCTTCAATTATACTCATTTTAAAGATACCTTTTATTGATTAATATAATTAGTATATTTACATAATAATTTTTTCTATTTTTAAATTCCTATTTACACCAATTATTTCATCATGCAGTTTCCAAAATATTGTTATAGTATACACTTTCGTAATTTAACATACCAATATTGAATTAACATAGAAAGTTATTTTCAAAAAATTATACATACTAGCATAACATAATTGACACTATACATAAACAACCACATTCATTAAAAAATTTAAAATCATCATTTAATGTAGTATATTATGAAATCATCAATTTTTGCAGCATCAGATTTCCAATTTATAAAAACTAAATAATTAAGAAGCATGATTATCTTTCCATATACACCCTCACCATTAAAAATTTCCCTATGTATATCCATTCATAGATTCCTACTTCCCACTCATTTTTAGAATACTTCCTCTTCCACATAAAGAATAAACTATTACAGTGGTAGAGTATCAAAACACTTTTCTAACATAATACTATTTCATATGAATATTAAAAAAATATAATCAAAATTAATGGAAATTGAAATAAAAACACACAAAGAATAATTTAACCATACATTACTGTAATTAAAAAGAACATCCTGACACTTTCCCCCTAATTAAGAAATGATCCATGAAAATATTACTAGAGTAAATTTAATTAAGTAAATTAGAACCCCAACCCCTTGACTAAATCCTTACCACTAATCTAGAGAGGGGATAATAACTTACCTTTCACTCTATAGTTCAATCAATGTTGAAAAAAAATTGTTGAAGCTTTTCCAGAAGTCTTGGATTAAGGATTTAATGGGTGGGTTTCAATTAAGAAAATGAGGAGGTATCCCTTAAATCATTTTTTAGGGATATCAATTAAAGATAATAAATATTATTATAGAAATCCAATTATATTTCACATATTTTTATATGTTCTTAATATAAATATGAAATAAACACAGCCCAAGGATTCATATGCATTGTGTCTTTAGGATACTAGGTTCTTAAAATATCAATATTAAACTGAAATACATAATATTAATTTTGAACTCAAAAATGTGATCCTATATCCCTCTAATATTCTACAACTATATAGGATAACCTAAGGAATACATAAACCAAAGTGTTGAGCAATAAATATCAAAAGGGGGATAAGCATGATAAACGGGCATAGAATGTGAGTCAAATGGCATAACATGATAGCATAAAGGATAGGGTACATGGATGATCACTTGGAGGAATGAAATAAATATGATAAAATCATATAATCATTACATCATAGGAACGTGGAAACATCATAACACATAACATCAAAAGCATAAGTCATGGCTCACTATCGAGACATCACAACATCATGGGCAAATTCTAATAATGGATTTGGTTTACTATCTAATCGAATTCATATGATCTTTATAGACATAAAAATTACCCAATTCATTGAATAACTCTTCAGTTTCAACCATAATAACATGTACATGCTTATGTATACCATATATGAGAATCAAACTTAAGGCATAATCATAAGAAATACCCATGGAAAATAATGGGTTGCATAGTCTTTCCTCAAAGAATAATCAAAGGATATTTCATAAAAATTAAAAATAAAACAAAAAATTAAATATTTTGGATGTTAATATTGAATAAATAATAATAGTTCTAAAGTATGGAGTTCATTTGAAAAAATTGTGAGAAATGGTAGATAATTGGGTATATACATGAACATTTATAATAGTGTTTTAAGGAATCAGAAAAATAATTTTAATGAATGAAGGAAAATGGAATATCCTTTGAAATCAAAGGTAAAATAAAACTATTAAAGTAACACACCAAGGTTTTGAAAATAAATATAGAATGAAATTTAATAATATAGCCATTAAAACACAACTTTTCCTCTTCTATGTTTTGAATTTCGAAAAATGGTAATCTAGAGTTGTGTACAGTAAGTCATTTGGAGTCTAATATTCCAAATTATGCCGAATTATCGAATTGGTGGTCATCTAATGATTAATCCTCATTCCATGTAACCAAATGATGGAAATGAGCATTATCAATTCTCTATATTCATTAATAATATATAATTTCAATCCTGGAGATTTATAACCATTCCACATGAACTTCATTACTTAAAAAATAAGTGAATCGAATATGAAAATAAAGGAAACAAACACTCTAGAACGACGAAATTAAATACAATAAATTATAAATAAAGACATAAATGAACTAACAAGAATTATGGTAACTAAATACATGTCTATTAGGTTATTAAATAAGTTATTAACAAGTATAATTTCATATTCTAGGAACTTAATGTACAATAGAGTAACACATTTGGAGTTAAGGTAAGGGTTTTTCCACCCGTACTTCCATTTTCATTCGGGACACTTTCTTTGTCTAAATACCTCAATGAAATTAATTTGTATTGTTATGTACTCCTCATATATTCTGTGTGATTATCATATATATGTTTACAAACCATAACCCTACCTTATTTTTTGTATAGTTACACGTTTAAAAAGTTACTTTCAAAATTGTTTCCAAAATTACAAGCCTGATTCAAGGGAATTTCTCAAATTCATATCTATTTACAAGGGAACTCTATAATCTGTTTTTGGAAACCATTATCTTTCTAAAAATACTCATTTTATTATGAAAATACTACCTTACTTTACTTCTAGTTTTATACAAATATTTTTCCAAAAGAACTCTTCTTTTCAAAATATAGAGTATTTATCTCCATAATTGGTTAATGATTTTATAAGAGTGTTTTCATCTAATTAAACAATCTTGTGGATTCCATCGTATTATTTGGTTTAATAATTTATGAAGTCATATACCATATTTAATTTAATGGTTATAAATAACTCTATTGTGGATGATCTATCCTAAAACCATTCACCATATTATTCCGAATGGTTAGTGTTTTATGTTTAATGATTGGGGAAAGTTAGTTAAATTTCATATGATAGTTTCAATATGAATATATATGTTGTTTATGTTGATCCCCACTCATATGAGTAATGAATTGGACTTATTATGTGACGGGTGGGGCCCGTTATAGCCCCTCAATGCATCGGTAGGTCTCATGAGACAAATAGACGTGGAATTGGTCGAGGCCTTTCCCAATGTGATATGGATTTTTGGTGAGGCCTTAATCACTAGATTTCTTGGTCGAGGCCATGAAAAAATGATTCAAAATGTACAGAATATGCACTTCCCTCATTATGAATCAAGTAATTAAAATTTCATGTGGATATTCGACTAGTAGAATACCCTTGATTATGTTTTATTATGTTAATATTTACCCAACTCATATTCCTGCCACAATGTGTTCAAGTTTATTATTAAAGACACGTGTTTTCAATAATTCAACATGTCTACTGTTTATATTATCTTCTGATGTATTGCTTACTCTTACTGAGAATTTGAGCTCACCCTTTATTATGTTTCATTTTTCTCAGGATATGACGAAGTAAATTATGAATGACATGAAATCATAATCTAGAAGACATGATGTTGGTAGTGGAATAAATTAGTGTTGTTTTATCCTTCATGTTGTAATGATCAACTTATGTATGTAACCTGTTTCCTATAATACTAACCTACTCGGTCATTCGGGTTTTTTATTCCTTATATGTATGCCAACGTAATCAAATAATGCACCGGATCTGGGAAACTGGGGTCGGGTCCTTAGATTTGGTATCAAAGTAAGTTTTTTAGAATACTTGGAAACTAGTTTTAGAAAACGAAGAATTACGGAAGATCCCAAAGTTGATCTTTGAGGATATACATATAATATTGTCCTTGTATTTTGGTAAGCAATATATTATGTGGATCTTTCAACCAATACATACCTGTCTGGATACGAGCAGGTAGAGGCGGCTCTGGCACAGATGTATCTAGGGGTAAAACCCGAAAACACCGCTTTGAGCTAGACTCAAACAGGAACTGGTGCATGAAAACGGGCCTTGATGTACTCTTGGTTACGGAACTCTCGGGGGATATGCTTAGGATAATTCACATTTTCTTTACAAGCCATTATGATTGATTGAAATGTAAAATATCCCTCAAACAAACCATATTTGTGAATATGGGATTAGCCATTCGTAGGATCTAAATTTTTTTCTAAGTATTTTTTTAATTTAAGATTATAAATTATGATTCATAACCTAATATAGTGTATGACATTATCTATATATGGCTCCTAGTGGACAGAATGGAAATTGCACGAATGCACGTGTCCCCTGTAGGGATTTTCCTCTGATGCAAGATAATGATTTTGGATCTGGTGATTTGACTGGTGCTGAGAAACTCATAACTATACTGGGACAACTTACTCAGGTTATGAATAATAACCTTACCCGGATGGAGCATCCGAATCCACCAAGTAGAGGATCCATGCTAGATCGCTTTATACGACAACAACCTCCATCATTTAACGGGACTACAAAACCGTATGTAGCAGAGCAGTGGATATGTTCCCTTGAGAAGATATTTCTTACTTTGGGATGTAATGAAAGAGAGAATGTTTTGATGGCATTATATCATCTATCGGGATATGCGGATCAGTGGTGGTCTTTAATCCAAAACACAAAGGAGGAGGAAGAGATATAAGAAATGGAATGGAGGGATTTGAAGGAAATATTCTTAGAAAAATATTTCCCTCGTGATCAGCGAGCAGATATGGAGAGACAATTCTTGAATCTAAGGCAGAAGGAAGATAAGAATGTTGCAAGGTATGAAGCTAACTTCACAAGATTATAAATACATGTTGTAGACTACATACAAAATCCTAGGAGAAAAATTTATTGATTCTTTGACAGCCTAAAGCCATTCCTCTGGTGGGCACTAGTCTCCCAAAGTTTTTCTTTATATGAGGATATAGTTTCATGTTCCATCAAGACAGAAATAGAATTCTCAAAGTCTTATGAATTTAATGGAAAGAAAGAAAAGAAAAGGGCTACTAAAAACCCTGGGAAAGGAAATAAGGAAACAGGGAAGAAGGTAAGAGTTGAATTTCCAGCATGTGACAATTTTGGAAAGAAACACCCTGGTGCATGATTAAAAGGAAAAGGAGTATGCTACAAATGTGGTCAGAAAGTCCATCTTGCTGGAGATTGCAAAGGGAATAAGGAAGCCAATGATGCTCAATGCTATAGTTGTAAGAAGATGGGACACTATGCTAACGATTTTCCAAAACATCAAGGAAATATGAAACAGAGAAGGCCAAAGGATCAGGGACAAGCTTATGTAATCACAACTATAGAGGTTGAAGTTCCTAATGAAGTGGTGTCAGGTACTTTAATTGTTTCCTCAAGTTTAGCCAATGCTTTATTTGATTCTGGATCATCCCATTGTTTCATATCTTCCCAGTTTTCTAAGAAAATTAGATATTTTTGATTTGATTTAACAAGGGAGTTGTCAGTAAAAACTCTTAAGGGAAGTATCATTGCTATAAAGTTCTATGAATCAGTTCCCATTAGGGAATACAAATGTTCTTTATCTGTTGATCTCATCATCATACCCATGATTTAATTTGATATAATACTCAGTACGAATTGGCTTTCATACCATGATGCAAAAAATTATTGTAAGAAGAAAAGAGGTTATGATTTTTCATGACGATGCTAAAGAACACATTATCTTTAGAGCAGAATCATCACCACCTGATTCTTATCTAGATCCACCCCCAGTAGCTCAACAAAATTCAATTATTGGGGAGGAAGAGAATGAAATAACTGTGGGTGAGGAAAGGAATTCTCAAATAGAAGATTTAACCTCTTGTGAGATAATATGTTTATGTGTTTCTAGAATATTTACCTGGACATCCTTCAGAATGAGAAATTGAGTTTTATATTTATTTAATTCCTGGTTCAAGGCCTATATCGAAGACCCCTTATAGAATGTCCACTATGGAATTAGTGGTACTAAAGAAACAACTAGAGGAATTGAGTAATAAGGGATTTATTCACCCCCAGTGTTTCTCCATGGGGATCTCCTGTCCTTTTTGTTAATAAGAAAGATGGATCTATGAGGTTATGTATCGACTATAGGGAGGTCAATGCTATAACAACAAAAAACAAGTATCCCCTACCTCGCATTGATGATTTATTTGACCAACTGCATAGAGCTCAATACTTTTCAAAGATTGACCTTCGATCTGGATATCATCAGTTGAGTGTGAAGAAGGAAGACATTCTGAAAATAGTTTTTCAAACCAGGTACGGGCATTACGAGTTTACAGTGATGCCTTTTGGATTGACTAATGCACCCTCTGTTTTCATGTATCTAATGAATAGAGTTTTCAAGGAATATCTTGATGATTTTATAGTGGTATTTATTGATGATATCTTGGTATTCTCCAAAATCTGCGAAGATCAAGAAAATCACATGCGTATTATCCTGAAGACTCTTAGAATACATGAATTATTTGGGAAGTTTAGAAAGTGTAAATTCTGGCATCAAGAGATTAATTTTCTTGGCCATATTGTCTCTAAGGATGGAATCCTAGTTTATCCTGCAAAGAAAAAGGCAATACAATATTGGCCCATGACAACAAACATAACTGAGGTATGTCGTTTTATTGGCTTAGTAGGTTATTATCGGCATTTCGTACAAAATTTTTCCCGACTGGATAACCCGCTAACGATGCTCACACGTAAAGGGGTTAAATTTTTTTTGGACAAAGGATTGTGAAGAATGTTTCAAAGAACTAAAGAAAAGATTAGTCAATGCTCTTATATTGACTATACCATCGGGGAATGAAGGGTTTGTTATTTTTAGTGATGCTTCAAAGAAATGACATGGTTTTTTCCATATGAAAAATGATATAGTTATTACTTATGCATCACGACACCTAAAATTCAAGGGAAAAACTATCCTACTCATGATCTTGAGTTAGCTTTTGTAATATTTTCTTTGAAGATATGGAGACATTACCTATATGGTGAAAAATGTGAGATTTATACTGATCACAAGAGTTTGAAGAATATTTTCTCATAGAAAGAACTCAATATGAGGCAAAGGATATGGATTGAACTACTCAAGATTATGATTTCATGATACACTACCACCCGGTGAAGGCAAATACGGTGGCAGATTATTTGAGCGGAAAGGATCATGGAGTTTGAATAGGATGAGAGTTTAAAGGGATCCTATTTCCATTTATCTAGTAAAGATGGATATGGGAATAACCATGGAAGGTGAAACATCAATGATTTTTCAAATGTTTTCCCCACCATCTTTACTAAAAAGGATAAAAAGTTCTCAGTCTGATGATGAGGAGTTTCAAAAGAGGATTAAATCTGTTAATGATGGGAGATTTAGTGACTTCGTATATGAAGATGGAATTTTGAAATTTGGGAAGATACTTTGTATTCCCGATATACCTTAACTAAAAAGGGAATTGTTGGATGAGGCTGATAGTTCCAATTTCTCTATACAACCTGGTAACAGTAAGATGTATAGATATTTGAAGGAACATTTTTTGTGGGACAACATGTAGAGGGAGATTGCTGATTTTGTATCAAGATTTATGGTTTGTCAATAAGTGAAAGCTAGAAGGCAACATCCTGGATGAGTATTGCAACTTCTTCCCATACCTGAGTGTAAATGGGATAATATCACAATGGAATTTTTTATGGGACTACCAAAGACTCCTAGATGGAACAATGCAATATGGGTCATTGTTGATTGTCTTACCAAGTCATCACATTTTCTTGATATAAGAGAAGATCTACCACTTGAACGTCTAGCAAGACTATATATTAATGAAGTTGTGAGACTTCATGGAGTACCCCTATCGATTTTTTCTGATCATGATCCATGTTTTACATCATGATTCTGGAAAAGTCTCCAGAAGGCCCTAGATACTGATCTTCGTTTGAGCACTGCCTACCACCCACAAACTGATGGACAATCAGAATAGACTATTCAAACATTGGAATACATGTTGAGGTCTTGTTCACTTTATTTTCAAGTCATGAGGGATCAGTATTTACCTCTCATAGAATCTTCCTACAATAATAGCTTCCATTCAAGCATACATATGAAACCCTATGAAGCATTATATGGGAGGAGATGTCGTACACTAACTTGCTTGGATGATGTTGGTGAAAGAAAGCTCGTGGTCCCAAAACTTGTTGAAGAAGCAATGGAAAAGGTGAATATTATCCAGAACCATATCAAAATAGCTCAAAGTAGTCAAAAGAGATATGTTGATAACCGAAGGAAGGATTTGGAGTTTCAAGAAGGTGATCATGTTTTCTTAAAGGTATCTCCATGGAAGGGTATTATACGATTCAGTAAGAAGGGAAAATTAAGTCCCAGGTACATCGTACCTTTTGAAATTCTGGACCAAATTGGAGTCGTAGCTTACTGTTTGGAAATGCCACCAAGTCTCTCCAAGGTTCACAATGTGTTCCATGTGTCAATGTTAAGAAAGTACATGCCAGACCCAACACATGTACTCACTTATGAAGAAGTGGAACTTGTGTTCGATCTATCTTACTCTAAAGAGCCTATCAAGATTCTTGATACTAGAGCACAAGTATTGAGAAATCGGATGACTCGTCTGGTGAAGGTACTATGGAGGAACCATAAGATGGAGGAAGCAACATGGGATCCTGAGGAGTTTATGTTAAAGACATACCCGAATCTTTTTAGGTAATATTATGTGAATTTCGAGGAAAAAATTTTTCTAAGGAGGGTAGAATGTAACACCCCAAGGTTTTGAAAATAAATATAGAATTAAATTTTATATTATATCCATTAAAACATAACTTTTCCTCTTCTAGGTTTTGAATTTCGAAAAATGGTCATCACGAGTTGTGTTCAGTAAGTTATTTAGAGTCCGATAGAACAAACTTGATTTTTTAGTGAATAGTAACATACACTTATGAATAGTAATACGAATAGTAATATGACCCTAACGAATACTAAATTTTATTATTAATTTATTTTCTTAAGGATAGAAGATAATAACAACTTGGTTAATTTTACATTGTGATAAAGAAGTTGTTGTATAATTAGAACTGTTAATTTTTGAATTATGTATGCTTTTATTTAAAATTTAAATTAATAATATTTAGAAAATTATTTTTCAAAAATGGACTTCACTTTTGAATTCTAAACGTCGAAAATGGTAGGGGTGAATTTTTGGGATTTCTCTGAAATTCTAGAATTTTTGATGAATAGTAAAATACGATAAAATACGATAAATGCTAAATACTTGATTTGCTACATCATAGGAGATTAAAGGATGATGTAAGCCCACTTGGTTAGAACTCACATGCCATTATTACTATTAGGGGTCACATGAAACAACACTATTTGTTTGTCTTTAGAGAAATAATAGAATAATGAATTAAATATTCAAATTATACCCCTCTCCTCCACTATAAAAACCCCCACCACTACCGCTTCTCTTAACACCTCTAAGCCTTGAATCTCCTCAAAGTTCTTCCCAATTACCCTTCCCTAGTCACTCCCCACGACCATGAATCTCTTAGTCCTGCCAAAAGAGAAAAATCCCTTCCCTTAAAGAGTTTCTCAAGGAGGTTATTTCAAGAGGTAAAGCACCCTTCTTTTTCTTTTGGTTTCATTTCAATTTATCTTCTTTTGCTATCCTCTCCTCTCCTAATCTGTAAAAATGATCATGATAACTCTAGTAAAATATATATTTAGGATTTATATCATGTGAATGGAAGAACCATCATAAATATTCTTACTCCCTCCCTTTTATTTTATAAATGAAATCGACGTCCATGAGGTTCTGATTTATAACCTTCGTGGACGACAAAGTTTTGTTCTTCAATTTCATCTTCATTACTGGTCATGAAACCATATTCATGGTTTAACCAGACTATAATATATATTTTATAAACTAATTAATATTCAAGAACCAGAATATGTACATATAATTAAGATATATGACAAAACGAGTTCATAATATTCCAAATACTGCCGAATAATCAAATTGGTGTTCATCTAATTATTCATCCTCATTACATGTTACCAAATGATGGAAATTACCATTATCAATTATTTATGTTCATTAATAATATATATTATCAATCCTGGAGATTTATAACCATTCCACGTGAACTTCATTACTTAAAAAACTAGTGAACCGAATATGAAAATAAAGGAAATGAACACTCCAGAACGACGAAATTCAATACAATAACATATCAATAAAGACATAAATGAACTAACCAGAATTATGGTAACTAAATACATGTCTAATAGGTTCTTAAATAATTTATTAAAAAGTATAATTTCATATTCTAGGAGCTTAAGTTCAAGATAAGAACACGTTTGGAGTTAAGGTAAGGGTTTTTCCACCCGAAATTCCTTTTTCATTCGGGAAGCATTCTTTGTATAAATACCTCAATGAAATTATTATGTATTGTTATGTAATCCTCATATATTCTGTGTGAGTATCATATATATGTTTATAAACCAAAACACTTATTTATTTTATGGGTAGTTACATGTTTAAAAAGGTACGTTCAAAATTGTTTCCAAAATTACAAGTCCAATTCAAGGGAATTTCTCAAATTCATATCTATTTACAAGGGCACTATATAATCTGTTTTTGGAAACCATTATATTTATAAAAATACTAATTTTGTTATGAAAATACTATCTTACTTCACTTCTAGTTTTATACAATTATTTTTCCAAAATTACTCTTCTTTTCAAAATAAAATAGTATTTATCTCCAGAATTTCTTAATGATTTTATAAGAGTGTTTTCATCTAATTCAACACTCTTGTTGATTCCATGGTATTATTTGGTTTAATAATTTATGAATTCATCTACCATATTTGATTTAATGGTTATTAGTAACTCTATTTTGGATGATCTATCCTAAAACCATTCACCATATTATTCTGAATGGTTAGTGTTTTATATTTAATGATTGGGGAAAGTTAGTGACATTTCATATGATAGTTTCAATATTAATATATATGTTGTTTATGTTGATATACGCTCATATGAGGAATTAATTGGACTTATTATGTGATGGTTGGGGCCCGTTATAGCCCCTCGATTCATCAGTAGGTCTCATGAGACAAAAAGACGTGGAATTGGCTGAGGCCTTTCCCAATGTGATATGGATTTTGGCCGAGGTCTTAATCACTAGATGTCTTGGCCGAGGCCATGAAAAAATGATTCAAAATGTCTGGAATATGCACTTCCCTCATTATGAAGCTAGTAATTGAAATTTCATGAGGATATTTGACTAGTAGAATACCCTTGATTATGTTTTATTATGTTAATATTTACTCAGCTCATATTCCTACCATAATGTATTCAAGTTTATTATTAAAGGCATGTGTTTTAAATAATTCACCATGCCTAGTGTTTATATTATATTCTTATGTATTTCTTACTCTTACTGGGCGTTTGAGATCACGCTTTCTTATGTTTCATTTTTCTCAGGATATGAATAAGTAAATTACGAATGACATGCAAGCATAATCTAGGAGACATGATGTTGCTAGTGGAATAAATTAGTGTTGTTTTTTCCTTCATGTTGTAATGATAAACTTATGTATGTAACCTGTTTCCAATAATACTAAACTACTCGGTCCTTTGGGATTCGTATTCCTTGTATGTATGCCAACGCAATCAAATAATGCACTGGCTCTGGGCAACTAGGGTTGGGTCCTTACAATTAACCCTAAAATTGTTCTCATTTGATGAAATATTGAATGGGTTTAGGACTTTAAAAAAGTTTTTCATGAAATTATAAAGGGATAGAAAAGTTCCCTTTAATCAAGTTTGATTTTAATTAAGGTATTGGGGAATGATCACAAGGAAATTTTAACCAAACTAAGGGAAGATAGAATAAGGTTTCTATATATGTAGGGGAAATATATGAAAAAATTAAAATTATTATATAATGTTAAATTGGGAGATAGAGTGAGTTATAGAGAAAAAAATCATGAACAAAATAAAGGAGGGTGGTTTAGAGAGTTCCATTACCTCAGGCCTGAATTCATTCTATACTTTCACATAATATCTATAATGTTCAAATTAGATTTATTATTAACTTTAGTTATATACTAAATCAACTTTATTTTGTTTATAATTGATATTTTATTGTTTTTAGAGTCATTTAATTTTGATATTGAGTCTATATTCACTATCACAAGGCCTCTCATGTCTTTTGTCCAATGTTATATTAGATTTTTATAATTATGAGGGTTAATATTTTTCAAATCTATAACTCCATTGATGTAGTTAACTATATTTAATGAGTTTCTATAAGTTAATAAAGTTATTATTATCTTAAAATATTCATAAATATGAATGATTTTGATAGTATAAGTGTAATTGTTATATGGATAGTTCATTTATATAGATTTTCTAACCATTAAGGAGTTACTTAGTTTTATTTAACATTAAGATTATTTAACCATTATAGGATAATAATAAAATATATTACTAATATTAGTTTTAATTATAATAATTAAATTTAAACTTTCCATGAAGGTGGTGATTGAAAAATAATTTCATAGTTCATGGAGGTTGTAAGTAGACAATAATATGAAGAATGTTTTCATTTTATAATTGTTTGAGGGGAGGGTAGAAAATAGATATTACATTAAAAAAGAAAAGAAAAAAATTAATTTTTTTATAATTATGAAATTATTCCTTTTTATATAGAATGTTTTTGGAGGAGGTATAAAAATAAAATAATTTAGAAGATATAGATTGAAAATATTACATATTTGAATGTCGTCATTTGAAATATGCCTTACGATAACTTAATTTTTCCTTTTTATGCGAATAGAACTGTGAGGAAGTGTGGAATAGGGTGTTTAGTATAGTTTAATATAAATGTAAATAGACTCGAATCTTATAAGGTGCATGGAGAATGGGTGGTGAGGGGTAGTACTTATAAGGCGAGGAGAGGGGTGTTTTGGAATATAATAATAATTATATTATTATTTTGGCTCAAGAATATCAATAGTGATGATTTTTGTGAATAAATAGAATAATTTATGCATGTGAGTTCTAGATAATGGTTTCTTACATCATCCATGACTCAATTATTCATGTATTTAACTTATAATGTTAAATACTTTATTTTAATGTATTTCACTATTGACCAAAAATCTAACTATTTGAGAAAAACACAAAAAATCAACCTAACCATATTTTGATGAATATATTAAAAAAATGCATCCATTTTATGAAAATAATTTTATTTATATGAGAAATTTAATTTTTAAATAAAATCATTATTTATTTTAAAAATGCTAATTTTTATATTATGATCAATTTTCTGGAACTTTAATAAATTTATTATGGTGTTATAAAATAATATTATAATTTTAATGAAACATAATAATATTTTACAAACTCATTTTATGAAAGGAAAATTTATTTTTAATTTTTATATCTATCATAAAAACGTAAATAAAACATATGTATTTTACATATATCCAAACACTTATCTTACCATTTATAAAATATTTATTTATTTGTATCGTGATATAAATTTTCTATATTTTCATTTTATAAGATAGATAAAAATTATTTTACGATTACATAGCTGAGGTTACTATTATAATAGTTAGGTTACTATTCCTAATGGTTATATTATTATTTCAATGGTCATATTACTATTCCAATGGTTTTATTTGTAATGTTTATATGGGTTCCCTACCTTCTATAAATACCTCACATTTAATTTATTGTACATTCACTTTTATTTTCTCTAAATGTTATATATATTTTCATTATAAAGATTTATATTTCATTAATAATAATTTATTTCATTTATATAGTGTTTTTTGTGAGTACGATCATTATAGGGGTGGAGAATATCGAAATTTTCATATTATCATTATCTTATTTTATATTTTTTTGTATTGTAACAATTTCAATTATTCTGGATATATTTATTCTCTAAATATATTGTTTGAATTAAGATAATAATGTTTTCTTATTTTAAATATGTGGTCCATGTGTTTTTTATTACACTATATTACCAAGTTTAACATAAGCATAAATTAATAAGGGAGATTCCATTAATAAAATTCTTGGTCATTACATTATTACCCTTAAGAAATTCCACCTTTGAAATTTCATTTCATCCACTATAATGAAAAAAAAAGGCTCTTATATTTCATTATTTCTTCCGGTTCCCATGTCACCTCCTCTTACTTATGGATCTACCATAATACTTTGACTATGTGATTAGTCTTATTGCATAGGATTTTGTCTCTATGTTCCGAGATATTCAATGGTGTATCCTCATAGGATAGATCAATATCCAACTATATCACCTCATGATTCAATACATGTGAGGGATATGGTATGTACATCCTCAAGTGGGTTTTGAGGAAAACATCATGTACTTGAGACAGGGTTAGTGGGAGTGCTAATTTATAGGCCATAGCTTTGATGTGATCAATAATATCAAAAAGCCCAATGTATATATGACTTAACTTTACCCTCTTCCCAAATCCCATGACTGTATTCCAATGATATATGTTGAGGAACACTTTATCTCCAACCTCAAACTCAAGTTCTCTTTTATGGTTTTTAACATAGAACTTTTTCAAATTTTAGATTTCCTAAGGTGAGGCTGAATGCTATTGACCTTTTCTTTTATTTTTTTGACAATTTTAGGTCCCCAAAACATGGGTTCACCAAGTTCATACCAATACAAATATTACATACATCTCTTTCCATAGAAGGATATATATAGATTCATTTGTATACTTCAATGAAATCTATTATTGTATGAGAACACAACTAATGAAATATGTTGATCCCAGTCTTCATTAAATCCCATTTATCAATATATAAACTTATTCTCAAGTTTTTATATTTTCTTCTGAGATTGGAAATCATTCTAGGGGTGATAGGATGTACTAGAGTTAAACTCTATGTTCAAATAATATTGGATACCTTTCCCAAATTTTGAGGTGAATATAAAAAACGTGATCAGATTCAATTGATAGTGGTGTTCCATGTATCCTCCCCACTCTTCTAATGTATATCCTCCAATTTGATTGATTTGGAATTCCTCCAAAATTGAAATTAAGTGATCAGTATTTATAAGATGGTCCACTAAAACCCGCATGGAATTATTTCTTTTTGATTTCTTAGAAAGTCCTGCAAAAAATCTATTTTGATGTTTTCCTATTTTCATATAGGTATAATTAATGTTTATATAATTGCTCTGCACATTTTCTTATATTCCATCACTTACTAACAAACCAAGAACATTGATGTATATTCTATGATCTCTATCGTCATATTTTCCCACCACTAGTTTTCTCTAAGATCTTAAAAATTTTCATGATCCCTAGGAGTATAAACTATCAAGATATGTGCATCATTCAACTGGTCCTTCTTTATCTTGATCATTTATGGTATACATACTCATGACCCAAACTGTACAACTCCTTATTTATAAATTTTGAATTATAAGTATTTCCCTTTTCTTATATCTTCCACTTTTTTCTATATTTCACTATCATCCCTTTGATCATCCATTATCTTCTCCACAATGGATAGTTGAGAAATAATTTGAGCTAATTCAGATGTCATTCATTTATTTATGACTTCCATGTACATCCTTTATAAGTTTAAGAATATTGGATCCTTTCTAATTCGCATTATTTATAAGGTTTCAAGTTCCTTTCTACATAAAAAACCTTCCCCTTTATTCACCTTCCTAGGATGTTAATGAATTGAGGATTCATAGTCCTTGATCATCTCTAATTAACTTATATGGATTAAATTAATCTCATTCTATGTGAATTTAAATTTTATGTTCTTATAATCCATATATATTTGACACTTATACCCATAAAAATAATTCCTCCAAATATTCAATGCGCCAAACACTACTGCTAACTCCTGATCAAATGTGAGATAGTTCTGCTAATGAAATTACAACTTCCTTTATGTATAGGATATAAATGTACCATTTTGAATAAGTACACAACATAAGACCCTTATTAATGTATTGTTTTATACCATAAAAAGCCCCCCACCTGAGGGTAGTGTGAGTATTGGTGGAATGATAAGCCTTCTTTTCAATTACCTGAAAATCTTTTCATATTCATTGGTCCAAATAAGCATCAACCCCTTCCACAATAACTTGGTTAACAGTTTTAAAATTAATAATATATTTATAAAAATAATAAATAGTACCTTAATAATCCAAGTAAATTATGTGTCTCTATCATAAATATTGGTCTAGGCCACTCCATAATTTCTTTTTTCTTCTAAGGATCTACAATAATCCACTTGTTAACGATAACATGTGCCAATAATGATATATCCTCCATAAAAACTCATATTTACAATATTTTTCATATATATTATCTTTTTATAATGTATTTATCATTTTACTCAAATGTTCTGCTTGCCCCTCATTACTTTTAGAGTATATTTGAATTTCATCGATAAGTACTACCACAAATTTGTCAACATAATCTCCAAAAACTCTATATAGTAAGTATATGATTATTATTGAAGAATTATATAGTATAGATGGCATTACTATGGAAAAATAGTGTTCATAAATTCTTCAAAAGGAAATCACAGGAATTTCTTCCTTATTTACCTTTAATTGGTGATATGTAGGTACATCATAGAAAAGTAGTGGGGCTCATATAGCTGATTGAAAATGACATCAATCTATAGTATGGGATGATTTCTCTTTACCATTATTTGGTTTATTTCGTGATAATAAATGCATAAATACATTGAATCATCCTTCTTATTAATGAAGAGGACCGACTCACCCCATGGTGTAGCACTTAGGTCTAAAAAAACTTGAACAAATTCTTTTGTAACTGCTTCATCTATTATTCCAATTTGACAGTGCAGATTATATAGGGATCATTGGATATGGGTGGAGATCTAGTGTAAGTTAATTTATAACTCAAACTCTCAAACAATAGGAATACCATGAAACTCTTAAGTTAATACATCATAATAATCACTTATAATGGGCATGTCTACAAGCATGATTTTATCATTTTTCTCAATCATTTGAGATAGAATTATTGATCATAGGTAAATAATTTCCATTATTGAAAAGGATATTCCAAAAGAGATTTATCCTACTCATTATAATTGTATAGAATATGATGATGATTTGGGTTACTATGGTTGATTTCCATATTTTGAAAGTTGATGTTGGATTTATATGAGGATAGTTAGTATATTCCCATTATAGCATGAAATTACACTATAGTAAGTACGATAAGATTTATTGGGAGGTCCAATCTACAAAAATTGACAAAGGAAGAATTATATACTTGGGATGAAATAATTTTCATATTTTTTGTTCTCATGGGATACTCAACCTCTATGTTTTTACATGGTGTTTGAATAGTTCTATTATCTTCCATGATATGAAAGAATGTATAGTTTAATAATCAAATAATAAATTCTCAATTATTGAATTAATAACTAGAATACCTATCACAACATCATTATTAGGTTCCACCTTAGTATTAGTGATAAAATAGTCCCTTACTTACTCTTTTATGACTTGGAGGTTTTTTGCATTGAATGTCTTTCACAACCCTCAGATTAGAGAATTTTCTTATGTAATATTTGTAATATTAATATTAGAACAATTCATACCTATCATGGAGTGTGAAAAAAACAATTATTTCCAAATTTAAAATGAAGTTATGTGGTTAACCTATGTTTTCTCTAGAGAGAGGTGCACAAAAATCAAGTTTTCACCTTTAAATCAGAGTAAAAGTTGTTATTTTTGAATCTTTTTTGATTTTGAATACAAACTAATGAGATGAAACAAAAAAAGAAATTAAGTAAAATAATGAAAACAAATTGACAAAGAATGAGATTTAAAACTAAGATATGATACTGTTGATCATGTTGGGGTTGTTTTTCTAAACACAATGTTATCTTAGTTCCAATTTATCCAATCTTAATCTACTAATCTGATTAAATTAAGATTCCATGATCACTTCTTCTAAATCCCTTGGTCAAATGGTGTTGGTGAGAGTAAATTGTACAAATATCTCAGTTTTTTATACTATTCATCATTGTGTGAGATAGTTGTAGATAATATACTTAATTGAAATAGGAAACACTTGATCAGGTTTAGTTTATCCCAAACAATTAAGACTATCCACTACCATCCCATGTATACTAACAATAATTGATTACATAAACACTAAGACCTAGTATATTCTATCATTTATCAACCTGAACCTAGAAGAGGGAGATAATGATCATTGGAAAAAACAAAATCAACAATGGAATCAAAAAAACAAATGCAATAGTACTTGATAATCAAAACCACTATTAGAAATTAAAAGAAACTTTGCAGAAGAGGTAAGAAATATTATACAATAAATCACAAGAACTAAAGCATTGCAAAAGAGAAAACCAACTTTCCCCAATCACCCAGAATTTTATCTCTATATATGAAGGGAAATTGAAAAAAAAGGTGAAGAATAATACATTAATAAACTAAGAAGAATAAAATAGTCAAAATGAAGAATATAAAATTTCTCCTATATATTCTATCCTCCATAATTTTTCTCTAGTTATTCCCACCAGATCGTTGAAACTATCCAATATTCCTTATTATAAGTTTTCTAAAATATATTTTTTCATCGACCCTCTAATTTTAAAATTCATTAGACATGTATACAATAATTTATTAAATAATTAATGAGTCATAATTTTTCTTTCCGAATATTTCATAAATCTTACTCCAATTTAGAATGTTCAATGGCCATATTAATGAGTGAATATCTCTTTAAAATTTAATTTTCCCAAATTCCTTTTAGTCCACATTCAAATAAAACAATAATAAAAACAATTGGATGTCTTTATCCTGATTATTAACTCATTTACTAAGGTGTTTTCCATTCTGTCAGCCAGAAATCTTTTTCAACATGGTTTATTTTTTGGGCCTATGAATATTTGAATTTGGTCTAGGTCTAGATGAAGTTGAATCCCATAAAAACGTAATCCTAAAAAATAATCACCCTAATTGGATCAATATTGTAAAAATTATTCTCAAAAACACCAAAGTGATAAAAACCTATTAAAATTCCAGAATTAAGCATTTTTTACATTTTTTCCCAAAACACACTGAAAATCCAAAAATGATGAAAATAATCTCAAATTGTTAAATTTTAAGGGTTTAAATCAATTAAATAAATGTTAAAAATTATGAAAATTATAGATATATCAATTTCCCCACAATTATAAATTGAACTCTTGGACATGTAAGCATTAAAATCAAATCAATGAAAATTCAAAACACATACTCATGAGATACACTAATTTTTATAAAAGAAACTAAAGATATCATGAGTCCTCCAAATTAGTTATTTCAAGTTATCCATTAAAATAATTAAATCAATTTCCACTTAATTTATCCTCCGATGCACACAGAACACCTAGCTCACATGAAATTTGTTTTCTCATCTCAAAAATATAATTTTTGAACAAGGATTTTCACATCCAAACCTATGAAAGAGTAACCACCATATTTATAAATTCCTATATATCCACCCAATGTGAGTCTTGGAAATATATTTTTCATGATTACTTTTCTGGGTTTTTGGTGTCTTTCAGTGAGTAGGATTTATATTTTGAAAATATTGAGCCAAAATGAGGAGGGATTGGCTCTTTTTGAAGAAAAATTTCATTATAATAATTTTCACTCAGGTATGGTATCCTAATTACTCACCATATTATAAAATGATATATAGTAATATTTATGAATCTTAGGAACATATCACACCATCATCATTTCAATATAAAAAATAAAATTTCTCTTCTCTTTTTTCTTGAATGCTCAAGATAGGCATAAGTTACTTTAATCTTGAAAGCTCTATAAAGACACAAATTTGGAATGAATGAATTTTTTAGTAGAAAAATAATCTATTATTAATTTTATTTTCCACCCAAATTATGTATCATTACACTTTATATATTCCCACGGCACTTAAGTTCATCTAGATCATGATATTTCACTTCAATAGAATGTTAGATATGGAAAATTGGCTTGTAATGTAGACAACCTAATAGTATTTTCATGTATTATAAGAGAAAAATGGGTTAAATGAAATATTCATTCTAGAATAAAAAATTATATTGAAAATAGTTCTTTAAAACTAAAAAAAATTCCTAAATAATTTAAGGAAAAGTACCTAAAACCCTCAATTTTTTACATGAATAAACCAAATTATGCTTAAAGTAATCATGGTTTGGTTTTATAAAAAAATTTGGTGAATGTAAATAATATAAAAATAGGGTTAAATAGCCTCACGTGAAATAAATTTATTAGATAAATATAGTGAGATGTGTCTTGGGATTCAAAAATCATAGTTTTCTCTTGAAATTCCCAAAAAAAAATAAACTTGAAACAAAGTCATTTTTAGCATTCATTTAAGCATTATTTCATGGGATAAATTGGTTAACTCATTAATATGGGTTTTGAAAATGGAAAATATCATCATTTGAGATCCTAAGTTTCAAAAAAATAGGAAAATTAAAAATTTGAATAAGACACTATTTATTTTTGGGAAAACTAAAAAATAAAAAATTTAAAATACTAAACAACAAAGGTTTCATCCCTCACTATTAAATGATATAGTGTCCTAATTCCACTAAATTTGATTTAAAATTTAAGATTATTTTTAATTTAATCACAATAAACAAGTAAGCGTAAAGCAGAATTATAACCAAACTTATTGGTTATGGAATAGTGATTTAATCTACTAAGTGTTTCTCAATAAAATAATATATGAAAAGTATAGAATACAACATAATAATTTGATTAAAATAAAAAATAAATGAGAAATAAAATGTGGAAGGAAAATAAAATAAGTATATATCTTGGATTAATTCCTCAAGTGGGCCCTAGTTTTTGACTATCTTCAGATGGGAAATTATAGTCATTTATCACCAATCTAATAGTGGTGGAGTTTCTTTGAGATAAACCACCATCACTTCTTCTTTAAAAATTACCCTTATTCCTTTTTGTTAAGGACTATTTGAATATTTTATTCTAATTCCACCCCAATGAAAATGAGATAGAACTTGCATGGTGGGGTAGGATATAGAATGGTTCCTCCTTTTTCTTGGTAAGAACTTTCAAAACCTCTTCTTCATTCTCCATGTATTTATTTAGTTATACTGAATCAATTAAAAAATAAAATGTAATATCATAATTAGGACTATTTGAAAAAAAAATTGAAGACTCAATATCAAATTCCTCCCCATCAAAGTAAGCAGCTTGTGTCTCTTTTTCCTCCATCAAATACACTTTGGTCTTCTCTGGAACAACCACCAATAAATATTTAACATGTATAGGAATCTCTAGTTTTCCCTCTTTAGTTGAATCATTTTTTTACCACATACACTGAGTAAATCCAAGTGGTTTTTAAATTTAAAATTTTAAAAAAATTAAATGTGATACTCAATCCAGTTTTAATAAAATTTTAGGATAATGAGCTCAAGAAAATATAATCCCTCTAAGTTTGTTTGACATAAATTTAATCTTTAGTGGAAATATGATTATGGAGTTTAATTTCATTGGATATATGTATATATTAATGATCCTCCGTCTTCTCTTAAAATTCCATAACTAGGGAGGTTTCATATTCTTTCAATGTTGGGTATAGATACAGTTTTGTTAAGTTTTTTTCCTTATAAGTGATGGGTAGATCATATGACATCTGATATTCATTCCATATGTCATCCAAATCTCATTGATCTTCTATATGTACTTCATAAGGAAAATATTCTTCATCAATTTCCTGTAGTAATGGTTTAGTAGGGCCAAATGGATCTTCTTTGAATTCCATCAGGGTTTACACATGTTCTTCAATATCAAAGATGAGCGGGGAATTCACTTCCACCATTATCTCAAGTTTTTTTTGGGTTTCTCTTGGGATGTGATGACATATTTAATTATCCATTACATTATTGTCACTAGGTCATTTATTTATTCTTGAAGTTCTTGAAAATAATTTTTTATTATTTTAATCCACTAGTACTTGATGCTTCGTCTCGACTATTTATTGATAAAATTCTAGGAAGTACTCCTAGAGTTTAATTAATTTTATGTACAATACCTTCAACATTTGGTATTCAAGGTTCTCTTTAAGATCCTAGGTGATCTACATGAATTCATCCTCCTTGGTGATTTAGATTCAAGCTTCCATGATCTATTTAGAAAATAAAAGAACACTATACTCTTTAAACCATGGTGAGTTTAACATCTTTTTTATTTTTTTAAATTTAAATACAGCCATATATTTACAATTATTTCCTAAGTTAATATGAAATAAAATGGTCAAAATTAGTTGTCTCTAGAGTGGAGCACACAATAATAAGTTTTAAACATTAAATTAGGGAAACATGATTATATATTTGAAATTGTTTGATTTAAAAAACAAACTAATGATAAAATAAAATGAAAGAAAATAAGTAAAATATTGAAAACAATTTTAAAAATAAAGTGATTAAAGACCATTATATAATAATAGTGATCAGGTCAGGGTTGTTTTTCAAAATAAAATTTTATCATAGATCCAATTTATCTAATCCTTTTATACTAATCCAATTAAAGTGATATTCCTTGATCGCTTCCTCTCACTCGCTTGGTAAAATTGTGGTAGTGAGAGTAAACCTTGAAAATATCTAAGTTTTATCTACTCACATTCCTTGTGTGAGATAGTTTCAATGGATATTCTCAATAAACATAGTAAATACCCAATAGGGTCTTGTTTATCAAAAATAATCAAGAATATACACTACCCCTCCCACGTATACAGATGATCATCAGTTACATCAGCATTAATCACTAGTATAGTCAATCATATATAAACCATAACCTAATAGAGAGATATAACAATCATTGGAAAAAGAAAAATCAAAAACCAGATATAATCATACATTACAATAAAAATTTATATTATAAATTAAAATCACCTTCACATAATAGTGAAATAAAATTTATTAAATAAAACACAATAATTCATGAATTAAAAAAAAGAAAACCTCCCCTTCTATAATCACTCAATATTTTACCCCTCCATGTGAATGAAAATTGATAAGAGGGGAGAATAAGAATAAATTAAAAAACTAAGAAGAAGAAAAGTGGTTAAAGTAATAGCATAAAATTTCTCCTCTAGAATCTATCAGCTTTAATTTTTCTCCTTTTATGCCTACCATATGGACGAAACCCTCCAAGGTTCCATCATATAAGTTTTGAAAAAAATTATTTTTCTATTTAACCTAAATCTTATAAAGTCATTGTACATGTATACAAGATTTTATGGTAAAATTAATTACTAAAACTTTTTTTAATTAAGATTCCCTAAATATTCTCTTAATTTTGAATGTTCAATAGTGACATTCTAGATAGAATGTCTCCATGAAATTTTACATTCAGATGTTCCTTCAATTAATCCATTAAATATAGCAAGAATAACCTCAATTTGAGGTCATAAACCCATGTTATGCCTCGTTTACTAAGATGGGGTTCATTCTATTATCCAAAAATATTTTTCAAAGTGATTTCATTATTTGGTCCTGTGTAATTTCAAATTAGGTCTGGGTAAAGAAGAAGATATTGAATCCCATGAAGGAATCTTGAAATAATGAATCACTTAAATTGGATCAATATTTTAAAATTTATTCATGACATAACAAAGAGATAAAAATCTTTTAAAATTTCATGATTAAGAAATTTTTACATTTTATCCCAAAACACACCAAAAATCAAAAAATTATGCAAATAATCAAAAAAAATTAAATTATAAGGGATTAAATCATTTAAATACATATTAAAAATTATGAAACTATTTTAAATATCTTCAAAAAACTATATTATATGCTATGTGTTTATTAGAACTTTATTTTAATTCACCTCATTAGTGGGATTCGTCATCTCCCTTTGATATTGATTAGTCTAATGCTTTAATTTTTCATACTTTAAGTATATCCCTATTACCATGAGATAGTTTCTAGGATTATTTTACTCATAATTTTGACATTTTTCTTATTCTTTTTATATCTTCCATTGTATTTATCGGTTGACGCTCTCAAATTAAACTCCATTTATTATTTTTATCTATTTCCCCTGGAGACCACTAAGAATTGCCAATCATCATCTCGACCTTATGGGAACAATTTAAAATATATTAATAGATGTCAAATACTCAAATCACCAAATATTTTTTGTAAAATTGGATTTAATATAATAAAAAAGTGGTCCACCTCACGTTATATTTCAATGAAAATGCATAGGCATATCGTTCATGACTTGTGAAGTTTCCCTCATAATTCCCAATAAACGCATATTCTTTTTTTCATCAGTCTAAGGACCACCTACTCCACTTTAATATGGATAGTTCATAGAAAATATTTTTTTGAAAAATATTTTCTTGAATCCCTCTCATTCCATGGATCTTATTTCTAATTGGGATTTGTGTTCTTTATTAGTGTCCACCACTAATCAGATTCTCCCTCTAGGTGATAAATGGACAGTATGAGTTTATCTTGTGTCTTGTTAATGTAATTAATACATTTTTCCATGATAGGGGATCAAATGATCTAATAAAAGTTGGAGGCCCTTTTCACATAAAGGAATAAACCATATATTTCTATTTATTAGTAGAATTATGACGTTCCACATGATTCAAGTTATTATTACTAACTTGAGTTAGTTGATCTAGTGCTTCAATGAAGTTATCATCTCACACTCATAATATGTTAGGCATCTCATTAGGGTAATCATTACAGTGCCTATCACATTTTTTATTATCTTTAATCCACTTATTCCCAACCATTAACTAAAATAAAGGAAAAATTGGAAGGATAATACTTAAATGAATTATAATTTAAAAGGGAAATTGGAAATTTTAAAGAAATAAGTCCTAAATTAAATATATGTCCCAACTTATGAATATTTAAGTTTAAATATAGGTTATTAATGGTAATTATTCTATTAGTTTTACTAAAATACCAACTTATTCAAGGCTATCATAATGATTTGTAAAGAGTTTGTGAATTTATTAAATCATATCCCCTGAGAGGTCAAAAAAGGTGTGCACCAAGTCCTATTTTTCATGTAATAGGTACAAGTCGAGTTAATACACAATGAAACCTTCCAAGGTTATTACCCCCAAATACATCTATTCGAGATCCATATCACCTTGTAGTATCTAGAATGGGATTTCATTTCTTAGAAACCACTCACTCTATAATTTACTTAAAAGAATTAATGGTTTCTTATAAATAGACCTACCTTTAGGGTTTTTAATAATATATTATTGTCCAAATATCCAAAAAATAACTATACCTTTCTCTAATAATAACTATAGTTGCTCAATCCTCTTACACGTATTATTACATGATTTTTAAAATAAATATCCAATAAAAATAACCTTATGATCTAGAGGCCTAGTGTATTTTGGTGACTTGGTTCATAAAAAATATTTATGTTGAACTCCATTATTTTCTCCTAGATACCTTTGATATTATAAAAATTTATAATATAACCTATGGTATACATAAAAAAATGGGTGATATATAAAGCTTAGTAAGAGAATAATCATGATGAATTAGCATAGAATATGAGTCTAATGGAATTGATTAATATTATAAAGGAAAAATTAAATTAATAATCACTTGGAGGCATGAAATAAATAATATTTAATCATATTATCATGGAATTATAGTAATTATACAACATCATAATACACGAAATCATAAGCATAAGTCAACAATCATAATCAATGCATCATAAATTAGTGGACAGAGTCCTATAATGGATTAGGTTTACTAATGAATCCCATTAAAACATTCTACAAAGATATAAAAATTACCCAATTAACTGCAAATCTATATGGGTAAACCCATAATAACATGTAAATTCATATGTTTTCCACTTAAAGGAATAAGTATAAGAAATACCCATGAAAATTAATGGGCTACATAGTCTTTCCTCAAAGAATAATCAAAGGATACTTCATAAAAATTACAATGATAAGAAGAAATTAAATATTGTGGATGTTAATTTTTTAATAAATAAGAATAGGTCTCAAATATGAATTTCATTTGAAAAAAATAATGAGAAATGATATAGAATTAGGTATATAAATGAACCTTTAAAACTATGTTTTTATTAATAGGTAAAACACTTTTAAAGAAGGAAAGAATATGGAATTTTTTTGAAACCCATGGTAAAACAAAATGGTTAACCCTAAAATATTTATCATTTTATGAAATAATGAATGTTTAAAACACTTTAAAGGAGTTCAACATGAAATGATTATGGTTTATAAAAGTTCTATTTAATAATGTTTGATTTTAAAGACTTTATTAACGAAGAAATGCAAGGAATTTATAACCCTATAAAGGAAAGGGAGAATAATATTCATATATATATGTAATATATGTATATACATTATTTATAATCATTACATAATGTTAAATAGAGATAAAAATTGAGTTAGAGAGAAAAATACATAACATAAATATAAGAGGGTTCTTTTGAGAGTTCCCTTACCTTGGGTTTGGATTCATTCTGTAATTTCACATAACGTATTGAATGATAAAATTATATATGTTAAAAAATTTATTCAAAACCTAATTCATCTCTATTTTATTTTTTATTTGGAATTTCTCTTATTTGGAGTCATTTAATTATGATATCGAGTCTATATTCATTCTCTCAAGGTCGGTCATGTCATGTGCCCAAGGTCATATTAGTTTTAGTTAATTATGAGGGTTATTATGGTTTGTTTTCATAACTATATAGATGTAATAACATGGATTTAATGAGTTTACATAATTTAATAAGATTATAATTATCCAAAATTAATTTTAAATAATCATTATTTTGAGAGTATATGTTTCATTGTTATATATTTAGTTTATTTAGGTATTTTTTATGACCATGATGAATTTTTTTATTTAACATTAAGAGTTTTTAATATCTATAAATTAAAAAAAATTATTAATCTCATTTTTAACCATTATTATTGAATTTTAACCATCCATGAATGTGGTGGTTTAAAATGAAATTCCTTGTTCATGGTGGTAGAGAACTGACCATAATATAAACATGGGTTTCATTTTAGAATAAATTGTGGGGAGCGTAGAAAATGGTTATTAAATTAAAAAAAATTCATTATTTTTATTATATTTATTTCACTATGTCATGTTGGAAAGAATATGTGTGGATGTGGTATGAGAATAATATAATTTAAAAGAGATTGATTGAGAATATTACCTCTTTGAATTTTGCATTTTGAAATACACCTTATGGGTTATTGGTTTTTCCTTTTGATGAGACCAAAAATATAATGACATAAAAAAGAAGTTTGGGAAAAGAATTGGTTAGAACTTCATAAATTTCCAAGGCTCATAAGGTGTGAGGAGATTAGTGGTGAGGGGTGGTATTTATAAGGGGAGGAGATGGAAGTTTTTGAATATAATATCCATTAGTTTATTAATTTGGATCAAGAATATTAATATTGATTATTATTATGAATAAATACAATAATTTATAAATGTGAGTTTGATATAATGGATTATTATATCATTCAAGAGTCTAGAATTCATGTATTTAACTTAAAATGTAAAATTTTGTATTTTGTTGTATTTTATAATTTACCAAAAATTCAAATTTTTTATAAAAATACCAAAAAATTAACCTAACCATTATTTGACATGTAGATTCCAAAAATAGAACCCATTTTTTAAAAATGGTCTTATATAGATGTGAAATTTTATTATTAAATAAATTACTTATTTGTATCAAAAATACCAATTTTTATATTATGATCAATTTTATGACAATTTGAAAAATTAATTATTGTCACATAAAATTATATTATCATTATAATAAAAATTAATATTATTTTATAAACCAATTTTATAAAAACAAACATTCTTTTACATTTTTATATTTATTATAAAAAATTAAATAAAACATATGTGTTTGATAAAAATCCAAAAACTTATTTTATCATTTTTGAAAACATTTATTTATTTGTATCATGATATAAATTTTTTATATTATAATTTTATAAGATAAATAAAAATTATTTTATAATTACATTGGTGAGGTTGATATTCTAACGATCATGTTTCTATTCCTAATAGCTACATTACTATTCCAATATTTATATTACTATTCTAGTTGTCATATTTGTAACGGTCATATGGGTTTCCTTACTTCTATAAATACATCATATTTCATTCATTATTCATTCAATTAAATTTCATCTCAAGCTTATATGTATTATAATTTTCAAAATGTATATTTCATTACTAATATTTTATTTCATTTCTACAGTGTTGTTTGTGAGTGCAGTCATTCTAAAGGATCAAGCATATCCAAATTTTCATATTTTAGTTATCTTATTTTATATTTTTTGCCTCACTGTAACACTTACTATGGTCATATTTGTTCTCGAAGTGCTACATTCGAATTAATATAATAAATCTTTATTTATTTTCATTATGTGGTGCAAGTGTTCTATATTATATTATATTACTATGTGCAACACATGTATAAATTGAGAATGGAAATTGCATTGACAAAATTATGGGTCGTTATAATTATTCCAGTCATTCGGTACTAGGGTATGATAATTGAATGATTTGAGGATTCCAAAAGAGATAATATAAATGTTCTCATCATATTAATCATTTTATATCTCAAAAGATAAATAAATATAGAAATCCCCTACTTGGAGCAAAGATGGGTGTTTTATAAGAGCAGTACTACTCATGGAAGAGAGAATTCACAACACCTGGAACTCAAAAGGAGTTATTGTGGCCGAGATCATGGGTTTACTAAATTTGATCACAATGCTCTTTGAGTTATATCTGGTCAGGAAGCACTCAAAGGTAATGTGGAATGTGGAATGAGAGAATTAAGAATTTCAAAATATTAAATAATGAAAAATCACTTCATTTGGAAAACTGCCAAGAATATTAAATATAAAGATATACATATTCCTTATTTAAAACCACTAATGGACACCTAATGCATTATAAACAATGGAAGGGAATGTGGTGTATATTAATTCTCCATGGAATGGTTTACCAGCACCCGTGCCTCACCAAGACATTGTAACTCATCAATTTTTCATATAATTGATGCATGAAATTGTTTCATAAAAAATTATTTCAAAAAATACATTGAATATTGAATAAAATATTAATTATGATGAAAAACATTAATATTCCCTTTATTCCCCATTTAAAATTACATTTGATCCATAAAACAACATTACAAAAATTATACATATCACATCATTTTAGATTAGGTTTTACACTACACAATATCATTTATTTCATGAGATTTAATTATTAAAATTGTAAAATTATTATTTCATGGTTTTAAATATATATTTATCATGATTTTTAACTAAAAAAAATACTCATATTTTCCATTAAAATTGAGTTCTAGGTAGGAATAAGAAGAAAACAATAGTTTTTTTCTACAAAATTGATACCTACACGTAAAAAAGGGATATTTTATATGGGTACATTGAAGATACCCTTATGCAGTAATAAAAACTAATCTCGCATAATGGTATATCAAAGTTACGCTAATATAATTCTAGGATGGTTCTCACACAAGTGTCCTCCCATTTTACCCTTATGAGGTGTTATAAACAAAAAAACCTACTTTAGGGTACACCACATTACCCTTATTCAGCAATGAAAATAACATATATTTATAAGGGTACTTCACATTACCCTTACACAGTGTTGAAAATAGAGACCTTCATAATGGTAATTTGAATTTTCCTTTTCAAATAATATGAGGTAAAATTATGTAATGGTAACCTCCGAACTTAACTGATTATATAAAGGCCATTAAGATATCATGAAAAGGTTATCTCATGACCTTGAGAACTATGTAAATGCCATCCCTGGGGAAAGGGAAATGTGAAAAGGTATGTTCTAGGGTTAGGGGTTCACATAATTTTAAAACCAAACTTAACCAAAAATGTTTTTAGATCCCAAGTGTAGAGACTTGGGTTTTGGCCCTATTATACTTTGGAATATTACTATAAATAATTCCAGAGCTTGGCATGAAGACGGTGTGTGATTCTAAGGTCTGGTGTGCCCGGAATTAATTTTATAAAAATATTAAGTATTTTTATACTATAAACTTGGTGGGGGTTTTTTATCTCTTCAATGGTAGTTCAGAATGGGAATATGAGGGCACGATTATGTCCGGAGTGTGTTGTTTACCCTAGGTGGGGTGTAAACTTTGTGGGTGCGGGCCTTCTGTGGAAAAAGCTGCCAGGGTCGTTTTCGTAAATAAATGGAAAAGTTTATTTACGAGCATAGGCTTGAATAACTCCTATAAGGAGTCTCAAATAAGAATTCTAAGTCTGTCATTGTGTTCAGAATGTTTCGGTGTCGGGTGCCAGGTCAGAGGCGAGTTGGCGGGAGGATAAAATGAAGTTTTTCTTTAAAAAAAAGAAAATAAATCTCTCCCCCTCCATCACCTTGAATGTGCAGAGATGACCCCCCCCCCCCCCCCCCCCGCCCCTCCCTTATCCGTTCTTCACTGATTCGAGTCGCAATCGTCCGTTTTTAGCAACGATCGTCAGCGGATCGAGTTTCAGGATGTCGCGGGCGTCGTTCTACACCCGAAGCTTCGACGATCCGCCAACAAGTAGGTGTTTTGAGTATTAAAATCTCGGATCCTGATTTTTTTGGTTTTTATATGTTTTGAGCCTACATATGCATAAATCTGGTCCCGGGGGGGGCATGCAAATGTCTTCGGATTTGTGTTTGGACCCCAGGGGTGCCCCCGGCACCCCTCAGAAGGTCTGTCGGCGCGACACCGGCGGCGGCCCGCAAGAATTAATGGGACCGCCGCACCGTGGCAGTCCGGCTCCAATAAATGGCGACCCCCACATTAGGGGTTGTTCAGGCATGCACGCACCCTGTACCATGCCCCAGTGGCATGGTCCGCCGGCTGGAGCGGCCCGCGGCGGTGGTAGCCGGGTCAGCCGGAGCGGGCCGGTTCAGGCCGGTCCGGCCCTCTTGGTACATGAGGGTTTTAAAACCCTCGTGTCATGCTCCCTGGTGGTCCGTTTCGCATGATGTATGCGGAAACGCAACCCTGGAGACGATGAGAACCGTTCAGTGTAGGTTTGGGAGTTTTAAGTTTTAGGATTGTGGCCGAGGAGCTTGAAACGTCAAATAAAATAATAATATTTTATTATTATTCGACTTCGGGCCGTTGTATCTTCTACCTGGAGCGTCTGATTGACGTGTCGTCAGAGGAATTGAGGCCTTGATTGTATGGAGGACTTTTATTTTTGGTTTTTGTGTGTTGGGGGAAAGTTTGGGGTGTGGGCTCCATGAGGCCGGGTTTGGTCGTTTTCGGAGAAACGCAACTTTCTCACAATGAGTCCGATTTTGGCAGATGAATAGCCAATACTGTTTGTTTTTTCAAGAGGATCGAAATGTTGTGATCTGTTAAATGAGTTTCAGGATTGAGGCATGGGTCCCACCTGAGCTGGCTTCAGTGATTAGTGCCTTTTTCACCGGTTGTCTGTTTCTGGCGAGTAAAAGTGTGTCCTGTGTTTTTTTCTGCATGGATCACAATGGTGGCCTCGGTATCGGACTTGGAGGTACATGGGGTGGAATTTTGGTGGGTCACTTAGGTTAGCGACCTTTGGACCAAAAGTGGTTGAGGGTACTCCCTTGGTTAGTTCCTACGAGTGTTCGCGCAGTATCACAACCCTAGTATGGGTTTGTGATCCTCTCGATGGGATGTTTAATATGATAGAGTTGCGGCATCCCTCCGTTGGGCCCGGAGCAGGATCCTCTAACATCGTTTCCCTAGGTCAGGTTCTTGGTATCACTGTGACCGCTTATTCACGGGCGGAGATCCCTTATCTAGCAGGTTAACCCCGTAGGGTTTGTGGCATCATCAGAAATATGATCCCCGGCGTAGTGGTCCGTGCTCAGTAGGGTTGTGGCATCATCGGGTATACGATCGCCTACTCAACATGAGGATTATAGAAGGGTTGTGGTATTTTTGGTTATACGATCCCATACTCAGCGTGTGTTTTTTGTAGGGTTGTGGCATCGTCAGTTTGATCCCCTTTAGCACGAGATGTACCAGATAGGGTTTCGGTATCATCATGACCATCGTGACACGGGTTACGATATTCTATCAGAGTGATGTGTTACTGTCGTATGCCATATTGGGTTGTGGTATCCCCCAGTAGATCCAGGGTGTGATCCCCTATCTGTGAGATCTACAAATGCCATATCGGATTGTGGTATCCTCCAGCAGACCCTGGGAGTGATCCCCTATCTATGAAGTCTTCATATACCGGTGTGGGTTTTGGTATCCCCTAGAGAACCCTAGGAGTGATCCCCTATCTGAGGAGTTTGTTGTTCTTACTGTTTCAGTATGGTTTCCTTAGTGATGTTATCTGATGAGCATGATCTCTCATATGAGCGTCTGAGATGTTTGTGTGGGAACAGATGGAGTGTATCTCTCGGACATGTGTCATCTGGGATGACAGTGATCGTGGAGTGTGCTCTCCTAGTTGTGAACTATTGATGGTGATGAGGTCGATACCTCATGTTTCTTGGTACCTGAGTTGATTATATCTGGATTGTTCATGGTGTGTGTATGGGAATACCCCTGAGCGGAGCTGACTACTTGTGTTTAGTCGAGGATGGTCACGAGATGGAGTTTCTCCCTCGTCTGGGTTCCCTCTAGTTGATATGAGCAGACTGTTGCCTTTCAGTTTCTCTCTTTTGTTTTTGGTTTTTGGGGTGCCTACTGAGTATTGTTATACTCACCCCTACATGGGCTTTGCCCGCACAAGTTTGTGTCTTGTGCAGACCACCAGCCTTTCGACGTAGTTCCATGAGGACCTAGAGTAGGTGGATCTTAGTGAGCGGGTTTGACAGAGGTTTTTACCGGAGTTGTGCCAAGGAGCCTACTGGAAGGTGTTTTTGGCAGTGTTTTCTCTCCTTCTGAGCAAGTAGGACACTTTTGTAGTTTTCCTTTGGTGCGCCCTATTTTTCACTTTTTGTGATGTTGTTGCACTCTGGTTTGGGATAGATGTATGCATGAATTTTCTTTTCAGTTTTATTTATCTTTGCACTATTGTATGGAGGTGTAAGTGGGTGTGTGTGAACATGTACCTTAGGCTAATTCTTCCCATGTGTGTGATAGCCTACTCGGCACTAGTCGCCAGCCCCTGGCCTATTGGAGGCGGGCTTGGGGAGTCGCAGCGAGAGCCCTGTTGGGTCGGGCCGTGACAGAGTGGTATCAGATAAGGTTCTACCTTTATGATATCAGAGCATAGCTGGTCTAGATGTGCGTTTGGTTTGGGTTTCATAGAAATAGTGTTAAGATGTTTTGAGTTCGGTTTTCAAGACAAGGACTCCAGTGTTGGTGCAGCGGCCGACGTATCCATTCACCAGGACTCTGACAACCTGCTTTTCGACTTAGTACATTCTTACACTGGTCATAGGGGGAAATAATGGGATATGAATCATATAGGATTGGGTTTTGGGTTTTTCCTTCTCCTTATTGAGTTGTCTCTCCAGATATACTCTTTATCCATGGTGTGCCTTGATTTTATTTCAGGATTCCCCCACAACGACATCTAGTGAGAGTTCTTTAGTGGGTTTGTGGTTACGATCTGCCCCATATAGAGGCTGTGGATGAGGGTGCAGGTTCTGAGGCTGGACCTCCAGGTAGTCCGTCAGTTGAGCCATCACCTATTGAGTAGCTGTTTGTGCCAGAAGTACAGGATGAGGTTGTGCACGGGCTGAGTGCACTGCACGAGTTCCAGAGGCAACAACCTCTGAGGTTTCGGGGAGATACAGACCCTCAAGCAGCTGATGTCAAAGCAGTCACCCGAGTTTTCTACCTTGTGAGGACACCCCTAGATCAGATGTTGGTTCTAGTGGGGAACTTTTTTCATGGTTCGGTCAGGCGATGGTGGAGTTTTTTGATGCAGTCACATGATGAGGAGACACTCACGTGGGAAGAGTTTGAGAAGCTCTTCAGGGAAGACTTCTATCTGGTGAAGCTGAGGTCAGTGCGGATTCAGGAGCTTCTACATCTTCGGAAGGAGGGCATGACTGTGTCGGAGTACTCATCGAGGTTTACAGACCTTTCACGCTACTCCTTAGATATGGTTCAAGACCCAATCATTAGGGATCAGACTTTTGAGTAGGGCTTACATAGAGACATCCAGGAAAGTGTAGTTTCTTTAGGTCTGCCCACCTATGCTAGAGTGTTGGAGGGAGCGTTTGTGGTGGAGAGATTTTTGGCTGTGCATATCCCTCCTATTTGTGTTGGGTGCGTGGTAGATGAGACGTCGACAACTGGTAGCCAGCGGCTGGTGCAAGGGTCTAGACCTAACTAATGTTTTAGGAGGTGACCCCAGGAGGGAGGATCCAAGGCTCAGGGCTTGCCGGGCTCGTAGGCCAGTTTTTGTTAGCCGCAGGAGAGGTGGTGTTACGCTTGCGACAGTCGGGGAAATCTTTCTTGAGAATGTCTGACCCGTCGTGCTGATGAGAGGGAGTCGTTCGACAGACCGCCTTAGCAGAGGCAGCACCTCGAGCAAGGAGTTCCATAGGGCGGCAAACATGGTGACAGAGATGGTGCAGCAATAGGAGGTGGTAGGTAGTATCAGATTCCACCACCACCACCCCCAGGTGTCCCACGCTGAGCTCAGGGATCTGGAGGGTGAGGGAGAGAATATCTTCATGCTCTAGAGGTTGTTTACCTAGAGGCTCTATGGGTGGATATAGGTATTCCCTGCGTCCTTTCTACTTTCTGCATTAGTTTGATAGAAATTTCTTAGAGGTACTTCTCCATTTCTGTTGCTTTCTCGAGTGTTGCTCTAGGTGTTGGTAAAACCATCTTTGGGTGTTGTTTGGCATGCTTTGAATGTGTGAGGAAGAGGGATCATTCCCCCACCAAGATGCATTTATGTGACATGATCAAAACCGTGTGGGCGAGTCAGTGACGCCCAAAGAGGATAGTGTAGAGGTGTGGTAGAAGAGTCCCTCTGACTTATGTGTGCAGGCATAGGGTGTTTGTTGTTGAACATGCTGGCGTTGGAGACCCAGTTGAGAGTCCAGTTTCTTTCTTTGTGCTTAGGGATTTTTGGGGACGAAAATTTCTAAGGTGTGAAGGATGTAGCGACTTGAGTTTAGGACCTTTCATCCTTTGAAATATTTTTATGAGTAATTCCAGAGCTATGCGCGAAGATGTCATGCGATTCTGAGGCCCGGTGTTCCCGGAATTAATTTTATAAAAATATTAAGTATTCTTATACTATGCACATGGTAGGGGTGTGTTATCTTCTAAATGGTAACTCAGAACAGGAATTTGAGGGCACGGTTGCATCTGGAGCATTCCGTTTACTCTAGGTGAGGTGTAAAATTTGCAGGTGCGGGCCTGTTGTGGAAAAAGCCCCCAGGGGCGTTTTCGTAAATAAATGGAAAAGTTTATTTACGAGCGTCGGCTTGAATAACTCCTAGAATAAGTCCTAGATCACAATTATGAGTCTTCTGTTGTGTTCATAATTCCGTGTTTACCCTAGGCGTGATAAAATTTTCGTCGGCGTCGGGTCCCGGGCCGGAGGTGAGTTGGCGGGAGGATAAAATGAAGTTTTTCTTTAAAAAAAGAAAATCAATCTCTCCCCCTCCCTCACCTTGAATGCGCAACGAAGAACCCCCCCCCCCCCCCCATCCTCCCTTCTCTGTTATTCACTTATTCGAGCCGCAATCATCCATTTTCAACACAGATCGTCAGCGGATCGAGCTTCAGGGCGTCGTGGGCATCGTTCTGCACCTGAAGCTTTGGTGATCCACCAACAAGTTGGCGTTTTGCGTTTTAAAATCCCAGACCTGATTTGGTTGGTTTTTCTCTGTTTTGATCTTTTAGATAAATATATCCAGTCCTATGGGGTACGCATATGTCTTTGGATTTGTGTTTGGACCCCCGGGGTGCCCCCGACGGCCCTCAGAAGGTCTGCCGGCACGGTACCGGTGTGGCGGCACCCGCGGCAGCCTATGGCAGGCAGTGGGAATTAATGGGACCGCAGCACAGCGGCGGTCCAACTCCAATCAATGACAACCCCTGCAGTGGGGGTCAAACAAGTGCGCACACGCATTGTGTCGCACCGCAGTGGCACGGTCCGCCGGCCGGAGCGACCGGCAATGGCGACGGTGGCGGCCGGGACGGCCGGCATGGGCCGGTCCGGCCCTCTTAGTAGACTGGGGTTTTAAAACCCCCATCTCTTGCTCCCTGGTGGTCTGTTTCACATTTTGTCTATGGAGACGTGACCCTGGAGAAGAGCTGAACCCTTTGGTGTACGTTCGAGCGTTTTACGTTTCGGGATTATGGCCCGGGATCTTGAAACGTCGAATAAAATAATAATATTTTATTATTATTCGACTTCGGGCCATTGTATCTTCTACCCAGAGCGTCTGATTGATGTTCCGTCAGAGGAATTGAGGCCCTGATGGTACGGTGGAATTTTCTTGTTGGTTTACGGGTGTTGGGGCCAAGTTTGGTATACGGGCCCCACGAGGCCGGGTTTGGGCATTTTCGGAGAAATGCAACATTCTCACCAGGAGTATAATTTTGGAAGATGAATAGTCAAACCTGTGTGTTTTTTCTGAGAGGATCACAATGGTGCAATCCTTCCAGTGAGTTTCAGGATTGATGTGTGGGCCCCGCCAGAGCTGGCTTCGGTGAATAGTGCCTTTTTTCACCAGTTGTCTATTTCGGGCGAGTAAAGAGCCTATCCTGCACGTTTTTTCTTATGGATCACTATGGTGGCCTCAGAATCAGTCTTGGAGGTGCGTAGGGTGGAGTTGTGGTCGGTTTCTCGGGTTAGTGATGTTTGGACCAGCAGTGGTTGAGGGTACTCCCTTGGTTAGTTCCTACGAGGGTTCGTGCGACATCACACCCCTAGTATGGGTTTGTGATCCTCTCGATGGGATGATTAATCTGTTAGAGTTATGGCATCCCTCCGGTGGGACCAGGGTGGGATCCTCTAACATCGTTTCCTTAGGTCGAGTTCTTGGAATCACTGTGACCGCTTATTCATGGGCGGCGATCCACTATCTTGAAGGTTAACCACATAGGGTTTGTGGCATCATCGGGAATATGATCCCCTAAGTAGTGGGCCGTGCTCAGTAGGGTTGTGGAATCATCGGGTATATGATCCCCTACTCAGCATGAGGATTATATTAGGGTTGTGGTATCATTGGTTATACGATCCCCTACTCAGCGCGTAGTTTCTGTAGGGTTGCGGCATCATCAGTTCGATCCCCTACAGCGCGATATGTACGAGATAGGGTTTTAGTATCGTCGTGACCATCATGACACGGGTGAAAATCCTCTATCTGAGTGACGTGTTACTGTCATATTCCAAATAGGGTTGTGGTATCTGTAGATACCCACACTTGATGTACATGGACATTAAATTACTTTTGCGGAATACTTAATACATAACAATAACACACCCAAGGACCATAATAATTTAGTGTCTTTGGAAACTTGAAACATAATCTTCTAATCATGGTGAAAGATCCTCAACATCTCCCATTAAGATCTTCCCTTTTTTTATTACCTAAAAACATTCTTTATATCCTGGGGAAAAACATAAAAAGGGTGAGCTGAAATTCCCAGTAAGGGTAAGCATGGAGAAAATAAAAGAAACCATATACATTTGAACATAAAAACATGAACATAATGTTTAGACATCAAGATCTTGAGTTGTGAAATAAATCTTGGCAGTACGTAAGGAATAGATCATAAAGGAACATTAATCATGATAAAATAGAATGGTAATAAAACATGTAATTATGGAAACCATTAATCACATGTTATGATTTCCATAGTAGCCAAGGCATTGCTTCCAAGACCATCATAGTGGACCAAGTCCATTACAGGACCGGGTTTACTTGTCATTCCAGCCATGTATTACTGAACCAAATTCACTTGTCATTCTATCCATGTCTATCTCATGATATATATTGATTTACCCAATGCATTGGAGGGAGATATAGGTCCCACCAATCTCGTAATGAAATCAATCTTACTTGTGCCAAAAAATAAACATAAATCATTCATCAAAAACCAAAGAATAAAATGTGTTTCATAAACATCATCCCATTATAACATAATCCATATAAAACAAATGGATATCATTTCATCATAAAAAGGATCAAAACATGTAAATAATAGATACATTATACTTGAAACATAATCATACTAAATAATTTAATCTTATATGGAAAATAGTTTTGACATATCACTTGAAATGAATTCTTGAGGAAAATAACCTTTCTTCTTCAAAATCATTTTCTTTTCACAAAATTCCATTCAATTTTAAAAGAAAACGATTTTGTTGAAAATAATCATTAAAACATGTAGAGTAAGAATCATTAAAATTAGGCATTATGAAATAGTAAAAATCTGTTCATGTCATATAAGTTAAAAAACATTCTCCTCATACATTTTCTGGAAAAGTCAAAAAGTTCCTTGTGTGGTAAACAAAAGAAATATTCCTTCCATAACACAATGTAAAAGTCGAAGAGGGATAAAAATTACATTAAACATACATGTAATAATATTGAAGACTTTATAAAAAACATTTTTATGGACATGGATGAAAAATATAACCCTAGTAAATACTTATGTATAAGCAATCTCAGATAAAAATGAGATTTGGAAAATTATCCCATACCTTATGTCCAATTTCTTTCGTATGTGTATGAGACTTATTTATAGTGGGTTTAAACATATTAATAACTTGTAACATAACTATAATAATATTTATGATATCATATATGATTCACTTATGACATTATATTACACATTCTTTTGTAAATTCCATGTTAAAGCAGCGTTTTGGGTAAAATCGTTTCATTTATCGTACGTGTTTCGACTTGTTGTTCTTGATATTATTACTTATATCCTGATGTACTTAATTCCAAAATGTAAAACATGATTTATATATAATATATATTCAGCATATAAATATATATGATAGATCGATAAATGGAATGAAATACACCGTTCATGGAGACGGTAGGCTGTACGTATGCATGAACGATGTGTTCGTTTCCTTATTGAATTGAATGGAATTAAGTAAATGAAAAATATATGTACATAAATCCAGTAACATTATTATGTAATATATTTCATTATTATTTACTATATATACTTTATAATCACACTTGAATGTTTAATCATGGAAAATGAATCTCATCGCGTTCGTGGAGACGGTAGTCCGTACGTACGCATGAGCGACAATATCATTATTTTAATATTAAAATCTTATATAATTGGATGGTATATCATATATACAGAATCATAATAATGTTATATTTATTATTTATATCATTTATAATCATTATTATACCCATTCAAATGATGAAATATTGGAATAACAAACTACACCACGATGTAGAGACGGTAAGCCGTACGTGCGCATGTGTCGTGACGTTTTCATTCATAGGATGCATAAAATAACTAATATGGTTGTAAAATTTTTATAATAACATCAAAATATATATAATATACTGGAATTATTATTTTATAATGGAAAAAACAAATAATTAGGATGTGGAAGAAGAAAGGAACTTGAAGTAGGTGGTGAGATATTTACCTCTTCTTCGAGTTATTCCTTTTGATTTGATCAAAAGGGTTCCTTAGGTTGGATTTCTGACTAAAGTAAGACCTCTAGGATGAAGGGAGTACAGTTTATATGGTATTTGGGCAGGTTTTGGCCGATCCAAATGGATTTGGAGGTGTGAATTAGAGGGAAGGGTGAGTTCCTTTTTATAAGAGGTGTGAGGGACACCTTAGGAAAAACTTAAAATATTATTTTATAATAAATTCATATTTGGTTTATAATGCCTTAAAAGTGATTTATTTCGAGTCTATGGTGGGGATGGGTCGCAATCCTCTCAACCAATATGTTTTAGACAAGTTTAGGTTACCATTTTAACCATATCATTTGGATTTAACTCTAAGTTAAATAATTTAACTATTACTGTGTCTTCTTGTATTCTTATAATATATGGTTAATAAACTTACTTTAAACTATCAATAGAACCCAAATTGGTTCATTAATTTAATATATATAATTATATAAGTCTTTTTTCTGAACCTTATATTTTTAGGACCATTATATCAATTAATAATATAATATTTGTTTTAAAATCTCTTTTATGTCAATTTTTACACTATTTGGTATTGTGTTTTTACTAAATCCATAACAGCATTATTAATTCGAAAAAAATTATTCTAACAAACCCATATATGATATATTAACCTATACAATTATTTTAATTCATAAAAATAATCAAATTTCATTTATTTGTGTATTTATAATATCAATTATTTTAATATTTCATTAATAAGGTAATTACTGCATCATCATTGTGTCATAAATAAATTAAATTACTTAAGGTATAAAAAATATAAATAAAATACCATTATGTATAAAATATTCTTATCTTTCTAATTAATATTATAGTCAAATTTATCTTATGTATAACTCTATATTAAAAATGTTTTAGTTATTAAACTTTGATTTTAACTATTTTCACTCTTCTTTAAATAAAATAATAATAAATGTCCTAATCTAATCCAAGTGGACCTAAAGGGTAATATTTTATTCCTAAAGATGTTTTTGGTCGAATTAAACTTATCCATTAGAATTATGACATGTGTTAGGGTAATAATAATATCATTTTTACCCTTAATTAACCTATTTACTTTTAACCGTGGTAAATAAAAGTTAAAAGTTACTATTCACCAAAAATTATTTTCATCTCATTGAACCACATTTTACTTTCTGACATCAAACGTGTCTCTCATATTTTTTAAATTCAACTCACAGAAGCGGTACAATTATGTTTTAGGTAAATTCTCAAATGCTCCTAGGAGGTGGGTAAAAGATGGTAAAAAGTTCAATAAAAATTTTATGTATCTAAAATTATTATAAAATGACTCCAATGAATTACATTGAACATAAATAGGTATTATTTATCTATTTTGACCTAAAATAAATTTAAATAAAATAAATGATTTTTTAAATAAAAAGTCGGTTTTAACCAATAACTTAGTGTCTTCACAATTCATCGAAAAAATGAAAGTTTTCAGGAAAATACCAAAAAATAACCCTATGCTAGTTTCGATATTTTGAATTCAAAAATGATGTCCATTTTGAAAGATAAAATTTATAAAATTTCAAAAATTGGGAATTACTATTCATAATGGCTAGTTTATATAATATTTTAATAACATATCGTAGTTTAGTGAAACTCGGTATTGCATACCACGCAAGCTATCACGGAAGGTTGCTCTTGCGTGTAACACAAGCCAAGAATAGTGTTTCCTATACTACAAGATAATATGGTGTTGCGTATAGCGCAATATAATCATGGTGTAGCATACAACACAAGACATCAAAGAAATTAAAAATAATATTTCTCATAAAATCTCGGGGTGTTATATTCTACCCCCCAAAAAATGAATTTCTCCCTCAAAATTCAATGGGGTTATAAATGGTTTACTATTTTAAAGTTTCAGTCATAGAAACCCACATCATAAAAAGGAATACTAAAACAAAATTTTAAAAAATAAACGTAACAGTTACCCAAAGTAACTCATCATTGGGTTTCCACATAGAAGAACATAGGTGAAAATATGGATATGGAAGAAAAATCTAACAATCAAAGTTCTGATGGAGAGTGGTAAAGAACATGGCTATGAAAAATCCAATAATCATAAAGCCATAAATTTTTGATGATCTAAGGTACCATCTAGGACAACGTTTTTGGTTTTCAATATCATTTCCCTAAAGATGAAAAAAATGGAATTAGAAGAAATATTTAATTGATTTTGGTACAATATGACCATTGGTCATTCCTTGAACAATTTCCACTTCATCTCTTAAGGAAATGAAGTTGAATTTTTCATTCATGAAGTGTTAGCTGATGATGCGATAAGAATGATAGGTCATTCCATCTATCTCAAACAAAAGGTTAGAAAAAGTTATTAAATATACATAAGTCCATCTATGGTGAGATTAATCGTATATGGTTCCTAAAATGGACTTATACTTCATATATCAAACCACTTAATAAATTAAAACTAATTTATACTAATCTGGGACTTCCTGTAGGCCAGTGGTAGGCGATAAAGGCCTATCGCACTTTGGTTGTGGGTTCGATTCCCACATCCTTGTCTGACGCGACGGGTTTTTTACCGTCCTACGGCTTTTCCTTTTTCTAAAACTATACTATTATATAATTTCATAAATAAAATCAAAAAGTTATAGCCTTAATCAATACTATATGATATCTAAATTAATCCATTCTAACCTTTAGGCTTATAGAAAATACTTATGTCCGTTTACTAGAAATGTCATCTACCGAGCATATGAACTCCTTTATTTGTCCCCCATATGTCATTAGATATATCTTGTTGTTGGTCACATTCCAAACATGTGAATACCATAATCATGTATTCTCTTGAAAAATTAATACCAATTAAACTTTAGTGAAAACATGAATGCTTTCAAAAGTTAACTCTTTCCACATACCAAAATTCCAAAAATTCTATATACTCAAACCATGATATCACTTTGTCCTTATATCAGTTATGAGCTCATTAATACTATCAAACATATTATTTTTTTCATTATCCCTTCATTATGCACATATAATCTTTTTTCCGAAAATATTTCAATCACTTTTCATGGTTACTGGTACCATACAATTATGGAAAACCACAATAAACCAATACATAGATATTCCAATATTCCACGATACTAAAAATTTCATTCCACACTACTATTTTGGAATCCCGTTATATAAAAACTTTATCATTCCACCACTTCATTGTCATATTCAGCATAGCCAATAGTGATCGCATGTGACTTCACTTTTTCCTTTTCCTTGAGAGGTTTTTGATGACGATCATCATTAACCCTTGGATTAGGGCATTGGTTAGCATAATACCCTATTTCCTTTCACTTGAATCATTGAAGTGTTACTGGTGTGTTTTCTATAGTCTTTTCTCTAATCACATCATTAGTTACCTTTTTCCCATTACATCGACACTCAGTTGCTCGATGACCTTCTTTTCCACACTTAAAACATTTTCTAATCCCTTTAAGACAATCTCCACCATGCTTCTTTCCACCCATTGAGCATAACAAAACATTTGTCTTCTTTTCACCATAGTTTTGATATTTTTCCTTGAACTCCATCTTTAGTTTCTTGTTACAACCATGAGATGGATATGTTACACCAACTTTCAGTTCTACCTTGATATCTCAATGCCCAATTTCTTCATAGCTAAAAAAGTCAATTATAGATAATTCCCATCGAAGACTTGGTTTTAAGCCACTGAATAATCGATCAACTTTACTATCAGGTTGGATGATAAATCCAGATGTATACCTTTCTAGCCTTGTAAAATTTTCCTCGTATATACCAACAGATTCATCATCATTTTTCTTAAGTTCAAGGAACTCCTTTTCCATCTTTGTTCAAAGAATACGAGGGAATTACTTATTGAAAAACAAGTTCTTGAACTCGTCCCATTCCATGGATTCAATTTCATCTTGGGGCCTTGTATGTTTAACTAGAGTCCACCACTGGTCTGCTTCACTTTCTAACCAGTAAAATCCAAAATGACTTTTTCATACTTTGAACAGCGAAGTATCAAAAATATCTTTTCAATGGTACTAATCCATTGTTCAGCAACAAGTGGATCAAAAGACCCACTGAAAGAAGGTGGACGCTGCCTCATAAAGGACTAAATAGAATATTGTTCCTTTATCTGCTCATTTTGAAGTCCATAATGATTCATAGCTTGTGTAAGTATAGCAATAAGATTTTTCACTCCATCTCCCATAACATTGGTTTGTTTAGGAGGACAATCATTGCATTGTCAATTACATTGATCCACATGGTTCCTTCAGGTTCCAGCCATTATCTAAAACCCAAAAAGAATAGTGTGAGAGGCAAAAATCATGCTAAGAAAACAACAAAATAAAGGGGGATTACATTCAATATATAACATCTTAGGTTTAATTCTAAGATCGTTACCATAATTCTAGTACTATAACTTATACTTATACTTAACCATAGAGACATCCCTAAACATACCTTAAAAATATCTCTAGGGATTTCACTAAAGTTTTTGCATCATAGTTTCCAAATGTTTACTAAACCTTTCCTCTGATACCAACTGTAGAGACCCACACTTGATGTACATGGAAATTACATTAATTTTGTGTAATACTTAATAAATAACAAAAATATAAACCCAAGGACCGTTATAGTTTAGTGTCTTTGGAAACTCGAAACATAATCTTCTAATCATGATGAAAGATCTTCAACATCTCCCATAAAGATCTTCCCTTTTTTCTTACCTAAAACCTTTCTTTATATCCTGGGAAAAAACATAAAAAAAGTGAGCTCAAATGCTCAGTAAGGGTAAGAATGTATAAAATAAAACAAACCATAAACATTTGAACATTAAAACAGGAACATAAAGTTTAAATATCAAGATCTTAAGTTGTGAAATAAATCTTGGCAGTACGTAAGGCATAGATCATAAAGTAATATTAATCATGATAAAATATCATGGTAATAAAACATGTAATTGTGGAAACCATTAATCACTTGTTATGATTTCCATATTAGCCAAGGCATTGCTGCCAAGACCATCATAGTGGAAAAAGTCCATTACTAAACCAGGATTACTTGTCGTTCCAGCCCTGTATTACTGAACCAGATTCACTTGTCGTTCCAGCCATGTCTATCTCATGAACTATAAATCTTTACCCAATTAATTGGAGGGAGATTTAGGTCCCACTCATCTCACAATGAAATCATTCTTACTTGTTCCAAAAAAATACATAAATCATTCATCATAACCCAAATAATAAAATGGGTTTCATAAACATCATCCCATTATAATGTAATCCATATAAAAAAATGGATATAATTTCATCATAAAAATAATAAAACCATGTAAATAATAGAGACATTATACTTGAAACATAATCATACAAAATAATGTCATCCTAGATGGAAAATAGTTTTGACAAAACACTTGAAATGAATTCTTGGGGAAAATATCCTTTATTCTTCAAAATTATTTTCTTTTCACAAAATTCCATTCAATTTTAAAATAAAAGGATTTTGTTGAAAATAATCATGAAATCTTGTAGATTAATCTTCATGAAAATTAGGTTTCATGAAACTGTAAAAATCTGTTCATTCCATATAAGTTAAAAAAACATTCTCCTCGTACTTTTGCTGAAAAAGTAAAAAAGTTCCTCACATGGTAAACAAAAGAAAGATTCCTTCCATAATATAATGTAAATGTAAAATAGGGGTTAAAATGACTTTAAAAATACATGGAAGAATATTAAACACTTTATGAAAAACATTTTTATGGACATGGATGAAAAATATAACCCCAATAAATACTTACGTATAAGAAATCTCATATAAAAATGAGATTTGTAAAATTATCCCTTACCTTATATCCAATTTCTTCTGTATGTGTCCGAGACTCCAGTATAGTGGCTTTAAACATATTATTAACTTGTAACATAACCATAATAATATTTATGATATCATATATGATTCACTTATGACTTTATATTACCCGTTCTTTTGTAAATTCCATGTTAAAGAAGCGTTTTGGGTAAAATCATTTCATTTATCGTACGTGTTTAGACTTCTTGTTTTTGATATTATTACATATATACAGATTTAATTAATTATGGAATGTAAAAAAATTGATTTATATATAATATATATTCATCATATAAATATATATGATAGATTGATAAATGGAATGAAATACATCGTTCATCGAGACGGTAGGTCGTACGTACGCATGAACGCTGTTTTCATTTCCTTATTGAATTGAATAGAATTAAGTAAATGAAACATATATGTAAATAAATAGAGTATAATTATTATGTAATATATTTCATGATTATTTATTATATATACTTTATAATCATACTTGAATGGTTTATCATGGAAAATGAATCTCATCGCGTTCGTGGAGACGGTAGTCCGTACGTACGCACGAGCGACAATATCATTCTTTTGATATTAAAATAGTATATTATTGGATGGTATACAATATATAAATAATAATAAAAATGTTATATTTATTATTTATATCATTTATACTCATTATTATACACATCCAAATGATGAAATGTTTGAATAACAAACTACACCATGACGTGGAGACGGTAAGCCATATGTACGCACGTGTGGTGACTTTTTCATTCATAGGATGGATAAAATAACTAATATGGTTGTAAAATATTTATAGTAACATCACAATATATATAAGATACTGGAGTTATTATTTTATAATGGAAACAACAAAGAATGAGGAAGTGGAAGAAGAAAGGAACTTGAAATAGGTTGTGAGATATTTACCTCTTCTTCAGGTTATTGATTTTGATTTGATCAAAATAGATACATAGTTTGGCTTTATGACTAAAGGAAGGCCTCTAGGATAAAGGTAGGATAGTTTAGAGGGTATTTGGTCAGGTTTTAGCTGAGAAAAATGGATTTGTAGGTGTGAATTAGAGAGAACGGGGAGTTCCCTTTTATAAGAGGGGTGAGGGAACCTTAGAAAAAACATAAAATATTATTTTAGAATAAATTAATATTCGGTTTATAATGGCTCAAAAGTGACTTATGTAACTTCTAGGGTGGTTATGGGTCACAATAATCTCAACCAATAGGTTTTAGACAATTTTAGGTTACCATTTTAACCTTATCATTTAGATTTAACTCAAATTTAAATAATTTAACTTTACAGTGTCTTCATGTATTCTTACACTATATGGTTAATAAACTTACTATAAACTACCATTAGAACCTCAATTGGTTCATTAATATCATATATATTATTATATAAGTCTTTTGTCTGAACCATAGATTTTTAGGACCCTTATATCAATTAATAATATAATATTTGTTTTAAAAACTCTTTTATGTCCATTTTGATACTATTGGGTATTTTGTTTTTTTCTAAATTTATAACATCATTATTACTTAAAAATAAATTCATCTAACCAACCCTAATATGTTATATTAACCTATGAAATTATTTTAATTCATAAAATTCTCAAATTACATTTATTTGGGTATTTATAATATCAATTATGTTAATATTTTATTAATAATGTAATTACTGCATCATCATTGTGTCATAAATATATTAAATTATTTAATGTATAAAAGATATAAATAAAATACCATTACGTATAAAATCTTTTTATATTTCTAATTAATATTATACTCAAATTTATCTTACGTATAACTCTATATTAAAAATGTTTTAGTTATTAAACTTTGATTTTAACTATTTTCACTCTTCTTTAAATAAAATAATAATAAATGTCCTAATCTAATCCAAGTGTACCTAAAGTGTAATATTTTATTCCTAAGGTTTTTTTTGGTCGAATTACACTTATCCAATATAATTATGACATGTTTTAGGGTAATAATAATCTCATTTTTACCCTTAATTAACCTATTTACTTTTAACCATGGTAAATAAAAGTAAAAAAGTTACTATTCACCAAAAATTATTTTCATCTCATTGAACCACATTTTACTTACTGATATCAACCGTGTCTCTCAGATTTTTTAAATTCAACTCATAGAAGCGGTAAAATTATGTTTTAGGTAAATTTGCAAATGCTCTTAGGAGGTGGGTAAAAGATGGTAAAAAGTTCAATAAAATATTTATGTATCTAAAATTTTTATAAAGTGACTCAAATTAATTAAATTGAACTCATATCGGTATTATGAACCTATTTTTACCTAAAATAAATTTAAATAAAATAAATGATTATTTAAATAAAAATTCGGTTTTAACCAATAACTCAGTGTTTCCACTATTCATCAAAAAATGAATGTTTTTAGAAAAATACCAAAAATTCACCCAAGGCTAATTTTGATATTCTGAATCTAAAAATGAAGTCCATTTTGAAAGATAAAATTTATAAAATTTCAAAAAGTTGGTATTACTATTCATAACAGCTAGTTTATATAATATTTTAATAACATATCATTGTTTAGTGAAACTCGATACTGCGTACCACACAAGCTATCGAGGAAGGTTGGTCTTGCGTGTAACACAAGCTAGTAATAGTGTTGCGTATACTATAAGCTAATACAATGTTGCGTATAGTAAAAGATAATCTCGGTGTAAAGTACAACACAATACATCAAAGAAATTAAAAATAATATTTCTCAAAAAATCTTGGCGTGTTATAGTATCCATCAGCGGATCCTGGGTGTGATCTCCTATCTGTGAGATCAATGAATGCCAGATCGGGTTGTGGTATCCCCTATCGGACCCTGGGAGTGATCCCCTATCAGTGAGATCTTCGTATACTGGTGTGGGTTTTGGTTTCCCCGAGTGGACCCTAGGAGTGATCCCCTATCAGAGGAGTTTTTTGTTCTTGCTATTTCAGTATGGTTTCCTCAGTGATGGTATCCAACGAGTGTGATCTCCTAGGTGAGTGTCTAAGATGTTTGTGTGGGACCCGATGGAGTGTATCTCTCGGATAGGTGTCATCTAGGATGACAGTGATCGTGGAGTGTGCTCTCCTGGTTGTGAACCATTGCTGGTGATGAGGTTGATACCTTATTTGGCTTGGTGTGTGACCTGAGTATATCTGGATTTTTCATGGTGTATGTATAGGAATACACCTGAGCTGATCTGACTAGTTGTGTTTAGCCGAGGATGTTCACAAGATGAAGTTTCTCTCTCTTCTGGGTTCCCTCTGGCTGGGATGAGCGGACTGTTGCCTTTCAGTTGCTCTCTTTTATTTTGGATTTTTGTGGTGGCTACTAAGTATTGTTATACTCACCCATAAACAGGCTTTTCCCACACATGTTTGTGTCTTGTATAGACCACAAGCCTTTCGACGGAGTTTCAGGAGGACCCGGAGCATGCAGATCTTAGTGAGCGGGTTTGACCGGGGTGTTTACCAGAGCTATGACGAGGAGCTTACCGGCAGGTGTTTTTGACAGTGTTTTCCCTCCTTCTGAGAAAGTTGGACAATTTTGTAGTTTTCCTTTGGTGGTCCTTGTTTTTCCCTTTATGTACTCCTGTTGAAATCTGATTTGGGATAGATGTATGCATGCATTTTCTTTTCAGTTTTATATATCTCTGCACTGTTGCTTGGAGGTGTATATGGGGGCATCTATACATTTACCTTAGGCTAATGCCTCCCATGTGTGTAATAGACTACTCGGTGCTAGTCGCCAGCCCCTGGCCTATTGGAGGCGGGCTTGGGGAGTCACGGCTTGAGCCTCATTGGGTCGGGTCGTGACACCAAGAATCATAGACTTAATTAATAATTCATTTAATAATTTTTTAAACCTTTTGTCAGGACCTAGCCCACTAGGGGTCACATGGACTGCCACATGGTCGATATGCAACAACCCCATGCCCACCTCTAAAATATTTGGGCTAGCAACAAGCATAGAAAGAAATAAATAATATGGGATATCATTTTCTAATGTACTTATATACATGTACCCAAATATATCCATGCATAAGTGCATATGAATAACAATAAAAGATGATAACATCTAGAATAAAATTCATCTATGATATAACCTCTAGGGAATAAAACAGAGTACTATATTGTAATCTGAAAACAAAAGGGGAAAATACATGCCCAACCAGAAAATATTCCCCAACATGAAAATAATTACCAAAGAAATAAATCTGAGGGATACCAACTCCTAGTCTCCAAGCCCCGACCACCGTACAACGTCAAATTCACAAAAGTATCCCCATACACCTTGTAAATCAGCTCTAACTTGTCACTCATCTGAATAATACATAACACATGTAGGAAAATCCTATGAAGGGGTGAGTATACTCATATCTAATAGGACACCCTAAAAACTGAAGACAGATAAATAGAATACAAAATTGAAGTAGTAAAGTCGTCACAATGAAGGTGTGACAATTATTATATGAGAAAACAATAATAATGAAAACCAAGATATACTAAAAAAGAATCCCAAATTATAGAGAAATAGGATCTCCATATTATATCCTAACCCCAGACAATGATTCTGGCTGCAGTTCCAATGATCCATCATTAATGCCCAACATCTTATGTGTTTGTCTGAAGTTGTAACTATGTGGAGGACCCTCACATCACTACTATGACACACATTCCAGGAGGAACAACCACCAAGTATAGGACCCACAGGTTAGTATGATAATAGGGTTGCACTCACTAGAAATATAGATGACCCAGTACCTAGACCATCAGGGGGTACCACTCAGTAGGTAGAGGATCAACGCCCTAGTTCATTAGGGGTTACCACTTAATAAAAAGCAGACCTGTTTCCCTAGTCTATAAGGGGGTACCCCTCATTAGGTTGAGGTTCCATGCCCTTTTCCATCATGGGGTACCACTTTGTAGGTATATAGAGAACCCACATCCTAGTGCATATGGGGGGTACCACATAGTAGGTAGAGGAACCCTGCCCTATTCTATAAGGGGTATAACTCAGGTCTCCCTATGATGATCCTTCCAAATCACTACCATCATTGAACATAACCTAGAGAATCATCATGCTTATAAAATATTTCATCATATCTCAAAATCCACTATGAAGTACATGATCACATTCTATCTGGAAAAATACATAGGATAGGCTACTCACGGGCCAATATATGAATTCAAAAAAAAGTGATATGAGAGGTAGAAGATTCTCAAGAAGTAAATGGTGTGTATGGGGTTCACACAGTGTGTGGTGACACTCTATTATAAGTCCATATACCTTGCTACACCCAAGTATCGGGTTGTTCTATTATACTTATGGGTGTGCCCGTATACTCCCAGAGTACGCGGTGTGTCTTGCCAAAAGTCTGAAAAATGCATGAGGCGCATCATTAGACCAGTGGAAAAAACATCAAACCATTGACATGTCAGAGAAAAAGGACATGAATGTCCAAATGGATCACACCATTGTGATCCTCATAAATAAATACTCTAGATAAGCTCTTTTATTTCTCAAATCGGATACTTCGTGATAAAGAAACATCTCACCATATAATGCAAAAATAATGCTTTATGGGCTCGAGCCATAAACCCAAATTAAGTACTCGATATTGGTATTGAAATCTATGTATCAACATCAAGGTCATGGTGACATAGACAGTTAATCATTGTGAAACTTTGTTAAGAAGATACATTAGATTTTAGATTACATATTAATAATAATTTTATTATTATTATCATTATCATTATTATTATTATTGGGCACTCGGTGGACCCAATCCATGAGTTTGAAATATGGTACCAAACCATGGCCTTTAATTGACCATCTTGATATCAAGGTCAATATTCCATATACGTCTCATCAATCCAATTTCGCATGAAGGAGTTTTGTGTGAATAAAGGTTTCAACAAAAAGAATATTAATATTATTATTAATATAATAATTATTATCATATAATATAAATTAAAGGAATTGTAACCTCCCATTGTTTGAATTCATAGGGAATCTACCCTTTCTCAAACTGGTACCCAACTCCCTTTCATCAATTAATTATTATTTTTAAAACAATTAGGACAAAAATGGTAGGGATTCTCCCCCCCACCCAATTTTCATGACCAAATGCGTACATGTGGTGTGCCTCCCTACCTTGAGAATTACAACTATAAATATCCCCTTTACACACACACACACAGATATATATATGTATATATAATATCATTAATAATAATAATAATAATAACTAAATAACAGATGTTGTTATTATTAAAAAATAATAATAACACACACAGCCCATCTACCGTCAGATGAAAACCATACTACAACCATTCTTTTCCAAAAAAAACATGCACATCCATTCATAGAATTCACACAAACCCAATGTCAAGAATCCTGCTTCTATCACCAACACCAGATTTCATCACTGCTGGTGTCCAGATTCAAGCCACCCATTGCGTGAAAACAAAAAACATTGCACCACCAAAGAATACTTCCCAGTGCAGTTCAAAAACCAATGATGCCCAATCCATTGTCGGTTTCCCATTTTAATCATCATGTATCCATCACATCTTTAAAATCCAAATTCCAACTCATGAATGAAATCCATGGTCCCAAATAATGAACACACAATGATTGGTATTCTCAAATATCTTTGAATCATCGGTATGTTGATTACTGATGATGAACACTAAGAACTTATGGATAAAGGAATATAAAACCATAAAGATAATCATAATTTTCTGATGATATCCTTGAGAAAGATTGATAGGTTTAGAATCAAGGGTGATTTCATTTTATAATATAAATATTAATTAATTTTTTAAAAAAAAAATTTATTGAACGGACTCATACGAATGGATGAATAAATCACAAATCAAAAGAAAATAATTAATCCATGATCATTCATTTAATAAAAAGGGATAAAACCAAAATTAATTATCCCTACCTTGATTATGGATCGATCATTAGTGAAGAATGCTTCTACTATCGATGAATATGATAATATCACTAAGTTCGTTGTTCATCACATGATTATCCTTGATCTGATCGTATGTCATTCTCTGATCCTGATCTACCAACGAAGAACAATCTCCTCATCCTATTATATCAAGAAAGGATTATGTAGATAACACGTTCAAAATTATTATAATAGGGTATTTATAGAGGATTTTAATTAGTTAATTTAATTCAAAATAAATAAATTATTAATTTATTTTAATTAAATTCACCTACCAATGAATTCCTCTACCGGACATCCTGTACCGACCAATTTTAGGTCATGCCTAGGGTAATTTCAATGATCTGGATTCAACTGTGGTTTTAGATTTTAGATCTAAGTTACTATTTAGGATATATCCCATTATATCTGAATAACTATGTATGTGTGATATAAAATATATTTAATATTTTTATAAAATTAATTTCGGGATCATTTGGTCTCAAAATCGTGTACGATCTCAACGCCTATCTCTAAATAATTTTTAGGAATATTACAAAATCTTACATGGAAACCCCAAAGTCTCTACATTATTCTCTTATTCAACACTTTTAATCCCTAAAAATTACAAAATAATAAAAATTTGGCGATGTTGAGCTCTCAACTGGATCTCCCCCTATCATGAGCTCCCCTAGTTGTTAATTATCCTTCCAACAAGCATGCACATAAGAAAAAAACATTCCTGGAAAGGGTATTTCTCTATTGGATTTCAATGCCACCTACTCCTTGAAAAAGCAAACTCCTCTATCATATCCCAGCTAACCCGAGTTTATATTTTACAATGATTCATGTGCATGCCTCCTCAGTTGTACTGGGTGGAGAACACCAATAACATAGTCTAACTACAATCACAAGGTCAAGAGGTACACCACCTCACTAACATAAAAAAGTACCTAGAAAAAAACTACAATCATTATAGATATCCCTTTATCCTAGACAAAGAATATCGGTAAAAACACCTTTCTTTTGGGTGTACTACTAATGGAAAACAACCTCCTCAGTGCCATTTCACATAGCAGGATTGGTGCCACCGACCGTCCTTGAACAAGGATTTCATTCTCCATACCATTAGGGAATCTATAAAAAAACATCCTATATATATATAATCATGAAAGATCTCCCAATTTATATCCATAAGTCATGCCTACCTAGCTTACCGAAGAATATAAGGGGTAACAACCATCGAATGGAGGTACTATGCACCATCCGTACCCAAAAAGGGCCAACTACAAAGAGGTAAACTACTTCATCACCTCGCTCTAAAATATTTGATAGATAACCTCACTATGAGCATCCACTTTCAGGGACACACTATGGGTTTCCATAAAGATTATGCCATGTCAACCTCTGTATGGTCCACTATCACTCATATATCTGAGAAGACATATCCCGATAAGTGGACCTTTTAATCTAGAACTAACTCCATAAGAGATATCTACCACTTGTAATCCTATTGAATTTCTAGAACCATCCTCTTTTCTCTTGTGTTCTTGAAATCTAATGCCAAGTACATGAGGTTACCATCATATAATACCACCACAAATCAATCTGTGAAAGGTTAAGGATCTATCTCATATGTATTATGAACTCTTCTAGGTAATTCAACATTCCTAAGGGTATCTCCAAGAAATACAATAAATGATAGTAAATCTAGGAAGCCACAATCAATACATCCACATCTAGTACCTGGAGATAGTATTAAAACATGATAAGGTCAATCTTTGTGAAGTACTTCACCCCAAACCATTGGATGAAGAACTTAATGATTCTTGAGAGTGTGTACTCTTACTCGCACCACCAGGTTTAAGTGAATCCAATTCAAACCCAACCTAAATCACTTATTTTACTCTTACATGAACAACCTTGGGATACCCAGGTAAACACACTAGGTCTTAAAAAACCATTTATATGAAAAATCATGAGTCCACCTACATATCTAAAAGGTATACTGGGTTATCTGATATATTAATGTAGATATTGGGTCAACCCTGGTGAAAGCCCATATGGAAAGAAAACTCTCAATGGTGCAGTAAACCTGACACATCCTCAAGAAGAATTTCCTCATACTCATTCACCATAATAGGAAAATTAATGCTTCTAGCATCAACTACTCCATAGGTTTCACTATCCAACTGATAAGAAGTTATTCATAACCTCTTACACATGATATCATCCTTCTCTACCTGGGACCACACATTATCGATGGAAGAAAACTTTGTCCCAAAAAACAGAATCATTGCAACACTCACTGGTAGAAATCATCTCATCATGGATGGTAAACAACCAGCCCATACTGAGTAAAACATCATAGGGTCCCAATGCCACTATAGAATGATTTTTTAGTGAGTATCTTTGTCTACTTATAGAGTTAGGTTACCCCATTGAATGAAATGTGTGATAACCGATCCTATCTATAGGAGCCTCCAACATAATGGTAGAGTAAATAAGTCCCCACTAGAATTGATAGGTCTCAAATAGGGGATACATATCTGGAAATTGGCTTGAGACAGTGCATAAAAATTACAAATGTTATTAGAGAAGACGTGGGTCGCACCTCACACATACCTAGAGTCTTAGGGTCACAAGACTCTACCACTCGAATCCATATTTCTTATTTTTTGTTTTTTCTCCTTAGCTTGGACTTGTTCTGACACATTCTCATTAGAACAACCTCAAACATACAAGTCAAGGAACTCATCTTCCAAATCTCTATACTATCAGCTTTTGGTGGCACTGAATCTCCCTCATGGTTTTGAATCATGTCACAATAATTCATATAAGTGGGAGATGTGTACCCCCAACTTGATTATCTGAAGCCACATCATACTTCACCTAAATAGGTCTCAACCAATACCCTATGTCACCTTGGAAATGTCTCGCCACCTAGACCACCACCGGGATGGATCCTATCCAAGTGGGATATTCACACATCAAGATCATTCCAATACTCAACTATATAAGATGGGGGCGCATAGATCACCATGAAACATGGATGATATCTATCTCTGAAACCCATGATGTGCACTCATAATAGGTACATCATCGGTCGATACTTATTGATCCTAAAAATGCAGAAAGGATAATATTGGTTTCAAACACAACCATTTGATCTATCGGGGACCAAAAAATCTATAAAAACTAGACCACTACCTTAATTAAAGCCTCAACTACCTAAGGGTTTGTCTCATCATGAAACCTGAGTAGTCTCTATCACCGGAACCCACATAACATGATAATCATGCACAAAAAATCAGCTTTCTCTGATGGAGCTATCAATTAATAAACACATGGATGATCTTATTCATGATTCATAGATGGATTCATGCACTACTCAATATAAGGTATCACTACCTAGTTCCCACTTGGAGAAAATACCTCCTTGTTGGGTCCCTAAACTAAGGTCTCATCACTAAACTGGTCATCATTACAACACTATCTTGAAATCTAAGATGTTAATCATTATAGAGTCATCATAAAATTTATGAAGATATACCATTGAAAAATATCATATCTAGGTTCTTGAATTAGGAAAGGTAGTCAAAGGAATTAATATTATTTTATGCATGTACCAATGTTCCCTGCAATTGATGACTCGGTATGCTGAGTTGATAAGAAGGTAGTCAGAGTCCTGATGAATTGATACATCTACTGCTGCACCAACACTGGGTTCCCTGGCCTAAAATCCACACTCAAGTCACATTGATACCATTTCCATAAGTTCCCAACCAAACCTAGTATGGTGGAAAACACCAAACACTATATTAAGGTCAAACAACCTCTAATACTAATCTTTCATGACCTGAACCACTGTGGCCCACATGTCATAGAAGAAGGTAATGCCATAACTACCCCAATCTCACCTCCATAGTACAAGGAATAGAAATAGGCATAGAAAGGAATAACTAATATGGAATTAATTTTCCTAATTTACTTGTATGAACGTACCAAAACATCTCCCTACAGAAGTGTAGGTGAATGATAATAAATGACTATAAAATCAAGAGTAAAAGTCATGCATGTAACAACATATAGAAAATAAAAAATAGAATGAATGTTTAATCTGAAAAGTAAAGTGGGAAAATATATTCCTAATCAGAAAATATATCTCAACCTAAAAATAACTCAAAATTAATGAAAGTCAAAGGATCCCATCTTCTGATCTCTAAACCTCGACCATCGTACATGGTCAAATGCACCCCAAGTGTCCCTATTAACCATTGAAATAAACTCCAGCCTATCTATCATTGGCATAAGACATGACACAAGTGGGAAAACTACCATGCTGTGGGGAGTATATACATACCTAGTATGATACTTAGAAAACTAAAGAGGGATAAATATAATACATGATAGAAGTAGTTATATCATCACAAAGAAGGTATGTCAATCAGTATATGTGAAAAACATCATAAAAAACCCAAATATTTTAAAAAATAATACGAAATGATAGGTAAAGGGAAAGTCAATCTCACATCCCATCCCCAGATTATGAGTCTAGAAATAGTTCCAAAGGTCCATCATCAATGCCCAACATGTTGTATGTCTATTGAATAAGTAACATTATAGAGGAACGACACCTCACTATTGTGCCACATAGTTTTGGAGGCACAACCTATAAGTAGAGGACCCACGTCTCATTATTTTAATGGATAGAACGTGGTAGATAGATAGAGTACCCAATAAATAAACCATTAGGGCAATACCACTCTATAGTTAGAGGACCCATGACCTAGTATTTTAGGGGGTACCACTTAGTAGGTATAAGACCCACGACCTAGTTCGTCAGGGAGATACCACTCTGTATGTAGAGGACCCATTCCCTAGTCCTTATGAGGGAACCAATCAGTAGGTAGATATATGACCCATGACATATTTTTATAAGGGGGTTCCACTCAGTAAGTAGAGGATCCACACCTAAGCCGATAAGGGGGTACCACTCAGGTCTCTCTCTGATGATCATGCATAATCACTACCATCATCGAGCATCTCCAAAATAAGTGTCATGTATGAAAAACCTCAAATTTTATCTCAAAATCAATTATGAATTCCAATATAAAATTCTTTGTGAAAAAAACTTAGGATAGGATACTCATGGGATGAAATCTAAGTCCAGATGAAAGAGATATGAGAGCTATAATATTCTCAAGAAGTACACAGTTTGTAAAGATTACACAGGGTGTATGGTCCCACTCCACTAACTAGCCATGTACTGGATATTCTAGGGTATCATTCCATTCCCATGTACCTTTTAGAGTGCCCATGTAATCCTAAAGTATGCATAATTTCTTGCCAAAAGTCTGAAAAATGCATGAGGCTCATCATCATTCCAATGGGAAAAAATTTCAAACTGCATACATGTATGTGAAAATAACAATGAAAGGAAAAATAGATTTTACCATTAAAATCCATGAATAAAAACACTCAGGAAGGGATCTTTACTTTCCCAAATCATACATCCATTGAGAAAGACATGTTTCACCATATAACACATGAAAAGAGAATTATGGGCCCAAGAAATGAACCCAAATTAAGAACCTAATATTGGTCTTGAAATTTTTACATTGATATTAGGGTCATAATGCCATAGACAGTTCATCATTCCGACACCATATGCAGAATATACATCAGATACAATATTTCGTAATAATAATAATAATATTATTATTATTATTATTATTATTATTATTATTGATCGATTAGTGGACCTATATCAAGAGTATGAAAACTTTTCCTAACATTTGTCTTGAATTGACCATCTTGATGTCAAGGTCAAGATGCCATAGACGGATCATCAGTATGTTGTCACACATAGGAGTTATGAGTGAATTAAGGTTTCCATATCAAGAATATTAATAATAGTTATATTTTTATTATATTATTATTTAATATAAAGGAAAGGGAAAGAAATTTCACATGGTGTCCATGAACAGGGGATCCCCCTTTCTCAATATGACACCCAACTCTCTTTTATCCTTTAATAATAAGAATAATAAGATGATTATTATTATTATTATAAAAACAATTATGAAAATTGGGTAGGGATACTCTCCCACCCCCAATTTCTATGCTCAAATGCATATAGGAGGAAATCCCCCCTCCATTTCATATCTCACATGGATATATTCCATATATATATATATCATTATTATTATTAATATTATTATTATTAATCATAAATAAATAACACATGTTATTATTATAAAATAATAATAATAACACGCTTGACCCATCCACCGTCGGACAGAAATAGGACTCCAGTCATTCTTTTCTAAAAAACTGCCCACATCCATCCACAGAAACTAAAAGTCCTAGGTAGAAAGAATCCAATCTTCTACACCAACACCAAACTCCATCGTTTTTTTGGCTAGATTATGTCCACCTGTTGCTTGGAAACAACAATCGATACACCTCTAGAGAGATATGTTCAATCCAACTCAAAAACCACTGATCCTCTATCCAAATTGGGGTCTAATCATAATCACCATACCTCTATCACGTATCCAAAATCCAAATATAAACTACCATGATCCATTTCCCAAATAATAAATGCACAATGATCCGTATTCTCAGATATCATTGAATCATCGACCAATAAATTATCGATAATGAATGCTAATAACAAAGGTAAAAAGTCACATAACACTTAGATATAGATCATCATCCACTAATTCAATCCTCACAAAAAATTGATAGGTTGAGGATAATTCTTTATAGAATGACATAAAAAAATAATAAATTTAAACAAATAAAATTATTTAATGAAGTCTTGCAAAGGAGTTAATTTATCACATATCAATGGAAAATAATTAATCCATGATCAATCTTTTAATAAAAAGTGTGAAAGCCACAATTGATGATCCGTACCTCAATTATGGGCCATTATTTGGTGAATAATGCATCCTCTAGTGATAAAAGTCATTATCCCACTACATTCATCATTCATCTCATAATTATCATCGATCTGATCAGCAGTCATTATCTGATCTCAATCCCCCAATAAAGAACAAGATCCTCCTCCTCTTAAATCTAGAAAGGGTTATCCATATAACCCTTTCAAAACCATTATAAGTGTTTATTTATAGAGGATTATAATTATTTCATTTAATTAAAAATAAATATATTATTTATTTATTTTAATTAAATGCATCCGCCAAAGGCTGTATCTACCAGATGTCCCACACCGACCAAATTTATAACACACCTAGGTTAAACTTAGCACCCTAGATTCAAATATGGTCTCTAATTTTTTATATGAGACTCTATTTACGATATATCTCATTATTTATGAAAATTTTCGTGCACATGATATAAAATATAATTGTTTTTTTATAAAATTAATTCTATGATCATCGGGCCTCAGAATCGTGTGTCGTCTCAATGCATGGCTTTGAAAATATTCCTAGGAATATTATAAAGTATTAAATGAAAAAACTAGAGTCTCTTCACTTTACCCTATATGCCATGACTACTAGATGACATCCCCATACTTTCATGACACCTGATAAATGATAAATGAAGGGTTTATAGAAAAATCTAGTCCCTTACATTATATTCCTCTCAAACAATTCTCATCCTCTATAATATAAAACTAAACTCAAATATAGAAAAACTAAATCATAATATCTAGGGAAATATACATATCAAAATAGAACCTAACTACTCATAGAAACCAAAATAAATCAAATAAATACTAGTTTTAAAATTATTACACCATTAAATAAACCATAAACCAAAAAAATTTGTTAAATACTCATTGAAATTTCTTAAAAAAACCGTTAAAACTTTTTAGAGTACAGAAAACAAATTCTTGTAGGGAAAAAATCAATTTATTTAACATAAATCTATACACATACATTTATTTTAAATAAAAAATTTAATATTGGTTCCAAAACAAATATTAAAACAAGGTTAGCACATATCTCATAAATCATGTTCATCGACCGAATTTGGGTTTTCAATTTAGAATCACAGTAAGGGCTTGATATCTTAAAATATAAGGATTCATAATATTAATGATATCACTAAAGAAAACTAGTAATAAACAACATGGCTTATATAAAATCATGCATGACTTAAATAATCATGTCCTAGACTCTTCTAGTCACTATCATCAATTATAGAAATATCATCCATTCATTTTTATTTTAATTCATTTGAATATACATTAACTAGGTTTAATCAACCATCAAACTAGTTTAATGGAATATTATACTATAAATAAACCTAAAATAAATAGGCTCAAATTTCATTCCAATATCTCAAGATATACAACTAGAAACGTTTGGAAAAAAATAAATATCATCTAAAAAATAATCAACCAAAATCTTTCAATTAAGAATGATAGAGGCTATCAAAAAAGCTATCAACACTTAACTACCATAACTTTCCTCTACATCAAGTCAACTATCACTTCATCTTGAAATATATATAGGCCAACCATTCCTTTCCACAAAATAACATACTATATCCTCTTAAGGTTATTAAAAAAATTCTATAATGCTTGGTTTCATAAATTATTATCTCAGGATGATAAATCAAAACCAAAAAACCAATATCATAGGTTTAAGAAAGCATTTTATAAACATTTTATATTCATTTCATATGAAGGAATAATTATCACACATCTTTACAATATATAGTTTCCACCATATCAATTAATTTATTAAAATTTATCATTATTTTTTTCATAACATATGTTTCACTTGTCTTCCTTTCATTATTCACATAAAATCAAGCATAACATAATAAATCATGTAGAAAATTAAAATAATTGTAAAAAAATCATGCATAAAAATTTGAAATATGGTATAGCTTTGAGTCTTATCATGCTTTAAATGTAATAGAAACATTTAATGTATCACTCAATTTAGTATACTTGTATAACAATCAACATATTTAGAAATCTTATTCATGTTGTATACACTAAACAAATCACTCTTGTCACATTACCTTTTGATTTAAATCATGTTTTGTTATTTACCTTTTTAATTCATATTTTTCATCATTTGTTTATTTTTTTAGAAAATCGTATACTATGCATGATTCATAGAATTTAATTCCTACTAAGTAGTCATTATTTTATAAAAAATATATAATATACTCATTAATTAAATAAACTCATTATTACAACTTTATTTTAATTAAAAAACTCTCCAAATTTTTAATTCAAATTATCATAATAAATAACATGTAATTTTAAGAAATTTTAGAATTTTAAATATGATGGTAAACATTTTCTTTTCAAAAATATTTTAACTTAATCATTAGTTTAGAAGAAAATTCTTAAACAAGAAAGCCTTTAAAAAATTTCCATATAAAATAATATTTTATAGATGATTTACTATTCATGATAAAATATAACCATTGACTCTGAAAATAGAACATTTGAATTCTAACATGATTATAGGTTTTCTTGTTAACATGAAAAAAACTTCAACCATAAATATGAACATATCATATAAAAACATTATAAATTCATTGAAGATAATAAAATCTAAAAAATAAAACCTTTTAATTTCTAACACGCTCTTACTATTTTATTAATTGACACACATCAATTCATAAGCATAAATTCTTCATGGAACATTAGAAAATATAAATAAACACTTATTCATTTCATGAATGTTTAGATTGAATTTTTTACTAGTATGAATCAATTTATTATAATTGAATGCAACATAATTATTTAAGGTGAATCATAACAATATCGGTTATCCTAAATAAACACATAATAATAATCAAAAATAAAGATATAAGGAAATATGTAACAAATAAAAATGATATCTGCATCACTCTAAAACATTATACCCTATAATCAGTTCATTTTCAACAAACGAAGAATAGTCAGCAATCAAGGTCCTTATATCAGATCATAGGGGTCCACAATACATGAATCCTAGTTGGTCTCCATGATGCTAAGGTCATAGAGTAGTTCACAGGAGGCCCTAAATAATTATATTTTATACAATCCCATTCCTTACTTCTTGGTCAGGTTAAATGAATTTGTTTCCCTATAAAACCCATATAATCCTCCCTTGTGTCTGACTCTAAACATTATCTTATCTCTCAACCAAAAGCTTTGATAACACCTTTTCATAAATTGACCCCAACTAAACCAATCCAAAGTCAACAGAGTATATAAGAGTGACCTCTGATTCTTTCCTCCAGTAAGACCCATGTATGACACTATCCCCATGAGAATCTATCATGATAATGGGAGGAAATAACCTCTTAATTATTAAGAGAAAGGAATAAAACCACCAAACAACAGCCAAGAATTTTTCATAGAGTGATAAATTGATTCCCAAAACCCAATGAAAACAGCATTTCATACATTTACCAAAGTAAAATAGGTGCATAAAATTATGGAACTGAAACTATAAATCAGCCTCTAGCTCTATCCATGATACCATAATAGTGTCTACATTTTTTATCGAATAATCCTAATAAACACTTAGTAACTTATGTTGGGGTCATCACTTGGTAGTACTTAGTGGGATCATATTTTTATTAAATTCTATATCCATGATAAATAAAATATTGTTATAGACATGTATAGAAACATTTAATAAAGATAAGAGTGTGAAAAGAGTTAATATATAGAATAATACTGAAATATTGTTTGTTCTTAACATCATAAACTACAAATATTTTATCATATTATTCAAAAAAATTATCACAACTGAACATGGGAAATATTGATTTCTATAGATTTATAATAAAATATAAATTCTACAATATATCATCAATATTGAATAAAAATGCCACATCATAAATATTTCTATAATAAAACATCTTTAAAAATTATCCAAACATGTAGGAAAGTCTAGATCTCAACCTACACCAATCATCCCATCATTACATCCTTATACCCCATGCAGCCACATCATTATATCCTCGCAATAGGAAATCCTATATCTAAACCTAATCTATTCATCCCATCATCATATCCCTACATCATGTGCACCCACATTTTTACATCCCTACACATCATGAAACTATATCATAACTTATTCAACTCATGCTATACCTCAAGACATTATATCCCACAGTATGACATAACATTAAAGATATCATATCCAGGGGATATTTCTACATGTTAAACTTAATCCATTACAACTCATAAAATATGCATGTGTTGTATCTAGGAGACATTACATCATATAAGCATGAAATCAAATAAACAACACGTATAAAAAAGACAAAAAATAAACATGAAAAAATCACTAAATTATGTAATACCATAAGAAAACCCCAATAAAAAAATTTAATAGATCAAAATAAAACAACCACATATAACTACTTAATTTTTTTTACATGTTACATAATGAGAGGAACTAATATTGCAGCATCACAAAAATCAATCACCCATTCCATGAACAAACAATTTTCCTTATAGGGATCTCTTCCAAACCATACATAACAATTAATTCAATCCCAAATAATTTTTGAATGATATTTATAAATTAGTATAACATACATGTTAATTATTACCTTACATTATGGAATTATGACATTATGATGTCCCAGACCAAGATTCCACTCAATGGGTGCCTTGATCTCTGTGGACCACATGGCCTCAAATGAATATCCCCAAATACCATAGGCTTCTAACTAGCAGTGAGGGCCTAGGGTGTGTCCATGGGGATACTATTCCCTCATTACCAGAGTGTATCACAATAGATAAATAATAATATAGGTAAATAAAGGAAGAAATACACATAAACAAAATGCACAATAGAAAATAGATATGACAGTAACAATAAATAAAATAACCATAATAACATACAATAACTGATGATGATATATCATGTACCTAGAAAACTAGAAAACTTTGATACCGGATACCAGGCATAACATGTTCTGTAAAATTATAAAGGAAATCAAAAGACTATCCTAAGCATCCTGAGCTCTGGCTCGGTCATCTACTATCAAGCTTCATCCTAAGCAACAAGCAATCAAGTGTTCAAATCCAAATGCTTCCCTTTATTGACACCTGCATTCATGTAATCTTCTTTGGGTACCAAACAGAGTCTGAAGATGGTGTGAGATAAATCTTAGTGGGCCACCATCAATGGTGTCTATAAAATTTGTCTCATGTAATGGAAATGTAAAAGCATGCATATATAAAGTAAAGCAATACAATATAACTAAATACCTAAGTACGTGCTTCATCCCTCAGTTGGTGTCTGTACATAACTAGTCCATTAATTAATTATTACCATTTTATATATAATTCACATGTTAATAATAGTAAAGTTTCGATGTTATGACAAGGTAACCTACAATGAAATTTAATAATGAAGTTTTAAGGTAATAAACAATGAAAATTATACATCAAGGGTCACTAACTCAAAAATAATTGTAGCCTAGCTAAGGGTAATAGTTTAATCCAAGGAGTATATTCCAAGTCATTCCACAATAATATGCCTACTAAATCCAAGGTGATTATCCAAGGTAAAACTGGGCTAAGTAGTGACTAGACCTTATGGACTTCAACCATGGCACCTACTTGTCAACGATTGATCAAACTAGTGTATCCAAATCATCCTATAATACTATGTGAGGGATCCTATGGTGTCACACAGGGTATCCAAGAATATAAAAGGATCAGGATCTAGGTGGTTCTGAACCTAAGAAAGTTGTATCCTTGAATCAGAATGGGGTTACAGAGTGCTCATGGAATTCCTCGATAAGAATCCAAAGTGATATCAAGTCACGACACTCTTATTTGTTAATAAATTTATATAATATATCATTTGGCTCAATCCTTTCCTTTAATTAGTGTGATAAGGCCATGTAGTATGAAATTGTTTAAGTAATTCATAATTTATTAATAATTCCATTTGGTTCAATCCTTCCCTGTTATTAGTGTGACAAGGCCATATAGCATGAAACCATTCATTTAATAAATTTAAGAATATTCAATAATAAAGGTTAATTATAATGCCTTCTATTAACATGGTAAGGGGTTCTATAGACATGCAACCTATTAATCATTTACATCTAATCTGTTTAAGTCATATAGTTAGTATACTTTCCAATTTCTCATTCACATTTAATTATCAATTTGAAGCACTTACCTTAGGTGGGTCAAGTTGAAGTGACATGGTACTTTCCATTCACCATTACATGATACAACAAGAATTTTTTATAATGAGGACTACCATTAGTGTGGTTAAGCTCGATCATATCCAAATGATGGCTTAAAAGTGTCGAAACACTAAAAACTCAACAATAGAATATCATCATACATGGGATGTTGGGTGTTGTGGGTGTAACCACCAACAACTAATCAAATATATGGAAATTTCATAATAATATGGTTCTAATAATTATAATCATGACATATAATTTTAATAAACGGCACCTGATGAAATCAGTGGGACCCACATAATAATTCTAGAATCGACAAACTTGACGGATGAGTTATAGACCACCCACCTTAGGTTCGTACAAATCTACACCACCAATATCATCCTCTTATTTGGCTAAGAACATAGTAGATTTAAAAAAAGGGGGAAAATTCTCACACCTTGATAACAAGGTCGAGAGAAAGAGAGGAGAAGAATGGATAAAAAGGACTCAAGTACTTACCGTTGTGCATCCAATGTGATGAACGAAAGTTTGGTTGGATCCCAGATGAGGGAGATATTTAAATCCCTAACTTAGGCATTCAAAGAACTCCAATATGAGAGAAACATAATTTAATCTTATAGTGATTCAAATAATTGAAGAAATAGGGGGCTTGATTAGATCATTTTGTGTGAAATGGCAATTTTATCTAGAAATTATCTATGCACAGTTTGTCTACACTATTTGAAAAAGCATGTGAAAATGATACATGTGTTGATGGGGAAGAGGGAATCACATGGTTAGGTCGCACTGTTAGATAAACTGTGTGCCAACCGTGCAATAAGAATCTATCCAAAAACATGCCTCCCACACAGTTTTCTTTTACCATGTGGCCTTCTTGTGAGGCTTACTATAAACCATGTGCCAGGCATGATGTTTTGGGCTCTGAAAAATTACAAGACACCCTTGGGTCCTTCACTAACTCATTATGTATCCAAAATAGGTCCAAAATGTAGAATTAGATTGAAATTTGAAGAACCCATACCTGGGTGAAAAATATGGTTCTTACAGTCTTCCCCCTTAAAAGAACTCATCCCCAAGCTCATCATCCAAGGGTGGTGAAACATTGTCTGAGCACAACTCTATCCAATAGGCACATCCATTGGTTTCCCTCTACCTTGTCTCATACTACACATGGTTGGGATACCATAGAACCTTTACAAGAGGGACAAATTCCTCTTGAAGATCCTTCATGTTCTGATTAACAATGCATATTGGATACTCCTCAAAGGTAGCATCAGCATCTAACACAACTTCCTCAGGATAAAAGGTATGAGATGAATCGAAATGATACCAGAGATGTTGTGATACATGTAAGACGCCGTGCAAGGCACGATACCATTGAGGTAGTAGCAACCAATAGGTTACCAACACAACTCTTTATAGGATCTCAAATGCACCTATGTATTGAGGTGAAAACTTCCCTTACATCTATAACTATCAATGCCCCAACCCTAGGAGATACCTGAAGGAAAAAAACGGTCCCCATCCTCAAACTCTAGAGATCTTCAATGTTGATCATCATATGATTTTTGTCTACATTGGGCATTAGTCCTATGTTTTCTGTTAAACTGACCCTTCTTCAAGGTCTCCTAAACAAGATCTGTACCTAGTAGGGATGTCTCACCTACCTCTAGCCAGCATAAGGGTGAATGACATGACCTACCATATAAGGCCTCAAAAGGAACCATCTGAATTGTTTCATAAAAGCTGTTATTAAAGGCGAACTCAATGAGAGGGATATTTTTCTACAATGAACTGCAAAAATAAAGGAAACAAGCTTGAATCATATCCTCTAGAACATATATCATCCATTATGATTGTCCATTAGTCTAAGGGTGAAAAGATATGATTAAAAGCACATGTGATCCCATATCCTTATGTAATATCTTCCAGAACTATGATGTGAAATGAGAATTTCTATCTAAAATGATAGTACGAGGGACCACGTGGAGTTTTAAGATCTCATGTACATACATTCTTCCTAGCTCATAAACTGAGAAAGTCTCCAAAATAGTAATAAAGTGGGATTATTTCTTTATTTGGTCAATAACTACCCATATAGCATCTCTTCCCATTGGAAACCTAGGTAAGCCGACTATAAAATCCATACCAACATCTTTCCATTTCCATTCTGGGACTGGAAGTGGTTATAATAACCCTAAATGTCTCTGGTGCTTTGCCTTCAACTATTGATAGGTGGAAAACCTAGTGATAAAGATGTTTAACTAATGATTCATCCTAGTCCACCAAAAGAGACATCACATATCTCGGTGCATCTTCGAGATGCCATGATGTACTGCCCATTGAGAAGCATGGGACTCTTTTATCTACTCCTCCCTCATATCTATAGGGACCCATACATGACCATGAATATTCAAGATGTCGTCTCTATCTATAGACCAATCTGGAGGCAAGTTATCTTGTGATATACTCTCACAGAGAACCAAGCCTTCAGGTTTTGAAAATTGTCTAATCTTCACCTTCTCAAGAATGGAAGAGGTAAATTTAAATGATGAGAGGTAAGACCACTCATGACTATCATGAAACTCTATATGTAGCTCGAAAAATTGGGCCATTAACTTCCATTCATCACTCGATTCATGTATGGCTTGTGTTTGATTTTTCCTAATCAGTGCATTTGCAACCACATTTCCCTTCCCAAAAATATAGGTGAGATCAAAATCAAAGTATTTTAGATATTCAACCCATCTATGTTGTTTAAGGTTCAAGTCATGATGATTGAAGATATATTTGAGGCACTTGTAGTCTATGTACACCACCAAGCACTCACCTAATATATAGTGTCTCTAGAAACGTATGGTGTATACCACTACTGCAATCTCAAGGTCATGTGTTAGGTAGTTTCTCTTATGAGGAATTAACTACTGACATCCATACATAAAGAATCTATCTTCCTACATCGGCACTACACATAGGATGATTCTTGATGTATCTTAGAAGATAATATAACCTACCCCTGGATCTAGAAGAATTAGAATATGTTTTGAGAAAAACCTCCCTTTCAGCTCCAGAAAGGCTTTCTTGCATGGTTCTGACCAAAGGAACATGACACACTTCTTTATAAGGTTAGTGAGAGGTGAAGCAAGGCATGATAAATCCTGTATGAAATGCATGTAATATTCATCCATCCCCAAGAAGCTCTTCATATCAAACACGTTCTTGGGATGCTCCCCGGAGACTACAACACTAACCTTTTCAAGTTCAATAGATACTTGTGATTCCAATATGATATGACCTTGTTAGTGAACTTTGTCAATCAAAAAGTGTCACTTAGAAAGATTGGAGTGAAGCTTATTCTATCTCAGTGTACTCTGAATTATCTCATGGTGTTTATCATGGTCATTACGAGTGTTAGAATAGACTTAGATATCATCCACAAAGACAACAACAAATGAGTTCTGATAGGGATGAAAACCCTTATTCATTATGTCAAAGAAAAATGGCAGGTGCATTTGTAAGTTGAAATGACATAAAAAGGTACTCATATAGACCATACCTTCTATATAAATTTTTATGTGGTTTGTATAATTGCCTAACTCACACCTGATGATAACCCAATCTCAGGCCGATCTTATTGAAGACCCTAGCTCCTCAGAGTAGGTCAAAGATATCATCTATTTGAGGTAATGGATATCGTTTTTGAATTTAATCTATTTAAATCGTCTATAATTCATGCATATACATAACGTTACATCCACCTTCTTGGAAAAAAACATAGGTGAACCCCAAGAGGATGTATTGGCCCATATAAATTATTTTTTCTATAAATACTATTACTTCTGCTTGATATCCTGACGTTCTGTAGTTACTATCCATTAATGATGAATTAAAAATAGATTTTCTCATAAAAAAAACTTGATTGTAAACTCTACCTCTCTTAGGAGGTATTCTAGAAAAATTGTTTGGAAATATATTCCTGAAATGATCCACTACTGGAGGGAAATCATCTTATCATAAACTCTGATTTTCCATGAAGATATTTTCAATCGGGTTAGTTGCTCCACCTAGCCCATGATGCTCTGGTCTAGCTCTACCATCATGGACATCCCACTCACCCTTATATAGATAATATCTTCCCTTTGGTGATGAAAATTATACCATGAAACTATATCAGTCTATAAAAGAATAATACTAAAACAGAAAATTCATCCCAATAATGACATTGATGATCATCATCTTGAGAAAAAAGAGGTTCTATAATAAATTGTAACTTCTTTCCTTAAGGAGACAGTCCCTAAAATGGTGTATACGCTCTGTTCATACACCTAATAGCATATCTAGGGTCATTACATTTTATTAATATTGTAACTTCAATCTGAGACTTTACACAATAGATACAGAGATAAAAGAGTTTGAAGCACCTTTATCAAATAAAAAAGATACTATAGTAGATTCCAAAATAGTAGTACCTCATACTATAGATGTTCCTTTTTATTGATCCTTGTGTATTGGCTATAGTGCATGCAATTGACCTGATTCATGGACCTATACAATAGATGGACTACCATGATCATAAATGATCTATTGGCACTGATGGTGATTAAGGGTCTGGATTCCACGGCTACGACCTCCTCCTCAGCCAGTCTTGGTAGTGCTATTCCAACTCCTTGCCTGACATGGCGTAAAAGAACCCACTCTTGAAGGTGGAGCTGGTTTGGATTTTTTTTTCACACAAAGATGGGGGAAAGGTTCTACAAAAACATTGAAGATCCCCCATACATCCATAATCCCAACACTACATTGGGTCTCTATCACAATGAGGCTTCAGGTTCCCCCATCATTCACACTAATCACACACTTTGGATCTATCTAAATGGGAACTCTGGTTGTCACTTACCTAACGAGAAACCTCGAGGGAATGCTTCCTAACACCCGAAGAACTATTGACCGGACACAGCACCAGTCCTCTATGCCCAGTACTATTGCCATTTCTTAGGTTATGATCACTGAAAATAGCATGATTGACCATTGTAGAAAATGTATATAGGATAAAGGCATTCACCTATGTATGGATGGCATACTGAATCCCATCATCAAAATGTCTTGTATGAAAAATCTCATCACCGACTAGAAGTGGTGAAAAGAACTACAACTGAGTAAAACATTATGAATATTCCATAATAGACATATAACCTTGTTCGAGATGCATAAACTCTCTGGCTCTGTCATCTCTCAGTATCTAAGGAAAGAACTGATAATAGAAAGTATCCTGGAAATCAACCCACAATAGGCCTTGATGACAACCAGCGTTGGTAATCAAATCCCACCAGTTCTTGGACGAATCATGCAACATGTATATCGTAATATTTAACATTCACTCTAGAGGTGTATCTAGGAGTATTATACAAGGGAGTCAAGGTGAAATTTTTCTAAAAATTCCAAACACATGACTTAGAATAATCTTAAGAAAAAAGATATCATCACTAGCAAAATTGGAGTGTAAAAAAATAGACTACCCAAGGCATACTACCACCAACTACCTACTTATATGGACAGGTACCAGTAAGTTCTCACATATAAGATTCATTCCATTTTATATTTAATTACCAATTTCACTCCTTTAACTTTCATAAACATGATAAGGTGGGATATGGATGTGCACCCATTCCATTTTAGATTTCATGTTTCAAATTATAATGGATAGCCATTCCTGGTGAATCAGTTCCCATACACCTTATCACTGGAAACACCACCCATTTATTTACAGCATAATGGCTCGACTTGGTAAATTACCACCCTGTGAATTGAGATAGGTAATCACTCAATAAAAACCAAAATTAATACATGTACAAGATAACTATCACAACATCACCCAAAAATCATAAGCATGTGATGAAATGAAAAATATTGAAATGCACATATATGGCATGGAAATAGGAATGACATGTGAATCTTAGGTCTCAAATATGATGCATGTAACAATGATCCTTGACCTCATACCCTCGGGCCAAGGATGAAAGAAACCCCCAATCATAATAATAATCAACAACTCCACACAGCATGTGTGTCACCCAATAGTTAAATAATGTCAACAATAATAGGAAAAAAATGACAACAATTATATTTTGGGTAACTTGGATTTTATCCGAAACATAGGTTTGTGATACCTAAGAGTGGATTGTGACCATGTCCCAAGCATTCCTAATCTCCAATATATCATCTTTGAATAATAAAGAAAGAAAATAAACCTACTCTGATACCACTTTGTGACATCTTAGAATCAGATGCCACTAAATGGGTTCCTCTGTCCAGGTGGGCCACATGGCCTGAAGCCCATCTCCCCAAATTCTAGAGGCTACTGACTAGTAGAGAGGGCTTAGGGTGTGTCCTTGGGAAGACTATTCCATCATTACTAGATTGTGGAATGAGGGTTAAATAATAAAATAGGTAAATAGTAGAAGTAATACGTGTAAACATAAGGAAAAATGGAAAATAGAGACAATGGTAACAATAAATGAAATAATTGTAATAACATTCAACAAATGATGATGATATGTAATGTATCTAGAAAACTTAAAAACATGGATACAATACAGAAGGAATAACATGTTTAGAAAAAGTATAAAGAAAATCAAAAGAATGTCCCAAGAATCCTGAGATCCAACTTGGCCATCTTCTATCAAGCTCATTCCTAAACAACAAGCAATCAAGTGTTCGAAGTCGTATGCTTACCTTTATCAACATCTTCATTCATGTAATCTATCTCAAGTACTAAAAGGTTTCTGGAGAGGGTGTGAGATAAATCTCAGTGGGACACCACCAACGGTGGCTATAACATTTGGCTTGTGTAATAGAAATTTAATAGTGTACAAGCATGCACATATACAATAAAGTAGTACAATGTAACTAAATACCCAAATACCTGATTTTAGACCTATCAGCCTCTGCAATGTCTCTTATAAGATCTCAAAAATCCTTGTCAATCAGCTATGTCCATGGCTTCCTATTATTATCTCCGAAAACCAGAGCGCCTTTGTGGCCAAGAGGCTGATTACTGAAAATGAAATTGTGGCACATGAAGTGTTCCACTTGATGAAAATGCGCTCCAATGTGAAAATAGGAACCATGGACTATAAACTGGATATGACAAAAGCCTATTAATAAGTGGAATGGCAGTTCCTAAGAGCTGTGATGCTGAGAATGGGTTTTGCACGAAATGGATAGATACTGTCATGCACTGCATTTCGGCCGTCTCCTTTAGAATCAAGGTCAATGGGGAGATCACCAGAGGATTCACCCCAACCTGAGGCCTGCGCCAGGGAGATCCCCTCTCCCCTTTTTTCTTCATCTTGGTGGCTAATGTTTTCTCTAACCTTATTTCCAGGGTTGTAGCCGCTAAGTCTCTTCATGGAGAAAAGGTCTTCCATGAGAGCCCACAATTGTCGCATTTATTCTTCACCGACAACTGTCACCTTTTCTCTAGAGCAGCTATTAATGAATGTCGGGTGATCATCCATGTGATCTAGCAGTATGAGTAGGCATCTGGATAGTCTATCAATCATGGAAAATCAGAAATCTCCTTCAGCACAGGGGTGCCTCCTACCAAGAGAGATGATCTTTGTGCATATGAAAGAATCCATATGGTCGATAAACACCAGAAGTATCTCGGGCTCCCTACGGTGATTGGCCGGTCCAAAAAATAAATCATTGCTTCTCTGGTGGATAGGACTGAGAAAAAAATCCAAGGCTGGACCCCAAAAGGTATCTCCAAAGCTAGAAAAGGAACCCTCATTAAAGTTTTCATTCAGTCTATCCCCAGATACTTTATGTCCATGTTTATCTCTCGGTGCGTATCGTCAATCTGATCCATTCACATACTGCCAACTTCTGGTGGGGGAAAATGGTCAAAGGAATAGACCCCACTGGCTGGCCTGGGAGAAACTCTGCAAACCCAAGTCGGAGGGAGGGATGGGATTCCGGAATTTTCTCTTGTTCAATGATGCTCTATTTTCCAAGCAAGTATGACACCTTATTAACTTCCCATCATCTCTCTGTGCGCGGGTACTCTATGCCAAATTCTTTCCCCACAGGGACTTCCTTGGTTCCTCTCTTGGCCCCCGACCTAGCGTCCTCTGGAGAAGTATTTGGGGGGCTTGAAATCTCTTGGAAAAAGGGATGGGTTGGAGGATTGGAAATGGATCATCTGTCAACATCTGGACTGATCCATGGCTTATCGATAAGGATGGTATGCGGGCCACATCCCCCGCCCAACAAGGTCTTGAAGACGCCAATGTTGAAAACCTATTTTCAGACCAGGGTTCGGGTGGTGTGTGGAAAATATCCATGAATGGTTTAATGAAAGAGACCAAAGAATTATCCTCAGTATCCCCTGGTCCCATGATGCAGGCCCCGACCATCTTTTCAGGACCAACGATATCTCAGGAGATTACACGGTGAGATCTAGGTACAGACTGGTTCTTGGAATCCACTCTCTCGACTGAGACGAGGGACCATGGAATGCGGTTTGGAAGCTCAACTTCCCCCCCAAAATACGCCATTTCTGGTGGAAGGTATGCACGATCACCCTCCCTACAATGATCCTTCTCGCTTTTCATCATATGGCCAGTGCTGAGTCCTTCCCTTTCTGCCCGAATATCCCATAAACTCCTTGGCACGCCATCATTCACTGTCCGGGAGCTAAGGAAATTTGGAATAAATGGGGCCTATCTTCGGATGCCTCACAGGACATTGCATCTAACCTCCCCGATCTTCTGATGCATTGGTGTTCCTCTCTTTCATCATCTAATGTTGGTTCTCTTTTCACCCTGGCCTGAATGATTTGGGTTCGGCATAACGATTCGGGTTTCCACCATGTCCATAAAACCCCTGACTTTTGGATTGAATGATCCATTTCATGGATTGAGGGCTGTAAGGACCACAAAGGACACTTTACGCTAGGTGTTACTCCCTCTTATCCCACTCATTGGACCCCCCAATGGAAGGGAGTCTTAAGCTTAACGTGGACGCTTCTCTCCCCAAGGATGGGCCAATTACTCTTGGCCTCCTAGCTCGAAATCATCTGGGACTGATCATCGCAGCAAAATATGAATTACATCATGCCCTCTGGGAACCTGCAGTTGCGGAAGCCTATTCCATACTTGAAGGTATGACGCTCGTTGTGGAACGTGGATGAGATGATATCATCATTGATTCTGACTGACTTACTATTATTAATTCTATTAACCATGATGATGTCGGACTCCAGCCTTTTGGCCTCATCATCAGGAGAATCCACTCACTTTGCCAAGGCTTCTCTTACTGCACCATCTCTTTTACCAAAAGGGAAGGAATCAATGTAGCCCATCAGCTTGCGGCATCAGGCACCTTCGATGTCAACCAGATTTGGCTGGAAAATTTCCTTTCATGGCTCTTCTTATGTACGGATGATGATCTTCATCATTAATATTATCTCTCTTTCAAAAAAAACCAAGGAAATGTAGACCTCAAGGGTCACCAAATCAGTAATACATGTATAATGGTTAAGGGTAAAAGTTTAATCCAAGGATCATATTCTAAGGCATTCCACAATAAGATTCCTACCAAATCCAAGGTGATCATCCAAGGTAAAACAGGGCTAAGCAGTGACTGGGACCTATGGGATCTAACCATGGAACCTACTTGTCAATTATGGATCCAAGGAGTGTATCTAATGCATCTTGTAATACTATTTTAGGGGTCCTACAATGTCATACCAGGCATCTAGAAGTAGACAAGGATCAGTATCTTGGTGGGTCTCAACCTAAGAAAGTTGTATCCTTAAATCAAAATTGGGGTCTCTGGTGCTCAAGGAATCCCCCAATAATAATACAAGGCGAGATCGAGTCAGGACACTCCTATCTGATAATGAAGTCATATAATATATCATTTGTTTCAAGTCCTTCCTTTCAATAGTGTGATAAGTTCAAGTAGAATACAGCCACTTAATCGATTCATAATTTGTCAATAAGTCCATTTGGTTAAAGACTTTCCTTTCATTAGTGTGATAAGGAAAAGTAGCATGAAACCATTAATTTAATCCATTTAAGAATATTAAATAATCAAGTTTCATTATGATACCTTCCATTAACATGGTAAGGGGTTATACGGACTTACAACCTATTAATCATTTACATTTAATCTGTTCAAGTCATATACTTAGTATAGATTACAATTTCCCAATCACATTTAATTATCTATTTGAAGCACTTACCTTAGGTGGGTTAGCTATAAGTGACATGTTAATTTCCATTCACCATTAAATGATACAATAATAATTTATGATAATGAGTCCCACCATTAGTGTGGTCAATCTCAAACACTTCCAAATGATGGCTCAAAAGTTTCAAAACACTAAAAACTCAACTATAAAATATCATCCTATATGGGATGTTGGGAGTAGTGGGTGTAACAACCAAAAACTAATTACAAATATGATAATATAATAATCATATGCTTCTAATTATTATAATCATGACATATAAATTCAATAAATGACACCCGATGAAATTGGTGGGCACACATGATAATTCCAAAATCAACAAACTTTGGGGATGTGTTATATATCTCCCACCTTAGGGTCATATGAGTCTCCTCCTCTGATAAAAAAATATGATTTGCCTTACATTGGAGTAGATCTAAGAAAAGGGGGGAAATTATCACACCTCAATAACTAGTTTGAGAGAAAGAGAGGAGAAGAATGGGTAAAAAGAACTCAAGTACTTACCATTGCACATCCAACGTTATGAATGGAAGCTCGATTGGATCCCGGATAAAAGAGATCTTTCAATTCATACCTTATGCCTTCAAAAAGATCCAAAATGAGAGAAAATAGTTTAATACCATATGGATTTGGATAAGGGGAGAAGGAGGAGTCTTAATTATATCATTAATGATTAATTGGTCATTTTACCCAGGAATTAGCATGTGCACAGTTTGCCTGCATGGTTTGAAAAACTGTGCACAAGCCTTGCATGGGTACCTGGGGAAGAGGGGAACTCACATAGTTAGGTTGCACAGTTAGGTAATCTGTGTTCTAACCATGCAGTAAGGCTTTATCCAAAAACATGTCTCCCACACGGTTTTCTCTAACCATGCGGCCTTCTCGCACAGTTTACTATAAACCATTCTCAAGGATTATTTTCCCAAAAAGCTGGGTTCCTTACTCCAAATAATGCATGGAAACCATCATGGAATTCACTAACTCATTAGGCATTCTAAATAGGTCCAAAATAAATAATTAAACTAGAATATAAAGGATCCATACCTGGGTGAAAACCCAGGTTCTTACATACACTACTTTTTTTCAATTAATTAAACTGGACTTCCAGGTCACAACCTAAGCTTTAAATTATCCTCACACTAATTCCCAAAACATACCATTAGGAAAAAATGATAATAGTTGTTATTCTATTGAAATTGAAACCCAAATCATTCCTAAATAAAAACGATTATAATAATTTTAATGGATACCCCACCAAGAAATGTAGTATAATATAATCCTAAAAATTACTCCATTATAACCCTTACTCATTTTAACTTTCTTAAACCCTATTTAATGACTTAATTTATACTCATTTTGATGATAATATTTTTCATTGATATAATTACTAGATTTATATAACAATGTTTTCTACATTTAACTTTTTACACCAATTATGTCATCTTGACCATTCCAACCCTTTTTAGTAGCATGCACTTAGGTAATTCAGTGTATCAATCTTAAATTAACATAGCACGTTATGTTCATAAATTTATACATATTAGTATAACATATCAACACTATATTGAAGAAAAAACATTCACAAATAAATATAAAATTATATGAAATAATTAATTTAATTTGTATTGCGTGCACAATTTGTAATAACTAAATAATTAAGAAGCATGACCATCTTCCTATATACATCCTCATCATTCCATATTTCCCTCTTTAAATACATTACCAGATTCTTCCCATACAATAATTTATAGAATATATATCCTTCATCATGGGGAATCACATGTTGTGGTAATGAAGTATCAAAACTCTTTTCAAACATAACAACATTAAATATGAATATTCAACCCAATATAAGTAGAACTAAAGGAAGTAGGAATAAACAAAAATTCACAAAGAATAATTTAACCATACATTTTTTTAATTAAAAATAACATCAAGAGCCCTTATCCTAGGAAAAATAAGGTCCCAATAGAAGAGTACGATAATAAATTTCATTAAGTAAATTAGAACCCCTCCCCCCAGACTAAATCATCACCACTGAGCCTAAGGTGAGAGTATAACTTACCTCAACCTATATGGATTAGTGAGTGTAGATAAACAAATTGTGAAACGTTTTCAACAATTCTTTTCTTAATTATTTAATGGGTGAGTTTCAATTAATAAAATGAGGAGGTCTCCCTGAACTCTTTTTTAAGGGCTATTGAGTAAAGAGAATGATGACGATTCTAGTCATTTGATACTAGGAAATGATAACCAGAGGATTCAATGACTCAAAAACATATGCTAAATGTTTTCTCTACATATCAATCATGTTATATTTAAAAATAGAAAGAAATATCGAAATCCCATACCAGATGTGATGATGAGTGTTGTATAAGTGTAACACTATAAAAGGAAGATATAATTATAATCACTTGAAACTCATAAGGATCTATTGAGTTCAAGGGACTGGGATGCCCAATTGTGATCAAAATTATCCATAGGCCATCTTTTCTCTTTCATGACTAAAATGGAACATAGAAAGAAGAAAGTGAGATGAAATCAGTTTGAAAAATTAAATACTGAAAAAGCACTATATTTTTTGAACCACCCAAAATATTAAATATAAAATTATATATCCCTCATTTAAAACTATTTAATGTCACCTAATGTGATACAAAAAATGCAAGGGAAGGTTTTTTCTATTAATTCTTCATAAAAATGTGTACCTTCACCATCACCTCACCTAGATACTATAACTCTTCAAGTTTCTATCTAATTCATGCATGATATTCTATCACTTAGTAATATTTATTTCATTGAATGACATATATTGAAAATCAAAGGAAATATTAATTATAATGAAAAAAATTTATATACTTCTGATTTCCAATTAAAAATCACATTTTATTCATAAAATTATGTTACAAAATTTATATATTTTACAGCTTTTCAAATCAATAGTTACACTACCCAACATCCTTTATTTTGTACATTTTAATTATTAATATTATAACAAATCTATTTCAGTGTGTTAAATATTTTTTTCATGTTTTTTAATTTAAAAATAATCATATTTACCTAAAAATGATTTGTTGGTGATATGAAGAAGAAATTTTTATATTTTTATACAAAACACTACATGAACATAGTAATGGGTTCTCACATAAGGATATATCAAGTTTACCCTTTCATAGTACTAAAAAATAAACTCACATAAGGGTGTATTAAATTTACCCTCACATATCTCTAGGAGTGGTATCACGTAATGGTAATAAAATTTTACCCTTACACCATGCTAGAAATAAAATACCAATGTAAGGGTAATTTTCATTACCCATATGTAATGCTAAAAATAAAATACATGTGTACAGGTACTTTGGATTACTCTTACACGGTGCTGAAAATAGGGACCTGCTTATGGGTATTTTCAATTTATATATATGAACCATAGGATAGAAAACTGGAGTAAGGCTAATCTCTAGACATAAACAATATGTAATGTTCATTATGATATCATATAAAGGTTATTTTAAGAGATAGATAAGTTTGTAAAGGTCATCCCATGACATAGAGATGGTAATGATATTTCATGTCTATACGGATAATATTAAAGATAATTATTATTATAATTAAATTATTAAATATTATCCAAATATTTATCATTTTATTTATTTTTTGTAAAGATACATTTAAATTAAATTTATTGTAAAATAAAGAAAAAATAGATAAATAAAGGAAGTCATAAAGACTTTAGTCTGCAACGCGAAGTGGTACAACATGACACTTAATAAATTTTCACTATGCAGTGCTGAATACTATTTGGAAGACTTATTATTTCATGAATTTCATTCACATCATCATCATGATGTTGTAAAATTTTAATGAAAATTATGTCCATCATTCACACTATGAGAAGAAAGATTTATTCCTTATACGAGTTGCACAAAATTTATTTACAACGCACATATACATTAATGACATGAGAATTCAGGGGAAGTAAATTTAAGAAAATCAAAACCATGTGATTCATTACATAAAAGATTCATTCACTTCATTGATCCATAATTAAACATTGATGTTAATGTGCCGACATAGGATATTTTTGGGGTGGATTATAAATACAAAGGCACATGGTTACCAGAGGGAGTTTGAAGAGACAAGGAACACTCAGCTCAGGAGAAGAATGGAAGATAATATGCCTTGCTTCTTCTAGTTTTACTTAACATTGGGTAATAATGGTCTTATTTCCCATCATTATTATCATGAGGGGATATATTTTATTTATCAGGTGATGTAGTTTTAAGGGTTGTGTTTCATTGGGATATTTTCCTATTTCAATTCATTTCTTGGAAACTACACTCTTATTTGAATTCCAATTGTCTTTATTTATTCATTAGATGATTATTGTTTTGAAATTTGAGGGGTATCATTTTAAAGAATAAACAAAACACTGTGGTTTTTTCATGACCATTATATGATCTATAGTGGTTATTTAAATAATGTTTTAGGCCATCTAGTTTCATAATTGATATATTTAATTGACCATATGAATATGTAGATTATTGAATTAGTGAAAGGGCACCCAAACTAAGGATTCCTTACAAATGAATTTCAATAATAGATATGAATGAACACATAATTCTTATAATATCTAGAAAAAAACTAAAAATCACTGAACCAGAAATTCCACCACAACTTGATTTATTAATTTCATTTTTATTTTCATTTGTTTCCTAAACTCATATAAATCATTTTGACCCATCCTTATAGGTTTGAAAATCAGACATTCTAAATACTACACTTTTTTAGATAGTTTATTTGAGTTTTATAAATTTATAAATCATGCATACCCTTTGGAATTAATGACTTCTTCTTAGGACCATAAAAATCATTGTGTAAAGGTCATTTATAGGTCAAGGGTATTTCATAAAGATAACTGTCGGGGATAGGTTTTATGTTAATGAAACAGCATACTTAACCAAAAAATATTTTAAATCCCAATAATAATAGGCTTAATTAATAATTCATTTAATAATTATTTCAAATTTTCCCCCAACCACTAAGACTACTAGATAACATCGTGAATATTAATGACATCCAAGAAATAATAAATTAAGGGTTTAGATAAAAATACAGTCACTTATAGAGGATGTGTTTTCTTTTCCCACAAACAACTAAATGTTAATGGAAAAAAATTATGTCAAAAAAAGATTCATGGGCTCAAAAACTTCTATGTAGACAATCAAATCACCTCACATCTCAAATAAACCCTTGAAGAAACCCCTTGGAAATGGGGGACAACTTTTTATACACTTCTAGAGTAAATTCAAAATGATATATTTAAAGATTCCTTGAAGAGGAAACATAATATATTGTATTCATATGGGTATGACATTATCCTCATAGATTTTCTCCACATTTGAACCCTCTAAGTCAAAATAGAAAATGGTTAAAATGGTTGAGTTTTGAAGATAAAATTTAAGAAGATATTTTTCAAAGATTCTTTAAATAATAATTGAATGATTAATAACCATAGATAGATCCACTTCTATATTAATCTAAACTCTTAATGTAATTTAATCACACGAAGTTTCAGTTTCAACATCTTAAAAAAATTAATTAATATTTGATAAATTCATTGAAGAACTGGGAAAATGTGATTTTTATTCTTCTTATAAAATTTAAAAATCAAGTTTTATCAAATTTTGGTTTTCTTACATGATTTTATCAATTGATTAAAAATTAATAGAACTTGTTACCTCTAAAAAAATTATTATTCTTAAACCAAATTATGTGTGTTAAAATATTAACTTGGGTTTAAACTCCATCATTTAAACTTTTTCTTATCCCAAATCATTATCCCAACATCATGTCAAAATAATCAATATAATAATATGGGAAACATTCAATTTATAATTTATATAAACTTAAAGTCATATCTAATAATTTAAAAGGCATATAAATAATTCAATTCAAACTGTTCTAATAATTCCTCATTTATCACTCAAAATTCAAGACTCTAATCTTCGTCCATTTACATTATTTAACCTTTAATTAATATTCATGACACTTATGATTTTCATCACCTAAAAATAAATTAAATATTTAATTTCGATCATATAAGTAGATTTATACTCAATATCAATTATCTACCTTCTATCCATAGGTTTTAAAGTTATCTAAATCTTTAATTTGATATAAAACCAAAAATATCAAGTATAATATTTCAATAAGGTTTTAATGTCTCTAAGGGTAAAGGTTAGAGGTTTTGATGTAAAAATTGAATCTAATTCATGAATAAGAAGCTCAATTATAAAGTAAAATGCATGATATTGAATTAAACTCATGATTAAATATCCCTCTTCTCCGTAAAAAGGCATCTTCTAATATTTTTGTTTACTCTTCTTTCTAAATAGAACACAATTTCATCTTTCAAAATAGTGGTTAATTTTAACTCTTTTTTTTCCTCATTGATTTTTTTCTTACATTTTTTCAATTTAATTTATGTAAAAAATAAATCTCACACATTTTATTGTTAAACCAAACTATAGCCTAGATCCCCACAATCATCTTATACTAGCATTATTTTTTATAATTATAATAATAATTGGAAAGGTGGGTTGAAAAATGTCAATCCAAGGTATTATATCTCTCACCATTTAATTATTATTTTTTCATTTTGTTCCCAAAATGTAAAGGAATTAATCTGATACAATCACCAAAAAAACATGTGATATATCTTCTAAAAATCATGAGATAAAACCCACATTTTCCATTTTATCATAAAATTTCTATAACCTACATAAAATCAAAAAAAGTTTCTTTTAATGATCAATTAAAATCATGAATATTTACTAAAGAATTAGGGTATGAAGGATAAATTCTCTTATAATGTGGATTCTTATAAGGTAATTAAATGTTCTTATGGCTTATAAAAATATAAAATATTTGGTAGTTATCAACATCAAATGGGCTGAAACTTTATCAATTTATGGCCTTAATCATTTTAATTTTGTTTAAAATCATCATACATTGATAACATTAAAAATAAATTTCAAATAGTCATTCATATCTTATGAATATCTAAAGAAAGAGGGTATAATAATAAATATTTTAAAAAGGTTTTGAGTACCTCTTGATAATGGGAATCAAAATTTATCATTCAATAAAGTCATGGGATTAAAAATGATCAATAAACTAAATGAAAATATTCACAAATTTGAATAAAACATCAGGATCATATCAGAAATAATTTTATGAAAAAATAATATTGGAATGAGTATGTACTTTAAAAAAATCCATTTATTCCTTTATTATTTATGATCATGATTAATAAAAAGTTTTCAAAAGGTTTAAATATTTTTTCTTAATGATGATTTCACTTAAATAAATCAAGGGGGATATAAAAATTATGGTCAAAGTATATTTCTACTATACTTAAATTAAACATTATAATCAATATTTACATAAGGCAGTAGAGATTAATGAAATTATGAATTTACGATGGCTAAAGAAATGTTTCCAATGAATGAAAGGAATAAAAAATTATTACATATTTCTTATATCCTCTTTTCCATTATCCTTATATGTAATTTATTTTATTTTTGTTTCTTACATGTTTTGGAGAGTGTGGTTCTCTTATTTACTTCAAGGATCCTCTTTTGAATCCTAAAAAATATAAATAAACATTTAAGTGGAAGGTTAATTCCATTAAAACTAAAATATATGGAGTATTTTGCTTCAATCATAATAAGAAATCCATAAAAATATTAAATATAGTTCCTATTATTGTAATAAAAAAAATTTCTTCCCCTAAGTGATTTCTTTAATGTATTTTAGTATTGAATTACCTCATCATGTCAAGTAATAGAAAAATGAAACAAGTTACTAGATATTGATCAGTGGATTGTCTAAGTTATGTATCCATTGTGTTTATAGGTCTTCCTCTTTCCTATTAATAAAAATTTACTCTTCCATAAGGTTTCATATTCTACACTTCCTTGGGTCCAACCACCAATTTTATGTTAAACCTAGAAAATCAAAGGCTAATTCATAAGATAACCAAAATTTTGAACCCTACATATATTATCATTATCAATATATTCTCAAAATCCTATATCCTTTCAATAATCCCAATTTTTTCTTATTTTCATCAATTTTTCTCTTTTATTTATTCCTCATAGTAGTTCTCTTTTCCCTCTCACCAATGGTAGTGACATTCTCACCAAAAAATCATCATCTTTAATATAATTATTCATCACCCAAAATAGAATATTGAACATAAATTTCTCACCACAACCTCTCAATTTCAAATATTTAATTTAAACCTTAATCAAGGCCCTTACTATTGATAAAAATGGTCTTATAAGAATAAGGGGGTTTTCTCTTCATATATTACAAGCATAAGAAAATTCAAGAAAAAGTAAAATTTATCCACTTTAACAAAAACATCCTCAGTCAAACCTAATGGATATCTCACTGTTGTGATTTCCAAAAAAATAGAAACCATTGTTGGATTCCTTAAATACCAAGATCTTGAATATTATGTTTGAAATAATGTTATTTCTAAAACTTAAATCACAAAAATATTTTTAAAACTCACAACATCCATCATTCATATGAATTGAATAACTAGTCAGATCTTATCTCTTCTTTAGTATACTCCTTGAAACCATGGTTGAGCACTCTTTTGTAGTGGTATTATTCCTATTTAATTAAGATTTATCTTATTTAAAACCAAATTTACAAGAATTTTCTATATGTGGGAATGTTCACTAGAGCTTTTGGAAAGGGGATGCAAATATGAATTTTCTTAAAAAATTCCATATATTCACTTATTTTCTCCTTGGTTTTCCATTTCTTAATCCTTTATAGGAATCGTAGTGGTGGTATGTAAGGTTTTGAAGCCTCTTCCTTGACTACTTTCTCAGTTTCATTAATTTTTTCCCCTTCTATTTCCATATTTTCCTTAATTCTTCGTCATGATTTTCCTATTGTATCTTTCTTATTTCATTATTTTTCCCCTTATAAATGTAATAACCTTCAATTATTCATTTGGGATGATACCCATTTTAACTATAATTACTCCTTTTGGACTCTCCTTTTATAAATTTTCTTGTTGTATAGCTAGAAATTATATATTTCTCATGGAAGAATTTTGATATTAAAAATTTTCCTTCCAATAATTGATAGAATCATTAATAATTATTATTTATTTTTCTAAGGTTTCTTCCAATGAAAATATTTAGATTTGAGGTTATGGTTATTTTAATTGTTATTGGAACTCCAATTATATTATTTTTGGTTGAAATACTTGATTTTCATGATGCCTTCACCATTGAAAATTATTTTTATAGTTAAAATAAATAAAGGTTTAGTCTTCAATATAAGTTCCTTGTCATTGTTACATTATCAATATAGCTATGATAATGATTGTTGAGGTATCATTGGTTTCTATATTAGAGTTCACCATATAAGATCCTAATTTTTATCATTTCTCTTTATATTTACATCGGAAAATATTTCTAGGCATGTCATCCAACAAGTAAAAACTCAATTTTATAATCTTCATCGCCAATTATCCCCTTGTAATAATGTCAATGACTAACCTATCAACTCGATAAGAATTATTATACAAATTTTTCATTATAAACCGTGTCTTTTGAACATGATGGGGGCTCCTTCTAAATATCTCTTTAAATCAATCACATGTAACAAAAAGTGACACTAATTTAAGTTGTTTGAAATTTATTTTATTTGATAATAGATTCATTATTTTAGATCAGGGAAATAATATGATCAAGAAACATTTTCCCTTATCATCACATGTAGTAACATAAAGTGGGGATAATATTTTAATCCAATCTTTTTATTTTCTCTTATTAGAAATTTGAAAAACAAATTCCTTATCACATCATCAAAAATGATATTAAATTGAAAATTGTAAAAGATCTATAATAAACATCCAAAGTATGTTTGGATCTTTATGAGGAAGTATGATAAATTATATTTAATTATAGATCATTTAAAAATGTTGATCCTCTTGTACTCACTCTAACTCATCCATGTTTTATTTTTTTTAATTCCTCTAACCCTTATCCAATTTAGGATTGGAATTTAGGATCTTATTTTCCTTTCGTTGAGTTGAGTACTCATGCATAAAAAATATTACCAAAAAATCACAACACAGGAAAAGCTAGTGTAAAAAATTAAATAAAAACTAAAAATAAATAGGATAAAAATTATTTTTTAGATCAATCATAACTAATATAATTATAAGATTTCATTCCTAGGTAATGGAACAAAAATATTGATGTTCCCCCAAGCATCATCACCTCTAGAGGGTGTTGGTCAAGTTTTATAATTTATAATCATAGAATACACATAACCACTATAATATAAAGTTTATTAAAACAATGGAAAGTGACAAGGTCAAACCCACAAAGACAAAGATCTCTAGAATCAAGATTTGGTTTAAAATTTGAGATGATTGATTAATACACTTGATATATAATTCTAAAATCATGTAATATATGTTTGAATGATGAAATTGTACCAATTTTTTATAATTTTAGGATCTTGAGAATATTGAAATTTCAATTTTTCTAATAAATGGTTATATTTTTTAAGAATTGAATCTAAAAAATTATTTATTCCATTATTTTTTCTTTAATTACTAAATTACCATTTTCATATGGTCAAGTCTGATGGTTCATTTAATAGTTAGGTGACCCAAATAAATATTTAAAAATATCATGTAAATTACCAAATGGTAAAGGAAAAATCTAAACACTAGTATTTTTATTAAAAATAAATTCCTCAATAAACATATAATGGTCATGTATGAATAATAAAGAAAATATTTGGAAGAATGTGAAAATTGAAAAACCAAACATGTATCACATTTAAAAACAAGGGAAATAAATTATTCAATCACCTGTCAAAATAAAACTAAGCACAGAGAGTCTAACCCAGTATACCTTCACATGAACCAAGAATTTGATCTATTTTAGACATGAGAGAGAGTAATAGAAAATAATTAAGAAAAATATTGATTGCAGCCTCAAATCCCTTGGATCCTCTAGTTGATGTCATCCCTCTTGTTAATGATATTCAATCATCCCCTTACCAAGTAACCTTATCCTATTTTGATTGAGATAGATCTTCCATTATCTCCCTCCCATGTACCCCTAAAAATATCTATAAGAATATCTCTCCAATTATCCTTTATAACTTTGACTCAATAAATTTTCATTAAAGTTAGATTCATAAAGTGTGAAATTATTATTTCTCTATCATTTTTTACCAAGTAAATGCTCCATAATGGTTAAATATCCATAAAAGTAAAATTAAACAATAAAATCTATTTTTTAATGTAAAAACCCATTAAAAATCTCACATATTACTTTTACTATGATTTTTTCCAAAAATACTCCAAGAATTCCTCCAAAAAAGTTATCCCTTGATTATCTTCAAGTAAAACCATCATGACATTCCCGTAATTGGGTCATAAAATCCTCTAAAAATATCAATTTAAACTCCATAAATATTTACAATAATTTTTATAAATACTATTTTGATCAAGTAATTAAAATCTCTAGAAAAATATGTGATCATGACATGATGATCTCTGTTGTGGTGTTATAATAATTCGTAACTCCATTGACTTTAACATAGTCACCTCTATTATGGTGTGATAAAAATTATCTCTCTAAAATATTTGAAAATAATAGATCTTGCACTATAAAAACTATGTGTTTTATCGTTTTTTGACTTTAAAAACATTCCTTTGATCGGGTTATGGCATAAAAGCAGCGTTGCAGCATGAAGTTTCTTTATGAAGGTTATGGGTGCAGTGGAAGTGCTTGTAGGGGAATGCCCATCTTGTATTTTTTCATAATTGATGATTAATCCTAGATGTACAGGATGAAGAATTTAATGACCAATGGAATTTAAAAATTATATATTAACATGATAACATCATAACCAAATGAAAGATCATTATATAATGATTTATAATCAATTTAATTAGTTAAATAATTAACTTATGATGAATTCTTTATTCATTGATGAGTATGAATTTGTCTTTACATTTTACCGACTTTGTGATGTGAGAATCAATTATATATTTTATCTAGTGGTGATCCACACATGTACCATTATCCATTGAGTGAAGTCCTAGGAATCTATGATCATTATCAAGGAATATCCTAATGCTTGCATCATTCATCTATGATCGTTCAAAGAATCACTTCAAATAAGGACCCCCCTTGAACTCTCTAGAATCCATAGGGGTTTCAGATGAGGATCTCTGTATATTCATAACATAATTCTTATAAAGGTATCTCTAGTGCATGAGGGTATTCTCCAAATTCATTATGCACAACCAAGACAACTGGGTAGAGTTATGGTTGGAAAAATATAATTGGGTTAAAATTATGTTAGGTTTAGAAAATAACAATTGCACATAAACCATTTTTATTTCCCTAATCCAGGAAAAACCTCATGTCCATAACAATAATATTATTATTTCTTGACATGTGTAAAACCAAGAAAAATAATCAAATATTTTTTATTGAATAAATTGTTTAAAATTTAATTTTTTTATTTAATATATATTATTTCTCATTATTCCTTAAAATCTATCCATAATTCCTCGATAATAGTTTATGGTCCTTGAATAATTAATATTTATTTAATATATAAATATCACTTCATTATTCACTAATAAAAAGGTAAATATTATATTCACTAAATAATAAATTAATATTTTTTAAATATTCTCCTCACAAATATTTTCACAAATAACTAGTTATTTAATATATGTGATCAATCAAACATTAATAATTATTAATCCACATGTGGGGAAATATTTATTCAAAATTTTAAGTAATAAATAATATTTAACATTTAAATGAGGTTTTGGATACACTTAGTGTGTAACCCTTAGGCCTCTTTCTCATTATCATTAGGAGGAGCTTCCCAAAGTCTAAGGTTATCATCTAGAAACATAACAAGGAACACATAGAGAAAGAATTTAATGGCTCAATGACATAAAAATTTATATGGATGATTACTTTGTAGTATAGTCACTTTATCATGATATCTCTAAGAAATTATGTTTCATGCTGGTGTCGTCAGCCTATGTTCTTGATGTCTCTTTCTTTGAATTTTTATAAACTAGTACCTCGACCGTGAATATGCACGGTGCCATAATTAAAAAATAATTTTCAAAAGTGTATTAAAATTTTGAGTTGTTAATAATTATAATTTGTTAAAAATATGTTAAAATTACATCTTTATTAATAGATAATATTGAAAAGAAATAAAAAATAAGAACATGTATCAGAAAATATATATGAAAAGGAATGAAAAAGAAATACCATAATCTAAGAAGATATAGAAAAACATGACAAATAATTTTGTATATATCAAAAAGAATTAAACTTTATTTTCTCCATGAAGATATCAAAAAACATGATGTATCATAAATTTGTAACAAAAATTGAAAAAATTAACAATTAATCATTAAAATTTAAATTATGATAGTAACATATTACGTATTATTTTGAAACCGTTGGAAAATAAGAACATATCTATAGAGAAGGTTTTCTTTTCAAAAATAAGGGAGACAACAGTAACAATGGGTACTATTTTTAGAGTATATGTGGTTCACTTCATAATGAAACAGTGTGAGAGAAATAGCTATTATTAATATCCTAATAGAAGTGCCATGTGTGGTTTCTACAATCCTCACATCCCCATTTATCTGTGTAAAGGATAATATTTTTCTCACATCCTAAGGACTACAATTTGTAAAAGTTAATGACTGCGAATTTGTTTCATGAAATGATAACATCATTACTGTAATCCTCACATCATTTCTACAATGATCACATCCTAATGACTGCAAAGTAGTTTCCTGCAGTAGTTCAACATATCTCATAAAAAAGAAATATTAAAATATGATCATTGTATATTCATTTAACAAATAAAATCAATCATTTATTATAATCATGTGTAGAAGTCAATTTTTATGTATGATTAATGACAAAATCATTTCTTAAAGGATGTATGAAAAAATAGAACAATATTTATAATTCAAAATTTAATTTAACACCAACAACGAATAGAATCATAGAAAAAGAAAAAATTATGGTAGTAATTTACAAAAAAAATATCTATTCAATTAAGGAGATAAAAATATATGATTCTCCTAGTTGAGATCATGTTGAAAAGGAAGTTTAACTCACTTATTTTTTATATTTATGAAAATAAACATGTGATTGAAATTATCCATAACATTTAAGGTATACAAAATATAATAAAATAAATGAACTTCATAATAGGTAAAATATTTTACTATCATCTTAAAGGGAAATCAATATTAGATTTTAAAATTACAACAAAATATTAAATTCTCCAATTTCACCATGTTATGTTTCATGACTATAATATATTATCCACACACTATTATGTTTCATGATTATAATTATTGGAGGAATAAGGGAAATCATTGGGATCAATAAAGTAATTCATTGGAATATTTGGGGATTTATATCAAACATAATCACAATAGAAATTCCCATAATTTTATATGAAAAGGATGAGAATTTATATTCACTATAGAGAAAAAATAAAACATTAAGTATAAGATATTTAAAATAATAAATAGTAATAATAAATATTGAAAAAATTTAATTGAAATTATGACAAACATAACAGATATTGTTTTGAAACAAAATAAACAAACCATAATTTTTTTATAGCAGTGTATGTTTCATATAGAAAATTTGAAAACTGAAATAGAAACATCATCTGTTAACTGGATAAATTGTACAGGTTATACTGACATATAAATCTTCCTCCATCTTTCATGAAGCCTTCTGTAAGTGTGCATCAATTCTCAAACGGATGACCACTTCTGGATGAAGGTTGACAATAATTATATGAAGTTGTTTAATATAGCTGATAAAAAAACATTGAAAAAATTATAGTGTGTCGCCTATACTAATCAGAAAGGATACATGTGTGCATTATATTTTTTATAGCTGGTTACATGTAACCTATAGTAACATTAGAGTTAAAATTTAAAGTCAATATGTATAAGATAATTTGAAAAGTACATGTTCAATAAGGTTTTCTTGATACCTTTCAAATGGGACACTTAATGTCAGTCAATTTTTGCAGGGTTGTTGATGTCGCATAATGTAGAGACATTGTAACTGTTCTTGGACTGCACCATCAGCATCAAACTTGTCAACATATTTTTTACATAAATATGTGACTTCAATCAAAATGTTGTTATAAATTTTGACAAATGTCATAATTGGAGCATAGTTAATGATGTTTAAGAAATTCCAGTTGAGAATAACAAATTGTACAATGTTTTAATCATAATATAAATGGAACTAGAAAAAAAAGTATTGTTTACTCCAATGATGTAATGAAAATAAGACAATGATGGAAGAAAACCTGTACCTGATTAGATGATATATTTCTATTTGTTGTAACAAATATAATTATAACTATTCCAGCTGACTCCTAAACATCCTACACTGTGAAAATAATAGAATCAATGAGGTTTTACCATTACCTTGATATTAAATCACAATATTGTAATCATTATTTTCATTCTTTTAGTTTCGGTTTTCCTTCATATGGGGATGCAGTTCATTGGCATGGATTTTCAGATGGTATTTTTTAAAAACATGCATTAAGGATTAATTGAGTGATCATAGCATGTCATAAATTATATTGATAAATAAATGTACCTATTAAATGTCGTCTTGGAACCCATTTTTGAATAATGTCTTCTTCTATATATGTTTCTAATTGTTGGTAGTATTTCAGTTATATAATTAGAATACAACTCAACATCAGAGTATATAGTAGAATAAATCCCAATAGATGAACATGTAATTGTTGTACTAAAGTAATAATATGTAGTGAAAGAATGACAAACAACAGTACAATTTAATGTAAAGATAATACATAATTGAAAATTTGGAAATTGAATATATTGTTTAAAATATAAAGTTCAACTTGAAAATTTTGAAAATGGATATGGTTTAATATATCAGATTCGATATGGAAATTTTTAAAAATAAGTTTTTTTAAATGGAATATGTAGCTCATTTAACTCATAAAGTCATTCCATGTATATATAGTTCAAAATATACTATTATCAGTTAACAAAATAAGGAATTTCTCATTGAAAAACTCAAAAAAACAATCTGAGAAGAGGGGGAAGTGAGAGAAAGGTTTTGATCAGGGGATTAAACCATTTCTTGTTCCACACCAAATGTTTTCAAGAAATACATAAATTAAAAAATAAAAAATTGTTGAACAGAGTAAATTTATAAAATATGAAAAATATAATTCAACACTCTACACATATTCATCAACAGGCTGAAAATATTCCATGTACATTAGAAAAATACAATACAACACATGTGACAGTCAATCAAAGGTTTAAAAAATATTCTCTATACTTACCATGGAAGATTTAAAAATGAGAAAACTATTGAAGCTTTGTTTTCAAAAGAAGGAATCATGCCCCACAGTGTTATGCAATGCTCACTCTCATAGCCCTACATCTTAAATCATGCTCAAGAATGCCAATTATAAAAATATCTCACCAAACTAAGCCTTACAAAGTGTTCTCGATGCAACCTCAAATTAAAAAAGGGGCAATCATATCACCTGGTCATCAAGAGTAGAAAATTCATTATTTGTTTCTCCAATGCTCGACATTATTATGAAGTGAACCCCTCATGGATGTTCATTTATAACCCATAAATGATGCTTACATTAATTACCAACCCATATTTAGTAAATAATTATCCAAGGTGATAATCATTAACATATGAAGGCATATATATTTTGTGAGGAAAATAAAATACACATGGAGAGTGTTCTAGTTGTTGGGTGACTATTGGAGTAGAGTAGGGAAACCCCTCGGGTTTTAAAAAACCATCTAATTAGGTATACTGAAAATTCATGGATAAGATAATAAAAATCTAAAAAGTTTTATTAAATGACCAACACATATCAATATACAAAAATATTACAAAATTTTGAACAAAAATAATGCACAAAGAAAATAGATTATAGAAAAAGTTCTTGAATAGACCATTATATGTTGTGAAAATAACCTTAAAAGGACCATTTTGGGTTTTAAAACTGATCCTAGAACATATTCCATCAAAATAGTGAAACCCTTGTACTTTGTGAAGAAATAAAAAAACAATCAATGTTTTTGAATTCAGGCACCTTATTGTATTGTACATACTAAAACCTTAGAAATTTCCTAAAATTCCATTGGGCACAGATATAAGGCCTAATTCTGAGATGAATGTCTAGGCCTGATTGCTTCTCCAGCTTGATGAATCTAACCAAATAATATCTCCCTTTGAAATAGTACTTCATGAAAATAAAATATACAACAGTTGAAACAAATATACATATCAAAAAGTACATGAAACACTGATTTCCAAGAAGATACAGAATAATGTATCAAAAAAATATTTATGTCAAACGACAAACCAATAAATAAAAAATTATGAAAATGGAAATAGAAATAATAGTGAGATTTAATTATCTTGAATCTTTAATACCATTACATTGTAAAGCATAATATGGTGATAAATATACCTGAATCAAAGTAGACATGTAAAGTCATTCAACACTGTTTTAATATGAAAACACATATATTTAAAAAATATTCAAAAAATTATGTATATGAAAAGAGAAAATAATTTCAATTGATATCCAATTGAATATAACAAATGAATTTTATGTTTTAACAATAGAAAATATGGAAATGAGAAAAAAAATCATATTTTTCAATTATAATATATCAATAAAAATAACAGTCAATGAAGAGTACTATTATATTCCAGAGTGGATGAAATATGCATGGTTGATTTAATGTACCCAGCATCAGTCATTCTAGTATACATATAATAGAACAAATTTATTAAAACATCAACTAAAACTACATGAAATCTGCATTATTGAAACTTCAAAAAATGTGTATTGAATCAAATTAGATAGCCATACCTAAAATAGGACACGATTTGATGTGGTGGAGAAAATACTTATGTATAAATAATCTACAAGAAATAATGTATAAGAAAACACTTATGTATAATCAATCTATAAACAATTAAGTATAATCAATATGTAATCTTCAATCTATAATATGAAAACAATTATATATAAGAAATCTACAAAAAATTACATATGAAATCCTTTTAAGTAAGCTGAAATAAGAAAACACTTCTATATAATCAATCTTCAAACATGTATGTATATTAAATTTTTAAATAATTTCAATTGATATCCAATTGAAAAAATAAATAAAATAATTGTATGTTTTAATTATAGATTAAATGTAAATGAGAAAAAAATGCTTATTTTTCAATTATAATATTTGAATAAAAATAATAGTTAATCAAGAGTATAGTTATATACCTGAGTGGATGATTATTTAACATACCAAACTTCAGTGAGTTTAATATTCTTGTAATCAAATACATTTATAAAAAACAACGAAAATGATAGGAAATATGTATGATTTAAACTAAAAAAATGGGTATTGAATCAAATAATTTAGGCATACCTAAAATGGACCACACATTGATGCAATGGAGAAAATATATATAAACCTTGAAATAAACTTTAGATAATGAAATATTGACCAAGAAAAAGAAGTACAAATAGTAATTAGTGAATACACTTTGCGAAGTAAAACACAGTTTTGGATAAAGATGTAAATTCATAGGACTACAGGGTGAAATATTTTTTGTACCTGTAGGGGGAGAATAATGTAGAGGATAGAGGGAAATCATGAGTGGTAGAGGTTGTGAAGGAAATGTATATCTAGTGCAGATGTATAGGTAATCACAATCAACATCCTCGATACTATTGTGGGAATCCCTTGAGGAGTAGAGGGGAACTGGAAGATAGAGAGAGATGTTGACTAGGGAATGCAGGAACCCTAGCTTGACTGGGGGTGAAACCCAACTGGTTGGAGAAACATAGTGAATTAAATATGTTTCGTTGATGTGCAGTAAATATCAAGCCAAAAAGGGAGCGAAACAGAATCGGTAATGGATGGAATTAGTGGGGGTTGATTCGAAGGATGTTGTCAGAGTTTTTGCATGGAAATATTGTGTGAGAATCCATGTTGGGGAAGAGGGGAACTAGGTTTTGGTCGAAAAAAGATACTAGGGTCTGCGGGAAGCATAGTTTGATGGGGGATGCAGTCCGAGTTGGAGGAGAAACTGAGGAAACCACGTCTATAAGAAGGAATGAGGGGAATAAAGGGTTACAGGAAATGGAATATGGTGGTTGTGGTGTGATAGAACCCTAGATTGAGAAGAGATAACGCATAATTTGGAGCTGAACTAGATGGAAATCTCAAGCGGAATAGGGGTGGAGGGACAGTAACACGGTGAGGTTATGTGTAACATAGGAGTGGTACGAGCGTGGAAGTATGATTGGTGGGCACGTGGAATAAAGAAATACCTAATATTAGTATATTTAGTAGATTAACCTTCCCAAAAAACCATTTCCATATGTTAATTTAGGAAATTTTTTCCCATAAAAGGAAATGAGATATCAACCTTCATTAAAGAACAAAAAAGGAAAACCCTTTCTCACATTTTTCATTAATACAATATTATTCATGATGTTCCCAATGTATCCTACTTCGCTGTGATCATATGTCATCATGGTTTTCATCAATACATCAAAGTACATCACTAATTGTATTCATTAATAATAGTATTAAAATTTAAGGATTAATACACATGTCTTTAGATAGTAATATCCAATTAAACATATAAATGTGGATTTCCTACTGCAATATCATGTCCTCATTATCCCCTATACTAGATATTACCAAGGGTATACACCATGAGAAATTATATCAAATTACTATGATTATCCACCCCTGATAGGCTATATCATTTTTTTTCTTACCAAATTATATCATCCGACTATAGAAAATATATTTAATAATACTTTTGTGGAACTTTTGGGTTCTAATTATAGAGAGTAACAACTATGACCTTTTAGTGAGATAGTGACTCTTAGGTTATTATTATATACTACATAATACTGAATAATAATCATGATGTGATAAGAATTTTATTAAAATTAAAAGCAATTAAGACATATAATTATAAAGTATATAAAATTTGTTTCTTGGGAACCAAATCCAACATACTCCCACTTTTATTAGTGTCAACTTCTAACAACCTTCAGTCCACTATATCTCACATGATACTCATGCATATACTATGTTACGGATTTATTCAATAGTTCAGCCACATTTTCTTCCATGTAACCATAATATATCCCCTCATAGAAAAATCCCTCAATATGTGATAATTCTAGATTATGTGCTTTGTCTATTTTTGTGGTCGTGGCTCCTTTGTGAGAGCCACTACTGTAGTATTATCACAATATAATGTGATAGGAACTTTACTTATAAGTACGACATAAATATCTTGTACAAAGATTTATATCCAAATATATTATTTGGATATATCAAAAGATTCTCTATACTCAAAATTCACTGTAGAATCGGTGATAATTTTCTCCTTTGAACTCTTTATGTTCATATCTCCTTCATTGAAATTGAACACATGTCATGACTATGTCTTTATGTCATTCTGATCTATTTAAAAGATAACATGGGTGTAAACCCTAATAATTGGCTACTCATCTCCTCTATACACCACGAACATATCTTTAGTTCTTTTAAGATACTTAAGGATAGACATAATAGCATACCAATGTTGTTCACCTAAGTCAACTTAATATCTACTTACCATTCTCAAGGTGTATACAACATCAATACCAATACAAAACATGGAATACATGATTGGTCATATCATATAAGAATACGGGGTCTCACTCATTCTATTTTTCATCTAGTGTGTTTGGGGACACATTTTTTTGGAAATATGTATACCATGTGACACTATAACCAATATTCTCTTAAACTGTTCAACACTAAATCTCTTTATTATATAGTCAATGTATGTACCATGAAATATTCCAAAAAACCTTTGAGATCTATTATGAATGATATTGATTCCAAAAATATAGGCTATTTCACCTAATTCCTTCATCTGGAAGCACTTATTTAACTAGTCCTTAATAGATAGTAATATCAGTATGACATTTCCAATATGTAATATTTTATCAAAATATACTTCTTGTAAAATTAATTCTCTCCCATTGAACCACTTTTAAACACATGTATGAAATTAAATATAAAATAAATTAAATTGTATTATAGATTTATTGAACTGAATCATCTATTTCTTGGATTCTTACTTCAATTCATAAATATATCTCTAAAATTTCTATCCTTTTTAGAAATACTTTGAGTCAAAAAAAACCTTCAGGTTGCATTATTTAGACATCGTCCTGAAGGTTCCTATTAAGGGAATTTGTTTAGATATCCAGATTTCAAATTTTATAGTCATGGTAAACTGATATATAAATTATAATTCTTATGGATTTAAATATAGAAACTATAGAAAATGTTTTATCATATTTAGTGAACAGATTTTGTTTAAACCCTTTATACACTAGTCATGCCTTATAGGAATTTACTTTACCTTCAATGTCTATTTTTCTATTAAATACCCTTTTACACCCAATAGGATTTACATCAAATGTATAATTGACTAGAACTCATACTTGGTTCTAATTAATGGATGACATCCCAAAATTCATGGCTTCTTTCCATCTTATAGCCTCTGAGCTTTCTATTGTATATTTATAGGAGAATGATTCATTATTTTCAATCAATAATGAGTCGCCACCTTTTGTGACAAGAAAAAAAATCCTTTTAGTTCTCTTACCTCTCTATTAATCCTATTCATTACATGTGTTTTATGATCAACTTCTTCCATGGGGGGCTATGGAATATTTTTGTGTACCAACACTTGTGTATATTGATCATCAAATTCATCAAAATCAATCTTTCACCCATTATCCTTCGTGAGGATGTGATCCCTCTTAGGAAAGATATTTTTTATTGATATATTCATTTTATTATATGAAGAGTTATATAGATAATATCCATTGGTTTCCATGGGATCTTTGATAAATATAAACCTCATTCCACATGTTCTAGTTTGTTTCCAAAGGTGGAATTAACAAACGTCTCACATCCCCATACACATGTATGTGAGAAAATGGGTTTCTTTCCAATCCATGTCTCAAAGGGAAGTTTATTTGTCCCTTTAATTGTTAATTGGTTTAGTGGGAATTCTATAGTTTGTAATGCATATTCCCAATAGGATAATGGAAGACCTACATTAATCATCATCGACCTTACTAAGTCTAGCAAGGAATGGTTCTTCCTTTCACTAACACTATTCCACTAGAGTGCATAAGGTGGATTGTGTTTAAATAAAATCCCAAACTCTGCTATAAGTTTTATAAAATATTGGTTAATATATTCACCACCACAATTATATTGAATCTTATTTATATTTGTATCATGTTGATTATTTACTTAATTATTGAACTCTTTGAATCTCTGAATGTTCTCTAACTTATACCTGATCAAATATACATTATAATATATACTCAAGTCATCAGTAAAAGTTATGAAGTAAGAATATCCACATCTAGATTCTAATGGAAATTTTTTACACACGTCATTGTGTAAAAATAATAGAAGCTCTATGGACCTTCCACCCTATCCATCAAATAGTTTTTTGGTTATTTTTCCTTCTAAATAATAATGACATTTTTTAATTGGAATTATCTTTAAAAAGCCTAAATAACCATCTTGATAGATCTTTTTTAAGAACATTTTATTTAGGTGAAAAATATGTTGATTATATATTTGGGTGTTATATAATTCATGTGAACATAATTCATTATCTATTACCAATATTTTGTTTTAGTAATTTAACACATAAAAAATTTTATTTACTTTTGACATGAAATAACAAATTTTTTCTTTGTAAAAGATTCATTATTTACTTCCAAAATTGAAAATAAATCCATCCATGTAAATTAAAAAATAGATATGGTGTTCTTAGTAACACTTGGTATGGAATAATAGTTATTTAAAAACAAATCATTTAATGTGAAATGGAAGTTGGTAGTCTCCTATAGCCAAAGTAGCAAGTCTTGCTCTATTTCCTACTTGAATATCCACCTATACTCTAGAAATAATAAGAAATTTATACTTGGTTACTTCATTTGGATACATATTTGATCACCACAAGTGGAATTTGATGCCCAATATGAAGATATAGAAAGATTACTATTGATAATAAACACACTTTCAACTTCCCCTTGATTTTAAGTTCAGCTCCTCCATTAGTGGCCTAGCATTCCACATGTAAGACATACTGTATCCTTTTCCTTCGCCTTACTTTGGATATTTTTCTTTTTATAAGGATGTTTCACTATAACTTTATACCTCATATGAGTCTTAGTCCCTTTTGTCTTGTTCTTCTGTTTCTTATTCACCCTAAGGATTATAGGTTTTTCATGCCCTTTATCTTTTTCAACTTAGAGAATAAGAGTAAGAAGTTATAATAGATAATTATTTTTATTTCTCATATTTAAATTAATAATGAAACTAGAGAATGGTTTAGGCAGTTATGAAAGGATGATATTTTTGCACAGATCATTAGGGAATTTTATGCCCAAGATTCCTAAGCATTCTATGTTACCAATCATCTAGGTTACATGATACCCAGAATGAATCGACTCTCCAATTTTCACATGATCAATGAATTGTAGATATAAAATACAAATTGTATCACCTTCTCTTGATAGGTACCATGAAGGAAAGACACCATGATATATTCTCATGTATCCTCATGTTTCTTTAGAATCTCATTTTACATGATTGATAGCTTGAAACATTCGACATTTATGGAATCATCCAAATTTTTATCATACAAAGTTAATTCTTCCTCACTATCCTCTTTGTCAAGTACTTTGGTAATAGGATTTTATAGAACATATAATTTCCATTAATGGTGTTGGATAACGTGCAAGTTCCTTTTCCATTCTTTGAAATTTGTTCATGTGAGAATTGTATCCTTCTCAATTATGGATCATAATGATATCGTTGAATCCATGTGGATTTTTATTTATAAAATAAATAAGAGAATAATTTTAGTACTTTATATCATTTCTAAAATTAGATAATAAATATTAAATTTATTGGTATCCCAATTTTTTATTGAAACACAATATCTCTCACCACTAGTTTCATAATATCTTATTGTGTGGATATTCTCATGGAAATATCCATATTTTCCTTCTCATAACTCATATTTTTTCCTAACAAGTTATTTGAAGGGGTTTAAGTAGGATTAATTTTTTCAAATCCATTAACTCTCATTTTCTTGATATGTTGAGTAGACTTCTCAATCTTAAAATCCTCAAGTTTTATTTCCTCAAACTTTGTCTCTCAGTTAAGTCAACCCAAAACACAAGTTCAAATTCTCAAATAATTTAAAGAACCGTGACTCTATCTAGTCAAAAAACATTAAATTGTGGTTTGATTTTAACTTCAGTAGTGGAAATATAGCAACTTAATATATATAATTAAGTTATTTTAATATTTATGTTTAAATTGAACATTTTATATTTATTAAATTCTCATAAATATTAAGTTGATTTACTTAAGTGTCCAACCATGTCTTGGATAAATTTTATGAATAATAAAATTTATTTTAGTTCTATCTTGCATGATTATTAATTAATTAATTCAATTGATCACAAATAAACATCCATAATTAAATTAACCTTGAATTTTAATAGAAAATAGAATAATTTTAGTTGTATGATCATTATCTTTTCCTAGTGGTTAGTTTATCTACTAGATGATAAACTAACTGTCAACCTAGTAGAAAACACCTTGAACCATGACTTTGTTTATCATGCATCTTTCTACGTGTCCTTTAATGTATCTATTGGATTGTTATTACCCTGAATCCAAACTTTAACCACATCCACTTTCCTGGTATCTCCTTCCATTGCATAATCGTTTACTCATACATGAGTGAGGGGAACCAAAGGATTTGTTAATGGGGTTTTTATAAAATTAAACTATGGGTACACCATCCCATATATAATGGGAGGAGGGATGATCACTGGTGGAAATCCCACTTATACCAACACCTGCATACCAACAGTTTGAAAAAACCATTGGTTTAAGTATTAATTTGATGTGTTTTTCAAATGGTTTCATTAAACCATTGGGAATGGATTACATTAGACAATATTTTCCTATGGTTTTTATAAACCGTAGGGAAACTACCCCCCCCCCAAATAATATTTCAATACGGTTTTATAAACCATTGGGAAAGAAACACCAAATAATCGAAACTAACCCATGAACTAATCTCTCCACACAACATTGAATAGATCTCTCCTCCATCGAACCCTACTTCCTGAGAAAGAACCCGAGATCTCACTTCCTCCATCGAACATAATCTCTCCTCGAACAGATCTCTCCACTAAACGAGATATCCTCCTCCAACAAGATCTTTTTTCCAACCCTACCTCCCAAGAATGAACCCTACTTGGTGAGCTCACTTCCATCATCACGATCCCACTTTCTCTGAAATGGATTTCTCCAGGCTTTCAACCCTAATTCATGTCTACCTCATTTTTAAGATACCATGAATCATAGATCTCCCAATCCATTCTTTGATTCAAACATCTAGATTCATTGTGTTCTGCTCGAAATTGGAGAATTCCTTTTATTTTCTACTTTGATATTCTTCTAATGGACTTGATGTGCTATGTTTATCAGTTTCCATATGGGATTGTGGTAGATTACATTCATCAAAATTTTATTTTTTCGGATTAATATTATTTTTATTGAGCTGGATGATTTAAAAAATCTCCCTAATTTTTTCATTGGTTTTATAGTATATACATCATGTCTGATAGTGTGTTCAAGTCATGTGTGAGACCTATTCTATTTAGAATACATGGAAATTTATCAAATCCTCACTGTTAGACCGTCCACATATCCTATTGGGTCCATTGGTGATGAATACCATGATCCTTTGGCCACCAAAGAGGTGTTCTTATCTATAAACTTCGGTTAGAGAATGGATGGTATGAGTCTAGTGCCTTATACCTGGAATAAGAAATTGATTAACGAATGAATATAATTGTGAATTGAATTTGTTCTTCTCATGACATGTGAATTATAATTTGTAATTATCAGTATGTGAATTGGAATTGACACAATTGAAACATGAATTGATAATGTAGCATGTAACTGTATAATTGGTATGAAATTGGAAAAGACACAATGTTATATTGACAAGAACTGATATTTGACATAATAGAATATGAGGAATGAGTATTTGTAATTTTAATGAATTAAAAAATGTGTCATATTTCATAATATTTGACATTTTTCGGCGTTTCTTTAGGGTTTTTGCTCTTGGTTGTTCTTGACGCATGGTTATATAATACCTGGAATGGTTACTCTACACTTATCAATATTTATTATCCTTGGAAATGTAATATTTTCTATAATGGGAATTCAAAAAAAGTCCATTAGGCCATGGAAGATGATATATATCCCTGGAATTGGTAATGTGTGTTAGGTCAGTGGTCCATGGAATAGGTAATGTACCTTGTCATGGTTCCTTGTCAAGGAAATCATCCTGGATAATGGTAGGTATCAACAGACATATATGGAACTCTATTGAATCAAGTTTGGAATACCACGAGTGTCATCCTAGAGCTCGAGTGTTGGAAGGATAATTTGATGATCAAAATTAAATTAATGAATTCATTAAAATCAATATCATACTGTGATATATGATTGATTTTGGTTTTCTCAAAACATAAAAATAGTTATCATTGTAGTGTTTGTAGATATAAATCATTGGAAGTTCACATAGAAGATACCATGAGAACATTATTTCATTGCAATTTAGGTGAACAATATATGAAGTGTTTCTAATTTCATAAAGAATATCATATTCTATGTGAAATAATTTGGAGCTCCTAAAAATGTTAAGAATATTTTATGTGTAGAATTATTCAAACCATTGATTCTTTGTGGATACAGTTGTCATATGAATGGAATGTTATAATTTGCTAATGAAAATTTTATCTAATGCGTACTGTTTTAATATATTCATGATGCATGTAAAGGGAAATTGATTTATGGACAAATGTGTTGCTTCTTTTTGGATTCACATACAGTTGAATGGGTAACCATATTTTATTAAATTATAAAGTGTTATCTAGATGAAAAGTTCCCTATAAATATGGCATTAACTCATGGGAAAGGTGTTGAAACTTTTTTAGAGATGTGATTAACAAGAATATATTTTTGTATTTTCTCCATGTTGATTTTTTAAATGGAATAAAAACATTATATGAAGGATTCATTTGGAAAAATTATTTTCCTTCAAAAAAAATATATCTGTGAAGTGTGTGTTATTTGAAATTTCCATTCTAGTGTTGTTTTATATCAACAAGTATGGTAATAAGGTGGTATTTTAAACTTCTAAGTTATTAGGATTTTTTCTTCACGCTAGAGCACTTTTCTTTATAGCTAAAAAGTGTTTGATTTTATTTGTGCTTTCTTATTTCTCACATTCTAAACATTTATGTTGAGGAAACATGGATTTCTCTTCTTTCACATGTTTATTATTGTTTGAAAATTGCATATTCACTTGAGAAATTAGAGAACTCTCAATGTTTTTCATTCTTTTGGTTTATCCTTTTATAAATCATCAAAATATATGATCAAACATTATTTCTTATCATGTTCAACCTTCTTCATAGGTTTGGATCCATTTTTTGTTATGATATATTCTATTGGATTAGAAATTTTTTCCTCTAGTAAAAAAAATTATTGGGTGGGATAAAAACTTGTATCGAACAAAACCAAATTAAGATGAAACTCGAGCCAAACTAATTATATACCATTAACATGAAGAATAATTGTTAATTAATAGGAATGTACTATTTGATAGTATCATTTTGAAATATTGATCTATTTCTCCCTTGCTTGAAAGAACATGATTTGACCCATGGGGCATTGTGGTTCTTATATGTTGGGTGGTGACGTGTATAGTCACAGGAGACATGTATGTTTTAGTTTACTTTTTATTTTATTTTCTTTATCGCATTGGCCACTTAGGTCTTTGAAGTGCAATGTGTTGCATTTTTTGTCAATGAGGCATGAAGTTGTCTTGGAATGAATGGATGTCAAGGAGTCAAGATGAAGGAGAATGTCAAAGGATGTGATGGTGATGGTGATGAAGGAGAATGGCCATGGCACTTAGAGGAATGTCACTTAGGAGATTCAGTAAGTGGCATTGGAGAATATGGTTGAAACATTCTCTAAGAAAATATGACGATTGTTGAGCTGATCTTTAAGTTCATAGAACTTGTATCATGATGATACAATGTCACAACATTGTTTAAAGACTATGCATTGTAGTGACAATGCATGAGGAGTTGAAGAAGCAAGATGATCCATTCACTACTTCTAAGTGGATGAAGTGGTATAATGAAGTCCATGCACTAACACTTAGTGCATGTGAATCTGAAGAAGTCCCAATTTGATCTCTGATTAGATCAACGAAGACATTGAAGATTATATGTGATTAAGGAGCTCGGTTGAAGATGAAGAACCTTCGGGAATTCCCTCCTAAGTGAAGAATAAATGTTTAAGAGGAATGTTTGAATTCTCAAGAAGAATGGAGAAGAGGAAAGGGAGAAGTGGCATTTGGCAATTGGCATATTTTATATGGAGGAGAAACTTGTTTTTATACAAAGTCTAGGTTCTGTCCTTTGCCAAAAAATATGCCAACCTCAAGGGCCAGCCTTAAGGGTTCAACCCAAGGCACATGTGGGAACCAGGTCACCACGCCCAAGGGGATCCCATGGGGCCAGCCCAAGAGAGGCCGGGGGCCGTGTATAAGCCCCCGAGGGCACGCGGTGGTGAAACCCGCGCACCCGGAGAGCATAGTGGGCGCTAGGAGCGCGCCCGCAGGAGCAGAGTGGGCGCAGAGCGCGCCCGCAGGGAGAACACGGTGCGGGGCGGCACCGTGGAGGGAGAGGTTCAATTGCGGTGAAGCGGGCAGCGCTTGTTTGTTAAACCGTGAGAAAATCCCGCGGCGTTTCGATGTGGGACGGCGAAATTTCACCCGGGAGCGATCCTGGCCGCACGATCGATCGCGCGCCAGATCCGAGCCGCTCATCGCATCCCGCACGCGATGATCTGATCGCGGCCGTCCGAAGATCTGATTCGACGGCTAAGAGACCGTCCTCTTCCTCGAGCTCAGCCGAAGCATTCCCGCGAGCTCCGCTCGAACCAGAGGCAACCTGAAGGCAGTTTTCTAGTTCCCGGCCACCTCTGAAGGATCTAAGACCTCCATTGAGCTCGTCTCTCCACACCGAACATGGCCATGCCTAAAAAAGGTCTTGCATGCAACCAGTGGAGAATTTCGAATGATGCCGAGGCAAACGAAGTTGCCGAGGCTTCATGGGTTCGTGCCTTTGCATGGATTGGGTTTAAACAGAGGCTTTGCATGCATGGGATAGAAGAGGCGAAGGCCGTGCATGCGTTATAAATCGCATGCACGAGGAGAAGAGAAAATAAAAGATCCCGCGTGAAACAGAGGATAAAAATCACGATTTGAAAATATCTTTGAAGATCCGAAGATTTCGGGGATTCAATATTTATCCCACGCGGAAGGCAGAGGCTCTCCTCGCCTATATAAACGAGGCCGAGGCTCCAAAGAATGCTGCTGATCCTTTCTTGAAAATCAGAAGACCCGTGAGTGCCTCTGCCTCGCGAAGAAAGAAGCCACCGTGCAAAACATTGCGCGGCTGTTGTCCCGAAGCCACCCGAGGCTTTGAAGTGTTCCCTGCGCGCCTATTCCCTTGCGCGACAGGAAGAACCCAAGGCCGCTTCCTTGCGCGCCCGAGGTTGTCACCCTCTCTTCCCGCACCCTTGCGCGGCAAGAGGAAGACCTCGCGGGTGTTGCACTTGCGCGCCCCGCGGGTAGGAGGTCTTGCGCGCCCCTGTGCCGCACACCTTGCGCGCCCTCCCTTGAGTTTGAGTTCGGGTGTGTGCAAGTAAAGGCCGTAGCCTTGGGTGTGTGTGAAACAAGAAGACCACACTATTTGTGTGTGTGCAAAGTGGACAAGATCACCTACGGCCGTGTGTGCTTAACAAAACAAGAAAAGGCAGTAGCCTTGTGTGTGTGCAAGAAGTGAAGGAAAGGCCTTTGTGCCTTTGTGTGCAAAAAGAACAACAAGTGGCCGTAGCCCTTGAGTGTGTGCCAAATTGAGGAACACATCTTGTGTGTGCTAAGTACCCTAAGGGCAGTGGGTGTGAGCAAGACAAGGCCATACTTTGTGTGTGCATTTGAAGAAGAAGGCCGTAGCCCTTGTGTGTGAAAAATGAAGAACCAAGTGTGTGCATAAGTGAAGTTCACACTTTGAAGAAAGTTGTCCAAGACTAGGAGGTTCTTGAAGAATTGAGAAGGCCATGCAATCATTGCATGAAGAGACAGAGATGCCATGCACTCAGTGCATGAAGTTGTTTTGAACTGAGACTGAGCCAGACTGAAGTTAAAGAGATTGGTTGTCTGAGTTTTCAGTAGATTGAGAAGATCCTGATCATCACAAGTGATCAGAGGTACAGAGCAAGGCCAGCAGTCTTTATCCCAGACTGCTGAAGATGCTTGAAGACCTTAAAGTGAAGAAGAGCTACTCGTACGACTCGAGGAGCCAAGAGAAGACCCTGTGGGACTCAGGGAGAAGAAGTCTTCAGTGGGATTCTGGAGCAGGCCAGTGGGACTCTGGTAACACTGTGGGACGCAGTATAAAGACCCTCCTGTGGGACTCAGGAGAGATACGGTGGGAAGCTGTATCGACCATTGTAATACTAACAGATTATAATGGGAGAATCCATGCTTGGAGAGCATGGCAAGGATGTAGGCCTTTGGTGCCGAACCTTGTAAATCCTTGTGTCCTGTGCCTTTTCATTACTGCATTATCCGGGAAAGGTTGAGAGATACAAGAAGAGTGGATCGAGGCTTTAACCAGCCATAGAGGTTTAATTGATTAAGAATCAATTAGTAAAAAGTTTTAAAGGATCACTGATTCACCCCCTCCGCCTCTCAGTGATTCACACTGATCTGGGCACTTCAGTCTTTTACTTCTTTTTGTGGACAAAGGGTATTTATATTCTGCGAAGGGGGGAAATGGGGTTCACATTGATTCAGTCCTCCAGCTTTGATCTGAGGTAAGATTATATGGTTACTACTTGTCTTGAACCTCATGTATTTGGGAATTTTAGTGTTTTTGACTCTATTATGTTTTTAGTAGGGTATTGGATCATTTCTTGTTGGTTCGGGGGGATTTGGTTCTCCCAACTGAGGTAAGGATTTAATGTCATTGGTCGGTTTCTCACTGGTTATGTAGCATCCTTTATGTGTTTTAATGTTCCTAATATTCTTTGGGTAGTGTGTTGATCCCTGCTCATTGGTTTCGAGTAGCCAAGTTAAGGGTGACTCGCCTGCATGTGCATAGGTAAGAAAGTAGATGTATTTGGGTACCCCCATTACCTGTATAGTAAAACATGGTAGTGATTATGCATGTATGGGGATATGTGTTCCCATGTATATATATATATAAAAAAATTCATACACAGGTGAGTAGAGACTGGTATATCCATATAAACAGATGTGCAAGGATCCCCTTGCACATGCTCATGGCCATGAGGGTGTGTGCATAGGGGCTAGGTGTCCTTGCATGTTTGTGAAGGTGTGTATACCCAGTGGGGGAGCAGCGGTCACGCCACACTCACACCGCGGTCACGTCGCACTCACACAGCAGTCATGTCGCGGTCATGATGTGGTCACATCGCGGTAATGTTGTGATTTGGCACTGCTCCAAGACGACACCCCGCAGTAGTTCGCAGTGATATTATTCCATGAGTCATGTGATCAATATTGAGACTGGCTAATCACAATTTTTTTCGATGGGGCTATGGCTGGAATGTTCCCCCAACTCCTCCTGCTCCCTTCGCTCCTGGCTGGAAGATGTTGCCCTGTGGATGTCACTGAACTGGGCTAACATGCCACGGTCACTACGCAGTCACGCCATAGTCACTCCGCGGTCACGTCGCTGTCAGGTCGCAGTCTTGACACGGTCACGCCACTGTAATGTCGTGATTTGGCCCTGCTCCAGCCACATCCAGCCCACACCACCCACCTTCCTCCCTCATTTTAGCCCATGGCCACCAGCATTCCATCCCACAACACCCCCCCCCCCCCCGCCACCTTCGAATCAGCCAGCACCATCCCCTCACCACCTGTAACTAGCCCCCTTCCACCAGCATTCCAGCCCCCTTACACCTACATTCATTCCCACACAAGCCCCCATCCACCTATAATCCAGCCCGCACCAGCCACCACACCAGCCCCCACTCCCAGCCTCCTGCAAAACACTCATGCCAGCCCTCTACCACCTGCAAAATAGCCCCATCCACCAGTTCCAGCCCTCACCAGCCCCCGGACTCCTACATCCCAGCCCGCACCAGCCCCTGCCACATGCCCAACAGCCCCTAGACACCAGCAATCTAGCCCACACCAGCCCCCTACCACCTATTCCAGCCCACACCAGCCCCCTTCCATCCCCCATTTGCATGCCTTCCCACCTGAACCAGCCACTTTATCCCACACCAGCCACTGCACCAACCCCCATCCTCCTGCATTCCATCCCACACCAACCCTCTGATACCTACAAAACAACCCCATACCACCTATTCCAACCCGCGCTAGCCCCCTTTTAGCCCCCTTCCACCTGCATTCCAACCCGCACTAGCCACTCCAGCCCCCTGCCACCTGCATTTCAAGGCATGGTTCATTTATAATTCTTTCATAATGAAGTGAAGGTACTGATGGCTATAGAATTTTCTAGGCTCCAATAAAGAGATGAAATAGTGTTCGAGTATAGAAATCATTTAATCCAATTGGTTCCATACATTCCTAATCTAGACTTGGACGATTTCTTAATGGATTGGTGGTTTGAGTAGTGTCTTTGATGACTTGTCACTAGCTGTTTCTTCCATTGGACTCCACTTCTATATAGTGATTATGAGATAAGTTGTCAATACTGACGCAAGATTAATAGGGTCAACTATACTGTTTTACTTTTGACTTCTAGCCGGAAACCACTATAGCACTTTTGACAAAGGTGGCCACCGTTCACTATAGTGACGCGGACTTCCTGATTAGAACATTGGATCATCTTATTCATATGTATCCCATTTTCAGGCAAATATTTCTAACCTATAAAACTCTGTAATGTGTGCTCTTGATTTTTAGTGAGAATTCTGCCTCTCTATGGATGTAGGGATTATTCCCAAACCACGTAAATTTGTGTGTTCTATGTGCTTTCTTTCCTTTTGCAGTTTCTTTTGTTTCTTGTTTCTGTCATTGAAAATCCTGATGATTTCTCAATAGGTATTTCATGTTTCTTTTATTCATGTTTCTTCTATTCCTGGGTGTGGTAGAGGAATCTCTAATAAGGGAAAAAGGAAGTGTTATGTCAGACCCTATAAGTGGTGGTTTAAAAATTATATTTTTTTCTCACTGTTTTATTCTAAGATAAAATACATGGTTTTATATCAGTTCCAAAATGTGGGACATATAAAACATTGTTTTTAGGATCATTGGAGGTATTTTTTGTTAGACTACTAGATAAAGTCTAAACAATGTAAATATATTGGGTTACATGAATCAATTTAGACTACCACATGGAGTCTTTGGGATACTGAATCCGTTGAAATGATTCATATTTGTTTTTTTATATTGGTTAATATCTTAACTATCTAGAATCAAATTTTGGTTGTACTGGGAAAACAGAAAGGTTGTTGTGTAGAATCTGGAAGCCTGGGGGTGTAGGGGGCGTCTATAGGGTAGGGGGAGGGTGCAGGTGGGGTGTCTAGGAGGGGCTGTCCAGGGGGGTGTCCAAGGGCTATCTAGGGGGGTATGTAGGGAAGAGGGTAGGGTGAAGGTGGGGTGTCTAGGAGGGGTTGTCCAGGGGGTTTCCAAGGGTTGTTGGGGGGTCTTTAGGACAGGGGGCTACAGGTGGGGTGCTTAGGAGGGTTTGTCCAGGGGGTGTCCAAGGGCTGTCTGGGGGGTGGGGGTGTCTGGGGGTCTGCAGGGCAAGGGGAGTGATTCTTGCTCAAATTTACCCAAGAGAAGAAGGTAAGACGGTCCTTGTAGTTTAGCTTGGGTTATCGAATCCATAGATACCTAAGAAGAAACCTATAGACACGTACATTCTATGGACTGTTTTCGGATATGAAGTTCCCAAAGTGGATTGATTTTGGATGGGTTTGAAAGATATCTAATTGATTTAAGTGAATTCAATTTAAAAGAATGAGTTGATCCTAGGTTATCGCTCGGGGTGGATTGGACATATTTTCTTTTTAATAATTTCAATTTCTTATATTTGAGATGGGTTCATTTAAAGAGATAAAAAAACATCATCACTTACTGGTTTAATGCCTACACCCTTTAATACTAATCACTTATACACTTTAAGGATCAATGTTTTGATCACTTCAAGGAAAATGTTCGTATTAGCACTTGAATTGTGTGGCCTTAAATTCAACAAGCACGATGGAGTTTAAAAATCATCAAATAAAAATCTCAATTAAAGAAGTGATTATACATTAATGAGGTGATAAATAACATCCAATCCATCCCCTTGCTACTCCCTTGGATCAACCCATAAGTGGGTTATCCCTCCATTGATTCTATGGTTTCAATGGAAGCGGAAAGTAGACTCATGAGGGAGGAAATGGAGAAGTAAAGAATACGCAATAAAATAACAATCACTCCACCGTTGTGTGATAATCTCACGAGTTTTGGTATGAACAAGTTCAAACCTTGAACCAACAGTATCAAAGTGATAACGAGAAGAACAAAATAATAATATAAGAAGAACTTTTATTAAGAAACAAGGATGATTTAAAACAACTTACATGTGGAAGATAAATTTGAGACAACAAAACCGCAGCATAACATTACAATGAAAGAAAGCTCAAAGATTTTTCAATCCTCCAAAACCAATACCTTAAATAGCCATTTTTGAGCCCTTGGGTCGAGGCTCCAATAGTACATGTCTCCTCAATTAATTGTGGCAGGCCATAGGTGGGTGGAAGGTAAGGGAGAGTTGATTTTTCCACCCTTGACCCGAGGTGGCAGCCAGCTTTCCTTCACCGAACAGACGCGTCTCGAAGACCTTCTAGATGGCCGAATCATAGTGTTCCATAGAGGAATAAAATGGATCTCCTGATGTCGTCTTACCGCCTGTAAACTGTGGGCCCCTTTGGAGTTGTGGATTCCGAGATATGAGAAAATAAGGTGGCTGTTTTTCTGGGCCACAGAATCTAGCCCAGAATTGTATCTCTAACTTGGTCCGCCTTAATGACCACTATACAAGCCGAATTAGCATTATCTACTGGAGAGTTAATTGTTCCTATACATGTCTTATAGCATCCCACTAAATGTGGGATTAATTGGGCCTGTATGTTGGTCCCCACAGTCTCATCAGTGGGCTGGTGTCCAATCTGTCTTCTCTAGAATTGATTCCTTTAATCACAAAATATCCCCATCTTCTTCCATGAATTCTCCATTGATCCCTGAATGAACAATGTTCACATTTAAGTGTATATAATGTTACCAAAATATCAAATTAAAATATTGATAATTACATTCCTTAGAATCAGATGACTCATTGGGCCTAAATTGGTGTATATTAGGCATGAAGTGCACAAATGATGAGAATGGATGTTCATAATGAATATGCACTAAATCAGGCCCATAAGATCAAAAATGAACATTTAATACAATTAAAATGTAATTAAAATATATGTTTTTATTGGATAATCACACCCCCCCCCCACATTATATTTTCTAGTCCCGAGAAAATAATTCAACGATTTTATTTGAATTCCTTTCTTCAAAGACATTATAACAAACAATGCTCACAATGTAAACTGCACACAAATATATTTTTATAACCTATAAATATAATTTAAAACAAGATGAATTTAAAAGCAGATCTCAATCCCAAGCCCATTCCTTTGACCAAATCCATCATCATACTTTATCCAACTCAATTAGGTGTAATGATGTGTTATGAATCACAATAGATATGGGGGTTCATTTTCATTCATGGGGAAAATCATGGAAGAGCTAGGTGGAATCACATTTAATCCTAATATGAGTATTCCTCATTCCTTTTTTTTGGATTTTTTTTGCAATATTTCCATAGTAATTGAGATTGTAGTTAATCAAATTAACCCATGTAGCAAGACTTTTCCGATGACTCCAAGACTGAGAGGCCTTAAGGCACCAAGTGAAGCCCACATACTCAGGCATCGTCTCGAGTTAACGTAATAAAAAACAAAGTCATATTACCATAAATAAAGATATATTGAAAAACTCAGGGCTAGACAACTCTGGAGTCACGATCCCCAAGTGCCGAAAGCCTCGCATTTTATCAATCCATTGCTCTACACGCAATTTTTTTTAATTTTTTTTTAATTAATTTTTTTTTGAATACTCATATTATTCATAAAAATAAAACCAGCCTATGATATTTATTATGGGACCCCAAAAATTCAAATTAGTACCCCACAGTCTAGAGGACATGCATTGTGGCATTTTGATTTAATGGATGAAAATAAAAATGATGAAAATTTTCATTGGACAACCAAACTTCCAAAATAAATGCTTTTAAACTTAATCATGAATTAAATTAAGAGTCAAGGAAATAAAAGTTATTTTATATGTAGTTTTAATGTGAGAAAAGATGTTATTATATGAATGATAAAGGAATTTTAATTCTTTTTTTTATCACTGTTTTTTTAAACAAACATTTTGTTTCCACACCCCCCAACTTAGAATGAAACTGTCACTAGTTTCATAAAAATAAAAGTTATAATGGGGTAGAGGAATAAAAAGGGGAGTTCAATAAGGAAATTGAAATATGAGGATCATGGAATGAAGTCACCTGGTGGTTGAAGTTTGAAGTTCTTGCCGCTCGAATTATTCCTTTGATATCCATGTCGCTTGCAAAGTTCCCTAGTGGAAAAAAGAAAAACAAAACAAACAAAACAAACAATATATATATATATATATGATAAAGGAAGTAAAATATATGAATATATATAAAAATTATAGAATAAGGAAGCACAAGAAGTCGTAGGTCAGTGGTAAGTGTGCGCCCATGTCTCCCTTCGGTCCCGGGTTTGAATCCCCACGGCTTCGCCTGTTGTGATGGGGTTTTCCCCACGACCTACGATGTGGACTCTTTTATTATTATTATATTTTTATTTATTTATTTTTGTTTTTTAATTTTTTAACCTAAAAACACATTAAAAAAACAAACTGATGATACATTATCTTCTTTATAAATTTCTGGGTAAGGTATTACTCAAGGATCACACCACGTGACATGGATGAATATGGTGCTCTCCTTTCGTACCCATCCACACTCATTATAGAAGAACAGGTCAACAGTTTATTTTTATTTTTTTTCGAAATATCAAAATGTCTCATTAACCCTAATTAAAATATAAAGTTGATTAAAACAACGAAATTATTGGAAACTTGAAAACCATGGGTTTCCTCCCATTCAGCGCTTTGTTTAACGTCATTATCCCGACATGGACCCTAAATCTATTAATTTTTTCCTGGTTCATAGGTTGGCTCAGTTAACTCAGCCTCTATTTCCTGTTTATTGAATGATTCAATGAATGGTTTTAACCTTTGACCATTGACCTTGAAAATGTAACCACTTGTGGGGTCTTGAATCTCTACTGCCCCATGGGGGTACACATAATGCACTATGAAAGGTCCTGACCATCTATACATTAACTTTCCCGGGTGTAAATGAAGTTTTGAACTATACAAGAGAACAAGTTTTCCTGGTTCAAAATGTTTGAACTTGATATTCCTAGATTGGTAGGCATGAACTCTAGCTTTATTGATCCTTGAATTTTCATAAGCCTCCATCCTTAGTTCCTCCAGTTCATTGAGATCTAATTTCTTTTTGTTCCGACCAATGAGAGATCATAATCCATTTTCTTGATTTCCCAAAAGGCCTTATGTTCAATCTCCACTGGAAAATGGCATGCTTTACCATAAACCAACCTTTATGGGGACATTCCTAAAATGGTTTTATATGCGGTTCTATAGGCCCAAAGAGCATCTAAGAGTTTCTCAGACCAATCTTTCCTAGAGGGGTTGAAAGTTTTTTCAATAATTTTCTTAATCTCCCTATTTGATAACTCATCTTGACCATTGGTTTGAGGATGGTATGCAATGGACACTTTATGAGAAATACCATACTTAGACATGAGTGAAGAGAATGGGAAGTTGCATAAATGGGTTCCTTGATCACTGATTATAGCCCTAGGAATTCCAAATTGAGAAAATATGTTCTCTTTATGAAATTGAATCACAACTTGATTATCATTGGACTTAGTGGGAATGGAATCAACCCATTTTGAGACATAATAAACATCTAAGAGAATGTAGAGGTATCCCCTAGATTTTGGGAAAGGACCCATGAAATCAATTCCCCAACAGTCAAAGATTTCAACCACTAAGATAGGAGTGAGTGGCATTTGATTCTTTTTTGTGATGGACCCTACTTGTCGACACCTAGGACAACTTTGACAAAATGTGTAGGAGTCCCTTGAGAGGGTGGTCCAGAAATGACCACATTGAAGAATCTTAGCAGATGTTTTCTTAGAGGAAACGTGACCTCCACATGCCTCACTGTGACAGAATTTAAGGATGGACTCTTGTTCAGATTCTGGAACACACCTCCTGATGACTTGGTCAGGGCAGAACTTATAGAGGTATGGATCATCAAACACATAGTTTCTAACGTCAGAAAGAAATTTCCTTCGAGCTTGAGTCCCTAAGAATTTTGGAATGACTCCTGTCACTAAAAAATTTTCTATGTCAGCATACCAAGGGCAGTCACTCACAGAGTATAGGTGTTCATCAGGAAATGAATCAGACACAGAAAGGTGATTTGATTTGTCTTTGAATTCCATCCTAGAGAGGTGATCAACTACAACATTTTCAACTCCCTTTTTATCCTTGATTGTGAGGTCAAATTCTTGTAAGAGAAGGACCCACCTAATCAGTCTAGCCTTAACATCTTGTTTTTGGAAGAGGTATTTTAGTGCATAATGGTCAGTGAACACAGTGATGGGGGATCCTAAGAGGTAGGACCTAAAATTCTCTATAGAAAACACAATAGCAAGTAACTCCTTTTCAGTAGTGGTGTAATTTATTTGGGCATCATTTAAAGATTTTGTTGCATAAGCAATGACATAAGGAGTTTTATCACAGTGTTATCCTAACACAGCTCCAACAGAAAAGTCACTGGCATCACACATAAGTTCAAAAGGAAGGTTCAAATTTGGAGATTTCATAATGGGAGGAGAGGTGATAGAGTATTTGAGGGTTGAGAATAAACCCTCACAGCTTTCTGTCCAAAAAATTGGAGCATCCTTTACTAAGAGAGCAAAAAGGGGACGGGATATTAAACTAGAGTCCTTGATGAATCTTCTATAGAAACCAGCATGTCCTAAGAAAGACCTCACTTCCTTGACAGTTTTGGGTGATGGAAGGTGAAGAATGATGTCAACCTTTTCTTTATCAACTTCAATCCCCCTACTCGAGACCAGATGGCCTATAACAAGTCCCTCTTTAACCATGAAATGGGATTTTTCCCAGTTTAGGACCAGATTCTTTTCTTCACATCTTGACAAGACTCTCTCTACATTCTGCAGACATCCCTCAAAAGTATCCCCAAACATAGAGAAGTCATCCATGAAGACCTCAAAAAAATCCCCTACCATGTCTGAGAAGATTCCCATCATACACTGTTGGAAGGTTCCAGGGGAATTTCATAACCCGAAGGGCATGCGTTTGAAAGAAAAGGTTCTGAAAGGACATGTGAATGTAGTCTTCCCTTGATCCTCTAGGGAGACCTCAATTTTATTGTACCCTGAGTACCCATCTAAGAAACAGTAGAAGGCATGACCTTCCACTCTCTCAAGGACTTGGTCAATGAATGGTAAGAGGAAATGATCCTTCTTGGTGAATGAGTTTAGCTTCCTATAGTCAATGCAGACCCTCCATCGACTACTCACCCTTGTTGGAAGAATCTCTCCATCCTCATTTTTTATCACTGTGATTCCAGCCTTTTTTGGGACCACTTGAATTGGGCTCACTCACTCACTCTCAGCTATGGGATAGATGATACCATCTTTTAACAGTTTCAGAAGTTCTTTCCTTACTACCTCCATGAGATTAGTATTGAGTCGTCGTTGAGGTTGACGACATGGAATTGAATCGGATTCCAGAACAATCCTATGAGTCCTGATAAGTGGTCTAATCCCAGGAATATCAGATAGGGTCCAACCAATGGCTTTCTTATGCTTCCTAAGGACATCTAGAAGCATCCTCTCATGATTGGCTTCAAGAGAAGAATAAATGACAATAGGATGTGTTTGATTGTCCCCTAGGAAAGCACACATTAGTGCAGCAGGAAGTTCCTTCAATTCAAGATCATGTTGGTTCAGAATTTCAGCAGAAGATTGGGACATTGGATCAAGATCAATTTCTTTTTTTAGAGTTTCAGATAGGATTGATTCCCCACATGTAGAAGTTTCAGCTACTAGATTGGCTTGATCAGATTTAGGGAAGGAAATTGGAGTGGTCTCTATAAAAGTGGTTTCTTGAAAGGTTTCACTGATTGTTGGACCTAATACTTCATGATAAGAGCAATTTAAAAATTATTTAAGCCAAGGATATAAACTTCCTTCATATGAACAAAGGAAATCAATCTTATCCTGACTTAAACATTCATCAAATATTCCTTGATGTTCCATGGATTCATTATCAATGCTTCCTATCATGTTTACTTCATAAATGTCCTCATCATCCCCTATTTGTGAGCTTTCATTATAGATGTTCAAGTCTAGACTCATGTTCCCAAAGGTGATGGTCATGTTCCCATTTCAGACTCGGATAACAGAGTTGATTGTTTCAAGAAAAGGACGGCCAAGGATGATTGTGGTTTGTTCCTTATTTCCTAAGTTTGGATGGTCATTAAGGACAATGAAGTAAACAGGGTAGATGATGTTTTCAACCTTTACCAGAACATCCTTTAAAATCCCCTTTGGAACCCTAATGATATGATCAGTAAGCTGAAATGTGACAGATGTGGGTTGGAGCTCTTCTAGGCCTAACTGGCAGTACACAGTATATGGGATGAGATTGACACTAGCACCTAGGTCACACAAGGCCTTGAAAACTTTTCTCTCTCCTAGTTCAACATTGATGTAAGGGAAACCCGGGTCTTTCAACTTAGGAGGAATGGTCCCTTGAATGGTGGTACTCACATTAGCAGCCAAAAGGACTTGGTTTTTTTATGAAAATTTTTGTTTAAAAGTGCACAAGTCCTTAAGGTACTTTGAGTAGGTAGGTATAGTTTGGATGGCATCAAGAAGAGGAATGTTCAACTTGACTTGTGAGAAGATTTCCCTCAATGTTTCATTCAGTTCAGGCTTGGGTTTCCCCCTCATGCGTTGAGGAAATGCTGCAGGTTGTGGGTTTGTTTGTTGAAGAGTTTTTTCCTTGACAATGTTATCAGTTTCTTCAGTTTGATCTTGTGGTTCATTTGAATTTTCATCCAAGTTTGAATCTTCAGGTGGGTTCTGAATTAGTTGTTCAGGTTTCTCAATTGATTTCCCACTTCTTAAAACAGTCACAGCCTTTAGTTGTTCATGAGTTGTTTGAGCACAACTTGACTCTCCCCTTGAAGTTGAGGATGGCACCGCCTGAGTAGGCATGGGTGCCTTTCCAGTTTTGATGGTTTGAAGTTCTTGTTTTAGGGAAGAGACTTATGAGTTCATCCTCTCCATTTGTTTGCACAGTTCTTATAGTAGACTTTGTGGAATAGTTTGGGTGGGTGCTTGAGTAGGTTGGTTTATCCCATGGGGATATTTTGGAGGTGGGATGGTTTGTTGAAAATGGACCGGTGGCTGTTGGTATTGGATAGGTTGGGTTTGGAACTGGTTATGGGTTTGGAACTGGTTATGGGTTTGGAACTGGTGGGGGTAAGGATTTTGTCCCTGTGGTTGGCTAGGTTGTTGTTTATCTTTCCAGCGGAATCCTGGGTGGTCGTTATACCTTGGGTTGAAGGTGTTTTGGTATTGAGGCTTTTGAAAGTTCAAAGCATTTACTTCCACTGGGGGTCCTCCTAAAAGAACATCCTTGATGGATGTAATGTTTGGGAAGTTGTATGTCTTATGGTCATGTTTGTCACAAATTGTGCAAATAGGGTCAACTGTTTTGGATTTCATGGACTTTCCTAAGGTCTATCTCTTCAACCTTCCTAGAGAGTGATGCAAGTTTAGCCCTAAGGCTTTCCTCTTCTCTAATTGTATGAATTCTAGTTGTTCTTTGTGGATTTTCAGAATAAGGTGAAGTTCCCCATGTTTGGTTTTGTTCATAAAGGCTTTCTAGATACTCATAAGCATCATTTGGGGCTTTGTTTTTAAAGGTTCCATTACACATCATGTCAATGAATTGTTTATTCCCCATACCCAACCCTTCATAGAAAATTCTCACTTGTTCAGGAATAGAAAAACCATGGTGTGGGACCATGTTTAGAGTGTCTTTGAACCTCTCCCATGTTTCATAGAATGAATCTCCCTCTTTTTCAAAAAAGTTTTGGATACTCTTTTTAAGTGCAATTATTTTGTGGTGGGGAAAGTATTTTTTGTAGAATTCTCTTTGTAGTTGGTCCCAAGAGTTTATGGATGATGGTCTCAAATTTTTTAGCCAATTTTATCTCGATCCTTTAATGAAAAAGGAAATAGCCTCATCTTAGATGATTCTAGTTGATGTGGGGGACACATGGTTTCTACAATGTCATTGAACTCCTTAATGTGAAGGTAGGGCATCTCGGACTCCATTCCATGGAATTTGGGAAGGTGGTTTAGGAAATGAGGTTTAAATATGTAGTTGGAATCTCCTAGGTAATTGTGTCTAATGCGTGAGGGGGAATTGGTCCAGGAAGGTGTGAGGTAGTCATTCATGGTTTGATCAATTGCATTCGCTAAGTTTGAGGCTACCTCATTTGGGTTTCCATTTTGGTTTCCACACGGGTTTATGAGTTGGTTTCCTTGAAGACCTTCCATTGAAATTGGATCAATTTTGGACTCCAGAGTATTAGGAAGATTGTGATCTAATGGAATGATTTCCCTTTGTGTACTTGACTCCCCAACCCCAGGACTATCCACCCTAACTAGATGGTTTGATTGATCACGGGTGTAGGCGGACATGCGCCAAAAGAAAAAAACGAGAAAGGGACAAGATAAGAGAATTTGGATGAGAAAAGAAGAAATTGGGGAGAATAGAATGGGTGTTTAGATGACTTACTTGGGTCCCCGGCAACGGGGCCAAAATTTGATTCTCACTCAAATTTACCCAAGAGAAGAAGGTAAGACAGTCCTTTTAGTTTAGCTTGGGTTATCGAATCCACATAGACCTAAGAAGAAACCTATAGACACGTACATTCTATGGACTATTTTTGGATATGAAGTGGCCAACTTGGATTTATTTTGGATGGGTTTTAAAGATATATAATTGATTTATGTGAATACAATTTAAAAGAATGAGTTGATCCTAGGTTATCGCTCGGGGTGGATTGGACGTATTTCCTTTTTAATGATTTCAATTTCTTATATTTGAGATGGGTTCATTTAAGGAGATAAAACAACATTATCACTTACTGGTTTAATGCCTACACCCTTTAATACTAATTACCTATACACATTAAGTATCCAAGTTTTGAGCACTTCAAGGTAAAGGTTTGTATTAGCACTTGAAGTGTGTGGCCTTAAATTCAACAAGGACGATGGAGTTTAAAAATCATCAAATAAAAATCTCAATTAAAGAAGTGATTATACATTAATGAGGTGATAAATAACATCCAATACAGCCCCTTTCTACTCCCTTGTATCAACCCATAAGTGGGTTAGCCCTCCATTGATTCTATGGTTTCAATGGAAGCAGAAAGTAGACTCATGAGGGAGGAAATGGAAAAGTAAAAAAACGCAATAAAATAACAATCACTCCACCGTTGTGTGATAATCTCACAAGGTTTGGTATGAACAAGTTCACACCTTGAACCAACGGTATCAAAGTGATGAGGATAAGAACATAATAATAAGATAAGAAAAACTTTTATTAAGAAATAAGGATGATTTAAAACAACTTACATGTGGAAGATAAATTTGAGACAACAAAACTGCAGCATAACATTACAATGAAGGAAAGCTCAATGATTATTAAATCCTCCAACACCACTGCCTTAAATAGGAATTTTTTAGCCCTTGGTTCGATCCTCCAATAGTCCAAGTCTCCTCAATTAATTGTGGTAGGCCATAGGTGGGTGGAAAGTAAGGGAGAGTTGATTTTTCCACCCTTGACCTGAGGTGGTAGACAGCTTTCCTTCACCGAACAGACGCATCTGTAATACCTTCTAGATGGCCGAATAATAGTGGTCCATAGAAGAAGAAACTATATCTCCTGATGTCTTATAACAGCCTATAAAATTTGGGCCTTTTTGGAGTTTTGGATTCCGAGATATGATCAAATAAGTGGGCTGTTTTTCTGGGACGAAGAATCTGGCCCAGAATTGTATATCTAACTTGGGCCACATTAATTACCACCATAGAGGCCGAATTAGCCTTAGCTCCTTAAGAGTGATTTGTTCCTATACATGTCTTATAGCATCCCACGAAATTTGGGATTAATCGGGCCTGTATGTTGGGCGCCACAGTCTCATAAGTGGGCTGGTGTCCAATATACCTTCTCTAGAATTACTTCCTTTCATCACAAAATATCCACATCTTCTTCCATGAATTATCCATTGATCCCCGAATGAAAAATGTTCACATTTAAGTGTATATAAAGTTACCAAAATATCAAATTAAAATATTTATAATTACATTCCTTAGAATCAGATGACTCATTGGGCCTAAATTTGTGTATATTAGGCATGAAGTGCACAAATGATGAGAATGGATGTTCATAATGAAAATGCACTAACTCAGGCCCATAAGATCAAAAATGAACATTTAATACCATTAAAATGTAGTTAAAATATATGTTTTTATTGGATAATCAGGGAGGGTGTAGGTGGGGTATCTAGGAGGGGGTGTCCAAGGGCTGTCCAGGGGGTGTTGCAGGGAAGGGTGTAGGTTGGGTGTCTAGGAGGGGTTGTCCGGGGGGGTTCCAGGGGGTCTGTAGGGCAAGGGGAAGGGTGCAGGTGGGGTGTTTAAGGGGGTTGTCCAGGGGGTGTCCAAGGGCTGTCTGGGGGGTGCAAGGGTTGTCCAGGGGGTCTGCATGGTAGGGGTTGGGTGTAGGTGGGGTGTCTAGGAGGGGGTGTATAGGGGGTCTATGGGGGATGTCTAGGAGGGGTGTCTAGGGGGGAGCGGGTGGCTAGTGGGGGTTCAAGGGGGATGCCCAGTAGGGTTCAAGGGGGTTGTCCAGGAGGGCATGGGGTATTCAAGGGATGTGAAAGGGGGCTATCCTGGGTGCATGGGGGTGCCGGGGCATGGGGGTGCGGGGGGTTTTTTGACCCTTGTTGAGAAAATACTTCTACACTATCTTTTTTTCTGAGTGAGAACAGTAAACATCACACACCTCTTATAGTGTAGTTGGATATTTCTACAACAACGGGAAATCTGATTGATGATCAACTCGGTGATAGTATTCCATGAGTCTTGTGATCAATGTTGTGACTGACTAATCACAATTTATACTGGCAGGGCGATGGTCAAAATGTTGCCCTGCCTCCTCCTACTCCCTTCACTCCTGAACGGAAGATGCTGCCATGCGGATGTCGTTGGAACGAGCCAACACACCGCGGTTACACTGCAGTCATGCCCCAACCACCTGCAATCCATCCCACACTAGCCACCACACCAGCCCCCACCCCCCAGACTCCTACAAAACACACAAGATACCCTTCTACCACCTACAAAACAGACCTAGCCACCAGTTCCAGCCCTCACCATCCCCTAGTGTAACAACCCGAAATTTTGAATAAATCTTGTTTCCTAATTTTATGTGTTATTTTATTTTTATACTCAACAAAAATGTTTCATTTGATAACATGAGTATAATTAAAATGAGACTGTTGGGTTTTGACTGTTATTTGACCATTGGTCAATATGACCGCTGGAAACTAAATGTTTTGATTATTGTCTCTAAATACAAGAAATCTTGGTTAATTAATATAGAAAGAAGATTTGATGGCCTCACCCAGTACTCTTGGACCGATCGAAGCCCATCTAACAGAACTTGGGAAGGAGGTAGCACCACTGGGCTTTGCTCTGGACCAAACCCAAGCTGAACTTCATCGTGTGAAGCTAGAACGGGATCGCCTTCGCGAGAAGTTCAAACTGATAGAAATTACTACTCGTGCGATGTTGGCCGAGCCTCCCTCAGATTCTCTCACCTTAGCACACCTTACACTTAGGTCCTATGCTGGTGTGATAAGGGGCTATTTACGGAGACCGTAACTGCCTTGTGTAATCATTTGTTTTAAATAAAAATTGGGATTTCTTCTTATGATGAAGTTTATGAATTTTCAAATGTCCGGATAAATATAGTATGCATATTTTTGATGAATTTTAGAGAAAGGATATTTAAAAAAAAATTATGTAAACCTTAAATAAATAAAAATGTGTAATGATTTTCAAAAAATGGTCTTCTACAATTATGTTCAGTACGACATTTCGAGTCTAATAAGATCAACTTGATTTTTGATAAATAGTAAATTATGAATAGTGATTTTACACTTAGGATTAGTAATATGACCAAATTGATTAGTAATTTCACTCAAAGAAAGTTTTAATATAATTTAGACACCTATATTAAATAATGAGATTCAATAAAATGGGTAAAAAACAGTTTCATAAATTGTTATTCAAGTATTAGTTTCTTCCGGGTGAATAGTGTTTTTTAATTAAAAATTAAATTAAAATTATTTAGAAAATTATTTTTATAAAGTGGATTACATTTTTGAACTCAGAGCATTGATATTATGTTAAGGTAATTTTTAGGGATTTTTCTGAAAAAAATGAATTTTCAGTGAATAGTGTGTTTATTTAAAAAATGAATTAAAAATATTTAGAAAATTATTTTTATAAAATAGAGTTCATTTTTGAAATCATATCATTTATTTTTGATTAATGTGAAATTTTGGGATTTTTCTGAGAAAGTTGAATTTTCAGTGAATAGTAAAAATACAGTTTTAGGGTTTCGGTATGTTTAATGACATCATAACTGTGCCATGATGATGTCATGATATATTTTAAGGGATGGTCGACTAAAGAGGATGAATTATTGTGTGGGGGTCCCCATGTGGCCTAACTCTATGGGAAGTACCATGGGAGGGCCCATGCTTTTGAGAAAACCACTTTTGAGGTGTCCCTTGGCCATTAATGCCTTGTCCCCTCACTTTCCCTATAAATACCAAGCCATCCTCTCATCTTTTCGACTCCAAAACCATCTTAAACGAAGTTCTGGTCTCCTTACCTCCCAAGGAGTCCTCCCAAGGTTCCCCCAAGCCCTCAAGGTCCCAACCTTTGAGTTTTAAGAGTTTCGTTTTAAGGTAAGGGATCCGACCTCTCTCTTTCATTTCAAGTAATCTCTTTTATGTCATTACTTTTATGCTCCATGTTCTTATGTTGGAGGATGTTCTTTTATACTCCTCTTACTTCCCTTTTCATGTTCATATAATGAGAGATCCCCTCTTACTCTCATTATTTCGTTTTATGAAGTTTTAAGTGGCGCCGTTAGGCTGCTGAAATATTTGTAACAGATTCTTTCTCCTTTCTCATTTTTCAAGATCTATTTTCATGTAAAGTATTTCAAGTTCCTTTTTATTATGTTGGGGTATGATCTCTAAATTTATCATACTGATATTTTATGATCATATAATGAGAGACCCCATTTTATCTCTTCAATTCAGTATTTTGAAGTTTTAAGTAGCGCCGTTAGGCTGCCGAATTTTTAAGTGGTTCTTCACCCTTCTCGTTTTAAAGTTCTACTTTCATGTCAATTATTTCAAGTTTATTTTTGTTATGTTGGGGTATGATCTCTATATCTATCATACTGGACTCTTATGTTCATATTATGAGAGACCCCATTTGATCTCTTCAAATCAGTATTTTGAAGTTTTGAGTGGCGCCGTTAGGCTGCCGAATTTTTAAGTGGTTCTTCACCCTTCTCATTTTGAAGTTATACTTTCATGTCAATTCTTTCAAGTTACTTTTTGTTATGTTGGGGTATGATATCTATATCTATCATACTGGACTCTTATGTTCATATGATGAGAGACCCCATTTGATCTCTTCAATTCAGTATTTTGATGTTTTAAGTGGCGCCGTTAGGCTGCCGAATTTTTAAGTGGTTCTTCACCCTTCTTGTTTTGAAGTTCTACTTTCATGTCAATTATTTAAAGTTACTTTTTGTTATGTTGGGGTATTATCCCTATATCTATCATGCTATACTCTTATGTTCATATGATTAGAGACCCCATTTTATCTCTTCAATTCAGTATTTTGAAGTTTTAAGTGGCGCCGTTAGGCTGCCGAATTTTTTAGGGGATTCTTTCACCCTTCTCATTCTTTTCAAAGTTCTACTTTCATGTCAAGTCTTTCAAGTTCCTTTTTAATTATGTTGGGGCATTATATCTATATCTATCATAATTAACTCTTATTTTCACATGATGAGAGACCCTATTTGATCTTTTCAAATCATTTTGTTTGAAGTTTAAGTAACGTCGTTAGGCTACCGAACTTTCATAAGAGAAATCTAATTTTTGTCTTCCTTCCATGTTTTTCATTTCAAAGGGTATGTCCTTTAAATTTCATTACCATGATCATGTATCCTTCTTATTCTGTCCATATACTGTTTTATGGGTCATTTATGAATTTTTGACCCATTTTCCCTCTCTTTTTAATGTCTTCTAAAACCTCGTAACATAGCCGTTATGCTGGAGAATTTCCGTCTCAAAATGTCTCTCTCTTTTTCTAAAGTTCATTTATATTATTAAGTGAATACTCAAAGCTCTTTCTTCTAAAGGGGTATTCACATATATACCAAAATGTTCTATTTTAAATTCTGGGATTTACGTACATGAGACTCACCTTCCTTTTCTGTGGGTTTTAAAGTGACGTAAAGATCATGTCTTTAAAGCAGTTTTTAAAACGTTATGATTATGAAATGAAACCCATTTATATTGTTCTATATGGGTTCTTTATGAAATTTTTGATGATGATATATGTGGCTCAAATGATAACCAAGGCAAATTTAAGGGTGCGCCCTGATAGCGCTCCAATGAATTGGGTAAAGACTTAATCTCTAGAGATGACCATTTTTAACGATGCCTTGGTGAATAACCTTGGTAATTTTTAACGACACCTTGGGGATGGACCTTAGTGAAATGAAACGATTGTCAATATTAAATGTTTCAGCCACATCTTCATGTTATGAAAATGTTTTATTTTTATTATGATATGCCTCATGATTTCATTTTCATGCCTTAAAGTTCTTTTCATGACTTTATTTATGTATCTCAAGTTCATATGTAAAATGTTTCACTTGTTTCCCTTGTTGGGCCTTCTGGTCACCCTTTCTTTTGATGTATGTCCCCAGGTTATGAGATGCAGTAATGAGCCTAGGGTGAACATGAGGATAAGCCTTTCAAGTGTTTAAGAAAAATGTTTTTTTTGTTTCATGTTTTATGTTCCTTGTTTCCAAGACACTAAACCTTAAAGATCCTCAGTTCCGTGTAGTGGAATGAAAGTTATGTTATAAAAAGACGGGATGCTATAGTTGGTATCAAAGGATGGTTTAGTTATTCATGGAAATTAGGAAATGAAAACTCTAGGAAGAACCCTATAGAAAATTTTAAATATAGGAAATATTCCTGGTATTTTGGTGAGTATTGAGTAAGGGGCTGCCAAGCAAATACATCCCTGTCTGGATACGAGCAGGTAGAGGTGGCTCTGGCATAGATGTACATAGGGGTAAAACCCGAAAACACCGCTTTGAGAAAGACTCGAACGGGAACTGGTACACGACAACGGGCCTTGTTGCACTCTTGGTTACGACACTCCTGGGGGATATGCTTTGGTAAATTCATAAGCTTGGTATGAACCATTGTTAAAGGAACAAAGATAAAATAAAATAAAGATTCACATAAGAATATATGATCATGGATAACCTAGATGGGAACCTAGGGGATCACAAGTTAGGGTATACTTTTCTTCTACAAGTTATCCTTATATGCTTTAAGTTCCTTTTCATGATTATTGGTTAAGTATTTAAGCCTCTAATTATACTTTATCTTCTTAGTTAATGGTGGGAAATGGAATAATGTGTCCCAACAACCAATGTGATAGGAAATGCGACGATTTCTGTATTAATATGACAGAGATGATTAGGGGATTAAAATATGATTATTATTTTGGAAGATGTTCACTATTTTGGGAACCCTATATGATCGAGGTAAATAGATTACTATGGTATTTTCATTGAGGAGTAAGGTTGACTTATATTTTGAAGAATCGATGAATTTAAGGAGGAATTATAGTAATTTAGGTTACTTATGGAAATGATTAACCTATATTGGGGTAAATATGTTTATGTTAGTTACTTTTGTTATAAGATGTTAGGAGTGGTTGATGTTGTTTGGAGATGAATGATAAAGTTTACCTTGGAAGACTATGTTATCAAATCCTTCTTGTATTTGGGTTTCAATCTTAGTTTGGTTTATTTTGAGGATTTTTAAGGACAGTTATTTACGGAATGGTCTATGATGAACTCTAGGTAGTACCATGGAAGTTTGAAGATTTAAAAGTAGTTTCCATTCCTATGGGATTATTTCTTTTTGAAGAGTTGTTTTACCTTACCCTTTCTGTTTTTGGGATAATGTTTAAAGATAGATGAAATAGATGGTTAATCTTCTGTGGATTATGTGATTCCTTAGAAGATGATTCTTTTGTTTTGATGAGACCAAGTGTTTTTGAATTCTCATCGTTTGGAGAAAAGATTATTTTTGGGTAGAAACTTATTAAAGGATGAAAATCTACATGAAGGTAGGTTTATTTTCTTATGTTTCTGTTCTATGTAGTAAATGAATTCCTCAAAATTATGAAATGGAACGTAAAACAAAAACGTTGTTGGTTTACGTTTCCTACTAGGTAATCAAAGACCGTTTACACACATCATAAGTTTGGGATTTTCTTATGGTTAACTTTCTCCTAATCATGTTATCTATCACTCTCCCTCAGAACTTGACCCTTTGTTTTCTCCTCCATGTCCATGTTTTCCTACATGGAATCCTAGTGTGGGTTAACTCGGGTGACCTTTGTACTTCCCTTTATTTCTTTTAAAGTAATAGTTTTATTGACTCCTTTTCCGATGTGGGACTTTCAATGAAATTTCAAAACCCAATTTTAAAAATTTCGAGGACGCAATTTCTTAAGGGGGGAAGATTGTAAAGACCCAAAATTTTGAATAAATCTTGTTTCCTAATTTTATGTGTTATTTTATTTTTGTACTCAACAAAAATGTTTCATTTGATAACATGAGTATAATTAAAATGAGACTGTTGGGTTTTGACTGTTATTTGACCATTGGTCAATATGACCGCTGGAAAGTAAATGTTTTGATTATTGTCTCTAAATACAAGCAATCTTGGTTAATTAATATAGAAAGAGCATTTGATGGCCTCACCCAGTAGTCTTGGACCGATCGAAGCCCATCTAACAGAACTTGGGAAGGAGGTAGCACCACTGGGCTTTGGTATGGACCAAACCCAAGCTGAACTTCATCGTGTGAAGCTAGAACGGGATCGCCTTCGCGAGAAGTTCAAACTGATAGAAATTACTACTCGTGCGATGTTGGTCGAGCCTCCCTCGGATTCTCTCACCTTAGCACACCTTACACTTAGGTCTTATGCTGGTGTGATAAGGGGCTATGTAAAGAGACTGTAACTACATTGTGTAATCCTTTGTTTTAAATAAAAATTGGGATTTCTTCTTATGATGAAGTTTATGAATTTTTAAATGTTCGGATAAATATAGTATGCATATTTTTGATGAATTTTAGAGAAAGGATATTTTAAAAAAAATTATGTAAACCTTAAATAAATAGAAATGTGTAATGATTTTCAAAAAATGGTCTTCTACAATTATGTTCAGTACGAAATTTCGAGTCTAATAAGATCAAATTGATTTTTGATGAATAGTAAATTATGAATAGTGATATTATTCTTAGGATTAGTAATATGACCAAATTGATTAGTAATTTCACTCAAAGAAAGTTTTAATATAATTTAGACACCTATATTAAATAATGAGTTTCAATAAAATGGGTAAATGACAGTTTCATAAATTGTTATTCAAGTATTAGTTTTTTTCGGGTGAATAGTGTTTTTAAATTAAAAATTAAATTAAAAATTTTTATAAAATTAATTTTATAAAATGGATTACATTTTTGAACTCAGAGCATCGATATTATGTTAAGGTAATTTTTAGGGATTTTTCTGAAAAAAATGAATTTTCAGTGAATAGTGTGTTTATTTAAAAAATGAATTAAAAATATTTAGAAATTTTTTTTTATAAAATAGAGTTCATTTTTGAAATCATAGCATTGATTTTTGGTTAATTTAGAATTTTTCGATTTTTCTGAGAAAGTTGAATTTTCAATGAATAGTAAAAATACAGTTTTAGGGTATCGGTATGTTTAATGACATCATAACTGTGTCATGATGATGTCATGATATATTTTAAGGGATGTTCGACTAAAGAGGATGAATTATTGTGGGTGGGTCCCCATGTGGCATAACTCTATGGGAAGTACCATGGGAGGGCCCATGCTTTTGAGAAAACCACTTTTGTGGTGTCCCTTGGCCATTAATGCCTTGTCCCCTCACTTTCCCTATAAATACCAAGCCCTCCTCTCATCTTTTCGACTCCAAAACCATCATCAACGAATTTCTGGTCTCCTTACCTCCCAAGGAGTCCTCCCAAGGTTCCCCCAATCCCTCAAGGACCCAACCTTTGAGTTTTAAGAGTTACGTTTTAAGGTAAGGGATCCGACCTCTCTCTTTCATTTCAAGTAGTCTCTTTTATGTCATTCCTTTTATGCTCCATGTTATTATGTTGGAGGATATTCTTTTATACTCCTATTACATCCCTTTTAGTGTTCATATAATGAGAGATCCCCTCTTACTCTCATTATTTCGTTTTATGAAGTTTTAAGTGGCGCCGTTAGGTTGCCGAAATTTTTGTAACGGATTCTTTCTCCCTTCTCATTTTTCATGATCTATTTTCATGTAAAGTATTTCAAGTTCCTTTTTATTATGTTTGGGTATGATATCTAAATTTATAATATTGATCTTTTATGATAATATGATGAGATACCCCATTTTATCTCTTCAATTCAGTATTTTGAAGTTATAAGTGGCGTCGTTAGGCTGCCGAATTTTAAAGTGGTTCTTCACCCTTCTCGTTTTAAAGTTCTACTTTCATGTCAATTATTTCAAGTTCCTTTTTGTTATGTTGGGGTATGATATCTATATCTATCATACTGGACTCTTATGTTCATATGATGAGATACCCCATTTGATCTCTTCAATTCAGTATTTTGAATTTTTGAGTGGCGCCGTTAGGCTGCCGAATTTTTAAGTGGTTCTTCACCCTTCTCGTTTTGAAGTTCTACTTTCATGTCAATTCTTTCAAGTTCCTTTTTGTTATGTTGGGGTATTATCTCTATATATATAATACTGGACTCTTATGTTCATATTATGAGATACCCCATTTGATCTCTTCAATTCAGTATTTTGATGTTTTAAGTGGCGTCGTTAGGCTGCCGAATTTTTAACTGGTTCTTCACCCTTCTCGTTTTGAAGTTCTACTTTCATGTCAATTATTTCAAGTTTATTTTTGTTATGTTGGGGTATGATATCTATATCTATCATACTGGAATCTAATGTTCATATGATGAGAGACCCCATTTGATCTCTTCAATTCAGTATTTTAAAGTTTTAAGTGGCGCCGTTAGGCTGCCGAATTTTTTAGGGGATTCTTTCACCCTTCTCATTCTTTTCAAAGTTCTACTTTCATGTCAAGTCTTTCAAGTTACTTTTTAATTATGTTGTGGAATTATCTATATATCTATCATTCTGAACTCTTATGTTCACATGATGAGAGGCCCTATTTGATCTTTTCAAATCATTTTGTTTGAAGTTTAAGTAACGTCGTTAGGCTGCCGAACTTTCATAAGAGAAATCTAATTTTTGTCTTCCTTCCATGTTTTTCATTTCAAATGGTATGTCCTTAAAATTTCATTACCATGATCATGTATCCTTATTATTCTGTCCATATACTGTTTTATGGGTCATTTATGAATTTTTGACACATTTTCCCTCTCTTTTTATTGTCTTCTAAAACCTCGTAACATAGCTGTTATGCTGCAGAATTTCCTTCTCAAAATGTATCTCTCTTTTTATAAAGTTATTTTATATTATTAAGTGAATACTCAAAGATCTTTCTTCTAAAGGGGTATTCACATATATACCAAAATGTTCTATTTTAAATTCTGGGATTTACGTACATGAGACCCACCTTCCTTTTTTGTGGGTTTTAAAGTGACGTAAAGATCATGTCTTTAAAGAAGTTTTTAAAACGTTATGATTATGAAATGAAACCCATTTATATTGTGCTATATGTGTTCTTTATGAAATGTTTGATGATGATATATGTGGCTCACATGATAATAAAGGCAAATTTAAGGGTGCGCCCTGATAGCGCTCCAATGCATTGGGTAAAGACTTAATCTCTAGAGATGACCATTTTTAACGATGCCTTGGTGAATAACCTTGGTAATTTTTAACGACACCTTAGGGATGGACCTTGGTGAAACGAAACAATTGTCAATATTAAATGTTGCAGCCACATATTCAAGTTATGAAAAAGTTTTATTTTTATTATGATATGCCTCATGATTTCATTTTCATGCCTTAAAGTTCTTTTCATGACTTTATTGATGTATCTCAAGTTCATATGTAAAATGTTTCACTTGTTTCCCTTGCTGGGCCTTCTGCTCACCCTGTCTTTTGATGTATGTCCCCAGGTTATGAGATACAGTAATGAGCCTAGGGTGAACATGAGGATAAGCCTTTCAAGTATTTAAGAAGAATGTTTTTTTGTTTCATTTTTATGTTCCTTGTTTCCAAGACACTAAACCTTAAAGATCCCCAGTTCCGTGTAATGGAATGAAAGTTATGTTATAAAAAGATGGGATGCTATACCCAGCCTCCTACATCTCAGCCTGCACCAGCCCCTGTCACATGCCCAACAGCCCCCAACCACCTACAATCCATCCCACACCAGCCCCCTGTAACCTATTCCAACCTGCACCAGCCCCCTGCCACCTATTCTAGCCTGCACCAACCCCCTGCCATCCACCTACTGCCTGCCTTCCCGACTGCACCAGCCACTCCATCCCACACCTTCCCCAAGCCTCCTCCATTCCATCTCACACCAACCCCCTTCTACCTAAAAAACAACCCCATACCATCTGTTCCAACCCGCACCACCCCCTTGCATCCCACTACCACCTGAATTTCAACCCACACCAGCCACTCAAGCCCAAAACATCGACAGACACCAACCACAACAGCCAAAAACCTTAGCCCTTGCACACCACCAGCCCGCACCCAGCTCCACAACAAACCAGCACCCCATCCACCAGAAAACCACTGCCACTACATACAGCCAAAATAACCAGCCTGCAAAACCAGTACTCCATCCCCCATCCAAACCACACCTATAGCATAGAAAAAACAGAAGGCAACCCCCATAGGAAGCCAATGAAGGACATTTCCTAAGAAAATTCCTAATGGTGGCTTCAATGGATTTGACCACTCTCTTGGGTAAAATGAATTGATAACACCAATAAGCTTTCATACTAAAAAGAACCAATTGAACAAGCTATAACTGCCCATCATAGGAGAGATAGTTATTAGTTTAAAATTTAACTCTTCGAACAATTTTCTCTTCCACAACCACACAATCAGAATATCTAAGCTGGGAAGTGATGAGGGGAACTCCCAGATTACAAAGAGGAAGATACCCCTTCCTAACCCCCATAACATCCTCAATAGAATCATAAACATCAGGAGATATACTATCCACAAAAATTAGGGACTTCGAAATATTAACATTCAATCCAGACAGGGAAGAAAAAAGATCCAAAGAATTCTTCAAGACTAAAACTAAATCCAATTCTCCATAAGAAAAGAAGATAAGGTCATTTGAAAAACAAAGGTGATAAATAAAGGTTTTAATACATCACCAATGAAACGTGAAAGCATCTGAAGATGAAATAAGGGAGTCCATGATGCATGAGAAAAACTCCATGCAAATCACAAAAAGGAAAGGTGAAAGAGGATCCCCTTTTCTGATCCCTCTTTTCCCCGAAAAGTAAACTTCCATTAATGTTCACCGAGAACATTGAGGTTGAGACGCATCTTTTAAACCAATATGGGAACCTATCTAGAAATCCGAGAGGATCCAAAGCATCCCATAAGAAATCCCACCTAACCAAATCAAAAGCCTTGAATAAATCGATCTTGATGACACACCTAGGAACCCCATAATCAAGATGGTAACCCCATAATAATTCATGGCTAACAAGATTCTTAGGATGAATTGCTTTTGGTACAGAAGGTTGAGGATATTTTTATCTAGCTTTAGATTATGAGTCTCCTAAGGTTATTTTTGTAACCATCCTACTAGAGGGTCCGAGTTATATGTGGTGGAAGTCTATTATTCAGTCTAAGCTAGACAAAGACTATTCTAGGAAAAGTTTCAAGGCATTGTTCATTTAGCATTATTCCATAATGAAGTGAAGGTACAGATGGATATAGAATTTTTAAGGAGGGGATGTCTAGGTGGGGTGTCCAAGGTATTCCCAAGGGGTGTTGGGGGGTCTGTAGAGAAGGGGGAGGGTGTAGGTGGGGTGTCTAGGAGAGGCTTTATAGGGGGTTTCTAAGGGCTGTCTAGGGGATCTGTAGGGCAGGGTGCAGGTGAGGTGTCCAAGGGATGTCCAGTGGGGTGTGGGGGGTCTGCTGGGCAGGGGGGAGGGTGCAGGTGGGGTGTCTAGGAGGGGTTGTCCATGGGGTGTCCAAGGGTTTTCTGGGGGGTGCAGAGGGTTTGTAGGGTAGGGGAAGGTGGGGTGTCTAGGGGGCTTTTCTAGGGGGTGTCCAAGGGCTGTCTGAGGGGCTGATTTGAAGAGATAAACCCATAATGGGACCTAAGCTCATAGCAATAATTTTGCTAATGATTTTCGTAAAGGTATTCCCAATAGTAATTGGTCTGAAATCTGTTACATCCACATCATTTTCTTTCTATGGGATCAAGTCACTAAAATTAGAGTTGATTCATTAAGGAATGGTTAAAGAACCCCCTCATAGCTTTAAGGAGATAATCATGAACTATGTCCCAGTAGAACATAAAGAATTTATTTTTGAACCCATCAGGAACAACCACACTCTCAAGATTTAGAGAAAAAAGGGTACTCTCAACCTCCTTCTCATAAAGGGATGAGACAAGAGATATTGTTGGATTGGTGTAGACTGATCCGGCTGGGCTGAATGCTTATGTCCCACAATTGTAGCAACTTTGACCATTATAGCAGTGTAGACTTTGGAGTCCACTTTACTATTGCACTTTTGACTTCTAGTCGGCAGCCACTAGAGTATTGGATACATATATTAAAGGCTTTATGTAATTGAAAAGGTCTATAATAATATTTGCTCATCTCTCCATACTACTAAATAAATCTTCACCTCCATGAATTGCTTGCGTAGAGTTGTCATCACTTTCAAATAGTCAACCTATTTCTTGAAAACCCATTCTACAGAATCTACCTCAATTAATCCTGATGAGATGAATTCACATCACCTATAACAATATGGAGATACTATTTTACTATAGACTAGATCAAATCAGAATCAACTAAAGTTGAGGGAGGTATAGCACTAGAAATAGATGCAACAATAGGAGGTTCCTGATAACTCAAAATTCCAATGAAATCTAAAAGAAGTATTTCTACAAAATATTATAAATATACTATGGATACAAAATATGAAGGCACTGGGGAAAAAACTCTATCAACACTAGGTAATTCAGCCTCTATAGGTTATGATTTGGTAGGTAAATCTAAAGTAAAATCTTGAAGCTCGCTTCCTTGTTCAATATGCATAACTAAGGATCCCTTAGGATTTGTCCCAACTCCAAATGAGATAGTAGGTCCACCATGCACTGGTGGAATACTAGGGTCATCACCATCACTATCTCCATATGAGTCTGGATATGATAGTCCAAGCAATTTGGAACCATAGGAGGGATCCCCCTTACATGACACCTCATCCTTACCAAGGTAAAACCACCCTGAGCATCTCTATTCTCTCAAGAATCTTATTAAACTTTTTTAGACACTGAATAGTCTAAAACAAGATGGAAAAAACCTAGTAACTTTTTCCACTCATCATGTGAAGCTACTTACATATGAGGTGCATAATGGTGCAGGTTTACAGGTGCTTTGGAAGACTGTTAGAGGATCATATTTACAATTACAGGAGCAAATTTAATGGTGTAAAGTGTGATTTGGAAGACTGTTAGTGGTGAAGGTTTAGAGGTGTAGGTTTTATATGTTTAGATGTGCAGGATTTATATGTTTAGAGCTGGAGGTTTTACATGTTTAGAGGTGTATGTTTATTACTTGGAGTGGGTTTACAAGTTTGATTTATGTCCTCTGCCCAACTTTGATGTTAGCTGGGGAGTAGAGGATATAGAAATGATTCACAAAACCATTGGTATTCAATATCCTAAACAAAATATACCAACAGTTCATAAAACTGTTGGTATTCAAATTCTAGAAAACATATACCAATGGATCACATAACCATTAGTATTCATTCTGGACAACATATATTCCAATGGTTTCAATGAAACCGTTGGGATAGAAAATATACCAATGGTTCAAAAACCATTGGTATTTATGTTAGATGGTATGTATACCAATGGTTCTTGAAGTGTTGGGACACATATATACCAACGGTATTACTTAAATCGTTGGGACAGATTAATTTCAGACCACTTATACCAACAGTTCACCAGAAACTGTTGGTATAGAGCTACTGCAACGCCCCACATACCAATGGTTCCTGAAACCATTGGGATAGGCAATCCCAACAGTTCTAGGGGCTATTCCAACGGTTTTAAACCATTGGAATAAGTGAAATTTACAATAGTGGATGTGTATGTAATTAATTTAATTTAATAAAAAATTTAATTTAATCCAAACACATACAAATTTCTGGTCTATTCTCATGGTCATCCATATAAAAGTGAGGAATTATGCATTTAATAACCTAACATGCATTCCCAATAGTTCTATTTTAAGAAAAATTGTGCTCGTATAAATTAATTATATTCTTTAATTAATCAATTATTTTCTCCTAATTATCATCCAAAATTTCTTGAGATTCTCATCCATCATTATATTAAATAAATTAAATAATTTATTTAAAATTGAATATGTGTAAAAAATTTACCTTGGAAGCAACAAAGTGATTACTTGTTCAAACTACCCAACGTGTATGATATTCATATACTATTTACTCATACGAAATATATCCTACACATCTTGTCTTATAATTTCTTGGCATGTACTATCAAATAAATGACACACAAACATATGTTATTTACCTATAGTTTTATTTCTTAATTCTCATAGATTAATCAATGTATTACAACATTTATACAAAATATAGTTCAGAATATTAATCATAAATTAATAATATATTTAATATATATATATATATATATAACTCATTATATTTCTTGTATGATTCAAATAAATTACACACATAACACATGTTGATAAGGATTAAGTGGTATAGAAATTAATTTTAAATTCTATGAAATCTGGTAATATACACAGTTTTTACAATCCAATTACATGGCATGTGTAGTTTTTTTCTATCTTTCTAAGGAACATGCCTAGATATTGGACACATAATCCTGTTGTATACATTAATGGAGTAAATGGTGTGCCTAGGATATATTTCATGTAGTATTTGAGTTATATGGGTTCTAGTCACATGTGTCATGTAATAGACACATAACTCATCTTTGACTAATGGAATGCACATCATGTATGAATGCTACACACCGTGTAGTCTGGATAACCTTGTTCTAGGATGGACTGCTCAATACACGGTGTGTATTAATTATTAAACATGTGAAATAAATTCAAAACACTCTAAATTAATCAATGAGGCATCCTAGTTCATTAAACACGGGTACATGGAATGTTCCTATGGGCTACAAAATGTGTATTATTATGATATTAATCTTGAATCCTTATCACCATTGGATGAGATTCTTCAATGTTCTTCATTCATTTGTAATCCAATTCTTATTATATTTGTGAGAATAAAGATGAGGAATATGATATATCATGGTTCAGATTTAAATAATGATTAAACCATAATTGATAACTAATGATAAATGAATAAATCAATCAATGATCATTAAATAATTATAAATTATAATGTGACTACTCTGATATTACTTAATGGTTTTGAGAGTAATATTAATGTTAATAGGGGAATTCCCAACTAGAAATTCTATCATAATAAATGATTAAACATAGATATACATGATGAATAATTTTGTGACTAATGGAATTGAATTAGATATTAATTGACATGAGAACACCAGCCAAAAATATGATCATCAAATAATGATTCATAATTAAATTAAGTAGTTAACTAATTACATTATAATGAGTTATTTCTTTGTTGTTGAATCTGAAATCATTACTACATTGTAACGTCATTGTATTCCAGAAATCAAGTGTAGATTCCCTCCATTGATTATCCACATGTGCGCCATGAACCACTAAGAAACATCGTAGGAATCTCCAAGTGCTAGCACAAAAAGATCCTAATGCTTGTGTGGTTCACCTATGATCTCCATGAGAGTCACTTTAAAGAAGGACTCTCCTTGATCTCTCTAGAATTGAGAGGGGTGTTAGAGGAGGATCCCTGTCTATTGTTGAGATAATTCTTGGAGAGGATATCTCTAGAGATTAAGAAGAATCTCTGGATTCATTGTTCACAACTAAAAAAAATGGATAACGTTAGGGTTGCAAATAATGTAATTGGTTTTAGATAATGTTAGGGTTAAAAAATAATAATTGCACATGCACCATAATTATTTTTTTAATCTCCATGAACCCTCATGTTGATAATAATATGATTATTTCTTGACACGCACAAAATAATGAATTAATAAAATATTATTTATTGATTAAATTGTTTAAAATTTATTAAAATAATTTTTAATATATATTATTTATCATATGACCTTTATACTCAGTTTTTCATTACTCCAAAATATTTATCGGGGATTGAATAATGGCTATTTTTTTAATAAATAAATATCATTGTATTATTCTTCAATAAATAAATAAATAAATAATAAATTCACTAAATGGAAAATAAATATTCAATAAATATTTTACTCAGAAATATTCTCTCGAATAAATAATGCTTGAATATATTAGATCAAGAAAATATTAACAAATATTAAACCACATATAAGAATAATACTTATTCAGTATCTTAAATAATAAATAATATTTAATATTTAACTGAGGCTCTCGATACACTTAGTGTATGACCCTCTAGTCCTCTTTCTCAGTGAAATTAAGTGGAGTCGCCCAAAGTCCAAGGATAGAATCAAGAATGCCAAGGAACCTATAGTGAAAGAAGATAATTTATCCATGATATACAACCTCGTATGGATGCTTAATGTGAAATATAATTTCTTTATCATGATATCACTAGTCAAGAAGGTTTCATAGTGGTGTCATCAATCTATGTTCTTGATGTATTTTTCATTTATTTTCTATAAATGAACCTTCAAAAAGAAAAACATGGTCATAGATTTATTTAGGCTATTTCATTCCCATCAAAAGGCCTAATATATCAAATTTTATTAAAGTAAAAAAATTGGAAAATACTTTTTCACATTATTTATTAATTCAATATTACTCATTACACGCTCAATATATCCTACTTCACCCTGAACATATGTCACCATGGTTTTTATCAATACAAAAAAGTATAAAAATGATGATATCCATTAATAATATTATTAAATTATAAGTGTTATTACACATGTTCATAGATAGGAATATCTAATAACATATATAAATTTGTATTTCCTCTCAGAGAGTCGTGTTCTCATAATCTTTTGAACTTGAAATTACTAAGGGACAAAACATAAGAAAATGACTCAAATTCCTATGAGTCTCCACCCCTAATATAGCAAGCCTAGACTTTTGAACATAACATTACATGATTTTATGCATAATTATACATTTTAATACAAACCAAGGATCGTGATGTCTAGTACCTTTGAAGACTAGGTACATAAAACTAAAAACATAAAACATTTCTTTATTTAATCTTTATATTGAGCTCCTAACTTTCATTATGCTCATACATTGGCATAGTATAACCAAGGGATAACATGAACAAAGGGGTGAGAAAAAAAACTATTAATTTAATAAGAATAAGAATAAAGATTTAAGACATTGGTTAGGAAGAATGACATAATGATATAAAAAGACACATAACGTAATTGAACATATGAAACCATAATATGTATAACATGGTATCATATAAACATGGAATCATAGTAATGTGTAAGAAACATAAAACAAGAATTTCGCACTATTCAAGGTTCATTTCACTTATAGGAACATAAGTCAAGGTTAACCACCAAGACCATTGCACATGGTAGCATAAGTCAAGGCTAATCGCCAAGACCATTGCACATAGTAGCACAAGTCAAGGCTAATCACTAATACCGTTGCACATAACATATCATGTGACACAAATTTACCCAATTAATTGGAGTTCTATTTGGGTTAACCCATCCTAACATGTTCTTTAATATTCTTTCCACATAAATAATCATACATAATCAATCATACATAAACATAAGGGTGACCATGGAAAGAAATGGATATCATAATCATGTCATAAAGAATAATAAATTGGTGTGTCATACAAGTGTCCATGAAAGAAATGAATTAAGAAATTCATGTACATTAATAAGGTAAAATACTCATATATCATGATATGTGATATCAAATAGAAGTAATACCATGTAAGAAGAGTATTTAAGAAATTTTAGCATTAAAACTTTTTAGTGTGGTTTTAAGGAAAATACTAAAGAGAATTTTAAATTGAAAATGGAATAATATTTTATATAAAACCATAAGTGAACCAATATGGTTTTCATAAAAATATTTATTTTATAAAAATAATGGTGGCTTAAAATATATGATATAGTGCACTTGAAATTGGGTAAAAATTCGAGAAGTTCCCTTAAAACATGTTTGCTTATCCGGAAGTATTGAGGACTGAATCACTTAAAAGCTTGTATATCCCCAAAATATAATGATTAATTGATATTTATACATGATTTTGGATATATAAATATAAATTATAATATGTATATAAATATAATGTAGGATTTCATTTGGGTAAAAAGAGAGTAAGAACAACCTGAAGGAATAATGGAGGTTCGGGTAGAATCTCTTGCCTTAAGTCTGATGGTGTTATTAACATGATATTAATGATATGAATAATAAAATTAGGATCATTAATTATTAATTAAATAACATATTTTAAATGTAATTTATTTATTATAACCTTTTTTAGTTCATTCACAACCTTTTTGATTAGTTATGAGGTTCAATTTCATTGTTCGTGTCTGTTTGTTTCAAGATTGGTTTACTTGTATACATGAATGGATAATCATGTAAAATGAAGATGTTTTCCAGAATTGGAGTTATATTGTTGAACATACACAAGGTTAAATGGTTGTAAATTTCATTTAGTTACTTGCAGTGAAGACGATTCATTATATAAAGCTTTAGTGATCAGCTTTTGTGTTAATTAGCGGTTTTTTATCACAAGCAACACAATTTGTTATATAAATAAAAAAAATGTGTATAAATAGATTCCAAAACCATATATGATACATAATAAATATATTATATTCTGTTTCAACCATAATAATGCTTAATGACAAGAATTGAAGATAGTAATGGAAATTGAAAACCCATCGTCCTTGAATGTGGTAAATTAACATATCTCGGATGATGTTTTTAGTACTAGTATAAAAGAAGGGTAAAGGAGAGAAAATAATAAATTATTCCATTATCATAACAAAATTACATTGAATATAAGTTACTATAGTTTTCATAATATTTGAAATAGGAGAGGTAAGGATAGAAAAGAAAACAAAGGAACTTGAAAGGAAAGTAAAAGAATTGAAAAGATAATTTTACCTATTAAATTAATCTTCCTTGTAACACCCCGAGATTTTATGAAAAATATTCTTTTAATTTCATTGATGTCTTCTATTATAAACCACACAAAGTTTATATTGTACTATATGCAACACCGTATTAGCTTTCAGTATACGCAACGCTATTCTTGGATCGTGTTACACATAATTTCAAGTTCGTTTTATAATAGTCATTCTACGCAACATTGAGTGTGTATATATATATATATATTAAATTTATAAATGAAATATGGTTGGATTATGTTATAAAAAATAATAAAGTATTATTTCACGACACACAACCCTGACTTGGCTTGCATTACACGCAATCGTGACCTTCCTCGATAGCGTGTGTTGTACGCAATACCGGGTTTTACTAAACAACGATATATTATTATAATATTATTATAAACTAGCCGTTTTGAATAGTATTAACTATATTTTGAATTTTATAACATTATTATTCATCTTACAAATTTTCTAGAACATGTTATAAGAACAAAATAAATTTTTCGGGTAAAATAAGTATTTTTCAAAAAATGCAGTTTTGCCGCCTTTTAATGGCGCACCCACTTTAAATCTAGTTTTTGACATGTTTATAAGTTTAATTTTACAAAATAAAATTATTCTTTGGAATCAGGATATAAAATTTTACCTTGGATAAATTTTTCATATTATTCTGATAACTTTCATATTTTAATGAATAGTAAAAAGACGCTATATTTTAATTAAAAACAACTTTTTTCATCGTAATAACTTATGTAGTTAAATTATAATATTTAATGGTCTTAACGTATAAATAGAATATATTTCTACTTTTTAATATTATTTATGTCATTATCGTTGATTTTACCTTGAATTCGTAGGTTAAATGAATTCAATCTTTTGCAATGTTTTAAAGAAAACCCTGTTTTCTTTCAACAATGGGATTATTTTTAATTTAATTTCTGCAACTTATGTGTATTGAATTTGGAAAAATGGATTCCATATTTGGAATCATTGGGTCCAAATTACGTTAATAAGATACTTTTTATTTTTGGAAATTATGAATAGTAACTACATTAAATTTTATTTACCATAGTTAAAGGTAAATCGGGTAATTAAGGGTAAATATAATATTATAAAATTATCCTAACACATGAAAAAATTCTATTTTATGGCTAACTTTATACCCATATCACTTAAGGGTTGGATTAGAATCATTTAATGGACTTTTTTCCATGAAAATAACTTAATTATTATTAAAACCAAAGAAAGTGACAACATGTCACTCTCTTAAATCTTATATGTATAATAATTTTAATTTAGTGATAAACATAATAAAACTTCTAACATGAATAGTCTACAGAAAGCTAATACAATTATCTACATCATGATAATTTATTTATAATTTTTAGGGATTAAATAATTTTCATTAATGGTGATTAATTAATGATGGAGAAATTATTTATTAAGTGAAAAATCAGTAATATAGTTTTTATTGAAATAATAATACCCATTAAAAGGCCCAAAAACCTGACAAAAACTTATTTTTAGTGTATATATATACCATAAGAATCCAATTACCTAATATATAACCGTTTGGAGTCTTATAAAAGTGATTATGACACTTATATTATTTTATTTCAAATGATGCCAAAGTTTTCACCTTCATAATTTAAGAAATATAACAATTTAAATATTGTTATTTTAAGATGATAAATTCTAGTAAAATTATTATTGTGAAAGGTAATATATTTATCTTCATCATAGAATTTTATTTTTAATTTTTATGCAACAAATAAGTATATTAAATAATTATACAAATATGTTGTAGTAATTATTTTATTAAGAGATAAACCAGATAAATGGTTTTAAAAATAATAAAATAAAAATTATTAAAAACTATTTAATATGATAAACTAATTTTATAGATTCATATGACCTTTTATGAATCTATTAAAGATTTTATTTCGAATATATCCTATGTTTAGATTTTATTTAAATTCAAATAAATGAATAGTGTCAAAATTGGCACTATTGATATTTTATAAATATAACTTATTATTAAATTGTTTAACAATCACAAAAATATTTAAAAATTATAAATTGAAACTTATATAGTCTATAATGCCATAATGTATCCAATTATGTAAAATTAACAACACATAAGTGATTATTTATAACCATTTATAATTTATAATTTTATTACCACAAATAAACTTAAATAGATTAAATATGGATAAATCAAAATGATAAGGTTTAAAATAAGATCAAAACATGTCTAAATTTGATTGGTTGATGATATTACAACCCCATAGCATCTAATTTTAGAATATGAGTCATTTTTGGAGGTTTTTTGGTGGGGTTAGATTTATTATAAATTAATATTTTTAAGAATTCCAAAGGTGCCCCTCTCCTCCCTTATAAAAGGGCACCTCCTCCCTCTCTTCCTAACACCACTTTGAGCCTTCAATCATGGCCAACCCCTGCCAAATATTCTTCTACACTTCCCTAGAAACATCCTAGAGGTCCTGGTATTCTTCAAAGACCAATTTTAGTGCCCTAAGAGGAGGTCTCAAAGAGGTTCTTCAAAGAAGAGGTAATGTCCATTACCGATTCTTTCAACTTTATTTCTTCTTCAACATCTTCTTTTTTAGTTTTTTAATTATGAGGTAATTACATAAGTATCAATAATATACTGATATGTTATTATAAGTATGAAACAACCATATTTCACCATCTATCCATTCAACGGAAAATAAAATTACCGCGCGTGCGTACGTACAGAATACCGTCTCCACGCCGTGGTGTAATCTATTTTCCACCACCACCTTACTTGGATGGGTATAAGGGTGAAAGTTATGAATATATATGATAATTGTAAATTTATATTGATTTTTTAATATTATACATACACTTTAATACAATGCCACAATCTTGGGAATGATATCATCGCTCGTGTGTACGTACGGACTACCGTCTCCACGACGCGATGAGATTCACTCTCCATGTTAACCATTCATGAATGATTATAAAGTATATATAATGAATAATAATGTAATATATGACATAATAATGATACTGGATTTATGTATATATATATGTATTTTATTTACTTAATTCCATTCAATTCAAAAGAGAAACGAAAACAGCGTTCATGCGTACGTACGGCCTACCGTCTCCATGAACGGTTTATTTCATTCCTTTTATCGATCTATAATATATATGTATATGATGAATATATATTATATATAAATCATGTTTTAAATTCTGGAATTATGTAAATGAGGATATAAGTAATAATATCAAGAACGACAAGTCGAAACACATACGATAAATAAAATGATTTTACCCAAAACGCTGATTTAACATTGAAATTACAAAAGAACGGGTAATATAAAGTCATAAGTGAAACATATATGATATAATAATAATGAATATAATTCTTCAATAAGTCAATGAAATTATTTAAATCATTATACAGGAGGTTCAGAAACGTACGAAGCATATCGGACCTAAGGTAAGGGATAATTTTGCAAATCTCATTTGTATCCGAGATTGCTTATTCGTAAGTATTTACTGGGGTTATTTCTATCATCCATGTCCATGTTTTATAAAAGTTTTTTCATGTATTTTTAAATTAATTTTTACAAATTTTTGAATTTTTGACTTTTACTACATAGTATGTAAGGAATCTTTCTTTTGTTTACGTCACGAGGTACTTTTTTGACTTTTTCGTCAAAAGTACGAGAAGAATGTTTTTTTAACTTATACCGCATGAAAGGGTTTTTACGGTTTTTTAAAGCCTTATTTTCATGAAGCTTCCTATAAAATATTTCATGACTATTTTCAAAAAGATATCCTTCTTTTAAAATTTCATGACGTTTTGTGAAAAGAAATTGATTTTGAAGAAGAAAGGATATTTTCCTCAAGAATTCATTTCAAATGTTTTATCAAAACCATTTTCCATCTAAGATGATTTTATTTCATATGTTTATTTTTTAAGTTTAATGTCTCTATGATTTAAATGGTTTCACTTTTCTTATAATGAAATGTCCATTTGTTTTATATGGATTATGAGATGATGGGATGATGTTTATGAAACCCATTTTATTCTTTGGGTTATGGTGAATGTTTTAAGTTTCTTTTGTGGCACAAGTAAGAATGATTTCATTATGATATGGGTGGGACCTATATCTCCCTCCAATTCATTGGGTAAATATTTTATATCTCATGAGATAGACATGGCTGGAATGGTAAGTTAATCCAGTTCAGTGTTACAGGACTGAAACGAGGAGTGAACTTGATTCAGAATGGGACTTTGTCCACTAAGATGGTCTTGGCAGCAATGTCTTGGCTACTATGGAAATCATTACATGTGATTAATGGATTCCAAAATTACATGTTTTATTCCCATGTTATGTTATCATGATTTATGTTCCATTATGATCTATGACTTATGTTCTTCCATGTTTTAAGTCGTTTCTCAAGATTTTGATGTTTAAACATTATGTTCATGTACTTATGTTCAAATGTATATGGTATGTTTTATTTTTTCCATGCTTACCCTTGCTGAGCATTTGAGCTCACCCTTTTTATGTTTTATTTTCCCCCAGGATTAAAAGAAAGGTTTTAGGTAAGGAAACAAAAATTGGAAGATCTTTATGGGAGATGTTGAAGATCTTTCACCATTATTAGAAGATTACATTCCAAGTTTCCAAAGACACTAAACTATTACGGTCCTTGTGTGTTGGTTTTTTTTATGTATTATGTATTCCGCAAAAGTAATGTAATATCCATGTATGTCAAGCTTCGGGTCTCTACAGTTGGTATCAGAGGTAAGGTTTAGTCAACCTTTGGAAACTAGGATTCGAGAACTCTAGTGAGATCCCTAGATATATTTCTAAGGTATGTCTAGGGATTTACCTAAGGTTAAGTATAAGTATAGGTTATAGTTCTAGAATTACGGTAAAAATATTTGAATTAAACCTAGCATGTTATATGTTGAAGGTACTCCCCTTGATTATGTTATTTTCCATGTATGATTTTTGCCTTTTACATAATTCTTTTTGTGTTTTAATCAATGGAGGGAACCAGAAGGAATTCGATTAACATTGAATCCAATGGACAAATTTGTGACTATGAGCAAAAAAATTTCATACTGCCTAGAGGGAAAGATATTGTGATTATGCCGAATCAGTCATCACGATATATGATTAACAAGGTGAAATTTAGTGGTATGCCTAATTAATCAAATAAGAGGAAGATAGACTTTTATGCATGTTCGCATGTTGAGGAGCATAAAGAAAGGAAGATTAAGATTTCTAAAGAAGGGAAGAAAAACCATTAGGAATACCTCAAAAGGAGGGACAAATGTTATCTGTGTGGAGAAAAGGGTCATAGAGTAATAGACTGTTATGGAGTTCAATGTATTATTTGTGGAGAACATGGGAATTACTCAACTCAATGCCCTGACCTAAAATGTTACTTCTAAATCAAGGAAAGACTTATTCCAGGACAATCATTGAATAGGATGGATTAAAGTGTTTATGTATTGGTATTCAAGAATAATGTTGTTGAGGTACTTTTATGGTGTATTAGAATATTTTTGTATTAGTCTATTGTGGTTTTCAATAATTTTATGGTACCGGTAGCCATGAAAAGTGATTCAAAAATTTTGGAAAGTAGATGATATGCGCATAATGAAGGGATAAGGAGAAAATGAAATGTTTGGCAGTATTCATGAGCTCATGATTGATATAAGGACTATGTGATATCATGAATTGAATATATAGAATTTTGAGGATTTTGGTATGTGGAAAGAGTTAACTTTTGACAGCACTCATGTTTTCACTAAGATTCAATGGGTATTCATTTTTCAAGAGAATACATGATTAAGGTATTCACATGACTGGAATGTTACCAACAAGATATGTGAGGGATAAATGATGGTATTCACGTTCTTGTTATATGACCTTTTTAGTAATCATTCTCTTTATACAATGAGTTTGGAAAGAAGTATTTTGGATAAGCCTAATGATTGGAATGGATTATGTTGGACATAAGTTAGTATTGTTTAAGGATATAACTTTTTTCGATATTATTGATGGGATGTTATAGTAATGTAGTTTTATAAAAAGGACAACCTGCAGGACTGGCGACAGCCCATCGTGTCAGACAAGGCTGTGGGAATCGAACCCACAACCAAAGTGTGACTGGCCTTTATCGCCTACCACTGGCCTACAGAAAGTCCCTATTTAGTAGAAACTAGTTTTATTATATTAAGAAGTATGATATATGAAGTATAAGTCCATTTTATGAACCATATATGATTAATCTCACCATAGATGGACTTATGGATATTTGATAACTTTTTTTAACCTTTTGTTTGAAACAGATGGAATGACCCATCATTCTATCACATGATCTGTTAACACTTCATGAATAAGAAATTAAAATTCATTTCTTTAAGAGATGAAGTGGAAATTGTTCAAAGAACGAACAACAGTGAGATTGTACCAAAATCAAAAAATTATTTCTTCTAATTCAAAATTTTCAACTTTAGGGAAATGATATTGAAAACCAAAAATGTTGTCCTAGTTCTCTTATATCCGATGAATCAGATGGTACCTTAGATCATCAAAAATTTATGGCTTTGTGATTGATGGATTTTTTATAGCCATGTTCTCTACCACTCTCCATCAGAACTTGATGGTTAGATTTTTCTTCCATATCCATATTTTCACCTATTTTCTCCTACATGAAAACCCAGTGATGAGTTAATTTGGGTAACCGTTACATTTCATACTTTAGTTTTTAAAGACATGTTTTGGTATTCCTTTTTACGATGTGGGTTTCTATTAAAGAAACTTTCAAGTATTAAACTATTTATAACCCTGACGAATTTCGAGGGCGAAATTCATTTTAAGGGGGATAAAATGTAACACCCCAAGATTTTATGAAAAATATTCTTTTAATTTCAATGATGTATTCTATTATAAACCAAACCAATTTTATCTTGTACTATATGAAACACCGTATTATCTTGTAGTATACGCAACACTATTCTTGGATCGTGTTACACACAATTTCAACTTCGTTTTATAATAGTCATTCTACGCAACATTGAGTGTGTGTGTGTGTATATATATATATATATATTCAATGTATAAATGAAATATGGTTGGATTCTGTTATATGAAATAATAAAGGATTCTTTCACAACACGTAACCCTTACTTGGCTTGCATTACACGCAATCGCGACCTTCCTCGATAGCGTGTGTTGTACGCAATACCGGGTTTTACTAAACAACAATATATTTTTATAATATTATTATGAACTAGCCGTTATGAATAGTATTAACTATATTTTTAATTTTATAACATTATTATTCATCTTACACATTTTATAGAACATGGTATAAGAACAAAATAAAATTTTCGAGTAAAATAAGTATTTTTCAAAAAATGTAGATTTGTCGCCTTTTGATGGCGCACCCACTTTAAATCTAGTTTTTACATGTTTATAAGTTTAATTTTACAAAATAAAATTATTATTTGGAATCAGGATATAAAATTTTACCTTGGAAAATTTTTTCATATTATTCTGATAACTTTCATATTTTAATGAATAGTAAAAACACGCTATATTTTAATTAAAAACAACTTTTTTCATCGTAATAACTTATGTGGTTAAATTATAATATTGAATGGTTTTAAAGTATAAATAGAATATATGTTTACCATTTAATATAATTTATGTCATTATCATTGATTTTACCTTGAATTCGTAGGTTAAATCAATTCAACCTTTTGCAATGTTTTAAAGAAAACTCTGTTTTCTTTCAACAACTGGATTAATTTTAATATAATTTCTGCAACTTTTGTGTTTTGAATTTGTAAAAATGGATTCCATATTTGGAATAAGTGGTTCCAAATTATGTTAATAAGCTACTTTTTATTTTTGGGAATTATGAATAGTAACTATGGTAAATTTTATTTACCATAGTTAAAGGTAAATCAGGTAATTAAGGGTAAATATAATATTATAAAATTACCCTAACACATGCCAAAATTCTATTGGATGGCTAAAAGTCGACCCATATCACATAAGGGTCGGATTATAATCATTTAATTGACTTTTTTCCATGAAAATAACTTAATTATTATTAAAACCAAAGAAAGTGACAACATGTCACTCTCTTAAATCTTATAAGTATAATAATTTTAATTTAGTGATAAACATCATAAAACTTCGAACATGAATAGTCTCCAGAAAGATAATAATATTATCTACATCCTTATAATTTATTTATAATTTTTAGGGATTAAATAATTGTCATTAATGGTGATACATTAATGATGCAGAAATTATTTATTAAGTGAAAAATCAGTAATATAGTTTTTATTGAAATAATAATACCCATTAAAAGGCCCACAAACATGACCAAAACTTATTTTTAGTGTATATATAAACCATAATCATTAAATTACCTAATATATAATAGTTTGGAGTCTTATAAAAGTGATTATGACACTTATATTATTTTATTTTAAATGATTCCAAAGTTGTCACCTTCATAATTTAATAAATATAACAATTTAAATATTGTGATTTTAATATGATAAATTCTAGTAAAAGTATTATTTTTAAAGGTAATAGATTTATATTCATCATAGGATTTTATTTTTAATTTTTATGCAACAAATAAGTATATTAAATAATTATACAAAAATGATGTAGTAATTATTTTATTAAGAGATAAACCAAATAAATGGTTTTAAAAATAATAAAATAAATATTATATGAACTATTTAATGTTCTACACTAATTTTATAGATACATATGACCTTTTATTAATCTATTAAATATTTTATTTCGAATATATTCTCTGTTTAGATTTTATTTAAATTCAAATAAATTAATAGGGTCAAAATTGACACTATTGTTATTTCATAAATATAACATATTATTAAATTGTTTAAAAATCCCAAAAATATATAAAAATTATAAATTTAAATTTATATAGTCGAAAAATCCATAAAGTATCCAATTATGTAAAATTAACAACACATAAGTGATTATTTATAACTATTTAAAATTTAGGATTTTATTACCACAAATAAACTTAAATAGATTAAATAAGGATAAACCAAAATGATAAGGTTTAAAATAAGATCAAAACATGTCTAAATTAAGTTGGTTGATGAGATTACAACCCTATCTCATCTAATATTCAAATATGAGTCATTTTTGGAGGTTTTTAAGTTGGTTTCGATTTATTATAAATTAATATTTTTAAGAATTCCAAAGGTTCCCCTCTCCTCCCTTATAAAAGGGCACCTCCTCCCTCTCTTCCTCACACCACTTTGAGCCTTCAAGCTCGGCAAACCCCTGCCAAATTCTCTTCTCCACTTCCCTAGAAACATCCTAGAGGTCATGGTCTTCTTCAAAGACCAATTTTAGTTCCCTAAGTGGAGGTCTCAAAGAGGCGCTTCAAAGAAGAGGTAATGTCCATGACCGATTCTTTCATCTTTATTTCTTCTTCCACTTCTTATTTTTTAGTTGTTTCATTATGAGGTAATAAAAAAAGTATCAATCATATACTTATATGTTATTATAAGTATGAAACAACCATATTTCACCATCTATCCATCCAACGGAAAATGAAATCAATGCGCGTGCGTACGTATGGAATACCGTCTCCACGCCGTGGTGTAATCTATTTTCCACCACCACCTTACTTGGATGGGTATAAGGGTGAAAGTAATGAATATATATGATTATTGTAAAGTGATATTGATTATTTAATATTATACATACACTTTAATACAATTCCACGATCTTGGGAATGATATCATCGCTCGTGCGTACGTACGGACTACCGTCTCCACGACGCGATGAGATTCACTCTCCATGTTAACCATTCAGGAATGATTATAAAGTATATATAATGAATAATAATGAAATATATGACATAATAATGATGCTGTATTTATGTATATATATATATATGTCATTTAATTAATTCCATTCAATTCAAAAGGGAAACGAAAACAGTGTTCATGCATACGTACGGCCTACCGTCTCCATGAACGGTGTATTTCATTCCTTTTATCGATCTATAATATATATGTATATGATGAATATATATTATATATAAATCATTTTTTACATTCTGGAATTATGTAAATCAGGATATAAGTAATAATATCAATAATGACAAGTCGAAACACATACCATAAATAAAATGATTTTACCCAAAACGTTGCTTTAACATGAAATTTACAAAAGAACGGGTAATATAAAGTCATAAGTAAAACATATATGATATCATAACAATGAATATTATTCTGTAATAAGTCAATGACATTATTTAAATCATTATACAGGAGGTTCAGATACGTACAAAGCATATCAGACCTAAGGTAAGGGATAATTTTGCAAATCTCATTTTTATTAGAGATTGCTTATTCGTAAGTATTTACTGGGGTTATTTATATCATCCATGTCCATGTTTTATAAAAGTTTTTTCATGTATGTTTAAATTCCTTTTTACAAATTTTTGCCTTTTTGACTTTTACTACATAGTATGTAAGGAATCTTTCTTTTGTTTACGTCACGAGGTACTTTTTTGAGTTTTCCGTCAAAAGTACGAGAAGAATGTTTTTTTTAACTTATACGGCATGAAAGGGTTTTTACGGTTTTATAAACCCTTATTTTCATGAATCTTCCTAAAAAAGATTTCATGCCTATTTTCAAAAAAAATATCCTTCTTTTAAAATTGCATGACGTTTTGTGAAAATAAATTGATTTTGAAGAAGAAAGGATATTTTCTTCAAGAATTCATTTCAAATGTTTTATCAAAACCATTTTCCATCTAAGATGACATTATTTCATATGTGTATGTTTCAAGATTAATGGATCTATTATTTAAATGGTTTCACTTTTCTTATGATGAAATGTCCATTTTTTTATATGGATTATGAGATGATGGGAAGATTTTTATGGAACCCATTTTATTCTTTGGGTTATGGTGAATGTTTTAAGTTTATTTTGTGGCACAAGTAAGAATGATTTCATTATGAGATGGGTGGGACCTATGTCTCCCTCCAATTCATTGGGTAAAGATTTTATATCTCATGAGATAGACCTGGCTGGAACGGTAAGTTAATCTGGTTCAGTGTTATAGGACTGAAACGAGGAGTGAACTCGATTCAGAATGGGACTTTGTCCACTAAGATGGTCTTGGCAGCAATGCCTTGGCTACTATGGAAATCATTACATGTGCTTAATGGATGCCGCAATTACATGTTTTATTCCCATGTTATGTTATCATGATTTATGTTCCATTATGATATATGCCTTATGTTCTTCCATGTTTTAAGTCGTTGCTCAAGATTTTGATGTTTAAACATTATGTTCATGTTTTAAAGTTCAAATGTATATGGTATGTTTTATTTTATCCATGCTTACCCTTACTGAGCATTTGAGCTCACCCTTTTTATGTTTTATTTTCCCCCAGGATTAAAAGAAAGGTTTTAGGTAAGGAAACAAAAAGTGGAAGATTTTTATGGGATATGTTGAAGATCTTTCACGAAGATTAGAAGATTACGTTCCAAGTTTCCAAAGACACTAAACTATTATGGTCCTTGTGTGTCTGTTTTTGTTATGTATTATGTATTCCGCAAAAGTATTGTAATATCCATGTATGTCAAGCTTCGGGTCTCTAGATTCCTTGAGATCCTCTTAAGGGGAGAGGATTTGGTATTTGAAGATACTAAGGGTTTATGAACATGGGGGGGAGCTTGGATAGATATTTGAGTAGAATTTAGGAAAGTTACAAGCCTTGAGAGGAGTGAATAGAAGAGGGGAGTGTGGGTGGTTTTTTTAGTGGAGGGGAGGAGGGTTTTCATAATATTGTAATCATTAGTTTATTATTTCTCCATAAGACAAGAAATAGTGATGCTTCCATGACAAAAAAAAGTAATAATTGAATTTGAGTTCAACTTAATGGCCATTTAAATCATCCATAACTCAAGAATGATGCAGAAATTCAGGTTTTATAACTTATCATAAATTATCATATTTTACTATTCATTAAAAATTCAAGTATTTCAAAAAAATCCCTAAAATTCACCGTAGCCATTTTTTGATGTGTAGGAACCAAAAATGAACTAAATTTTAGGAAAATAATTTTCTAAATAGGTAAAATTTATTTTTTAAAATAAAATCTTCATTTACTTGAAAAAAATCATATTTTAAAATTATAACTGATTTTATAATACCTTGAAAATTTAACTAAGGTTGCATAAAATTATCCTATAATCATATTTAATAAAAAAATAATTTATTAATACATTTTATGAAAATAAATTTTCTTTTTTAATAATTAAATTATTCATAAATGTTTAATTAAATATTTATAACTTATAAAAATACCAACACTGTCAAATTGTCACTTATAAGATGGATAAATTTTATTTATACTATCATTGGTATGGTTAATAATTACATGGAAGATTTACTATTAATAAGAGTCATGTTACTATTCATAAGGGTTACATTACTATTCATACGGAACAATTACTATTCACTAAAAATTATGTTTGTCTTATTAGACTCCAAACATCTTACTGATCACAACTATGTGTGTCAGATTTTTGAATTTCAAATCATAAGAAGTGATAATTTTATGTGTAAAGGTCATATAGTACTTAGTTGTATATTGAGTTTTCATTTCATGTGATTATATGACATAATTATAAGAATTTAATTTTCATTGATAAGACATTGGGTCGTTACATTCTTCCCCCTTATTAAATTTCACCCTCGAATTTTTTTTTACATTCTAAGCCATAAATAGGTGCAGGGAATTTTCCTTCATTGACTCCTCTAGTTCCTAGGTTGCCTCTTCGTATTATTAGTTGTTCCATGGTACTTTGTCCAGGTGAGTAGTCTTGTTACATCAAACTTTATCTCTAGGGTCCAATATCTTCACTAGATACTCCTCGTAAGAAAGATCATTCTCAAATTGTACCATCTCTGAAGAGAGTGCATGTGAAGGATCTGGTATGTACTTCCTTAAGAGGGATACATGGAAGTCATCATGTACTTTAGACATGGTAGGTGGAAGTACCAGTCGATATGCCACAACCCTAACATGATCAAGAATCTCGAAGGGTTCGATGTACCTGGGAGTTAACTTGCCTTTCTTACCAAACCTCATGACCTTCTTCCATAGAGATATATGAAGGAACACCATTTCTTAAAAATTGAACTCAAGGTCCCATTTATGATTGCCCACATAACTCTTCGGTTGACTTTTAACTACCTTGATGTTCTACTGAATGGTTTTCACCTTATCCACCATTTTATCGATCATTTCAGGTCCTAGTATCTTACGTTCACTGAATTCATCTCAACATGTTGGTGTTCTTCACCTTTTCCCATAAAGGGCTTAGTATGGTGCCATTCAGATATTGGAGTGAAAACTGTTATTGTAGGAGAATTCAACCAGTGGAAGATATTGTTCTCATCCTCCTTTTAATTCCATAGAACATGCTCTCAACGTATCTTCCAGTGTTTGAATAGTTCACTCAGATTGGCCATCAATTTGAGGATGATATGTCGTACTGAAGATAATTATAGTTCTTAGATCATGTTAATTACTTTTCCTAAACTTTGAGGTGAATCTCGGATCTATATTGAATACAATAGATAGTGGTACTCCATGAATCCTTACCACTTTTTTTATATATATCCGTGAAATTTGATCCAATCAAAAGTCCTATCGAATTGAGAAAAAAAAGAGTTGTCTCTATAAGACAATCCACAATGACCCATATATCATTGTTTCCTCTGGATATCCTTAGAAGTCCAGTGAAAAAGTCCATGGTAGTGTTCTCCCACTTCCATGTCGGTATGGGTAGTGGTTTCATCATCCCCTTATACCTTTTCCTTTCATCTTTCACTTACTAACATACCAAGAACTTTGATGTATACTCAGCAACCTCCTTATTTATATTGTCCCACCAAAAGGTCTCTCGGAGATCTTGATACATCTTTTTGCTCCCTAGGTGAACAGTGAAGGTTGAGATATGTGCATGATTCAAAAACTGCTTCTTTATTTATGAATCATATGGTACAGATAATTGTGTCCCAAATCTTACAACTCCTTCTTCATCAATCTTGAAATCATAGGATTTCTCATTTCTAATGGCTTCCACCCTTTTTTGAATTTCCACATCTTTTCTTTAAGCATCCTTTATTTTCTCTATAACATATAGTTGAGTAATAATTTGACAAAGAATTGATGATGTTCCTCCATTAATGATTCTCATGTCCATCCTATTCACATCTAAGAAGATTGGATCCTTTTAAATTATCATCATTGATAAAGATACAAGATCCTTTTAACATAGAGAATATTCCACCTTATTTTCCTTATAGGGATGGTAGTGGATTGAGTATTCATAATATTTGATGAGTTCTAAACATCTTAATTGGGTCATATTAATATCCTTTTGTGATAATATATATTTTATACTCTTGTGATTAGTATATATCTCACACTTCTTCCCATAGAGATAATACTACCAGATTTTCAATGCAAATATCACAGTCCCCAATGCCAGATCATGCATAGGATATTTTTTATCATGGATTCTCATCTACCTTATGGAATGGTCTATCACTTTATCATTTTCAATAATCACAAAGCCTATTCTCGTCTATGATGCATCATTGTACACCATAAAGAGTTATCCACTTATTGGGAGTGTGAGTATTGGTGCAGTGATAAGCCTTTTTTTAAACTTCTTAAAGCAGTCTTCACATTCTTGAGTCCAGACAAACTTCACTCCCTTTTGTTTTATCTTGGTCATTAGGTTTTAAATTCATAATAAGTTCTTCACAAATCGTCAATAATATTTGGCTTTACCCAGAAAGTTGTGGATCTCTGTTATATATGTTGGCCAGGGCCATTCTTCAATTAAATTTATCTTAGAAGGATCCACAGATATTCCTTTGCTAGTGATAACATGCCCTGAGAATGGTACTTCCTCCATCTAGTACTCACATTTACTGTATTTTTCATAAAACTTATCCCTTCGCAATGTATTTATAATGGTATTAAAATTCTCATCAAGTTCCCCCTTACTCTTAGAGTATATCAAATATCATTGATAAAGACTACCACAAAATTAGTGTGGTAATATATAAAGACTCTATTGATTAAATCCATAAAAATTTCTGGATAATTAGTGATTCTGAAGGGAATAACTATGAATTCATAGTGTTTATATCTCATTTGAAATGATGTCTTGGTAATATCTTCCTTCCTCAACTTTAATTAGTGATATCTTAATCGAAGGTCCACCTTAGAGAAATAACTGGCCCCACGAAGCTTATCTAATAAGTCATTTATATGTGGTAGGGGATACTTGTTCTTTATCATGATTTTATTGATCCCATTATAGTAAATTAATAATCACATTTATCCATCCTTATTATTGTTAAAGATTACTGGTGCACCCCATGGTGAATCACTTGGGCATATAAAACCCTTCTCAAGATTCTTCTATAATTGCTTCTTCAGATCTTCTAGCTCTATGGTGGCTATTCTATAAGGTTTCTTTGATATAGTCAGAGAACAAGGAATAAGTTAAATTGAGAGCTCAACATCTCAATCCGGATGAAGACTGGAAAATTATTCATGGAATACATCTGTGTAATCCCTCATTATGAGAATATGTTTGAGAAGTATCGTCTCCTTTGTATCAATCATTTGAGATAGAAATTCTTGATCCTCAGGTAGAAATATCCACACTTGAGACAATGATTCTAAAGGATATTCATCTTATTTCTTACACTTTTAAAGAAAATGAGGATGCATTGGGATGTGAAGAGTGATCTATATTTACCAACAGTTGATGTTGCCTTTGTATAAAGATAGCCAATACATGCCTGAGATAACATTGAACTCTAATAAAGTAAGTATGAAAGTATTTTCTGGGAGGTTCTGTCCACAAACATTTATCGGGGAGAAGTTATAAACCTTTGATGCAATATTTTCCCCATTCACGGTTCTCATAGGTAACTTAAACTTCAAATTTAGAGGTGGTGTTTGAATAGTTCTACTAAAATTGAAAGATATAAAAGAATGCATAGATCCAAAATCAAATAGTAATTTTTCTATTCTTGAATTAATAAATATCATACCTATCACCACATCATTTTCTGGCTCCACCTCAGCATTAGTGATAGCATAAGACCTTCCTTGTTTCCATGGAGGTTGTTGTTGATTTCCTCTGACAACCCTTGGCTTAGGGAAATTCTTCACATAATACCCATGATCCTTATAGTTATAACACTACAACACTGGATGAGAATTTATCTGAACCTTCCTTTATTCTTCCACATTAGAGGGATTCTTTATATCCCTTCGGTAGTTCTTTTCTAGATGTCCCATCTTTCGACATTTGATGAAATTTCGGGTTCCCTTTAGACAGTTCTCAGGATGATTCTTCCCACAATTTTGACACATGGGATGTTCTATATTCTTTACATCTTGGGATTTATTTTCTGAACCACCTATATTAGAATTAATATAATGATGTTTTTTCACTCATCCCAAGAGACAATTCGGAGTCTCCAATATTCATTTCAACCTTAAGGTCATAGCAGACAATCTTCTTATAGCTGTCAAAGTCTCTAATCACTAACAATTTTCATAAACTCAGCTTTAGTATGCTAAAGAAATTATCCACCTTAATTTTGGAGTTCATGAAAAATCCATAGGTGTACCATAAAATCCTTGAAAAGTGTGCTTCATACTCCCTAATGTAATCATCTTCTTTCAACTTGAGTCTGAGCAACTCCCTTTCCATCTTGAGATGGAGGGTTTGGGGGAAATATTAATTGAACAAATATTCTATTAAATCCCTCCCAATCCATGGAATAAATTTTCTCTTAAAACATAATATTCTTGATCAGTTTCCACCACTGATTAGCTTCCCAATCAAAATGATAGACCACCAGTATGACTTTCTCTTCTCTGAGCACTGGAGGATAGAGAATATCTTTTCAATAGAGTTAATACATTGTTCCGCAAAGAGGGGATCATATGATCTGCTAAACATGGGATGCCTTTTTTACATGAAGGATTCGATGGAAACTTCCTCTTTGTTTAGAGGAGGAGGAAATTTCACATGATTCAAGTTATTATTCATAACTTGAGATAGCAAAGAAATTACTATCATGATGTTTTGAGAACCCATTCCCATCATATTTGGCATATCATTAGGGAAATATTCACATTTCATATCACATTGATTGTTGGAATGTGTTCTTATATTTCCTACCATAAACTATGAAAAAGAACATACAATTAGGGGGACTAAATACTTAGATAATAATCTTAAAAAAAGAAACTTTTAACATAAAAGGATATACTCTTAAAAGAAAATAATATCCTAACTTGTGATTCCCTAGGTTTCAGTATAGGTTATCCATGACCTGTTTCTTAACATATATTCTTATAGGATTCTGTTGTTCCCTTAATAATGGTCCATATTAAGCTCATGAATTTACCAAATAATATCCCCCAGGAGTGTTAAACCAAGAGTGCATCAAGGCTCATTTTCGTGCACCTGTTCCCATTTGATTATAGCTCCAAGTGGTGTTTTCGGGTTTTACCCCTAGATACATCTATGTCAGAGCCACCTCTACCTATTTGTATCCAGACAGGGATGTATTTTCTTGATAAAACAATTACTCTATACTTACCAAAATCTAGAGATGTTTTCTTATACTTAGTATTATCCTTAAGTTTCTTACAAGAGTGCTTTATTCCTAACCTCCAAAAATAACTAGACCATCTTATGATACCAACTATAGAGACCCTATCCTTTTGCACATAATATTTCATTATTTTATGCATAATTATACATTGTAATAAAAGACATTGATCTTAAAGTCTAGTGTCTTTTAAGACTAGGTACATAAAACTAAAAACATAAAACATTTATTTATTTATCTTGATATTGAGCTCCAAACTTCCATTATACTCATACATCGGCATAGGATAACCTGGGGATAACATGAAAAAATGGGTTTTATGAAAATTCCCATAATGAAATAAGCATATGAATAAATCTTTAGCACATTGGTTAGAAATCATTACATAATTATATAAATAGGTAAATGATGTAATTGAACATATAGAACCATATAATGTATAACTTGTGATCATATAAACATGGGATCATAGTAATGTTGTAGCAACATAAAAAATTAATTTATCATGAGTCAAGGATCATTTCACATAGAGGATCAAAAATTAATTTTAACCACCAATATCATTGCACATGGTACCACAATTCAAGGCTAACCGCCAAGACGGCTACACATGGTAGCACAATTCAAGGCTAACCGCCAAGGCTATTGCACACAACACCTCATGAGACTCAAATTTACCCAATGAATTGGAGCTATATCTAGGTTCACCCATCTTAACATGTTCATGAATATTATTTCCACATAAATAATCATACATAATCAATCATACAAAAACATAAGGGTACCCATGGAAAGAAATAAGTATCATAATCATGTCATACAACATAATAAATGGGTGTGTCATAAAAGTTTCTAGGAAAAAAATTAATTAAAACATTCATGTAAATTCCTAATGTCAAATATTAATATAACAAGACATGTTATATAAAAATAATTGATACCATGTAAGAAGAGTATTTAAGAAATTTTAGCATTAAAACATTTTAGTGTGGTTTTAAGGAAAATACTAAAGAGCATTTAAAATAGAAAAGGGAATAATATTTTATATAAACCCATAAGTGAAACCAGAAGGTTTTAATAAAAAGAATTATTTTATAAAAACAATGGTGGCTTAAAATATATGATAGATTTCACTTGAAATTGGGTAAAAATTTTGAAAGTTCCATTAAAACAGGTTTGCCTATCGGGAAGTATTGAGGAGGGAATCACTTAAAAGAATGTATATCCCAAAAAGAGAATGATTAATAGATCTTGATACATGAATTTTTAAATATAAAAATCAATTATAATATGTAAATAAATAGGATATAAGATTTAATTTGGGTAAAAAGATAGTAAGAATAATCCAAAGGAAAAAATAGAGGCTCGGGTAGAATCCCTTACCTTAAGTCTGATGGTGTTCTCCACCAGATATTGATGACCTAAATAATAAAATTAGGTTAATTAATTAATATTTAAAGAACCTATTTTAAATTTAATTGAATTATCATAAAATTTTTGAGTTCACTCATAACCTTTTTGATTGGTTATGAAGTTCAATTTCATTGTTTGGGTCCATTTGTTTCATGATCGGTTTACTTATATACATGAAGAGATAGTCATGTAAAATGAAGATGATTGTCTATAATTGGAGTTATTTTATTTAGAATACATAATTTTACATGGTTTTAAATTTAATTTTGTTACTTGGAGTGAATATGATTCATTATATAAAACTTTGGTGATAACCTTTTGCGTTAATTGGTGGTTTTTTATCACAACGAACACATTTTGTTTTATAAATCAAAACTATTTGCATAAAATATTACAGAACCACATATAAGAAATAATACATATATTATATTCTTTTTAAACCATAATAATGGTTTATTTACCATAATTTAAGACGATAATAGAAATTAAAAACCCGTCATCTTTTAATTTGGTAAATTAACACATCTCAGATGGTGTTTTTGCTAGTAGTATAAAAGAATGATAAAGGAGAGATGATAAAGATGTATTACCTTATCATAACAAAATTATTTTAAATATTAGGTACTAGAGTTTTCATAATGTTTTTATGAGAATAGTTAAGGATTGAAAATAAAAAAAAAGGAACTTGAAAGGAATGTAAAATAATTGGAAAGAGTAATTTACCTCTTAAAATAATAATCCTTGAGAGCCTCTTTAGGGGAGAGGATTTCATATTTGAAGAGAAAACGGGCTTATGAACGTTGGGGAGGACCTTGGGAAGATATTTGAGTATAATTTAGGAAATTAAAAAGGATTTAGAGGAGTACATATAAGAGGGGAGTGTGGGAGGTTTTTATAGTGGAGGGGAGGAGGGTTTTCTTAATATTTTAATCATTAGTTTATTATTTCTCTATAAGAAAATAAATAGTGATGATTACATAACCAACAATAATAATAAGTGCATATGGGTTCAAAAAATTGGCCATTTCTGTCATACATGACTCAATCATGATTCAGAAATTCAGGCTTTAGCACTTATCATAAATTATCATATTTTACTATTCATAAAAAATTCAAGTATTTTGAAAAAATCCAAAAAATTCTCCCTAACTATTTTTGTATGTGTATAACCCAAAAATGAACTCCATTTTATGAAAATAATTTTATAAATATGGGAAATATAATTTGTTAAATAAATTCATCATTTACTTGAAAAATAAATATTTTAAAATTATAACTGATTTTATAATACTTTAGAAAATTAACTATGGTATCATAAAATTATCCTATAATTATAATACATTAAAAAAAATTATGAATAAATTTTATGAAAATCGATTTTTTTTAATTATTAAATTATTCAATAATTTTCTATTAAATATTTATGAATTATAAAAATACCAACACTATCATATTGTCAATTATAAGATTGATAAATTTTATTTATACTCTCATTGGTAATGTTACTATTTACTTGGATGATTTACTATTCATAAGAGTCATGTTACTATTTGTAATGGTGAAATTGGTGTTTATAAGGGTCTGTTACTATTTTCCAAAAATTAAGTTTGTCTTATCAGACTCCAAATATCTTACTGATCGCAATCATGTATGTCAGATTTTTGAAATTCAAATCATAGAAGTGACAATATTATGTTTAAAGGTCACATAGTACTTAGTAGTTCATTTATTTTTGATTTCATGTGATTATATGACATAATTAAAAGAAAGAAATTTCCATTTATAAAACATTGGGTCATTACACCTGATAAATTGTATCATGTGTATCCTAAAAAAGTGTATCACTAAGATATATATTTAATATTGAAGAACACTTTTTTGGAACTTTTGGGTTCTCATTATAGATGGGAACTGTTATGACCTTTTAGTGAAATATTTACTCTTAAGGCATTTTCACATACTATGTCATGTCGGAAAAAATCACAATGCGATAAAAAGTTTATTAATATTTAAAAAAATGAATACTTGTAATAATAAAGTACATATAAATTGGTTATAGGGAACCAAATCCAAAACTACATCCAATATCTTGAGATTCTTCCGTCTCACGACCCTCCACATCATAGTGCCTATATTGTGTCATGATTTCCTCTCAACACATCCAAGTTAATATAATATAGATTCGAAGTGATTTAGAAGATCCCCTCATAAAATGGTGTCTTCTTAGAATTCCCATGAATTGTTCTTACAGAGCTTTGTTTTATTCTTCTGTATCCCTAGTTGCAGCATGGTCTCTCCTTTCACGATTCATTTAGCTATCCAGAACTCTCCCACATCCCAAATTAATTTTTTGTAACCTCTAATTTAATCTTCTTTATTGGAATTGTGGAATGAGGGGATCACTTTATCCATGGTATCTTCATGCTTTATAAATTTCATAACACCTCTTGGAATAACTACACCATAGTTAGATTAGTTGAGGCATTATATGTTTAATTTTCCATCAAATTACTCCAATATCCTTTAAATTCATCAAGTAAAATCCCATAATATATCATTAAAAACACACAGATTGGAAAATTTAATGAATAAAAATATTTAAATTACCAATAAAAAATAACAAAATTGATCAATCAGTGTTCAAACATTAACTCAGGATTAAACACCAATATTTCATCCCCTAAATCAAATTCAATATATTTTGGGCATTCCATATCAATATTTAGGAAATAAAAAACCAATTATATCATATTAAAAAAAATATGAAAATTCTAGATCAATATAATTCTTCATGGAAATTATTAAATAGACCCTTCATTCATCATATATTGCTAAATATAAATCACTAATGAGTGGATCAATGAATTATTTTTCATGAATTAATTTTTTTTCAATATCCACTCTCACATCCTCTTCATCAAGATGCTTTTAAAAAGTTAATTTATTAAAATTTTCAAAATAATGAAGATCCCAATGAATATGAGGGTCAAAATTTTCAAAATCAATGTTTTTTAGTTTGATATTTTCTCAAATCCCCCAATTTAAATGTCATTATCATTACTTAATATCTTTGAAAATTGGTTGAAGAATTCTTAAATGTTTAATTCTCATTTTTATCTTTTTCCTCACCTTCAACTATTACTCCCTAAAAACTCCTATAAAAGATAATATAATTAGGTTTAAGTAAAAAAATCACAATAATATATTCCTCTACCTCTACCTATAATTTTTTTTAGATATTTTCAATACTCTATTATTGAAACTTTTATCATTTTTATATTTTAAATCATTGGTTGGATCCCCAACATCTTGGTCACACTCATATTTTAATTTTTATCATGTGGGTTATTCATGTGAAGTGGGTTGTCTTAGACAATCACTATCATTAATTATTAACCAATTTTTCCATTTTAATCTATTTATAGATTAAAAAAATATGAATTTATTAAAATAATATCAACCCTTTGTTTTTTAACCAATTCAATGCATGTTTCTAATAGTTTCTCATTAGAAACACAATCATAAAAACCATGAGTTTCTCTATCAAAAACATATTGATCATCATCTCTCATTCCCTCATAAAAAATATGCATAATAAACCTCAAATTGAGTTTATTATTAGGACACTGGTTTATTAATTAATTGAACCTATCCCAAGATTTCATCATTTTCTTGAGTAAAACATATAAATAATTAAACACATATTTTTTTCATAGTATTCATGACCATTTTTAATAGCTCTGGTTTTTTTATTAATTTTCAACAAAAAAATCTATATTAAAAACAACTTAAGGAACAGAATTAGATTTAGTAGCATATATATCCAATTTTAGTAGAATAATTTTTTACATACACCTAAGTGATTTCCAAGTGAAAAATTAATTCCAGTGAGAAGGAATTAAATTTTCAACATGTGAAACAACATTAATATCAGTACAAAATTGAAAAACTAGTGCATAAATTTTTTTATTAAAAAATCATGTATATCAAACTTCTAGTTTAATTTATAATTTTTTATGTTTTTTGTTTTGTTTTGTTTTTATACCCTTGAAAATAACCTTTAAACCTTTCCAATAGAAACACCTAATTTTGATCATTTTAATCATCACATACTTTCGGCATTTCAATTATAATATCTTAAACTAGAATAGAAGTTACTGATTAAAACCAAGGGAAGTTATGTGTGTGTTCTGAGATATTAAGATATCTTTAACTAAGTGAAAAAATCAAAGATATTTTATGTTTTAAAAAATGAATGTGCCACTTATAAGTTTGAATATTAAAATCATTTGTGTGATATTTTAAAAGTGATGGGTAATAGTAAAAAGATTTATTGAAATTATGATGTGATTGATTTAACAAGTTCAAGGGAACACTAGGTTAATGCATCTTATTAAAAGTGTACATCGTTATTAAAAATACACTATATAAAACTAAAATAACACCAAATTGGAATAATAAATGTTGAGTGTTTCATTTTTTTTAATTTATTTATACTCTTCTTTATCAAGTGATAGATGTATGATAAGAAAAATCACAATAATTAGTATTTAGGTCATCATTATAGTAATATTTTCATATAACAAAGTGAGAAAGCTTAACTTCATTCATATAAAAAGTATGTCATATTTTTTAAAAGATAAAAACAATTTGTTAAAATATTAAATAGATTTGGATTAAATATCAATCCATCAATATTTAAAATTAGTCCAAAAATAGATTATTCTCAATAGTGATTTAAAATTATAAGAATGAAATAAAAAAGGCTTTCATCTATCAATGCTTCAGTCTAGTTCTAATAGATTAATATAATAAATAAATTATAGGAGGATAAATTCAACAAAATATAATATAATTCATGAATGATGTAAGAAATAATTAAAGTAGCGTAAATAGTATTTACTATGAAGAAATTAAAAAAACAATTATGTTCAATATAGAAATAAATTTTAATTCATAGCACATGAATGATAAAGAAGACCATAAAATATAGATAGATATGAGGAAGATAAGTAAACTTCTGTTTTCAAAGAACTTGATCCATGTGATCTATATTCATAAATCCATCTTTTATGTAAGCTTAGGAGTCTCCCTCTCATCCATGGTTGTCGTAATTCCCTCTCTCTAGTTGGGGTCTCATTCTCCTTGAAGTCTTTGCCTTTCCTTTTTTAAAAACTACTTTGTGCCAACTATTTTAGTTCAGCCCTTGAACCACTTCAACCACTCATCCATTTGTCAATATATTACTGTCAAGATTGTCAACAACTTAATCTTCTGAATTGTTTATTAGTTAAGACATGTGATCCTTACTCACTTGAACAACCACTTACATATTTCCATTACACATGACTTAGCTCTAACTCAACATCAATGAAAATATCCTCACAATAGTAAACATACAATAGATTTTTCATTCAATTATTTCATCAAACAACATCAAGGTGCATCAACATTCTAGTCTTTATTCATATATATTTCCAGGATTGTCCTAAACACATCATGTAGAAACTGAATAAATTAAAATTACCATACATATACTCTGAAATCCATAATATAATCCCATATTAAACTTCAAAGTAGCATCAAATCCATTGATCAGACCATCTCTCGACATTAGCTTCATCTGCCTATAATTTAAACTTGATCTGCGGTGAATAGTAGAATCTCTACAATTTTAGCCCTTCAACTCAGAAATGTATTCAAATAAAATGAACTAGTATTTATATAATCTCATATTAACTCTATCAAAATCAATGTTCACCCAAAAATGATAAATATTTAAAAATAACATCTGATGGCAGCACTTCAACAATGATGACCTCAGCTTCATTGATCAATTTATTAAACTCTAATAGATATGTACACCTCCCATTTTCTAACTTTGAAACAAAAAAAAAATCCATAAATTGTTTCATTATATCTTGAATAGATTACATTAGTGATCTATAAACATAGATATAGCCTCCATGATTGATGACCTTAATTTTCATGAAAAACTTTTATTCTTTTGATAATGAATTTCAATGGTTTTAAATTATATTTCCGAAATAATTAATTATTTTAAAAAGTTATGGGTTGATTAAATTTGATTAATTAATCAGGATGAAAAGATCATTACATGCTACCACCAACATGTGCTAATACCAGCATGTGATACCACCACGTCCTATCACTAAGTGTTTTAGATGCCTACTACAAATGTTGTTGTTTTCTACTAGTGTCCTGCTACTTCTATCTCTTACCATCGTCCGATTCTACCAATATATCCTTCATTCAGCATTCAATTGTGATGTTCTACCATCGTATATTATTATTACCACTACCATTATTGTGTAACCATCAACTTATTACGCTATTATATATCCATGTGTACCACAACCATCACCTCCAACCATTGTGATCTACCATTTCTTACCACCATCGCATGTCACCATCGGGTATGCAACCATTGGATGACACTATTTCAATTCCATACTAGAATAATGATAGAAAATAATCCCCCCTATTACTAAAGAAGGACGAATCAAGGATATAACTAGGTTAATCACCTTCTTATAGTCTAAGGAGGAAACCTTAGGGAAAACTAAGCATGTTTAGTAGAGCCGTGGGGAGCCAAGAGAAGCTTTACATGTTGGAGCTCAAAGATACTCACAATTTTTTGCATCTTAATAATGGAGCATACTATGCATGGAAATTATCATTAATAAATATAAAATAAGTACCTCACCCAAAGACTGGCTAGTTTTCATGAGTTCCATGCCTTAATTTCCATGTAACATAAATAATTTTGATGAATCCATATATACTATACAAAACCAAATTATATATGAGGCAATTTTTAGATGTTGAAGTATTCGTATGAGGAATAATTTACATGAAACCAATTAAGCTACACATGGAGAATTAATGTGCACTATATGCACATTAAGATTTTAATTCTCAAAGAATATAACCCATCATTCATGAAGGAAAAAAAATTTAATCTCATGAGTCAGAAGGATTTAAAGTTATTTGAAAGTGTTTAGAATAGAAATACAGAAAATTTGACTGAGTTTAAAGAGAGAAATTTTTTAGGGTTTTAATTAGGAGTTTTTTGTAATAAGGGTGGGACATTATAGACTTATATTTCATATAAATATTGGGTTGATCTACTATACAAGAGTGGGGTAGACAGACACATAGGGAGTGGGATTATGAAAGACCCATCCTATTTCCCTGGTTTATTGATGTTCCCTTTCTATTTTACATTGTTTTAAAATTTCATATACTCCTCCAAAAATTATTTCATTTATAATAAAGGTATATAACTCTTGAGTGATTGTTGAGGGTATAGATAACATCTTACAGTGGTTTAGTATCTGAGATTTAAAATAAATCATTGTTTCCTTTTCACTGTTAATTAGTTTCAATATTTAATTGTGGATTTAATCTTGAATGTGATTGTGTTTAAATCAATTTTTTCGTATTATGTGTTTCCTCGATCAAGGATCCATCATATACCTCTATTTAGTCTTATATTTTCTCGATTGAATGATCTCAGTCTAATTAGTAAAGTGTCTACTGATTAATGACATGTGAGGAAGCTACAATAGTTATTCTTGGTTTACTTGGGAATCAAAATACATTATTGGGTATTAACTAAGGGAATTTAGGGAGATTAACTATATCTTTCACACATTGGAAGGATGATATAATGAAGAAAAGAGTTTTTTAGGCTAGTATCACCATAATTAATCAATCAATGGTGAATGGGAGAACCGAGTTTAGTCACTTTAAATTATAAATTAACAAGGAAAAGGGGTTTGTTTTTAAAAACCATGATAACATCATAATTGGGAATCCAAACCTTACCTAGTCACTTATATCTCAATTCGGATGGTTAATTTTTTTTAGTGTTAGATAGTCCTAGAAATAAAATAACTACTTATTCTATTTTTCACATGTAATAACTAGTTTAGAGAAATAATCCTTGTAGATGAGTTAGGTTACTAAAAATACTACATCACTTATGGAAATAATTTATATTTTTTCACAGCCCATGATAGTTGTGCATCAAAACATGGCATCACTACTAGGGAGTGAGTTCTAATTTAACTTAAAATTTACATTAATTGGACTTCTAATAATGAAGTATTCCCTTTTTACCATGAAATTAAAGAAACCATACTAACTAGACATAGGAATATTAATTTAGAGAATAATTTTGAAGAAATTAATCAATAGTTCTTGATTGATACTTCTAATATTAACTTTGATCCCACAAATATAGAAATAAACTCAAACAATACATTAAGGGAACTTTGTTCCCCCCAAATTTTAAAATCAAAAAAAAATCAATTAGTTATGCCTATTTTGAAAAATGAATTTGAATTATTTGTTAATGTGATTCTAGTTCTACCTAATTACATTGTAATGTAGCTGAAAATTTAAACCATTATATTATATATTTTATTTTTCTGGGTCAAGTTTTAAGACAATTGGAGTGGTTGAAGATCAATTCAAGTCAATTGTATTCCCATTTTCACTTGAAGGATATTTAATGGAATGGTTTTATATCCTACAACCTAGAGAAATCCATGATTTGGAAGAACTCCAAAGTTATTTCATGTAATGATTCATCCCAACCACTTAGAGAACAGTGATAAGGAAGGATCTCTACACCAACTTAAAATCATTTAAAGAAAATATTTTTGAGTATTGAGAAATATTCAAGAAGCTTTTTACAATAATATCTCATAAATATATTTAAAAATAACACTTTTTAGTTTTATTACACAAAAGAATACTATAAAATGATCGGAACCACTTGGATCCATCCATTAGAGGATCTTTGACTAAAAATTCACCAATGGAATCTTGGTTCTTGATCAAGAAGATAGCACAAAATTACTAGAAATTTGAACAATACATATAGGTACAATAGGCATTAATGTGTTAAGAAATTCTAATTCATCATCTTTACTAGAATCCAAAATTGATAAATTAACAAGTTTGGTGAAATAAATGGTTATGAAGAAATTAAGTGAGAAACAACTACCACCTAAAGTATAGGGATTATTTTAATAAAATAGACACTTTACTGATCAATGTGTCAAAGTAAAAGGGATTTATAGTTATATGGTAGTGTTCCAAACAAATAATGTTCCACAAAATCATCCATGAAATGTAAATCCAGAAGAACCACTGAGTATTGGATCCCAAAACCAACCTTGATCATTTTATCAAAATCAATATTAATCTCAAGTTTGATCATTTTATCCAAATAAATATTCATATCATCCACCATACTAATATAAATTCATGATCTCACCCTCTTTAAAATAACCTTACATGAATCCATACCAACAAAAAAATTCCAACAACCCTCTTAAAAAAGAAGCCTTAAAAAAATATTTCAAAATGTTACCATATTTATAAACAATGCCAATAAGAAATAGAGACTGAAATTATAAAAAAAGTTGATAAAATATCTTTCAAGTAAGTTTTAAATTCTCAAGGACAAGATATCCAAAAGCCTTGGAAAACTTCCAACTCAAAAAGGCATGAATACAAAATAGATTGTAATAATTTTTATAAAAATTATTAGCAAATAGATTCATCTGCTTGAACCCAAGGAAGTTAAAATTGAACCTAAATAAATAAATTTTTTGAATCCAGAATAGATTCTTGAATAATAACCTAGCCAACCAAGATAAAAAACAAGAATTATAAGTGATGATGAGGATTATAAATAAAATCCATGAAACACCCTTCTAAATGAAACAAATGAAAAAAGGGCATTAATCCATCATTTACTTCTAGTTTTTCCCATTCAATGATTATAGAAGAAGAGAAACTTCAATGAGAAATTCAAGAAACCTTTTAAAAGTTAGAAATTCACATCCCTCTCTTGGAAGCTAGCTGAAAAATTCCCAATTATGCCAAATTTATCAGTAGTATTTACACCAAAAGGAAGATACATTGTGGTAATAAGAAAAAAATCCTATGGAGGTTTGTCTCAGATTTGAAAAAAAAATTTCTCAAATAGTTTCATGATATAGGGAATTTTTCTATCCATTAAACTAAATTTTCTTTAAAATTTAATCTTGTTTTATGTGATCAGGGTGCTTCTATAAATTCCATTCCTCACTCTTTTTTTATCTTTACAAATAGGATAAATGAAACCACAAGAGTGGTGTTCCAATTGGAGAACATATACAATATTTTTCTAGCATCAGTTTTTTAAAATGCTATGGTAGGTGTTAAAGGATTGATATTTCCTGTATACTTCTATGTTCTTACTATAAAGGAATAAAATGCATCGGTCTATTCACTAATCATTTATGGGAGCTGAAGATAGTCAAGACAATAATCAATGTACATGAATTAATTCTTACAATTGATCTTGGAGACAATTTTTTTCACTTTAACATTCTTAAATCCATAAAGAAACCTTCAAGTAATCATTCCCTTTTTTAATTTCCCATGAATAAGGAACTGGACCTTTTAAAGATTTAGGTATGCTCCCCAAATTCATGTACTTATAAGAGAAATTTTCCATTGAAAATACCATGGAACATGTGAGTGCCCAAAAACCAAGAAATTATGATTTAAAGTTATAATTTCTTAGAGAAAATATTAAATAATGAAGAAAAATATATAATTAATTTTACATTAGAGATTCAAGCTATGAAAGTGGGGAAAAATTCAATCTCATCTCTTTAACAACCGACAAATTTGGGATTAAAACCTCACCCATGTTATTTGAAATGTGTATACCTCATGGAAGGAGAAAATTTACAAGTAATAATTTCTAAAAACCTATCCAAAACCTAATAAAAACGATGATTTATCTTCTAAAAAGAATCATCTAATTCATAGGGTGGAGATTAGGAGACATACCTCGAATAAACCATGAAACCTCATCACATAGAATCTTGTTAGAGGGGGATTACAGAGCTATTAAACATCCCCAAAGGATGATAAACCCCATTATCATGGAGGTAGTAAATAAAATTATATAAAATTCATTATAATCCAGTGTCATATATCCAATTTATGATTCATAATGGTCCATCCCTATATATGTTGTTCCCAAAAAATGGTTTTTCCATTATGGAAAATGATGATAATGAATTGATTCCCATGATAGATTAGAATAGTTTTAGAGTAAATTTTTATTATAGTAATATAAAATAATTCACTATAAAACACCACTTACCTATTCCATTAATTGACCAAATACTAGAGAGGTTACCAAGAAGAACACTTTATTGTTTCTTGGATCAATTTTCAAGATATTTCCAGGTACCCATTGCTCCATAAGACCACGAGAATACAAAATTCACATGTCATTATATAACCTTTACCTATAAAAGTATTCCTTTGGGTTATTCAATTCCCGAATTATATTCCAATGGTCCATGGTGAGTATATTTTTATATCAAATTTAGGATTTCTTGGAGGTATTTCTCAATGAATTTACTATTTTTGGTAATTCCTTTGATCATTTCTTGGTAAATCCAGAAAAAATATTTAAATATTATATTTATAAGAATCATGTTTTTTATTTTGAAGTTTCATTTCATGGTTAATAAAGGGATAGTTTTCGAACACATCATTTTACAAAAGGTCATTAAGGTATATAAATCAAAAGTTAAAGGGATAAATTATTTTCCCTATCGAACTTGTGTGAAGAATTGTAGATATTTTTTGGGACATTATGAATTATATAGAATATTTATCATGTATTTTAGTAATATATTTCTTAAATTTTATATATTACTTTTAAAAGAAACTAGATTTAATTTTCATGATGATTATAGGAAATCATTTGATAAGCTGAATCAAAGGCTGATTACCCCACCAATAATGAAACCAATGGATTAGGGTTACTCATTTGAGCTACTTTGTGATGAATCAAAACAACTATTGGAGAATACCACTCTTAAATAATTGAAGGAAAACAACAAGTGATATTTTATGACTCAAGTACATTGGATGCTACTCATATCAACTACACAACTACTAAAAATTTGTTCCTTTTAGTTTTTTTTACATTAGATAATTTAAAATTTAATTTTCTTAGAAATAAAGTGGCTCTATTTTCAAATCACGCATCCCTTAGGTAATTTATGAAAAAATATAATGCTAATATAAAGGTATTTTTATGGATTCTACTTTTTCTAGAGTTTAACATAAAGATATAACACAATAAGGGAGCTAAAAATAGTTGTAGTACCACCTCAACAAACTTGCCGACACTGCTAAATCAGAAATTCCAGAATAGTGCCCACTAAATGATCACATGTTGGGGGAGAAAAAAATTACATTATTAAAGGTGAAGTACCAAGGTATTTATAAACAGTGAACTATTTGTTGATGTCTCAGGCACTATCTCATCTTAACTCCCAAAAAAACACATACTAAAATTCAAATCCAGGTTTTTTTATTTTGGATAACCCATTACTTTAGAAATTTTACAATAATAAAGTAATAAGAAATGTTTACCCTTAAGTGAAATTGAATCAGTTTTTTAATTTTTCTACACACCATCCTATGGAGGACACTTTTTACCTTAGGTAATTACATGAAAAGTCTTGGAATCTAACATTTTTTTCAACTTTGTTTAATTATGATCATGAATTTTGAAAGAAGTGTAAAAGATATCAATTTACTGAAAACATTTAAAATACATGAAATTCCACAAATTCCTTTTATATTCTATGATATTTTTAGATTTTGGAGAATTGAATTTAGGGGAACCTCTCCCATTTCATTTTGAAATTCTTATATTCTTCTTGTAGTTGAATATGTCTCAAAATGGGTGTAATCCAAGGCCACCAAAACTTATGATTCAAATTTTGCGTGAAATTTTGTATGGAAAAATAGATTATATAGGTTTAGAGTAATAAGAGGTATCATAAAAGGGGAGAAATTTTTTAATAAAATAATGGATGCTGCTATTAAAAAGTTTTTGGTTCATTATAATACATCTATACCCTACCATCCCCAAACAAATGGCCAAGCTAAAGTGTCAAACTGAGAGATTAATGTTATTTTAGAGAAAACTGTTAAAGTTGTTTAGAAGGATTTTTTAAAAAATATTTAAGAAACATTATGGGAATATTATACATCCAAACAATACAATCATAGGTATGATCTCCTACATGTTTATTTATGGAAAAAATTTCACCTACTAATGGAGTTAGAGAACCAAGCATATTGGGTTGTAAATAAAATAAAGATGGACTTATATAGTGTAGTAAAAAATAGGAAACCTTAGTTATAAGATATGAAATGAATTAGAAGAAAATCCTATAAACATTTCACAATTTAAAACGAGATAACTCAACTAGATCATGACAATATTATCCAACAAAAAATCTTTCAACCTAGTGACCAAGTATTGTTATAAAATTCTAGACTGAATCTAATACTAGTAAACTCTATTCTAGGTGGGAAATTCCATTTATAGTAACTCATATCTATCCTTTTGGTTCTATACATATTATTAAATAAGTTGAATTGATCACATTTAATTTTAAAGATAATAAATTAAAAAGGTACCTTGGAAGTATACCCAAAGAACTATTGGAGGATCTTACACTTCTCTAACCAGTCTATTGATCATGGACCATGAGTTTTAGTCAATCCAATGATGTTAAAAAAAGTGATTCTTGGAGAAAACCAAGGTTATAATGTTTTCTTAGGATTTAGGAATTTAGGATATATCCACCCTTCCCTATTCTAATTTTAAATTCAATTTCATGATCCTTATACTTTCTTGATGTGTTATTTTTATAGAATCATCATGGGAGAAAGAAACAGGGCATACCATAAAATTTGTGAACTTTTAGAAAAATAAGATTATATGTAAATTTGAATCCATGAGGATAAAGGAAACTTTAAATAAATTTAAAATCAAGGGTTTCATAAGTTTGATCAGTGTCAAATAATATGGAAATTGAGGACCTATAAAAAGGGGAGTTTAGGAAGTTCTAAAAGGGAAGTTTCTATTGGAGGCTTAGGCTAAAAAACGACTACTGTTTTTTTATCTATTTTATTTTTCAATTTTTCTTAGTTCTATAATTATTTCTTCTTCTATATTCATACTTTGTACCATTAAAATTAAGGGGTAATTCTTGAATGATTGAGGACAGGAAGGTTTTCAATTTTATTGTTTTATTCTTATCACTTTAATGAATACAACTCTCTTTTTATACATTTTTTATTGCTTGATTATTCTCAATTGTGTGTTTCCTAAGTCAATTAGGGGTGATTCACTAAAACAAATTCACAATAGGTGGTTGGGTAGACCAAGATGAGATTTAAAATTTTAATATTCTCAGTAAAACAGTCTAACCAAGGGTGACAGGAGAAGAAATTGTGAATACCCTCATTTACAAGTCAACAAAAAGAAGAGTTAATAACTAAAGGACCTGAATAATATTACCATTGGGAAATAAAAAAAATAACCCAGTCATCCTTCTTATAATATTGTTTTCAATTACTTTCTTAATTTTATTCAAATTAAAATAATCTCAAAAAACACTCCCTTTCTCTAACACAAAAACCTATAACTGATTTCATAAAAAAATATCTAGAGGAAGCCTTATGGTTATCACTAGAATTATATTTAACCTAATAATAAATATTTTTGAGCTACCATATTATAGTTTGATTCAAAAACATAGAATATTTGTTGAGGAGGAAGTACTAAACTCTAATTTTAAAATTGAATGAATAGATCTTCTATTAACCCACTTTGTTCTTTTAACCCAAAAATTGAAAGAACATTTCTAACAAAACTGAGGAACATAAATTTGTAAACTAAATTTAAAAAAATTTCCCTTGCAGTCTATAATATCCCCCAATCTGGAACTCTCTCATGTGGCCAGAAAGGGTTGGTTATGAGACCTCAAGTTCACCTCCTCATATGCTATAGGATTCCGACTAGAAGTGAGGGTGTGAAATTTATAGTAGGGGTATAAAGTTTTATAGCAGTAGAAACAAATCATGATAGAATGGAAATAATAAAATTAAATATATAGTGGAAGACAACAATAGAATCCAAGTGAATAATCCAATAAATAAATAAGGAATATTGTAAAGAAATTATAAAATGTAACTAAATATCATGCTAGAACAATACAAGAAAAATACTAATAGACTCAAATTCTTAGATCTTGAACCCCATGTTGGTCCCATGTCCAATTTCCATCCCATCCACAAAAAAAGAATAAATAGTAAGGTCTTTTTTTCTTGTCCAAACCTACATCCATGAAATATTATCAGGTACAAAACAGAGGCCCAAATAGGGTGTGATTATAACTTAGTAGGTTGATACCACTATGTCTAAACAAAACTAGTCAGATAAGAAGTGTATGCAATAATGTGGTAAGTAGGTGTATCAATTAGTTTATCAATTAATAAAATACAACAATAACCTGCTTCAACTCCATGATGGAATATATCTAAACATGTTTTATTACTATGACAACCACAACCATATAACCAATTTAAAATAACCTGCTTCAGAACCATGTTGGAATATCTATGATCAGGTCTTACAACCATGTTAACCACAACAATATAACCATGGTATAGTCACAACAATATTGGACAAATCCCTATAAGAATTACAGCATCCAGGGTAAATCCCTATAAACATTATGCCATGGGACTGACTATACCCACTCTGCATAAGCATTATAGCATGGGATTTGGCCAAGTCTGCTCAATATCATCATTAAAACATATAAGTGTGAAAGTGATAGGGTCGATTCAAATATATAATAATTACAGTATGGAACATAATCTATTTCATAAAACATGTATATCACAATATCACATCAAAATTATTAATGGTTAATTATTTGAATTACAATTATTCTTTCATATACCACTTGAAGCTAAATTATTAATTGATTAACAATCATATAAATAATAAATAAGAGAAAATTTATGTATTTTATAACAATAAATCACCCTAGGTCACATGTCATTCTAAATATACTTTAATTTTTTATCCAATTAAACTATAATCATGGTTCTCTCACCCATGGGAATCCATGATCTTTTTAAAAATCTATTTGAAACCATAGGACATCAATGAATAAATCCATTTGTTTATTTAATTAATTTGAGAACATGAAATGATGTCACAATCAAATTATTTCATAAACATTGAAATTATATAACCATTGGGTTAAGACATAATCCCATACCTTTAACAGATGATCAAAAAACTCTTCCAATGGCCAAAACCCACAAGGAATAATGAGAGGATGATTACAAAGAGGATCCTAGATCAAAATGATCAAAATAAAAACAAAAAATTCAATTGGTAAAAGTTTTTCACCATAATGGTTTGAGAACAAGTCAGAGAAGGAAAAAACCTAACTGAAAATACTTACCATGGATCTATCACATAAGATGGATGTCCATAAGGGAATTTGGCACCCCAAAATCACCTGGAGAAATCCCTAAGGTCTAGATGAGAATAGATGCAGCCTAAATAATGAGAATTTAGCATAAAATCACGTTTAAAATAGTAGGTTGGGAAATTACACGATGTGTAATGTTATTGCATGTTATTTAAATGTTTTTAATGGAATATTCTGGAAAAACCTTCACCTCATCTTTATTTTATTAAACCCCTCGAATAATTACACGATGTGTAATCCATTTACATGGAATGTAAATGTTATGAGGTTTATTTTTCATCCCATTTTCTTTTTAAACAAATAAAACCTCTTTTAATTTCTCTCAACTCACCAACAACCCAAGAAAAACTTAACCTTTTTTATACCAAAACTCCATTAGTTCAAACATGTATACATCCCCAAACATTAATTCATTTTCTTCAACAATATATCCTCAAGGATAATCTCTAGTACTTCTCAAATTACCTTGTATCCCAAGACTATGTTTATTCAAATAATGTAATTTCATGATGAAAACAAAACTTAATGAAAGGATTAATGAAAAACTCATAGGGAGACATACCTGAAAAAATATGGGATCTCACAACATATCCACCTTATAACATCTCATCCCCAAGTTACTCCAATTATCACAATGAGGTCTTAGAGAACAAGTCTAGCCACTATGTTCGCATATCATACTCCCTCTCCCAGGTCACCTCCTAAACTCTCCCATGCTTCCACTCCACTAAAACCAATCGTATAGTATTATCCTAAAGATATTCCTCACTATGATCCAAAACCACATATTAGATGCTCTTTAAAGGATGCATCAACATAATGCTCGATGTCTAATATTTCTATCACACGGGAATGTTCTAGATGATATCTTTGTATTCGTGCACATGGAACACATCATGCATGGAAATGTAGAATTGTGGAAGGGCTAAATGGTATTCCACTATACCAACCTTACCACTATTTGAAATGGCCTGACAAATCTGGGCACTATCTTTCCCTGTTTCTTGGTGAAATGTTTCCCCAACCTAGGAAACACCTGAAGGAAAACATGATGGCCAACCTCAAATTCCAAAGGCTGTATCTGATGGTGAACATATGATTTCTCTTTACTCTGCACATTCACCAATCAATGTATGATCAACTGAACCTATTTAGATGTCTCTTGTACAAAACTAGGCCCAACAAGTGATGAATTTCTTACCTCAATCCAACAAAGAGTCAAACATAACACCCTTATATACAAAGCCTCAAAATTTTCCATTTGGATCGATACCTAGAAGCTATTATAATATGAAAATTATATGAGAGATATATGTTTCTCCAATAAACTACCAAAATCCAAAACACTAGATCGTAACATATCCTCTAAAACCTGAATAGTCTTATAATATTGACCATCAATCTATGGATAATAGGATTTTCTTAAAATAACTCATGATCCCAAGTATTTCTGAAGAACCTTCTATAAATGCAATTTAAATGAGGATCTCTTTCTGAAAAGATACTCCTCGAAACACCATGCAATCGAACCACCTCATGCAAGTAAAGATTTCCCAAATCATCATCTGTGAAGGTTTTCCTAATAGGTAAGAAGTGGTCTATCTTATTCATTCAATCCATAAAAACACATATATAATCATTCTTATGGGTCATCCTGGGTATTGTTGTCACAAAATACATCATGTAATCACTACATTTATACTCTATGATGGGTAAATGCTGGAAAATTTTGGCTTGCCTTTGATGCTCGACTTTCACCTGCTATCAAATGAAGCATATAGCCATGAAAATTGCTAACACCATCTTCACTAATGACCACCATTACTATCTAAAAAGATCAGGAAACATATTTTTTACTTATTGTAACACCCCATTCTTCCACTGTATGTTTCCCTTTGAATAATACAGTAGCGTGTGTTGTACGCAACTTCGAGTTCTAACACACACCACAACCAATCAAACTAGCTGTTATGAAGAGTAATACTCACTTTTTAAAATTTTATAAATTTTATATTTCAAAATGGACTTCATTTTTGGATTCATAATATCGAAATTAGCCTAGGGTGAATTTTTTGTATTTTTTCTGAAAACTTTTAATTTTTGATGAATAGTGAAAAACACTGAGTTATTAGTTAAAACCGACTTTTTATATAAATAATTATTTATCTTATTTAAATTTATTTTAGGTAAAAATAGATACATAATACCTATATAATTTCAATGTAATTCATTTGAGTCATTTTATATTAATTTAGATATATAAAATTTGTATTGAACTTTTCACCGTATTTTACCCATCTCCTAGGAGAATTTGAAAATTCACATAAAACTTAATTTTACCACTTCTGTGAGTAGAATTTATAAAATCTAAGAGACATGGTTAATATCAAGGAGTAAAATGCGGTTCAATAAGATAAAAATAATTTTTGGTGAATAGTAACTTTTTTACTTTTATTTACCACGGTTAAAAGTAAATAGGGTAATTAAGGGTAAAAATGATATTATTATTACCCTAACACATGTCCTAATTCTATTGGATAAGTATAATTCGACCAAAAAAACCTTAGGAATAAAATATGAACCTCTTTGGTCCACTTGGATTAGATTAGGAAATTTATTATTATTTAATTCAAAGAAGAGTTAAAAGAGTTAAAATCAATGTTTAATAACTAAAACATTTTTAATATTGGGTTATACATAAGATAAATTCGATTATAAATATTAATTATAAATCTAAAAAGATTTCCTACATAATGGTATTTTATTTATAATTTTTAGACATTAAATAATTTAATTTATTTATGACACAATAGTGATGCAGTAATTACCTAATTAATGAAATATTAAAATAATTGATATTATAAATATCCAAATAAATGTAATTTGAGACTTTTTATGAATTACACTAATTTTATAGGTCAATATGACATATTAGGGTTGGTTAGATGAATTTCTTTCAAAGTAATAATGCTGTTATGAATTTAGGAAAAACAAAAAAAAAACAAATAGTGTCAAAATTGACATAAAGGAGTTTTTAAAACAAATATTTTATTATTAATTGATATTCTATTCCTATTAATCTAAGGTTTGGCCAAATGAATTATATAATTATAGGTGTATCATTAATGGACCACTTTGGGGTCTCTTGGAAGTATATAGTAAGTTTATTAACTATATAATATAAAAATATAAAGTGACATGGTAAATGTCAAACTAATTAACTAAGAGTTAAAACTAAAAGATAAGGTTAATATAGTGACCCAAACCTATCTAAAACCTATTGGTTGAGTTTTTTTAGATCTATCCCCACATTAAACTTTAAATAATCCACTTTGGATCCATTAGAAACCGAATATGAGTTTATTATAAAATAATATTTCTAGCTTTTCCAAAGGTGCCCCTCACCCCTCTTATAAAAGGGCACTCCCCCTTCTCTCAAATTCGTACCTTCAAATACTTTTGGTTCATCCAACCTCTATCCAGATACCCTCTCAAAAGTCCTCCCTTCATCCTAGAGGCATTACTTTAGTCATAAAGAAAACTTAAGAAGCCCTTTTGATCAAATCAAAAGGAAGAATCCGAAGAAGAGGTAATGTTTTCACCACCCTCTTTCAAGTTCCTTTCTTCTTCCACTTCTTCTTTATTTGTTATTTCTATTCTGAAATAATAAATCCAGTATATTACATATATTTTGATGTTATTATAAATATGTTACAACCATATTCAGTATTCTATCCATCCTTTGAATGACATGTCACCATATGTGAGTACATACGGCTTACCGTCTTCACGTCGTGGTATAATTGTTATTCAAAACATTATTATTTGGATGGATATGATAATGACGTGTAATTGAAGTAAATAAAAAATATAAAATTATAATTATTCTATATATATGATATACCATCCAATTATATATTATTTTATTATCAAAACAATGATATTGTTGCTTGTGCGTACGTACGGACTACCGTCTCCACGAACGCGATGAGATTCATTCCCCATCATATCCATTAAAGTATAATTCTCATTTGATGATTAGAAATAATGTTTTAGAAGTTAATATCATTCGGGATATGAATAATATACAACATATCCATCACAAACACGGCTTATGTAACAAAACATATAAAAGAAAATGAGTAAGTAAACACCCAAAACAACGATAATACTAAGATATTATTAACAAAGCAATGTTAAAAGATAATATATGATATCATATTAATGTATATGATTATTGTATAATTTAATAACAATTATTTCACCATTATACAGGAGGTTAACCTACCCTCGACCAAGGAAAAGTACAAGGTAATGGTTAATTTCACAATCTCTTTATTATCCAATGTTGTTTATACATAATTATCTACTGGGATCTCTTTATCATCCACATCCATGTTTCTTAAAAATGTATTTCAAATAATTCTTACTATTTTATATACTATGGTTTAAAGTCATTTATACCCTTTTTGACTTTTTATAAGATTTTTATAAAGGAATCTTTCCATCTTTTTCCAAACAAGGCCCTTTTTAACCTTTTCGACAGAATTAAGGTGAGAATGTCTTTTTTAACTTATATGGCGTATACGAATATTTTCTACTGTTATAAAATCATTGAAGATTCCCTTACAAGATTATAAGAATATTTTCAAAGTAAATGTTTTATTTTATAATTAATTATGTGACTTTTAAATGATTTCAAAAAATATATATTTCTCTCAAATAGTTTTGATTTCATCTATGTCAACATCCTTTGACGGATTTTTAGATTATTTGAAGTTGATTTATTATGATACAAAGCTCCCATATTGTATTGAAGGTTTTGTGATATTTTTGACTGTGGATGTGTTATTTTTATACCATTCATGGTTTATGGAGAAATTATTGACAATTCGTATGCTAGTTTTAATACGAATGTTTAGGTTATGTTTAAAATTGTTCATATGAGGAATGCATTAGACTTAATAAGTGATGGGTGGAGCCCGCTATAGTTCCTCGATGCATCGATAGGTCTCATGAGACAAACTTGTGTCTTGGCAGATGGCCTTGAAAAAATATTATTTGTAGTCTTGGCACAAGGCCTTGACTATGTGGTTATGATAGTCTTGCATTATGCATTCCATCATTATGAAAGTGTTTATTGATACTTCATATGATTATTCGATTAGTAGAATATCCATGTGAATAAGTAAATGGCATTATTTCATTTTAATTCTGCCATATTATTCTTAAGTTCAAGTTTAAAAGGCTTTTGTTTTAGTTATACATTGCCTTAAATTTGTATGATTATTTATGAAATTTTCCGCTATATTGTTATCCTTACTGAGCATATGAGCTCACCCCTTTCTATGTTTTATTTTTCTCAGGATGTGAAGAAGTATTTTATAAATGACCTGCAGGGATAGTATGAGGGGATATGAGTGTGGACTATGGAGACTATGTTGTTGTAGTTTTCATTTTATGATGTAATGTAAGATTGATGAATGTATCTAGTTAATCCAAGGCTACTAAACTAATCGGTCTTTTGAGACATGATCTTTTGTGATCATGGAAATGTTATGTAATAATGAACCAACTCTGGGTAACTGGGGTCGGGGCATTACAGTTGGTATCAGAGGAAGTTTAGTACAAACCTTGGGAGCTAGATTTAGATAAACTCTGATTAGAGCACATAGACCTAAGATGGACTTTGAGGATTAGTATAGAAGAACTTCCTAGAATTTTGGTATTATAGAGATTTTGTGATTTTTCCAAGTAATAAATCCTTGTCTGGATACGAGTAGGTAGAGGCGGATCTAGTACAAATGTACCTAGGGGTAAAACCTAAAAGCACCGCTTTGAGCTAGACTCGAATGAGAACTGGTGCACGACAACGGGTCTTGCTGCACTCTTGGTTACGACACTCCTGGGGGATATGCCTAGGATAATTCTTATTTTCTTTAAAAACCATTATGAAAGGTTTATGCGTATATAATTCCTCAAAGAAAACATTTTTTTATGATTATGGATTATATCCACAAACTGTTCAATTTATTTTAAGTGTTTAACAAGTTTTGATTTATGTATTGTGATTTATAAACTAATATAGTGTATTCCATTGTTTAGAAATGGTTCCTAGTGGAAGGAATGGAAACCGTATCAATTCATGCACTCCATGTAGGTATTTCCCTCCTTCTCAAGATAATTATAGTGGAGCTGGTGATGCAGCTGGTGCTGGTCAGCTAATCACCATACTGGGACAACTCACTCAGGTTATGAATAATAACATTACCCGTATAGAGTACCCTGATCCGCAGAATGGAGGATCAATGTTATATTGCTTCATGAGGCAACAACCACCAACATTCAATGGGAGTAAAAATCTACTAGTAGCTGAGCAATGGATAAATTCCTTAGAGAAAATATTCCACGCCTTGGGGAGTAACGAAAGGGAAAAAGTTGTCTTTGCAGTTTACCACCTCACTAGGGATGCTGATAAATGGTGGTCATTAATTCAAAAAATGAAGGAAGATGATGAAGTATCAAATATGGAATGGAGGGAGTTCAACGATATTTTTTTAGAAAAATACATTCTTCGTGACCATCGAGCAGATATGGAAAGTCAATTTCTGAGTCTGAGACAAAAGGAGGATGAGAATGTCATAAAGTATGATGATAACGTTACAAGGTTAGTGAGGCATGCAGAAGATTATATACGTAACCTAAGAAGTAAGATTGATCGTTTCTTTGATGGGTTAAAACCATTTCTCCACCGAGCATTAGTCTCACAATCCTTCTCGTCATACGAAGATATTGTCTCATGTGCTATCAAGACAGAAAAGGAATTCTCAATGTCTTACAAATTTAAAGCAATGAAATAGAGGAAGAGATCTGCTGATCACTCTGGGAATGGAAATAAGGGGAAGAAGAGAAAAGTTTAATATCCCTCCTACAGTAATTGTGGGAAGAAACACCCTGGTACTTGCTTGAAGTGAATGGGATCCTGTTACAAGTGTGGTGAAAAAGGCCATCAAGCTCGTGATTGCAAGGGGATGAAAGAAGCTACCAATGTTCAATTCTACAATTGCAGGGAGATGAAACATTATGAAAATTAATGTCATAAGCGTTAAGGGAACTTACCTTAGAAAAGTACAAGCGATCGAGGCCAAGATTATGCTATCACTACTGCTGAGGTAGAAGCTTCGAAAGACGTGGTGGTAGATAATTTAATGGTTTCCTCAAGTTTACAAAATGATTTATTTGATTCTGGATCATCATACTGTTTCATATATTCCCAGTTTTCTAAGAAAATTAGATATTTCCAATTTGATTTAACAAGGGAGTTGTCAGTTAAAACTCCTAAGGGAAGTATCATCACAACAAATATTTGTGAATCAGTCCCCATTAGAGCATATAAATGTTCTTTATCTGGTGATCTCATCATCATACCCATGATTGAGTTTGATATAATCCTCGGTATGGATTGGCTTTCAGACCATGATGCGAATATTTATTGTAAGAAGAAGGAGGTTATGATTTTTTATGATGATAATAAAGAACACCTTATCTTTAGAGCAGAATCATCACCACCTAATTCTTATCTAGATCCACCCCCAGTAGCTCAACTAAATTCAATTATTAGGGAGGAAGAGAATAAAATAACTATGGGTGATGAAGGGAATGTCAAAATAGAGGATGTACCAATTGTGAAAGAATATGTAGATGTGTTTCCGGAAGATTTACCTGGACATCCTCTAGAACGATAAATTGAGTTTTCCATTGATTTAATTCATGGTTAAAGGCCTATATCGAATACCCCTTATAGAATGGACACTGTAGAATTAGTTGAACTAAAGAAACAACTAGAGTAATTTAGTAGTAAGAGATTTATTCTCCCTGGTGTCTCTCCTTGGGGAGCCCCTATCCTTTTTGTTAAGAAGAAATATGGATCTAGGAGGTTATGTATCGACTACAGGGAAATCAATGATATAACAATAAAGAACAAGTATCCCATACCTCGCATTGATGACTTATTTGACCAACTTCATGGAACTCAATAATTTTAAAAGATTGAACATAGATCTGGATACCATCAGTTGTGAATTAAAAAGGAATACATTCTGAAGACAGCATTTCGAACTAGGTACGGGCATTACGAGTTTACAGTAATGTCTTTTCGGCTGACTAATGCACCCTCTGTTTTCATGGATCTAATGAACAGAGTTTTCATGGAATATCTCGATGATTTTGTAGTGGTATTTATTGATGATATATTGGTATATTCCAAAAGCTATGAGGATCATGAAATCACTTTCATGCTATCCTAAAGAATCTTAGAAGACATGAATTATATGGGAAGTTTAGCAAGTATGAATTCTAGCTTCAAAAGATTTCTTTTCTTGGCCATATTGTCTTTAAGGATGGAATCTCTATTGATCCTTCTAAGACAAGAGTAATCGAAGAATGGCCAGCACCAATGAGTATAACTGAGGTACGGAGTTTTATTGGTTTAGAAGGTTATTATCGGCATTTCATCCAGAATTTTGCCCTATTGGCTAACCCATTAACGAAACTCACACGTAAAGGGGTTAAATTTGTTTGGAAAAAAGGGTGTGAAGAATGTTTTGAATAAATAAAGATAATATTAGTCAATGCTTCTATATTGACTCTACCATCAGGGAATGACGAGTTTGTTATTAATAGTGATGCTTCACAGAAAGAACTTGGTTGTGTCTTTATGCAGAATGATAGGGTTATTGCCTATACATCATGACAGCTGAAAATTCATGAGAAAAACTTTCCTACTCATGATCTTGAGTTAGTTTCTGTAATATTTTCTTAGAAAATATGGAGACATTATCTCTATGGTGAAATATGTGAGATATATACTGATCACAAGATTTTGAAGTATATTTTCTCACAGAAAAAACTCAACATGAGTAAAAGGAGATGGCTTGAACTACTCAAGGATTTTGATTTCATGACACACTACCACCCAGGGAAGGAAAATAAGTTGGAAGATGCTTTGAGCAGAAAGGATCATGGAGTTTTGAACCATATGAGAGTTGAAAGGGATCCTATTTTCATGGATCTAGTAAAGATGGATATGGGAATAACCATGGTAGGTGAAACATCAATAATTTTTCAAATGGTTGCCAAACCATATTTACTAGAAAGGATAAAGAGTTCTCAGACCAATGATGAAGAGTTTAAAAGGAATATTAAAGCTCTGAATGATGGGAGATTGAGTGACTTTGTGTATGAAGATGGAATTTTCAAATTTGGGAAGAGAATTTTTGTTCCCGATATACCTAATCTAAAAAGTGAATTTATGAATGATGCTTATAGTTCCAATTTATCTATACACACTGGGAGCACCAAAATGTATAGATATTTGAAGGAACATTTTTTGTGGGACAACATGAAGAGGGGGATTTCTAATTTTTTGTCAAGATGTATGGTTTGTCAACAAGTGAAAGCTGGAAAGCAATATATTGGAGGAGTCATGATACCTCTTCCCATACTAGAGTAGAAATGGGATAATATTACAATGGACTTTGTCATGGGACTACCAAAGACTCCTAGAAGGAACGATGCAATATGGGTCATTGTTGATCATCTTACCAAGTCAACACAATTTATTGCTATAAGGGAAGATCTAAAACTTGAACATCTAGCAAGACTATATATTAATGAAATTGTGATACTTAATGGAGTACCCCTATCAATTGATTCGGATCATGATCCCCATTTTACTTCAAGATTCTCAAAAAGTCTTCAGAAATCCCTAGATACTTAACTTCATTTGTGCACTTCCTACCACCCCCAAACTAATGGACAATCAGAACAGACTATTCAAACCATAGAAGACATGTTGAGATCCTGATCACTTGACTTTTAGGGTATGTGGGATCAATATTTACCTCTTGTAGAATTTTCTTATAACAATAGCTTTCATTCAAGTATCCAGATGGCACCGTATGAAGCATTATATGGAAAAAGATGTCGCACACCAACCTGTTGGGATGATATTGGTGAAAGAAAACTCATAGGCTCGGAACTGGTGGAAGAAATGATGGAAAAGGTGAAGGTAATCCAAATCCACATCAAAGCAGCTCAAAGTAAGCAGAAGATCTATATTGACAACCGAATGAAGGATTTGGAAAATCAGGTAGGAGATCTTATTTTCTTGAAGGTATCTCCATGGAAGGGAGTTATAAATTTCGGTAAGAAAGGTAAATTGAGTCCCAGGTATATATGACATTACGAAATTCTAGAACAAATTAGAGCTGTAGCTTATCGTTTGGAAATGCCGCCAAATATCTCCAAAGTTCACGATGTGTTCCATGTATCACTGTTGAGAAAATACATGTCTGAACCAACATATGTACTCACTTATGAGGAAGTAGAACTGGAACTCGATCTGTCTTATTACGAAGAGCCTGTCGGGATTCTTGATACCAGATAACAAGTGTTGAGAAACTGGACGACTCGTTTGGTAAAATTTATATGGAGAAACTATAAGACGGAAGAGGAAACGTGGGAACACGAGGAACTTATGACGAAGAACCACCCGGGACTTTTCATGCGGTGGTATTCTAGAAATTTCGAGGATGAAATTATTTGGAGGGTAGAATGTAACACCCCATGCTTCCAAGGTATGCTTCCCTTTGAATAATACAGTAGCGTGTGTTGTGCGCAACTTTGAGTTCTAACACACACCACAACCTATCAAACTAGCCGTTATGATAAGTAATACCAACTTTTTGAAATTGTATAAATTTTATATTTAAAAATGCACTTCATTTTTGGATTTGGAATATCTAAATTAGCCTAGGGTTAATTTTTGGTATTTTTCTGAAAACTTTTAATTTTTGATGAATAGTGAAAAACACTGAGTTATTAGTTAAAAGCGACTTTTTATTTTAATAATTATTTACTGTATTTAAATTTATTTTAGGTCCAAATAGATACATAATACCTATATAAGTTAATTTTAATTCATTGGAGTCATTTTATATTAATTTATATATATATAAAATTTTTATTGAACTTTTAACCGTATTTTACCCATCTCCTAGAACAATTTACAAATTCAAATAAAACTTAATTTTACCGCTTCTTTTAAAGGAATTTTTAAAATCTTAGAGACACGCTTAATATAAAGGAGTAAAATGTGGTTCAATAAGATAAAAATAATTTTTGTGAATAGTAACTTTTTACTTTTATTTACCACGGTTAAAAGTAAATAGGGTAATTAAGGGTAAAAATGTTATCATTATTATCCTAACACATGTCCTAATTCTATTGGATAAGTATAATTCGACCAAAAACAACCTCAGGAATACAATACAGACCTCTTTGGTCCACTTGGATTAGATTAGGACATTTATTATTATTTAATTCAAAGAAGAGTTAAAAGAGTTAAAATCAATGTTTAATAAATAAAACATTTTTAATATAAGGTTATACATAAGATAAATTAGATTATAAATATTCATTAGAATTATAAAACGATTTCCTACATTATGGTATTTTATTTATAATTTTTAGACATTAAATAATTTAATTTTTGTATGACACAATGGTGATGCACTAATTAACTAATTAATGAAATATTAAAATAATTGATATTATAAATATACAAATAAATGTAATTTGAGAATTTTTATGAATTACACTAATTTTCTAGTTTAATATGACATATTATGTTTTTTAGATGAATTTTTTCTAATTAATAATGTTGTTATGAATTAAGGAAAAAAATACCAAATATTGTCAAAATTGACATAAAAGAGTTTTTAAAACAAATATTATATTATTAATTAATATTATATTCTTAAAAATCTAAGGTATGTCCAAAGGACTTATATAATTATAGTTTTATTATTAATGGACCACTTTGGGGTCACTTGAAAGTATATAGTAAGTTTATTAACTATATAATATAAAAATATAACGAGACATGGTAAATGTCAAACTAATTAACTAAGAGTTAAAACTAAAAGATAAGGTTAATATAGTGACCCAAACCGGTATAAAACCTATTTTTTGAGTGGTTTTAGACCTATCCCCACATTAACCTTTAAATAATCCACTTTGGAGTCATTTTAAATAGAATATTAATTTAATATAAAATAATATTTCTAGCTTTTCCAAAGGTGCCCCTCGCCCCTCTTATAAAAGGGCACTTCCCCTTATCTCAAATTAATACCTTCAAAGCCTTTTGGTTCAGAAAAACTCTACCCAAATACCCTCTCAAAAGTCCTCCCTTCATCCTAGAGACATTATTTTAGTCATAAATCCAACTTAAGGAGCCCTTTTTATCAAATCAAAAGGAAGAACCCGAAGAAGAGGTAATGTTTTCACCACCCTCTTTCAAGTTCCTTTCTTCTTCCACTTCTTCTTTATTTTTTATTTCCCTTATAAAATAATAAATCCAGTATATTCTATATAATTTAATGTTATTATAAATATAGTACAACCATATTCAGTATTCTATCCATCCTTTTAATGACATGTCACCATACCTACGTACGTACGGCTTACCGTCTCCACGTCATGGTGTAATTGTTATTCAAAACATTATTATTTGTATGGATATGATAATTATGTTTAATTTAAGTAAATAATAAATTTAAAATTATACTTATTCTTTATATATCATATACCATCCAATTATATATTATTTTATTATCAAAACAATGACATTGTCGCTCGTGCGTACGTACGGACTACCGTCTCCACGAACGCGAAGAGATTCATTCCCCATCATATCCATTCAAGTATAATTATCATTTGATGATTAAAAATAATTTTAAAGAGGTGATATAATTATGGATATGAATAAGATGCAACCTATCCATAACAAACAGGGCTTATATAACTAAACATATAAAAGAAAAAGAGTAAGTTAACGCCATAAACAACGATAATACTAAGATATTATTAACAATGAAATGTTAAAAGATCATATATGATATCATATTAATGTATATGATTCTTGTATAATTTTATTAACAATTATTTCAAGATCATACAAGAGGTTAACCTACCCTCAACCAAGGAAAAGTACAAGGTAAGGGTTAATTTCACAATCTCTTCATTATCCAAGGTTGTTTATACGTAATTATCTACTGGGATCTCTTTATCATCCACATCCATGTTTCTTAAAAATGTATTTCGAATCATTATTACTATTTTATAGACTATGGGTTAAATTCATTTATACCATTTTTGACTTTTTATAAGATGTTTATAAAGTAATATTTCCATCGTTTTCCAAACAAGGTCCTTTTTAACCTTTTCAACAGAATTAAGGTAAGAATGTTTTTTAACTTATACGGCGTGTGTGGCTATTTTCCTCCATTATAAAATCGTCGAAGCTTCCCTTACAATCTTATAAGAATATTTTCAAAGTAAATGTTTTATTTTATAATTAATTATGTGACTTTTAAATGATTTAAAAAAAAGATATATTTCTCTCAAATAGTTTCGATTTCATCTATGTCAACATCCTTTGATGGATTTTAAGCTTATTTGAAGTTTATTTATTATGATAAAAATCTTCAATGTTTTATTGAAGGTTTTGTGATATGTTTGACTATGGATGTGTTATTTTTATACCATTCATGGTTTATGGTGAAAGTGTTGACATTTTATATGCTAGTTTTAATACGAATGTTTATGTTATGTTTAAACCTATTAATATGACGAATATATTGGACTTAATAAGTGATGGGTGGAGCCCGCTATAGCTTCTCGATGCATTGGTAGGTCTAATGAGACAAACTAGTGTCTTGGCACAAGGCCTTGACAGAATCTTATTTGTAGTCTTGGCACAAGGTCTTGACTATGTGGTTATGATAGTCTGACATTATGCATTCCATCATTATGAAAGTGGTTATTGATATTGCATGTGATTATTCAATTAGTAGAATATCCATGTGAATAAGTAAATCTAATTATTTCATTTTATTTATTCCATATAATTCTTATGTTCAAGTTTAACAGGATTTTGTTTTAGTTATACATTGCCTTAAATTTTTATGCTTATTTATGAATGTTTCCGCTATATTGTTATCCTTACTAGGCATATGATCTCATCCCTTTGTATGTTTTACTTTTCCCTGGATGTGAAGAAGTATATTATGAATGAACTGTAGGGATAGTATGAGGGTATATGAGTGTGGACTATGGAGACTATGTTGTTGTAGTTATCATTTTATGATGTAATGTAAGACTGATGAATGTATCTAGTAATTCCAAGGCTACTAAACTAATCGGTCTTTTGAGACTTGATCTTTTGTGATCATGCCAATGTTATGTAATAATGCACCGAATCTGGGTAACTGGGGTTGGGGAATTACAAATAGTAATACACCACCCATCTAGAAGCATGAAACTCCCTCATCTTCTCCTTACGCAAAATCATAAGAACCCATACTCACCAACAAAAAAGAAGAGAATTATCATAACTGAGATATCAACCTGATGAAATCTCCCCAACATATAATTTTTTTGTTATAACTGATCCATATGGATCAGAAAACTTCTCTCCCTTAATCTGATCCAAAAAACTGGGTACAAAAAATGTCGAAGTTTGAGCTACTCACCCATGAGACTCATGAACATCTAGATGCATGCCTATAAAGAGGGATATTATCTACCACTCATCACACGACTCTTTTACTACCTATTTCTAGTTATTTCATCTCGTTGAATCATCAAATATGTTTCCCTTTCCTAGTGTATAATCCAATTCAAAGTCAAAATAATGTAGATTCTCGTACCACCACCTTTGTCGACGGTTCGGGTCTTATTGATAAAAGATGTAATTAAAAATCTTGTGATACACATATACCACAAAACTCTCACCCTTGAGATATTGTCTCCAACATCTTAGGTAATATACCACTTCTTCTAACTCTAGATCATGAGTAGGGTAATTCCACTCATACGATCTCAACTTCCTAGACCCATAAGGAACAACTCGATCATCCTACATTAGAACTACTCTGACTCCAACTCTGGATGTGTCATAGTACACGTTATATGATTTTCCCAGCATGAGTAAAGTTAGGATAGGTGATGGGGTCGTCCTTCCTTTCAGATCCTGAAAATATATCTCTAATGTATCAGACCAAACAAACTTCACCTCTTTCTTGGTTATCTGAGACATTGGTGCTTCCAAACGTGATAAATCTTGGATAAACATTGTTAATAACCTTCTAATCACAAAAATGATATAATTTAGAAGATGTTCTTGGGTTTTCCTCAAGATATCATGGTTGTGACATTCTCTGGGTCCACTAACACTCCTTCCTCTTAGATGACATGGCTCAAGAATTTCACTTCATTAATCTAGAAAATGTATTTGGTTAGCTTTACATAAAGCCGAAGCTCGTTCAATGTAGTCAAGATGATTTCAAGATGTTTGGCATGATCATATGCTGACTGGGAGTACACTAAGATATCTTTAATGAAAACCACCACAAACCAATCCAAAAAATGGGTAAATATCCTATTCATTAAGTCCATGAACACTGCAGGCACATTAGTCAACCCAAACAGCATCGCAATAAATTCATACAAGAAATACCTTCTCCTAAAAACAGTCTGAGATATGTCTAATAGCCTCACCTTTAACTGATGATATCAAATCACTAGTCAATATTGGAGAAGATCTTATCACCTCTCAACAGATCAAAAATATCTTCAATTCATGGAAGAGGATACCAGTTCTTGACTATTATCTGGTTTAACCTCTGATAATCCACACAAAAGAATAAAGATCCATCAGCCTTTTTGGAAAAGATAATTGGATAATCCCAAGGAGATTCACTAGGTCGTATAATGCTTTTATATTCTATATCTTCTATTTAAACCTTCAACTCATGAAGCTCTGATGGTGTCATTCGGTAAGGTGGGATAAAAACTGTCTCTACTCTTGATACCAACTTCATTATGAACTCAATATCTCACTCATGCAGTAATCCATATAACTCATCAAGGAAAACATCCTAAAAATAGTCTACCATTGGAGAAAAAAATCATGCTGCATTCCACCATTATCTAGATCAAGACTGTAAATCTGAGATGTGAGGCAATCCAATCTACACTAAATTTTGGTGAAAATGATTTCTTCCTTATGGAGATAAGAAGTTAAATATCCTCCTATAATATTTGATATGAACCTAGTATAGAACTAATCGATCCATACTAATAATAAATTCGAAGCCAGACATTTATAGCATGAATAATTCTCAAAAGAAACTATAACCACCAATATCTAGTGATCACACCTTGCAATATTTTATATTCTCTTACCTCACTCTCAATGGTGTGTCAATAGTTAAAACATTATCTAAGCTTCCCATATCTAAGCCAAAACCATTTGAAAAAAAAATTATATAGAAAAGAATGTGAAGCACCAGTATCAAATAAAATACAAGATAAGGTAGATGATATAAGAATCATACCTCTAACAGTAGTAAGTACTGCATCCATGTTAGCTAGAGTAGTCTTCATAACGTGAGACTGACTTGTCCCTCTACCATGGGCTCCAGTATGACTATCCTATTCTACATCCATTTCCTGGTAATGTTGATAATGCACTGAGGCACCATTTCTCCTACCTCAATATGAACAGACTTTGAAACTCTAGTTATCAGATTTTTGAGGGGTAGTTGATCCCCTTCCTAACTCTGGTTACTATCCTAATCCTCTTCCACTAGTTTGTTACGGAAATTTCGCATATAACATCTAAATATGACTCATTCTACTATATATATGATACTTGATTGAGGGGTAAGGATATTGCGGATTCTTGTGGACAAACTTTCCAAACATATAGCACTAAAATGGAAAACAGTCCTGAGATGGTTTTCCACTTCCCTGACTTCTCTAACCACTACTTATTTGGAAGAAACTATCATAAAAGTGCCTATTACCACTCAAATAATAACTCCCAGATCACTCTTCTAAAATAGATTTTCCACTTCTCAGGGACTCTCTCAAATTCCCTTCCATGAAAATTTCTTGATTCATCACATCTTCAAATATTCTTAAATGGAAAATGTTTACCTGTGACCAAATATCATAATGAATATTGTCCTTGAAATGTATCTCCTTGGAGATCTCATCAATATCCAAAGATGGCGCAAATAACTGTTGGTCGGTAAAATGTCTAACATAGTCCAACACTTACAAAATCTCTTATGTCAGATGTAATAACTCGCAAGATTTTTCATCCCCCAAGGTCTCAGGATAGAAATTTATTAGGAACTTAATCTTGAATTCCTTCCAAGATATCTCATTCAACTACCTAACTTCCACCAGAATATCCCACCAATTCCTGGTAGGTCCCAAAAGCATATATGCACCAAGCGTCACCCTCTAATCCATGGGTGTCTATAGATTCTTTAATATCTTCAGTACTGACTCAATATATAACTTTTTTCCCTATGGTCCCCATTCCCCAGATAACATAGGTGTATATTGTAGCTAAAACTCTCTTTTTATCTTAGACATTGAAGGAACAGTATGAACAGTCTCCCTTTCCATGGATCTCATGACCCTCGGGAAGTTTTCATGAATATGAACATCCATCTAGTCCTCAAGAGCTAAAGAAATCTCTAATTCAGTTATAATGGGAAAGTTCTGATTTCCACTCTCCTAAAACTCAAGGAAAAGACATTGAGGAGTCAATTTATCTATAATAAAAATGTACACCTTATAGAACTGGAAAGAAAAAAGGGCAACCCTAATAGGTGACTACAACTAAGAGACACTAACTCTTGGTCTCTCTAGACATGGCTTATAAGTATTTTAGCATGAAAAAACATCTCATTTAATTTATCTAGTGAGATATATTTCTCAAAATCACAGTTCTACAAACAAGTATATAACACATGAAAAAATATATATACCCCTATCATGAACAATTCATGTCAATATATCCCTATATAACTATGATGATGCATGTATTCTCATATCACTCTATACCAAGACATGAGTAAAAATTACAAGAAATAGTAAGATCATAAAATAATAACCTCACACAACATGTGAATCACCTAAGGTGAAATAACATCAACTATAAAAAGCATAAAACATAACATCAATCCCATCCATGGGTACACGGATTTTCTCCTATACATGGGTTAGATACTCCCATGCACAATCTCATTACCAATTCTGGGAACATCCTAGTATCCTTTCTACATTTACTAAATAGTATAGAAGAAGAAAAGAAAAATGCTAATCTAATACTACTATGTAACTTTCCCCAACCTCACACTCTATCGCATGGCTGGAAAGGGTTGGTTACGAGACCTCAAGTGCACCTCCCCATACGCCAAAGGTTTCCAACTAGAAGTGGGGGTGTGAAATTTATAGTGGGGAGACTATACCTATTAGTATAATGTTTCATAGTAGTAGAAAAAAATCATGAAATAATGTAAATAATCAAAGTAAATACATAGAGGAAGACAACAATAAAATTAAATTAAATAATATAATAAATAAATAAGCAATAATGTAATAATGTATGGCAATGTAACTAAATTTCATGTTAGAAAAATACAACAAAGAGACTAGAAAACTCAAATAAAAGGCTCAAAGTCTTCAGTCCCAAACCCCACATTGGTCCCATCTTCAAACTCTAGCCCATCCGTAAAAAAGTAATCAACAAAAAGGTCATTTTACCTTTTCCAAACTTACATCCATGAAATATACTCAGGTACCAAAAGGCAGCCTGAATAGAGTGTGAGTATATCTCAGTAGGTTAATACCACCATGTCTAAACAAAACTAATTAGATAAGAAATATATGGAATAAATCGATAACTAGGTGTATTAATTAATTTCTGAATTAATAAAATAGAAAAACAAGCTACTTCAGTTCTGTGTGGAATATCACTGACCATTTATTATGACCATGCCAACCAGAACCATATAACCAGTGTAAAATAACCTACTTCGTCCCCATGTAGAAATTTCTCAGATCATGTCTTACAGCCAAGCCAACCACAATAATATAACCATGTTATAGTCACAAAAATCAGGTTCAAATCCTTATAAGCATTATGAATCTAGGACAAATCCCTATAATAATTACATCATGAGAATAGGCATAGAATGCTCTCTATAAGCGTTATAGCATGGGACTAGACTAAGAATGCTCAACATAATCATTACAACATATAAGTGTGCAAGTGTAATGGTAAAACCTGGTACGTAATCATTAAAACATGGGACAAAATCCATGTCATACAGCATGGATATCACAATATCAAATCACAATTTTCAATGGTTAATTATTTGAATTGACATTCTTATTTCATATTCCACTTTCATTTAAATTCCCAATTGATTAAAAATTATATTGATAATAAATAATCCACAATTTATAGATTTTATAACAATAAATCACCTTATGTCACATGTCATTTGAAACATACTTTAAGATTTTATCCAATTCAATTATAATCATGGTTCGCCCACCCAATGGGTAGCCATGATCTAGTTAAAAAATAATTTGAAACCAAAGTACTTAATTGAGTAATCCCATTTGTTTATTTAATAAATTTGGGTGTGTAAAATGATGGCATAATCATAATATTTCATAAACATGGAAATTATCAAACTATAGGGTTAAGATTTAGACCTCCTACCTTTATTTGGAGATCCAGAAATGCTTCCAATGGACAACGCCCATGAGGAAGAAGATGAGGAAGGTTTCAAAAAGGTTACTAGATCAAAATTGATCAAGATCAAAACAAATAATGCAATTTGATAAAGGATTTCACCACAACGGTTAGATAATAAGGAAGAGAAAGAAGAAACTTATCTAAAAAGATTTACCAAGGATCACTCATAATAACAGGATGTCCAAAAGGGAATTTGGAACCCCAAAATATTCTATAGAAATCCATAGGGTAGAGATAAGAATAAATACAATTGAAAACATGATAATTTAGCTATAAAGTATGTTTACAACAATATTTTGAGAATTTACACAACATGTAAGGTTATTAAAGATTATGAAAATGTTTTTAATGAAATACTCTAAAAAACCCATCACCTAGAATTTATTTTATTAAAACCCTCAAACAATTACATGATGTGTAATCCCTTTACATGGCGTGTAAATGTTTTGTAGTTTATTTTTCAGCTAATTTTACTTTTAAACAAACTAATTCTTTTTTAAAGTTTCCCAACTCACCAAAAACCCAAAAAACACTTAAGACTTTTTATACCCTAACTCCATTAGTTCAAAAAGTTATACATCCCCAAAATTTAAGTCATTTTCACCAAAAATATCTCCATGTGGATACACTATATTCCTTCTCAATTTTCCTTGCAAATTAATATTGTGTTTATTAAAATGACATACTTTTATTAGGAAAACACAACCAAAAGAAAATATTAATGAAACACTAAGTGATAGATGTACCTATAAAAAGACAGGATCTTACCCAAAACCTGGTGAAACCACAAGTGTTCATTATGATCATTCCACCATTGCAAGAAATAAAAATCAAACACTAATAGGTCTATGTGCACCATATTTTGTAAATCCTAACAATAAAATAGTTATACCTTCTTTGAAAACTATATTTGAATTTAAAACTAGTCTACTACAATTATTTCCAAAATTTTATTACTTGGAAGGTGCGGACCCGAAAAATCATATCAAGGAGTTCACATTGGTATGTTCTACATTTAAGCTAAATGGAGTGGCTAGGGAACAAGTCAAGTAAAGTTCATTCTCTTTTTCACTTGAGGGATATATAAAATAATGGTTGTATGACCAATAAGAAGGTAAATTCCATGAGAGTTATGACATAAAGAGATCTATTATTTAGATATTACTCTCAATACCCAAGAGAATAACCATCAGGAAGGAGTTTTATTTAATTATAAAAACTTATAGAGAGACTATATATAAGTATTGACGGAGGTTTAAGAAGATATGTTCTAGTTTTCTATATCAAGCTGTGGAGGGGCACCACTTTATAGTATTCTTAAATAAAGGATTATTAGATGATAAAAGAAAAATATTGGATATATAATCTAGAAGATATGTCATACATAAATTTAATAAATAACCAGTCTTGTTAGAAAGTTATTCATATGGTATGATCTTATGATTCATCGCCATTGTTAGAATCTAAATTTAATAAATAACTAGTCTAGTTAGAAAAATGAATTTGAAATATACCATTGAACAACAAACACTAGATAATGTATATGGTTTATGTTCATCCCCTCACCATTTAACTCGATAGTGTTTTCAAGTATGTGGAATAGAAAGTTATGTAGAGGAATTTCAACCAAGAAAACAACAACAACCTACTAAATGATTGAGATAAAATTACTAAGTCTAATATGGATTTGGTAATCAAAAGAATGAGTCCAAACCACCTTTCCGTAATTAATACCAACAATAACTCACATTTTGGTATAAAACCCCCAAAATTCTATAAACCGCTAACCTTTCAAGAAAAATACAAGAAATATTACCCCCCAACTTTATTTCCAACAACCACATCCCTTCAAGAAAAATAAAAAATTTTAATAACTCTACACTAGTGTAAAATCACTATATCTGATCAACTAGATACTAAATTTGAGAAGAATAGGAATGTGGTGGGAGATTTAAGAAACAATAATAGTAGTCCTGTGTAAATACGATCCAAAAAATTAGGGAAAATATCATCCCAATTAGTCCCTAATCCAAATAGAAATGTGATCATGATGATATCTAGAAGTTTCAAAGAAACACCATCACTAGCTTTACTAGAACTTGTACCCAAGTAACCAAAACATGGGGAGAATAAAGATAAAAATTCTATAAGTTTTGGAAGTTAATAAAGAGGATAAAGAGGAGATAGTTAGGCCAAGGCTTAAAAAAAGAACCCATTACATAGGAACCAAATGGAGAATAAAGTTCTTTCACTCTTATTCACATAAATAATGATAAAATATAAGAAGAATAAGAAGAAATCACTTCAAGGAGAAATTTTGGAAACTTTACAGAAATTAGAGATAAATATACCACTTTTATAAGCTCTCATAAAATTCTCCAAGAATAAATATTTTCTCAAATATTTTTACACTAAAAAAGGGAAAATTAATGGATTAAAAGATACAATTTTGGAATAAGTGTGTCAACATTAATTACAACAAAAATTATAACAAATTTTCAAGAAATTAGATCATTTTTTATCCCTAGCACCATAAGTTTAGTTAGTAGTTATAATACCATATATGATTTAGGAGCATTAATTAATTTTATTACCCCTATGTGTTTAAATTCATTCATATCAAATAATTAAATCTAATAGGAATTGTGGTATAACTTGTGAATATATATCTATCCATTCCAATAGGAGTCTTGGAATATTTGTTAGTAAGAGTTAAAAATAGGATTTTAACTATTGAATTTTATATACTCCACATGGAGGAATAAAGAGCACTGAAACACTCGACCATCGTCGTTAGGATACCTTTATTAAAGAAATCCAATACAATCATCAATGTGCATGAAGGAAGCCTCACCATGGAGTTTGAAGACAAATTTATCTACTTTAATTCTTTTGAATCTATGATGTACCCTTTATAGGACTATTCACTTATTACACTTTCCTATATTGAATAGGTTGAAACCAATGACGATCGAAGTATGTTATAAGAATTTTTAGCTCTTGGGAAACATTTAATGATTGGAAATCCCATGAAAAATGTATATGTATAGCAATCTAAAAAATATTTTTTATATTATAGGAAGGAGTAACTTCATAGTTTTGTGATGTATTATTTTTATTTCATGAATAAGGAGAAAATATTCCATATTTTTTATAATATATTCAATATTATTATATTAGAGAATCCCAAATCTGATTTCATCTTTAAAAAAACCCCCCAAATCTATAATTAAACCTATTGATTTGAAGCATGTGTACCTCATGGAAGGATAGAAAATAACATCGATCATTACTAATTATATATCCATAAATCATGAACATAAATTTATTGAAATTTTGGGAGATAATGTTAAATTAATAGTTTGTATTTTGGAAGATATTTCAACAATTAATCCCAAACTTTGCATGTATAAACAAATTTAGGAAAATTCTAGAACTATTAATAATCCCCCAATGAGGATCAAACCAACCATGTTGGATGTTTTTAAGAAGTATATAGAGAATATTTTTGTAGAAAACACCATTTACCACATTTCATACTCAAAATGGGTTATCCCCATTCACATTGTTATAAAGAAAACATGACTGGTCATTATGAGGAATGGAAAAAATTAGTTAATCCCTATAAGAATTTTGAATAGTTTGAGAGTTTGATTTCATTATATGTAGTTTAATTAGGTCACTAGGAATAACTATTTTCACATTCGCTTTATTGACTAAATTCTAGAGAGATTGGTAGGGAGAACCGATTACTGTTTTCAAGAGGTATTTTCGTATCTCTTTTTGGTACTCATTGCTCCAGAGGAGCAGGAGAAGACCACTTTTACATGTCTATTTTGAACCATTTATTATAGGATAATTCCATTTATATTAGGTATTTACCTTTGTATATTTCATACGTACATAGTAAGTATCCTTTAAAAATATATTGAAGACCTCTTGGATGTTTTTTGAGATCATTTCAATATTTTTTGGAGATTATTTTTCTCATTTATTTAACAATTTAGAAAAATATTTAAAACATTCATTGAGAAGAACTTGGTTTATAATTTTGAAAAATTTAATTTTATTTTGTAAAAGTCTTTGAAAATTCAATTTAAAAAAAATACATTGAGGTGGATAAATAAAAAATTGAAGGGATAAATTCTTCTCCATACCCAAATTGTGTGGAATGTTATAAAATGATTCAAGGAAATTTAGGTTTTTACATAATTTTTATCAAGTAATTTAGTAATATTTATATTCATCTTTTGGGTAAGTTTTTAAAGATGTTTATTTTAACTTTAATTTTGAGTGCATGAAATGTTTTGATGATTTAAAGAGAAGATTGATCATTCAACCAATGATGCAGCTGCCAAACTAGGAGAAACCTTTTGAGTTACTTTTTTATTCTTCCAATCAAGTTGTGGGAGAATATCTTTCCCAAATAATTAAAGGCGGACCTCAAGTAATTTTCTATGCCCAAAAGCATTTGAATATTTATAATTAAACTAAACAACCCAAAAAAATATGTTTTTAGAAGTTTTATTTTCCTTAGATAAATTTAGATCCTACTTTCTTATAAAAAAAATCATAGTTTTATTTGATCATTAAACTCTTAGATACCTAATAAATACGGAAAAAGAAAAATAAGGGTTGGTCAAATTAATATTGTTACTTTAGGAATTAATTATGAAGATTAAAGATAAGAAATTAGTTTATAACCAAGTGGTTGATCACCTAATTAGACTACCCAACACTGTAAAGGTGGAGATTCCTGACCAAGAACCACTAAATTGTCACATTATAAGAGAGAAATTGCATTTAAAAGAATGAAAAGTTCTATGATATACTAACATGGTAAATTATCTAGTAACCTCTCAAGTTTCATCTCACCTAAATCCCCAATATGTTCCAAGACATAAATGTAAATCAAAATTTTACATTTTGTAAGATCCACATATTTGGAAAAATTTTATTGACCAAGTGATAAGAATATACTTACCTAGGACGAAAAATATAATCTATTTTTGAATTTTTTTTTCACACTCTAGTCTATGTAGGCCACATTGGACTTTAATGAAACGTAATAAAAAATTTATAATATAGAATTTATTAGCCTTCACTATTTAGATAATCTCATGAGTTTTGTAAAAAATGTTAAAATTTTCAATTTTTTTGGAATCTTTTCAAACAAGTAACAAATATTCCAAAAATCAATCAACATTTATGAAATTTTTAGGCTCTGGGTAATAGATTTCATGGTACCATTTTTTATGTATTTTTTGAATTATTCTATATTTTATACAGTTGATTATGTTTCAAAATTGGTGGAATGCAAGGCTATTAAAACTGAAGATTCTAATGTTGTGTCTGGTTTTTTTAGAGCTAACATATTTTTTAGGTTTAGATATCCAAGAGCCATAATTAGTGATCAAGGGACCCAATTTTGTAATAGGATCATAAAGAATTTGATGGGGAAGTATAGTGTGCTTCATAAGACATCAACACCCTACAATCCACAAAATAAATCGCTAAGTTGAACTGTAAAATAGAAATATCAAAATGATTTTTATAGAAAACCGTTATACCAAACATAAAAGATTGGATCCAAAGTTCAAAAGACACGTTATGGGATTATTTTACGACCTGTAAAACCTATATTGGAATGATTCCATATAGGCTAGTATATAGAAACAGTTTTAACCTACCTATAGAGTTTGAACAACAGATATATTGGTCAGTGAGAGATGACTTTAGACCTATATAGAGATGTAAAAGAGGGAAAATAATAGATATCAAAGATATAATAAATTAGAAGAGAAGATATTGAGAATTTAATTATTTATAAATAATTTACTAGAGTGGATAATTTCAATATAATCTAGCAAAAATAAATTCATCTTGGGTACCAAGTACTATTATAAAACTCAAGACTCAATCTGATTCTCATTAAACTTTGTTATAGATGGTAATGTACATTTATAGTTACTCATGTCCATCCATTTGGTGCTGTGTAGATTATGAGAAAATGAGAACAACCCCCATTCACTATTAATGGAAATATTTGGAAGATATTCCATAGAATCATTCCCCAAGAACTAGTATAAGAGATCAAACTCTACCAACCAATTTATCAATAAATACCCATCAATTTATACCACTCCAAAACACTTCATTTCCTATTATGATTCCATTTAAAGTCTATTTTCATAGTAAATTTATTATAATTAATTGAGGGAACTACATAATTTAATTATAGAGGATAAAACCTTTGTAATTTTGGATTTTCATTTTTTTGTTTCCAAAATTTTGTGTTTTTCAAAAAAAAATATGGTTTTAAAAACATTAAGACTTGTTTTGAATGACCATGTAACTTTGGAATCTCTTGTAATACTATTAAACATACTTGACCTATCTAATTTAAGGTTTTGGGTGTAATGGAAACATGCGAGGGGTTCTTCCCAACTTTTTTTGTCAAGATCGATGATTAATAAGTGATTTACATGATGATGAATGATGTGATCAAAGGAAATGAATCAAATAAAATGTAAAAAGAATAAAATGTAAAAATCAAGTGCATGATCACCATATATTATTTATAATTAATTTTAGAAAATAAAGAAATAACTTTCATGAAATTCTTTCTTCATTAATGGATCTGACAACAGATCTATATCATACCGTCATTGCATCATAGAAATCAAGGGAATATTCACTCTAGCGGTGATCCACATGTGTTTCAAAAATCTCTGAACGTTGCCATAGTAATCTATTGGTGCTAGTATGGAAGGTATTAATGCTTGCATTGTTCACTTCTGATCACCTCTAGAAGCACTTCCAAAGGTTTCTCCTTGAACTCTCTATATTAGAGAGTGGATGGTGGAAGAATATCACTCTTTGTTCTTGGGAGTGTTCTTGAATAGGGAGCTATCTAGGGCTTGAGAGGATTCTCTCCCACTATCATTGTGCACAACACAAATGAAATTGAATCTCTAGAAAAATAATATAATTGGGTTAATATATTGCTAGGGTTAGAAATAAATAATTACACAAATTCCACTAATTATTTATTTAATTTCTTCTGATCCCCATGTAAATAATATTATTATTATTATCATTATTTCTTGGCATGTTCTAAACTCATGAATTAAAATTAAATATTAGTTAATCAAATAATATTCAATGTATATTATTTCTCACTAGACCTATAAACTCGGTCTTTTATTCTTTTACAATATATATCAAGTCTTTACTAATGATTATTTATTTAATAAATAAACATCATGGAATTATTCACTAATAAATAAATATATATTATATTCACTAAATAGAAAATAAATATTTCTTAAATATTTCCCCACATAATATTCTCTCAAACAACTAGTGACGAAATATATACGGTCAAGAAAACATGAATAATTATTAATCCACATACGGGAATAATATTTATTGAACTTAATAAATAATTAATAATAATATATAATTCAATTAGGCTTCTCGATACACTTAGTGTGTGACCCTTTGGGCCTCTTTATTAATGACATTCGGTGAAGTAGTCTATAGTCCAAGGTTAGCATCTAGCAACATGCCAATGAACCTATAGAGAAAGAAGTTAATGTTGTAAAGCCATATACCTCGTACAAATGCACACTGCTTAATATAATCCCTTTTTCACGATATCTCTAACCAAGAAAGTTACATGCTGGTTCCATCAACCTATGTGTTCGATGTCACTTTATTTTAATATATAGAAATGGAACTTTCCTATATAACACCTTGTCCATAGATTTATTTAGGCTATATCATTTCCATAAAAGGGCCTAAGATATCAACTTCTATTAAATAACATAATAGAGAAATCCTTTTTTTCATTATTCATTAATGAAATATTACTCATGATGCACCCAATGTATCATACCTCACAAAAAACATATTTCATCATGATTTTCATCAATACATCAAATTATGTGACTTATAATACTCATTAATAATAATATTAAAGTTTAAGGATCAATATACACATCTGTAGATATGAAAATTCAATGACAAATATAAATGTGGAGTTCCTACTGGAAGGAATTGTTCTCACAATATCCTACACTAGATATTTTCAAGGGAATACACCATGGGAAGGTGCCTCAAATTCTTAAGATTTTATACCCCTGATATATTATATCATTTGTGTCCCTCAAATGATATCATCCAGCTATAAACATATATTTAAGAATACTATCACGGCACTTTTGTGTTCTAATCATAGCGGGGAACTGCTATGACCTTTCAGTGTGACAGCTACTCTTAGGACAATTACCACATTTTATGTCACACAAAATAACAATCATGATGTGATAAAGAGTTTTTTAATATTCAAAAATATGAATAGAGGTTATTTTAAAGTACACATAATTTTCTTCTAGGGAACCAATTTCAACAAACTCATACTTGTACTAGAGCCAACTACTAATATCCTTCAATTTGCTAGCTCTCACATGATACTCGTGCTTATGCTTAGATAGGCCTTTAGACAAGGGGTTTACCACGTTTTATATTGTGGGAACTCTTCTTACTACAATTTCACCCATTTAATAAAAATCCCTCAAGAGGTGGTACTTATGGAGTACATGTTTTTTCCATTGGTGTGACCATAACTCTTTTGCAAGATTCGCTACTACAGTATCACTACAAAAAAAGGACCTTTTTATACGGGCTCATCACCCATCGCAAATAGTACCTCAGTAAATACTATATGTGATGGGATTCTTTTCCCATCACAATGAGTTGTTAAAACCCCATTATTTGTGATGGGAATGTGTTCCCATCATAAATTCCTTTGGCGTACACTACACGTTAACCCTGGGAAATAGTCTCATCACAAATTATCTAACCTATATATACCCCCACCCAATTTTTTTTCATTTTGTTCTTCTCTGAACTCTCCTCTCCTGCTCCACTCTCATATTCTATTACTTAATGTTTTTAATGTTTTTAATTTTACTGGGGATAAACTTTCAAGTTTTGCATCTACTAAAAGATTCAGTTTAAAGTTATTTATTTAATGTTGTTAATTTTTATTTAATTTAATTTATTTTATATTAGTAATAATTATTATTAATTAGTAGTGATTATATTTTATTGGATTTAATTAGAATCAATTGGTTTTATTATTCATTAATTAGTTTTAAGTAAGAGTAATTAGTTTTAATTACAAGTATTTACTTTTAATTGTTAATAATTATTTTTAATCAGAAGTATTTAGTAGTAATTACTTTTAATTAGTAGTACTTATTAATAATTAGTAATACTTAGTAAAAATTAAGCAATATTTAGTGGTAATAAGGAATAATTTATGGTAATTAGTTATAGTTAGTGGTAATTGGGGGTAACTGAAAATAATTAGTGGTAATTAGTAATAATTAGTGGTAATTAGTAATAATTAGTGGTAATTAGTAATAATTAGTGGTAATTAGTAATAATCAGTGGTAATTAGTAATAATCGGTGGTAATTAGTAACAATTAATGGTAATTAGTAAAAAATCGTGTTAAATAGTGATTATCAGTGGTAATTAGTAATAATCAGTGGTAATTAGTGATAATTAATTGTAATTAGAGGTAATTGCTGTTAATTAGTGATAATTAGTGGTAGTTAGTAATAATTAGTGGTAATTAGTAACAATTTGTTTTAAAAATAGAAATTAGTAATAATAAGTGGTAATTATTAACAATTAGTGGTGATTGGTGATAATTATTGGTAGTTGGTGATAATTAGTACTAATTAGTGGTAATTAGTAATAATTAGTGTTAATTGACAATAATTAGTGGTAATTAGAAATAATTTGTGGTAATGAGAAAATTAGTAAGAATTGGTAATAAATTTTTATAAACTTAAATCATAATAATTTTGTATATTTTACAATAAATTTATATAAAATCGTATAAATTAATTTAAATTATTATAAATTAATAAAATTTTCTATAAATTTATATTGAATGTTTAAACATATAAATTTTTTGTAAATTAATAAAAATATTTTACATTAGTATAATTCATTATAAATTGATATGAAATAATATAAATTATTTTAAATTACTAGAAAACTGAAAATGAAATGGGTCTTCAATTTTCAGGTGATGAGCAATAAAAAATTGGATATGGTAGGAATAAATTAGTTTCATCACTAGAAGGTTTTAAAATCAATATTTTGTTTTGTTTTCATACTTTATAATATATTTTATTACTTTATATTAAATTAAACTAGAAATTAGATATAATTAGTGGTAATTGTTTCTAATTACCACTATTTACTGCTAATTTTTAATATAATTTAATATAAAGTAATAAAATAAATTAAAAATTAGTAAAAAGGTGTAAATAATATATTTTACAATCTTCAGGTGATGAGAAATAACCAATTTATGTCTCCCATATCCAAATTTGTCATTAGGTCGATAAAATCAAGGCAGACATGATGTGATGCGTCGATTGCAGCGGCAGTAGGGGGAGGAAGAGATGTGTTGAGGGTTGGAGCAGTAGTACGAGCAGACGATGGAGTATATGTGATAGTTATTATAAATAATAAATATTTAGTTTTAATTTGCAGTAATGTTTTTAATTAAAATTAAATAATATTAATTTACAATAATTTGTTTTAATTTTTAGTAAGTGGGTGTTATTAATAGTAATTAAATATATTTGATAAATAAATAATATTAATTAATATAACTTAGTAATAATCTATATATATTTTTAATAAGTAAAATTTATTTATAATATTTTTTAATAAATAACTTTAATTAGTAAACAAAATCTTAATCTAGTATAATTAGAAAAAAAATATCAGTAATTAGTAAAAATTAATGACAAGTCATTATAATTTTTTAAAATTAGTAATATTAGTAAAAATTTTCATAAATCGGAAAAATTTATGATAAATCGACATAATTTTTTAAAATCAACGTTATTAGTAAAAAATAATAGTGATTCATAAAATTTACTAAAAATTTGTAGAAATGACTAAAAATTAGTAAAAATTAACAAGAATGATTAAATGTTAGTAAAAACTAATAGTGATTCGGAAAAATTGGTAAAAATTAATGGTAAACTAGTATAATTAGTAAAAATAAGCAGTAATTAGTAAAAATTAATGGTAAATCACTATAATTAGTAAAAATTACCATAAAGTAGAATTTATTAGTAAAAAAATGTAAAATCATTATAATTATTAAAAATTAGTGGTGATTAGAAAAATTTACTACAATTTAGTGGTAATTAGTAAATATTAGTAAAAAAATAACATTAAATCACTATAATTATTAAAACAAATAAAAGTAATTTGTAAAAATTAATGGTAATTAGTAAAAATTTGATATAATTAGTAAAAATTAGTGATAAATAACTATAATTATTAAAAATTATTGATAATTAGTAAAAAAAAAATAAAAAATAGTGCTAAATCTCTATAATTAATAAAATTAAATAAGTAAAAATAGTAAAAATTACTGGTAAATTAGTAAAAAATAATGTAAAATCACTATAATTAGTGAAAAATAGTAGTAATTAGGAACAATTAATAGTAAATCACTAAAATTATTAATTATTAGTGGTAATTAGTAAAATTTAATAATAATAATAAGTAATTAGTGAATATTAGTGAAAATGAACATTAAATCACTATAATAATTAAAAAAATGACTGTAAATAGTTAAAATAAGTGATAATTAGAAAATAGTACCAGTAAATAGATAAAATTGATAATATTTAAAAGTAAATTATAATTTTTTAAAATTTTTACACTTTTTTAGATATTAATTTTCTTATATCAAATTAATCACAAACAATTTTTTATTTTTTTATTTTTTAGAGAAATATAGGACAAAGAAGTCGACAATAATATTTATTAAATGATTGAGATTAGATTAATCATTGTTGAGGGTGTTGAATATTTTTTATTATTTTCATCATCAAACTTATAATTTGTTTCAGAAGGGACAATTAAGTGTCTATGTCAGAAATGTGATTTAAGAGGTTTGATAAGTTTTAAAATGTCAAGGGTCATATGTTGCATTTTGTTTTTCGAAAATATTATGTTTTTTGGTATCAACATGGTGAATGGTGTTCCAGATAAGATACTAATAACTTACTTTTAGATCCATCACGGTTTCAAAATTTAGTACATGACATGGTTGGTTCATCTTTTCAACAAATTGAAACCCTAGATGATATTGATTTAAATAATGAGTTGGAACCATATAAATTTTATGATTTTTAAAGTCTGATAAGGATGACTTATATCCTGGTTACAATATAATAAAATTTGAAGCGGTTTCAAAATTTATGGATATTAAATCAAATAATAGAATATCAAATAGATATTTTTATTAGATATTATCTTTGGTTAAAGCATTGTTACCTAAATAAAAAGTGTTTCCTATAAATTTCTATGAGAGTAATAGGTTGGTTCCTAATTTGGTTCTTGGTTATCATATGATTCATGATTGTTCAAATGATTGCATATTATATTATGGTGAAAATGATGCATTAGTTAGTTGTCATATATATATACAATTGAGGTACATAGAGGCTAAAATAGGGAAGTCTGGATTTATTCTTGTAAAATTGTAAAGGTATTTCCCACTTACACTAAGATTACACCATTTATTTTTGTCTCAGAACACAACGTCGTTGATGTCATGGCACAAAACCAATATTTCAACTTGTAAAAGATTAAATCATCCTTTTGATGGTAATTCATGGAAATGTTTTGACCAAGTACATATTTCTTTTTCTTCAAAATCCCAAAATATTTGATTAGATCTTTCTAATTATGGTTTCTATCTATTTGATTCTTTCAGTAGTCAATATTCATATTGGATCATCTTTATAACTTCGTACAATTTATCTCATTGGAAGTTAATGAATGAACTATATTTTTTTTTTGACCTTATTAATTATAGGACATCCAAAAATTAATATAGATATTTATTTGAATCCATTTATGGATGATTTAGACTTATTGTGGGGTAATGGAGTTATTATATATGATGTTTTTGTGAAAAAAATCCTAATGAAAGTTATATTAGTTTGTAAAATTAGTGACTTCCCAGTATATGGAATATTATCTGGCGAGAGTACACATGGTCCAAAATCATTTTCATATGTATGAGAGATAATAAATCATTTATACTCATTAATGGAAAAAACCCTTGTTTTTTTAACTATCATTGAAGATTTCTTCCTATAAATCGTCCTTTTTAGAGGAATGGATATCATTTAAGAAAAGTTAAAATTGAAATAGATGGACCTCCAACTATGATATCTAGTATTGAGTTAAAATCTATTATCTCTTCATTACCTCCCATTACCTTTAGACCAACTATAAACTAAAAAAATATATGGATATAGGAAAGACACAATCGGATAAAACATATAATTTTTGGGATCTACCATATTGGTTTGATTTATTGGTGCTTCAAATGTTGGATGTCATGAATATTGAGAATTTATGATAATATATTTTATAATTTTTTGAACACACCTGGTAAGACCAAAGATAATTTAAAGTCGTGATTTGAACTTTCCCAAAATTGTAGGCAAACATAACTTGAACTATTTGAATGTTTTAGATCACATAAGTTAATGAATCCAAAAGTGGATTATATAGTTTACAAAGAAAATAGTTTATTATTCTTTCAATTTATTGAATATTTGAGTCTTATGGATAGATATGTTTCAAATTTTTCTAGATGTGCTAGAAATGGTCATACTACCAGATTAAAATTTCAAGTTTGTTATGTTATAATAGAAATACTTATATTAATTGGATTTAGGGATTTTTAATTCTATGATATGTGATATGCTAACAGAAATATCATATTTTTGTGAGCCATTTGTGTGGAGAAAAGAGTCAATGATTCATTAAGTATATTTCAAGAATATTTTTTTAAATTTTATATCATCATCATCATCAAATTTTTATTATGAAAAATAAGGATAAAGAACAAGGAAAAAAAAGGTCCTCAAGGGAAGACCAGAGAAAAATAGAATCATGGGGGCCTAAAATAGTGAAGACCAAGGGAATCTCCTCTAAGTATATTAACACCCTTCGGCTTCAAACTTTACAAGTCATGAAAGAATAAACACTCTGTACCAGGAAGGTCCATCGAAGCTAGGTAGTCCGCAGCTTTATTACCCTCCTTCCATGTATGAGAAACTTTGATATCACCACCAATGACGCCCCGACATTTTATAATGATATATGATATCGACCAAGGTATAATACCCTTCCCATGAATTGCATTATGAAAGAGCATAGAATCCGTTTCAGATTCATTAATCTCCAAATTCCTCTGCTTACAAATGTTCAGCCCTATGAGCAAATCCATTGCCTCAGCATGAAGCGAGTTACCCAGTCCGAGCTTAATAGAGAAAGCCAGGAAGACAGAACCACCACTATCATGAACAACACCACCCCCACGAATCAAACCATCAACACACGATCCATCACTGTTGAGCTTCAAACCCCTTGAAGGTGGGTGCCAACAAACCCAATTACCCAGATGTTGATCACATTGCTTAGATAAAATTTGAGAATCTAGAATTAATTTCTGCAGAGAAGGTGACTCCATCCAACTTTCTAAACCCCTAATGATATCCATGAGTAGAATTCTGATCCTATAGATAATAAACCATCCATTAGACACCATTCCCTCATAGATCAATTTATTTCTTTCCTGACATAAACACCATCAGCCATCATAAAGGATAACAGTACAAGCCACTCTTTCAATGCCTCTCACACATGAACCATGATACCAATGTTCTAGAAAATTTTGGTTATCCAAGGTTGGAAAAGATATAGTAGTGAACTCTCCAAAATATTCCCACACCGCATGATCCCATTCGCTATCAAAGAACAGATGCTCCGAGTTTTCTTCTTTGTGTATAGTACAGCAAACACATCTGGAAACAATGGGAATCCCACATCATATAACATTTTCATCCGTAGAAACAGAACCATTTCAAATCCTCTAGAACAAAAAATTAAACTTTTTGGGGATAGATTTAACCCAGAGGACTTCATTCCATTTGTTAACTGTATCCTGCATATACAAGGTCTGATGATAGTATTTTTTTTGTGAAAAAACTAGATGGTGAAGGAGTAAAGACACACTTATCCAGGTCTGAGGATAACTCACTGAGGTTGAAAAGGGTCTGTTTGTTACTGTCCAAAACAGTATTAGTAAAAGCAGGAAATTTATTGGCCTCCTTGAAGGATATGTTTGGATTAGGGCATCCCGGAAACCCAATATTCACCCCACTCCAATTGTGATGCCAGAACAAAATATCACCCTTCCCAAAAATCCAGATAGAAAAGGAACCAAGAGATTCAATTATCAAACTAATCCCTGACAAAAAAAGAGAGGCATGTCTATTAAACAAAGTCATATTACAAACCAAATTTCCATGCATATATCTTCCCCATAATGTGTGATTTTCCAGAACTTCCCATGTGAGTTTCGCATGCATACATGAAAGAGTATCCTCAAGACTACAAAAATTTATTCCGCCTTTCTTCACCGGACGAGCCATCTTACCCCATGACACCCAATGCCTCTTACCCTTAACTTTAGGATCCCAAATGAAATTGGATAAATATTTGTCAATTTTTTTTATCACCACCTATGGAACCTTGATAGAAGAGAGAGCGTGAATAGGGGTTTCCAGAAGCACACTATTTATCAATGTTATTCTTCCTCCAAAGGATAAGTAGATATTTTTCCAATTGAGAACCCGAGCCATTAATTTATTGATCAAATAATCAAAATCACTGATTTGAAGTCTCCTAGAAGAAAGGGGAGCACCAGATAATCCATGGGGAAAATCCCTTTCTGCATTTCCAAAATATGTCCAACAGTTGATATCCGACCTGGGGTACAACTACTAGAAATATAAAAACAGATTTTGTTCTTATTAATCCTCTGAACACTCCAATGTAAATACTCATCCAAAACCATATTTAATCCCTAAAAATATCTTCTTGAATCGTTCATGAAAATTATAGTGTCATCTGCAAACATAAGATGAGAAACTGAAGGAGATCTCATCCTACACCGGTACTGAGAAATAACAACATTATTAAGCCTCCTATTAATCATCCGGCTGAGAATATCCACTACAATGATAAAAACACTCAGGGAAATCAGGTCCCACTAGCTAAGACCATGTGTAGACTTAAAGAAACCATAGTTCCTTCCTATAAAATATACTTCCAACCAAGAAGAACAAAAGCAGCGAAAAATTTTATCAATGTTTCGGGAAGAAAAACCCATACCTACCAAGATTTTGTTGATAAAACTCCATTATACATGATCATAAGCTTTATTCATATCAATCTTAATAACCACATTATATCCCTGGGTTTTGAGATTAATATCCCTTACCATTTCTTGAGCCAAAGTTATAGCCCCTGAATAGAACGACCTCTTAAAAAATCGTGTTGTTCCATTGAGATCCATCGAGGGAGGTTAACAGACAGCCAAGTATTGATAAGGTTGTTAAGGATCTTATAGGGCACATTACACATACTTATAGGACGAAAGTTAAGGATGGAAGTGGGGTTCCTAGATTTGGGAATGAACACCACAGTGGTAGCACTAACAACACAAGGAAACTACCCACCTCGGAAAAAATCTTGGACTGCCTTAATAAGGTCATCCTTAATAACCTCCCATGAAGACCTATAAAAAGAGTCAGGGAAGCCATTTATACCAACATTACTATCCAGATTAAGTTTCATCATTGCATCAAAGATCACTTTCTCCTACAGAAGAATCCCAAGATCATCATTATCTTGCTCAGAAACATAGTTTGGGATCACCTCAAAAAGATCAGTGGGTTCCCCTAGATATCCATTAGGTAGCTAGGAATTAGGACCAGCCAAGAGATCCTTAAGATGAGAGCTATACATGGCTCTAATAACATCCTTGTCCTCTGTAAAAGAACCATCCTCTAGTAACATACTATGACTAAATAACCTTTTCCTCTCTTTAATGCAGGCATGAAAGTATGTTTTATTTCTATCTCCCTCTTTTAACTACTTAATTCTTGCATTATCCATGGACAAATTCTCTTGTTTTAAGATAATATCTACTAAGTAATCTTTTTTTTGAAATATCCTCATAAACTCTAACATTCCAACTTCCCTCCAGACTTTGTTCTATACAATCAACTTCTAGCATGATATTCTGCATATCTTTGTCCAGGGAAGGGAGATTTTTTTTACCACACATGTAATCTAAGATTGAGGTGTCTAAGATTATTATGAATTACATTCCAAGTATGTCCTTGGGAGGGTTCATTCCAAGATTCCCTAACCAAATCATGAAAGTCCGGATTTTCATCCCAAAACTGATAATATCTGTATCTCTTGTAATGACCATACCCAGAAGATAAATTGATCAGTAGAGGAGAATGATATGAAATACCTCGCACCAAATGAACCACCTTAGTGTTATCAAATAGGGATATTAAATGCATATTACCCAAACATTTTTCTAAGTGACTCCACGATTTGTGATCCCCCCCCCCTTTAATTATTACGCCATGTAAACTTATCACAAGAGAAACCAAGATCTAGAAGCCCCTTCCCTGCCAAGAATTGAGTAAAATCCAAGCTAGCCAGTCTGGGAAAAGAACCTCTCCCCTTTTTCTCATCCAGATCAGCAATAATATTAAAATCACCTCCAACAATCCCTGGAATTACACCAAGATCAAAAGAATTGAGACTACTCCATAAAAGCAACCTTTGCTGAGAGTCGCAAATTCTATATACAAAGGAGACAAAAAAAGTATGAGGATCACAATTCGCCTTTATTGTGATGAATTGATCATCCTCCTGAATAAATTCACTCTAAAGATTTCATTCCAAAAAATTTAGATGTGATTATTGACTGGATCCTCTTGTATGAATCTATGCATTTTTAGTTTTCTGGAAAATTCATCAATTATGTCAGGGTGTTGCTTGTGTTCCAGAATTCCAACCATTAAAAACTTGTGTTTAATTATCACTAAATTTAGATAATCCAAATTAATCCGGCCTCTAATACCCTAGGCATTCCATATGAGAATTGGGATCATTGATAAAATAAGGTTCTAGGATTGGCTCCAGAACATATAGCCAACTCAAAGTGGGATATAAACCTCACCTTTTAGGACTTGGACTGAGAACACATACAAACTCTATTAGTTATTAGTATATAAATAGCTGATGGGGAAGATAAATTCTTATGAACTGATCTCCCTCTTCTTTCCAGAGTGGATTTAGACCCACCACTATTCTGTACTGAAGGAGAATAGACCACCATCCCTTTCAAATAAGAAACAGTCAGAGTAAAAGTATTAACATCTGTTATAAAATCAGTAGATGAAATAGCCACTCCTAAGGAATCCTCCCTCCCTACATAAGCATATTGAGATTCAATAAAAGGTAACATCAAAGGCCCGGATTTTCGGAACAACATTCCTTGAATAAAATCCATATAACAAAATCTCGTGAATAACTTGTGCCTGAATAAGAAAGAAAAACCATTACAAACCTGAACCTGGGGCACTGGACATTCAATATAAGGAAATATCTCTTTACAGGAAAATCCATCTTCCTACTCCTTATCGTATAGTATCTCAAAAGAAGGTATAGAAAGTACATCACCAGAGGCCTGATTTTCATCCAGTATTATTCCAGAGAAATTCCCAGCGGAAAAAGAAAACTGATCATCTTTCATTACATGCCCTTTCCTACCTCTATTCTATTGGCACACCTGCAACAAATTCCCTTGGAGTACACATTTGGAAAAAAAATATCGGGAAAACAGGATACACTATATCTTGATTCCATGAAAAAGAATCGTGTACCCTAAGAACAAGATTTTCAGGAACCAGATGATAAAGATCTAACTCCACACAAATTCATTCCATTGATATATCAACACAATACTTGGTCCTAATATCCATGTACAAAAATCGGCCAAGAGAATCCACAATCATCTTCAGAAACCCTTCATTTTGAAATGGAAGTGGAAGACCTGGTAGATTGATCCAGACCGCTTCCACTGGGTTCTCATTACCATAATGAGCATCTAAAGACCATATGGATAGACTGAATCGCCACCTGAATGGGGAGAAAAGAACCATGCTAGAATGAAATCCTCCTAGTAATTTAGAACAAGATAGTAGGACTGCATCTGGATCGAAGATATCTACACTGGAAACATAAGACCCCAAGAATCCACAATAGGCTGAAAAACTGAGTACGATGGCTTTGCACCCCCAAAATGAGAAACTAGCATCCACCTTAAGTAACTCGAGGCCACCTCAAAATCTGACAAGGGGAAATCCATACATATTATGGATACCTCTCGTATCACTACAGGATGGGCCTCATTAATTTCCAGAAAACACAGAGAAGAATAAGACTCACTGACTCCTAGGACCTCCTTGAACAAAGGGAAAGGGCTCGTTTACAGTTTAGGACAACCAGGTGAAGATGAAAAAGGAATCACCTGAGGATCAACTGAGGTTATCAGATCAAAAATCACTAAAGACGAAGGCGGAGAATGAGGGAAACCTATCGTGATAGTCGGGTAGGGATGAAGAAGAGGATGCACGTGTGGCGCATTATTTTCGTGATTCATTGAGTCACTTTACTTATTTTTAAATTTTATATAAATTGGAAAAAAATACCACCAACTTTCTATGATTCAATAGAACATTTGATATTACATTTTTTGTATGAAGAAAAATTTTGAGGACCAGTACAATTCTGATAGATGTACCCATAAAGGAGATGCATGTAGAAATTAAAGAAAAAGTATGTACCAAAGAATCAATGGAATAATCAATTATAGAATCTTATTTTCAAGAGGAAATTTCTTTTTCCTAATCTCATTATTTTTAATATGAATATCCCTTGAAACATAACTAAATAGGATATAATGAGAGAAATTTTTAGGATAAGATGAGAAGTCAATTATTAGTTTTTAATTAGAGTGAACCTAGATTTGGTGGAGTTCATGAATAATGGATTTCAGATGATGAACATCATAGGGCTCATATATATATTTTGGTCAACTGTTAATAAATGACACCATTTTTACAATGAGTACTAATATCACTTATTCTGTAATTTTTTTCAAAAGTAAATTAATATTATTTTATTTATATATTATATGATAATTATATCAAGAAATGGTTTCCAAAAAATTCTATAGCTTCTCTTGAAGAACATCGACAAAATAATTTTTTCTACTGGTTACAAAAATTGGTAAAATAAATTTCTTATGGATTAACATATAAAATCAATTTATTACTTTTTATTTTGATAATTGTTTTTCAAATTTTTGGGTATCAAACATGCTGATAAATTTGATAATCAATTGTGTGTATTGAGTAACCCGCCATCCAAAATGGTTAAATCTTATAAAGTATATTTGGTTAATGGTTTTTGATTTCATACACATGCATATGGGGAATAAAAAAATAATAAATAGTGTTGTTTTCTTGAGAGAATCTCATCATAGAGAAAGTGAAGTTGACTTTTATAAAATTCTAGAATAAACAGTTGAAATGTGTTATCTATGAAAGAATTACATAACAATATTTAAATGTCATTGGTTGGATATTGAAAGAGGATTGTGTTTTCATCCGCTCCATGGAATCAATGATATTAAATATAAAATACGTCTTGCATTAAATGAACTATTTTTTTATTGGCTCATCAAGAACATCAAATTTATTATGAAAATTATTGTGCTACTTTAAGAGAGTTAAGTGGTTGATTAATCATACTAAAAATTAAATCTCATGAAAATTTGTTTATCCAATGTGAATGTGGTTCCTCTGAAGTGCAAGGAATTAAAATCTTCTTGATACTACTCTGAATCCATCTTTTTCATGAAGAGACAAGAATATCAATGATGACGCCCCATAGATATGGGTTGATGGTGATGATGATATTATTAATTTAACAAATGAATTTGGAATAGAAAGATATGATGAAGCTGAAACTCCTACAGAAATTAATGATACTAAGGAGGAAAATGAAGATATTGACATCATCATATACAAAGATGAGGATGGAGATGAAGATTCACATAACTAAATGCTAGTTATAACCATATATAATAAATATATATATATAATACTTGTTTTAAATTATTTTCTTAAAAAAAGTCATTTTGTGCTTTAGATGGCTGATGACCATTTATCTTATCTATTTCATGAGTTATATGAGGTTTCACTACCTTTTGATGAGCCTGATAATACATTATATAACCCTTAGACTGCTGGAAATTTAGCAATGACTCAGAGTGGTCATGGTCTTTTGAGATTGATGATTCCTGGCCCTATCACCGAGTGACGTCAACATCTTGAGTTCGATCCATGCATGAAGAGGTATGTTTAGTTATTTATTTTAGTTAGTTTTCAATAATTTTTAATAATTTATTTAAATGATAATTGTTTGATTATTTATTCTATTTTTTCATATATTTTTACATATCGATGTTGTACATAAGAGTTATATATTTTGAAACTATTTTTCTAGAGCATGGGTGATAAAGGATCAGATTCCCATTGATGTTTGACATCGCATGTTTGATCATTGGATGGTATGAAAATAAATAATAGTTATTTTGAAATTTATTTAATTAGTAACTTGATAATATTAATCATTTGTAGGTTTTATGGTATCCCATTGATGAAAGAATGAAGACCTCTATCTGGAAGGTATGGGAGGTATGTATGTTTGAGCATTGCCAATATTTTTTTCCCAATCAGAGGAGGAAAGCCATGCAGAAAACGGGAGTCGTAGATTTTGATCAGTCTTACTATGTCCACTGACAAGATTACATCTCATGTCAGGTTTGGTATGGATTATGTTTGTAATATATAGGGGATAGTTTTCAGAGGAGAGCATCATTATATTGACAGAACTGGGGAGGAAGGAGGTGATGCATCAAGCTAGTAGTCATACAATCAGTACACATCAAAGACATATAGTGAGTACTATTTTTATAATTTTTATAAATTTAAATGTGAACTATTTATTTTATACTCATATAGGAAGTCGATCATCCTGATATTATAGATTTCGATGTTTATAATAGGATGTACAATGATCCTATCACTGGACAAATTATAGGTGGTTTTCAGTATCATATTATAGTCAGAATAATTTTTTTGAGTTTTAAAATTAACTACAAATAATATTTTAACTATTTTTATTTTAAATTGAAATTGAAAGATTCATATGAAGCAATGAATTATCTGAAATAGGATGTGATCTAAGATGATACTGAGGATCAGACCACCAGTGAAATAGTATTTGATGAAACAATATAGATTCAAGTGACTCAATATTCCTTTTATAGAGGATGAGTTATTGGTATCAAATCTCGATGGATGTGTAAGAGTTATTATAATACTACTTCAATATCATCTTCTAGATCGATAGGATCTCATTGAGAGACATCATAATCTACTACACGGAATGAGGAGAAGCTAAGATCTTAGGATGAGATTATAGACACCATGTGTAGGGAGCAAGAAGCGCTATATCGACAGTAGCAGGAGTGGGAGGAGGATATGAGTCAATGGTAGGAGAAGAAGTACGAGAAGACGATGGAGTACATGCGACGTCTAAATAATTATTTAAGGATTTAGTTCCCTCCTCCACCTCCTCCATATGACCCTCCCCCTAAGTGATTTATATATTTTTTTCATATTTTTCTTAATAAACATTTGAATGTGAATATTTTTTTTTAATATTTTTATTAATTTATATATTTATATTTCTATATAGTGTGTTTTTTATATTATTGTGATATTTTTGTCCTTATATTTTTTGTTTTTTTACTTTTTTTATGATAGGAAGATTCACCAGTCACAAAAAACTATTTGAGACCAGTGATTCTTCACATCCCCACATACATTTTTTATATACCAGAAAATATTATTTTCAATGGGATGCCTACCCATCCCATATAATTTTTTTGCAATTCCCCATCACAAAAAGTTTATTTGTGACGTTATTTTTTACAATGGGTCATTTTCTAGGGGAACACATCACAAATAATTCATTTTATAGTTGTATACTATCATAATATAATGTGATAGGGTCTTTACTACTAGGTTCCAAAACAATCTCCTAGATAAATTTTCTCATCCAAATGGATTCCTTGTCTACATTAGAAACTTGTATATACTCAGATTCCATTGTAGAATCAGCAAGAACTGGTTTCGTTGAACTATTCTATCTTATAGATCCACTGTTGATTTACAATACGTATCCTAAATGTGACTTCATATCATTCATATCTATTTGAAAACTAACATCGATATAACCCCTAATGACCATCTCTTGATCTCCTCCATACACTGGGAACATATCCTTAGTTCTTCTTAGATATTTGAGAATATCCTTAATAGAAAACCAATTTTGTTCTCCTATATATTATTGATATCTTCCAACCATGATCAATTCATAAGAAACATCAAGTCTAGTACATAATATTGCATACATTATTGATCAAATCATTGAATCATATGGGATCTTACTCATTTACTCTTTCTCCAGTTGTGTTTGAGGACACATTTTCTTAGAAAGACATATACCATGTGATAATGGAACTAGTATCCTCTTGTATTATTCCATACTAAATCTATTTAGTATCTAGTCAACTTATGTACCTTGACATAGTCCATTCATCCTATTGGATCTATCATGAATAATCTTGAACCCTAGAATATATATTTTTTCACCTAAGTCCTTCAGGGAGAAGCACTTGTTCACCCATTCCTTAACAGATTGTAAAATTGGTATGTTATTTTTAATAAGTAATTTTTCATAAAAATATACCACTAGTATAATGGATATATTTCAAATAAACCATTAATAAACACATTGCTTACATTCATTCATAATGTGACCAAATTCATTTATAGCTTCATCGAATTGAATGTTCCTAGACCTGGATGATTACTTAAATCCATAAATGGATCTATGAAACTTGAAAATATTTTTGGTGTCACCTAGAGTCACAAACCATTATGGTTTTGTCAAATATATATCATCTTAAAGGTTCTAATTAAGGAAATCAGTTTTGACATTTATCTTCCAAATATCACAGTCACAATAAACTGTTATAGAAAGTATAGTTATGGTGGAGTTAAATAGGGTATCTGGTGAAAATGTTTCATTATAGTCAATTCCTTTATGTTTTTTAAACCCTTTATCCATTATACTTTCTTTATAGGTATTTAATTTACCTTTCATGTCTATTTTTCTCTTACATTTCCAATTTTACCCTAAGGGCTTTAAATCAATTGACGCATCAACCAGAACTCAAACTTGGTTCTAATACATGGAATTGATATCAGAATTCATGGATTCTTTCCATCATTTATATTTTTATCTCTCTACTTCCTATTTTTAGGATATAGGTTCATCATTTTCAACCAATAATGATTCTCCATCTTTTTTGACTAGAAAAACATATCTCCCTGGTTCTCTTACCACTCTTGTGGTCCTATGAAGTACTTGTTTTTTAGGAACTACTTCTTCTATGAGGACATGTGGAATATGTTCCTCTACCAACTCTTTTGTATCTTGAGCATCAAATTTATCAAATTCAATATTTCTCCCACTATAATTTTTTAGGATGTTCTCCCTCTAAATAAATATAGCTTGTCTGGTGACAAACACTTTATTTTCTAAAGGGTTTTATAGGTAGTGTCCCTTTAATTTTTTAGGATACCCTATAAAGATACACTTTGTGCCTTAGGGTGCTAGTTTTTTTTTAGAAGACCTAAAAAATGACTCGCAACCCCATACACATGTATGTAAAAAATAGGTTTCCTTATACTCCATAACTTAAAGAGAATTATGTTTGTCGCTTTAGTTGGTACCCAGATTAATGTATATTCCATATTTTTTAATGCATATCCCTAAAAGGACAATGGAAGATCCTAATGGTTCATAATCAACCTTACCATGTCTAAAAAGGCATGGTTACTTCTTTTACTAACACCATTCTATTTTGGTGTGTAAGGTGGAGTTAGTTGAGATAGAATCCCAAACTCCCGTAAAAGTTTGATAAACTTCGGTTAAGATATTCACCACGCCAATCCAAATAAATATTCATTATCTTATTTCCAATTTGATTCACTAATTCATTCTTTAATTCATTTAATTTCTCAAAATACTTGGACTTATACCTCATCAAGTAGACAAATTCATATATAATCAATTCATCAATGAAATTTATGTAGTAATAATACCCACCTTTAGCTTTTACTATAAATGGTCCACAAAAATCAGTGTATATAAATCCCATAATCACTATGTCCTTTTCACCCTATCCACTAAATGGTATTTTGATGATATATCCTTGAAAATAATAATGACATATTTCAAGTGGTTTTAGCTCAGAATCATCTAAAAAACAGTCTTGACATATCTTTATTAGATGCTTCTAATTTACATAACCAAGATGTTGATTCCATAGCTAGGTGTTATATGTGTCAGGTGAACATTATTAATTATATATTTCCAATACATGGATTTTTTAATTTAATACATAAATATTTTTATTTAAATTCACCATACCATAACATATGTTTCATTTATAAAAGAAAAAACCTTTATTTCCAAACTTGAAAATAAAACCATCTGCATTTAGGCATGATACATAAATTATTTTCTTGGGAAATTTTGATACATAATAAGAATGTTTTAAAACAAATATCATTAATGTTGTCAACTAAAGGTTGTAGTCACCAATGTCTAGAACATCCATCCTCACACCATTTTAATCTTTAAAATTCACCTCTCCTCAAAAATCTTTCGAAATATACTTGGTTCCTATATTTGGATATAGATGTGAGAACTGAAACCTATATCTAATACCCAATGTGTATATATTTAAATATTAGATTTGATAATTAATGAACGTTTTGCTTCAAATTTCTTCAAGGTACAATTCCTTTTATAATTCCCTTGCTTTACACATAAAAAATATACTTCCTCCCTTTCCTTGCTCTATCTAGGTATCTTCCTCTTCTTTTCATGATGATGCTCAAGAGATTTAAACTTTTTATGACTCCTGGTCCCCTTCTCCTTGTTTTTCTCTTTCTCATTCACCATAATTATTGAAGGTTTTTCACACCCATGTCCTTATCCACTTATAGAATCAGAGTAATAAGTTTCTAAATACTCTTATCATTATTACTCATATTATAATTAACAATAAAACAGGATAATATCTTGGGTAGTGAGGAAAGTATGAGATCCATGCATAACTCATCTGGGAATTTAATCTTGAAGATGTATAAGTATTCAATATATCCAATAATATTAAATACACATGGCCTAGTTGACAACGAACCTCCAATATTAGTTGTAAACATAGCATTGGAGATCGCATAACTCTCTTGTATTAACTTCTCTTGATTGAGATCCGGAAGTTAATATATCATGATAAATGCTTCCATGTCCTCATGTTGATTCAAAATATCATTGGTCATGGATGATATCATTAAAAACTGAACATCTGTAGCATCATTTATATGTTTCTTATAGAAAGATAACTCTTCCTTAATGGTTACTTTACTAGGAACATTGGGAATAGGTTCTTCCAGCACCTATAATTTCATTTCATGGCGTAGGATAACACATAAGTTCCATTTCCACTCTTGGAAATTTGTGTTACTGAAAAGTTTATCCTTCTCATGTATGGATCATAGTGATATGTTTAAAGTCATTTTTATTGGTTTTGATACAAATAAGATAATTAGATATTTAGTAATTTTTTTGGTAAAATTTAGACAAATAAATAAATATTATATTTATTGATCTCCCACTATTTTATCAAAAACCAATATCCCTCACCATTGGATTTTGAATATCATGTTTCTTGTATATTTCAATTGAAATGATATATATTCCTCTCCCCATCACCCCAACTTTTGATGGTGAATCATTTTGAAGGGTTTTTGGTAGGCATTCCAAATGTCAATTGCATTAACCCACTATTCCTTGATCTTTTGAGAGGACTCGAAAATCCTAAAATCCTTAAATTGGATTTCCTCAACCCTTTACCCTCAATTACACCAACTACTACTTTGGAAATAAATTCGTGATGTGAAATTATTTAATGCAACCCAAAACATCATGTTATAATTCCCCGATAATTGAAAGCACCCTAACTTTGGTTGGTCAAGTACATTGAACTATGGTATAATTTTAACTAAACTAATAGAAGGTTATTCCGACTTAATATTTATAATTGAGGGATTTTATCTTTTATGCATAAATTGAAAATTATTATCTTTATCACATCCTTTTTAATATTAAGTAGATTTAATTAAGTGATTAGTCATGTCTTAGATAATATTTACACATAAGCCAATATATTTTAGTTCAATATTTCAAGCTTGTGAATTTTATTAATTTATGTGATCATGACAAAAATATCCATAATAAAATATCCACGAAACTTGATAGAAATAAAATAACAAATTTTCATGATCATAATATATTATAATGGTTAGTTTATCTATTTGATGATAAAATAATCGTATACCTAGGGGAAAAACACCTTGAACCAATTATGGTTCTTGTCACAACTTTCAATATGTACATTTATATATCTCTCATGGAATGGTTTTTACTTGGCTCCAAAATTGAACCACCTACACTAGCTTGGGATATCAATCCAATACATATGGTATTATTCACATGTAGGTTAGGGTATTGGGTTTATATAAAAGAAACTATGGGAACACATTCCCTTACATAATAAGAGGAGAGATGGAACACTTGAAAATAATTTAATTTAATAATAATTTAATTGAAAAAAAATCAAATACAATGGTTTGGTCTAGGCCCATGATCATCCACATTCATGCAATAAATTATAAATTTAATAATATTAGAATTTAATTCTAATAATTGTAATTTAAGATGAATCAAACATGATTAAATTAACTATATTCCTTAATTAAACAATTATTTTTTCTTAATTACCATATGAATTTACTTGAGATTATCATACATCATAATTTAAAAATAAATAAATTTATTTAAAATTAACTTTGTACAAAAATATACCTTGGAGTAAATATAGTGAGTATCGATTTGAACTACCCAACATGTATTATACTCATAAATTGTTTACTCTTATGACATGTGGCTTACATGACTTATTGCATACTTCATGATGTGTACTATAAATTTAATAATTACATAAATTAAATCATTTTTCTATCATGTGTTATGATTCAATGTACATAGATTAATAACTTTAATATGAATCATACATTATATGAAAATCTGAACATTATTAAAAAATTAATTAAACAATTGTATATATTAAAACTCATCGCATGGAATGTCCTGTCAACTTATTGACCTCATGCAGGAACATGTTATTAAGGTTTTCATAGTATAATAAATTAATTTTTAATTCAATTTAATTTGGTAAAAAGTACATGGCGTGTACAAGCTAGCTACACGGAATGTACTATTCTCACCATCTATCTGAGGCACACACCTAGGGGCTCTGCGTGTAAATATGTGCCAAGGAAAAAATTATAGTACACAGTGTGTACATTGGATACACATCATGTGGTCTCCGAGTTACACAATCACCACTCAGGTAGGCTGTGTAAAACGATACATGACTCATATGTGACAAAAGGACTACACACCATTTACAGCAATTTCATGAAGTGTAATCTAGCTGACTGTGTGCCAGGATGGCCCAGTCAACACACGATGTAAAATTAAAGGCACCACATGTAATAAATTCACATGCCTTGAATTAATTCTGAATTAATTCTTACTGAATTTAACACTAGTACACGTCGTGTACCTCTAGGTTACACAACATGTACTCTTGTGTTATTCTACCAGATTCTTTGGCACCTCCAGATGAGATCTTCAAATTCATTTTTTTTTAAAAAATAAATCAATTTGATTATATTTATGAGAAATGAAAGAGAAATAAGAAAAGTTCTGCACCCCAGTTTTTATTTTCTTTTTTTATCTCGTATTATCATTTTTTATTGGTTTCTCTCTCATTTTTTGGGTGATTCGAATTTAAATTTTGAGTTTTGTGATGTTTTCCTTTAGTTTAATGGTTCAGTTACATGGTCAATGGGTAACCATGTGACCTCCATATGTTTATCCTCTTTCCAATTTATTTTTAACTTTCATGGTTAGATTTCCATAGTCTATACATGATTTGGTCCAAACCATGTGACTCTTAGGAGAAACTATAGAGGTACTTAGGTGTCTTTGGTCAAGGGTGCATGGTCTGAGCATGGTTAGACAAATAATCTGGAAGTAATGTGTATGGTTCTACAGTTTTTGATAGAACCATGTCACATGGTTGGCACATGGTTTTCCATACCATGCAACCAAACCATGTGGTTGCCCAGTGTGTCTAGTAAGGGGTGAACGGTTGGTGAACTATTTGGGAAACCATGCATAGTTCCCAAGTGTCTTAAAATGTGAAATTACATTTCTAACCTCTCATATTTTTAACCAAAAATTCCCTATCAATCCCTATATTATCTCATGAGACCTAGGGGATCCCTTCCATTCCTCTCCAAGACTCCTCTTCTCTCCCAAAGATAGATCCAAGTTATTTTTTCAAGTTTTTGGGATAAATCTTCTAACTAATCTCCTCCTCTATTCATCCTCTTCCTCCTTATTCCATTTTATCTTGAGTTATTCTTTTTCCTTGGTATTTTTGATCTAGGTTTCATGTTTCTTTAGGTTTAAATTGGGGGTTTTTTCTTCTTAGGTCTCCTTATAGATGTTCCTACTTCTTGAACCCCAGATGGAGTTTTCTTGGGTTGGTTTTATTGAAGAGATTGTGGTTTGAGGTAGGTTCCCTTTTCAATTTCACTTTAAATTTAAGAATACAATGATTTATTGACTTTCTCAACTCCCTTGTATTTTAATAAGTGATGTATGTCTCTTAGAATAATTTTTTAATATGAAATGAGGTGGTTTCCTGTTTTTGAATTATATGGAATTGTTTTGTTAATCTATTCACACTAATTTTTTTTTAAATTCCCATATGGATTTTATTCATAATTTATGGTTCTTAAAGTGTGGTTTTGGTTTTGTAAATATTTTTGGATTCTAAAATGGTGGTTTAGGTTTCTTAAATGAATTTATTAGTGTTTTTTTATTTTCAAATGACATGTTGGATTTCCTTGGAAATAGGTGGTTTCTAAATTGTTTATTGAGGCCCGTTTTGTACTTTAATACAATTAGTTCTTGTTAAAAATCTCCTTGTATGATCCTATTTCCTTGGTTATATTTAATGGGATGGGAGTTCATTGGTGTTGGACTCCTTTTTGATCTATTGGTTTAAAGGAAAGAGATTGTTCCTTGGGGTGGTCTAGGGTGATGCTTGTGTGTGATGCTTGTATGTGTGATATATATATATATATATATATATATATATATGGATGATTTATTATTTGGTTATGATTGGATCTCCCCACTTTATTCTTGACATGGGAACCTGGCATAGCTAACAGATTTTTAGTGAACATTTTTTGATCTAGCTTAGGATTTTTCTTTGGCTAGTGGCCCTTAGTATGGAGGTTACTCTACTTTGGGATTGTGCAACCTAGTTGGTTCAGGTATGGTATGATCGGGTGCATGTATGCAATTGATTTCATTGGTTGAGGCATTCCTACAAGATAATTTAGGTGTTTAGTATGTTCTAGATTATCCACAAAGCTCCAAGGTTTCTCACATTTTCGTTGGTGATTAGTTGTTTGTGGTGAATGTTTTGGATGACTCGTTTTGTTGGTTATGCATATATGTTATATTCCATTTCCCTTATTATGTGACTATAGCTTATACTCACTTTTATGATGTTATTATTTGTTAAAGTTGATGTGTTTGTTTGAAATTTTTCCAAAAAAAAAATTGATAATGTTTTATGCTTACTTCCTCTCTTTTTAAGTAAAAATATCATCCTTATCCTTTGAAGATTATTTTTGATAAATTGTTTTAATAAAGTTATTATATTTTCTGACAACAAAAAAAAATTTATAAGAATTTTTTTGTTTTCCAATAATTGGTTCTAGTCCATAATAATGGGTTTTTTTAAGAATGTTGAAATTTTCTGAATAAATTGGATCCATCTGCATCATATTCATATCATCGGATCCAAAATAATGGGATTTAGAAATTTTTGTTTTTTGGAAGTTTAACTTTGTTGTAATTTGAGAATGAAATAATTTTCTGAGTTAAAAAGACAAAATTTACTTAGTAAAGAAGTCATATTGTTACTGAAGTGTTTTTATCAATGATTTTGAAGTCAAGAGTTAAAAAGTTTTCGTAATTTTTAAAACAAATCAGACAATGATTTTTTGATCAAAAATTTCTCACAAATAATGAAAATTTTCATTATAAAATATTTTTGAAAAAATTGTGGAGAGGTTTAAAGGATTTAAAATTTTTAGCAAGTAGATTCCATCATTATGAGATATCCATCGTAATGGGAATTCTATCATAATTGAAATTCCATCATAATGAGAATTAAATTGCATTCACTGAAAAAGATGCAGAATTTGGATTCATTGAGAAATAAAAAAAATCAGATTCACTGACAAAGAAAAAAAATCATATTCATTGAGAAATAAAAATAAATTAGATTCACTAAAAAAGAAAGAGAATTTGAACTCACCGAGAAATAAATAGAAATCAGATTCATTGATAAAGTAACAAAAATCATATTGAGATAATTATGAAGAACATTCAAAAAGAAAATTCCAAAAGTTTTATAAATAGTTAAAGAGGTCAAACTTGAATTTAAATTTTGCATAAATCTTAGATAAATATAATAAGATTTGAAGAATTCAAAGATGAATTTTAAATGCGACGGATCTTTGGAGATTTTGAAATTTGAGGAAGCATGTAAGGTTTTTAAGTTTTCATCCATTGTTTTCTAATTTACCTATAAATTCATCCTCATATCATTCATTTATTCAGAACTTTTATGAAATAAGAAAAGGAAGAGTGCTGAAGAAATCAAGTGAGAGTAATTATCGGCCAGAGATCTCGTAAGGAGGATCATACAATTGAATATATTTTTACCAGTTTGATAAGATAGTATTGGGTTTATTAGATTGATAAAATAGTATATAGTTAATCATATTGATTCAATCAGACTGAAGAACATCATATTTATAATTTAAGTTGAGTTTGAGTTTGGAATATTTAGAATGGGTTCATCGTATTGAGTCCATCGTATTGAGATAATTGTATCTAGAATAATTTTACTAAAAAATAAGATCCATACACATTGTATTAAGATATTTAGATCCAAACAGATTGTATTGGGATAATTGGATCTAGACTCATCGGATTGAGAAAATTGGATCCAACCAAATAATGCTGAGGAGATGGACTGAGCAATTGTTGATCAGTTTCAAAAAATCCTTTATTCTTTTTTTAACTTAATTTTTTTATAAGAAAACATTGTAAACTAGAGGGAGTTTGTATAATATTTCCAATCATGATATATAAGTTATCTAACAAGAGTTGGAACAAATTGTATTCACTTCCTCATAATTGTGGATTTCCATAAACCCATGGGAGTGGCTATGGAAAGGATGTAGGTTCTCACACTAAGACCAAACCTTTTGAATTTTACCTTCTTTACTTGCTTTCCAACTTTTTCATGCATGATTATTTATTAAAATTTTATAAGTAAATAAATCTTAATAGGTTATAGGGGTTAATTTTTAAAAAGTATTGAAACTTTTAAAAAGTACACAACTGATTCAACCCCCCCCCCACCATCTCATTTTTTTGATCCCTTAGAAATTCAATTGGTATTATAGTTAAGGTTCCCTTTTCAAATCCTTATCATGGATAAATTCAATTCTTTTAAAATTAGAGGAATTCCTACTTTTGATGAAAAAGATTATTTTACATGGAAAAATAGGATGATTCCTTATCTCATATCTCTTATCTTGGAATTTTTTGATGATTCTACTATTGGTTTTGAACCTATTGATAAAGATTCCCCTATGATGTTTATTGATAAGAGAAATATATAATTTGATGGAAAGTATTGAATTTTCATCCTTATTTCTTTATCATTGAATTTTTGTTAGATGTTTATGGGAATCAATACTTTAAAAGTATGTAGAACAAGCTGAAAAGTGGTTTTTAAGAGAATACTAAAGCTAATGAAGCAAAGATACAAATCTAGCATAGTAAGTATGAAGACATCAGAATGAGAGATGGAGAAACAATTCATGAATACTTCACCAGAGTAAATGTAATTGTTTATAAAATCAGAGGATTTAGAGATTTCTTGGATGATTCTTCAATTGTGAAGAAACTTATGAGAAACTTTTCAAATAGTTTTGATTCTAAATTTTATTCTTTAGAAGATAAGGAATATTTATCTCTTGATGAATTACATAGATTTATTATTTCTTATGAAATGAGGAAATATCCAATGTTTAAAAATAAAATGAAAGATGAAATGGATTTTGAAGCTATGAGAAAGTTGAAAATCTAAGATATTGAATATGTTGATCCTTATGACTCCAATGGTAAAGAGGATGATGAGTTGAATGATAAAATAATGTCTCTTATATCCAATAACTATTGAATAAGAAGTGGAAATTATTGTGGTAAAATTAATCTCAAATGTTTTGAGTGTGCTGGAATTGAATTTTTTTATGAATTCCCCTAGAAAGAATTTTGAGAATATTGAGATAATTCTGATGAAAAACTTATATGGAAGAAGTGGAAAAAATGATAAAGAAGAAAATCCTTAAAAAATATACTAGAATAATTTTATTATAAACAAAATAATTATGTTGGGTAATAATGTTGAATCAAACTCAACTGAAAATAATTCTTCTAAAGATGAAAGTTTCGAAGAATTTATAAGATTCATTGAAAATTTTGAGAAAACAAAAGATTCCATGGAGAGTGAAGAAGGTGGTGAAGAATATTATAGAGAATATTAGCTCATTATAGAACTTTTTTCATGTGTTTAGAAAAATTAAACTCTCAAGAAATAAATTAGAGTAATTAAGAATGATTTTGAAGAAGTTTCTTATGGAAGAAAATATGTCATCAAGTATGATGATGAATACATTCAGAATATTTTGAGTTACAAAATTTGAATTGCTGAATAGGGAAAGATGATTAAAGATCTTAGTAAGAAGATAGAAACTAAGGAAGAATAATTTAAAAAAATTTAATAAAAAATTCTTGATAATGGAAGTACCTTGAGGAAGATGAATGAAAACATCAAAAAATATTCAGAAGTAACAGATGAGACTTATAAAGTTGCTGAGAAGGCTCAAAATGATAATCTGGTGAAATCTTCTCTTACCAAAAGTATTGTTTCATCTGATTATTTTAAAATTTTCAGTTCCAGAAATAGTATTGGAAAATCATGGGTAGATAAAGGATTTGGGAAACCTATAAAATCTATAAAATTATAAATCTCACTCAAAATAAAAGTTGTTCCATGTCTTGAGTATGTTAGAGCTTAAAGAAATTATCAACCTCAATAAGGTTTCTACAAAGAAATATCTTTCTTAAATAGAAAACCAAGATTTTATGTATATTTATGGTGTTATGGAATACATGGTAACAAGGAATACAATTTTTGTTTCAACTTATCTCAGCATGGAAGAAGATTTGAGTAAAGTTGAAGAAATAGTGGAAGTAGAATGAGTAACTTTCAAAGCTTACATAAAGTTGAAAAAGATAATTCTCTAGATGTTACAAACTTTCCAAAAAAATCAATTTGAATGTTTGGAAGATTTTTTTTTTAAATATGTGATTAGGATTTTCATCATACCAAAATATGTATGACACTCCTTCCAGAACAAGTTTTTTATGATAGAAATGAAAATAAATATTAAAAGAAGAAAATTGAGAAAAGATCTTTTATTGTTGAGATGGCTTTGAAATAAAGTAAAGGAACAAACCATGGATACTTGATATTAGTTGTTCTTAACATATTACAAGAGATATAAAATTCTTTAAACATGTTTAAAGTCATGATGGGGGAGTATTTACCTTTGGTAATGATATTTCCTTAAAAATTAGAGGAATCAGAATGGCAGAGATTGTAGCCCAAAAAAAGAAATCTAAAAAAGTTTTATTTTTTTATGGGATCAAACATAACATACATACTATAGATAAACATTTTGATGGTGGAAAATAAGTTTTTTTTGAAAATATTTATGTATCATCAAAATTTTGAAATATGTAAAAGTTATTACAAAAGGAGAAATAACCGATGGGAATATCTTTCAAATAAGAGAATTCAACAACTTCTGTTACATGAGTGCTGAAGATGAAAAAAAATGTGGCATTGGTGGCTTGTCCATCTTGGGAAGAAAAACATGAATAAACTTTCTAAAGTTTATGTTCTCAAAAATTTTATAGAATTGAAAAGAAGAGATAAAAATTTTTGTATTACTTTCCAAAAAGAAAATATGACTAGAAAAGTCATATGATAATTGAGATTAAATCTACTAAAATAGTTGAGCTTATTCATTTAGATTTATATGGTCCAATAATTAATCAATAAAAAAATGAGATCTATACTTTATCACTTTTACTGATGATTTCACTCAGATAAAAAAACATCATGTTTATGAAGCACATGTCAAAGCCTATTGAAAAGTTCAAATTCTTCAGAAAAGATATTGACAAAGAAATAGGGGTTTCCATAAAGAAGGTGAGAACATATAATGGTAAATAATTCATGAAAAAATACTTTCGAAACTTATCTAAGAAATCCTGGTATCAAACATTAGTATAGTTCTCCCTATACTCCACAAAAAATGGAGTAGCATATAGAAAGAATAGAAGTTGGGTGGAAATAGGAATAAGTATGTTAGCAGAATACAAACTTTCAAAATTATATTAGAGAGAAGCTGTTTATACTATTTTAAATGTTCAAAATAGATTCTTATTAATATTGGAAACTATAATTAATCATTATGAAATGTGTCATAACAAAATAACCATCATTGAAATACTTTTTCATGACCCATCCTTGGGGCTCGTGCCGTGACTACCCCAACCCCGCCTTCCATAGTCCAGGGTGTAAATCCCGATAATTGGGAAGGAATTGCCTTTATAAAACATAAACACATCCAACTAGAGTACAAGAATAAGTAATACACTAAGTATAAAAGAAAGTTCTAAAAGGTAAATGGTTCAGAATACAAACACAACTGAAAAGTACAGCTACAACTGAATGAAAGTACAACAGAAAGGATAAACAGCTGGAAGATAGAAGCAGCTCATCGGTCGTCCACCTCGGATCCTACCTGAATGGTAGGTATAGATAGCCTCCTCAACGCTCTCGCCCGCCAACCTCCTCTGAGTACCGTCTCGTCGTGAAGTCCACCTCCGGGTACTGACTTGTCGTGAGATCCACCTCTGGGTATCGTCCAGTCCTCGTACACTCGGTCTCTGTCAGCGATGTCCGTCGTCTGCATCCAACACAACAAGGTGCGGGCATATCCCGTGCAGGGGTGAGTATAACGATACTCATTATGGACCGCAAGACCCTCAAGGTCTCACTAAATCCATTAATAGTAACCACAAAGAAGTATCTCAATAGATAACCCTTACTTAGGTATAAGTCCATACTTATACCAAAGTTATCAAGTAACCCATCTCAATCATGAGGAAACACAAAGGTTATGAAATCAACGGATAACCACTACTTAGGTATATGCCCATACATATACCTAAGTTATCGCGTGACCTTTGTTTTTACCTCATGATTGATATTTTTCATGACCTGTCCTCGGGGCTCGTGCCATGACTACCCCAATCTCGCCATCTACAGGCCAGGGGCGGGCGACTAGCACCAAAGACGTAAATCCAGATAATTGGGAAGGAATTGCCTTTATAAAACATAAACACATCCAACCAGAGTACAAGCGGAAGTAATACACTAAGTAAAAAAAAGAATGTGTTGAAAGGTAAATGGGCCAGAATACAAACCCAACTGAAAAGTACAGCTACAGTTGAACGAAAGTACATTAGAAAAGACAAACAGCTGGCAGATAAGAGCAGCTCCTGGGTTGTCCACCTCGGATCCTACCTGAAGGGTAGGTACATATAGCCTCCCCAACTCTCTCACCCGCCAACCTCATCCAAGTACCGTCTCATCATGAAGTCCACCTCCGGGTACAGACATGTTGTGAGATCCACCTTCGGGTAGCATCCAGTCCTCGTACACTTGGCCTCTGTCAGCGCTGTCTGTCGTCTGCATCCAACACAACAAGGTGTGGGCATAGCCCGTGCATGGGTGAGTATAACGATACTCAGTAGGGACCCCAAGACCCTCAAGGTATCACTAAATCCATCAATAATAACCAAAAATAAAGATCTCATCAGATAACCTTTACTTGGGTATAAGCCCATACTTATACCTAAGTTATCAAGTAAATCATCTCAATCATGAGGAAACACAAAGGTTATGAAATCAATGGATAAACACTACTTAGTTATATGCCCATACATATACCTAAGTTATCGAGTGACCCATCTCAATCATGAGGTAAACACAAAGGTTATTAACTCAGCTCAAACCAGGATTTTCATTAATGATATCAAAACAACAACTACTGATGAGATCCTCCTCTAACGAGTACAGTGATCCTGTCACAACTCCGAGGTGCTTCTCACTAACCATAGACTGTTGAGGTACTCTTCAAGTCAAGTACTACGGGTCTTCCACCTAAACACAATAGTGCTCCTTATCGTGGGTCTACCACCCAAACACAGTAGTGCTCCCCTAATAGCCTACAAAGGTACTTCTTCTATCGAGTACCGCGGGTCTACCACCCAAACACAGTAGTGATACCCTCCGTGGGTCTGCCACCCAAACATAGTAGTGTTCCCCACTGGTATATTAAAGTCACTCCGACTCGAATCGGACAAGCAGTCGTCAAGTCTCATCCAGCTACAAGGTCTCCGTACTCCGTACGCTCGTCTCCGGAAGGATCCGCTCCATGAGCCACTGATAAATACTAAAATTGTCACATAATCTCACATGGAAGTATCTCAAAGGATCGCCTCATCATAGGGGTCTCAACGCAACAGACGACGCGTCAATCGGACGCTCGGTCTGTGAGTTATTAGCCATTTTTTCCAGGGGGCCCAGTTGGTTTCGTGTACAAACCAACCCGACTGCATCTCAACTATACCCCTAACTCTCATGGGGTATACTCAAAGGAAGCGTTTCTCAACGTGATTACCAATGCCGCTGACGGTTCGTCAAAAAGACGCCCAGTCTGAGAGTTATTAGTATCTCCGTTCTAGGGGCCCGGTTGGATTTCGGGTACAATCCAACTCGGCCATACTCCAACTGCATCCAAACCTCAGGTGAAGTATACCAAAATAACCTTCTCATCAAGAGGAATCCAAAAAATTTGATGGCACATCAATCAGACATACGGAGCTCAAGTTATAACTGTTTCCGCTCCGAGGGCCCAGTTGGTTTCGGGTTCGAACCAACCCGGTCATACCCAAACGTCACTGAAACCTTTAGTGAAATTTACCGAAACGACCGCCTCGATCCAAGGAATCCTATGAAACTTATGGTGCGTCGATCGGAGGTGCACAACTAAAGATATGTCCGTTTAAAAAAACGGTCCGAAAATAGGGGGTTTGGGCCCGGTCCGACCCGGCCCAACACCCCCTGCGTCGGCCCGAACCGGGTCAACCCGGCCCGGGGCTGGGTCTGGCCCGGTAGGGCGCGGCCCAGCCCTGCTGTGCTCGGCCCGGCCTGGCCGGCGCGGTCCGGACCGCGTGGCCCGCCCCGGCCCTGCCGGGGGAGCTGGCTCGGCCAGTTGGCCGAGTGCATTGCGCCGAGGGGGGGGAGGAACGTGGCCCCCTGTTTGTAACCGGTGGCGCCAGCTGGCACCGCCCTGCCTCTCGGATCCCACACGGCCGTGGGGTCCAGTGCTTCGCCTCCGTGGCTGTGCCGCGGAGGATTTCTTCCAGCGGTGCGCTGGGGCGCCGCTGCCTCCAGGCGGCCGGACGGCTCCGGCCGCCACCTCCGGTCGCCGCCGCCGCCGCCTCCGAGGTGCGGCGTGCCGGCAGTTCCTTCCGCGAACCACCGAACGCGCTTCGGTGGTCCGATTTTCCCGTTGTCTGTGCCTGTGGCTTTCCCGGGACCCTCCCTTCACTGCGACGGCTTCCATACTCCATTGCGGTCATGTTTCATCGTTGCCCATCAATCCACACACAAAAGAACAACCAGTGGAGGGTCGTCGGGCCATGTTTGTTCAGCCCGCGCCCTCCACGTTAGGCGTTATCGATTGGAAATAATAGAACACATGCTTTCAACATTGACAAGGGTATAATTTATTCAAGAATAAATTATACTAACATCATATAAACAAATGCTCATGCTCGTGAGATAAAACCACTCAAATGAGAAATAAACAAAATTCCCCTAAAATTCCCCCGCAAATAATTATTCCAAACCCGTAAATAAAAACATCCGTGGATAAACTTGATAATGAGTTGATATTTGTTCTTCGTTTTAGAAGGGAAAAATCATGGGAAAATTAACATTCTCAAAATAAACCCCTACCTCGATTAAGGTTCGTGGTTGACAAGCATCGTGGATGATGGTGTTGTTTCCATCGTCGTCGGTGTGCACCTAAGGAAGAGACGTCTCCTCTTTTGTCACGGAGAGAAGAAGAGTACGAAGAACTGTGGTCGCCGAGTGATGTTCTTCGTCAAAGGACAAATCCTCCTCTTCTTCAAAAGAGTTCTCTCCCAAAAATTCCCCCCACACAACAAGCCAAAAAAAATTAAAATAAGGCCACCCCTTATTTTAATTTAACTTTCCATGCATTTCAAAATTCAAAATCCATTTCACTTAATTAATTAAATCAAGAGTTGTTTAATCAATTAAGTGATAGGTTGGCAAGTTTTAATGGATTGAGAGAGGAAGAGGAAGAGTCCTAATTAATTTAGAGGAGTTGTCAAGTTTAAAGGGGGGGTTTATGAGAGTTAAAAGAGTGTTATGGGTATGTGAAAGGTTGGGGCTTGTGTGGGCACCACCTCACAAATATCCTTACATGGGTAGTTAGAAGCTTGTGGGTCCCACCCAAACTCCCCCATGTAGGATATAACCACTTTAGATATAAAAATAAAATTGTTCCACAATTTTATTCACATCTCATTTAATCCACAAATTTTAACTTCTACTCCCATGAAAACGCAACCGCGGTAAAGGTCCCCTTAATAAATTATCGGCGCTGAGAGTTCATCAGTGCCCTTGGATTTCAATTCTGAGCACCAGTTCAAAATATAGAAAAACCAGCTCATTCGTTCACTGAACGTACCCGAGCTAAACTTCGGAAATTGATTCTGGGCACACCAGGCCTCGTAATCAAGCATCGTCAGAAGCTACAGAGTCGTAAAATTCCAAAGAAATTAAGAAAAAAATTTCCCTAAAATTTCCGGGCCTTTACATTACAACCACTTCAGGGATTTACATCCTCGTAAAGCTACAACACAAACTAGGGAAACTAAAGGAGGTACTGAGCACATATTTGAGCCTCCTGCTCCCATGTTCTCTCCTAGAGGTTCCTGTGCTTCCAACGAAATCGCACAAGAGGAATCGACCGTCCTCTCAGGACCTACTCTTATCAATCCTCAACCTTTACTGGAACCCTGTGAAAGTCGCCCCTGTCATCGATATCCAGCTCTCTACGGTCAATGATGATGGATAGGTCATGCACACATCTCCTCAACTGAGATACGTGGATGACGTCGTGCACCCGGTTCATCTGAGGTAAAAAGGCCAGGCGGTAAACCATCTCACCTACCCTGCTGAGAACCTAGAAGGGTCCGATGAACCTCAAAGATAACTTGCCGCTTTGGTCACATCTTCATAGACCTCGTCGAGGTGAGACCCGTATAAAGATGTGGTCACCATACTTGGACTCTAGAGGCCTCTGTTCCCTGTTTGGAACTGAAAAATCAAAACTCCTACTGCCACGAGGGTAAGGTTGGACGACTTAAGAGTGATCGGTTGCACCCTCCTATGCATGAGTTTATCCTGTGCTTCCTGGGTTTAATTTTTCACTAACCAAGGACAAAACATATCCCAAGATTGTAGATAAACTACAACCTTTTTTCCTAATACCATCAATTTGTGTATGAACTGTGGTTGTCCAGTCCATACCCAAACTAACGCCGTAAGGCCTCGATGTTTCCACCAAGAGGTTCCAACTGAAACTCTTGCCTCTAGGGTTAGATCACACCATCGGCGTAAGTGTGATTATCAAGTCTCCTATCAAGGTATCTCCAGACGTGAGGGTCAAGTCAACAGTTTAATCGAAACTCTAGGTCTCGGACAAGATTCATGGAAGGAATTATTCGTATCAATGTCTGTTGTTACAGAAGCTAGTGGTAGACAATGACCGTACCTTTAATCATTCCTAAAGCCCTTTGGTCACACTCCTTGACCGCGTGCAGCTACTCTCTTCCCCTACCCTCATGCTCCTAGAGCCTGGCAGGGACTATAAAGGTGGATTGTTATAACATGTCAAAAAGTACACCACCACATGCTGCTCTCCTAGCTCTACTTCCACATCTGCTGCTCTGCAGATTCATCTGTCCTTAACACTTTCTCTTCTTAAAACATTTTACACGCCCAAGTCTCAGAGACTGGCGCTAGTTTCCTGCTTTCCTAGTGCTAACCTTTGCTGGCTGTATCTACTCAGCCAAAGAATTCTCAACCACAAAGGTTCTCTCTATCACCCTAACATAAGTAGGAATACATAGAGGAAAAGTGTTGGCTCATTTATCCTTTAAACACACCTCTCTAAGAGGTCCGAGCTCTAAATCACTAACGGAATCATAGTCATCAAGTACCAGGAACGTTCGGTACGCCTCAATTACTACTCAGCTACCGACATGTCATCCTATCGAAGCTGTACAGCTCTAGAAAAACTCTCAGCCACCTCCTCAAGCCAGTCCTCAGCCGCCTATGAGTCGGACTCGCCTCGGAACCTGAGGGGTATCTGATTTTGAAACACGTGTAAGGCACTAAACCTACATGTATCATCTACCTGTACCACCAGTTGAAAATGCTGACTGATAGGTAGTGATATAGCTGGCACACTACCCGAAGGTACTATCTCATGCATTGGTCCACGTACTGAAGCCACATCACTATGCAGACCAACCTCATGGTCACTCACTGGGAAACACCAGTAGCTAAGATCACCATCTTCTCTACTAGTGTCTAAACTAGGTGTAGAACTATAGCAATCACCTCCATCCTATCCACTACTGCCTGGGAACCTGCCTCGCCTCGTAACATCGGAGGCCTCTACTGCAGGAACTCATGCAACGCGCTCTGTCAGCGTGCTCCGTCCACTAGTATGGCGATGGCATCTGCTGCCGAATGGGTGGTGGTGCTGCTGTTACACCACCCGAAGGTTCCAACATAGAAATAGGGCCCTGCACCGGAGTCTCATCGCTCGGTGGTCCATCATCGAGTACTCTCTCAGAACTCCAACTTACTATCTGCGTGGTGGCATCCAGAACAGATGCAACATGGTCAAACAATTTATACCTGGTGAGCTAACCTGGTTTGAGCTGACTTTAAAACTTTTGGAAACACACACGCAATCAGTGTTTTCGTTCACTAAGTCAAAAATCAATATTCAGGGTCTTAGTGTATGGATACGTCGGCCACCGCACCAACACTAGACTCCCTGAACTGAAAACCACACTCGGTATTCTTAACACTATTGCTTCGCAGAAAGTAAAAATTTCATAGTCATAAGTTATACGATAGAACTGATTCCTCTGATACCAATGTATCACGACCCGTCCTCGGGGCCCGTGTCGTGACTACCCCGAGCCCGCCTTCCATAGGCCAGGGGCTGGCAACTAACACCCAAGGTGTAAATCCTGATAATTGGGAAGGCATTTCCTTTATAAAACATAAACACATCCAACCAGAGTACAGGCAAAAGTAATACACTAAGTACAAAATAAAGTGTTGAAAGGTAAATGGGCCAGAATAAAAAACCAACTGAAAAGTACAGCTACAACTGAACGAAAGTACAATAGAAAAGACAAACAACTGAAAGATAGAATCAGCTCCTGGGTCGTCCACCTCGGATCCTACCTGAAGGGTAGGTACAGATAGCCTCTTCAACGCTCTCTCCTGCCAACCTCCTCCGAGTACCATCTCATCGTGAAGTCCACCTTCGGGTACTGACTTGTCGTGAGATCCACCTCCGGGTACCGTCCAGTCCTCATACACTGGGTCTATGTCAGCACTATATGTCGTCTGCATCCAACACAACAAGGTGTGGGCATAGCCCGTGCAGGGGTGAGTATAACGATACTCAGTAGGGACCCCAAGTCCCTCAAGGTCTCACTAAATCCATCAAGAATAACCACAAAGTAGGATCTCAACAGATAACCCTTACTTAGGTATAAGCCCAAACTTATAACTATGTTATCAAGTAACTCATCTCAATCATGAGGGAACACAAAGGTTATGAAATCAACAGATAACCACTACTTAGGTATATGCCCATACATATACCTAAGTTATCGAGTGACCCATCTCAATCATGAGGTAAACACAAAGGTCGTTGACTCAGGTCAAACCCAGATTTTCATTAATGATATCAAAACCACAACTGCTGAAGAGCTCCTCCTCTAACGAGTACAATGATCCTGTCACAACTCCGAGGCGCTTCTCACTAACCTTAGACTGCTGAGGTACTCCTCCTGTTGAGTATCGCGGGTCTGCCACCCAAACACAGTAGTGCTCCCCGTCGTGGGTCTGCAACCCAAACACAGTAGTGCTCCCCCTAATAGCCTATAGAGGTACTCCTTCTGTCGAGTACCACGGGTCTGCCACCCAAACACAGTAGTGCTCCCCGTCGTGGGTCTGCCACCCAAACATAGAAGTGCTCCCCATTGGGCTAGTCAGGTCACTCCGACTCGAATCGGACAAGCATTCGTCTGGTCTCAGCCAGCTAAAAGTTCTTCGTACTCCATACGCTCGTCTCCAAGGGGATCTGCTCCACAAGCTACTGATCCATACTCCATGTGTCACGTAATATAATTTGAAAGTATCTCAAAGGAACTCCTCATCATAGGGGTCTCAACGCAACAGACGGCGCATCAATCGGACGCCTGGTCTGTGAGTTATTAGCCTTTCTGTCCCGGGGGCCCGGTTGGTTTCGTGTACGAACCATCCCGAATGTATCTCAACTATACCCAAAACTCTCATGGGTTATACTCAAAGGAAGTGTTTCTCAACATGATTACCAACCCCGCTAACGGTTCATCAAATAAACGTCCGGTCTGAGAGTTATTAGTATCTCCGTTCTAGGGGCCCGGTTGGATTTCGGGTACAATCCAACCCGGCCATACTCCAACTACGTCCAAACATCAGGTGAATTATACCAAAATAACCGTCTCATCAAGAGGAATCCAACAAAGTCAACAGCACTTCAATCAAACGTCCGAAGCTCAAGTTATAACCGTTTCGGCTCCGGGGGGCCGGTTGGTTTCGGGTTCGAACCAACCCGGTCATACCCAAACTTCACCAAAACCTTCAGTGTAATATACTGAAACGACCGTCTCGATCTAAGGAATCATACGCAGGTGAAGTTGCATCGACCGGAGGTCCAAAACTAAAGATATGTCTGTTTCACTGAAAATGGTCCGAAAATAGGGGTCTGGGCCCGGTCCGACCCGGCCCAACACCCCCTGCGTTGGCCCGAACCGGGTCGACCTGACCTGGGTCCGGGTCCGGCCTAGCTGGGCGCGGCGTGGTCCGGCCTGACCGGCACGGCCCGACCCGTGTGGCCCGCCCTGGCCCTGCCGGGGGCGCTGGCTCGGCCAGTTGGCTGAACACGTCGCGTTGATGAGGGGGGGTGGAAACGCGACCCCCCGTTTGTAACCGGTGGCGCAAGCTGGTGCCCTCCACCTCTCAGACCCCACGTGGCCGTGGGGTCCGGCACTTTGCCGCCGCAGCTGTGCCGCGGTGGATTTCTTCCGACGGCGCACTAGAGCGCCGCCGCCTCCAGGCGGCCGGACAGCTCCAGCCACCGCCTTTGATCGCCGACAATGCCTTCATCGGACCACCAGACGCACTCCAGTGGTCCGATTTTCCCACCGTCTACGCCTGTGGCTCTCTCGGGACCCGCCCTTCACTGTGACAGCTTCCATATGCCGTTGTGGTCTCGTTTCATCATTTCCCGTCAATCCTCGCACAAAAGAACAACCAGTGGAGGGTCGTCAGGCTGTGTTTGTTCGGCCCGCGCCCTCCGCGTTAGGCTTTATCGATTGGCAATAATATAACACATGATTTAAACATTGACAAGGGTATAATTTATTCAAGAATAAATTATACAAACATTACATAAACAAACTCTCATGCTCGTGAGATAAAACCACTCAAATGAGAAATAAACAAAATTCCCCTACAATTCCCCCACAAATAATTATTCCAAACCCATAAATAAAAAAATCGCGGATCAACTTGATAATGAGTTGATCCACGTTATTTGTTTTAGAAGGGAACAATCATGGGAAAATTAATATTCTCAAAATAAACTCCTACCTCGATTAAGGTTCACGGTTGACAAGCGTCGTGGATGACAGTGCCGTTTCCATCGTCGTTGGTGTGCACCTGAGGAAGATACGACTCCTCTTTTGTCACGGAGAGAAGAAGAGTATGAAGAACCGTGGTTGCCGAGTGATGTTCTTCATCAAAGGATAAATCCTCCTCTTCTTCACAGGAGTTCCCTCCCAAAAATTCCCCCCCACACAACGAGCCAAAAACAATTAAAATAAGGCCACCCCTTATTTTAATTTAACTTTCCATGCATATCAAAATTCAAAATCCATTTCACTTAATTAATTAAATAAAGAGTTTTTTAATTAATTAAGTGATAGGCTGGAATGTTTTAATGGAGTGAGAGAGGAATTGGAAGAGTAATCATTAATTTAGAGTTGTTTTCATGTTTAAAGGGGGAGTTTATGAGAGTTAAAATAGAGTTATGGGTATGTGAAACATTGGGGATCGTGTGGGCCCCTCCTCACAAATATCCTTACATGGGTAGTTAAAAGCTTGTGGGTCCCACCCCAACTCTTCCATGTAGTATATAACCACTTTAGATATAAAAATAAAATTTTTCCACAATTTTATTCACTTCTCATTTAATCCAAAAAATTTAACTTCTCCTCCCGTGCAAATGCAATTGCGGTAAAGGTCCCCTTAAGCAATTATCGGCGCTGCGAGTTCATTGGTGCCCTAGGATTTCAATTCCGAGCATCAGTTCAAAAGATAGAAAAACCAGCTCGTTCGTTCACTGAACGTACCCGAGCTAAACTTCGGAAATTGATTCTGGGCACACCAGTCCTCGGAATCAAGTGTCGTTAGAATCTACCGACTCGTAAATTTCCAAAGAAATTTAGAAAAAAGTTTCCCTGAAATTTCCAACTGTTTACATAATTAAAAGTTTTTTAAAGTCTATGTTTTCTCAAAATCAAAAATCTGGATTTGGGAAAGTTTTATGAGAAATATAGAAAGGAACTTTTACTAGTTATTCACCAAATGGAAGAAGTTAAAAATATTGGAACAAACATTTACAAAGTTTGCTGGACTCATATAATGTGAAGGTAATTGAAAATCAAAGTTCCATAACAAAAGTTGTTGAGAATTCTGGGGAGGAAAAACTAGAGAAGTCCAATAATAGTGAAAGTAATTCAAAACATCCTTATTAAGATTCAAAAGAATCATGTGATGAGGAAATTTAGGTTGGAAAAAAAACTTTGAAATTTATTACCTCATAAAAACATGTTGAATTCGAACACATTATTTTGAATCAGAAGGCTACATTTCATACAATAAGAAAGTTGATATTAGATAATAAGACTTCACTTATCTCAAAAGTTTGACCAGAATCAGTTTCAGAAGCTATTGAAGACAAATAATGGGTGGATTTTGTGATAGAAGAGTTGGATCAGATTGAGAAGAATGTAACATGGGAACTTGTTTCATGGCCAGCAAATAAAAATTTTATTGAAACTAGTTTATTTTATAGAAACAAGTTAAATGAACATGGAGAAGTTTCAAGAAACAAAGACATGCTTGTACAGGTGGAAGGTGTAGATTTTGAAGAAACTTTTTTCCCCGGTTACAAGTTTAAAAACTGTTAGAATGTTTCTTTTTTTGTATGTAAATCATAATTACAAAGTTTATCAGATGGATATAAATTCAGATTTCTTAAATATTGAGATTAAGGAAGAATTTTACATTGAAAAAACTTGTGGGGTTCTACTTCATGAGGATGAAAACAAAGTTTCCAAATTGAATAAGTCTTTGTATAGGCTAAAATAAGATCCACATTCATGGTATTCTAAGCTTTAGAATTTCTTGATAATGTTAAACTATTATAAAGTAAAAGTTTATTTAAACTTATATGTGAAAGATTTTGATTATGAAGCTCTAATTTTAATTGTTTATGTGGATGATATAATTTTTACTAGGGATATAGAAGATATTTGTAAAACATTTTCTGAGGAAATGAAGAAGAATTTTGAAATGTATATGTTAAGAGAACTAACTTTATTTCTTGGCTTACAAGTTCAACAAAAAATATTTTCTTATCTCAAATAAATTATGTAAGGGAATTGTAAAATAATTTTAGGATAGTAGAATCTAATGAAGTTCCAAATATTATTTTAATGAGCATAAAGCTGAGTAAAGATAAATCTGGAATAAGTGTGAATCAAAAAGACTTCTAGAATATGATAGGAATTCTTCTTTATCTTACATCCTTAAGGATGATATTTGTTATGATGTGAATTTGTGTGCCATGTATCAAGGTAATCTGAAATAATCACATATGTTGGAAGAAAAGAGTATTTTGATATATGTAAAACTAACAACATCACAAGGGTTGTTATACAACAGAAATAGTGAGATGTTGTTTCATGGTTATATTGATTCCAATTGGGATAAAGATTTTAATGATATAAAATCAACCTTAGGAGGAACATTTTTCTTGGGTGAATGTTGTGTGAGTTGGAATAGTAGGAAAAAAAGTTTAGTAACTTTGAGAACATCTAAATTAGAATATATTGCAGATACTCAAGCCTGTACTCAAATGTTGTGGATCAATGTTCATCTAGAATATTTTAAAGAAAAAATTTCTAAACCATTGAATATACTTTTTGATAATCAGACTGTGATTAACCTTTCTAATAATATTTCTGAACATTCAATATCAAATCACGTTGATATAAAGTTTCACTTTATAAAATATAAAGTTTCTTCTTGAGATGTTTTACTGGAATACATTTTATCAAAGTATCATATTGATGATATTTTATAAAATAAATATTGAAAGAATGGTTTTTGGAATAGAGTATGTGACTTCATGTTCAACCTCCTACCATATATTCTTAAACCTAATAAGAAAAAGAACCCCCATCATGATTTGGATTATATTGATAAAGGAGGATAGAAAGTAACAACTTTTTTACTTTGTAATAAGTTTTTACTTATCATTCTTAAATGAATCTAAATATGTGGTTATCATAAAATGATGGATAAAAAAGTGAGGGGGTTATCTTTAGATGCCCACAAAAATATATTTCCAATGAGGGATGTAATTCCTTCAAAAACATTAATTTATCTATTATTGTGGTGTCAAGACACTCTCTTTTGATAAAGGCTATATTTTGATAAAAGTAAAAAGAATTGGTTTGTTTACAAAAGTTTAGTTTTGTAAAAAAACTCTGAGAGTGGGAAAAGTTTTTAACAAGGGTTTTCAAAAAATCCAAAGGTAGAGATTAAAAAACCTTTGTGATAAATTTTTTTCACAATGTTATTGTATTTTTTGACAACTAAACTTTTTTTATAAGAAAGTTGTTGTATTCCATAAATAGGATTCAGTCCATCATAATGATTTTTTGTAAGCAATTTGAAATTTTCTAAAAGAATCAGATCCATCTACATCATATTCAAATCATCGGATCAAAAAGAATCAGATACAAAAAAATATAGAAGTTTACATTTTCTATAATTTAAGAAATAAAGTAGTTTTTGAGTTAGAAAGACAAAAAATTTTGATTGAATAAGTCGTATTGTTGTTGAAGATTTTTGAAAGAATATTGTGAATTCATGAGTTATAAATTTTTCATACATTCTAAAACAAATCATATAATACTTTTATAATCATGAAGTTATCAACAATCGTGAAAATTTACATGATAAAAGATTCTGAAGAAATGGTGGAGAGATTTGAAGAATTTAAAAGTTTCCATATGGATATTCCATTGTAATAGGATATCCATCGTAATGGGAATTCCATCACAATTATAATTCAATCAGATTCACTGAAAAGGATACAGAATTTGCATTCACTAAGAAATAAATAGAAATTGGATTCACTAAAAAAGAAATTGAAATCAAATTCACCAAGAAAGAAACAGAAATCAAATTCACTAAGAAATAAACAGAATTTGGATTCTATGAGAAATAAACTGGAATCCGATTCACTGAGAAAGAAATAGAAATTTTATTGGGATGGTTAAGAAGAAGACTAAAAAATAAAATTCTAGAAGTTTTATGAATAGGTAAAACTTGAATTTAAATTTTTCAAAAATCTCATAGAAACCTAATGAGATTTGAAGAAGTCAAAGTCAAAACTCAAATAGGATAGATATTTGGAGATTTTGAAATTTCAGGAAGTGGGAAAAGTTTTCAAGTTTCCCACCTTTTTTTGAGTTCCTAATAAATACTTCCTCAGATCATTCGTTCATTTAGAAATTTTATGCAAGTAGAAAAAGTGGAGTGCTAAAGAAATCAAGTGGGATTCATTGTCGAGCAGAGATCTCGTAAGGAGGATTAGACAGCTGAATATTTGTTTATATATTTGAGAAGATCATGTTGAGTCAATTAGATTAAAAAATCGTATTCATTCAATAAGATTGATTCAATCAAACTGAAGAATATCATATTGAGAATTTGAGTAGAGTTTGAGTTTTTCATATTGATATTGGGTTCATCATATTGATTCCATCGTATTGAGAGAATCAGATCCATACTGATTATACTGAGAAAATTGGATCCAGACTCATTATATTGATAGAATCATATTAAGATAGATTGTATTAAGACAATTGAATCCAGAATCATCGGATAGAGAAAATTGGATCCAACCAAATCAGATTAAGGATTTAGACTAAGAAATTGTGGGGTGGTTTCAATAAAGGATTTATTCTTTTGTTTTGATCAATTATTTTAAAATAAAAAAAATTCTAAACTGGTATGATTCAGTGTAATATTTTCTATCGAGAGATATAATGTGTCTAATGGGATTTGGAACAAGTTGTATTCAGTTATTTATAATCATGTGAGTTGATATGGAAAGTATGTAGGTTCTCACACTAAGGTCGAACCTTGTAAATATTTTGTTCTTTACTTACTTTACTACTTTTTTATGCATGAGTATTTACTAAAAGTTTATAAATAAATAAATCATAGTAGGTTTTAGGGGTTAATTTTTTGAAAAGTATTGAAACTTTTAAAAATTGAACAACTAAATCACCCCCCCCCCCTGTTCTTAGATGTTATTTGATCCTTTGGAACTTCATCCATTAATATGATAATGACTTCATCTTATAAATGAATCTGGTTTTAAATTAAAAATTGGGAAATGGACCGTGTTTTGTTTTAAAGAGTAAAATATAGGAAAGCATAGTTTTATATATTATATTTCAAACCTGGAATTGGTTAGTATTTTTTTTAAAGGAAATGAATTGGGAATAGATTTGTTTGAGCACGCCTGCTGAGTTTTAATACTCATTCCTATAATTGTTTCTTATTTGTATATTTTAGTGAAGGTCTCATGAAGGTTTTTACCACTGTGGGGGATGTTGAGTTTTGTGATTGGAGAGTGACCCTTAGGGTTAGATGGATACTTCATGGTTGTTGGTTTTATTTGTGTTTTGATGTTCAACTTGTTGTATTTTCAGTTTTTTATAGTTGTTTTTAAATTGTTTTTTTATTGTGTCACGCTGCTTTGTTTAATTATAATGATTCAATTTATATATTTATTTGGGGTGAAATTGTTGCCTTTGTTTCTTGGTGATTACCTTGGCATTTTTCACCAACCTTGGAGGATTGGGAATGCCTCTCGGGCCTTATTTTTGACCGACTTGGGTGACCGGTTCACAGTCGACTTAGGTTGGTTTGTGAAACAGATCTTGTAATAAAAATTTAAGATCAATTAAACTATAATTGAAAACTAAATTAAAAATGAATAAATAAATCAATGATATTTAAATAATTATAAATAATTATGTGACCTCTCTAATACTACATGAAGTTTCTGGGTGCAGTGGAAGCGTGTGTTGGGATGTGCCCAAATTTTCTTTTTTTTCATGATCTATGATTAATCCACGATTTACATGACGATGAACATCAGGATCAATGAAATTAAATCAAATAAAACATAAAAGTAATAAAATGTAAGAACCAATAATAGGATTGTTACATATTATTTATAATTAATTTAAGTAATTAAAGAATTACCTTGCATGAAATTATTTTTTTCTTTGATGGATATAACAATAGATCTATGTTATAATGTCATTTTTTTTAGTATTAAAGCGAAGATTACTTCTAGTAGTGATCCACATGTTTTCCAAAAATCTTTAAACATCGTCCAAGGAATCTATGGGTGCTAGCACGATAGATCCTAATGCTTGTGTCATTCACTTTTGATCACATCGAGAATCACTTTCAAAGGAATCTCCTTGACACTTTAGACTTGAGAGTGGATATTGGAGGAAGATTAATCTTCATTATTAAGAGAGTTCCTAAAGATGGATCTCTCTAGGGATTGAGAGGATTATCTCCAGATATAATTGTACATAACACAAATGAAACTGTCTCTCTTGAAAAATAATATAATTTTGTTTATATACTACTAGGGTAAGAAATAAATAATTTCACAAGTTCCCATTATTATTTAATTAATCCTTGTAGAACCCCATGTCAATAATAATATTAATATTAATATTATTTATTGATATTTCCCTAAACTCACAAATTAAATTAAATATTATTTAATCAAATAATATTAAATATATATTATTTCTCACAAGACCTATAAACTTGGTCCTCTATTCCTCCAAAATATTTATTGGGCCTTGAGTAATAATTATTTATTTAATAAATAAACATCACTTCATTATTAACTAATAAATAAATAAGTATTATATTCACTAAACGGAAAATACAAATTTATTAAATATTCTTCTCACATAGTATACTATTAAATAACTGGTGATAGAATATATGAAATCAAGAAAACATAAATAATATTTATTCAACATGTTAAATAATAAATAATTATATATTATTTAACTAAGATTCTGGATACACTTAGCGTGTGGCCCTCTTGGCCTCTTTTTCTGTGGTATTAGGCAAAGCAGCCTAAAGTCCAAGGTTAGCATATAACAACATGCAAAGTCACCCATAGAGAAAGAATTTAATGCAGAAATGACATAATACCTCATAAAAATGAACATTTCATAATATAATCTCATTATCATGATATCTCTAACCAAGTAGGTTACATAGTAGTCCCATCAACCTATGTGCTTTATGTCTCTTTCTTTGAATTTCTAGAAATCAAACATGTATATAGAACAACATGTCTATGGATTTATTTAAGCTATATCATTTCCATTAATAATCCGGATATATCATCTTAAGTTAAATAACATAAGGGACAAATCCTTTCTTGCATTATTCATTAATTCAATATTACTCATGACGCTCCCAATGTATCCTACCTCACCACGAACATATGTCATCATAGTTTTCATTAATACATCAAAGTGTGTGACTTATAATACTTATTAAAAATAATATTAAAGTGTAATGAATAATACATACATCTGTAGATAGGAACATTAAATGATGTATATAAATGTGGATTTCCTACTGGAAGGTCTCTTTCTCATAATATCCTACACTTGATGTTACTAAGGGTGTGCACCATGAGAAGGTTACTCAAAGTCTTATAATTATACCCCCTGATAGCCTATTTCATTTGTATCCTTAAAATGATTTCATTAAGATTTTTGAATATTTTCATGTCACTTATAGGTTTTCATCATAGAGGGGAGATGCTATGACCTTTCAGTGTGACAGCCAATCTTAGGACATTATTACAAACTATGTCACACATAAGAGAAATCATGATGTGAGAAAGAGTTTATCAAAATTGAAAACTATGAATACAGGTCAACATAAATTACATATAATTTTGTTCTAGGGAACCAAATTCAATATTACTTACCATATATTAATGTTGACATAAACTTGTTTTCGAATTCTAAGTAAATTAATTTCATGAAAATGCCACTGATATTTAAATATCATGCCAGCCATACTATCTTATATTTAAATCACTTACCTAATAGGCTTTTGTGCATTTTTTTAAATATTCTACACAATGACCTTTTAATTTAGAGAACAAATTTCTTAACTAACTATAACTTACTATGAAATATACAAAAAAACTTTTATTATTTAAGGGCTTTGTGTTATACATGATTGTGGAATTCTTTTGATATAAAGACCTTTTTTCAATAAACTTTAATTTATGTACTACCTTGAAATTTAAACCTTGAATCCCTTAGAATCCATGAATGAATTGTTTAAGTATCCACATTATAAGTAAAAAATCATCACCTACCTTGCTCTAGAAGCTGATGCATGATCTATGTGGAATACAGGTGTGAGGGAAATGAGAAATTGATTTGGAAAAAATCTATTTTTTCAAAATCTACTTGATATTAATTAAAGAGTATTTCAAATTTTTTACAACTAATTTCTGATAAAAATAATTCTAAGTAGAAGGTAAATATTTCCTAGATACCATCCAAATCTTGGTATATATGTTCTCCACCATTTTATGTAAGAAGTACCACTTTTTTCCTCTGAAAACTCAAATATTCCAAAGAAATCAAAAATGGAAATGCTATAATTAGATTTACATTAAAGATGAAACAATTACATGAAGGGGTAAATAAAGAATAAATATATCATTGATTCTGAAGTTATTTATGGTAAAATTTCTAAGAAACTGTAGAGGAGTTTGTAGGACAATTATAGTGGTTTGGAATATGAAAATATTCTCTAAAATATGTTGTTCTAGTGTTCTCCAAAAGGATATGTTTATAAACAACTAATACATTTCTTAAATAAATACCTTAAAATGCATTAAAATTTATGGTAAATACCTTCTAAGATATAGAAATTTTAACCTCATACCTACCATGGGAACTAAAAAGTCCCTCTCTTCCTTTAAAATAATAAAAAACATTATATCAAAACCTTTTGAAGTAAACCAAGAGAGGATGTGTATACTACTGATGAAATTCAAAAGGTAGTGAACTATTATTTAGGAATTAATAAGGGTAGATCTACATTAGGGTAATAGTAATAGAAGAGAGGAATTAATTATTGAAGGAAATTTAAAACCATTTATTATGCAACAACATAGGGCCAAACACCCTTAACCTATTTAAATATTTTTTCCATAAAAACCTACCATCCCTTAATCAATATAACAAACCTAAAAATCCCTCTTTATATACAAAAATTATTTACTCATTATGTAGAGATTATGAAATTCATTAAGTATATAGTTACCTTTCATGAGCTTGGAATGAGAAGAAATTTTCATGAAATTCATACTTGAGTGTTGAGTGAAATATTTCTAAAAAGGTATCCATTAGTGTGTACAAGAGGATAAAAGAAGTGGAAATTAATTGAATATAATTAATGGATAAAATTTAATTAATATCATTAAGGAGATATGATAACTTGAGAAACATGTTTTTAAAATGGAATTCACATTGTCTAGTGTTTGAATTTTTATTAGGTGGTTTCTTTAAAGTTCACTTGTCTGGAATTATGAGGATTATGTGTATGGAAATTGATAGAGATCATTTTTTAATTGATTTTACTTGGTATTTGAATGATTTTTATCCCACAAAATTATTATTTTAAGGTTAATTTTTTCATATTTGTATTATAAGAGTATTGAGGATCAATTGTAAGTGGTTTAAAACTTTATTTTTAATTATTTATTTATTCTTTTTAATTATTTTAATAAATACTAAACTTCATAGATATGGGGGTTTTGATGTTATTATAGGTTGTTTGGAGATTATTTTAATGGCCTAAAATTGATTTCAGTAATTTAAAAACTTATTATTGAAGTACTATGTTGGATTCGAGAAGAAAATTACAAAGGAAAATGTATTACAACACCTATGTAAGACAATTTGTGAGCCGTATAGGAAAATTATCCAATATGTAAGAAATTTGAGTATGTCATGTGATATTTCAGCATGATAAATTATTTTATTAGAAAAATTCACACTCATATCATATTCCACCTACATGTATGAGATTTCATCTATGTGTATGGAATTTCAATATGGCATATGACATTTCACCTACATGTAGAAGAGTATATCTATGCATAGGAAATTTCAACATTCTATATGAAATTTCATCTACATGTTGGAAAATTATACTATTTATATTACATTTTTTCATGATTGGTAGGATTTCTCACATATGATATTTTATATTAGAGAATAATTTAAAGGATGATCACAAGAAGACTTTGGAGGACTCGCATGTACTTTATGATGATGATTCTAGGTGGAACTTCCTAATTTATGTAACTAATCACATTATACCACATTAATTATATTACGAAAAATATTTAGATAATGATCCAAGAAATAAAGCTAAATACCATAAAAGAGAGAATATTTTGTGGATATTTGAATCCATGAGGAGAAATGAAACTTTGGACTAATAAAAAAGTTTGGATTTCATAGGTCTAACCAAAAATGAAGAAGATGGAAATTAAGGAACTAAAAATGGGGAGTTTAAAGAGCTATAAAAGTAAAGATCATACTAGAGGTTCAGGCTCAACGATAATTTCTAATGTTTTCTATTACTGCTCTGTTTTATTTTGCAATTATCCTTAGTTTTGTAATTATTTCATAGTCTTCATTCATTACTACTACCTTTTGAATGGATGGTTAATTCTTGCGTTTTTAGGGAAACGATGGTTTTAATTTTTTAATCTTGATTCTTTATGATTTAATAAATAAAACACTCTCTTTCTTGATAACTGGTTTTGATATTCAGTAGTGGTTCTTGATATTAGATTTTATTATGTTTGATTTTATTTTCTTCATTGTTTATTTTATTATTTGATGATCCATAATTCCTCTCCATTAAATCTTGATCAATATAAGATAGAATATGAAAGGTATGGGTAATTAAGTGATAAAAAACGGTTGGCGGAGGTGGAAGAGATTGAAGACACCATTAGATTGTTTAGGAAGAACAATACTATATTAGGTATTCCCTATGTCAATTGGGGGTGATTCATTATAACATTTTCACTCATAAGAACGATGAAATGTCATATTTTTATTTGAAATTGGGATATTCTCACCAAGCCCATCATTCCATGGGTGATATAGGAGAAAATTGTGGATCCTTTTACTTACCAATTAATTGGAAGAAGATTTTAATAACTTAATTACTAACATAACATTGGAATTGATAAAACTAAACCAAACTGAATCAATTTTCTCATAATATTATTTCAATCACTTTCTTACTTTTATTCAAAACCAAACAATTTAAAAAAGATACTTTTATATAACATAAAAAGTGACAACTATTTTTCTGTACTTCTCTCTAGAGAAATCCCTAGGGTTATCACTATAGCTACATTTAACCTGGTAATAAAATATTTTTGATCCATCCCACGATAGGTTACATCAGTAACCAATTTTTATTTCATGGGTTAATTATGATATGTTGTGATGGATTTATGATTTTTTTCACATTCATGTGCACAAATATATAAGGATATATTTATGTGATTTGTGGGCCAAAAATTATATATTCTACCAATTCATTGAGTAAAAATTTACATCTCATGAGATAATTATTTTTTGGGACATGGGGAGTGAGTTTAGTCTATTATATTGTATAATCTGGGATGTTAGCCTAGTCCATTATATTATGATAGTCTTGGAGGTTAGCCTTGACATAAGTTTTTTATATAATATAATTATATATATTACACATTTTTATATCATTCCACATCCTTTTTTATGATTCATATTTATGTTTCCACTCAAATAGGTTTGATTTCCATATATTATATCCAGGTACTGTGATTCAATTTTCGTACAAATGTTTTTATTTTATGATCACTCCTTACTGATCTTTATTATGATCACCTATGTTTCTCTAATTGATATATCACATGTTTTACTCCTTACTGAGAATCTATGTTCATCTTTTTTTATGTTTCTCTTTTCACCTAGTAATAAAAAAATATTATTATGTATTATATTTAGAAGAAAATCATGTGTAGAAAATATTATGAAATAAATACATGATGTATGATGTATTAAGATTCATATATAGATAATATTTAAATATAATATACCTTTGAGTTCTAGTAGTGTGTTTTAATTGTGGTGTGTGAGGTATAATTATGTAAAATTAGTTAAAATATATATATGTTTGTTTTTTGATGTTTTTACTTTCTTTTTAACATAGAACCACTTTCTATAGGTGGGAATATTTTTTAATGAACTAAAAACACTATGAATTTCATAATCCAAAATTGATAGTATGAGAGGATGAATCGTCTCATCAAAGATCATTTCATTTATTTTGGGACTCACTTATATATTTAAGCATATGTTCATGAAATCCTTCCTAGTAATAATACTAGTTTATTTTACATCGCTTGTTGTTATAGAGGGGTAAATACCTTTTAAAGAGAGATTGATTAGTATTTCATACATTTGTATTGACATGAATTTAATGTAAAACATTCTTTATATGGCCATATCATTAATGACACATGAGGTTGGTGATAACAATATATTCTAAATCTATATAAGAAAGAACTCTAGAATTTAATTCCATCTAGGGAGGTAATGAAAGGATAATTCCATAAATAAATCTAAGGGGGTAAGGTATGGTAGGTTATTTAATTTTAACTTTTTCTAAGAAATATTAAGGGTTATGTTAGAATTTGAAGGTCTCCTATAAATACTTAAGTTTTCACTAAAATTTCATGTCATTCAATAAGGAATAAGGGATATGTTAGAGTTTATGGTCCCCCAGAAATACTAAAGGTACACTAGAGTTTTTTGTTGTCTTATAAGAATTAAAGGATATGATAGAGTTTAAATACCACTAGGTAGACATAAGGATTCCCTATATTTTCATTCTATATATTTATTCTTAAGGGATTCACTAAATTTTAATGTCCTTTATGGAAATTTAAGATTACACTAGAGTTTCATTCCATCTAGAAAGGCTTAAGGGATACGCTAGAGTTTAATGTTCTCTAGAAAACTGTAAGGTAACAGTGGAGTTTTTTAAAATATATGAAGTATTAAGGGATACACTAGAATTTAATTTGTAATAAACTAGGTTTTTTAAAATTAAAACTATTATTAAAAGCGTATGCGATAAGAAACACCAAGCCTAAGTGAACCATGATTATTTTTAACTATTATAACTTAGCTGATAAATTGGTTTTTATGAATACTTTTAAATACTTTATGAAATATATATAAATTTCCTAATAAATATAAATTTATTGATATGTTATCAGTAAATAATCACTCAATTTGTAATAAATACATTTTATTCTTTAAAAAAATATGTTTCCTTCAAAAATGATTTGTATTGATTTTTATGAGAAAATATTATAATTAATTTATGGAATATTTAGAAATTTTATTTTATAAAATTAAAAAATATATATATTAGAATATAAAAAATTAAATTATAGTGAATTTTTTTGATTTTTATGAAATGTTTGATTTTTCTATGAATAGTGATAATTACAAATTTTTCAAATATATCCCTTTATTTCCATTAAATCATGTAATTTATAAGTTACATAATATTTTTGATTTATTATTAAAGTTAAATATTAAACATTTTATTCAGAATAATATAATTAGTTTCATTCTAATCATCAAATTTCATGATTTTGGTAAAATATTATTTTTTATCCTTAAAAACCCTGGTTTTTTAAAGTTGTTTTTAAGTACATAATGTCTATCCATTTTAATTAATTAAAATAATGCCTATTAAGGAAATATTTAAATTCAATTTATATATTATATACCTATTTATATGAATTTAAATTCATAAAATGATGCTTACTAGTCATATAGTTATTATAAGATCATATTATACTTGAAAAATGCATTTCTTGAAAAACTACTTCTCGACACATTTTACAGGTTTAATTTTAAATTAATTTTTGACCCTTATTTTAATTGAATTTAGTAAAATTTATTCCATATTTTTAATCATAATAAATAATATTATATAATAATTTCAACTTATTGTTTTCATAATGAATAGTAAAAACACTAAAATATTGTTACCACATTTAATGTTAAAACCGGTTTACCAGGGGGTTAAACTAAATAGGTAAAGGAATTAAAATGTTTAAAGAATTTTTATATTTTAATTTTGGAGGTATTTATAGACCATATCACCCCACAAATCCATTATTTATCATTTTTTATGCACTTATCTTGAGATTTACTTCCCATTATTGAATAGTTTTGGGTATTTACAAAAATGTCACTCCCTCTCACTTATAAAAGGGAACATCAAGTCCTCTCCTTTACACACATAAAAACTAATTTGGTTTAAACAATAAAAAATAAAATCCATTAATTAATTATCTTCCCACATCATAGATTTGGTTTTTAATCAGAAAGCTAATCTAGAGAGGCTTTATGTATAATCCTGAAGAGATGGTCCGAAGAAGAGATATCATTCTTAACCGAGAATCTTTTTTAATTTCTTCTTAAAATTCATTAAAATATTACTCAATCATAATGATACAATTAAATAATTATTTACCATATAATAAGATGTTATTATGTTAATTTCATGTCCTATATCCATATCTACTTCCATATAATGGGAAATGAAACAATTACTCAAGTGTGTGGAAGAATACTGCATTGCGAAGTGATGTAATTCGTTTTCCATCATTTCTTACCATGGTTTTTTATGAATATATATTTAATATAGATATATTATATTAATGACATATTTATAATTTTTTAAAAGTAATATATCTTATATTTTCTTACCTTTCCATTCATAGAAAAATGATAATTCGTTCATGCGTATGTGTGCATTATCACCTCTATGAAGTGATGTGATTTGTTTTTAATTATTTTATCCCATGGATGTAATATGTTAGAATGTATAAAGGAATAATATTATATTTTTTAAATAATTATAATTTTTAAAGATAAAATATCACTTACCATCTTTCCATCCTGATTGTTGAAAAATGGAAACGTTACTCATGCGTATACACGTCATATCATCTCCATGATTGTATCGTTGTTAATTTTTCATATCCATCCTTTATGATTAATTTAAAAATTATAATTGGTGTATGAAAATAATAATTATGGAATTATTATTATTCTATATATTATTAAATAATAATCTATTTGACCTTAGTCAACTTTACAAAGCGATTTTCGACATATGAGCCGAACATCATCAAAACATCCGACTTGAAAATAAATGATTTTGTAATTGAATATAACATGATAAAAAATAAAATAAAAGGAATAGTAAACTAAAAAAATATTTCTTAAGCAACTAAATAATTAACATTCATTTATTTTTTAGGAATATAAATAACACGAGGGATGAATCAGGCTTGAGGTAAGGTATCTCTCTAAACCACCCTTTACTTTGGGTTATGAAAATTCCCTAACTAACTCACTTTATATATCTATTTAATGTTATTAAATGATTATAAATTATGTATATATATACATAAAATATATACATATAATATTATACATTCATTTTATAGTTTAATACATTCCTTATGATTTTTTATCAATTTCTTTCATTATGAAATTTTCGTTGATTATCGTATCAGAAAAGATTATGTAACTCATTTTCTTTCAATGGGTAATTATTTTTGTATGAATTATGATTGATTTACATTATGTATAAAACATAAATCATGATCATGTTATGATGATATCACCCATATATAACTATAATGAATTAGGTAAATCTTTATCCCCATGAGTCTTCATGTATGGGATTAGGGAGTTAACCTAATCCATTATAAGACTTTATAAACTATGTGATATTATTTAGTAGTTATCATTGAGTCATGTTTATGTTATATTAAATGTTTTTCCATATTTTATATATTACCATGATCTTATGTTACCATGTTCTTTATGTTATGATTTTATGTGATTATTCATTAGCCTTCTATTTTATGATATCATATTGTATCTTTGAATCCCAAATTATCTTTCCTTATCATTTTTATTCCCTTACTGTGTTTTTTAGATCACCCATTTATTTTATGTATTTTTCATGTTATCCTATACAGTCTCATGAGGTAAAATGGATATAGGATCTCATTATGGATAATAAAAATTAATATGTCATGTTTTAGTTTTCTTATGATATATTATGAGCATATACTTCCCAATACAATGGTCCTCATGATCTTTGGGTTATAATTAATGGATGCTTATGTTAAAAATAATGTGATAATATGTGTTAAAGGCTTTGGTTGTTATAGATGGTAGTAGTACCAGGTTTAGTTAACCTTTTGAAACCAGGATCAAAAAACTTTAGTGAGAACCCTAGGATAAGTGTAAGGATAATACTAAGTATACGAAAATATACTAAAATAATGGTAAATGATAGAGCGAGTGGATTCTGAGAAATTACATTCATATCTGGATACTACAATTGAATGTGGATCTTGATTAGTTGTACCTAGGGGTAATAAATATGAAAGGGGAGCATTGATCTAGACTTAATAGTCGTCTGGTGAATACCAATGATCCTTACTACACATCTGGTTTGTCACTCCTAGGGGATATTCATTGAAAATTAAAAAAATATTTATGAACCATTATGAAGGACTTGAAAAAATGGTCAGCTAAATGAATCTAATAGAAAATATTGTCATGGAAAACCTAAATTAAAACCTAGGGATTCATAATTAAAGATATACTTATCATTTATAATTTATTCCTTCTAAATTTATAAATTTCGCTTTTGTATGTTAATGAATTTTCATCTTTTTTTCCTTTTTAGTTAATCACTATAAAAAGGAGAGACCATGCCAAAAACCAACACGATAGATAATGTGATGAAATTCCTAACTTTATAAGAATTTGATCTTATAAATTCATGGTAGTACTAGATCAACTAGATCAATTTATTAATAATAACTTGAATCATGTGGAACACACTCCTCATCTTAATGGAGAGAAAGTTGCAGTTGAGTCTTTTATGAGACAAAGGCCTCCTTCTGTTAGTGGATATTCTAATATCCTTATCACAAAAATAAGGGATTAACTCTGTTGATAATATATTCTCTTTCCTATGATTATCATAGAAAGATAAAATTTTTATGGATGTTTATTTCAATGAGGAAGAATCTGATCAGTGGTGGACACTAATAAACAAGACAAAGTCCAAAGAGAATATTGATTCAATAGAATGGCAAGACTTCAAGAAAATATGTTTCAATAAATATTTTCCCAAAATCTCCATATTAAAATGTATAGGGAGTTCCTAAGTTGGAAACCAATGTAAAAGGAGTATATCAGGGGTATATGAGGCAAATATCACAATTCTTATACAATATTTCTTTGGTTTTTTCATCAACACTGAAATTAAGGTGGACCATTTCATTAGTGAGTTAAATTCAAGTCTTTAAAAAGCATTAATGATTTACGAATTTGGCTGGTATTAAAATATTGCCTATTGTTCCCTCAATGTTGATATGGATATCGATGACTCCAAGTGTTATCATGGGATTGGAGAAAAAAATTTAAAATATAGTTTTCTTTTGGACAACCAACATGTAAATCACATAGAGGAAAGAAAACCTAACATATCACTTATCAAAAGTGTTGGACAAAGCATCCTATAAACTATCTAATGGGTACTGGTAGATGCTTCAAATGTGGAAAAGATGCTCAGCAGGATATTTAGTGTCAAAGGTAAATAAATAAACCCACTAATGTGAAAGAATAAAAGAAGTTTAAATAAACACTCCGCCTATAGTGTAGTGTTTCAACTGAAAGGAACATGGGAATTATGCAAGCCAATTCCATAATCTAAGGTTTGTTGGAGACAATCAACAATAACAACCTCCAGGGCCTAAAGAGAAAGGAAGATCATATGTTATCACTACTACTGAGGTAGATCCCAACAATTATGTGGTGATAAGTGCGCTAGTTATTCTTTCAAGAATAGTTAATGTACTATTTGATTTTGTTTCTATGAATTATTTCATATCTTGCAAGTTTATTAGAACTATTAAAACACGGCCACAAAATGAGGGGGTTGAGCTATCTATGAGAATATAACATGGATATATGGTTGCATCCCAAGTATATAAGTCCTCCCAAATCATTTTTTGTGGACTAAAACCTCTAGAATATCTCATCTTACTTACTTCAGTAGATTTTTATACTATATTGGGCATGGATTGGATATCCTTATATAAATCTAAAATCAACTTTTGGGAGAGGGATATCACTCTTCACATCCCAAGTAATCCTATTATTCTATACAAATGTAAATAAAGGGATGGAAATACCCTAGAATATTCTGTTCAATAATGGATATTATTTATTTATGAGCAATAATATCTAGCCTAAATTATTGATATAAAGAAGATAATTGTGCTTGATGACATGTCTATTATGAGGGATAATACAGATATATTCCATGAAGAGTTTTCTAGTCTTCCTCCTGACAGAGAGGTTGAGTACTCAATGAAACTTACACCTGGATCTCTACACATACCCATGAATCCTAAAAAATAGCCATTATTACGTTATAAGAGCTGAATAAGTGGTTATAAGAGAATCTATAAAATGGTTTGATATGCAGGATTGATTAATCATGGGGTGTTCTGGACCTCTTAATTAAGAAGAAGGATGGGTCAATGCACCTTTACATTGATTATCATGAACTCAAAAAAACATGATAAAGAACAAGTATCCCTTCCCATGGATATAATACTTTTTTGATCAATTACGTTGTGTCCTGCATTTCTTTATGGTAGACCTTAAATTAGGATATCACTAGTTAATGGTGAAGAAGGAAGATATTCCCAAAATTTCCTTTTGTACATGGTATGGACACTATGAGTTTATAGTAATTTCTTTAAGACTCTCTAATGCTATAGAAATATTTATGGAATTGATAAATATAGTCTTTAGATATTACCTCAACAAGTTTTTTGTAGTATTTATTAATGATATTCATATTTACTCCAAAAGTAAGGAGAATTATGATGAGTATTTGAGTATTTTTCTAAAGTCCTTTCAAAAGTAGATTCTCTATGAAAAGTATAGTAAATGTGAGTTCTATATGAATGAAGTTCCATTCTTTGGGTATGTTATCACCTATAAAAGAATATTTTTATAGCCTTTTAAGACAAAGGAAATTGAGTAATGGAATATACTAAAATTAGTAATGGAGATTCATAGTTTCCATGGACTAGTTGTGTATTACCAATGATTTGTGCGAAACTTTTAATAATTGTGAAACACACTTACCATATAACATGGAAGGGAGTAATGTTTTATGGACCAGTAAATGTGAAGAGATGCTTAAGGAGTTGAAAAAGAGGCTTATTATGTAACAAGTCCTCATTATACCCCTAAAGTGGGTAACTTTTTTTGGTATACATTGATGTTTCAAAGAATTTAATAGGATTTTTACTGATGAAAAATGGTAAATTTATATCATATTCCATAAGGTATTTTAAATTTCATTATTAGAATTATCCCATGCATGATTTGGAGTTGGATATAGTGATTCTTTAATTGAAAATATGGTGATAATATCTCTATGGGGATAAGTGTAAAATATATACAGACCATAAGAGCCTCAAATAAATATTCACATGGAAGGAGCATAATATGAACTAGTGGAGATAGTTATAACTGATCAATGATTATGACATCTCAATCAAATATCATCCTAGGAAATAAAATAAGGTGGAAGATAGTATAAGTAGAAATGATCCAAAAAACTTATCACTAATGAGAATTGAGAAGGATATAATATTATTAGACTTGAAGAGGATGGATATGATAATCATGAATGAAGGAACATTACCATTCCTTTATCAAATGATTTCTTAACCATCCCTTTTTAAGAAGATAATTGGTGATTAAAGAGATGATGTGTAAATTCAGAAGCAGGTAGAAGCTATTAGGAAAAAGAAATCCTCAGAGTTCAAAATTGATGAAGAAGTAGTTGTAATATTTTGGTACCATCAAATTTTGATGTGAACAAAAAGATGTTGAATCATGCACATAACTTGACCTTCTCCATCCACCCAGGGAGCATGAATATGTATTGATATCTCTAATAAGACTATTTGTGGGAAAACATGAATAAAGATATCACTTAATATACATAAAAGTTTCTAGTATGTTAGAAAGTGAAGGATAAAGGTAAAAAATTATAAGGGGATGATGCAACCATTACCAATACCAACATGGAAATGAAAAAAATGACCATGGAATTTGTCACTAGTCTTCCAAATAAATCAAGGTGAAATAATTCTATATGGGTTATAGTGGATCGTATTAAAAAGAATATGCACTTAATTTAAATTCAATAGGACTTTTCACTAGATTAACTTGTAAGGATATACATCAGAGAGGTGGTGAGGCTTTATGGAACACCACTATTGATTGTGTCTGAATGAGATCTGAGATTTAACTCTAAGTTCTAGAAGATCCTATAACATGATCTAAATACTGAGTTGAACTTAATTATAAATTACCACCCCCAAAAAGATATCCAATTTGAGTAGAATATTTATAAATTCGAATATATGTTGAGATCATGCTCGATGGACTTTGAAGGGAGATTGGATCAACATTTTCCTCTAGTTAATTTCTCATACAATAATAGTTTCCACTCAAGCATCCAAATGGCTCCATATGAATCCATTTATGGTAAGATATGTAGAACACCTACGTGATGTGATTAAGTTATTGAAAACTATATATTGGGACCTAAAATGTCTGAGGAGATCGTAGAAAAGGTCAAGAAGATCCATCACCACATTAGGACTACTCAGAGTCGACAAAAGAGCTATGTTGACAATCATCAATGATACCTTGGGTTTGAGGTTGGGGATAAAGTGTATCTCCACATATCTACATAAAAGATAGTAATGATATTTTGGAATAAGGGAAACCTAAACATCAGGTAAATCATCCCCTTTTAGATTCTCAATCGCATCAGATGTTTGGTTTACCAACTAGCACTTCTAGAGACACATTCTTAAGTACACGATGTATTACATGTATCCCTATTGAAAAAGTACATATTAGATCCATCACATATAATGAATTCAAAGGTTGTACTATAACACCCTGACCCCAGTTACCTAGAGTCGGTGCATTATTACATAACATTGGAATAATCACAAGAAAAATCAAATCTCGAAAGACCGATTAGTTTAGTATCCTTGGAAACACTAGATATATTCATAAAGTTTTACATTACATCATAAAAATGAAAACTACAACAACATAGTCTCCATACTCTACACTCTTATCCCCTCATAATATCCCTACAGGTAATTCATAATTTACTTCTTCACATCCTGGGAAAAATAAAACATAGAAAAGGGGTGAGCTCAAATGCCCAGTAAGGATAACAATATAGCGGAAACTTTCATAAATAAGAATAAACATTTAAGGCAATGTATAACTAAAACAAAAGCCTTTTAAACTTGAACTTCAACATAGTATGGAAAAAATAAAATTAAATAATGTCATTTACTGATTCACATGGATATTCTACTAATCGAATAATCACATGCAATATCAATAACCAATTTTATAATGATGGAATGCATAATGCTAGACTATCATAACCACATAGCCAAGGCCTCGTGCCAAGACTACAAATAATATTTTGCCAAGGCCTTGTGCCAAGACACTAGTTTGTCTCATGAGACCTACCGATGCATCAAGGAGCTAGAGCGGGCTCCACCCATCACATATTAAGTCCAATACATTCCCATATGAAAAGGATTAAACATAACATAAAAATTCGTATTAAAACTAGCATACGAAATGTTAATACTTTCACCATAAACCATGAAGGGTATAAAAATAACATATCCATAGTCAAACATGTCACAAAACCTTTAATACAATATGTAAGTTTTGTTTCATAATAAATCAGCTTTAAATAATCTTAAAATCCATCAAAGGATGTTGACATAGATGAAATCAAAACTCTTTTTAGAGAAATATCTCTTTTTATTTTGAAATCATTTAAGAGTAATCTAAAATAAAAAATTTTCTTTGAAAATATTCTTATAAGCTTGTAAGGGAAGCTTCGACAATTTTATAATGGCGGAAAATATCTGCACCCACCGTATAAGTTAAAAAAACATTCTTACCTTAATTCTGTCGAAAAGGTTAAAAAACACCTTGTTTGGAAAACGACGGAAATATTCCTATATAAACCTATTATAAAAATTAAAACAAGGGTATAAATTACATTAAACAACATTCTAGTAAATATTAAAAATGTTTTGAAATACATTTTTAAGAAACGTGGATGTGGATGATAAGGAAGTCCCATTAGATTATTACATATAAACAACCTCGGATAATGAAGAGATTGCGAAATAAACCCTTACCATGTACATTTCCTTGGTTGGGGGCAGGTTAACCTCCTGTATAATGGTGAAATAATTGTTATTAAATTATACAAGAATCATATACATTATTATGTTATCATATATTATCTTTTAATATTGCTTTGTTAATAATAGCTTAGTATTATCGTCGTTTTGGGTGTTAACTTACTCGTTTTCTTTTATATGTTTTGTTACGTAAGCCATGTTTGTCATGGATAGGTTGTATCTTATTCATATCCAGAATTATATTAAGTCCTTAAACATTATTTTTAAATCATCAAATGATAATTATACTTGAATGGATACGATGGAGAATGAATCTCATCGTGTTCGTGGAGACGGTAGTCCATACGTACGCACGAGCGACAATATCATTCTTTTAAAATAATATTTAATTGGATGGTATATATTATATACATGATCATTTTCATGTTATATTTATTATTTACATGAATTACACATCATTATTATACCCATCCAATTAATAATATATTGAATAACAATTACACCACGACGTGGAGGCGGTAAGCCGTACGTACGCACGTATGGTGACATGTCATTCAAAGGATGGATAGAATACTGAATATGGTTGTACCATATTTATAATAATATTACACTATATAGTAGATACGGGATTCATTATTTTATAATGGGAATAACAAAGAAAGAATAAGTTTAAGAAGAAATGAATTTGAAAAAGGGTGGTGAAAATATTACCTCTTCTACAGGTTCTTCTTTTTGATTTGATCAAAAGGCCTCATTAGGTTGCCTTTCTGATCAAACTAAGGCCTCTAGGATGAATTGAGGGAAGTTGAGAGATTATTTTTGCATGGTTTGGATGAACCAAAAGGCTTTTAATATGTTAATTAGTGAGAAGGGGGAGTGCCCTTTTATAAGAGGGGTGAGGGGCACCTTTGGAAAAGCTAGAAATATTATTTTATAATAAATTCATATTCAATTTCTAATGGCTCCAAAGTGGATTATTTAAATTTTAAGGTGGGGATGGGTCGAAAACCACTCAACCAATAGAATTTAGACAGGTTTGGGTCATTATATTAACCATATCTTTTAGTTTAAACTCTTAGTTAATTAGTTTCACTTTTACAATTTCTCTTTGTATGTTTATATTATATGGTTAATAAACTTACTATATACCTCCAAGCGACCCACAAGTGGTCAATTAATGATACAACTATCGTGATATAAGTCTCTTTGCTGAACCTTAGATTTTTAAGAATTTAATATCAATTAATAATATAATATTTGTTTTAAAAACTCTTTTATGTCAATTTTGACACTATTCAATAATTGATTTTTTTGAAACTCATAACAGAATGATTACTTCGAAAAAAGTTAACTAAGTCAATTATAACATGTCATATTAACCTATAAAATTAGTGTAATTCATAAAAACTCTCATATTATATTTATTTGGGTATTTATAATATTAATTATTTTAATTTTTCACTATTATGGTAATTACTGCATCATCATTGTGTCATAAATAAATTAAATTATTTAATGTCTAAAAATTATAAATAAAATATATTTATGTATGAAATCTTTTTATATTTCTAATGAATATTTTTAATTGAATTTATATTATGTTTAACCCTCTATTAAAAATGTTTTAGTAAATAAACTTTGATTTTAACTCTTTTAACTCTTCTTTGAATTAAATAATAATAAATGTCCTAATCTAATCCAAGTGGACCTAAATGATAATATTTTATTCCTAAGGTTATTTTTGGTCGAGATAAACTTGTCCAATAGAATTAGGACATGTGTTAGGATAATATTACTATCATTTTTACCCTTAATTACCCTATTTACTTTTAACCGTGGTAAATAAAAGTAAAAAGTTACTATTAAAAAAAGATTATATTCATCTCATTGAACCAAATTTTACTCCTTGATATTAACCTTGTATCTCGTATTTTCAAAATTCCACTCACAAAAGTGGTAAAATTAAGTTTTATGAAAAATTCAGTTTTTTTAACTACCACTTAATGGTTTCACTATCCATCAAAAAATGATGTTTTTCAGAAAAATACCAAAAATTCACCCTAGGCTAATTTCGATATTCTGAGTCCAAAAATGAAGTCCATTTTGAAAAATAAAATTTATAAAATTTCAAAAAGTAGGTATTACTATTCATAACGGCTAGTTTGATTGGTTGTGGTGTGTTAGAACTCGATGTTTCGTACAACACACGCTATTGCATTATTCAAAGAGAAGCGTATCGTAGAAGCTTGGGGTGTTACATTCTCCCCTCCTTCAAATAATTTCATTCTTAAAATTTCTAGAAAACAACCACATGAAAAGACGTGGGTGGTTCTTCATCATAAGTTCCTCAGGTTCCCACGTTGCCTCTTCCATCTTATGGTTTCTCCACAAGACTTTTACCAGACGAGTCGTCCAGTTTCTCAGTAATTGTTCTCTCGTATCAATAATCTTGACATGATCTTCGCAATAAGACAGATCGGTTTCTAGTTCTAATTCCTCATATGTGAGTACATGCGTTGGGTCAAGCATGTATTTCCTCAAAAGATATACATGGAACACATCGTGAACTTTGGAGAGACTTGGCGGCATTACCAATCGGTAAGCTACAGTTCCAATTCGTTCTAGAATTTCAAAAGGTCCGATGTACCTAGGACTCAATTTACCTTTCTTACCCAAACATATGACTCCCTTCCATGGAGATAGCTTCACGAAAACATGATCACTGACTTGAAATTTCAAATCTTTCCTTTGATTATCGGCATAGCTCTTCTGCCTACTTTGAGATGCTTTGATGTGATTTTGGATTACCTTCACCTTTTCCATCATTTCTTCCACCACTTATAGACTTACAAGTTTTCTTTCACCAACTCTATCCCAACAGGTTGGTGTGCGACATCTCTTTCCGTATAACGCTTCATATGGTGCCATCTGAATACTCAAATGGAAGCTATTGTTATAGTAAAATTCTACCAGAGGTAAATATTGATCCCACATACCCTGAAAGTCAAGTGAGTAGGATCTCAACATGTCTTATAAGGTTTGAATAGTTCATTCTAATTGTCCATCTGTTTGAGGGTGGTAGGAAGTGCTCAAATGAAGTTCAATATCCAAGGATTTCTGAAGACTTTTCTAGAATCTTGAAGTAAAATGGGGATCACGATCAGAAACAATCGATAGGGGTACTCCATGAAGTCTCACAACTTCATCAATGTATAGTCTTTCTAGGCGTTCCAGTGGTAGATATTCTCTTATAGCAAGAGAATGTGTTGACTTGTTAAGGCGATCAACAATAACACATATTGCATCATTCATTCTAGGAGTCTTTGGTAGTCCCATGACAAAGTCCATCGTGATATTATCCTATTTCCACTCAGGTATGGGAAGAGGTTGCAATACTCTACCAGGATATTGCCTTCCATCTTTCACTTGTTGACAAAACATACATCTTGACACAAAATTGGCAATCTCCCTCTTCATGTTGTCCCACCAAAAATGTTCCTTCAAATCTCTATACATTTTGGTGCTCCTAGGGTGTATAGAGAAATTGGAACTATGAGCATCATCTAGCAATTCCCTTTTTAGATCAGGTATATCAGGAACACAAAGTCTCTTCCCAAATTTCAAAATTCCATCTTCATACACAAAGTCTCTCAATCTCCCATCATTCACAGCTTTAATCTTCTTTTGAAATTCTTCATCATCAGTCTGAGAACACTTAATCCTTTCTAGTAAAGATGTTTTGGCAACCATTTGAAAAAAAATTGATGTTTCACCTTCCATGGTTATTCCCATGTCCATCTTCACTAGATCCATGAAAATTGGATCCCTTTCAATTCTCATATTGTTCAAAACTCCATGATCTTTTCTGCTCAAATCATCTGCCACCTTGTTTTCTTTCCCTAGGTGGTAGTGTATCGTAAAATCATAATCCTTGAGTAATTCAAGCCATCTCCTTTGCCTCATGTTGAGTTCTTTTTGTGAGAAAATATACTTCAAACTCTAGTGATCAGTATAAATCTCACATTTTTCACCATAGAGGTAGTTCCTCCATATATTTAAAGCAAAGATCACAGCTGCTAACTCGATATCATGAGTATGATAGTTTTTTTCATTAATTTTAAACTGTCGGGATGCATAGGAAATAACACTATCATTCTGTATAAGGACACAACCAAGTCATTTCTTCGATGCATCACTATAAATAACGAACCCATCATTCCCTAATGGTAGATTCAATATAGAAGCATTGACTAATCTTCTCTTCAGTTCTTTGAAACATTATTCATACTCTTTTGTACAAAAAATTTTATCCCCTTTACGTGTGAGCTTTGTTAATGGGTTAGCCAACCGGGAAAAATTCTGGACGAAACGTCGATAATAGTCTTCTAAACCAATAAAACGACATACCTCAGTTATAATCGTCTGTGCATGCCATTCTTGGATTGCCTTGGTCTTAGAAGGATCAAAATGGATTCCATATTTAGAGACAATATGGCCAAGAAAAGAAATCTCCTGAAGCCAAAATTCACACTTGCTAAACTTCCCATATAATTCATGTCTTCTCAGAGTCTTCAGGATAATGCACAAGTTATTTTCATGATCTTCGTAGTTTTTGGAGTATACCAAGATATCATCAATAAATACCACCAAAAATTCATCGAGATATTCCTTGAGAACTCTATTCATCAGATCCATGAATACGGAGGGTTCATTAGTCAATCCAAAAGGCATTACTGTAAACTCGTAATGCCAGTACCTGGTTCGAAATGCTTTCTTCAGAATGTCTTCCTTCTTCACACACAAAAGATGGTATCCAGATCGAAGTTCAATCTTTGAAAAGTATTGATCTCCATGAATCTAGTCAAATAAATCATCAATGTGAGGTAGGGGATACTTGTTCTTTATTGTTATAGCATTGATCTCCATGTATTCGATACATAACCTCATAGATCCATCTTTCTTTTTAACAAAAAGAACAGGGTATCCCCATGGAAAAACACTTGGGAAAATAAATCCCTTATTACTAAATTCCCCTAGTTGTTTCTTTAGTTCAACTAATTCTATAGTGGTCATTCTATTAGAGGTCTTCGATATAGGCCATGATCCAGGAATTAAATCAATGGAAGACTAAACTTCTCGTTCTGGAGGATGTCCAGGTAAATCTTCCAGAAACACATCTACATATTATTTCACAATAGGTACATCCTCTATTTGAACATTAACTTCCTCACCCACAGTCATTTCATTCACTTACTCCCCAATAATTGAATTTAGTTGAGCTACTGGGGGTGGATATAGATTAGAATTAGGTGGTGACAATTCTGCTCTAAATATAAGGTGTTCCTTATCATCATCATCAAAAATTGTAACCTCCTTCTTCTTACAATAAATCATCACATCATGGTCCGAAATCCAATCCATGCTGAGGATTATATCAAACTCAATCATAGTTAGAACGATGAGATCAGTGGATAAAGAACATTTATGTGCTCTAATGGGGACTGATTCACAAAACTTTTTTGCAATGATACTTCCCTTAGGAGTTTTAACTGACAAATCCCTTGTTATATCAAATTGGAAATATCTAATTTTCTTAGAAAATTGGGAAGATATGAAACCATGCGATGATCCAGAATCAAATAATGCATTTTCTAAACTTGAGGAAACCATTAAATTACCTGCCACCATGTCTGTTGGAGCTTCTACCTCAGTAGTAGTGATAGAAAAATCTTGGCCTTGATCCCTTGGCCTTTTCTGAGGTAAGTTCACATGACGCTTAGGACATTCATTTGCATAATTTTCCATATCCCTTCAATTGTAGCACTGAACATTGGTAGCTTCCTTCTTCCCTTTGCAATCACGAGCTTGGTGGCATTTTTCACCACACTTGTAACAGACACCCATTCCCTTCAAGCAAGTACCGGGGTGTTTCTTCCCACATTTACCACAGGATGGATATTCAACCTTTCCCTTCTTACCCTTATTTCCATTCCCAGATTGATCAGCAGATCTCTTCTTCTCATGCTTTTCTTTAAAGTCATAAGACTTAGAGAATTCCTTTTCTATCTTGATAGCACATGAGACAATGTCTTCGTACGACGAGAAGGATTGTGAGAATAATGCTTGACGGAGAAATGGTTTTAACCAATCAAATAAACGATCAATATTACTTCTTGGGTTACGTATATAATCTCCAACATACCTTGGTAACCTTGTAAAGTTATCCTCATACTTTGCGACATTCTCATCCTCCATTTGTCTCAGACTCAGAAATTGCCTTTCTATATCTGCTCGATGGTCACGAGGAAAATATTTTTCTAAAAACATATCTTTGAACTCCATCCATTCCATATTTGATACTTCATCATCTTCCTTCATGTTTTTAATCAATGACCACCATTGATCAGCATCTCTAGTGAGGCGGTAAACTGTCGTGATAACTTTTTCCCTTTCAGTACTCCCCAAAGCCTGAAATATTTTCTCTAGGGAATTTATCCATTGCTCAGCTACTAAGGGATTTGTACTCCCATTGAACATTAGTGATTGTTTCCTCATAAATCGATCTAACATTGATCCTCCAAGATGCGGATCAGGGTGCTCCATAAGGGTAAGACTATTATTCATAACCTGAGTGAGTTCTCCCAGTATGGTGATTAGCTGATCGGCACTAGTTGCATCACCATCTCTACTATAATTATCTTGAGTAGGAGGGAAATCCCTACATGGAGTGCGTTCATTGATACGGTTTCCATTTCTTCCACTAGGCACCATTTCTAAACAATGGCATAAACTAGATCAGTTTATGAATCAAAATACATAATTCCATACTTATAAAACACTTAACAAAAATTTAACTATTTATGGATATAATACATAATCATAAAAATGTTTTCTTTGAGGAAGTATACACTCATAAACCCTTCATAATTATTTGTAAAGAAAATGAGAGTTATCCTAAGCATATCCCCCGGGAGTGTCGTAACCAAGAGTGCAGCAAGGCCTGTTGTCGTGCACCAGTTCCCGTTCGAGTCTAGCTCAAAGCGGTGTTTTTGGGTTTTACCCCTAGGTACATCTGTGCCAGAGCCGCCTCTACCTGCTCGTATCCAGACAGGGATGTATTTCTCGGAAAACTCACAAAATCTCTACAATACCAAAATTCTAGGAAGTCCTTCTATACTAATCCTCAAAGTCCATTTTAAATCTATGTGCTCTAATTAGATTTTATCTAAATCTAGCTTCCAAAGTTTGTACTAAACTTCCTCTGATACCAAATGTAACACCCTGAACCCAGTTACCTAGAGTCGGTGCATTATTACATAACATTGGCATGATCACAAAAAAAATAAAATCTCGAAAGACCGATTAGTTTAGTAGCCTTGGAAAAACTAGATATATTTATAAAGTTTTATATTACATCATAAAAATGAAAACTACAACAACATAGTCTTAATAGTCTACAATCTTATCCCCTTATAATATCCCTGCAGGTCATTCATAATTTACTTCTTCACATCCTAGGAAAAATAAAACATAGAAAATGGGTGAGCTCAAATGCCCAGTAAGGATAACAATATAGCGGAAACTTTCATAAATAAGAATAAACATTTAAGGAAATGTATAACTAAAACAAAAGCCTTTTAAAATTGAACTTCAAGATAGTATGGTAAAAATAAAATGAAATAATTCCATTTACTTATTCACATGGATATTCTACTAATCGAATAATCACATTCAATATCAATAACCACTTTCATAATGATGGAATGCATAATGCCAGACTATCATAACCACATAGCCAAGGCCTCGTTCCAAGACTACAAATAAGATTTTGCCAAGGCCTTGTGCCAAGACACTAGTTTGTCTCATGAGACCTACTGATGCATCGTGGAGCTATAGCGGGCTCCACCCATCACATATTAAGTCCAATGCATTCCCATATGAAAAGGTTTAAACATAACATAAACATTCGTATTAAAACTAGCATATGAAATGTTAATACTTTCACCATAAACCATGAAGGGTATAAAAATAACATACCCATATTCAAACATGTCACAAAATCTTTAATACAATATGGATGTTTTTTTCATAATAAATCAGCTTCAAATAAGCTTAAAATCCATCAAAGGATGTTGACATAGATGAAATCAAAACTCTTTTTAGAGAAATATCTCTTTTTATTTTGAAATAATTTAAAGTCATATAAAATAAAACATTTTCTTTGAAAATATTCTTATAAGAATTTAAGGGAAGCTTCGAAGATTTTATAACGGCGGAAAATAGCCGCACCCACCGTATAAGTTAAAAAAAGCATTCTTACCTTAATTCTGTCAAAAAGGTTAAAAAACACCTTGTTTGGAAAACGACGAAAAGATTCCTTTATAAACCTATTATAAAAATTCAAAAAAGGGTAAAAATGACTTTAACCCATATTCTAGTAAATAGTAAAAATGTTTCGAAATACATTTTTAAGAAACATGGATGTGGATGATAAAGAAGTCCCAGTAGATTATTACGTATAAACAACCTCGGATAATGAAGAGATTGCGAAATAAAACCTTACCTTGTACCTTTCCTTGGTTGGGGGTAGGTTAACCTCCTGTATAATGGTGAAATAATTGTTATTAAATTATACAAGAATCATATACATTATTATGTTATCATATATGATCTTTTAACATTGCTTTGTTAATAATATCTTAGTATTATCATCGTTTCGGGAGTTAACTTACTCATTTTCTTTTATATGTTTTGTTACGTAATCCATGTTTGTCATGGATAGGTTGTATCTTATTCATATCCATAATTATATTAAGTCCTTAAAATTATTTTTAAATCATCAAATTATAATTATACTTGAATGGATACGATGGAGAATGAATCTCATCGCGTTGGTGGAGACGGTAGTCCGTACGGACGCACGAGCGACAATATCATTAATTTAAAATAATATTTAATTTGATGGTATGTCTTTTATAAAAAATAATTATCATGTTATATTTATTATTTACATTAATTACACATCATTATTATACTCATCCAAATAATAATATATTTAATAACAATTACACCACGACGTGGAGACGGTAAGCCGTACGTACGCATGTATGGTGACATGTCATTCAAAGGATGGATATAATAATGAATATGGTTATACCATATTTATAATAATACTAAAGTACATATGAGATACTATATTAATTATTTTATAATAGTAATAACAAAGAAATAATAAGTTGAAGAAGAAATGAATTTGAAAAAGGGTGGTGAAAACATTACCTCTTCTTCGGGTTATTCCTTTTGATTTGATCAAAAGGGCTGCTTAGGTTGGCTTTCTGATCAAACTAAGGCATCTAGTTTGTATTGAGGGAAGTTGAGAGAGTATTTGGGTAGGGTTTGGCCAAACCAAAAGGCTTTTAATGTGTGAATTAGTGAGAAGGGTGAGCGCCCTTTTATAAGAGGGGTGAGGGGCACCTTTGGAAAAGCTAGAAATATTATTTTATAATAAATTTATATTCGGTTTCTAATGGCTCCAAAGTGGATTATTTAAAGTTTAAGGTGGTTATGGGTCTAAAACCACTCAACCAATATAATTTAGACAGGTTTGGGTCATTATATTAACCTTATCTTTTAGTTTAAACTCTTAGTTAATTAGTTTCACTTTTACAATGTCTCTTTGTATTTTTATATTATATGGTTAATAAACTTACTATATACCTCGAAGTGACCTCTAATTGGTCCATTAATGATACACATATTATGATATAAGTCTCTTGGAAGAACTTTAGATTTTTAGAAATTTAATATCAATTAATAATATAATATTTTTTTTAAAAACTCTTTTATGTCAATTTTGACACTATTCAATAATTGATTTTTGTGAAACTCGTAACAGAATGATTACTTAGAAAAAAGTTAATTAAGTAAATCCTAACATGTCATATTAACCTATAAAATTAGTGTAATTCATGAAAAGTCTCATATTATATTTATTTGGTTATTTATAATATTAATTATTTTAATTTTTTACTATTATGGTAATTACTGCATCATCATTGTGTCATAAATAAATTAAATTATTTAATGTCTAAAAATTATAAATAAAATATAATTATGTAGGTAATATTTTTATCTTTCTAATTAATATGTATAATCGAATTTATCTTATGTGTAACGTTATATTAAAAATGTTTTAGTAATTAAACATTGATTTTAACTCTTTTAACTCTTCTTTGAATTAAATAATAATAAATGTCCTAATATAATCCAAGTGATCCTAAATGATAATATTTTATTCCTAAGGTTGTTTTTGGTCGAGATACACTTGTCCAATAGAATTAGGACATGTGTTAGGGTAATATTAATATCATTTTTACCCTTAATTACCCTATTTACTTTTAACCGTGGTAAATAAAAGTAAAAAGTTACTATTCACAAAAAATTATTTTCATCTCATTGAAAAACATTTTACTCGTTGATATTAACCGTGTCTCTCGGATTTTTGAAATTCCACTCACATAAGCGGTAAAATTAAGTTTTATGAAAAATTCAGTTTTTTTAACTACCACTTAGTTGTTTCACTATTCATCAAAAAATGAAGTTTTTCAGAAAAATACCAAAAATTCACCCTAGGATAATTTTGATATTCAGAATCCAAAAATGAAGTCCATTTTGAAAAATAAAATTTATAAAATTTCAAAAAGTAGGTATTAATATTCATAATGGCTAGTTTGATTGGTTGTGGTGTGTTAGAACTCGATGTTGCGTACAACACACGCTATTGCATTATTCAAAGAGAAGCGTATCGTAGAAGATTGGGGTGTTACAGTTACAGTTGGAAAATTATCTCTCTTGTGATAAGAATCCATTGAAGATCATGGATCATAGAGATAAAGTTATATGCTATAAGATAACTCATCTAGTTAAAGTGTTGTGGAATAACATTAATATGAAGAGGCAACCTGGGAACTAGATGAATCCATAAAGTATAAGTACCCTCACCATTTTTCACTATAGTATGTAATATGAAATTTCAAGAGTGAAATTATTTAATGGGGAATAATGTAACACCATGATCTTTTAAAAAAGTAAAATTTTTCATGATAATGTATGTGACACACAACACTGATCCTAAATGAACCATGATTATTTTTGAATTTTATAACCTAGACATTAAATTTGGGGGTATGAACAAGATTAAATAATTTATTAAATATATATAAATTTTATAATATATAAAAATGTATTGACAAATTTTCAAGAAATAAGAACTCATTTTTTTAAAAAGACATTGTATTCTTTAAAAAAACATTTCCTTCAAAAATGATTTTTTTTGAGAAAATATTATAATTAATTTATAGAACTTTTATAAATTATATTTTATAAAATGAACATGATTTTTTGAATCATCATATCAAAATTAACTTGTGGTTAATTTTTTTAATTTTTCTTAAATGTTTGACTTTTCTGAGAATAATGAAAATTACAATTTTTCAAATATAGTCATTTATTTTCACTAAATCAAGTAATTTAAAAGTTTTAATAAGTTGATATATTAAAAAAAAATTTAAAATAATATAAATAATTTCATTTGATCATCAATTTTCATGATTTTAGTAAAAGATTATTTTTATGCTTAAAAATAGGGTTTTCTACAAACTCTTTTTAAGCCCATAAAGTCTATCCATTTTAATTTATTATAATAACCCCTAGTAAGAAACTATGTAAATTAAATTTATAGATTATATATATATATATATATATTATTTTAAATTCATATAATGATTATTACTAGTCATGTAGTCAATATAAGATCATCTTACACTTTAAAAATACATTTCTTAAAAACCTATTTTTCGACACGTTTTGCGAGTTTAATTTTAAAATAAATTTCGAAAATTATAAAAAAAATTAATTGGATAAAATGGATTAAATATTTTTAATTGGAATAATTAATATTAAATAATAATTTTAACTTATGTTTTGGTCATAATTAATGGTAAAAACTCTAAAAATTTATTATCATGGTTAATGTTAAACCCGGTTTATCGAGGGGTTAAACTAAAGATGTAAAGGGAGTAACATGTTTAAATTTTTTTATTTTTTAATAGTGGAGGTGTGGATAACCCATATTACACCTAAAATACATTATTTATTTATTTTTTATTCACTTTTCTTGAGAGTGACTTCCCATCATTGAATAGTGTTGTGTATTTACAAAAAATGTCACTCCCACTCACTTATAAAAGGGAACCTACTCTCCTCTTCTTTACATGCTTAAAAAGAAATTTGGTTCAGAAAGTATATACTAAAATAGATTAATTACTTACCTACCCACATCCTAGAGGCCTTGGTTTAATTATAAATTCAATCTTGGGAGGCTTTAGGTATAATCTAAAAGACGCCTTCTAAAGAAGAGGTATCATTATTAATCAAGAATATTTTTTTATTTCTTATTCCAACTTCTTAAAAACTTACTAAATCATTATGATATAATAAAATAAGTACCTACCATATACTAAGATGTTTTTATGTTAATTTAATAACCAAAATCTATCTCTACTTCAATAAATGGGAAATGAAATCATTGTTCATGTGTACGGCAGACTACCGCCTCACGAACAGATGTAATTTTGTTTCCATCATCACCTCCCAAGGTTGTTTATGATGATGGATTTAATGTATATATATTATATTCATGACATATTTATAATTTTTTAAATTTGATATATCTTATATTTTCTTACTAATCAATTCATAGAAAAATGATAACGTCATTCGTGTGTACATGTGGATTACCACCGCTATAAAGAAATATGATTATTTTTTAATTAATACATAACATGGATGGTATAGATAAGTTTATTTAAAGAAATAATATGATATTTCTGATAAAGTTATCATTTTTTATGATAAAATAACACTTACATTTTTTCCATCATGATCGTTGAAAAATGGAAATGTTACTCATGTGTATGTATGATCTACCATCTCCATGATTGTAACCCGGTTAATTTTTAATAAAAAACATTCAAGATTAATTTAAAAAATATATTTGGAGTATAGAAATGATAATTATTTCATGATTATTACTTTGTATATGGTTAAATAATAATCTCTTTGACCTCATTCAACATTCCAAAGTGATTTTGGACATATGATCCAAACATTGTCAAAACATCCAACTTGAACCTAAATTATTAACTAATTGAATATAATATAATAATAGATAAAATAAAAGGAATATTAAAATCAAAAAGGGTAATTATGTAAGTAAATAATTAAAATATTTTTATTATTTAGGAATATAAAGAACACACATGATGAATCAGACTCGAGGTAAGGGATATCTCTAAACCACATTATTCTTTAGGTTATGATCATTATCTCTCTAACTCACACTATATCTCTCTTTAATGTTACTAAATGATTCTAAATTATTTATATATTTCACTCACATATATACCTAATTTATTATCCTTTACATTGATGGGGTAATATATTCCCTATGCTCATTTCTCAAATGCCTTCATTATAAAATTTCAGTTGATTATGGTATGAGGCAAGATTATGTAACCCATTTTATTTTTATGGGTAATTATTATGTTATACCTTATGATTGATTTCATTTATTTGGATCAAATAAATCATGAACATGTTATGATGGGTTCACCCAGATATTTCTCAATTATATTGGGTAGATTATTAGTCACATGTGGCATCATGTATGGGATTAGGGAGTAAGAATAATCCATTATGGGACTTTTTCCACCATGTGATATTATATAAGATGTTATCCTTAACTCATGTTTATGTTATGTTATATATAACTATCATATATGATATGTTACCATGATATTAATATAACTTGTTATTTTTTACGCTTCCATGTGATTACTCATGAGTCTTCTATTTTCTGATATCATGTTGTACATTTGACTCACATGTTATGTTTCCTTATCATGGTTATTCCCTTGCTGGGATTTTTAGCTCACCCCTTTATTCTATGTATTCCTTAGGTTATCTTATTTAGTTTACAGATCTCAAATGGATTTAATATTTCATCATGGAGAATAAAAATGAGGCTTTCATTTTCATAGTTTTCGTTTGATGTATTGTGAACCTAGTCTTCCAAATATACTAGACCTCATGATATTCAGGTTGTAATTTATGGATGCTTATGTTAAAAATCATTTGATAATATGTTTAAAATGATTGTTTCACTATATATAGTCCCCCAGAAAGATTTAAAGATATGTTTTTATTTCCTACTATCCAGGAAACCTTATGGGATACATTGGAGTTTAAGATTTTTTAAAAAGACATAAGTTTACATTGTAATTTCATGTAATCCAAAAAGTATTAAGGATTAGGTAAGTGTTGTAAGTTGTATTTAATCTTATATTGTGACTATAAAATTATATTACTATATATCTTGGTGATGGGAATAAAAACCCATGTAGTTTAGTTCCATTTAAAAAACATATCATGACTTTAAATGTTATGTGAAAAAGACCAAATTTGTTCCTTTTAAGTTTGTGTATTCATGACACATAGTGTACCTTATTAGGTAATGTATCTAGGGCCATTATGTATTATAGTTTAATTTCATAAAACTATGAATGAATCCAATAAATTTAATATCATTAAGATTGGATTTATAGGTGAAAGGTTCATATCAATGGTTTAGTGTGGGACTTGAAAATGAGTTTCATATATCATTTTTTCCTAAGAGATAACATAGGTGGAGGTATAGGGTCCTATACCAGATAAGTGGACCTAATTTATTGATCTATTTGACAAAATAGAGGAGGGTATGGATGGAATTTATTCATAATTAAATCAAATTTATGTGTTATCCCTTACTTATTTAAAACTATATAGGGGTGGGATGACTATATTCACATGAAGTGTGAAGTAGTGGGAGAAAATTTAGGCTTACCCTAGGTCAAAAACTAGGGAAATTATAAGGTAGACTCAATAGTGAATCATTCTATAACCCTCAACTCAAAGGATCCAAATTATCAAAGGGGTGTATAATTAACTATACCTTGGGGTCTAATGAGAAAAAGATGAGTGTCAAGGGGATTTTCTTTTGTAGGTTGTGGGGTCACCTATATCAAAGGGATGTGAAATTTAGATGGTGATTCATAGGATTTGAGAAACACTTTCACAAAGGGAGCTTGTGATTGGGTACCCAAATTTTTAGATGTATACCAATAGGTGGAACATGATCCATAAGGTTTAACAAAGTGAAAATCTTTTTTCAAGGGTGTGTAATAATGGATGTACCCACATAGGGTGAGAAATCATGCATGTTTTCTTATTTTATGCATTTCTATAGAAATATCCTCTTTTGAAAAGATATTAGACACGAAATTGACATGGATGCATGACCGAAGATAAATTATCTTTGAATGTATGATCAAGGATGAATAAATATTGGATGTGAGATCACTCTAGTCATTGAAAATGGACAAATTCATTTGAAAAATATATTCATTACCCCTTGAAAGGGGGTTTCATGGTGCACAAATCACAAATATTGATCTTTCAATGGGATGTTGTGGGTGGTCTCAAAATTTATGTCTTATTCTAGGGACATGTGGGTCATGAATATTAAGAAAGAGGGAGATAAGATGAAGTAATCATGCAAACAACATCAAGTAATCTCCTATAGACTAACTTTAGAGAGAATGGAAAATATCCTAAAGAGACTGATGATTCATGTAATCCATATGACACTATAACTTATCTTTGAATTTTTTAGATCCTAGAAATGAGGGAAGACTTGGAGTATTTATAGTAAAAATGGACACAAATGTCCATAAAGTGAGAAAACATTTTAATAACCTACTGAAGGAGGATCCATGATCATATAACATACTAAAAGTGGATTCATAGTCATGCAACATATTGAAAGATGATTCATGATCATACAATTCAATGATAGAGGATTTTTTACCATGTGTACTTTTATAAAATTTTATCTATCAGCCAAAAAGATTCCAAATTTTGAATGGTCATAAATTTTTATTCTAGAATCATTTTTGGATTAATAAGATATAATATTGAATTATATGAAGTTACTTATTCCCCATAACTATATTTTTTACCCATAAGAAGTTATTTTCAAAGAAAAATGGTCTATAATTGATCAAAAACTATATTTTAGAGTTTTAAAAAACATGTACATCAATAATGGATGGAATCCATGGCATAGTCCTTGTTGGTGGTTCTCACCACCACATCACCAGTTTGATAATTTTTTTAAAGGATATACGCCCATCAGTGAGTGAGAAATTCAGATAGATATTGGGGATGAAAACCCCTTTAGAAGAAATCTTTATATGTTCTATCCAACATATGAACTAGCTAGAACAATATACACTAGATAGATTTTTCCATCCAATATCTTCAACCTACGTAGTGGATATACTTCAGGATATTATCAAACAGAGAGTTTTTCTCATAAAATCCACCTCCCAAGATATGTTTATTTGAACTAGGAAGAGAATAACCAAAAATAATCACCACACATAAACTCAATGGTCATACTTTACACAAAAAAGAAAAAAATAGATAAATAAGATTTAACATGGATCATACAAATTCCTATATCCTTAGTGGAACACTATAATAATTTTCATTAAGGAAGATACAAATGAGTACGAAACTTTACCTCACTTCCTTCCCACTTTTATGTCTCAAAAAAATACTAGAATCATTCACTATTTATAAAATAATTGTATATATCTTCATAGTTCTGGGTTACCACATCTTTATAGATGATTTTTTTCAATCAATAAGTTTTCAACGACCACCAATATTCATGGTCAACCTTTCATTGAATTAAGAATCTACTTATTTCTAGTTGTATATTCCATTAAAACTACCAATTTAAAATCATCAAAAAATAATATATTCCAGTGTAAGGGTAACTATATAGTTTCATAAGGGTATAAACAAGTTTCCTCTACCCATATAAGGGTAACCTTATCACTACACACATATGGGTAACCTATGAACATCATATGAGAATATCTCTATCTTATAATCTCTTTTCGATCATTAAATCATCTCCATAAAAACCCTAAATCCAATGAAACAACATCTACTGATCTATGTCTGATGAAAGATCTATCTAGTGAAAAAACATTTTTACCGAAACACTATAAAACAGCATGGTAGAAAACATCCATCTATTTTGAACAAATATCTACATTTGATCAACTCTATTCAGAAACTTTTGTCTAATGAAACCTAAAGAAAAATTATACAAACCCAATAATATCCTACTTGGAAATTTATTTATGATTTCATTCTTCTTATTATTTAATTCACCTGAACTATTCCCTTATCTAATTCATATAGTGTTGCACATTCTGTTTGATTAGATAATTATTACTGAGACATAATATTGCCTTAGGATTTATTAGATTGTCACCTTTATAAAAATATATTCATTATTGTTCTTTCTAGATATATTATATAAATCCAACATTTTATCTTCTATCATAATTTGGATGAAATTATATTTCATTTCAATATTTTTCATTCTTTCATGAAATGTTGGGTTGCAGGAAAGATGGATGGAACTATAACTATCATATAATATAATTCATATGTTTGAGCCCTATCTAGGAATATTCAGTAATCTATTTAACCATATCATTTCTTTCCCTACTTATGTATTATCTATGTACTATGCTTTTGTGGTAGATAATATGACCACCAATTGCATCTAATACATCCAACTTACCACTATTATAGTAAAAGTAAATATAAATTTTGTAGTACTTTTCTATGAATCCACATCTCTAGAAAATATTTATCTACAAATCTTTTCAACTAATCATCATCACTAAAACATAAAGTTGAATCCTCCAACACTTTCAAGTGTTGGAACATCCATTTAAAAACTTCTCAATATTTCATTTCAAGAGTTTACATGAAATGGATAACTACTCCCACTATAAAGGAAATTATGGTCAAGTAAAAATCATTATGTACATAAAACTTCCTATAGAAAAAGTATAATGAACCTTATCCATGTCATGAACTTCTTCATTAATTTATGGTGTCTGAGTTTTAGTAAGTTTTAAGTGTTTTTTGAGGGGGGTTGAAATAGGTTTACGAACAGTCATTATAAATCTTTTGATGACTTTCCAAATGTATTCCATTTAGGATAAAACCAATGAGATGGATTTTCTATCCCTCTAAATTATCATCCCTACGATCTTATTAGATTTCCCATGATCCTTCATCTTGAATATTTTTAATATCTTTATCTTATATTCCTCAATCAGTTGGAACTTTGGACCATTAATTAGCATACCATCCACATACACGTGCCTTATGAGATATGTTCCATCATCCCATTTATTTTTGTAACAATAGTGATCAGACTCACATCAACTGAAACATTTTTAAAATGTGAAATTTTTTACCTTCATATTCCACTATCTTGTAGCTTAGTTTAAGCTACAAAAACTTTATTTCAACTTAGATATTAAATCCTTCATCCAATATACTTTAAAACCATTATTCTGAACCATAAAAATTTCTTCCTCCAAATCACCATGAAGAAAATATATTTTTTACATCCATCTTCTCCAAGATATAAGGTACCATTTTTTACTCCATAATAAATCATCAAGGAACCTCTACTAATCTTCCAAACACTATTTTATAAAGTTATTCTGAAGCATGAATCATCAAGAAGTCTTACTGATATGATTTTCTATTAGATTCCTAGAATGTGTCTAACATATTTTAGATTCATGAAACTTAAATTTTTCGTCTGAATTTTCACATCACTTTTTCCAAATATATATAGATATTAATTATTCACTAGATTTAGTTTTCCTAAGATTCTTGATATAAATTAAAACATGCACCCTCACTCACAAGTTAAATGGAAAGATTCCCATGAGTTAATAACCCACGAATCCTCTAGAATGACAAAACTCAGTATCAAGTTGGACCCTCCATCCTTTGTAATGATATAGTTTTTATATCCAAGAGTAAAATAATCTCTCAAATTAATAAAATATCTCTTATTTCCAAAAATCTAACGTGAAGGACCTGAACCTATCGACTTACTTCGACTTCTTCTCTTGGATTTATCTTATAAAGATTTATTCTTATGGAGGTATTTCTGATGAACTGACCATCCCCATATAGTAGCATTGAGAGAGTTTTTGGATAAATTCTAAACTTAATTCCTCCTCAAATTTTCATACAGGATCATGTTTTTAATATCATCAAATACTATATTTTTCTTCCCAATGTATTTTCTCACCACTGTCACCATGGCTTCCCATATCTCTAAAAGTGTGGAAAGAATAAGTAAAGACAAAACAACATCAAAAAATGTGACCTTCATAGATTCAAGATACTCTTAGATCATATTGAATTGATTCACATGATCATAAGTATGCCTTCTATCTAATAACCTTAATTTGAATAATATATACATCATGAAATTTTTTTTCAGAGTTGTTCGCTTCTCATTCATTTTAGACAATGATTTCATAACCTCTACAATAGTTTTTTTTTATTTAATGTTGAATGTAAAATTTTGGGAAATATACATCCTAATTAAGAATAAATCCTTCTTATCAAATTTCCCCCATTTAACTTCATCCTTTTTTCAATATGATTTCCAGAAAAAAGAGCATCAATATCCTTCTATATCAAAACATCTTCCAGCTAAATTCTTAAAAAGGAAAATTTTATTCCATTTAACTAATCAATAATAAAATTTTATTCCTTAAAAATAATTATATTAATAATAATAAACCAACTTAAATCTAATAACATGAAGTCCAAAGAGTGAAAGAACCTAACTAATGTGAGTTAAGTATATACAACCATACCAACCTAGTAAATAACCTTTAATACCACTTATTAGGGATGAAAAACACTTGAGAAGAAACCTCTATCTATTCTATCCAATATATGAACTTTTAAGAACAACATAGATCAGATAGAGTAATTTATCCAATCACTTCACCTATGAAAGGGATATGCTCCACAATATTATCATATAAAGAGTTTTTGATATAACCTCTACCTACAGAGTTATGTGAACTGTGACTAGTAAGATAATCACCAACCTAATCATCACACATAAACTCAAAAATAATACTTCACAAAAAATAGAAAAAAATGGAAAAAACAAGATTTAATGTGGTTCAGAAAAATTCCTCCATCCATAGGGGAACACTGCAAACATTTTCATTAATGTAGATACAAACAAGTACATAGATCTCACTCCCTTACACTCCATATTAAAGTCTCAAAAACTATTAGAAACATGAATTGTTCATATAGGTATCCTATATATCATTATAGAGATGGTCCACTACCTCTTTATAGAGTAATTTTTTCAGTCAACATGTTTTCATATACCTATAATCATCACGATCAACCTTCCATTGACTTGAGAAACTACCGATACCCAGTTCTAACTTCCATTGAAATTTCCAATAACCAGTCATAAAACCACAATCTATACTAGTGTAAGGGTAACCAAATAGTTTCATAAGGGTAGAATCATGTTTCCTCTACCCACATAAGGATAACATTTCCACTACTTAAGGGCACCCACATATGGGTAACCTATGAACATTATCTGAGAAAAGATTTATCCAATGATCTTTGTCTGATCATCAAATCCTCTCCATATAAACCCTTAGTATGATAAAATAGTGTCCACAAAAATCTACCTGATGGAAGATCTTTTTGATAACAAAAATGTCTACCCAAACACTCTAAAACACCATAATATGAAACATTTATCTGGTTTGACCAATTATTTTAATTTGATCAACTCTGTCTAAAAACATTTATCTAATGAAACATGATGAAAACTTCTAAATACCCAACAATTGAGACCCTATTTGAATCTTCAACATAGATTAAGGTACTTTTTCATCATTATATAATCCATTTAAGGATCACTTTCTTCGTGATAAAGTGTGAACCACATTTTTGAGTGCCAAAAACATTATTTTTGGGCCACCTCGGATAACGGATGTGGTTTTTATGGAATTTTTTTTGGGTATAAAGTTATAAAAATATTTCAGATTGTTTTTGATGTAAAAGAATGGTAAAAAAATCTTATATCATAGTAAAGGGAGAGTTATATTGGGGTTTGAATGATTTTTATATATAATGATCCATGGATTATTGTAGTGTAATCATATTATAAGTCATATCAATTTTGTAGTGTGATGATTGAGTGGTAATTTTTTTTGGAGTATGAAAGGAAGGTGATTGAGACATCTCCAAGGGAGATGTGACTTGTTCTTGATGTTATGATTTTAAGGTGAGGAGGATGTTTAGTGAAGTAAGCACTAATCTGAAAAAAAAGGTGTAGGAGTATCTCAATCATAGTGGTTTGGGAAGTTAACAAAGTTTTTTAAGAATTACGATATGGATTTTTTAGTATATTTTCACATGGGTATCAAATGGTAGTGCTTAGAGGTTTTTAGTTTAAGATTTAATGTAAATTTTGAGTTTACCTAGATAGTTAAATTGATAATTTAATATTTATTTCAGAAATTGGACTGTGTAGGTTATATGTAACATTTTTAGAGGGCCTTGGGTTTGGTAATTACTATTGGTCTATGATGAAAAAAATGGTAATATGAAGTACCATTATTTTTTTGGTTCAAAGAGAGAGTCTTATGGGATTTTTTTTCTTCATGTATGCTAATATGGGATCGTGAATGTAGGTTTTTTTATCAATGCTATAATTTGAGTGTGTAGATATTATTGTAATGATGATATAGAAAATCATTAGGTAGGGAGTTTCTTATTATATTTCTGATGGTATGACCATGGTATGGCCATTATTGAAGTGATTCAGGGATGATGTGTGCAATATACCCAAGTATTTGGTTATAAGGGTTTCATTTTGGATAGTTAAAATAAGGTGGATGAGTTATATATCTTTATTGAGATAATACTGAATTCCAAGATCAATCAATAGCAGGCAGGCATAAACGGTGTGTCTGGTAGCTAATGTGGTGTATTTTTTGTCAAATGGTTTGGGTTTGACCCAAGATGATAATGAGTTATAAGACTCGGTGAAAGATGGTCAACCACTTAAAGGGGGATCAGTGGTCACCAAAATCAAAAATTTCAAATCAATTATTCTAATTTTAGTTAGTTAATATTTTATATACATGATCAAGTGATCAATTATGTTGAGATATAGAGAATTAGTAAGAAATAACACATGATATGAGATAATTTAACAAGGTTCACTTACTCTTTTTATCTAGTGAATAATCCTTAGTGTTTAGTGATTTTAATCTCACTACCCATGTCCTTATCTTATTATCAATACGGATAAGAGGAATGAAGTAGAATGACTATTCTGAACTCTATTAAAATAAATATAAAAAAATCACAAAAAGTTGATCAATATTTTACAATCATCTTCAAGTGACTATAATTATGGATCAAGTGTGCACTCTCATTATTCTACTCAAACTTAGAAAAAATTCCCCCTAAAATTATCCTTGGAATATTTAAGAGGCTATCTTAGTGTTTCATAATACCTATTCCAAGAAAAACTCTACTTTTTAAATACCATCCAAGAATAATGGTCTAACACCATTTGTTACATCATAATGTGCTGGTCAATCTTAGATCTGAAAATTAAAAATCAAATCCAAATTTAAAAAAAAAGATGTTCATCATAATTAACAAGGTCCACATTGATTTTGAATTCACAATGCAATGAGAATATATACCAAGGAATAATCTTTTCAATCTTACCAAACCTCTTAACAACTCCATGAAAATGTTAAATCATGATCAAAAATAATTATGACATGAAAAATTAACCTTCAATTCTAGTAGTAAACAACCATTTTATAGCTTGACACAAGTAGCATCAACTATGGTGCTAAATTTTATTCTATGAAACTATGATTTGATCATCTCATGGTTGTAACAACCTCAACTCTATTATTCTATAATTTACTTTTACTATATCACATTTTAAAAATATACAAGAGATATCATTTAATGGAATCTAATAGTTTAGTAATCTTAAGAGATTAGATACATGCATAGTTTCAAAATTACATTTGAAAATATGAAATACAACTTAAAATTTCAGTGATAAATTTATTATTTCTCCAATTATATCACTTAAAACATTAAAAATTCTCTTCTAGGTGCCTTGGGTATAAAAAACAAAAGAAAAGGTTGATATCAAATGCTCAGTAAGGGAAAACCTACAACAAAAGCTATCATAGAATAACCAAAGCATGAATAAAATTATAGAGATAAATAATGGTCAAATGATCCATATAACTAATATCATGAAAGATGAATATACCCATGGATTACATAGCAACATAAACAATCACATGGATTTTAATAACTGGTTTCATAGTGATATAATACATAATTTTGGACAATATAATCTAACTACCAAGGCCTCATTCCCAGACATAAAACATAAATAAGTAATTAATAATCCAAATACTCAATATATTTTGTCTCATGAGACCTATTGATACATCTAGGGGATATCTTATATTAGGCCCTATGTCACTACCCGGCTTAATGGGACCCAAAGTGTGACTACCCCAATCCCACCTCCAATAGGCAAGGTCATGGCGACTAGTGCTGAGTAGACATATCACACACGTGGGAGGCGTTAACCAAATGTACATGTACAAACTCACACATATACAATGCACATACAATTTTGAAATATAAAAAAACTAAAACCAATTCATGTATACATCTTTAATCCCATAATTAGAGTATGATATTAAAGTAATGAAAGCGATAAGGAAGATAAATAAAAGCTAAACCAAAAACTACAGAGAGTCCAACCTACTCAGAAGGTAAGGAATAATATCAAATTAAACCACCACAAAAACACCTCATTCCATCTAAATCAATCTATGATCTTCCATCTCCCTATCCTCAGAAGACACCATCAAATGGTTCGTTGTCTGTATAAGACATGTCATGTTTGGGTAGAGCCCATGAAGGGGGGATTATAACAATACCCATTAAGACACCCCAAAAATAATAAACACATATAATCAAGAATGGTAATCTCATAACAAGGATATATAAATGAAAATAAAAAACCATATATACTCAAATAGGACATCATGCCTCTGGGAGGTCTCAACCAAACCGCATTCTATAGGATTCCACTTGAATTTTATAGGTAATAATTGTTCCAGGAGAACCCACTCCATAATACATGCTATCATCAGAGACACTCAACCAAGAGATCATGATCATTGGTCCCAACCAATAAAACTCACTGGTCTCTAAAGACCTTGATACTTGGATAAGGGATTACACTCATAACCGTTGGGTGACACCACAAACACAATATTAATCAACCTGCAATGTAGGGGATCATATACCAATGATATTTTGAACCCTACTAAAATGGATTTATAGATATAGGATCAATGCCTTGATCATGGAGTTCATTATAATTCCATGAACCCCACCTAGGGTATAAGAATAAATGACAGAGTATCAGACTCCAATCTCATAGAAGGACACCACAAACTCTATCTAAGACTTATCCTCCACAAGGGATCACAATCTAGAGATGTGGACGTAATGAAGAATTGTACCCTTGAGGAGATGAACCAAGGGAACACATTAAAATGATATTAGTCCAATAATAAATAATTGAAGATCTCTAAACACCCTCAAAGGGGTTACATGGTGTGTCCATCCATCCCTTGGATTTATAGTGTGATTTTTCCTCACATATCATGAATAACTCCAAATACATAGAATGAAAGTATATGTACATGGAATGTAGATTTATTCTAGCACCATTTTCATGTCTTCTATCTATGATCATGTACTATTGATTTTTCTAGTGTACCAACATGTGTACACCTAGTTGTTCCCATGTACACCTGGTCATGTTTGTTTATCCTGGATTGAATGTTCATGTGTTTCCACTAAGATACTTTCTTATCTTTATGTATGAGTCACATGGTGTGGGATTGATTTCACACAGTGTGTGATCTTTTTATTCTTTTTGGAAACCCTGAACCACACAAAAGTTACCACAAAGCATGTAGTCTCAAATTACATTATGTGTAACGTGGTATTTTCCAAAAACCAATGCCTAGTTCACATGCCACCCTGATCCAACAATCTCTTCACCAATCGGCCCAAAAAACATCGGATATAGGGTTGATTGTCCTCACCATCACCCATTCACCAGATTCTAGCCACCAAAATGCATCAGGAAATCACCTCCATTATCCATTTCACTATGTGCCACTCGGGAAAGGAAAATACCTTTGGTCTAGTCTCGTTCCTCAAAAAATCACTTATCGTCATCATTGATTTTAAAATTGTAGCCTCAATTGAAATTCATACCTATGTTAATGATCCTTTGTGTCAATGAATGATCATGTAATGATGGAATACAGGGTATCCATCGAATTGTTAGCGAAAAAAATAAAAAATATGGTCAAGTGAAGAAACGGGGGATAAAACCATAAACCATAAAAATGTGAGGAATGATCCTTGGACTTTGTTCATTCAGCCTCAATCCATTGTTGAAGAATTTTATGAATGAATAGGGAAATAATTCAATGAAAAAATAAATAAATAATAAAATAAATCAATTTTTGATGCATGAATCAATTTTTTTCATGAAATTTATCCACATTCGATTGGGATAAATAATGTAATGTAATCACATAAATCTAACATCCTACCTAGTGTTTGGGTTAATCGTTGATGAAGAACATTCTTACATCATCATTATTGGTGAGATCCACAAACTCTGATGGTGCAACAATCCTTGATTTGATCTCAATGCAACGTTGTCCAGCAATGATCCTCTAATGACTACTCTCAATCTCTAGGTTATGTGGATAACCCTGGGGCTTGAGGCATATCCATGTATTTATAGAGGATTTTAGGTCTCTGTATCAACATAATAAAATAAATTTATTTATTTATTTGTTGTATTATTCATGCCTCAGATGAATTTTAACCAATTTCATGATGCCAAAAAATATTATTTCATGTGTAACATCTTGAATTGGTAGCCACTAAACGGTTCCCTAATTTGGTGCGTCACATGGCCTCAAGAGTGCCTCCCTATAAGCCAGTGGCTTCTATCTAGTGGTGAGGGTCCAATGTTTTATAATGGTGATATTATACCCTCATTATCGTAGTATAAAATAGGTGAAATAAATAGAAAAAATATTAGAAGAAGCATAATAATAACTGACATCATAAATATCAGAAGTACAACATCCAGTATCATATAAAAAAAATTATATAATGGAATGTATATATAAAAAGTAAATAGGAATACATGGTAGCAGTCATATAATACAACACATGTATCAAATGAACAAAAATACCATAAATACTATCTACAATAGCATCATGATATATAGCTCAATCCTATGCTTCCCCACTCCCATGATATAATCACTCAAGCATCAATAACTGATCACTTTCCCTTGTCCTTACCAGCATCCACATAATTTGTCTGGGTACCATCGGTGACCCGAATAGGGTGTGAGATAAACATAGTAATACACCACCAATAGTGTCTATAAATATCCAGTCAATGCATACAATATGAGAAATGTGAAAATATTACAATGGTAAGTAGTAATAAAACTATAAATGGTCATTTCTGGTTCCTAAGAGATACCAGGTTAAAACTAACTACTTCATCCCATGCTGGGAAAACCTCTGAACTAATTTCATCAATGAAATATACATATAAGTGTATAAGTATGTATATATATATATATGATATATATATATATGTGTGTGTGTGTGTGTATAGGGATGTTTACAGCCATATATACACATACATAGTTTTATTATGAACCCAAGTAGTAGATCAAGTGTCTGTGTCTAGTCACTAAAGTGTCACAAGTCATAAGGGACACCATGCCCCAGTATCATAGGTGAAAGGGATGCCATGTGTAAGTATCATGGTATAGGGATGTCATCTCCACATCACAAAAAAGTAGGGATATCATTTCATGTATATCATAATGGTTTAGTGGTTCCATGCCCATATATCACTATAGTGTAATGGATGTGATGAAAATATGTCGCAATAGTATAAGGGATTTCATGCCCATATATCACAATAGTGTAAGGGATTCCATGAATATACATCACAATAGTGTAATGGACACCATACCCATATTTCACAATAGTGTAAGGGATTCCATACCTATATATAATAAAAGTAGGAACTAGTCTGGGGATTTAGGAAGAGCCTATATATAGTTCTTATTTTATTAACATTACCTTTAATAAGGGAGTAACCATTTTACTATTTAAGTAAGTAAAGTGGTCATACCACTCACTTATATTCAATTCATTAGATTTATATCATTTAGGAAACACACCAAAACTATATAGAAGATGGTTTGATCATTTAATCATTTATAACAATAAGGAAAATTATGTAGGCACACCTCAAGGGGTAGAAATAACCAATGGAGACCTATCCCAAAAAGAATAAAGGGATACTAGGTTATTTCTATCAAGGATATTGAATTAAAGATGTTTTTTGTGTATTTTAAGGAAATCCATGGAGAACCCAATATGTGGAATCATAAAACATAGTAAAAGGAAAAAAATACTTAAGGTATAATTACCGGACCACCTACCTTATGCATGTGGAGGAAACCTCCTCCAGTATAATCCTCCGGTTTGGTCTAGATTGGGAGAAAATAGTAAAATAGATGAAGGCCTAGATAAATGGGGGGTATGAGCTCACACAAAAATAGCATCATAAATATGAAGACAAATGAAGAAAGGATCCTAAGGAGTGGATCGCTTACTGAGAGGAATCCAACGAGATATAAATATCTTGAATCAGAGTTTGGATAGAGGAATTACTTCAAAGCCTAGGATATGCTTAAAGAGATATCCCAATATAAATAAATTGAGGGTTGTTTTCTTCTAGAGAAAGAAAATAAAGAGTTTTTTTAATTTTATAAGTGAATAGAGGAAAAATAGTCTGTTCACCAAACTTTAAAGAGGTGCATGGTTTGGCTTCATGGTTGACCAAACCATGTGACAACTGTGTATCATGCACTATCTCAAGAGACCCCTTACATGCACTAGGTGCATGGTTTGACTAACTGTTCACAACCTATGTGAAACTCCTATTTCACATGTATGAGACAATGTGAAAAACCATGCAACTTGGGTTACATAGTTAGGGAAAATCTTGCATCCCACTATTGAGCACTAAAATTCCCCCACACAATTAGTATAAACTGTGTATAATGGGATGTATGGTTTCAACTAACTTTACATCCTATCTATTTCTTCCACTGGTTAAGGTTTGAGGCTCTGTACAATCCCTAAACACCATTATTTCTACAATATCCTTATTATACATTCATATAAGGATAAAACCAAGGAATCAAACCAAAATTTAAAGGGAATGTACCACATAAAAAATTATAGTTCTTACAATATTCCCCCCTTAAAGGAACTTTTCCCCCAGTTTCCCTTACAAGGGTTGTAAATGTTCATCTAAGAATAACTCCAGCCACTGAATACGTACTTTAGACTCCATCTCCCAAGTCTCATCCTATACACGGTCATTATTTCATAACACCTATACTAAAGATACAAATAATCCTCAGAGTGCCTCCATGCTCTGATCTATTATGCATATGAGATATTCCTCAAAATAAGAATCGATGTATAATTCAATATCCTTGGGTTCAAAATTATGATATGGTTTGACTTTTTAATGGTGATGCTATGAAATGTAGAAGACTTCATGCATGGAACGGTACCTATGAGGTAACAGAAATTGATAGGCTTATGGCCTAACTCTATATAAGATCTCAAAAAGACCTGAAAAAATATACCATTGTTTCCCTTTTTTCTATATTTTTATATGCCTAAATCTGGGTGATACCCACAGGAAGACATGATCCCCAAACTCAAACTCCAGAGGTCATCGATGATGATCGGCATATGATTTCTATCTAGACTGAGTATTAGCCATAAATTTTTGGATTAACTGCACTTTCTCTGAAATATCCTAAATATATGAGAACCTAGTAGCACGAAATTCCCTACTTCTCGATGACACAGTGGTGAACATCATGAACTACCATATCAGGATTCATATATATCCATATGAATTGTTTCCTGAAAGATATTATTATATTTAAACTCAATGAGAGGGATATTATTCTCCAAATAACCTTCAAAATCATGTATGGATTATCAAAGCATGTCCTTCGGTACCTATATTTCCTATTCCTACAAATTGTTGGTCTAGGCATGAATGGTTGTGTTCAAAAGTAACTGTGTACCCATAACTCTTTATAAACCCTTCCAGAACCTTGATGTTAAACAATCATCACTATATAAAATGATAGTACAAGGGGTCCCATGTAAGAAAAGAATCTCAAAGACATACATTATTCCTATCTCATCAACTAAGTAATTCTCTTGTATATGAATAAAGTGGGATACCTTTGTTAGTCAATCCACAACCACCCAAACCACATCGCTAACTTGAGGATACCTCAGTAATCCAACCACAAAATCTATTTCAATGTCATTCCATTTATATCCCCAGATGAGTAAAGGATGAAATAAGATAGTAGGTTGTTAGTTTTCTTTCTTCACCTATTGAAAGGTGGAACACCTAGTGATAAAAAACACAATCTAACATTTCATTCCATACCACCAATGCAGGTGACTCATATCATGATGTATCTTGAAGATACCTGGGTATACTAACCATTGAGAAGCATGGTATTCTCACACTAGATCCTCTCACATGTCTTTAGGAACCCAAATATTCCCATGTATACACACGATGTCATCTCCATCGATAAACTCATCTAAAAGTGGGTCCTATCTAGAAATACTTTCTCGTAAGACCACACCTTTAGGATATGAAAATAGCCTTCACTTCACCCTATCCAAGAGTGAAGATGTAACTTATAAGGATGAAATAAAAGTGAGATCATGAATCCCTTTAAACTCCATATGAATCTCATAAAATAGGGTCATCAATATCCATTTATTACCATCTTCCTAAATATCTTATGCCTGATTTTTTTGGATCAACGAATCAGCTATTGTATTTCCCTTTCCAGGTGTATAACTAATCTCAAATTCAAAAGACTGAAAATATTAAACCCATATTTGATGTTTGAGATTCAGTTCATGCAGCGTAAAGAATATTTGAGGTTCTTTTGGTCCATAAACACCATAAAGGGATCTACCGTCAGATAATGCCTCCAGAAAAAAATTCATTAATGACTACTATAAGATTGAGGTTGTGCATCGAGTAATTACAATCATGAGGTTTCAACTAGTGAAACCCGTACACAATGAATCAATCCTCCTACATCAATATTAAAACCATCCTTGTGCCTGATAAATCATATAATTCTGTATATCCTCTTACAGGATCTAACAGAAATAGAATCATTACTTAATTAATCCTTCCTATCAACTCCTCAAATTATTTCTCATATGATTTATACCACAAGAACTTCACACCCAGCTTATTTGGACTATTAAGAGGTGTCTCAAGGCATGATAGTTCTTATATGAAACACCTATAATATCCATCCATCCCTAAGAAACTACATATATCAATCACATTCTTGGGATAATCCCAGGAAACAATATCACTCACCTTCTCTAGGTCAATTGATACTTATAATTATGAGATAATATTACATAAGAAGTGAACCTTGTCGATATAGAAGTTGAACTTTGTGAGCTTATCATATAATGGATTCTCTATTAGTGTACTCAATATGATATCATGATGTTTGAAATGGTCGCTTTGATTATGAGAATACACCAAGATGTCATCCAAAAAAACCTTGACAAAGGAATCCAATTCAGGGTGGAAAACCCTATTCATCAGAGCCATGAAAATGTTCAGTGCATTCATGACACTGAACAGAATAACAAGATACTCAAAAAGATTGTACCTACTATGAAATGATGTATAAGGTATGTCTGAAGGTCTAACATACATCTGGTGATAGTTTGAACTCAAATATATTTTAAGAATAACCTCTTGCCTCTGAGATCGTCAAAGAGTTCATATATAAATAAGGAAAAGGATATTGGTTCTTTACATTAAGTTGATTCACCTTCCATTGATCCACACAAATCATAAGGGTTTCATCCACCTTCCTAATGAAAAGGACCGATGAACCCTAGGGATAAGTATTGGTTCGTATAAAACCCTTAGCATATAAATCCCCTAGTTTCCTCTTTAACTTATAAAACTCAGTAGTAGCTATCCTGTAAGGAGGAATTGATAGTGGTGCATCTCTATAAACTATATCAATAGTAAATTCTACCTCTCTCTTAGGAGGTAGTCCAGATAATTCTTCAGGGAATAAATCCTTGAAATAGTCTACTATAGAAGGGAAATTAGTCTGATTTAACCCCTAATAATCCATATAAAGGCTAGAAATCTTGGTGGTCACTCTACCTAACCCAAGATTCTCTGGTCCAACTCTACTTTCCTAAACATATCATTCACCCCTGTGAAGATAAATACCACCCTATGGTGATATAAATGATACCATGTAATGAAAATAGTCCAAATATAAATTATAAGGGACCAAAAATTCCATCCTAAGAGTTAAATTAATGCCCATAATCTCAAGGATGAAGAGGTCCCATAAGAAACGATGGAGTATTACCTCAAGGGGAATTCCTTTCACTGGCATACACTTTCCAATCTAATTCCCAAGGGAGTATCAAGTTTCATTATTCCACAAAAGAAATAAATATCAAGACTAAGTATTTTTATAATAGCCACAGAGATAAAGGAATGTGAATCACTCAAACCAAATAAATAATACATGATTTTAAAGGCTAATGGAATAGTACCTTGAATAGTAGATGGTCTGACACCCTACTCCTTTTGTATGGGTTGCACTAAATAAATCTGGCCTAATCCACAAACTTGTACTGCAACCTGACTAACCCGATCATATTTTCTCTGATGGCGCTATGTATATGAAGCATGGATACCTCATACATGACCTCCTCCTTCACTTGTATGGCTAGCATTACTCCAACTATTGTTCTGGTGAGATTCTCCTGATCCTACTCCTGAAAGTGGAGCTAATATGGAACCTCTCCTACAAGGTGCAGATGGTCAGGTCCTACAAGAATTCTAAAGACCCCACAACCTTTTGCAGCCTCAATACTTAATGGGGTCATTGGGAAATTAGGGCTTTCTATTCCCTGACTTTCCAATTTTTTGAAAACCCTCATAACTATAAGTGGATGTCATCTAGTTTTCACTACTCCTAAGGCATTCTCAAAGCATCATTTTCAGTAGCAAGTTGAACGAATTCCATGTCTTGGTTCTGAACCGCCATTGCTCACACTGTCATCTTCCCGTAGGTTTATCTTTATGATGAGAACCTATTTTACTATATCATAAAAATTATTCAATCATAAAATGTTAACCTAAGATAGAATAGGATGTCTATTCCCACCCTCAAATCGTCTCACTTTCACTAGATCATCAGTTGTATAGATAGGATCAAAGCTCTAAATCTCAGTAAAATGAGTTGAGTAATTCATAATGAACATATAACCCTACTATGGGTTCATGAACTCCCTATAATGATCAACCCCAAAGTCCTTTGGGAAAAATTAGTCATAAAAGATAGATTGTAAATCCCTCTAAATCACATTTTGGTAATGACCTACATGATTTATAATATCCCACCAACATTTTTTAAATCCTCAAAGAATATACATAGAGTGATTCAATCTCCTATTATGAGGTGTATCAAGGTAATATAAAATAGATAATATCATATCAATCCATAATACTGTATCTTAGGGGTCACCATCCCCTAAAAACATAGGTAGATGTTGTTGGTGAAACACTTGTGTCACTATCCCATAGAAGGAGAAAGACACAGATCTCCCTATATAGTCTGTATAAGTCATAGAAACTCCCCTAAAAATGGAAATCATCACCCTCGTTAGGGATAATATGATTTTCTACTGGTGGAACTACTTTAGGTATCACTGGTGGATCAGGTCCCACCAACACTAGAGCATGGTTTTTACCACCCTCTTAGCGCATGACTAGAGTACATCGTGGTGGCATAGCTCTACAAATTCCAAAAAAAACCTTGAATAGGATTTAACAATGATAATGTCACAAATACATGAATATGATAGGTATAAGTCTTCCTACATACATGTCACGACCCTCCACCTACTTCTAAATCTATTATTGGGTGATAGGATCAATCATATAGAACACAATATATACTTCCTACTACCCACTACTAAGGTTGGGTTTGGGTTAAGCTCTATATTTCACTGTAAGGGTCCTTATATTTGGACTGTAAATTGAAATTTATAGAGTAAAAAACCCTTTAATTTTCAATTGTAATCCCCATTTAACTAAGCCCATATTTGTGTTAAATATTTTATAATCCTGACATTTAGATAACTGAATTACCATTCCCACTTTATAAAAATACATGCTTTATAAATTTAAATTTGTAGTTCATTTAACTACATCCAGAACATTACATTTGATATAATAATGTTATAGATTGCATATAATGATTTGACTAAATGAATCATCACTCCCAATCTATAGAGGTACATGCACTCTTTAGATTAAAAATGACATTCTTGTATCTCAAATAAACTAATATTTCAATCTTTGCAATCTTAGTTACATAACTCAAACATGTGATAATGGGATAGTTAAGTTTCCATCAAAACTATTTATAGGAAAACACTATTTAGGTTTATGTATAAACTTTAATAACTTATTATCTAATCCTATCTTTCCTTCAGAAACGTTAGTTTCATAACAGATATCTCATTCAAGGAACATAAAATAATATCAGGCAGTTAAGTAATGCATCCTACATGGAACGGAATAATGCATGACATATTAGTCCTATAAGGTTCCTAAAATGGTGCATGATAAATTCTTCCTTTCCATATCATCCAGGGATAAAATATAATCCAAAATCAAAATAATTATTACATCACATATTTTGTGCATCACCAAATAGTGTAATAAAATAAATTGTAACAGGCATAAACCAAAACATAATATCCTATACCGAGAAATTTGGATTTTCCCCCATATATGGGTCAGCTACTCCTAAGCACAGGCTCATTACCAAATACCGAATCAGCTTAGTATTATTTCTACTAAACCAAAATAGTAAGGAAAGGAAAAGAAAATATGATACCACTTTTTAAAATCCTGTACTAGAAGCCACTAAGTGGTTCCTTGAGCCTGTGTGTAATATGGCCTAAACTGTACCTCTTCATATGCCAAAGACTATTGACTAGTAGTCAGGGTCCAAGGTGGTGTAGTGGGGAGACTATACCTTCATGATTAGAGTAGAACATCATTGAAATAAAAAGATAAAATATTAGTATAATAATAATAACTAAAATCACAAACATCAAAAGTAAAAAATCCAATATCCTATACAAAATGATATAATGTCAGGTAACTATCAAAAGGAAATAGGAAAACTTGGCATTATTCATCCAATAAAACACATGAATCAAAAGGAAAAAAATACCAAAAATTATATATCAAATAGAATCACAAGACATAGCTAAATCTTATTCTTCCCTACTCTAATGCTATAATCAATCAAGTATCAACAAATGGGAACTTTCTCCTATCCTTACCTACATTCACGTAATCTTCTTGGGTACCACCAGCAGCCCAGATTGGGTGTGAGATAAACTCAATAAGCCACCCCCAATGGTATCTATAAATATCCATTCAGTGAATACAATATAATAATTGTACATATATTATAATGGTAAGTAGTAATAAAATAGTAAAGGGTCGAGTCTAGTTTCTAAGGGATACTGGGTTGACACTACCTGCTTCAACCCGTCTTGGGAAAACCTCTGAAAAAATGTCGTCATAGACATATATGTATAAGTGTATATGTATGTATGTATATATATGAACTATATATTTAGATATGTTTATATACATATATACACATACTTATTGCTAGTTAGGACTGAGGTGTAACTCAAGAATCCATGTCTAGTCACTAGCGTGTCACAAGACATAAGAGATTCCATGCTCGAGTATCATAGGTGAAAGGGACTCCATTCCCAAGTATCACAATATAGGGATACCATGACCGTATCTCATAAAATTAAGACTCTATAACCATATATCACAATGGTTTAAGGGACTTTATGGTTTTATATCATAACATTTTAAGGGAATTCATGTCCTTATGTTACAATAGTGTAAGGGACTACATGCCCATATATCACACTAATGTAAGGGATGCCATGCATGTATACCAAAATAGTGTAAGGGATTCCATGCCTGTATATCACAATAGTGTAAGGTATTACATGATCGTATATCATAAAATTAGTAAGTGGTTTAATTTTTTAGGAAGATCCAATAGATAGTTCTTATTTCATTAGTATTCCTCATTAACAAGGGTGTAACCATTGTCCTATTAAATAAAGTGTTGTGGTTGTACCACTCATTTATATTAAATTAATTAGATTCCTATCATTTAGAATACATTACAAAACCATTTAGAATATGGTTTAGTCTTTTAATAATTTATAAGAATAAAGTTAATTATATAGGAACGCCTCAAGGGGTGGAAACAACTGATGGAGACCTATCCCAACAAGAATAAAAGGATATTATGATATTTCTATCAAGGATATTGAATTAAACATGGTTTATGTGTAGTTTAAGAAAACTTATGGATAATTATGAATATTTCATCACAAAACATAGTATAATGCAACAAGACTTGAGGGATAATTACTAGATAGCCTACCTTATGCATGTGGAGGAACAGTCATCTAGTATGAGTCTCCAGTTAGTCCATATCAGAAGAAAATTGTAAAACAGATGAATATCCTAAGAAAAAAGGTGTATGATATCAAACAAAAAATAGCACTATTGATATAAATAAAAATAGTGAAAGGAGCCTATGGAGTATATCACTTATCGATAGTAATCTAATGAGATATATGGATCTTGAATCGGAGTATGGATGGAGAAAAAACTTCAAATACTAGGCTAGGCTTGAGGAGAGCTCCCAATGTGAATAAATGGAGGAATTTTTTTCACTAGAAAAAGAAAAGAAATATTGGGTTTAATTTTATAAGGGAAGATTGGAAAAATAGTATTTTCACACAAATTTAAAGGGGTACAAGGTTTGGTCGCATGGTTGGCCAAACCATACACCAATCATGCACCATGCACTATCTCAAGTGACCACTCACATGGTCTTCATGAATGGTTTGAATAACCATGCATATAATGTGTGAAAATCCTATATCAAATATCTGAGACAAATTTCATGGCCATGTGTCCTAGGTCACATAGTTATGGAAACCCATACAGCCCACTGGTGAGTACTAAAACACCCCGATCGGTTAGTAGAAACCATGTGGATTGGTCCACATAGTTTCTACTAACCATGTAGCCCAACAATTTCTTCCACCTACTAGGGTTTCAAGATTATAAAAATCCCCAAACACCATCATTTCCTCTATAGCCTTCCTATGCATTCATATAGGTATAAAAACAAGGAATTAAACCGAAATTTAAATTGTTTGTACCTCATTGAAAATATAGGTTCCTAAAACATTCCTAAGGTAAATCCCACACTCTAAACTCAATAGAAACATCATATTTATGTAATGAGCCTTTTTTAAGAGTTATTCTACTTTTTTAGAAAATATACGCATATTTGATATTAATATTTTTATTATTTATTAAAAAATAAATTTTGGGATTAATAGGCCACGAAATATCACATTGTCTCAGTGCCTAACTCTGAAAATAATACATATAATATTATAAAGTAATATTTGGAAAAAATAGATTCATTACATTCTCCCCACCATATGGATTTTAATCTAGAAAAAACAAATTTTCTACTAAAAAAGATGATGTTACTAAGCTCATATATGGGTTTCCTTCTCCTAGGTTCTCTCCTGATGATTCTTGTGTTCCCACCAGACATGCACTATGGGAATCAATCACCCATAAAAGATCCTCTCTTTCTAATCCTTGATCTTTATTGGGTAATCAGTAAAGGTTTCCCCATTCTCAATGTCAATCTCACACTAGTCAATAATATGAAATGGTTCATGCATGTACATCATTAGCTGCAACACATGGAAGACATCGTGTACCCAATCCAACTGAAGTGGTATAGCTATTAAGTACACCACCTCACTAACTTTACATGCTATCCAGAAAGGGATAACAAATATCAGAGATAGCTTTTTCCCCAGCCAAATATATGTAATCTATTTCAAGGTGATACCCTCACACATGGTAACCCACCCCAAACTCCAGAGGCATCCATCATTAGTCTGTATGTGACTTTTAATGGCTCGGTATATTCCTCATACTCTCTTGGATGATATGAATCTTATCTATCACAAATCTCACCAACTCTAGACCCATGAGTTTTGAATCTCGTAGATCAATCCAACAAAGTGGTGATCTATAGGTTCACCCATAAAAGGCCTCAAAAAGTTCCATATCAATTGTGGAATGGTATTTTTTGTTGTATAAAAACTTCACAAAGGGTAAGTTATACTCCCAACTAAATCCAAAATCCAACATGAAATTCCATGACATGCCCTCCAAGACCCGAATGGCCCGCTCGGTCTAATCTTCAGTCTGGGGATAAAGCACCATGCTCAAATGAAATTGACTCCCAAAGGCCTCCTACAATCATCTCTATAATCACAATGTGGATTGAGCATCACGATAGGGAATGATCATCGAAGTAACTCCATAGAGTCATACTATATCATTCACATACAATAATCCCAAACCATCTACCAAACTCTGCTCTCGAATGGCAAGAAAGTGGGAAGACTTGGTGAATCGGTATACAATCACCCATATGGCATCATGTACCTTGAACATATATGGTGACCCTATCACAAATTCCATGGATACCAAATGTCACTTCCACTTTGGAACCTCAAGGTGTTGATCTAAACTCATTAGAACTAGGTTCTTAGACTTAACTTGCTAACAAGTGAGGTGTTAAGAGAAAAACTCTACAACACATCCCTTCATGCTTGGACACCAAGAATGATGTTAGAGTTCCTAGTACATAATTACCACACCATGATTTACTACCAAAGGGGATGTATTAAACTCCCTCACCACCTCTTCCTATTATTTCACTAGTACCATCATCCATATTGTGAAAAGAATAACATGATCCACACTTTCAAAAACTTCATCAGGAGCACATTCATTAGATATTAGAGTATATAAGGTCTCACAGTAGGTTTCTCCATGTTAAACTTCCCTAACATGATGTTAAAGTATTATGGTAACAACCATCGACTGAAGATATGAAACACCATCATTGTCCTCTAAGTACAACAACAATGAGTCTAAATTCTCTGATTCCTCGACCAATAACTGAGAACAAGATCTCATGATGAGAGTGTCTACCACCACATTCCCCCTCACATGAGTATATAAAACCACTAAGTCATGGTTCTCGAGGAACTCTAGTCATCGTATCTGTCTCAAGTTAAGTTCCTTCTAAGAGAAGATGTACTTGAGACTCTTGTGGTTAAAGTAGATGATAAAATGATTTCCCTTAAAGTAGTGTCTCCACATTTTTAGTATAAATACTACAATTTCTAGCTTAATATCATGGGTTGTGTAGTTATTATCATGCATTCTAAACTTCTTAGACCCATAGGCAATCACTTCCTACCTCTATATTAGGTCACAGCCAAGTCCATTCCCTGAAGAATTAAAAAACACTACGTACTTGACACCCTCCTCCAAAAATCTCAAGATGGGTGTGCTAGTCAATTTCTTCCTTAACTACTGAAAACATTACTCGTATCTTTTTTATACATGAAAGGCTACCCCTTTTAAGTTAAATCTATCAAGGGTGTTTCACCATGGATAAATAGGGTACAACCCTTTCATAGTACCCTTCTAGCCTAAGAAAATTCTATACCATAGTAACACTCTTGGGTGGATCCCAAGATAGAACTTCATCAACCTTCACTAGGTCCACTAATAATCTTGCCTCTGAGATGAAGCATCCAAGGAAGTGGACCTCTTGAATCAAAACTGACACTTTGAGAGATTCCTATAAATCTAGTGCTCTAAGTTTGTGTCTAATACTATCCTAAATTGTATCACATTCCCCTCCACAGACATAGAGTACACAAGGATATAATCAATGAAGACCACTACAAACCAAACTAGTACTACTATAAAACTGGGTTTATCTAGCACTAGGATTTAAACAGTGCTAGCTAAAAGTACAGTTAAAAACTCCCTTTCTCATCACTAGAAAAATAATTATTAAAGGGGATATTTAATAGTGATAAAAAAAAGTGTTGTTAAAGGGGTCCCTTTATCATCTCTTGTAAAAAAATGTTGATAAATCCCCCCCCCCCATCAGTTCTAGTAAAAAGTGATAATAAAAAAGGAATTTATCAGCTCTTCTAAAAAAGAGTGGATAAGGGGGGAATTTATCAGTACTATTAAAAATCACTGATAAAGGGGGGTCTTTTTAGCACTTTTTTAGAAGTTCAGATAAACCCCCCCCCCCCCTTATGAGTGATTTTTTACTATCACTAATAAAGGGTATATTTCAAAAAAACATTAAAAATAATATATTAGTATATTAGTATATAAATATATTTATATTGATATAAATATAATATATTTTTTTAAAATATATTTTTGATAAGGATAAATTGGAATTTACACATAATATATAATATATTAATTGAAAATGGATTATAACTCTATAAAATCCCTAAAAACACAGAACAAAACACTAAAAACCCAATAATAACTCTAAAAATCCATAAAAACCTAAAACGACCATAAACTTTGATCTAGGAGTCCATTTCAGCTCCACAACCAGTAAAATAGATTCTTATTAAATGAGATAAAACCACATGAGATTTATATCAAGTGATAATCAAAGGAATAAAATATATTATTGTTTCAAAAAAGTCGAGAATTGAACTCAAACTTCAAACGGCCATAACATTTGATTTGGGGGCCCATTTGGGATCCACCATATATAAAATAAATTAATGATATTAGATTTATTCCATAGAGATATGGACTAAGATCTATGAGGTTTTACGTATTTTTTAACCCCCAAAAAGGCCTAGAAGGCCTCCAAAACTAATTTTCTTGTCGAGACACCCCAATTTCTTTAAATTAAAATGGTTTTAACTTATGATCCATGTGTTAATTTATTATATACCACATATAAAATAAAATATTTCAAATATATCTATGCCTTAGTAACCCATGGGAACCCCCAATCACCTTTATCGAGGACAAAAATGACTTTATAGTCTCTATACCCCTCTTTTTCACATTCAATGGACTTTTAAACTAACATAAAATCTTCTTTGTGTGTCTTTTTGGGATATACCACATATAAAATCAAGGCTTTCAATGAGATATATGCATTGGTTACCCACTGGATCCCTTAATCATGTCTTTTGAGACCAAAACGTCCTAGAAGGCCTCCAAAACTAAGTTTTTAGCCTCTGTATCCCAAATTTTTTAACATTATATGGATTTTATGCCATGTTTAAGAGGGTATTTTTCCCCTTTTCAATGGGAAATGAATTTATTCCTAGGTATTATATTTAATATTGATGTTATGGATTTTAAATTTTATCATTTTTCACAATTTACTATTTTTTATAATAAAATATATAACAATATATACATATTTTTTATATATTCACACATAATAATTTAATTTTATAAATAAATAATTAAACATATTTACATATAAAATAAATTTCTCAATATATAAACCTTATATAAATAAAAAATAATATCCATTTTAGAAAAATATAAATAAATATATATGTATTTAAATATATATATATAAACATATATATAAATATATGGATAAAAAATATAATGAAAAATGTATAAATATATAGATATATCATAAAATGTAAAAAAATATTATAGGGGAGTGGAAAAGGTGTTGGTGTATAAGATGGAGGTCTCAGGTTAGAAACTCTCTAGAGGTAGGGGCATGCGATGGGGGTGAGATTATCTAAAGCACTGATAAAGGGGTGGGAGAAGCACTGATAAAGGTAGGGGAGTGCTGATAAAGGGGGTTGGGGTATGAAAAAAAATTATATCCTTTACCAATGGGGCCTTTATCAATGATTTTTTTACCATCGTTAAAGGGTGCCTTTAACAGTGCTAAAAGAAGCACCAATAATGGTGGACATTAACAGCACTAAAAAATAACTTATAAAGGCCCCCTTTATCGGCACTAAAAAACACTGATAAAGGCCCCCTTTAACAGTGCTTTTTTACATAGATAAAGGGAGACTTTATTATCACTTTTTATGAGCACTTTTAATACTAACCCTTTAACATCATTTACATTATTTGTACTTATATATCACTAATAATTCTCTTTTACTGGAATTGTTAAAAGTCCAATTTTTAGTAGTGTAAGAAAGATTGAAATATCTTTTTCATGAGTTCCATGAACATTACTAGGGAATTCTCCCTGCCGAGAGGCATCACCATGTACTCATAGTGACCTTAGCATTATCTAAATGTCATCTTTGGTATCTCCTCATCATGTACTCACAACTGGTGATATCCTGATCTAAGTTCAATCTTATAGAACCATTATCCCCCTCTTAACTGATCGAAGATATCATCTATCCTTGGTTGTGGATACTTATTCGTTATGGTCACCTGATTAAAGCGCCGGTAATATACACATAACCTTAATCTCCCATCCAAATTCTTTGAAAAAAACACTGGGGTTTCCTAGGGGTAAAGATTGGGTATCAAAAATCCCTTCTTCTGTAAGTCATCCAAGCACACCCATAGTTCATGAAGATATCCATGAGCCATCTGATACACTAGTGAAAATATTGGGGTCGTATTGGGTGTAATTAAATGCATAAGTCTAACTATCAATAGGGAGGTAATCTTAGAACATCCTCAAGAAATACATTTTCATACTCTTCCACCACCATAGGGAACTGGTAGCCCATATAATCCACTACTTCAAGAGTCATTCCATCCAACTAGTGAGTAATCGGATACACTCTCTTATGCCTGAGCCCTTACTACTCTGCTAAGTTTTCCTTTTCACCCAAAAAGTAAAACTGTGTCTCGTTACTATGTTCACACCATATCCTCCACCTAAAATAGCTAATCTGGGAAAGAACTGTGGATAACCAATCTATACTTAAGATGGAATCATAATTCCTCATCACTACTATAAAAAGATATCATATGTAGCTCTCACATCCAAGTGTCGGATCACACTATCAAGAAAAAGTTTGAAATCACTGGTTCACCTCCTATCAGAGTCTCTAAGTGCGTGGGATGATCCTAATGCTCAACCAAAATCTCCTAGTCTAGAACCATAGAAGTGGAAAGAAAGTAATAACTTCCACCTGTGTCTATCAGTACGATAGCTAAGGTAGAAAATAAAAAGATCATACCTCATATCATCCCTAGAGCCTCAGGGTCATAGGCCTCTATTGCCTATATTTATCCTTATCCCTAACAACCAGCTCTCTAAGCTTGGCATGGATCACATGGGGTAGTGGTGGAAATAGGCCAAACCTTCGACCACCTCATACTGCTCTACTTACACCTTTTTCATGTCTTCCACCCTATGTACCTCCCTATTCCTACCTTTATTTCTGTCTAGAATTTTCCTCAACTATATCATAATTAGATGTACAATAGGTCATACAATCCCATGAAATATTTCCCCAACTATCATAGGAGAAACATCACCTCTTCCTTGGTTTATTTGATCTATCTTGAGATCCCTACACTATTAATCCTCTATCTTGGGATCATCTCTTGAAGCATCTAACATACCCAGATCCCTAAAAATATCATCGGATACCAGATACCAATGTTTCTAGGTACCCACTACCAACATCCACTATTATCTCCTACTCTTCTCGGAAGTTCTCCACCACTAAGGTTCACTCCAGCATAAGTGAGAATGAATAGAGATATCATTAAAGCCCTGATATCTTGGAGGAATCCCTTTTCAAAGGTTCATTCCCTAAAGAATGAGTCTTGAACCATATTCATGGAGTGTTATGAGAGATTATTGAACCCAACTAAATACTCATCCATGTTCATACAACCCTGATACAATTGTTGAAGCTCCTGTATGTCCACTAATTGTAATGTGTATGGATAAAACATCTCCCTGAAGAGACACTCCAAGTCTGAATACAAGAGAGTTTTCTTTTCATTAGACTCAGTCATCGGACTCCACCATCACCCAATGGATCCCTAAATAAGACTCTTCATGACGACTTATATCTTATCTATATGAATCCTCACAAGGATAAAAACTTGAGTGACTGTCTCTATCCAATTCTCAGCCACCTGGGGGTCTAGCTCACCCTAAAACCTAGGAGGTCGCTACCTTTGAAACACAAGTAGTGTATTCAGCCTACATACATCCTTATTCGGAACTAACAGTGCTAACTACTTCTCAATGGGTGGTGTTATATCTATTAAACCACTTGTAGGTACTATCTATGGTAGTGTACCCTAAACTAAAGCCTCATTACTCGGCATATCATCCTCATGATCACGCAGTGGAATCCTAGAAAGCTGTCTTCATAGAGGAATCCTAAAATAAACAAGATATACCATGGTTAAAGATTATATCTAAGGATATGACTCAATAATTACATTGAAACCAGACCTCATTTTTATATTATGCATATGACAAATCTTTTCCTATAACCAATGTTTACATGTACTGAGTCGAAAGGCTTGTGATCAGAGTCTTGGTGTATGGATACGTCGGCCACAACACCAACACTAGATTCCCTTGCCTGAAATTTGAAGTTTAAACACTTAACACTATTTCCAAAAAACCCAAAATAGTATCATAGCCTTCGGTCCTAAGGTAGAACTTACTTATCTGATACCACTTTGTCACAACCCATCCTGATAAGGCCCAAAACATGACTACCCCAAGCCTACCTATAATAGATTAGGGGATAGTGACCAATGTTGAGTAGGCATATCACACACATGGGAGGCATTATCCAAACGTACCTACACACATGAACACATCTAAAATTAGCATACAATGATTAAATAAAAAACAATTGAATCCAATGCATGTATACATCTATAGTCCCACAATCAGAGTATATCAGCAAAGTACTGAAAATGGTAAAGGGGTGAAATACAAGGCCAACAAAAAAAAAGATTCAAACCTGCTCTTAAGGTGAGGAATACTATGAAATTCAACCACCCATAAAACACCTCAGTTTTTTTAGCTCAGGATATACTCCACCATCTCCCTATCCTCCCAGGACACTGTCAAATGGGTCATCATCTGCATAAGACACGACACATATTGGAAGAGCCCATGCAGAGGTGAGAATAACAATATACAATAGGAAACCCTGAAATAACTAAACACATAGCATCAAGAATTTTCAGATCATAACAAGGATATAGAAATAAAAGTAGAACCCCGGATATACTCTGGAAGGGCATCACACCTCCAAGCGGTCTCAACCAAATTGTCAGCCACATGATTTTTCTTGAAGATTCTAGGAAATAATCTTTATAGTATATGCTACTCCACAATTCATTCTATCATCAGAGACACTCATCCAAGATTTCATGATCATTGGGCCCTGACGAAGAAAACTCACTGGTCTCTGAATACCTCAATACTTAGATAGGGGCTCACACCTAGGATCTCTATGAGACACCACAAACCCAATATGGATCAAACTTCTATATAGGGGTTCATATACCAATGATATAGTGAAACATAATGAATCATCCTAATAGATATAGGATCAATTCCCCATGAAAGGAGGTCATGTTGATTCCATGAACCCCACCTAGGGTATCAGAAGAAATGACAAAGGGTTACACTCTAGTCTCATGGAGGGATGCCACAAACTCTATCAAAGACTCATCCTCCAAAGGGGATAAAAATACAGAGATGTGGAAGTAATGTCACACTATACCCTCAAGGGGATGGACAAAGGGAACACACTAAACCAATACTAGTCCAATACTAAATAATCTAAGGGATCCAAACACCCTAAAAGTAGGTACACAACATGTACTAGGGGTCGCGATGTTTCTAGTTAACCCCTAGACTTTCCGTGTGGTTATTCCTCACATGGAATGAATAAATCCAAACACACATCATGTAAGTATTTGTAAATGGCATGTAAAGGTCTTCTAACACCCTGATTTTGTTGTTTTTTGTTCCCATGTACTAATGGTTGTGCCCGTGTACACCTAGAAGTGTTCATATATCCCGGACTACCTATACCTATGTGTCTTCAAAGATACACATCAATCCACCAGAATAGGTCACATGACATGTGACAGATTTCACATGGCGTGTGGCCTTTTTATTCACTATGGAAATCCTAGCATCATGCAGAGGTTCCCACGTGTTGTGCAGTCCAATATTACATGTCGTGTAACATCATATTTTCTATAAACCCATGCATAGTTCATAAATAACTTGGATCCACAACCTCCATTTTCAATCACACCCAAAAAAATTGAATCTGGGGTTTATCAGCATCATCATTTCCTACTCTCTAGATTCTGACCACAAAAATGGATTGGGAACCCACCTCAGTTATTTGTGTCACTGTGTTACAATCAAGAAAGAAAAAAACCTCTTGTCTAGTCTTTCTCCTCCTTGAATCACACACCTTTATTATCAATCATAAAATTGTAATCCATACTAGTGGTAATGATCTATTGTACTTAAGAATGGTTGTGGAATGATTGAATATAGGGTAGTCATCGAACCATTGGAAAAATAAAATACCAACGATGATAGATCAAATAAATGGGGGAGAAAACCATAGACCATAAAATGTGAGGAATGAACCTTGACCTTTTTTGTTCATCCTCAATCCATTATCGATGAATTTGATGAACAGAGAAGTAAATAACTCAACAAACAAATAAATTGACCATAAAATAAATCAATCATCAATGCATGAATCAATTCTTGTTCATTTAATTCATCTATATTCGATGAGGATAATGAATAGGATGGATTAATAAAAATCAAACATCCTACATAAAGTTTAGATTGATCACTGATGATTAACATGTAATACCCCAGAACACCCTGAGATGGGAGGAGTGAATCAGGGTGCTAAATATTTCTTAAAAATCAATGGATCTTATTCCCACATTTATAGGAACTTGTTAAACCTATATGATAGGTTCCATTTTCAATCAAACATTCACATACAGAAAGATAACACATTATTTTTACTTGGTTCACCACTAAGGATAGTCCAAGGAGCATACTCCGATAGTGTTTTGGTCATACCTAAATCCACTAATCTTCACTAGTTGTGGAATACAAATGTTTGGTTATAATCACTCTATTCCAAGAACACTTCCTTTATAATATTTTAAGGATATCTCATCGCGTCCCTCAGAAAAATTCCATCGAATACCCATAGCACACTAATTTGAGAGAATTCTAACTCATTTTTTCGACATGAAGGTTGCTTTAATGGATTGGAATTAAATTCTTTGTCCCTAACTTATCACGAGAGTCTTCTTGCACTATATACCCGAGTTGATGCTCTTTGAAAGACATTTCCACTTAAACCTGATGTTCAATACTGCCTTTCACAAATATCCTTACCTTTTTAAAGCTCATTGCCTTCATGGAACAAAATACCTTTGTGAATCTCACTAAGTCAACATGGAATAACCCATTATCGTGAAGAAACCTTTAATAAAAATCCTTGGCATCAGTCAATACTTATAGTCTTTTCATGATGCTTAAGCTCGTATAGAAATCCATATTTGAAAAGAACGCTTAGCTTCATCAAATCATAGTGTTTCCATATTTTCCTTGAAAAACTTATTTTAATTATGTAAGGATAGCTTCATATTTATAGGCTCGGCCATCATGATTCTCCACCACCTCATAGTGCATTTTTTGGATCTTTCAAAAATATCTTCGTGGTGCTCCTCCTGTTGTGAAGCTCCCTAGAAATTCCCCGTTTATGATGCACATCATAATCATGGTTCTTTTCATCAAAACATTTTTACTACTATGAAGATCTGATTCATGTAATCACAGAGATCACTATCACCCTTCATGATGCTATAATTATTTGTCATTCGCAATTCCCTTCGTTGTTTCATAGATCGTCATCATCTTTCTTTTCCCCTTCACCAAAAAAATATGTAAATCCCATATTCACAAAACAAATTCCTTTTCTATATTTTCATAAGGCCTTCAAGAAAAACCACTCTGTATGATGAAACCCATCCTCCAAATTTTTGACCCCAAAAATTTGGAAAACACTAGGAAACGATTCCACATTCAATATTGTTTTCAGATGGAACTGTAAGATCCATTTTCTTTCAAACTCCTTGATCCTCCATGCACTCCTTGATCTTATATGTGGAGGATTAAAAAAACACAAACCATTCTCCATTTACAGAAATGAGTAGCCTTGGTTCTAACATAAATGTCTTGAATTTCGATTATTGGTGAGATCCATGAACTTCGATGGTGCAACAATCCTCAATCTGATCCCGATTTGATGTCATCCTCCAACAATCCTCCAATAACTCCTCTCAATTTATAGTTTATGTGGCTAACCATATGGATTAAGGTGTATATGTGTATTTATATATGTTTTTTGTTCATTGGGTCAAAATAATAAAATAAATTAATTTATATATTTATTATATTTTTTATGACTATAATGGATTTTAATCAAACAACTGATACTGAAAGAGATTATGTTGTGCCTAGGGTAAATATCATGCATTGAACTCAATGATATCCTTATATTTCCAATACATGCCTCTATTTAAGAGTTATTGCACTTTTCAAGAAAAATATGTAGTCTTGATATTAATATTTTTAATATTTTTTAAATATTTATTTTGGGATCATCGGACCTCAGAATCTCATGTCATCTCAGCACTTCGATCCGAAAATAATCCATATAATATTCTAAATTAACAAATGGAAAAATGAGATTCATTACACCCCACCCGTCACTTACTAATTAAAATGAATTCATTATATGAATGAAATGAATAATGATACAATGCATAATCAGTATTCCTTAGTAAATAATAAACATATGTATTGGAAAACTAACATACATAATAAAAATATTTTACCTATTTAATAAATGGTACAACATTATCATAATACATCCACAGAAAGAAGGTGTATGGTAATATTTAAGAATAATATACTTTAAATTATGTTGATATATATGAAATTGAACCTTTTTAAATACATTAGGTTTTTGCTTTGAAAATAAGAAGTAATATTCTTTTCTTTTAGAAATTTTTTATAAAAAAATAAAAAATTATAGAGAAATAGGAATGTTATATTCTTTTAAACCACCATGAAAATTTTTAAATTGAGATTCATAATAAATATTTTTCATGATGTTTGGAAAATTTGGTCATGCAGTAAATGTTAAAAAACATTCTTTTCCCAATTTTGCAAAAAAAATCATAAATGACTTTCATGGAAATTATTTAAAAAATTACATATAAAATTATGAAAAGAATGTAAAATTTAACAGAAATTGACCTTAATAAATCATTTATGTATAGAAATAATGTACTTGAATAAAAATAAATATTATGGATATGGAGTAAAAATATTCTTGAACAAAAAGGATAAATAATGTCAGTTTTTTTTATAAACTTACTTTTGATTGATTTGGGTACCAATGATAGGAAAAATGAAAAAAAAACATGAAATCCCTAGAAATAAAGATATTAGAATAAAATATTATAGGTTTAGGAGTTAAATAACATAAAATTACATCAATGTAAATTGAAACATAAATATTCTAGATAAAAAGTTATATTATAACATAAACCCTTACCTCAATCTTCTTCTTAGTGGAACATGATCTAAAATTATTTATAATAAATTAAAATTTATTATAAATAAATAAATATATATATATATATATTAAAATAATATCTGTATTTTTATTACTATATATCATTCAATTATAATTTATTATTTCTAATTTATTAATAATTATCTTTTAAAGTCAGTATTTTCGGGTTAACTATTTTGTTTTCCATGCGTGTTTCAGTTCAACATTCTCGGTCCTTGGAGATTTTTCATGGTTCCAAAATATTAATAATGTCATGAATATATTATTTATTTATTATAAAAAAATTTATAACTATCCATGTAATTAAGTGATGAAAAATGAAATATATCATTTCGTGGAGTTGGTAGTTCACACGTAAACACGAGAAATGGTTTTATTTTTCAATTAATGAAAATAAAGGAAGGTAGACAATAATTTATCTTTGAAAATAATAATTATGTCATAAATATAATATATATTATTTAGATAAAACTTTATTACCATCTGTATGATTGGTAGATGAATGATTAAATACATCCCCTTATAAAGACGGTAGTATGCATGTACGTATGAGCAACACTTTCATTTTACATTGGATGGATGGGAAGTAGATAATGGTTATTAAATTAACATAATAAAATTGTAGTATATTTATCATACTGATTTAATTATATTAGTATGGATATAATATATTCTTATGAGTTATAATAAAAAATAAACTTGAATGAACTCAGTTAAGATAATTACTTCTTCTTTGGGTATCCTCCTTTGGCTTACAACTTAAGTATTTTTAGGTTGGTATTCTAGGGAGATAATAACCTATAGAAAATGGGGGGATAGTTGGTAAGTGATTTGGTTAGATATTGGTGGATATAATATTCTCTATTTGTGTGAATAATTGAGGATAGGAGGTTTCATTTTATAAGTGATAGGGGTGACACTTTTGTAAATACTCTAAACTTTAAAGTAATATAAATCCATTTTCATAAGAAAGTGGTACAAAATGAAAAAAAAAGTTTCAAACATAAGGAATTTTATGGTAAAAATACACTCATACAGTAAAATTTAGATATTTTTTAGTGATATTTGAAGCATTATCGCTTTATTTAACCCCCTCATTAACTCTTTTAACCCTTACCGTGGTTACAAACTTTTATCATGGTAATTATTTATTATGACTACAAATGAAATGGGCCTTAAAAAATAATTTGAATATGGTGATTCAAAATATGGATTAAATTTTACAATATTAAATTTATATAGGTAATAAAAATTAATTTTAATATAAATACACAAAATTCAATAAAAACAGTTTTTTATATAAATGACTTTTTAAGCCTAAAAGGGATATTGAAGAAAAATCATGAATGGAATTGATTATAATGAAATTTATTGGTTTATAAATAAAAAAATAATGTTATGTGACTTTAAAAACCAATAAAAACTAAATTTCACCTTGTAATTACTTAATTAAATAAAAACATCAAAAATAGTTCTTTTATTAGTATAAAACATTACTTAGGTTCTAAAATGTCAAACATGGTTTTATAAATTCAAAATCCTATTTTTATATGATTTATTTTACTCCTTGAACACATATTTGATATATATAAGTGGGTTCATAAACTTTTTAGTTATTCTTATATCATGATGATTCCTCAAAAGTGATGATATTTGTACAAATTTTATTTTTCACTATTCACCTAAAAATCAACTTGCTTAGAAAAAACAAAAAAAACATCAACCTAAATATTTTTGACCTTATAAACCAAAAAATTATATCCATTTCATTAAATTAAAATTTTAAAATTTAGACATTTTACTTTTAAATATATCCATAAAATATTTCTATTATAATGATAAAATAGTAGGTTTTTAATTAGTAAATGGTTCAGGGATATAGTGTTCACCCGTTATAATAGAATCTTAGGTATTAAGTCCCACACCCCCTAAATAATTTCATCCTAAAAATTGATATCTTTGTCATATATTAAACAAATATGGTCAATCCTTCCTCATTACATCACTAGAATCTCGTGTTTCCCCCTCTACTTTTTGATTTCTCCAAAGAACTTCCACCAGTTGAATTGTCCAATTATGCAACACTTTTTCAATAGTTTTAAGAATATAGAAAATGTATTAATAAAAATAAAAGTTATGTTACAACTCTAATTTCTAAAAGGTGATTAAATGTATTGGTTCCAACATATATTTCTTCAATAATGAAACATGGAAGACATAATTCACTTTAGAGAGGTTAGGTGGCATAGCCAATCAGTAAGCCATAATTATAATTATCTCTAAATTTTCAAAGGAGACAATGTTCCTGGGTCTTAAATTCCACTTTTTACTGAATATTATAACTCCATACCATGGAGAAACCTTCCAGATTATATGATCTCCCACTTGAAATTCCCAGTCTCCCCTCCAATTATCAACATAATTCTTTGGTTTTATTTAAGCTATTTTGATATGATTCTGAATAATATGATCTTGAATAGTTGTATCCTCAAAAAGGTGTAGTCATTATAACTTCATTTATAAAACTTCATACTAATAATTTGGAGTATGAAATCTCTTCGAAAAAAATTATTTATACGGTTTTATCTGGATGCTTTAATGGAATTTATTATTGCATGAAAGTTCCACCATAGGTAGAAACTAATCTCACATACCTTTAAAGTTAAGATAACTAGATATAAAAATATATTATAATTTATAAATATTCCTTTTATAATTCCCATCAGTTTGAGGATGATAGGTGATACTCAAATGTATCTCAGTGTTGAGAACCTCCTGAAGACTCCTCTAAAATTGCAATGAGAACTAAGGGTTATTATTAGATACAATTGATAGAGGTGCACCATGAAGTCTCAAAACATCATTAATATAGGATTATGAAATGTTAAAAAGTGTTATATCATCCCTTATTTCTATTAAATGTTTATATTTTGTAAGGTTATCATCAATGGACCATATATCATTATTCCTCCTATGGGTCTTCAGAAGTCAGGTGACAAAGTCCACTATAACATTTCCACACTTCCATATTGGTATAGGTAAAGGTTACATGACTCCAATATGTTGTTTTATTTTATAATTTACTTGTAATCACACAAATAATCTAGAAACATAGTTTAAAATTTCCATTATACCCTTATATTTTAGAAAATAAAACTATATTCGATAGCATGTTCGATACACAACATCGAGCTTAAATGACATGCAAAATATATAACTGCTATAACCTAGCCATTAAATTAAAAGGTATGAATAATATTAACTAATTTATTAAATACATATATATAATTTTTATAATAAATATAAATTATTTATAAATTATTTGTAAATAATCAATCAATTTTTAGTAAAGTAATTTTATTCATCAAAAATAGGTTTTCATCAAAAGTTATTTTTATTACTTTTTGTAAGGAAATATTATGGTTACTTTTTTAGAAAATTTAGAAAATTTATTTGATAAAATGAAATTTATTTTTTAAATAGGGTTATTAAATTTTAATTATGATGAAATTTTTGGATTTTTCAAAAAATTCTAGCTTTTTTAATAAATCGTGAAAATATCGATTTTTTTTGTAAAAAAATAATTTCTTTTTAATAAATTAAGTAATTTATTAGTAAAATTATTTTATTAATAAGATTTTAAATAAAATAATTATTCTTTAGTTATATTTAATACACTTAATTACTTTTTAATCAACTTTATATTTTATTTTATTATAAGTTTGTTTTTGGGTTTAAAAACGGGATTTTGCTGAAAACTATTTTAAAGTGCGTAATGTTTCTCCATTTTAATTAATTAAAATAATACCTAATAATAAATGTTTAAAATTAAATTTATAGATTATATATAAATAAATATTAATTTATATTGATAAAATTACCATTTTTAATCATATATTTAATATAAAATCAACTTTTTCTTGAAAAATACACTTCCTGAAAACCAACTTAGTCATCACATCTATGAGTTTAATTTTAAATTTAAATTTTACAATTATGTTAATTGAATTTATTGAAATGTATCAAATATTTGGAATCAAAATAATTTATATTATATAATAATTTAAAATTAATTTTTGACCATAATGAATAGTGAATATGTAAAGATTAATTACCACATTTAAGGTAAAAATGGATTTATCAGGGGTTAAACTAAAAAGATAAGGGGTAAAATTATCTGAAACTTGTTTAAAAGATATTTTATGGAACTATTTAAAAACTATAATGTATAATTTTCTATAATTTTCTATTTTTTATCCTTGTTTCATGTGAAAAACTTGGGTACAGATTTTTCTTTTCAAAAATTGCAAGTGTGCCACTCACCTCACTTATAAAAGGTCACCCACACTTCCCATCTCTTAACACATTAAAATAAATTTTTATCATACAATAACTGAACAAATATATTAATTAATTAATTCAAAATTACCTAGAGTCTTTATTTTATTCAAAAAATTATCCTATGAAGTCTTTTGGTACTTACCTAAGGAGGTTTCCCAAATAAGAGCTATCGTGCTTAACCGGGTGTCTTTATTTTATTTCTTATTCCAAGTCCTTAAAATATTATAAAATAATTATTATATAATAACACCAGTATATATCATATAATTATATGTTATTATGTTAATTTAATAACCTAAATTAATCTCATTTACTATAAAATGGGATATGAACTCATCATTCATGTATATGGTGGACTACCGCCTCGCAAACCGATGTCATTCATTTTCCATCATCAAATATCATGGATTAATGTAATGATGTATTTTAAGTATATATATGATATTTTTAAAATATCTATACCTTTGGAGTTATTATATCACATATACCTTCTTCCTTTCTATTCTGTGGGGGATATGAAAATGTAACTCGTGTGTACGACGAACTACCACCTCATGAAGGGGTGTGGTTAATTTTTCACTAAAGTTTTACATGGAAGTTAATAAGGATAAATTTAATGAATATATGTGATATTAATGAAATGATAATTATATAAGTGGAATATTTATCAATCTAAAAAGATAATATATCATTTTATTCCCACTACTGGAAAACGAAATTTTCCCAACACTTGTATACCAACAGTTCATTGAACCATTGGTATATGTTATTTTTACCAATGGTTTATGAAAACCATTGGTAAAGATCTGGGACATGTGACTTTTCCTAATGGTTTTATCAAACCATTGGTAAAGATGGGTAAAAATCACTTTTCCCAACGGTTTCATCAAACTGTTGGGAAAAGTGGGGAAAAATTTAGTTTTCCCAACAGTTTTTAAAAACCATTGGAAAAAAAGACCCAAATTCTCCAAACCCAGGCAGCGTCCTCCCCACGATTCCAGAACCCTTCCGCTGGTCTCCAGAAGTGATTCCTTCGCAGAAGCACTTCAGAAGCCCCACCGCTTCCATCGGATCAGCAGCTTCCAGGTTAGACTCCTTCCATATTTTATCAAGGATATAGTTCCACCTCTTATCAAGCATATCCTTATATTCTCAAAAATTTCTTGATTCCCAATTTTTAGGGTTTTTTGTAAAATTTTATGATTGTTCCACAAATTGTGTACTCAAATTCATATATCGTTGTATGTCCAATTAATGTTTTCATTACACATTTACATTTATAAGGGCATGGTGTCTCTTTATTGTGTTCTAATTTTAAAGATTCATAGTTTTTTTAATCTCAATGCTTCAAATATTATAGCTTCATGTATATGAAATAATAAGAAATTGTTTGTAATATTTATTGATATTATTTCATGAAAATCACTCCTTTCATGAAGATCATGTCAAACATGAAGATCTTGTTCATCTTAATTTTTGTACACTATGTGTATTACATAACAAGTATGTATAATGTTTCTATAAATATATATATATATATATATATATATATATAAAATGACACATTTTTCACTTATCCTTTACACAATAGAACATATGGAGTATCTTATTGAACTTTGAAAACTAGTATGTGATCCCTAATTAGTACTTCTTCCTTCTTCATGAAACTAATTCACAGAATGTCAAATTCTCAATATTAGTGAATATTAGTTTTTCTAATATAACCATTAATCATTCTGCCTTCGACATCATACATGTGTTATTCAATCACCTTTTTTAAACATAATGACCATTTTCACTGATTTGGGGTTCCTCAAAATGCTTGGGAAAATCATAAAAATGCATGTATTGAATCATGTTTCTCATATGGTTTCATGGATACAAGTCATCTCGAAAATCATGACTGCGTGGTTCAAATATCATGAGGACCATGAGATTATTATTCTTCACACAAATGAAGTTGTTTTCTGCAACTATGTGTTTTTGTTTTCACATTTGATTTGGCTGAAAGGGGAGCTTTGTGGTCATTAATCATGGTTATGGGTGGTCATTTAGGATATAAGATAGTATGAATTCATTTTACTTGATATATCCAATATTATTATTGATTTATGTTCAATTTTATTATCTTTAACAAGTGATGTTATTTAATAAGTTGTTATTAATGGTTGTAATAATGACGATATGGTATAAGGGTTCATATAGTGTGTATAATGGTTCACATGGTGTGTATAACGGTTGACATGGTATTAGTAAACTCAAGTCATTAATTTAAGCCTTCATTCTCATTATCATGTAAGAAATTGAATGATGTAAACCCATCCTCATATGATTTATTACCTTATATAGTGTCCAACATATGGAATACGAGATTTTGAATTCATTAGTTAACCAGGATCATATATTCCATTTCCCCTAATATGGTTGTACTAATATAACTTTAGGGTCAACTAAATATGGTTCTCATTGTACATTGTATATTATGTGTCCTTCTTGTCCAATACACACTTTTATGAGGGTGGGGTGATTTTCGCTACCAATTTTGGCATGTGTAGACAACCATAAAAATGTTAGATAAGTCACAAGTTTAATTCAGTAATGTTGTTATCATTGACATACTTTATTATTAATTTCAAATTTAAAAATAAATGTTTTTGTCTGTAATTAATGAAATTAAATCTTTTTAAAATCCATGAACAACCTATTAGTGTAGAAGCCTAAAATTTATTCACCCATGGGGTGTGCTTGACTTGGGGAAGTAATTGGGTAATGAAAGGTATGGCCATAGAGGTGTCAATAATGAGTTATTGAACATGAGTGAATGATTTGGGATGCCTATAACACATGATGGGACCTGATGCATGTGCCTCTTATAGACCTAATGAAAATTAATATAAATAAATTTTAATTTAATTTATGAGTACTTGTTCTTTACATTATTTTAATAGTTCACTACATCGACTAGAAACTTCTTCCTTTATCGTTTACTTAAATATATTTTCTATTAAAGTTCAATATTATTGAATTGTTTATGACAAAATGACTTATATAAATTCTTTTTAGAGAATGGATAGAAGTTGGATGTATGAAACCGATCGGATCTCAAGCGATTTTTAAAACAATTTGGAGAGCTTTATAGATTTTTCATTTCACAATGCTTCAGATAGTGGTCACATACACTGCCCATGTTCCAATTGTGTTGGTAGACCTTGGTTGAGCTGTGAAGAAGTCAGTTACCACATAACAAAAAATGGTTTTCAAGAAAAATACTTTGTGTGGTATCACAATGGGGAGAAAATGAAATCTCAAATTGGTGATGATCGAAATGAAAGGACTGGAATAGATAATTTTTTAGATGATTGGTTTCCATTTATTCATCGTCATGAAAAGGAAAGGATTTCGACTCAAGAAGACTCGATATGAGGACAGATGATGCATCTAGTGAAAATGATGATATTGATAGGGTGAAAAAATTGAATGATGTTGCCACGACTCCAGTATATCAACAATGCGATAAAATGAAAAAGCTGGAATTTTTAATCTGATTGTTTCATGGGAAAACTATGTATGGGATTTCTAATACAGCAATCGATTACATTCTTACCCTCTTGAAGGATTTACTTCAATATGATGCAGATATTCCCTCAAACCACTATATTTCATGGAAGTTAGTTGAGGATCTTGGATTTTCAAGAAACAAAATTCATGCTTGCCCGAAAGATTGCAGTTTATTCTAGGAGGAAACCGCTGAATGAAATGATTGTATAAAATGTGGCATATCCCACTGGAAGTCAAAATCTGATGGAACACCATCCCTCGTTCCACAGAAAGTAATGTGTCACTTTCCATTGATCCCCATACTCCAAAATATTTTTATGTCTGATGACATATCAATAAAAATGAGATGGCATGATATCGAGAGAAAGAAGACTAATGATGAGTTGGTTCATCCTGCAAGTGGATTTTCATGGTAGAGATTTGATGCTCGACATCCTGATTTTGCAGCTGACGTGCGTAATGTGAGGCTGGGTCTTTCATGTGACGGTTTTAATCTATTTGGGCAGATGCTTACTTCGCACAGCACATGGCCAGTTTTTATACACATTTATAATCTTCCCCCGTGGTTTTGTATGAAAAAACCTTTCAATTTCATGAGTATACTCATATCTGGTCCTTCTGATCCCTGCATTGATATTTATGTATACATGAAACCTTTAATAAAAGAGTAGAAACTTATTTGGGATGTGCGTGTACGCACATATGATGCATGTTAGAAAGACATATTTTAGATGTGTGATGCGCTTATGTGGAAGATCAATGATTTTCCAGCTTATGCAATGATTTCTAGATGGAGCACGAAGGGAAAACTGTCATGTCTAGTTTGTATGAAGAATACATGATCCAGAAGATTGAAACATCGTTGTAGTTTCAGTTTTATGGGACATTGATGATTATTTACAAAGTATCATCCATATAGAATGAATCGTCGAAGATTTGATAATACCATAGAGACTGATGATCCACCTTAGCATATGTCTAGAAATTATGTGCTTAATGAATTGAAAGATTTCAGTTTTTCATTCTGTAAGGGTCAAATGAAATCTAGAAAGAGAAAGAATGTTTCCACTGAAACCTATTACAATTGGAGGAAGAGGATTATCTTTTTTGATTTTCCTTATTGGTCAATTAATTTTTTACTTCATTTCTTAGATGTAATGCATATTGAAAATAATATCTATGAATTGTTTCTTTCGGTTCTTCTAAATGTCAAGGGGAAGACAAAATATGATTTACAATCTTGGCGTGACTTGGTGGATTGGGGCATCACACCAGAATTGCATCCTGTGCGTATCAGTGAAAGTAAATGGAGACTTCCATGTGCTTCTTATGTGATGACACCTATGGAAAAAAACAATTTCTGGAAATATTAGAGACTATTAGAGTTCATGATGGATATTCAAGAAACATATCTAAGTGGGTGAACAGAAGAGATTTGAAGCTAAAATCTTTGAAGACTCATGATTATCATGTTCCACTGCATGAGTTGCTTCTAATAGAAATCTGTCAACTTTTTTCCAATAATGTAAGGGTGGCTGTTATTCGGTTGTTCCATTTGTTTAGAGATCTTGTAGGATCGTATTAATGATGTAGATGCTCAATATACAAGAGGGGGGGTGAATTGTATACTTTAAAAAATTCCTTTGGAACCTTTAAAGTTAGTTACGATTAACTATTTTTTCCTTAAGCAAAGGAAAGGGCTAAGTTTAACAAAGTTTAACTAAGTAAATTCACAACACCTCTAACACCGAATACAAACTTGGAATAAGATTCCGAATGTGGGTTCCGGAAATATGGTTCTGGAAATTGAAACTTAACAAAATTTACAATATGAGATTCTACCTTAAAGCGTATAGAATCTAAATGAATCAGAGTAAGTAAGGAAGTATAAGAAAGTTATACTTCCCTTAAGATACAAATTGCAGCAGAAATAAAACAAGTAGTTAAACTAAAAGTAACAAGATAATAGTCTTTTAACCCAAAGAGATGGGTATCCAACAAACTTGGATAAAGGTCCCTTGATTTATACTTTCAAGCAAGTCTGTCTTACCCACACTAGGGTAAGCCCTCGATACGAAGATCGGAGTCTCTGTCTTGCTATTCCCGCAAGCCCTCAACTTCAAGGTAGTTGGCAACCTCTGTCTTCCTCAGCAAGGAAGCCCTCGAACTTCAAGGTAGTCGGCACCTCTGTCTTCCTATCCCCGGAAGCCCACGAATGTAATCACCAACATTTGGAGTCTCACGAAGCTTTGAGAGTTAATAAGAGCCTCTCTCTCTAGAAATCACTTCAAGCATGTAATCACATGAGTCGAAGATCTGTCATCCTTTCAGCACTTGCAACAGCACCGAGCTCTTTCAAATGAGCTCCTATTTATAGGTAAGGTTGGATCCTCCTCCAACGGTCATATTTTCCTTAAAGATCGGAGGGACCTATACACGTGTCACTTAGACAAATGTTAGTTTATAACAAAACAGATGACATCATTTTATAACAAAACAAGTGTAACAGAATGTACGACATTGTTTTAATTCTGACTCAAAGGTTCGGAATGAAAGCTTCGGAGTGAAGGTTCTGAGTGTAATGGAAATAATAAAGAGTAGACAGATTATAGAAATGTAAGCAGAATAAAAGTTCGGAGTTTAACCAAAATATTTTTCGGAGTCTGAATTAATTCAGAGTGTATAAAACAAAGATGATCAGATTCTGTTTAATAGGTGAATTCGGAATGAGAATTCGGAATGGAAATTCATCATCAGAATTCGTAATGAGAATTCTTCATCAGAGTTCGTAATGAGAATTCTTCATCAGAATTTGTAATGAGAATTAATCATTAGAATTCGTATTGAGAATTCGTTATCAAACTTCATAAAAATTCGTATCCTGAATCTGGAATAGAACTTAGTCATAATTCATATCCGGAATTCGGAATGAAAACTTCCTTATAGTTCTTATCCAGAAATCGGATCTTAAAACAGAATGTTTCATCTCAAAGTTTCAACGATTCCGTGAAAATGAATCCGAATCTCATACTTAAGAAAAAAATATGGATGAAAATATGATAAGGATAATTTTTCTTATAAAAGCGATTTTTCTTATAAAAGAAATATCTTAAGAAGGAATTTTTCTTATAAAATCAACTTTCCTTAAGATAAGGTGTCTGTGATTTTCAAAACAAGAAGGAATGGAAAAGTCATAAGGAAAACCTTATTGACTCAAAAATCTCCCCCTTTTTGGAAAGCACAAACATTCTTACGAAAAAGAAATTCTAAGAAGAAAGAAAAACATTAAGGCTTATCTCCCTTTGCTTTAAGGATATTGATGAATACGACTAACTCCCCCTTAGTCTTTGAAACTCTAAGGATCGTATTCAGATTTCCGGAGTGATAGATAAGAATGTCTTCTTTAATGAAAAAGCTTCCCCTTAAACAAACTCTTATTTAGAGTTTTTCTTTTTCTTAAGGATCTTTTTCTTCCCCTTTGATAAACTCTTATTAGAGTTCTTCTTTTTTCTTAAGGATCTTTTCCTTCTCCCCCTTTATGATTTTCAAAAAGAATTGGAGGGAATGGAAAAAAATAAAGTACCTGAAAAATTTGTAATGACAACAATAGAAATGACAAGAACAACTTTCATTAAATTTGAAATCTCAGAAACAAAAGGAATACAACAAAAAGACCGGATTTGGTTATTTCGGATCTTTTTCCTTCGACATGAGCCCCTTTAGAATAGTCTTGATCTTCTTTAGGTCTTTATGATCTTCTTCAGCTTGCTTCTCTAAGACAATTATTCTTGCGGATTGAGCTTCAATTTTTTCTTCCTAGGCTTTCAGCTTTTCTTCCTGAGCTTTGATCTTTTCTTCCTGATCCTTCATCCTTTCTTCAAAATCAATCCGATGATCCCTTTCAAACTTCCAGTTTTGAGAAATGGAATTCAGCTTCCCATTCAGATCTCTCACTTCTTTAATCCGGAAGTTCTTTTCTTCTGTCAACTTCTCTTCAAAGGATGTAGTTAACTCATTTATCTTCTTGTCCTCGGTTTCAAAAGCATCATTGACATTGTCTTGAAACTCATTGAACAACCTCATCTCTTCCACGGTCTTCTTCGACCAGTTTTTCATCCTCTTGCAAGATCTTCTATGAGCTTCGTAACCAACAAAAAACGTTTTGAACTGAGCCTCAATCTCAACGCACTTGTCCATAACCATGGATACGGAGTCAGTTTTCTTATTCAACGCATGTTGGAGCATCTGTCATCTTGATTCAATACTAGAGAATGTCGGAATGGATCCCACCAACTTCTTTAAAGACTGGACAACAAAATCATGCCCCAACGAGGATGACTCCGAATCTGAAATCTTGCATGGAGAGTTTTCTTCCTCAATAAGCTCCAACTTCCTTTTAGATGAATCACCAAACTCTCTTTTCTTGATAGCCACTGATTTCGGAGTTTCAACAAGGAGTTTCTTTCCCTTGTCTTTTATCGAAATTGATTGTTGATCAGGAGTTTTCTGCTCGCCAGTAGACACTTGAACAATCTCATCAACAACTTTCTGAACAACATCTTCTTCATTCTTATCCTTCTCTGGAGTTACTAACTTAGAGGATTCAGCCTCTGATGTTCGGAGTGATAGATGTTCCGAAGGTGATCCTTTATAATCATCCACTTATTTCAAAAGATCTCTTGTTTCACCACTTCCTTTAGCAACTTCTTCTTCCTCTCCCACTTGCTGAATCTGCTCGATTTGCTCAACATGCTCAGCTGTAGTCTCTTTCGGTAAATCAAGGTTTCTTCCTGGAGTCTCAGGTAGAGATTCCAAGGAGAAAGAACTCGGAACTGGAATGCTTTCGGATACTATTTCATTAAATTTCAACAAAGCTTGGACTGCCTCGGCTTCTAACATCTTCTTCTTAAGCTTCTTCTCCTTTGCTTGTTTTTCAAGCTCATCAGCAGTTCTCTCCTTTAATGCCTTAGCTTCCACAGGGTCCAATCCGAACTGCGGATCCCCTTGTTTCCTTTTCTCTTTATCTACTCTCCACTTCGCAACAACCTCATCAGGATAGGTCTTATTCTTCTTTGGTTTGGGAGGTGCGGTTTGAGCTTTCTTAGACTTAGGATCTTCGACTTCAGCTGCAGCTTCCTTCAACTTTATTTTCTTTACTGGTTTAGATGATTCCGGTTCAGCAACCTTTGGAACCGCTTCTTCTTGATTAGGCAAATCAACGAACTCACCAATATCCTTGTTGAAAGCCACATCCATCCTCTTAAGGGTGTCATCACTAACCAACAAAATTTTACAAACCCTTGGCTTAGATCTGCAGGCTTCCTTGAAAGATTCAAGGCACCGAACTATCAACTTTGATAATATTGTTGGGTACATTACGATCTCGGCTCTGAGATTTCCTTTATTAAGATTCTCAATGGTTATAAGAATGTGCCTCATGAAGTTAAACTTCCATAGATTTATCAGAAAATCTAAGATATAGATCTCACTCTTCTTCAAGCTGTCTTTATCACCTTTCCTTGGTACGATAAGCCCTTGCACCCACAACTCTAGAATCCGGAAATTTGTAGGCAAACTAGCAATCTTCGGAGCCTTGTCATCAGCCAGTCCGAGAGTTTCTAAGGCTTTTTTCTTTTCAAAGCTACCCTTAGAGTCCGGAAAAACATGAGAAATAAATTCGGCTTCTCCTTCATAGGACAGCCCTACCAAGCTTGCTGCCTTGGTATAAGTCAGATTATAAGTCTTTCCATAAGACTTGAAAGAAAATTTCTCCCTATTATCTTCCTGAAAGAATGAAACTGTTTCATAGAACTCAACAAGTAACTCCGAAAAGACATCATCTTGGTTCCCCGGTTTGGATACAGCAATATCTTCGCAGCCATTCAACTTAATATTCTTCGAGATGAGAGAATTGTAGTTGCTGAAGAAATACGGATGGACTAACCTTTCTCTATAAACTAACCATTGTGAAATAGGCTTAGTGGATGACATTTCTTGAGACGCTAACTCCGCAGACATTTGGATCTGTAATCCTCTGAGAAGTTCGGAATGGAGAAAATTGTAGTTCGGAACGGCCTTAAAACAGTGGGGCAGAGCTTCGGGACGCGAGAGCTTGAGATCGATGTGGGACAAGTATTTGGGTCCCCTTTATATAGGCAACGAAATGACGGTTCACCTTCCACAATTGATCTAACAGTTGGGAGAAACTTAGATCAGATCTGACGGTTGAAAACTTGAATCCGATCTTTTTGAGGTTTTTATTAAAACAAGGAATTAAGAAAACTATAATCCGAAAACATAATACAAGAAAATGCCAGCAAGTAAAATATGACTACGAAAACTTGAGTAAGGTAATTATATTTTTCGGATTAGCTTTGGAGGATTATTCGTAATGGGTAATATAAAATAACTACGAGAAAAAAACTTTATAATGAAAAGGCAGAGTTTGCAAAATCTTTGCTATAGAAAATAAACTTAGTATAGGAAAACTCAGTATGGAAATCCTCATTACAGAACTCAGTACGGATAACCTCATTACGGAAACCTGAGTACAAAAAACAAATTCCAAAAAAAAACTTATTTCAGTACGAAATTTCCATTATGAAAATACCAGTACGAAATTTTCATTCCGGATGTTTTCAATACAAACCCTTCCAAATCAGAAGTATTTTGTACAAAAATATCCTTTCTGAAAAATTGTAGTTCCGGAAGTTTCATTCCGGAAATCTTTGTTCCGAAAAGTTTGAAAACAAACTTTGAAAAACTTTGTTAAACTAACAAACAAATTTACTCCCCCTATGAAAAGGAGTTTATTACTGTAAGGAGACTTTTTCAATAGAAAGTTAATTAATAATGATTACCTTATGGTTATCATTCCTAACTTCTGTTTAATATATTCAAATCTATCAGAAGGCACAGATTTTTTGAAAATATCCGCAAGTTGTTCTTGTGTTCCGATAAATTGAAGAATAATATCTCCTTTAAGTGTGTGATCCCTAAGAAAGTGATGCCTAATATCTATGTGTTTTGCACGGGAGTGATGTGAAGGGTTCTTACTAAGGGCAATGGCACTTGTGTTATCACACAAAATTCGAGTTTTAGTAAAACTCAGGCCATAGTTTGTGAGTGTGTGTTGCATCCATAACACTTGAGCACAACAACTTCCAGCTGCTACATATTCAGCTTCAGCAGTGGATAGTGCTACAGAATGTTGCTTCTTGCAGGACCAAGAAACTAATGAATCTCATAAGAAATGACAAGTTCCATATATACTTTTTCTATCCATTCTACATCCACCAAAGTCAGCATCATAAAATCTTTTTAGAACAAAATCATTTCCAGAAGTATAAAATAATCCTAGATCCATGGTTCCCTTAAGGTAGCGAAAAATTCTTTTTACTGCCTTTAAGTGAGATTCCTTAGGATTGGATTGATATCTTGCACATAAGCATACTGAAAACATTAAGTCTGGTCGACTAGTTGTTAAGTAAAGTAAACTTCCTATCATACCTCTAAAAGTTGTTTGATCTACTGGTTTCCCAGCTTCATCAAGATCTAAAGAATTTGAGGTACCAGTAGGAGTACTTAAACTCTTAGTGTTGTCATAACCATACTTTTTAAGAAGATATTTTATATACTTATGTTGAGATATGTAGGTTCCTTCTGGTTTTTGAGAAATTTGAAAACCAAGGAAAATGTTAACTCACCCATCATACTCATTTCAAACTCATATTTCATTAGACTTGCAAAGGAGTCAGTCAAAGATTGCTGAGTTGAACCAAATATGATGTCATCAACATAAATTTGAACAATCAAAACATTTTTGTTGTCTTTCTTTATAAAAAGAGTTGGATCTGCATTTCCCTTAACATAGTTATTCTGAAGCAAAAATCCAGTAAGTCTACCATACCATGCTCGTGGGGCTTGTTTAAGGCCATACAAAGTTTTGGTAAGTCTAAAAACATGATCAGGATATTTTGTATCTTCAAAACCAGGAGGTTGTTCAACAAAGACTTCCTCTTGAACATAACCGTTAAGAAAAGCACATTTCACATCCATTTGAAAAAGTTTGAAATTAAAGAATGCTGAAAAGGCAAGTAGAATACGGATAGATTCAAGTCTAGCTACTGGAGCATAGGTTTCTTCATAGTCTATTCCTTCTTGCTGATTATAGCCTTTAGCAACAAGTCTAGATTTATTTCTTACTATGATTCCATTTTCATCACATTTATTTCTAAAAACCCATTTTACTCCAATAATAGAAGTTTCCTTAGGTATTTCAACCAAGGTCCAGACTTTATTCCTTTCGAATTCATTTAGTTCATCTTGCATGGCTTTAATCCAATCATCATCACCTAAAGCTTCATCAGTGCTTTTAGGTTCTAATTGGGAAAGAAATGATAGATGTTCTACTTCATTTCTTAAGGAACTTCTAGTCCTTACAGGTTGATTTACATCACCAATGATACTATCACTGGGATGATTCTTCAGAAACACCTGATTTGGGTTTTGTAAAATCTGTTCATCAACATAGGGTAGAAAGTCTTCTGGGGTAAATGTTTCAGAAGTATCTTCTTGAACAATTTCCTTATCTGAAGGTTCTTATATCAAAGGTTGACAATCAGTTTTTGAAAACACATCCGAGGAAGAAGGTAGGGATGGTTTAAAAACAAAAGGATCTGACTCATCAAATTTTACATGTACTGTTTCTTCAACAGTACAAGTGTTTTTATTAAAAACTCTATAAGCCTTAGAGGTTGTGGAATATCCTAAGAAAATCCCTTCATCAGATTTTGGTGCAAATTTATGTAGATTATCTTTAGTATTCAAAATGAATACTTTGCAACCAAAAACCTTGAAGTAGGATAGTCTAGGTTTTCTACCATTCCATAACTCATAAGTAGTTTTATTAAGAAAAGGTCTAATCAAAACTCGATTTATAGTATAACAAGCAGTACTTACAGCTTCAGCCCAGAAATGTCTAGCAATAGAATATTCACTCAACATGGTTCTAGTTATCTCTTGAAGAATTCTATTTCTTCTTTCAACTACACCATTCTGTTGAGGAGTTCTAGGTGCTGAAAAATTGTGAGTAATACCTTTCTTACTACAAAAGTTTCAAAATCATAATTTTGAAATTCTCCTCCATGATCACTATGAATAGTTTTCAATGGAATGTTTTTCTCATTTTTAACTTGAGCTCTAAAACTTTTGAAATAAGAAATAGCTTCAGATTTCTTTGCTAGAAAATAGACCCAAGTAAATCTAGTGTAATCATCAACTAGAACAAATACATAGTACTTACCTCCAATACTTCCAGTTTGTGTTGGACCAAAAAGATCCATGTGCATTAACTGTAATGAATAGGTTGTTAAGACTTCACCAATCGATTTAAAACTTGATTTATGTTGCTTACCATATTGGCAAGGATCATAAACTTTAGAAGAATCAAATCTAAGCTCCGGTAGATCCTTAACTAGTTTCTTCTTAGATAGTTTACATAGGTTCCTAAGGTTACAGTGACCTAGTCTTCTATGCCATAACCAGGAATGATCTTCCATTGCACTTAGGAAAGGTAAATCTTGGCTCCTGAGGTATTCTAAGTTTAAAGTGTAGACATTCTCTTGCCTATTGGCTAAGAGAATAAATTCTTCCTTGGAATTGTGAACTAATCACTTATCATTCCTAAAATTCACAAGGTAACCTTCATCACATAACTGACTTATGCTAATGAGGTTGTGCTTAAGACCTTTAACAAAAAGAACATTTGAAATCAAGGTTTTACCAAGAAGAACAATATTACCAATACCAACAATCTCTCCCTTAGCATTATCTCCGAAAGTTACCTTTCCTCCTTTCGTTTTAAGAATCTTTTCGAAAAAGCTTTTGTTACCGGTCATGTGCCGGGAACATCCACTATCCATGTACCATGTATTGTTGCTGGTACTCTCTTTGTTTTCCTGAAATCAAAAAGAAAATTAGATTTTCGGAATCCAAACTTGTTTGGATCCGAGATTTCCAGATAATAAAATTTTAGGTACCCACACTTTCTTATAAAAGTAACCTTTGTGAAATCCTAAAGATTGGGTTTTGTTTAAGGAACAATCCTTTGCCCAGTGACCACCACATTGACACTTGGTACAAAATGGGGCACTTTGAGGAACAAAATAATTGTTACTGAAAATTGGTTTTGCATGGGTATAACCAAATCCGGATTTATTTCTTAAAGGTCGTATTTGAGAATACATTTTATCAAAATTTTCCTTACCATGGGTAAAGTTTGATAAACACTTCTTTAAGGAAAAAATTTCGGACTTGAGTTTTACAACCAAGTTTTTATCCTCAAAATCATTAGTTTTAGAACTAGAGTTAGGCTTGAAAACATTTTTATTAGAAATTACTTTTTCTAATTCTTTAGAAAGTTTGTTCTTCTCAGAACTTACTTCCTCAAGATTTTTTGAAATACTTTCAAAATCAACATTTTTCTTATCAAGATCTTTAGAAAGATTTGATATCTCTTTTGAAAGAATAGAATTCCTAGAGTTTTCCTTATCAAGTTTCTTATTGAGTTTGGAATTCTCAATCTCAAGAAGTTCAGAAAATCTAGAGACTTCTTCATATGTAGGTAGAGTATTTTCTTCATCAGAAGAAGATTCTTCATCAGAAGAGTTATAATACTTTCTATCATTAGAATTTAAAGAAACATTGGTCAATGATTCAGCATTTCGTACCTTAGCCATAATACAATGATTATCAATAGGTAATATGTCTATAAGACCAAGATTCTTCTGTCCTGAAGATTCATAATCAGAAGATTCATCTGAAGAGTCACCACCACTCGCACTCTAGGTGTCATTGGCTTTCAAAACTTTCTTAGCTTTAGCTTTGTAATACCTCTTTCTGTTCCTGTCTGAATGCCTTTCTTTTCTTTCTTTCTTTTTGAGCATAGGACAATCTGGTCTAATATGTCCAGCTCTCTTGCATTCATAACAAGTAACTTCTCCATCTTTTTTATCTTTCCTTTCCTTTTTCTTATACTTGGATTGGAAATTTCTCTGGCCAGCTATCTTGTTCGTCCTTCGAGCAAGATTTTCTAGTTCATTTTCTGAGACTTCACTCTCACTAGATTCGGATTGGAAAAAAACTTTCTTAGACTTGGACCTGGTTACTCTCTCAGGAGTCTTAGCTTTCATATGATTTGAAGTTGTAGTAAAAGCAACAGTATCATTTCCATTCTTCTTCTTGATGTTGTCAGCATCTCTCTTCATTCTGGTTTCATGTTGTAGAAGAGTTCCAAAAAGCTCATCAAGTGTAATTTGAGTTACCTTCCTATTTTCATCTATAGTTGTTCTCTTGGATTCCCACTCATTGGGCATAATATCAATTATTTTATCCACAAGAGCTTCATCATCTAAACCTTTCTCTCCCATAGATTGTAGGCTGTTGACAATAGTCATAAATCTCTGTTGAACTTTACATATAGGTTCTCCATAAGGAAAGTTGAATCCATGATATTCATCTCTAATCATAGCTCTTCTAGTCTCAATCACTTTAGAAGTCCCAAAGTGTGTAACCTCTAACTTCTTCTAGATACAGTTAGCTGCTTCACAAGAAGAAATTTGGCTATATATATTTCTAGTCATGGAACATAGTAGAGTATTGTGTACCTTATAGTTGAGTTGATATTCCTACTTTTTCAGGTTAGTAAAAGTTCTGACTTTCTTGTCAGGTATTTTATAATCACCAGTAAGTATAACAAAATTATCTACTCCAGTGTTGATAACAAAAGTATTCATTCGATCTCTCCAGTACTCATAATCATTACCATCAAAGATAGGTGGTCTTGTAGGATTTAGGTTATCAATCGAACCGACATTAATTCCTGCCATACTAGAAATAACCTTGTATACACAAACTTGTTAGTAGCAAAAGTTTCGTAATCACAAAGTTTGGATTAGGAAATTTCCGGAATAGAAAAGTTCGGAATGAGAAAAAAAATGAGCAAGAAAAACTTATTCTTAAGTATAAGTATTTCAGAGACCTCCTCTGATACCAATTGTAGGATCGTATTAATGATGTAGATGCTCAATATACAAGAGGGGGGTGAATTGTATACTTTAAAAAATTCCTTTGGAACCTTTAAAGTTAGTTACGATTAACTATGTTTTCCTTAAGCAAAGGAAAGGGCTAAGTTTAACAAAGTTAAACTAAGTAAATTCACAACACCTCTAACACTGAATACAAACTTGGAATAAGATTCCGAAAGTGGGTTCCGGAAATATGGTTCCGGAAATTGAAACTTAACAAAAGTTACAATATGTGATTCTACCTTAAAGCGTATAGAATCTAAATGAATCAGAGTAAGTAAGGAAGTATAAGAAAGTTATACTTTCCTTAAGATACAAATTGCAGCGGAAATAAAACAAGTAGTTAAACTACAAGTAACAAGATAATAGTCTTTTAACCCAAAGAGAAGGGTATCCAACAACCTTGGATAAAGGTCCCTTGATTTATACTTTCAAGAAAGTCTGTCTTACCCACACCAGGGTAAGCCCTCGATACGAAGATCGGAGTCTCTGTCTTGCTATCCTCGCAAGCCCTCAACTTCAAGGTAGTTGGCAACCTCTGTCTTCCTCAGCAAGGAAGCCCTCAAACTTCAAGGTAGTCGGCACCTCTGTCTTCCTATCCCTGGAATCCCACGAATGTAATCACCAACATTCGGAGTCGCACGAAGCATTGAGAGTTAATAAGAGCCTCTATCTCTAGAAATCACTTAAAGCATGTAATCACATGAGTTGAAGATCTGTCAGCCTTTCAGCACTTGCAACAGCACTGAGCTCTTTCAAATGAGCTCCTATTTATAGGTAAGGTTGACTCCTCCTCCAACGGTCCTATTTTCCTTAAAGACCGGAGGTACCTGTACACGTGTCACTTAGACAACGGTTAGTTTATAACAAAACAGACGACATCGTTTTATAACAAAACAAGTGTAACAGAATGTACGACATCGTTTTAATTCTGACTCAAAGGTTCGGAATGAAAGCTTTGGAGTGAAGGTTCTGAGTGTAGTGGAAATAATAAAGAGTAGACAGATTATAGAAATGTAAGCAGAATAAAAGTTCGGAGTTTAACCAAAATATTTTTCGGAGTCTGAATTAATTCAGAGTGTATAAAACAAAGATGATCAGATTCTGTTTAATAGGTGAATTCGGAATGAGAATTTGGAATGGAAATTCATCATCAGAATTCATAATGAGAATTCGTCATCAGAGTTCGTAATGAGAATTCTTCATCAGAATTCGTAATGAGAATTAATCATTAGAATTCATATTGAGAATTCGTTATCAAACTTCATAAAAATTCGTATCCTGAATCTGGAATAGAACTTAGTTAGAGTTCATATCCGGAATTCAGAATGAAAACTTCCTTATAGTTCTTATCCAGAAATCGGATCTTAAAACAGAATGCTTCATATCAAAGTTTCAACGATTCCGTGAAAATGAATCCGAATCTCATACTTAAGAAAAAAATATGGATGAAAATATGATAAGGATAATTTTTCTTATAAAAGCGATTTTGCTTATAAAAGAAATTTCTTAAGAAAGCATTTTTCTTATAAAAGCAACTTTCCTTAAGATAAGGTGTTTGTGATTTTCAAAACAAGAAGGAATGGAAAAGTCATAAGGAAAACCTTATTGACTCAACAGATCTTTGTGCTAAGAAGTTGTCCAAGTCTTTATTGCAAAAAATGTTGACAGATGCCCCATTAATTTTGTGTGAGTTGGAGAAAATATTTCCTCCATCTTTTTTCACATGAATGCTGCATCTGACTGTCCATATTCTCACTAAAATACTTCTCAAAGGACCTATTTCTTTTCTTTGGATGTATCCAACTAAAAGAAATATGTTCACATTAAATTCTTATTTCCAAAACAGAAATCATCCCGAAGGTTCTATCGTGAACGGTTACCTGGCTCAAGAATGTATGGATTGTTGCTCGATGTATTTTTCTGATGTTACTACAATATTGAACAGACCAATGAGAAATGAAGAAAAACAGTATGAGAAAATTGAACCCAGTTTTCCATCACTTCCTCAAATAGGAGGAATTCCTGGATCATATACATTAAATACATTAATCCATGAAGAGATAGAGATGGCACATTGCATAGTTTTTTTGTGATTTGTTCGATGACTATATCATGTAACTAAATTGATTATGTATATCTTACATATATATCTGTTAAACTATTCATATTTTTTATCTACAGGGAATATAAAACAATGATGAAGAGGAAGCATCGTTCTTTATCTTTGAGAAGGAGAGAGACTTTGCATAGCAAAGAGTTTTCTGCTTGGTTAAAATTGAAGGAAAAAATATTACTGTTTAAATTAATTATTTCAATATTTAATTAAGTTTAACAGTCATTTATATTGTAGGTATTGAGTTTGTCTGATGACTCTGTCTTTGAGAAAATAAGAGCTTTGGATTTTGGTCCGAATACCGTGGTTCGTGACTGTAAATCAATTTTTATCAATGGGTACAAATTTATTGTCACTGAACGAGCAAAGAACATGATAACACAACATGATGGTGTTATGGTTACTGCCACAATAGATTGTTATGCCAATTCATCATATAGTAGACCATGATTTGAAAATGTGGGTTATTATGGAGTCATTGAGAAAATAATAATATTGGATTATTACTCTCATGGACGAGTCACAATGATGAAAATCCATTGGTTTGATTCGATGATGAGACATAGCACATTTATTGAGGATTGTGGATTTCGAGTAATTAATATGACTCGCACTCTTACTACCGAAGAACCATATGTGTTGGCATCAATGGCTAAACAAGTTTTTTATGTCAAAGACCAACTTTGACCTGAATTTGGTGTCATAGTTGAAGTAATTCCAAGACATATTTTTGATGATGGTGATGATGGAATTGACACTATCCCTATTTCCATTGGAACCAAACCATTTATTTCTTTTGATGACTCCAATAGCCCAATTTTCAGAATTGATTGTGAACCTGAAGTTGTGGTTGAAAATATATAGAATCATTCATCCATGTTCTTAATTCTTTTGGTTTACCTCGAGTTGGGTTGTTAAGGTTGGTAATATTCAAATTGATTTAACATTGATCACAAATATGTTTTAGCTGACTTGACCATTATGTGAATTTTTAATGTTTATTAGTTTCTATCTTATTTGAATTGAATTTTCTAATTTGGAATTGAACTATATTCAAACCTAGTCAAACAATATTTCTATCTTGGTGAGCATTACAACTTGTATGATTAATTAAATTCATTCAAGATCTTATAAAAAAATTGATAGCTAAATTACCAATGAATCCCCCTATTCCCTCATATATTTAGTTTTTTGTTTTACACATTAGTTTCCTTTTTCTAATTAATTACATATTTGTTTTCAAAAGCAGGAAATGCAGCCAATTGAAGAGAGACGAAGGAAAAAATTGATGGAGAACAATCATCGGATGGCGGAGATGGGCGTTCCACCATTAGTGCCTACAGTGAGTTTTTTATTTAAAATATATATTTATATTTAAAGAATATATAATGTCATGTGATTAATTTTTTTGTAAACATTTTTGTAGGATCCACCTATACGTCGACAGTTATTCGATGAGGAGCCTAGTACTGGTCCAAGTACTCAGGCCAGTGGTATGAGGAGGGTTCGTACCAGAGGTGGACGATCAGCTGCACGTGCCCGACTAGACCCTGCCCCTCCCATTGACATGTCATCCTTCCCACATTCTGATCCCAGTGTGTCATTAGGGACACACGGGAAATTTAGGCCTCCCAAGTTTTCGCTACCTTCTGCATCTTCTGCCCCATCATCTTCACATCCCATGATGATTCCCACTCCCCAGTCAAAATCTGGTCATAATGATGTCCCATCTTCTTTTCCTTATACTTCTATCTCTCAGAGCTTCTATATTCCATTGTCTTCGACTCTTGTTCCACCGCAGGGTGTTCCATCAGTTTCTGTGGATCTGGCGGCGCTCAACGATCAGACTGGCGCAGGTATATTTATAAAACCCTAACAAATTTTTATAGCAATATTTATTTTCATTATAACATGTTTTGATAAAATATTTGTTTTTATTTCATGACAGATACATCTACTGACAGGAGGCGGGGGCGGGGGTGTACACGCATGCGTTCGGTGTGGAACCACCGCACACAGGTTATGGTGGATTACAATGAAGACAACCAAATGGTTGAGAAATCAGGGCAGCAATGTCGGAGTTTTTTGGAAACGCTTTCCAAATACTCCGACATCATTTCCGGTAGCCCGCTGTCCTGGAGAAATTTTCCACATGAGGTCAAGGATAGAGTTTGGGCAGAAATATGGGTAAAAAAATTTGTTGTATTTAATGCCATGAATTATTTTTATATTTATATGAATTGATATTTTGAAGTCAGCTTCGATTTAATTTTCCCGATGGTGATGGTGCTCGAGAAGAACGTCTAAAGGATTTAGGCAAGATTGGGAGAGCCTACAAGCATGATTTGTATATTGGATGGAATTATAGAGTTGACACTGAGTTAGAGGTGGTACTAGTTGTGGATTATTGTCATATAGAGCAGTATCGTTAGATGATTACTCATTGGACGAGTACCCAGTTTAAGGTATGAATTAAATTTGAGGTATTTAAATAATAACTTTCATGTTTTTCATTAATATTACCCTTTTCATTGTCGAATTTTATTTAGGAATCATCTTAAAAAAATAAAAAAAAAACATTGATGCAAAAAAATACCTCCGCACACTAGGACGTACGACGATGTTGAATCATGAGAGGAAGCAGGTATGACAATTTTTTATAAGTTTTCTTTTACGACATTCATTTTCTTTTGTTTTCTCAATTATTTAATCATTTACTAAATTTTTCATATAAATTTATTTTTCAATGTCATTTTAGAGGCAAATATAGAATATTGATGGACTTGTGCCTCAAGCAAAACTGTTTTTCTCGAGTAGACGGAAAAAGGATGGAAGTGCCGTCAATGAAGCGACTCAGTAGTAGATTGTAAGTTTTAATATGTTGATTTTATATTTTAATATATATTTTGTAACTTAATAATATATTTATATTTGTAACAGGTTACTTTAGAGGCCCTCGATTCCCAAGAACCAGACAATTTTGGGCCAACAGATCACTTACATCAGGTGTTGGGAGAGGAGCATCCCGGCAGAGTACGTTGCCGACCTAGGATAGCCCCGACGAGGTATTGGCTCTCCTCAGGTACGAGCTGTAGTGCTATCGAGCTACAGCAAGTTAGGGCATAGGCAGAACAGGCTGAGAAAAGGTCCACAGAGACGGCAGAACAGTCTGCTAGGGCAAATAGTGAGTTTATGAAATTTATTGAAGTTCTATGTCCAACACTTCCAGCAGAGGCCAGACCATATTTTGATGAGTATATGTCATCGATATGTTCTATATATGGTGCATCAGGTGGTAGTTCTAGTGGTGGTCAGGACAATGTCCAGCTTGACGATGATGATGGTGAGGAGTTTGATGCAGAAGAGGAGGGAGAGGAGGAGGGTGAGGCGGGAGGCGAGGGCGAGGAGGATGGCACTGAGGAGGGCGAGGACGATGATGGGGATGAGGACGAGGGTGATGATGATGCTGATGATGGTGATGGTGATGTGGGAAAAATGTATCCATTACATTTTTGACTAATATTACCGATATTTGATATTTAATCTATTCTAGTTGTTGTTTTTATCTAGACTCGTCGTATAGTATTGGAGTTGAGTTATTTTTATATATTGTCTATTTTTAAGGATGTTGTTGTCTTTCAGTGGTTGTGTTTTTAGGAACCCCCCTCCTTCTTGGACCCTGTACAACCCCCCCCCCCCCCCCACACCATCCTCCTTGGACCTCGAACACCCCCCTGGACAGCCCCCGGACAGCCCCCCGAATAGCCCCCAGGACAACCCCCCCCCCCCCCCCCCACCCTCCTCCCTGGACCCCGGACAGCCCCCGGACAGCCCCCAGACAGCCCCCGGACATGCCCCCAGACAGCCCCCCATACATCCCCCCACCCTCCTCCTTGGACCCTAGACAACCCCTCTAACATCCCCCGGACAGCCCCCCTCACAGGCCCCCACCCTCCTCCTTGGTCCCCGAACAGCCCCCCGGACACCCACCGGACAGCCCCCCGGATAGCCCCACCGGACAGCCCCCCCACCCTCCTTGATTTCATTTACTACTAGAAAATCTATAATATATATTTTATTTATTTTCATCATGATAATCAATGTAAATCACATTTATACATCTAATCAATATCATAGATTCTTGGTATGTTATAAAAGAGATGCATTCATTGGACATGACATTGTTAGCTCTGAAATGTTTTATAGCATGATAAACTAAAATCTAATCCATACTAAGAATGATATAAAAATATTCTATATGAATGTCCACAGGATTTTAAGTAAATACCATTCCACTAACAGACACATGAGGATTCTCATAAAATGGACAACATTTTAAATACATACGGAAAACTGACCAAATGCATTCGGTTTCCATTGAAACTTTAGGACAACGATTGATGGGTCATATGTGATATGTAAGAATCAACCCCGCCTCAATCTGAGACGCGGTGTGGCCGGTACCACTCAAAGTGTCTGTCTTTTGTTTCAAAATGACGTCATTTTAAGTGAAAAACATCAACTGGCATACGGAAAACCGACCAAATGCATTCGGATTGTGTCGATCCTTTAGCAAAACGATCCATGGGTTATATGTGACGTGTACGAGTCAACCCCGCGTCAATCCGAGGTGTGGTGTAGCGAGCACCATTCAAAGTGTCTCTCTTTTGTTTAAAATGGATAGGATTATATGTGAAAAGAACAACTGACATACGAAAAACCGACCAAACACATTCGAAATGTGTTGATTCTTTAGGAAAACAATCCATGGGTCATATGTGATTTGTACGAGTCAACCTTTCCTTAATCTGAGGTACGGTGTGGCCAGGATCACTCTAAGTGTCTCCCTTTTGTTTAAAATGGACAACATTTTAAGTACATACTGAAAACAAACCAAAGACATTCTGTTTCCGTTGAAACTTTAGGAGAATGATCCATGGGTCATATGTGATGTGTATGAATCAACCCTACCTCAATCTGAGATGTGTTGTGGACGTCACCACCCAAAGTGTCTATCTTTTGTTTCAAAATGATGTCATTTTAATTGAAAAACATCAATTGGCATTCGGAAAACTGACCAAACGCATTCGGATTGTGTCGATACTTTAGAACAACGATCCACGGGTCATATGTGACGTGTACAAGTCAACCCCACCTCAATTTGAGGTGTGGTGTGGCCGAAACCATTCACAGTGTCTCTCTTTTGTTTAAAATGGACAGGATTATAAGTGAAAAGAACAACTGACATACGGAAAACCGACCAAACGCATTTGAAATGTGTTGATGCTTTAGGAAAACGATCCATGGGTTATATGTGATGTGTACGAGTCAACCCCGCCTTAATATGAGTCATGGTGTGGTTGGGATCACTCTAAGTGGATCTCTTTTGTTTAAAATGGACAACATTTTAAGTACATACGGAAAACCGACCAAAGGCATTCGGTTTCCATTGAAACTTTAGGAGAACGATCCATGGGTCATATGTGACGTGTATGAATCAACCCAGCCTCAATCTGAGATGCGGTGTGGCCGACACCACTCAAAGTGTCTGTCTTTTGTTTCAAAAGGGCGTCATTTTAAGTGAAAAACATCAACTGGAATATAGAAAACCGACCAAACGCATTCGGATTGTGTAGATACTTTATCACAAAGATCCACGGGTCATATGTGATGTGTACGAGTCAACCCCTCCTCAATCTGAGGCACGGTGTGGCCGACACCATTCACAGTCTCTCTTTTGTTTAAAATGGACAGGATTATAAGTGAAAAGAACAACTGACATATGGAAAACTGACCAAACGCATTCTAAATGTGTTGAAGCTTTAGGAAAACGATCCATGGGTCATATGTGACATGTATGAGTCAACCCCGCTATAATCTGAGGCACAGTGTGGTCGGGATCACTCTAAGTGGATCTCTTTTGTTTAAAATGGACAGCATTTTAAGTACATACGGAAAACCGACCAAATTCATTCGGTTTCCATTGAAACTTTAGGATAATGATCCATGGGTCATATGTGACGTGTACGAGTCAACCTCGCCTCAATCCGAGGCGCGGTGTGGCTGACACCATTCAAAGTGTCTCTCTTTTGTTTAAAATGGACAGGATTATAATTGAAAAGAACAACTGACATACGAAAAACTGACCAAATGCATTTTAAATGTGTTGATGCTTTAGGAAAATGATCCAAGGGTCATATGTGATGTGTAAGAGTCAACCCTACCTCAACATGAGGCGTTGTGTGGCCAACACCATTCACAGTGTCTCTCTTTTGTTTAAAATGGACATGATTATAATTGAAAAGAACAACTGACATATGAAAAACCAACCAATGAATTAGATATGTGTTGATGCTTTAGTTCAACGATCCATGGGTCATATGTGACGTGTACAAGTCAACCCGGGCACAATTCGAGGCACAGTGTGGTCGGGATCACTCTAAGTGGCTCCCTTTTGTTTAAAATGGACAACATTTTAAGTACATACGGAAAACCAACCAAACGCATTCAGTTTACGTTTAAACTTTAGTAGAACAATCCACGGGTCATATGTGACGTGTACGAATCAACCCCGCCTCAATATGAGACGTGGTGTGGCCGGCACCACTCAAAGTGTCTGTCTTTTGTTTCAAAAGGATGTCATTTTAAGTGAAAAACATCAACTGGCATACGGAAAACTGACCAAACGCATTCGGATTGTGTCTATCCTTTAGCACAATGATCCATGGGTCATATGTGACGTGTACGAGTCAACCCCGCCTCAATCCGAGGTGCGGTGTGGCCGACACCATTCACAGTGTCTCTCTTTTGTTTAAAATGAACATGATTATAAGTGAAAAGAACAACTGACATATGAAAAACCAACCAAACACATTCGAAATCCGTTGATGCTTTAGGACAATGATACATGGGTCAAATGTGACGTGTACGAGTTAGCCCCTCCTTAATCTAAGGCATGGTGTGGTTGGGATCACTCTAAGTGTCTCTCTTTTGTTTAAAATGGACAACATTTTAAGTACATACGGAAAACCGACCAAACGCATTCGGTTTCCATTGAAACTTTAGGATAATGATCCATGGGTCATATGTGACGTGTAAAAATCAACCCCACCTCAATCTGAGACGTGGTTTGTCCAGAACCACTCAAAGTGTCTGTCTTTTGTTTCAAAATGACGTCATTTTAAGTGAAAAACATCAACTGGCATATGGAAAACCGACCAAACGCATTTGGATTGTGTCGATACTTTTGAAAAACGATCTACGGGTCATATATGACGTGTACGAGTCAACCCTGCCTCAATCTAAGGCATGGTGTGGCCGACACAACTCTAACTATGTCTATTTTGTTTAAAATGGGCAGGATTATAAGTGAAAAGAACAACTGACATACGCAAAACCGACCAAATGCATTCGAAATGTGTTGATGCTTTAGGACAATGATCCATGGGTCATATGTGACGTGTATGAGTCAACCCCGCCTTAATCTGAGTCATAGTGTGGCCGGAATCACTCTAAGTTACTCTCTTTTGTTTAAAATGGACAACATTTTAAGTACATACGGAAAACTGACCAAACGCATTCGGTTTCCGTTGAAACTTTAGTAGAATGATCCATGGGTCATATTTGACGTGTACGAATCAACCCCACATCAATCTGAGATGCGGTGTGGCCATAACCACTCAAAGTGTCTATCTTTTGTTTCAAAAGGACTTCATTTTAATTGAAAAACATCAAATGACATACAAAAAACCAACCAAATGCATTCATATTGTGTGATTACTTTAGGAAAACGATCCATGGGTCATATGTGACGTGTACGAGTCAAACCCACCTCAATACGAGGCGCGGTGTGGCTGAAACCACTCTAACTGTGTCTCTTTTGTTTAAAATGGACAGTGTTATAAGTGAAAAGAACAACTGACATACGCAAAACCGACCAAACGCATTCGAAATGTGTTGATACTTTAGGAAAACGATCCATGGTTCATATGTGACCTGTAAGAGCCAACCTGGGATCAATCTGAGTCACGGTGTGGCCGATATCAGTCTAAGTGTCTCTCTTTTTTTAAAAATGGACAACATTTTAAGTACATATGGAAAACTGACCAAACGCATTCAGTTTCTGTTGAAACTTTAGGAAAACTATCCATGGGTCATATGTGATGGGTAAGAATCAACTCTGCCTCAATCTGAGACGCGGTATGGCCGGCACCACTCAAAGTGTCTGTCTTTTGTTTTAAAAGGACATCATTTTAATTGAAAAACATCAACTGACATATGGAAAACTGACCAAACGTATTCGGATTCTGTCGATAATTTAGAACAACGATCCATGGGTCATATGTGACATGTACGAGTCAACCCTGCCTCAATCAGAGGCACGGTGTGGCCGAAACCACTCTAACTGTGTCTCTTTTGTTTAAAATGGACAGGATTATAAGTGAAAAGAACAACTGGCATATGGAAAACTAACCAAACGCATTCGGTGTAAAGACCCGTAAATTTCAAGGAAATTTTTTTTTTAATTTTCTTTGGAATTTTACAAGAGCGCAGTTTCTAACGGCACCTGATTCCAAGGCCCGGTGTGCCTGGAATCATTTTCCGAAGTTTGGCTCGGGTACGTTCAGTGAACGGACGAGCGGGTTTTTCTAACTTTTGAACCGGTGCCCGGAATCGAATTCTGAGGGCACCGATGAAATCGCAGCGCCGGTATTCGCTTAGAAACGCCTCTTCCGAAGTTGCGTTTGCTCGGGTGTGGTTTTTAATTTTCGGGCTTAAAGTTAAGAAATAAAATAATTTTACGACAACTTTATTTTATTTCACTTAAGCCACTTGGAAGCCACTTGAAGCCACTTAAAAGCAGCTTAAACTGAGTTGAACCGGATAGGATACTATCCAGAAATATCCTACCCTCTTGGTAGGATATTTGTGAGGTGGGGCCCGCACGAGCCCCGCCGTTTCTTTCCGCTAAGTAACGCACCCACGAAAACCCGTCATTATGAAAGTCAACTGACACGTTTTCTTAAATTCTTAACAGACCATTTAATTGGGCGGTTTATTTTGTAAATTAATTGAGTTGTTTCTTTCGTTGAATTAATTCAACAAATTGATGGGTCGTTACTTACCCGTTTTTGTTTGTTGGCATAATAATAAAATAAGACCAACCTATCTTTTTGGAGGATTACTCGTTAAGAGAGGATCCTTGAACCTTCATCCTCCTTCGTGAAGAACGCGAAGAACGCGAAGAACGCAAAGAGTGCCGAAACCGGAAATCGACGACGCGACGCCGTGATCCGCGACGCCTACGTTCCCTTCCTGCAACGTTCTTCTGCGACGTCTCTTCCTCCGCGACGGATCTTCGATCGGCTGCTTGAGGTAAGAGTCTCGGACTTTCTTTTTAATCTTCTTTGTGGTTTTTACCAAAACACGGATTTAATTATAATTAAATTAAATATGTTGTTTCATGGTCCGTTGAGTTCGCCGACTCAACGCTGGTTTCCGCGATGACGTGACGATCCCCCTCTTCCGCGACGAGCAATTCCGCGAAGAACGCTCACGCGCGACGACTACGAGGTAGGGGTTTTATTTCTTGGAAATGCCTCTTTTTCCCTTGTCGTTTCCGTTCAAATTGAGGAACCCGTTTTATAAAACAATTTTATTTCATTAAAATTTGTTTTCGGATATGCGTTCATGTGTTGAACTTTATTCCTCCCGTTGTTTATCTCTAACGCGGAGGGTGCGGGCCAAACGAACACGGCCCGACGACCCTCCGCCGTTCTTCGTTTTTATGCGGATTTGGAGGGCGACGACGGAATGTGCCGCAACGGAAGTTTGATGATCCCGCAGTGAAGAACGAGTCCCAGGAGGAGCAGCGGTGCAGACGGGAACAAAATCGGACCACCGAAGCGATCCCGGTGGCCCGCGAAACCCGCCGGCGGCGCGGGTCGCCGGCGCGGCGGTGCCGGCAGCCGGGAGCGGCGGCGGCAGCGCCCGTAGACCCGCAGTCGCGCGGGTTCGAAGCACTCGGACGTGAAAAATCCGCGTCCTTGACTCAGCGCGGTCCCACGCGGGGGGCCGCGGTGCCTCCAGGCCGCGGGGGCAGCGCCCCGCGGCGCCCTGGCCGTTCGGTCGCTCGGCCGAAACGAGCCAGGCCGGTCCGACCGGCTGGGCCTCGCCCTGGCCGGACCGGACCGGGTTGGGTCGACCCGGTTCGGGTCGACCCAGTTCGGCCGACCCCGGGGGGGGTCGGGCCAGGTCGGCCCGGGCCCGGACCCCCCGTCTTCGGACGGTTTTCGTTCAAACGCCCGTAACTTGAGCTACGGGCCTCCAAACGACTTTTCGTCAGTGGCAACGCGATCCTTGGATCGAGACGGTCGTTTCGGTATATCGCACTCAAGGTTTTGGAATACTTTGAGTTCGGCCGGGTTGGTTCGTTCACGAAACCAACCGAGGCCTCGGAGCGGAAACGCTCATATCTTGAGCTACAGATGTCCGATTGACGTGCCGTCAGCTTTGTTGAATTCCTCTAAGTGAGAAGGATCTTTTGGCATACTCCGTATGAGGTTTGGGCACAGGTGGAGTATGGTCGGGTTGGTTTTTCCTTAAAAACCAACCGGACCCCTGGGACGAAAAAGCAAATAACTCTCAGACCGGGCGTCCGATTGACGCGTCGTCTGCGACGTTGAGTTCCTGTTAACGATACGGAACTTTTGGATACATCAACTTCGAACTTTGTGACAGTTGATGTATTGGCCTCTCGGCTCGTGGAGCGGACCCTCCCGAACGAGCTTGCTGTGTGCGGGAACCCTAGTGCTGGCTGCGACTGCTACTTCGACAGCAACGACTGTGCAGAGATCCTCAGTGGACTGCAGCGACGACTGTACAGAGATCCTTAGTGGACTGCGACGACGACTGTGCAGAGATCCTCAGTGGACTGCGACAACTACAACACTCAGCGATCCTACGTGGATCAGTGCTACAGGTCCTGTGTGGGCCCAATCCTGTGTGGGTCCGATCCTATGTGGGTCAGCGCTCAGCGGTTCTGTGTGAGCCAGCGCCTACAGGTCCTGTGTGGGCCCGATCCTATTTGGGTCTTTGCGGGGGTTAGTTACCTATCGATCCTTTGTGGGTCCAACGACTTAGATGGATCAGTGATCATCTTTATCGTCATTCGAAGAAGTATACCTGTGTGAGCTGAATCTTCTGTTTACTCTCCTTTATGGATTGTGTTGAGCTATCATTTGTGGATTTACTGTTTACTCTCCTTTGTGGATTGTGTTGAGCTATCCTGTGTGGATTTACTGTTTACTCTCCTTTGTGGATTATGTTGAGCTATCCTGTGTGGATTTACTGTTTACTCTCCTTTGTGGATTGTGTTGAGCTATCCTATGTGGATTACTGTTTACTATACTTTGTGGATTGTGTTGTGCTATCCTGTGTGGGTATACGTTTTGCTTTCCTATGTGGACTGGGTTGTGCTTGGGCTCGAACGTTGGAGCCGAACGGGAATTGATGACTTAGGTATATGTATGGGCATATACCTAAGCCGTGTCAGATGTTACTTTGTGATTGTATCTTTCCTTTGTGGATTATCCTTTGTGGATTTCGGGAGACCTTCGGGGGTCTCGGGGTCCCTACTGAGTAGCTTGTACTCACCCCTGCACGGGCTATTCCCGCACTTCGTGATGTTGGTTGCAGACAACGAGCAGCGCTGATCAAGGTGGAGGCGTGCGGAGCAGGACGGTACCTGGAGGTGGACCACTGGGAGGGACGTACTCGGAGCAGACGGTTGGACCGAGGAGCTGTGGAGGCTATCTGTACCCACCCTTAAGGTGGGACTTCCAGAGGACGGCTCGACGCTTCGGCTTTTCTTTACAGTTGTTGTTTTTCCCTTTCAGTTGTACTTTACAGTTGGGCTTGTATTTCCGACCCCTTTTACTTTCAGCACAGCTTGTACAGTTTTTACTTAGTGTTTAATTTTCTGCTTGCTTACTCTGTGGTGCTTGTTTCCTATTCAAAGGCAATGCCTTACCTTTTTGTTGGGATTTACGCCTTGGTGCTAGTCGCCAGCCCCTGGCCTATGGAAGGCGGGCTTAGGGTAGTCACAGCACGGGCCTCGAGGACGGGTCGTGACAAATTGGTATCAAAGGCGGTCGGTTCTACCGCAGACTCTGATCTTTCTTCTATGTGAAGCAATAGTGTTTAGCGTATTGAGTGTGGTTATTAGTCCAGGGAGTCCAGTGTTGGTGCGGCGGCCGACGTATCCGTACACCAGGACCCTGACTTCTGATTTCCGACTTAATACACGAAAACATTGATTGCATGTGTGTTTCAAGTTTTCTTTGTGATTACTTGTGTCAGCTCACCAGGTATATAGTTCTGACCGTGGCGCACTTGTTTCCTTTTCAGGATGGCCCCACGATGGCATCCAGCTAGGGTTCTGAGAGTAGAGCGCGACGACATCCCGCCGAGCGACGGGGCCTCGGTACAGGGCCCGTTGACAGCAGAGGCACCGGCGGTACCTTTACCCGCCGAGCCCCTGATGCTTCCAGCGCCGATCGCTGACGATGCACGATGCCTCGGAGCTCTGCATGAGTTCCAGTGCCAGTGACCACCCAGGTTCCATGGGGAGACGGACCCCCAGGCAGCCGAGAACTGGCTGGAGGCGGTCATCCGAGTTTTTAGGCTAGTGAGGACACCATCAGACATCATGGTGATCCTCGCGGCGAGCCTACTGCACGCAGTAGCAGGGCGATGGTGGAGCTTGATGATCCAGGTACACGATGAGGCCTCCCTCATCTGGACGGACTTCGAGAGCCTCTTTCGCTCAGAGTTCGTCCTGTCCACCCTCCGTGCGGTGCGCATTCAAGAGCTTCTTCAGCTGCGGCAGGGCAGCTTGATGGTCACCCAGTACGCGGCGAGGTTCACCGATCTTTCTCGCTACTCGAACGACATGGTACGGGACCCATTCTTCTGGGCCCGGACCTTCGAGCAGAGATTGAGACACGAGATCAGGGCGTCGCTGATCTCCCTCAGCATCCCGACCCAGGTAGGAGTGCGAGAGCGAGCCCTCCTGATCGAGATCTTTCTGGCTGAGTCTACAGCGAGACCTACCGCAGGGCGACAGGTAGCAGAGTCTTCGGCAGCTGGTAGCCGACGGATGACTCAGGGTTCCAGGCAGACCAGACCTTCCGGCAGAAGACCTCGGGACACTGGCTCAGCAGTGCAGGGCACACAGCGCGGAGCCAGCCTTCCGAGAGGCAGGCGGTGCTACTCGTGCGGCGGGCAGGGCCACATGGCTCGTGACTGCCCGACCCGTCGTACCGAGGAGCAGAATACGGTGGAGGGGCCACCTAGGAAGAGGTAGAGGGTCGACTGTGGCGGTCCGCAGGGAGGAGGCGGACGAGGCAGAGGAGCTGGCCGAGCACTAGGTGGTGGGCGAGCGCTTTACAGTCTTTTCTGACCACCAGAGTCTCAGGTACATCTTCTCTCAGAAGGACCTGAACCTGAGACAGCGGCGATGGCTCAAGTTCCTCCAGGACTATGACTTTGAGATAGTCTATACTCATGGGAAGGGGAATGTGGTATCCGATGCCCTCAGCAGGAAGACGGGCATACAGCTACTCGAGGAGGCGACAGAGCAGCTAGCCGCTTTTCAGATATCCTTCGTGGATAGAGACGGAGCAGCCTTCCTTCAGTCTCTCACCGTCTCTCCTCCACTTCTACAGCGGGTCAGAGAGGCACAGTGTGGGGACGCTGACTGTGAGACACGGCGTGCACAGATATCCTCGGGACAGGCACCTGATGGTTTCTCCCTTGGAGCAGAGCACGACGTCCTTTTCAGAGGACGTACCTTGGTACCAGTCGCTTTACGAGAGGAGGTGTTGAGAGAGTTTCACACTTCTCCTCTGGCGGTACATCCTGGAGTGGCGAAGATGTACCAGGATCTCAGACGACAGCACTGGTGGCCAGGCATGAAGAAGGTTGTGGCAGAATTCGTTTCACGGTGCCTCACCTGCCAACAGGTGAAGGCAGAGCATCAGGTACCAGTAGGCTTGGTACAGCCCTTGGAGGTCCCGGAGTGGAAGTGGGACGGGATATCTATGGACTCCGTGACTGGACTTCCACACACTTCCAGAGTTCACGACTCCATCTGGGTGATTGTTGACCGACTCACCAAGTCGGATCACTTCTTACCCATCAGAGAGCAGGGCTCAGTGGAGAGCTTGGGGCGTCTCTACGTTCAGGAGATTGTACGGCTTCACGGTGTGCCATCGACTATCGTCTCCGATCGGGACGCTCTCTTTACTTCCTATCTTTGGAAGGGGTTGCAAGAGGCGTTCGGAATTCGGCTACGTCTGAGCACCGCCTTTCACCCTCAGACGGATGGTCAGACGGAGAGGACCATTCAGACTCTCGAGGACATGCTCCGCGCATGTGTCCTCGACTTTGGTCACAGCTGGGAGGACCACCTACCCTTGGTGGAGTTCGCGTACAACAATAGCTACCACTCCACCATCAGGATGGCACCATACGAGGCGTTGTACGGTAGGCCTTCCAGATCTCCTTTGTGCTGGACAGACCCTGGGGAGTCAGCACTTGTGGGACCAGAGATGGTCCGGGCTACGACAGAGAAGGTCCAGGTCATCCAGGAGCAGATGAGGACAACACAAAGCCGACAGAAGTCATATGCTGACTGGAGGCGGAGGCCACTAGAGTTCGAGGATGGCGACCACGTCTTCTTGCAGGTCTCACCTCGACGTGGTTTGTGGAGATTTGGCCGAGGCGGCAAGTTGTCTCCATGCTTCATCGGGCCTTTCCAGGTCCTCAGTAGGATTGGAGAGGTGGCTTATCTACTGGCTCTGCCACCTCAGTTGCACCGGGTGCACGACGTCTTCCACGTATCTCAGCTGATGAGATACGTGCACGACCCGACGCACATCATTGACTATGGGGAGCTAGACGTGGATGATGGGGAGACTTTTGTGGAGGTCCCGATGGAGATAGAGGATCGAAAGGAGAAGGTCCTACGTGGGCAATAGATTACTCTTGTACGAATCAGATGGAAGCACGGGAACCTCCAGGAGAGCACATGGGAGCGGGAGGCTCAGATGTGTGCTCAGTACCCACATTTGTTTCCCTAGTTTATGATGTATCTTTACGGGGACGTAAATCCCTGAGGTGGGAGTAATGTAAAGACTCGTAAATTTCAAGGAAATTTTTTTCTTAATTTTCTTTGGAATTTTACAAGAGCGTAGTTTCTGACGGCACCTGATTCCGAGGCCCGGTGTGCCCAGAATCATTTTCTGAAGTTTGGCTCGGGTACGTTCAGTGAACGGACGAGCGGGTTTTTCTAACTTTTGAACCGGTGCCCGGAATCAAATTCTGAGTGCACCGATGAAATCGCAGCGCCGGTATTCGCTTATAAACGCCTCTTCCGGAGTTGCGTTTGCTCGGGTGTGGTTTTTAATTTTTGGGCTTAAAGTTATAAAATAAAATAATTTTACGACAACTTTATTTTATTTCACTTAAGCCACTTGGAAGCCACTTGAAGCCACTTAAAAGTGGCTTAAACTGAGTTGAACCGGATAGGATACTATCCAAAAATATCTTACCCTCTTGTAGGATATTTGTGAGGTGGGGCCCGCACGAGCCCCGCCGTTTCTTTCCGCTAAGTAAGGCACCCGTGAAAACCCGTCATTATGAAAGTCACCTGACGCGTTTTCTTAAATTCTTAACAGACCATTTAATTGGGTGGTTTATTTCGTAAATTAAATGAGCTGTTTCTTTCGTTGAATTAATTCAACGAATTGATGGGTCGTTACTTACCCGTTTTCGTTTGTTGGCATAATAATAAAATAAGACCAACCTATCTTTTTGGAGGATTACTCGTTGAGAGAGGATCCTTGAACCTTCATCATCCTTCGCGAAAAATTTGAAGAACGCAAAGAACGCGAAGAGTGCCGAACCCGGAAATCGACGACGCGACGCCGTGATCCGCAACGCCGACGTTCCCTTCCTGCAACGTTCTTCTGCGACGTCTCTTCCTCCGCAACGGATCTTCGATCGGCTGCTTGAGGTAAGAGTCTTGGACTTTCTTTTTAATCTCCTTTGTGGTTTTTACCAAAACACGGATTTAATTATAATTAAATTAAATCTTTTGTTTCATGGTCCATTGAGTTCGCCGACTCAACGCCGGTTTCCGCGACGACGCAACGATCCCCCTCTTCCGCGACGAGCAATTCCGCGAAAAACGCTCACGCGCGACGACTACGAGGTAGGGGTTTTATTTCTTGGAAATGCATCTTTTTCCCTTGTCGTTTCCGTTCAAATTGAGGAACCCATTTTATAAAACAATTTTATTTCATTAAAAATTGTTTTTAGATATGCGTTCATGTGTTGAACTTTATTCCTCCTGTTGTTTATCTCTAACGCGGAGGGTGCGGGCCAAACGAACACGGCCCGACGACCCTCCGCCGTTCTTCGTTTTTATGCGGATTTGGCGGGCAACGACGGAACGTGCCGCAACGGAAGTTTGATGATCCCGCAGTGAAGAACGAGTCCCGGGATGAGCATCGGCGCAGACGGGAACAAAATCGGACCACCGGAGCAATCCTGGTGGCCCGCGGAACCCGCCGGCGGCGCGGCGGCGCCGGCAGACGGGAGCGACGGCGCCCCGGCGCGCTGCCGGACAGGCTGCCGTGGCTGAAGCCACAGCGGCGGAAGCACCCGCGGACCCGCGGCCGCGCGGGTCCGGAGCACTCGGACGCGGCAAAGCCACGTCCTTGACTCAGCGCGGCCCCACGCGGGGGGCCGCGGCGCCTCCAGGCCGCGGGGGCAACGCCCCACGGCACCCTGGCCGTTCGGCCGCCCGACCGAACTGAGCCAGGCCGGGCCGCGCCCTGGCCGGACCGGACCGGGTCGGACCGGGTCGGGTCGACCCGGTTCGGCCGACCCGGGGGGGTCGGCCCGGGCCCGGACCCCTCATCTTCGGACGGTTTTCGTTGAAACGCCCGTAACTTGAGCTACGGGCCTCCAAACGACTCGCTGTCAGCAGAAACGCGATCCTTGGATTGAGACGGTCGTTTTGGTATATCTCACTCAATGTTTCGGAATACTTTGAGTTCGGCCGGGTTGGTTCGTACACGAAACCAACCGGGCCCTCGGAGCGGAAACGCTCATATCTTGAGCTACGGACGTCCGATTGACGTGCCGTCAGCTTTGTTGAATTCCTCTAAGTGAGACGGATCTTTTGGCATACTCCGCCCGAGGTTTGGGAGCAGGTGGAGTACGGTCGGGTTGGTTTTGCCTTAAAAACCAACCGGGCCCCTGGGACGAAAAAGCCAATAACTCTCAGACCGGGCGTCCGATTGACGCGCGGTCTGTGACGTTGAGTTCCTGTTAACGATACGGAACTTTTGGATACATCAACTTCGGACTTTGTGACAGTTGATGTATTGGCCTCTCGGCTCGTGGAGCGGACCCTCCCGAACGAGCTTGCTGTGTGCGGAAACCCTAGTGCTGGCTGCGACTGCTACATTGACAGCGACGACTGTGCAGAGATCCTCAGTGGACTGCAGCGACGATTGTGCAGAGATCCTCAGTGGACTGCGACGACGACTGTGCAGAGATCCTCAGTGGAATGCGACGACTACAACATTCAGCGATCCTACATGGATCAGTGCTACGGGTCCTGTGTGGGCCTGATCCTGTGTGGGTCCGATCCTGTGTGGGTCAGCGCTCAGCGGTTCTGTGTGAGCCAGTGCCTACAGGTCCTGTGTGGGCCCGATCCTGTGTGGGTCTTTGCGGGGGTTAGTTACCTATCGATCCTTTGTGGGTCCGATGACTTAGATGGATCAGTGATCATCTTTATCGTCATTCGAAGAAGTATACCTGTGTGAGCTGAATCTTCTGTTTACTCTCCTTTGTGGATTGTGTTGAGCTATCCTGTGTGGATTTACTGTTTACTCTCCTTTGTGGATTGTGTTGAGCTATCCTGTGTGGATTTACTGTTTACTCTCCTTTGTGGATTGTGTTGAGCTATCCTGTGTGGATTTACTGTTTACTCTCCTTTGTGGATTGTGTTGAGCTATCCTCTGTGGATTACTATTTACTCTCCTTTGTGGATTGTGTTGTGCTATCCTGTGTGGGTATACTATTTGCTTTCCTATGTGGACTGGGTTGTGCTTGGGCTCGGACGTTGGAGCCGAACGAGAATTGATGACTTAGGTATATGTATGGGCATATACCTAAGCCGTGTCAGATGTTACTTTGTGATTGTATCTTTCCTTTTTGGATTATCCTTTTTGGATTTTGGGAGACCTTCGGGGGTCTCGGGGTCCCTACTGAGTAGCTTGTACTCACCCCTGCACGGGCTATGCCCACACTTCGTGGTGTTGGTTGCAGACGACGGGCAGCGCTGATCGAGGTGGAGGCGTGCAGAGCAGGACGGTACCTGGAGGTGGACCACTGGGCGGGACGTACTCGGAGCGGACGGCTGGACCGAGGAGCTGTGGAGGCTATCTGTACCCACCCTTCAGGTGGGACTTCCAGAGGATGGCTAGATGCTGCATCTTTTCTTTACAGTTGTTGTTTTTCCCTTTCAGTTGTACTTTACAGTTGGGCTTGTATTTCCGGACCCTTTTACTTTCAGCACAGCTTGTACAGTTTTTACTTAGTGTTTACTTTTCTGCTTGCTTACTATGTGGTGCTTGTTTCCTATTCAAGGGCAATGCCTTCCCTTTTTGTTGGGATTTACGCCTTGGTGCTAGTCGCCGGCCCCTGGCCTATGAAAGGCGGGCTTGGGGTAGTCACGACACGGGCCTCGAGGACGGTTCATGACATTCGGAATGTGTTGATAATTTATCACAATGATTAATGGGTCATATCTGACCTTTAAGAGCCAACCTGGGCTCAATCCGAGTCGCGGTGTGTCCGGGATCAGTCTAAGTGTCTCTCTTTTGTTTAAAATGGACAACATTTTAAGTACATACGGAAAACCGACAAAACGCATTCAGTTTCCATTGAAACTTTAGGAGAACAATCCATGGGTCATATGTGACGTGTACGAATCAACCCCACCTCAATCTGAGACGTGGTGTGGCTGGAACCACTCAAAATGTTTGTCTTTTGTTTCAAAAGGACGTCATTTTAATTGAAAAACATCAACTGGTATACGGAAAATTGATCAAACGCTTTCGGAATATGTTGATACTTTAGGAAAATGATCGAGGGGTTATTTGTGATGTGTATGAGTTAACCTCGCCTTAATTCGAGGCATGGTGTGTCCGGTATCACTCCTTGTGTATGTATTTTTTTTTAAATGGGCATAATTTCGGGTAAAAATATATGGTATAAAAAAACCGATCAAATTATGAATTGAATTCCAGATTCCACATATAATTGTCATCAAAATTTTAAATTGAATTATAAATGAATTATGTATGTTTATAATTACGTTAGTAATTCTAATTTAATTATGGATGTGTATAGTTCCAGGATGCATTATATGTTAAATGTGTATGAATTTGTTCTCTATATGTATGTGTTAGTTGGTTATTACATTTACAATAATTGTATATGTATGTTTTAGTTTATTGCGGGTACAATAATTGGATTGAAAATGGGAGGGAATGCACAAAATGAGGCCTGTTGTCCAAATTGCAGAGCTGCTATGAAAATTGCAGGCTGTTGTGCAATTTGCACAGCATAGGCTATGCCAACGGTTTCAAATCGTTGGCATAGAATCTATGATTCATTTTTTACCAACGGTTCAATGAAACATTGGTAAAAAACCTTTCCCAACGGTTTCTAAACTGTTGGGAAAGAGGAGAATCCTTGGGATTCCTCAAAGGTTCTAGCCAAACCGTTGTGAAAAACTATCCCAACAGTTTGGCACAACTATTGGGATAGGTTAGGATTTCCCCACTCTATACCAACGGTTTACAGTAAACCGTTGGGAAAATCTTTCCCAACGGATTACTTCCCTACGGTTTGCAGAATCGTTGTTATAACATGTACCAATGGTTCTGCAGCCTTTCCCAATGGTTCAGAACTGTTGGGAAAGACTGTATTTCCAGTATTTTTCTGACACTGAAAATGATAACGTCTTTCGTGTACTTGTAGACTACCGCCTCCATGAAGTGATGTGATTCTTTTTTTCATCACCAAAACACATGGATTATATATATAAGTATATTTCATGAAATAATATGGTATTTATGATATTATTATCATTATATAAAGATAAAATATTAATTACCTTCTTTCTATAATGGTCATTGAAAAATGGAAATGTTACTCATGCATATGTACGGCCTATCATCTCTATGATTTTAACATAGTTCATTTTTCAAAAACATCCTTCATGATTGGTTTTAAAAAATATAATATATGTATAAATATTATAATTATTTTAGGATATCTTTAAAAAATAGTATATCGACCAATGTAATTTTTGACACATAAGCCAAATATCATTGAAACACCCAACATAAGCTTAATTGATTAAGTAATTATGTATGAAAATTTAATAAGTTAAATAAAAGGAATAATAAAACTTAATATGGTTCTAAATAAATTAAATATTTAACATAAGTTTATTATTTATGAAGAAAAAAATTACATGATAAGTCTAACTCAAGGTAAGGGACTTTGTCTCAATTTTATTTAATTGAGGCATATTTTGATATTATGCACCTATATCATTCTATGAGATATATATAAATCCCATTTGAAATGTTATATAATGAATTCATTTATTCAAATTATATTTAAAAAAATAAATTTATTATTTCATGAGGCTACAATTCAAGTGTTTCCTAAGTGATAAGGGAATTTTCTTTTAAAAACCATCTTTTAAAGTTTTCCATTCAACTCTTTCTCTTACATGTCCATGTTTTTTAAATGAATTTATAAAAGTTTTTATATGGGAATAAAATTTTTATAAATTAAAATTTTGTCTTTTTTTAAGTGGTTTTAAAAAATGGTATTTTTTTATTAAAATGGGTTTTTAAAATAAAAGGTGATTTAATATCCGAGAAAGATTTTCATATGGGTTCAAAAGTGTTTTTTAAAGGTTTTTATGATAAAAAAGGTGTAATAATAAAACTTTTTATTCATGATATGGTACTTGATGATTATATGAAATATGGGTGAGAAAGATATAGCTTATAAGAAAGGTTTTGATTCATTATATCTCAAGGTTGAGCCTGATATAGCTTATACAAAGGGTTAATCCCCATTATAACTCATAAAAAACAAGTGAGTTATATACAGCTTATATGAAGGGTGAGCCCCATTATATCTCTCTAATTCATTGGGTAATTATTCTATTGTAATTTTACTACATGGTTATTCCAATTAAAAGGGTTTATAAAGGGTTTTATGAAAATGGTGCTCTAAGTTTCTAGAAATGGTTTTTAATTACTTTCTATGGGTTTTAAAGGCTTTCTTTGAGAGAAGTTTGTTTTTTTTCATGTGAAAATGTTTTATTCCATATTCTCAAAGATCTTTGAAGATAAAGGTAAAGGTTACTTGATTTTTCATGTTTTTCACTGGGCTAATTGTTTTTTTTCTTTTTATGTAACTTATTGATATTTTTATGCTCTCACGCATTTTAAAATGTTTTTAATTGGGTTTTAGGATGGGTAAGGGAAAGGAAGAATTCAATTTTAAAGTCATGAATATTTACCATGAAAAGAAATCATACTCTATTTTAAAAAAATTATATTATTGTAAAAATGGATACTAATCATAATTTTTCAATTTGTATTATATGGTTTTGTTATTTATGATTAATTACCTAATTCTCAAAAACTCTAAAGCTAAAAATATCCTCAAAGTGAATGAAAGTTAATTCTTGACTAAAACTTAAGATTGTGTTATGTTTAAGTTTCATTCCTTATAATTTTTATCATAGATTTATTTATATAACTTTAGAGTTTAATATAATGTTAAAATAATTATTTTAAAAGATTTTACTTTATGTTTAATTTGAAAAGATATATAATTTGATGATTACCATGTTTATTCGACTAAACTTTATCTGTTCGGAATGGTTTTACATAGATAAAATAGGGAAGAAATAGTGCTAAGGAACCAGGCGTAAAATATACTTCCAAATCATCATATTGAAATAGTTGGAATTGTATTAGAATAGTTTTCTGGAGTAATGGATTAGTTAACATAAGCTATTAATTGTAGTGGTATTTATGATAGAGAGGAAATTGATCTACCCTGAAGGAATATGTATATAGTAGAGCATTTAATGGGTAAAAATCCCCCATAATTTAGTGAATTATATGACCTAAGGGTTTTTTAAGAATGGATAAATTCCCTAGAAAAGATATTTGAATTCATGGTATTTTTGGAATATCAAAATTTAACCCTTTCCATTTATCATTTTAAAGGTATATTTGGTTAATGGTGGTATTTTGTTAAGAATAATAGAGGATAATATAATCTTGATTCCATGTAATGATAAAAATTTGTTAATATATTCCTTGATAAATATTTCCCTAAGGTTCTTCATCTTGGGATGGAGAAACAATTCTTGTAATTAAATCAAAAGGATAAATATTTAGTGTCTACATATGAAAGATCTTCACAATATTGGCCAAGTATGTACCGAATTTTATTTGAGGAATTGATTATAAACTTAATTAGTTTTACTTGGGATTGAAACCATGTTTATGAAGATATTTTTCCACATGATAATTTAAATTTTAGGAGATATTTTTTCATTATGTTGAGAAAGTTAAGTTGTAGTTTGTTGAAACTTATCTTCCATGAGATGAAAAGAGTAATAAATTTTTAAGGTAGTAGGAAATTGAGAATAAACCAACTAATAAGTCTAGAAGTAACCCCAAAAGATGTTCCAAGTGTGGTAAAATAAATTTTGGTGAATTTTTTTCATGATTTGGAAAGTGTTACTAGTGTGGTAAGTTTGATCACAAGGTTCTTGATTATAAAGAAAATAATCTGGAATAATCAAAGAATGAGATAATATATATCCGGTCAATGGTGAGATGTTTTAGATGTAATGATTTGGGAAATTATGATGATGTGTGCCTGAAGTTTCTTACTTAGGGTGTAAATCATCATGATCGAAAACAAAAAGGTATAGAAAAATCATTTACTGATATTAAATTTGATGTTAGGCTATCAGGTGAAGTCATGACAACTCCAAAGATATTGGTATTTTTATAAGGTTAATCATATGTTCATAGTTTTTGAAACTCCTTTTTAGGTTTTATGTGATGTGATCTTAAATTAATTAATGAAATTTTGGGATTTTTTTGAGTTATATTCATGCAAGGCTTTGGTTTAACATGAATATTCCTTTAATTGTTTGGACATATTTTTTAAGGTATTGATAACCTTTAGGTTTTATATGATATTTTATGATTAAGGTTATTTTTAAGAATGTTAATCATATTTTTTTGGTAATTTTATAATGATGAAATTTTATAAAAAAGGATAGCTTGAAGGTCAGGTGACAACCTGTGACAATCAGAAATATCATGAGGATTGAAACCAAAACCAAAGGTTAATGAGGGTGCAATTCCTATCAATGGTATATTTTATTTCCTTCTTCATATAAATTAATTCTTTTAACTTAAACAGTTTGAAATATAATGAAAAAAATTATTTCTAAAACATTTGTTTTATCATATAGAAAACCATGGGATTAAAAAGTTATTTGGTGATTAATGTTGTTTCGGAAGAGGGTTACTATATTTTTTGGAAGAATCTTACTTTATACTAACCATTTTGGTTGTTGTTAATTTATAAAGATAGGATGAATTTTTTTATATCCTTTGGGGATTAATTTTATCTCTTATAAGTTGATTTTAGTGCTTCAGACATGAAAAAATCATCTTGGATACTCATCATTGGACAAAAGATGAGAGTGTTGTGGAAATTGATTAATTGAGAAAATTATACTATACAAGTAAGTATATTTCCTTATTATTTTAATCAAGATTATAAAGTAATTTCTAAAATATAAGAAAAATACCATTAAAATGAAAATTGTATCCTATTATGTTCATTTTGGATGAATCAAATAGTCTTTTAACTTATCATGGATTTATGGTTTTGAGGTCTTTAACATTCTATTGATCATTAAAATTATTTTGATCAAGGATCTCTATCACTCTTCATAATTTTTTAGACATTACACTTTTCTTGCATGTCTAAATCATCACTTACCACCTATGTTCTCTTACATGGAAACCTATTTATGTGTTTTTTTATATGACCATTGTACTTCTTTTTCTCTCTTATCAAAAGGAAGTTTTATTGAACATTTTTACGATGTGTGTTCCCAAAAAAGGTATTCTAAAATTTGAAGCCTTTTATTACTAAGATAAATTTCATATTATTAGGAAATAATTTATTAAAGTTGGGGATGATGTAACACTCTGAGATTTTACAAAGTAAAACTATGTTTGATATCATGTTTGATGTGTAATAATGATCTTAAACAACACGCAAAATATATAACCATTATAAACTAACTATTAAATTGAAGAATATGAAAAGTATTAAATAATTTATTATATATATATATATATATAAATTTCCTACTAAATATAAATTATTTATAAATTCATAATCAATAATCAATCAATTTTCTGTAAGGTAATTTTATTCTGCAAAAAAAATGTTTTCTTCAAAAATGATTTTTATTTCTTTTTGTAAAGAAATTTTGTAATTCGTTGTAGAAAATTTTGAAAAATTTATTTTAAAAAATTTATTTCATTTTATAAATTATCATATAATAATTTAATTAGGGTTAAATTTTTGAATTTTTCAAAAAATGTCGCTTTTTTCAATAAATAATGAAAATTACCAATTTTTGTAAATAAATTATTTCTTTTCAATAAATTAATTAATTTAAAAGTAATATAATATATTGAAAATTATTTAAATAAATATAAGTATTATATAGTTATTTTTAATAAAATTAATTACTTTTTATTCAAATTTGTATTGTATTTTAGTATAACTTTGTTTTTTTGTTTAAAAACAATATTTTTATGAAAATAGTTTTAAAGTGAATAATGTTTCTCCATTTTAATTAATTAAAATAATACCTAATGAGAAATTTTTAAAATTAAATTTATATATTATATATAAATAAATATTAATTTATATTCATAAAATTATTATTATTAATTATAGAGTTAATATAAAATCATCTTTTTCTTGAAAAATAGGCTTTCTGAAAAACCTCTTTTTCATCACGTTTTCATATTTAATTTAAAATTAAAATTTTCAAAAAATGTGAATTTAATTTGGTAAAATGTATTATATATTTATAATAATCATAATTTATATTATATAATATGGTAAAAATATTTTTTTACCATAACTAATAGTGAAAAAATTAAAAATCAATTATCACGGTTAAGGTAAAAATGTATTTAGTGGGAAATTAAACTAAAATGATAAGGGTTAAAATGACCTAAAAATTGTATGAAATCTTTTTTATTGAAATATTTAAACCATATAATGTATAATTATTAATAATGATCCATTTTTTAGCCTTGGGGAATGTGAAAAATGTGGGCACATCTTTTTGTTTTTAAAAATTACAAGTGTACCACTCACCTTTCTTATAGAAGGCCACCTCATCTCCTCTCCTATTCACACTTTAAAATCTATTTAGATCAAACAATACCAACCAATATATCTTAATTAATTCACTCTATAAGTTCTATATCCATTATTTTGGTCATAAATAAATCCTAATAATTCTATCGGTGCTTACCTAAGGAGGTTTCCCAAAGAAGAGGTATTGTGCTTAACTGAACATCTTTATTTTATTTCTTCTTAAATATCTTTAAAATATTATAAAATTATGATTATATAATAAAAACGTATATAAAATATAATTAGATGTTATTATTTTGATTTAATATCCTAAATCCATCATCTCGTCAATCAAATGGGATATGAAATCATCATTCAGATGTACGTCAGACTACCGCCTTGTGAACCGATGTCATTAGTTTTCCATCATCACCTCTCATGGATTGTTTTAATGATGTATTTAAAAATTATATATGATATTTTTAACATATTTATACTTATGAAGTTATTATATCACATATAACTTTTAAATTTTCATTTCTTAGGGGATACAATAATGCTGCTCGTGTGTACGGTGGACTATCGCCTCAAGAAGCGGTGTGATTATTTTTTCACTAATTCTTTACATGGAAGGTAATAAAGATAAATTTAATTAATATATGTGATATAAATAACATAATAATTATATTAATTTCATATTTATTACTCTAAAAAGATAATATTTCATTTTATTTCTTATACTAAAAAATGATAACATCGTTCGTGTACTTGTGGACTACCGCCTCCACGAAGCATTATGATTCTTTTTTTCATCACCTAAAAATATGGATTATATATATAAGTATATTTAATGAAATAATATGGTATTTATGATATGACTATAATTATGGAAAGATAAAATATCACTTACCTTCTTTCCAAAATGATCATTGAAAAATGGAAATGTTACCCATGCGTACGTACGACCTACCAACTCCATGATTGTAAAGTAGTTCATTTTTCATAACCATATTTCATGATTGGTTTTAAAAATTATAATATATATATATATGATTATTATTTCATGATTTTTATTTTTTCGATGATTAATATTGAACTATTTGACCAATAGTTATCTTACTGAACTAATTTTTGACACATAAGTCAAATATCATTGAAACACATGACATAAACTTAATTGATTAAGTAATTTTGTTGGAAATGGTAATAAGTTAAATAAAAGGAATAATAAAATTGGAAAAAATAAATAAATTAAATAATTAACATAATTTTATTACTTACTGATATAAAGAATATACAAGATAAGTTAAACTTAAGGTATGGGATTTTGTCTCAATTTCCTTTCGTTGTGGAATATTTTGATTTTATGCACCTATATTCTTCTATGATGTGTATATACATCCCCATTAAAATGTTATATCATTAATTAATTAATTTTCATGATATTTAAAAGTTTTTTTACATTATTATTTCATGGGTCTAGGATTAAAGTATTTCCCACGTGATAAGAGACTTTTCTTTTTAAAAAAAACCTCTTTTAAATTTTTACTTCCAACTATTTTTATTCCATGTCCATGTTTTTAAAATTATTTTATTAAAAAAATATATTTATATGAAAATTTTATAAAGGGAGCCTTTTTCTTTAATTAAATTGGTTTTAAAATAAAATGGTATTTTTTATTGAAATGGGTTTTTAAAAGAAAAGGGTGTTTTGATATCAGAAAAGGATTTTCATATGGGTTTAAAAAGTGTTTTTCAAAGGGTTTTATGATAAAAAGGTACAAGCATAGAATGTTGTATTCATGATATGATATGAGATCATTATATGAAAAATGGTTGAGCACTATATAGCTTATACAAAGGGTTGATCCCCATTATAGATCACGGGTGACCTAATGTAGTTTACATGAAGGGTTGAGCCCCATTATAGATCATGGAAAATAGGTGAGACCGATACAAAATATATGATTATTTGAGCCCCATTATAGATCACGGGTGAGACTGATATAGCTTATATGAAGGTTTATCCCCATTATATATCTCCAATGTATTGGTTAATTCTTATATTGTAAGTCGGTTGTATAGTTATTCCAATTAAAATGGTTTTGAAAGGGTTTTTCAAATATGATGATCTAAGTTTCTAGAAAGGGTTTTTAATTGCTTATTATTAATTTTAAAGGTTTTCTTAGAGAAAAAAGTATCTATTTTTTCATATGAATTTTTTTATTTCATACACTCAAAAAAATTAAAGATAAAGGTAAATGTTTCATGAGTTTTCATGTTTTTCACTAGACTAATGGTTTTATTTATTTTTATGTCACTTACTGAACTTATTGTGTTTATACCACATATTGAAATATTTTTCATAGGGTTAAAGGATAGGTAAGAGAAAGAAATAAGTCGATATGAAAGTTATGAATATTTACCATGAAAATAAATCATGATTTATTTTAAAAGTTTTATATTATGGTGAAATGGATACTAATTGGAAGGGTCCACTTTGTATTATATGGTTTTTTTATGTATGAGTTATGACATAATTATTAAAAATATAAACCTAAAAAGATTCTAAAATTTAAAGAAAGTGAAATATTGACTAAAACTAAAGATTATGTTATGTTTAAGGCTTAGTCCTTACAATTTCACATTATTAATGAAAAATATATTTAAAATGACTCAATTTTTACATCGTTAATTTATAATAGACATTAGAAATAATTTTTCACATCATCTATAAAATAACTTACCTGAAAAATGAGACGTGAATTTTTCAAAATTTATTATTAAATAGCCAACATTGAAAACCAGTTTTTTACATCAATTATTAAATAATTGAGGTTAAAAATGGGTTTCTTCATGTCAATTATTAAATAACCGATATGAAAAATCTTTATAAATTTTATGAAATATTGGTACAAGTCATTTTTTGTTCATTCATTCTGAGATTAATAGCCGGTTTACTCTCATGTTATGATTTTTAACCCTTCATTATTTAATCTAGAGGCCTCTAATCTCTTTTATCGGGCCTTAAATTTCATCTTCCACCCTCAAACATTGTCAGTCTCCACTTTTGGTCTCTTTGCATCATCTTTAATTTATTTTTTTATCATCCTCTATCCTCTCAAGTATATTCATTAAAAGGGTTATGTTTTTATATTCCTTATTATTACATGTATTATTATCATTATTATAAGGTTGAATGATACCAATTTTTTAGTTGGTCATTATATTCATTAATTTAACACATTTAAGAATCGTAGTCATTGCCATGATTTTCATCATCACCTTCTCATTTATTTCTCTCCTCTATTACGAATACTCTCTGATATCAATTTATGGTTTGTATTTATTATTACTATTTTCAATGCATCCAAGGTATGTTTAATTAGATGAATATTATTTTGGGATTGTTTTCTTAAATTATCTATGCCACTAATTCTATTTCAAATAACTTCATGATTTGTATTTGTAATTTTGATTATTCATTTATCTAATGTATTTTAAAATTGATGAATAGGTTTTTTGATATTAAGGATTTATTTAATGATTATTTGAGGGATTGGTGTTATAAATAAAATTAATTTACTAATTAATGAGTTTCTAAGGTTTTTTTGTCATTATTTTGAATGGATGTTTTAAAGGTATAGTGGATTATGGAGTTTGAATACAAAGTATTGATAACATATATTTAGGAGATCATATTGACTTTCCAATTGTATTGTGATTAAAAAAATTCTAAATTATACTTAATCATGTCACTAATGCAAGATAAATTTTAAAATAATATTGCTAATAAGGATATAATTTTATTTTGGTACATTTTTTAAAACCCCCTTAGACTAAATAGGTTTTAACTCTGGTTAAACATTGTATTTATTTTAATATTTATTTTTGTTTATTTAAAATTTCATGAATACCACATAATTTCTACATTGAATTGTTTTAATTATTTTACTTATTATATTATATGAAACTTTTATAAATATTATAATTATTCTAATAATATAAAAATATAAAGATTAGATTGTCACTTAAATTTTATTTGAATAGACTCTATTTTTGGTGAGCTTAATGAGTATGTTTTTATAGTCACCCTTTCATGTCAATTTTGGTATAACTATAGGCATGTCATTATATTCATTATCATGTTTTGTAATATCATAGTTTATCAATTTATAAAATCTATCCCATTATATTATGATATTTATTTTTTTACTTTGAAAAAAATAAATCTGTAATTACGAAATTACATAATAAAAATAAGGAATACTTGTGTTTTATTTATGGTCAACATTTTAAAATAAATGTTAATGGTTTTATACTATTATTGTTTTCGGAATTTTTTTTGAAAGGATGATAATTAAATATGTTCAAAGTGACACTTTTTCATCAAATATTTTTTCTTTATTTTATTTATGAAATATTTTATGTTTCATTTTCTTATAAAAGTAAATTTGAAATCAAAATTTTAAATATAATAACTTATTTTAAATTCTAGATATTTTTTATAGATAATAATGAGTTGAAGTTGGAAAATTACATTGTGAACGAGATATTAAAATGAGTAAGTTATTAATTATTTTTTGGAATTTTCTAAATTAAGTACTCTACACAATGACCTGTTTTTCTATCCATTATTGAAATGTTAAAATATGAAAAGGTAAAAAAACATTGAAATTAAAGATCATTTAATTTTTCATGGTTTTAATCTAAGTTATAATTTTTTCATTTTGTATGGTAAAATTGGGAAAAAATAAATATCTATTGATAATGATAATTTTAAAGATGATATATCTAATCAAATTGATGAAATAATTCATGATATTAAAGCAGAGAAATTTGGGACAACACCCATAATTGAGTGTGTATATAGTGATGTTAAAAAAACCATTGTATACAGGTTGTCTGAAATTTATGTTTTTTTCAATAATGTTAAGATTGAATAACTTTAAGGAAAAAATTGATATAGTGACAATATTTTTACATAGTTTCTGCTGTTGTTGATAGACATAATTTCTAAAGACAATGATCTTATAGATTTACATTATAATACAAATAAAATATTTTACCTAATGGGTTTGGGGTATAAAAGGATACATGTATTCCTGAATGACTATGTACTACATAATAATGAATAAAAAGTTATATTAGAGTGTTCTAAATGTGTTTCATCATGGTATAAGTTGAAATAAAAACCATAAGATCATTTATGAGTTACAAAGACTCCATCCAAGGAAATTTGGTATTTTCTACTAATTCCTATTTTAAAAAATTTATTTTCAAATTAAAATGATGAAAAAAAGGTTAAGATGGAATGAAGATGAGTGGATATCTGATGGAAAAATATGTTATCCGGCTAATTTTCCATAGTGGAAGAAAATTGATCAATAGTTTCATACATTTGAAAATAAAGTTATAATTATCATATTTGGATTGTATAAAGTTGGAATTAATCCATATTTAATCCTTAGTATAAAACATAGTTCATGTCCTATTTTATTGGTTATTTACAACTTATCTCTTGAATTTTGTATGAAGTAAAATTATATCATGTTGTGCTTATTGATTTTTGTACCCTAAAAACCTAAAAATGATATTGATGTTTTATTATCACCATTAATTGATAATTTAATAATTGTATGGGAGGAATGTATCATAGTGTATGATTATTATAAAATGGAACATTTTCAAATTCATGTAATGATTGTGTTCACTATAAATGACTTTCCAACACATGAAATTTTTTCTATAAATAGTATTAAGGGGCATAAATATTATCCAATTTTAGAATAAAAAACTTCATATTATCAAATACAACATGGGATAAAAATAATATAGATGGGTCATTAGAGATTTTTATCTATGAGTCACTCTTATAGAAGAATAAAAAAAATCATTCAATGGATCATAAGAATTTGATATTTTTCCAAAACCTTTTTCCACCAATTATTATTTTTAGAGGGTGAAAACATTGATGTAATATTTAGAAAGGTAAAAATATATTTTAATGATATAAATATTTAGAATTAATGATCAATAATTTTTTATATTACATATTGGAGATGTCATGATCTCAAACATAACATTGATATCATCCATGTAGAGAAGAATATTTATGATGGTTTTATTGGAACATTTTTAGATATTAAAGGAAAGACTAAATATGGGTTGAATGCAATATTATAATTAATCTCAATTGTAATAAATTTGGATTTATCTCCCACTCCTAATGGATGATTAACAAACCTATCTTTGTCTTGTAATAAATTATCCAAGAGGGACAAAATTATTTTATGTTAGTATGTCTATTGTATCAAAGCATCACAAGGTTACTCTTAAAATGTAAAAAAATCAACAAAATATTTGAAGTTGACAGGCATAAAATTTCATGATTGACACATCATTATGCAATAAATCATACCAGTTTCATTTTATGGAATATTTCACATCTGTGTTAGAATAAATACCATAAAGGTGTATTATTTTTTCAATTCAATTTGTAATAAAGTGATTGATTTGAATTAATTAAAAAAATTGGAGAACAATGTAATTTCTATACATTTCCAATAGGAAATGTATTTGTCTCCATATTTTTTTCATATCATGGTGCATTTAATGGTTCATTTTGTATAAGAAATAAATTTTTTTACTTTTATATCTAGTTTAGATGTATAATTTTAAAATTTTTATGTTGAAGAAATATATTAATAATCCATATCAAGATAAATCCTCTATTATTGTAAATTATATTTTTAAGGCGGTTACAGAGTTTTGTATAAACGATTTGACAACAATGGAGAATATCAGTTTTCCTAATTATCTCTATCAATGAGTTTTTTTTGGAATGAAAATTCATGGATTAAAATAAAAAACATTGATAGGTGAATAGATAATGAAAATAAATTTATACTTATTTAATAAAAAATAAGATTCTCATCTATATATAAAATTTCATATTAATGTGTTAAAATAGTGTTATCTAAATAATAGAGTTATATAGATTTTATATTAGAATAAAAACACTTTTATGCCATAGTGTGAAGAGATCATGCATAGTTGATAAGGTGCATCAAAAACATTTATATGGTCATCAAGCGACCCAATTTTAAATTTTATAACATTGTCTGGGTATGACATTAATGTTTATACATTTAATAACAAATATTAGGATAAAAAAGTGCAATTTAGAATAGTAGTGTATTGGTGTTTGCAAAAAGCAATGCATTTTTTGAGTTCCAAATACATAAATCCAATATATTTTTCAAGTGTATATTTAAGAGTTATTCAAGAAATGTAGGAGTTTTATTACATTAAATTTTGAGATCTAGTGTTTAAGTACAAATGGGTTATTGATAACAACATTTCCAAACATGGTATGAAACTAGTTAATTTTAATAGATTGGAATATATAGATAATTATTTTATCATAAAAACACATGAAAAACAAATTTTCTATATTCTTGATCTATCAAATGTGATGTGAAATATCATTTTATAAGGAAAAAATAGTATTTTAGTGATGAAAAAAATGATGATGATGCTAATTTATGGGAGATCCATACTTCCTTGGACAGATTATCAGTGAATATTGATGACCACATTATAGACATGGTTTGTGTAATAAGGAATAATCACAAGGAATATAGTAAAAATCCTTTAGTAATTTCCTGATATTACTGGTAACATATATTGGTTTATTTTTTACCTTATTAAATTTCACAAAATGTTAGATATATTAGTTTTAATTTTTTTATTTAAAATACATGTTTTAAAAAATATGATAAATTATTTTTTTATATTTTTTTATATTTTTAATCATTGTACAATTATTAAAATTTATATGTAATAGTTGGATTTTTATTATTGTTTACTTAAGCTTTGTTTTCTTTTTTCTATATCATTCTATGTTTCATTTATATTTTTAGTATTCTTTTTACATTGTTTACTACTGATGAATAAGACAAATAATATTATCAGTATTCTTTTTAACATTTTTTTAACTACTCTAATGAATATGATAAATAGTGGTTTATTTTTTTTATTCGTTTTATCATTTAAAAATTATTATTCAGATTTTTATTTAATAGTTGGATTTTTATAAACATTTATTTAATTTTTGTTTTCCTTTTTTTATGTCACTTCATATATTATTAATGTTCTTATCATTTTAGTTAACTACTTTAGAAAATATGAATAATTTTTTTTAGTTTAGTTTACTTTTTTGGATTTTTTTAAAAAAATCATTATATATATAATAGTTGTATTTTTATATTTTTTGTAATAATTTTTTATTAATATTATTTTTAGGATAATATCAAATTAAACAATTTAGTCACCTTGAAATTCTAGGGATGATCGTAAACATACTTTTACTGAGGAGCCTCCTCATCCTTCGGCACATGATCCATTTACTTCCACAGGGGTAGAGAAGGCTTCCAGGGTTGGTAAATGTGGAAGCATGAATTTGCCAAAATTATCAATTTTCTATAGTTAGGACCAAAGGATATATGTTTAATTTGATGATAATTATCTTCCTAGTGGTTAAAATTCAAAACAATTTAAGACTTTTTTTGTAATGAAAGATCAGTCTAAAGTTAGTATTTTTATTTTTGAATGGAAGAGTGTCTATAAAGTGAAAATATATCAATTATGCAATACAATTCTAGAAATATCATTTTTTATTATTTTAATTTTCATGAAATATTTTTACTAATATTTGTTTTTTTCCCTTCTTATCAGATGACATATGATATACCTGATAGTATAGAGGTTAGGAATAAATGCATAGATTTGGATGTTGGGGGATGGAGAGATTTAAAATCAACCCTCACATCAGATTTAAATTTTAGGGAAATACAATATAAAATTCAATTTTATATATATACTTTTATATATTAAGAAATATATAATTGGTTTTTTGAAATTAGACAATAAGAATCATTTTTGGTTAGTGTAATGTTATCTTTCAGATGATTTTTGATATTAATGATCATATTAATGATTTTTTTATTATTAATTAATAATAACTGGGGAGATCTCATCAAGAGCTCCAATCCAAAAATTTACACCCTCATAATTTATCTCAAAGAGGGTATAACTTATTAGAAGAAAAAATAATGGTTGAAATTTTAAAAAAAAATAAGAGTAGAGTCTTTAGGAACTGCATAGGTTATCCATCCTTCCACCCAACTAGACATGAAAAATAGGAGAGGGATACATTGAGTAAAAAGGGATAATATCTTATAGAATATTCAAGTGTTTTATATGATAGTATTTTAAGCATTTAGTTAAGTTATTTATGTTATTTAAGTTATTTGAACTATTTATATATTGTAATTAACTAATTAATTTTTCAAATATTCTATATAGAAATCCCTTTTGGAGAAAATCAAATGGGAGGGCTTCATACCTAAGGGTAGGAAGGATATTTTAGCTACTAAATTGGTAAATCCTAAACACCCATGTCATGTTCAAGGATACACAAATGGTGTTTCATTAAAAATTTGTTTATTCATTCTGAAGCTTCTTCAAAGGAGGATGTATATAAAATAAAAAAAAGCATCTTTAGAAGATAAAGTTCTAGAGATGGGTGAAATGGTGGAGGAGAGGATCAGAGCTTTAGAACAATATTTATTTCAAATATAAAAAGATTTTTTTAAGCTTCATATCCCAAACCTCCACCTTTACCTTCTTATCCAACTCCTACACCTCCACCTCCATTATTTCCCATCTATTTTGAGTTATATATTAAGAATCCCCAATATCATATTATTGAATATGGGATTATATGTTATATTAGGGATATCATTCATCATCAAAAGATAGAGATGGATTATCTTAGGATAATCATTTAGGATATTGTAGATAGATCACTAAGATTCCATTTCCTATAGATGAGGCCACTACAGTTGGAAAAAGTATCGACCATATTTTAGTTTAGACATCTAGACTTGTCTAAAAAATTACCACTAATGTATATAAATATTATATCATTTATTTTATATTGGTGTTAAATTTATTTTAATACTTTAAAATTTATATATTTATCTACTTTTTTATAGGAATAATTTAAAGGTAAATACATTTTGTATAGAAAAAAACAAGTATAGGATCTTATGAGTTTAGATATTATTTCTTATGTACTTGATATATTTTCAATATATTCATCTTTTTTTGGGAGTTTATGAGGTTATAGTGGAAGTTAACATTTGTGGTCATAAAATTATTATGATTATTTTAAAGAGATATATCATGGAGCTTATAACTGTAGATTTTTTAGGCATCAACATGATGCAAGACTTTTCCATGTAAGTATATTATCAAATTTATTTCAGTTATTTTAATTTAATGAAACTTAATACATATGTTTATTTTCTCTTAGGTATATTTATAAAAAAAATATTTAGTATGATATGACATTAGTATATAAATTTTTTGACTCATAATTTATTTCACCAATAGTGATGAAAAAGAAAGATACAAAAAAATATTATATATTACAGAAAGCATTCAGAATAATGCTATTCGGTGTTAGATATTTTCTTATCTTAAAGGGTATGAAACATATATTTCATATAGTGTTATTTCCCTTAATATAATAACCACTTGCATTATATTTTTTGTAGATTAGTGATCATTTGATGTTGTGTATTTTTTTATAAAATATAAGACAACTTACTGGTTATGCTTTGTACATGGTGACATGTGAGAAAATTTTTACTACATATTGGACATATATGTTTAATTATTTAAATACTTTTATGTTATAAAGAATTTTAATTTTATTTCATACATATCATTTTTAGAAATAGAATGGAATTAATTTAGATATACAATAAGAAATAGGAAATTAAATATCAAATATGTGTGTGAGAATGTGACTTTTCATTTATAGTTACTATATTTTGGTTAAAAGTACTTAAAATGTTAATTTAAATGGGAAAAAATAGAATTAAAACTTCCATAATCAACAAAAAGTAAAATAATTTGGTTATTATGTTCTAAGATTTATGTCTGAAATAATTTTATCCATTATAGTTACAAAATTATATGGGGATGGATTTTATATATGTCATATCTTTCACTATAGATATAGTGTCACAATATCTTTAAGGTAAATATTATTGCTACCCACCCAGGATCATGTGTTGGATAAATCTATTCATTGATATTTAGTTGAATTTATTTACAATAAACCACTCTATCATTTTGTATAAGGACACAATCCATCACTTTCATTGATGAATCACTATATATCACAAATCCTTCCTTTCTCAATGATAAATTCAATACTGGTTAATTGTTCAATATTCTCTTTATATCTTTAAAAAAATATTTCTATTAACTTGACCATGTGAATTTAACCCCTTTATGTGTCAAATTGGTTAATGGGTTGACCAATTAGGAAAAATGTTGAACAAACCACTAATAGTAACTTATTAAACCAAGAAAACTGTATATCTAGGTTATATTTTTCGATATGGGAAATTATTTAACTACCTTTTTATTTGTAGGTTAAAAAAATATTCCATACTTAGAGATAATATATCCAAGAAAAGAAACTTCTTAGAGCCAAAATTCTCACTTCCAAAATTTTCCATATAATTTCTTTTCTATGAGAGTATCAAGAATTATTTTCAAATGATTCTCATTCTCTTCATATATCATAGAGTATATCAAGATATCATCAATTAATACCACCAAATAGTTATCCAGATAATCCTCAAATACTTAACTCATCATATCCATAAAAATATAAGGTTCATTAGTCAATCTAATGGAAATTACTATAACCTCATAATTCCCATACCTCATATGAAAATTAATCATCAGTATATCATCTCTATTTACTCTTAACTGATGATAAAAAAATAAAGATCAATATTTAAAAATTATTTACCTCCTTGAATTTTATCAAATAATTCATCAATGTGTAGAAAATTATACATATTATTTATAGTAATGGAATTGATCTCCATATAATCAATGAAAAACCTCATAGAACTATCCTTCGTTATCATAAATATGACAAGGTCTCCCCAAGGTGAAACCCTAGAGGGTATAAATCCCTTATCACAAAACTCCTATAGTTTTTTCTTCAAATCTACCAATTCCACTGGTTTTATTCTATAGGGAGTATTTGATATAGGTTTTTCATCGAGGATGAGTTCAATATAAAACTCAAATTCTCATTTATATGGATTTACCAATAATTCTTCTAAAAATACATCAATTTATTCCTGAAAAATAAGTACATCCTCTATCCTTAGTATATCTTCCCCATCCATAGATAGTTTTTTATCCTCCTCTTCTCCCAAATTTTCATTAAAGTGAGATACTAAAGGTGGATCCGTAAAATATTTAGATAATGAAGTATCTCCCTTAAAAATAAGGAATGATCTCCCCCCTTTATAAATATTAATCATCATCTCACAATATTAAATTATTACATTTTTCTTTGAAATCAAATCCATACTAAGAATTTTGTCAGACTCAATCATAGGTACGGAAATAAATTTTGTAGCTAGGGAATATATATGCATCTAAATAGAGATTACTCGATATATCATTATTGTAATAAGATTACCACTAAAGGTATTGATTGAAAACTCTATATTTAGAGTGTTAGGGGATGATTTAATGTTCTCATCAAACATTGAATATATAAAAGAGTGCATATATTCATAATCCTATAAATCAATTTATAACTTTGAGTTTAAGATCAAAGTACATGATATCATGTAATTTGGGATTTTAACCTCATTTTTAGTGATTTAAAAATCTTTTTCATGCTCCCTTGGCTAATTTTGAGGTAAATTAGCTTTCAATTTAAGTAATTTGGTCAAATATTTCTCTATATCCTTACAAATGAATCATTGGAAATTGGAAGTTTCTTTCTTAACCTTTCATTCATAAACATGATGGTTTTTCTATCTACACATGAAGCCAAATCACATTCCCTTCAAGCATGTTCTATAGTGTTTCTCTTCACAACTATTACATGTTATAAATTCTAGCCTTCCCTTCTTTCCCTTTTCCAAATTTCTTTTCACAGAGTGCTCGACTACCCTATTATGTTATTGATTTCAATATTAAATATAAACCTTAGAGAATTATTTATCTACCATGATGGTATTTAATATTATATCCTCATATAATGAAAAAATTTGAGAATAATTCCCTTTAAATTATAGGTTGTTTCCCTTCAAAGAAGCAATCAATCTTACTTATTTTATTACATACATAATCCACAACATTAGTCGAAAATCTTGTAAAGTTAACTTCATTTTCATCAATATTTTCCTCTTAATTTTACATAAGATCCACATCAGTTATTTTCTCATAAGAAAATTATTTTTGAAGAATATATCTTAAAAATTATTCCATAACATACTTTTTATCTCCTTCGTCTCTTTAGTGTTTTTAATCGATAACCACCATTGTTCAAAATATACCTTTATATAACTTCCATGATAACATTATCCCTTTAACTAATTCTTAATTCAATAAATATCTTCTCTAGGTACTTGATACATTTTTCATATACTAATAGATTAGTAGTCCCATAGAATACTGAAGGTTCCTATCACATGAAGCAGTCCAACATTTTTTCACCATGTTGGTGATCAACAAGTTTCCATATAAAAATAAGGTTATTGGTCATAAATTAGTTCAAATTCCCCAATATAATTATAATTTTCTCATATAATGCACTAACATAATTGAATTAAGTTAATTTTTCATTAAGTAAACCCCTGTATAGGTTACATGTATTGATACGGTTTTTGTTCCTTACACTTGGTGTCATTTCTAAATAATGTAATGGTCTGGATTAGCTTATAACATTATGAATATTGAATCATCAAGTATGATTCCAATTTAAGTTAAATATTATAGAAGGGTTCCTTAAACATTTTAAGGCTTAACATAATGTTCTAACTATGTTATACTATGTTTTAATATGTTATACTATGTTCTAATATGTTCTTTTAAATATAGTTCTCAGGGTTTATACTAAACTTGATCTGATACCAACTGTAATAACTCGGGCTATAATAGTCCAGATATGATGTTTTCTATAGTACATTTTCATAAGATACAAGATATAATATCCCATGGGATCAAATGGTGTAGTATTTTTGATAGATTAGATACATACATGATTTTCACATTACATTAAAAAATATAAAATAAATTTTAAAATTATAGTGATAACTTTATTATTTCTTCTTGTATATCTATAAAATCATTCAAGGTTCACTTTTGTTTACTTAGAGGATAAGAAAAAAAAAGTGAGATTAGATGATCATTAAGGGAATTTATACAACAAAAGTTATCATATAATAACCAAGGCATAAATAATATGATAGAGATAAATAATAATCCAATGTTACATAAAACTAATATCATGAAAGAGTAATATTTCAATGGATGAAATAGAAACATAAATAATCACATGTATTTAAATAACTAGTTTCATATTGATATAATTCATAATTACTAACATCATAATCTTACTTTCAAGGCCTCGTTCCAAGACATTATACATAAATAGTTAAGTCATATGCAAAGTAATAAATCTAGTTTTTCTAATGATACCTATCCATGCATCAAGGGGATATCTAATATTAGGACCCACCCATAATTTACAAATTCTAATATATTCATCACATGAAATAAATAAATAAAAATATAATACATAATCTATATTCCTTAGTAATCAATAAATATCTATATTGGAAAACTAACATAAAAAATGTCAATATTTTCCCCAATAAATAAATGAAACTACATGATCATAATCCATATAGATAAATAAATTTAATGGTATCATTAAATCATAATATACTTTAATGGATTTTGACATTGAATAAAACCACTTTTCAAAATACATTAAGAAATTTCTATTAAAACAAAAAAGAAATATCATTTTCTTTGGGTAACATAAAAAAATTAAAATTATAAAAGAAATAGGAATATTATTTTATTATAAAAACCATGTAAACTTGTAAATTAATCTTTATAATTAATATTTTTCATGATGGTTGGAAAAGGATTTCATACGATAAATGTTTAAAAAATATTATTTCCCCCATTTGTAAAAAGGTTAAAAATGAATTCAGTGGAAAACATTAAAAATATTAATTTTAAAATTATGAATATAAATTATAATTTAACTAAAAATAACCTTAATAAATCATTTAATTATATAAAATAACATACTTTAATAAAAAATAATATGGATATGAAGGAAAAGTATTCCTGATCAGAAAAGAGAAATAAAGTCGGTTCTTCTTATAAACATTTTTTTAGTTGATTTGAGTTAAAAAGAGAGGAAAATAAAATAATATTTAAAAAACTAGAAATAAATAGAGGATAATAAAATATATGGGTTTGAAGAGATAATTTACATATAATTCCCCTAATGGAAATTGAAACAAAACTAATCCAGATAAGAAAGTTAGATCATAACGTAAACCCTTACCTTGGTCTTAAGATTAGTTAGATCATAATTTACATATATATATATATGTTTATTATAAATAAATATTATAACCATATTTATATTTATCTTAATATATACCATTAACTTATAATTTCTTATTACTATTTTGTTAATAATTCTTTGTTAATATCGGTATTTGGGTGTTAACTATTCTGTTTTCCGTGCATGTTTCGATTTGATGGATATGGTCCTTCCACCTTGATCATGATTATAGAATAATAATAATGTCATAAATATCATATTAATTTATTATATACACTTTTATAAACATCCATTTCATGAAATGATGAAAAATGAAATATATCACTTCATGGAGGCGGTAGTTCGCGCATACACACAAATGATGGTTTCATTTTTATTGGGAGGAATGAAATGAAGGTAGGAAATGATTTATATTTCAAGGATCATAATTATTTGATAAATATAATATATATTCATTAAAGTTTTCTTTATAACCATACATATTATGTGATTATGAAAAATGAATTGTGTTGCTTTATAAGGGTTGTAGTCTGCATGTACGCACGAACAACACTTTCATTTTACATTAGATATATGGGAAGTAAATATTGGTTATTAATTTAATATAATAAAATTTTATAAAATTTATGATACTTATGTGATCATATTGGTATGTATATTATATATTCATAGGTTTTGTAAAACTAAATAAAATTAAATGAACTTTGATTAATTCAATTACCTTTTCTTTGTGTATCCCCCTTGAGCTTACACCTTGATCCATCTAAACATAGTATTTTGGGGATACCAGAACATATAGGACATGAGTATGAGATTATAGAAGTTATTTTTTCATATATTTTTCAATCTAATGTTTTAATATTGTATGAATAATTTATTAGAAGAGTTTCACTTTTTTAAGTAAGAGGGGTGGCACATTTGTAAATAATTTAAACATTAAAATAATATAAATTCATTTTCATGGTAAAGTGGAACCAAATGGATGGATTTTAGAATATAGGATAAATTATCATAAATTAACCTCAAATAATAAAATTTATACAAGTTTTAGTGATATTTTAAGCCTTACCCTTTAGTTTAACCCCCTTATTAACCCTTTTAACCCTTACTGTGGTGACACGCTTTTACCATGATAACAATTCAAGATAAATAAAAATGAAATAATACTTATTAAATAATTTGAATATAATTATTCCAAATATCTAATAAATTTTAAAATATTCAATTTATATAGGTGTTAAAAATAAATTTTAATATAAGTATGAAAAACTAAACTTCTACTGTGAATAATGTGACTAAATTTTATATCTTATAGTGCTAACAAACACAGCTTACTCCAATAAAGAATTCACCTCTATAAGTTGAATTATAATATTCAAAATCACCTTAAAATCATCATAAAAACATAAATTAGTTTTTATGTGTCTTTCTAATACCTCAATCCATGGAAAAGTGTTCATTTGGTGTAGTGTAAGATCCTCTTCATTGATATATGATGTGACTCATTTTAGTTTCATTATAATTCAAAACACAATGTCTTATCTTGATGAGATTAAATAAAGTAGGCTTATAAAAATAATTTAGAACTTCTTTTGATCCAAACTCATTCCTTATTCATCCATGGATAACTTATTCTTAAGTACTATAGGAGTTGACACGTCTATTGATTCGTACATTATGACCCTCTTCAACAAATCAAGATAATATTTTTTATATTAGATAAATATGTAAATTTTTTGTGTTCCTAACTTGTAAAATAAAAAAACATCATCTCACCAATCATCTATATTTAAGAATTATTTTTCATTTGGGAAGAAAATTCCTCACAATTCATGGCATCATTCCCAATAAAAATAATTGCATCAACATACATGATCACAAAAAGGAAGTTTTTATTATATCCATTGACATATATATTTTTATCCACCTTGAATTTCTTAAAATTCATGTTCTTTAAGATGCTTTCCAATTTAAAATATCATGATTTAGGCACTTGTTTAAGATCATAAAATTCTTTTATCAACATGTAAACTTGAGAACCATCCCCATCAACAACAAATCCTTATTTTTTATTCAACGAAAACCTCTTCCTTGAGTTATTTATTCAAGAATTATGACTTCATATACATTTTAAACACTTTTTATTTTCTTTTATAATATATCACAAGAAACTTTAAATCATTATATGCCTTATGACCAGAGAAAAAGTCTCATTAAATTATATACACTAAAATTAAGAGCGTTCCTTACAACCCAGGTGAGCATTATTGCATGATATTTCTCCCATCTCATTGAGATTTTTGAAAAAAATCCCATTTAATCTTAATCACATTATTATTCATAGGACATGTCACCAATTTCCAAGTTCCATTATTCTTTATTTGATTAAATTCATCTTCCATTATTTTTATTTAAAGCACATGTTATAAGGATCCATCAACACTTTTTAGTTCAACCTTTAAAAGCAGGTTTGTATGATTGTAATTCCTTGAAATTTATCGTGTTTGAACACCACTACTATTATCTCAAATTATTTTTTTATCCTATGCATGATTCAAAAAAAATATTTATAATCTCTTAATTATAAGACTTACTCATCACTAAAATATTTGAATCAGGATAGGAATAATATAAACCTATTATACCAAATGAATTTGTACCTAGTTGTTTATCATATTCTCTATGATATTATTTAATCTCATAATAAATAGTCAATAATTTTCTTTAATTATTATGTTCCTAAATGATATAAAAATAATATTTATCACCGAATTTATTTATATTCTTATTATAACATAGTACACTCTTTCAATCGGGTGTTAATCTAAGAAATACCCCCTCATCAGCTCACAAAGTAATATTTCTCAAGTGTCTTCCATTTATTTTGATCTAATAAATTCAATGAAAAAACTTTAATATCTTCAAGTTAAGATTCTTCACAAACCACATCTCATAAGTTGTGTTGACCTAATTTTGAAAAATTAGGCACTGGTTGAGAATGTATATAGTCAGTGTTGTGGATTATATCCAAAAATATTTTAATTATCAGTGATCCAATAACATGGTTCTCCCCATGTTCACCCAAATTTAGTTTTTACTTTCCATTAATACCATTTTTTATTATGTATATAGTTTTATATTAATTACTTATTCCATTATTCTCAATATATTCCCCAAATCCTTCATCCTTGTATTTAGATCCATTGTTAGACCAAAACATTTTGCTGGCATATTTGATTGATTTTCAACATATCAATGAAAAATTTTAAACTTATTAAGAACCAATGACATAATCAATATCAAATAATCATAATTCATATTATTAAAATCATTAATAAAATTAATGAATTACTTATCATAATTGGTCGAGTTAAAAATCATCAAGCCACACATATTTGAATGAATCAATTCATGTGGCCACTTTGATTTGATTTGTATAAGTTTGTGAAACTTATTCACCTTCATTAATTTTTGATATATTTCATAATAATTAATCCTCTCAGGATTTATCTTCTATATATTACTCAAAACATTACACTTGGAAAGTTTTAACTTGTTCTTTTGACCCCAAATATCCAATTATTCTTTAATAAATCTCATTCTCATCCTTTACACTTATACAACACATGTTTTAATCATTAAAAATCTAGAATATATTCTAAATTTTACAGAGTCCCTTCAAGATCATTATTTCATCCATAATCCTCCTAACAATTCATCCATTATACTAAAAACATTCATTATTACCATTGTTAGAAAGTTGATAAAAACTCAAAACATTGTTACTCACCCCATGAACAAAGATAACATCATTTGATTCAAACTTATTTTTATTAGTATTTATGCTCCCAAGACATTTAAAATTCAAAGAAACATTATTTAAAAAATTTAAAAATCCTTCGTAATATTTATTAATTTCCTTCAAAATTATGTTCAATTTATATCATGTTTAATGAGTCATCAGTATATTAAATCTAAATCTTTTCTCCTTTAAAATCTACATACCTCAACCAAAATTATTTACTCTTGATAAATCCTAATTTATATGTATTTTTAATTTTTATTTTTATTCAACTACTTATATAGTAATGTGAGAAAATTATTAATGGTATGTATGAGTTGATCACACCTACCATAAGTTTCCTCAAGAGTCTCAAAAAAACTTTTTAATTTCAGCTTATATTTTGAATGTTATCTCAGTTATCCTCTCTTGTATATAGATTTAATTCCCCTTAAATCATGGAAACTTTCTTATTTATGGAAGGATATATTATAATAATACTAATATAATTTATTTTTATACACTCCATAACCCCAACGTCTTCTTTTAAATTGAAATATTCTCATTTATTGAGGTTTTTGGTTCTTAAAAATTACTTTATGTATTTATTTTGGATTTTCAATCAACTTATTTTGTTATACTTATTAATACTTTTAAGTGTTATTCTTCACCTTAGGGTTTCCATTAGGCTTATCCTTAACTTATTTTTTCTATATTTCATTACCTCTTTTATCCCCAACATAACCATTGGGAACAACAATGAGTGTACCATATTTCTTTAGTGAGGTAATCATCTTCCTTACATTGTTTTATTGACTTTTTTTCATTACAGAGTGTATAATATGAACTTTTTATACTTATTTTTACTTTAAATAAGAGTTTTTTTAACATTTAAAACTTTATCCACTGATTTATGAGATTATCCAATATTCTTGACATAATTTTTAAACTCATACACAACTTTGTTCAAGGAATTTTCATCTTGAATCAAATTTGACTCAAGTAATTTAAAATCTTCATTAATAGAAATCAAATTTGTTTTAATGATATCAAATAATTTTTATTATATTCAATATTCTTATTTTATTTTAATAAAACCATGATCTCTATTCTCAATTGTAACAGTTTTAGTGTCTCTTAATCCTCATTTTACTATTTTTTATCACCTTTTTATTTAATAGAGAGATACTTTGAATGATTTGATTATGCTATAAATATTTTAGAATATTTAACCTTAGATTTTTCTTGTTCTCTTTTACTCTCCTCATCATAAGATGACATATAATGTTTTGAGTGAATCAGTTCTTTTCTAAATGAAACAACTTAGATCCTAGAGAATAAGCTTTCTCTAATAGCAACTGATAATCTTAGGTGAAAGATGCATGGCCGCTGATAGGGGTGAAAAATTTGTTATGAAAATAAAAACTTTCAAAATAATTATTCCTTTTTATTTTCCTTCTCTTAAACCATTTTCCACCTTGTTTCTCCTGGATGAAATTTTTGAATTTATTACCCTATTCATCTTATTTATCTTCTTAGGGAAACAAGCTAATAAATATTCAATATTTCCATATTTAAAACACTTAAATTTTAATTTTCCTTTGTAGATACCTTTTCCACTTTGCATGTTTGTAGATAAAATTAATATAAACTTATTGAAATTCATGTCATCATTTTAAAATTTTGACTCCTCTTCATGTGACCTTTTGGATTCAATTATCTATAATCCTTTTTAGGCTTTGATATTTGTCTTATTTTAATATTTACCTATCTTATTAAATGATAGTACCATACTCATCTCATATACTATAAAAACTACATTGATTTTATTAATGGTTAACTCATCCAAGTCTTGATATTATAATTATAAGATTTTGGTTTCAAACTTTTCAGTTAGAATTCTTATCAATTTCTTTACAATCATAAAGTCTTTAAGAATCTCCTTTTAAATCTATATTGAGATAAAAAAATTTATTAAATAAAGATATCACATATAAATTCATATTAAACCATCTAAATATCCTAAAATTGAGAAATAAATGTTTATAATTATTAATCCTTAACCTTATTATCATCTTCATCAATATTATGAAGTTTCCTCCGTATGGAATTTATTATTTTAGAACCCATAACTCAAGTCAACTCTTACTTGAAGGGTATGATAAAAATGAATTATGCACTCTAATGTTTTCTTTGATATTATTCATGTACTAAAAATTAAAGGATATCACAATTTCAATCATATGCATAGCATTCCCAATGATGTCAATAACATTAAATCCAAGAGATAAAATATGCACAACCACTGATGGAATTCATACTCTATATATAAAAATAAATCAAAATTTATGATCAATGTGAAATAACTCAGATCATTAGTAATTCCTAGAATCAATACTCTAAAACCAATATAATGAAAGATCTATTTTGGAATCCTCTACATTGATATCAAATGAAAGGCCCATGTGAAAAATGAACAGCCATTGAGGGGGTGAATTATTAGTAACCAAAACCATATATTTCAAAGTAATTATTCTCATATTATTTTGTTCTTTGGATCGCCACATTATCAATCAATCATTAATGATGAGAGATAGAGAGTGATTAATAAACAACACATGGCAAAATATATTTTTAAAAACTCCACTGACTCTTTTTATCCAACAACTAATATAATAAGTAATTGATAAGGTTGAATCAGTTTGACTAGAAAAATATAACCTTTCACAACTAAAATTATTTCATTTTCTCATTTTAATTAATGCATAGGGTCTCTACATGATCAAACTATAAATAATGAAGATTTATAATGAGTGAGTAATAAATGATGTATAGTGAAAGATATTTTTACAAGGTTCACTTCCACTTTTTATTGAGTAGATATCCTTTGTGTTCAATAATTAAAATATCACTTCCCAAATACTTATATTATTTTCAACAAAAAATAGAGGAATATAGTAGGAATATGGCTCTAAACTTCATTATAATAAAGAAAAAACAAATAAGTCAATCGATCTTATTTACCTTGCATCAAGTGCCACTAATGATGGATCAATTGTCCACTCTCATTATTATCCTCAAACAAAACCATATTCTCTTTAGAACACACCTTATAATGATTATGATTATCTAAATAAATTTATATTTTTTAAATACCATCTAAAAATTACATTGTATCTTTGTGTGTTATGGTGTAATACTTTGGTCAAAATTAGTTAAAAAATTATTAATCAAATTAAATTTAAAAATCTAAAAAATATTCATCATGATCTAAAAATATGAATCAATTTTAAAATCATTACAGCATAAAAAAATATACATGGTGAAATCCCTTTTGTCTTTCAAGACCTTTGATAAACTCCTTGACTACACTACACTGTGCTTCATAATAATTATTGTGTGAAACATTAGCCTTCAATTCCAATGGTGAAAAAATATTTTATATCCAAATTCATTAAGACATTAAATCCATTTCTATAATTTAATCTATAAAACTCTCGTGATATCATCTTATGGTAATGTCTTATAGTGAACCAAACTCTATTCCTTAAAACCTAAATAAATCATGTCCAATGTTGCAACAAGATACCTACATATGAGGGATGATGTACAGCCTCAAGAAATCATTATGGTGAATTTAATGAGTTTTTATTTTGATTTTAATGCATGTGAAAAACTCCTTCTATATTCAATCAATTATAATATATTGAGCAGAAAATCATGTAATGTTTTTCTTAAACTCAAGAAATATTAATTACTTTTCTTTTAACTCAACTCAAATTAACCTCTAACTCATCCATGAGGATTTTGATAATAAATATAACATCAAATCGTTTTTAAAACTCATGAATAAATACACTCAAGAAACTAGTAATTGTATGATTCCAATGTGAGATTTATATACACACCACACCATTGGATAAAATAGTGTTTCTAATAGTTCTCCAACCCTAATTTTAAATATTAATAATGCATTAAATGAGTATAAATTAAGGTTTTATCATATACCTATTTATTAATTTAATTCATGATGGTTATTTAATATCTAAGTTCTCTTTATCCCCCCCTATATTTTATGGAAAAATGTTATATTTCCTATAAAGTATTCAAGAAACATGGATATGATATCATTCCTCCCCATGAAAGGAAAATCTAGAGAACCACTCCCCCCGCCCTTTATCTTCTATTGAAATGATTAGGATTCATCCCATTTTTCAATTAAAACTCAAATACATTATCCCCCTTTTTCAAATAATAAAAATGAATGAAATAATAAAGATAATTTAATGAACTCACAAGGATTTTGGGAGAGAATATAATACAAAAAAACTCTTAAGTACTGGAAGGAATACTTCATAAATGAATTTATAAATATATTCATTACTTGATCCTTCATTGAAAAATACTCCATGTTGGTCTCACCGCATTTCACCTTATCCTCGATAAAGTTGTACTTGATATCAATATACTTTCACAATGAATATTAAACTAGATAATTTGATAAATTAATCACACTTTGGTTATCACATACAATTATTAATGTATATATAAATTCTACCCTCGTGTCTTCAAACTATAACTTTACCCACATAATTTAGGTTGTGCCTTTTGATTTCACAAAATACACAAATTCTGTTGTACTTAGTGTGATTGATATTTTTATTTTTGTAGTGCCAAGAAAATAATCTTCCACAAATAAAAAATACACCTCTAGAAGTTTATTTTTGTAATCTGACTTCATATTCCTGATTCCCATCAGAAAATCCATAAAATTTTAAAGTTGTATATTTTTCATACCTTAAGAAAAAATTTATAGTTCCTTCAACATTGTTACATATCCACATAACATCCATAAAATAAAACTCCTTTGGATTTATTTGTAATTGAGTAAAAAGTATAATAATAAATAAATTACCCATTCTTAATGTTTTCAAGTAAAGTGGTATTTTGATAATATTTTGAAACTTCTTTCAGTACACACTCTTACCTTCTGCATCCATGGAAAACTTATTCCCAAGTGCTATAAAGTTGATACCGCTCTCGATTATTCTATTCCAAAACTATTTAACAAATCATGAGAATACTTTTTTTGTGAAATAAATATGATATGTTCTATGTTCATGACTTGAAAACCCAATAATAAATTTATATCATCAATCATCAACATTTTGAAAAGTTTTTTAATTATGGTAGAAAGTCCTCAGAAGTATTCAAGTCATTACTAGAAAAAATAATATCATTAACATATACAATCATAATGAGTGAATTTGTGTCACCTCCCTTAACATAAATATTTCCATAAAACTTTGTTTCCATAAGATTCATGCTCATTAAGATACTGTATAATTTATAATACCATGCCTGGGGTTCTTGTTTATTCCCATATAATTATGTATTCAACTTGAAAACTCATGAACAATTACTATAAAGATAAAAATTTATAGTTATTTAGTGGTTGAAATTCCACTAACAATGTTGTTATATTATTACCAACAAGTAACAGAGGAATGGAGTAGGAAGATAGTCATATACTCTTGTACAATAAAGATAAAAAAAGTATCAACAAGTCTATCAGTCATCTATAATCCTCCTTAAGTACCTTTGATGATGTTCAAGTGTAAAATCTCATTATTCTTACAAACCTAACCAAATTTTCTCTATAATTATCTTTAGAATGTTTTAGTTTCTATCTCAATGTTTCATCATAACTTCTCCAAGTGAAGCTCCAATTTTTAATGATTAACCAATAATCACAACATAAAACCATGAGTTATTGTATAATTTTTTAGTAAAATTCAGATTTGAAGATTATGGATCAAATATAATTTAAAAATACCTAAAATATTCAATAAGATATAAAAAATACACATTTATTTTGAACTTATCATGGCATTAAAAAAATATACCATAGTATAATCCCTTAATTTTATTATAGAAACTAAAAAATCTAGTAAATTTTGTAGTTTGTTCAGTAATAATTTTGATGTGAAACATAAATATTAAATTCTAATAGTGAATAAATATTTCAAGGCCTGACACATTAAAATATGAAATACAGTTCTATGAGATAATATTTGAAACTATAGAATTATCATTTTGTGGTAATGCCCAATAGTGTAACCAAATTTGTTCCTTCAAAACTACATATATCATGACATTGTGTTGTATCATGATATACATGAGTGATATCATAAAACCATAAAAAATAATTATAATACAATAAATGAGTATTGAAATATGATTTTCACATATATGAAAAACTATTTATATCTTTATATCATTATGATTTAATGAACACCGCATCATAGTGTAATTTTATAATCCCTAATAAATATTCATTCATATGATTTGATTCTTATTCTAATAAATATCAAACTCATCCATATGCATGTTAAAAATGATTAAAACATGAAACTGTCTTCAAAACTCATCAATAAATCCACTCAATAAACTAGTCATAGTATTCTCCCAATGTAAGGGATATCTAAAAACCACACCATTGGATATAAAAGTTTTTAAGAGTTCTTCAACACTTAGTGTAAAGATCAATACTATATTAACTAAGACATAATTAAGGTATTCTCATATACCCCTTTATATATTTTCTTTATGAGGGTTCTTTAATATCCAAGGGATTTTAAATGAGTTGTACTCATGGTGAGAGGACGGTGATAAGTTTCCTAGATTAATGAAATATACAATAGACTGAGTCTTAAGTAAGATACTATGAATTGGGTGTGATGGAATCATAGATGTTTGATTGCAACTCAAAGCATATAGCAGTCTTTCATAGACTGGTGACATTGATTAGTGGGGGAATACATCAACAATCAAGTATTTTATGGATTTCACATTGATTATTACATACTTTTTGAGGTTGCATAAAGAATTGGAACCATGGTTTGTGGTCTCATTAAAGATTCCAAAGTGGGTCAAACATTATAATTAAGACTATATATTTTCATGTGAAATCAAATGTGGTTAAATGAAATTAGTATCAACTTCTTCATTCTAGGAATGACTAGTGTGTTTGATCAATCGGGGTGGGATGATTTTCAAGAAAAGATAGTTTATTTGGATGAGATTTGGTGATGACACGACCATATTCTGCAAATACTCTAAGGAATTAGATGGACATTGGATCTTAGTGGATAGAGTGGTTCATGGGAGGTTCATGATAATACTTTATAGGGATGAGAATGAATGTGGTGGGGAGTTTTCAGCAACCCATGTTGTCATATGTTAATGAAATTAGAAAAGGGCCAAACTCTAGTGGAACTGGAGTTGATGTGATTTTGAATTTTGGAATTTATAAGGGGGAAGGATTTTATAGATGTGTTTTACTTGTAGAAATGGATGTTTTGGTGGTAGAAAGATGATTAAAAGTCCTAAAAAATGAATCATGTGCTAATTTAATACAATTAATTCAGGAAGTGTATGAATAAGTTATCAGTCACCTAGTATGTTGATATCAGGTACTAATGGAGTTACCAGGGGGATATCCTATTGGTTTTTCCATTGAGTGGTCAATATCCTTTCACCTAACACCTGTAGGACCACTAGGTACCCAGTTATACCCATGTGAGTTTTTCTAAAATGGGTACAACTGTTATTGGATGCTCACCCCAATCAAATAAAGGCATCAGATACTCATGGTGGGTATTCTATTCAGACTCTCCCCTTCTCTTCCTCCCTCAACTCTACATTTGATTCTCATTTATTTTACCTTAGTTTGAGGTTAATTTTAATTTGTTAACTATGGTTAATAGTGGTAAGATAATCACATATTCCCCTCTTCCTTCTACCTCTTCCTTCTCACTAATTTTGGGTATAAGAATTTAGGGATATAGTTAGGGATTTCATTATAGCATGGTGAAATTCCTTCATGGTGATGGGTATTTGCATTCTATGGATATAGAAGGTTTAATAAGGATTAAAACATGTAATTTAATGTCATTTTTTATGAGGATAAATTTCCTAGTATGTTTTCCTAAGGAATTCATCAAAACTAGATTAAATTGATGATTTTTTTATTTTTAAATCATTGGTTTTCTTATTTTAGTATTATTAAGATCATGACTAATCCTTAGAATTATATTAGTTTGGGTTTTTACACCTTCGCACAATTTAGTGAGTTTTCATACATTAGTGAGTTTTCATACATTATTTTAAATGGTTTATATTATCTAATTGTAATGATTTTAATATAGTAGAGGCTTTGGGACACTGAGGATGGTCTATGTGGGTTTGGATGGAAATTAATGAATTTTACTCAAGGGTTTGACTCTAAAGAACATGAGGTAGGATTTTCCTAAATCATTCCACCATGAATTATATGTTTTATGTGATGTGTTGAATACAACGTGGGGAATCAGGAAATAAATATTTGAGAAAGCGTTGAGGGAGTCATGATTGGAATATAGAATGGGTAAAACCTATTAGGAATAAAAATTGTATTCTATGATAGATGTAATTATTTTAGGAACATTAAATTGTCACATCTCCTTATGATCATTGGGCTAGTTGGTTTGAGGCTTTCCTAAGAGATTTTTGAGTATACAGTAAAGTGTGAGAGGTCTATGATGGTTTCATGTGACTAAATGATAGGGTTTATTGGGAGTGGATTGTATGATTTATGTTCTAGTGATGGGTTCTTCATGTGGGTTGATATTAGTAAAGGGGATAATTCTTAGTCTTAGGACCTTGGGTGACACCTTAGAGATTAATTTTGAGTGTGTCTTGGGTTAGATTGTGTGAGGCCTTATGATGTTGAGTAATCCTAAGGGAAATAATATATATAGAGAGTATTAGTGTGTTAATAATTGAAGAGAATTATATTGAATGTGTTTAACATTGGGAAGAGATAGAAATAAAGGTTTAGGGTTATAAAATCATATAGGGGTGATTGAAGAAAAATAAAGTAGACCAAGTGTGGTCTTTCATGACTAAGTGAGATAACCAAAAAATAGTATAATGGGTAAGTAGATTATTTAACATAGTTCAACCTAAAGATAGAGGTGTGGAAATGAAAATTTATGGCCTATAAGTAATGTAATCATTTGAGTGATAGTTCTTGATCAAGATGATTTCTTCTTCGAATGGTCAAACTCTATGTATAATGACTTATAGTGTAATGGGTGTTAATAAAGGGATTAAGGGTCACATGTCAAAATATATGGTGCATGATATGTTCCAATGTATAGTCAAGGGATAGGATTGCGGTTTGTATGATTCCATGTGATTATTATATTGTTCTGGATATATTGTAATACATGATGTATATGCGATGATTTTCCATGAGGGTATGGCTCAAATTTAAGGTGGTAGGAATGATTTTTTAGTAACTTCAAGGTATGATTATCCCTAAGGGCCTCCAAAGACTCAGATTCTCTTTAATAGGTATATTTATAGTTATGGTCATCTGATGATTCAGATGCTCTTCCTAATAGAGGTGGATATTTTATTCTCCTCACATGATACAGATACACTTCCAAAGGGAAGTTTTTATGTTATAACCCTACCATGATTTGAATATTAATCTATTTCTATGTGTATTGGATTTTAATTTATGATAATATCATGATTTTTATTCCTAGTACAGTTGTGGTTTAACTTGAACTATAAGAAAAATTAGACATTATTATGGTTAATTAGTGGTGGTTCTTATAAACTGAAACTACTTAAAAAAACATGGTTTTCCTACTCATTTATTAATTTTGGTTTAATATAATTGTTCTGTAAATAATTATTAGTTATGTTTTTTTAAAAACTATCACTATAATAAATATTAGTGGTGGTTTTAAAAAAAACTATTTCTAGTTAATACCTATTTTTCGAATCATGGCTTCCCCTTTCTTTTATTTTTCTCCTACCTTCTTGGTTTAGTTAGTCATTCAACTTTCCCCTTATCCTTATTAATCTCATTCATCACACAATTATTCCCTTCATCCTTTCTATTCTTCCCTTTCTCCTTCCCCTTCTCCTCCTCATTGAATGAGTATTCTCATTCTCCATCCATTCATTCATTAGATTATCAAGGTGGTTTCTTCCAAGTGAAAGGTAATTTCTCAGAAACTCTACTCTTATGGTCTCTTTATTACTCTCTAATTTCAAAAAACTTAATGATATTCCCTTACGTATTTTGAATTGGAGATTTTGGGATTTTATTTTCAAGTTTTTCAAGTTTTTTTATCATGTTATTCGATCATCTACTAAAACTGAATTATTGGGAAATTTTCAAGGACCAAAATTTTAACATCCATTCTATCTTTCCCTCTTTGATCCCCTACAGTCACCTCTAGTAATCCTTACAATCTGACACCAGTGATCTAATAATGTGTTTAAATTTTTAATTTATTCTTAATTTAAATAATTTTATAATATGTAGTTATTTTTTTGTTGATTATTAGGGTAAAGTTTTTAGGTTTAGATTTATTTTTTTAAGCTATTCTATTTTTATAAATTCAGTAATTCTATTTTCATTTTCTTATTTTCTTTGATAATGGGTTTTAGAGTAATTATTTTATTAATATTTCATATGTATTATTTATTTTGGTGGTTATGGTAGTTATATTTTTTAGTTTTATTTTATATACGTAAAAAACGTTCTACATTTTTGTATTTTTTGTTTTTATATTCAGTTATTTTTTATTAATTATGTGATTATGAAATAAAAATTATGAATTTTTTTAATGATTTAGTAATCATTTAATATCATTGTATTTTCATTTTAATATTTTTAGTTATTACACATTATATAATTGTGTATTATTTTTAGTATTCAATCCTCATGGATGTAACCAATTTTTAAAATGAAATAGTTTCAAAACACATAATTAAAGTATAAAGTAGAAAGTGGAAAACCAAATAAATGTGCATTTGTGATTTACTTAAAAAATATTACATTATTTTAAAAAAATTGCATTGAGTTGTTTTTTCAATATATTATGTGATATATTTATATCAAAAATATGAAATAAGAATATCAATTAATTGTAATTATATTATATTTGATGATTTTTTCTCAATAAAATTTCACTAATGATAATATTTTTTCTGATATTAATGTTTTTTATTCCATAATGATTATGTTTTATTTTTAATATAATTTTATTTAATTAATGTGTGTTAAGTTTTTTATACAAATATTTATCAATATAATAAAAATGGATAAAAGTTGGAATAATTTACCCTAAAATACATCTTAATGTGTCAAAGGGTTGGGGGAGTTGTTAGATAATTCAATTGAAAATTGATATATGGATGAAAGAATAAAATTTAAATATCCTAATTTTAATTTTGAATGATGGTTGAAAATACATTAATTTTATGATCACTTCATATTGAAAAAAATTTCTACTTGATATATGAGATGGATTTGGCATGGGGAATTGGAAATTAAAAAAATTCGATGTGTGACCAAAGCTCAACATGTGACCATCATCAGAAAGAACAACATACTACCCTGAGAGTGGAGAATGTATTTCATAACCTCATTAATGATTTTTTATTCACTAAAGTACAACATGATGAATATTATAACATATAATTTGAGTCTCTTTCTAATTTGTAAGAGATTAATACAAGAGATAAATTCAGGGAGTGATAAAATGTATTTTATGAATTAGTGGAAGATAAAAATCAGGATTCATATGAAGGATGTATAAAATATAAAAAAAATAATTTCTACTAATTTTATACTATATCAAGTGCTTTTGTGGAATTATAGATAAATAAATGTTGATGATGTTATAGTTTTTACAAGAATCATTTGTTCAAGATAAGATCCCTCAAACATTTTATGAGAGGAATAAAGCTGTTAGATAACTTTATCTCAATTATAAAAATATACATAAATGTCCCAATTATTGTATATTGTATCGGGGATAAGATTCAAATTGAGAAGGGTGTAAAATATTTTATACCACTAGATTAAAATCATTGAATAGTGATGAAAGTATGAATAAATATACTATGAAGAAGAAGATAAATAAAATTATAGTGAAGTTTTTATGTTAATTTACATTAAAATAAATATTATAAAAATTATCCATCTATTCTAAAATGGTATAGAGAGTGAAGTTTCATACTATAGAAAACAACAATGATGAATTTATGTGACATCCAAGATATTTAAAAGCATGGAAATACTATAATTATTTATATATAGATTTATCTTTAGATCCTAATAATGTACATTTGGTATTGGATACTAATGGATTTAATCCATTCAAGACTCTAAGTAAAAATTATATCATATTTATAGTTATTTCTATCCCTTATAATCGACCTCCATAGATGTGCATGAAACAAAGTTCTTTCATTATTTTGATGATCATTCAAGGAAAAAAATTCCTAGAAATGACGTCAATGTTTAGATTCATCCTATTATAGAATAAATAAAAGATTTATGATACAATGGTGGAGATACATATAATGTATTGGAAACCAAAAATTTTAAAATTTGAGTTTCAATAATGTGGAAAATTAGTTATTTTACTGGATTTGGAAAAAATTCAGGTTGGAACACTCACATTGGCATGGCATGTCCAGTTTGTAAATTTTATTTCAAATTCATAAGACTGCCATATATCATAATGTGTTGTTATATGTTTCATCATCAATTATTGGATGCATCTTATAGATATCAGTTTAACAATTCATGATTTGATGGAAAAAAATAGGTTGATTCCACCACCAAAATTATTATCATGTTCATATTTCATGTCATTGCTATCAATTGTTGATATACAATTTAGGAAAGAGTATCAGTTGAAGGTTTTTCTTAAAAGAGTTCAAATCTCATCAGATATAGTTAGTACCCAACAATGGAAGAAACATGGTATTTTTTCAATCTAACTTATTGGGAATTGGAATTATTAATACATAATATTTATTTTATTTAAATTAAAAAATGCATGTGATAATTTTGTTTTTAAAATATTTAATGAGTAGGGAAAATAAAAATATCATGTTAATTCTTGTAAGTAATTGATGAAATGAATATAGTGTGATTTGTGGAAAAATGATAATGTAAAGTATCTTGCATCAGTTTTTTCATTGAAAAATCAAGAAAAATATGTTTTCATTTTAATACTGAAAAATTTGAAAATAACTTATGGATATTCAAGTAACATTTCAAGATGTGGTGACTTAAAACATCATAAGTTACATGTAATTAAATCTCAAAACTTACATATTTTTATAGTGAAATTACTACCTTTGGCATTACATAAATTATTACCTAGTAAAGTAACAGCACTTTTAATAGAGCTTTATAATTCTTTAGAAAGCTTTCTTGGGAAACTTTAAACCCCAATAAGCTTGAAAATTTGAAATAAATAATTGTAATGAAACTTTTTCATTTGGATAATACATTCCCCCCCATCATGTTTCACTATGATATTTCATTTAACTGTTCATTTGACTGAGGAAGTTAAATTTAGAGGGCCCGTACATTATCAATCGATGTATCCCATAGAGTGTTATTATCATCTTAGTTTATTATTATTTCTACAATAAAATTTTTAATCTCATTACATATGTGATTTATTCTTCTATGTTACTTTTTATTCATTAGGTATCTAGGTCATTTGAAGTCTTTTGAGAAAAATAAATCTCAACCATAAGGCTCTATTATTAAAGGTTATATGGTGGAAGAGTTTCTAACCTTTTTTAAGGTATTTAGATAATATTTATACAGGGTTCAATCAATTTGGATATGTTTTTTATAATTAAAATCAATTTTAGTCCTATGATAAATCAAAAAACATTCCAATGCTTGGTTATAATGTTGGGAAAATATCATCAATTTCACTGACACAAACAAAGATCATACAAGCACATAGATATGTGCTGCTCAATAGTGATATTGAGGGTTGTTGACCTCACCTGTTTTGATAATCCCAATTATGTGTTCATATATTTTGCTATTCTCAATTACTGATGATTTATATTTTAATTCTTTCACATCAGTAATCAAGTTAATAATAATGTTTAAATAATCTCTAATTTATGTTAATCTTGATTATCCTTGTTTATACAAGCTTTGAAACAATTCTAAGTCAAGTAGATGTGGTCTACCGATAGCCAGAGCTACCGATAGCCAGATCTACCGATAGCCAGAGCTACCGATAGCCAGAGCTACCGATAGCCAGAGCTACCGATAGCCAGAGCTACCGATAGCCAGAGCTACCGATAGCCAGAGCTACCGATAGCCAGAGCTACCGATAGCCAGAGCTACCGATAGTCAGAGCTACCGATGTACAAAGAGCTACCGATGCACAAAGAGCTACTGATGCACAAAGAGCTACCGATGCACAGAGATCTACCGATAAGAGCTACCGATAAGAGCCACCGATAAGAGTTTGAAGAGATACCGATGGAAGATACCTACACCGATTCAACCGTACACGTCTACAAACAAACGGCTACCTATAATGAACTGTGGAGTCAAATCCTATATCCTCGACCCTATTTGTTTATTATAATAACGGTTACATTTGTTACTTTTGATGCATTTAATGTTATTAAATGATTTGTGTTGCCATCTCAGGAAACCGTACCAAGTATGATAAAAAAACATAATCATTCCTCCTCAGAAATACAAAAAAATAAGCGGCATAAAAAGGACATCGTGTATGTATCAAAGAGCGAGACACCAGTCCAAAAGGATTTTTATCAAGCACACAGAACATACTGATGATCAAGCTCAAAACGTGCCAAGAACAACTGGAGAACTTGCACTCACGATACTACTACTACCAGCCTCCAGAACATAGAGCATACATCGAGCAATATATGCTAAAGAAGAACCACACAAAACTCATCATTCTTTGAGCCGATAAGCAAGATGAACCTGGAAGTCAAGGAAGCAGATGGTACTCTGTTTTCCAGACAAAAACCAGAAGAAGACTCAGAACGAATTCTAATCAACAAAAGGAGTCAAGAGCTGCACGAAGATCACTAGAGCCATTTCTAATCTCTAAATCTTTATCTCTGTGATTTACTTTTTACATTACGAGCAGTGTGTGTTATCTGTTGTATTTTACACACACACTATCTCATGAACCTTTAACTGGAGTATTTGTAAATCCTCACTCACTATCTTTTCATTCTTTTTCCCACTGTGGATAGTGGTAGAGGTCGTGTGTGACCTGGACAGCTGGTTGCTGTTGTTTTGTTTCCCACGGATAACAGTGGTAGAGGTCTTGGACCTGGACAGTTGTAAACTGTTGAACCCCGATTCAGGGTGTGGATCATCCTTATATAAGCTTTTGAGAGGACTAAGTCTCGGCTTGAGACTGAACCTCTTGGTTAATTCCTCTGTGTTTTTAGTTAAAGTTTATATCCATACAATTCATATTTATTTCATATTCTGCTGCTATTACTTTGAAATATAATTTATTTTCAAGGATACTTTGATAGTTAAACTCGCAAGTGTTTATATTTATTGTAAACCAGTAAGTTAGTTTCAAAAGTTAAATTAATCATAAGATTAAGTTAACTGAGAACTAATCAATCTTTGAGAAACTAATTGAACCTTTATAATCTGTATAAATTCACTACAGTTTAATCTGTTTTTGAAATTGAGGGATTTTAATAGAAATTGTTTTTAGCAGAAATTTTAATTGGAAATCAATTCACCCCCCCCTCTTGAGTGTCCACTCCGACCAACATTTTGTATCAGAGGGTTATTAATACCTTCTAAATTACTCTGTTTTCAACTATGATTTTAGTTGTATTTTAAAGTTCTTAAAATTTCTGTTATTCCTAAATTTTTATCTCTTTAAATTTTGTTTATAATGGATAATAGACTTGAGGGTGCTGCTACTAACCGGCCACCTTTCTTTAATGGAAATAACTATGCTCAGTGGAAACTTAAAATGAAAATTCATCTAGAAAGCATGAGTTTTGATATTTGGACTGCTATTGAATCTGAATATAAAGTTCCCACTACTGATAGATCTACTTGGGATGAACCTACAAAGACTGCTTACAATAATAATTGTAAAGCTATGAATGCTCTGTACTGTGCTCTAGGAGATGAAGAATTTAATAGAATTTCTGCATGTAAAACTGCTTTTGAAATTTGGGATACCTTGGCTGTTTCTCATGAAGGAACAACCAATGTTAAAGAAATGAGATTAAACACTTATACTATTAAATATGATAATTTCAAAATGAAGCCTAATGAACCTATTTCTGACATGTATCTCAGGTTCAATGAGATAGTGAACACAATGAGCTCACTCGAAAAGATTGTTCCTGCAAAAGAACAAATTATGAGAATACTGAGATGTTTTCCAGATAGATGGAGAGGTACATCCGTTTCAATTAGAGAATCATGTGACATTGGAACACTGCCTGTCAAGGAGTTAATTGGTAAGCTGATGATGTATGAATAAGAGCTTAAAGTAAATAAAGAAGATGATGAGGAACCCAAAAGAAAATCTGTAGCGTTTAAAACTACTGACTTTAAGAGTAAAGACAAGGATAAACTACAAATAGAGACTGAGAGTTCAATGAGTGAAAATTCAGAATCTGACAGTGATGCCGAGATGGCTCAAATAGCCAGGAGATTCAAAAAGTTTTATAGGAAAAAGAAATTCTTTAGGAAACCAAATTTAAAAGGAAAGTATGATCAACAAGGCAAATGGAAAAAGGATTGGAAGAAGGCTGACAGGACTGATGAAGTTGTCTGCTATGAATGCAAGCGAAAAGGACATATCAAAGCAGACTGTCCAAAGTTAAAATTCAAAAAGAAATATGATTACAAAGACAAGAAGTACAAGAAAGCCATGAAGGCTACCTGGAGTGCTTCAGAAGACAGCACTAGTGAAGCAGAATCTTCAGACTCTAAAATTAATCGAGCCAACATGTGTTTCATGACAAATACTTCTGAGGTAACATCTGACACTCCTGTTTTAAATTCATATTATTCTGGAGATGATTTTGATTCAGAAAACATGTCAAAATCTGAACTATTTGAGTACTGTGGTATGTTGGAAGAAACCTATAATGATCTTAAAGACAAATACAAAGGTTTAAAGAAACAGTATGCTTTAAGTGTTAAGCATAAATCTGATCTTGATATAGAAAAGGAAAAGCATGCTCAACTACTAAAGGAAAATACAGAACTGAAACTGTCAAATGAGAAACTTAGAAAGGATTTAGAAAAATTCACAAATGGAAAGGATGATTTAACTCAAATGCTAGGAAAGCAAGTTGCACCTAGATATGCTACTGGTTTGGGATACCAACCTGGACAGAGACAGTTCACTAGAACCCGATTTATTCCTAAGTCTGGAAAAAATTCTGCTAGTTCCAGTTTTGGAAATTCATATGCTTCAATAGGTTGTTCACATGGTTATAGACCAAATAAAGTTTATCTTTCAAAATCTGTTGTTTCTGTTAATTGTATGGGACCCATAAAACAAATTTGGGTACCTAAGGCCCTGATTGCTAACCTATCTGGACCCAAGAAAATCTGGGTACCAAAGTCATTTCCTGTTTAAATCTGTTTTATAGGAGACCTGCTTGAAGATCTGTCACAAGAAGATATGGTATTTAGACAGTGGGTGCTCAAGACACATGACTGGAGATTATTCTTGCTTCAAGAGCTTAATAAAGGTTGATGGAGGTCATGTCACCTTTGGTGACAACTCTAAAGGAAAAATCATCGGCCTAGGCCAGATTGGTAACACTGACTCAGTATTAATTTCTAAAGTTTTATTCTTTGATGGACTTAAATATAACTTGCTTAGTATATCTCAATTATGTGACGATGGTTTCAATGTCAAGTTTGAAAATGACTCGTGTGATGTTTTTAACTCCAAAAACTCTTTAGTATTTTCTGCTCTAAGGAATGAAAATGTTTATGCTGTTGATTTAAATTCTTTAGCCAAACAAAATATTTATTGTTTGAATGCTTTTCATAAAGAATCTTGGCTATGGAATAGAAGATTAGGACACTGCAACATTCACTCACTTAGAAAACTGGCTAGGAAAAACTTAGTTAGAGACTTACCTAAGTTAGAATTCCCAAATGACAAAGTGTGTAATCCCTGTCAAAAGGGAAAACAACACAAAGTTTCTTTTAAATCAAAGAAAGAAGTCTCAACTTCTCAACCACTTGAGTTGGTTCACATGGATTTGTTTGGACCATCAAGAGTTTCTAGTTTAAATGGGAAGCATTATGTCTATGTCCTTGTAGATGACTTTTCTAGATATACTTGGGTATACTTTCTAGCTCACAAAAGTGATGCTTGTCCTTACTTTATTAAATATTCCAAGTCTGTAGAGAACCTTAGTGGACTTAAGATTAAAACCCTAAGAAGTGATCATGGTCGTGAGTTTGAAAATCATGAGTTTGAATCTTACTGCTCACACAATGGCTATAGTCACAATTTTTCTGCCCCTAGGACACCCCAACAAAATGGTGTAGTAGAAAGGAGAAACCGAACCCTTCAAGAAATAGCTAGAACCATGCTCAATGAATATGAACTGCCTATTTACTTTTGGGCTGAAGCTGTTAATACAGCTTGTTATGTTATCAATAGAGTCTTGATCAGACATGTTCTTAAGAAAACCCCATATGAGTTATGGAACAATAGAAATCCTAAGGTTAATTACTTTAGAGTTTTTGGTTGCAAAGTCTTTATACTTAATACTAAAGATAATCTGGATAAGTTTTCTCCCAAAAGCGATGAAGGAATTTTTCTGGTGTAGACGCCGGAAAAGTCCGTTGTTCCCAAACGAAGCTCCGGATGCGGAAAGCGAGGTCATATTTAGAGTCGGAAGAATGTTTCGGAGGGCCCGGAGGCCTTGCGCGGAATTTCAGAGGTCTGCGCGCAAAGATGATGATCCGCGCGCAAAACCCCCGGGATGCGCGCAACTCCCTTGCGCGCCGTGCCCGATTCCGCGCCCGCGAGGAGAATTCCGCGCTCGCGCCTTGGATTCCGCGCCCGGGGTTGCCTATAAATACTAGGCGACCCCCAACGTTTCAAAGGTTGCTGGAATTCGAACGGTCTCCCGCGCGCGCAATTCAACCCCTTCCGCGCGCAATGCCGCTCTTCAGGTAACCTCCTTTCTTTCGCGCAATAGAGCCTTGGGGTCCGCCTTCGCGCGCAATCCCCTTGGCTCATTTCCTTTGAATCAATTTCAACCCGAAGGCCTTTGCGCGCAAAAGAAGCCTCTTGCGCGCAATTGCCCCCGGGTGCGTGCAATCCAACCCGATTGCGCGCACCCCCCCATCTTCAAAGTGGCCATTCGTTAGAGAATGAGCCGTTGCCCCCGCGCGCTACCCGAAGCCCGGTGCGCGCAATCCCAATCATCCGCGCGCGAAGCGCTGGCCCAATTGCGCGCCAGCCCGCCATTTTGCGCGCCGACCCGCGGTTTTGCGCGCAAAGCTCCTCTTTTGCGCGCAATCCGCCAGGGTCGCCTCCCTTGACCCCCTTTGGGTACCCGCCTGCGTGGCGCCCGATGGTCTTCGTCGCAGGTGCCCGCGTTGTGCGTCGTCTTTCCGTGCGGCCCCCCCCCCTAGGCTCGCGCGAAGTGACACGGACCTACCGGCGGCTTTTTCGTCCAGCATGACGCTAAACTGCACTACGTCCGAGCTACAAGACGTTAAACTGTTCAGCATTCGTCCAGCATGACGCTAAACTGCACTACGTCCGAGCTACAAAACGTTAAACTGTTCAGCATTCGTCCAGCATGACGCTAAACTGCACTACGTCCGAGCTACAAGACGTTAAACTGTTCAGCATTCGTCCAGCATGACGCTAAACTGCACTACGTCCGAGCTACAAGACGTTAAACTGTTCAGCATTCGTCCTGCATGACGCTAAACTGCACCACGTCCTGCACGACGTTAAACTGTATACGTCCAGGCTGCACGACGTTAAACTGCCTAGCCCCCATCGTCCGCGCTGCAAGACGTTAAACTGCCAAGTGTTTCGTCCTCAACACACGACGTTAAACTGTACTTCGTCTGGCAAGACGCTAAACCGTCCGCATCATCCGATCCCGTGCTCTGCACGCAGGGTCTCCCCCGGTTTGGATGTGGCCCCCACCCGCTCGTCTCTGCAGGGATGTCGGGATTGTCCCCCTTTTGGGACGATTTAATGGGAGTGGCTTTTCCCTGCGGGGGCAGGGTATTACAAACCCCTAGTTTCTCGTGGGAGGCTGCACATGTGTATCTCCATTGCGCCTCCCCACTGCCGAAGCCAGTAGAGGGTGTGACTGGGATCGAGGTGTCTTCTTCTTTCGGTCCAAGTCCCTTCCAACTGAGTTTTGCCGCATCCGGGCTGCCTCAAGTGCGTAAGTCCTGACAGAATGAACTACGTGGACTTTGATCCCTGTCTTCTATACAGGGTACGTAGGAAGCCTTCTTGAGGTCCAAGCCCGCCACCTGGTCGTCCCGGTCGTATTTACGTCGGTTCGTCCATCAGTGGACCCCTCCAGGGTTCACGCTTGCGTCGATTCACCTATGAATCCGCCCCTGTGGGAGACTGCCCGTGTGTATCTCCATCGTGCCTCCCCACAGCCCCTTTTTCCATTTCTCCTTTCATCGTCCAGCATGACGTGAAACTGTGATCCACCCGGCCGTTCCACCCCCCTCTGTGCGAGGTGGTCCGGTTCAATCCTCTGCCCGGCGGCCTAGACCTCTTCGTGAGTCGGCTTGCCGACGTCCAGCATGACGTTAAACTGTATACCCGAACTACGTTGACTTTGATCCGTGCTAACGCGCGGTACGTAGGAAGCCTCTACGGGGTCCAATCTCTTCACTCCATCATCCATCCTGATCCTTACCCGGGCCGCCACATCCCGGTGGGGTCATGCCACTTCACTCCACTCCACATCATTTGGGAAGCCACCCATGTGCTGGCCCCAGCGTCGGAGGTTCCCCGCAAGGGGTTCTGTCATACGATCCACTTTTCGTGTTGATCGGTCCGATGCCGTCCCCGCTGGACGTTAAACTCGCGGCATACCCCGTGTTAAACATCGGAAGCTGAGGAAAACCTCAGGTGACACAGTTCCCCGCACCTAGTACGGGATGCCTCAGGCCATCATGCCTTCGAGAATCCCTATTAGGGACGGAAGACAGACGTGCAGAGCCGCAGTGCTACGACACGCCCCCAGCACCCAGAGCCACCCGGCCTTCTCACCGCAGGTTGCTGCCCTGCCCAGACTCCTTGGAGCGTCCGGGCGGAAGCAGCGTAATTAACCGGTGTCCATGAAGATATGGCGCCGGGAACGAGATTCACGAACATTCTTAAGTCTATGAGGGAGACCCGGATTAGGCGACGAGTTCCGAGGAGACGTCCAAGGAAGGAGGAGCCGACATCCCATCATCCCGGTTTTGATCAAGGAGCAGACGCCCCTGAATAAGGGACGAATGCCGCCCGCCCTTGGAAAGCGGGACTGCGGGACCACAAGCCGCGCGCCCATCCCCTCGGGTTGACGGGTGCACGCGCGAACGCGTCCTGGCGGAACAGCGTAACCCGACGCACATCCGCACCGAAACAGAAAAATGGTGAACCCGACGTGAATCTCTTCTCCTCGATACGAAGACCGATGGCTTTCAGAGGTGTTGGAAGACCGGCGTGTTGCCCGGCCAAGCATTCAGTCTTACCCGCCAGGGGCTGGGGAAGTGAAATCGGGCACTCCGTCTCGCAACGTCGAGGGCCTGGGTTCCCCCCACGGAAGGCGTCGTGGCACTAATGGTTGGTTGTCGATTCCTTTTTCCTGTCAGTGTTAATGGGTCATTCTCCCTGCTTTCAGAAATCAGGTCGCCCGATCCAGTGCCCGATCGCCACCCGCCCACTGGCGCAGGGACAGGGGAAACACCGACGCGGCTACTCCGCGCGGTCCCGCCCGTTCCACAGCCGTCCCAGCAGCCGCAATTGCGGGACGACCACGCCCTCTCTCCCCCTCGGAGGTCATCCAGAGAAGGGTGATCAACACCCTGGTGCGGAGATACGAGGAAGAGGGAGTCATCCCCACTAGGGAAATGGCTCGCCTAGACCTTGAGGAGGCTGCGCCTCGCCACCACCGCCGCCCCCGAGGGCCGCGCAGGGAGGCACCGCTGCCTACCTCAACGTCCAACCGCTTCGGGAGCTTATCCCCGGAGCGCTCTGACAGTTCCCTTCCCTACGCGGATGAGGTGGAAGAGGCCCGGGATCACCCTATCCGGGATTCGCTCCAGGGATCTACGGTAAGGACTCCCGCCAGGCCACGGCGACACCGCCGCCAGGCCTCTCCAGTCGAAGGGCGGGCTCTCCACCTGCCCGCGCCGCTCATCCCGACTCGTCTGTCTCGACGCCAACGTCGGGCACGAGCGGAAGAGGATGCCCACCTTGGGGCTCTAGCAACAGCGACCGCATTGGCCCAAGCCACTGCTGGCTCCAGTCGCCAGGCCTCTGCGCATCCTGAGCAGGGGAACTCCTATGCCCGACCTGGATCGAGGCCCCGACCGCCCCAAAGGCAGGTTGGGTCGACTCTCCCGGTTGCTGGCACTGGCAGTAGCCACCGCGGACCACCTCGCGGTAGCGCTATTCACCGGCAGGATCTACTCTGTGTGGCCGATCCAGGAGGCATGGGTCATCCCACCTTCCGATCCCGGCCCGGAGTCCTGCCCGGAATCATCTCTCCCCGCGTCCCCTTTGATATCTGTCCCGGTGCCCCTCGCACCTTGGTTCTCAGTCCTCTTGGCCCCAGCACCAGTGCGGCCGGAGGACGCCAGGACAGAGATCAGCCCTGCCCCGAAGAACCACCCAGGGGCAGGAAGGCAAGGCGTCGATGCCGAGGGAAGAATGTTACGGAATTCCGGACAGAGATCCGACCGGTTTGCTTCTCTGACTCAGAGGCGGAGTACGATTCGGCGACAGAGCCCCTTCCCCAATCCCGCCAGTCAAGGGCAGGGGTAGGAATGCGGCACGTCAGCCTCGTGCTCCCCGAGAGCGAGATCGATGTGATCCCCGCTTCTCTCCGAAGGTATATCCGGAGTAACGAGGGCCTGGTAGACCCCCAGGGATCAAGCTTGCGGTTGGTACCGGCCCCTCCGGAAGTGCCTTCCGCCTCGATCGGAGAAGCCGGAGACTTTTTCTGGGGACCGACGGTCGAACCACGATCTAGTGCACCCTCGGCGAGCACCGATGCTATGGCAGGATGTTCGCTCGTCGGCCCGTCCTATCGTGATGTGGTAGCCAGGGCACCGCCACCCTCAGAGGGCGGCCCGGGATATGGAGGCCAATCGGCCTGTTCGCCGTATTCACCGCCGGCCAGCCCGTCGGCCCGGCGACCCGCCTCGGCACCACTACCAGTTCCCCGTCCGTTCCCAGCCATGGAAGAGGACCAAGGAGATCTGGGTCCCGAGTTTGAGTCGTGGAGCTTCTGGACCGTCCTAGCAGAGGGCCACTTCCCTGAGAAGTTTTGGCCAGTCGCAGGACCGGGCTTTGATGCACCCGAATCGCTCACCCCAGATGAGTTCGAATGCTTCCGCCGAACTCTCCGGGAGACTCGCTCCTGTCTTCACCGCCTACAAATGCCATACCCCGGGAGTCAAGCGCACCTGGAGGATATTGGTGAGCAGTGCCGTCAAATTGACCTGGCCATGCTCCCCGCGGTTCGGCACCCCGGGTCATTTGAGCGCCACGAGGCCCTCCAACAACGATGCGTTGAGTGCTTTCAAGTACTCCGCAAAGTTATCGAGGAAGCCACTCCCCACGTGTATATCCGTGGATGGGGGCAGTACGCTGCCCTACGCTTCAGTGTGATTCGCCGACAGCCCGATTCGCTGGGTGGCCCTGAGGGTATATCCCCAGGGACAGAAACAGTCAATATGGCTGACCTGTCGGGAGAGGGGAACGACTTGGAACTTCTCGACGGGGGCTTCCCCCCCCGAAGACAAGCCGTCGTCAGATCCATCAGTGAGAGTTACTCGTCATCAGAGAAACCTCCTGGGGCTCCCCGCACCCACTGAAGCACTGACGTTAAGCCGAAACGTCAGCAAAGGAAAAGAGCACAGCGAGGCTATAAAGCCCGCCGACCCATCTGCCTCCATGCAGAGGGCAGAGGAGGATCCCGAGAAGGCTACGCTACGTCAGCAGCTCGCCGAACAGAAGAGGCTGGTTGACCAGCTCCTCGCCGAGCGCGCTGCAGAACGGCGGCCTGACTACGGTGATCCTAGGCCAGGACAGCAGGGACCGGAACAACCGCTCCTCGACGAGACTCTCCCGGGCAACCGTGATTACGCCGTGTTCGCCGACAGGAGAGAGGCCATTGCCTATGGCAAGAGGGCGCGGTATGTTTCGCCACACCCTCCCGAGCGGCGTGACTACCTGAGAGATCCCGCTCGGATTCCTCCCGCTGCCCCAAGGGCCGCTCCGCCCGCCATCCCACGAGCTGCCGAGTTCGACGACCCGGTCGACAACCCGATTGAAGGGCCATGCAATGCGCTCGTGGTTAGAGATCCTCGCCAGGACTGGAACCCATGTCCGGACGATCCGATGGCGGCACTCATTGCCCGCTTGGAAGCCTTGGAGACTCGGCAGGTGGCGATCCCACCGGACGGCAAGCCCCACCCAGCATGGGTGGATGACATGCCGGCGCCTCCGGGATTCGGGAATCCCACTTTTGCCCCCTTCAACGGGACTGGAGATCTGCCACAGCATTTAGCCCACTTCAACTCGAGGTGCGGGCCTATGTTGGGGACTCCGGCGCAGCAAGAGGCCACTAAGCTTCGCTGCTTTGTTCAGACACTGGAAGGGCCAGCATTTGTCTGGTACAGCCAGCTCCCTGTCGGGTCGGTAACCAGCTGGGAGGACCTCCGTAGACAGTTCCTCTACCAGTTCAGTTCCACGACCCGGAAGACAAGTATCGCAGACCTCTTCAAGTGCAAGCAGAGGCCTGATGAGCGAGTCGCGGACTTCGTCGCCCGATGGAAGGGTCTCACGTATTCCCTTGACATGCCATTGACTCAGGAGCAGTTGCTGACAATGTGCGTCGGGAACGTCAAGACCGAGCTGGTCCCTTCCCTGATCACTCAAAATTACCCCGGAGGGTTCAGGGACTTCTCAGACAAAGCTCAACGTCTTGAGGAAGCCCTGCAACAGGCCAGCCAGGCACACCCGCTGCCTCCTATGATTCCTGCAAGGAGAGTCAGTAGGGCTGAGCCCGCTGCTGTTGCCCAGATAGAGGCCCCCAGGCCGTTGGAGCTGCTGCCGGCGAGGCCAACTCCACAGCCTCACAGGAATCCGCCTCCACGGGCTCAGTTCCCGGCCCAGTAGCGGCAGCCTCAGAACCGGCCTGCCCCTCCGCGTAATGTACCGCCGCAACCCAGGCGAGATAATCAGGGTCCACCTCCTCGGCAGGCCCCTCCAGCCCCTCGTCAAGACCACGCTCCCAGGGGCCCGCGACACCTGACTTACTCATTCCACGAGGATCAGGTCCCTGGTTATTTCCGGAGCGCCCTGGAGCAGAGGATTGTGTGACTGCCTGAGTGTTGGAAGCCAGAGGAGGCACATCTTACGAATAACCCCCGCTACTGCCCCTACCATCGGGCCCTGGGGCACACCATCCAGCGGTGCTATGTGTTTAAGGATTGGCTCCAAGACCAGATTAAAAACAATGTAATCAGGTTGGGCCCAGCTCCAGCACAAGTGGCGGGCGTGTTCGTGGGATCAGATGATGATAGTGGAAACGAGGACGAATGGCAGCTGGTCTCCGACCGCGGATCCCAGAAGTACAACAACTGGATGGCCCGCAAGACGACCATTCGCGCCCATGGAATCATCCGTGCGTGCTTGAATCAGCCTGAGCCCCCAGAATCCGCAGGTGCTGCTTCGGCATCGTCGTCCCAGCCTGCCTCTTCCAAGAGGAGCAAACGGCGGCAGCGCAAGAAGGAAGAGCGCGCCCCGCCGGTTCCGCCACTATCCCGCACTCTCGGCGATTTCATGCCCCCGGAGATGGGGGTCCCTCCTCGGATCCGCCCGGTGATGGATGAGTCGTCCGATGACGGTATTGGGTACGCTTCGGTTAACACCGTCGAGATGGTAAATCCCTTTTCGGTTCCCGACGTTGAAGAACACCAGGTGGACCTCCCTAGTGTCCCCGGTCGTCGCCACCGTCGGAAGAACCGCAGCAACAGGAGTCGCCGGGGCACAGCCGTTGGTACCTCCAGCCAGGCCGTGCACGCCACCGAGACTAGGCAGCAGGCTCAAAACCGAGCTCAGCGCGCGCAGCCCCCCCATCCGGGGATGACGGATTCGCCTCCGCCACTGTTTGTGGTGTGGGACCAGGCAGAACCGCCTCAGCCGCGTCGCGACCAGCTCCGCCCTGCCACGGGTCCATCCCGGCCTCCTGACTCCAGTACGGTGACCATTTCCCGGACTGCGACCAGTGAACAGCGAGATGCGCCAAGTACCAGTCGGCCGCCGATCCAACCGGCAAGGCCCGTCATGCCACCAACCGCAGAGCAACCTCCTGCAACCAGGGGCTCGCGCTTGGCCAAAAAGTATGATGTCCTGAAGCACTTGGCCGACATCCCAGCAAGGCTCTCCATCCTAGAGGCTCTGCGCATGTCATCTGAGATGCGCGAGGCACTCGCTGAAGCCCTGAAAAGTCCCCTCCAGTTTGAGACAGAGGTTGCGGCTGCAGAGGCCTTTCACGCCGAAACGATCGAGGACGCCGAATGTCAGGCAGTTATCTCGTTCTCTGGTAAGGATGAAGACCCTCCTATACAGGGACACATTTGTCCGCTGTATGTCACTGGCCAGTTCAATGGCCTTGAAGTCCGGCGTTGTCTTGTCGACACGGGGTCCGGGATTAACCTGATTCCAACTCGGACGCTCCGGAGATTGGGGTTGTCTGAGGATGACTTGATTCCCTCCGACCTCAGGATCCAGGGGTACGATCGCACCGAGCAAACCCCGGTCGGCAAGATACGTTTGAAGACCCAGTTCGGTGACTTGGTTGCCAACACCGAATTCATGGTAGTCTCTCAGGACACTGCGTATAACGCATTGATGGGCAGGCCATGGCTTCACCTTCACGCGGCGGTTCCCTCGTCATACCACCAATGCCTCAAATACTCCCTTAATGGTCGAGTAGGCGTGCTTCAAGGAGATGCCTCTCCTTTTGCCTCATGTGAAGCCCGCTATCTGGACGCGGACTATTACAAGAGCAAGGATAAGCAGATCCTGGCAGGTGAGGTTGAGCCTGTCGCTGTTGCAAGTGATCCCTGGGCAAGTCTGGATGACGCTTACGTCCTCCCGACTCAACGGTTGGACGTGGCCATGGTCTCAACGGCCCGCGAGTCTCCTAATGAGATGACCGCGACCGCCCGTGCCAGCACCAGTGGCCCAGCAGGATCTGGTAGCCCCAATGCAGTTGCCAACGCAGTCTCTCCCGTGGACAATCCCTCCCCGAGTGGAGAGCACGTGGAAGATGCACCCCCAGCCTTTGAGGAGGGCGTCCCCACCACGGTCGATGAGTTAATACAGGTGAACCTTGGAACCGAGGCCGATCCAAGACCCACATTGGTTAGTGCCGCCATGCCCTCTGAGGAGCGGCAGCAGTACGTGGACTTTCTCAGGCAGCACCGTGATGTATTCGCTTGGGGCTATGACGAGATGTCGGGGCTGGATCCTCAGGTAGCCGTCCACCGCCTTGGTCTCCCGGCGAACCATCGCGGGTTCAAGCAGCCTCCCAGGAAGATGCACCCATCCCACGGTGCCATGGTTGAGGCCGAAGTTGACAAGCTTATCAAAGCCAACTTCGTGAGGGAAGTTCAGTACCCCAAATGGCTGGCCAACATTGTGCCGGTCAGGAAGAATAACGGGCAGATCCATGACTGCATCGAGTATGCCAGGAGGTGCCATGCGTGCCAGGTTCATGCGAACTTTGTGCATCGGCCGCCGGAGCCTCTCCATACCACAAGGTATTCCTGGCCCTTTGCAGTCTGGGGACTGGACGTTGTGGGACCTTACCCGCCGGCGACAGCTCGCCAGTGCCGGTTCATTCTGACCGCCACGGACTTCTTCTCCAAATGGGCAGAAGTGATTCCGCTCAGAGAGGTCAAATCCTGTTCGATCGCTGACTTCGTGACCTCCAACATCGTCCATCGATTTGGAGTGCCTCACGCTATCCTCACGGATAACGGAACCAATTTCCGAGCAGCCGAGTTGAAGAAGTTGTACGCCAAGTATAACATTCGCTCGAACCATACATCTCGCTATCATGCGCAGGCGAATGGACAGATCGAGGCGTTTAACAAAACCCTCTCTAACATTCTGCAAAAGATGGTTGGTCAGAACAAGAAGAGTTGGCCGGACAAGCTCCCCAACGCCCTCTGGGCTTATCGGACGACGACTCGCAATTCCACCCAGATGACCCCTTATTCCCTGGTGTATGGAGCTGAGGCCGTCCTGCCCATCGAGATCCAGTTACTGTCCTTGCGCACTGCGGTCTACGACCAGCAAGCGCCGGACAGAGTTACTGAAGCCCGTCTAGTCGAGTTGGAAGCACTGGATGAGAATAGACTTCGCGCTTTGCACAACTTGGAGAGGCATCAAAGCAGAATGGCTCGAGCTTTCAATAAGAAGGTTCGCCTCCGCTCCTTCTTGCAGGGTGATCTAGTGCTAGCCCTAAGAGCGCCGATGATCCCCGGTAGGAAGCCGCCCAAGTTGGAGCCCAAGTGGGAGGGACCGTTTGTTGTCCACAAGGTCTATCCCAATGGCGCGTACTCCCTAGCGACTATGGATGGTGAGCGTGTCACTCCTCCCACCAACGCTAGGTTCCTCAAGCAATACTTTGCCTGAGTGTTCATTCGTCCCGCATGACGCTAAACTGCACTTCGTCCTGCATGACGTTAAACTGCACCACGTCCAGCATGACGTTAAACTGCACATTTGTCCAGCATGACGTTAAACTGCACATTCGTCCCGCATGACGCTAAACTGCATACGTCCTGCACGACGTTAAACTGCATTCGTCCAGGCTACAAGACGTTAAACTGTTCAGCATTCATCCGCGTTGCAAGACGTTAAACTGCCAAGTGCTTCGTCCTGCATGACGCTAAACTGCACTACGTCCGAGCTACAAGACGTTAAATTGTTCAGCATTCGTCCTGCATGACGTAAAACTGCCCCTCAAGAACTACGTGCGGCTTGATTCCCATCCTTATGGGATACGTAGGACCGCCTGAACCTTCATGTTTCAGGCCCAGCCCCATCCTTCGGGAATTTCCATCCCATCTCGGGCCCTTGGTCCAGTTGCCTCTGGGTATGTGGCGTATGGTGTGAGCGCGGGGGATTATGCCATCATTCACGTCGGTTTTCTCGCCACGCTGTACGCCCCCCACGTTTGGGGATGCCTTCTGCTCCCCCCTTCTTTTCCCCTCATCGTCCTGCATGACGTTAAACTGCACTTCAAGAACTACGTATGGCTTGATTCCCATCCTTATGGGATACGTAGGACCGCCTGGACATTCATGTTTCAGGCCCAGCCCCATTTCCCGGGAATCTCTATCCCGCGTTGGGCCTCTGGCCCCAGTTCCCCTCCTTTTTGTGCGAGGCGTATCGCGTGAGCGGGGGATTATGTCCTCATTCGCGTTGGTCTACTGGCCAGGCCATACGCCTCCCCCCGTGTGTGGGACTACCTCACACCCCTCATCGTCCTACATGACGTTAAACTGCCTCTCAAGAACTACGTGCGGCTTGATTCCCATCCTTATGGGATACGTAGGACCGCCTGAACGCTTGTGTTTCAGGTCCAGCCCCGTCCCTTGGTTGATCACGGGAATCTGCCCTCTTTTGGTTGCTCTCAGGGTGAGTCCTCTGACCCTTTCCGGAGATCTGTTAACATGTTTTGGGTACTTCGGTCTATGACTCGTAGTGTCAGATTCAATCCCGACAAGTCCTGTGTTGCTTGTCAGGCCTCGCGCTTCCTCTTATTCGAGCCTTCACTCAAAGGGATCCTCGTTAGCGGTTTGGGTACGATGCCTCAGTGCTCTCCCACCGCTCCGGGTCGATTTACCGGCGGGTCTTGGGCCGCAAATCGATATGAATCCTGCGATTGAGCGGTTGATGCTCGTTTGCTTGCCCCGTCTTAGGCTGACGCGATCGGATGTTGTGTTGCGAATGCGTCAGCAACATCCTTGATCGCCATGTCGGCTCTTTCAGTCTCTGAACATTGGTTGTGTAGTCCTCATCACACTCCGCCTTTATGCGTTGTAGTGGAATCTGGACACTCTTTTCATACTGACCTTCAGTACACCTTTACACGTTAGGCAGACCAACCAAGGTAATGATGTCGTTCGAGGCTCCCATGATCTGAGCACCAAGGATATATGCGGATGTTCTCCCCAAGGGCCATGCGTAGCTGGACCCTCGTCCCCATAAGGAGGGAGGAGTCGCTCGAACAATCGCGTTCTGAGCCCAGTATATCTGGAGGCTAGCATCTCTGCCCCTCGGTTGATGGACATACGCAGGCCCCTATCCCAAGACTCTTCTCCTGGAATCGTGCGTGACCGCAGGGCTGGGTATGCTCCCACCTCCGTCGTACCGCGATAAGCGGATTCCTCCATGGTCCGAACCACACGACCTTAAACTGTGTTGTCTGGTCCTACCACACGACCGTAAACTGTGATCGTCTTGGCCGCCCGATGAGAAAACGGCACTGCATCGTGATGTTCCCCTCAGGGGGCACTCATGTTGGGCGCTGGTTAATAACCACGCCATTCATCAATGCCTTCCATGGCTTGATCATTGTGGCGACGCCAGAGATTTCTCAATCACAGGCATGTCGCCGCACGAAAAACCATTCATCTCTAAGGACAAACAAGAAATATCAAATGCCGCTCCTTTTGTGTGCGAGGGTCAGACCCGCACTCTTCCCCGCGCTGGTGCCCGATTGTGTTGCGCCGCGCTTCAAGAACTACGTGCGGCTTGATTCCCATCCTTATGGGATACGTAGGAACGCCCGGATGTTTGAAACTTCGGGTCCAGCCCCCCACCTCTTAGAGATTCCCCCTTCTCTGGGGAATCCGCCGCCTTCAGGTCACCCTCAAGGCGCGTTCCCCGACCCCTTGCAGTGGTCCACCGGTGTCAAGAGTACTCTGGTTTATTGCCAGGAGGGTCAGGATCCGCTTGGTCAGGTTTCCTCCGCTTTTCAGGCTTCGTGCTCCCTTTCATTCGGACCCATCGTCTACGCCCTGGGTGGAGCCTCCGTGAACGGTTCGGACACAATGCCTCAGTGATCTCCCACCGACTCGGGCCGGTACCCCCAATGGCCTCGGGCAGCAAATCGATATGAATCCTGTGATTGAGCGGTCGATGCTCGTTTGCTGCCTCATTCCACCAACGGTTAGTGCGATGTTGATGCTGCTTTTCCGCCACGGTCGGCAGTACTCTCATATCGTCACGCCGGTGCTCCCGGTCCTCGAGTGAATGGCCGCATGATTCACATTTCCCACCTCCCATTCTGACCAGGCGAAACCTCGGCACTCTCGACACTATCCCTCAGTGCATCTTCACATATCCAGGGGATATGACCAGATGCGGCGTACTTTGAGGTCTTTATGGTCCGAGCTCTAAGACCTTAAACTAAGATCTCTCCTTATGGTCCGAGCTCTAAGACCTTAAACTAAGATCTATCCTTATGGTCCGAGCTCTAAGACCTTAAACTAAGATCTAACCCTTATGGTCCGAGCTCTACGACCTTAAACTAAGATCTCCCCTAAACGGGATTCTACGTCCTGCATGATGTTAAACTGCACTCTCAGAACTACGTGTGGCTTGATCTCCAGCCTGATGGAGTACGTAGGAACGCCCGGGCATTCCGACTCGGGTCCAGCCTCAGGGATCGTTAAGTCCCGCCCCTCCTCGTCGCCGGCCGTCTGGCCTGACTTCGGGTAGAGTGGTGCAGTTGTGATATTCTCCCCGATTCAGCTCGGGATGCCCCACTGCAATGGTGGTAAGCGACGGTTTCCTCGTCAGAGAGGTGCTGTCTGAGAATTGAGGTGACTCACGGCCAGATTAGTGCATCTGCCTAATACGTTTTCCCCACGGTGGCGCAATTTTGAGAGCGTTGGATTCTGTCCGAACAAATCGTCACTTCGCCCCACGCTTCGCATGCCCTGTTGATCTGGATTTTCCACCCTTGTGTCTGAAGGAACCCCAAAGCGGTATTCATGATGACATGTGGTCCGCCTCCTGCAATATGAATGATGGCCTTTTTCGGTCCGTCTATTGCAGTTGTTATGGTCGATCCACTGTCCGCCTACCGTCTTGGGCATTTCCTGGAAGGCCGACCGTTGTGGATGTCTGGATTCGGGACACGCGATTCACCCTTTCTCATTTCCCTATGTTCGGATAAAATCTCAACGCCCCTAGCATTGTCCCGCTCGTGTGTTGGAACAGGTTGGGGGAATGGTACATTGATTAGGTCTGAGGTCTCCTTTCCTAGGAATGACCTCCCTCTTTTCTCCAGAAATCCAGGCCCAATTATGGATGCCTGATGCTTGGTTAACACTCCCGCAAGACAGTGAATTGTGGTTGAGCATATTAAACCAAAAGATGCAGATAAATATATTGATTCATACAGATGGATCAAAGTAGCGGAAGCAAATGTTTTGGGAATGGAAAAACAAAGCCCTTAGGGATTAGCGTGCTGAATGAGTCTTTCTAATGCCGCTACCCTTTGGCTGGTGGCCTCCAGAGCTGCTTCTCGCTCTCTGCGTGCCCTCTCTTCGTCGGCGGTCGCAGCACGCAGTTCGTCGATTCTGGCCTGTGCACGCTCCCGCTCGACCTGAATTGTGACCATCTGTTGGCCCGCCTCCGTCAGCTGTACCTGGGCGTCAACCAGTTGGGCTGCTAGTTGCTCCACAAGCTCGGTACACGTTGCGACGAAGGCCTCCTTCTCTGCCGCCTGCCCTTCGAGGCGCCGGACTTCCTGCTCCGCCGCGAGGAGCGCCCGCGTGCTCTCCGACATGTCCCGACTTCGTGTGACGTCGGCACGCCGGCAGCTCTCGCGCATCTTTTCGGCCATGAAATCACGGACCGTTAGATGGAGGCGTTGAGCATCAGCTCCCCCGGCACACAGGAAGCGCAGCCAGGTTTGAAGTGATCCCATGCGCCCCAGCCACTCCGACGGGTCTCGCTTGTGGAAGCACTGGATGCACTTCCACCCCCTGCGGCGCGTTATCCGGCTCTCCTCGACCGCCTCCGCGTCCGAGTCGTCCATCTCCTCGGGATCGGCGGGCCGGTAGGCAGGGAAGGCAGCCAGCAGGTCTGCTGCAGGGTCCGCCCCTGGGAGGTCCTCACGAGGGATAGGTTCCCCAACATCCAGGCGACCTTCTTCTCTCTCCCCAGCGGCGCTGACACCCTCGTCAGCCCCCGACCTCTCTCCGATGTCAGCACCGCCGGCGTCCGCAGCCCCCTGATCAGCAGTTGGTGGGGCCGGCTCGGTTTGGGAAGTCTGTTCCGGGGCAGGCGGCATGTCCACCACTGGTCCACTCGTAGATGGCCCGGGTTCGGCAACCCGATGAGCCTCCAGTGTTGAGATCACTGCGCAGGGCATGCCATGGTTAGTCACGGATCGTCAACGGCAAGCACCAGCAGTAAAGTAAGGAGACTTACGGGAGTTCGGAGCGTCATCTTCCGCTACCCCGGTCGCCGCAGGAACAGTTGCAGCAGGGGACCCTTCCACGCTTGTCAGTTCAATGATGGGTGTCTGCCCCCCGCCTTGTCCTGCTGGCGCCCCTCCTACTCCCGCTGAGGATGCCTGACCAACATCCGTGCGCTCCTGAGAAAGATGGAGAAATAGGTTAGAAGCTGCATAAGAGAGTGGATGAAGCAGATTGAGTAGGGATATAAGCGGACCTCGAGGAGCTCAGTGACATCAACGTTGTCAGAGCCGGCCACCTCGCCGCTCTCCCGTGGGCTCCCCTGATGGGATCTTCCCTCGGAGCCTTCATCCTCCCCCATTTCCTCCTCTTCTTCGGAGTCGTTTCTACTGTCGTCTTCTTCCGGCGGCATCTGTTCCGGAGCGGGCTCGAGACCGAGCATCACCTTCACCAGAAGGGATGGCTCCGCGCGCTGACCACGTTGGCGCGCGTACTCGTCCATGGCCGTCAGATATGCATACTGCCGGTTGAAGTCCACCCTGTCAGCAATGTGGAGGCGCCCAACCTCTGGCAGATGGATTCCTTCTCTGAGAATCTTTCGCCAGATGGCGTCGGTCCCTAGTGACTGCCGCAGGGTCATCCAGGCCGACCACAGCGCCGGGAAGACTGCATCGTGGGAGGGTTCGAGCAGACGTCTCACCTGCTTCCCGGGCCGCTCTTCGACCACCACGCGTGCCCCCTCTCTGGGCGCTGAGGTCGTGGCGGCAGCTCGCGATGTGCCAGCCGCCGAAGTCCCTGCCCGCGCCGGCTCCGCTTCTTGGCGCACCTCCGTTCTCCCCCGTGTGGCGGCGCCTCGCCTCCTTCCTTGACGCCCGGTCTCCGCACGGGTAACCTCGAGCCGCCGAACTAGCTTCCGCAAGAGCCCCTCGGGGTACGCGATGGCCCAGTGTTCGGCGTACTCGGTTGCCAAGCCTGCGTCAACTCCGGTAGGAGGGAGAGTGATGACGTCGCGAGAGCCGAAAGCAGAAAACATCAGCCACATCTGGCAAAGGACGCCAGGGTTCGTCTCCTCCCGGACAGCAGTGAATACCCTCTTCGGCATCCGTTGAAGGCACCCGAACTGCCTGGCGAACCGGGTCGGCACGTAAGGCTCGCAGATCACCTTCCCGTCGATCCGAGCCACGAGCACCCCGCCCCGCATGTTCAGGAAGTATTCATGCTGCTCCAGCGGACCCTGCCCATTGTCGATCATCTGGCCGACGGGAGTGGGGAACGGACTGAAGTTGAAGTTGGCATGATTGCCAATCCGGATCCGCACGCCCTCCTCACTTAGGGTCATCGGAGCGACCCCCGCGATGTTCAGCAGGGAGGGTCGCAGGCCGTTGCCCGGAGGAATGATGGCGTTCGGAAACGTGTACCCACCGAGGTGAGCAGCCACCCAGCCGTGGAAGAACTGAAAGGGCCCACAGATCCTTCGTGGCGACCCCCCTCGTGAGATGCGGCCCAGGATGGCATACAACCTCGCCAGCACGGGGACCCCGAGGTTGTATCTCTTGTTGGCGGCCATAGCGCCCGCCACCGCCAGTGTCGCCGGGCGAACGCCCATTCTCGCGTCCCGCACTGGCAGGAGCCACCCACTCAGAAAGGCGGCCAGGAACACCGCGTACCGGACATTTGGGTCCCGGGCCTCGATGACGCGGTACCCCCATGAGCGGTAGTCACCCGTCTCCAGGACCCGCCAGTACGACCCGTTCCGGCTCCTCTGAGCTGCGGTCGGGCACCGCTTCCCCCTGCCTGGCATCTTGACCGTCGGGTCATGCTCCAAGAACTGGCCGAACCATTCCTTGTAGGCTATGTCCTTCTGGAAGTCTTTGATCCCGAGCCTCTGCGTAGCCAGGTCAAGCAGATGCCAGGTCAGGATGGGAGTCCGTGACCTGTCCTCCCAGATGTTCTTCGGTGGCAGGAACTCATCGTATTGGTAGCCCTCCAGCGGGATACCTCCGATGCAGTGGATGTCCCAGAGACCGATGCCGACCTCCCCATGGTGAAGATGGAAGGTGTTGGTATCCGGAGACCATCGGGTGAACAACTCCGGCCCGAGCTCGGACTGCTGGTAGAAGTGGAACTGCGACGTCCACACCGCCTCGAACAGGCCGATGTACCGCAGCTCCTCTGCGAAGTGATCGCAAGTGTGGCGTACCCAGAACGCCCAGGCCCACTCGCTGGTGAAGTTGCCCCCAGACCGCAAGTCCCAGTCCTTCAGCCAGCCTTTGGTGTCGTCCGTGACGCTCTGGCGATATATGCTCGAGTAGAGGGCTAGAGAATTCTCCGCAGTAGGCTCACCCCCAACAATGGTTCGCGTCCTCGGGTTCAGGACATAGACATCCAAGTGTCTGGTCTCCCTGGCAGGATGCCCATTGTTGGTGATGTTATAGCGGAGAAGCTCGTCCTCCCGGGTCACCCAGGTCCGCGGCGCATCAATCTCGAACCCTGGCACCAGGACCTCATCTAGGATGCCGAAGTTCCAGAGCGGCAGGTTGTCCGACAGTGGATATGTCTTCTGGGCCGGCGTCAGTAAGTCGAACAAGGATTGATTGTTGGAAACAATCTCCTTGGCTCCGTAAACCTCCTCGTTCGTCGCCATCTCAGCCCTGCGAGTGGCGGCATCCCCCTCATTTCCTCTGTGCGCGGCCATCTCAGAAGTTTCGGGAGTCGTGCGGGTTAAGGGATGAAGTGTGCGGAATCGGACGAGGCTGGTGGAAAAGTTTGAGAGTCGGCGCGCAATCCAAGTGGGCGGCGCGCAATTGGGAAGACTGTCGCGCAAAGTTCCGGGTTTTCGCGCAAAGACAGGCGAAATCCGGACGGTTTTGCGCGACGAGCGGGCGAATTCCGCACCAGAAAAGGCAATTTCGCACACGAGAGCAGAGATGCTTATCGCGCAGAAGGCCAGTGTACGGCACGGAGGGACCCAATGCCCCTATTTATAGGCGAGGCCGGGGTCCGCGCTGCGCGGAAAGCGCTTTGCGCGACCGCAGCGGCGAATTTCGCGACCGGCGCCCCTTTTTGCGCGCCTAAGTCCCGCGCCGCCCAGGACTTCGGCATTCCGGCGTCTCCCTCGGAACCCGATCGTTGCGACCTCTCGCCGATCAGATTCCGAGGGGGGGCTTTTGTAGACGCCGGAAAAGTCCGTTGTTCCCAAACGAAGCTCCGGATGCGGAAAGCGAGGTCATATTTGGAGTCGGAAGAATGTTTCGGAGGGCCCGGAGGCCTTGCGCGGAATTTCAGAGGTCTGCGCGCAAAGATGATGATCCGCGCGCAAAACCCCCGGGATGCGCGCAACTCCCTTGCGCGCCGTGCCCGATTCCGCGCCCGCGAGGAGAATTCCGCGCTCGCGCCTTGGATTCCGCGCCCGGGGTTGCCTATAAATACTAGGCGACCCCCAACGTTTCAAAGGTTGCTGGAAGTCGAACGGTCTCCCGCGCGCGCAATTCAACCCCTTCCGCGCGCAATGCCGCTCTTCAGGTAACCTCCTTTCTTTCGCGCAATAGAGCCTTGGGGTCCGCCTTCGCACGCAATCCCCTTGGCTCATTTCCTTTGAATCAATTTCAACCCGAAGGCCTTTGCGCGCAAAAGAAGCCTCTTGCGCGCAATTGCCCCCGGGTGCGCGCAATCCAACCCGATTGCGCGCACCCCCCCATCTTCAAAGTGGCCATTCGTTAGAGAATGAGCCGTTGCCCCCGCGCGCTACCCGAAGCCCGGTGCGCGCAATCCCAATCATCCGCGCGCGAAGCGCTGGCCCAATTGCGCGCCAGCCCGCCATTTTGCGCGCCGACCCGCGGTTTTGCGCGCAAAGCTCCTCTTTTGCGCGCAATCCGCCAGGGTCGCCTCCCTTGACCCCCTTTGGGTACCCGCCTGCGTGGCGCCCGATGGTCTTCGTCGCAGGTGCCCGCGTTGTGCGTCGTCTTTCCGTGCGGCCCCCCCCCCTAGGCTCGCGCGAAGTGACACGGACCTACCGGCGGCTTTTTCGTCCAGCATGACGCTAAACTGCACTACGTCCGAGCTACAAGACGTTAAATTGTTCAGCATTCGTCCAGCATGACGCTAAACTGCACTACGTCCGAGCTACAAGACGTTAAACTGTTCAGCATTCGTCCAGCATGACGCTAAACTGCACTACGTCCGAGCTACAAGACGTTAAACTGTTCAGCATTCGTCCAGCATGACGCTAAACTGCACTACGTCCGAGCTACAAGACGTTAAACTGTTCAGCATTCGTCCTGCATGACGCTAAACTGCACCACGTCCTGCACGACGTTAAACTGTATACGTCCAAGCTGCACGACGTTAAACTGCCTAGCCCCCATCGTCCGCGCTGCAAGACGTTAAACTGCCAAGTGTTTCGTCCTCAACACACGACGTTAAACTGTACTTCGTCTGGCAAGACGCTAAACCGTCCGCATCATCTGATCCCGTGCTCTGCACGCAGGGTCTCCCCCAGTTTGGATGTGGCCCCCACCCGCTCGTCTCTGCAGGGATGTCGGGATTGTCCCCCTTTTGGGACGATTTAATGGGAGTGGCTTTTCCCTGCGGGGGCAGGGTATTACAAACCCCTAGTTTCTCGTGGGAGGCTGCACATGTGTATCTCCATTGCGCCTCCCCACTGCCGAAGCCAGTAGAGGGTGTGACTGGGATCGAGGTGTCTTCTGCTTTCGGTCCAAGTCCCTTCCAACTGAGTTTTGCCGCATCCGGGCTGCCTCAAGTGCGTAAGTCCTGACAGAATGAACTACGTGGACTTTGATCCCTGTCTTCTATACAGGGTACGTAGGAAGCCTTCTTGAGGTCCAAGCCCGCCACCTGGTCGTCCCGGTCGTATTTACGTCGGTTCGTCCATCAGTGGACCCCTCCAGGGTTCACGCTTGCGTCGATTCACCTATGAATCCGCCCCTGTGGGAGACTGCCCGTGTGTATCTCCACCGTGCCTCCCCACAGCCCCTTTTTCCATTTCTCCTTTCATCGTCCAGCATGACGTGAAACTGTGATCCACCCGGCCGTTCCACCCCCCTCTGTGCGAGGTGGTCCGGTTCAATCCTCCGCCCGGCGGCCTAGACCTCTTCGTGAGTCGGCTTGCCGACGTCCAGCATGACGTTAAACTGTATACCCGAACTACGTTGACTTTGATCCGTGCTAACGCGCGGTACGTAGGAAGCCTCTACGGGGTCCAAGCTCTTCACTCCATCATCCATCCTGATCCTTACCCGGGCCGCCACATCCCGGTGGGGTCATGCCACTTCACTCCACTCCACATCATTTGGGAAGCCACCCATGTGCTGGCCCCAGCGTCGGAGGTTCCCCGCAAGGGGTTCTGTCATCCGATCCACTTTTCGTGTTGATCGGTCCGATGCCGTCCCCGCTGGATGTTAAACTCGCGGCATACCCCGTGTTAAACATGGGAAGCTGAGGAAAACCTCAGGTGACACAGTTCCCCGCACCTAGTACGGGATGCCTCAGGCCATCATGCCTTCGAGAAGCCCTATTAGGGACGGAAGACAGACGTGCAGAGCCGCAGTGCTACGACACGCCCCCAGCACCCAGAGCCACCCGGCCTTCTCACCGCAGGTTGCTGCCCCGCCCAGACTCCTTGGAGCGTCCGGGCGGAAGCAGCGTAATTAACCGGTGTCCATGAAGATATGGCGCCGGGAACGAGATTCACGAACATTCTTAAGTCTATGAGGGAGACCCGGATTAGGCGACGAGTTCCGAGGAGACGTCCAAGGAAGGAGGAGCCGACATCCCATCATCCCGGTTTCGATCAAGGAGCAGACGCCCCTGAATAAGGGACGAATGCCGCCCGCCCTTGGAAAGCGGGACTACGGGACCACAAGCCGCGCGCCCATCCCCTCGGGTTGACGGGTGCACGCGCGAACGCGTCCTGGCGGAACAGCGTAACCCGACGCACATCCGCACCGAAACATCTGGGTTACTCTATTTCAAGTAAATCTTATAGAGTTTTCAATAAGAGAACCAAATGTGTGGAAGAATATGTTCACATCAAATTCGATGAAACTGGTCCACATGAGCCTAAAACCTCTCTTGAGAATATTGAAGAAGATTTGTCTATTCTGGACCTTAATGATAAATCTAAAGAACCTGTTATAAAAACATCCAGTTCTGGACTTTCTCCAGAATCTGCTTCTGTTGAACCCGAACCTATAGATGAACCTGAAGTTTCTAGTCCAACCTTTACCAAATCGACTAAGATTCTAAAGAATCATCCTTTAGATGCTGTTGTTGGTAATCTTGATAGAGGAACACAAATTAGATATTCTCTAAGGAACCTGGTTGAACATCAAGCTTTTCTGTCACAGCTAGAACCCAAAAATATCAATGATGCTATCAATGATGAATTCTGGGTAATAGCCATGCAAGAAGAGTTGAATCAATTTGAAAGAAACAAAGTCTGGAAATTAGTTGACAGACCCAAGGACACCTTGACAATAGGCACAAAATGGGTTTTGGAAATAAAGTTGATGAATCAGGAAACATAGTTAGAAACAAAGCTAGACTAGTTGCACAGGGATACAGTCAAGAAGAGGGTATAGACTATGGAGAAACTTTTGCACATGTAGCTCGACTGGAAGCTATTAGGATCTTACTTGCATATGCATCACATCTTAATTTCAAGTTATATCAAATGGATGTCAAAAGTGAATTTCTAAATGGTTTTATAATTGAAGATGTTTTTGTGGAACAACCACCTGGATTTACAAACCCTCATTTTCCAAATCAAGTTTTTAAACTTTCTAAAGCTTTATGTGGTTTAAAACAAGCTCCAAGAGCTTGGTATGATAGACTCAGCAATTTTATTATTTCAAAAGGTTTTACTAAAGGGATTGTTGATCCAACTCTTTTTATTAAAATAATTTCTAAAGATGTTTTAGTTGTACAAATATATGTTGATGATATTATATTTGGATCTTCTAAACACTCTTTATGTACTGATTTTTCAAAAAGTATGCAAAATGAATTTGAAATGAGCTTAATGGGAGAGCTTAAGTATTTTCATGGTTTTCAAAATTTTCAAACTAGAGACGGAATTATTTTAAATCAAAGTAAATATACAAAATATCTTTTAAAACGTTTTGGATTGGATAGCATTAAGGAAAATGATACACCTATGAGTACTACCTGTAAGTTGGATACAGATGAAGCTGGGAAACCAGTGGATCAAACCAATTACAGAGGTATGATTGGGAGCTTACTTTATCTTACTGCTAGTCGACCAGACATTATGTTCAGTGTATGTATGTGCGCTAGATTTCAAGCTAATCCTAAGGAATCACACTTACTGGCTGTTAAAAGGATTTTTAAATATCTTAAGCATACTGTACATTTAGGTTTGTTTTATCCAAAAGGACAATCATTTGACCTAACTAGCTATTCAGATGATGACTTTTCTGGATGTAAGTTAGAAAGGAAGAGAACATCTGGAACATGTCATTTACTTGGGAAATCCCTAGTGTCATGGTGTAGTAAGAAACAGAACTCAGTTGCATTGTCTACTGCCGAAGCAAAGTATATAGCTGCTGGTAGTTGCTGTGCACAAATTCTGTGGATGAAACACACTTTATTGGACTATGGTTTTGAGTTTAAACATGTTTCAATTAACTGTGACAACACTAGTGCAATAAACATATCTAAGAACCATGTATCTCACTCTAGAACCAAAGAAATAGATGTAAGACATCATTTTATGAGAGATCATTATCAAAAAGGTGATATTACTCTTGAATTTATTGGCACTGAACATCAATTGGCCGATATTTTCACTAAACCTTTAAGTTCTGATAGGTTAAGTTACATTAGGCACGAGATGGGGATGATCAATTCTCACCGATGTTGAAATTCTCACCGATGATCAATTCTCATCGATGTTGAAATTCTCACCGATGATCAATTCTCACCGATGTTGAAATTCTCACCGATGATCAATTCTCACCGATGCAAAATTCTCACTGATGATCAATTCTCACCGATATTGAAATTATCACCGATGATCAATTCTCACCGATGATCAATTCTCACCGATGTGAAATTCTCACCGATGATCAATTCTCACCGATGTGAAATTCTCACCGATGTGAAATTCTCACCGATGTGAAATTCTCACCGATGTGAAATTCTCACCGATGTTGAAATTCTCACCGATGATCAATTCTCACCGATGTGAAATTCTCACCGATGTGAAATTCTCACCGATGTGAAATTCTCACCGATGTGAAATTCTCACCGATGTGAAATTCTCACCGATGTGAAATTCTCACCGATGTTGAAATTCTCACCGATGCTATATTTTAAAACTTCTGTCTGCCGCCAAGAATATGAATTGTTTTATTTTTATGTTATTTTACTTTATTCGTTTATTTATGATTCCTACATGATAAAGTTAAGCCTAAACTGCTTCTCACTCCATCAGACCCAAAACCTTTCACCTTTGAATCCTAGCTCCCTAATCGACTGAGAACCCTAAATCTGCGATGGCAAAAACCAAGATTCCTGCCAGTAGAGATGACAGTGTAGAGCCTAAAATAAAGAAGCAGAAAGTGCAGCAAGAAGCTCGTGGAAGTAATGTCAGATCTAGGTCGGGAAAGCGACCAGTAAACCCTCATTTGCAGAATAGAGATATTGTGATTGAAAAGGAGCTATGCATAGATTGGCTGCTACCAAACAAGTCATTGGTGCTTGCAATTCTGGAAGATCAGAGATGGGTATATTTTTTTTCAAATAAAAATGGTCCCTACTACCCGAAGTTAGTGAAACAGTTCTACGAATTCGTAAGCTTCGAGAAGTCTGAAAATGAGAATCGGGTAAGTTCTTTTTTAAATGGAAAAGAAATGTCGTTTTCTTCAGTAGAGTGGGAATAATGTTTAAAAGTCCCACATGAAGGTGTATCCGAGTATGTCTCAAGAGCAATTCCACCTAACAGTAACATCTTTGACTATGAGACCGCTTTAAAGGAGCTAACGGGTAATGGAAGTCAAAGGCAAGTGGTTGCTACTGAATTGGATGGAGAGAACAGACTGCTTTTCAAATTTGTTCAACATGTTTTGATACTGAGGAGAGGAGATTTTTCTAATCTAAGATATCAAGATATTTATCTTCTACATCTGTTAAGACATGGTGTGAAAGTTAATCTGTGCAGACTGCTGTTGAATCAAATGGAAGACATGATTAGGCCAAAATCAAAGACTAATGCTTTATTCTTTGCCAAAATGATCTCTGTGATGATAAAAGTGAAAGGGATAGCTGAGTCTCAGGATGAGACAGTTGTAGTTAAGAATAACTTCTGTATCACTACTACAGTTTGTAAGTACATGAAAATCAATTGGAACTCTTGGAAAGGAGAATGGGTCAGTGATGACCAGAGGGTGTATGATAATTTTAATCCTGTGGATTATACTTCAAGGCCAAAGGATAAAAGAGATCCAGGTTTAGGATCTGATGAAGAGGAACCCGAGTACAGTGATGAGTCAGAAGAAGAAGAAGAAGAAGAAGAGGAAGAAATTCCTATGGATATTTGAGGAGATCCAGACTTTCCCCCAAGTCCTGTTACTGAGTTTGTATACTCAAGAAAAGGAAAAGTAGAGGAAGTGTTATCTATTCATGAGGAAGACCAGCCAGTTCCTCAGCAGGAAAGGGAAAAAGAGAATGTATCTGAATCATCTGATTCTGCTAGGTTGAGTCTGAGTCCATTGGTTGAAAACTCAGTTGTGCCTACTGATGAAGTAGAAAAAGAAAGAGAAGAAGCTATACCTGTTTCAAAAAATCTCCTTACTACTGCTGAGATGGAAGTTGTTGTGGCAGATTCTGATGAAGAAAGACCAGTAGAAAATGTAGTTGTTGTACATAGGAATGCACCCATTGAGGGGGAGCATCATTCCAATCTTGGAAATGTTACAGTGGCTGTTGAGATTGAAGATTGGGTAGAAGACCCAGGTTTTATAGTCTGTGGTTTGGATTATCCTGATTCGGATAATGAAGTATCCTTGAATAGACCAAAGATCATCTATGACATCAATTCTGAGTTATTGTCTGATGATGTGGTCCGAGTACATGATTTAGATGTGCTGAAAGAGAATCTCAAAGTCAGTTTTGTAGAATAATTAAAGACAATGGAATCTTTTTTAGTTTCCTCAATTCAATCAGTCATGAATGATTCAGTAGTCATCTTAGCTTCTACACGAGTATCTACTACAGTTGATCCTTCTAATTTTGTTACAAAGTCTGATCTTGAATCCCTGAAGCATGAGCTGAAAGAATCCTTCACTGCCTCAGTTACTGAGATGAAGCACTATTTTCGTGAAGAAATGAAGTTGTTAGAACACTCTCTTGAGCTTTCTCTTGGTTTCAATCTGTCAACTTTTTTGGGTGAGCTAATGGAAGCAGTCAAAGAATGCCAGACCCAATCTTCTAGAATAGAAGCAGATCTTGAAGCCTTAAAGAAGTCTGTTACTGCTTTAGATTCTTACATGATCTCAAAGCCTCAAGCTGATAAGGATATAGCCTATGTGAAAAGTGTTGTAAGCCAAATGGTCTCAGTATTTGAAGATTTAAAATCTTCTATAAAGGATCATGTTAAAAATCAGGACTCTCAACTGCAAACTCTGATTAGTGGATTGACCAAAAGTTTCAAAGAAACTGTATCTTTCTCGGTTGGTCCTCTAGCTTCAAAACCTGCATTTGATTTGAATCAATTACGAGCTATGATGAAGGAGGAGCTTGGTTCTATTTCAACCAGTGGCTCTGTGGACTCATCAAATCTAAGCCGGGTAGTGCTCTCTACAAGAGATTCAGTAAGGGAAATAATGAAAATCGTCCACGACACTATGAAAGAGGCCTCTGCCTCTCAGGAGGAAATCAAGAACAAGGTGGATTATTACTTCCAAAGGATTTTTACCAAGCAACAACTCACCCATCATTTCAAGCTGATGTTGGAAAACATGAAGTTACCCCCTGTAACTCAAGCCTTCCGAGAACAAGTGAGCAAGCTAAGACAGCTGACTCCTGCCTTAGAAAATTTTATGGAGAACAAAGATGATTTTATATCTTCTATGGAAAGAGGGGGAGGAATCATTATGGATTTCAGAAATCTGTTGCTTCCCTTTTTGCATGTTGATGCCAGACCAGTTATTGTCCCTCTTACCTTGCCTGCCTCTGCCTCTACTGAGTCTCCAGTCCAGATGACTCCTGCTCAGGCCATCTGAAGCCTCACACCTATGATCACTCAACAACCTTCCCAATATAGGCCAGGCACTGTATCAGTGGCTCAGCCTCCTGTGATCATTTTTGGGATTCCAAATCCCTCACCCACATCCTCACCACCTGCCTCATCTTCTGATCCAAAAGGCAAAACTCATGTTGAAGATCCGGATTGCTGAAGTGGCCAGACTATTTGATAGGATTTGTTTTTCTTCTTCTTTTATATTCTGTTTATGTAAGTTTTGTCTGGTCTAATACAAATGCTTTTCTTTACAATATCTCTGTTTCTCAGTTTTCTCTTTATGCTTTCCCACTTTTTGATTATCACAAAGGGGGAGAAAATTATAAAGGGGGAGAAAATATAAAGAGAAGGGGGGAAATATCAAAGGGGAAAAATTTTTGAGCCTTTGCTACTATTCTTACTTTTCCTTCTTTAGTACCAATTCTTTCAAAGCTTATCTCTGATACTATTGTATTTAATACTTCCTATGATAATTTTTGATCTATTTCATTCTATCATTATTTCCTCTATTTCCTCTAATTGCTTTCTTTTAGAAATTAGAATATAAACGTTATATTCTCTTATACTATATTCTCACTATTTTTTTTTGGTCACATCATAAGTTGTGATTATCAAAAAGGGGGAGATTGTTGACCTCACCAGTTTTGATAATCCCAATTATGTGTTCATATATTATGCTATTCTCAATTACTGATGATTTACATTTTAATTCTTTCAAATTAGTAATCAAGTTAATAATAATGTTTAAATAATCTCTGATTTATGTTAATCTCGATTATCCTTGTTTATACAAGCATTGAAACAATTCTAAGTCAAGTAGATGTGGTCTACCGATAGCCAGAGCTACCGATAGCCAGATCTACTGATAGCAAGAGCTACCGATAGCCAGAGCTACCGATAGCCAGAGCTACCGATAGCCAGAGCTACCGATAGCCAGAGCTACCGATAGCCAGAGCTACCGATAGCCAGAGCTACCGATAGCCAGAGCTACCGATGCACAAAGAGCTACCTATGCACAAAGAGCTACCGATGCACAAAGAGCTACTGATGCACAGAGAGCTACCGATAAGAGTTACCGATAAGAGCCACTGATAAGAGTTTGAAGAGCTACCGATGGAAGATCCCTACACCGAGTCAACCGTACACGTCTACAAACAAACGGCTACCTATAATGAACTGTGGAGTCAAATCCTATATCCTCGACCCTATTTGTTTATTATACTAACGGTTACATTTGTTACTTTTGATGCATTTAATGTTATTAAATGATTTGTGTTGCCATTTCAGGAAACCGTACCAAGAACGATCAAAAAACATAATCATTCCTCCTCAGAAATACAAAAAAAGAAGCGGCATAAAAAGGACATCGTGTATGTATCAAAGAGCGAGACACCAGACCAAAAGGATTTTTATCAAGCACACAGAACATACTGACGATCAAGCTCAAAACATGCCAAGAACAACTGGAGAACTTGCACTCACGATACTACTACTACCAGCCTCCAGAACATAGAGCATACATCGAGCAATCTATGCTAAATAAGAACCACACAAAACTCATCATTCTTTGAGCCGATAAGCAAGATGAACCTGGAAGTCAAGGAAGCAGATGGTACTCTGTTTTCCAGACAAAAACCAGAAGAAGACTCAGAACGAATTCTAATCAACAAAAAGAGTCAAGAGCTGCACGAAGATCACTAGAGCCATTTCTAATCTCTAAATCTTTATCTCTGTGATTTACTTTTTACATTACAAGCAGTGTGTGTTATCTGTTGTATTTTACACACACACTGTCTCCTGAACCTTTAACTGGAGGATTTGTAAATCCTCACTCACTATCTTTTCATTCTTTTTCCCACTGTGGATAGTGGTAGAGGTCGTGTGTGACCTGGACAGCTGGTTGCTGTTGTTTTGTTTCCCACGGATAACAGTGGTAGAGGTCTTGGACCGGGACAGTTGTAAACTGTTGAACCCCGATTCAGGGTGTGGATCATCCTTATATAAGCTTTTGAGAGGACTAAGTCTCGGCTTGAGACTGAACCTCTTGGTTAATTCCTCTGTGTTTTTAGTTAAAGTTTATATCCATACAATTCATATCTATTTCATATTCCGCTGCTATTACTTTGAAATATAATTTATTTTCAAGGCTACTTTGATAGTTAAACTCGCAAGTGTTTATATTTATTGTAAACTAGTAAGTTAGTTTCAAAAGTTAAATTAATCATACGATTAAGTTAACTGAGAACTAATCAATCTTTGAGAAACTAATTGAACCTTTATAATCTGTATAAATTCACTACAGTTTAATCTGTTTTTGAAATTGGGGGATTTTAATAGAAATTGTTTTTAGCAGAAATTTTAATTGGAACTCAATTCACCCCCCCTCTTGAGTGTCCACTCCGACCAACAAGGGTCATTTCATTGAATAATTGAAGATGCAAACTAATATATGACTTTATAGTTGATAAAGAAATGTGAATGAGATAAAAAATATATTAACAAATACATTATTGATTGGTTTTCACATTTTATAAGGTCATAATCAATTTCATGGCCATAATATGTTGATATAATTATATTATTTAATTAATAATATTTTATATTTATAGATGTAAATCATGAATTTTTATAATTTATCTAGAGTGACATATGATTTAAAATATTTGGCTTGAGGAACTTTGAAGCGGTATAGGATATTCGATGCTTATAATATTAATGGACTTAAGTTTTGTGTAGTTTTCCCTAAAGAAATTTTAAAAATAGAAAATAGTGGCATCCTTATAAAATTAAAAAACCTAGGATACTATAGAAAGTTGATTAAAATTATTGAAATAAATTATCTTGGTCAATTTTTAGTTTTTTTATTCAAATGTAAGTGGGTGGATATTTATAGGGCTATAAGGTAAGATTCATTACAATTTTCTTATATTAACTTATCTCAGTTGATTGATACTAGCGATCATAAAAAACAATCCATACATTTTGTATTCACAAGAAAAAATGGTATATTATTTTGGTGATATATTCAATTAAGTGTAGAGAGTTGAAGTCCATGTCAAACTGAGAAACATGTATGATATAGGTGATAAATCTAAAGAATTGTTTTGTGACATCGAATCCCATTAACAATAAGAGATTGATCTATCTGTCCATGGTGATATTGAAAAAATTGGTCTTGAAATGGAGGGTGAAGATAAGAAATCATGTTAATGGTAGAGGATAAAATAATATGGGAAATGATAAATTAATTGATCATATTTTCATTCCTTATTTAACTTATATTTTATTTATTTATTTAGAATACATGAATTCAATTAATCTGTGTATAGAATTTTAAAAATATTTTCTTATTTAATATCATATATCATGTTATAGTTTTATGTATATTCTTTTTAAATATATAAATGTAGAGAATAAAATAATTTTAAGGATATGAGCTAATCTTCTACAGATCCCATGCTATCAAATGACCCATATGATATGCTCCCACCTTTATTAGGTATGCTACCTAATTTCAATGTGATCCCCTTTCCATTATTTTATTCCATCTGATATTCTCCCATATTCATAAATTATGCTCCTTACTTCCATTGTATCGCCTTCTAATCTATGGATGTTGGAGGGAATAGATGTTGTGGTTGAGGAGAAGTCATTGACTAAGCATATGGTTTCATAGTTACCATCTTGATGGTACTAGAGGGTAACCATTATTAGTATGTAATTGTTAATGTAAAAACATAATCTATTACATATGTATACTAATTGGTGAATATATTTATTTAATATATTCAAATAATAAAAAGATTAAAACAAACATGAATACATTGAATGTGTGGAGGCTGGGAAATTTTAAATTAGTTATCTTATTTAACATGTTTTAGGTTCTTAAAAATGATGTTGGAGGATTATATATGACTATCTTATGCTAGTTATCATGTGATATGGTGTCCTTTACCATCAAATATCATGATAGGTGGCATATTACCATCAATTATAAGAATGGTATTTTTTATTAACAACTTAAAGTAAGTAAAAATAAATATTTATAGATTTTTATATTTTATTTTTAATATACCATCTTTCCTAGGTAGTCACTCTCTGAGTTTTTTGTTAAACTTATTTTAATTGAGTTTTTACTATTATTTAAAACTTGGTGGTCATGTTTTATAGTGGATATTTGTTGTTTGAATAAATGAAAACTTGGTTTTTGGGGAAACTTGAAAATACCAGAGAGGATCCACATAGAGAGCCTTTGTTGGGGGAAATTAATTTAAGTCTAGAGATGTATCTTTATTTGAATTAATGGAGTCTGGGAATAAAGGTGTCAAGTGTTACCAAGGTTATTTTTAATTTGAGAAGCCTTAAATGGGTTTTGTGTTTTTATAAGGAAAATAGACTGAAAACTATCTGTATAACATTTACATACCATGTAAATAGGTTTCACAGCGTGTAAAATCCAACAGACTCATGTTGTAAACTGATACATGATGTGAAATGAATATATGTCATGAAGACATTACACATCATGTAATGTTCAAGAGAATGAAATATTCATCTGATATGATGGTTTTTTCAATGTTTCCCTCTAAAAAGAAATACATGATTTGTAAATGATTTATATGCCATATAATTTCTAGACCTTCATTTTAAAGTTTGTTGTGCATTTGATATTTTCTAATCCTCACTTGAATCTTTCTCCTCTCAACCCTAGGAAAGTTTCCAGGCAATTTTGGATCACCTCTATTGGTTCCAAACATACAAATCATGCATCTGATCCCTGGTAATTATTTTTGGTTAGGTTTTCCCTTCTCTATGTTTGATCTCCAGCTGTTGCGGTGTAATCTCTTGACTGTGAGTGTTGTTGGTTTTGATCTTCATCAGTTATAATCTAGGATCCTTTTTGTGATCATTTGTGCATTCTTACTCATTGTAATTTTCCATTGGAAGAATTTTTAGATCATCAGTTAAAGGTATGGGGTTTTAACCTTAACCCTATAGTTTGATAATTTTTGTGTATGTGAAATATTGAAATTTCTCCAACATAGCATGTGCCTGAATTTACTAAATAGTGAATTGGATTATTCCTTGGTGTCCCTTAGATCAATTAGGTTATTAAACTAGCTTGTGGCTACCATTTGGATGAGAAAAACCTTTATTATTAAATTAATTATTTAATGTATTAAATTTTATTTATCATGACATGAGATTTGGGTGTTTTCTTGATATAGATTCACTTTGGATTTTTTATTGAAATTATTGTCTTGTTGTTAGTTTATGACCAAAGGATAAATGAAATGTGTAATTGAAAGATAAATGGTAATTTTAATAATTAACCCTTGAGCCTAATGATGTGATATTGTGATATCCTCATTTCTATGACATGTGTTGTGATTTATTTTTTGTAATGCTTATATAGGGCGTTGGCCTAGTTACACATGCTGAAATGCTTATATAACATACTATTCCCTAAGACATGTTGAAATGATTATATACTAGCCTTCCCTAAGATATGTTAAAATGATTATATAGTGGGTTACGCCCAGTAACATGTGATGAAATTATTATATATTGGGCTTGGCCCTGACACGTACTAAAATTCTTATATATAGGGCTCATCCATGATTGATTATTAAAATTATTATATAACGGATTTTGAGCTAGATTGGTGTAATTTATGCCTTGGTTATAAGGTTATGGTTATAATGGTCATAATACATGCTCAAAGGCATTTTGGGAAAGCACCAAGGCAGGTTATGTTATTCCATGGTTATATGGTTATGGTTGGCATGGTTGTGAGATGTGCTTAGAGATATTCTAGCATAGAGATGAAGTAGGTTGATGTGGTATTAATATAATTGTTTAATTAAATAATAAACAAGTTTATTGTATTATTTCATGCGCATTTTATTAGAATGGTTATGTTTAGACATGATTGTGTTGACCTACTGAGTTATACTCACACCCTATTCAGACCGCTATTTGGTACCTGAGCAGATTAGGTGGATGTACGATTGGACAAGGTCAAGTGACCTTGTTGTTGATTTTTTTCTTGCTATATTGGCTAGATTTTGGATAAGTTATCGATAAGGGGTTTGGAACTGGGGTGTTTTGAGTATTCTAGTATTTTATTTTGTATTACTTCTAGTATGACATTTAGTTACATTACATTATTCCCTAATTATTTTATTGGATTATTCATTTATATTTTATTGTTTGGTTTTTTCTGTATGGTATTGTTTCCATTGTTTCCATACTCTGATATTTATTTATTATTAGAACATTCAACTATGTTTTAACTCTATAATCAGGGGGTTTAGTCTTCCCATTATACTCATCACACCCCCACTGCTTGTTGGAATCTCATGGCATAAGTTTGGGCATGGTTGAGGGCTTATAACCAACCTATTTCATCCACATGAGATATTTCTGGGTTAGGAGATGTTAGAAAGTGGTATCAGATAACAACATGTTTATTTTCTGTTTCTTTACTATTTTGGAAAGGTAAAAAAGAGACTAGGATGTGTTGAAACTTGGTAATGAACTTGTGCATTGGAGTAACCAACCCATTTACTGGGAAAAATATGAGTTCCTAGGGATGGATTGTTTTTTATGATGTTCACTTGTTATAGTTGATGTTATTTCCCCATGGGTGATTCACATGTTGTGTGGTGTTATCAAGTTATGATATTATTGATTCTTGAGAGTATACTCATTTCCCTTTATGGCATGAGATGTGTATACATGCATCATGATAGGCACATAGGGATATATATTGACATGCTTTTTTCATTATAGGGGCATATTTATTTCATGTGATATATAATTTCATGTTAAAATGGTGATATCGAATACTTGTTATATCTGTTAAATGAAATGAAATAAATGAATAGTTATATCATGATAAAACAATTGTAAGCCATGTTTAAAGAGACCAGGATTCCTTGGTTCTCTGATGTTGTCTCCTGTTTAGGTTGACCTTTTTGATAGCCAGTGTTCAAAGGAGTGTGTTTATCTTATAGAGAAAATGAATCTTCATCATCTTTGAGTTGAGAATCATGAGAGTGAAAATTAGAATGCTCATAACACAGCTGAAATGGATATTCTTATAGTTCCTAATGATCATATGGATGTTCAGCTTCATTAAAACTTCTTAAGGGTCATGAGATCCATGGAAATAGAGACTTTTCATATTATGTCTCCGATGTCTGAGAAGATGAGACAGTTCTAGCTACAACATTTGTCTATGTTCACTAGGGAGGGAGGCCCCTAGGTAGTCATGTTTTCGATCGAGTCAATCTGAACAATATTTAATCATATTGATACACTCATAGATAGAAGATTTAAGCTTAATTCATATATTCTTCATGGACCAGCAAAGCGTTGGTGGGAAATTCTAGAGTAAGAAGGGTATAAATAAGAGTTATCTTGGAAGGAATTCAAGCTGAATTTCTTGAGCCATTTTTATCCCATGACATTGTTCTATGAGAAGGCTCATGATTTCATGCACCTGACATGGGAGGGCATGTCAATTCTGAACTATGTTGAGAGTTCCATCGACCTACAGTTCTTTAAACCATCTTTGGTGGCTTGTGAGATCTCTAAGGAAAGACATTTTTTGGATTCTCTTTTTTATGAGATTATGTCGTTGGTGACTGTGTTCCATCTGAGAAGTTTTATAGATGTGATGAATCATACACTCATCACAAAAGGGAATCTGTATAGGCCCTGAGCAGCATCCATGTTTTTTCAGCAGGTAAAAAATAAACTCTTCTTCTAGAGGAATGAAGCATTGTTGAGATTGTTTTCTCCAAGGTAACAGTGGGAAAAGAAGTCAGGGCATTGGAAATCCGTCTTAGGATCATGTTTTGTTAAATTTTTATTAGTGTGTAAATATGGACCACAAACAACCTTAGTGTTCATACCTCACTTTGGAGTGTCATTATTTTGGTAGATTGGTCCACCAATAGAGGTTTTATAGGGGAATGCAGAAGCATAGCAGTGGCAGGGGAATAGTACAAACACCAGATTCTAATAAGGACTTAGCTACTCCTCAATAGATAGGTAGCTGGAGATACATGGGACATTCTGGTTAAGGAAGGGGATGTGGTACCCCCGTGCAGTAATGGAAGTACTAGGAATAGGTAATAGCTTTGGGGAGTCGATCTAGAGCCCTTGGCAGAAGGGTTGGTCAGCTGCACTTTATAAAAACTACTCCAGTTATTTTGGATATAGGATCATATACTGTTAGAGGTTAAATTCTTGTATCATCTACCATTTCTTGTGTTTTTTATATAGTATCATTGTGTTCCTTTTTATCCACTTTTTTGTAAATGGTTTGGGATTAGATGTGGAAAGATTGAATGGTTTTTTGACCATCGACACGCCATTGGGAGTGTGTTTAGGGAATATTAATCATAACAATGTGTGTTCTATATATATTGGTGGTTATAGTTTCCTTTGAGAATTTATCACGTTAGAAATGGTAGGATTTGATTTGATTCTTAGTATGGATTGGTTAGTTCTATACCATGATTATAACGATTGTTACCAGATGAGGGTCTCCTTTTTATCTCCAGAAGGTGGCGGTTATTCTCGCCAGGGTGAATGTGATCTTCAGAATGGTCATGTAGGACTAATTTAGTGAAAATTAGATTTTTCTCATGGCTTAGATATCTAGTCTTACTCTCGATAATGGTGGAATGCATCGAGATTCTTTTTTTCTAGTGGTAGACCATTTTTAGTATTTCTTCCCTGGTAAGTTTTACAACTTAATACCCGAGCGAGAGGTTTATTTTATGATTAAGTTGGTTCCAAGAGCAGAACCAGATTCTATTCCACCATATTGAATGGCACAAGAAGAGATTTGGGAGTTTAAATTCTAGTTGGAAGATATAGAATCTAAAGGTTTCATACGGTCTAGTACATCTCCATGGGGTTCTTCGGTTCTCTTCACTAAGAAAGATGATGGGAATTTTCACTTATGTGAGGATTATCAGATATTGAACCAAATGACAATCAAGAACAGGTATCCCCTTCCACACATCAATGATCTCTTTGATCAGCTAAGAGGTGATAAGATATTTTCCAAGATTGATTTGAGAACTGGATACCATCAGTTGAGGGTGAGACCATCGGAGATACCTTGAACTAATTTTAGGAGTAGGTATGAATTTTATGAGTTTATAGTGATGTCGTTTGGTTTAACTAATGCACCAGTAGTATTCATTGCCTTGATGAATAGGATCTTTCATCCTTTTTTGGACCAGTTTTTTGTGGTTTTTTTTACAATATCTTAGTGTACTCCTAGTCAATAGATGATCATTCCCAACATCTTAACATCGACCTGAGTACTTTGAGAAAGAATTATATTTATTACAAGATAACCAAATGAAATTTATGGATTGATAAAGTTCACATCTTGGGCCATTTCATCTCAGAGGAAAGAGTGTTAGTGGACCTAAAAAAGGTTGCAACCATGGTATCTTAGGAGAATCCCAAGAACATCTTTGAGATTCAAATATTTTTTGGGTTTAGAAGGTTATTATTGGTTATTTATCCAAGACATCTTTTATTTATAAGCACCAATATCAGGGATTACCAAAAAGGGAGTGAAGTTTGTTTCATTAGATGCTTGTGAGAAATATTTTTAGGTGCTGAAGGGAATTTAAAACTCAAAACATATCCTTACTTTACCTATACTGGGTAAAGAATATTCTATGTACTATATAATATCTAGAGTTAGACTCTGAGAAGTTTTGATATAGGAGAATCAATTTTTTTCTTATGGCTCCAGACAATTGAAATTGTATGAGAGGAATTATCTTACTCACACTTTGGAGTTAGCAGTAGTGGTATATTACTTGAGATGTTTGAGTAATTATCTCATGGGTGAGAAGTATGTGGCATAAATAGATGATAAGATCCTCAGGTACAAATTTTCATAGAGGGACCTAAACCTTTAGCATAGAAGGCGGGTCGAATATCTACAGTCATTAAATTTTGAATTTTCCTCTTCACCGAGCAAGGGAAACTTCATTTTTTATGATTTGAGCTGAATTACATAGAAATAGGTAGTGTGTAATTCTTGTGATGATTGGTTGATGATGGCCCTCTTTCAATACATGTGTTTGTATGTTTATTAGTTCTAGGATCAAGTAGATATGACTTAGACATCTATTATACTCATGATTTTGGACCAGATCAAGACTGAGAAGTTATCTCATTCAGAGAGCCTGGTTCTGAAAGACATCTTATATTGTAGGGAGACACCATCAAGATAGTTTATTGGTAGTGGAAATTATCTTATTTTATGTAATTGAGTAAGGGTTCCTATGGTCTTACATGATGAGATGATGAGGGAGTTACATTATTTTAGATGGGCAGCACATCATTGTTTGACAAAGATGTATTGTTATCTCTATAGATAGTACTAGTTGTCAGGAATGAAGAAGGATTTATCATGATTTATGGCAATATGTTTCACTTTTCAGTAGGTGAAAGTTGATCATCAAAGGTTATCTGGGATTTTTCAGCCTTTTCGTATTCTTGAGTGGAAATGAGATGGTGTCACTATGGATTTTTTGATAGAATTACCGAGGACAACCCATAATAATGATGTTTTACGGGTGATTGTGGATCAATTGATGAAGGTAGGTTATTTCTTACCTATCAAAGAGACCTTCATAGTTGATGATCTGGGTAGTCATTTTGTGCACGAGGTAGTTCATTTTCATAGTTTTTTTTTGAGTATAATTTCAAACATAGATACTCATTTCACATTGTGATTTTTCTGGGGTCTTAGGAATGACTTGGGATCATAAGTTATTTTGAGAACTACCTATCATCCTTAGATTAATAGTCAATCTAAGTGGACTATTTAGGTTCTATAGGACATGTTATGATCCTGTGTTTTGGATTTTGGTGGTTCTTTGTAGAAGCATATGGAACTTGTAGAGATTTCATATAATAATAGATTCTAGGAATAGATCCAAATGGAACCTTTTGAGTCTACTTATAGTAGGTCATTTCATTCACCACTTTTTTGGTCGGAGGTAGGTGAGTCAGCGCTTGTTGGAAAAAGTCTCTTGTAGGAGACATCTGAGTAGGTTTAGTTGATTAGGAAGTGATTGGTGACCGCATAGAGTATGCCAAAATCTTATCCTAACCATGAAATATGACCTATTAATTTTGATTTTAGTCACAATGTTTACTTCAGGTATTTTCTAGATTGGGGAAATTCCACATCAGAAAATAGGTAAATCTAGCACCTAGGTTTGTCAAGTCGTTTGAGATAGTGGATAGGTTCGGTATAGTGGTGTATCATTTATCCCTTATGAATTTATAAAGTGAAATGCACAATGTGTTTCACAGATTTCACCTTAAAATATATTATCCAAACCCTTATTATGTGATATATGTATGTTGGACTTCTCATGTGTTAATCATGTTTTAATGATCACAAATCTTATACATTCTGTAAAGCTTGATAATCCTATTTAATCTATCTAAAATCATGTGTACAGATGATTAGTTCTTTTATGCCTTAAATAATTATTGTAAACTATTTTGTTTATAATGAAATTATCTTATGAATGATTAAGTTTAAATCATTCTATGAATATCACTCTTTAAGTCTGTGTACATAGATTTGGATAAGTCTGAGAAACCGTGATTCTACCACAGGTTGGGTTTTTCTGGAAAAGCATCCAGACACCGTGATCATCTAGACACCATGACCATCCAGACACTGTGACCATCCAGACACCACGATCATCTAGACACTGTGACCATCCAAACACCATGACCATCTAGACACCATGACCATCTAGACACCATGACCATCCATACTCTGTGACCATCCAGACACCGTGACCATCCAGACACTATGACCATCCAGACACCGAGACCAAACACCATGATCCTAACACTACATCTATGCTACCAGTTCATGATCTCTATAAAACTATGCCATCATAGTTGTATCACCACTCAAAGACAGAGAATGAGACACCATTTCAAGTAGAAACCATTTCATGAAGACACCATTTACAAACAGACCATGACATCGTTTCTTAATTTGTTTTTTCATTTTTCAATTTAATTTCTAACGGTCATATTTGATGTTTTTAAATACACTGACATAATAAATGTTTCTTTGTATACATCTCACATGACAGTACGAGGTACGAGGTGAAGAATACATGCATCCTATTGGCTCCAACACATGCATTCTAAAAATAAAAAGAACAGTGTGGCCAGAAGAAAAGTGGGTGACAAGCAAAAATAGTGGCAAAATAAAAACAAGTGTGTGAGCGATAATGAAGAAGCACGAGAATTAATGAAAGAAGAACTGACACATGCAGCCTGACACTACTGAAGAACACACGAATCATACTCGAATCCTAGAGTCTAGAACATTTCTGCATTATCAACTCCATGAAGAACATGAGCCATATCAATCTAACTTAAGATACTCTGTTTTTTATGAGAGGACTCGATTTATGCGTCTTCTTCATCCTAGAATTCAAGATCTGCATTGACTAACACTCAGATCACTTCTAATCTTATCTCATAATTTCTTCTCTATTGTATATTATTTTTATCTTTCAAGCAGTGTGTGTTTCTATATAAAAACACACATTTTCTCTTACATCAAACTAAAGGATACAAGATATCCTTTCTCTTACATCTATTTACACTTGTGTATTCCCACTGATAAGTGTGGAAGAGGTCCCTATGTGACCTATTAGTTCATACCCACAAAGAACTATGGAAGAGGTCGTGGGACCAGGATAGCCTTGTGTGCTATTGTGAACCCTGATCCAAGGTTTGGATCAAAAGTTTATTAATATAAACTTCTTGGTGGAAGGTGATCACTAAGTGGAGAGGACTAAGTCTCAGGTTGAGACCGAACCTCTTGTTTTTATCCTCTATGTAGTTTGTCTTTTATTTTAATATGATCTATGTTTAATTCATTTCACATTAAGATAGATTGAAATTTTATAGTTAGATTATAAAGTGTTTATATCTATTTTGAATCTGTAGATTAGTTTCAAAAGTTTGATTAATCATTAGATTGGTAATGCTGAGAACTAATCAATATTCTGAGAAATTAATTGAACATTCAGGAATTTTATAAATTCACTAAAAACTAAATTTGTTTATATTTTAATTGGGGATATTATTTTAAAGAACCAATTTTAATAGAAATTTTTATATATACTCAATTCACCCCCCCCCCCCCTCTTGAGTGATCTACTCCGACCAACATTTGGTATCAAAGGGTTATTTACTAAGACTCTATTTTTTATCCTATTCAACTGTGATTGTAATTGTAATTTAAAGATCTGTAAATTTCTATTAATTATAAATTTCTAGATCTTTTAAAGTATTTATTTATTATGGATAATTTATTAGAAGGTGCTACAACAAACAAACCACCATTATTTAATGTAACCGGTTATTATCAATGGAAAATTAAAATGAAAATGCATTTAGAAAGTATGAGCTTTGAATTCTGGTCTTCAATTATAGATGAATATAAGATTCTTGCTATTGATAGAATCACTTGGGATGAACCTACCAAAAATTCCTACAATAAAAATTGAGAATCTATGAATGCTTTATACTTATCTTTAGGAGATTAGGAATTTAATTGGATCTTTACATGTAAAACTACCCATGAAATTTGGGATACCTTATCTGTTTCACATGAAGGAACTTATAGTGTGAAAGAAATAAGACTTAATACTTATACTATTAAATATGATAACTTTAAAATAAAACCTCATGAGCCTATTTTTGACATGTATCTCATGTTCAAAAAAAATTGTCAACACAATGATTTCTCTTGGAAGAGAAGTCACTGTGAAAGAAAAAATCATGAGGATTCTTAGATTCCTACCTGACAGGTGGAGAGGAACCTATATCTCTATTAGAGAGTAATGTGACATCAGAAAGATACATATAAAAGAACTCATTTGAAAACTAATGATGTATGGAGAGGAGCTAAAAGTAAACAAGGAAGAGGAGTATGAACCCAAAATAAAATCTGTTGTGTTCAAGACCACAACCTCTAAACACAAAAAAAAGGGAAATTGGAAGTTTCTATAGAAAGTTCTAGCAGTGAACAATCATCACCTGATAGTGATGAGGAGATGGCTCAATTATCCAGAAGGTTTAAGAGATTTTTTAAAAAGAAGAAATTTTTTAGAAATCCTAACTTCAAGAGAATATATGATCAAAAAGTAAGTTTGAGGAAATATTGGAAAAGAAGTGAAAAGTCTGATGAGATTGTCTGCTATGAATGTAAGCAAAAGGAACATATCAAGGATAATTGTCCCAAGCTAAAGCACAAAAAGGAATATGAGGAAAAATATATAAAGTATAAAAAGGAAATAAAATAAACATAGAGTGATTTTGAGGATAGTTCAAGTGACTCAGAATATTCACTTGATGAACAGGATAACAAATCCAATAAGTGTTTTATGACAAACACATCTGAGGAAACACTGGAATCTCATGTACACAATTCCTATTATTCTGGATATGAGAGTGACTCTGAAAATATGTCTAATGAAAAAATGTTTGAGTATTGTAATATTCTTGAAGATACATCCAATTAACTAAAAGATAAATACAAGTATTTAAAGAAACAACATGCTCTTACCTCAACTATTAAAACTGAACTCACTGTAGAATGGGAAAAATGATCAATTACTCAAAGAGAACAATGAACTAAAACTATCTAATGAGAAATTGAAAAAAGGATCTTGAAATGTTTAATAATGGTAAAGATACCTTGGTACAAATTCTAGGTAAACAGATTTCTCCTAAATATACTATTAGCATTGGCTATCAACCTGGTAAAAGAAAATTTGGAATAAATAATTTTGTTTCTAAGTCTAGGACATACAGCTTTACTCCCAGTTCTGGAAAACATTTAGCTAGTTCAAGTTATGATACACTCTCTACTATTTCAAGCTTTTCTGGACCAAATAGAGTTTATTTTTCAAATACTTTACATAATGCTTATAGAAAATCTATGAGGAAGATATGGGTTTCTAAGGAACTAGTAACTAATATTATTGGACACAAATAGGTATGGGTACCAAAATCTCTTTTTATTTGACTATTTTGTAGGAAAGTTTCTTAAAGAGTTCCTGTAAAATCTTATGGTACATGGACAGTGGGTGTTTGAGACACATGACAGGAGACTATTCATGCTTCAAGAGCTTAATAAAAATTGATAGAGGACATGTCACCTTTGGTGACAATGCCAACAGAAATATTATTGGACTTGGTCAAATCGGTAACTCTAACTCAGTTTTGATTTCCAAAGTACTTTTTTATGGATTGAAATATAATATACTTAGTATTTAAGAACTATGTGATAATGGATTTCATGTCAAATTTAAAAATGATGCTTGAAATTTTTTTAATTCTAAAAATGAATTAGTGTTTTCTGCATTAAGAAATGAAAATGTTTACTCGGTTAACTTACATTATTTAACTTCTCAAAATGATTTATTTTTAAGTGTGTTTCACAAAGAGTCTTGTATTTGGAATAGGAGACTAGGACACTGTAACACTCACTCCCTTAGAAAGTTAACTATAAAAGGCCTAGTCAAAGACCTACCCAAACTTGAGTTTCCAAATGATAAAGTGTGTGATCCTTATCAAAAGGGAAAGCAACACAAAATTTCCTTCAAACCAAATAAAGAAGTGTCAACTTCTCAACCTCTAGAATTGGTTCACATGGATTTGTTTGCACCATCTAGAGTTTCTAGCTTAAATGGTAAGCACTATGTTTATGTTCTTGTAGATGACTTTTCTAGATATACATGGACTTTCTTTTTGGATTACAAAAGTGAAGCTTGATATCATTTTACAAAATATTCCAAAACTGTAGAAAATATTAATGGGCTTAGAATTAAATTCTTAAGAAGTGATCATGGATGTGAGTTTTAAAATCAAGAGTTTGAATCATTTTTCTCACAAAATGGCTATAGTCATAATTTCTCTGCCCCTAGAACACCTCAACAGAATGGAGTTATAGAAATAAGAAATAGAACCCTGTAAGAGATTTCTAAAACCATGATTAGTGAATATAACTTACCTATTTATTTTTTGGCAGAAGCTGTAAATACAGTATGTTATATTATCAATAGAGTATTGATTGGACCTATTCTTAAAAGAAATCCATATGATTTGTGGAACAATTGAAACCCCAAAGTTAGCTACTTCAAAGTATTTGGTTGCAAATTATATATCCTTAATACTAAGGAAAATCTTTACAAATTTTCATCCAAGAGTGATGAAGAAATATTTTTAGGATATTCAATTTCTAGTAAAGCCTATAGAGTGTTTAATAAAATAACTAAATGTGTGGAAGAATCTGTCTATATAAAATTTGATGAAATAGATCCACATGAGCCTAAGACCACTCTAGAGAACCTGTATGATGATGTATCAAATCTGGGCATTAATTCAAAATCAGGTAACCATCCTATAAAGGAATCTGTGAAAACTTCTAGTTCTGTAAATTCTTCAGATTCAGGTCACAATGAACCTGACCCTGTTGAAGAACCTAAAATCACCAGTCCTTCTTTTTCTAGAGCTGTTAGAACTCTTAAGAACCATCTTTTAGATGATGTTGTAGGAGGCATGGACAATGGAACTCAAACTAGAGATTCTCTTAGAAATCATGTTGAACATCAAGTCTTCTTGTCACAACTTGAACCTAAAAACATTAATGATGTCATCAATGATGAATTTTGGGTGATGGTTATGCAAGAAGAACTTAATCAGTTTGAAAGGAAAAATGTTTGGAAACTTTTTGATACACCCAAAGACACATTCACCATAGGCACTAAATGGGTGTTTAGAAATAAGGTATATGAATCTAGTAATATAGTTAGAAACAAGGCTAGATTGGTTGAACAAAGGTATAGTCAAGAATAAGGAATTTTCTATGAAGATACCTTTGCACCAGTATCTATACTTGAAGCCATTAGAATTCTTCTTACTTATGCTACACATCTAAATTTCAACCTATATCAAATGGATGTCAAAATTTCATTTCTAAATAGGTATATTGTTGAGGATGTCTTTGTTGAGAAACCCCCTGGTTTTACAAACCCTCATTTTTCAAACCATGTTTTTAAATTATCAAAACATTTATATGGTTTAAAATAATTTCCAAGAGCTTGGTATGATAGATTAAGTACTTTTATTATTTACAAAGGTTTTACAAAAGGAATAGTTGATCCTACCCTTTTTATAAAATGAATTTCCAATGATGTTTTAGTAGCTCAAATCTATATAGATGAAATTATCTTTGGATCTTCAAAAAAATATTTATGTATTGAATTTTTTAAATGATGCAAAATGAATTTGAAATGAGTTTAATGGGTGAACTCAACTTCTTTCTTGGATTTCAAATCTTTCAAAATAATGATGGTATTATTTAAAATCAAAGAAAATATATTAGAGATCTTCTAAAATGTTTAGGATTGGATAGCAATAAAAGTAGTGACACTCTAATGAGTATTACTTGTAAGCTAGATCTTGATGAAGATAGAAAATTTTTTGATCAAACAACTTACAGATGAATGGTTGGAAGCTTAATCTACTTAAATGCTAGCTGACCTGACATTATGTTTAGCATGTGTATGTGTGCTTATTTTCAAGAAAATCCTAAGGAATATCATTTAAATGTTGTTAAGAGAATTTTCAAATACCTCAAGTATACACCCAATATAGAATTGTTCTATCCCAAAGGACAATAATTTGAGTTAGTGAGTTATTTTAATGTCGACTTCAGTGGTTGTAAGTTAGATAGAAAAAGAACCTCTGGAACATGTCACTTTTTAGGCAAGTCACTAATATCATGGTTCAGTAAGAAACAAAACTTTGTTGCATTATCTACTACAAAAGCTGAATACAAAGCTACTAGAACACAAATTTTTTGGATGAAACACACATTACTAGATTATGGATACCAATTCAGGTATTTACATATAAATTGTGACAATACAAGTTCTATTAACATCTCAAAAAATCATATTTCACACTATAGGACAAAACATATTGATGTAAGACTTCACTTTTTGAGAGATCATTATCAAAAAGGTGACATCACTTTGGAATTCATTGGAACTGAATATCAACTTTCTAATATATTCACTAAACAATTAAATTCTGAAAGAATAGTTTACATCATACATGAATTGGTAATGATAAATATTAAGTAGTAAGTATATTGTTTCACAGTTTATGGTTTCACAAGTCACTGTCTTAAGATTACTGTTTAACTCTAACAGTTTTATAGTTTTACTGTCTTAAGAGTTGATGTTTCATGTTTACAGTCCCACAGTTACTATTTCTTGGTTACTGTATGGTAATTACTGTCTCAAAAAATACGATCTCATAGTTTAAAAATCACACTGTTATGGTCTCACCATGAACACTTGTTATAGTCTCACTGTGAACGCTTGTTACGGTCTCACTGTGAAAGTTGATTACGGTCTCACTGTAAAGACGCTTTATTATTTTATTTAGACATTATAACCCATATCATGGTAATTCATTATTTTATTATTTTTAATTTCCCGTGCTTTTGATCCCATGATGCTTGATATCCCTAAATGATAAAATAAAAGAAGTTTTACTTGTTCTTCATTTGATCTCTCTTCTCTCAAACCATAACCCATATCTCAACCTTTCTCTCTCTTTAACCTTTTGTGAATGCCCAAGATTAAATGTCCATCGTCATTAACTCCTGAGAAGTGCAGTTCAAAGAAGAATTTGAAAATCATGATGAAGTTAGCACCTAAAGGTCCTCTAAATCTGAATCTGGTGAACAGAATAGTGTTACCTAAAAAGGAGATACGCCCTAAGTGGCTTCTGTCATGTAAGTCTTTGATATTGAAAGCGCTATCAGAGCAAGGATGGCTGGATTGGTTCACAAAGTAGGATAGGCCTATTTACCAAAATCCAGTTGCATAGTTTTATCAGTATGTTCAATTCTCTTTTGATTCAGAAGATGGATATTGTTGGACTCCTCATGTGTTAATCATGTTTTAATGATCACAAATCCTTTTACTGTTAATTAATCTCAATCTTCATTGAACATCTTGATAATGGTCTTCAATATCAATAATAACTACACATCATGGTTTAATGATAACAAATCCTATGGATGTTAATTACTCTCTTTATTATTTACAAGTCTTATGCATGATCACAAATCTCACATATATTATCAAGCCTTTATGTTTATGATTCAAGTTCTCTTACTCTCTAACGATTAAACTTAATCCATATTCTGTATATTCTGTCGAAGTCCAAATACTGATATTTGTCTAAGTAAGTACTCACTGTGAAGGACTCACCGTAACCCAGACACCATGATCCAGACACCGTGACCCAGACACCGTGACCCAGACACCGTGAAGGACTCACCGTGACCCAGACACCGTGATCCAGACACCGTGACCCAGACACCGTGACCCAGACACCGTGACCTCGACACCGTGAGCTAGACACTGTGACATGGACATACCGTGAAGCTCATACCATGAAGCTCATACTGTGAAGCTCATACCGTGAAGCTCATACCATGAAGCTCATACCGTGAAGAAGACATCGTTTACTTAATCACTGTGACACCATTTCTTAACTTTTTGTCAATATTATTTAAATAATACTAACAGTCATATTTGATGTTTTTAATACAATTAATGTTATTTAATGATAGTTGTTGGCATGTCAGGAAACCGTATCTCGTACCTATGAAAAGGGAATCATTCCTACCGCCAGAACTCATGGAATATAAGAAAGATTGATATGAAGTACATGAAAAATAAGTGAAGTGGCATGCAAGTGATAATATAAAATTAGAAGAACTTACATACACTGAGAGCACTACAAGAAGAACAATCCTGATCAAGAAATAGATTGCCAGACTTTCAAAGAATTCTCATGAATACAATCCAACACCACTGAAGAACACATGACGAATCAGGAGATATTTTTCATTCCTGAAGAAGACAAGCTGACTACGACACTCTGTTTTTCATCAAAAAAACCAGAGAAGGACTCAGAAGCATTCCGACTAAATCCAACGAGTCCAGAGCTACATTGATAATCACTAGAGCTTTCTAAACTCTTATCTGCTCTCTCTAAGTGATTTATTTATTAAATTTCGAGCAGTGTAGCGTACTCTGTATTTCTTACACACACTGTCTCCTGCACTGAACTGGAGGATATCTAAATCCTCACTCCAAATCTCTTAACTCTTGTTTACCCACGTCAACTGTGGAAGAGGTCTTTATGTGGCATGGTCTTTGTTTTGTTTCCCACGAAGAACAGTGGTAGAGGTCCCTGTGTGGCCTGGACAGTTTTGTAAACTGTTGTTAACCCCGATCCAGGGTGTGTATCAAATTTATATAAATTTGAGAGGACTAAGTCTTGGCTTGAGACTGAACCTCTTGTTATATCTATTGTGAATCTTTAGTTTAAGTTTATAGTACACTACATATATCTTATTTATTCCGCTACTATTACTTTGAAATACAAAACTATTTTAAATCTACTTTGATAGTTAAATTAGAAAGTGTTTACACTTATTCTAAATCAGTAGGTTAGTTTCAATAGTTAGTTTAATGTTGTGGTTAAATTAACTGAGATCTAATCAATCTTTGAGAAGATAAGTGAACATTTACAATCTGTATAAATTCACTACAGTTTAACTTGTTTTATAAATTGGGGGATTTCAAATAGACAATATTTTAACAGAAATTTTAATTGGAACTCAATTCACCCCCTCTTGAGTATCCACTTCGACCAACATTTGGTATCACAGGGTCTAAAATATTTTCTGAAATACTCTGTTTTTCAACTGTGATTTTAGTTGTATTTTAAAGTTCTTAAAATTTCTGTTATTTCTAAATTTTTATCTCTTTAAATTTTTTGTCTCAACCTAGTTATCATGGATAATAGATTTGAAGGTGCTGCTACTAATAGACCACCATTTTTCAATGGTACAAACTATGCTCAGTGGAAACTTAAAATGAAAATTCATTTATAAAGCATGGGTTTTGATATCTGGACTGCTATAGAATCTCAATATAGAATTCCAGAAACTGAAAGAATAACTTGGGATGAACCTACAAAGATAGTTTACAATAATAATTGTAAAGATATGAATGCCATGTACTGTGCTCTAGGAGATGAGGAGTTTAACAGAATTTCTGCTTGCAAAACTGCTTTTGAAATTTGGGATACTTTGGGTGTTTCTCATGAAGGAACAACCAATGTTAAAGAAATGTAATTGAATAATTATACTATTAAATATGATAATTTTAAGATGAAGACTGATGAACCTATTGCTGATATGTATCTCAGGTTCAATGAGATATTCAATACAATGAATTCACTTGGTAAAGTTTTTCCCGCAAAGGAACAAATTATGAGAACCTTGAGATGTCTACCAGACCGATGGAGGGGCACTTCTGTTTCAATCGGAGAATCTTGTGATATTGGTAAACTGCCTGTGAAGGAACTCATTGGTAAGCTCATGATGTATGAGGAAGAACTCAAGGTGAATAAAGAAAAATATGATGAACCTAAAAGAAAATCTGTGGCTTTCAAGACTACTACTTCAAAGAATAAAGATAAGGATAAGATTTCTATAAGTGATAGCTCAAGTTGTGAGGAAAGTGAAAGTTCATCTGACAGTGATGCATAAATGGCTCACATAGCCAAAATATTTAAGAAGTTTTATAGGAAGAAGAAATTTTTCAGCAAATCAAATTACAAAGGAAAGTATGACAATAAGGGACACTGGAAAAAGGACTGGAAGAAATCTAACAAATCTGATGAAGTTGTCTGCTATGAATGCAAAATAAAAGGACATATAAAAGCAGACTGTCCAAAGATGAAATACAAGAAGAAATATGAGTATAAGGATAATAAGTATAAGAAAGCCATGAAGGCTATGTGGAGTGCTTCTGAGGATAGCTCCAGTGAATCTAAAGCTCCAGAGACTGAAAACAGAAATAAGGCAAACATGTGTTTTATGACTACCACTTCTGAGGTAACATCTGAAACTCCTGCTTTAAATTCTTATTATTCTGAAGATGATTCTGATTCTGAAAATATGTCAAAATATAAATTGTTTGAATACTATGATATGTTGGAGGAAACCTGTAATGAGCTGAAAGACAAATACAAAGGTTTAGAAAAATAGCATGCTTTAACTATTAAATGTAAATCTGATCTTGACATAGAAATGGAAAATAATGATCAGTTACTTAAAGAAAACACTGAACTAAAATTGTCAAATGAGCAACTTAGGAAGGATTTAGAAAAGTTCACAAATGGAAAAGATACTCTTACTCAAATTCTAGGTAAGTAGATTTCACCTAGATACACTACTGGTATAGGATACTAACCTGGACAAAGACAGATTACCAAGAATAGATTTATTCCTAAATCTGGACAGAATACTGCAAGTTCTAGTTCTGGAAATTTGTATGCTTCAACTAGTTATTCACTTAGTTATAAATCTAATAGAGTTTATCTTTCAAAATCCTTTGATTTTTTAAATTGTATGAGACCCATAAGAAAAATTTGGGTACCTAAAGTTTTATTGGCTAACCTGTCTGGACCCAATAAGATTTGGGTACCAAAATCATTTCCTATTTAAATCTGTTTTGTAGGAAACCTGCCTGAAGAGTTCCCACAAGAAGACATGGTATCTGGACAGTGGATGTTCAAGACATATGTCTGGGGATTACTCGTGTTTCAAAAGTTTAATAAAGGTTGATGGAGGACATGTCACCTTTGGTGATAATTCTAAAGGGAAAATCATCGGCTTAGGCCAGATTGGTAACACTGACTCATTATTAATTTCTAAGGTTATATTTGTTGATGGACTTAAATATAATTTACTAAGTATTTCTCAATTATGTGATGATGGTTTTAATGTTAAATTTGAAAATGATTCTTGTAATGTTTTTAATTCTAAAAACGTTTTAGTCTTTTATGCTCTAAGAGATGAAAATGTTTATGTTGTTGATTTAAATTCCTTAGCTAAGAAAAATGTTACCTGCTTAAATGCTTTTCATAAAGAGTCTTGGTTATGGAATAGAAGATTAGGACACTGCAATTTACACTCACTTAGCAAACTTACTAAGAATAACTTGGTTAGAGACCTACCTAAACTTGAGTTTCCAAATGATAAAGTGTGTAATCCCTGTCAAAAGAGAAAGAAACATAAAGTTTCTTTTAAATCAACGAAAGAAGTTTCAACTTCTCAACCTCTTGAGTTGGTTCACATTGATTTTTTTGGACCATCTAGAGTTTCTAGCTTAAATGGGAAGCACTATGTCTATGTCCTAGTAGGTGAATTTTCTAGATATACTTGGGTATACTTCCTAGCTCACAAAAGTGAAGCTTGTTCTTACTTTGTTAAATATTCCAAGTCTATAGAGAACCTTAGTGGACTTAAGATTAAAACCCTAAGAAGTGATCATGGTTGTGAGTTTGAAAATCATGAATTTGAATCCTATTTCTCACACAATGGATATAGTCATAATTTTTCTGCTCCTAGGACACCTCAACAGAATGGTGTAGTAGAAAGAAGAAATAGAACCCTGCAAGAAATTTCTAGAAATATGCTTAATGAATATGACATGCCTATTTACTTTTGGGATGAAGCTATCAATACAGCTTGTTATATCATTAATAGAGTCTTAATTAGACCTGTTCTGAAGAATACCCCTTATGAGTTGTGGAACAATAGAAAACCTAAAGTTAATTACTTCAGAGTATTTGGCTGTAAAGTTTTTATTCTTAATACAAAGGATAATCTTGATAATTTTTCTTCTAAAAGTGATGAAGGGACTTTTCTTGGTTATTATTTAACTAGAAAAGCCTATAGAGTTTTTAATAAGAGAACTAAATGTGTGGAAGAATCTGTTCACATCAAGTTTGATGAAACTAATCCACATGAGCCTAAAACCTCTCTTGAAAATCTTGAAGAAGATTTATCTGTTCTGGACCTTAATGACAAATCTAATGAACCTGCTATAAAGACAAACAGTTCCAGACTTATTCCAGAATATGTTCCTAATGAACCCGAACCTAGAGAAGAACCTGAAATTTCTAGTCCTACCTTTACTAGATCAACTAGAATTCTAAAGAATCATCCTTTAGATGTTGTAGTAGGAAATATTGATAGAGGGACACAGACTAGAGCTTCTCTTAGAAATCAGGTTGAACATCAAGCCTTCTTGTCACAGTGTGAACCTAAAAACATTGATGATGCTATTAATGATGAATTTTGGGTAATTTCTATGCAAGAAGAACTCAATAAATTTGAAAGAAATAAAGTTTGGAATCTTGTTGAAAGATCTAAGGACACTTTCACAATAGTCACTAAATGGGTGTTTAGAAATGAAGTAGATGAATTTGGAAACATAGTTAGAAATAAATCTAGGCTAGTTGCACAAGGCTATAGTTAAGAAAAAGGTATTGAATATGAGGAGAATTTTGCTCCAGTGTCAAGATTAGAAGCTATTAGGATTTTACTTGCTTATGCTACTCATCTAAATTTTAAACTATATCAAATGGATGTCAAGAGTGAATTCTTGAATGGATATATTACTGATGATGTTTCTGTTGAACAACCACCTGTATTTTCAAACCCTCATTTTCCAAATCATATTTTCAAATTATCAAAAGCTTTATATGGTTTAAAGCAAGCTCCAAGAGCTTGGTATGATAGATTAAGTACTTTTTTAATTTCTAAAAGTTTTACAAAAGGGATAGTTGATCCTACTCTGTTTAAAAAACGAATTTCTAAAGATGTTTTAGTTGTAAAAATTTATGTAGATGATATTATTTTTGGATCTTCAAAAACTACATTATGTACTTATTTTTCCAAAATGATGCAAAATGAATTTGAAATGACTCTAATGCGTGAAGTTAAATTCTTTTTTGGATTTCAAATCTTTAAAAATGATAATAGAATTATTTTAACTCAAAGTAAATATAATAGAGATCTTTTAAAACATTTTGGATTGGATAGCACAAAAATTAGTGACACTCCCATGAGTACCACCTGTAAGATGGATCTTGATGAAAATGGTAAATATGTTGATCAAACCACTTATAGAGGAATGATTGGAAGTCTACTCTACCTAACTTCTTGTCGTCCTGACATTATATTTAATGTGTGTATGTGTGCTCGTTTTCAAGAAAACCCTAAAGAGTCACATTTAAATGTTGTAAAGAGAATTTTCAAATACCTCAAGCATACTCCCAATTTAGTATTGTTCTATCCCAAAGGACAATCATTTGAATTAGTTAGTTATTCTGATGCTGATTTTGCTAGATGTAAGCTAGATAGAAAAAGAACATCTGGAACATGTCACCTTTTAGGCAAGTCACTAGTATCATGTTGTAGTAAGAAACAAAATTATGTTTCATTATCCACTGCAGAAGCTGAATACATAGCTGCTGGCAGTTGTTGTGCACAAATTTTATGGATGAAACACACATTACTAGACTATGGATATCAATTCAGACATGTCCCAATAAATTGTGACAACACAAGTGCTATTAACATTTCTAAGAATCCTGTTTTTCATTCTAGGAAAAAACATATTGATGTAAGACATCACTTTTTGAGGGATAATTATCAAAAGGGTGATATTACTTTGGAATTCATTGGTACTTAATATCAACTTTATGATATATTCACTAAACCATTAAATTCTGAAAGATTAGACTACATCATAAATGATCTTGGTATGATTAATCATAAGTAAATATCCTACTGATCTCAATATTTAATACTTTACTATATTTTACTTTACGGTTTCATGGTCACTGTTTCTAAGTTACTGTTTTATGTTCACTATCTCACCATCAAGACTTTATGCTCATGGTCTGTCAAATTACTGTCTCACCATGACTGCACAGAATGCTCACTATCTCACTATGACGACTATCAACTGTCTCACCGTGATGACTAGTTTTCATCACACTGTAACGCCTACTCACAGTCTCACTGTGAAGATTATTTTTATTCTTATGTTAACCCGTATCGCGTAATTTTTTATTTCACCGCTATTTTATTTTCCGCGTTTTTGTTTTTATGACATTTGACATTCTCAAATGATAAAACTTAAGGGTTTCATTCGATTACTTACCCGAACTTTCTCCTGAACCTTATCTTCTCTCTCGCCTGAACCTTTAGTGGATTCCATGGATGAAGCGTCCATCTTCACCCTCTTCTGAGAAGTGCCACTCTAAGAAACAGAAGAGGATACCGAGGATAGCTCCTGAAGGACCTCTAAACCCAAACATGGTAATCTGTACAGTTGTACCTGAAAAAGAAGTTTTCCCAGAGTGGTTGTTTTCTAGCAGATCTTTAGTTTAAAAAGTTTTAAGAGATCAATGATGGCTTGGATGATTCACTGGACAGAATAGACCGATCTACCCGAGATTGGTATCTCAATTTTATCAGTATGTAAAGTTTTCTTTTGAGTTTGGAGAAAGCTTTATGGTGACAAGTTTGATAAATGGTCAAAAGTTCTCTTTCTCTTCGAGGTTGTGGGCTGTATGTCTAGGGATTCCCCATGAAGGAGTGTGTGAGGATTACCAGAGAGACCCTCCTCCAAAAACCAACATCTTGGACCTAGAGACTGCTTTGGAAAACCTGACTAAAAATGGCACCAAGCAAAGGGTCATATCTGCTGAATTAGATGGGGAGACTAGACTTCTGTTCAAATTTGTTCAAAATTTTAGTCCAAGAAAAGGATATTTTTCTATGATGAAGTATCAGGATGTGTTCTTGATTCACCTGTTGAATAATGGCCATAAGATCAACCTATGCAAGTATGTTATCAACCATATCTGTGAGCTGATCAAAGTCACTTCCAAATCCACCTCCCTGTTTTACTCAAGGATGATTTCAGTTATGTTAGTTGCAAAAGGGATGGTTGGACCGAATGAAGAAAAGTTAGAGGACCTTGATTTTTGCCTATCCATGCCTATCATCAGAAGGATGAAGATTAGCTGGAACCCCTGGAAGAAGCAGTGGGTTGAGGACAATGATCAAGTGTATAAAAAGTTTAATCCTATTGACTATCCAAGAAGGCCTAAAAATCTATTTGATCCTGGTTTGGAACCAGATGAAGTGGCTGAGTTTTCAGAAGAAGAAGAAGAGGAAGTAACTGCTGAAGTATCTCAAAGAGAAGAAGTTAAAATACCACAAATAGAAACAGCTCCTATTGAAAAAGAAAGGACTATTATCCCTACAGTTATCCCTGCTGAAATACCTCAAGAAGAGGAAGTTGTTATTAGTTTGAGAGAAGAGGAAGCTTCTACTTCTAGTGTGGATACAAATACAGAATCTCGTCCTAATGCTGCAAGGAAGTTGTTTTTTCCTGATTCAGAACAGCAAGTAACCGTAGAGTCAGATCCTGTTGAAGAGGATCTTTCTTTTGAAAGAGAAGAAATACTGGAAGTTCAACCAGTGGAACAATTGGTTCCTGAGATAATTCCCTCTACTGAAGAGAGGATGGAAATTTCCTTTCATATGGCAAGTAAAGAGTTTTCTGAAGAGATTAGGGATGATCCTGTGGATCATATCCATGTTCTTGAGCCTCAAGAATTTGAAAGGGAATCACAATTTGAGGGGGAGGAACCTAAAAATCTTGAGATTACAGAAGCTGGATCTGCTGAAGCATCTCAACCTACTGTCTCATACTCTATGCACACCTGGTTTGTTTTCCCAAGATTTTATGATGTGAATGAGTCAGAGCAAGTTTCCACAACTGGAATGGATCTTTCTTCTCTGTTTCAACTGAAGTCTGTAACTCATCCAGAACCAGAACCAGAGCCCCAACCTCAATCCAAATCAGAATCTGAGTCTGAAGATGACTCTGAACCTCAACCAGAATCTGAATCACTACCTTTACCTACACTCTTACCTGATCATCACTCCTTTGTGACCAAAGATGATCTGAAAGTTTTTGGAGAAACTTTTTTAGCTGGAGTTGAGAAAATTGTCTCCACTCAACCTCGTCCAGTAACTCATTTAAGTCAAGAAGATGCATCAATTTTATTGGAAAATATTATCTTGCATATTCAACCAAGGATGATCTGAGAAATTCAAGAAGTCAGAGTTGAGAATAAGCTGCTAAGTGCTGATGTTGCAAATCTGAAAAATATGATAGCAAGTTTGCAGAATGAGTTATCCTTGAGATCAGAACCTGCTCCTGTTTCTGCTCCTGCACCAGTTGCTACTTCTCTTGAGCCATATGATTCCCTCCTTGCTAGGGAAATTGTGTCTAAAGTTCAACCATACCTACTTTCTTTTGATTGAAAGATTGGAAAAAGACACACCAAGATGTTGGAATGCATGAGAGATCTTGTGGAAAATCTGAATAAGCTTACAGATGAATACACTGGTTGCCTGCAAAAAGTGTTGAAACAGCTCAAAGTTCTAACCGAAGTTGTCAAGGCTTCACCTGCTTCTGGTCAGACCTCTACATCTTCTTTGGATAATTCTATGCTGAGATCCATAATCAAGGAAAGAATTCAGAATGCCTTCAGTGGCTTGGATCTATCTTCTTTGATAGAAGTGGTTAGAACAGAGATAGAGCATTGGACTTAGTTAGGATTCATTCTAAGATATCCAATGATTCTCAACAAGAGATCACCAAGAAAATAGATCTTTATCTCTCTCGGATTTTCTCTAAAAGTGATATGATAGATCACTTTAGATATCTTGTTGAAAATTTGAGAATCCCTCCGGTGACTCAAGCTTTTAAAACTCAAGTTCAGAAACTTATAGAGTTCACCAGATTGTTGGAAAAGTTTATGGAGAATAAGGATGATTTTGAAAAGGCTATGCAATATGGTGGTGAAATAATTACTGATTTCATCAATCTTTTGAAGTTGTATCTTCATGTGCAGAGTACTGCTATCGTGGCTCCAACTGTTGCACCCCTTTGACCTACTCTACCTGCCTTAGCCTCAACTTCCATGTCAGTCAGCCAAGCTCTTTCTTAGATCCGGTCAGTCATTCTTCACCAATCTAAGCCTAGATCTTCTACTACTCCTACTTTGGCTCCATATGTTTTTTAAGGTCTACCTTTACCCTCTTTGTCTACTGCATCTATGCCTTCTTTTACCTCAGCACCAGCTTCTGATGCTGATAAAGGCAAGGAAAAGATGGATCCCTGAAGAGTCTAGAGACTGTTTTCTTTTTGATGGGATGTCATTTATTGTTTACTGTTTGTACTTCTCCTGTTTGTTGTATTCTAAACCCTTTATTTAATGAAAACTGCCGAGTTTCATTTCTTTTTCTCTACTTTTTGATAATCCCAAAAGGGTGGGGGAATCTCTACAAGTATAAATGGGGGAGAAAAATTACAAGTGTCATTTCTATAATGTTTTTTTCTATGATAGTATCTTTAAAGTTACATTTCATTTATCTTCTAACTATATCTGATTTGTGATCATCAAAAAGGGAAAGATTGTTGGACTCCTCACGTGTTAATCATGTTTTAATGATCACAAATCCTTTTACTGTTAATTAATCTCAATATTCATTGCACATCTTGATAATGGTTTTCAATATCAATAATAACTATACATCATGGTTTAATGATAACAAATCTTATGGATGTTAATTACTCTCTTTATTATTTACAAGTCTTATGCATGATCACAAATCTCACATATATTATCAAGCCTTTATGTTTATGATTCAAGTTATCTTACTCTCTAATGATTAAACTTAATCCATATTCTGTATATTCTGTCGAAGTCCAAATATAGATATTTGTCTAAGTAAGGACTCACCGTGAAGGACTCACCGTAACCCAGACACCATGATCCAGACACCGTGACCCAGACACCGTGAAGGACTCACCGTGACCCAGACACCATGATCCAGACACCGTGACCCAGACACTGTGACCCAGACACCGTGACCTCGACACTGTGAGCTAGACACCGTGACACGGACATACCGTGAAGCTCATACCATGAAGCTCATACCCTGAAGCTCATACCCTGAAGCTCATACCATGAAGAAGACACCGTTTACTTAATCACTGTGACACTGTTTCTTAACTTTTTGTCAATATTATTTAAATAATACTAACGGTCATATTTGATGTTTTTAATGAAATTAATGTTATTTAATGATAGTTGTTGGCATGTCAGAAATTCGTATCTCGTACCTATGAAAATGGAATCATTCCTACCTCCAGAACTCATGGAATATAAGAAATATTAGGATGCAGTACACGAAAAAGAAGTGAAGTGGCGTGCAAGTGATAATATACAATGAGAAGAACTTACATACACTGAGAGCACTACAAGAAGAACAATCCTGATCAAGAAAGATATTACCAGACTTTCAAATAATTCTCATGAATACAATCCAACACCACTGAAGAACACATGATGAATCAAGAGATATTTTTCATTCCTGAAGAAGAAAACCTGACTACGACACTCTGTTTTTCATCAGAAAAACCAGAGAAGGACTCAAAAGCATTCTGACTGAATCCAACGAGTCCAGAGCTACATTGATAATCACTAGAGCTTTCTAAACTCTTATCTGCTCTCTATAAGTGATTTATTTATTAAATTTCGAGTAGTGTGGCGTACTCTGTATTTCTTGCACACACTATCTCCTGCACTGAACTGGAGGATATCTAAATCCTCACTCCAAATCTCTTAACTCTTGTTTACCCACGTCAACTATGGAAGAGGTCCTTATGTGGCATGGTCTTTGTTTTGTTTCCCACGAAGAACAGTGGTAGAGGTCCCTGTGTGGCCTGGACAATTTTGTAAACTGTTGTTAATCCCGATCCAGGGTGTGGATCAAATTTTTATAAATTTGAGAGGACTAAGTCTCGGCTTGAGACTGAACCTCTTGTTATATCTTCTGTACATCTTTAGTTTAAGTTTATAGTACATTACATATATCTTATTTATTCCACTGCTATTACTTTTAAATACAAAACTATTTTAAAGCTACTTTGATAGTTAAATTAGCAAGTGTTTACACTTATTGTAAATCAGTAGGTTAGTTTCAAAAGTTATTTTAATATTGTTGTTAAATTAACTGAGATCTAATCAATCTTTGAGAAGCTAAGTTAACATTTACAATATGTATAAATTCACTACAGTTTAACTTGTTTTATAAATTGGGGGATTTTAAATAGACAATATTTTAACAGAAATTTTAATTGGAACACAATTCACCCCCCTCTTGTGTATCCACTCTGACCAACAGCTATGTTGTGTGAAGTTGGATCAATGGCCATATTTGTAACTTTTCTTCGATGTTATGGGCCGCATGCCTTAGGATAACTCATGAGGGTATTTTTGAGGACTACCAGAGTGGTCCTCCACCTTCAAGTGATTTCTTTATTTTAGAAGAATCATTGACAAGTTTAACTATAAATGAAACTAAGAGGAGAGCCATAGCAGCTGAGATAGATGGTGAAACTAGGCTTCTGTTTAAGTTTGTTCAGAATTTGATTAGCCCCAGAAATGGTGATTTTTCTATACTCAAGTATTAGGATGTATTTTTGATACATATTATGAAAAATGGACATAAGATCAACCTATACAAGTATGTTATACACCATATGTATTAGTTGATCAAAACAACATCCAAGTCAACCTCACTGTTCTATTGAAGGCTTATCTCAACTATGCTTTATGCAAAATGAGTGGTTAGACCAGATGAGGAATCCATTAAGGACTATGAGTTCTGTATTTCGAAATTTATAGTATAGATAATGAAAATCAATTCGAATCCATAGAGAAAATCATGGGAGGAAGATAATTAAAGGGTTTATGAAAAGTTTAATCCAGTGGAACACCCTTCAAGATCTAAGGATATTTCTGATCCTGGTTTGGATCCAAATAAACTTTTTGAGTATTATGATGAGGAAGAAGAAGAAGAGGTTGTTTTACCTCTGAGAGAAATTGTTCAGGTTGAGGAAGACATTGAATCTTCTCCTCAAGTATTATTTGATAGTGAAATGCCTGCTCCTGAAGAAGTTGTTGATCTGGAAGAACAACTAGCTTAAAATTAGAATCAGTTGATAAGGTAAGTGAAAAGTATGTTATAGAAGAGAATATTGAAGAATATAATTCTGTTGTGAAAGAAATATCTCTTAAGGAACACCTAAAGAAACAAGTTGTTTCTAATGTTATTCCATCTTTTGAAGAGAGAATGGAGCAAGCATTTCAGTTGTCTCGAAAGGAAATAGGTGAGAAAATTAGGGTTAAAATCATGGAAATATATCAAGGATCTAAATCTCTCAATCCTGTAAAAGATGCACCTATTGAGGGAGATCATCCCCCCAATCTGGAATCTGTTGAAGTCCCTAATCTGATTGATCCAAGCATAGTTGATACATGGTATAAATTCCCCAATTATTTTGATGTGACTGATTCCTAGGAAGTCTCAGTTAAAGGAATTGATCTATCTACTATGTTTCATTTGAAACTGGAATCTTCTCATAAATCTATCTCTACCAAGGAACCTGAGCCTATCTCATCTTCTATTTCTAAACCTTTATTAGAACCTCTAAACTTGGTGAATAAGGATGATCTGAAAGCATTTGGAGCTACCCTATTCACTGGAGTTGAAAAACTCATGAATACCCAACCAGCTCCTGTAACCAATTTAAGTGAGAGAGATACTTCCCTATTATTGGAAAAGGTCATATGGTAGATTCAGCACAAGATTTTTCATGAGATTCAAGAAGTCATAGTCAAGAACAAACAACTCAGTGATGAAGTAAAAACTCTCATAGGTATGGTTAAAGATATGCTGAGAGTGATAACCTCAAGACCAGAACCTGTTTCTTATTCTATTGAGGATATTGTTAGTCAAATCTGATGGGAAGTATCCCCACTGATTCAACCTAATATAACTTACTTAGTTTAGAAGGTAGATGAAAGAAACAAAAAGATTGTTCAAGAGATGTGTGATCTTGTTATTGGTATTAACAAGTTAACTAATGAGTATAAGGGATATCTTCAGATAGTTCTAAATCAACTTAAATACCTTAACTCGGCTGTTACTACTTCTTGTACTTCTATAAAATCATCTCAACCTTCTTTAGACAGTGATCTTCTCAAAACATTTGTTAAATAAGAACTTCAATATGTGCTCGGTGGATTTGACAAGGAATATCTATCTGAAGTTATCAAGAATAGTGATAAATTTATTGATTTCGTGAGAATTCATTCCAAGATTTCCAATGATTCTCAGTAATAAATTTCTAAGAAGGTGGACTTCTACTTTAATCAGATCTTCTCTAAGAATGACATGAGCAACCACTTCAAGTACCTTTTAGAGAATCTGGGGATTCCTCCTGTCACTCAAGATTTCAAAATTCAAGTCCAAAAGCTCAAAAAAATCACTCCTTTGTTGGATAAGTTTATGGAGAACAAGGATGATTTTGAGAAAGCCATGCAGTATGGTGGTGAGATCATTACTGACTTTATCAAGATTTTGAGGCCTTATCCTCATGTCCAGAGTACTGCAATTGTTTCTCCTACAGCTATACCCCTGAGATCTGGTTTTCCTACCTTCTCATCCTCTGCCCTTGCCTCTACATCTATGTCTATCTCTTAGTCTTTGACTCTAATCAGGCCTATTATCCATGATCAATAGTTGCCTCGGTCTTCCACTATACCTACCTTGGCCCCTTATGTTTTTGAAGGACTCCCTTTACTCCATTGGTTTACTCCCTTTCTCCACTTCTACCTCTGATCCTATAGCTTCTTCTTCTAATGTTGCTGCCAAGGGAAAAGAGAAGAAAAGACAATGCTGAAGAACAGTGACTACTATCTTTTGATGGGGATTTTTTATGTATTCTTGTTACTTACAGTTTTTAATGACACTTTTTATCAATATAATGCATTGTGCACTTTTATTGTGTATTTCTTATTTACTCTTTTTTATAATCCCAAAAGGGGATAAATATGTATTCTATATGCACACTAAGGAAGAGGCACATTAATTATGAAAAAATATCTCACTCACATGATTTATGATCATCAAAAAGGAGGAGATTTTTGGAATCCTCATGTGTTAATCATGTTTCAATGATCACAAATCCTATACATTCTTTAAATCTTGATAATCCTGTTTAATCTATCTAAAATCATGTGTATAGATGATTAGTTTCTTTATGCCTTAAATAATTATTGTAAACTATTTTTTTTATAATGAAATTCTATTATGAATGATTAAGTTTAATTCATTCTATAAATATCAGTGTTTAAGTCAGTGTACAAATATTTCGCTAAGTCTGAGAAACCGTGAGTCTGCCACCGGTTGTGTTTTTCTAGCAAAGCATCCAGACATTGTGACCATCCAAACACCGTGACCATCTAGACACCATGACCATCCAGAAACTATGACCATCTAGAAACCATGACCATCCAGAAATTGTGACCATCCAGACACTATGATCGTCCACACACAATCACCATCTAGACACCGTGACCATCCAGACACTGTGACTATCCAGACACCGTGACCATCTAGACACTGTGACCATCCAGTCACTATGACCAGACACCATGATCCTAACACTGAATCTGTGCTACCAGTTCTTGATATCTATAAAATTATGCCATAATAACTATCTCACCACTCAAAGACAAAGAAGTATAAACTATTTCATGAAGACGCCATTTACAAACAGACTGTGACACCATTTCTTAATCTATTTTGTCGTTTTTCAATTTAATTTCTAATGGTTATATTTGAAGTTTTTAAATATACAGACATAATAAATGTTTCTTTGTATACATTTCACCTGATAGTATGAGGTACGAGGTGCAGAATGCATGCATCATGTCAACCCCAACACATGCATTCTAAGAATAAAAATAATAGTGTGGCCAGAAGAAAAGTGGGTTACAAACAACAATAGTGGAAACAAAAAAACAATTGTATGCGCGATAATGAAGAATCACGAGTATTCATGAAAGAAGAACTGGCACATGCAACCTAACACTACTGAATAACACACGAAGCATACTTGAATCCTAGATTCTAGAACATTTCCTCATTATCAACACCATGAAGAACATGAGACAGATCTAGATGACTTATGATACTCTATTTCTGCAAGAGGACTTGATTTTTACATCTTCTTCATCCCAGAAGTCCATAGATTCATAGACTAACACTCAGAGCACTTCTAACCTTATCTCATCATTTCTTCTCTGTTGTGTATTATTTTTATCTTTCGAGCAGTGTGTTTGTCTGTATAAAAACACAAACTGTCTCCTCCATCAAACTGAAGGATATAAGATATCCTTTCTCTTACATCTTTTTACACTTTTGTATTCCCACGAATAAGTGTGAAAGAGTTCCTTGTGTGACCTATTAGTTCATACCCATGAATAACTATGGAAGGGGTCATGTGACCTAGACAGCCCTATGTGCTATTATAAACCCTGATCCAGGGTGTGGATCAAAAATTTATTAATATAAACTGTTTGGTGGCAGGTGATCACCAAGTGGAGAGGACTAAGTCTTAGCTTGAGACCAAACCTCTTGTTTTTATCCGTTTTGTAGTTTGTCTTTTGTTTTAATCTAATCTTTGTTTAATTAATTTTACATTAAGATAAATTTAACTGTTATAGTTAGTTTAGAAAGTGTTTATATCTATTTTGAATCAGTGGATTATTTTCAAAAGTTTGACTAATCTTTATATTGGTAAAGCTGATAACTAATCAATCTTCTGGGAAATTAATTTAATATTCAAGACTTTTATAAATTCCCTACAAACTGACTTTGATAATATTTTAATTGGGTATATTCTTTTAAAGAACCAATTTTAACAGAAATTTTTATAGATACTCAATTCACCCCTCCCCCCTCTTGAGTGATCTACTCCGACCAACAATGTATTAGACGTCGAACTTAGTGTTGATTCATCCTTTGAGGAACAAAAAAAACGGGTTGTGGACCATGGTGAAAATTATCTCTAGGGTAGGGAGATTCATTTGGTTTGAGTGTAGTGGAAGCATGGGAATGTTTAGGGGGGAACCTAGGAGAGGGATTATGATATGTGAGCATAGTGTCCAAACTTGTTCACTGATATCCCACAATGATTTTTGAAGTATCTCAAGGACGAGATATTATATTTTGGGGAGGTTGTAAGATCCTATATTTTCTAGGTATGTCTCTCTCAGATTTTTTCATTAAACTTATTTCAGTTGAGTTTTTTTCTCATCTTTAAACCTTGTTGTTTTTGTTTTTTCATGATTTTCTGTTTGAAAAAACACAGACTTGGGTTGTGAGGAAATGTGAGAAAACTGAAGAGGATAAATGTGGAGAGCCTTTATTGGAGAAAATGACTTAAATTTTAGGGATTTATGTTTATTTGAATTAATGTAGTCCTGGTATAAAGGGTTAAAGTGATATTAAGGGTTATTGGTAAGTTGAGAATCCTTAAAGTTGTTTTGGGTTTTTATAAGGAAAATGGTCTGAAACTATCTACAAGACATTTACACATTTTGTAAATGGGTTACATCATGTGTAAAAGCCACCATAATCATGTCATGAACTAATTCATGAAGTGGAATGAATACATTACATGAAGACATTACACATTGTGTAATGTTCAGGTGAATTAAATATTCATTTGAGGTGATGGGTTTTTTGGAATATCCCTCTAAAAAGAAATACATGACGTGTAAATGAGTTACACACCATGTAATTCTGTAACCTAAAATTTTAAGTGTGTCATGTGTTTGATATTTTCTCATTAACATGTACAGTTTTCTCCTCTTGACCCTAGAGTGGTTTCCAAGAAATTTTGGAGTGCCTCACTTGATTCCAGATGTACCGATCACACATGTGATCCATGGTAAGTGTTTTTGTTTAGTTTTTACCTTCTCTCCTTTTGATCTCTATATTTTGTGGTGTAATCTCTTGACAGTGAGAATTTTTGTATTTTATCTTGATCGGTTATGATCTAGGATCCTTCTTTCAATCATCTTCGCCTTCTTCCTCATTGGTTTTTTCTGTTGGAAGTGTTGTTGTATCATTGATTAAAGGTAGGGGTATAAACTGTAACCCTTTGGTTTGATAATTATTAAGTATGTGAAATATGGGAATTGAACCAATATATCATGTGCCTAAATTTACTAAATGATGAATTATATTATTCCTTGGAGTCCCTTAGATCCATTTAGTTATTTACCTGGATTGTGGATACCATTTGGGTGAGTGAAACGTTGATTAATAAATGAATTGTTTAACATATTAAAGTGTGTTTATCATGACCTCAGATTTGGGTGTTTTCTTGATATTGATTCACCTTGGATTGTATTGTTATTTAAATGATTCTCTTGTTGTTGGTTTATGACTAAAGGATAAATTAATGTTTAATTTAAATATAAACGGTAATTTTCATAATTAACCATTGATCCTGATGATGTGATATTGTGATATCCTCATTGTTATGACATGTGTTGTGATTTCTATGTTATAATGCTTATATAGGGCATTAGGCCAGTGACACATAATGAAATGATTTTATACCGGCCTATTCCCTGATACATGATAAAATGCTTATATATCAGGCTATTCCTTGAGAGATGCTAAAATACTTATATAGAGGGCTATGTCCAATGACACATACTGAAATGCTTATATACCAAGATTGTCCCTGACACATACTAAAATGATTATATAAAAGGATCAATCCTAATTGGTTTTTGAAATGATTATATAGAGGGATTTGACCCAAATTTGTGTAATTTATACCTTGGTTATAAGGTTATGGTTGGCATGGTTGTAAGACCTGCTTAGATACATTCCAGCATGGCACTAAGTTTGGTTATGTTATTTCATGGTTATATGGTTATGGTTTTCATGTTTGTGCAACATGCTTAGAGATATTCTATCATGGAGATGAAGTAGGTTATTGTGGTATTAATTTAATTATTTAATTAATGAATAAACTTGTTTATTGCATTATTTCACGCACTTATTATCATATTGGTTATGTTTATATGTGGTGGTGTCGACCTACTGAGTTATATTGACACTCTATTCAGGCCTCTATTTGGTACCCAATAAGATTACATGGATGTAGGATTGGACATGGGAAAGGGACCTTACTGTTTATTGTTTTCTTTCTAGATGGGATAGAGTTTGGATACAAGACCGATAAGGGGTTTTGAACCAGGATATTTTAAGTATGTTAGTTTTTTATTTTCTATTAATTCTTTCATGGCATTTAGTTACATTCCAGCATGACATTTCATTATTCCCTTGTTATTTTATTGGGTTATTTAGTTAGCTTTTATTGTTTCGTTTTTGTTGTATTGTATCATTTCCATTATTCCTACACCTTGATATTTTTTTATTTTTAGATTATTATTCTATGTTGTAACTCTATAAATAGGGGGTATAGTCTCCCCACTATACTCATCACACCCCTACTACTAGTCGGAATCCTTTGGCATATAGGGAGGAAAGCTTGACGACTTGTAACCAACCTGTTCTTTCCACGTTAGAGAGTTCCAGATCGAGGGATGTTAAAAAGTGGTATCAGAGCACACCATATTTCTTTATTGTTTCTTTACTATTTGGTAAAGGTATAAAGGAGACTAGGATGTGTTGATAATTGGTAATGATCTTGTTCATGGGAGTATCTAACCGATGTATGGGGGAAAGTCTCAATGTCTAAGTATGGATTGTTGTTTATGTTGTTCTCCTGTTATAGTTGATGTTATTTATCCTTGGATGATTCACATGTTGTGTGGTATTATCATGTTATGATATTATTAATTGTTGATATTATACTCATGGCCCATTATATCACATGATGTGTCTGTATGTATCATGATATGCATATAGGGATATATATTGACATGCATTGTTCAGGATAGGAACATATTTATTGCATGTGATATATACTCTCTTGTAAAAACTGTGATATTGGATACTTTTTATATATGTTAAATGAAGTGAAATAAATGAATTATTATTTCATGTTAAAACACTTTTAATCCATGTTTAGAGAGACTAAGATTCAATGGTTCTCTATTGTTGTCACCTGTTGAGGTTAACCTTATTGATATCTAGTGTTCTAAGGAGTGTGTTTGTCTTGTAGAGAAAATGTATCATTATTGTCTCTGAGTTGAACATCAGGAGATTGGAAACCGGTATGCTCCTAACACATATGGATCAAAGATTATTGTAGTTCCTAAGGATCATATGGATGTTCTTCTTTGCAACCGCTTCTTTAGGGTCATGAGATCCATGGAAAGAGAGAATTTTTGTATCATGCCTTCGATGTATGAGCTAACAAGAGAGTTCCAAATATATCATCTGCCTATGTTCATTGGGGAGGGAGTGAAGCTTATTTCATATATGATTCATGTACCAACCAATTATTGGTGTGACATTCTGAAGAAATAAGGGAAGTAATTAGAGTTATATTGGAAGTAATTCAAGATGAAGTTCCTGATCTATTTATATCCCAAGACCTTTAGGGATGAAAAGGCTCGTGAGTTTATGCACCTGACATAGGAGGGCATGGTAGTGTTGGACTACATTGGGAATTTCACCAACCTACATCGCTTTGTTCTATCTTTGGAGGCTGATGAGATCACTAGGGTGAGATTTTTTTCATGATGGTATTCACTATGAGATTAGGTCATAGTTGAACATGTTCTATCTGAGGGGTTTTTTAGATGTGATGAATTAGGCACTCATCACAAAAGGGAATTTTAGAGAGGCCCTAAGCAGTGGCTAGGCTATTTTAGTAAGGAAGAATATAAATCTTCTTCTAGTGGAATGAAGTATATTTATTACAATTTTCTACAAGGAAAAAGTGGTAAAATAAGTTAGGGTAGTGGGAATCCATCTCAGAATTGTGTTCTATTACAATGTTATTAGTGTTGTAATATGGGACGCAAATAGCCTCAATGTCTATACCCCACTTTGGAGTGTCATTATTGCAGAATATTGGGACACCTAGAGAGGTTTTTTAGGGGAATGTAGTAGTGGAGCATTGGCATGGGAATAGGATAGGCACAAAAGTCTAGGAAAGACGCATCTACTCCTCAATAGATAGGTAGCTGGAGTTACATGGGGAATTCTGATCAAGGTAGGGGATATGGTACCCCCATAAAAAAATAGAAGTACTAGGCAGAGGAAATAACTTAGGGGATTTAGGTTAGAGCCCAGGGCAGAGGGGATGGTCAGCTATACTTTATGTAAACAACTCTAACTATTGTGGATGCAGAACCATCTACTGTCAGAGTATTGATTATTGTATCATCTACTATTTCTTGTGTTTTGATTGATATAGGAACATCACATTCATTTTTATCCACTCTTTTTATAAATGGTTTAAGCTTTCATGTGGAAATATTGGATGGTGTTTTGACTATAGACACACTATTGGGAGTTTGGTTATAGAATATCAAATGTTACATTGAAAAAAAAGTGATGGTTAGTGGTGGTTTATTTTCGGTGATTCTAGTGAACTTCGTGAAATAAATTCGATTAAAAAAATATAATATAGTGGTGTTTTCATAAAATCTCTATGATAATTTTTTTATGTTTTCAATTATTAGTGGTTTTAATTAAACCACTACTAAACATTTTTTAAAAACCATAATCCCTCCCCATATCCCACTCCCTCTATGTGACCCACCCCCCCCCACCCCCCCCCCACCCCCCCCCCTACCTCATCATCTCTTCTCACCGGCAGTGACCCCAAGACCATGACCCCCTTTCCCCCCAACACTCCTCCCCCCGGTGATGACCCTGATCCCATGATCTTCAACCCTCGTGCCCCCCCCCCTCTACGACCCCGACCCCCACAATCCTCACCCTCTCTGACCTCCTCTCTAGCCATCTCATCAGTGATACGAACCCCCCCCCCCCCTTTCTGACCTCTCTCACCCCAGATAGGTTCCCCTCTTCAATGATGACATAACCCCACCCCACCCCCCCCCCCCCCCCACCCCCCTCTAATCTCCCTTTGCCTGTCTTGGATCCTCTCCTTGGAATAAATGCAGCCCCCCTTAAAGGTTTCATCATCCTCACCCTAACTTTATTATAGAGTAGCATTATATAGACAATCATGGGTGATAAAAACAATATAGAATTTTTTTTATTCATTGGACAGTAATTATATATGTATTTTTGGTTTATAATTTGTTATTTTTATTTTTTAGTTAGTTTTTTAGAGTTATAATAATCATTAATTTGGTTATGTTGTATTAAATTAAAAAAATAAATTCGTTTATGATATATGTCTATTATGGAATCTAGATCGTTCATAATTTCATGTTTTATATTATATATTAATGAATTACACTTTATTTTATATGTGTTAATGCATCTAATTTTTGATATATACATAATTTATTCTATTATCCAACTCATGACAAATTGGTGGTAGGGTTTGGGATCACATATGGTTTCATCACAAACCCTAGAAATGTATCTAAGGATAAAGTCCTTGAAAAGTAGATATTATACCATTTTTAAATTTATCATAATGATTCATGTTTTATGCATATGTGAAGAATTATTTAATTTAATTAAATATATAAAATAATGATAGAGTGGTTAGGGTTAAGTTTTATAAGCATGATAATAAATTATTGATTATGATAACTCGAATATCCAACATAGTTTCATTAAATTTTACTTTAACTAACATTATTTTTAATATATCTAATTATAGTGTGTAGTTTTTTTAGTCAAATGACTAATTTTTTATCATTTGATTTGAAAATCACAATATTCAAATTTATGTTAAAATTACATTTTTTATATTTAGATCAAATTTAAGGAACATCTGATTTGATGTTATGTGAACATAGTTGATTTATATAATTCATAGAACAATATGAAGTCACACTAAACTAATTCAATAGAATATAGACATATAAAGTTGAATATTTTAGGTATGCATGAAATATCATGATATCCAAATAAATTATAATTGTTATTTATATTTTTAAATGGGTTCTATTATTCTTAGTTATATCATGGGAAATGGTTTGTACATTGATCAATGTAGCTAATTTTTCAATGGAATGAACCCTCCTTGGTTACAAAACTAGGGTAGAATACACCATTATATTTTATTTGATTCATCACAATCATCTATGTTTGTGAGAAATAATAATTTATTTGATTCATGTTTTTATATTAGGATTTTAATAAGAAAAATCTCATTATTTGATTCATCCCATTTTCCTTTATAGTTGTTATGAAATAGTCAATGGCGAAGTTGGGTGATATTTAATTTTGATTTTAATTGTTTTATTGAAAATTCATATCTTTATATATAAATGTACAAGGAGAAAAAAATACAATACATATGGATAAAAGTTAGATTAATTTGCCTTATAACACACCTCGATATGACAAGGGTTTGGAAGAATTTTTAGATTATGCAATTGAAAATCAATCAGTGGATAGTGGAATAAAATGCTCATGTACTGATTTTAAATTCAATCAATGGTTGAATAGAAACGAATTATATGAGAATTTGATATTGAAAAAGTTTCTTGCACGATATGTATATTGGATTTGGAATGGTGAATCAAATGTTATGGAAATTCAAAACAATGAAAATACTATCAATGAAATATAAAGAGACCAAGAAGAGAATAATTCAGTTCAAAATTTGTTAAATGACACCAATGGGGTTTGTAAAATATAAGGTCTAATATTTAAATAGATCAACAGAAACTTTAGTTGATCTGGAGTAGGTTAATCTTGTTCAGAACTTCAGTGACCAAAGAAATAATTTTTATGAATTAGTTGAAAAAGGACAGCAAGAACTATATGAAGGGTGTGCCAAGTATTCAAAGATGTATTTTCTACTTAATTTGTATCATATAAAGTGTCTCTAAGGAATTACTAACAAAGAAATTTCCAACATTTTAGAGTTGCTTCATGATGAATTTAGTGAAGATAATATCCTTGTATCATTATATAAGATGAAGAAAGTCATCAAAAAACATGGACTTTATTATATAAATATACATGAATGACCTAATTATTTCATTCTTTATTGAGGAGAATATTGTGATAAACAAGAATGTGTAATATTTCATACAAGTAGATTGAAGTAAATGAACAACAGTGAGAGTATAAATTAATTCAACCTTAGGAAGAAACAAAAGAAGAAAACTCTTGTAAATATATTGCATTACTTTCCTCTAAAACCGCTCTTGAAAATATTATTCATGTCATCTAAGACTAAATAGGACATGAAGTAGAATACTTGGGATAGTAATAGTGGATTGATGAGACATCCAAATGATTCGAAATCCTAGAATATTTTTGATTCGTTGTATCCAGATTTTTCTTCAGAACCTAAGAATGTATGTTTAGGATTGTATTCTGATGGTTTTTACCCTTTTGGTACTTTAAGTACTAATTATAACATTTGGATAGTTTTTTTGATCCCATATAATATACCTCCATGGATGTGTATAAATAATACTTATTTCATTATTTGGATGATTATTCCTAGAAATAAAATTCCTATAAATGACATTTATGTACAACTTCAACATCCAATCAAAGAATTGTGAGAATTATGGGATAATGGTGTGAAAACATATGATTATCCAATAAGACAACTAATCGAAATTCATGCTAATTTAATGTGTACAATTAGTGACTTTCTTGGACTCGGAAATTTATATGGTTAGAACACTCATACTAGTTTGGTTTTTCTAGTTTGTAATTTTTATTTTGAAACTCAACGATTACCTCATAGTAGAAAATTTTGTTTTATGTTTCATCATTGATTTCTTGATGCTTCTCATAAATTCAAGTTTAACAACACATGATTCAATGAATATATTGAAATGAGAAATTCACTGAAGGTGTTATCTGGTTCAAAAATCTTGGGACAATTAATTAATGTCACCAAAGAATATGGAAAATTTCGTCACTTTAAAGAAGGGGGAGGGTATTAGGTATAGTATCCAAAGAATATGGAACACAGTAATGGAATAAAAAGAGTATATTTTTTCAAATTTATTTATTGGGATTTTATTTTGATATGTCATAATATTAACATAATGAATATTGAGAAGAACATCTATGAAAATGTAATTTTTATAGTGATTAATGAGTAGGGTAAATCAAAGGATCACCTTAATACTCATAAAAATTTGGATTCAATTAATATAAATCAGGGTTTGTGGGAAAATGAGAATGCAAAGTATACTTTAGCTATTTTTTCAATGAAAAATCATGAGAAAGATGTATCCCTTCAAAATTTAAATAATATAAAATTTCTAGATGGATATTCAAGTAACATATCAAGGTGTGTTGACTTAAAACATTGAAAGTTAGATGAATTGAAAATTCATGACTCACATATTTTGATGGAGTTTTTGTTGTTGTTGTCTTTGTGTAATACTTTACCTAAAAAAGTAAATATGGTTCTAGTTCAGTTTTGTACCTTTTTTAGAGATCTTTTTGTAAAAACTCTAAATCTAACTAAGCTTGATAAAGTTCAAGAAAGAATTGTTTTGAAACTATGTCATTTGGATATGTTATTTTCCCCTTCATTCTTCATAGTCAGGATTCATTTGACTATTAATTTGGTTTAAAAAGATAAAAATTTTGGACCAGTACACTATCGATGGATGTATGAAATTGATATGTACGTTGATATTTTTTTATTTTCATTGGTGAATTTGATTTTATCAAATAATTTTGTAAAAAATTTTAATATGTTTATTTTTTTCAACAGGTAATTAGTTCATTTGAAATAATATGTGAGGAATAAAGCTCAACCAAAAGTATCTATTAATGAAGGTTACATATATAAAGAGTGATTGACCTTCTGTTCTAGGTATTTGGATGGTATTGAGACTATATTCAATTATTCTAGATGTTCTGATGATGTCTCTACTAATTCTAGTTCTGAAAATTAGCCATCGGTATTTCAAACTATTGGATGACCAATTGGAAAGGGTTCAAAGTTTTCACTAATTGAATTGGGGTTTCTACAAGCATATAGATATGTGCTACTCAATAGTGTTATTGTAGATCCATTTATTTAAGAATTACGACTGCAAATAAAGAGGATCCTAAGGGTTCAAGTGAAAAATGAGCTGGAATTAACAAAAGTAGTTAATAAGGAGCTTGTTGAATGGTTCACCCATCGTGTAAGTATATACTCATATTCAGATTATTGACATGTAGTTACTTTTTCTATGTTATTAGTAATAGCTTATATCTTTTTTTATGGATAATGAATGTTGAAAATTGATCTAAAATATCGAATTATTTGAGGTCCTCTGAGGAAAGTAAAGATATTTAATTCCTATAATATTCATGGCTTTAGTTTTCGTTCAATTTATCATTAAGAATACTTGAAAACTCAAAATAGTGGTGTATTTACATTTTCATAAGTGGGATAATATAGGAATCTGATTGATATAATTTAATTAAACTATCATGTCTAGTTTTTAGTTATCTTATTCAAATGAAAGTGGGTCAACATTTATAGGGGTATAATGAAATATTTGTTACATTTTACTTCTGTTAACTTCTCCCACATGATGGATACTAGTGAGTGTGCAGATCATGATCCATTTACCTTATATTCACAAGAGAAGATGGTTTTTTATAAGTATGATAAAATATATTAAGGTTAGAGTGTTATTATACACTTAAAGTAGAGAGACTTATATGATATGTGTGATTAAGATCAATTGGTGCTTTTTGATAGTGAAACTCATCAACCACAAAATATTGAACAGTTTTTTCCTGAAAATATAAAAATGGTAGAACTTGAAAGAGAGGATGAAAATGAAGGACTCATCATAATGGAGTTTTATAACAATTAAGATAATGAATATGAAGATAATTGAAGGTATAAATTGGTAATGAAATTATATTACAATTTCTCATTGTTAAGTTTTTTGTACATATATACATTGTTCTATTTTTTCTTTTCTTTTTGTAAAATGATTTTAGTTTTTCATTTTATATATATATATAATACCTTAACCATTTGAAATTTAGGAATGAAAAGCATAAAAAAATTAGGATTTTAACCGATCAGCATCTCAGAGCATGCCACCATAACTGTCATCTTCTGTGGATCCTAGTGATTCTGTTATAGTTGAGACTACAAGCAAGACAGCTGCTTCCCTAGATGTCATTGGTATTGCACCACTTGATTCACCTTTGATTATGGATAAGTTTTTCACCCCTACCGCTAGGGTATATTGGCAAGTAACTGTTATGGGTATGTGTGTCATTTTAAAAAAACTTTATATTTTATTATTTGTTTAATGAATTTTTCAAACAGATAAAGACAAACATAGTAGGGATAAAAATATAAACACGGCAGATGTATGGGACCTGAAGTACATCAAGATTATTATTCCATTTGATGAGTTTGGGGTGCCTATCAGTGATGCTACTGAAATATATGGCCAGATTCTTGGGCATCTTTCTTATGAGATAGTGAGAATTTCCATTAATTATAAATATTAGAGGCATATTCCTACAACATGGAAAAATGAGGTATTGGATACTCAAGTAAAGGTAATATTAATTTAATATTACTTGATAAATAATATAAAATACTTGAGTATATTTTTTTAATATACTTATAAAGTGTTATATTTTTTATTTCTAGATTTTTTTTCATTTTGATGCCCCTGGCTACATTTCATGCCCATGTACTTTTCAAAGAACACATAAAACATCCATAAAAAACTAAAATGAAACTTTTATATATAAAATATTTATTTTGAGTTATACTGACCACATATTGTGCTATATTGATGTGTTATTTATTCCTATATGGCAAAAAAATATAGATTTTTATTCATAAGTTTAAAAACAAATTGAGCTTGTTTTCTCGATTTTGACTCCGTAAACACTCATAAAAGGTACAAAAGCCTTTAAAAATAAGTGAAGGGGTAAAAACAGGAAAAAGACATCATATTTCCATGAAATAAGGGTAGAATGACCATATATTTAATTAAGAAATGTAGGAACTGGCAGCATGTCATTCTGAATGATGGTTTTCCTGTTATGGTTGTAAATTCATTTTTTGTGTTTTAAAACACTAAAACATGCATGGAACAGTAAAAAATATGAAAATTATGTTTTATTGTACTTAAATTTGGGTAAAATGACCATATATGTAATTTTTAAATGTAGTAACCAACTTCACTTCATTCTGAATGACGATTTGTCTGTTAGGGTTGTAAAGGCATTTTTTGTGTTTTAAAATGCTAAAACGTGCGTGGAACGGTCAAAACCAAAATATGATGCACCATAGGATGGTATATGATAGGAAAATTAGTATCATGAATCATATAAGGGTAACTATATTGACTTACTGAAGTAAAATTGATGTTGAACTCCCCTTTTAATGAGTTGTATTTGTAATGAAAACCTATATATGTTAATTTTCCAGCATCTGACAAAAAAAATATTTTTTATTTTTAAAATATATTGTGATATAATGTATGTAATTTTTTTATGTTTTTTTTATTTTATTAGGAATTTTTTTTTAATTAAATATCTTGTTTATATATGTGTATTTTATATTTTGATTAGTAGTATATTCAGAAGTCTGTGGTTTTTTAATAAATTTGTTTGTAATTAGTGATGGTTTAAACCACCACTAATTAAAAAACCACTTATATATTTAGAAGTTGTTTTAATAATAATCACATTCAGAAAAAATTGCACTATATACTGTTAAACCACCACTATTTTAGCTAAAAACTAAAAAATGAAATAAACTTATATTTTAGAAAATTTCTGCTTGCAAACCCATTATATTTGTTTTATCAGTGGTTTCAAAACCACAGTCAATTAAAAATTATCATAACTTTTATAGGATCGCCACTAATAAAAAACCACCAATAATTAAAAGGTGACTCATAAAAATGTGGAAATTTATAGAATCAAAAATGGGTGGTGGTAAAACCCATATTTATTTAAAAAAATATAGCTAATACCTAATTTCTTTATAATATTATCATCTTACCAGCACTAACTGAAGTAAGTATGGTTGAGTATTGTGGTGTCTCAGTAGGCACATGATAAGTCAAATTTTATATTGTATATCAGTTGTTACATATTTCAATGTTTTCTTGTATATACACTCATATATATGCATCATGACATACTTTAATAGAGCCATTGGTGGTGACCAATTAAGGTTTGTACTCGCACCATACATGTGCACCTCAATGGATGTTCAATGTTAATGTTTTAGATATAGGTCAAGGATAGGACCCAATGACACTACTTGATTTGGACTATCTTGGAAAGTATGGGGAGATGATTTAAGGTGATGTTAAGGACCTTTTGGATATATAGTTTCCTAGTCTTTTATTTATTTATTTTTACATCCTTCAATATATATTATTGATACACTGAGGGAAATATAGTGTGTATATGACATTATCAGGTGATTAATTTTGATATAGAATGTGATATATTGTATTCTACAGTTGGATTTCCACTGTAAATTTCATATGTGTAATATGATATTATATTTATTTCTAGTTTATATATATACCATAATTTTATGGTTATGATATTGATGATATATTCTCCCCAAATATTTTCATAGATCGTTGCCACTAGTTAGTAGCCTCTGGCATATAGGTAGGCATACATATGGTTAGTGGCCTATGGGATTGATCTAGGTAGGTTGGGCTAGGATGTTACACCTCTTACTCCAAGAAAGATCACATTGTATCCAAACTAAAACATCTAACACCACCCTTGACCCAATCCTATAATTCTAAAAAAAATAAAGAATAATGGGGTGGGTATACAAATATATCCAATGGGTCTCTCATCCAACATTTCATATGTCAATTTAATAGGCCTATTAAATCATAGTGAATGAAATATATCAATATTAATCATTTAAGAACAAAAATTCTTGGAACCATTGGATATAATTGTTTACCCACCCCATTATTATTATTATTATTAGAATTACGGGATTGGGTCAAGGGTAGTGTCAGATGTTTTAGTTTGGATACAATGTGATCTTTCTTGGAGTAATAGGGGTAAAATCCTAGCCCAACCTACCTAGATCAATCTCGTAGGCCACTAACCACAGTTATTCCTCCTAATATTCCAAAGGCTGCTAACTATTTGCAACGATCTGTGACCTTATTTGGGGAGACTATATCATCAATATCATAACCATAAAATGATGGTATATAGATAAACTATAAATAAATAGAATATCATATTACACATATTAAATTTACACTTGAAATACAACCATATAAAATAATATATCACGTGCTATATCAAAATTAATCACCTGATAATGTCATATACACACTAGATTTCCCAAAATATGGTCATAGATCATTGCCACTGGTTAGTAGCCTCTAGAATATGGGGAGGCATACCTGTGGTTAGTGAACTATGGGATTGAGATAGGTAGGTTGGTGTTCTCACCCAAATTTACCCAAGATTTTAGGGTTAAGCGGTCGCTTGTAGTTTAGCTTGGGTTGTCGAATCCTCAGAGACCTAAGAAGTAACCTATATACACATACATTCTATATATTTTTTTGGATATGAAGTGGCCAAACATATACATTTAATAAGATCAAATAACATCATCACTTCCTGGTTTAATACCAACACACCCTAATACTAATCACCTATACACTTTTAGGATCAATTTTTTGAGTACTCCAAGGTAAAGGTTCGTATTATCACTTGAAGTGTGCGACCTTAAAATTTAAAAAGGACGAATAAGATTTAAAATCGTCAAATGAAATTCTCAAATAAAATAATTGATTAGAAATTAATAGAGTGAGAAATAACATCCAATCCAACCCCTTGATACTCCCTTGGATCAACCCATAATAGGTTTATCCCTCCATTTATGTTATGGTTTCAATGGAAGTAGGAAGTAAACTCATGAGGGAGGAATTAAAGAAATAGAAAAACAATAAAAAGAAAACAATCACTCAACCATTGTGTGAACAATTTCAAAAGCTTGGGTGTGAATAAATTCACACCATGAAGCAACGGTATCAATGTGATAATAATAAGAACATAATAAGAGAATATAGAGAATTTTTATTTAAAACTAAGGTGATTCTAACAACTTAAAAATGAATAAGAACAATACAATATCAATTGGGAAGCATAAAATTTAAATGAAACAAAGAACTAAAGATGATAAACTCCTCCAACACCACTGCCTTAAATAAGAATTTCAAGTGGATTGGGTCAATCTCTAATATTACAAGTCTTACCACTTGAGTATGGTAGGCCTAGGGTGGTGGAAAGTTTGTGAAATTTAGACATTTCCACCCTTGACCCGAAATGACATCTAACTTGCATCTACAAAACATAGGCGCCTAAATGAGCTTCTATATGGCCTAATTAGAGTGGTCCATAGAAGAATAAAATGAATATCTAGATGTCCCCAAACTATTTGTAAAGTTTCATCCCAAAATAATTTATTTTTTACGAGTTATGTGTAAAATGGTGGAATGTTGTTTTGGGAAACAGAATCTGGCCTAGAATTTTATCTCCAACTTGGGCCGCCTGGAACTCCATTAAAACATATGAATTATCTCTTTTCATTGTTTTATTAAATGTTATCAATGATTTCATATATCTTCAGTTAAATTTTTATAATCATTGGTCTTGTATCTTGGCCACTACAGTCTATTTATTGGGGTTTTTTCTGGTTTACATTGCCTAGAATGTGTTGGCATGAAAGCCCATTTTAGTGGTTTTCCAATGTGAATCATCAAGTACTCAAAAATTATTAATTGTTCCCAATGTAATTAGAAACATGAAAATTAAATATGAAAATAAAATCATGGCCATTTGGTATTTTATATGGTGTTCAAAAATGTACCATTTAATAGTGCATTTTAAGGACTTATAATCATAATGTGAAATGATGTTCAAAGTGTAAAATGCACTAAAACGATGTTTATGAATAATAAAGCATATGAATATTATATATATTAACAATGAATATTATCCTCATTCAGTGGATAATCATTTGGGCTAGGATGTTACACCTCTTACTCCAAGAAAGATCACATTGTATTGAAACTAAAACATCTGACACCACCCTTGACCCAATCCTGTAATTCTAAAAAAAAATAAAGAATAATGGGGTGGGTATACCAGTATATCATATAGGTATCTCCTCTAACATTTCATATGTCAATTAAATAGGCATATTAAATCATAGGGAATGAAATATATTAATATTAATTATTTAAGAACAAAACATCATGGAATCATCATCATAATAAAACCTCGATCACCTATCATCTGAAACCACATATATATCACAAAAACTATCACATAAATCAACACATTTCACTTTAAATATATCTGATGATAATATCTTCTACCAAGATAACTATTTGTAATCATAATGAGCAACACACAACTATAAATACAATAATTTTATGTGATGCAATAACAATAAAAACTCTATTTATGGTGGTAATACCACATCCTTTATTTGAATCAACATAAAGAAATAACACATTTCTCATGTCACATTAATATATGGGAATAAATTTTTTTTAAAATAACTACCTCATAATCCCACCAATCAGGGTTAGTATTGTAAGAACCCAGTTTTTCACTCAGGTATAGATCCTTTAAATTTCAGTCTAATTATTCATTTTGGATCGAATAAGGATGCCTGATGAGTTAGAAAAGTTTTTAGGGGTGTTTAGGTCTTTTTTGGAGCCTGGAACGCATCTTTTAGGGAAACTGGCCATGTCGCATAGTTGGCACATGGTTGGCACATGGTTTGACTAACTGTGCAGATAGTCTATTTTAAGGTAGAACCATATTGAATAGTTGTCTCAAAGTCATCCGGCCTAACCATGTGAGTGCCCCTTCTTCCTAGGTACTCATGTAGAGTTTGTGCATGGTTTATCAAACTATATGGAAAACTGTGCACAGGAAAATTTTAGGGTAATTTTACTATTTTTCCCTTAATGATCTAATTAAGCCACCCCTTCTTTCTGAATTTGGGATCCTATGGGAGAACCTTAATTTTATCTCGATTTGTATCTTTTTTAATACTAGAGTTAGGGATTAAGAGATCTCCTTTATCTAGGATCTAATCAAGCTTTGGTTCATCACGTTGGATGCACAACGGTAAGTACTCGAGTCCTTTTTAGCAGTTCTTCTCCTCTCTTTCTCTCGACCTAGTTATCGAGGTGTGATCATTTTTTCCTTTTTCTCAAATCTACCCTATTTTAAGACAAATTATAAGCCGATACAAGAGAAGAGGTATCGTACAACCCTAAGGTGGGTGGTCTATAACTCATCCATCAAGTTCGGATGCGCTCAAGATTTACCACACTAATGGTAGGCCTCATTATTATAAATTTTTATTGTATCATGTAATGGTGAATGGAAAATACCATGTCACATCCACTTGACCTTCCTAAGGTAAGTGCATCAAATTGATAATTAAATGTGAAATGGAAATTGGAAAGTATACTAAGTGTATGACTTGACTAGATTAAATGTAAATAAATATAGATTTCATGTCGGTATTACCCCTTATTACATTAATGGAAGGTAGTATAATGAACCTTAATTATTGAATATTCCTTAAATGGGATTAATAAAGGTTACATGCTACTTGGTCTTGTCATGCTAATGAAAGGAAAGGCTTGAACCAAATAGACTTATTGATTAATTATGACTTGTTTAAAAGTTTGTATTCTACATGACCTTATCACACTAATGAAAGGCCAATCTTGAACCAAATAAAATATTAAATGATTTTATAATTAAATAGGAGTGGCATGACTCGATATCTCCTTGGATTCTTATCAGGGAATTCCATGAGTACTCGGCAACCCCATTCTGATTCAAGGATACAGCTTTCTTAGGTTGAGACCCACCTAGATCCCAATCATTGTCTATTCTTGGATGCTTGATATGACACTATAGGATCCCTCACATAGTATTATAGGATTCCTTGGATACACTCTTTGTATCTATCATTGACAAGTAGATTCTGTGGTTAAAGCCCATTGGGCCTAATCATTGATTAGCCCCATTTTACCTTATATAAACTCCATGGACTCGTTAGGTGTCTCATTGTATAATTCCTTGGACTATGCTCATTGGATTACACTCTTACCCTTAGATTGTCCAAATTTATTACTAATTTGGAAACCCTTGAGGTATATGTTGCCTTGGTTATTACCTTGGAACATCATTATTAAATTTCATTACATGTTTCCTTCTCATAACTCACAGCCTTCACTATTGTTAACATGTGATTCATTTATAAACTGGTAATAATAAATTAATGGACTGGTTATGTTTAGATTCTAGTCGAGGGCTGAAGCAGGTACTTGGGTATTTAGTTACATTGTGTTGCTTTACATTATATATTCATGTTTGCACACTATTATATTCCATTACACAGGCTGGATGTTATAGATATCATTGATGGTGGCCCACTAAGATTTATCTCACACCCTCTTCAGATGCTATTTGGCACTTGGAGTAGATTATATGAATAAAGGTGTTGATAAAGAGAAGCATACAACTTCTAACACTTGATTTCTTTCTATTTAGGATGGATCTTGATAGTAGATGACCGATTTAGAGTTTGGGATGGTTGGGATAGTCTTTGATTTCCTTTATACTTTTTGAAACATGTTATGTTTGTTGTCTTGTATCCATGTTTTCCAGTTTTCTAGATATATAAAATATCATCATCAGTTGTTGTATGTTATTTCAGTTATTTCATTTATTTCATTTATTGTTATTTTTTTCTCTATTTTTCTATGTGCCTTCTATTTACTTGTATTGTTTCTTCTATTTACCTCTATTTATATTTATTTGTTATGCTAAACTCTGGTAATAAGGGAATAATATCCCCATGGACACACCCTAGGCCCTCGCTACTAGCCGGTAGCCTCTGGCGTTTGGGGAGATACGCTGGAGGCCATGTGGCCCACCGAGATTGGGGCACCTCTTAAGTGGAATCTAGGTCTAGGGTGTCACAAATTGGTATTAGAGAAGGTTTTTCATTTCCTTCTTTAATATTTTGAGATAGTAGATTGGATATTAGGAACATGTTGGGACTTGGTCATAAGTCATTCTTGGGAATCGTGAACCCAGGTTTGGGGTAAAATCCAAATTACCCAAAATTATAATTATTGTTTTATTTTTCCTATTACAGTTGACATTATTTCACTGTTGGGTGATGCACATGTTGTATGGTGTTGTTGATTATTACTATGTTTGGGGATTTTGTTTCATCCTTGGCCCGATGATATGAGGGAAAGGAGCATTATCACATGCATAATTATAGGCACCTATATTTCACATGCCATGCATATTACCATGCCATATAGGTGCATTTAAATATTTTTATTGCTTGATATTCTTGTGATTATTGAGTGATGTTGTGATAGTTAGCTTATGCTTATATTATTCTTGGTTTTGATTGAGTGATTTCTTGTCTAAATTCATGAGGTCTATGGGCCCTCATGGGTTGGGATGAGTAATTTACCAAGTTGATTCATTATGCTATAAATAAATGGGTGTTGTTTCTAGTGATAAGGTGTATGGGAACTGATTCATAGAAAATGGAAATACATTATAAAGTGAATCATGACATCTAAAATGAATTGGTTGTATATCCTTAACCTTACTTTTCACGTTTATGAAAGGTAAAGGATTGAACTGAGAAATTAAATGTAAAATGAAATGAAACTTATACTTGATCACTTACTGATACCTGGCCATTTAAGTGGGTGTTGGGGTAGAATGCCTTGGGTAGTGAGTTTTCCTATTTTCAGCTTCTGCTATTGATGTTATATTTCTACTTAAGCTTCTTCGGAGGTGTGTTCTTGGAATTTTTATACCAATTTTACCACGATGTCCTCATATCATACTCCAAGAGGGTGGCGATGACCATTCTTCAGATGTGGTGGACCCTAAGCCACCACTTTTACCTCCAGAAGTTCCACTCATGGAACTACCTACTATACCTAATCTAGGAACTGATGTCTAGGTTCAAGATAGTTTCCTATATCTGATGTAGTCCATCCATGGTACTCTATAGCTCTCACCTATGATAGCTGATCTGACTTGTGAGTTCCAAAAGCAGCATCCTCCTACCATTTAAGGGGATGGTGGTATGTATGTTGTTTATTCTTAGTTAGAGGCCACCCTATCTATCTTTGACCATATGGATATTCATATAGAGTGGAGGGTCAAGATTGCCACATACATGCTTTGAGATTTGGCCAAGTGCTAGTGGGATGTGATCACCCAGGTTGGTCGTCATCAGGGTATGTCGTGGGTTGATTTACAGACTATCTTCTATGATCAGTTCTTTCCTAAGATTCAGAGATATGACAGATCCAGAGAGTTCATTCATCTCGAATAGGGTTCTATGTTAGTTATGGAATATTCATCACTTTCCATGGAGTTGCAGCATTTTTCACTACTTCTAGCCGGTTATGAGATTTCACATGCTAGACGCTTCGAGGATGGGCTTGTGTATGCCATCTGTACACAGGTGAATGTATTTTTCCTTCCTACCTTATCTGAAATAGTAAATTAGGCTATTATCACTGAGAATAACCTGAGGTATGGAAATAGTGCTGGGTTTAAAGGATTAGTGCCACATCAGGGCAGTAGTTCTTCCAATGGTAGGAAACGTTCTCTCAAGGTTTCTCGTCAGGGGATTGACAACCATAGTGCCCATTTAGATAGCTCCAAAGTGTGTCATAAGTGTGGACGATGGGGGAACCTGAAGCCTCATTGTGATAGATACCAAATGGAGTGTCGGTCTTGTGGTCGTATGGAGAATCTCTAGAATTTCTACAAGACCTTTCCACCAACTTCAAGTGGAAAAGGATCTGCGCCGTCTCCACATTCAGGAATGGGTTCTTTTATGACATGTCAGGCATGGATTTGGAATAGCACCGGTAGGACTAGATAAGGAGGAGGTTGTGGCCATATAAGATAGACCCCTGATCAACAGTAGCACCAATAGAGCAGTTATGATCATGGTGGTCCATCTATTGCATAGGGTCATGGATCAGGTCAATTACATGTACTACAGCCAATACCTGAGGATTAGGTTTTGGGATGATCTAAAGTATGAGGTACTATTCTTGTGGAATATACTATAGTATCTTCTTTATTTGATACAGGTTATTTGGACTCTTTTATCTATGTATCTATCATGGAAATTCTTGAATTAGAGATACATTATTATTATGGTGTAATGACCCTAGATATGTCATTAGGGGTATGAACAAAGGGAATAAGACAGTGTATAGACTGCCCCCTTGAGGTATAAAATTACCCTTTCTTATGGAACCTCTTCGTTCTCAAGATGATAGGCTTCAATTTCATTCTTAGGATGGATTGGTTGGTTCAGTATCATGATTTTGTATACTTCTATCACCACAGGGTATCGTTTACATCACCAAATGGCATCATTTATCTACATAAGGGTGAGTAGGATGTCTAGGGTAGTAGAGCTAGAATAGAGCATCATGGGTTAGGTGGAGTGACCACCCAAATTGAAAATCTCTTCACCGAGGATTAGGGTTTACAAAAAGTTTATTTCCTTCCATTAGTGGATCATTTCAGGGATGTATTTCCTGGTGAATTTTATGGATTACCTTTTGAGAGAGAGGTAGATTTCATGATTGATCTTGTTCTATGAGCATCTCCAATGTCTATTCCTCCATATAGGATGGAACCTATAGAGATTAAAGAGATCAAGAGACGGTTAGAGGATTTAGAGGCCAAAGGTTTTATACATCCTATTATATCCTCTTTGGGTTTACCTATGCTTTTTTTCAAGAAGTAATATGTAACCTTACATCTATGTGTGGATTACAGAAGGTTTAACCAGCTTATAGTCAAGAATTGAGATCCACTTTTTCAAATAAATGATCTTTTTGACCATCTCTGAGGATCTAGGGTCTTCTCTAAGATCGACCTGAGATTGGGTTATCATCATGTGTGAGTAAGGACATTATACATACCTTGTAAAACTTTTCGTAGCATTTATGGTATGTATGAGTACCTAGTTATGATGTTTGTTCTAACGAACTCACCTTCTGTTTTCATGTCTATGATGAATATGGTGTTCCACCCCTATTTGGATTCTTTCATCTTGGTCTTTATGGATGACATCTTGGTCTATTCTCACACTCGTAGAGATGATTCCAATCATCTTGAGATCATTATGAGTACACTAAGAGAGCATCGTATTTATGACAATATTGTTAAGTTCCACTTCTAGATCGAGAAATTTCAATTCTAGGGTCATATTATCTCAAAATCAGGTGTATCTGTTGACCCAGAAAAGGTTAGTGTTGTAGTTTATTAGGAGCAACCCAATAAAGTTTTTGATATATGGAGTTTCTTGGGGTTTTCTGAATATTATAGGAATTTCATACAATATTTCTCACATCTTTCTTCAACTTTAACTATACTTACAAAGAAGGTAATAAAGTTCCTTTGGTTAGAAGCGTGTGAGAGATACTTTCAGAAGCTGAAAGGGAGGCTTGTCTTAGAACCTGTTTTAATTCTTCCCAATCCAGGTGTAGGTTATACTATCTTTTGTGATGAATCATGTATTTTCCTAGGATCATTACTAATGTAGGAATATAGAGTCATTATTTATGGATCTCATAAGTTGAGTCCTCATGAGAGAAATTACTCAATGCACAACCTTGAGCTAGCAGCAATTGTCCATGTCCTACGTTTCTGGAGACATTATATGTTGGGTGAGCACTTTGTGGTGTACAAAAACCACAAGAGACTCAAATATATATTTTATCAACGTGACGTAAACATCATATGATAGAGATGGGTTGAATATTTACAATCTTTTGATTTTGGGCTTTCCTATACGCCTGGGAAGGGCAATGTGGTTTCAGACGCACTAAGTTGGAAAACTCAAGAATAGGTCATATGGGAATCCAATGATGAATGGAAGTTAATGGCCCGATGAATGGAAGTTAATGGCCCTATTTTATGAGCTACATCTAGAGTTTCATGATATTCATGATCATCCTTATCTATCATCTTTGGAATTTAACTCTTCCCTCCTTGAGAAGGTGAAGGGTAGAAAATTTTTAGATCCTGAAGTCTTGGTAATCTGTTAGAGTATATCAGGAGATAACACACCTCTAGATTGGTCTGTAAATAGAGACGACATCATATGTATCCATGGACATGTCTGGGTCCCTGTAGATATGAGATAGGAGTTGATAAAATATTCCCACACCTCTCAGTGGGAAGTTCATCTAGGCGTCTCGAAGATGTATCAAGACATGCGACACCAGTAATGGTGGCCTAGGATAAAACTTCATATAGCAGGCTTTATCAATAGGTGTTTCACCTATCAGCAGGTGAAGTCAAAGAACCAGATACTTGAGGCTTATTACAGCTACTTCCAGTCCTGGAATGTAAATGGGAAGGTGTTTTTCTGGAATTTGTAGTTGGTTTACCTAGGTCACCTAGAGGTAGTGATGTTGTATGGGTTGTCATTGATAGACTGGTAAAATTAGCCCACTTCATTCCTATCTGGGATACATTCTTAGTTGATGAGTTGGGAAGACTGTATGTCTATGAGATAATACAACTACATGAGGTCCCTCGTACTATAATTTCAGATAGGGATGACCATTTCACATCATGGTTCTAGTAGGTATTGCAGAAGGCTATGGGAAAACAGGTGCTTCTAAGCACATATTTTCACCCTCAAACTGATGGATAATCAAAATAGATAGTATAAGTTCTAGAGGATACTCTTTGAGCATGTTTCCTATATTTTGGTGGTTCTTGGTAAAAAGCATATCCCTCTTGTTGAGTTTGCCTATAATAATAGCTTCCATGTGAAAATTAAGATAGCTCCTTTTGAGGCCTTATATGGTAGATCATGTCATTCATCCCTATATTGGATAAAGGCAGGTGAGTCAGCCCTACTAGGTCCTCATCTCATTCAGGAGACTCCAGAGCAGTTTTAGGTGATCAAAAAGTGTATGACTACTGCATAGTCTTGAAAAAAAATCTTATGTTGATCACCATCGATGACCTCTAGAGTTTGAGGTCGGGGATTGTGTTTTTCTCCGAGTATCACCTAGGCTAGGTCATAGATAGTTACGGAAGTAAGGGAAGTTTTTGGCTCATTAAGTAGGTCCATTTGAGATCCTAGAGAGAGTCGGGTTGGTAGCCTATCGGTTGCTACTACCTCAAAGGTACCATTCCATGCACTATTTCTTCCTTGTTTCATAGCTTCTCCAATATCATGACAACATGAATATACCTTTGATCCTAAGGAAGTTGAGTTAGATGATGATACTACCTTTGAGGAGTATCTAGTATGCATTGTCAACCAGATCACGAAGGTTCTCTAAGTTCAGTATGTCCCTATAGTATGTGTTTTATGGAATCATATTTGCATTTAGGAAGAGACTTGGGAGTTGGAGGCCAACATTAATGCTCAGTGACCAGAGTTGTTCTCAGAAATTGTTTCTACACCCCTGGAAGGAAAACTCAGAAACACGTTCTTTTAAGGGGGGAGACTGCAAGAACCTAGTTTTCACTTAGGTATGGATCCTTTAAAATTTGGTCTAATTATTTATTTTGGACCTAATATGGATTTCTAATGAGTTAGAAAATGTATTAAGGGTGTTTGGGGATTCTTTAGATCCAGGAAAACATCTTTTTGGGAAACTGGTCATGTCACACAGATGGCACATGGTTTGCCTAACTGTACAGATGATCTATTTTTGGGCAGAACCATATCACATGGTTGGAACACAACCATGTGACCTAACCATGAAATCTCCCCTTCTTCTTAGGTACCTATCCTTCATTTTTTCATTGTTTTTCAAATAGTGTTGACAAACCATGCATAGGAAAAATTCAGGGTAATTTTACCATTTTCCCCTTAATGATCTAAGTAAGCCACCCCTCCTTCCCCAACTCAAGATCCAAATAGATAACCTCCATTTTCTCTCAATTTGGAGATTTTTGAAGACCTAAGGTAGTGATAGAGATATCTACTTCATCCAGAATCCAATCGATCTTTCGTTCATCCCATTGGATGCGCAATGGTAAGTACTCGAGTCCTTTTTAGTTGTTCTTATCCTCTCTTTCTCTTGACCTAGTTATTGAGGTGTGAGTGTTTTCCCCTCTTCTCATATCTACTCCATTTTGAGCCAAATTAGAGGTTGATACTAGAGGATAAGGATTGTACAACCCTAAGGTGGGTGGTCTATAACTCATCCCTCAAGTTTGATAATTTTGGAATTTTCGTGTGGGGCCCACTCATTTCATTAGGTGATGTTTTTTGAATTTATATGTCATGATTATAAGCATTAAAACAATATGATTATTATATTTCCATATATATGATTATTTGTTGGTGGTTACATCCTCAACTCCATCCATCCCATGTAGGATGATATTCTATAATTGAGTTTTTAGTGTTTTGACACTTTTGAACCATTGTTCAGATGTGCTCGAGCTTGACCACACTAATGGAAGGCCTCTTTATCACAAATTCTTGTTGTATCAGGTAATGGTGAATAGAAAGTACCACGTCACTTCCACTTGACCCACCTAAGGTAAGTGCATCAAATTGATTATTAAATGTGAAATGTAATTTGGAAAGTATACTAAGTATATGGATTGACCAGATTAAATGTGAATAAATATAGGTTTTGTGTCCGTAACACCCCTTACCACATTAATTGAAGGTATTTTAATGAAACTTAATTAATGAATATGCCTTAAATAGGATTAATAAAGGTTGCATGCTACTTGGCCTTGTCATACTAATGAAAGGAAAGGCTTGAACCAAATGGACTTATTGATTAATTATGACTTGTTTAAAAGGTTTAATGTTACTTGAACTTATCACACTGATGAAAGGAAAGGATTGAACCAAATGAAATATTACATGACTTCATAATTAAATAGGAGTGGCATGACTCGAGCTCACCTTGAATTCTTATCAGGGAATTCCATGACCACTTAGGAACCCCATTCCGATTCAAGGATATAGCTTTCTTAGGTTGAGACCCACCAAGATCCTGATACTTGTATATTTTTGGATGCTTGGTATGACACCACAGGATCTATCAAATAGTATTACAAGATGTCATGGATACACTCCTTGGATACAACATTGAAAAGTAAGTGCCATGGTTAAATCCCATCGGTCCCAGTCATTGCTTAGCCCCATTTTACCTTAGATGAACTACATGGACTCGGTAGGCATCTCATTTTATAATTACTTGAACTATGATCCTTGGATTACACTCTTACCCATATCCAGGCTACAGTTATTACTAAGTTGGATACCTTTAAGGTCTACATTTCCTTGGTTATTACCTTGGAACTTCATTATTAAATGTAATTACAGGTTTCCTTGTCATAACTCGGAACTTTCACTATTTTTAACATGTGACTCATTTATAAACCATTAATAATAAATTAATGAACTGGTTATGTTCATACTCCATATGAAGGATAAAGCAAGTACATGGGTATTTAGTTACATTATGTTTCTTTACTTTATATATGCATGTTTTCACATTGTTACATTCCATTACACGGGACAGATGTTATAGACACCATTGGTGTTGGACCACTGAGATTTATCTCACACCCTCTTCGGGCATTGTTCGGTACCTGGAGTAGGTTATAAGAATTTAGGTGTTGATAAAGGGAAGAATACGGCTTCAAACACTTGATTACTTTATGTTTAGTATGAATCTTTATAGAAGATGACCGAGCCAGAGCTTAGGATGCTTGGGATAGTCTTTCATTCCCTTTATAATTTGTGAAACATGTTATGCATGTTGTCTTGTATCCATGTTTTCTAGTTTTCTAGATTGATGACATATCATCATCATTTGTTTTATGTTATTCCAGTTATTTCATTTATTGTTATTTTTGTCTCTATTTTACATTGTTCCTTTTGTTTACTTGTATTAATTCCACTATTTACCTCTGTTTATATTTATCTATTGTGATACACTCTGATAATGAGAGCATAGTCTTCCCACGGACACACCCTAGAACCTCTCTGCTAGTCAACAGCCTCTGGAATTTGTGGAGATGTGCTTGAGTCCATGTGGACCACCGGGCTCAGGGCACCTCTTAAGTGGCATCCAGATCTAGGACGTCACAAGTATAATTTTCATAACATAACAAACATTAAAATATAATTCATCATTTATATAAATTCAAAAACTCAACCATAACATATAATTATAATTCATATCACAATAAGAATCGCAATTCATCAACCAAAATGGCCTCTTTTATCCTCTACTTTCCCACCCAACATATATCATAGGATCCACATTTACCTCCAACAACCACCCAGAGTCAACCTAAATACCCTAAGTAGTATACCATGACCTATTATCCATACAACCTCCAGCATACATCTAATTTAAATATATGAATAATAACTATCCTATTTTACAACATCATCCAACAATATTAGAAAACATTCCTTGCATAAATTCAACTCATTAAATATCACCAAAATTAGTCAAAAAATTACATCCAAATTTAATTAACCCCTTTCCTGTCTTCTTATTCATATTATAATCCAATAATTTACTTTTACCATGTGTTACCATGATTACCATATTTTCATTAAATTCATTATTCTATATTGATTAAATTCTCCCTTCTGTGCATATCACATCATTTTAGTTAATATATCATTCGTTTCATGTTAATCAAAAAAATTAACCATCACCACATCAACCAAATTATACAAATACAATTAATATGAAAAAAAATATTGGTTATAATTCCCTACCTCATTTTTTAATTAAATATTTTCTACACCAAGTTAAGATCTGTCACCCCCAGATTTCCACATCCAAATAATCAAAATTAGGGAAAATAATCCTCTCAAATATATAATCAAATTATAATATTCCAGGATAATTGTTCTATCCACTGGGACATATGTATCTAATAGAGATATATATATATATTTCAAGGGAAAGTAGATCTTGGTATTTCACAAACAATTAATCCAAGGTTTGATGTACTCAATTCCAAGAAGAAATCCATTATTAGATTATCAATAACCATAAAAATTATCCAAAAAATATTCTAATGGTTTCTCTAAATCATTCAAGGGTGTTATGGGATTCAAATAGAGGTTTTATTTGGTTTTTAAAATTAATTATCATAACTTTATAGGCATACATGATAAGAATGGGCAGTCTCTCAAACTGTGAAGAAGGCCATACAAAACCCTTTGACTCAAACCCAAAATGCATGGATGAAGTAAATATTTTCCTTTGACTATGTAGGGGACCATTAAAAATACATTCCATCTAAAAACAATATGTGTTGTATCACTATTTGTGAAGTAGATCATGAAACCTTAGTAAAACAACTCTTATCTTCTTTCAATAATTTATATTCTGACAAGACATGAACCCCAAGTCAAGTACATAATTTTGGATCCAACAGTGTGGTAAAAATTCACTTTAGTGATCATATAACTCATTATTTCACACTTTCAATTCCCAACTTCCACAAAATATCTGTTAAAAATCACAAGGAAAACACATAAAGTTTCCATAACTCTATATTAAATATCTCTCAAACAATTTTTGTCCTCAAAAAATTTAAAAGATACAAAAAATGAAAAAAGTAGATCAACCAAAAAAACAAATCCATGACATGTAATTTTCTTGTGTATTAGATACATTGGGGAAATAATTTAATGCAAGTAAATATTATTGGTGAAGGGTTTAAAAGGGTCGAGTAACACTTGTTAAAGTCAATAAAAGATAATAAAAACCAAAAACTCTCAAGATCACCATGAATTTAAACTAAAACCATGTATATATAAAATAAAGAACTCATACCTTACACCAATTATAACCACTACCATTATATTCTATCATTATCTTATCGAATATCCCTTAGAAACAACCATTGGGTTCCTTCATGTATGGTATATCCATGGGCTGATATGAATCACCCAACTCTTGGGTGGGATTCTCTTTCACACCCACATTTATCTAGTACCTATTGGTGGTAATGGGAGGAGGAGAAAGAGAACTTCAAGAATGAGAGAATCGGTAGAGAAATCTTGGACAAGGATCACAAACCCCAAATCAATGGTTAATCCTCATTTTTATAGGCCTCAAGGATGCCCCCCAAGCCCCATGACTTTAATCATATATTTATAACATATAAGTAAATATGGTTATAAGGGTTGTAACCTATTGACAATAAAAATCCTATACATTTCATATTGTGAAATATTTAACCAATGATATCATATATGTAAGAATATATAGATGTTAATAACTAAAATTTAACTACCTTATAAATCATATGATACCATATGAATCCAAAATTAGATTCTATACAATATAATATATTCATTTCACACCATACGACCGGACAAGTTAGTTCATTATGATATCTCTATATCATATTAAATGATATAACCAATGATATGAACAATACCTTTCATACCATGGATGTCATTCCATAAGAAATCATCATATCTTACTCTATGATATAACATTAAACGCATCATATGTATAATAGATTTAGGTATTATCACCTTCAATATCCCACTTTCACTAAATCCTCATAGACTTAGTGCCATTTCATATTATATTGTATCATGTAAAATAATTTGTAAAAAACATACAAATATACTTTTCAATTTTTACAAAAAAATGGAAATATATTATCAACTTCACCTTATATCACACCATATGTAATACCCTGTGAATATCTATCCAAAACTCTTTTTTTATAAACTCTAAAACATTTTTAGAACATCTCTTTTACTTTCATAAAACTCAATTCCCATTCATACAACCATGAAGTGTGATCCCATGTGAATTTTTAGCATTGAAAATAAATATAAATTCTTGAATTTATAAATGTAACCAAGGAAAATCCTATATCAAAGCATCATTTCTACTGAAGCTGCAAAGGGATCTAGAGTGATCTCCATAAAACACATGTATCTCTATATTTTTTCCACCAGTTTTATCATATAAAAACATGAATTTTCATATTATACCTTTTTCAAAGACATTGAGTAACCAAAAGACAAATATTATGTCAAACCTATATATCTACTCATACGTTATCGATTCTTAAAGCATAGAATGACCAGGTCAATGGATACATCACATGGAATTCACCCTTATGAATGATAACATCACATACCTTATTTAGGTATAGTCATACACTCCCTAATCCTATCTCAATCAAGTTTCCATATGTCATACTCGTTATATGATAGGATAAATCTTATATTTTTTAAGCTTTAACCAATTATATGATCAACAACATACCCAACCCCCCTGATTAGCTAAGCCTTAAGGATTTCCTAGGAAAAGTATCAAGGTATGATGTTTCTCATGATAGGTATCTCTTTAACCTCAAGTATGGGGAAATCAAAATATGAAACACAAATACATAGTATACTAAAGACATAGTGTATAACACTCCCTGTAGTGTACTTGGTGGGTCATCCAATCCAAAAAAATATTTTGGGCCTCATAAGAATATTTCATATCTTTATATTAAATCATAACCATAATAACCATAACATTTCTGTACAAACTATAGTAATCCATGATAAAAATTTATTAGGGATAACTCAAAGTCATACTTTAAGAGGTCAATTATCATTTCACTTCATGAGTATATGTATCCAACATAAAAGAATGATAAAGCAATGACTGTATTTTATATAACATGATAATTTTAATATTCTTTAAATATTTTAGTAATACTAAAAAAATATTACTTAAGAATTCATCTAATCATATCCCATATGATAGACTATTAAAGAGGAATTATTTTTTATACACTTATAAGGTTATATTAAACTCATTACATCTCTATATAATTTCTTCCACATCTCCATGTGACAATGTGATAAAATACTCCCACTAAACTATTTTAGTGAGTATAATTTATAAAGAAATCTAGTTTGAATAATGGTGAGATTTATGAATCATATTATTAATGTTCAAGTCCTTGAATATAGTATTTAAATAACTTAACTTCACAGTATCAAATGTTGCAATGTTAATAACTTCCATTGTCTACATAGAAATGTTTTTAATCTCATAATCATCATTGTTATTGTAACATTTTTCATCAAACTTTTCCATTGAGATCATTTTGGTAAAACTATATAACTCTTTACATTTTTCTTTACCAACACATCCTAAACACTTTTAAGTTATAAAGTAACATACACTCTTAATTTTTACTAGAATAATCCTTTACTTTTTAATAATTTTAATTCACCATGTCCAAATATAATCTCACTAGCCTCTTAGAAACTATAATTTTCTTATAATATCATTATAATATACACAAACTTCTTTGTGTTTATGAAATAACACTTATTTTCTTTAGTGTTAACATTTAAAAAACAAACTATTATTTCCATATCAAATATGGTATTATATGGGTTTGAAGCATTTTTCTAAAAATAAAATTTTATTCTTTAAAATATATTATTTATAGGTGGTAGGATCATATCCCTCATAATTTAAGAAACATCTGGATAAACTCTTATATCATGGAGAAAACATTTTTACCATTATCTTCTTTTCAAGAATTTTATAGAGTTTTATGAATCATTAAAAAAAATTATAACCTTCATATCATACATTTTATAAAAAAAATTATAACTAACATATTTTCTTATCATATAAGATAGATAAGATGAAAATATACACCCTTTATTTAGATCCATTTAAGATTTATATAATATTTTTTATTCAAAACTTTTATATAGAAACTCTATGCTTCATCAATTGAATACAAACTACAAGTATCTATAATTATTACCTTGATTTTTATCTCCTATATATTTATAATATTTATAAATATACATTAGGTATCATGTAACCTTAAAAATCTATGAATTGTTTTTATAACACTGATACCTGAAAAGGAATTTATATAGAGTTTTACAAGGCCCTTAAAGTATCCCAGAAAATTTCAATCACATATGAAACATTTCCTCCCATTCCTAATAACTCTGGGTTTCAATTACCAATTCCAAATATTGTAAAAATCCAATATTCTATTTCTAACTTAAACCTTTACCCTTTGTTTTGTCAACAAAACACAAGAACTTAAACATCACATGCCCAATTCCTATATCCTAGACACTTTGAGAAAATATAGTAAACCTTTATTAAACTTATTCACATTATTGGAACATTTATAATAATAATTCCAAATTAATTCCATAACTAGACAAATCCTTAGAGTATACATTCAATATTTTCAATTCATTGTCACACTCAATAACATTGAGTATATGAGTAGACACTAGAGTTCCTATGGTCACCTTACATTATACGCCTCAAGTGAACCATTCTATGCTTCACACATTAGTACAAAATGGACTTTAACATCAATTTATCAGGATTTAACATCAGTATTTCAGGCTATGACTTTGTGAGTAATGTTGTATGGGATCACTCCCCCTGAATTTGTGAGAATTGTGAGAGGTGATGCACTCAGTCTATATTTTTTCATCCACCCTATTGGTCTTGGTTTGTGTTGCTCTTGACATTAAATTCATGTGATCGAGTGGTGAAATTTTTTAATTTTTTTAAACATATGGTTTTTAACATCTTTTATTTTAATAACTAAAATTAAAAACTTGTTGAGTAAAAGGATTCTACATTAGTGATATATATAAATGATGATGAAACCATATTGATATGGTATTTTGACATTAGTTATTGAAATAACCAATATTTAATCCTAATAAAGAAAATATTTTTAATTATTTTATTCTTAATTTTAGTGTTTTTAATCCCACAAAAGTGTTATTTCAAGGGAGATTATCACATTTTATATTTTTTAAAGTATTTTGAGCTTAATTTCAAAATTGGCTTATTTTGGAATTTAACTGTTTTAATTTATTTCAATTTTTCATACATAACTTTTTCTTCAATGATCCAACTTGAAAAATTATTCTTTTATAGGTTCTTATTTTTTATGGTATTCATTTTATACTTCTGGACCCAAAGCTCAATCCATTATTTGAAAGTCCAAATCCAGGACACAATTCCAGCCTCGAAAACTATGTACAGATCTAGAGAATTTTATTGTTAGGCCCATATCTCATAAACATACAAACCAAATGGTATAAAATTTAACATAGATAAAGAGAGAATCCAGATGAATAACTTTAATTAAGCTGGTTTCTCCTTATTCCTTCATTTTCAAGGTAATAAATGCATGGGAAGTAGGATGGTTTGTAATATAAATAGTCATCTATCCAAAATAAATACCTAGAGTACATTGAAAATATCTATCACCATAAATGTCCAATGAAGATGAAACTTTGTGGGTAGAAATATTAGACACAAAATAACAAATTTAAATAATTAAATATTCTAATATTAGGTCATTTAACGGATCATTCACATGCATACATTTGTTGGATGGTTTTAGAGCCAAAAGGTTCACCTCTCTTTCCCATAAAATAGTGTCCCTTCTTCATTACAAAGGGTTGGAAAGTTAGGGGTATCCTTTTTTGGAAATTTTATGTAGTTTATTATATTAATTTATTTTATTTTAATTATTTAATTGCATTACGTGTTTTAATTTAATTTTTCTCTTTTCTCTCCTTTTCTTTCTCTCTTTTGTTTTTTCCCCGTTTTCTTCATCAATGTGAACTCTTATACTCATGATCATGAATAGCTAACCTAAGGAAATTTCGAGGGGAGTAATCTAGTGATGAACCAAAGTATTTAAACATTAATTATTAATGTTTTTTATTCTATTTTAGTTATTCTAAGGGGGATATTAGTGGGAAATGGTCATTTGTGTCTCCACTTTCCACCTGAGAATTAGCTTTCACTTCTGCAAAATTTTCCCTCGATCAAGGAAGTGGATGTGCAATCTCTCGACAATCATTGAGATCACTATATATTTATAACCATATGAAGAGTTCAATGTTAACACATACGATGTAGTATGTTCATTAAGTAAATTCAAAACTAATTAAGAGATGACAAAGGTTTACTCTGTGTGATTCTCTCAGGAATGTCTCATTTCTTTCTAACATCATTCTCTTTACATTCATTGTGTTTTCATTTCATATACATGTTTAATTTTATTACATAATTCTCATTTCTAAAATATACATTTATTTTAGTTTTATTTCATATATATATATATATATATACTAATTGAATTATAATTAGTTAGTTTTTTACCGCAAAGTCTTCTCAAGAGAATGACCTAGGTCAGCCCCTGTGTTGTACGTCGTTATAAATATTTTTGAGAGCGCACATGACAATGATTCATAAAATTAGCACCATTTATAGGGATCCAAGTAGTATTTATTTAATATTTTTATTCATATTTTGTAAATAATTTTCCATTCATTTAAAAAACACAAAAAAATCATAAATTTCAAAAACACTAAAAAAATCTCTCTCTTCATGATGTATTTTAATTCAAATTATTATGAATGGATTGACCAATATTAGGTGACAAAATAAGTTTAAAATGATATTTATGCTAAGTATCAAAGTATTAGTGATATAGTGGAAAATTTTAAGATCCAAATAGAGTTAATTATTTAATATGTACATTCATGTCAAGAGAAACCTGAGCCGAAACCTAAACCAGAACGAGTGGTGGAAGAGATTTCACATATCATTTTTTATGTTAAATAACCTAAGGTGGGTGAGAAAGATATTATTAAATAATTAATAACATCATCCTGCACTCATACATTTATCTATGAGGTACCTTAAGTACACATTCAAGCTGATGTACTTACAGGAGATCAATGATTTTTGGAAGAATACTGGAATAGGTTTATTGAAGATAACCTGAAGCTTGATCTTCTGATCATTGATATTGAAAAAGAAATACCTTTTGAACTCTATCTTAATTTAAAATATAAAGAAGAAGATTCATATTATGATATAAAGTTTCCAATGGTATTTTTTATAGAGATAAATTTCCAAGATGACTTGCTTGAAATGGAATATTTCTTTATTAATTCTTCATGTTTTAATCTTATTCAAGTTGAATTGTTTTCTGAATTATCTTTCTCTAAAATTTTTGATACAATACAAATAAAGAAGACTTTGGATGCTAATTAAGATACCATAAAAGTGGTTCTTAATAAATAATAATATCTAGATAATAATGTGGTATGACTTCCACCTCTATAACTACTTTTATACCATATAGAGGAGGACACTGTAGAAGTCAACAAGGCGCACCTATATCTTCTATTCCCTCTCATTATTGAACTCAAATTCTCTCCTTCTTCTTTCTCATGGGTTGGTAAATTTATTATATTATTTTATATTATCTATTATTGGTTTTTAATCATGGAAATTGTAAAAATTCACATGTGGTGGTTCATCTCAAAGAAACCACACCAACCATCAGATTGGGGATAATCTACTGCAACTGTCTGACTAGGGGAAGTAAAAATCGAGCACCCGCTTGGGGGGTAAAACCAAGCAGTATCCCTCTTATATCCACTTTATATTTCTTTTTATTTATTATTATTATATATTTTCATTTCTTTCTTGTATTTTTAAAGTGGTAGAATCTTGGATATTAACTCAAGGTTTTCACTGAAAAATAAATTAGGTCATGTCTTTCCTTTTCTCTATTTTTTTTTGCCCAATTTAAATTCTGCATATAAAAATTTATTGATCTGATTTGAGATAAAATGAGGTTAGTAAATATAATAAGTTTGGGTGAGGTATTTTAACTTGTTTTTAGGAATTTTTTATTTTATTTCATTTTATTTTTCATGACATTTTCTGAATTTTTCATGTTTTCTTTTTTCATTTTTTATGTGTTTTTTGGATTCTTGAGAAAAATCCAATACTTTGGAAAATTCAAACCATCTTGGTATTTTTGGAACATTTATTGATTTCAATATTTGAGGATTTAAATTATTCCTAAATGGATTTAGTTTCTTGATTTTTGGTCTTTTCATTTGATGAAGTTTGATGGATTTTGAAACTCATTTTCATTAGTACTGTATGAATTAAATATCATACCCAACCCAAGATGTTTCTAAACATTTTTGAAATATTATTTACATTTCTATATTTCTTGAGAGTCTTGATACATGTTGTTTGATCCAAAAAAAAATTTCTCTTTTTCAAAGCTGTTAGAGTTAATTGAATGTGTTAAGTATGATTTAGGCACCACATTAAAATACCTTTTTGCATTCAACTTTTATTTTGGCCTACCTTTACATATGACCTTTATTAAGACCCTAGTATCTATGAAATACCTTTTTAGTAAGACACATTACAATCCATATATCCCTTTACAACCTTCTCTAGAAGTTAAATTCATGATTATTATTGAACTCAAGTGTGGGGGAGGGATAAGATAAGCTACGTTTTTCTTTCCTAAATAATATATTTGAGCTAAATTGAATGTGTTATCATATATATTATTTCTTGGGTGGAATTAATTTCATTATAGAAGGATTTATGGGTGCCCAAAATATCATTACACATATGGTCTATGTGATCATAAATTTTTAAGATCAAAATTTGACTCTCTTTTCCTAAAAAAATATGATTCTGAAGAGAAATCCAAATGTGAATTCAAGATTAAAAAATGCTACAAATTGGAGAAAAGAGGGATTAAATTATCATTAATGATGAAAATTTCAAGTGTTAACTTCTCAGATAAATAGGTTTTTTGTGGTGATTCATTTTTTAGCTGATTGAGGAGCACACCATTCTTGAGAAAAAATATTTTCAAGCATTTACTTCACTTTAGAGCTTAACCCTACTCATTCTTCCTCAGATATTTTTTACATTTAAAACCTGCCAACCCTTATCCTCAAAAAAACCCATGAGTAAGACCTCATGATTGACACATTTTTTAATCTGCGAAGTGAAGATGCTAGGAGGACAGAAATCCTATAGAAATCACACATGTTCTTGAGAATGATAAAAACTCCACATTAAATATCCTTGAGTGAAGAGATAAATATTTTTTATGAGGAGGTAGGTATGACATGTATGTGAGGATTAATATGAGATTCAATGTATTTTTATGATTTGTGAGGATTTATTAAATTCTGATCCATGTATGAGGCATGATATTTTCTCTAATAGGATAATTGAGCTACATTGTCATTTATGCTTTAGGAAGTTTGTTTTGACCTTAGTATAAGACGATTGTCGAGGAGTGAAATGTTTAAGTGTGGAGGAACTGAAGGAGAAAATATTTTCAATTATTTTATTTTTAATTTTAGTTTTTTTAATCACACAAAAGTGTTATTTCAAGGGAAATTTTTACATTTTATAGTTTTTGAAGTATTTTAAGCTTAACTGCAAAAATGGATTATTTTAGAATTTAACTATTTTAATTTATTTCAATGTTTCATCCATAAATTTTTCTTCACTGATCCAAATTAAAAAATTATTATTTTATAGGTTCCTATGTTATATGGGATTAATTTTATCCTTATTTACCCAAAGCTCAATCCATCATTTGAAGACCCAAATTTAGCTCACAATTCCATCCTCAAAAATTGTGTACAGATCTAGAGAATTTTATTTTTCAGACCATATCTCATAAAATGCCAAACAAAATGAGATAAAATTTAAAATTTAAAAATATAACATCTGGAGGAATAACTTTAATTAATCTTGTCTCTCCTAATTCATTCATTTTCAAGAAAATAAATTCATGGGAAGTCGGATTATTTGGAATACGAATAGTCACCTATTCAGAATAAATACCTAGAGTATATTGGAAATATCTCTCACCACACATGTCCAATGAAGATGAAACTTTATGGGTCGAAATATAAGACACAACCTAAAAACTTTCAATAAGTAACTATTCTAAAATTTAGTCATTTAATGGGTTATCCACATGAATAAATTCGGTGGATGGTTTTGGAGCCAAAAAAATAACCTATCTTGATATAAAAGAGTTTCTCTTCTTCATTACAAAGGGTTGGAAACTTAGGGGTATCCTTTTTTAGAAATTTTATGTAGTTTAGTATTTTAATTTATTTTATTTTCATTCTGTAATTTTATTACATGTTTTAATTTAAGTTTTCTTTTTTCTCTCCTTTTCTTTCTCTCTTTTGTTTTCTCCCCCTGTTTTCTTCATCACTGTGAACTCTTATGCTCATGATCATGAGTAGCTAACCCGAAGAAGTTCCCAAGGGAGTAATCCAATAATAAACCCAACTCTTTGAATATTAATTATTAATGTTTCTTATTTTTCTTATAATTATTCCTATGGGGATCTTAGTGGGTAAGGCGCCTTTGTGTCTTCACTTTCCACCTGAGGATTAGCTTTTGCTTCTGAAATATTATCCCTTAATTGACGAGGTGGATGTACGGTATCTCAGTGATCATTGATATCATCATATATTGAAAACCATATGAAAAAAGAGTATGTTAACACATATTATGGAGTGTTTTCATTAATTAAATTTGAAACTAATTAAGAGATGGTGAAGGCTCGCTCATGGTGATTCTCTCAGGAATCACTCCTTTATTTCTAACAATATTCTATTTGTATTCATTATGTTTTAATTTCATATGCATGTTTAATTTTAGTATTTCATTATCATTTCTCAAATATCAATTTATTTTGGTTTTATTTAATATATATATATAAAGTGAATTAGAAGTAGTGTTTTTTGACCACGAAGGCTCCTTAAGAGAATGACCTAGGTCATCCCTATGATGCACTTAGTTACAAATATTTTTGAGAGTTTGCATGACAAAGATTCATCAAATCCCTACTTGGGATGTCATTTTAAATAAAAAATAACATTAAAATTTAAAAAAATGTTTTGATGTTGGTTTTTAGTAAATCATGCATAAAAAATATATAAGGAATATATTTAAATTATATTTTATTAAAATTGATGTTAAAATTCCCTCTTTGTTCCTTGTAATGTCATATTTGGAAATATCAATGTTAAAATTCCAATGTGGAGTCATATTTTTTTACTAGTATTATAGGCATTTAGATTCAAGTTTTGAATAAATTCAGTAGTTGGTTACTCGGTAAGGTGTTACTCTAACACATAGATTTTTTATTCTTTCTTAAGAACAAAATTTTAAGTATTATATCATCCTAAGAAGTTTCTTAAATTAAGATTATCCTTTCTCTATGAATGATCTCAAAGTGATAATAATGATGATGTTATTTATCAATAATAGAAGGTTGGTGGTACTATTTATAAATAATAATAAAAAATATCATATGATTGTCATAATCTAAATTAATATAAAAAATAATTTTATTAAATGTGAGCCCACTAAAATGATGACCCCTTTTAAAATACATCATATCCATTAATGATCCAAGATCTATATTTCACTAAGCAGTGATTCCTCTTTAGAATCACTCTCACCACTTAACTATTTAGGAAATCTATCATGCCAATAAAATTATAATAACTCTTGGAAGGTTTAGTGGACAACTCTTTTCCCAATCAATTATATGGATAATATCAACATTATTCCTCTATTATCCACTAAATATTTCAATATTATTGGAGTATTAAAAAATAAATTATAAATATAAATAATTAATTAATGGTATTTGTTAGATATTTTGTATAAAAATAATATTTATTTCAAAATAAATATTTTATTAAGTATCATATAAAATTTACTAATTAACTAAATTTAAAACTTTAAATATAATTATATATGGAATAATATATTAACATATTTTAAATTATAAACTTATATGAAATAATATTAAGAGTGAATAATGTTAAAAATGGAATTTTCCAAAAAAATCAGTTTTATTTATAATTTATATCATTTATTTAAAAGATAAATATATAAAGTTTAGAATTTTAATTTTATAAAATAAAATAAATTTTTTAATTCATTTTTTCAATATTGTCCTAAGATTATTTTTTAATATATTAATGAAATAATCGATTTTTAGGTGAATAGTAAAAATACTGATTTTACTTAAAACTGCCAATTTTATAATACATGAATGACTTAAATTATTAAGAAAAAAAATTTATATAAAAATATATATATTTAATAATCAATTTAAATCATTTAAAAAATAATATTTTAAATTAATAAAACATGTGTTTAACATTTATTAAACTCAATTAATATTTCACACTAAAAACTGTTATTAAACAGTTATATTAAAAACTAAACTTTATCAATTTTATAAATTAAATATAAAAATTATTTAATATTTGATTTAAATATTTCAATATTATTTAACAGTTTCATTTTCATTTTTTAGGTATAAATATAATATTAATAATATTAGTGTTAATTACCATGATAATTGTAAAATAGTTTTTTTAAAGAATTATTTTATTAATATCATGTAATTTTTTTAATCAATAAAATTGATATAATTTAAATTATGAATCTAATATTATGTTTAAATTAATATATAATAATATTAATACTCATTAAATTGATAATTAATATTAAATAATATTAAAAATCTATAATGGTTGAAATATCATTTTTCTACTAAAACAGTTTGTCTACACATTATCTTTTTTAATATAAAAGTTAATTTTATAATATTTAGAAATTTAATTTAATTAAATATTGGTTAAATTTAGTTCCATAACACCCAAATCTAATTATATGATTTATTTTAAATTTTTAATAAAACATAAAATCACTTAGTTAAAAACCATCTACCTAGTTTAAAAGTAAAAAAGTAAAATGTAAAAACTTGTTGCTAAAAACCCTATAACATTATCAAAACATGTGCTTAAAACCTTTTTTGAGACTTTAACATCCCAAATACACCCTAAAATCCATTATTTTGAAACTTTAGAACCATTTACCAAGGAATAGCACAGTGATATCATGGAAGGGTAAAGAGTGTTCCCAAAAGTACCATTTCTTCACTTATAAAAGGGGATCACTTGCACCCCTCCATGGTTATACTTTTAATTTTAATTATCATTTAAAATTTTCCTAAAATAACTCTATTATAAATCCTTTTCTAATCCTTAATACCTTGGTCTCTATAAGTTATATTTATGTCTTCACTACTGGGGAAATATCTAAGAGAAAATCAAGTCTAGAATGTAAGTATTACCTTCTTTGTAACTTTTTCTCATTAATATTTATCTTCAAAATATATTATATTAATAAAAATATAATTAAATAAGTTTAATTATTATAATAATATGTTATTATATTAATTTAATAGCTATTATTTTTCTCTATGTCTTTAAAGAAAAACAAAAGCATTTCTAGTGTATTGCACAAAATACCGCCTCCACAAAGTGATGTCTTTCATTATTCATCACTATAATTCATGAATAACTCAAATTATGTAATGTATGAATAAATATTATATATATAATTTAAATATTATTATAAAATTTAAAATTACCTTTTACTGCTTTTCCCTCTCCTTCATTGAGAAATGGAAACCTTAATTGTGTGTATGTGCGAACTATCACCTCCATGAGCAATGAGTTTCATTTTCATCACCACCCATCATGATGGGATTTAAAAATATATTTAATATATAAAAATTATTTCCATAAAAATATTAATATTATGTATATTATGATACTATTTTACAATGCCTTCTATCATAGTCAATATACATAAGGAGTAACAAAAAATTGACTGAACAACCTCAAGTAACCAATAAAGGCAAGAAAACAATATTATAAATAAATAACATATGATAGATAAAGTAACTTGGTATATAAAATATATTTATATAAGTTTATTGGGTAAATATCTAATGAACTTAATTTAATTATTCATTAAGTTAGGCACATGCGCAGAATGAATATGGAACAAGGTAAGGGTTCTGTCTCAATTCCTCTTCTTTGAGACATGTTTTAATGTTATGCACCAATTTATTATTTATATGGTTTTTATAATTCAATAAAATATATTTTTATTATAATAAATGATTTAATTCATGATATTTACATAACAATATGATTTTTAAGCTTCGAGTGACTTTTTATTTAAAATTTACTTAAGTCGTAAGGGTTTCATCTCAAAATTTCCTTCTTTGAGACATATTTTATTTTGTGAACCTAATTTCATTTAAATAGTGTTTATGATACCAATTTGATATATAATTTAATGAATTATATTTATTCATGGTATTTTAACTTAAAAATAAAACTTTATCTCTTTAAAGTGGTTTTATTAGAATTTTTTTTATGTCGTAAAGGTTTTTATCTCAAATTCCCTTCGTTAAGACATGTTTTGGTTTATGCACCAATTTTCATTTATATGGTGTATATGATTACTATTTCTTGTATTATATAATTAATTTTGTTATATTAATGGTATTTGAACTTAAATTTCAAGATTTATCTATTATAATTGTTTTGATTTAAATGTTACTCATGTCGTAAGAGATTTCTTCTCAATTTCCCTTCATTGAGATATAGTTCGTATTTATGCACCAATTATTATTTAAGTAGTTTGTATACTTAATATTTGATATAATATATAATTTATTGTATTTTATTTATGGTATTTTAAGTTTAATTTCTTTCTGTACCTTTTATGGGGTCTTTGATTGAGTTTTTACCGAGGTCGTAAAGAATCTTATGTGTGTCTTTTGTGATTTTTTGGTTATAAGTTATCTTTATTCTTCTCCTTTATATAAAATATTCTTATAATTTACCTATTATATATTTTTTATATGTCATATAGTGACCCAAGTCTTTTACACATATTATTACATGGTTTTTAAACATTAATATCCAACAATTATAATCCCATAGATCATGAGCCCTAGTGTATTTGGAAGATTGCGTTCATTTTACATCAAAAGAAAAATTAAACATGGAATATTTATTTTATTCTCCATAGTAAGAACCTAAAATATTTTTTAGATCTTAAAACTAAATGGGATAACATATGGAATATATAAATAAAGGGGTGAAATAAAAGTCCAAGTAAGGTAATAAACATGATAAGGAAACATAACATGTGATTCAAATGTATAACATGATATCATAAAAGAGAAGGCTCGTGAGTAATTTCATAGAAGCATATCATAAATAACATGGTATCATAATATCATAGAATCATAATAAATGTTTCAAAAATTTATAACATTACATAAACATGATTCAAGGAAAACTTCCTAGACAATATCACATGGTGGAAAAAGTCTCATAATGGATTAGGTTTACTTCCTAATCTCGTACATGATCCCTCATGAGACTAAAGATTTAACTAATTCATTAGAGAAATATCTGGGTGCATCTATAATAACATTTTCATGATCTATGTGTGCCACATAAATTAATCAGTCATAATTAATAACAAAATAATTTCCCATGGAAAGAAAAAGGGTTACATAATATTGCTTCATATCATAAACAAAGAAATTTCATAATGAAGAAATTTGAGAAATGATCATAAGGTATGTATTAACCCATTAAATGAATGTAGAATAATATAGGTATATATTTTATAGACATGTATACAGAATTTAAAATCATTCCATAATATTAATAGAGAGAGATAAAGTTAATTATAAAGAGAAAGTTCATAACATGAAGAAATGGGTGGTTTAGAGATATCCCTTACCTCGAACCCAATTTGTCACATGCGTTCTTTATCTACCTAAATAATAAAATTGAGTTAATTATTTACTAACTTAATAACATTTTAAAGTTTATTATTAATTTTATTTTAATTTTTTCTATGTCATATTCAATTACCTAACCAATTAATTCCACATAGAATGTTTTAATGATAAATGGCTCATATGTCCAAAATCATTTTGATAAGTTGAATAAGGTAAAATAGATTATTAATTAATAATATAAGTAATTTTAAAAATTGAATAATTATTATTTTCATACATAAACTATATTTTTTTAACCAAAAATGAAATATGGTTGTGAAAAATTAACTATGTTACAATCATGGTGACGGTAGACCATACGTACACAAGAGTAACGTTTCCATTTTTTGAAGATTATGATGGAATGGAGGTAGGTGTTATTTTATCATTATAGGATGATAATTATATCATAAATATAATATTTTTTCTTTAAATAACCATACACCTACCATTCATGTGATGCAGTGATAATAAAATTAAAAATAATAATTGTATCACTTCGTGGGGTGGTAGTCCGCTATACACACGAACGACATTAACATTTTCAATGGATGTTAATTTAAGAAATTATATGATGTATTAATTTTAAATAATATTTATTATGTCATTATTATCATATATAAACATTAATTTTATCTTTTTTTACCTTCCGTGTAAAGCGTAAGTGAATAACGAATCACATCGCTTCGTGATGTGGTAGTCCGTCATATACACAAGCGACATTATTGTATTCTCTATAGAATGTAAAGTAAGAAGTAATATATGATATTATAATTAAATAATTATAATTATATCATAAATATAATATTTAAACATTATATACATCATTATATCTAACCATGAGAAGTGGTGATGGAAAAAATTATATCAGTTTGTGTGGTGGTAGTCCATCGTACATAAGATCAATGGTTCCATTTCCTATTTAAGGGGGGAGGAGATAGTTGTAGGTCATTCCATTAACTTAAAAAAATATAAGTATATGGAATATAATTATTTTATTATATCATCATGTTTTATTAAAATTTTAATTATGTGGAAGAATAAATAAAATAAAATGCTCGGTTAAGGACATTACCTCTTCTTCGGAAAACTTATTTTGGTTTGCACCAAAATCATTCCTAGGTTAGATTTATTAACAAAAAGAATCCTATGATGAGGTTAGGTAATTATGGAAGTAATTGGGTTAGTTATTTACTGATAAAATGGGTTTTTTAAGTGTTCAAATGAGAGGATATGTGGTAGCCTTTATAAGTGGGGGAGATGACACACTTATAATTTTTGAAAAGAAATAATTCCACCCACATTTTTTATTTAAAAAAGGATCCAAAATAAACCATTTTCAAACAATAGAATATATTAGGTCTAAATATGACCATAAAATAAGAATTATAAAAATTTTAGGTCATTTTTAACCCTTATATTTTTAGTTAAACCCCCAGTAAACATGTTGTTACATTAACCATGGTAAATAATTTTTACTATTTTCACTATTAATTATGGAAAAAATTGAGTTGAAATTATTATATAATATAAATTATAATAATTAAAATTAATGAATCTATTTTTAAAAATTCAACATAATTAATTGGATAAATTTAATTTAAAATTAAACATGCAGATGTGTAGAAAAAATGGTTTCCCAAAAGAAAAACTTTCAAATGTTGAAAAAAAATTATTTCAAAATTCAATATGAAATTGATTTAAATGAAATAATTTGGATTAATTAATATATTATTTAGATAATTTTACATTTAAAACCACATTAAAATAAAATTGGGCATCTAAATTCTTTAAACAAAAAGGCGGTTTTTAATAAAAAATAGTATTTTCACTATTCATCGAAAAATGAAACTTTTCAGAAAAATACAAAAAAATAACCCTAAGATAATTTTGATATGATGTTTTAAAAAATAAATTTTATTTTTTAAATTAATATTCTGAAATTATAAAAAATTAATTTTAAATTATGTGTGCAAAGGATGACTAAACTACCTTTTAAAAAAATATAGTTTTTCAGAAAACATTTATTTTTCTTTAAAATGGATCTTATTTTATTTCTAATCAGTAGATAACCATTGAATTTATTTTATAAATTTGTAAAAAATATAATATTCATAATTTTTTATTATTATTCATACCTTACAACTTAATGACTATGTTATAATATTCATGTTTAAATAATAATAATATTTTAATACAGTATCGTGTTTCGGTTAAACTCGGTGTTGCATGCATCGCAAGATATCAAAGAGATTTAATTTATTTAAAATGAAAAATATTTTAAAATATTGAGGTGTTATATTCTTCCCACCATAAATAATTTCACCCTCAAAATTTCATATTACATACTAAGGTAAAAATAGGTGAGGGTACTTCGGTTTCATCACCTCTTCTGGTTCCCAAGTTGCTTCTTCAAACTTTTGGTTTTACCATAGTACTTTAACCAAGTGAGTTTTATTGTTTCATTGAACTTTTTCTCTATAATCCAAGATCTTCATAGGTTTCTCCTTGTATGAAAGGTCTTTATCCAATAGTACCACCTCTAGATTCAGTGCATGCGATGGGTCTGGTATATACTTTCTCAAGAGGGATACATGGAACACATCATGTACTTGAGATAGGTTAGGTGGGAGCTCTAGTCAGTAGGCCACTGCTCCAATGCAATTAAGGATATAAAAGGGGTTAATTTATCTAATACTAAGCTCTCTCATCTTCCCAAACCTTATGAATTTCTTCAACTGTGAAATATAGAGGAACCTCGTCTCTAAACTCAAACTCTAGGTATCATCGACGATTAACTACAAAGATTTTATATCAAATTTTCATAGATTTAATATGATAATGAATTTTTTGGGACTTCTCTATCATATCTTGGGAAAGTTTAGGTCCCATCAACTTCCACTCTTCAACTTTATCTCATCATGTTGGAATCTGACACCACTTCCCATACAGAGGCTCATAAGGAGTCATTTGAATTCTAGAATATAAATTATTGTTATATGATAACTCTACTAGGGGAGGGTGTTAATACCAAAATTCTTGTAAACCCATTAAACAAGACATCAGCATCTCCTATAGATTTTGGATAGTTCTTTCAAAATGATCATTTTTCTGAGGGTGATAAGCAGTACTAAAACTAAGTTTTGTTTCCAATTCTTTCCAAAGGCTTCTCTAGAACCTCGAGTTAAACCTTGGATCTCAATTAGATAAGATAGAGAGTGTCACTCCATGAAATCTTACCACTTACCTTATATATATCTTAGTAAGTTGGTTAATATAAAAGTATTCCTTGATACCAATGAAATGTTATGAATTTGTAAGGCGATCGTCTACCACCTAGATGGCTTCATTACCTTTGGGTTTCCTAGGGAGTCCTATATTGAAATCCATGGTTATGTTTTCCCATTTCCATACCAGTATGGTAAATGATTTCATCATACCCTTATACTTATATCATTCATCCTTGAATTTTTGGAATAATAATAATTGATATACAAATTCCACAATCACCCTCTTCATGTTATCCCACCATAAGTTTTGTTTTATATCTCTATACATATTAGTGATTCCTAGATGAATAGAAAATGATGAGTAATGTGAATCATTCATAATCTCCCTCTTCAACTTTTGTTTTTATGGGACGCATATCTATGTTCCAAACCTTATAACCCCATATTTAGAAAGGTTGAACTCTGGGATATTTTCTACCTTTTTCTATATAACCCCATCCCCTTTTTATGCCTCCTTAATCCTATCAAGAATGGATGGTTGATTAGTTTTTTGAGAAATTTAGGATGAATATCCTTTTATTATTCCCATATCCATTCTTTTCGAGTCTAATAATATTGTATCCTTCTCAATTCTCATCATTGATAAAATTGTTGTATCCTTTATATATAGATAATCTTCAACTTTGTTTGTTTTCCCAAGATGGTAATAGATGGAGCAGTCATAGTCCTTGATCATCTCTAACCATATTCTATGGAACATGTTAAGATATTTCTATGTGAATATATATTTGAGGCTCTTGTGATCCGTATATATTTCAAACTTCTCTCTATAAAGGTAATGGTTTCATATCTTTAACATAAAGATTACTGTAGACAACTCTAGGTCATGTGTGGGATAGTTCTTCTCTTGAACTTTCAACTTCACTAAGGAATAGGCTCTCACTTTATCATTCTTTATTAGTACACGGATCAAACCCTTCTTTGAATCATCATTGTAAACCAGAAAAAGTTCCCCACTTGAGGGTAGTGTAAGTACTCGTGCAGTGATAATCCTATTTTTCAACTCTTTAAAGTTATCTTTATATTCATTGGTCCAAAAAATTCCTCCATTCTATGTTATATTTTTTTGTTATTTTTACAATCATGAAAAAAATTTCACAAATATTTGGTAATACCCAGCTAATTCAAGGAAACTATGGATCTCTATTATAGATTCTAGTCTAGTCCAGTCCTCGATTTCCTTTATCTTAGAAGGGTCCAAATATATCACTTTGTTGGTGATAATATTCCCTAATAATGATACTTCCTTTATTTATAACTCATATTTATTTTAATTTTCATATATATTCTCCTTTAGAAAATCCCTTAGTATGGTATTTAAGTTCTCCTCATGCTCTTCCTTACTTTTAGAGTAAATCATAATATCATCTATAAAGACTACCACAAATTTTTTGAGGTAATATCTAAAGATTCTATTCATCAATTCCATAAATATTATTATAGAATTTGTGAGACAAAAATGCATCACTATGAATTCATAGTTTCTATAACTTGTTCGAAATGAATTTTTGGTAATATCATCCTTTTTCACCCTTAATTAGTGATATCCCGACCAAAGTACTACCTTAGATAAATATTGATCTACATATAGTTTATTTAACAAGTCATTTTCCAGTGGGAGGGGATAATTTTTCTTTATAATGATTTTTTGAGTTCATGATAATCAATACAGAATCATATTGACCCATCATACTTCTTGATGAAGAGGACTGACACACCCCATGGTGAAGCACTCGAGCATATAAAACCCTTTTCTAAATTCTCTTGTAACTGATTCTTCAATTCTTCCAACTCAGAGGTGGATATTATATAAGGACTCTTGGATATGGGTATAGATATAGGTATAAGTTCTGTTGAGAACTCAACCTCTCAATTAGGAGGAATACTAGGATAATCTTTAAGGAATACATCAGTATAATCCCTCACAATGGATATGTGTTCAAGCATGCTTCTCTCCTTTGTCTCAATGATTTGATCTATATACGCTTGGTCATAAGGGAATTATATCCATTCTTTAATAGATGATTATATGGGAGATTCATCCTACTCCTTACAATTGTATATAATCATAGGATGGCTTGGGATGTAAAGAGTGATCTCCCTCACTCAATAGTTGATATTGGATTTATATAAGGATAGTCAATCCGTTCCCAAAATTGAATAAAACTCCACTAAAGGAAGTAATATGATATTTTCTAGAATATTAAGTCCAAAAAAATTGAATGGGGAGGATTTATATACTTTGGATGCAACCATCACTCTATTTATTGTTCTCATGGATAGCTCAACCCCATGTTTTGAGGTGGTATTTTAATAGTTCTATTAAACTTACAAGATATGAAATAATGTGTGAAAACATAATCAAAAAGTACATTCACTATTATTGAATGAATAACTATAATAACATTAAACACATAATTTTTGGTCTCCACCTCATCCTTAGTGATATCATGCACCCTTCCTTACTACCTTGAAGGTTGCTGTCGATTATTATCTCTGAAAAAACTTGGTTTAGGGAATTAGCTTGCATAATGATTGTGTTCCTTATATTTAAAACACTATAAGATAATTATAGTGTTGATATGTACATTCTCTTCTTCTTCCTCATTATTTGTAGTCTTCATTTCTCTAAAACACTGATTAGGTTTATGCCCCTCTTTTATACACTTAAAGCATCTTCTAGTTCCCCTTAGGCAGTTTCTAGGATGCTTCTTCCCAAACTTTGGCAAGTGATATGTTGGGTCTTATTTCATATATGGGATTTATCTATTGATACCCAAAATTAAAACTCTATTTTATGCTTTTTTCTTAAGTACCACAATACCACTGAGAATAACCAATTTCCATCTCAACTTTGAGGAAACAATGGATAATCTCTTCATAACTATAAAAGTCTCAAATCGCCAAATATTTTATAGACTTGGATTTAACCCACTAAAGAAATGGTCCTTATTACTATTAGTTTTTATAAAAAATACATAGGCATACCATGAAAGATTTGTGAAGTTTTTTGCATATTCCTTAATAGAAACTTCTTCCTTTTTCTTTAGACTGAGAAACTACCTCCCTATTTTAAGATAGAGAGTTCAGAAAAACTATTTATTGAAAAATATTTTATTGAAGACTTCACAATCCATGGAATCAATATCTACTTTGGACTTTTTGTTCTTGATCATTGGCCACCATTGATTAGGTTCTCCCTCAATTTAAAAAACATCCAATATAACTTTCTCTTTATATGTGCATTATAGGATAGAGAATATCTTCTCAATGGATTTAATCCATTGTTTAACGATGAGGGGATCAAAATTTCCACTAAATGTAGGTTTTTTGTCACATAAAATATTTAACTATAACTTGAACCTTATTAGGAGGAGTAGTTTGTTCCACATGATTCGTGTTATTATTCATAACGTGAACTATTTGATTGAGTGATGCCATAAATTTCTTAACTCCCACACCCATGAGATTATAAATATCATTGGGATAATCATTTCATTTCCTATCATGTTGGTTGTTGGCATGGTTTCTCCTATATCTCACTATTAACTAGAATAAAAAAATGAGAACAAATTAACTAATAAACATACACAGAGTAAACTTATAAACTTGGGAGGAAGAACTTATAAATGATAAGTATATCCTAACTTATGAGTCTCTAGGTTTCAACCTAGGTTATCCACAATAATTTCCCTACTAGGTTTTCTCGCCTAATAATTTTTCCAAGACCTTTATAATGGTTTCAAAATAGTTTGTGAATTTTCAAAAAAATATCCCTCAAAAGTGTAAAACAAGGTACATAGTAAGTCCCATTGTCTTGTTTTAGGTAACTCTCGAATCAAACTTGATGCACATTTTTCATATTTATTACCCCTAGGTACATCTATTCCAAAACCACATTCACTTTTAGTATCCAAAAAGTGATGTAATTTATCTAAAATCACTCTCTCTATATTTCACTAAGATTCTAGGATATTTTTCTATACTTAGTATTATCCTTAGAGTTATCCATAGGATTCTCACTAAATTTTTCTCATCCTAGTTCCAATTGTTAACTAAACCTTTTCTTTGATTCAAAATATTGTGACCCAATACTTTTACTCATATTATTATATGATTTGTAAACATAAATATCCAACAAGTACAATCCTAAAGATCATTATGCCTAGTGTATTTGGAAGACTAGGTTCATATTATATCAAAAGGAACTTAAATGTGGAGTCTTTATTTTATTTTCTATAGTGAGATTCTAAAATATTTTTGAGATCTAAAAAACTATATGGGATAGCCTAGATAATACATAAAGAAATGGGTGATCTAAAAAATCTATTAAGCTAATAAACATGATAAGGAAATATAACATGTAAGTCAATGGTATAACATGATATCATAAAAGAGAAGACTCATGAGTAATTGCATAGAAGCATATCATAAATAACATGGTATAATAAGATCATGGAAATATACTAAATATGGAAACAAAATATAACATTACATAAACAATATTCAAGGATAACTTCCTAGACAATATCACATGGTGTACAAAGTCCCGTAATAGATTAGGTTTGCTACCTAATCCCATAAATGACACCTCATGAGACTAAAGCTTTACTCAATTCATTGGAGTGTTATCTAGGTTCACCCATAATAAAATTTTCATGATATATTTTTTCCACATAAATGAATAAATCATAAGTTATACTATAATAATTACTCATATAGATAAAATGGGTTGCCTAATCTTACTTCATATCATAAACAAAGGAAATTTCATAATGAAGGCATTTGATAAACGATCATAAGGTGTGTATTACCCTATAAATGGAAGGGATAATAAGTTAAGTATATATTTTATAGATATATATATATATAATTTATAATAATTCCATAATATTAATATAGATATTAAGTGAGTTAGAGAGAGAAACTTCATAACCTGAAGGAAAGGATCGTTTAGATAGATCTCTTACCTCGAGACCTCGATCCTGATTTTTCATGTGTGTTCTTTATATCCAATAATAATAAAATTAAAATTAATTTTTTAAATTCTTAAGAACCTTTTTCAACTTTATTATTCCTTTTATTTTAATTTTTACCATTCCATATTCAATTACTTAACAAATTGATTCCACATCATATATTTTAACGATAAATGACTCATATGTCCAAAATCACTTTGGTAGGTTGATTAGGGTCAAGGAGATTATTAATTCATAATATAAAGAATGTTAACCATGAAATAATTATTTTTTTTATACATAAAAAATATATTTTAAAACAACCATTAAATATGGTAATGAAAAATGAACTATGTTACAATCATGGGGACCGTAGGTCGTAAGTACGCATGAGTAACATTTCCATTTTTTGAAGATTATGATGAAAGGAAGCTAAGTATTATTTTATTTTTATGGGATGATAATTATATCATAAATATTAAATTATTTATTTAAATACACTTATATATATTATCCATGTAATGTGATAATAATAAAATTAAAAAATAATAATCGCATCACTTTACAAGGCGGTAGCCTACCGTACACATGAACGACATTATCATTTTCAATGGATGGTAAGATGATAAATTATATAATATATTAATTTTAAATAATATTTAATATTTCATGATTATAATATATAAATATTATTTTAATCCTTATTACCTTCCTTGTAAAGTACAAGTGAATAACAAATCACATTGCTTCGCAAGGTGGTAGTTCACCGTACACACAAATGATGTTATCATATTCTCTACAAATGGAAAGTAAGAAGGAATATATGATATTATAATTAAAAAAGTATAATTATATCTTAAATATCTTATATAAACATTATATACATCATTATATCTAGTCATGATAAGCGGTTATGGAAAATGAATTACATCAGTTCGTGAGGTGGTAGTTCATCGTACACATGATCAAGGGTTTTGTTTCCCATTTGAGGGAGGGGAAGATGGTTTTAGTTCATGATATTAAATTAAAAATATATAAGTATATGTAAGATTTTTTATTTATTATATCATCATGTTTTAATAATATCCAAAGTAGGTTGGATAAGGAATAAAATAAAATTCTTGTTTAAGGATGTTACCTCTTCTTCTAACAACTTCTTTTAGTTTGCACCAAAATCCATACTAGGTTGAATTTATGACCAAACCAAGGATTATAGGATGATTTTATGGAAATATATAATTTACTTGGTAGTTATTATTCTAAAAAATGGGTTTTGGAAGTGCATAAAGAATAGTACAGAAGTGACCTTTTATAAGTGGGGTAGTGGACGCACTTGGAATTTTGGAAAGGAAATAATTCCACCCGCATTTTTCTCATGAAAAAAGAGTTAAAAATGGACCATTTTAAAAAATATATATATGGTCTAAATATTACTATAAAATAGTAATTAGATATGTTTTGGGATATTTTTAACCCTTTTCACTTTAGTTTAACCCCCAGTAAACCTATTTTTACCTTAATTGTGGTAAATAATTTTTACTTTTCACTGTTAATTATGAAAAAAATTAAACTGAACTTATTAGATAATATAAATTATAAAGATTAAAAATATGGAATCCATTTTTCAAAATTAAACTCATATAAGTGGAATAATTTAATTAAAACTTAAACTCGTAGATGTGTTGAAAAATGGTTTTCCAATAGAAAAACTTTCAAAAGTTGAAAATTTTGTTATATCAAAATTAAATATGAAAATTATTATAATGAAATAATTTGAATTAATTAATATATAATTTTACTAATTTTACTTTTAAATCCACATTAAAATAAAATTGGTCTTGTAAATGATTTAAACAAAAAGAAATTTTTTTTAATAAAAATTAGTATTTTCACTATTCATTGAAAAATGAAAATTTTTAGAAAAATAAAAAAAATCACCCTGAGATAATTTTGATATATTGATTTGAAAATTTAATTTAATTTTTTAAAATAAATTTTCTAAAATTAGTAAAAAAATAATTTTAAACTAGGTGCGCAAAGCGAGACTAAACCACCTTCTAAAAAATCATTGTTTTTCAAAAATGTTTCTTTTTATTTCTAATGGATCTTATTTTATTTATAATCAGTATATAGAAATTGAATTTATTTTATAAATGTGTAAAAATTGTAATTTTTAAAATTTAGGTAGTTCTATTCATATCCACCAACTTAATGTCCAAGTTATAATACTCATGTTAAAATAATAATATTTTAATAGAATATTGTGTTTCATTTAAACCTGGCATGAGTGCATCACAATCTATTGAAGATGTTGAATTTATTTAAAAATAAATATATTGTAAATTTTTGGTGTGTTACATGTCCCTATAAATACCTTAAACTCGATAGCACATAGCCGATGGTTACTTTATTACATTGGAACTAGATAGAAGCAATCATATCCTAAAGGACCGAATAGTTTATTAGTCTTGATAAACTAGATACATACTTGAATATCACATAAATTTTAAAACATAAAATTTAATGAAATATTTTATTTGATAACATAATTATTAAATATCTATCATATCCTTGCATATCATTCATAGTGCACTTCATGGCATCCTTGGGAGAGGAAAATAAAATAAAGGTGAGATCAAATGCTCAGTAAGGGTTACGTACAGTGAAATATATCATGAATAAATAAGGCATAATCAATGTGAAAAGGTAAATAACAAAAAACACATGTAATATAATCAATAACTTGAGTATGAAGAATAATATATTATGAATAAATGGTGATCAAATAATTCCATATAAGTAATCAAATGAGTTTGAAACTTATCCATGGATATCATAACCATTATAATAATCACATGGACATCAATAAATGATTTCATAATGATGTAATCAATATTTTTGGGCATCTTAAACTTACCACTGAGGCCTCATGCCAATACATCTTAAACATACCATCAGGGCATCATGTCAATACATCTTACATAAATGGTTAAGGCCTCATCCAAATAACCAACCTATTTTATATCATGATACCTACCTATTAATTGAGGGTATATATAATTATAGGTCCCACCCATAACATAATAAGTCCAATGAATTAATCATATGAATAAATAATACAACTTCATCAATATTCCCAAATAATCAATGACCTTCTGTATTATAAGAACTGGAATATAGAATGTCAATACTTTCCCTAGTCAAACTAATCATAAGAAATCCTATGAAATATGGTGAATTTTACCATTTGACTATAACTTTAGAAAAGTATAAGATTCATTAAAGTATATTGGAATAGATAAAAATACTTTTAAAAGATATCTGGAAACAATTTAGAGGAAAATACCCTTTTCATTTTAAAATAATTTATTTAAAATCTAAATATTAATAAAATAATATTAGATTCATTTTATTTTAAAATAACCATTTAAACTTGTAAAATAATCTTCAAACATTGAGTAGAAATTATGGTGGGAAATTTTGTTCATGTTGTAATCGTTAGAAACATAGATTCTTTTCACACCTTTGGTAAAACGTACCTTGTTCAGAAACCAGCAAAAAGTTTCCTTTTATAAATTTTTTTATAAATTCATAAATAGGTAAAAATTAATGTAATAAATAATTTTATAGTATTAAAAACTTTCTTGAAAACATTTTAAAGAAAATATGGACATAGAAGAAAAATATTCTCGGTTGAGTAGAAAAACAAAGTTGGTTTTCCTTAAAAACATTCAATTGGTATTTTTGAGTTCCAAATAAGGTAAAACTGAACTAATACTTGAAAAAACTATAAATAATCAGGGTATAATTAAATATATTATTTTAATATAAAAATATAATATAATTCCTCCAACTAAATCTTAAACATAAACAATTCCGAATATGGATGAGATTGTGAAATAAACCCTACTACTTTGGTAAATTTTGAATCATAACCCAAATGAAAGAAATAACTTTAAATAAAACATTAAATAAAATTAAAATAAACTAAATCATGATATATCATATAAAAGGGGTGGTATATACACCATATTAATGAAACAAGTGGTGAATGTGGCATGTGTCTCACGAAAACAAAAGTGAGATTAGAAACCCTTACCTTGGGTTCGAATTTCTTTGCATGTGATTTAATATCCTATATAATAAATATATATTTAATATAAATCAATAAAATAAACATAATAATATACATCATACCATATATTATTTTCTTAAAACCTTCTATCACTCGTTTATTAACAATTCTTTATTAAAATCATTGTTTCAGGTGATAACTGCTTGGTTTTTCCTATAGAGTTTGGTTCAAGAGTTTTGTTCCTTTTACTTTGATCATGGTTCCATAATATCTATAATTCTAATCATGATATAAATATAATATATATTCATTATATATAGATAGATATTTATCTATAAAATTATAGATATGAAAATGAATTACATTATTCATGGAGATGATAGGTCGTACGTACTCATGAACGTTGTTTCCATTTTTTATGGATAAAACAAAATAAAGGTAAATAATAATTTCACTTTAAAAAATTTAATAATATCATAAATAATAAAAATTTATTTAATCCATTTTTATAACCATGCATGTAAATAGGTGAGGAAAATTAATTACACAGATACAGGGAGACAGTAAGTCGTACATACGCATGAGAAATTATTTCACTTTCTATAAGATGGAAAAAAAGTGGATAATGGTTGTAACATGTAACATCCTGACCCGGGTGCCACATATCAGTTCCCTGATTCAGTCAGTCACATGTCCTCAGGCACACCTCCCTATATTCTAGAGTCTATTGACTAGAAAATATGGTCTAATATATATAATATGGGGAGACTATACCATCTTTATAAGAGTATCAAAACACTAGCATAAATAATAAACAATAACTAAGTGATAATAAAAAATAATTAGAATGATACCATAACCAATAAAAACTTGTAATACATACTGAACTAGAATGGTAAAATGATATCCAAACAAAATGTCATGCCATATATGTGTCAAGTTTCAAATGAAAAACCTAAAAGTAAAGACACTAACAACACCCAAGTGGGTCCCAACACCATTTCTAGTTCCCTCATCCACAATCCATCCCAACTCATCCATCTAACATAGATATATTTCCCTTATCTTGTCCTGTAAATATGAAATATATTTAGGTAATGATCAGGTAGCCTGAGTAGGGTGAGTATAACTCAATAGGCCACCACTAATGGTTTCTTAAACAATATCTAGTTTATAACAGTGTGTTTAGTTGTATAAATAATAAAGTAAAATAAAGTAAATATTTATCACATTTCATTATTCTTTAATTAACCACATAAATTTCTCAGGTTCACTATGTCACCCAAACCATCAATACCTTCTTTGTCCTGTTCTGGATTCTGAACCTTTCCCAAGGGATGTTATATAGGTAATTCAAAATTCATTTCTTCATGGGTTTTCATAAATCATTTAATTTCAATTAATATCATGGATAATTGTAATCATAGTCCAATGCCAACATTTTGGGTCTAGAATTCCATGTCTAGAACCCTGTGAGTATTTGAAGCATCATTCCATGTCCCACAACCCATTAATTAGTTAATCACATTTGGACTTCTCAAGCATCAGTATGTATCCCACACTCAAATATCAATCAATCACATATAGTATTTTGAATCATTATTCTAATTCCCACATACATATATCATAGTATCATATATATCACAATTTTATATGCACCAGGGTTAAGTATCATTAACCTATCTATAAAATATTCTCATAAAAATATATCATTTCAATTATCAAATGAATCATGGTTCTTTACTTTTAATCACATAGAATAACATGAAAAATTCACCCTTAAATAATTTGTCAATAATTAACCATATAAACCATTAACCCTTTTTTATGTCAACCATCCCTTAATTTTAATTAATAAATCAATTCATAATCACATTAATTAACCAATTTCACAATTCCAATAATTGACCAATTACATAATCTCATTAATTGACCAATTTCATAATCTCATTAATTAAATAACCAATTAATTAATTCAATTCAATATTTAATTTCCAAATCATGGTAATTGATATTCCAAAATTACACACATTTAATTATAATTCAAGACTATGGGAATTGAAATTTATACCACCTACCTCAAGATTGTTGATGAGCGTTCGCCGAGCTAAAAATCCCCAAATTGAAACAAAACTGTCAAATCAACAATTAAGAATGGGATCTAGAATCAAAATATAGATCCATGATCAAACGGATTAATATCCTAGAAAATATATATCTAAACCATCACCAATAAGAATAAAAACATTCATCTTTATACAAAAATAGAGACGGGAGAGAGAGGAAACCACACTAGATGATATTTCTTACCGAGAGAGGTGCAGATCTATCAATCGGATCTTAAATTCATCATGAACAAGGTTCAAAAGGACTTTAAATTCATCTGAGAGCCTCCAAATTTTAAGGAAATTGTGTTAGGTAAAAGTAGGGTTCTAATGGGTAATGAACGAGGGGTTTTGAAATTAAGAATAAATTTTTTGGATAAAATAATTTCACGTGCATGGTTTCCTAGGTAGGGGCTCACGGTTTTCCAAACTGTACGCCCTAACCATGCTCCTCTTCTTAGGGGTTCATAGTTTCTACTAAGAGAATGCACGGTTTGAAAAACTAGGTTTCAACTATGCAATACCCCTCTTCCTAGTATTTCACAGTTTTTGGGGGATAGGTGCATGGTTTGTACAAACCATGCACCAACCGTGCACTACCCCCTTTTCCTCTAAAATTCCCAAATTTCTCCAGAATCACCCCAAAACAACGACCCACCAAAGGTATATCAAAATAAGGGTACAAGAGTACTTGTTAACAAGATCAAGAAATCTATAGAAAAGTTTTGGATCTTACAATCTCCCCACCTTATAATAGCTCCTCCTCGAGTTGTACTCCCAAGAATCTCTAAGATTATAAAGTAAAAATATTGGGTCATTGAGCCCGCATATCTACTTCTCTCTCACATGTTTCCTTCTAAACATGGCCATGTTGCCACAACACCTTAACTATTAGCATGTTCTTTCCACAAAACACTTTATCACTGTGATCCACAACACATATCAGATGCTCCTCAAATGATGCATCGGTCTCAAGCTCAAAATCATCAACATAAATCACATGAGAAGGGTTTGGGTAATACTGTTGAAGCTATGACACATTAAAAACTTCATTCATTGCACTATACCTATTTGGAAGATCCAATTAGTATTCCACTAGACCAATTATCTCCATCATCATCATCTCCTTATATATTTATTAAGGTATAAAGTTTCCCCAACTTGGGGAAAAATACATAGTAGACTAGAGGGACCTAAAGTAATATAGCCTACGTTGATCCCCTATGATTAGGTTAACCCCATCTAGTTTCAAAATTTGGGTAGATGAGAAGCATATAACACTGGAACATTAGTCCACCACCACTATGGAAGAAAGATAATCTTCCACCCTCTTGCCTTCATGCTTATTATCTCCATGATCTCAAAATGTATAACAAAAATGGGTGCCAACTTTCCTTGCCTCTAAATGCTATGGTGACCCAATCTAAGAGAATCATGAAAGAACACACAATCACCCAGAATAAAATCAAGGGTTCATCAACATATATCAGCATATTACTTTTGTCTAATCTGAGTCATAGTCATACATTTTTGAATCAGCTAAACCTGCTCTAACATCTTCTGTATGAGACTTGATCCCAATAACTTTAACTCACCTACCTCCATTTAGCATGAAGGTGATCTACATAGTCCACCATAAAAAGCCTCATATGGTTCCATCTAAATAGTTGTTGGATAACTGTTGTTATAGGAGAAATCAACGAGTGTTGGGTTCTTCTCCCAAGACCCATAAAATTATATAAGATGAATGCTCGTAGAATATACTCCAAAACATGTATAGTACATTCTGACTACCCATTTGTCTATGGGTGGAAATTCGTACTTAGAAATACATATGTACCAAGCACCTTATGCAAGCCTTAATAGAAGTGAAAAGTGAAACATGATTCATGGTATGAAACTATAATCCATGGTACCTTATGCAAATAGACTATCTCTCAAATGTACAAGTCTCTCAACTAATCCATTGAGAGAGTCTCCTATATAGGAAATAAATTCACTACCTTCATCAATATTTCTATTATCACCCAAATAGAATCATTATTTTGAGGTCTCATCGGGAGACCCACCATGAAATCCATGGTAACATCATCCCATTTCCATTATGAAATGGGAAAAGGCTATAATAAACCACCTGATCATTGATTCTCAGCCTTTACCCGTTAATAGGTGTAGCATCGTGTCAAAAACCCTACAATCTCCTTTTTTATGTCCGACCACCAATACTCTTTATGTAATTAGCAGTACATTTTGGTCAAACCCAGATGTATCACCCACTTCAAGGAATTAAATTCACAAATCTCCTCTCACATACATGTAGGCACAACTATATATCCCCATATATAAATGATCGCAACCTTATATATGGTCCAATCAGAAGGTGACTCCCCACCTTCAAGGATTTTTGTCAGGTAAAAACACCCTATATCCTCATACTAATTATCCCTAGTTCAGTTCAAAATCATGGGTTCCACTTATATGGATATGAGTTTTATATACTGTTATCCCTCCCGAACCACAACATGAATTTGTAGAGTCATAATCTTCTGCTCAGAACTAAACCCCTAAACTGGCTAATTCTGAGTTTTCCTACTCAAAGCATCAACAACATTATTCCCATTCTCAGTCATATGTAGATAAAAATAAGATGAATAAATATACTCAACTCATCTTTGATGTCATAGATTCAAGTCTCATTGTGAAAATATATACTTTAAGATCTGGTTATCAGTATACATAATAGAAAAATTTCCTAACTGATAATGTCTCCAACACTTTAAATTATAAACCATTACAGCTAAATCGAGGTAATGCGTAGGGTAATTCTATTTATGTGGCATAAAATTTCATGACCCATATTCCACAACTAGATCTCCATTCATAAACAATACTCCAAGTCCTATACAATATGCATCACAAAACATGGTATACTTCTCCCTTGGATTGGGTAGGATCAAAATTGGATCTGTAGTCAATAGTTTCTTTAACTCTTGGAAAGTGATCTCACATACTTTAGAACATTAAAAATTAACTACTTTCTTGTTCAAGCCTAAAAGTGGTGTTAACAAGCATGAAAATTATTGGATGAACCTATGGAATCCTGCCTTTCTATTATATAACTTTTCATTATATTTTACAAACAGAGGATCTTTAAAGTTTAGTGTCACAGAAATCAAGAGCATAATACATGAAAAAATAAAACACTCTTATAAATCCCCTTGAAAAAAAGATTCTTGAAAATTTCATCCTATGTAAAATTATTTTATCTCATAACCTAGATACATACATCAAAGGAAAGGGTGAGTAGGAGGCCTAGTAAGTAAAGCAAGTGAAACAGTTTACATGTGATCTTGAGCGATATCAATAAGAACATGATGAAAAACATAAAGACATAAGCAATGGAATTATAGGAATAACATAATGAAAATAACTTGAACCATAAATTTAATATGTGGATACAACATTTAATTTAGACATTCTTGAACATATCACCAAGGTTCATCCCCAAGGTTTCATGAAATTTACTAAGGTTATTCACCATGGTATCGTGAAACTTGTCATCTATAGAGATTAAATTATTTACCCAATGCATTGGAGTGATATCAGGACACACCCTTAATATGTCATTACATTCATGTGATACACATAGATAATAATCAATCATTTCATAAATAACCCAAAGAGAATAAAATAAATGGGTTTCATTTCAAAATCATGATGTTTTAAAAAGTGTTTAAAAACATGAACATTATGTCATTTATAACCCATGGAAGGGAATGAGGATTATATGTATTTCAATTCCAAAATCAAGAATATATTTTTTATGAATTTATTAACACCAATAGAGACTAAATAGATTTGGGTATTCACATAAATAAGATAATAGAATTTATTGAGAGAAAGAGAGAAAAATTTTGAGATGAAATTTTTGCAGCATAACGGCTATATAACATGGTTTTAGACAACAATAAAAAGAGAGGGGACAAGGGTAAAACACTAATGAATAACTCATAATATAGTATAGTGATAGAATAAAATATAAATAATAACATGGTATGGATATTTGAATGAAATACTACATGGAAAGGAAACTTGAAAGAAAAGAGAAGATGCGATTTCTTTTATGAAAATTCGACAGCCTAACGGCGTCACTTAAGAATCTATAAAATCATTTGATGAGAGCAGAAAGGATCTCTCATAATTTGGACATAAAATGGACAGTAATACTGATATATAAGAACATACCCCAACATAATGAAATAGAAACTAGAATACATAACATAAAGGAAGTCATGACTTAAAAGAGAAGGGTGGAAGGTTCACTTACCTTGAAGAGTAACTTCAAAAGCTCGAAGTTTGGGACATTGGGGGGCTTGAGGTCACATTTGGAGGACTCATTAGAAGGTAAAAAGACCAAATCTTTGTTTATGAGGATTTTGAAATGAATGGAATGAGGAAATGGCTTGGTATTTATAGCAAAAGTGAGGAAATATTTAATTAATTTCCAAGGAACACCTCATCGGTGGTATTTTCAAAACCATGGTCTTTCCCATGGTATTGTCCACTTGATACACCTCATAACATATCTTAATATTAACAAGTTTACCATATTTATTACATCATGATTACATCATCAATTATGTCATTAAACACCCGAAACTCAAAACTGTATTTTTTACAATTCACTAAAATTCAACTATTTCAGAAAAATCCCAAAAATTCACCCTAACCTAATATCGATGATCATAATTCAAAAATGAACTCCATTATATGAAAATAATTTTATAAATATTTTTAATTTAATTTTTAAATAAAATCATTATTTATTCCAAATAAACAACTTTAAATATATAACTCATTTTGTAACACCTTGAAAAGGTAATCAAGGTCCCATAAAATTATTGTATAACCATAAAACAATAAAGAAAAAATTTATGATTACATTTTATGAAATTACATTTTCATTTTAAATTATTAAATTAATTATAAAATTTTAAATAAAATATTTATGACCTATAAAAATAACAAAACTTATACTATGATCGTTTTTCACTTTTAAGAGGTCTGAATTGTATTTATACATTCATGGGTCAAGTTTCTATTTTTTTGGCCGATTTACTATTCATATTATTCATAAGGGTGTGTTACTATTCATACTTTACTATTCACTAAAAATCAAGTTGAACTTATTAGACTCTAAATTTCATACTGATCACAATAGTAAAAGACCATTTTTTGAAATCCATTTCACATTATTAATTATTTAAAGTTTACATGAATATTTCAAAATACCCTTTTTACAAAATTAATCAATAATATTCATCCTATACTATTCATAAAAAATCTATTCATCAAAAAATTGAAACTTCTTAGAAAACTACTAAAAATTCACCCAAGATTAATTTTGACATTTGGAATTCAAAATTGATGTTTATTTCACCATAAAAACTCTATAAATATTATAAATTTAACTTTTAAATATAAAAATCCTTAGTTATTAAAAATAATACTGGATAGAAAATGAATTGTGAAATTTTTGAAACTTGAAAACATAAAATTATTTTATCATTTTCATTTAAAAAGTGGTGTTTAAATCATACTATTTAATTAAAATAACCTTTATTCCATATAACTTAATTTTTTATAATAATTATATCATTTTTTGAAAATTACAATTTGGGTCCAAAGTAATTCGATGTGCTTCTATAGTAAAACATGATAAAAGGTTATTAGGGGAAAGATATCCATAAATAAAAGAAGTTCAATTTTTTCGAGTCGTTACATTCTTCCCCCCTAAATTACGTCCTTGCAATTTTATCTTATTATAAATTTATTATTATTAGGAAACTTATCATTATAAAGTAATTTCATGTCTCAAAAAATATTATTCTTTAACAACAATTACATTTTCTATAAATCCTTTATAATGATTCATAAAAAGCTTGTGATTAACCAAACTTATCCCCTGGGAGTGTCAAACTAGGAGTGCATCAAGACCCGTTGTCATGTACCAGGATACCTCGGGTCAAGCCTGAAACTCCTTGTCGGAATTTTTACTCCTAGGTACATCTATGCCAGATCCACATCCACTTATTCGTATCCAAACTGGGAATTATTTGTTCAGAAACCACTTACTTAATATTTCACCAAAATACCCAGAAGTTTTCCTATATTTAAAATTTTTTATAGGGTTATTTCTAAAGTTTTTATATCCTAATTTCAAAAAATAACTAAAATATCCTTTAATACCAACTATGGCATCCCACCTTTTTATTACATAACTTTTCATTACATTTTACAAATAGAGGGTCTTTAAAGTTTAGTGTCTTGGAAATCAGGATCATAATACATGAAAACATAAAACTCTCTTATAAATCCCCTTGAAAAAAAGATTCTTGAAAAGTTCATCCTATGTAAAATTACTGTATCTCATAACCTAGAGACATACATCAAAGGAAAGGGTGAGCAGGATACCCAGTAAGGAAAGCAAGTGAAACAGTTTACATGTGATCTTGAGCGATATCAATAAGAACATGATGAAAAACATAAATACATGAGCAATATAATTAGAGGAATAACATAATGAAAATAACTTGAACCATAACTTGAATATGTGGCTACAACATTTAATTTAGACATTCATGAACATATCACCAAGTTTCATCCCCAAGGTGTCATAAAGATTACCATGGTTATTCACCAAGGTGTCGTGAAACTTCTCATCTCTAGAGATTAAATTCTTTACCCAATGAATTGGAGCAATATCAGGGTGAACCCTTAATATTTAATTAATTTCATTTGATCCACATATATAATAATCAAACATTTCATAAATAACCTAAATAGAATAAAATAAATGGGTTTTATTTCAAAATCGTGACATTTTAAAAAGTGTTTAAAAACATGATCATTATGTCATTTATAACCCATGGAAGGGAATGAGGGTTATATGTATTTAAATTCCAAAATAAAGAATATAATTTTTATTTATTTATGAACACCAATATAGATGAAATAGTTCTGGGTATTTACATAAATAAGATAAGAGAATTTATTGAGATAAAGAGAGAGAAATTTTGAGATGAAATTTCTGCAGCATAACGGCTATATAACATGGTTTTATAAAACAATAAAAAGAGAGGTGAAAATGGTAAACCACTCATAAATAACTCATAATAAAGTATAGGGACATAATAAAATATAAATAATAACATGTTATGGATATTTGAATGACATACCACATGGAAAGGAAACTTGAAAGAAAAGAAAAGATGTGATTTCTTTTACGAAAATTCGGCAGCCTAACGGCGTCACTTAAAAATCTAGAAAATAATTTAATGAGAGAAAAAAGGGTATCTCATAATTTGAACATAAAATAGATAGAAATAATTATATATAATAAAATACCCCAACATAATGAAATAGAAACTAGAGGACATAACATAAAGGAAGTCATGACTTAAAAGAGTGGGGTGGAAGGTTCCCTTACCTTGAAGAGTAACTTTGAAATCTCCAATGTTGGGACCTTGGGGGGCTTGAGGGAACCTTGGGAGGAATAATTGGGAGGTAAAAAGACAAGAGATTTATTTATGAGGATTTTTGAATGAATAGAATGAGGGAATGGCTTGGTATTTATAGCAAAAGTGAGGAAATATTTAATTAATTTCCACGGGACACCTCATCGGTGGTATTTGAAAAACCATGGGTTTCCCATGGTATTTTCCCATGGTATTGTACACTTGGGAAACCTCATAACATATCTTACTATTCAAAAGTATATCAGATTTATTACATCATGATTACATCATCAATGATGTCATTAAACACTCGAAACACAAAACTGTATTTTTTACTATTCACAAAAAAATCAACTGTTTCGGAAAAATCCCAAAAAATCACCCTAACCTAATATCAATGATATGAATTCAAAAATTAACTCCATTATATGAAAATAATTTTACAAATATTTTTTATTTAATTTTTAAATAAAATCATTATTTATTCCAAATAAACAACTTTAAATCTATAACTCGTTTTGTAACACCTTGAAAACGTAATCAAGGTTCCATAAAATTATCGTATAACCATAAGACAATAAAGTAAAAATTTATGATTATATTTTAGGAAAATAAATTTTTATTTTAAATTATTAAATTAATTATAAAATTGTAAATAAAATATTTATGACCTACAAAAATAACAAAACTTATACTATGATCGTTCTTTCACTTTTAAAATGTCTAAATTGTATTTATACATTCATGGGTGAAGTTTCTATTTTTTTGGATTATTTACTATTCATTACTATTCATAAGGGTATGTTACTATTCATACTTTACTATTCGCTAAAAATCAAGTTGATCTTATTAGACTCTAAATTTATTACTAATCACAACTGTAGAAGACTATTTTTTTAAAATAATTTCACATTATTAATTATTTAAAGTTTACATGAATATTTTAAAATACCCTTTTTACAAAATTCATCAATAATATTCATCTGGTACTATTCATAAAAAAACTATTCATCGAAAAATTGAAACTTCTTAGAAAACTACGAAAAATTCACCCAAGATTAATTTTGACATTTGGATTTAAAAAATGATATTTATTTAACAATAAAAATTCTATACGTATTATAAATTTAACTTTTAAATATAAAAATCCTTAGTTATTAAAAATAATTGCGGATTGAAAATGAATAGTGAAATTACATAGTGAAATTTCAGAAACTTAAAAAAAATAAAATTATTTTATCATTTTCATTTAAAAAGGGGTGTTTAAATCATACTATTTAATTAAAATAACCATTATTCTATATAACTTAATTTTTTATAATAATTATATCATTTTTTGAAAATTACAATTTAGGTATGAAGTAATTCGATGTGCTTCTATAGTAAAACATGATAAAAGGTTATTAGGAGGAAAGGGATCCATAAATAAAAGAAGTTCAATTTTTTTTGGGTCATTACAGAACCTCTAATAGTATCCTGCTAATCCCAAAAAGTTAAAAATATCAAAAAAGGTCTTGGGATACTCCTAATAAACAACTACCTACACCATATCTAGATCCACTAACACAGCTTCCTCTAAGATGATGTGACCTAAGAAATTTACCTGATCAATTTATAATTTTCACTTAGATAGTTTAGAATATATTCGATGCTCTCACAGTATACTCAGGATGATGTCAAGATGTTGGGAATGATCATCATGAGTCTTGGAGTACACCAAGATGTCATCCACAAACACTACTAATAACTAATATAGGTATATGTGGAAGATTTTTTTCATCAAGTACATAAACACAGAAGGCGAATTCATTATCCAAAATGACATCACGATGAACTCATAGAGTCCATACCTACTTCTAAATGATGTCTAGGGTATATCATAAGGTCGAAATCTTAGCTAATGATACCATAATCTCAAGTCAGTCTTGAAGAACACACAATATCCTCTTAACTGGTCAAAGAGTTCGTCTATTCAAGGAAGAGAATATCAGTTATTCATTATCATCTAATTTAACTTCTTCTAGTCAATACAAAAGCACAAGGTTATATCATCCTTCTTAAAAAACAAGTCTAGAGAACCTCAAGGTGATGTACTCGGATGGAAAATCCCTTATCCATCAACTCTCCCAGCTAATTATTGAGATCTTGAATCTATTTTGCTGCTATTTTGTAAGGTGGAATAGAAACTGGATCATATCCAATTATGAGATCAATCATAAAATCTACATCCCTCTAAAATGGAAGCCCTAAGAAGTCCTTATAAAATACATCCTAGAACCTATCCACTATGAGTGAAAATACATCTTGCTTCACACCCCCATCATCCAATAAAAGACTTACAACCTGGGTAGTGAGCTCCCCTAATTATTGGTGAACAAGCCCTTCATGGCCCTCCTTGAGATCCCACACTCCACAATGTATATAAATTTTTTCCTTAGGATACATAAAGGTCACTCTCCTATGGTAGCAATAAATTTGGACTTTGTATGCTACTAACCAGCCCATACCTGAAATCAAGTTAAATCCTGACATATCAAGTATATAGAGATCCCAAAGAAAATGATATTCCCCAACCTCAAGATAACACCCTTTTCACAAGAATATATCTCTCGTCCATACTCCCAAAGGTGTATCTATTGTTATAACCCCACTCAAAAACTCCACTGCTTTGGTCAAAATATTCACAAGTTGTTCAGATATAAAGGAATAAGAGGCACCAGTATCAAATAAGACACTAGTAAGTATAGAAGCTACAAGAATAGTACCTCTAGTTTTTGATGTTCCAGCCTTGATATCCACAATTGAAGGATGAACTACATGTAATTGTCCTTCCCCTCTTACCTATGATTTATTTTAGTCCCTTGAGATTCACCACACTGTTAATATGGGCACTCTTTCCTAGAAGTTTCACATCTACTACCTCTACCACCATGGTCAACAGAACTCTAGTCACCCAACTGATATAGTGCAAAAGATCCCCTTACAGAACTCTGATTTTTCCTAGATCCTCCATAACTACCCACCTATCATGGGTTCTTGCAGAACCATTGTAGATTTCCCATTCTACTACAAGATTGGTACTCTACTGTTGGTCGAGGCACATTCTATGAACTTGACCTTGACTACCGCACTTGTGGTAGATCACTCAAGTAAGATCCTGAGTAATTGACCCTTCCCCTTAAATGATCCACTTTACACTGCTCGATTTAACATTCTTGAAGTGACGCTTATTACTCTAAAAATACGTATCTCTTGGTTATCTAGAAGAAACCACCTATCCTCTATTGGAATCCTCCTTCAGGTTCCCCTCAGATATGAGATCCTAATTCACCACATCTAAAAACTTCATCAACCTAAATATGATAACTAGGGACTTAATTTCACATTTAATCCATCATGTAACCATTTTTACACAATATCATCATTCCCTTCCAACACTGGAACAAAGTGTTACAAATCATAAAGCATCCAACATAGTCCATCATAAACATACTCCCTTAAGTCAGCCTCATTAACTTGGATTCCCTCTTCTACATAAGCGACTCGGGGTAAAGTTACTCAAATAACTTCTCTTGAAATTCCTTCTACTCCATATTCTCTAACTTTTGGTCTCGATCATGGATGTCCCATAAATATTTCACTTGACCGCATAACATATAAGTATCCTGTTTGACTCACTTCTTAGCAGGAGTCTCCAAGTGGTCAAGAATTATCTAGATAGACTCAATCCAGAACTCAACTGCCTTAGGTCCACCATCTCCGGTAAATGTCAGTGGTTTCTTCAACTGAAACTCATATGTCAGGTTGGACATACTCTTCACAACCCACAATTGGTCTCTTTTTATAAATTGTATGAATCAAGAAAAGTTCTCATGGAACTGCTCTCATTCTTCTTCCCCCACAACTATTGAAACCATTGGTTCCACCACTAGAGGATTATTCCTAGACATATTCTCATGTCATCCTATCAACAAGTGTCATCATTGAGGAATATCTCTACAATTACCAACACATGTATTTGGACACATTACACAACATTATCACATTTATGTAAGAGGGATTTATATCAAGTTGCAATAATTCATTCCCCCAAACCTTTCCACACATAAAAAACTGAGGCACCATCACTACCCTCAACCATACCTCATCTAGGTCATGGCCAACATAGGGTAAACATTTTCACAATTCATGTTTCTCATTAGACACCTAATTATCCATTTCAAATTTTTATATTTATCATTATTTTAAATTTCTCAATTTCATATTAGAAATCTTTTTATTTTAAATTTCACAAACAAGGAAAACAACTTTTATTTAAAAAACTTCCCCAAAAACTACATTTTTATGTGCCTAAAATGATGCATGAAAAAATAATTCCTAAGTGTCTAAAATGATACATGTATGCCAAAATCTCATTCCATATCAGACCATGAAAAAAATATTAGAAAAAATTAATAATATCATACAATAAGTGCATCACCCAAGGTTAAATAACATCAAACTGTAATAGAAAACATCAATAACAAGAATCCCACCCTGGGTGCTGGGTTTTCCCCCATATATGGGATAGTTACTCTCATGCTCGAGCTCATGAAAAAGGCCCAAATTTTTCTAGTATCCTTTCTACATTTCCCAAATGTTTAGATAAAATAAAATAAAACAAAATCGGGCTCTAATACCACTTTATAATGTCTTAACCTGGGTTCCATGTGCCAATGCCTTGAGTCGGTTGGTCACATGACCTCAGGTGCACCTCCCCATACACCAGAGGATTTTGACTAGTAGTGAGGGTCCAATATATATAACATAGTGAGACTATACCCTCTTTATCAGATTAGAAACACACTAGTTGAAATAATAAACAATAACCAAGTGATAATAAAGAAATATTCAAAATGATACCATAACCAATACAAACTCATAATACATACTGAACCAAAATAGAAAAATGATATCCAAATAAAGAATTAGATTTTTCATGCCATATATGCGTCGAGTTTCAAATGAAAACCCCAAAATTAAAGACACTAGCAACTCTCAAGTGGTTCCCAACACTATGTCCAGTTCTCTTATCCATTCCCCATTACAACTCACCCATCTAATAAAGGGCTCTTTCCATTATCCTACCCTGCAAACCTGAAGTCTATTCAAGTACCAATAAGGCAGCCCAAGTAGGGTGTGAGTAAAACTTAGTAGGATACCACCAACGGTGTCTAAAATAATATCCATTATATAATTTTGTATGTAGTTGTATAAAGAACAAATTACAATTATGTAAATAGTTATCGCATTTTATTATTCTTTAATTAACCAAATAAATTTTATGGGTTCACAATGTCACTCAAACCATTAATACTTTCTTCATACCATGCCAAAGTCTGAACCATCTCCAAGGGATTTCACATATTTAATTCACAATTCATTTCATCACGGGTTTTTATAAATCATTTAATTTCAATTCATATCATGACTACTTGGAACAATAGTCCAATGACAACATTTTGGACCTAGAACTCCAAATATAGCACCCGATGGGTATTTGAAGCATCATTTCATGTCCCACAACACATTTATCAGTCAATTACATATGGTATTTTGAAGCATCATTTTGTGTCCCATGCTCATATATCAATCAATCACATATGGTCTTTTGAAGTATCAGTCCATGTCCCATGAACGTATATCACAATATCACATATATTAAAATATCACATATATCACAATATCACATATATCACAATATCACATATATCACAATTCCATATACACTAATGTTAAGCATCGTTAACCTTCGTATCAAACATTATCATTAAAATATCCCATTTTAATATTAAATAAATCATGGTTATTAAATTTAATCACATGAAATAACATTAATAATTAACCATTAAACAATTTATCAACAATTAACCATATAAATCCTTAACCCATTAAGGTTAATTAAACCATACCTTAATTCTCATAAATAAATCAATTCATAATCACATTAATCAACCAATTTCACAATTCCAATAATTGGCCAGCCACATAATCCCATTAATTGAACAATTTCATAATACCATTAATTAATTAACCAATTAATTAATTCAATTTAAGATTCAATTTCCAAATCATAAAAATTGATATTCCACAATTACATACATGTAATTATAATTTAAGACTATGGGAATTGAAATTTATATGACCTACCAAAAGATTTTTTATGAGTGTTTGCCAAGCTGAAAATCCTAAAATTGAAACAGAAACTTCAAATCCACAATGAAGAATGGGATCTAGAACCAAAACCTAGATCCAAGACCAAACAGATTAAGATCCAAGAAAACCTAGATCTAAACCATCTCCAATAGAAATAAAATCATTCCTATTCAACTAGATTGAGAGTTGGGAGAGAGATGAAACCACACGGGAAGAGATCTCTTATTGGGAGAGGGGTATATATGTCAATCGGATCTTCGATTCATCAATAAAAGATTTCAAAAGGCCTTGGAATCTGTATGGGAGCCTCAAAATTTGATGAAAATTGTGTTGGTTTGGATTAAGGCATTTAGGGGTAATGATCGAGGGGTTTGGGAATTTAAAATTAAATTTTCAGATAAAAAAAAATTACACACACCATTTCTTGGGCAAGGTTCGTGGTTTTCCAAATCGTGTGCCCTAACTGTGTGCCTCTTCTTAGGGGTTCATCGTTTTTACTAAGAGGGTGCATGGTTTGAAAAACCATGCACCAACCGTGTGATCCCCCTCTTCTTGGAATTGCATGGTTTTCTAGGGGTAATCACACAGTTTGGGAAAACCATACACTACCCCTTTTCCTCTAAAATTCCCAAATTTCTCTAGAATCACCCTAAAACAAAAACCCACTAATGGTATATCAAAATAAGGGTAAAAATTAATTGTAAAAAAGCTCGATACATCTCCAAAAAAGGTAGAGATATTATATTACATCATCATAATAACAGTTCAGTATATTGAAGATACTAAGGTAATTATTTTATAATGGATACCATTGATTTATAGTAGGTATAGTAAGAAATAAAATTTAAAACACTCAGTTGAGAGTTATACCTCTTCATTGAGAACTCACTTTTGTTTTACAGCTTAATCCTTGAAGGGATGGTCTTTTAAAAAGAAAGAAAACTATAGGATGTGGTGAAGGAATCTAGGAATGTATTATGGTAGGTATTGATTGATATATAAGGATAAAAATTTGTGAGGAAGAGATTAGAATAGGTTACCTTTTATAAGTGAGGGGATGGACACTCTTGAAATTACTTAAAGTATTAATATAAATTAATTTTTATAATAAAGTGACTCCAAATTGACATATTTATAATGTAGGATGATTATAAGTCTAAATCCCCTCATAAAATAAAATTTATACATTTTTAGATGATTTTTTCACCCTTATATCTTTTTTTAACCCCCCCCCCCCCCCCAACCCTTTTGAAAATTACAACAATATTAAAGTTTTTTCTTCTTTAAGGGTCAAGGGTGTTACAATAAAAAGAAAAGTGACCCATAAAAGGAACATGGTTGATGTTTTTAACCATATACCATTAAATTATATGAGTATGATATTTTTAGGAATTTGAAATCATTTAATAAAATATTTTATTATAAAATATCATTAATGACATTTTTGGAACTATTCATTTACTTTGACTTTAAAGTCATCAAAATAGTTGTGGAATTCAAATATAAACCTTTTAAACAACCCTAAAATTTTACATTTATCTAAAAAATAATTGAATGCAATATTTCACCCAAATTTTATTACTTTTAATATTTTTAAAATTGTTTATTGTATTTTTCTATTAATTAAATAAAAAATGTTTTGGTGCTGCATATATATTTAAGGTAATTATTAAATAACTAAAAATTAAAAAAAATTACCATGAAAAAGAAATAAATTTATATATCTAATGAATATTTTGAAGAAAAAAAATTATACTCTCTTTATCCCTATTTTAAAATTTTAGAGATATTATAGTCAAGAGAGTGACGTTTTATATTTATTATTTTCCTAAAATAATATAAAGGTTGTAATCAAATAAAAATGGAACCAAGGCACCCCGAATTCAAATTTAATATGTTATAGGGTGTAAATAAACTCAAAAAATAACATTTGGTAAAGTTTTGGATACACTTTAAGCCTTTCCTTCTTGTTAAATCACTTTAAACCAATTTTAACCTTATTCATGAAAATTTAACTTTTTACCATGATAACTTAATTATACTTCCAAAATTAGAAGGGTGATTCTAAAAAAATTTGAAAATGAGGATTCTAAATTTTTAATCCAATTTATCATACTTAATTTCTATAGGTGGTAGAAGTTACTTTTAATATAATAATGAAAAATGCGTGAAAAGATGTTTTTAGTAAAATACCTTATTTAAGAGTAAAGATCATTTCACCTTGAGATAAATTAATAAATTGGTTTCCATGAATTTTTTTGGTTAAATAATAAACAAATGATATTTTTTAGACTTATTTAGTAATAAAAAATTGGATGGAATATTCTAACCATGACATTAATTTCAAAGACCCAAAAATAGTTTTAAATTTGAATAAAATATAACTTATCTTCACAAAAGTCAATCTTGGTTACCCAATTTCAAAATAATTTTTTAAAATAAATTATTTAACTTTATAAATAGGTATTTTTCTAAAAACCATTCATCCAATATGATAAATTCATGTTTTAGAAATATTTTAAATCTTTAACCCAATGTTTTAACCTAATTTACCTAATTTACCCTTACCAAGGTTACAAATATTTACCACAGTTATTATTCATAATGACTAAAAAATAAGTAGAAATTATCACCTAATATTAATTATATGATTAAAAATATAGAATATATTTTATCAAATTTAATTTATATAATTTTCATAATTTAATTTAAAATTAAACCCACAAAGTGAAATGAAAAGTGATTTTCCAAAAAAAATGTATTCTTAAGTGTAAAATGTTTTTATACCAAAATAAAGAATGAAATTGATTCCAATGATTTAACGTCCCAACCTAGTAACCACACGACTGTGCCCCGATCCAATTCTCTATGTGACCTCAAGTGCGCCTCCCCATACACTAGAGACTGCCAAATAGCAACGAGGGTCTGGTAAGTCAGTCATTGGGAGACTATACCATCTTTTATCAGAGTAAAACACCAGCAGAATTAGATAATAAATAGTGGAACAATATGTAAATCATAAAAAGTACCAATGTCATAAGATAACCAAAAAAACAAGTATAGTATTCAACTAAAAGGGAAAACCTACTCTGTCGATATAAGTGTCAAAGTGCCTATAATGAAACTGAAAGTAAAGACACTAAGAATCCCCAAGCAGTTTTTGAACCATTTATGGTTCCCTTATCCAAGCTCCATCCCAAATCAGCAATTTGTTATCCTATCCTACATAATATAATCTATTTGTGTACCAATCAGGCCTCCCGGATAGGGTGTGAATACCACTCAGTGTGCCACCACCAACAGTGTCTAAAAAATTCCATTCAAAATTTAGTGTATGAATTTCTATAATAAATATGTACAGTGCATAAATAACCAGTTATTATATTATCATTTATTCTTATCTAACTACATTAACTCCAAGGTTCCCAAGGAGACCCGTACCCCAATACTAGCTTAATATCATTCCAAATCCCAAAGTGTTCCCTAGGTAATATAATATCTTAATATATACTTATTGTAAGAGCTCAAAGTATTAAAATGTGATATGATATATCAGTACCTGATTCAGATCATACTGGAGTTCAAAATATTCTTGTGTGAGGCCATAACTCAGAGTTCCATTATTTCCTTTCTTTAATTTCACATTTATAAGCCACATTTCCAAAATTTCCATTATGACTCCTCAATATAATGACCATTTTCCCATTCTCTTCACTCATAAGTAAGATGACCATGTTTCCATACTTACTCTTCAATATAATGACCATTTTATCAGTCACTTTACTCATAATTATAATGACCATGTTACCATATATACTTCTCAATTTAGAATGTCCATGTTCCCATTCATTCACACATAATTAATTCATAATTAATTATCCACGTTAATTCCATCACTAATCCAATAATTAGTTAAATGCATCAAACCCATTAGTTAACACAACAATTAACTAAATGAATCAATCCCATTAATTAATTCAATAATTAATTAACCAATATCACAATTCATATCCCTTAATTAATTTTCCAGAATTAATTATCTCATTCTAAATCTCAACTCTTCATAATTAATCCCACAATTAATTATCTAGATCATAATCTCAAAGCACATAATTAATTCACAATTAATTATCTCAACTTAACCAATTCGATATCTCATAATTAATCCCCTGATTAATTATCTAGATTACAATACCTAAATTTCATAATCAATTTCCTAAATTAATTATCTAATAAGGCATCCCCTTAGTCTCATAATTAATTCCTCAATTAATAATTTAATAAAAAAATGCTTAAATAAATCAATTGGTCAACCTAATTAACCCAATTTGAGATAATAAATTGCTAAAAAAAGATAGAAAATTCTATAATTTTGAATATACATATCAAATATATGACTATAGGAATTAGATTTTAGATCGCCTACCACGATTTATTGATGGACGTTTGGTCGACAAAAATCCATAAAATCTGAGAAGCGCAACGACGTAGATATGAGTTCTGGATCTAAATCCCTAAACCAAAACCAAGATATCAAGATCTATTCAATTTAGATATAGATCTACAATATTAGATCTATATCTCACAAAATAGGTTTAGATCTAAATAAAAAGGGGATATATTCCATCAAAATATCAAGTAAATAGAGGAGAATGAAAGAGAAAGGGATGGGGCTGAGATCAACTTACCGGGTGAATAGCGGATCTTTGATTTGGGATTTTAATCTCAAATATTTGAGGTCTAATGGACTTGGAATCCCTCCGAGTTGATGTGATAACCTTCCTTTACCCTTAGGAAAGTAAAATCCTGAGTTAGGGTTGTATAGGAGAAAAAACAGGTCATTAAAATGTAAAAACAAGTGAGATCTACAATTTTTGGATCTCACTACTGACCTGCACACGGTTTAGTTGTACGGTTAGAAAAAAAGTGCACTAACTGTGAATTCATAACTACTTCAAGGGGTACCTCTCACGGTTTCCTCACAAATCCTCCTAAACCATTCTTTAATCATGCCAAAGTTACTGCTCAAAAGACTAAAGAGCACACAGTTTCTCCTAGACAGCCACACGGTTTATACAAACTGTGTTCCAACCATGCACTACCCCTTTATCACCAAAATTTTATTATAATACACCCAAATTAACCCCAATTCATAACTCCCATCAAAGGTACTTAAGTAAAAAAATAAAAAAGTAATTGAAATTGCACCTGAGAAAACTCTAAAAAAGGTTGGGATCTTACAATCTCTCCACCTTATAATAGCTCTTCCCCAAGAAGCACTTCCAAACCTTTATAAGATTCGATCCAAAAATATCAGGTTATTGAGACATCATATCTACTTCTATTTCCCATTTTTTCTCTTGTACATGTCCATGTTTCCATAACACATGAACTATTGGCACAATATTTCCCCACAACTCTTTCTCACTACGATCCAACACACGTATTGGATGATCCTCAGAGGACGCATCTATCTCAAGGTCAACCTCATCCACATAGATCACATGAGAAGATTTGGGGTGATACCACAAAAGTTGTGATACATGGAAAACACCATGCATAATGTTGTATCTCTATGTAAGAGTCAATCAATATTTCACCGGCCCGATTCTCTCCACTATATCAAACGGTCCAACAAACCAAGGCACGAACTTGCCCTACCTATGTATCCTATGGTGAACCAACCTAGGATACACCCAAAGGAATACAAGATCGCCCTTTTTAAACTCCAGTTTTCATCTCTTTTTGTCATCATATGAATTATGTCTACTCTGATCCATATAAATATATTTCTAAATCAAATGTACCTACTTTGATGTCTCCTACACAAGACTCAGTCCCAACAACTCTAACTCACTAGCTTCCATCCAGCATAATGTGGATCTACATGGACTACCATAAAGAGCCCTGTATGGTTCCATATGTATAGTTTCCTGATAACTATTTTTATAGGCGAACTCCACTAAATCCAAGTGCTTTTATCAAGATCCACCGAAGTCAAGAACACATTCTTGTAGCATATCCTCAAACAAATGTCTAGTACATTTTGACTACTCATTTATCTGTGGGTGAAAATCCATACTCAATAATACCTGTGTGCCAATTTCTTTATGCAACCCTTTCCAAAATAATGAAGTAAAATGTGAATCATGATCTGAAACTATATTTTGTGGAACTCCATGAAGATGGAATATCTCTTGAACATATAGTTCTCCCAACTGTTCTACTGTAAAGGTTTCCCTTATAGAAAAAAATGTTCTACCTTTGTCAATCGATCCACAATGACCCAAATAGCGTCATTCTTCCTAAGCATTTTCGGGAGACCCACCATAAAATCCATGGTCACTATGTTGCACTTCCATTCTGTGATGGGAAAAAACTGTAGAAAACCTCCACATCATTGATTATCTGCCTTCACAAGATGACAGGTGAATCATCTTGTCACAAACCATGCTATCTTATTTTTCATTCCTAACCACCAAAACTGTCATTATAGGTCACAGTTATTTTGGTTACACCTGGATACACCTCCCATTTCAAGGCATGAAATTCCCACATGAGATCCTCTTGCATGCTTATAGGTACCACAACTCGATTCTTCATATAGATGATATCATACTCATCTATCAACCAGTCCGAAGATGTATCCCCACCTTCAAAGATTTACCCTAAGTCTAGGAATTCCTGATCCTAATATTTCTTATACCTAATCCATCTCAAAATTGTATACTCCACTGCAATTGAAACTAGATTCATCTGCTCCTAACTCTCCTAAACCACCACATACATTTCTATCAGTAAGGTCATCATCTTATAATCTACACTCGACTCTTAAACCATCTGAGTCTAAGTTTTTTTGATAAAGGAATCAACCACACTATTTCCCTTCCCATACTTATATTCCAGTTAAAAATTGAAAGACTTCATATACTCAACCCATCCCCTCTTCCTAATATTTAAATCATTCTGTGAAAATATATACTTCAAGCACTTGTGATTTTTATAAATTGTAAACTTTTATCCCAAAAGATAGTGTCTCCAACACTTAAGAGTATAAACCACTACTTACAACTCAAGTTCATGCATATGGTAATTCCATTCATGAGGCCTCAACTACTGAGACCCATATACCACAACTCAATCTCCCTACATCAGCATAGCTCTAATTCTGGTCCCATAAGCATTACAATAAATCGTGTACTCCTCACCTGACTCAGGTTAGATCAAAATTGGTACTGATGTTAAGTGCTTCTTCAACTCCTAAAAATATATCTCAAAAGCCTCTTACCATTCAAACTTTACTCATTTTTTGGTCAATCTCAAAAGCGGCACTGCCAAATAAGAAAATTCTTATCTAAATATCCTATAATATCTAGCTAATCCTAGGAATCTTCAGATATCAAAAACATTCTTGGGATGCTCCCAAGAAACCATTTCTTGAACCTTCTATGGGTCCACTAACACACCTTCCTCTGAGATGATGTGCCCCAAGAATTGTACCAGGTAAATCCAAAAAAGAAACTTAGATAGCTTGGCATATAATCGATTCTCTCTCAGTATACCCAGGATTATGTCATGGTGTTGGGCATGATCATCATGAGTCTTGGAGTAAACCAATATGTCATCCACAAATACCACCACAAACTGATCTAGATATAGATGAAAGATCATGTTCATCAAATACATAAACATTGCTGGTGAATTTTTTAACCCAAATAGCATTACAACAAACTCATAAAGTCCATGCCTACTTCTAAAAGTAGTCCTTAGAATATCATAAGTTCATACTCCCAACTGATGATACCCTGATCTCAAATTGATCTTTGATAACACACAAGCTCCCTTCAATTGGTCAAACAATTCATCGATATGATAAAGAGGATATGGGTTCTTCATAATCATTTTGTTCAAATTCTAGTAATTGACACACAAATGTAAAATCCTTTCAGCATTCTTTTTGAACAAAATAGGTGATCCCCAAGGAAACGTACTTGGATGGATAAATCCCTTATCCTCCAACTCCTCCAATTGAGACTTGATCTCTTGAAGCTCAGTCGGGGATATTCTATACGATGGAATAGATACTGGATCAACCCCCAACGTGATCTCAATAGTGAATTCTACATCTCTCTTAGGTGGTATCCCTGAGAAGTCTTTAGGAAATACATCTCTAAATAGTTCCACTACTGTTGGAGGGACATCTTGCATAAAACCCCCACCATCCAACAATAGACTAGAAACTTGGGATGTGAGCTCTCCCATTTGTTGGGTACTTAGCCCTGCTCAGACTACCTGGATATCCCACTCTCCATGATGAATATACTAGTCTCCCTTAGGAGACACAAAGTTCACTCTTCTATAGTAACAATCAATATGGGCTCGGTATACAGCTATACGATCCATCCCTATAATCAGGTCAAATCTCGTCATATCAAGAACATAGAGATCCCATAGGAAATAATTTTCCCTAATCTCTAGTGAACATCCCTTTAATAGATAGATATCTTTAGATCTCACTTCCAATGGTTTATATATAGTCATTACACCACTCACAAACTCCACCATTAGGCTCAAACCATCAAAAAAATTTGCTGATATAAATGAATGAGAGGCACCAGTATAAAACAAGGAACTAGATAAAGTAAAAGCTACTATAATAGTACCTATAATTGTCAATGGTCCAACCTTGCTATCCACCAGTGTAGTATGTACTACATGTAACAATGTTTCCCTTATTCCTTATGATGTTGTCTGACTCCCCTAAGTAGCACCACTCTTCTGATGTGGGTACTCCTGCCAAGAAGCACCATGTCCAATACCTCTACCGCCTCGGCTAGTAAAACTCTAACTTCCAGCCTGATATGGTGTAAAAGATCCTTTTCCCATACTCTAACTCTGTCTAGCTGCTCCTTCAATACCAGTATGTCACTGTGACCTGCAGATTTTTTTTAGATGTCCCATCTTTCCACAAGATCAACACTCTACTGTTGGTCAGGAAAAGTATTGACAATAGTGTCCTGTCCTACCACTCTAATGATAGATCACTCCATTAAGGTCCTATCCAACTGACCCTCATTTCTGTGTACTATTCTTCCCACTTCCTTGGATAAAATTTTCATAATGGTTCTTCCTACTCTCGGAAGTCGAACCTCCTAATCATCCACTAACAATTACTTATCCAGCACTAGAAGCCTCCCTCGGGTTCCCTTCAACTATGAGAGCATGATCAGCAACTTCTATAAACTTCTTCAGACTGAGGATATTCACCTATTAATTAATCTCACACTTAATTCTATCCTGAAAACATTTCACCATAGCTATCTCATCTCATTCTAACATTGAAGCAAAGCATTGCAAATCTATGTAGCATCCAGCATAGTCAATCACCAACATGCTCGCTTGTATAAGATGTGTGAACTCATTAGATTTATCTTGTATCAGTGTCTCAAGATAAAAGTTCTCCAAGAACCTATCTAAGAATTCCTTTAATAACATACCATCAATCTGTCCATTTCACGCCTGAATGTCCCACCAGCGCTTCACTGATACCCATAGTATATAAGCCAACTTGATCCTCTTCTCAGGTAGAGTCTATAAATGGTCAAGTATTTTCTCTATGAACTCAACCCAGAATTAATCTCCATCAGGTCCACACTCTCTAGTAAAAGTCATAGGGTTCTTCACATGAAACTCCCTTGTCAACTCAAACATAATTTTCACAACTCACCCTGGGTCTCTTTCCATTAATTGCATGAAGCAAGCGAAGTTGTCTCAAAACTGATCCCCTTCATCTTCAGATGGAATGATCATTACCTCAAGTTCCCTAAATCGAAAATCATTCCTAGGCACATCCCTCAATCATCCCCTCAACAAGCATCATGGAGGCATACTCTCTACAATGACAAACACACATCTCAGGTATCATATCACAACCTTATAACATTTACATAAGAGGAAATAATCACAATAGTTCACAAAATGTATTTTCCCCCAAATATTTCCACATGGTCAAATCGAGGTGCTATCACTACCCTTAAACATCATACTCCAATATTTTGGTTAAAAGGGGTAAATACATTATCATAATCAACTTTCTCATTTAGAAACCCAATTATTCTCATTTCGAATCATTTTTACAACCTTTTTCAATTCATGTTAGGAACCATTTTTCATTTTAATCTCACAAAAAAGGAAAACAGTTCAAGTTTAACAACTTACCCATAACCCATTTTCACATATGTGCTTAAAATGATGTATGTCACAATAAACCTCAGTTCCTAGAATGATGCATACAGACTCAACTCTCATTTCATTCTGGACCATGAATCAATACTCAAAAATTATTAGAAACAATAACACATCACACCACAAGTGTGTCACCAAAGGTGAAATAATATTCAAATGTAATAGAGAACAACAATAACAACAATCTCACCCTGAGTACTTGGGTTTTCCCTCATGCATGGGTTTGAAACTCCCATGAATGAGATCATTACCAAGCCATGACTTTTCCTAGTCTCCTGTCTACCTTTGACAAAATATTAAGACAAAAGAATAAATAAAACTAAGATCTGATACCACTTTGTAACATCCTGACCCAGGAACCACATGACGGTGCCCCGATCCAATTCGCTAAGTGACCTCAAGCGCACCTCCTCATATACTAGAGGCAGCTGACTAGCAGTGAGGGTCTAGTAATTCAGTCATGGGGAGACTATACTCTCTTTTATTAGAGTAAAACACCAATGGAAATAGATAATAAATATAGGAAGCATATATAAATCCTAAATAGTACCAATGTCATAAGATAACCAAAATAGCAAGTACAATATTCAACTGAAAGGGAAAACATGCTATATCGATATAAGTGTCAAAGTGCCTATAATGAAACTAAAATTAAAGACACTAAAACTCCCCAAATGGTTTCAAAACCATTTTTGGTCCCCTCATCCAGGCTCCATCCCAAATCATAAATCCATCTCGGGGCCTTTTCCCTTATCCTATCCTACACAATATAATTTATTCAGGTACTAATCAGGCATCCCGAATAGGGTGTGAGTATAACTCAGTAGGTCACCACCAACGGTGTCTAAAAAAAGTCTAGTCAAAAGGTAATGTATGCAATTCTATAAGAAATATGTACAATGCATAAATAACTAGTTATTACATTATCATCTATTCTTATCTAACTACATTAACTCCAGGGTTCCCAAGGATACCCATACCCTAATACTAGCTTCATCTCATGTCGAATCCCAAAGTTTTCCCTATGTAATATCATATCTTAATACGTGCTTCTTTCCAGAGCTCAAAGTATTCAAAGGTGCTATGATATCTCAGTACCTGATTTGACTCATGTTGGAGTTCGAAATATTCTCATATGAAGCCATAACTCAAAGTTCCATTATTTCCTTTCTTTAGTTTCACATTTATAAGACACATTGCCAAAATTACCATTATCACAAACATAAGTAATATGACCATGTTACCATGATCACTCCTCAATAGAATGACCATGTTCCCATTATCTTCACTCATAAGTAAGATGACCATGTTACCATGTTTACTCCTCAATAGAATGACTATGTTCCCATTCTATTTACTCATATGTATAATGACCATGTTACCATGTATACTTCTCAATTTAGAATGACCATGTTCCTATTAATTCACACATAATTAATTTATAATTAATTATCCACATCAATTCCATTACTAATCCAATAATTAGTTAAATACATAAAACTCATTAGTTAACACAACAATTAACTAAACACCTCAATCCCATTAATTAATTCAATAATTAATTAACCAGGATCACAATTCATATCCCTTATTAACTTTCTAAAATTAATTATCTCATTATAAATTTCAACTCTTCATAATTAATCTCACATTTAATTATCTAGATCATAATCTCAAAGCACATAATTAATTAAAAATTAATTATCTCAAGTTAACCAAATTGATATCTCATAATTAATCCCGTAATTAATTATCTATATTACAATCCCTAAATCTTGTAATCAAATTCCTAAATTAATTATCTAATAATGTAGATGTCACACCCGGAAATCTGTAGTAATTTTTATTTTTATTTTATAATTTTTATTTTTCATTAAATTATCTTTGTTGAGGTACAGGCCGGACCCAACGAGAGTTTTTGTGTTTTGCTGATAAGCGAGTGTTTTGGCGTCGTAATGTTCACGCACGCGCATGACACGAATGAAGCCACTTGGCTTTACCTGATCAACGTACGGCCTTCTCGATGCATGGGTAATTAATTAATTAACGAGTTGAATAATAATTTAAGCGCAAAAATGAAATGAGAAAAATGATTAAATAATTCAAGAGTTTTTAAATAACAACAACAATAATAATATTGGGATTATTTATCTTATTTTATTATTTCAGTTAATATTTTAATTAGTTAGATAATATTAAATTATTATAATGGTTATAAAATTATCAACATGTTAATTTTAATGTTATTACTATTATTATTAATTTTTTTAAGATTTTAATTAAGTTATAATTATTTTTAAGTTATTGTTATAAGATTACTTTTTTAACATCATAATTTGTCACTAATATTACTACAACTATTATCAACAATATTATTATTATTTTAAGTTGATTTAGGGTTTTTTTAGGTTTTATTTCATTTTATTTTATTTTTCCTTTATTCTTTTATTTTATTTTATTTTTTTCTTGTTCTTATCTTCCTTCCCCCATTACCCATCACGTATAGTAAACACCCCTGGTTCGTGCCCCACATCCCCTCCTCCTAACCCCTGTCAGTGCCTTCTTCCCTCCGGTTGCACCGACCAGTGACCGCTGCCTCCCACCAGACTCGTGCCACCACTGCCTCACACTGAACTCGCTCCTCCCCTTCCTTATGCTAAACTGCTTTGTCACCCGCTACCTTACACCACCTAGACCCATGTTGCCCCTCCCACCCGGTCAGGATCCTATGGCGCACCAAACCAGCAGTGTCCATCCTTCTTACTCCCAGAGAACCGGAATCACCCTCCTCCTCGTCAGACAACCTTCACTGCACCCTCCCATGGACACTCCCTCCCTTGTTTTCACCCCACCTTCACATCCAAACCCTTCGGAAAACTCCCTAGTGCACGGTGCACCTTTGAAACCTCTCCACCATGCTCGGTTGGCCTCCTGCAACCCCTAATGTAGGTGCATCTTACTTCAGATGGTCATTTCTTCCTTTTGGTAGAATTGTGGGTTAGTTTTTCATGTTTTTTAAGGTCCATTTGTGATGATTTAGGTTAAATTTCTGGTTTTTAGCGTTCATTCTAGGTTTTTTGCGGTGCGACTGGAGAGCGATTGGGGTTGCGCATCAAGTTGTGAATTTTTTATACATTCCAGGTAGGTGGTTCCATGTTTAATTGTTATTTGATTAATTAATTTTCAAGTTTAATTAATTTAGAATATTATTTAATTAATTGTTATAGTGCGAATTCGATCTTCTATTAGGTTTGATTTGCAGTTGAACTTATTTGGGAGCATGTTTATAATATGTGTACTTACTACTGAAATCTCATCTCTGGTTAATAGTTAGTTTTTTTTAATTGTGAGGTTAGCCTACTAATTAGTTTTTCTAGGGTGATTTAATTTTTACTTAAGGTTTAGAATGTCTTAATGTGTTTATTAGTGTGTTTAGATGATATAAGTATGTTGTTGCTGTGAAAACCCATGTCAAACAATTCACTTGTCACGAATCGTCCTTGGGGCCCGTGTCGTGACTACCCCAAGCCCGCCTTCCATAGGCCAGGGGCCGGCGACTAGCACCAAGGCGTAAATCCCAACAAAAAGGGAAGGCATTGCCTTTGAAAAGTAAACAAGCACCACAGAGTAAGCAAGCGGAAAATTAAACACTAAGTAAAAACGGTACAAGCTGTGCTGAAAGTAAAAGGGGCCAGAAATACAAGCCCAACTGTAAAGTACAACTGAAAGGGAAAAACAGCAACTGTAAAGAAAAGTCGCAGCGTCGAGCCGTCCTCTGAAGGTCCCACTTGAAGGGTGGGTACAGATAGCCTCCACAGCTCCTCGGTCCAGCCGTCCAATCCGAGTACGTCCCGCCTAGTGGTCCACCTCCAGGTACCGTCCAGCTCCGCACGCCTCCACCTCGATCAGCGCTGCCCGTCGTCTGCAACCAACACCACGAAGTGCGGGCAAATCTCGTGCAGGGGTGAGTATAAACTACTCAGTAGGGACCCCGAGACCCCCAAAGGTCTCCCGAAATCCACAAAGGATAGATACAATCACGAAGTAACATCTGACACGGCTTAGGTATATGCCCATACATATACCTAAGTCATCAATTCCCGTTCGGCTCTAACGTCCGAGCCCAAGCACAACCCAGTCCACACAGGAAAGCAAAACGTATACCCACACAGGATAGCTCAACACAATCCACAAAGGAGAGTAAACATTAAATCCACACAGGATAGCTCAACGCAATCCACAAAGGAGAGTAAACAGTAAATCCACACAGGATAGCTCAACACAATCCACAAAGGAGAGTAAACAGTAAACCCACACAGGATAGCTCAACACAATCCACAAAGGAGAGTAACACAGAAGATTCAGCTCACACAGGTATACTTCTTCGGATGACGATAAAGATAATCACTGATCCATCTAAGTCGTCGGACCCACGAAGGATCTATAGGTAACTAACCCCCGCAATGACTCACACAGGATCGGGGCCACACAGGACCTGTAGGCGCTGGCTCACACAGAACCGCTGAGCGCTGACCCACACAGGATCGGACCCAGACAGGATCAGGCCCACACATGACCTGTAGCATTGATCCACGTAGGATCGCTGAGTGTTGTAGTCGTCGCAGTCCAATGAGGATCTCTTCAGAGTCGTCGTCGCAGTCCACTGAGGATCTCTGCACGGTCGTCACTGTCGAAGTAGCAGTCGCAGCCAGCTCTAGGGTTCCCGCACACAGCAAGCTCGTTCGGGAGGGTCCGCTCCACGAGCCGAGAGGTTGATACATCAACTGAAACAAAGCCCGAAGTTGATGTATCCAAAAGTTTCGTATCGTCAACAGGAACTCAACGTCGCAGACGGCGCGTCAATCGGACGCCCGGTATGAGAGTTATTGGCTTTTTAGTCCTAGGGGCCCGGTTGGTTTTTTAAGGCAAAACCAACCTGACCATACTCTACCTACGTCCAAATCTCGGGCAGAGTATTCCAAAAGATCCGTCTCACAAATAGGAATTCAACAAAGCTGACGGCATGTCAATCGGACGTCCGTAGATCAAGATATGAGTGTTTCCGCTCCGAGGGCCCGGTTGGTTTCGTGTACGAACCAACCCGGCCGAACACAAAGTATTCCGAAACCTTGAGTGTGATATACCGAAACGACCGTCTCGATCCAAGGATCGCGTTGCCACTGACGGCGAGTCTTTTAGAGGCCCGTATCTCAAGTTACGGGCGTTTGAACGAAGACCGTCCGAAGACGGGGGGTACGGGCCCGGGCCGACCCTGCCCGACCCCCCCCCCCCCTGGGTCGGCCGAACCCGGTCCGAACCGGTCCGACCCGGTCGGACCGGTCTGGCTCGGCCGGCCCGGCCCGGCTTGGCCGAGCGGCCGACGCGGGGGGAGCCGCCGCCCCGCGTGACACCCCCGCGGCACCCGCGGGGTGTCGGCCAGACGACCGGGCGCGGCTGAAGCCGCGTCCCGAGTGACGCGGGGGGGAGCCGCCGCCCCCGCGTGACACCCGCAGGACACCCGCGGGGTGTCTCCCTGGCGCTGGACGCGGCTTCAGCCGCGTCCCGCGAGCGCCGCCGCTGCGGCCGGTGCCGCGGCGGTCTCGTCCGGGGGCGCGCCGGGCGCCGCCGCCGGCTTCCACGGGCCACCGGAGTCGCTCCGGTGGCCCGTTTTTCTTCCCGTCTACGCCGTTGCTCCTCTCGGGACTCGTTCTTCACTGCGGAATCATCAAACCTCCGTTGCGCCATGTTCCATCATCGCCCGCCAAATCCGCACAAAACGAAGAACGGCGGAGGGTCGTCGGGCCGTGTTCATTTGGCCCGCACCCTCCGCGTTAGATATAAACAATGGGAGAAAAGAAGTTCAACACATGAACGCATAACCGAAAACAATTTTTAATGAAATAAAATTGTTTTATAAAATGGGTATCTCAATTTGAACGGAAACGACAAGGGAAAAAGAGGCATTTCCAAGAAATAAAACCCCTACCTCGTAGTCGTCGTTCGCGAGCATTCTTCGCGGAATTGCTCATCGTGGAAGAGGGGGATCGTCGCGTCGTCACGGGAAGGCATCGCGTCGTCGCGGAATCCGGCGTTGAGTCGGCGAACTCAACGGACCAAGAACAACAGATTTAAATTATAAATAATTAAATATGTGTTTCATTTTAAACCAAAAAGAACTTTTAGAAGAAACCCGAAATCACTCACCTCAAACGGTTGGTGATCGGAGATCGGGGCGGGGAAGAACGTCTCGGATTGGAGCGTCGTCGATTTCCGCGGATGATGGCGTTCTTTGCGTTCTTCGCGTTTTTCGCGTTCTTCGGAAAGGAGAAAGAAGATACAAGGATTCTCTCTCAACGAGGAAATAACCAGAGGTCGTGCGTTGGCCTTATTTTATTATTACGCCAACGAATTTGAAAACTGGTTAAGAAACGATTGAATTAATTCGTTGAATTAATTCGATGAAAGAAACTGCCCATTTAATTCACGAAATAAACCACCCAATTAAATGGTCTGTTAAGAATTTAAGAAAACGCGTCAGTTGACTTTCATAATGACGGGTTTTCGCGGGTGCGTTACTTAGCGGAAAGAAACGGCGGGGCTCGTGTGGGCCCCACCTCACAAATATCCTACCAAGGGGGTAGGATATTTCTGGATAGCATCCTATCCAGATCAACTCAGTTTAAGCCGCTTTTTAAGTGGCTTCAAGTGGCTTCCAAGTGGCTTAAGTGAAATAAAATAAAGTTGTCGAAAAATTATTTTATTTCTTTAACTTTAAGCCCGAAAATTAAAAACCACACCCGAGAAAATGCAACTCCGGAAGAGGCGTTTCTAAGCGAATACCGGCAATGCGATTTCATCGGTGCCCTCAGAATTCGATTCCGGGCACCGGTTCAAAAGTTACAAAAACCCGCCCGTCCGTTCACTGAACGTACCCGAGCCAAACTTCGGAAAATGATTCCGGGCACACCGGGCCTCGGAATCAGGTGTCGTCAGAAACTGCGCTCTTGTAAAATTCCAAAGAAAAATAACAAAAAAAAATTCCTTGAAATTTACGGGTCTTTACATTACTCCCACCTTAGGGCTTTACGTCCCCGTAAAGATACATAAAAAACTAGGGAAACAAATGTGGGTACTGAGCACGCATCTGAGCCTCCCGCTCCCAAGTTCTCTCCTGGAGGTTCTCGTGCTACCATCTGATACGCACAAGAGGAATCGATCGCCCACGTAGGACCCGCTCTTGTCGATCCTCTATCTCCACTAGGACCTCCGCAAAAGTCGCCCCATCATCCACATCTAGCTCCCCATAGTCAATGATGTGAGTCGGGTCGTGCACGTATCTCCTCAGCTGAGATACGTGGAAGACGCCGTGCACCCGGTGCAACTGAGGTGGCAGAGCCAGGCAATAAGCCACCTCGCCAACCCTGCTGAGGACCTGGAAGGGTCCGATGAAGCGTGGAGACAACTTGCCACCTCGGCCAAATCTCCGCAAACCACGTCGAGGTGAGACCCGCAAGAAGACGTGGTCACCATCCTCGAACTCTAGTGGCCTCCGCCTCCTATCAGCAAATGACTTCTGCCGGCTCTGTGCTGTCCTCATCCGCTCCTAGATGACCTGGACCTTCTCTATTGTGGCCCGGACCATCTCTGGCCCCACGAGTGCTGACTCCCCAGGGTCTGTCCAGCACAAAGGAGATATGCAAGGCCTTCCGTAAAACGCCTCGTATGGTGCCATCCCGATGGTGGAGTGGTAGATGTTGTTGTACGCGAACTCCACCAAGGGTAGGTGGTCCTCCCAGCTGCGACCAGAGTCGAGGACACATGTGCGGAGCATGTCCTCGAGAGTCTGAATGGTCCTCTCCATCTGACCATCCATCTGAGGGTGAAAGGCGGTGCTCAGACGTAGTCGAGTCCCGAATGCCTCCTGCAACCCCTTCCAAAGCCGGGAAGTAAAGCGAGCGTCCCAATCGAAGACGATAGTCGATGGCACACCGTGAAGCCGTACAATCTCCTGAACGTAGAGACGCCCCAAGCTCTCCACTGAGCCCTGCTCTCTGATGAGTAAGAAGTGTGTCGACTTGGTGAGTCGGTCAAAAATCACCCAAATGGAGTCGTGACCTCTGGAAGTGCGTGGAAGTCCAGTCACGAAGTCCATAGATATCCCGTCCCACTTCCACTCTAGGACCTCCAAGGGCTGTACCAAGCCTGCTGGTACCTGATGCTCTGCCTTCACCTGCTGGAAGGTGAGACACCGTGAAACGAACTTTGCCACAGCCTTCTTCATGCCCGGCCACCAGTGTTGTCGTCTGAGATCCTGGTACATCTTCGCCCCTCCAGGATGTACCGCCAGAGGAGAAGTGTGAAACTCTCTTAGCACCTCTTCTCGTAAAGCGACTGGTACCAAGGTACGTCCTCTGAAAAGGACGTCGTGCTCTGCTCCAAGGGAGAAACCATCAGGTGCCTGTCCCGAGGATATCTGTGCACGCCGTGTCTCACAGTCGGCGTCCCCACGTTGAGCCTCTCTGACCCGCTGTAGAAGTGGAGGAGAGACTGTGAGAGACTAAAGGAAGGCTGTTCCGTCTCTATCCATGAAGGATATCTGCAAAGCGGCTAGCTGCTCTGTCGCCTCCTCAAGTAGCTGGATGCCCGTCCTCCTGCTGAGGGCATCGGCTACCACGTTCCCCTTCCCAGGAGTATAGACTATATCAAAGTCATAGTCCTGGAGGAGCTCGAGCCATCGCCGCTGTCTCAGGTTGAGGTCCTTCTGAGAGAAGATGTACCTGAGACTCTGGGGGTCAGAAAAGACTGTAAAGTGCTCGCCCATCAGATAGTGCCGCCATGTCTTCAGAGCGAAGACCACTACTGCTAACTCCAGGTCATGGGTGGTGTAGTTCTGCTCATGAGGCCTCAGCTGACGTGATCCATAGGCAATCATGGCCCGCTCCTGCATCAGGACACACCCGAGTCCGGTCCCTGATTCATCGCAGTAGACTACGTATCCAACTCCCTCCTCAGGCAACCTCAAGATAGGTGCGCTGGTCAAACTCTGCCTCAGCTTCTGGAAGCTCTGCTGACATCTGTCTGACCACACGAAGGGTTTCCCCTTCTTCGTCAATGCTGAGAGTGGGGCCGCAACTCTGGAGAAGTCTGTCACAAATCTCTGATAGTATCCGGCTAGGCCCAAGAAACTCCGCACCTCTGTCACGCTCTTGGGTGGCTCCCAAGCTAGCATTGCCTCGATCTTCGCGGGATCCACTGCAACTCCCGCCTCAGAAATGACGTGCCCCAAGAAGTGGACCTCACGTAACCAGAACTGGCACTTCGAGATCTTGTCATAAAGCTGGTGCTCTCGGAGTGTGTCTAGTACAACACGCAAGTGGTAGGCGTGCTCCTCCTCGGTGGTCGAGTACACCAAGATGTCGTCGATGAAGACCACGAAAAATCGATCGAGGTATGGCTGGAAGATCCTATTCATGAGGCTCATGAACACTACTGGAGAGTTGGTTACGCCTAAAGGCATAACCAAGAACTCATAGTGGCCATACCGACATCTGAAGGCCGTCTTCTGCACATCCTCGTCTCGAACTCTGAGCTGATGATAGCCTGACCTGAGGTCTATCTTCGAGAACCACCGTGCTCCCTTGAGCTGATCGAAGAGGTCATCAATCCTTGGTAGCGGATACTTGTTCCTCACTATCACCTGGTTCAGGCGATGATAATTGACACACAATCGCAAGCTCTCGTCCGCCTTCTTGGCGAACAAAATCGGGGAAGCCCAGGGTGAAACGCTGGGTTGGATGAACCCCTTGCCCTGCAAGTCCTCCAGCTGTACCCGTAGCTCTCAAAAATCGGCGGGGGCCATCCGATATGCTGGAGTGGATATCGGGGTTGTCCTGGGGTACAGATCAATATAAAAGTCTACCTCTGTACGAGGAGGTAGCCCTGGAACGTCATCGGGGAAGACGTCCGCATACTGATCCACCACTACAGGAAAACTAGGACTCCGCATGTCCACTACTCCAAGGATGAGGCTAGCCAACTGATGAGTGATGGGTTGTCCTCTCCTCTGCGTGAGTCCATCCTGTGCTGCTAAGGATCCCTTCTCGCCGGTGAAGGTGAACCTACTCCCGTCGGTACGCACACATCGCACCTTGCACCTAAAACAGTCAACCTGAGCATGGACTGTAGATAACCAATCCATGCCCAAGATGACTTCGTAAGGCCTCGATGCCGCTACAAGAAGATCCCAGCCGAAGCTCTCGCCTCCTAGAGTAATATCACACTGCCTTCACCAGTGCGTAATCGTCGAGTCTTCTCCCGTAGGAGTCTCTAGCCGTAAGGATCGAGCCAACGGCTCTGTCGGAATCTCCGAGCTCCGAACAAGGGCAGTAGCTATGAAAGAGTGACTCGCTCCTGTGTCTATAAGAACTACAGCAAGGGTGGTATAGACACAGATCATACCTCGAATCATCTCTGGTGCGCCGTAGTCGTAGGCCTCCACTGCCTGGAGCTGAGCCTGTCTCTGCCCGCCAGCTCCCTATGGTCGGGGCGGGCCTCCTGGTGGTGGTGGTGGAAGAGCCTCAAAGCGTCGCCCACCACCGGCTGCTCGGCCAGCTCCTCTTCCTCGTCCACCTCCTCCCTACGGACCGCCACGGTCGACCCTCTGCCTCTGCCTGGGTGGCCCCCCCACCGTCTGTTGCTCCTCGGTACGGCGGGTCGGGCAGTCACGAGCCATGTGGCCCTGCCCGCCGCACGAGTAGCACTGTCTGTATCTCGGAAGGCTGGCTCCGCGCTGTGTGCCCCGCACTGCTGGGCCACTATACCGAGGTCGTCTGCCGGAAGGCCTGGTCTGCCTTAAACCCTGAGTCATCTGTCGGCTACCTGCTGCTGAAGACTCCGCTACATGCCGCCCTGCGGTAGGTCTCGCTGTGGACTCAGCCAAGAAGCTCTCGATCAGAAGGGATCGCTCCAGCACTCCTGCCTGGGTCGGGATGCTGAGGGAGATCAGTGATGCCCTGATCTCATGTCTCAATCCCTGCTCGAAGGTCTGGGCCCGGAAGAAGGGGTACCGCACCATGTCTGTCGAGTAGCGAGAAAGGTCGTTGAACCTCGTCGCGTACTGGGCGACCGTCAAGTTGCCCTGCCGCAGCTGAAAAAGCTCCTGGATGCGCACCGCACGGAGGGTGGCCAGGACGAACTCTGAGCGAAAGAGGCTCTCGAAGTCCGTCCAGATGATGGAGGCCTCATCGTGTACCTGGAGAATCAGGCTCCACCATCGTCTTGCTGCTGCGTGCAGTAGGCTCGCCGCGAGGATCACCATGAGGTCTGCTGGTGTCCTCACTAGCCTGAAAACTCGGACGACCGCCTCCAACCAGTCCTCGGCGGCCTGGGGGTCCGTCTCCCCATAGAACCTGGGTGGTCGCTAGCACTGAAACTTGTGCAGAGCTCCGAGGCGTCGTGCATCGTCAGCGATCGGCGCTGGAAGCATCGGGGGCTCGGAGGGTAAAGGTACCGCCGGTGCCTCTGCTGTCAACGGGCCCTGTACCGAGGCCTCGTCGCTCGGCGGGCTGTCGTCGCGCTCTACTCTCGGAACCCTAGCTAGCTGTTGTCGTGGGGCCATCCTGAAAAGGAAACAAGTTCACCATGGTCAGAACAGTATACCTGGTGAGCTGACACAAGTAATCACAAAGAAAACTTGAAACACACATGCAATCGATGTTTTCGTGCATTAAGTCAGAAATCAGAAGTCAGGGTCCGGGTGTATGGATACGACGGCCGCCACACCAACACTGGACTCCCTGGACTGATAACCACACTCAATGCGCTAAACACTATTGCTTCACATAGAAGAAAGATCAGAGTCTGCAGTAGAACCAACCTCCCTCTGATACCAATTTGTCACGACCCGTTCTCGGGGCCCGTGCCGTGACTACCCCAAGCCCGCCTTCCATAGGCCAGGGGCCGGCGACTAGCACCAAGGCGTAAATCCCAACAAAAAGGGAAGGCATTGCCTTTGAAAAGTAAACAAGCACCATAGAGTAAGCAAGCGGAAAAGTAAACACTAAGTAAAAACGGTACAAGCTGTGCTGAAAGTAAAAGGGGCCGGAAATACAAGCCCAACTGTAAAGTACAACTGAAAGGGAAAAACAACAACTGTAAAGAAAAGTCACAGCGTCGAGCCATCCTCTGAAGGTCCCACCTGAAGGGTGGGTACAGATAGCCTCCACATCTCCTCGGTCCAGCCGTCCACTCCGAGTACGTCCCGCCCAGTGGTCCACCTCCAGGTACCGTCCAGCTCCGCAAGCCTCCACCTCGATCAGCGTTGCCCGTCGTCTGCAACCAACACCATGAAGTGCGGGCAAAGCCCGTGCAGGGGTGAGTATAAACTACTCAGTAGGGACCCCGACACCCCCGAAGGTCTCCCGAAATCCAAAAAGGATAGATACAATCACGAAGTAACATCTGACACGGCTTAGGTATATGCCCATACATATACCTAAGTCATCAATTCCCGTTCGGCTCCAACGTCCGAGCCCAAGCACAACCCAGTCCACACAGGAAAGCAAAACGTATACCCACACAGGATATCTCAACACAATCCACAAAGGAGAGTAAACAGTAAATCCACACAGGATAGCTCAACGCAATCCAAAAAGGAGAGTAAACAGTAAATCCACACAGGATAGCTCAACACAATCCACAAAGGAGAGTAAACAGTAAACCCACATAGGATAGCTCAACACAATCCACAAAGGAGAGTAACACAGAAGATTCAGCTCACATAGGTATACTTCTTCGGATGCCGATAAAGATGATCATTGATTCATCTAAGTCGTCGGACCCACGAAGGATCGATAGGTAACTAACCCCCGCAATGACCCACACAGGATCGGGCCCACACAGGACCTGTAGCACTGATCCACGTAGGATCTCTGAGTGCTGTAGTCGTCGCAGTCCACTGAGGATCTCTACATAGTCATCGTCGCAGTCCACTGAGGATCTCTGCACGGTCGTCGCTGTCGAAGTAGCAGTCGCAACCAGCTCTAGGGTTCCCGCACACAGCAAGCTCGTTCGGGAGGGTCCGCTCCACGAGCCGAGAGGTTGATACATCAACTGACACAAAGTCCGAAGTTGATGTATCCAAAAGTTCCGTATCGTCAACAGGAACTCAAAGTCGCAGACGGCGCGTCAATCGGACGCCCGGTCTGAGAGTTATTGGCTTTTTCGTCCCAGGGGCCCGGTTGGTTTTTTAAGGCAAAACCAACCCAACCGTACTCCATCTGCGTCAAAACATTGAGTGGAGTATGCCAAAAGATCTGTCTCACAAAGAGGAATTCAACAAAGCTGACGGCATGTCAATCGGACGTCCGTAGCTCAAGATATGAGCGTTTCCACTCCGAGGGCCCGGTTGGTTTCGTGTACGAACCAACCCGTCCGAACTCAAAGTATTATGAAACCTTGAGTGCAATATACCGAAACGACCGACTCGATCCAAGGATCGCGTTTCCGCTGACGGCGAGTCATTTGGAGGTCCGTAGCTCAAGTTACGGGCGTTTGAATGAAGACCGTCCGAAGACGGGGGGTACGGGCCCGGGCCGACCCGGCCCGACCCCCCCTGGGTCGGCCGAACCCGGTCCGAACCGGTCCGACCCGGTCTGACCCGGTCGAACCTGTCTAGCTCGGCCAGCCCGGCCCGGCTTGGCCGAGCGGCCGAGCGGCCGACGCGGGGGGAGCCGCCGCCCCGCGTGACACCCCCGCGGCACCCGCGGGGTGTCGGCCAGACGACCGGGAGCGGCTGAAGCCGCGTCCCGAGTGACGCGGGGGGGAGCCGCCGCCCCCGCGTGACACCCACGGGACACCCGCGGGACACCCGCGGGGTGTCTCCCTGGCGCCGGACGCGGCTTCAGCCGCGTCCCGCGAGCGCCGCCGCCGCGGAGGTCTCGTCCGGTGGCGCGCCGGGCGCCGCCGCCGGCTTCCGCGGGCCGCCGGAGTCGCTCCGGTGGCCCGTTTTTCTTCTCATCTATGCCGTTGCTCCTCCCGGGACTCGTTCTTCACTGCGGAATCATCAAACCTCTGTTGCGGCATGTTCCATCGTCGCCCGCCAAATCCGCACAAAACGAAGAACGGCGGAGGGTCGTCGGGCCGTGTTCGTTTGGCCCGCACCCTCCGCGTTAGATATAAACAATGGGAGAAAAGAAGTTCAACACATGAACGCATAACCGAAAACAATTTTTAATGAAATAAAATTGTTTTATAAAATGGGTATCTCAATTTGAACAGAAACGACAAGGGAAAAAGACTCATTTCCAAGAAATAAAACCCCTACCTCGTAGTCGTCGTTCGCGAGCGTTCTTCGCGGAATTGCTCATCGTGGAAGAGGGGGATCGTCGCGTCGTCGTGGGAAGGCATCGCGTCGTCGCGGAATCCAGCGTTGAGTCGGCGAACTCAACGGACCAAGAACAACAGATTTAAATTATAAATAATTAAATCTGTGTTTCGTTTTAAACCAAAAAGAACTTTTAGAAGAAACCCGAAATCACTCACCTCAAACGGTTGGTGATCGGAGATCGGGGCGGGTAAGAACGTCTCGGATTGGAGCGTCGTCAATTTCCGCGGATGACGGCATTCTTCGCGTTCTTCGCGTTTTTCGCATTCTTCACAAAGGAGAAAGAAGATACAAGGATTCTCTCTCAATGAGGAAATAACCAGAGGTCGTGCGTTGGCCTTATTTTATTATTACGCCAACGAATTTGAAAACTGGTTAAGAAACGATTGAATTAATTCGTTGAATTAATTCGATGAAAGAAACTGCCCATTTAATTCACGAAATAAACCGCCCAATTAAATGGTCTGTTAAGAATTTAAGAAAACGCGTCAGTTGACTTTCATAATGACGGGTTTTCGCGGGTGCGTTACTTAGCGGAAAGAAATGGCAGGGCTCGTGCGGGCCCCACCTCACAAATATCCTACCAAGGGGGTAGGATATTTCTGGATAGCATCCTATCCAGATCAACTCAGTTTAAGCCTCTTTTTAAGTGGCTTCAAGTGGTATCCAAGTGGCTTAAGTGAAATAAAATAAAGTTGTCGAAAAATTATTTTATTTCTTTAACTTTAAGCCCGAAAATTAAAAACCACACCCGAGCAAACGCAACTCCGGAAGAGGCGTTTCTAAGCGAATACCGGCACTGCAATTTCATTGGTGCCCTCAGAATTTGATTCCGGGCACCGGTTCAAAAGTTAGAAAAACCCGCTCGTCCGTTCACTGAACGTACCCGAGCCAAACTTCGGAAAAGGATTCCGGGCACACCGGGCCTCAGAATCAGGTGCCGTCAGAAACTGCGCTCTTGTAAAATTCCAAAGAAAAATAAGAAAAAAAATTCCTTGAAATTTATGGGTCTTTACATCACTAGTGTTTTATAAATTGTGCGGATTATTTTTTAGGATGTACAAGGGGTAAAATTGGTGTTTTGGTGTTGTGTCGGTATGTGTTCTGTCTTAAATGATCATTTGAGTGGATTTTTGGTGTTTTAGTCATGCGGCATATTTTTCAATGGGTTGGAAAGTTTTTATGGTGGTTTGTTTAATTGTTTTAATGGTCTTTTGAACTATGTGGGTATTTTATTTAATCACATGTGTGATGTAAATTGTGATCCTGAGGTGGTGTTGTGTTTGTGTGGTCATGTAAGGGGGTTTGGGTCGGTCTAGTGTGTAAAGTGGTATTTTTATATTTAAAATTTATTTATGAAAATTTGAATTGTTTTATTAAATAATTATTAAGGGTGAAAATTTGTTTGGGTTAAATTGTGTAAATTTTTTTGGTGCATAAATCCATGCGATGTGTGTGGAAATTGTTTGATAAATTATTTCAATGGTGTGTTTGATGATAAAATTGGTTTCTTTGACTTTGCAATCATTTTAATTGGTTGTGTAAGTGATGCAGATTTATTTTTGGGATATTTTTAGTGTGTGTATTATTTTTAAATGGTTTTTGTGTGTGTGAGTGTAGTGTTGGGTAGAGATAACACCTCATTTGTTTTTTTTTTGTGTTTGACATATGACATGAACTCTAAACTACTTGAGCACTAATGGTAAGCCTGGGTACTAGGTGGGAAGACTAGGACTAGTGTTCTAGTGATATGGAAGTGGCATCGTCCCAGTTTCACTTAATTGGATTGACGACTACAACACTAACTAAACTTTTGGATGATGTTGGGAGACCACTAGGTTATGGATGTGTTACCCTACTATTGGCTCGTGCATGAGAAAGTATATTTTTGTGTTTATATACCATTTCTCACTGAGACGTGATGTTCTAGGTTCCCACTTCTTACTAGTATATTTAGGGCCTCTCCTATGTTTTGTGCTCCTGTTTTTCTTTGCGCTTACCATCGGCACACAGTGTGACATTGGGGTTACCATTAAAGTGTGTGTGTGTTTTAATTTAAATTGTTTTTCTATAAATTAGTTTTCCTTAAAAATATTTTCATTAAAATTGTTTAAGCATTTATTTATTTTTCATCTGTTAAATTGAAAATGTATTTGTCATTTAATAATTATGCGTGGAACCTTTTCTCAGTGTCATCCTATTGGGATTTTATCTCACACCCTACATCCACCTTTGGGTGTATGTAGATCATGTTTCTTCTACATTCCATTTTGAGGCATCGAGCATAGCATTGGTGGTTTGGGTTTTCAATGGCATACTCATGTTGGTTTGGTGGTAGTGGTTTGAGGATGTGACTCCTCATGTTGCAAGGAGGTTTGAGTTGGAGTTTTGGTTTTCCTTTAATGTAGTCTCTTTTGGGTTTTTAGTTCAAGTTGTAAACTTTAAATATGAAACTGGTGTAAGGGTTTGTTTAGTTGTATGATTTCTATTTCAATTTATTCAACTTGTTGTTTGTTTTATATTTATTTATTCAGGTAAATCATTATTAGGTTTTATTTTTGATACTCAGGCACTTGTGTCAGCCCATGGGGATCAGGAACACCCTTCAGGCCATGTCGCGGACCAGGTTGGGTGCCAGATTAGATGGCGACCTGACTTGGTTCATGATAGTAGACCCTTAGTCTCATGATTAATTCCACAATTAATCATTTAACTCAACAATGCTTTGATGAATCAATTTGTCAACCTAATTAAACCAATTTGAGAAAATCAATTGCTAAAGGAATCTAGAAATTCCATAGTATTTCATATACATATCAAATCCATAACTATGGGAATTATATTTTAGACCACATACCTCGATTCGTTGATGAACGTTTGCTCAATGGAAATCCCCAAAATCCGAGCATCACAACAACTTAGATATGAGTTCTGGATCTAAATCCCTAAACTAAAACCAAGATATCATGATCTATTAAATTTAGATATAGATCTACAATATTAGATCTAGATCTCACCAAACAGATTTATATCTAAAGAAACAAAGGATATCTTCCATCAAAAGATCAAGGAAAGAGAGGAGAATGAAAGGGAAATTAATGGGGATGAGAACAACTTATCAGGAAAAGAGGGGATCTTTGATTTGGACTTTTAATCTCAAATAACGAAGGTCTTATGGCCTCGTAATCCCTTTGGGTTGATGGGATAACCTTCCTTTACCCTTAGGAAAGTAAAATCCCGATTTAGGTCTTCATAAGAGAAGAAATAGGTCATTAAAAGGTAAAAACGAGTGAGATACACAATTTTAGGATATTAATGATGACTCATACATGGTTTAGTCACACATTTATAAAACCTATGCACTAACCATGATTTATTCACTACTTCAAGGGGGCCTCACATGGTTTCGTCACATGGCCTCCCAAATCATGCTTTAACCTTTCCAAAGTTACTGCCTCAAAATACTAAAGAGCTCACGGTTTCTCCTAAACAGTTGAACGGTGTATAAAAATCATGCGCCAACCATTCACTACAACTTTTTCTCTAAAATTTTCTTAGACTCCACCCAAATTCACACCAAGTCATAACTCCCATCAAAGGTACTTAAGTAAAAAAAAGTACTTGATATCGGGCCTGAGACAACTCCAAAAAAGTTTGGGATCTTAAAAATGACCTTAATTAGATTATTCATAATATAAATTAACTAATTTTATATTTAAAACCATTTTAAAACAATGTAACTTTGTAAATTCTTCAAACTAAAAGACAGTTTTGAATAAAAAACAGTATTTTTCCATTATTCATCGAAAATCAATCTTTTTTAAAAAATCTCAAAAATTCACTCTAAGATAATTATAAAATGATGATTTCAAAAAAATGAATTTCATTTTTTTAAATACATTTTCTAAAATTTTCAATAATTGATTATATTATTTATTCTCAAAAATCAATAAAAACCATTTTTGAGGAAAAATGTATTTTTAAATCATAAAATGATTTTTCTAAAAATTATGTACATATTTATCAATATATTTGCTTTATCTAAAACCTTTATATATAATTTTCAAAAAAAATCATATTCATACCACCAATTTTAACAACTAAGTTATAATTGTTACATTTCAAAAATAATATTGTAATAGTATATCATGGTTCATTTAGATTTAGTGTTGCTTGTAACTCAAGATATCAAAAAAATTAAATTTATTTAAAGATAAATATATTCTAAAATATCAGGGTGTTACATTCTCTTAAATATATACCTCATTAAATATATCTATCTTTTTTGGGATTATACATGTTTTTAGTTCCCTTCAAAATTCTCACTTTTAAGTAAACCAGGTTTATGGGAACTTCCCTATTTTCTGATCTCATGTCAAGAATCATCCCCATAAAATGGTTTTAAACCATGAATAAATTTTTAAAACCTTCATTATTTTATGGATAATCCTCTTTATTCAATTTTGGTTTTATAGAAAATAATAATGTATTTTCTTCTTTACAAGATCATTTACTTACTCCATAAAGCACCACCCAATCAATTTTCTTTTATTCTTTCTTCTCCTAGATATTTCTCATGAATTTTATAAATTAAAACTCCATGTTAAATACCTATATCCATTTTTAAATTATTAATTTTCAAAATTATTTAATTCCTTCTTATCATGGTAATAATTATGATTTATCCTTCGATTACACCCTGAATCAGAATTATGAAACTCACTTCCTTCTCATGGGTTTGATACGATTATGATTTATGTATGGTTTATTTTACTAATGTAGAACACATATATAAGATTTTTATTTATGTTATGGGTGGGACCAAAATTATATATCTCTATAATGAATTTGGTAAATCTTTATATCTGTTGATATGTTATGTAAGGAAATAGGGAGTGAACCTAAATCCACCACGGGACTCTATCCACGTTATGATGTTTGTCTCTAGAGTGACCCTTGAATTATGTTTATAATGTCATGTTTTATTTTGTTTCTATATGTTTATGATTCCATGATCTTATAACATCATTTCCATATTTCATGTATCTATATTTATGATCATCCTATTTATGATATCATTTTATGCCTCTTAACTATCATGTTATGCTTTATTATCATGTTTATTCTCCTACTAGGATTTCTTGCTCACCCTTTTCCTTATATATCTTCCCCAAGTTATCCTATACAGTTTTAAAAGATCTATAGGAGTTAGAAAAAATATGTTTAGTTTTAAATAAAGATGATTTTTTATGTTTAATATGATGTACTTGTATATCCAATCTTCCAAAGACACTAGACCTCTAAATCCTTCAATTATATTTGCTGGAAAAGTATGTCAAGAATTATGAAATAATATGTGTTTAAGGTTTGGGTTTTAATAGTTGGTATCAAAGGAAGGTATATTTATTTTTAGATATTAGGATAACATAACCTTAGTGAAAAATCATAGGGAGAATTCTAAGGGAGAATTCTAAGTATATGAGAACATCTTAAAACTTTAGTAAAATAGAGAGTATGTTATTTTTATTTCAATTACATCCCTATATGGATACTAGAAATTGGGTGTAAGCTCTAATATAGTTTTACCTAGGGGTAATAACCTTGAAAAGGGTGTGTTGTTAATTTACTCAATTGAGACTTGGTTCATGAAAAAGAGTCATAATTTCACTCTTAGATAGACACTCCCATGGGATATTCTTTGGGTGATAATATACTATTTATGAACCACTATGAAAGATTGATTTTGTAGTTACTTTGATATAATAGGTTGAGAAGTATATGAAAACCCAACTTAAAGTAATCTAGGTTATAATATTATTTATATAGGTTGAACTAAAGGAATTACAGACTAATTTGATGAGGTAAAAGGTTAAAAGTATTTATGATTGAATCAATTTAATGTTATTGATTATGAAAATCCCTATATTATGTTAAATTTTTCATCACTCATGTTAAGCCATTTTTTTAGTAATGGTTGGAACTAGAAGGAACCATGTGTATGAGGGACAATGTAGATATTACCTCAATGAACAACCCATTAGAATAAGAGTTAAAATGATAAACCTTGTGATTATGCCAAACCAGCTATCAATAAATATGATTAATAATGTCAATATAGTCAAAGTAAAAAACACACCAAAGAAAAAATGATGGAGTCTCATTAAAGATCAAGTGATGAAGGTGGTGAAGGAATGAATGTTCAATTTTATATATGTAAAAAATGTGGAAAAATAACCAAGGGAATTTCCTCAAGGGGATTATAATATGCTTTACTTATTGAATAGGGGTTCATTTAGTATCAAACTACCATAGGAATATGAAGAAGCTGGTTAGCATGATGAGAGTGGAAATCATGCATCCAAAATCACCACTAATGGTCCAATGCCTTAAGTGTGGAAAATAAAAACATTACCCAATTCAATTTTATAAATCCAAGGATGATAATAATGATAGGAATTAACAACCATCTTAACCATGGTAACAAGGTGGATCCAATTCAATGACTACCAATGAGGTGGGTGGTTATAACTAAACCCTCCACTTTATAATTGTGAATACGGGATCATTATTCTAGCCACTCTATTTTCATATATATTTTTCTAAGTATACCACCATGATGTATCATTTATCAAGTAAAAAATCTAATTTTATTATGTTTTATTTATTTAAATTTAAGTTTATGGGAATATAAATCTTAGTATGGGTATTTTAGATGAATTTTATATGATCCTAGTAATGGATTAACTATTTCAACACAGACTCTCAATTCACTGATCATGGTTATACTACCCAAAATATCCATAGTATTGTAAGAATGCATGGGGTTAGATACAATAACCAATAGTCATATATAAGTGATCTTAACATCATTGTAATAGTGAAAGGTGTTGTTGTGTGTGCTCTCAAATGATGTGTATTTTTTTGGGAACTTAGGTGTAGTAAAGTGTATTACCAAGGTCATTCTGTAATGAGTAAGTAATTAAAAGAACACATTGAAGGTATTTTGAAATAAAAATAAAATAAAATCATTACTAAAAATTAAATAAGGTTTTTTCAAGGTTTATAACACAATAATATGTATGTTTGAAGAAGATTTTATTTTTTATATTTTTTTATTTTTGAAATTTTATTGATAAAATGAAACAATAAGAGTTTTTTATAAAATATATTTAGGAGGAATAATTGCTCTAACTATACCTATTTAAATAATTATTAATCATTATATTTCAAATTATAATCTACTTAATTATTTTCCCCTAATTTTTTAACACCCAAAACCTATAAAAATTAACTTAACCACAAAGATTAAATGAATAAAACCCTAGACTAGATTTGGAATGTAAAATCGCAGTACCTTACTTTGATTAATTTTATGAGGATAGATTATGTTTAGTGGTAAATTAGGTAACATATCTATTCTAAAAATGAGTATTAATTGAGTTTTGGTATTGTATTTGAACTCTACAAATTGATACCCTATTGTTTTGTTTCCCTGATTAAGATTGTGCTCTCACAATTCACACATTACTCAACCTCACATGTTTTGAGTTAATTGTTCAATTGATTTATTGGTTTTTTAAAAATTTAAAAAAATCATAGATCATGTTAATTAAATTACATTATCTCATTAATTCAAAATAAATATGCGAATAAGGTGATAATTATATCAATTACTAAGAAAAAATACTCTTTCATGTGTGGTGTAGTCATTGTAGAAATGTTGCATATGAAAAGGTCTAGAAAGGGTATAAACCAATATTATTTATTATCTTAATTTTCATACTAAATAATATAATAAAAATATAATAAAAATGAAAAAATATGTATGAAATAGAAGATAAATATAGAGTTTATTTCAAGAACAACAACTTTATAACAAAGAAGAGGAAAAGAAGAGAATTTTGGAGGAGATCCTGAATTGAGAGATTACATCATCTAGTGGTGTGTAGAAATGTAAGGTACCACTTATCCTTTACTCACAATCCTCTAATTCATGTACAGACCCCTAAAATTATAAAAACACACATTTATAGACTGGAGGTAGGATAGGGTTCCAAGACTTTACAATTGTGAATGGGAAATTCAGACAATTATTTTAATCCAAATTGCACTGACTTTTTGACCTTCAAAATGCATGAACCATCTATCCTTACAGAAGGATTATTTTTTAATAATTGATTTATATATTTATTTTCTAGATTTGATCTAAATAAAATCCTATATATAGAAGATATGACCAAAATTGTGAAGTGGTTTCCAATCTGATGAGTCCAGTCTAGCTTTGACTTTATGTCCAATTTACTCCAATAAAATGAAAGATCCAGGTAAAATGATCTAAATGAAATTTGTTTCGCATTAATGGGAAGAATTATTTTACAAAACTATATGTTCAAATAATCTATAAAAAATATTTATAACCAAAATACTAAAGTGTAATTTAAAGGTTCAAAACAATAATTTTCATCAAATTTGCAAATGAATGGTCTAATCCAAAATATTTCATAAATAACCATATTTAACATTATGTGAGGAAATTATTCCTTTTATTATCAATAAAATATTTAATAAAAAAATTTATAAACTCCCCCACACTTACCTTTTGGAACTATTAGGAAAAGTCACATGTCATGTATTCCAGATAATTGTTACAAGATATGCATGTTGACATTTCTCAATCCATAGTCGAAATATAGGAAAAGTAAGAATCTCATAAAGAATTAAATATAAATAAATTTAAAATTAATTATCTCATAAATTTCATCAAAAAAATCCAACGATATTAATGACACTAGTCATAGTGAAATAAGTTATGGGTTTACTATGCCATTAATTCCCCATATGTGTGTGTGACAACCATTTCACGCTCATATATCCACCCTTTATTTGGTATATTCAGGTCAAGTAAAACATTTATTCTTAAATGATTTAATTCTACCAAACCTATCCTATATTCATTTTTAATAAAATTTCAATACCCACTCACTTAATTATTCCTGAAAGTCAAACCTTAAAATCCCAACCTAGATATCCCCACATATTGTACATTTTATCACCCCTATTTATTAAGATAATATTTTTTTTTTGGAATTTTTTTATGGCATGAAATACTATGATATCAAGTACATACACATAGTTCAATTCGGTATAGTAATGAAATTTTTCAAAAGATAAATTAATGTATGGATAAATCATTGATGTAAGCTCATAAAAATTACCTAACTTCCTTGTGAGATTGATCACCTATCATTGTCAGTGTTATCCTCCCTCACTGCTCATTATATACTGGGTATCTTATTATATAATTTTTTGATGAGGGTAGTAGTGGATCCTTGTTATGCGGCATCGGTTGAAGGTAAAAATTGGTGGTGTGCATGGCCTCCTATTCCTCATATATATTTTTTCCATATTCATACACCTTCATCACCTCTATCATTGTTGTGAGCTTTAGGGAGGAGGATATTTAATGTACGATGCTGGATTGAAGTCATGCGATAGATGAGGTTCAATGATGGAATTGTATTGGAATGTTTAGGTGAGATCTATATGTACATCGGTAGGTGCTCACATGGCTATAGGGCATGGATCTAGTTTCGATTCAGCAGACAATGATGGTGGTGTTCTGGAGGCCATTGGGTGTCGCTAGTATCAGTTAGAGAAGTAAATCCATTCTGTGTTAGATGTTTCCTATGGTGATGTTTAGAATGAAATTTATTCTTTTTTTGGATATTTTTGTTTGATTATATGTTTATGTATTTTTGATCATTTGATTTTGTCTTATTGCATTTGGTTGGTGTCGTTTCACCTTACAGTTGACACTGGATGGATGACCTCAAAAGAGGGATGGGAGTGGTGACCCCCATTATTCATCCATCTATCCTTATCATGATGGTTAGATGGGAACCATGACTTGACCATTTTCACAGTGTTTTCAGTTTGATTTTTCAATGCATCATCTTGATAGTGCAGTGAGTTCTTCATTAGCATTGTCGGGTGGGAAACTCTAAAGAGATATAGGTGTGTTGGAACCTATTTAAACCCTTATTATCCTTGATATAAATATTTGACTCTTGAATAAGGATAATCTAATGGATAATTCTAGGCTTTGCATCTGGATTCTTCAAGAGGTAACTCATAGCTACATGATCAGAAAAAAACAACCACTTTAAATCCCAGTAAATAAAAACAGAATTTATCTAAATAAAATATGATATCAAGAAACTAATTTTTCATTATTATGTAGTCTTATTGGGCTGAATCCAATTTATTCAAAGTATAGTAAATCATGTGTTAATTTCCATCCTTCCTCTATGATAAGATTACTCCAACTGCGATGTTGGAAGCATCACACATAAGCTCGAATGGAAGCTCCCACTATGGGGGATGAATGATTGGTTATTTTGTGATACTTTTCTTTAGCTCATCAAGTAAATCCCTATAAGAATAATCAAACACAAAATTGGGATATTTTTTAAGAAATCTTGATAATGAAAGATCAATATTACTAAAATCTTTGATGAAGCATCGATAGAAACTTTCATGTCCTAAGAAATATCTAACATCACACACACATGTAGGACATAGAAATGAGGAAATGATGTTAATATTATATCTATAAAACTCTATTCTATATTTTTAAACTACATGACCTAGGTAAATTACCTTCTCTTCCATGTAATGGAATTTTTTAAAATTTAAAACTAGATTTATCTCAATTCAATGATGAAACACATTACCCAAACTCATTATCCACTCATCAAATGAAGAATTATACAAAATAAAATCATCCCTAAATACCTCCATGAAAGTATCAAGTAAATAAGAAAAGATACTATCCATGAAACTCTATATATTATCTAGGGTATTACAAAGTCCAAATAGCATCCTTCTATAAGAAAATGTACTAAACGATCAGGTGAATGTCATCTTATCTTGTTCCTATGCTACAATGGGAACCTAAAAATAGCTAGAGAAACCATACAAGAAACAATAGTGTGTCCTCCATAAAAGTATCTCTAATTTATAGTCAATGAATGGAAGGGGGAAATTGTATTTTTGAGTGGATTGATTAAATTTCCTATAATATATGCACACTCTCCAACTATTTTTTACTCTCATAGGAACTAACTCTTCATTTTTATTTTTTATAACAGTGAACCCAGTTTTATTTGGTATAACCTAGATAGGGCTAACCCACTGAGAGTTAGAAATCAGGTAAATAATACCAGCCTCAAGAAATTTTCCACCTCTTTATTTACAACCTCTAATAATGTGGTGTTAAGTACCATTTGTGGTTTTCTAACCAGTTTAACCTTATCATTTAAAATAATACTATGCATGAAAATAGAGGGGATAATACCCTGTGTGTATTCTATGATCTATCCAATTTCCCTAATATTCTCCCTTAAAATATTTAAAATTTATGTTTCTTATCAAGGTAAGAGATTATTAGCAATTATTACAAGTATTTTTTCATCATTCAACAGGTATAGATATTTTAAGTTTGGTGGAAATGGTTTGAGTTCTAGTTTGGGTGGGTTCTATATTGATGTAAATGATGTGGGAATTAAAATATGTTCACAATGAATGTTTGGGTGTGAATATACATTATCAAAATTAGTGAATAATATATCAAATATATCTAAAAAATCAACAACTGTGTCATAATTAGAAAGTATATACCCAAGATTATAATCCACATCAAAATTAGTACTAAGAGCAGAAGTCTCATGAAAAACATGTGTATAAATGTTTTGAGACATCAACCTAGCCCTAATACTAAAAAATCCTTACGTATGGAATGATCCCCATTTGAAAAATATTGAAATTCCATATTTGGGTAATCATCACAAGATGGGTCAGAGTGAGAGATGAAGAGGGAAGAATAGTCTTCTGAGGGGAACTTCATGGAGTTTAAAATGTTAAATGTTATGATATCATCTCTAAACTCAATAGAAATTGTTCCCTCATGGACATTTATGGTTATATTTGTATTTTTTAGGAAGGTTCTTCTAATAATGATAATTTCATGAGAACTTAATTGATCATCCTCTATATTCAACACTTAGAAATCCACAGTAAAGATCATGTCCCTTACCTAAACAAGTGAATATTCAAGGAATCTCATAGGATATGTCTTAGCACTATTTTCCAATTTCACTACTACTCTTGTCAGCTTCAAATCACCAATCTATAAAGAATATAAAACAAAGTGAGGCTTTATATTTATTAAATCTCCCAAATCAAAAAAAACATCAGAAAAGTGAAACTCCCTTATAGTGCATGGAATAGTGAATGTATTAGGGTCTTTTCACTTTTTTAGCATCACCAAGTTTGGTGTGATGAGTTTAGAAACATTCTTACCAAGGTTAATCCATTCATTTTCCTTAATCCCTAGTCTATTTGTACATAGTTCTTTAAAAACTTGGAAGTCCTTGGAATTTTATTGATTACTTCAAGTAGAGGGATATTGATCTAAATGTGATTGAATGTATCCAAAACCTATTTTTTTCATCACTTATTCATCCATGTTATTGGTTTTTACAACTCTATTCATAAATGTAAGGGGTTTAGGAGTAGCATCATCAATCTTTTTATTACCGTTGTTTTTATCCTTTGGTTGTTCATCAGTTGGTCTTGAATGGGTATTATTTGGAGTTTTGATGAATATTGATGAAATTAAAGGTTCATATGTATTATTAATTTTCCTCCCACTTCTCAATGTGATGGCACTGACATCCCCCTTGGGATTTAGAGTAAGTTGGTAAGGAATATTTTTTGAGTTCTTTCTTACTAGTTTATAAAGGGCAGTGGAAATATGGTTCATTTGTGTCTTCAACTCCCTAAAATTTTAACCTTGAATCTACATCTCATTCTGTTGATTAAGAACATTTTTTGTAAGATCCTATCTTTTTCTAGGTATGTCCCTCTTTAAGTTTTTCATTTGGTCCCTATTGGTTGAGACTTATTCAGAGACATAGAGCCTTTATTGAGGAAGATGACTTAAAGTTCAGGGATTTGTGTGGTTCAAATTAATGGATTCTATATATAAAAATTTTAAAGGTGTTTATGAGGTTTTTCTATGCTTGGAATTCTTTGGGGGTGTTCATGTCCTTATACAAGGAAAAGGGGGATGAAAGTTTTCTGTGGGAGAATTACACACTGTGTAAAGGTATTACACATCATGTAAACTCTTCCAGACACATTTCATGGAAAAAATATAGGGTGTGAAGTGGTTACACATCATGAACTAATAACATGATGTGTAACGTTTAGGCAAAGTAAATATTCAGCTGAGGTGATGTGTTTTTTGAAGAATCCCTCTAAAAAGAAATACATGATGTGTAAATGAGTTACATGCCATGTAATTTCCTAACATTCAGTTTTAAAGGTGTTGTGCAGATGATTTTTTTTTCATTCCTTCATGAAGCTTCGTCCTCTCAACCCTGGGTAGTTTACAGGTGATTTTGGAGCACCTCTATTGAGTTCATACATTCTGTTAAAAACATATGATACTAGGTAAGTTTTTTTGGTTAGGTTTTTTGTTTTATCCCTTTGATCTCCAACCGTTGTGGTGTAATCTTTTGACTATGATCGTTATTGATTTTGATCTTGATCGATTTTGATCTAGGTTCTCCTTGAAATATTTTTCCCCTTCTTCTTTGTTAGTGTTCCATTAGAAGCATTGCGTTCTTCATCGGATAAAGGTATGGGGTCTAAATCTTAACCCTATGGTATAATTAATTGTAAAATATGTGTAATATTACAATTACGCAAAAAAAATGTGAACCTAAATAAATTAAATGATAAATTTGATTATTAATTGGAATCATGTTGGATCAAATTGGTTATTAAGCTGGTTTATAGCTACCATTCAGATGATTGAACCGTTTTTTATAAATGAATTGACTAATGGATTAAATTGTGTTTAGCATGACATAGAATTTCAGTGATTGGTTGATATAGACTTACCTTGGATTGTCCTGATTATTGAAATGATTGTATTATTTTTTTTTATGACCAAAGGATAAATAAAATATGTAATTTAATGATAAATGGTAATTTTCATAATTAACCATTGATCCTTGTAATGTGATATTATGGTATCCTTGTTTTTGTGACATGTGTTATGATTTCCATGTTGTAATGTGACATGCTTCTATCATGGGGTGTGACAAAAATAAATATTTCCTAAGTTAAAATTCAGTAAATTGGTCAACCTAGGCTCTCTTTATAAAGGATCACACAACAATCGCATTTTCCACTTAAATTTGAGAAATAAGTAGAGGTTGTTTTTGAAATTGTTTGAGTTTAAAAATAAATAAGGCAATTAAAAATAAATTTTGAACACAATTTGATGTAGAGAGTGATGGAGTTAGGTTAGGATCACCTTTTAAAATTTTATCATAGTCTTAAAGATCATTCCCCCTCTATTCCTATTGAATTACAAGTAAAAGACTCCCTGATCAATTTATCAATCACCCTTGGTTGAAGGAATAAATGGAAACCACTCCTATGTGAATGAAAATTCATATACCATTCCCAAATAAATAATTCAAGAACCGATCAAGAATTTTTTTCTCCTTATAAATCTAGAAAAAGTTCACTTATTCCACACACGTTCCAATGATAGTTAAACACTCATCACCAAACACAATCTACTTAATCGAGACAAATTTCACTAGGCAAAGGGAGTTTAAATTTATTCAACCAAAAATATAAATAATGAATGGAACCAAAACTCAAAATACAATCTCATTAATATAATTATAAACCAATAAAAATAGAAATTATTCAATAGAAAAAATAGAGTTTCAAATTAAAGTTCAAGATCCCAACATTAAAAAATTAAAACTCCCCCTTCCTCGATCACTCAAAGGTTTTACCCCTCCATGTGAAGGGTAATATAGTCGAAAGAGGAAGAAAAATCAGTATGAAATTAAGAAAATAGACAAGATAAAATACACAAATCTTCAAGTCTCCAATCCTCTAGCATATCCCCACTTTCACCTTCTTCAAAAAATTTTAATGTAAGTGAACACTCGTATTTATAGTCTTGAAGGGTGTAAATTTTTGCCTCTAGATTCATTCCTCAAAAAGTTTGAGTTTGTTTAGAATAGTAAATGGATAAATATTTGGGATTTTTATTCATAAATTTTTTTCTAGTATCTCTTTTTCATGAACCCACAAAATCATAGCACATTTGGAAAAGTGTGAAAAAATAGTATGCTCGAATTACTGAAGAAGACATTTTCTTCCTGAGGATACTCCTCAACTCCTTCCACTTTCTTACATTAAAATAATGCCTTAATTATATAATATCTTCTTTATATTTATTTTAGACATGTGTCTATGATTTATATCTATAATAATACTAGAATAACTTCATTTGTATGTCTCTATACCAATATATTCCTCAATTATAGATGTGGGTTCCATTCTGTCGGCCAACAAAATTTCTCCAATTGATTTTTTTTTTTGGGATAGTGTGTTTTGAATTGGATCTGGGTACAGAAGACAAAGCCGAAGCCCAAAAATTAAGGAATCCAAAAAAGAATAATCAATTAAATTTTATCAAAATTGTAAAATTTATTCCCAAAAAATAGAAGCTCCAGAAAATTATTAAATTTACAGAATTAACCAATTTTCACAATTAATCAAAAAATTCACAAAAGAAATACTAAAATGATAAAAATAAACTCAAATTGATTAATTTTAAGGGATTAAATCATTGAAACACGCATTAATAATTATGAAAATATTATCTCTATCAATTACCTCGCACTTTGTAATTGGACTCCTGTACAAGTCAGCATCAAAATCAGATCAAAGGAAATTTAAAACACATAACCATGAGATCTACCAATTCCTCACCAATAAACAAAATCTATCATGCCTCCTCAAAGAAAATTATTTCAAGTTCTCTGTTCAGATAATTTAGTATATTTCCACTTCATTTTTTCTCCCATGCACACAAAACACCTACCTCTCATGAATTTTTCTCATCTCACAAAAATCGATTTTCAGTAATCCTTTTCTCATCCAAAATAATGCAAGTGTCTCCATAGGCTTAATAAATTCCTAAAAATCCACCCTATGTGAGTAAAGGACATATTTTTATCATGATAAATTTTTAGAGTTTTTATATGGATACTGGTTGGTAGTATTTTGATGTGAAAAATTATGAGGCTAAATGAGGAGGGATTGACTCTTTTTGAGGAAAATTGCAAGATTATAATTTTCACTCAAGTATGGTATCCTCATCACTCACAGTCGTAGAAAATTAGCTCCATCATTATGAAAACTCAAGGAAAGTTCACAACATTCATCATTTCATTAGAAAAAAATCAATCTTCTTAGAAAAAAATTTTCTTGAAAGCTCCAAATATGCACAATTTTCTTTCTCTATTGGAAGATTCAGAAAGGCATGTATTCTCTTATCATGAAAACTCCAGAAAAGGAACATATTTCAATAAAATTAATTTCTTTTCCATAAAAAAACATCTCTTACTAATTTTATTTTCCACCCAAAGTATCACAAAATTAGGTATCACAACACAAGACAGGTTCCCCCCGCACTTAAGTTCAATTAGATTGTGAAATTTCACTTCAAGAGCAAGTTGGAAAGGGAAAATTGGCTTGTAATGCGGCTAACATAATAGGTTTTTCATAACTTATAAGCGATAAAAGCATTAAATGTAAAAGTAATACCATAATGAAAAGGGTTCTCATGAAAAAAATGATTTAAAACCAAAGAAATTCTTAAACTATTTAAAACACAAGTATCCCAAACCCTCAAGTTTTGACAGTAATAAATCAAATTATAGTTAAAGAAAGCATGGTATGGTTCTCTTAATAAATTAAATAAATGAAAATAATATAGAAAAATGGTTTAGAAGCCTCACAAGAAAGTTATTTCAAAGATAAAGACAATGATATGTGACATGAGATTCAAAAATTAGAGTACTTTTCATGAAATTCCAAAATAATTGAACTTGAAATAAAATCATTTTCAGTATTCATTTAAGCTCAGTTTCATGGAATACATTGTTTCACTCATTTATATGGGTTTTAAAAATGTAAATTATAACCATTTAAGATCAAAAATTTAAAAAATACACAAAAAATGGAAAAGAAACACATAAAAAGTTGAAAAACATACAATTCTTTTTTATATTTTTTAAACATAAAAACAAACAATAAATGAAAATCTTAAACTACAAAGGTTACTTCCCCACACTTAAATATTGTATTTACCTCAATTCATTAAAATGGATTTAACATGTAAGAAGATTTTAAAATAAATCACAATAAGCAAGAAAGTGTAAAGGAGATATATGACCTAATAAATTTTATTGATAAATAGGTTAGAGGAGTGTGATCTCTTCCACTAGATCAAATGGAATATTCCCATGGAATTTCTTTATCCTTTTTCCATTAACAATGAATGATCCTTCTCTCCATCCTTCACAATGTACACAACACTGAAAGGAAATACATGAGTAACTATAAATGGACCTTCCCATCTGGAAAGAAGTTTACCTAACATCAGATTGAGTCTTGAGTTGAATAAAAGCACATTGTATCCAGGTTATAATTCTTTCAGTTAGATCATCTTGTCATGATCCACTCTTGTTATCTCTTTTTAAATCCTGGAATTTTCAAAATATTCCCTTTTAATTTCCTACAGCTCCTACAACTACAATCTTTTCTCTTTACTAGCACTTTAAGATCCAAATTCATCTTCTCCACAACCCAATATGCCTTATTCTCTAATTCCACTGGTAGAAGATAGATTTTCCCATAAATAAACCTATATGGAATCATTCTAGTCGGGGGTTTTTAGGTTGTCCTATAATCCCATAATGTGTCTTCTAACCTTTGATTCCAATCCTTCCTGCTTTTATTAATAATATTTTCTAAAATTCCTTTGATTCCCCTATTGGACACTTCATCTTGTCCATTAGTCTATAGATGATAGGGATTTGATGTTTTATGATTCAACCCATAATTCTTTAGTAAAGCCTCTATTTTATTATTTCAAAAGTGAGTCCCCAAATCATTGATGATGACTCTAGGAACTCCAAACCTACAAAATATTTCATCCTTTACAAAATCACAAACAACTTAAGCATCATCAGTCCTGGTGGATTTTTCTTCCACCCATTTGGAAACATAATCAACTACAAGTAAGATATAATAATTTACAAATGAAATTGGGAAAATTTTCATAAAATATATCCCACATACTTAAAAAATATCATAAAAGTTAAGTTATTATTGCGTAATTTCTTTTCTTTTTGAAATGTTTCTAGAAAATTGACATTTTTACACATTTTTCAAAATTCATGAGAATCTTTAAAAAGGTTGATCCAATAAAGTCCAGATTCTAAAAACTTCCTTTATTTCCATTGAGGTCCAAAGTTAACTCTACAAGCTAATGTGTGACCAAATCAAAGACAAAACCAATTTTACTCACATTAAACATCTTCTTATCACTTGGTCATTATAAATCTTCCAAATAAACGGATCATCTAAAATATAATATCTAGATTTAGATTTTAGTTTCTGAATTTGGTGAGAATTGAAATGATATGGGACCTGAGATGTTACCATATAATTTACCATGTCAGCATACCAAGGCACTTAACCTTCAATCAATTAAAACTACTCTCCTGTAAAGTGATCATTCAATGGTTATTTTTCTGGAATTTAAACTTTAGTAGTGTTGGGAGGTCTTCTTAAAGGATCATCCACTTGGTTCTTAGCTCCCTTATTGTCCTTGATTTTTATGTTGAACTCTTTCCGTAGTAACATCCATCTCACTGGCCTCAATTTAGCTTCATCCTTCTTCTTCAAGTACTTAAGAGTTTCATGATCAGAAAACACAGTGACTTTAGTTCCAAGAAGATATGATATAAATCTTTCTAATGAAAAAACAACTGCTAAAAACTCTTTTTATGTGGTTTTTTAATTTAATTAAGTCACATATAAGGTTCTTGAGGCATAGGTAATGATTTGTGTCCTACCCTCGTTTTTTTGAGAAAGGATTGATCCAACTTCTTGATTGGAAGCATTGCAAATTATCTCAAATGGTTCTTCCCAGATTATTGGTTGCATCACTGGGGGTGTAATCAATATCCTATTTATCCCATAAAATAATTATCTACATGCATCATTGAAATAAAAATCATAATCTTTCAAAGTAAATATAGATATAGGGAGAGAAATCTTACTAAAATCTTTGATAAATCTTCTGTAGAATCTTGCATGTCCTAAGAATATTCTAACATGCTTCATACAAGTTGGGTAAGGAAATGAATGTATCACTTCAATTTTTGATTTATCCACTTCAATTAATTTTTTTAAATGACATTCCCAAGGAAAATTCATCTCTCAATAATGAAATGACCCTTTTCAAAATTTAAAACAAGATTATTTTCAATATAGGTTTTCAAAACTTTTTCTATATTTTTCAAATAATGGTCAAATAAATTTATAAAAACTGTGAAATCATCTAAAAAACCTCCAAGAAATTTTAAATGTGATCAGAAAAAAAAACTTACCATGAACCTATAAAATATACCTTGATCATTACATAATATAAATGGAATCCTTTTATATGAAAAATTTTCAAAGGGAAAAGTAAAGTTTTTCTTCTCTTGATCCTCAAGAGCAATAAGTACTTGAAAATAACTTGAAAATCCACCCAAAAAGAAATAATGAGTTCTCCATGCCAATATCTATAAAATTTGATCAATGAAGGGGATGGGAAAATTATCTTTCTAAGTGACCTGATTCAACTTCTTAAAATCAATGCACACTCTCCAGTTTTTCTGAATTCTCATAGAGATTAATTCATTATTTTCATTCCTCACAATGTTTAGGCTAGTTTTTTGGGAAATACATGAATGGGGATAACCCATTATGAATATGAAATGGGATATATTATGCTATATTCTAATATATTCTCAATATACTTATTTACAACCTCCATCAAAGTGGGATTCAGCCTCCGCTGGGGTTGTTTGACAGGTTTGGAATCTCCATCAAGAAGAATTATATGTGAGAATGTTTTGGGTTTATTACTAGAATATAACCTAAGATCCATCCTATTTATTATCAATTATCTCTCAAGATATCAATAAAATATTTTTCTTGGGTTTTGGATATAATATTAGAAATTATCAATGGTAATTTATCTCCCTCTCTAAGCTACACATATTTTAAATTAGTAGGGAGTTGTTTTAAGTCTAGATTTGGGGGGATGATTAAGGGATGAAATTAGAATGATGTTCCCCACTTATAAAGGTTGTGGCTAATACATACAATAAACTATATCATCATCCTCATCATTTAAAAAATCATCAAAGAAATCATATTTTACCTCTTTTTCCCACATGAAATCAAAATCTTCAGTATTTTAGGCATACACATGTTTTGTGATATTTTCAATGGAAATATTCTCTTCTGAGGTAAAGAATTCAAGTCACATACCTGATTATTTAATGGGTTTAGTACCAATATCATGGGAGAGTGAAAATAGTGAGTGATCATCTGATGGGTGCCTCATGGAGTCAAAAATATTGAAGTGGACAGTGTTGTCTCCAAACTCCATGGTGAGTGTCCCTTCATGGACATTGATGATTGTTTTGGATGTATTCAAGAAATGTCTCCCCAAAATGATGGGTGAGTGTGATGGGATCCTATATTATTCCATATTCAGCATATATAAGTCAGTTGGGAATAAGATATCTTTGACTTTTGTAAGGACATCCTCTAGAACTCCTATTGGGAAGACTGTGGATCTGTTTACAAGTTGGACCACCACTCTTGTGGGATAAAACTCTATCATCTATAAATAATATTATACTGAGTGAGGTAATACATAAATTTAATCACCTAAATCACAAAAATAATTAGATAAATTTAAATAACCAATGGTGCATGGAATGGAAAGAATCCTTGTATCTTGACATTTGGTTGGAAATTGTGTTGTGATAAGGGTTGAGACACTTATTCCCAAGTTGATCCTCTCATTACCTTGAATTATTATCTTCTTGGTTAAAAAATCCTTCAAAATTTTATCATACTTTAGAATTTTTTTTATTTATTCAAGAAGGGGGATATTAATTTCCACTTTCTAGAAGGTGTCTAAAATTTATTTTTGAAGTGCTTCTTCCTACAATATCTTTGATTCAATCATCCTTGCTGGAAATGGTGGGGTTAAGTCTTTATTATACCTTTATTTAAATTTTAATGGTGTTTCTTGTCTCTTCATATTCATTCTATCTTTATCCTCCTCCCCTTTCCTTTCTTCTTCTAGGTTTATTTTCAAATAATTTTCAGAATTTCCAACTATATTATCCCTCAGCTCAAGTAGTCTTATTTCAGTCTCATGGGCTAATGGCAGTGGTAGTTATTTTTCACTTATTTTTATCATCATGTTGAAATTATATTTTGGATTTGGGATTTTTTGGGAAGGGATTTTCCCTATATTTTTTGTTAGGAAGTCCAAGAGACTTTTGAACTTGTTGGAAAAATATTTTATGGTGTATTTTATCCCCTCAGTCTCAAATATATGTTGTTGGTTTTGAATTATAGGTTATGAACTGGTGGATTGATTCTCATAGGATCTTTGGAAAGTGGGTGGTTGGTATTAAGAAGGATGGTTATAGGATTTATTTTTTTGAAATGGTGGTGGGTTTTGGAATTGTTGTTGGTATGGGGTTCTATCTTGATTCTTCTGATTTCCAAATTCATATTGAACTTGGTTAGGATCTCTATATCTGTGAATTTTTTGGAATTTACTAGGCTTAAAGTCTACCTCACAAGTTTTCATTCCCTATATTTCAACACATTGGTCATTGAAATGATCTGGTGATGAGCATAAACCACATACCTTAGTCAATGATTTTTGGTCACCCACGTGTTTCAGGGCCATCTATCTTACCATACTGGTTATATCATCAATTTTAGTTTCCTGTAAAGGTGATGGATAATAAGTTCTTACCTCATGAATTCCTCTTTTTCCAATACCTCTTGTACCAAACTATTTTGATTTATGGGAAATCCTCTCAATCAATCCCTTAGCTTCTTCTGGTGACTTTTCAATCAATGTGCCTTTAGATGATGCATCCAGGAGATTTATGTCATTTTATATTAATACTAAGTAAAAGAATAATAGAAATTTATGCTCCTCAATTACTTGATGTGGTCAGTTGGAACAAATATTTTTAAACCTTTCCTGGTACTCGAAAAGGGTTTCTCCATATGACTGTCTGATGGCACAAATTATGTTCCTGATGGTTATGATTCTAGAGGTGGTGAATAATCATTGCATTAAGCATCTCACTAAGTCATTACAATAATTTAAATATCATGGTTGTAGTCTATAAAACCATTATTTGGTATCTCCTTCTAATTAAAATGGTAATTTATTCCACTTTACCTTCTCCTCAGCTACTCCTCGGGGTATGAAAGTCGATCATATATGTGTGAACTCTTTAATATGTTTTTTTGGGTCTTCTCCTATCAAGACATGAAATTTTGGGAGTAATGGAATCATGTTAGGTTTCATCTAAAAAAAATTGTAACACTAGAATGGAAATTTGATTGTTTTTATTAAATAATTGTGGTGTGTAGAGGTCTCTAAGAGTTGGGTTTGAATTTCCAAACATGATGAAAGTCTTGGAGTGAACACTTGAAGTTTCACTCGAGTTGAAAGAGAAATTTCCACAAATTTAGATTGGAAATTAAGGTTTTTAGGTCTATTTAACAAGGCTTTTTAAATTTCAGGATCTAATTGGAAAGGTTCAGTGTTTTTGGTTCTAGTCATGCAATTTCAAAGGGAAAAGAAGAAAATAAAATAAAATATTGTTGTCACCACTTCCCTAGAAATGATGAAAAGTTTTGAAACATGCTTGTTGTGGGGTGTGACAAAAAAAATATTTCAAAATTTAACATTTATTAAAGTGTTCAACCTAGGTTTTATCTATATAGGAGTGCACAACAATCTTGTTTGTCACTTAAATTTGACAAATAAGTAGATGTTGTTTATAAAATTGTTTGAGTTTAAAAAGAAGGAAATTAAAAATAAAGTTTGAACACAAGTGTATTAAGAGAGTGATGGGGTTAGGTTAGGATCACCTTTTAAAATTTCATCATATTTGTAAAGATCATTCCCCCTCTCTTCCTATTGAATGATAAGTGAAAGACTCCTCAATTGAGTTATCAATCACCCTTAGTTGAAGTAAGAAATATAAACCACTTCTATGTGCATGAAAATTCATAAACCATTCCCAAATAAATAAGGAAATACCGATCATAAATTTGTGCTCCAAATAAATATAGAAAAATATCATTTATTTTAAACACATTCCAATGATCTCTAGATACTCGCCACCTTAACACAATCTACTCGATCGAGACAAACTGCACTAGGTGAAGGTAGTTTAAAGTTATTCAACCAAAGATATAAAAAATGAATGAAACCAAAACCCAAAATACAATCGTATTAAGATAATTATACACCACTAAAAATAGAAATCATTCAATAGAAAAATATATTTTCAAATTAAATCTCAAGACTCCGATGTTACAAAATTGAAACTCCCCCTTACCCAATCACTCAAAGGTTTTACCCCTCCATGTGAAGGGTAAGAGGGTTGGAAGGGGAAGAATAGTGCATTATGAACTAAAAAATAGACAAGAGAAAATCCAAAGATCTTCAAGTCTCCAATACTCCATCACAACCCCACTTTTACCTTCTTTAACAACTTTGAATGGAAGTGAACACTCATATTTATAGGCTAGAGGGGTGGAAACTTTTCCCTCTAGATTTATTCATCTGAAAGTTTGTATTTATTTAGAATAGTAAATGGACTAATATCAAGAAGTTGTATTCATAATAGTTGTTCAAATATCTATTTTTCATGATTCCAAAAAATCTCAACTCATTTGGAAAAGTGGAAAAAAAATTATGCTCGAATAACTGAAGAATATTTTTTCTACCTGAGGAGAATCCTCAACTTCCTAAACTTTATCTCATTAAATCGATGCCTTAATGATATAATTTATTAATGAAATTTATTATGGACATGATTTTAGGATTATCTCTCTAATACATCTATAATAACTTCATTTGGATCTCTCTAGACCGAGATATTCCTCAATTACTAATGTGGGGTTCATTCTGTCAACCATCAAAAGTTTTCCACTTGATTGCCTTTTATTGGATAGTGTGTTTTGAATTGGATCTAGGTCCAGAAAAAAAATTAAAATAAAAAAATAAGGAATCATAAAAAAATAATCACTTAAATTGGATCAAAATTTTAAAAGTTATGCCTGAAAAAAAAAGATCCAGAAAACTGTTGAATTTCCAAAATTAACTAATTTTCACAATTAAGCCCAAAATTCACCAAAAATACTAAAATAATTAAAATCAGCTCAAATTAATTAATTATAAGGGATTAAATCATTTAAAAAAACATTAATGATTATGAAAATATTAGCTCTATCATAATTCTTATATTTTTTGTTGTCCCAGTTTGATTGTTGAAATGATTATATAAGGCTTTGTCCCAGTTTACATGTTGAAATGATTATATACAGGGCTATGCCCTGAGACATGTTGAAATGATTATATAGTGAGTTATGTTAATTGAAACATGATGAAATTCTTATATACCAATCTGAACCCTAATTAAATGTTGAAATGCTTATATATCAGGATTGGCCCTGAGACATGCTGAAATGATTATATACTGGGCTTGTCCCTGACACATGCTGAAATGATTATATACTAGGATCAACCCTGATTGATTATTGAAATGATTATAGAGTAGGTTTTGATCCATATTTATGTAATTTATACCTTGGTTATAAGGTTATGGTTTTCATGGTCGTAAAACATGCTCAGAGACATTCTGGCATGGCGCCAAGGAAAGTTATATTATTCCATGGTTATATGGTTATGGTTGTCATGGCCCAAATAAATGCTCAGAGACATTCCAGAATGGCACCAAGGTAGCTTATTTTACTCAAGGGTTATATGGTTATGGTTGGCATAGTCATGATACATGCTCGTAGATATTCCAGTATGGAGCTGAAGCAGGTTGATGTGGTATTAATTTAATTTCCTAATTAATTAATATAGTTATTTATTTAATTATTACATGCACTTATTGTCAAACTGGTTATGTTTATACATGGTGGTGTTGAACTGTTGATTTATACTCATATCCTATTCAGGACAACATTTGGTACTCAAGCAGATTATGTAGATGTAGGATTGGACAATGACAAGGGAACATTATGTTGATTGTTTGCTTGTTGGATGGGCTAGAGTTTAGAGACAGGACTGACAAGCAGTTCGGAACCGGGGTCTTTTGATTATGCTGGTCTTTTATTTTGTATTACTTATAGCATGAAATTTAGTTAATTCTAGCACAAAATTACATTATTCTTTTATTATTTATTGGATTATTCAGTTGGATTTTTTTCTACTATATTGTGTTGTTTCCACTATTTCTGCTTCTTGGATATTTATTTATTGTTGGATTATTTCGATATATTGTAACTTTTTAACTAGGGGTTATAGTCTCCCCACTATACTCATCACATCCCCATAGCTATTCGTTAGCCTCTGGCATATGGGGAGGTGTGATTGAGGTCTCATAACTAACATGTTTCTTCCACGTGAGAAAGTTTCAGATCGAGGGACATTACAAGGTGGTATCAAAGCCAAGTTTCTTTTATATTTATTTACTATTTGGGAAATTTATAAATGAGAGTAGGATGTTTCGGGACTTGGTGATGATATTGTATATGGTAGTATATAACCCATGTACAAAGGAAAATCTGAGTTCCCAGGGATGTATTGTTGTTTATGTTGTTCGATTGTTATAGTTGATGTTATTTCACCTTTGGGGATTCACATGTTGTGTGAGGTTATTATTTTTTGATATTATTAATTCTTCAGATTTATACTCATGGACTAGTATGGCATAGTATGAGTATGAAATCATCATGATAGGAACATAGGGATATATATTGGCATTTGTTGTTCATGATAGGGACATGTTTATTGCATGTGATATATACTTGCCTATTGAAAATATGATATCATATACTTATTATATGTTAAATGATAGGAAATGAATGAATTGTTATGTCATGATAAAACACTTGTAAGCCATTTTTAGAGAGACCAGAAGTTAGTGGTTCTCTGTTTTTTTTTCACCCATTGAGGTTGGCCTTGTGGTTATATCATGTGTTCTAAGTAGTGTGTTTGTATTGTAAAGAAAATGTATCCTCATCATCTTCAATTTGAGCATCATGAGAGTGTAAATTAGAAAACTCCTAACATAGTTGAACCAGAGTTTACTGTAGCTCCTGGGGATAAGATAGTTGTTCAGCTTCATGACATCATCTTGAGGGTCATGAGATACATGTAAAGAGAGAATGTTTGCATCGTGCCTTTGATGTCTGAGTTAATGAGAGAGTTTTAATTGCAGCATCCGCCTATGTTCACTGGGGAGGGAGGGCCCTAGGTAGTTGAGTTCTAGATAGAGTCAGTCTAAATGATATTTAAGCATTTGGAAACACCTTCTGGTAGAAGGGTGAATCTTTCAGTATATATGCCTCATGGACAAGCCAAACATTGGTGGGAAATTCTATAGCAGGCAGGGAAACAAGAAGAGTTATCTTGGAATGACTTCGATATGAAGTTCATGATGCATTTCTATCTTGATACATTGAGGGGTGAGAAGGCTTGTGAGTGAGTTAATTCTCTTGGCATAGGAGGGAAAGTCAGTGATAGACTATGCTAGGCATTTCACCGACCTACAGTGTTTTGCGTCATCTTTGGTATTTGATGATAACTTCACACTATAAAAAAATAGCATATTAGCAATGGTATTTTAGAGGGTTTTATGCACAAACCCCTCTAATCATTGAATATATAGGGGGTTCACAACCCCCTATAATTTTTTAGCATTATTTTTTTGAATATTTGGTTGGATTTTAGAGGTGGTTATGTCAAAACTGGTGCAAATTTAATAATTAGTGACACTATATTTTTTGTTGTATTTTAGAGGAATTATATATATATATATAATATTCATTTGGATATTAGAAGCTATATATATAATGGAATATTTTTTTAAAATTGAAATAGTGGGGGTTCACAACCCCTATAATATCTAATGTATGACATTAGAGTGGGGTTTGAACCCCCTCTAAATTAAGATATTAGAGGGGGTTCATGAACCGCTGCTAATACCTTAGATTAGAGGTGGTTTTGAACCCCTTATAATTTAAGAAATTAGAGGGGGTTTAGAACCCTCTCTAATATATGACATTAGAGGGGGTTTTAACCCTTTCTAATTTATGACATTATAAGGGGGTTTGAACCCCTTCTAAATTAATATATTAGAAGGGGTTCTGAACTCCCTCTAATTTATGACATTAGATAGGGTTTTCAAAGCACTCTAATTCATGAAATTAGAAGGGGTTCATGAACCGCCTCTAATTCCCTTGATTAGAGGGGTTTATTAACCCCCTCTAAATTTTTATTTATTTTTTAAAATAAATCTCATATAAATTCAAATTCTATAATACATATGTGTGTGTGTGGATGTGTGTGTCTATATATATATATATATATTACATAAACACATTATATAAATGTATTTAAATGCATTATAAACATATAAATATATAAAGACATTGTATAAATACTTTAAATAAATACTTATACATATAAATAAAAATGTATACAGATATAAATATTGGTATACATAATATAAATATAATTATAAACATATTTATTCAAATATATAAAATTTATATATGGTTTTATAAATAATATAAATTTATATTATGATTTATATCATACATATATTATAGCAAATACATTTATATTGTTTATTTGTATATAAATACATTTATACTATATTATGTATACAATTATATATAATATAGATAAAATTAAATATATATTTATTTATTTATTTATTATTTATATTATATATATTATATTATAAAATATTTTATTTTATACAAATTTTATATATTTATTATAAAATTATTTTATATATATTTAAGCATACCATATTAATTATAAATTAATTTAGTAAATATAGATATATATATATATATATATATCATTTAATTATATGATATATTTCCAATTATATGAATGTATTTAATTTCATGTGTGTGTGTGTACATGATATAATATAAATGTATATAATTACATACATAAAAATATAATATAAATGTATTTAATATAATATATATATATATATAATATAAATCATAAAACATATAAATATATAGTATTTATAAAACCAACATATAATTTTTATAGTTTAAAAAATAGGTGTAATAATTAAAACAATAATTAATAATTAAAAAAATTATTGTTCACACACAGACATATATATATATATAAGTATATAAAAATAATTATATAAACATATATATATATATATTATAATTATATTATATCTATAATTATTATATAAATACATAAATATATATACCACTACTACAAATAACGCTTTTATCAGCACTAAAAATGGCCTTTAACAGCGCTAGAAAAGCGTTGTTAAAGCCAGCGTAGATAAAGGGGGGTCCCCTTTATCAGTGCTTCGTTTTAGCGCTGATAAAGACCCCTTTTATCAGCGCTTTTTTTAGCGCTGATAAAAGTTAAAAAAAATTACAAAAAATTAAAAAAATTCCTGGCAATCTTGGGGGGGCTTTTTACAGCACTTGACCCCCCCCCCCCTATCAGCGCCTTCCTGCACCTCCAGTGCTTGCACGCACCCCCTCCACCCTTTATCAGCGTTATACCCCACCTTTATCAGTGCTAGCCCCTTAAATTCACCCATGCGCGCGTGCCCCTACCTCCACCTGGATTTGATCTCGAGACCTCCCCCCTGCGCACCTGAAGCCTTTGCCACTCCCCTATATTGATTTGTTCTCTTATTTATGATATATCTATTTATTTATTTATATATTTAGTTATATTTATTCGTATAGTAATGTATATTTATATTGATATATATATAGTTATATTAATATATATATAGTTATATTAATATACATATTTATAGTTATATTAATATATATATATATAATTATATTAATATATATATAGTTATATTAATATATATATAGTTATATTAATATATATAGCTAGATTAATATATAGTTATATAAATATTCATATATTGGTATTTTAAATAAAATGGATATTAGTTATTATTTAGATAAAGCTAATATATTTTATATGTAAATATGTTTAATTATTTATTTAAAAAATTAAATTTTTAGGTGTGAATATATAAAAAATATGTACATATAGTTATATATTTGATTATAAATATCATTTCATTATAAAAAATGATAAAATTTCAAAGAAATAATATCAATATGAATGTAATACCTTGGAATAAATTCAGTCCCCACCAAAAAAAGGAAATAATTCCCCCTTAAACGAGGCTGAAAATCCACAAAATGTTAAAAAATTCAGGTACCCTGACTAAAAACTCAGTTTTGGAGGCATTCTGGGCCGTTTTTTGCCTCAAAAAACTTTGACCAGGATACCATGGTCACGTTGTAGGCTTCGATTTGATATGTGGTAGAGCTCAAACGGACACCCGGATCAAAATTTATGGTTGTTTGAAGTTCGAGTTTCGTTTTCAACATATTTTGGATCTTTTTTTAATTTTTTTAATTTTTTAGTCTTCAAATTGTTATTAAATGACTATTACTCTATAATAATTAGCAAATTATTAATTAAAAATATTTTTTTAATTTTTTTATAAGCCATTTTCACTAAATATCTTATATATTAAGTGTAACTGTATATTTATACTTATCTAAAATATATTTAAAATTATATTTAAAAAATATATATTATATTTATATCGATATAACTATATCTATATATTTAAATATTAATATATTTTTTTAATGATTTTTTTTGGAAGTAGACCCTTTATCAGCGCTTTTAAAAAAAGCGTTGATAAAGACCCCCCTTTATCAGCACTACTAAAAAAAGCACTGATAAAGGGGTACCCTTTAACATCACTAAAAATAAGCGCTGTTAAAGGGGGTACATTTATCAGTGCTAAAAAAATCACTGATAAAGGGGTGCTTTTATCAGCGTTTTTTTTAGCGCTGATAAAGGTACCCTTTATCAGTGATTTTTTTAGCAGTGATAAAGGTACCCCCCCCCCCCTTTATCAGCTCTTTTTCATTAGCACTGATAAAATGGTGGCGCTGGCCTTTCCCCGTTTTGTGATAGTGTACACACACACAAAAATAAATGTATTTCTAAATATACATATAAATATTTATTTATATATGTAAATACAATTATTTAAATATATTATACATACACAAATATAATATATATATATATATATATATTATACATAAATATATTAAATATTATACAAAAATAAAAATATGTTATATTATTTAAATTTCTATAGAATATATATATATATATATATATATATATATTCCATGACCCGTCCCAGTGGGGGCCCATGTCACGACTCCCCAAGACCTCCTCCAATAGGCCAAGGGCTGGTGACTAATACTGAGTAGGCATATCACTAACATAGGAGGCATTGCCTAAGTACCTGTACACACGCATACATATCCAAGCCCACAAAATACTAAAATGTAAAAACAACTAAAAAACCAATGCATGCATACATCTATATCCCATAAATAGAGTACTATAGGAAGTAAAGAAAGTAAATGGGACAAAATACAAGCCCACCACAAAGAAGTCTATATCAAAAGTCCAGCCTGAAAGTAAAGGTACTGAAACTACTGTCTGAAATCCATAAGAACACACCTTGGTCTGTCTAGTCTCACAAAGCATTGTCTGGTCCTGGTCCTCTTAAGACTCCTTAAAAAGTTTGATCATCTACACAAGACATGATAGGTGCGGGAAAATCCATTGAAGGGTTGAGTATAACAATACTCAGTAGGACACCCTGAAAAATTACAAAGTATATTATAAACAGAAATAAAATCATCTCTACATAGTTATATGTCTACAACACATATAATAAGAATATCTAGATATACTCAACAAAGACACACAGTCTAGAGGTAAGTCGCTACCATAGTATACTATCCTAGGATTCCATCTCGATGATACCATGAAGCACTCATCTGAGAGAACACGCTCCTGAGTCTGATATCACTGATGACGTCTATCTGAGAGGTATTGCTCATAGGGTACTGTCATGAGAGATATATGATGATAGATATGAAGAGATTACGATGCACAGATGATGATAACTACCAGGTCCATGGGGTAGTACCAAAAACTTAATCTGGATTAACCCACTAAGTAGAGGATCGGTGCCCGCATAGTTTTGGTCATGTTGATACCAAGAACTCCACCTAGGGCATGAAGATGAATAGATTATCCCACATCGGGCCTCTTGGGGGAATTCCAACAACTCTATCTAGTAAGTTATGTTGAAGGGGTCATAGTTCTAGGAGTGGGAAACAATTCGTACCAAACTTTAGGGAAATGATAAAGGGAATGAACCCCAATGAAACTTGTCCAAGATACAGTGGGAAAGAGATTCAATCCATGTCGTGATTAAGGGTACACGTTATATCCCTTAACCCTGGGTACTGCCCATGTAAAATGGCATGTATCATTCAACTCATGTCATGTAGAAGAGTACACGACATGTGAATGGGCTACACATTGTGTCACTGCATCTCGGGTCTGCCCATGTACTATGGTCGTGTGCCAGTACACGGTGTCATCCCGTGTATTCATTCCCATGTACCATTACATGGGGTAGCTCATGTACATAGTCTAGGCCATGTCGTGTGGGGGAGTACATGTCGTGTAGGAAATCCATGTACTCCACCCGATGTCTATGGTACATGCTGAGTCATTCAAGAGGGCTACACATCATATAGACAAGGACTACACGTCGTGTGTATTGGGTTTTCCTAGAACCCGTCTTCTTCCAACCACTTGTGTCAGTCGATCTTATGGATTTCGTTTCGGTGGTCAGTTTTCCATGAAACTCTAGATCTAAGGTCTTTTAGTCACGTTATCACCAAATTGGTAAGATTCTAGCCTTTAATTGGCTTGGAAAACAAGATCACCAATGTTCTTAATTATCATCAAAGAATGTGAAATCATCACCCAACATCATTCAATCCACTTCTGCAACCACCATCTCACCTCCGCTGAGTTGTACCGATGTCGGATCTACAATTTTGGATTGTTGTGCCAAGAATCGGATGCACAACAATCGATCGTTCAAGAAAATTTGAATTGTAGGGAAGAACGATAAATACCATGAAGAATCGTGAATCGGGGGATAAGAGAAAAACCAAATTTAGAGGGAATAACCTAGAACAATGTTCGTTTAGATCTTGGTTTTTCACCATTAGAACGGTAAACAAATCCAATAAATCTCAAGATCAAACTCTTGATAAATCCTTCAAAATAACCCATCTCGCATAACAATCAATCTATAGACCAATATATTCGTTGATTGGTCCACATTCATCATAGAAAACAATAATGGTGAAAATATAATCAAAATAACACACCCTACCTTGATTTGGATCAGTTGCTGATGAAGAAAGATCATTGTGTGATCTTCATTGGCAAGATCCCTCAAAATCGGTGTGCATCAATCGTTGATCCATGATTTCATCGACATTAGTTGGGAAGGATTCTACATATCTATCTCTAATGAATCTCTGAAGTATTTCAAGGTTATGTGGTTAACCCTATAATTCTAACATAATAGTCTATTTAAAGACTAAACATCAGTTGCGTCAATAATCAAAACAAAATAATTTTATTCAAATAATTTTATTCATTTTTATGATCGCAATGAATTTTCAAAAAATTTCTTGTGCCGACCAATGTTAGTTCATTCCTAGGGTAAATCCACCATTCTAAACTCAATGGTTCCCTCATATTTCTGATCCATTCACCCATTTAAAATTTTTTCCACTTTTTCAGAAAAACCACGTGCGCGTTCTATTTAATATTTTAATATATTTCAAACATTAATTTTACACAAATCGGATCTCAGAATCACATGGAATCTCAGTGATTTCTCTCGATATTAATCCATATAATATTTAAAAATAATACACTAAAAATCTGAGACATTACATTCTCCCCACCTTGGGGATTTACATCCCGACAAGCCACAGCAAGGGCTACTCAAAAGATGTGGGTACTAAGCATGAATTTTATCCTCCCACTCCCAAGATCTCTTCTAGAGATTTCTATGCTGCCACCAGACACACACCAAAGGGATCGATCACCCATGAAGGATCCTCTCCTATTGATCCTCAATCTCCACTAGGTACTCAAGAAAAGTTCCTCCATCCTTGATGTCGATCTCTCTCTAGTCGATAATGTGAAATGGGTCATGCACACACCTCCTCAACTACAACACGTGGAAGACATCATGTGATTATTCTAATTGTGGAGGTATATATAAGTGGTACACCACCTCACCAACTCTACATAGTATCTGGAAAGGGCCGATGAACCTCATAGATAACTTGCCACCCCAGATAAATATTTGTAATCCACATCGAGGTGAAACCTGTAGGAACACATGGTCTCCCTCATAAAACTCCAAAGGCCTTTATTTTTTGTCAGCATAATACTTTTGATGGCTCTATGTAGTCTTCATACACTCTCATATGATATGCACCTTCTCTATAGTAGATCACACCAGCTTCGGGCCCATGAGTATTAACTCTCCTGGATCAGTCAAGCAAAGTGTTGACCTATAGGGTCACCCATAAAAATCCTCGAATGGTGTAATACTGATGGTGGAATGGTATTTGTTATTGTACAAAAACTCTACCGATGGTATATGATCCTCCTAAATATGGAAAAAGTCTAACATGAAAGCTCACATCATGTCCTCCAAAACCTAAATGGTCTATTCTATCTGGCTTCCAGTTTGTGGGTGAAACATTGTTCTCAAGTCTAACTAGTTCCCAAATACCTCTTGAAATCACTTTCACAACCGGGATGTAAATTGAGCATCACGATCAGAAACAATCATCAATGGAACACCATGGTGTTGAACTATCTCCTGAACTTAGAGGCATCTCAAGCTCTCTACTGAACTCTACTCTCAGATAGATAGGAAGTGAGTTGACTTGGTGAGTTGGTCAATGATCACCCAGATGGAATCGTGTCCCCTAGGCATACTTGGTAAGCCCATCACGAAGTCCATAGATATCTCATCCCACTTCCATTCTGGCACCTTAAGGGGTTGAGCTAAACCTATTGGAACTTGGTGTTTATCCTTCACTTGTTGACAATTAAGGCATCGAGAGACAAACTCTAAAACTTCTTTCTTTATCCCTAGCCACTAAAATAGAAATCATAGGTACCGGTACATCTTTTCCACAGCTATATTTACCACCAAATGATACATGTGAAACTATCTTAGAACCTCCTCCTACAATGTCACTAGCACTATCATGCATCCCCTAAAAAGAATGACATGATCCCCACCTTTATTAAATCCACCAGGAGCATACCCTGTGGATATCTAGGCACATAGGGTCTCATAATCGGTATCTCCAGGTTATGCCTTCCTAACTCACTATAAGATTGGAGGGGTGACAACCATCGATTAGAGGTAAATTGGTCTATCTCCATCCACAAAGGATAACTGCAACGAGGCTAACTGCTTTGATTCTTTGTTTAGAAACTGTGAACTAGATCTCTTGATGAGAGAATCTTCCACCACGTTCCCCTTACTAGGAGTATAGATAATCTCAAATTCATAGTCCTGTAAGAACTCTATCCATAACCTTTGTCTCAAGTTAAGATTATTCTGAGAGAAGATATACTTGAGACTCTTGTGATTAGAGTAGGTGATAAATCGCTCACCCATCAGGTTGTGTCACCACATATTCAAAGTGAATACTACCACTGCTAACTCGATATCATGGGTCACACAGTTCTACTCATTTGTTATTAACTGGTGTGAACCATAGGTAATCACCACTTACCTATACATCAGAACACAAAAAATCTTGGTTCCTGATGCATCACAAAACACTATGTAATCGACACCTTCCTCTGGAAATCTCAAGATGGGAGTGCTCGTCAAAATCTACCTCAAGTGCTGAAAATCCTACTGGAATCTTTCTATCCACATGAAAGGCTTCCCCTTTTGTGTCAAAGCTATCATGGGTGTTGATATCATGGAGAAATCAGGTATGAATCTATGATAATATCCTACCAACCCAAGGAAGCTCCACACCTCTATCACGCTCTTAGGTGTCTCCCATGCTAACACTACCATGACCTTGGCTGGGTCCACTGCCACTCCATCTACTGAGATAATGTGTCCAAGAAATTGGACAACCTGAATCCAGAATTGGAACTTCAAGAGTTTCCCATAAAGCTGGTGTTCTTAGAGTACATCCAGAACCATCCTTAAGTATCTCGCATGCTCCTCCTCGAATATTGAGTACACAAGGATATAATTGATGAAGACCACCATGAATCGGTATAAGTAAGGTTGAAATATTTGTTTCATGAGTCTCATGAACATTTCTAGGGAGTTCATCATTCCAAATGGAATCACTAAGTACTAATAGTGATTGTAGTGACATAGAAACACCGTCTTCGGTATATACTCATCTTGTACTCACAGTTGGTGATAGCTTGATCTGAGTTCAAACTTCAAGAACCATCATGCCCCTATAAAATGATCAAAGAGGTCACCAATCATTGGTAGTGGATACTTGATCTTCATAGTCACCTAGTTCAAGTGCCAGTAGTCCACACACAACTTCAAGATTCCATTATCCTTTTTGGAAAGCAAAACTGGGGCCGCCCAAGGTGAAATACTAGGTCTCATGAAACCATTCCTCTGCAGGCCCTCTAACTACACTGTCAACTCATGAAGCTCTATAAGAGCTATCTGATATGTTGGTGTAGATACCAGTGTCATCTCGGGGTGTAGATCAATGCAGAAGTTTATCTATTGGTGGGGAGGTAAACTTGGAACATATTTAGGAAAGACATCCTCATGCTCTGCTACTATTGTAGGAAACTGGGAACTCACAACATCCACCACACCAAGGGTTAGGCTAGCCAAATGATGAGTAATTTGTTTCACCCTCCTATACATGATTCTATCATGTGCTGCCTAGGTTTCATTTTCTCTAAAAAAGGAAAACTCGATTCCTTCACTATGGACACACCGCACCCTTCTCCTAAAACAGTCAATCTGGGAATGAACTGTAGATAACCAATCCATGAAAAGAATGATTTCATATGGCCTCGACACCACTACCAATAGATCCCAATTGAAACTCTCACCTCCAAGAGTCAGGTCACATTGTCAGCACTAATGCATGGTCATTGAGTCTTCTCTAGTAGGAGTCTCTAAGAATAAGGGTCGAGTCAACGGTTCAACCGGAATCTCAAAGTCTTGTATAAGGTATGTGGAAAGAAAATAATTTCTAACACCCATGTCTATCAGTATTGTAGTTAAAGTAGAAAATACACGAATCATACCTCAAATAATTCCTGGATATCCTAGGTCATAAGCATCAACCACCTGCAGTTGTCCCCTCCCCTATCCTCCAGCTCTCTAAGCCTGGCATGGACCACCTGGTGGTGGTGGTGTTAACAAGTCAAAAAGTATACCAACTCCTGCTACTCTACCATTCCTCTACCACATCCACCACCCTACAGATCTTCCTGCTCCTATTGTTTCCTCTACCTTGGTGGTCTATCCACAGTTTTTCTATCAGTGATACGGTGGGTTGGAAAATCTCGAGAAATATTTCCCATACCATCACATGAATAGTACCTCATCTCTCTAGGATGACTAGACCCACCCTGTGAGACCTGAATTATAGATCCTTTTTCCTGGGACCTCCTCCTAAAACTTCTCCCATGTCCAGGTCCCTAATACTAACATCGGATCCCTGCTATTGAGGTCTCTTACCCTTATGGAGTTGAAGAATCTTCTGCATACACACGGCCCTCAGCGTAGCTGGTGAGAACTCCTCCCTACATAGGCACTCGAAATCTATCCAAGAAATAGTTGCCTCATCATGATTCTAGGTAACAAAACTCCACCATCATCCTACAGATCCATGAAGAAGTATCGCTGCCAAGACCACCATCTGATTGGCTGGTGTCCTGGCTAGATAGAAAACTTGGGTCACCGCCCCAAGCCAGTCCTCAACTGTTAATGGGTCGAGCTCACAATGAAACTTGAGGGTTCTCTACCACTGAAACTTGTGAAGCTTTCTCAGTCAACATACCCCATATGTTGGTATTTTGGGTACCATGTGCTGCTCTATAGGTGGAAGTATGGCTGGTGCACCACCTAGAGGTAACATCTTATAAACTAGTCCCTATATCGATGCCTTGTCACTGAGGGGGTCATCCTCATGATCAAGCTTCTAGATCTTAGCCGGTATTAGTCATGGAGTCATCCTAAAAATAAAAAAGATGTACCATGGTCAATGAGTATATATAGAGATATGACTCAAGAAGAACATGGAAACCACAACCCATTATTATATGATGCATGTACCATTGTTTTCCCTAAAACCAGTGTTCTCATGTACCGAGTTGAAAATATGTGATCAGAGTCCTTGTGTATGGATATGTTGGTCACCGCACCAACACTAGAGTCTCTAACCTGAAATCCAAACTCGAGACACATAACACTGTTTCCCCAAACTAATATCACAGACTCCCAGTCCTAAAGTAGAACTAACCTCCTCTAATACCACTGTGTCATGACCCACCCCAGTGGGTCCCGTACTGCGACTTCCCAAGCCCTCCTCCAATAGGCCCGGTACTGGTGAATAGCACTGAGTAGGCATATCACTAAAATGGGAGGAATTTCCTAAGTACCTCTACACATGCACACATATCCAATCCCAAAAAATGATGAAATGTAAAAACAATTGAAAACCCAATGCATGCATACATCAATATCCTACAACCATAGTACAAAAATAAGTAAAGAAAGTAAACAAGGACAAATATAATCCCACCATAAAGAAGTTTATAACAAAATTCCAACCTGAAAGTAAAGGTATTGGTACTACTGTCTAAAAGATATAGGAACACACCTTGGTCTTTCCGGTCTCACAAAGTACTGTCTAGTCCTGGTCTGCCTAGGACTCTATTAAAAGGTCGATCGTCTACACAAGACACAACACATGCGAGAAAAGACCATACATGGGTGAGTATAACAATACTTAGTATGAAACCCCAAAAAACCAAAAAACATATAATAAAGGGAAATATAGTCATCTCTACACAAGTATTTGTCTACAACACATATAACAAGAATATCCAGATATACTCAGTAAAGACACATAGTTTAGAGGTAAGTCACAATCGTAGTTTACTAGCCTAGGATCCTAGCTCAAATATTCCACGAATTACTCATCTGGGAGAATACACTCCTGAGTCCAATATCATTGATGATGTTCATCCTATAGGTACTTCTCATCAGGTACTGTCATGAGAGAGATACGCTGATAAATCTGAAATATTATGATGCACAGATGAGTATCACTTTTAGGTCCATGGGGTGATACCAACTACTCAATATGGATTAACTTTCTAAGTAGAGGATCAGTTCCCATGTAGTGTTCGTCACATAGATATCAATAATTCCACCTAGGGCATGAAGATGAATAGAGGGTCCCACTCAGGGACTTTCAGGGGAATTCCAAAAAGTCTATCCAAGAATTCCTACTAAAGGGATCTTATCCCAAGGAGTAGGAAACGATTCACACTAACCTTTAGGGAAATTATAGAGGGAACGAACCCCAAAAAAACTTTCCCAAGATACAGTGGAAAAGAGATTCAATACATGTATAAAGGGATATGTGGCATGTAGTAAGGGTACATTCCATGTCCTTTGACCCCAGGCATTGCCCGTTTAAAACGTCCCATGTCATTCAACCTATGTCATGTAGAAGAGTACACAGCATGTGAATGGATTACACGTTTTGTATCCACATTCAGAGTCCGCCCGTATACTTCGGTCATGTTCTAGTACACAGCATCAGCCCATGTATCTGTGCCTATATACCAGTACATGGGGTAACCGACGTACATGGTTGAGGCCATGCCATGTGGGGGAGTACATGTTGTGTAGGAAACCCGTGTATTCCACCCTGTGTCCATGTACTCCTTTAGGTACATACTGAGTCGTTCAAGGGGGCTACACGCTATGTAGTCAAGGACTACACGCCATGTGTATAGGTTTTTTCCAAAACCCGTCTTCTTCCTCCCGCCCATGTTGTTCGATCTTTCGTCTTCTGTTATAATGTTTGGTTTTCTATGAAACTCTATATCCAAGGTCATTCGGTCATTCCATCACTGAATCAGTAATATTTAGGCCTTCAATCGGCTTAGAAAATGAGATCATTACCGTTCTTAGTTACCTCCAAACAACACAAAATCAGCACCCAACATCATTCGATCCACTTCTATAACCACCATCGCACCTATACTGAGTAATACTAATGATGGATCTATGATTTTGGATTGTTTCACCAATAATTGAATGCACAACAATCGATCATTTAAGAAAAATCAAACTATGGGGAAGAATGATAAATATCATGAAGAATAGTGAATTGAGGGATAAAATTAAAACCAAATCAAGAGGGATGAACCTTGACCGATGTTCATTTCAATATTGGTTCTTCACCATTAGAACAATAAATGAATCCAATAAATCTCAAGATCAAACTCCTGATAAATCCCAAAAAATAACCCATCCCACATAATGATCAATCTGTGGCCCAATCTGTTCGTTGATTGGTCTGAGTTCATCATAAAAATCAATAATGGTGAAATTATAATCAAAATAACATTCCCTAACTCTATTTGGATCAGTTTTTGATGAAGAAAGATCATTATGTTTTCGTCATTTGTAAGATCCCTCATAATCGGTGTGCATCGATCGTCGATTCATGATTTCATCATCATTCATCAGGAAGTATTTTCTAGATCTCTCTCCAAATACTCTCTAGAGGATTATAGGGTTATGAGGATAACCCTATAATTCTGACATAATAGTCTATTTAAAGACTAAACAGTCATTGTGTTGATAAAATAAATAAAATAATTTTATTCAAATTATTTTATTCATTTCTGCGCTCATGACGAATTTTCCACAAATGACATCTTTTGACCAATGTTAGGTCATGCCTAGGGTAAAGATATCATTTTAAAGTCAATAGTACCCTCATATTTCTGATCTAGGTACCATTTTAAAAGTTATTCCACTTTTTTAGAAAAATCGCACACGTGTACTATTTAATATTTTAATATATTTCAAACATTAATTCCAGACACACTGGGTCTTGGAATGGCACGTAGTCTCAGCTTATGGTATCAATATTAATCCATGTAATATTTAAAAATAATACATGGAAAATATGAGACATTTAAATATATATATCATCTAATTTTACTCTATACAAATAAATATACTTTAATGTATATATAAACTGTAAGACAATTTGGCTTAGTGGTTGAGGCGTACACTGTAGATTGGTCGATATTGCATTAAAATCCCAATGGTGGTGGGATTTTTTATATTCCCTGACTATTGGTGTCACGTGCTACCTATTCTAGGGCCCTTGGAAAAGAGTCGGGTCGGGTCTGGTGAGTTTTCTAGGGGTATGCCTGGGGAGTATGTGAGTGTGTTCGAGTGTCTTGGGGAATGCCTTGGGGGTCTATGAGTGTGTTCATGAGTTTGGGTGTCTATAGTCATCTTGGGGGTTGTCATGGGGTGTTTGTGGGGGTCTTGGGGGGTTGTTATGGGGTGTCCGCAGGGGTCTTGGGTGGTTGTCATGGGGTGTCCCTGGTGGATACCGGGGGGCACCTGGGTGTTGTCATGGATTTTCCATGGGCATCTTGGAGGGTTGTCATGGGGTGTCTTTGAGGGTCTTGATGGTTGTCATGGGGCATTTGTGAGGGGTTTTGGGGTGTCTATAATGACCCATACTTTACATACATTGTTAATACTTCAAAATTGAATCATACTTATTACAACATATAACAAAACCATGAAAGGACCGTATAGGTATAGTGTCTTTAGAAACTGGGAAACATAAACAACTGGTTCATAAAGCATCAACTTTACCTCCCACTTATTTCATCATATCTAGAGTCCCTTTTTGGCATATCCTGCTTAATAACCTTCTTCCTGACCTGGGGAAAGAAAACATACAAAAGGGTGAGCTCAAATGCTCAGTAAGGGTAAACAAAAGAAATATCAATCACATCGTATACACAAGAACATAACTTTTGGAAATCTTAACCTGCAAAAGAGATCATAATTTCATAACATGGGATAAATCATGGCAGTGAAATGTAATCACAATAATCATAACTTAAAACATGAAACTTTGTGGCATACACACATAATCATAGAGAATCATTTCTTGTTTGTCAATACTCATTGCCAATACTATCTTAGTGGACAAAGTCCCTTTCTGAACCGAGTCACCCTCGTTCCAGTCCTATTTCACTGAACCGGTATAACCTACCGTTCCATCCATGTCTATCTCATGAGATATAAAATCTTTACTCAATGCATTGGAGGGAGATATAGGTCCCGCCCATCTCATAATGATACCATTCTTATGTGTGCCACAAAATCATAAATCATACATCATTGCATAACCCATGTAATAAAAATGGGAATCTTAAACATCGTGACATCATAAAACAATTCATATAAGATAAAGGAATTCATAAAAATAATTCCATCACAACATAATCAAATCAATGTAATAATAGGGATAAAAACAGAACCCTTTATTATCTTAGAAGGAAAATAATTTTGATAAAACACTTGAACTCCATTCTTGAGGAAAATATCCTTTCTTCTTAAAAAAACATTTTTCCTTTCTTAACATGTCATACAACTTTAAACAAAAAGAAGTTGATTAAAAATAAACTTGAAAACTTGTAAAGGAAGCTTCTTGGAAATAATGTTTTAAAAATACATTCATTCCGTATATGTTAAAAAAAATTCTTCATACTTTTTTTGGAAAATTCAAAAAGTACCTCGTACGAAAAACGACGAAAGATTCCTTTCATATCTTTTACTAAAAACTCACCGAAGGGTAAAATTGGATTTAAAAAAATTGTAGGTGGATGGAAATAACATTACATATTGAGGAAACATGGATTTGGATGATAAAATACACCCCAGTAACATTGAAAGTATATACAATCTCGGATAAAAATGATATTGTGATATTTCCCTTACCTTAGGTCCGACTTTCTTTGTAAGTGTCCGAACCTCCTATTCTTTGAAGTGCTTCTTTGAGACCTTTTTTTAGGGCACTAAAATTGGTATTTGAAGAAGAAAAGGACCTCTAGGATGTCTCTAGGGAAGTGGATAGGAGAAAGTGGCAGGGGTTGGCCAAGCTTGAAGGCTCAAAGTGGTGTGAGGAAGAGAGGGAGGAGGTGTCCTTTTATAAGGGAGGAGAGGGGCACCTTTGGAATAACTAAAACTATTATTTTATTATAAAGTCAAGTTCGGTTTTAAATAGCTCCAAATTGATATATTTCGAAGCTAAGGTGGTTATGGGTTGAAATCCTCTCATCCAATAGAATTTAGAAAAGTTTAGGTTCCTATTTTAACCTTATCATTTAGATTTAACATTAAGTTAAATGATTTTACTTTTACCATGTCTTCTTGTGTTCTTATACTATAAGGTTAATAAACTTACTATAAGCATTCAAACGAACCCCAAGTTGTTTATTATTAATATATATAACCTTATCTATGTCATTTGGCCGAACCTTAGATTTTTAGAAATAAAATAACAATTACTAATATAATATTTGTTTTAAAAACTATTTTATGTCAATTTTGACACTATTTAGTAATTGATTTTTGTGAAAATCATAACAGAATTATTAGTTCGTAAAAAGTTAATTAAATCAATACTAACATGTCATATTAACCTATAAAATTATTGTAATTCATAAAAAGTCAAATTACATTTATTTTGGTGTTTATAACATTAATTATGTCAATATTTCATTAATAAGATAATTACTCCATCATCTTTGTGTCATAAATAAATTAAATTATTTAATGTCTAAAAATTACAAATAAAATACCATTATGTAGTAAATCTTTTTAGCTTTCTAATGAATATTTATAGTCTAATTTATCTTATGTATAACCCCGTATTAAAAATTATTTACTTATTAAACTTTTATTTTAACTATTTTAACCCTTCTTTAAATAAATTAATAATAAATGTCCTAATCTAATCCAAGTGGTCCTAAATGGTCATATTTTATTCCTAAGTTTGTTTTTGGTCGAACTAAACATGTCCAATAGAATTAGGACATGTGTTAGGATAATAATAATATCATATTTACTCTTAATTATCCTATTTACTTTTTACCGTGGTAAAAAAAGTAAAAAGTTACTATTCACCAAAAATTTATTTTCATCTCATTGAACCACATTTTAGTCCTTGATATTAACCATGTCTCTCGGATTTTCGAAATTCCACTCACAGAAGTGGTAAAATTAAGTTTTATGAAAAATTCAGTTTTTTAACTACCACATAGTGGTTTCACTATTCATCAAAAATTGAAAGTTTTCTAAAAAATACCAAAATTTCACCCTAGGATAATTTCGATATTCCGAATCCAAAAATGAAGTCCATTTTGAAAAATAAAATTTATAAAATTTCAAAAAGTGGTTATTACTATTCATAACGGCTAGTTTTAATAATATTTTAATAGCATATCGTTGTTTAGTGAAACTCGGTATTGCGTACGACGCAAGCTATTGAGGAAGGTCGCGATTTCGTGTAAAGAAATCCAAGAAAGTGTTGTGTAGAAAAAGATTCCTTTGATGATTTATATAACATAAAAGTCTCGGGTGTTACATTCTACCCCCCTTAAAATGAATTTCGCCCTCGAAATTCATCACTTTGTAACAAACAGATGAGGATACCTCTCCCTCATCATATCCTCAAGCTCCCATGTAGCTTCTTCTAATTGGTGGTTCCTCCATAAAACTTTCACCAATCGAGTGGTCTTGTTTCGTAGGACTTTTTCGCTACGATCCAGAATCTCTATCGGTTGTTCTTCATAAGAAATATCTTGCTCCAGCGGTACAACTTCTGAGTTGAGTACATGTGAAGGATCAGGTATGTACTTTCTCAGGAGAGATACATGGAACACATCGTTAACTTGAGAGAGATTCGGTGGAAGTGCCAATCGGTAAGCTACCTTCCCAACACGATCCAGTATTTCGAAAGGACCAATATATCTAGGGCTCAACTTCCCATTCTTTCCAAATCTCATGACCCTCTTCCAGGGAGATATTCGTAAGAACACTTTATCACCCACTTCAAACTCTAGGTCTTTCCTTTGGTTGTCGGCATAACTTTTCTGTCGACTCTGAGCTGCTCTTATGTGTTGTTGAATAGATCTGACCTTTTCTGCCATTTCATCAACGAGATCAGGTCCTAATAGCTTTCTTTCCCCAACTTTATCCCAGCAAGTTGGAGTCTTGCATTTCTTTCCATAGAGAGATTCATAAGGAGCCATCTGAATACTGGAGTGAAAGCTATTATTATAATAAAATTACACCAAAGGTAGGTGTTGATCCCAACCTCCTTTGAAATCCATAGAGCAAGCTCTCAACATATCTTCTAGGGTTTGAATTGTTCTCTCAGACTGACCATCTGTCTGAGGATGATAAGCAGTGCTGAAACTCAACTCTGTATCCAGAGTATGCTGAAGACTTCTCCAGGACTTCGAGGTAAATCTCGGATCCCGATCAGATATAATAGAAAGTGGTACTCTATGCAATCTTACCACTTCCTTTACATATATCCTGGCAAGCTGATCCAGAGAGAAATCCTCTCTAATAGCAATGAAGTGTGCAGACTTTGTAAGATGATAAACTATGACCCAGATAGAATTATTGCCTTTGGATGTTTTAGGAGGTCCTGTGACAAAGTCCATAGTAATGTTTTCCCATTTCCATTCGGGTATGGGTAATGGTTGTAACATCCCCTTAGACTTCTGTCTCTCAGCTTTAACTTGTTGACAAACCAAGCATCGAGAGACATATTCAGCAACATCTCTTTTCATGCCATCCCACCATAAGTACTCTTTCAGGTCCCTATACATCTTCGTGCTTCCAGGATGAATAGAGAATGAAGAACTATGAGCCTCATCCAGCAGCTCCTTCTTTAATTCGGGGATGGGAGGAACACAAATCCGATTCCTGAGCTTTATTATCCCATCACAATCAAGGTTGAATTCAGGAACGTTTCTCACCTTATTTTGTAACTCGACATCTTCTTTTTGTGCCTCTTTAATCTTCACATGTATATATGGTTGAACATTCATTTGAGAAAGATAAGATTTTTCCCATTTCATTATAATTCCAAGATCCATCCTTTGTAAATCCATAAATATTGGATCTTTTTTGATCCTCATCATGGATAAACTAGCATGGTCTTGTCGACTTAATGCATCTGCCACCTTGTTTTCTTTCCCAGGGTGGTAATGGATTGAGCAGTCGTAATCCTTAATCATCTCCAACCATCTTCTTTGACGCATATTCAGCTCCTTTTGTGTGAAAATATACTTTAAACTTTTATGATCAGTATAAATATCACACCTTTCACCATAAAGGTAATGCCTCCAAATCTTTAATGCAAAGATTACCGCAACTAACTCCAAATCATATGTTGGGTAATTTTGCTCATGGATTTTCAACTGTCGTGAGGCATAAGCTATCACCATATCATTTTGCATAAGAACACACCCTGATCCCTTCTTGGATGCATCACTATAGATCACAAACCTTTCTCCACTAAAAGGCAGTGTGAGCACAGGTGCACTGGATAACCTTCTTTTAAACTCCTTGAAATTCTCTTCACATTCTTCCATCCAGACAAACTTAACTCCTTTCCGAGTCAACTTGGTGAGTGGATTAGATAATCGTGAAAAATCTTTCACAAAACGTCGATAATATCCAGCCAAACCAAGAAAACTTTGGATCTCAGTTACTGTTGTTGGTCTCGACCATCTTTCGATAACCTCTGTTTTTGCTGGATCCACATATATCCCCTCTTTTGAGATTATGTGACCCAAAAATGCAACTTTTTGAAGCCAAAATTAACACTTGGTAAATTTGGCATAAAGCTTCTCCTTTCTCAGGGTCTTCAATATAATTCTCAAGTGATCTTCATGTTCTTCCTTTCTCTTTGAATAGACAAGAATATCGTCTATAAAGACTACCACAAATTGATCAAGATAGTCTCTAAAGACTCTATTCATCAGATCCATGAAGATATCAGGGGCATTAGTAAGACCAAATGGCATCACTATAAATTCATAGTGTCCATACCTTGTACGGAAATCCGTCTTTGGTATATCCTCCCTTTTGACCCTTAATTGATGATACCATGAACGAAGATCAATCTTGGAAAAGTATTGAGCTCCGCGTAGTTGGTCAAATAGGTCATCAATGCGCGGGAGAGGATATTTGTTCTTGATAGTGATCTTGTTAAGTTCTCGATAATAAATGCAGAGTCTCATTGATCCATCTTTCTTCTTAACAAATAGAACAGGTGCTCCCCAAGGTGACGCACTAGGGAGTATGAATCCCTTATCAAGATTCTCTTGGAGTTGCTTCTTCAATTCCTGCAACTCAATTGGGGCCATTCTATAAGGTGTCTTTGAAATAGGCAAAGCACCCGGTACGAGTTCTATTGAAAACTCAACTTCACGATTTGGTGGAAGACCCAGTAATTCCTCTGGAAAGACATCATCAAACTCCCGTACAATGGGCATATTCTTAATCGTGAGTTTCTCACCAACCATTTGAGATAAATAACCTTCATTTAGTGGAATCAATACCCATAAAATGGAAGAAATTTCCACTGGAAGGTTATGTTCATCCTTGCATTGATAGACGATCATAGATTGGTCTGGAATATGAAATGTGACTTCCCTTCTTTGGAAATTGATATGAGCTCCATATAAAGAAAGAAAATCCATGCCAAGAATCACATCAAATTCCACTATAGGAAGGATCACAAGATTTGCAGGAAGCACTTTCCCACAAACTTCGATCGGAGAAGAATTATAAACTTTTGATGCGACTGTTGTGCCATTAGGTGTTGTCACAGCTAACTCAACATCTAATTGTTGAGGTAATACGGTTATACCCTTGGAAAATTCTTCAGAAATAAAAGAGTGGGTGGATCCAGAATCAAATAAAACATTTTCTACTTTAGAGTGGATGGTAAGTGTACCTTTCACCACATTGTTATCGTACTCCACATCGTTGATAGAAATTACATTTGACTTTCCTTTGTCTTTAGCCTTAAGAGTTTGTTGACGTCGACCATCATCATCAACCCTTGGATTAGGGAATTTATTGGCATAATGACCCATCTCCTTGCACTTGAAACATTGAAGTGTAGTAGGTTCATTCTGTGTATCCCTTCCTTTGTTTGCATCATTAGACATCTTCTTCCCATCATCGCGGAATTCAAATGCCCGATGACCTTCCTTTCCACATTTGAAACATTTACTTGTCCCTTTAAGACAACTCTCTCCATGTTTCTTTCCACACTTTGAGCATAAGGGAAAGCTCATCTTCTTTTCAGTGGGCTCTTTAGATTTTACTTTGAATTCCATTTTCCTCTTCTTATCAAACCTATACGACTGATGGGTTACTCCGATTTCCATCTCAAATTTGAGAGCACATCAAACGATTTCCTCATAGCTATTGAAGTCCCTTATGGCTAAGGACCTTAGAAGACTTGGTTTTAAGCCACTAAAGAATCGATCGATCTTACTCTCAGGTTGGATAATAATACCAAAAGTGTACCTTGCAAGTCTTGTAAAATTTTCTTCATAGGTACCAACAGATTCATCATCCTTTTGCTTCAGTTCAAGAAACTCTTTCTCCATCTTTGTTTGGAGAATACGAGGGAAGTACTTATTGAAAAATAAGTTCTTGAACTCGTCCCATTCTATGGACTCAATTTCATCTCTTTGCCTCGTATTCTTAATAAGATTCCACCATTGATCAGCATCTCCTTCCAAACGATACACTGCTAGGATGACTTTATCATGTTCAGAACATTGAAGAACTGAAAATATATTTTCAGTAGTACTAATCCATTGTTCAGCAACTAATGGATCAGTAGACCCGCTGAAAGAAGGTGGACGCTGCCTCATGAAGGATTCAACAGAATGTTGCTTCTTCCTTTGCTCTTTTGGAAGTCATGCATGATTCATAGCTTGAGAAAGTTGTGTGAGCATGGCTACAAGATTTTGAATTCCAGCTCCCATAACGTTTGGTTGCTCAGGGGGGACAATCATTGCATTGCCCGTCGCATTCCGCATTAACACGGTTCCTTCGGGTTCCAGCCATTGACTAAAACCAAGAAGAATAGTGTGAGAAACACTAATTATAATAGGAAAACCACATAATCAAGAATAAAATTTCACACTTAAGGTCTTATCCTAGGTTATTCATGGCCATTTCTAAAACACTAAGATTGTGTTCTATGCTTAGACTTATCCTTAGGGTTCTTACTAAGGCTTTCACATCCTAGTTTCCAAAGGTTGACTATACCTTTCCTCTGATACCAACTATAACGACCCATACTTTACATACATTGTTAATACTTCAAAATTGAAGCATACTTATTACAACATATAACAAAACCACGAAAGGACCGTATAGGTATAGTGTCTTTAGAAACTGGGAAACATAAACAACTGGTTCATAAAGCATCAACTTTGCCTCCCACTTATTTCATCATATCTAGAGTCCCTTTTTGGCATATCCTACTTAATATCCTTATTCCTGACCTGGGGAAAGAAAACATACAAAAGGGTGAGCTCAAATGCTCAGTAAGGGTAAACAAAAGAAATATCAATCACATCGTATACACAAGCACATAACTTTTGGAAATCCTAACCTGCAAAAGAGATCATAATTTCATAACATGGGATAAATCATGGCAGTGAAATGTAATCACAATAATCATAACTTAAAACATAAAACTTTGTGGCATACACACATAATCATAGAGAATCATTTCTTGTTATTCAAGACTCATTTCCAAGACTATCTTAGTGGACAAAGTCCCTTTCTGAACCAAGTCACCCTCGTTCCAATCCTGTTTCACTGAACCGGTATAACCTACCGTTCCAGCCATGTCTATCTCATGAGATATAAAATCTTTACCCAATGCATTGGAGGGAGATATAGGTCCCACCCATCTCATAATGATACCATTCTTATGTGTGCCACAAAATCATAAATCATACATCATTTCATAACCCATTTAATAAAAATGGGAATCTTAAACATCGTGACATCATAAAACAATTCATATAAGATAAAGGAATTCATAAAAATAATTCCATCACAACATAATCAAATCAATGTAATAATAGGGATAAAAACAGAACCCTTTATTATCTTAGATGGACAATAATTTTGATAAAACACTTGAACTCCATTCTTGAGGAAAATATCCTTTCTTCTTAAAAAAACATTTTTTCCTTTCTTAACATGTCATACAACTTTAAACTAAAAGAAGTTGATTAAAAATAAACTTGAAAACTTGTAAAGGAAGATTCTGGGAAATAATGTTTTAAAAATCCATTCATGTCTTATATGTTAAAAAACATTCTTCGTAATTTTGTTGGAAAATTCAAAAAGTACCTCGTACGAAAAACGACAAAAGATTCCTTTCATATCTTTTACTAAAAACTCACCGAAGGGTAAAATTGGATTTAAAAAAATTATAGGTGGATGGAAATAACATTACATATTGAGGAAACATGGATTTGGATGATAAAATAAACCTCAGTAACATTCAAAGTATAGACAATCTCGGATAAAAATGAGATTGTGATCTTTCCCTTACCTTAGGTCCGACTTGCTTTGTAAGTGTCCGAACCTCCTCTTCTTTGAAGTGCTTCTTTGAGACCTTATTTTAGGGCAATAAAATTGGTCTTTGAAGAAGACCAGGACCTCTAGGATGTATCTAGGGAAGTGGAGAGGAGAAAGTGGCAGGGGTTAGCTGATCTTGAAGGCTCAAAGTGGTGTGAGGAAGAGAGGGAGGAGGTGTCCTTTTATAAGGGAGGAGAGGGGCACCTTTGGAATAACTAAAACTATTATTTTATTATAAAGTCAAGTTCGGTTTTAAATAGCTCCAAATTGATATATTTCGAAGCTAAGGTGGGTATGGGTCGAAATCCTCTCATCCAATAGAATTTACACAAGTTTAGGTTCCTATTTTAACCTTATCATTTAGATTTAACATTAAGTTAAATGATTTTACTTTTACCATGTCTTCTTGTGTTCTTATACTATAAGGTTAATAAACTTACTATAAGCAGCCAAACGAACCCCAAGTTGTTTATTATTAATATATATAACCTTATCTATGTCATTTGGCTGAACCTTAGATTTTTAGGAATAAAATAACAATTACTAATATAATATTTGTTTTAAAAACTATTTTATGTCAATTTTGACACTATTTAGTAATTGATTTTTGTGAAAATCATAACAGAATTATTAGTTCTAAAAAAGTTAATTAAATCAATACTAACATGTCATATTAACCTATAAAATTATTGTAATTCATAAAAAGTCTCAAATTACATTTATTTTGGTGTTTATAACATTAATTATGTCAATATTTCATTAATAAGATAATTACTCCATCATCTTTGTGTCATAAATAAATTAAATTATTTAATGTCTAAAAATTAAAAATAAAATACCATTATGTAGGAAATCTTTTTAGCTTTATAATTAATATTTATAGTCGAATTTATCTTATGTATAACCCCATATTAAAAATTATTTACTTATTAAACTTTGATTTTAACTATTATAACCCTTCTTTAAATAAATTAATAATAAATGTACTAATCTAATCCAAGTGGACCTAAATGGTCATATTTTATTCCTAAGTTTGTTTTTGGTCGAACTACACTTGTCTAATAGAATTAGGACATGTGTTAGGGTAATAATAATATCATCTTTACCCTTAATTACCCTATTTACTTTTTACCGTGGTAAAAAAGTAAAAAGTTAATATTCACCAAAAAATTATTTTCATCTCATTGAACCACATTTTAGTCCTTGATATTAACCGTGTCTCTCAGATTTTCGAAATTCCACTCACAGAAGTGGTAAAATTAAGTTTTATAAAAAATTCAGTTTTTTAACTACCACTTAGTGGTTTCACTATTCCTCAAAAATTGAAAGTTTTCAGAAAAATACCAAAATTTCTCCCTAGGCTAATTTCGATATTCCGAATCCAAAAATGAAGTCCATTTTGAAAAATAAAATTTATAAAATTTCAAAAAGTGGTTATTACTATTCATAACGGTTAGTTTTAATAATATTTTAATAGCATATCGTTGTTTAGTGAAACTCGGTATTGAGTACGACGCAAGCTATTGAGGAAGGTCGCGATTTCATGTAAAGCAAGCCAAGAAAGTGTTGTGTAGAAAAATATTCCTTTGATGATTTATATAACATAAAAGTCTCGGGTGTTACAGTGTCGGTGGCAGTCTTATGGGAAAATTATATAAAAAAATAAGGAAGTTTTAGGGGTGGTTACAGTATAACCACCCCTAAAATAGGAGTTTGAAGCTTAATTAGGGGTATTTATAAACACACCTAATCGATTGTCTATAGTGAATTTAGGGGGAAATTAAATGGGGTTAAAACCCCCTCTAATATAACTACTGCTAAATTCAGGCTAATTTTACTAGTGCTTACCCAAAACCACCCCTAATTAGAGTAGGTGGGCACATTAGTAGAAGTTATGGGTAACTGATACTAATGTGTTTATAGGGGGTTATAACCCCCTATAAATGAAAAACAAACCTCTTCTAATCACCCTAGTTTTTTAGTTTTAGGGAAATATTTTTTCAGGATGGTTCACTATGAGATTGGGTTGTAGGAGAACGTGTTCTGTCTGAGCAGTTTTGTAGATGTGATGAATCAGATACTCATCACAAAAAAGAAATATGAGAGTGGACCTGAGGAGTGGACAGGTTGTTTCATCAAGGAAAACTATGAGCTCTTCTTCTAGTGGAAAGAAGTGTCATTATGATAGTTTTCACCAAGGAAAAAGTGGGAAAATCATAAGTGGGAAGCCATCTCTGGATCATGTTATGTTGCAGTGTAATCAGTGTGAAAATATGGGCTAAAAATGGCCTCAACTTCTTTACCCCTATTTGGAGTTTATTGCAGAATATTGGGCCACCTATAGAGGTTTTTTAGGGGCACAAAATAGTAGAGCAGTGATAGGGGAATATGATTGGCTCTGTAGTTTGGGAAGGAATTAGCTACTACTTAGTAGACAGGTAGCTGGAGTTCCATAGGACATTCTGGATAAGTTAGGGTATGTGGTAACCTAGTTTAGGAATGACAATATCAAACAGAGGGAATAGATTAGGGGAGTCAGGATAGATCCCAAGGTAGAGGGGATGGTCAACTACACATTATTCATACTACTACGACTATTGTGGATGTAGGACCATCTACTATCAGAGGTACAATTATTATATCATATACCCTTTCTTGTGTTTTTTTTGATACAGGAGCATCACATTCCTTTTTATCCGCTCTTTTTATAAACACTTTAGGCTTGTATGTGGAAAACTTGGATGGTGTTTTGACCATTAACACACCATTAGGAGTACAGTCAGAGAATATCAAACATTACAAGGCATGTTCTCTAGATATTGGTGGTTACTGTTTCTTTTGGGAACTATTCATGATGGAAATTATAAGATTAGATTTGATTCTTGGTATGGATTGGTTATTTATATACCAAGATCATATCATCTGTTACCAGAGGAGAGTTTCCTTTTTATCTCTATAAAGAGGTAGTTTTTTCATCAGGGTGAGTGGGATCTTTAGGCTAGTCATGCATGACCAATTCAGTGTAGATTGGATTGTCTCATGGATTATATAGTTGGTATTTCTCTAGATTATGGTGGAATGTAGAAGGATTATTTTCCTCTAGTGGTAGACCATTTTCATTATGTTTTACCTGATGAGTTCTATGGCTTACCTCCGGAGTGATAGATCAATTTTATAATCGATTACGTGTTCAGAGCAGAGCTAGTTTCTATTCCACCTTATAGATTATCACTAGTAGATCTTTGGGAGTTGAAAGTTCAATTAGAAGATTTGGAAGATAGGTTTTTCATACATCCTAGTACATCTCCTTGGGGTTCTCCAGTTATCTTCACCAAAATGGTTTATGGGACTTTGTGCTTATGTGTGGGTTATCAGAGATTGAACCAGATGATAGTAAAGAATCAGTATCCCCTTCCACACATCGATGGACTATTTGATTAGTAGAGGTTCTAAGATCTTATCCAAGATAATTTTGAGATCTTCATACCATCAGTTGTGGTTGATACCACCAGACATACCTCAAACTACTTTTAGGAGTAGGTATGGATTGTATGAGTTCATAGTGATGCCATTTGGTTTGACTAATTCACCAGTGGTATTCATAGACTTAATTAATATGATCTTTAATAATTTTCTATATTAGTTTGTGGTGGTTTTTTTCAATGAAATCTTAGTGCACTCCTAGTTAGCATACAATCATTACCAACATCTTGAAATTATCCTGATTACATTAAGAGAGCATTATATTTATGCCAAACTAACCAAATGTAGTTTCTGTATTTATAAAGCACACTTCTTGGGCCATTTCATCTTAGAGGCAGGAGTGTCAGTGGACCTAGAAAATGTTTTATCTGTGATATCTTGGGAACATTCCAAGAATGTCTTCAAAATTAAAATCTTTCTGAGTTTAGAAAGTTACTATCAGCGCTTTATCTAGGAATTCTCCCATATAGAAGCACCGATGTCGATACTATCCAATAATTTATTGGAGTTTGTTTGGTTATATGTTTGTGAGATAGATTTTAGAGAGTTGAAAAATAGGCTGAACTCGGCACTTATCCTCACTTTACCTGTGCTGGTTAAAGCATATACTGTGTATTGTGACATATCCAAAGTTGGACTCAGAGAAGTTCTGATAAAGGAGTATTGAGTAGTTTCTTATGTCTCTAGATAGTTGAGACCACATGAGATGAATTATCCTACTCACAATTTGGAGTTAGTAACAGTAGTATATGCCCTGAGATGCTAGAGGCATTATCTCATGGGTGAGAGGTTTGTGGTATACATAGACCACAAGAGCCTCAGGTACATCTTTTCTCAGTGAGACCTAAACCTTTAGAAGAGGAGGTGGGTCAAGTTTGTATATTATTTTGACTTTGAGTTGTCTTACACACCGAGAAAAGGAAACATCATTGTTGATGCCTTACGCTGAAAGATACAGACAGAGTTAGTGCGGGAGTCTTGCGGAAAGTGGTGGATAATGGCTTCTTCATAGACATGCATCTAGATATTCAAGAGTCATAGGGATGAGTAGCTCTAACTTTGATATATATTATACTTTTTCTTTTAGACCAGATCAAGATTGAGTAGTTATCTGATTTGGAGGTCTTAGTTATAAGAGACTGTTTATATGGTGGGGAGACACCATTGGGATGGTATCTTGGCACTGGCAATTATATTATTTTTTGTGGCCAAGTATGGGTTCCTATAGGCTTACATGAGGAGATGATGAGAGATTTCATGCTTTTAGATGGGTGGTACATCCTGGTTTGACAAAGATATATCATGATCTTCATATACAATAGTAGTGGTCAGGAATTAAGAAGGAGGTGGGAGACTTTGTGGTAAGATGTTTCACTTTTCATTAGGTAAAAGCCAAGAATTAGAGGCTATCTTGTCTTTTATAGCATTTTCTCATTCCTAAGTTGAAATTGGATGATGTCACAATGTATTTTTTTACTAGATTACCCAGGTCAACCCATAAGAATGATGCTATATGGGTGATTATGGATTAACTGACAAAGGCATCCCACTTTTTACCTATTAGTTAGACCTTCATAGTTGATGATCTAGGTATTATTTACATGCATGGTATAGTTCAGTTTCATGGTGTTTTAAGGAGTATCGTTTCAGATAGAGATCATCGTTTAACATCATGGTTCTGACAGGGTATTCATCAGGATCTAGGATCACAAGTTATTTTGAGTATGGCCTATCATCCTTAGACTGATGGTCAATATGAATGGAATATTTGATTTCTATAGGATATGTTATAAGACTATTTTTTATATTATGGTGGTTCTTGGGAATGGAATATAGAACTCATGGAGTTTTAATATAATAATAGATTTCATGCATCGATCCAAATGGAACCTTTTGAGGCTTTGTATGGAATTTTGTGTCATTATACTCTTTGTTGATTAGAGGTAGGTGAGTAAGTGATTGTTGGGCCTACTCTTGTGTAGGATATGTCTGAGTAGGTTCAGTTGATCATGAAGTGGTTTGTGACTATATATATTAGGCAGAAATTTTATGCTGATCATCATAGATGAACTCTGGAGTTCACAGTTTTCATCATGTCTTCCTTTGGGTGTCACCTAGGTTGGGGAAACACCACATTAGGAAACAAGTAAAGCTAGAACTCAGGTTTATTGGGCCATTTGATATAGTGAATAGGGTTGGTCTAGTGGAATATCGATTAGACCTTCCATAGTTATATAGTTCCATGCACGACATGTTTCATATATCACAATTTTAGAGATATTATATAAATCCTTCTCACATGATAGGAATATCAGAATTCAAGCTTAGTATAGATGCATCCTTTAAGGATAATCCAATATGGGTGGTGGAGCATAATGAGAAGTATATCTAGGGTAGGGAGATTCCATTTGTTTGATTGTAGTGGAAGTATGGGCGAGTTCAGGAGGAGACCTGGGAGAGGGAGTCTGATATGTGAACATAGTGGCCAGGCTTGTTCATCGAGACCCCACAATGGTTATTGGAGCAGCTTGGAGATGAGATGGTATATGGTTGGGAGGTTGTAATATCCTATCTTTATTCAAGTATGTCCCTCGTTGAGTTTTTCCATTTAGGACTTTATGATTGAGACTTGTTCGGAGATGGGGATCCTTTGTTAGGGAAATGACTTAAAGTCCAAGGTGTATGTGGTTTGAATTAATGGAGTCTATATATAAATGTGCTAAATGGATTTATGGGGGTTTTCCATGCTTGAAAGGCTTCGGAGGTTTTCGGATCCTTATGCAGAGAAAAGGGGGTTGAAATATGTCTGCAAGAGAATTACACACCGTGTAAAGGTTTTACATGTCGTGTAAACTCTTCCAAACACATTTCATGAAACAAATATAGGTCATGAAGTGGTTATACATCATGAACCAATCACATGACGTGTAATGTTTGAGTGAATTAAATATTCAGCTGAGGTGATGGGTTTTTCAGTGTATCCCTCCAAAAAGAAATGCACAACATGTAAATGAGTTACATTCCATGTAATTTCTTGGCCTACATTTTTAAAGGTTTTGTGCAGATGATTTTTTTATTCCTTTGTGAAGCTTCCACCTCTTGACCCTAAGGTAGTTTCCAGGTGATTTTGGAGAATCTCTAGTGATTTTGAATGTCCCGATCATGCATCTGATCCTGGGTAAGTGGTTTTGGTTAGGTTTTCTCTTCTCTACCTTTGATCTCTGGTCATTATGGTGTAATATATTAACCATGGTTGTTGTTGGTTTTTATCTTTATCAGTTTTGATCTAGGCTCTCCTTGAGATCTTCTGCACCTTCTTCTTTGTTGGTATTTTTCATTGGAAGCATTGAGTTCTTCACCGGATAAAGTTATGGGGTCTAAACCATAACTCTATGGTCTGATTAACTATAAATTATTTGTAATATTGAAATTATGCCAATATAATATGTGCATGAATAAATTAAATAATTAATTGAATTATTACTTAGAATCATGTTGGATCAAATTGGTTATTGACCTAGATTATGGCTACCATTCAGGTGAGTGAACCCTTGTTTATAAATGAATTGATTAATGGCTTAAATTGTGTTTAGTATTATATAGAATTTGGGTGATTGCTTGATATAGACTAACCTTTGATTGGACTTATTATTGAAATGGTTGTCTTGTTGTTGGTTTATGACCAAAGGAAGATTGAAATGTTTAATTTAATGATAAATGATAATTTTCATAATTAACCATTGAACCTTATGATGTGATATTGTGGTATCCTTATTTCCATGACATGTGTTTTGATTTTCAGGTTTTAATGCTTATATAGGGTGTTGTCCTAGTTTGATTTCTAAAATGATTAGATAATGCATTGTCCTAGTTTAAATGTTGAAATGCTTATATATTGGGTTATTCCCTGGGATATGATAAAATGATTATATAGTGGGCTATGACTAGTGACACATGCTGAAATTCTTATATACCGGGCTTAACCCTGATTAAAAGCTAAAATGCTTATATATCAGGCTTAGCCCAAAGACATGCTTAAATGATTATATACCAAGCTTGGCCCTGACACATGGTGAAATGCTTATATACTAGGCTCATGCCTAATTGATTATTGAAATGCTTATATAGTGGTTTTTTATCCAGATTTATGTAATTTATACATTGGTTATAAGGTTATAGTTGGAATGGTCGTAAGACATGCTCAGAGATATTTTGACATGGCACTAAGGAAGGTTATGTTATTCCACTATTATATGGTTATGGTTGGCATGGTCGTAAGACATGCTCAAAGACATTATGGAATGGCGTCGAGGCAGGTTATGTTATTCCATTTTTATATGGTTATGGTTGGAATGGTCAGGAGATGTGCTCAGAGATATTCCGACATGGAGCTAAAGTAGGTTGATGTGGTATTAATTTAATTTCCTGATTAATTAATACACTTGTTTATTGCATTATTTCATGCACTTATGATCATGTTGGTTATGTTTAGACAATGTGGTGTTGACTTAATGAGTTATAATCACACCTTATTCAGGCCTCCATTTGGTACCCGATCAGATTACGTGTATACAGGATTGGATAATGGCAAGGGACCTTGCTATTGATAGTTTGCTTGTTGGATGGGCTGGAGTTTGGAGACGGGACCGACAAGGGGTTCGAAACCAGGTACTTTTGAGTCTACTAGTTTTTTATTTTGTATTACTTATAGCATGACATTTATTTCTATTCTATCATGACATTACATTATTACTTTATTATTTATTAGATTGTTTAGATGGATTTTAATGTTTGGTTTTATACTGTATTATGATGTTTCCATTATTTCTACTACTCTAGTATATATTTATTGTTGGATTCTTCCACTATGTTTTAACTCTGTAACTATGATGTATAGTCTCTCCACTATACTCATCACACCCCTACTACTAGTCATCATCCTCTAGAATACAGGGAGGTGCGCTTGAGGTCTCATAACCAACCTATTTCATCCATGTGAGAGAGTGTCGGATCGGGGAATGTTACAATTTGTTTCAAAAGGTCATCAATATTAGAATTTATCTTTGTTTGAGAATTCCCTTACTATTTTTGACTTGTTGATTCCTGGATTTCAAATCTCCTTTAGGGTTGTTTAAAACCTTGTTGGTAAGGAGGAGGATGCTGGAAATTTTGTTGAAAAGGGGTATTTGTTGTTTTCTAAATCCATACATCATGTCTGAGTGATCTTTCCACCCTTGGTTGTATTTTTGTGTGAAGGAATCATAATTATTCTGGGGATGTGGTTGTTTTTTCTACTGATATAGTCTCCCAGTGAATATATATGTGCAATCCTCTATCTATTTTAATTATGGGAAATATTTGGTAGGGTGTTCTATTTTAGTGAAAATTCCACAAGGACTCATAGGAGTTGGTTGGGATGTCTTTTTATCCAAAAAACAATTGTCTCGTCATAGTGATCAATTCATCCAACTTAGTATCAACTAAATTATTTTCAAGAGAAGAAGGGATTACCTGATGTACTCCAATGCCATGTGGGGTACCTCGATCACTAAATTATTGGGTGTTTTGTGATATATTTTCAATCAATGCATTTATATCTATATGGGTTTTATCAACTAATACTATACCAACCATGACATCCTCCATGATTCTCTCTATAGGTTTTAGGCCTTCATAAAAGTATTGGATGATAATTTTCTCACTGATTTGGTGATACAGCCATCTTGAGCACAACTTCTTGAATCACTCTCAGTACTCATACGTTGACTCCCATTATGATTTCTTAATCCTTGATATATCTTTTATAATGGCAGTGGTGCTTGAATCTAGAAAAAAATATCTGCAAGAAAATACGTTTTAAATCATTCCATCAGGTTGTGTCTTGAGGTTGAAAATAATACATCCAATATTTTTTCATTTATATCAAGTGAGAATGGGAATGATATTAGTTTAATTTGTTATTTAAGGAAATTAATTGGTTTTAGGGTTGAGAAAACCACATTAAATTCTTTCAAATGTTTGTTTGGATCCTTTCTAGAGAGGCCATGAAATTTTGGAAGAAGGTGTATTAATTCATATTTTAAGTCAAAGTCAAATTCTAGGTTTGGATATGCAATAAAAGTTTATTGATAATTAATTTATGGTCTATCAAATTATAAAATTTTTCTATCAATTCCATTTTTATTCATTTTATACATTGGTTTCATTTTTATGATTGATTAAGAATTTCTTCTATTTTTATTTTTCTCGAAATGGAATAATTCCCCAACTGGATTAATGTTGAAACTTCCTGTAGATTGAGACTGTATAATTTTATCCCTAGGGATGCATTTAATCTTATGGTTAAGATGAAAGATATACTTGGGATTAGTTTATTTCATAAATCAAAGAAAAATTAAATGAATAAAAATATACCATAATAAAAATATAAGAAGTTTGAATTTATGGTCCAAAAAAAGAAAAAGAAAAGAAAAATTAAGAGAGGGGGGAACGAAGAATAAAAAGAGAAGAAGGTAATGAAATAAAAGTAAACAAATACCTATAATTAGTTGAATAAAATACTTGCCTCCATAGCAATGGAACCAATTTTAAAGGCACTATCATGGGTACTCTCAAATGATGTGTAGTTTTTTTTTGTACTTAGGTGTAGTAGAGTGGTTGACCAAGGTTGTTCTCTATGGAGGAAGTACTTAAAACAACATATTAAAGGTATTTTCAAATAAAATAAAATAAAATCTATACTAAAATTTATGGGGGTTTTATTCAAAATTTATGACACAAGATTATGTATGTTGGAAGATTTTTTTTTTGAAATTTGATTGATAAAACACAACGAGAATATTTTTTTAAGGAAATATTTTTAGAAGGAATAATCGATCAAACTCTACCTATTAACTTACTTATTAATCATTATATTTCAAATTAAAATCCACCTAATTATAATCCTTTAATTTTTTAACCCCTGAACCCTATAAGGATTAACTTAACTACAAAGATGAAATGAATAAAACCTTAGTCTATCTTAATAACATACAATCATAAAACACTTATTTGATTGATGTTATAAGGCTAGATTATGGTTAGTGGTAAATTAGGGAACATATACATTCTTAAAATGAGGGTTAATTTAGTTTTCAGATTTTATTTTGACTCTATAAATGGATCACAAGTTGTTTTTTTTTCCTCAATTAAGATCACGCTCTCACAATTCACACATTACTTGGCCTCATGTGTTTTGTGTTGATTATCCAATTAATTTCTTAGTTTATTTTAAGTTAAAATAAAAATTCATAGATAATATTTAGTGAATTATAGTAGCTCATTGATTCAAAAAAAATAAGTGAATAAGGTGATAATTAGATCAATTACTTAGAAAAACAACTCTTTCATGGGAAGTGTAGTCATTGTAGAAACATTTTTCGTGTGCAAAGGTTTAGAAAGGGTATAACCCAATATCATTTCTAATACTGATTTAAATCCCAAATAATATAATAATAAGAGAATAAAAATAAAATAAAATATATGAAATATAATAAAAAGATAGATTTTATTGCAAGAACAACAATATTACAACAAATAAGAGAAAAAGAAGATCATTTTGGTGAAGATCCAGGCTTGAGAGATTCCCTCCACCAATGGTGTATATAAATGGAAAGGAACCACTCCTCCTACACTCCTAGTTTTCTAATTCACATCCAACCCCATTAAAATGAGAAAAAGTTCATTTATAAAGTGGATGGGAGGCTAGGGTTCCAAGACTTTACAATTATTAATGGGAAATTCATCCAATTATTTTAATCCAACTTTCACTACCTTTTGACCTAAAAATCATGAAAAAAATGTAATTATAGAAGTATTATTTTTTGTGAAATTTATTACTCTATCTAATTTCCAATTTTTATCCTAATAAAATCCTATATATAGAATATATGGCCCAGATGATGAAGTGGTGACCAATATAATGAGTTCAGTTAAACTTTGATTTCATGGACCATTTACTCCAATCAAATGCTTGATCCAACTAAAATTTTCTAAATGAAAGTTTTATCCCATTAAGTTATTAGTTACTTTATGAAATTTTAATTTCAAATAATCCACATAAAAATATTTATAAACAAAAAACTATAGTGAACATTAATGGTACAAACTAAATTTTTCATCAAATTTGAAAATGAATGAGATAATCCCAAATATTCATTAAATAAAAATATTTAACACAATCTGAGGAAAATATTCCATTTATTATCTATAAAATATTCAATTAAAAAAATTATTATATAGAATATTATAGTAACTAATCAACTTCATCATCATCCATCAATGCACCACCACAACAGCAGGCCCTAATATTTTTATAAAAGTTATAGGCAACATGCCAATTGTGCATGTAGAATACAACCCCCCACTACTGCTTCTATAGAAACAAGATAAGGTAGTTGGTTTAAAAAGGGGGGTTATACCCATTGAACTTGATATTGGGAATGATTCAAGAATCAGTTTCAATACTCCATAGTACACGGGCCCATGCAGGGTGTGTGGGAAATAGTTCAGGTCTTGGATGGCCCCGTTTAGGTGCATGAAGTTCCATTAGGAGAAGAAATAGTGGTAAATCCATCCCCTTTAAAACATTTATTTAGTAGGGATTCACTAATTATTAAACTCAAAGACAGGTTCAACAAGTGGGTGAGGGGATCAGTGGTTACCTGTTGGGTTGGGCAATTCAAGTGTAGGATAATATAGAGAGAAAGCAGGACAGTGTGGTGGTAGTTGTTACTCCAGAAATGTTTGGGATGGATTTGAACATGGATATAAATTATCCTTATGAGGAGAAGTATAATTATTCATCAACTTCATAATTTGACCTCAACCTTCCGCTAGCACTGCCAAGTTGAATAACCATGAGGGAGAAGAGACAGGCGTGTGTGATGTATATATTATAAAAATAGGGAATCACATTTAATTCCTTAGATTGATTTATGATAATATGTCATTTAAGGTCTGAATAGAACTCAAGAAAAATAAATTAGACTTAACACCAAACAATGAGAGGTTTTTGACTCAAATAGTTAAAAACAATGACAATATATGGATTATTCTTATTATAAGTAAATAGATGTGATTGATACATCTATAGAAAATTAGATCCCAAGTCACCTTATAAACATTATTAGTAAGTAATAATTTAAATTGTGAGGGTGTAATTTATTTATGGGTGGATAATGTAATACCCTAATTTTTAGGATCCATTATTGTTGTTGTTGTTGTTTTTATTGTTGTTATTATTATTTATATCTATAATTTTGAAGAATGTTTCTCTATTCTTTCAAAAAGGATTGAAGCATGATTAGAAAATATGTCATTAAATATATAAACCAAACTGAATACACTTTATTTACTCATAAGTGGAACATTACAACAAAATAATATAAAACTAAGTACTCCACACCATATATTATTACTCACCATGGATGAAGTACATCCAATAAAAGAGAAAAAATAAATAAGGGAAAATAGATAAAAAAGAAGAAAATATTCACAACTAAGAAATATCTTGGGACATATTCAACATTGAGGATCACCAATATCTAAAAAACTTATAATGAGGAAGATCACCATGAAAGGAGAAATAATTATGAAAAATATGAAATAAAAACTCTACCTTGTGAAATGAGAGTGGAATGAACAACTGATTTAGTAAGTATGTATATAGGAATGAAATCTAGCTGTTTTAAATATGGTTATTTCAATTATGGTCATTAAAATATGGTATCTGCAATTATAGTCATTGGTCATATAACTTATAGGTATACTAAAGTCAAGTATTATAAAGTGGTAAGTTTAAAATAATCTAACTCACAATGAAATAAAATATGGCATTAAACTATTATAAATATATATATATATATATTTTTGTGTTATGTATATATATTATTATTAAAATGTGATATGTTTTATATATATAATTTAATTAAATATTTCAATATGAGTGGATTAGTAAAAATTAACTTTTAAAATATAAATAATTAATTAATGGTATTTGTTAAAGTGTATTTTTTATAAAAGTAATATTTATTTTCAAAGAACTGTATTATTAAGTATCGTATATTTTGTCCTAATAAACTAAATTGAAACCTTAAATTTTTATTATATATTAACTAATATATTGAAATATTTTAAATTATAAATGTATATGAAATAATATTAAGAACACATAATGTTTAAAAATGTCATTTTCCAATAAAAGAAGTTTTATTTATAATTTATATTATCTTGATAGATAAATATATAAATTTTAAATTAATAATTTTATGAAATAATATTCATTCTTAATTAATTATATGAATATTATCCTAATATGAATTTTTAATAATCTATTGAAATAATCAATTTTTAGGAGAATAGAAAAAATACCGATTTTGCTAAAAACTATCACTTTTATAATGAATGAATAACTTAAATGAATAATAAAACTTTATGATGTAAAAAATATATATTTAATTATTAATATAAATATTTTAAAAAATATTATGTTTAATTTATAAAAAACATGTTTAACATTTTTAAAATTCAAGTAATATTTTACAATAAAAAACTATTTTTATTCACTTATGTTTAAAATTAGACTTATCCATTTTAGATATTAAATATAAAAATGTATTTAATATTTTATTTCAACATTTTAATATTATTTAATAATTTCATTTTCATTTTTTAGGCCTAAGGATAATATTATCATGATTATTATTAATTATCGTGATAGTGGTAAAATGGTTTTTTAAAAGAATTATTTTATTAATATCATGTAATTTTTATTTAATAAATAAAATTGGTATAATTTAAATTATTAATATAATATTAGTTTTAAAACCATATATAATTATATTAACACTCATTCAATTTATAATTAATAATAAATAATAATAAGAATCCATAATGGTCTTATTGTCATTTTTCTACTAAAACAGTTTTTCTAAACATAATTTGTTTTAATATAAAAGTTAATTTTATAATTTTTAGAAATTTAATTTTATTAAATATGGGTTAAATTTAGTTCCATAATACTAAAATTTAGTTATATTGTTTATTTTATATTTTTAATAAAACATAATATCACTTAGTTAAAAACTAGTTACCTGCTTCAAAAGTAAAAGAGTAAAATGTAAAAAATTAATGGTAAAAACCCTATAACATGTTTAAAATATGTGTTTAAATACTTGTTTGAGACTTTATAGACCCTAATACACCCCTAAATCCTTTATTTAGAAACCTTGGAGTCATTTACCAAGGAATAGTGTAGTGATATGATGGAAGGGTAAAGGGTATTCCCAAAAGTGTCCCTTTCTACACTTATAAAAGGGGGTCACTTCCACCAGTCCATGTTTAAATTTTATATTATAATTTTCCTTGAAAATATAACAGAAAATACCTCTCATGGATTTAATTTTATCATAATTAATCCCCTTTTATCTATAAGTTATCTTAAGGCTCTCACTCGTGAGGAAATCACTAAGAGAAGATCAAGTCTCCAACGTAAGTATTACCTTCTTCATAAGTTTTTTTCATTAATATTTCACTTTCAAATATATTATATAAATAAAAATATAATAAAATAATTATATCTATTATAATGATATGTTATTATATTAATGTAATAACCATTATTTATTCCTCCCCATCCATTAAGAAAAACAAAATTGACGTTAATGTGTTGTGCGGACTACCGTCTCCACAAAGAGTTGTCTTCTGTTTTTCATCACCACCATATATGTATAATAAAAAGTATGTTATGTATGAATAAATATGATATATATAATATAAAAATGATTCTTAAATTTTAAATTATCATTTATTTTCTCTATCACTCATTTGTTGAGAAATGGAAACATTAATCATGCATAAATGAAAACTATCACCTCCACGAGCAATGAGTTTCATTGGTCTTCACCACCCATCATGGAGGATTTAAAAAAATAATTAATATATAAAAATTATGTCTATAACACTATTAATATTCTTCATATTATAAAACTATTTTAAAATATTTTATATTATAGTCAACATGCATAAGGAGTTACAAAAAATTGATTGAACAAACTCAAGTAACTGATGTAGGAAAGAAAACTATATAGTTATATAAGGTTATTTGGTGTATATATAATGAGATTAATTTAATTATTCAGGAAGTTAGGAATGTGTGAAAAATGAATCTGGAACAAGGTAAGGGTTTCATTGAAATTCCTCTTCTTTGAGACGTGTTTTAATGTTATACACAAATTTATTATTTATATGGTGTATATACTAACCAATAATTTATTTTGGTATACTCCATGATTTAATTCATATTATTTATGAAACTATATTATTTTCAATCTTCCAATTACTTTTTATTCAAAAATTACTTTGGTCGTAAGGGTTTCGTCTCAAAATTTCCTTCTTTGAGACATATTTTCTTTTATGAAAATAATTTCATTTAAATGGAATGTATACTTCCAATTTAATATATAATAGAATTAATTATCTTTATTCATTTTATTTTAACTTCAACATCAAACTTTCTCTCCTTAAAGGGGTTTTATTATAATGTTTCTTAAGTCATAAGGGTTTTTGTCTCAAATTCCCTTTTTTGAGACATGTTTTTCTTTATAAACCAATTTTCATTTATATAGTGTATATGCTTCCTATTTGTAATATTATATCATTAATTGTATTATATTAATTTTATTTGAAGTTTAATTTCAATATATCTCTCTCTTGAATGTTTTTATTTAAATTTTACTCAAGTTGTAAGGATTTTATCTCAATTTCCCTTCATTAATAAATAGTTCATATTTATGAACCAATTATTATTTAAGTTGTATTTATACTATTTTTTTTGTATAATATATCATTAATTATCTATTATTCATGGTATTTTAAGTTTAATTTCATGATTTCCCTTTTATAGGGTCTTTGATTGAATTTTTAACCAGGTTGTAAGGGATCTTTCATACCTCCTTTGTGACTTGTCGGTTATAAGTTCTCTTTATTTTTATCCATTTTATAAAATATTCTTATCATGTACCTCTTTTATATTTTATATATATCTCTTACATATATACCTAGTTAAATATACCTTTTTTCTTAGGTTATACATTTTTCTAGTTCCCTTTAAAATTATCACTTTTAAGTAAACCTAATGTAAGTTAACTTTCCTATTTTTTATCTCATGTCAAGAATCACACCCATAAAAAAAATTTAACCATTAATAGATTTTAAAACCCCTCATTATTTTATATATAACCCTTTTTTTCAATTCTAGTTTTATAGAAAATGATAAGGTTTTTCCTTCTTTAAAATATCCTTTAGTTATTTCACAAAGAACCACCCAAGTGGTTTGTTTTTATTCTTTCTTCTCCTAGATATTTCTCATGAATTTTTTATATTGGAACTAAATATTCAATATCTATGTCACATTTTCAATTATAAAATTTCAAAATGATTTAATTATTTATTATCATGTAAACCCTTATGATTTAGCCTTCAATTATTCCTTGAATTAGAATTATAAAACCCATTTCCTTCTCATGGGTTTGATCATGATTATAATTTATGTATGGTTTATTTTCTTCACGAGGAATCCATAAGTAAGATTTTAATTTATGTGGTTGGTGGGAACATAATTATATAGCCCTATAATTCATTGTGTAAATCATTATATCTCATGAGATTTTATATAAGGGATTGGGGTGTAAAGCTAAATCTGACATGGGACTTTGTCCACTTTAAGATGTTAGTATCAAGAGTGACCCTTGACTTATGTTTATTATATCATGTTTTATGTTTCTAGAACCATGTATATATATTTATGATCATACTATTTTTGATATCATGTTATTACTCTTAACTCTCATGTTATTATTTATTTTCTTTTTTATTCCTTACTGGCCTTTCTGGCTCACTGTTTTCCTTATGTATTTTCCCTAGGATATCCTATACAGTTTTAAAAGATATATTGTAGTTAGGATAACTATGTAGAGTTTTAAATAAAGATTTTATTATTATTTTTAATATGGTGTATTTTTTTCTAATCTTCCAAAGACACTAGACCTCTAGATCCTTCGATTTTATTTATTGGAAAAGTGTTTTAATAATTATAAAATAATATGTGTTTAAGGTCTAGGTGATTATAAAACCAAACCATATTCATTAATTTAAAAAAAAGTCAAAAAACTATATCTTATCCGCAATCATTTTTGGTTTGGGTAACAACCACCAAAGAGTAAAAAAATGTAAAATATTGGCTATATGTTGGCTTACCTTAATTTTTTTTTCAAAAATGAGAAAAAATAAAATATTTAAATGAATATAATTAAAAAAAAATCAAATTTGGGCAAGCCCTCCGGCTACCCATGAGCTTATGCAGGGTGGGGTAGGTTTGACATTTTTTGTCTGCATTGTATGTAGGATTTTTTGGACAGGCCCTTATAAGATCAAACTAGTGAAACCATGGAATGCATCACCTCACTCAACTCATTTCTCATTACTATAAAGTGGATGATATTTAGGTGTTAAATTATATGTATAAAAAACTGATGACCCTTGTAATATCTTGATTTTTACAATGATAATAAAAACCCTCTTGATAATTATTACTAATACCTTAAGTGGGAAAAATGATTTATCAGTGAAAAAAATTAATAATATGTTAAAGGCTATGAATAAGAGAAAAACCTTAGTTGACACTTTTAAATATTCAATGGAATATTTTTGGAACTAGAAACTGATTTAGTGTGAGATTCTGAGACCCACAAAGGCTTGGTGAAGACTGGACAAAAATATTAAATATATTTTTTTAAGTGCTCATAATTTATTCAAAATAATTGAATAACTTCAAAATTGCGCATCGTATGAGAAATTTGAGACCACTGTTAGGTCCTAAATGTGGTGTTTACCCTATGAGGAGTATAACATTTGAAGGCATTGGATGTTTGGATGTCTCTCTTGTGAGACAAAGTTATTAAATAATATTTAATATATTATTTTATTGAAAATAATTAAATACCTCTCAAATGGTGCATCATATGTGAAATATGAGACTACTGATAGGTCTGGGATGCGTTTTTTACCATATGTGGAGTATAACATTTTTAATCATCAGACGTTTGGATTCCTGGCTCATGAAAATAGCCATTTTTTTATTTTATTAATTTTTAATATGTTTTTTTAAATATTAAATAATTAATATCTCACAAATGGTGGATCTTATGATAAATCTGAGACCATGGTTAGGTCCATAATGGAGGGTTTACCTTAGGTGGGGTATAACTTTTATGTGTGTTGGGTGTTTGGAAACATTGCATGCAATAAAATACTTTTTTATTTTTAATTAATTATTTAATCTATTTTTTAAATAATAAATAATTAATATCTCTCAAATGATATGTCGTTTGAGAAATCTAAGACCACCATTAGGTTTGAAATGGGGGGTTTACCCTATACGGGGCATAACTTCTATGCATAAGGGGCATTAGGTATTATTTAATTTTTGTGTTAAATAATTAATTTTATTTAATTATTTAAAAGGAATTTCACTCATCTCTAACCTTATGCTACAAACTCCATTATTTCCAACCAAATTTTTTAAAATATTCAATTTACATTGTTTTGAACAATTTAAAATATGCAACGCCATTTATAGATGAATTTAGACGCTTTGTCATTAACTTTACATTGAATCGTGGATTAAACGGGCATTTTAAATTTATGGTATTTAAATGACGGCTTTTGTTGAAATGTAAATGGCGATAATGATTAAAGATAACTAATAATAAAAATAATAATTTTTTTTATTATTATTATTATTATTAATTATGAAAGATAATATTTTAATGGTGTGTTGTTATTATCAATAATAATAATAAAGTTGTGTTATTATTATTATTTATAATATTAATAAAATTATAAGTTAATAGATTAAATGGGGATAAAGAGGCTCCTAGAGATAGTTTGTGCATACAACAAACATGAAGGGGTGTCAACTCATTCATAACTGCCTGGAGATGTGGGGATTTAAAATCCAATTTATTTGATAATATCACAATAAATAAAAAGTGATAATATTAAATAAATTAAACTGTAAAAGTGTGTAGCGCACATGGAAAGCCTGCGTGGCTTGGATAGTGTTTAATATATATATATATATATATTTATATATTAATAATATTATTAAATTATTATTATTATTATTGTCAAAATTTCATTTTCGTTGTAACTTCTTTGTACGGTGTCGGATTGACACGTCATCAGTGGTAGTGTGAACCTAAAATTGAGGCGGTAATTTCAAGACCAATTTTGAATATTTAATTCGGTCTCATGGTATAGATTCACAAAACACTCAATATGATTATGTTTTGGTGTATGAAATTAATAGTATAAAGTAATAAATAGGTGATCCAATTAATAAATGCTACTAAATTGATTAATAAAAAAGTATTATAAATTTGATCTGGGGAGGTATGCATGGAATGGGTAGGAATCCCATTATTTTTCATGACACTCCCCTCCCTATATCTCTCTCTCTCCTATTCTATTTTTATTCTTCTAAATTTTTCTCCTCAATATCTTCTTCGATATTGATCAGATTGACGTGTCATTAATTCCGTTGGATTCATCTCGATGACTAGAATTTTTTTCCTAAGATTTTATTTTAAGGAAGTGTGGTATTTTTGTTCAAATTTAGTTAAATATTTTTTAAAAGTATCAAAGATGGTGATAATTATAAATAATGTTGAAGTGGGGATGGTTCAAGGATTTGTTGGCATGTGATCGTCTTCCGGTTAGGTGCAAGCGTGGTTCGGGTGACGAAAACCTTTGAAAACCTTGACATTGACTTGGAAAACTATGAGTTAGGAAGTTCCTTAACCTTTTGGGATTGTTTAAAAATGATTTTCATTAATATGATTATGTGCATACATTTTTAATGACCATTCTAGATAGTGAATGCATGTGGGTATGTGTGTAGCCCCGGAAACTCTATATTACACTTGATGCCAGGAGTATTTGTAGTTATTTATTCACATTATTATGTTATTACATGTATATTGTGTGATACTTTACTCAGGATGATGTGTTATTCTTGCATATATATATATATATATATATATATATATATATATATCCTTCCATTCCATGTATACCTTGTGGTTTTTTTCTTAGAGCCAAGACAGGTGGACTGTCAACTTGTGTTATCCTTTGGAGGAGGGATTCACATGACTAAAAACAAGGGTCTGATGCATGGGGTAGGCATATGATGATGCCTAGGGGATGCCATATAGTGGACCACTGTGACTTGTGTTATCCTTTGGAGGATGGATGCACATGACTGACAACAAGGGTCCAATACATGAGTAAGGAATACGATGATGCCTTAGGATTCACTCAATGAAGATGGGATGTTGATTAGATACTGGACCCTAGTATGTTACTCGATGGTGTGCTTCTATGAATAAAGGATTCTGATTAGCTCTCGGTCCTCAGTATGTCAACTCGATGATTAAGGGAATCTAATTAGCTCTCATTTCCCTTGTACACACAAAGTACATGTCTTCTTGCAGAGCTTTGATACTATGTCACATGATGATGTGGAGAAACATGATTCATTAGTCCAGTAGATAATCATCGACTCATCTAACACCTTGGTTATCCATTCGACATAGATCTGAAGTAAGTATGGTCGGGGGTTGTGGCATCTTGGTTAGCACACAACTGCTCAGTTTTGGATTGCAAGGTTACTTCTCATTATTTATTATGGAATACACTTGTATTTTGAGCACATTAGGTTTAGGATTCATTGGTGGTGTCCTACTGAGTCTTGTACTCACACCCTACTCAGGCATTTTGGTGTGCTTGTAGATTTTATGACGAGAGATCCAGCGAAGGGTAAAGGCCCTATGGAAGATGGTTGAGAAATTGAGCATGGAGTTGGAGTGGACCGGGATAGAAACTGGAGTACCCCAGAGACAGTTATTTATTTACTTTTATCTTGTATTTGTATACCGCTTTATACTCTGGATAGACTTACCACTTTGGGATCTCTTATACATATGTCATTATTTTGTTTCTGTATTTACTATGATTGTTTATTATTTGGTTTTTTCATTATTATTGATCTTATGACATGATACAAAGGGTATAGTCTCCCCAAGGTTTCACTTGAGACCCTTTCTGTAGTTCAGCAACCTCTTGCGTATGGGGAGGTGTGCATAAGGTCATGTAGCATTCTGGCTCGGACCTAGTGGTTTGGGTCAGGATGTTACAAAATGGTATCAGAGGATCAGTACCCACTAACTTGTTTCTTCTCTTATGTTGGGTTGGGAGAGGTTACACAGGAGATAGGAAATTGGGACTTGGGCAGGGGAACTATGACAGTGCATGGCCAGCACTAAATAGTGGACCTTCGAGTTTCATAAAGTGTAGAATTTATGTTCTGTTTTTACTATTGATTCACCTTGGGTGATTCACATGATGTTATATGTGATTTATGATATTTTTCATATGTTCAGGCCTCATGACTAGTTACATAGGTTTAGATTCCATATATATACCTATTGTTCTGCAGCACAGTAGTTCATTAATTAAATTCCTTGATTTATGCTATCTGTTTGGGATAGTTTCTCTGTATGATATATTTGTGTTGCCGTGTTGTGTGATATATCCTTTTTATCATTATTTAGTTGAGCAGAGCATGTTTTTGTGTTAGTATATATATGATGATTGTGACTAACATGTAGGGATGGAAACATGGGTTAGTGCTAGGAGGGGTATACCTTTGGTTAAGGGTAGACTCATAGGAAAACCTTGTTTGATCTGATATACTGTTAGATTTTTCTATGTTATTAATTCTCTTTTTGTTACAGAGATGACTCCTCAGAGATGTTTGATGAAACCACCAACTGTGGTAACCCAGGATGCTCTTGTTCCACCACGTGTGGTATAGGGGGATATACCCCAGCATGATCATATACTGGAATAGGTAATCCATGTCACAGATCCTGCTCAATCGGGACTTTTCAGTTGGTTACTATCCAAGGTGGGGCTATTTAGAGGACTATGACTGACCATGCTAGGGATTTCCAACTTTGAGCATCCTCTAAAATTCCAGGGTATTGGTGGACCATAGGATTCATAGGATTGGTTAGACTATATCGAGAGATTTTTTGAGCTAGTCCAGACCCCTGAGTAAGGGCAAGTAATTCTGGAAACCTTTATGTTCTAAGGACCACCAGGAGATGGTGGAATGCTATGAATCAAGTTGGGAGATGATAAGTTCTTACATGGATTTCCTTCAAGGAGTTGTTTCTAGAATAGTACTTCCATGACATGATGAAGTTGGACCATTCCCATAAGTTCATGGAATTACAACAAGGTTCTATGATTGACTCTTCTTACTCTGTATGTTTTACATAGTTGCTTTGCTTTTCTCCTTTGTTATCTAGGAATGAGTCATAGAAATCTTGGAAGTTTGAGAAGGGTCTATGAACAAAACTTAGACATATGGTTAGGGGATTTGACCTGATGAAATACTCTCAGGTGGTTCGCAAGGACCTAACCTTTGAGAAGGGGCTATAGGAGGATAAAGTAGCAAGCTTACTTACGACTCATGGTAGGCAAGTGGCTGAGTTTTCCCTTTCTACTATAGGATTCCCTTCATATAGTATAAAGATAAAGGTAGAGTAGGAGCAGTAGAGCGATAGACAATTGGGTCAGAATAGAACTTCTTCAGACATGTTCTATAATTGTGGGATACGAGGTCATTATAGCAACACTTGTAGGAAGCCAACAGTGGATTTCCACTTGTGTGTCAAGGCTATCCATCTTCGATGTTTTTTCTTTAAGTTTTCCCAGAGTAGTTCTAGGAGATTAGGATAGGATGGGAGTGTAGAAACTCAGTAGAGGATACAGAATCCCCTGATGATGACAACTTGGTAAAGTCACGAATATGATCATGGAGCTGAGGTAGAGCATGCATGTGCTAATGATCTATCACTAAAAGATGGTGATAAGGAACTTGTTACTATATGAGGTATGGACTAGAGCATGTCTTTGATATTCTAACCTATCTTAATTTTGTTGTTTTCCTTATATCTTTGAGCCATGTCTGGACTTGACTTAATGAAAGAGTTATGTTTACCTGACTTACCTTCCTCTAATATGTCATTGTATGATGACATAAAACCCTAGTATATGATAGAGCGATAGTCAGTGATTCTTTTAGTGAGAGACTCACTCAGTGGATAGGGGCAGTAGCATATCATATAGACCTCCCTTCTCACTATCGAGGTAAGCATGATGTGTTCCACGTTTCTTAGGTTCAAAGGTACATGCCCGATCCTGTGCATATTAAAGATTGCAAGGATGTTGATTTAGAACTTGTTTCATTTTATAATGAGTGTCTTGTGTGGATTATAAATCAGAGTGAGAATCAACTCTTGGAAAAATTATACTACAAGTCCGATTTTAGTGGAAAGATCCAGGAAGAAATGTGAAAACATGAGTCTAATGTTCGATCTTAGTATTCTGAGTTGTTTGATCAAGACCACTAGAGATTCTTCTCGAGGACCAGAAGTCGATAGAGGGGGAGAATTGTAATATCTCGATTTTTAAAATGATAATAAAAACCCTCTTGAGATAAATTATTAATACCTTAAGTGGGAAAAATTATTTATCAATGAAATAACATAATAATGTGTTAAAGGCTATGAATAAGAGAAAATTCCCAGTTAACACTTTGAAATATTTGATGGAATATTTTTGGAGTTAGAAACTGAGTTAGTGTGAGATTCTGAGGCCCACAAAGCCTCGACGAAGACTGAATAAAGATATTAAATATATTATTTTAAGCGCATGTAATTTATTCAAAATAATTGAATAACATCAAAACAATGCATCATATGAGAAATATGATACCACTGTTAGGTCCGAAACTTAGTGTTTACCCTATGATAAGTATAAAATTTGAAGGTGTCAGGCATTTGGATACCTCGCACATGAGATAAAGTTATTAAATAATATTTAATATATTATTTTATTGAAAATAATTAAATATCTCTCAAATGGTATGTCATATGAAAAATATGATACCACTGATAGGTCAATGATGTGGTGTTTACCCTAGGCAGGTTATAACATTTATAATTGTCGGATGTTTGGATGTCTTGCTCGCTAAAATAGCCATTTTTATATTTAATTGATTTTTAATCCATTTTTTGAATATTAAATAATTAATATCTCACAAATGGTGTATCGTATGACAAATTCAAGACCACATTTAGGTCCAGAATGGGGGTTTACCTCAGGTGTTGTATAAATTTTATGCATGTCACGTGTTTGGAAACATCGAACGCGATAAAACACTTTTTATTTTTAATTAATTATTTAATCCATTTTTCAAATAATAAATAATTAATATCTCTTAAACGGTGAGTTTTTTTAGAAATCCAAGACCGCAGTTAGGTCCGGAATGGGGGTTTTACCCTATACAGGGCATAACTTCTATGCACAATGGGCATTAGGTATTATTTAATTTTTGTGTTAAATAATTAATTTTATTTAATTATTTAAAAGGAATTTCACTCATCTCTAACCTTATGCTGAAAACTCCATTATTTCCTACCAAATGTTTTTCAAACCTTCAATTTATACTAATTTGACCAATTTAAAATATCCAACGTTGTTTATGGATGAATTTAGACACTCCTCCATTGACTTTACATTGAATCATGGATTAAATGGGTGTTTTAAATTTATAGTATTTAAATAAAGGTTTTTTGTGAAATGTAAATGGAGAAAATTATTAGAGATAACTGTTAATAAAAATAATAATTGTTGTTATTATTATTATTAATTATGAAATATAATATTTTAATGATGTGTTGTTATTATTATTATTACTAATAAAGTTGTGTTATTGTTATTATTTATAAAATTAATAAAATTAGGAGTTAATAAATTAAATGGGGATGAAGAGGCTCCTAGAGATAGTTTTCACATATAACAAACGTGAAGGGGTGTGACCACCTTCATGACTGCCTAGAGATGTGAGGATTTAATATCCCATTTATTTGATAATATCATAATAAATGAAAACTAATAATATTAAATAAATTAAAATGTAAATGGGTGTAGCGCACATGGAGAGTCCATCGTGGCTTGGATAGTGTTAAAAAATAATGACATATTAATAATAATATAAAATTGTTATTTTTTTGTTGTTGTCAAAATCTCATTTTTGTTGTAATTTCTTTATACGGTGTCGGATTGAAGCGCCATCAGCGGAAGTGTGAACCTAAAATTGAGGTGTTCATTTCAATACCAGTGTTGAATATTTAATTTGGTCTCATGTTACAGGTCCACGAAACACCTAATATGATGATGGTTTGGTGAATGAAATTAATAGGAGAAAATATTAAATAGGTGGTGCAATTAATAAATGCTATTAAATTGATTAATGAAAATGTATTATAAATTGGATATGGGGTAGTGCACATAGCATGGGTAGGAATCCCATTATTTTTATTACCACTCCCCTCCCTCTATCTCTCTCTCTATTATTATATATTTATTCTTCTAAATTTGTATCCTCAATATCTTCTTTGATATTGATCAGATTGACGCGTCATTAGTTCCGTTGGATTCGTCTTGACGAGCAGAAATTTTTTCCTAAGATTGTTTTTGAAGGTGGCAAGGTATTTTTTTCATATTTAATTAAATATTTTTTTAATTATCAAAGATAGCGGTAATTCTAAATAATTTTGAAGCAGGTATGGTTAAAGGATTCATTGGTCTACAATCGTCTTTCAATTAGGTGCGAGCATGGTTCAAGTGATGAAAACCTTTGAAAACCTCGACGTCGACTTGAAAAACCATGAGGTAGTAAGTTCCTTAACCTTTTGGGATTGTTTAAAAAATATTTCCATTAATATGATTATGCACAGACATGTTTAATGACCATGATATATAGTGAATGCATGTGGTTGTGTGTGGATCCCCAAAAAATCTATATTACACTTAATTTCATGAGTACTTGTAGATGTTTATTCACATTACTGTGTGATTATGTGTACATATTGTGCTACTTTACTCATGATGATGTGTTATTATTTCATATATATATATATATATATCCTTCCATTCCATGTATACCTTGTGGTTTTGTTCTTAGATCTAAGATAGGTGGACCGTCAACTTGCATCATCCTTTGGAGGAGGGATGTGCATGACTGGTGACAAGGGTCTGATGCATGGGGTAGGAACATGATGATTCCTATGGAATTTAATGTAGTGGACCAATGCTACTTGTGTTATCATTTGGAATAGGGATGTGCATGACTGACGATGAGGGTCTAATACATTAGAAAGGTACACAATAATTCCTTGAGATACACTTAATTAAAAGGGGAGATGATTATCTCTCAGTCCCTAGTATGTTACTCAATAATTTTCATCGATGACTAAAGGATGCCGATTAGCTCTCGGTCCTCATAATATCAACTCAACAATTAAGGGTAGCTGATTAGCTCTTGTTTCCCTTGCACACACAGAGTACATATCTTCTTCTAGAGATTTGATACTGTGTTGCTTGAAAATGCTAAGAAAAATGATTCATTAGCCTAGTGGATAATCATTGACTCATCTGACACCTTGGTTATCCATCCAGCATAGAGCTGGAGGAGGTACGACTAGGGGTTGTGGCATCTTGGTTAGTGCACAATCTCTCAATTTTGGATTATGTGTTTACTTCATGTTATTTATTATGGTATACACTTATATTTTGAGCACATCAGATTTAGGATGCATTGGTGGTGTCCCATTGAGTCTTGTACTCACACCCTACTCGGAAATTTAATTGCACTTATAGATTTCGTGACCAGAGATTCGGTGAAGGGAAAGGTCCCTATGGAAAATGGTTGAGCGGTGGAGCATGGAGCTAGAACGGACTGAGACAGACACCAGAGCACCCCAAAAATAGTTGTTTATTTACTTTTATCTTATATTTCTCAACTGAATTATACTCTGGATAGGCTTACCAATTTAGGAGCTCTTATACGTATGTCATTATTTTACTTCTGTATTTACTCTTATTTTTTATTATTTGGTTTATTCATTATTATTGATCCTATGATATGATACAAAGGGTATAGTCTCCCCAAGGTTTCACTTGAGACCCTCGCTGTTTGTCGGTAGCCTACTACATACGGGGAGGCACACATGAGGTCATGTAGCATTCCATATCAGACCCGGTGGTTCGGGTCGGGTTGTTACAACCCTTAATAATGTTTTTTATATTGTGATGGTTTTTCAACTAAAGGTTGGTGGAACGAAACCCAATGAAAGATCATGTGAATGACTTCAGTATGATCTATAGAAAACTCTAATCAGTAATGGTGACATTTTCTAATGATGTATAGGTGTTTATTACGTTATATGCAGTTCTATAGAGTTAGGATGCAATGGATATTGCATTTAGTAACTCCAGTGTAATTTTTTTTTTGATGATATCCAGAATTTGGTAATAAATAAAGAGTTCAGGTGGAGGAAAATCTAGGAACCATCCAGTAGTGCACTGAATACTGATGGGAGAGGGTGATCACCCCATTGGAAGAAGAATTCTGATGAAAATTCTAAAGAAAAGTTTTGAAGGGAGTCAACTATCATGGGTTCTACGTGATGGAGTTTTTTGAAAAAATGAAATATCAAGGAGATTTTCAAAAGTTTCAAGGAGAACACTGGAAAAACATCAAACTCCAAGAGTTTAATTTTTTTTATTTTACCAAAAGGAAGTAGCAATTACTTTCTGAATGTGAAAATTCTAGTAAAATCTTGGGTCATTGAATCTAGATCATCTTTCTATATAATCAATGATCAAATATGCATAATCAACTATGTATTAGGTAGTTCTGAAAAGTCTATTTGGTGGATGGTGAATCCCTAAAATTTGTTATAAAGGGATAGGTAAACATTTGGATAAAGAATAAAGGATTCTTGAAGCTATCAGAAGTTCACTACATCCCTAGTTTATGGAAAATTTTCATTTTCATTAGAAAATTAGATGATATAGGATATGGAAATAGATTTTCAAATGAGGGTATGGAAAGTTACTTAGTGATTCATGGTGTTTGTGAAATGTATAAAGTATGGAACACTTTACTTGACCAAAATTCAAAATGGATTGAAATGATCAAGAGTTTAGATTATGATTATTTAGAAGTATGGAACTGTAGGTTTATTCACCCTAGTGAGAAGAATATAAAGGTTCTTAAAGCTACATTCATATTGAATCTTGATTATACAAAAAATGGAAAGTGTGAAATTTGTGTGTTGGGGTAATAGAAAAGAGTGTCATTTAACTTGGATGGTCGGAAGCCTGGGAACTAAAAGTTAGAGCTTGTACACTCAAATGTTTGGGGACCTTCCCCTATTCAATATTATGGTGATTGACTTTAATTTATTACTTTAATTTAAAATGTTACAATGAAAGTGTAGATTTAATTATTGAAGCATAAATATAATGTGTTTTAGGTATTTACTTAGTGGAAGTATTTAGTAAAAAGGGAGTGTGTCTAGAAGTTAAAGTGAATCTGGATGGAAAACTTTGGTGAGTACACTAGACACAACTTCTAGAAATTATACCAAAAGGAAGGAATGCCACTACAAAAATGGGTTTTAATAGTGCTAGTAAAGGGTCTTTAATAGCGCTTATAAAGCATTGTCTACACAAGCTATGTTAAAGGGAAGACTTTAACAGTTCTCACAAAAATCACTGTTAAAGGAGTATTTTTATAGCGCTATAAAAAAAGCATTGTTAAACGGCCCCTTTAATAGCACTTTTTTAGCACTATTAAAGGACCCCTTTAACATCTCTTTTTTAGTGCTATTAAAGGGGGATTTTAATAACATTTTTTATCACTGTTAAAGGGGTTAAAATTATATTTCTTCCGAACTCTATGATCCATTTATCATCACTTCCATGACTCCACCCCCCCCCCCCATATTAGTGTTTTTCACCCCACCACACCTTTAACGGTGCTTTGTAAATTTCCCGCCTCCTATGCACACTTGGATTCGAACTCTACACCTCTCCTTTGAATATGGAATGCCTTTTCCACTATACCATGTTGTTTTGTTGTCTATTTAATGATATTTATGTTTATTTATATATATATTTACATATATATTTTTTATTCATATATTTATAAAATTATTTTTAAATAGATTAATAAAATATATGTTTGTGTGTGTGTGATATATATATAAGAATATTTATTTAAATATATTATATATTATATTCATGTACATATACAAGAATATAATATAAATATATATATATATATATGTTTATTAATACACACATATATGTATATATAAACATTATATATATATATATAATGTAAAAAATGGTTAGATATTGTTCTAAATACATTTTTAGAATATGTATTTATTTACATATATTATAATATAAATATACATATATATTTGTTTATTTAAACACACATGCTTATATATAAATATTACTTGTATAGGTATATATATACATATTAGTGCATTTTTATAAGGTAAATAAAATGGAAATTTGTTTAATTTAAATAAAATGAATAATAAATATATATTTTATATATTTAAAAACACATTTCTATGTAAATATTTTGATATATGTATTTATACAAGTGATTTATTATAAGTAAATATAATAAAATATGTATATATTTAATTATAAATAAAACTACATTATAAAAAAATGATAAAATTTTAAAAACATAATATCAATATGAATGTAATCCATGGGAATAAATTTAGTCCTCACTAAAAATGGGGAAAAACCCCCCTTAAACAAGTCTGAAATTCCATCGAATGTTAAAAAATTGGGATGGTCCGACTAAAAAAATCAGTTTTGGATGCATTTGGGGCATTTTTGGCATCTAAAAATGTAAATGAGGGTTCTCCCCTATCACTAGTGCTTAGAGATCATCGCAGGATTTGATTTGATATGTAGTAGAACCCAAATGGACACCCGGATCAAAATTTATGGTTGTTTAAAGTTCAAGTCATGTTTCCAACTTATCTTAGACTATTCGTTAATTCAATTAATTTTTATGTAATCTGACTATTATTCAATTATTATTAATCAATAATATTTATAAAATTTTTAATTAATAATATTTTTTAATTGTTTTATAAGTTATTTTCTCTGAATATGTTATATATTAAGTGTAAATGCCTATTTAGCCTTATCTGAAACATATTTAAAAAAATATATTATATTTATATCAATATAAATATATTTATATATTAATATATTATTTTTAATGAAATGGATTTTTGTATGAAATATACCCTTTATCAACACTAAAAAAATCATTGATAAAGGGTGTGCCTTTACTAGTACTTTTTTAAAATTACTCATAAAGGCCCACCCTTTATCAGTTATTTTTTTCTATCATAGATAAAATAGGGGCTTTATCAGTGCTTTTTTACAAGCACTGATAAAGGGCCCCCTTTAACAGTACTTTTTCTAATGCTGACAAAGGGGGTCCTTAACAACACTTTTAACTATCACTGTTAAATCCTTAGTTCTAGATAAACCCAATTTTGTAGTAGTGGAAAAATAAATGAGAAGATGGTTCTCTAAACTCCATAATAGAATGGATTATCTAAAATAATGAGAAGGAATTCAGTGGAAAAATCTTGGTTTATAAGGTTTTACTTGGGAATGCCTAAGGTGATTTGGGTAGAGGCACTCAACATAGCTCATCTCACCAACAAAATTCCAGTATCAGTATTTGGGTAGGAACATTCGAAGAAATTATGGTCTATAAAATGACCAGAAGTTTATCATCTCAAAGTATTTGATAGTTTAGAATATGTACATGTAAATGCTAAGGATAGAAAAAAAAACTTGAATCAAAGTCCAAAACATGTTTTTCCTTGGTTATGGATTGAAATATGTCTATCAAATAGAATTTAGATGAATTTTTAGGACAATTTATCCCTTATCTATTTATTTTAACCCCCCCCCCCGGTAAATCTGTTTTAACATTAACTATGGTAACATATTTTTATTGTTTAAAATTTTCATTATGACCAAAAATTAAGTTGAAATTACTAACTAATATTAATTATTTTTATTCCAAATATGGAATCCATTTTATAAAATTCAATTCATATAAGAGGTTAAATTTAATTTAAAATTAAACCCGCAAAACCTAACAAAAAATGGTTTTCAAAAAAATGTCTAAAAATGTTTTTATACAAGATTCAAGTGTAATGTTGATTCAAATAACATTTATTAGATTTTTTTTAATCAAAAGGAATAAATAAATTTTTAAAACTACTCAAAAATAGAATGTAACTTTGTAAATACTATAAAAGAAAAGGCAGTTTTCAATAAAAATCAATATTTTTCACTATTTATTGAAAAATCAAACTTTTCATAAAATTCTCAAAAATTAATCCTAAGATAATTTTGAAATGATGAATTCAAAAACGAATTTCGTTTCTTCAAATTAAAAATCTATAATTTGTAAATAAATCTTTTAAATAAAACCATATAATGTATTAAAACCCAGTTTGGTTAAAAATAAACCTTTTTCTTTTGAATGAAAAATTACCTAATATTATTATAATGAATATAACTATATAAAATATAATAAATGAATATTAATAATATATGAAAATGATTTATCTTAATGTTACCTGGATTTTTTCATTCTTCCCCCTTTTTCAAATTGTTTCCTTATAATTTTATTCATTACTTAAACAAATGGGGATATTTTTCATTCATTGCATTTTTTTTATTCTCAAGTTGCTTATTGAACCATATAGTTTTTTCATGATACATTAACCTAGTAAATCAATTTATTCTGTAACAATTTCTCTATAAGGTCAACAATCTATACTGGTTGATCCTCATAATAAAGGTTTACTTCTAACTAAGCTACTTTAGGTGTCACGGCTCCCTCCCCCCTAACATACCACAATGATGGGAGAGAGATAATGACCCTAGAGTCCCTCCTCCAGTAGGCCCCAATTTGGAAACTAGCACTGAGGGTATATAAAAATATTATAAATGGTAGACATTATACTCTATAATAGTAGGATCGAGAGATGGGATGAATCAAACGCAACCAAATCCATGATATAATATAAAAAGGAAAATCAAAACCACCCCACAATGCATGTATAAATAAAATTAATACTCATAAAAGACTCTAGATGTAAATATCCAAAATAAATCTAAGGAAACGACACAAAAATAGTCCAAGGGTCTGAGCTAGTAATGTCTATCATGGTCCCTATAGTCCTCCTGGAAACCTGAAAATCATTTTTTATATATAGGGTGATCATACAAGTATACTTAGTAAGAAAACAAAATTCTCTTGTGCACATGTGAAAGAAGAATACTAATTCACCTATGAGAAAACAGTAGTACCAGTAGCACCTAAAACAGGTCAAATATCCAACCCAAACATCACCAAGGCATGCTCAAAAAATAACTCAAACCAAGTATAATAACATAATAAGAATCATATCAATGAAAGGTACTAGGCACTACTTTCCCACTGAACTTATGCTCTCACACCCCAACATCTTACATCTTATAACTCTCATATCTTCTATATAACATATACCACTGCCCCAAAAGATAGTCACATCACATATTGCTCGAAGACACTTGGGTCACCGCCCCACAGCACAGTCACATCTCATCTTTCACAATGACACCAGGGCCATCACATCACAACCATAAATAGTAGGATATCATGAACATGAAGAAAATAAACCTCATTCCCTCCTCCTACCATGTATGACCCCCACCATAAGTCACCCCACAACATGGTCACATCATATCTTGCTCAAAGATACCTAGTCCACTTCCCCACAACATGGTCACATCTCATCTCACCCAAAGACACCTAGGCCATCACCTAGTGCACTATCAGACCTCCATCCATCACAGCCTATGCATATCTACTCACTTAGAAGTGAGAAAGGGAAAGAGCTAGTATCTAGTCATCCATACTCATCACCGGGATGTTTTAAACCCACCCTCGTATTAAAGTATGAGTGTCGGTACATAGGAATCGACATGGGTGGGGTGAATATATAAATCACAAGGAACATACAAGTTATATATATAAGTTACACACAATCCCAACCTAAGGGTTCACAGCAAGCACTGACCAACTCACAATGTCACCACTTTCACTACCACCACTAAATGCACAATAACACACAAGCCACAAGCCACATATCACACTACTAACCAATTTCATTATTATATCCCAAACATCTCATATTTAAATATTAACCATTTAAAATATGCAACCCATTATCAATTCATTCATTAATTATTTTTTCCATCCCATAAACCAAAATATTATATGCCATTTCAATCATTATTAACTAATTCCATTTAATTCCAAAACTACCCAGAAAACTAACAGAACACAACCACAACATAGCAAAAAATAGTACATAAACCTTACCAAGATAACTAGCCCCACATCACCACCATCTCATAGCCAAATCACATACTACCTTCCATCTCCTCGCTACCCCATATAACTTCCCAACAAACCCATATCCTCACAACCCCACAACATGGCCTTAAAAACCCATCACCTCACCACCCCACATCACGGCTAAACAAACCCATCACCTCACTACTCCACAGCACGGCTAAACAAACCCATTAAACCCATGTTTCTCAACCACACATAGCCACCCCATAGCATAACCACACATCAAAACACATCACAAACCATTTTACAGATTTTTCAAGGGTATTTTTATCAATTTCACTTATTTATTTTAAGGGAATTATCACATGATCCATAAATATTGGGGCAACCATTTTATTAAACAAATATAATTGGTTATCCAATTTCAATTTTTTTGGGTGATACCAAGAATATCATAACAAAAAAAGGTTTCACAACTCATACCAAATCTGTGAAAACAAAGGCTCCCAATAGCCAAAATTTTTTGATGAGGCATTTAGCCCGTACAATTAAAATATCACAATAATATAAAATTTTTAAAATCATGTGAAACATTCCACTTCCCCATCAATTTAAATTAACCAATTATTTATCTTTTTATTAAGCTGGTGCAGACTATCTTCCCAAAGATAAATAAGAGGATACGCCTCTTGCATTATACAAAAAAGTGAGAAACAATAGATCCCCTACCTCAAAAGAGCTTTCTGATCTTGCTATGCATTGTGGGGTGAAGAAGAAACACCCATAAACCACAACCATACAAAAGACTCACAGATCAACCTACACTACACCCAAGGATCATCAAAATTTATCCCACACAAACCCTAAACTAATATTTTACCACCATAGTGGATCTTTAAAGAAGAACGTAAGGAAAACCATAGGGAAGAGAGGAGAACTCACCACAGATTTCCAAAGGGAATCCACCAGAACCTGAGGATCAAAGCAGGAGAAGGAGGGATAGAAGATCCTCTAAATCACCTAGTGTTCACCAAAAAGAGAGAGAAAGGGATACATCTATATAAACAGAAAATGTTTAAACAAAAAAGAACCCACCACTATCACATTATGAATTCCATTCACGATGTGAATTCCATAAGAATTCGCATATTTTTAGTTTCCGTTGAAAATTTAGTAACCTTGGATTTGATTTAATACACATCATGAATTCATTTCATGATTTGAATTATTCTCACATATTCCTATTTATCCCATACACAAGATGGGAATCCAACTGGATACACAATCTGTAAACCACTAATTCATGACGTGAATCTAGTTTATGTCGTGAACCACCTTCTACAACCCTATTATAGCTCCAGCTCCACTGATCTCTTAAGACCTCATCTTAATGACTCCAACTTCCCAAATGTAAACGTAATAGGTTGGGAAGGTGTGGTTCATTAAATCAGATACCTATTAAACAATTATTTCCCTCTAGAATCAAAACCAAACTCAAAGAAAATAAGGGGTCCAAACAACCACCTTGTGAGATACCTCTCAAGGATCTCATCATACCATAAATATTACCACCATCCAAACTCGCCAACTGAACACCCAGAAAAATATCACATAGCTACATCACCACTCAACCACATCATTACCTCTTATCAGGAACAACACCAAACATATGGTACCAGCCAAAAACCACCACATTTTATACAGCCACACCACCCCACAACCATCCAACCTCCATATAATCCAAACCAACAACCCCTGAAACTAACAAAACACACTACCCCGAATATATGAATCAAGAAATTCCATCTACCATGTTAAGATACAATCCAATTTGGTTGGAACTAACTCATCTTCATGGGTTTAATTGCATTGTAGTATAATGCGTCTCAATTAGAAATCAGGTCCTCTACTTTTCATATATTGAAACTTCATATCACATCATACATCAAGAATAATAACACATATCATAAAACAGAAAGATCAAAACATCACATCACAAGGGAAAACAGAGGAAAAAAAAACTAAAAATAACTCCAAGTACTAAGCACGCATCTGTGTATCTCTCCCAAATACTCTCCTCTAGTCCACCATTCCTCCAAAACATACGAACCAAGGGAATGGTCCATCCATGCAACACCTTATCTCGACGATCCTGAATTTATAATTGCTTATTCATGAACATCACATCATCCTTGATATCAAACTATCCCTAGTCAATGACATGGGAGTCATCATGAAGATACTGATGGAGCTAAGAGATGTGGAAGATGTTGTGGATCCTTTCCAACCGTGGTGGCAACACCAACTGATACGCCACCTCACCAACTCTCCCCAAAACCTAAAAGGCCTAACAAACCTAGAATAAATATTACTCCCCCTTCCAAACCTCTATTATTCATGTTAAGGGGAGAACTTTAGGAACACATGGTCTCCAACCTTGAACTTCAAGGTCCTCCTCTTGTAATCAACATAAGAATTATATCATCCTCGCATCATTTTCATCCTCTCGCAAATAAGCTGAACATTATCTGTTGTGATCTGCACCACATCGAGACCAAGAACTGTTGCCTCCCTAACCTATATCCAGCACAACATAAAACAACATTCCCACCCATAAAAATCCTTATTTGGGTACATGCCAATGGATGGTTGATAATTTTTATTATAAACAATCTCTACCAAAGGTAATTTTCATGCCCATGATCTGCTAAAGTCTAAGATAAACTCCTGTAATATTCCTCCAATGTCTGGATTGTTCATTCTATTTTCCCATTCATATGAGGGTGGAAAGCAGTGTTGAGGCATAACTGAGTGCCAAAATAATACTTCAATCCCCTATAGACTCACATGGTAAAATTTGAATCCTTATATGAGATAATGGACATTGAAACTCTATGCAACCACACCACCTAATCCACATACCTCTTAGCCAAAGAATCCATGGAACTTGACTCCCTGATCACTAGTAAGTGGACTGATTTCATCAACCAATCCATGATTACCCAAATAGAATCACAACCTCCATGATCTTAGGGTAACCCTATGACGAAATCCATTGAGATGTAATCCCATTTCTACTCAGGAACATCCAAAGACTACAAAAACCCATCAGGAATATGATGCTTATCCTTTACATGATAGAAAACTAAACAACTTACCACAAACTCTACCACTTCTCTTTTCATATTGGTCCACCAAAACTATGTCCTCAAGCCATGGTACATCTTGGATAATCCTGGGTGTACCGCCAAAGGTGAACTATAAAACTCATGAAGAACTCCCTCACACATCATTATCAAAAAAAATAGTCTACCTAAAAACATCATCTAGTTTCGACCATCATTTGACCATCCCCTTGGAGCATCATCATGGTCAACATAATCATGCATCACCTCTTCCTCTAAGCATCCCCACTAAGACTTCACCTATTTTATCAAAGAATGTTTCATTGTCATATGAAACAAATAGCCTCTACCATCTACCACCCTTGCATCCAAGTGCAGGGTTTCCAAATATTCTATTTCTCTCCAAGCATCTAAAAAAACCTAAACAACATCCTTTCATGAATTAATTCTCAAAGCATCAACTAAAAAATTTCCCTTTACTAAGATTTAATAGATATCAAAATCATAATCTTGAAGAAACTTCATCCACCTCTATTATCACATATTCAGATTGTTCTGAGAAAATGTGTAGCTTAAGCTATTAAGATTCATGAATACCACAAATTGATACCTAATGAGGTAATATTTCCACAACTTTAGTGAAAACACAATCAATGCTAACTCTAGATAATGGGCGGAATAGTTATGATTATTATCAAGTAACTTCTTAGATCCATAAGAGATCAATGTCTTCTACTACATCAACATGTATCTCAATCTTAGCTAGTAAGCATCACAAAACACCTCAAATATCACACCTTACTCCGAAAACTAAAGCATTGGAGCACTTACTAACTTCTCCTTCAGGTAACTGAACAATTCCTAGAACTGATCAATTCACACAAAATCCTGGTATTTCAAATTCAAAGCTATTATTGAGGATGAAACTCAAGAGAGACTGGGTAAAAACCTTTGATAATAGCTTGTGAGACCAAGGAAACTATAAACCACTACCATGTTCTTAGGTAATTCCCAAGGAAAAACTACATTGACCTTTGACGGGTCTACTACCACACCCTACTGATACACCACATGCATAAGGAAAAACGCCTCCTACATCCAAAACTTACAATTGGAAAACTTTATATATAGTTGGTGGCATCAAAGAACCTTTAAAACATCTTTGAGATGATCAACATGCTCCTCCTATGACTTTGAGTAAATTAATATGTTATTGATGAACATGACTACAAACTGGTCTAGGAATTCATGAAACATAGAGTTAATGATTTCCATTAACACATCTAAAGCATTCATGACACTGAACAACATGACCACAAACTCAAAGTTCCCATACCTATATCTGAAGGTAGTATTTGGTATATCACCATCCTTCACCCTCAACTAGTGATAACCATACTATAAATCGATCATAGAAAACCAAATGGACCCTCTCAACTGGTCAAAAATATCAAATATCCTCAAAAGAGGGTAATAGTTCTTGACCGTTACCTGATTCAACCTTTGTTAGTCTATAAACATCCTTAGACTACCCTCCACCTTTTTTTATTACAAGAATAGATTACCCCATGATGACACACTAGGTTGGATAAAACCTTTCTACATCATATCATCTATATGAATCCTCAACTCCCAAAACTTAGAAGCTTCCATATGATAATGATACATCAAAGTTAGAGAAGCACTGGGCTATAATTTGATCACAAACTCAACATCACATCAAGGGTGTAACATCATAACCACATCGGGAAAAACATCCAAAAACTCTCCAAAAACCTTGGGAACCTCTACCATCCCAGCATCCACTAATCCCATAGACAACTCATCTATCAAATAAATAAGTGTCTCCACACATCCACTTCCCACCTGACAACCCTTATTTCCAACAAAAACCATACATTAGCCATCCCCATCTGAGAACATAACTCTCCACCAAAAGTAGTTGATGACAAAATTCACAAAAAACAACAAGTTGATGTAGAGGATAACATCATATAGTTGCATCTAAAGAAAGAAAATATCACCATGGGACTAATGTGTCCCCATCATTAGTCTACACCCCCAACACACATCAAACAAGATGGTATGGTCTCCAACTGGCATAGTCACCACTAGGGGAACTAGAAACTTATATACGTCTATCCCCAAGGTACAAACTCGATTGGGTTCAACAAAGAAGTGTAAAGCTACCAAATCAAACAAGGCACAAAAAAGGGTAGATGACAAAATAATCATACCTTGAATGATCTCTAGCATTATTTCCTTCACTACATTCAACTGTTCATTCCCATATCCTCTACCTCTCTACTGACAACCACCTCTATGGACATGCTCAAGTTGAGGTCCCTAAATATGAGGAACATCTTGAATTAATCCTCTACCTACTTCATCTCCCCTTGATGTATCATAATATTACTACACTTTCTACTGAAATGGCCTCACTAGAAACTAATGTTGAGGATAGCATTAAACCTAAAAACCTCTACTAAATTGATCTTAAATAACTACAGATCATTTATTCTAGTGATGTCCATGAACCCTAAAGACAAAATATAATGGCCTGAATTCCCTAGGAAAATCATGAAAAATACTATCCTTAGAAGGTTGGAAAGGAATATTCTGAGGTCTACTCCCCACTGGTCAAAACCTAGAAGGCCCTGGCTCCTGATACCTACCACTGATAACTTTACTCATCAAGGAACCCTGTTGGATCCCCTATCATAGTAAACCTCATCATGATTTCATATGATCAATCACCTTTACCTTCTGTTGAACCTTCAGATACATCAAAAATGTAAAGGGAGTAACTTTATACTGGATAGAAGGATGGAGTGCCTCACCAAGATGTCTCACATGAGACTCCTCGTCTGGAAAAAGATCTAGGGAAAATGAAAAAGGTCCATAAAATTTATCCCCATCTCTCGCATAGACATACTCCCCTATTGAAGAGAAAGAAGCTCTTGCCTCTTTACTGCCTTCATGCTCGATGAAAGAAACTCTTCATGGAACTATTTTTAAAAGTCAACCCATAAAACACCCACCTCCTTCTTCTCTCCTAGATACATCTTCCACCACTAACGCACAACTTACGTATAACTAAATACAAAAGGGTCCTAATATTACATTGAGGCCCAAATCAAACTGAAGGTGACCCCAAGATCCTCCAACTAGATCTCTATCTCCACATGTGAAACAATTCCCTCATACTTCCCTAAAGTCTACCACTGAAAAGGTTCCAATTTCCTCTACCACTAATCATCATATTCAACCAGATCAACCCTTCGGTGATCAACCAGATTAGCCTTCTAAAACTTTACTGCCTGAACCACATGAGGATGGCGTCCAAGAGCCATAACTGAAAGGTAAACAATATTTTCCTAAGATCATATACTATAGAATTTTTATTAAGATTCATTTAATACATTTTATTCATTTTAAATTTCCCAAAACAACCCAATTCAAATAGTAATACAATCCATTTTTTTTAAAGGTTGGGGCCGAAGCCTCATTTTTATTATTGAAACAAAGCAAAGACCTCTTTAACTGGGTAGAGGGAGACCCATTACATAGCCCGAAGGCCCAGTGGGAATTTAGCCCATTACATAGCCCGTAGGCCCAATTTTTTGGCCCAAATCCCATTCTATGAATAGTACTGCTACAGTGCCCGCTCTACTACAGTACCCACCGCCGCTACAGTGCCCATGTCGTCGCTACAGTGCCGCCGTTGCAACAGTATCTCGGCTGCTACAGTAGCGCTACAGTCTGCTATAGTACCCTGTGCCCAATGGGTTTTAAACCCTCATTTTTCATGTAGTACAATCCATTGTAATGCATGTACCTCTCCTAGGTCTCTACCCTGAAAACAGGTCTACCTCACTTGGTCATTCAATAAGCTCAAAGTTCATGCACCGGATCATGGTGGCCCTAAAATCATGTGTCCTAGTTGTTATACCTAGCCTATGTCACATGTCAACTTGCACTGTTGTCATACCAACCCATGCAATACTCATAGTGCATAACTCCAAACTTCATATTATCCCTCAACCATCACCTTTGATACCACTATATCACAACCCCTCCCCCCAGAGATACCGCAATGAAGGGAGAGAGATAATGAACCCTGAGTCTCACCTCTAATAGGCCCTGAGTTGGTGACTAGCACTAAGGGTATATAATAATCTCACAAATGGGAGACATTACCCTCTATAATAATATGATCTTGAGATAAGATGAATCAACTTCATGTGACTCCATGACATAATATAAAAAATAACTAAAACCACCCTAAAATGCATGTATAAATAAAACAGATACATATAAAAGTTACCAAATGTAAATACCCAAAAGAAAGTTAAGGTAGAGACATAGAAACAATCCAAGGGTCTTAGATAGTAATGTTTAGTGTGGTCTACATAGTCCTCCTAGAAACCTAAAAATCAGTTTATATATATAGGGTGATCATACAAGTATACTCTATAGGAAAACCAAATTCTCTCATGCACATGTGAAAGAAGCATACTAATGCACCCGTGAGAAAAAATCAAAACCAACAACACCTAAAACAGATCAACTATCCAACCCAAACCTCACCAAGGTATTCTCACCAAATAATGCAAGCTAGGTATAATAACATAATAAGAATCATATTGATGAAAGGTAACTTGCACCACTTTCCCACTTATTTTTCGCTCTGACAACCCCAACGTCATACATATTGGTGATCCTATCTATTTTTTATAACATACACCACCGCCCCATAGCATGGTCACATCATATTTCACCCAAAGACACCTTAGACACCTCCCCACAGTACAGTTACATATCATCTCACCCGAAGACACCTGGTCCATCACATCATAACCATAACTAGAGTAGTAGGTTATCATGAACATAAAGGAAAATAACCTTGTTCCCTCATCCTACTATACACAACCCCCATAATAAGCCACCCCACAACACGATCACATCACATATCACCTAGAGACACCTGTTTTACCGCCCCATAGCATGGTCATATATCATCTAACCCAAATACACATGGGCCATCACCTAGTGCACTTCATACCTTCAGCCATCATAGACTATGTATATCTACTCACCTAGAAGAGAGAGAAGAAAAGAGAGAGTATTCATCCATCTATCCTCATCATTGGGATGTAAGGAAAAACACCCCCATATAAAAGTAAGGGTGTCAGTGCATAAGGATTAATGTGGGTGGGTGTGTATAGAAATCACAAGGAACATACATGGTATATATATAAGCCACACACAATCCTAACCTAAGGGTTCACAACAAGAATTGAATATCTAAAAACATCATCACTTTCATTTCCACCACTAAATTCACAAAACCACACAATCCACAATCCACATCTCACACTACCAAACAATTTCATTATTCCAACCAAAACATCTCATATTTAAATATTAATAATTTAAACCACAAATCCCATTATTAATTCATTATTTAATTATTTGTTTCCATCCCATCAACTAAACTGGTTCATTCCATTTCAATAATTATTAACTAATTCCATTAATTCCCACACTACCTAGACAATTGACACAATACAACCACAACATAACACAAACAAACAACATATAAAACTTACCAATACAACCAAACCTACATCAAAACCATGTCACATCCACATCACATATCACCTTATATCTCTTTGTCTTATGGAATCCCACCTTTTTATTACATAACTTTTCATTACATTTTACAAACAGAGGATCTTTAAATTCTAGTGTCTTGGAAATCAGGAACATAATACATGAAAACAATATAAAACATTCTTCTAGACCAATCTTAAGGCTTCATCATAGGTTAATCCTATGTAAAATTACTGCATCTCATATCCTGGAGACATACATCAAAGAAAAGGGTGAGTAGAATGTTCAGTAAGGAAAACAAGTGAAACAGATGACATGTGATCTTGAGCAATATTAATAAGAACATGATAAAAGTCATAAAGACGTTATCAATGGAAGAATAGGAATATCATAATAAAAAGAACTTGGATCATAACTTGAATATTTGGCTACAACATTTCATTTATACATTCATGAACATATCACCAAGTTTTATCCTCAAGGTGTCATAAAAATTACTAAGGTTATTCACTAAGGTATCGTGAAACTTGCCATCTCTAGAGATTAATTCTTTACCCAATGCATTGGAGCACTATCAGGTAACACCCTTAATATGTCTTTACTTTCATGTGATCCACATAGATCATAATCTATCATTTCATAAATAACCCAAATAGAATCAAAGAAATGGGTTTCATGTAAAAATTGTGACGTTTAAAAAGTACTTAAAAACAAGATCATTATATCATTTATAACCCATGGAAAGGGAGTGAGGGTTATATGTATGTCAACTCTAGAATAAAATATATCATATTTATATATTTATGAACACCCATAGAAATTAAATAGGTCTGGGTATTCATATAAATAAAATAAGAGAATTTCTTGAGAGAAAAAGGTAGAAATTTTGAGTAGAAATTTCTACAGCATAACGGTTATATAACATGGTTTTAGAAAACATTGAAAAGAGAGGGGACAAGGGTCACCAACTGATAAATAATTCATAATAAAGTATGGGTACTGAATAAGATCATGGTATGGATATTTGAATGACATGCCACATGAAAATGAAACATGAAAGAAAAGAGAAGATGCGATTTCTTTTATGAGAAATTCAGCAGCCTAACGGTGTTACTTAAAAATTCAGAAAACAAATTGATGAGGGAAGAAAGGTATCTCAACAATTAGACATGAAATGTATAGAAATGAAAACATATAATAACATGACCTAAACATAAATATATGGAAATTATAAGATACAACATAAAGAAAGTCATGACTTAAAAGAGGAGGGTGAAAGGATCCCTTACCTTGAAGAGTAACTTCGAAAGCTTGAAGGTCGGGACCTTGGGAGGCTTGAGGGAAAATTGGGAGAAATACTTGGGAGGTAAGGATACCATAACTTTATTGATGATAATTTTGGAATGACATTAATGAGGTAAATGGATAGGTATTTATAGGAAAAGTGAGTGAATAAATTATTAATTTCCAAGGGACACCTCATCGGTGGTATTTGAAAAACCATGGGCTTACCCATTATATTTTCCAATGGTATTGGACACTTGGGACACCTCATAGTATATATCACTATTAATAAGTCAACCAAAAAGCTTAAATCATTATTACATCATTAATGATGTCATTAAACACCCGAAACTCAAAACTGCATTTTTACTATTCACCGATAATTCAACTATTTCAAAAAAATCCCAAAAATTCACCCTAACCTAATATTGATGCTTTGAATTAAAAAATGAAGTCCATTTTATGAAAATAATTTTCTAAATATTTTTAATTTAATTTTTAAATATAATCATTATTTATTCCAAAAATACAACTTTAAAACTATAACTCATTTTGTAACACCTTAAAAAAGTAATCAATATCCCTTAAAAATATCGTATAACCATAAGACAATAAAGTAACAATTTATTATTAAATTTTATGAAAATAAATTTCCATTTTAAATTATTAAATTAATTATAAAATTGTAAATAGAATATTTATGGTGTACAAAAATACCAAAACTTAAACTATGATCGTTTTTTCACTTTCAAGATGTCTAAAATGTATTTATACATTCATGGGTGAAGTTTCTATTTTTTTGGTCCAATTAATATTCATTACTATTCATATGGGAATGTTACTATTCCTACTTTACTATTCACTAAAAACCAAGTTGATCTTATTAGACTCTAAATTTATCACTGATCACAACTGTTAAAGACCATTTTTTGAAAATCATTTCACATTATTAATTATTTAATGAATACAAAAATATTTTAAAATACCCCTTTTTTATAAATTCATCAATAATAATCATCCTATAATTATCTGGATATTTGAAATTCACAAACTTTTCCATAAGAAGAAATAACAATTTTATTTATATAAAAGGATTACACAAAGCAGCTAAGGTCTTGTTACATAGCCCCTTATAAAACCAGCATAGGACCTAAGTGTAAGGTGTTCTATGGTTATAGAATCTTGGGGTGGTTCGAACAACATTGCCCGAGTGGTGATTTCTATTAGCTTGAACTTCTCTCTTAGGAGATTTCGTTCAAGCTTCATACGTTGAAGTTCAGCTTGGGCTTAGTCCAAAGCAAAGCCCAATGATGCTACCTCCTTCCCAAGCTCCGACAGATGGGCTTCATATGGCTCGAGTCTACTAGATAAGGCCATTAAATCTTCTTTATGTATTAATTAACCAAGATAACCATATTTATAAAAACACAGTGTTAAGATTAAAGTTTACATCGGTCATATTGACCAAAGGTCATATAACAGTCAAAACCTAACGGTCTCATTTTAATTATACCCACTTAATTAATTAAAGGATATAGTTTTTTTGAGTATAAAATAAAATAACACACAAAATTAGGAAACAAATATAATTAAAAAGTTCGGGTTGTTACATGGCTCCCCACAACATAACCCAAAAAACCCATCTCCTCATCGCCCACAACACATCCCAACAAACCCATCACCTCATCGCCCCACAGCACAGACAAACAAACCCATCTCCTCATCGCCCCACAACACATCCCAACAAACCCATCACCTCATTTCCCCACAGTACGGACAAGCAAGCCCATCACCTCACCAACCCACAAGACAACCAAACAAACCCATCAACCCCACATGTCTCAACCACATATTTTTTCCCCATAACACGGCTACACATCACAACACATCACAAACCATTTAACATATTTAGAAATGGGTTTTTTATCAATTCCACTTATTTATTTTAGGGGCATTATCACACAATCCATAAATCATGGGGAAAACATTTTATTAACCAAATATAAGTGGTTATCCAATTTCCATTTTTTCGAGTGATTCCAAATAAATCACAACAAGAAATGGTTCCATAAATCATGAAAAATTAGCACAAATAAAGGCTCCTAATAGCCATGATTTTTTAGTGGGTCATTTAGCCCGAACAATCATAATATCACAATAATATCAAAGCAATAAAAGCATGAAAAACGTTCCCATTCCCCCATAAATTTTAATTAACTAATTATTTTTCTTCAATTAAGCTGGTGAAAAATATATTGAAAAAGATAAAAAAGATCATAACCCTCCTGAATGATAAAAAAAAGTGATAAATGAGGGATTCCATACCTTAAAATATCTTTATAGTATTATTGCACATAATAATGTGAAGAAGAAATTCCCACAAACCACAACCACACAAGGGACTCATGGTTCAACCAACACCACACCCAAGGATCATCAAAACCCAGCCCAAACACACCCCAAACCAAAATTTCACCACTACAGAAGATATTTGAAGAATAATGGAAGGAAAACCATGGGGAAGAGTGGGAAGTCGCCACATATCACCAATGAGAATCCACCAAAACCCAAGGATAGAATCAGGAGAAGGATGGATGAAAGATCCTCCAAAATCACATAAGGTTCACCTAGAAATGATATAAAAAGGATATAGTCATATGAATTAAAATTGGATTAACAAAAAGGATTTAAAACTTTGAACCTTTTACTTTCATATCATGAATTTCATTCATGATGTGAATTCCATAGGAATTCACATATTTTCAGTTTATGGTGAAAATTTAGTCACCTCAGGTTCAATTTAATACACATCATGAATTAATTTAATGATGTGAATTTTTCTCAAAATTTAATCTTTATCCCACACAAAATATTTGAATCCAGACATATACACAAGCTATAAACCTCCAATTCACAATGTGAATCTGGTTCATGATGTGAACCACCTACTGCAATACTCTTATATCTATAGCTCCACCAAGCCCTATAGACCTCCTCTAGACACCTCCAACTACCCAAATAGAAAATTAATGGCCCCTTAAATTAGGTTTCCAAACATTATATGAATTTGACATATATTTTTTTAACAATGAAACATGAAATACATCATATACCTGAGATAAAATCATAGGAAAAACCACTGGATGGGAAAATAATCCAAATTTCTATAGGATTTCACATGTTCTAATGAACTATGAACTTTATTTCAATTTTTAAAAAAAATTATAACACTTTTCCATGGATATAATTATATAAAAACATGGTCACCTACCTTGAAATAAAGATCTTTCCTCTGGTTATCTGTGTATATTTTCAGTCTTCTCTGAACCATCCTCATATACTAATAAATCATTTTCACCTTATCAACCATTTATTCTACCAATTATAGTATGATAAAACATAATTTTATTGAATGTTTTATTGATAATAGATTATATAATTTTATCAAATTATTCTAAATATGTTCAATTATGGAATATTTGGGATTAGATCATTCATTTTAAAATTTGATAAAAATTCAAGTTTTATCCTTTTAAAATTTACTGTAGTATTTCGAGAATAAATATTTTTCTGTATATTATTTTAACTTAAAATTTTGTAACTGTGTTCCTGAATTAATGGGATAAAAATTATATTTAGGACATAGGAGCTGGATCATGCATTTGAGGGGAGTAAATGGTCCATGAAGACATAGCTGGACAGAACCATCCAGATTGGACATTACTTCACCATTTGGGTCATATCTTCTACATCAGGGCTTGGATTGAGCCCAAATTTTGAGGGAATATCGGGGACATAATTTGAAACAAATAATAATTCTATAAGTCCAGTATATTCACTCTTTTTGGAGGTAAACTATTCGTTGAAACTTGGAATAAAATATTTGTCCGAGTTTTCATTTCACACTTAAAAAAGTTATGTAACCCTAGCCCTCACAAACTCTATTTAAAGGAGGTTTTTACTCTTTGTGAAGGTTTTTTGAGGCTTTTGGAAGGTTTTTCAGAAAGTATGTCTCTTGGGATCCCCTAAAAACTCTTGGAAGAAGTAAGGATTTGTGCAAACCTCTCTTCTAAAAAGGCTCTCCTCTCCCACCTCCTCTTTGTATTTCTTTTCTTTCATGTTTGTATCTTGAATTTTTATTCAATTAATCTTCTATATTATTACCTTTTATTTTTCTATTAATCTTCCTAATTGGGTTGGAATCAATAGTGGAGATGAGATTGGGTTCTACCCTTTCAATCCTTTGCTCATGCAAAACGTCTCCACGATGACCACACCGCCCATAGAAGAGTAGTTTTCTTAGTGATTGGTCTATCTTCTACCCTCTTCATTTAATTATTTTGAATCATTGAGCTACTGTAATTAACTTAATATGATCCATAGATTATATTTTAAAATTATAATAAACTAAGCAAGTAATTGAACAATTAACACAAAAAACAAGCAAGGTTGATATTTTGTGTAAATTGTGAGAGCGTGATCCTAATCGGTAATTCAAGACCATACGAGATAAATTTGTAGAGTTAAAATATAATCCCTAAATACAATTCATCCTCATTTACAGAATGGATATGTTCTCTAATTAATCATTGAACATAATCTAACCTTAGAACAACAATCAAAACAGGGTGTTGCGATTGCGTGTTCTGAAGCTAGCCTAGGGTTTGAGTAATTTCATCTTTGTGGTTAAGTTAACTCTCGTAGGGTTCAAGGATTAACAAATTAGGGGATAATAATTAAGTAGATATTGATTTAAATTATAATGATTAATAAGTAAATGAATAGTTAGATTTAGATCTATTACACCTTTTAAATATTTTCTAAAAAAAACATCTTCTTATTGTGTCATTTTAATCAAACTTCATTTCAAAACTAAAAACAAAAAAAAATACAATCTTATTCCAGCAAACTTATTATAGATTTATAAACTATAAACAACACCCATAATTTCAATTAGTGTTTTAATTATATTCTATTTTATTTTTAAAATACCTTTAAGAAGTTGTTTTAATTTACTTCCTCCTTTGAGAAACGACCTTGGTCAGCCACTCTATTGCACCTAAGTACCCAAAAACCACTAATCATTTAAGGGCGTCCACGACAGCGCTCTTTCAAATTGGAACTGTTTCTGGGGAGGCAAGTAATTATTTCAACCAATTATAGGTATTTTATTTTACATTTTATTCTCTTTCTCTTTTTTTCCTTCTTTACCCAATCTGAATTTTTATTTTCTTCTTCTTTTATTTTATTCTATTTCTTTTTGGATCATCAACTCAAACTTCTTATTTTTATTTTAATATGGTCTACTTTCCTACTTTTCATTTTTATTTGATTTATGACATGAACTAATCTCGAAGATCTCTTAGATATTGACCCTGAGATTGAACGCAGCCTTAGGGCTCGAATCAGACATTCTCAGTCTACGGGAAGTTTCAACATTCAAACAGTTGGATAATTTCTCCACTCCAAGAACATTGAAATTGGAAACACTTATAATTCCAACATAAAACAAGAACCAATGGCTGAAAATAATGTAAATGAACTTAATAGAAATATTCGGGAATTGGTTGCACCTAACTATCAACCAAATTGTATTGCATACCCGAATCTCGAATCGGACTTTGAACTGAAATCTAGGTTAATTCATCTTCTTCCAAAGTTTCATGGATTATCTGGTGAGGATCCAAACAAACATTTGAAAGAATTTAATGTGGTTTGCTCAACCCTTAAACCCAAAAATGTTTCTGAAGATCAAATCAAACTAAGATCATTCTCATTCTCACTTGTTGGAACGATTTGAAACATCTTTTCTTGCAGATATTTTTTCCAGCATCAAGGACCACTTCCATTCATAAGGAGATAACTGGGATTAAGAAATACTAAGGGGAGTCAATGTATGAGTACTAAGAATGATTCAAGAAGTTGTGTGCAAGCTGCCCACATCACCAAATCAGTGAGAAACTCCTCATTCAATACTTCTATGAAGGACTCACACCTATGGAGAGGAGCATGGTGGATGTCACAGATAGAGAAGCATTAGTGGACAAGACACCAGTAGATTCACATGTGTTGATTGACAAAATGGCCCAAAACTCCCAAAAATTTGGCGATCGAGGTACACCATATGTCAGGGGAGTACATAAGGTAAGTCCTTATTCTCTTGAAAGTCATTTGATCGATACCAAGTTGGAATAATTGACAACTATGGTGAGGTAGATTGATTTGGAAAAAAATAAATCCCAACCCCCTCTTTCAAGGCCTTATGGCATTTGCACTAATACAAGCCACCCAACTAACTGTTTCCCATAACTACAAGAGACAGAGGATTGTGCAACAATATTCCCAAGGAGACCATATCAGTAGTAACAATAGACATACCCCCAAAAGAAGTTTGATTCATTTGATCTAACATATAACCAAGGGTGGAAGGATCAACCGGACATGAGTTATGGCTCTAGACAACAACAAAGACCCCCTTTTCAACAAAACTTCCAACAGCCTCCACCTTACCAATAGGGTTTCCAACAACCCCAAAGTAGATTTGAAACCCAAGCATCAACAAGTCAACAACAAGGGAATTCTCAACCAAAGGTATATTATAACACTTATGATATTTTGAAGCAAATTGTTCTTAATCAACAGAATGAGCTGAAGAGTCAAGGTTCGGAGCTGAGGGAGTTGAAGACACAAATGAGCCAGATTTCCACTGCCCTCCATGAACTGGTAAGTAAGAATTCTGGAAATTTACCATCCCAACCTACTCAAAATCCCAAGGGTAATGTCAGTTCCATCACATTGAGAAGTGGGAAGCAAACAACTGATACATCTGCACCTGTCGTTCCACCGGGATTCACCTCAAATATGGATAAGCTTCATTCCATACCAACTAATGAGAAATCTAAGGAGAAAGATAAAGGTAAGAAAAATATTGATAATGTTCCTCCTAAACCCCTTCCATTTCTAAATAGGTTTGTACAAACCAAGAAGATGGATGAGGAGGTGATGCAAAAAGAAGTTTTGGATACATTCAAGCATGTGGAGATCAACATCCCTTTACTTGAATCCATCAAGAAAATCCCAAGGTATGAAAAATTCTTAAAAGAACTTTGTACCAATTGAAGAGGTATCAAGGGAAATGAGAGGATAAATCTTGGAAGGAATGTATTAGAACTCATTACACCAAATCTAGCAATTCCAAAAAAGTGCAAGGATCCAGAGACATTCACCATCTCATACACCATAGGGGATTTTCACTTTTCTGATGCACTTTGTGATTTGGGAGATTCCATAAATGTGATGTCTCACTCTATATTCTCTTCTTTACATGTTGGTGATCTGAAGCCGATGAGAGTAGTGGTGCAGTTGGCAAATAGAGCTACAACATATCCAGCGGGACTCCTTGAGGATGTACTTGTTAAGGTAAGAGACATGATATTCCTAGCATATTTCTACATGCTTAACATGGAGGATGATCAGGTAAGTTCTCATGATCTCATTATCTTAGGTAGACCCTTCCTCAAAACTGTAAAAAATATCATAAATGTTAATGAGGGTACACCTTCCATGGAATTTGGGGATGAAGTTGTGATATTTAATGTTATGGATTCCATGAAGTACCCCTCAGAGGATCATTCTGCATTTGTTATCTCCCATTTTGAACCACCAAATAAAAACCTCATGGAAATTGATTGTTCTATGCTTAGGGAGATTATGAGTATTGGTTCTAGTTTGATGTCTAAGAGTACTTCCGCACCTATTTCTAATTCACAAGATTCTCTTAGATTTTATTTTTAAATGGAATCATATTCTGATTTTGATCATGTGAACTCTGATTATGACATGGCTATTGAGTATGCTAATGGATTTGATACTTTATTCTCTGATTTTGATGATGTATATTCTGATACTGATGCTCTTTGTGCACATATTTCAGTTCCTTCTATGTCTCCATCCATACACCACCCCCTACACTGGAAATCAAGCTATTACCACCAAATCTCAAATACTCATACTTATTAAGTGGTGAAAAATTACCTGTTATCATTGCTAAAAATCTCCATTTTGACCATGAAGAAAAACTTTTGAATATTTTGAGAGAGAGCATCAGGGCAATTGGGTGGACCTTAGCTGACATATCTAGTATTAGCCCCTAAATTTTCTTGCATAGGATTCTTTTGGAGGATGGGGCTAAACCGGTGAGGCAGCCACAAAGGAGACTCAATCCAACCCTTCTGGAGGTTGTTAAAAAAGAGATTGAAAAATTTCTTGAGTTAGGTATAATCTATCCCATTTCAGATTCCCAGTGGGTGAGTCCTATTCAGGTTATGCCTAAGAAAAGTGGTGTTACTATTGTTAATAATGAGAAAGATGAGTTAGTTCCAATGAGGGTGCAAAACAGTTTTCATGTGTGTATTTATTATAGGAAACTAAATCAATCTACTCGCAAAGACCATTTCCCCCTCCCATTTATTAATCAAATGCTTGATAGAATATCTGGGAAGACACACTATTGTTTCTTGGATGGATTTTCTGGATATTTCCAGGTTCCTATAGCTCTAAAGGATCAGGAGAAGGCTACATTCACCTATCCCTTTGGCACGTTTTCCTATCGAAGAATGCCATTTGGACTTTGCAACACCCCAGGTTCCTTCCAGAGATGCATGATGATTATTTTTTTTGACTTTATTAAGATCTGCATGGAGGTATTTATGGATGGTTTTACAGTGTATGGATCCTCATTTGATGGATGTCTAAATAGTTTGGGAAAGGTGTTGAATCGTTGTATTGAGAAGAATCTGGTATTGAACTTTGAAAAGTGTCATTTCATGGTAGAGAATGGCATTGTCTTAGGGCATGTAGTGTCAAAACATGGGATAGAGGTTGATATATCTAAGGTAGATATTATTTCATCCTTACCATATCCTTTATGTGTGCGTGATGTTAGATCTTTCCTAGGGCATACAGGATTTTACCGGCGCTTCATCAAAAATTTTTGTAATATTTCTCTTCCTATGTCACGATTACTTCAAAAGGATTCTGATTTTTTGTTTGATGATTCTTTTACAACTTCCTTTGATGAGCTAAAGAAGTTTCTAACCACTCCACCGATCTTACAGCCCCTACGGTGGGAGATTACTTTTGAGATTATGTGTGATGCCTCTAACTTCGCGGTTGGAGATGTCTTATCTCAGAGGGTGGAGGGATGTTCACATGTGATTTCCTATGCATCGAGGATACTAGATTCAGCCCAATAAAACTACACAACCACAGAAAAGAAGTTTCTTTCTGTTATATTCACTTTAGATAAATTCCATTCATATTTATTTGGATCTAAAGTAGTTTTTTTTTATGACCATGCATCTCTGAGGTACCTCTTGAAGAAGTCAGATGCAAAGCCCAGGCTAATCCGATGGATGCTCCTTCTTCAGGAATTTGACATTGAGATAATGGAAAAAATGGGGTCAGAAAACTTGGTGGCGGACCACATGAGTAGGCTTACTCACACACTAGAGGATGAAACCTTGGACCAAGTACCACTTCGGGACACTTTTCCCGATGAGCATCTTTATTCCATCTCAAGCACGCATCCTTGGTATGCAGATTTAGTTAACTACCTTGTTTCCTCTGAAATCCCTATAAATTTAAAGAAATATCAAGTCCAAAAATTAAATAGTGAGTCAAGATTTTATGTTTGGGATGATCCATACTTATGGATCATGTGTAGTGACCAAGTTATTAGGAGGTGTGTTCTTGATCATGAGTTTGAGTTTATTTTACATTTTTGTCATACACTTTCTTATGGTGGACACTTTGGACCCCAACTGATAGCTAGAAAAGTTTTAGACTATGTATTATATTGTCTTAGCTTATTCCATGATGCCCATGTGTTTTGTAAGTCATTCTCTCATTGCCAACACACTGGGAACATTTCTAGGAGACATGAGATGCCCCAAAAACCCATTCTATGAGATTTTTTATATATGGGGCATTGATTTTATGTGTCCTTTTCCTAGTTCATTTGTATTTTTATATATTTTGGTTGTTGTTGATTATGTGAGTAAATGGTTAGAGGAAAAGGCCACCAGGAATAATGATTCTCATGTTGTTGTGGACTTTGTCAAAGCAAAGATTTTTTGTAGGTTTGGAGTACCGAAGGCCATCATCAGTGACCAAGGGACACACTTCTGCAATTGGAATTTTTCTTCCCTTCTTTGGAAGTATGGGGTGACACACAAAAAATCGACACCATACTACCCTTAAACAAATGGCCAGGTTGAGGTTTCAAATAGATAATTGAAACAAATTTTGGAGAAAACTATTCAGCCAAATAGGAAAGATTGGAGAAAGCGCTTGGATGATGCATTGTGGGCTTATAGGATAGTATAAAAGACACCCATTAGTATGTCTCCATTTTGTATTGTTTTCGGGAAAGCATGTCATCTCCCCGTGGAGGTTGAGCATCGGGTTTATTGGGCTATAAAGAAATGAAACATGGATTTGGCCCAATATGGAATCCAAAGGAAGATGCAAATTCAAGAGCTTGAGGAGATTTGATTGTCTTCATATGAGAAATTAAGGCTCTACAAGGAAAAATTAAAATCTACACATGATATAATGATCCAACAAAAAGAGTTTCATGTTTGATAGAAAGTCCTTCTCTACAATTCATGACTGAAGCTAATGCCTGGTAAGTTGCGTTCCAGGTAGTTAGGTCTTTATGTTGTGACTAATGTTTTTCCTTATGGTGCAGTGGAGATCACACAAGAGGAAACAGGAAGGAGCTTTATATTCAATGGTCAATGTTTGAAGAGATACATTGAGGAAATTCCTACTGATGTAGTGGATTTTATCACACTACATGACCCCATCATCACTTGAGAATAGAAGGTTGTTCCTAACCCTTTCAATTTTATATTAATTTTCTTATTTAAAATTCTGCATTTCACATGAATATATCATCTCATGGGTTCACATTGAGGACAATGCAATATTTTAAGTGTGGGGGAGGGAACCTTTTAGTATAGTAATTTTAATTGTTTTTCTATTTTTCAATGATTTAAAAAAATAAACAATCAAACAAAATTATATGTTTTTCAAATTTTGTGTGTGTTTTTTAAACTTTTGAGCTGAAATTATTCTCATCACCATTTTTAAATCCATGTCAATATGTGAAACAATTTATCCCTTAAAACTGAGCTTAAATGAATGCTGAAAATGACTTTGTTTCAAGTTCAAATATTTAGTAATTTCATGAAAATTACACTGAATTTTGAATCCCATGACACATCTCACTTTCTTTATATTTGAAATCACTTTCCTGTGAGAATTTTGAACCATTCTTGTCATATTCTTTACATTTACTTCACTTCTTGAGAGAACCAAACCATGCTTGATTTAACCAGAATTTGATTTATTCCTGTCAAAACTTGAGGGTTTGAGGTACTTATGTTTAAATGATTGAGGCATTTGTTTGGTATTAAAGCCCCTATTTCAAAGAATCCTTTTTTATAATGTCCTAACTTGAACATTTAATCCTCGTATCCCTTAGAAAACATGAACATCCTGTTATGTTAGCCACATTACAAGCCAATTTTCCCTATCCAACCAACTCTTGAAGTGAAATTTCATAATCTAGTTGAACTTAAGTGTGGGGGAAGCTATCTTGTGTTGTGATACCACATTTTGTGATAATTTGGGTGGAAAATTAAATTCTGAAGAGATTTGTTTGCTGCTAAATAAAATCATTATATTGAAAGATGTTCCTTTTTTGGAGCTTTCATGATAAGTGAAGTTGTGCCTTTTCTAGAGCTTCTAATAGAGGAAGAAATTTTTTCATATCTGGAGCTTTCAAGAAAATCATGTTTGAGAATATTGAAAGTTTTTATGCTGAAATTATGATTGGTTTAAACTTTCCATGAATTTTCATGATTACAGATCTGAATTGATACTATGGGGATTGAGGAGGAGACCATATTTAAGTGAAAATTAGATTAATGCAATTTTGCTTCAAAAAGAGTTAAGCTCTCCTTATTCAGCCTTAGAATTTTTTCACATCTAAATCCTACCAACCAAAAGCCACAAAACAACCCTGAAAAGTCCTCATGATAAACATATGTCCTTGAATCATATCAGGTGGTGATGTAGGAATTTATCAAGCCCATGGTGACCCTTGTATGAGTTTTGATGAGAAAAACATTGCTAAAAATTGACATTTGTGTGATAAGAGAAAATTCAATTAAGGTAAGTGTTTTGTGCATGAGAGGATAAATAAAGTGGAAATATATTGAATGATATAATTGGGGAACTTGAAATGATAGTTTTTTTATGAGACATGATATATTTTTTTTCTTGGTGTATAATTGTTGGATCTTAAGGATATGTGTCTTAAAATTTGTTTTTGATATTGATGTTTACTTGATATGAGGTTTTTCCCAGGATTGCAAAAGGATAAGTGTGGGGGAGTTGATAAAGAACAATTTTATTGAATATTTTATTGATAATATATGATATAATTTTCTCACATTATGTTAAATATGTTCAATTATGAAATATTTGGGATTAGATCATTCATTTGCAAATTTGATGAAAATTCCAGTTTTACCCTTTTAAAATTTACTGTAGTATTTATGGAATAAATATTTTTATGTATATTATTTTGACTTAAAAAAATTTAACTGTGTTCCTGACTTAATGGGATAAAAATTCTATTTAGGACATGTGAGTTTGATCATGAATTTGAGGGGATTAAATGGGTCATGAAGACAAAGCTGGACAGAACCATCCAGATTGGACATTACTTCATCATTTGGGCCACATCTTCTTCATCCGGGCTTGGATTGAGCCCAAATTTTGAGGGAAGCTCTGGAACATAATTAAAAACAAATAATTATTCTATAAGGCCGGCCAATTCACGCGTTTTGGAGGTCAAATATGTGGTTCAACTTGGAATAAAATATTTTTCTGAGTTTTCATTTCACACTTAAAAAAGTTATGTAATCCTAGCCCTCACAAACTCTATTTAAATGGGGTTTCACTATTTGGGAAGGTTGGTAGAGGCTTTGGGAAGGTGTGGCCGAAAGGGTGTATCTTGGGTGCCCCTCACAACTCTTGGAAGAATTAAGGCTTTGTGCAAACCTCTCTTCCAAAAAGGCTCTCCTCTCCCACCTCCTCTTTATATTTCTTTTCTTTCATGTTTGTATCTTGAATTTTTCTTCAATTAATCAGCTATGTTATTCCCTTTTCTTATTTTCTTAATCTTTCTAATTGGGTTGGAATCAAGAGTGGATATGAGATTGGGTTCTACCCTTTCAATCCTTTGCTCATGCAAAACGTCTCCACGATAACCACACCGCCCATGGAAGAGTAGTTTTCTTAGTGATTGATCTATCTCCTACCCTCTTCATTTGATTATTTTGAATCATTGAGATAATGTAATTCACTTAATATGATCCATGAATTGTGTTTTTAAATTATAATAAACTAAGCAAGCAATTTAATAATTAACATAAAAACACGTGAGGTTGATATTTTGTGTAAATTGTGAGAGTGCGATCTTAATCGGTAATTCAAGACCACACGGAATAAATTTGTAGAGTTAAAATATAATCCCTAAACACAATTCATACTCATTTACAGAATGTATATGTTCTCTAATTAACCACTGACCATAAGCTAACCTTATAACAATAATCAAAGTAGGGTGATGTGATTGCGTGTTTAGAATCTAGTCTAGGGTTTGAGTAATTTCATCTTTGTGGTTAAGTTAACTCTCGTAGGGTCCGAGGATTAACAAATTAGGGGATCATAATTAAGTGGATATTGATTTAAATTATAATTATTAATAAGTAAATGAAGAGGTGTAGTTAGGTAGATTACACCTTTTAAATATTTTCTAAAAAACATCTTCTTATTGTGTCATTTTAATCGAACTTCATTTCAAAACTAAAAACAAAAAAAAATACAATCTTCTTCCAGCAAAATTATTATAGATTTATAAACTATAAACAACCCCCATTATTTCAAGTAGTGTTTTAATTGTATTCTATTTTATTTTTAGAATACCTTTAAGAAGTTGTTTTAATTTACTTTCTCCTTTGATAAACGACCTTGGTCAGCCACTCTGCTCCACCTAAGTACCCAAAACCCACTAATCATTTTAGGGCACCCACGATAGTGCTCTTTCATATTAACAACAACTTTATTTCACCTGATTTATCCAAAAAAGTTGGAGTTTGATATCACTTTCCATATAATGCCTCAAAAGGTTCCATTTGTATACTTGAATGAAAAATATTATTATAAGAAAACTCAACCAAAGTCAAATTTTGATACCAAATTCCATTGAACAACCTCAAAACAACCTCAAAACATATCCTACAAAGTATGAATAATTATCTCTGAATATCCATTAGATTGATTATGAAAATATATACTGAAATTTAATTCATTTTCCAATGACTTCTGAAGAATTTTCCAAAAAATAGAGTTCAACCTATGATCATGGTTAGATACGATGGAAATAGGGACTCCATATAATCTAATTATCTCTTTAACATAAATTCAAGGAATTTTATCCAAATACATATTATCTCAAATAGGAATAAATTGTGCAGATTTAGTTAATCGTTCAACAATTACCCAAATAACATTATTACCTCAAGATGTCTTTGGTAATACCAACATGAAATCCACAGATGTATTCTCCCATTTCCATTCTAGAACTGGAAAAGGATAAATAATCCCCTTTGATAATTTTTGTTTGTATTTAACCTATTGACAATTAAAACATTTAATAGTCAAATTAGCAATATATTTCTTCATTCCTTACCACCAGAAATGTTCCCAAAGGTCTCTATGCATTTTTTACTGCCAAAAGGAATTAAAAATATAGAGATATAAGCCTCACTCAGTAGTTATTTCTTCAAATTGGGATCACTTGGAACATACATCCTCCTTTCAAATCTGATAACACCTTATTCATCAACATTAAACTCTAGAAACTTACCCTTCTTGATAGAAACTATCTTTTCCTATAAAACACTATCCTCCTTTATAACTAGATTAATTCCGTATCATAAATAAATTTTCACTAATGCTTAAAAAATAGAGGGAGTTCTTTAATGAACAATTTCTAAGCCAACATTCATCAAATCATTAACCAAATGATCATGTTCCAGACATAGTATGGTTAATGTAACATTATCTTTCCAAATCAAATCATTAACTACTCTGTTTTCTTTAATTTGATGGTAATGAATTATGCAGTCATAATCTGTTATCAATTATATACATCTCCTTTGTCTCATTTTCAACTCTTTTTGAGTGAATATATACTTAAAGATTTTATAATTTATATATATTTCACACTTTACTTCATATAAATGATGCATCCAAAATTTTAAAGCAAACACTACAGCCACCAGTTCAATGTTAGGTGTAGGATAATTTTTATCATGAAGTTTTAATTGATGTGAATCATAAGTAATTTCCTGATCATTATATATTAAAACGCAACCCAAACCCTTCAAATAAGAATCATTGTAGATAAAAAAGTCACCATTTCTGGATAGGAGGTCCAAAACTAGAGCTTTCACTAATCATTTTACAATTTTTAGAAACATTCATTGTATTCCTTTGTCTAGATAAACCTAACTCCTTTTCATATTAACTTGGTTAGTGGGTTGTATAAGCATGAAAAGTTTTTAAAAATCATCATTAATATCCTTATAATCCAAGAAAACTATGAATCCTAGTAACATTTATAGGTATTGTTCGATCATCAGCCACTTTAGTTTTATCAGGATCAATAGTTATGTCATATTTATTTACAATACGTCTAAGGAATGAAACATGTTGTAAAAAAAATTACATTTGATAATTTTTTCATATAACTTATTTTATTTTAGGGTTTTAAAAATAACCCTTAGATATTTTTCATGTTCCTTATAAATTTTTAAATAAACCAAAATATCATTAATAAACACAACCATAACCTTATCCAAATATTCATGGAAAACTCTATTAATAAGATCCATGAATATAGATGGATCATTTTTCAACAAAAAGGGAATAACAACAAACTCATAATTCCTATACCTAGTACAAAATATTGTATTATGGATTTCATCCTCCTTCACATTTAGCTGATGGTACATGGACCAGAGATCAGACTTTGAAAAATACTGATATCCTTGGATCGATCAAAAAAATCAGCAATATGAAGCAAAAGATACTTATTCTTAATATTGATGTTCTTCAATGCTCTATAATCAATGTGAATCCTCATATAACCATATTTATTTTTAAAAAATAAAATGGGGGTACCCCATGATGAAGTTTTAGGTCGATGAAACTTTTATCAAGCAACTCCTAAGAATGCTTTTTCAATTCTATAAGTTCTGCTTCAGCCATTCGATAAGGGGGTTTCGAAATTTTCTTATCATTATAAACTAAGTCAATAGTAAAATAAACTTCTTATTAATTTATAATACTATGTAACTCATTTGGAAATACATACATATATTATTTTACTACTGGCACAACATTAATATAAACAGTTCCCTTATTTTCAAAAATATGAGAAAGATAACTTTCATTTATATTTATTAACAATTTATCAAAATCTTGATATGTTATCAAAGGTATGGATTCATTCTTAGATACAAATTAAAATTAATTTTTTAAAATAATTTCTTTGGATCTATAGTCTATCTTAGTATGATAAACTGAATCCATACCCAGAATAACATCAAATTCTACAATGGTCAAGAAAACAAGGTTTTTAGGGAAAACTCTTCCATATATGATAATAGAAATATCTTTGTAAATTATTTTTACTTTAATACTACCCACATGTGTTTTTACCAAAAGTCATAAATTCATTTATTGAGGTGAAATTTTCATTTTACCAGAAAAATTTTTAAAAATGAAAGAATGTGTAGACCCTAAATCAAACAAGACATTAGTATAATATGAATAAACAAGTAGTGTACCTATTACCACTTTATTCAATGGGACAATATCTGTTAAAGCAGGTTAAAAGGTTTTCACCATGCCCTCCTTTATATAGTCTTGTTTCTACACATCATTCATGCTTTTCTTTGAACATGAATCCATATAATGAACCATATCATTACATTTAAAACACTTTACTACCTATTTATAAAAATCAGCCTTACCACTACCAAGATCTTTTTCTTTTCAATCACGATTCATATGCTCAAACTTACCACATAAAAAGAACTTCCTAGATTTCTTAAGACATTCCCTAGGGTGACTTTTTCCACACCTATCACAAATTGAAAACTTTATTTTCTTACCTTCATATTTCTTTGATGTATTCTTCCCATTTTCCTTACACCTAATCCTCTTTTCTACATGTTTTCATGAAATAAATGGTCATTAGTAGCTCTATTTATACCTTATTAACATAACAAAAAAGTTTCTCATAACTTTTAAATTCATGAGTGGATGATTCCCTTCAGTATCTTGTCTTTAATCCTAAGTAAAACCAATTAATTTTATTATCAATATCCTAAATACAATTTGGTACAAACCTTTCAAATTATGTGAAGTTTGATTTATTTGTAGCCACTAAATCTTCATCCTTTTTCCCTAATTCCAAGAATTTTTTTTCTATCTTAAGTCGAACAACCTTGGGAAAATATTTCTCAAGAAAAATATTCTTAAATGAATTGCATTCCATGGAATCAATATCTTATATTTCACTATTATTCTTAACCATTGACCACCATTAATCAGCTTCACCTTTTAAATGGTAAAGAGAAAGAGTTAAATTTTAATGATCTGAATAAAACATGACTTTGAATATCTTTTCTAGATATTCAATTCATCCCTTAGCTACCACTTATTCAGAATATCCATTAAATGCTAGTGGGTCTTGTCTCATAAAATTCTTCACTGTAGAAATGTTATTCTATGGTAGATATGGTTTCTCTCTAGCGTGTATTTTTTCACCATTTATAACCTACTTCAACTAATCCATTATAGAAATAAACTACCCAGTTCAATTCCAACCATTATAGGTTTTTTATTCGAAAGGATATTGTCCTCTCGGTGCCTTCCTACTTTAGATTACCTATTTCTTCTTTGAAAACACATTTTAAATAGACATAGTTTAGATGAAGAAACATGGTAATATTTAAATGAAATATCATGATAACCATAAATTAAAATCTCTTATGGGTATTTTCTTATGTTATCCTAACCTATAAAATTATCTAATCCTTTGCTATGATACCAACTATAAGGATCCATCCTTAAAAAATCCATAAAATTGATTCTTTAGAGAATAATTTGTTTTCTTGCATTCCCAGAGATATTTTAGGTTTATAGTTTTGGATATTTAGGTCATCAACCTTTCAAATTTTAATATTACATCATAAAGTGGACACTACCACTCAGTATCCATTTTTCACACGATAAAAAACTTTTAATATATAACAAGTTTTATTTTCATGACATATCTTCACAATTATCATCTTGACCTAATCCTCATCCATACTCATCCTTAAAACCCTATGAAAAAAATCATAAAACATGGTATAGTCACAAAAATCTTGATAAGGGACATGTGAAAAGAAAGAAATAAACCTATTAATCCATGAATAATCTTAAAAATTTATCTTTTTTAAAATAAATTTTTAGATAAAAATAAACATCTTGGACTTAAACAATCCATAAAATTGATTATTTAGATAAAAATTCATTTTATTAAATTCTAAAAGATATTTTAGGTTTAGATTTTTATAGAATTAGGTAATCACCCTTAAAAAATAAAATATTATGTTATAAATTGGACACTTATACTCAATATCTATTTCCCATGATTCAAAACTTTTAAAATATAACAAGTTTTATTTTCATGAAATATCTTCAAAAAAATTATTGACCTCATCCTTGTCCATACTCATCCTTAAAACCCTATGAAAAAAAATAAAACATGGTATTAGCACAAAAATATCAGTAAGGGACATATAAAAAGAAATAAATAAACTCATTAGTCTATGAATACTCATAAAAATTATCATTTTTTAAAATAAACTTTGTGCCCAAAATAAACATTTTCTTAACTAAGAAATAAACTTCTCTACACAAAGATTTTTATAAAAACTTTCATAATAAATATTAAAGGAAAAAAATTAAAATCATAAAGGTTTCTTTCCAATCATGAAAAACTCATGAAAATTTATACATTTTACCCTTTTAGGTAGCATAAACTTTCCTTTAAACTTACGTTCCTTAGTTTACCTTGTAAAATCATAGGATTTATGTAAAAACCATAGAAATCATGGATAAATAATGTAGGTAAACTAGGATATAATCTTCATATTACTCTTACAATAACTCTTACAAATGTAATAACCTATCTAGTAAATTCCAATAATCACATAGAAGAAACCTATAATCAGTTAACTTTGTTCCTTTACTCAATGCATTAGAGATATATATTGAGATCACCCATCATCATGATCTATATCAGTATCACCCATCATCATGAGCTATATTTGGATCACCCATTATCATAAAAAATTCTTAATAACCATAAAATAATCACAACACATGATATTTTTCATTATCCTCATTATACTCATAAAAATATTCTGTTTACCCATAAGAAAAAAATTTATGGATATCGTAATATCCATTCCATTTAAATCACTTTTTGAAAATACCAAGAACAATGATAATTAGGGTTTTTATTTTAATAAAATATGGAATATTTTAAAGGAACCTAGATATCAAATAATAGTTATAGCAGCAGGAAAAACTATTGATGTCGTATATGTTAAAATATAACATTACTTTTGATTTTTACAAAAAAATCCTTAAAAATATGTAAAAATATTCTTTTTTAAAACCTTTGAAATAAATTAAAAAGTGAAATAAAATTTCCTTTTTAATTATTTTATATCCATATAAATACATCACTAAAATAATTTTAATAATATCTACATGGAAGGAAAATATTTAGAAAATAAATCTTTAAAACATTTAAGGTAAAGTGTCTCTTACCTTGAGCCTGAATTGTCATTTACATTCTTTATATTTTTGAATAATAAACTTATGTTGATTATTTAACTTCTTAATAACATTTTCCAAGTTTATTATTCCTTTTATTTTATTTATTAACATGTTATATATAATTACTTAATCAATTAAATTCACGTCAGATGTTTTGATGAAATTCGGAACATATGTCAAAAATAACTTCGGTAAGTTGACTATGGTCAAAGTGGTCATTATTTAATAATATACAAAATAATAATCATGAAATAATATCATTTTTATTCATTAATTATACTTTTAAAATCAACAATGAAATATGGTTATGAAAAAACATTATAATCATGGAGATTGTAATTCGTACGTACGCATGGGTAATGTTTCCATTTTTCAACAAATTTGATGGAAAGAAGGTAATTATTGTTTTATATTTATATAATTATGATTATATCATAAATATAATATTATATCTTTAAATACACTAATATATACCTTTCATGTTATGTGATGATGAAAAGCAAATCGCGTCGCTTTATGGAGTTGGTAATCCACACATACACATGAACGGTGTTATCATTTTTCAATGGATGGAAAGGTAAGAAATTAGATGATATTTTATCTTTAAATAATGATAAATATTAAATGAATATCATATTTATACATTAAATCCATCATTATAACCATATGTGAGAGGTGTTTATGGAAAATGAATTACATTAGTTCGTGAGGCGGTAGTCCGCCACACACATGAATGATAGTTTCATTTCCCATTTGATGGAAGGAGATAGATACAGGTTATTTCATTAACATAAAAACATCTTATTATATGGAATATAATTTTTTTTACTTAATCATGGTTGAAGAAAAATTGGAGGTAGAAAAATAAATAAAAAAGAAAATGTTTGGTTTAGAACTATACCTGTTCTTCAAAAAACCATTTTAGGTTTATACCAAAATCCTTCCTAGGTTGTTTTTATGATAAAATAAAGGGATTTAGGAAGTTATTGTGAATTTAAGGAAGGTATTTTGGAAGTTATTGTTCAAAAAAAGGATCTTTGATCATGTATAGGAGATGATATGGGGTGTCTTTTTATAAGTGGGGGAGAGCATATACTTGGATTTTTTAAAATAAATTAAAATATGTTATTATCATAATCAAAAAAATATAACCATAATGGAATTTTTAAAAATATTGGATGATATAGGGTCAAAATATGGCCATAAAAAATGATTTAGAAAATTTTTTAGGTCATTTTATCACTTATCACTATAGTTTAACAACCACCCCCCAATAAATCTATTTTAACATTGATCATGGTAACAGATTTCTACTATTTTTACTATTAATTTTGAGAAAAAAATAAGTTGAAATTATTACCTAATATTAATAATTATAATTAAAAATATTTAATCTATTTTATAAAATTCAATTCATATAATTTGTAGAATTTAATTTAAAATCAAACCCATAAAACATGATGAAAAACAGTATTTTAATAAAATGCCTAAAAATATTTTTATACCAAATGAAAGTATGATATTGATTCCAATAAAATTTATTGGACTATTTTTAATTTAAATTATATAATTAAATTTTAAAACTAATCCAAAATATAATGTTACTTTTTAAATACTTGAAAAGAAAAGACAGTTTTCAATAAAAATCAGTATTTTTCACTACTCATTGAAAAATTAAACTTTTTATAAAATTATCAAAAATTAATCATGAGATAATTTTGAAATGATTAATTAAAAAATGTAATTATTTTTATCAAATTAAAATTCTATAATTTGGAAACAAATATTTTAAATAAAACCATATAATGCATGAAAATTCAGTTTGGTTAGAAATAAAGTTTTTTTCCTTTTGACTAAAAACTACTTAATATTATTATAATTAATATATATCTATAAAATCTAAATAATTAATATTAATAATATATAAAAATTATTTATCTTAATATTACATGGGTTTTTATAGGCTTACCATATTAAGGAAGAGGTTAATGGTAATAAGAGGTACTGAGCATGACTAGTAGTGAAAGGTTTTTAACAAAAGGAAGGAGTTGATTTCTTAGAAACATTCTCACCAATAGTTAAAAAGTGTACCATTCATAAAATTTTATGTATGGTTTCATAAGAAGATCTATATCTATAGTATATGGATTTCAAGATAACTTTCCTTCATGGTGAGTTGGATGAGTAAATTTACATACAATAATTAATAGGTTTACTAGCATAAGGGAATCATAATTTGGTTTATAAGCTAAAGAAAATCATGTATGGGTTAAAGAAAATGATGTAAAAATGGAATCAAAAATTCAATTTTTTTATATCTAAATAAATTTTTAGTGGATGAAATATGGATCATTTTTGTTACTATTATCAATGGGAAGATTAAAAATCATTCATATTGCTCTTATATATGGATGACATTTTGATAGTTGGACCCAATCCTTAGAAAATATGAAAGTTAAAGTGTGATTTATCCAAAATATTTGAAATGAACGATTATGGATAAGCAGGGAGAATATTGGGGATGAATATTGAAAGAGATATGAGAGGCATAACTTTTGTGTCATCTTAGAAGGGTTATATCCTAAAGATCATATAAAGGATTGGGATGGTCAGAAGCAATCTCGTCTCTACCCCTATTGCCACTCATTTAAAACTATCCAAATCATAAGCAACAACAACAGAAATTGAGGCAAAGTACATGGAGAAAGTACCATATGCATCATCATTTTAAAGTTTGATATATGAAATGTTATGAACCCAGCCAGACATTTCCTATGCAGTGGGAGTTGTGAGTTGGTATATGGAAAATCCAAGGAAAGTTCATTGGGAGGCTATTAAGTGGATCTTATAGTATTTGAAAGGATTCGAAAATCAAGATATGTGTTATGGAATAGATGATCTACTACAAGTATTTTAGGTATCATATTTTGTAGGTAACATAAATATATGGAAAATTACAACCATCTTTGTGCTTACTTTTGGAGGAACAGCTATCAACTGGTCATCAAAGTTGAAAAATATTATTACTCTAAGTTCAACAAAAATAGAGTATGTGGTTGTAATTGAATATGAGAGAGAAATTATCTTGTTGAATAAATTTTTGATGGATCTAAAAAGTAATTAGGAAGTAGTAGTGTTCTTCTATGATAACCAAAGTTCAATACAATTAGCTAAAAATCTAGTGTTCTATGCTCTAATGAATCATATCAACCTAAAGTAACATTTCATTAGAAATTTACTATAGAAAAAGTATCTAGAGCTATGAAAGATAGTGATAATCCAAAATTCAATGGACATATTCACCAAGGTGTTAGTTCAAGAAATTTTAAGGAAATATCAAGCCTCAATGGTACTTGGGTGAATGGAAGAAGGAAAGGAATGTGGAATGTTGTTGCATGTTAAGTGTTAGAGATTTGACAAAATTCCCTAGCACAAACATCAAGTGGGATATTGTTGGGAGGTGAAGTATATTTCAGTTCACTAGAATTTCATCCACCATAATTTCATCTTTCTAAATCACATTCATAGGAATTTTGACCATTGGATGATGGGTTGAACATAAGTTGTAGATAGCAGTAGTATAACTTATCTAATGACAGTAGTTCCATCAGAAATTTGTATCAACCAATAGTTCTATAATGAAGTGCCATAAGGTATGGAAGATGAGTAAGGATGAAGGGTCACCAGGTTGGTAATCATGCTCAGGTGTTCATTCTTAGTGATTTGTGATTTTATGGGATCAAGTATTATAGGTTGATCGATTGTCACTTAATATATAAGTGAGTTGGACCTTTAGTGAAAAGTGTAATTCAACTGATACTTTAATATATATATATAAGAATTTATTGAGGGTTACTTATATTTTTAATCTTTTTTTATCACTTTAAATATTTTGGTTATAATAAAATCATTAGCATTTTGGTTCCCTTGTGCACGTAGTACGTAGTCTAAAGCATGTTAAATAGTTTTTGTTCTTTTTTCTTACTATATTTATGTTTCATATACTATTATTGAATGTATTTTTGATACTTTTCATGTTTTTCAATATGATTGGTGTTATTAATAGGTGATTTTTTGAGGTGATCAAGGTTCCTTGAATACCTACTTTCGGTACACTCAGTCATGGGGAAGAAATCTTCTAGAGATTGGTTTTCCACTATGTGGATTCTTCTATGCATGGTTTTTTGGTGGACTGGCGTGCAAGAATTTAATAGTCTTATCAAAAGTATGAATTAGTTTTTTATGGTTCGTCCACCAATAACCTCATTACTTGATTTACTTATATAATATAGTTTAGGGGCACCCTGCTTTGGTAGAACCTATGTTGTTGAATGATTGAGGTCTTAATAAGTGTTTACTTTGAAAGAAATGTAAAACTTATTATTTTTAAAGAAGCTTTGATCTCTCCATATTATCTCAATTATTCCTTTAACATATATTCATATTTATAATGTTTTAGTTTGGAATTATGTTCATTCCACTAAATTAATATGTTCAAACCATATTGATGTGTAACTCTTTATGCAATTCATAGCTTGTGTTACTAACCCAAATTAAAATCCAACTATATTCATACATATCCAAATGCATATCATGCATAAGGTATATGAAACCATTTCATGTAAAGTCTTAAAATCATATGAAATCAATAATCCCTATAAGAGTAATCTTGGAGGGATATATAACCAACCCCCACTTTTCTAGACATGGAAAAAGCCTCTAGTCCATTGAGCAGTCTGACAAAAAAACCCTCTACCTAAGGTTACTTTACTAAAGATAGAACTCAATTACATTAAAATTTTAACACCAAATATGTATAAAATATAATTAACTTCTTAATTCAAGATCATAACCTAGTATAAGCCAAATTATAGTTAAAATAAAACTAAATTAGTTATTATACCTAACATGTAACTCCTTAGATGCGTGTATGACAATCTATAGAAGCAGTTTAACACTTTAAACTAAATTATACTTCAATTCATAATATAAAAAATATATTCATGAATAAATTAAGGAAACATTTATAAACAACTCATGAATAAATCAGTTATAAACACTTTATAATTTAGCTATGTATTATGGTCATTCCATAATCAAATAAATATAAACAGTTTATATTTATTCTCAATAAAACTTATTCTTGTTATTTATTATATAAAATTTACTTAAATATATGATATCTAAAATATTAAAATTATATATATGAATGATTAATATATTATGTAAACATTTATAATGACATTTATTTAATATTATTTAAACCTTTATTATATAAATTATCAAAATACCTTTTTATAAGGTTTAAATAATTTCTCAAATAAGGCTTCTTAATTTGAACAATTCAAATTAAATAATTATGGTCAACTGATAATTTAATATAAACCCCTTTATATTTATCTTTATTTTTTAATTTATAAACACTTTATAAATTACCCTTATAATATCCATATAGACATTTTGTATTTAAATTAAAATTCATGTTATATAAATGAAAAAGTTGTTTAATATTTATATTTAATATTATGGAATATTTATTTAATAAATGTTTTATAAATATTTAATAAATAATTATAAACATTTTATAATTAATTAATTTATAAACACTTTATGAATTAAATAAATATCCCAAAATAAATTTTCTATAATTTTTAAATATTTTATAAATTATACAATTCAATTCATAATTGAGATTTATAATAATTAATTTTTTCTTGTATGCAGTATTTGAAGACAGAACTTATATTGTAAGGTGTGATTCAATTCAAAACAGATATTGTGTCTTATGACATAGCACATCGCTACCTATGATACATAATCTAGATTATCTATCCTATTATATAATATAAACATATTGTATCTTATAACTTACCTATCATGGTTTATAACTATACTATATAACATTAACCTTTGGTTATTAGTGACCTGTGTAATATTAACCCTTCAGTGCCTAGGATTTCATCCCTTATAATATCACCTATATCATAATTATGATATGATTCTATGGTTTTAAAACAAATATCATCACTATAGTCTATAGTGATTCCCTATGTAATATGTCATAATATATCAAAACTAAAGGATTTGTTCTCTATCATACAATACGATATCACAATTCATACAATGCGAACCTATTACAGCTTATTATATCAAATATCTTAAAAAAATTCCATGATTCGTATTTAATTATAGAAATCATGATATCCATTTTTTAATATAAAATATACATCATATACTATGATATCAAATACAAAATACATGATTTCTTCATTTTAAACACGATTTCAATTCAAGGTAGCTGAATACAATAGGAAAAATAAATTCCAATGATCACCTTACATTGAAATTTAAATAATGTATATATAAAATGAAGAGCTTATACCTAACATCAATGATATCAACGACCATTTTTTATCACGCACTTGATGAAGGTCCATTAGAAGTAACCATCAAGTTCCTTCCTCCATGATGTATCCATGAGCTAATCTGAATCACTCAATTCTAGGGTATGATTATCCTTTGCACCTATAATATTCTAGTTTCTCTTGGTGGTAAAGGTAGGAGGATAAAGAGATATTTGATAATGAGAGAATCAGTTGATAAATATTGAGCAAGTATCACACACCCAAACTCAATGGTTAATCCTCCTTTGTATAGGATTTTTAGATGCACCTCGATCCCCATGCATTTACTTGTATTCTCATAACATACAGGTAAATATGGTTACAACAGTTGCAACCTATATCTGATATAACTCCCATAAATTTCATCTTATGAAATATTTAATCAATTATAGCATACATGGAAGAATATCTGAATGTTAACAATTAACATTCAGCTACTGCATCAATCATAAGATGCCACATGAATCATAAATTATGATTTTATCCATTACGATATACCCATGTCACACCATACAACAATCCATGGTAGTGTATTACAATATCTTGATATCATATTAAATTATTTACACAATGAAATTAAAAATTTATTTTATACCATGAATTTCATTAAATATGGAACAATCATATCATACATTATTATATAACCATAAAAACATCATATGTACAAAAATTTTAGGGAATATCTCGTTTATTTGGTGTATGTTCTCTAAGGTTAGTCGTGGGATGTTACCTTAGGGAAATTTTTGTATCATGTGTTACTTATTTATGATGATCAGATTTATCATTTATTTATAATTTTTTGTTATAATTGTTAGTTCCCATGTGAGTGATGAAAAATAAATTATGTGAGGATGAATTGTAAATATTAAAATAACTGGATTAATCAAAACAATAATACATAATTCAATAGATGATAAGATTAAACAATTCAAGCATAGTTAGTGAATGTAGTGGATGCGTGAAGAGTGAAAGAAGTAAAGAATAAATAAGAGAAAACAAGGTTTTTATAGTAGTTTATACCACAAAGATCCTATATTTACTCTTAAAACAATCTCTAACTCATAGAGATCTATGAACATCCACTAAAATGTATATCATTTTTGAAGGAGAGTGGAAACTCTTATAAACATGTATTTTTCACACTTGGAGGCACAAACCCAACACTACCTTTTATAGGTATAGATAGAACCCAACCATTTCATGGAAGAATACCCAACCCAAACTTTCTAGGAGTAATCTAAACCTATACCTTTCCTTTAACCAAAATAAGGCACCATCAGTGAATTTCTTTTTTATCAGGTTAGTATAACCAAACACTTACCTTTTAATGGTGGTATAACCACGTGTGATTCATGAGTAAAAATCAATATAAACTATAGAATATGAATAATAAAAACACAATTTAAAGATAAAATAGTTAAACCAATTAAAGTTGAAAAGGGTGTTTCTGGTGTAGAAATAGTTAGCTTTGACCCTTTATAAATGTAATGAAATGATGTGGCTTCAAGTTAACTATAAATGCCTCAAAAATACAGAACAATAATGTGTGAAAATATAGTTTTCAAACATTGTAACACATTGATATTGAATATTGGAATCAATTGACACTTTTTATGTGATTTTACCTTTATATATAAAAACTCCAATGGAAAAAATATTTAGCATAATCTCCATGATCTTCTTCTTTAATGGTCAATGTTAACTTCACATAGGTGTTTCCTTAATAATTTTCACATCCTATAATGGTTAGAAGAATTCAAAGATATATAAGTATAACCATTACTTTTATACTAAATTATCATGTGTATAACTGATAATATAATTCATTTTAAGTCCAAAATGGTCTTAGATACCCTGATAGGGAAGATGAATCAGGGTATGGATATTCATTTCAAAATTCTTCCTACACCACTGGATCTTGACAACTTTATTATAAGGGTCACTTATTTTTCTCTTTCATGTTTATATTGATCTTATCCTTTCCAACTATATCTCATGATGATTCATAGAATTTAAATAAAGAAATCAGGCACAAGGACACATAGATTTTTATTTGGTTTGGCACTATGGGATAGTCCAAGGAGCATGAATCCAACAGTGTGTTGGTGTACCAAAAATCACTAAGATCGCTGATTTTTGGTTTATTATAGGTCACTCCTATCTGGGATCACTGCCCTTACAATGTTGGGGGCATATTCACTATCTCATTGGGATCACTTTCCTCACAGTCCCCTCTTATGCTCACTACTTTAGGAGGAAAAATAATTGGAACACAGGTCAAGGAACAATATCTTATATTGTTGATAGTTGAACCAAACATAAGATAGGTTCCTTTTAACTTCATGTTCTCCTTCACAAAATTGATGTGAACATTTCCTTGAGAATCACCCTTTCATATGATATCATGGAAACTCCTCACTTTTTTAAGTTCTTAGAGATATGACAAGTCTTCTTTTTTCACTGCCTTGGATGTAGCAGTGGATAAAATCCTATAAATATTGTTAGATGGTGTATTATTCTTCTTATTATTTATAACCTAGATATGAGAATTATTATTTTCATAGGGTAACCTCAGTGCATATCTTCTTTCATGAGACCCTAACATGTAACCCTTTTCACAAGACTCCTTCACAAGATCCCTTTGAAAGACCCCTTCACCAGACCCCTCCAGGAGATTCCTCTGTGAGACTCCTCTATGAGATCCCTCTATGAGAATCATCTATGAGATCGCTCCATGAGACCTTATTTTATTCACACAAATCATGTGACTCTAGCATGAGACTTTGTTCATGCTACACAAATTGTGTGATACCAACAGGTCTACCTATGCGGCAAACACTAAGTACATAATTCACTTCAAATGATACCTTTACGGGACCCCTTCATGAGACCCATTCATGAGTCCCTCTTCTGGTCATTCAGATCACATTACTCTAATGTGAGTCTCTATTTTTCTCATGAAAAATACTTTTCTTTGGATCAAACCACTTAAGCAAACTTTTTTTCTCTATTAAGGATGGGTTGGGAGGTATTTATAGGTATAAATCAACCTCTTTAACTACACAAATAATGGTTAGTAGTCCGTTCCACCACCTTAGTAATAAAAATTATTCACTTTGTGTGATTCCATCATGAAATACAAAGACAATCATGCAGTGGTCAGCACCTTTTTCTTCCAGTGCTTCACATGATCCCATCACGAGATCCAAATATAATCATGTTCACTTCACGTTATCTCTTCATGAGATCCTCTAGAAATAATGTGGTTTATTTAGGTACCTTGCATGATATCTTCATGATATCCTATAACAATTATGTGGTGTCTTCAGGCTCTTCTCATGGTCTCTTTTTGAGAACCTCTTATGATCATGTGGTTTCTTCAGGTTCTTCTCATGATCTCATCATGAGATCATATGAAAATCATGTGATGTCTTCAAGTGGTTCATGTGATCTCTCTACAAGATCCTATTATAATGACATGTATCACATTATGTGATCACATGATCTCCTTTATCTCTTATGATCTCAAGTGAGATAAGACCACCTTTGCTAGAAAAACATACTTTTCATGATCCCTTAAGACTTATGTGCCTCTATGTGATCCTTTGGAACTTACATGCTCTGTGTGATCCTTTAAGACATTCATTCTCCATGTGATCCTTTTGTGTGATCCTTTAAGAAATTCACACTCTAGATGATTGATCATGCGATTGTTGTGGGTCACGGTCAAATAGAATTTCTATTATAATCTTAATGTATCCTAGTGGATTACTAGGGTCATCTCTCAAGGAGAAAGGGTTGAGAGTCTCACTATACTAACACTTATGTATTTTTGTTTTGTTTTCTCAATTTTAAAACATATATAGTTGATGATTTATTTTTATTTGGATTTTGATTAAATTTATTAAGGAAATAGAATGGAAATTAAAATGAACATATAATGAATGCTAGCAAGTAAAATGGTCCTAAATATGAGTTCCTATGAGATCTATCATCATTTAATTTTTCTCTGAATCATCTAATTCGGTGAGTAGGTTCAATATCATTCACCTATTCATCATCCACTATTTTTTATTATATAAAAACACTAATTTTCTCAAGATATCATTAAACAGACCATTCATTCCATGTGTTATCCTCAGCATATAGATAAGAGCATTCCTCAATCAAGTAAAGGAACTTACTCACACACCTGGCAGTAATTGCATACCATTCTTCCAATAAAACTACATGAATCCAATCATATAAAGTGTGGTCCAAAATAGAGTAAGACTTTTTTTCCAATAGTTGGAAGATTGTGATGATGTCAAATGGATTGTAGAGTGACAATAACCTCCTTTGTATTCTACTTTCACTATCACACTATAATTAAAGAGGATATGGATTAAGAACTAAATTTATAAACTCAATATTATCATTGTGATTCTCCTTTAGACCACCCACAATGTGTTAGATCTCCATGATCATGGATATTGAGACCACTGGGATTTCATAGAGGTGAGAAACACAAATAAATTGAGGGGGGAGAATAGAATGGTATGATTAAACAAAGAACGGAATGAACATTTAAAAAATATCAAAAGAAAAGTAATTATAATGGAGGAAAAAACTAATTGGTGGAGGACAAATTTTTTCAATGGGCGAGGGAGAAAATATTTATAGGTGATGACATCTTACTGGAATTTAGTGATGATTAGCAAGATCCTTTGTCTTCTTTGGATGAGTTTCATGTGTCGTGGTCGATGGTTGAGATCAACTCTACCGACACATCCTCTCTCTATGATTGTGCACATGTAGTTTCAAGAAAAATTATAGAGAATAAATTATTCTTATGCTTCACGGTTATAGTTCAAAGTTATATGTTACGAGACGTCATTGTACATGTTAGAAATTAGGCCTATATGAGGCTTCTCTTTAAATATGGATTTGAAAACATGAAAAAATATCAATTATCTAATTAAGAAATTATTTATATATTTATATATATAGATAAATGTGTGTGTGTGTGTGCGCTAATTATTATTATTATATATATATTATTATATATATATAATTTTTAATTTTTTTATATTTATTTGTTTTTCTTTGGTTTATTTTAGGCTAGAACACATGGGGGGTCGGCCTTCTTCTTCTACACAGTGGTTCGTGGTGCGGTGATCTCTGACGGTTCTAACATACCTCCCTTCGATGGAGTGGAAGAACTCTAGTGGGTCTCTTCTCAACTTCAATAGGTTCATGGGTATGTGTGCATCCAGCGAGGGTGGAAAGTTTCGGCTTCACAGAGGCTCGATGATGAGAGTGGATCGGATCTAAAATGGTGACTCTTGACAACAACCTCATGCTTTAATAAGATCCTTAGTCTCCTCCTTTATTCAGATCTATAGGTGGTGGAGACGATCTCAAGCATGACGGTGTTCTTCATCCAGTGGTGGTCCGATTTGGTTAACTTCAAATTGGTTATCTTCTTTACGAGTGTCCATGGGTGGAGATAAAATCCACGAGAGGAGTAGATTTGGTTATGGGGTGTTTTGATTCTCTAGTGGGGTCAATATTGACATATGGTGGAAGCCATAGTCACTATGGTTACCATGGAGGAGGAATGTGGCAAGGTTCATGGGGGCTTGTGGTAGGGTAGTGAAGGAAGCTCACAGTCACTATGTTGATCATGAAGTGGAGATGCAGGTAGTGTATCACATTTAGTATAGTAACTATGAGAAAGGATGTGGTGGGAAGTGGGTTCCATGACCATTGAGATTATTTATGGTAGGCAGCTGCTCATGGCGCGGTCAGTTGTTCATGGTCAGTGTGTTGATCCTTCATGGCCTTTGACATTTTTCTTATCCTATATTCAAAAAAAAATTAGTTTAATGCAGAATTTTTCTTCCAAAATCAATTTTAAAATGATATTTAAATTAAAATCAGTATCTGAACAATTAATTTGAAAAGTTTAAATTACTTAAAATTCAAATATGTTCCAATCATTTTTTTCATATTCAAAAATTATGAATTGTGTATTTCATTAAAATTAAAATTGATTGACATAATTGATACTAAAACATTTAATCCATGTAAGAAATTAATTCCAGAATTGAATTCCATCTATTTTAAAGTTTAAAAGATAATTTATTTATGTATTGATAAATTAATTCCAAGAAATATATTAATAAAAATTAGTAATGAATTTATTTAATTTTTTAAGTTCTAAATTATTAAAGTTTACAAAAACTGTAGTTTTACCCAGAATTTGAATTAAAAGTATGGGTATTTTTGATAAATAACAGATAAAAATATGGAAATTTATAGATCACATCACTCCCACACACTAACTATTACACTATCGAGAAATTTATCATTGAATTCAATTTATTCAAAAAGAAAAGGAAATAAAGTTCATCCTTCCCATATCCAAATTTACCAACCAAAGAAAAGATAACTCACAAACTTATTCAATGTTCAATTTATCATGTATTATTTATGAGTCAATTCATTGCCTTATTTTAATTCAATCAAAGTTTCAGTTCATGAGTGGATCAAATTAGATTTAAGGGGAATCAAAATTTTAACAAAAATAACTTCAACTCATCCCTCCCTCTTAAGTTTCCTAAACCACAGTTTAATTTTCCACTTTATTAAAAAAACTTAAATGAATGTGTTATAATCCAATTTCCACCTATTTATATGATTTCAATATTACCCTCACCTAAATGGACTCATTTTTTATAAGTCCCATTATTTGAATTTATTTTTCCTAGCCATAATTGTGTGCAAACCACTGTGCATAGCACTTATTAATATGACTTTATTTAATTACAGAAACACACACAATGCCCTTGTATAAGAGATCCATTGTGGGTTCCCAATTTCCCATGTTTATTCCAGGTTTAAAGGACTTATATAATTTTAATTTAAGTTGGATCCCTATGGTTTTTATCTCACAGAGGTCAATTTTACTTAAATTAAGTTCGAAATTACAGTGACTTAAAGGTATAAAATTTATTCCACATAAATCTTTTAACTCACACTCCATCTCCTAATTCTAAGACCAAACTTTCATATAAGTAGTGATTAAATCACTCATAAATCACTTAAGGTCTTACAGTTTTAGAACCTATGAATTATACAACTCTTATCATGATATTTTCAAACTAGGTAGGCTGAAATGAAGTTCAAGAAATATTTGAAAACAAAAAACTATAAAAAAGAGGCAATGTAATATTGTATTTATATAACAACATTTATTTTACAAAAAATAGAAACCTAAAATATGTACAAATTAATAATTTTTTAGATTTTTTTTTATTATTTTGTTTTTTATTGTTGTTTTATTAAACTAAAGACAAAAATAAATAAACATAAAAAAGAATATTTATAATATTTATAAACATAAAAATATTTTTTATATTTTCTTTTTTGGAAAATTTTATAGATTTAAAAAAATTAACTAAAAAGTAATTAAATACTAGTCCAAACATTTTTAATATCTTCCCACACACTTATTCATCACACTTTCCATTTAGGTTCTAATAGAATGAAAAAAAAATGCAGTGAATAAAATAGTGATAAATGGTTAATATAGCTCGGCAATTATTGTCCAGTAAGTTTAAGGTAATCTCTCCCTTGGGTTCTTACTGTGTACAGTGGATCTAGCCTCTTATGTGTTGTACTACTTAGGAAAAACTGTAAAAAAAATCATTATAAAAATTTATTAAGAAGTAAAGTATAGAAAAAATAAAAAGAAAAAGAAAAGAGATGTTTGGGTTTTCCCTCCCAAAAGGGGATGTAGTTAGACTTTCCAAAGTTGGATAGTATTTTGACTATCCCCAATTGGTAGGGGGATGAGGTTTATGTGGTAAGAATAACCACATGTTATTCCTTCCACAACTATACTTCTTCACTTCTTGAAAGTCCCTTTAGACAGAGTACTCCATGTACACCCCCTCAATAGTGTGAGGTACTTTATAAATTAGGGGTGGCATAATGTGGTGTGGGGTTTCCTTGGGTTATTCTACACTAGTTTTGGATTTCTCTTCATCCAGTGGAAACTCTTGTTATTCTTATTAGACATGTTCAAATAAAGGGGAGTCAGTAAGTAATTGAAATTGAAAATAATTAAAACAAGGTAAGATCAAATTAAAATTTCTCCCTTAATAAGCAGTATCTTGTACTTCTATATGTTCATGAGAGACTATTGGGAAAACTTCCAAGTTTTTAGTTCCTCCCTCTGGTTGATGTTTATGGTAATTTTGAGGGAGTAGTGTCTTCTTCATAGGTCCATGGAATCATTATTTTTTAACAAACACTTCTCTTATGGAGTCTTCTTTAAATATTTCAAAAGAATATTCAAGCAATTTTTCAAATCACTTTTCATCTAGCTCCTCTTGCTCATCATCTTGGGCAGCTTCATCTTTAATTTCTAGAATCTCCAGTTTCTCTTCAAGGGGGGATATGGAAATTTCTTTATCTTCATCATCCAAGATGAACATTAGTGGTACTTAATCTGTAAAACTAAAATTAGGGAGATTAGTAGATAATTCATCATGTAAAAACTCATAAATAAATGAGTTAATCTCAAGGGTAACTCCCTAATCATCTTCAGCATGTAAATAATTTTCTTGGTAAAATGCTTATTTAAATTTTTCTTGTGTTGATGGTGGTAATATTGGGAATTCTAACTTCTCTTAAAAATGGAGCTCATCCACTTCATTATTCCCAATATCCTCTAGGTCTTGTAACAATTTTTCTATATCTATGATTTCATTAACAAAAAGAGGAAGATTAGAAGACACTTGGTTTTTAAAAAAATTAGAAAATTTAATGTTTGAAAGATATTCTCCCTCAAGTGTTTTGAATTTGTGTTTCTTTTCCCAGTACACTAGCTCTAGGAAAATGTGCTCAAGGGTGAACAGGGGGAGATCCTATGATTCCAAAAAAAATCCCTCCTCTTCTTGAATATCTTATTCAGTAAATACTAAGGGTTATAACTTTTTAGATTCTTGTTTCTTCCTTTAATTCACAAGTTCTTGAAGGGAAGTGGATATTTCATCTTGAATACCTTTTAATTATTCAATCATTTCTGTATGTTCCTCTAGTTGTTGGTTCACCTGAAAATCATTCAACATTGATGAGTAGCTTTTAATTCCCTCTAGTGTGAGTTCTTCTTTAGTTTGATGGTGTGGGGGAATGTAATGTTGATGTTTTTTGGGTTCATTCATATAGTATTTTCCATCCTCATCTTCTTGAATATCTTATTTGGTTTTTGTTTGGTTTTTTATTAAATGGATGTAGGAAAGAGAATGGAAATGAAAATTCATAAAGGATGAATGCTAGAAATGAAAATAGTCCTAAGGGTGAATTTCAGTGAGATCTGTCATCATTTAATTTTGTTCTAAATCATCTAATTCAATTATTAGGTTTAATATCATTCACGTATTCATCCTCCTCTATTTTTATTTGGTATGAAACCACTAATATTCTCAATAGATCCTTAAACAGATCATTCATTCCATGTGTTATCCTCGGTGTATGGGTAAGAACATTCATTAATCGAGTGAATGAACTTACTCACACACCTAGTAGTAATCACATACCATTCTTCTAATCGAACCACACGACTTCAATCATATTAAGTAAGGTCCAAAATTAAGGGAGACTTTGTTGTGAAATAGTTAGAAGAGTGCACCTTTTTCAAATAGATTGTAGAGTGACAATCTCCGCCTCCACATTTTACTTTCACTATCGCACTATAATTAGAGAGGAGATAGATTAAGAACTAAATGTATAAACTCAAGATCATCACTATGATTCCCCTTTGGACCACCTGCAATGAGTTATCTCTCCATGATCATGGAGATCGAGATCATTGGGACATCACAGAGGCAAGAAACAAAAAGAAATTGAGGGGGGGAATAGTAAGTATGATTGAACAAATAGCAGAATGAACATTTAAAAAATGCAAGAATAAAAGTAATTACAAAAAAGGAAAAACCTAATCAGTGGAGGAAGAATGTTTTCAATGGGAAAAATGACATCTTCCTTGAATTCAGTGACAATCAGCAAGATCCTTTGTCTGCTTCAAATGAGTTCCATGTGTTGTGGTCGATGGTTGAGATCAAATATACTGACACATCCTCTTTCTATAACCGCACACACATATTTTCGAGAAAAATTGGATAGTACCAATTGTTCCTATGCTTTGTGGGTGTATTTCAAAGTTTCGTGCTGGAAATTGGGTTTGCAGAACATTAGTGGGCATCTTCTTAGCTTCAATAGGTGCACATTTCTGTACGCATCCAACAAGGGCAGTGACTTTCAGCTTCGCGATGGCTCGACAGTGAGAGCGGATCTGATCTGCAATGGTGACTCTCAATGGTAGCCTCGTGCTTCAGTAATATCCTTGGTCTCCTTATTTCTTCAGATCTACAGGTGTTGGAGATGATCTTGGATGTGATAGTGTTCTTTTCGATTTGGTTAGCTTCGAATTGAGTTTATTCTTTACAGGTGGTCGTGGGTGGAGATGAAATCCACAGGAGGAGGAGATCTAGTTCTGTGGTGTTTTGATTCTCTAGCAGGTTTGTTCTTGGTAGGTCGTGGAATCTATGGTCACTATGGTGACCGTGGAGGACGAATACTACAAGGCGCATGGGGTCTTATGGTAGGGTGGTGAGGGAAGCTCATGGTCTCTATGTTAACCGTGAGGTGGAGATGAAGTCAATGTCTCATGATCAATATAGTGACCATGAAAAAGGATGTGATTGGTGGTGGGTTGTCCACTGTCAGTAGACTAGCTTTGGAGATGATTTATAACAGACTACTACTTACAACGCGGTCAGTGTGGTGACAGTTCATGGCTTTGACATTTTTTTTGCCCTGCATTCAAAAATATTTTCAGTTTAATTCAGTATTTTTCTTCCAAAATAAATTTTAAAAAGATAAATCAATTAAAATCAGTATTTGGACTATTAATTTGAAATTTTTAAATTACTTAAAATTAAAAAAAAATTCCAATTTTTTTTCATATTAAAAAATTCCGAATTGTGCATTTCATGAAAATTAAAATTGATTGACAGAATTGATACTAAAATATTTAATCCATCTATAAAATTAATTCTAGAATTGAATTCCATCTATTTTAATGTTTAAAAACTAATTTATGTGTGGCTTGAAAATTTAATTCCAAGAAATGAATATATTAATAAAAATCATTAATAAATACATTTAATCATTTAAGTTCTAAATTATTAAAGTTCACAAAAATATAGTTTTACCTGGAATTTTAATTAATAGAAGGGGTATTTTCAACGAATAAAAGATAAAATTATGGAAATTTACAACTCACATTAGTGATCCATCTGTGTGATCCTTTAGGACATTCACACTCTGTATCATCCTTTGGGGCATTCATGATAACTCTTCACACCACCTTTAATAGATGGTTTTTTCAACAACATCAAACCTTATCAACAAATACAATCAATCCAAAAGCATCATCAAGACGGATTTTTTCTAATACCCCCCCCCCCCCTCCATTGGTTTTGTTGAAAACACTTCAAAAACTCTATGAACCAAGTTGTTGACAAGTCATGCACATGAGAAACCATTTGCCTTTTGCAACTCTAGATAGTGATCAAGGACTTCCTTAACATGTACTATAAGAAAACATGAGTCAATATCATCTTGAGAAATAGAAGTAACATGAAATTTTCATCAATTAATCACTTCGTTCTTGAACTTGTATTCAAAAACCTTCTTGACACTAAAAGATAAAACATGCACATACCATGAGATCACTCCTCATCCTGCACATATAAACTGCTAGAAACATGAACTCATCACTCCTGTTCATTATTTTTTTTGTGTATAAACCATATTTAGCATCATCATGTTTAAAACTCATCATGTTTCACTGCTCCCCCTATCAGCTTATCCCCCTTTACTCATCAAGACATATTTTATCCCTTTATCAACAAACTAAAAGGTCACTCATTTGTGGTCTACAACATGGTAAATTACACAGATCAGAACATAGTGTATAACATACCATACCTTAGGGAGATGGGGTTACATATCCACACTATTCAAGTGTGTAGAGCCGACTTAACTCCAATAGACAGTTGATGCCATTCAAACCCTTCTTTGGGTAAGGCCTTCATTAGGATGTCTGTAGAATGTAGTTCGGTAGGCACATACTCCATCTTTACAAGACCATGCTCCACTTTCTTCTTGATGAAGTGATATTTGATTTCAATTTACTTTGTCTTTAAATGATAGAATAGATTTTTTTCTAAGATTTGTATCACTTGAATTGTCACAATGGATAATAGTTAGAGGATTCACTTCAGTATCCCCCTTTTTTCATATAATTACATAGGGGATTCCTTCATCTATGACTTTACCCCCCCTTAATAAATTATATTCAAACACAATATTTTCAATAATCTAAAAAATCATGAGGGAAAACATATTATTCTTTTGGTTCTATAAATCCAAATAAAGATATATTGTTCTCCCCCATTGGTTATGCAATTTTGATAAGCCCATGTGACACCATAGGATCTTAAGAACACCTAGCTATGTAAACTATTTTTAATTTCACCTTAGACTCCACTTATCAACATAAGATTTCAAATTTTTCTCTTTTTATCCCTTTTCAAGCTCAGATACTTATTCTTATTTATAGATGTACACTATAAAAAAAATTTCAACAAGTGAAATTACCACTTGGTATTGAGTCATTGAAAAATATTATAAGACTTTCTTGTTAAAACTATTTTTAGGAAAGAATAGTTTATTCCATTAAACACTAATGTTTTCCATGTCACTCACTTACTTCCATGGATGATAGCAGCATTAATTTATTCAATTCTTTAGAGGATTGACTTGTCATATGAGGATATATATCCTAGAGTATTTATCAAAATATCTCCATGAAAACCTCTAACTTTGTAATGATATAGATTATTAATATCAATTGTTGATCTGAGGTTAGACATTGAATTACTCTTCATAATGGGGAGACCACTAGTCGGAAATGTTATTGATTTTATATCAGCTTCTTAGTATCCTGACAACAGTCAGCTAATATCACATTGTTAGAACAAAATAGATAAATAATAAATACATGAATGTTGTTGCTTCTCCCCCAATATATCTTCTATTGGTGTACAAATACCACTTTAACTAAGGCATGATACCAATGATTGAATATTCAATATGACTTTAAAACCACTGGATCATTCAAGTATAGATTTATCAGCTCTTCGGTTTCATGTTAGGATCTTCATCGTATAATCTTCCTTTTCCATAACATGCAACTTATAGATACATATTTGAAAAGAAAGTGGTTGTGAAACACTACTTATTGAATATGATAACATATTTTAATTTCAAGAGTTATGATTCTTCTTTTCACATGCATCTCTATTCATTTTATGCACCTATTCTCTTTCATCACATGCAGCATGTGGATCATATCTCCTCCTTCAGTTTGTACCACTTCAAACACATATTAAAAATAGTTAAATGAATATGGATAAGGGAACCTTTATAATCCTAAATAAGATTATTTTGGTCGATCCTGATAGACCCATCCTATAATATTATCTTGAAAAACATTGTACTATTTTGTTTCTTGTTCCTACTACCTATCCAGCTTTAACTGATCTAGCCATATAACAAGACATTAATTACCCACATGCTCAATATTCTTCTGATATGTAGGTTTTTTAGGCTTGGTATTTTTCAGAATTTGGGTTTTAAACCCACTAGTACAAGTTTTTTTCTTTGATTCTCTACTTATATTACATTTTTCATTATTCTTTATCTAAGTAGAAATATTTAAACTCATATAATTCTATTGATTCTTCCTATATTGGATAACTATTTCTCTTACCTTCACTTATCACCTTTTGTCATGACGCGTGAATTTTTCGAGGTATTACTTATTCATTTTTATTTTATGAGTTATCTGAGTCACCTTTCCCTTTTATGTTAGGGTGAGTCTTTCACTATATGTATATTATTCTTACTTACAACTGGATTAACTCATCCCTTTTTCTTCTAGGTTATTTCACATTATTTCTAAGCGGGTTTTTATAAGTGAAATAGAGGAGATACTTGATACACCTTTCATTGAGCTCCTTATATTTCCTCCAAGAATTTAAACCTATTTTTCAACTTAGAAGGTTGTCTTCCAGTATAGTATTTATCGTTATACACCACCAAAGTTAGGGATCTCTTTTTGGGTTCCTTTTCCTTCCCTTCTTTATTCTTGCTGCAATATCTTTCCAAATTCCCATGATTAGCACATATAAAACATATTTCATTAAAAACATACCTCGCATCATCATTTCTTGGTTGATATGTTGATGAATCTAGAGTTCTTCTTCTAAAATTAAGCTCTCGAAATTCTTTACACATACTCATGGTGTGTCCCATTCTTCCATGATAATAGCATTTCATAGCTACTATATTCTAAGAGACTTTTATTTCAGACTTTTCAATAATCTTCTATTTATTATCACATGTAGCAATATTTTGGTCTCTATAATATGGTATATATTCCAAAGCCTCAAAAAAACTTCAAATATGACCATGCATCCCAAAAAAATATCGCATGTTATCATTACATCTTGAAATTGTATTTTTCAATCTATTTCCAACACCTACATAATTTTCCCTATTTATGAAACTATTCACTGCTCTCTTCTTCTCATGCATGGGAGATGACCCATCATAGCCAATATAATATTTTCCCAAACTTCATGGCCTTTTATATGAGACAATAATTTCATGTTTTTTCTCTGAAATAGAATATTTACTTTTTATTTAATTATTACCTACTGAAGGAAAGTTAAATAATAAATGAAAACTATCCTTCAATTTGGGAGTTCCTTTGGAATTAGATTTCTCAACTTCTTTTTGGACTGATTATAGATCTTTTCCCAATTGTAAAATCTTATTACCCCTTGATTTAAGTTGGTCATTAAGTTCTATTTTGATAGTCTTCCCACTGGTCATTTCATATTCCAATGTTCATGAGATCTTATCCACCAAGTCACTTTGATCCTTTATTTTAGAATTCATTTGAGTAACAGAATCATTAAATCGTGCCTTCTCTTATTATAGCCTTTTCTTCTCCTAAACTAGTTCTTCCACATGTGTAACAAGAACATCATTTTTTGATTCCAAATTATGAATTTCTTCTAAGTTAATATTCTTTACCTTATCATCAGTTTTGAGTTTTTCCATCACTGTGGACATCACTTATGGTTCTTCAAATTGGGAATCATTCTTATCTCTTAAATTAGTGGCCACTTCAATAAGTCTTTAATTTAAACATTTTATATTATTAACTTTAATTTCTTATACTTGGATATAGATATCTTGAGACTTATTTTCTTCTTTTAATTCCTGATCCAATCCCTTTTTCATGTGGAAAGCTTATACTTTTGGCCTTCATAAAATTTCTCTATCATTAATAGTTCCAACCTCACTTGGCATGTTGGATTATTTGTTCATTTATACAGTATCATTTAATGAGAAAATGGCATAAAAATATGATAATTTGTTAGTTTACTTCAACTAAATCACACTCTTTCCATATACACTTCCACACTGAGGAATTCCACCAGACTTCTGCTTATTATTTAAAGTCCTTACCTTTTCCATGGCACACTGAGAAAAGAGAAAGCTAAAACTTCAATTTCATAATTCTAATGCACCTAATGAGAGAAAAAAAATCCAATAAAATTAACCTATGATCTGATACCAATTATTAGGTCTAAAAGGGTATTAGATACCCTAAGAGGGGGTGAATCAGGGTATGGATATTCATTTCAAAATTCTTTCTACCCTATTGGATCTTAACCTCTTTATTATAAGGTTCACTTCTATTACTCTTTTGTTTTTGTATTGATATTATCCTTTTTAACTATATCTAATGATTATGTATAAAAATAAAAGCAAGGAATAAATCATAAGAACACATATATTTTTACTTGGTTCACCACTATGAGTTAGTCTAAGGAGAATACATCCAACAGTGTGTTGGTGTACCAAAATTATCAAGATCTTTGTTTGTTAGTTTAGGCTAGGTCACTCCTACCTGGGCTCACTACCCTTATAATTTTTGGGGAAGATGCACTATCTCATCAGAATCACTTCCTTCACACTTCCATCTTATGCTCATTACTATAGAAGGAAAAAAACAATTGGCATGTAGGCCAAAGAACAATATCTTCTATTGTTGATAGTTTTACCGAACATAAGATAGGTTCCTTTTAACATCACATGATCCTTCACATCCTTGATGCAAACATCCCCTTGAGAATCACCTTTCCATATGATATCATGGAAACTCCTCCACACTTTTGAAAGTTCTTCAAGACATTCCAAGTCTTCCTTTTCACTACCTTGAATATAATAGTGGATAAACTCTTGAAAATATTATTGGATGGTAAAAATACTTAGACTTCTTATTCTTATTCTTCATAATTAAGATATGATAATGATATTGTTTATATGTTAACCTTAGTATATATATCCTTGCATGAGACCCTAACAATTAACCCTTTGCATAAGACCCCTTCACAAGATCCCTTCGTGGGACCCCTTCATGATCCACCTTTGTGAGATTCCTCCATGAGACTCCTCTATGAGACTCCTATATGAGAATCCTCCACAATATCCCTCCACAAGACTCCTTCATGAGATCCCTTTATGAGATCTACTTCTATTCACACAAATCGTGTGACTCTAGATCATGTGATACTAATAGGTATGCCTATGCATGCAAACACTCAGTGCATACTTCACTTCGCATGATACCTTCACAAGATCACCTTGTGAGACCCCTTATTGAGTCCAATTTGTGAGTCCCTCTTCTAAACATGTGGATAGTGTTACTCCAGTGTGAGTTTATATTCATCTCATGAGAAATACTTTGTTTCAGATCAAACCACTTAATAAAATTTCTCTTATTCCTTAAGGATGGGTTGGGAGGTATTTATAGGTATAAATCAACCGCTTTAACTTTAAAAATCATAGTTAGCCATCTATTACACTACCTAAAAAATCAGTATTATGTGCTTATCCTGATCTTATCATGAGACCCAAACACAATCATGCACACTTCACTTGAACTCTTCATGAGATTGATTGATAATCATGTGGTGACTTCAAGTGCTTCGCATGATCTCTTCATGATATCATCTGACAATCATGAAATGTCTTAAAGTGATTTGAATAATATTATAATGGTATCCTCTAATAATAAAGTGGTGTATTTAGGTAACTTGCATGATCTATTCATAATATCCTCTGACAATCATGTGGTCTCTTTAGGTGCTTCGCAAGATCTCATTATGAGATCCTCTAACAATCATGTGATATCTTTAAGTGCTTTGTGTTATCTCTCTATGATATCCTCTTATGCTTACATAGATCATGTGATGTGATCATGAGATCTTATTCAGTTCTTGTGATTTCAAGCGAGAAAATTCCAACTTTACCATAAAAACACACTCCACATAATCCCTTAGGATTTATGTGCTTCTGCATGATCCTTTTTCACATACACGCTCTGCATGATCCTTTAGTACATTCACACTCCATGTGATCCTTTAAGACATTTGTGCTATGCATGATCCTTTTGTGCGATTCTTTAGGACATTCACACTATGTGTGGTCCTTTGGGAAATTTATTCTAACTCTTCATGCCACCTTTGACAACCATCCTTTTTCAACAATATCAAACCTTGTCAATAAACACAATCAAACCAAAATCACCATCAATAGGGATTTTTTCCATAAATTCCCATGTTACAGGTCTTTAATATAATGTTCTCCAAAATATAACCTTAAAATAAAACTTAACATATATAACAACCTTGACCCTAGTATCTCAGATCCAGTGGTTACTTTATTATTGCGACACAAGATATAAGAGATCACGTCTGACAAGATCAAATAGTCTAGTAGTATTAGGATACTAGATACATACATGAATATCACATTACATTTGAAAACATAAAATAATAAATAGTATATTATTTGAGAACATTATTATTACCTCTATCATATCTTTTCATATCAATCATGATACACTTCTTGGGATCCTGGGGAAAGGAAACAAAATAAAAGGGTGAGCTTAGATGCTCAGTAAGGGAATGTGTATAGTGGAAGATATCATATACTAAATAAGGCATGAATAATATAGTAAGATTAAATAATTCCATATAAATAATCACATTATTTTGAAACTTATCCATGGATAACATAACTATTCTAATAATCACATAGACATCAATAAATGATTTCATAATGATGAAATGCATAATTTCGGACATATTAAACTTACTACTGAGGCCTTGTGTCAAGGCATCATACATAAATGGGTAAGGTATATGCCAAATACCAAACATATTTTATCTCATGATACCTAATAATGAATCAAGGGGATATGAAATTTTAATACCCATCTGCTACTTAATAAGTCTGATGAATTTATCAAATTAATAAACAATGTAACTTAATCAACATGCATTAATAATAAATAATTTCCTATATTAGAAGAGGTAGTATACATAATTTCAATACTCAATCTAGTAAAAATGATCATAATTAATACATAGATATATATAAGATGGTATCATTAGAGTATATACTCAAAAAAAGACAAAATTCATCAAAGGAAACTACACTTTAAAAAAATCATTGGGACGTGTCTTAAGGAAACTACCCTTTTTATTTTGAAATCACTTATTTAGAATCAAAAAAAATCCAAAATATTAGAGAAAATTTAATATTTGGAAATAAATAAGGAAAATTATAAATTAATCTTCAAAATAAATAGTAGTCATTATGGTGGTAAAATTAATTTGTGTGGTGTATGTTAAAACAAATATTTCATTTACACCTTCAGTAAAAAATGTATCGCTTAAAAAATAATATGAAATTTCCTTATAAAATATTTTATTGAAATTAAAACATGGGTAAAAATGGGTTTAATAAATCATTGGATAATAGTAAAAATATTTTTGAAAACATTTTAAATAAAATATGGATATTAAAGAAAAATATTCTCAACTGAATAGAAAAACAAAGTTGGTTTTCCTTAAAAATATCCTTTCGTTATTTTGAGTACATAAAGAGAGTAAAATTAAAGGAAGACTTTTAATTTCAAAAAATAACCAAAGTAGAATAAAATTTTTGGGGTTTAAGATATAAATATGATATAATTCTATTAGTGGAAACTAAAACATAAATAATCCTGAATAAGGATGAGATTGTGAAATAAACTCTTACTTGAGGTATGACTTACTTTGTAAGTGATTTTAACCTCATGCATAATAAATTTAAATTAATTTTAATTATATAAAAAACTATATAAATAATATCATATATTATCCACTTATAACATTTTAATACCCGTTTATTAATAATTTCTTATTAAAATCATTGTTTTTTAGTGTTAATTGTTTCATTTTTCATGTAAGTTTTGGTTTGGTAGTTTCGATACTTGAATATTATTCAAGGTTAAATAATATATATGATTTTAATAATGATATAAATATAATATATATTCATTATATAAATATTTATAATCATTATTGAAATCTGAGCATGAAAAATGAATTATAACACTTCGTGGAGGTGGTGGTCCACACGTATGCGCGAGCGATGTTATATTTTTTTAACGGGTGGAAGGGTAATATAGTAAATTATATATTATATTATAGAATAATAATTATGTCATAAAAATAATATATAAACATTATATCATCATTATATTCATCCATTAATGGTGGAGATGAAAAATGAAATACATCACTTCATGAGGTGGTAGTACGCACGTACACAGGAACCATGATTCTGTTTTCCATTTGATGGAGAAGGAGATGAATCGGGGTTGTGAAATTAAAATAATAAAATATAAATATATGGTAGATACTGATATTATTATATCATCATGGTTATCACATGATTGAAGGAGGTATAAGAATAAATAAAATAAAAAGACTCGGTTAAGAGCTATACCTCTTCTTTAAAAAACCTAATTTGGCTTACACATTAAGTATTCTAAGGTTGGTATTTTGATAAAACAAATTACCTATAGATAATTTTTAGGTATTTTAGGAAGGTATTTGGTCAATTATTGGCCGATATATAAGGCTCTTTAAGTGTAGATAAGATAAGATGGGTGCTGTCCTTTTATAAGTGAGGGAGAGGACACACTTGGAATTTTTCAAAATATTAAAATATATTAATGTATTAATCATGAAAAATGGATCCAAAATGACTCATCTTAGAATAATAGATGATATGGGGTCAAAATATTACCATATAATAGTATTTAGATGAGTTTTTATGTCATTTTAACCCTTATCATTTAATTTTTAACCCGTTTTAACTCTTACCGTAGTAACTAAATCTTTTACCAAAGTTATTATTCATAAGTTCCAAAAATGAAAATGGTATCATTAATAAATTTGAAAAAATTTATTCCAAATATGGAAAACATTTTATTAAATTCAATTTCTCTAATTGGTAGAAATTCATTTAAAAACAACCCCGTAAAATGTGATGAAAATGGTTTTTAGAAAAATGTGCTTTTAAACCCAAAAATGAACCTATACCAAAATCAAATATAATGATGATTCATATATAATTAATTATATTATCCCAATTTAAATTATTATTATGTTACTTTATTATAAAATTAAAAACATAATGATACTTTAAATTACTTGATTTAATGAAAAAATGAAAATTTTATAAAAAATCGGTATTTTTCGTTATTCACTTCCACCTCCAATGGCCCGAAGGCCTTCATTTTTTATTGATTTTTGATAATACACCTTTCAAGGGGTGAGTTGGAACCCTTAAAAGGCCCGTAGGCATAAGTATTACATGGCCCACAGGCCTTAGAGGAATTCATTGCCCGTAGGCTTCAAACATTACATACAACCCAGACTAACTACTTGGAACTTCTCCTCCCTGGCATCTTCATCGTGAAATCAGCTCTCCACCTTCGCATGGTTGTTCGGCTAGGTATTCTCGTGCATGCACAGGATTGTCCCGATGGAAAGTGTCATACCCTCTCATTCTTGCAATCCATTTAGCTTCTACTGTGGTGAAAGCTCCTTGCTCATCCTCCTTGTAGAGCTTGTTCCTTGTAGGTTTTCCGGTTTGCATCTGTACTTAAAGGTGGCCCTAAGGCCTTATTGACCCGGAGTCATGGGTGGCTCGAAGGCCTTAAAGGACTCAGGGACCAAATCGGTGGCCCGAAGGTCCAAACGGGGGCATATTCTCGGCTGCTACAGTGACTGCTACAGTACCCAAAAATTCTGTCTCTGCCTGGATTTGATCCATGGTTGCTTGGATGCACTGGCGGAGTCCTTACCAACCGGGCTAAGGCTCATGTGCTTAAAAATAAATTTTTATAGAAAAATCCCAAAGATTCAACATAAGGTAATATTGAAATTTTGATTTAAAAAATTATATTCATTTACTCAAATACAATTTCTAAAATTATTTGAAATAATTATAATTTCTACACACAAAAAGTAATAAAAATTATTTTTTAAGAACAAAATGAATTTACTGAAAATTGAGTACATATTTATTATGAATTAATCTGTACATTTTCATTATATAAAACATTTATACATATTTTTCATAATTTTTTTTATTCTAATTCATACTACCAATTTAAAAGCTTAGTTATAATGGTCGTATTTATAGTATATTTTGGTTCGCTTAAAGCTTAGTGTGGCTTGTTAAGCAGGCTATTGAGCAATGTATTCTTTTAAACTAAATTTTCTGGGTGTTACATCCCCCCTCTTAAATAAATTGTTTCCTCATAATTTTTATCTCAATACTCAAGGTTTCAATATTTTAAAATACCTTTTTTGAAAACCCACATTGTACAAAGGGATAATAAAACTTTCTTTGAAAAGGGGAAGTGGGAAACATATAGATTACCTGAAATAACATGTAATCATGTTCCCAAATAAGTATAAAAATAATGGGAAGTGAAAATATCAATATTGATGGGAAAGAATAATGTCCAAGTAATAATAGATAGTGATAGTAACATGATCATGAGAAAGTTAATGACCATAAAACCATAAATCCATAAGAGATAAAGAAGACCATCAATTTATCATAAATGAAGAAAAAAGGATAACATTTTTATTTCAAGATACTTTTTCTAGAGTTGAGGGATTATTTTATTATAAATATGAATAATATGAGAAAATATAATTATTTTATTTCTTTCCACTTTTTATGATTTTTTATTCAGTATTTTAATCAGTTTCTGCATTTTATTTTAATAATTAATGACTAAGAGGGTTTTTTTATGATTGAAGAAAAAAATAAACCTTTAATGGATCATAAGATCCATAAAATAAATAAAAGTTATTTCACTTATCTAAAAGTGATTAAAACATGTTAATATAATACTCAATATGAATAAACCTTCTTGTGAATAAGTAATACAATAATTCCTAAAACATCAATAATAACACCCATAGAAATGCTATAATAATTTATCCTTAAAATTATAATGCCATTAGTTCAACATATATTATTTTATGCTTCGTGTACTAATTCATAAATCCTTAAAAATAATTAAACCCTCAAAATAAGTATTATTTCAAATTCAGACATCGGTATGACAACCATGTTTGCAACTAGAGAATATTTATGCATCTTATTAGAGACTTCCCATTATATTCTCATTAAAAAAATTCTCACGATGTGTTTTGATTAGAAACTCCTTACTCATAGTGTTAGGGGATGATTTAATATTCTTAGAAGATATAAAATACTATGTAGATCCAAAATCAAATGAAGCATTATATAACTTTGAGTTTATGATCTAAGTACCTGGTACCAAAACTTAAGGGATTTCAACTTTATTTCGAATAATTAAATAAGCTTTTTCTTGCTCCCTTATCCTTTTTCGAGGCAAGTTGCCTTAATTCTTGGGGAATTTATTTTCACAGTGCCGCATCTCCTTCATCTCCTTATATTGAAACATTGGACATCGGTGACTTCTTTCTTTCCATTACACTCACACGCATGATGGTAATTATCTCCACACTTAAGTCCAACTCTCATTCCCTTAAAGAAAGTATTAGAGTGTTTCTTTCCACAATTATTACATGTTGTAAATTTCACTCTTCCCTTTTCCCTTTTTTCCACATTTCCCTTTGCACAGTGATCAACTATTCTCTTTTTATCTTAATTTCCTTTAAAAATAAAAGACTTGGGAATTATTTCCTTGCCTTTAGGGAACTTGATACCATATCATCATATAATGAAAAAGTTTGATAGAGTAACACCCTTTGAAGGCTTGGATTTATCCCACCAAAGAAATAATCAATCTTACTCTATGGATTACGTACATAGTCTGCAACATTCCTTGATAATCTTATAAAGTTTGATTCATAATTAGCAACACTTTCCTCTTCCCTTCGTCCCAAATTTAAAAACTTCATTTTTAAATCAACTCATTTATTATGAGGAATATATTTTTGAAAGAATATGTCCTTAAAATTTTACTATTTCATATTGTCTATTTCCTCAACCACTCTATTATTTTGAATCAACATCCATCATTGATTAGCATATTTATTTAATCAAAACACTACCAGAATAACCTTTTCCATTTCATTACATCCTAAAGCTTGAAATATCTTTTCAATGGACTCAATCCATTATTCAGCCACTAATAAATTAGTAGATCCATTAAAGGATGGAGGTTTTTGTTGTATGAATTAGTCAAACATTATAGTATCATGTAGTGAAGAAACACATCGCTTCATATATCCAATATTACTTTTCATAGATTTCCTCAAAAAAATATAATCTACTTAGATCTAACTCTAGTATTATAGACTTTATTAGGAGGGAAATACTTACATAGATTATGGGTGTTGATAAGTTTTCCATTCCTTCTATTAAGCATCATTTCTAAATAATTTCATGCACTAGATTATCTCATAACATTATGAATGATACTGTATAATTCTAAATCTGTTGTAATACCTAACATAAATTGAAAAATTATGCATATATAATCTCATAATCATAAATACTAGTATCTTTGGGAATATCTTTAAATCATAAAAATATTTTATAATGGTTTATAAAGAGCATGTGAATCAACCAAATTATATCCCTTAGGAGTGTCTAGCTAGGTGTACAGTCTTAGGCCCACTCACCGTGCACCAATAATGATTGAGTTAATACCCAATCTTCCCTATTCAGAGTTGTTACCCCTAGGTGCATCTATTTCACATCTGCATCCACTTTCTCATATCCAGATAGGGATTTATTTTCTAGTAAAATCACATAATAGCTAATTTACCAAAACATTATGATATTATCCTATACTTAGACTTATACCTAGATTTTTGTCATAGGTTTATATTCTATTATCTATGTTTTCCTAAATCTAGTTTCCAAGTTTAATACTAAACTTTCTATGATACTGATTGTAGAAACCCTAGCCCTAATAGCTCAGAGTTAGTGGTTACTTTATTACATTGACACAAGATACAAGAGATCACATCTGACATGATCGAATAGTTTAGTAGTCTTGGGAGACTAGATACATACACGAATCTCACATTACATTTGAAAACATAAAATACTACATAGTTTTTTTCTTTGATATCATTATTATTAACTCTAGAATATCCTTTTATATCAATCATAATACACTTCCAGGCATCCTGGGTAAAGGAAACAAAATAAAAGGGTGATCTCAGATGCTTGGTCAATGAATACATACAACAGAAGCTATCATATAATAAATAAGGCATGAATAACATAGAAGGAATAAATGATGATCAAATAATGCTATATAAATAATCACATGAGATTAAAAAAATACATGGAAAACATAACTATTCAAATAATCACATGGACATCAACAACTGGTTTTATAATGATGGAATGCATAATGTCAGACATCTTAAACTTACCATCGAGGCCTCAATCTAAGACATCATACATAAATGGGTAAGACATATACCAAATATTCAACATGTTTTATATTATGAGACCTATCAATTCATCAAGGGGATATGTAATTCTAGACCTTATCTATTACTTAATAATTCCAATGCATTCATCAAATGAATAAACAGTATAACTTAATCAACATGCCTTAATAATCAATAATTTTCTATATTGGAAGAACTAACATACAGAATGTCAATAGGTTCCCCAGTCAAAATTATCATAAACAATCCAAAGAAATATTTTGGATGGTTTCATTATATCATATCCTCGGTAAAACATAAGATTCATCAAAGGATATTGACATGGATAATAATACTTTTAAACAAATCATTGTAACTTTTTTTGAGGAAAGTACCCTTTTATATGAAATAACTTATTTAAAATCTAAAAAATACCAAAATATTAGGAAAAACATTTTTTTAAAGAACCATGGAATATTATAAATTAATCTTCGAAACAAAGAGTATTCATGATAAAGGTAAAACTCATTTGTGCATTGTATGTTAAAATAAGGATTATGTTCACAAGTTCGGTAAAAAATTCATCGTTTGAAAAACGACAAGAAGTTTCCTTTTAAACATTTTTATAGTGTAATGACTCAAATTTTCTCTAGTTTTATTTTTATAAATTAATTGGTAAAATTCTGAGACCAGTCACTAAGACTGTGTCTGATTCCAAGGCCCAGTGTTCCCAAAATAGTTCATTGAATTATGTTCAGTTTTTAATAAAGCATGTGGGAGTTTTTTATTTAAAAATAGAAATAACATATAAACAAGTTCCCAAATCTGAAATCTGAGGGAACCATTGTGTTCAAAACAATTAATTTACCTTATACATGACCTAATATCGACCAATGCAGGTGGACAGTGAAAGATAGTTTTTGGACATAAACGTCGTTAAAATATTTAATAAAAATATTTTATTTTGAAGCAATGTTAGTTTTCCTTTTTAATGTTATATATTGTCAGGAATCCAGGGTTATGATATAACCCTAGAAATCCTCTAAGGCAAGTAGAAGGAGATCCCTCTAACTAACATCAACAGATTGGTGAATCAAGATCGATGAACCTTGGATTCGATGGATCGACGAACGACAACGACGCAGCTTCGCCATTAGTTAACAACCGATCCAAACTCTAGGTATGGTGTTTTTTCTTTGTGATCATTTCCCCTATTATTAATTTTTAATGATGAACACGTAATAACCCATGATCAGTTTGATCCGTGGTTCATTCATTCTTACGGGATGGATAATTCTTGTGGGTTGATTATCAGGATTGATTTTGTTAAAGAGATTTGATTTATTCCCTTTCCATTATTCATTCTAACATGAACAGGTTGAGGAAGACACAAAAAAGGCTAAGATATATTCTTTGGTCATTATTTTTCATTTATCTCATTTTCCCTAATTTTTTCGTGTTCCTCGTTCTTCGTGAAACATGGTCGGAGGATCGTTGCGCCTTCAATCCGTGGCGCAACAATCTGAGACTGGGGATTCGACACTGTAATGACCCGAAATTTTGAATAAATCTTGTTTCCTAATTTGTTGTGTTATTTTATTTTTTTATACTCGAAAAAAATGTTTCATTTGATAACATGAGTATAATTAAAATGAGACCGTTGGGGTTTTGACTGTTATATGACCATTGTTCAATATGACCGCTGAAAACTAAACGTTTTGATTATTGTCTCTAAATACAAGTAATTTTGGTTAATTAATATAGAAATAAGATTCTATGGCCTCACCCAGTAGTCTTGGACTGATCGAAGCCCATCTAACAGAACTTGGGAAGGAGGTAGCACCACTGGGATTTTCTCTGGACCAAACCCAAGCTGAACTTCATCGTGTGAAGCTAGAACGGAATTGCCTTCGCGAGAAGTTCAAACTGATAGAAATTACTACTCGTGCGATGTTGGTCGAGCCTCCCTCGGATTATCTTACCTTAGCACACCTTACACTTAGGTCCTATGCTAGTGTGATAAGGGGCTATGTAAAGATACCATAACTGCCTTGTGTAATCCTTTGTTTTAAATAAAAATGGGGATTTCTTCTTATGATGATGTTTATGACTTTTCAAATGTTCGGATAAATATAGTATGCATATTTTTGGTGAATTTTAGAGAAATGATATTTTAAAAAATGTTTATGTAAACCTTAAATAATTAAAAATGTGTAATGATTTTCAAAAAATGGTCTTCTACAATTATGTTCAGTAAGAAATTTAGAGTCTAATAAGATCAACTTAATTTTTGATGAATAGTAAATTATGAATAGTGATTGTATGCTTAGGATTAGTAATGTGATCGAATGGATTAGTAATCTCACTTAAAGAAAGTATTAATATAATCTAGGCACCTTGATTAAGTAATGTGATTCAATAAAATGGTTAAATAACGGTTTCATATATTATTATTCAAGTATTAGTTTTTTCGGGTGAATAGTGTTTTTTAATTAAAAATTAAATTAAAAATATTTAGAAAATTATTTTAATAAAATGGATTTCATTTTTGAACTCAGAGCGTCGATATTATGTTAAGGTAAATTTTTGGGATTTTTCTGAAAAAAATGAATTTTCTGTGAATAGTGTATTTATTTAAAAATTAAATTAAAAATATTTAGAAAATTATTTTTATAAAATGGAGTTCATTTTTGAAATCAGAGCATTGATATTTGGTTAAGGTGAAATTTTGGGATTTTTCTGAGAAAGTTGAATTTTCGATGAATAGTGAAAATACAGTTTTTAAGTTACGGGTGTTTAATGACATCATTAAATGATGTATTAAGTATGTAATCAATATGGTCGACTTATGAATAGTAAGATAAGTTATGAGGTGTCCCAAGTGGCCAATACCATGGGAAAATACCATGGGCAAGCCCATGGTTTTGCCAAAACCACCAATGAGGTGTCCCTTGGTCATTAATGCCTTGTCCCCTCACTTTTCCTATAAATATCAAGAAATCCTATCATCCATTCGACTCCCAACTCTTCCCCAACGAAGCTCTGGTCTCATTACCTCCCAATGAGTCCTCCCAAGGTTCCCCCAATCCCTCAAGGTCCCAACCTTTTAGTTTTAAGAGTTACGTTTTAAGGTAAGGGATCTGACCCCTCTCTTTCTTTTCAAGTGATCTCTTTTATGTCATTTATTTTATGCTCCATGTTCTTATGTTGGAGGAGTTTATTTTATATTAATTATACTTTCATTTTTATGTTCATATTATTAGAGACCCCCTCTTACTCTCATCATTTCGTTTTAAGAATGTTTAAGTGGCGCCGTTAGGCTGCCGAATTTTTAAGGGATTCTTTCACCCTTCCTATTTTTCAAAGTTCTACTTTCATGTCAAGTCTTTCAAGTTCCTTTTTATTATGTTGGGGTATGATATCTATATCTATCATACTGAACTTTTATTTTCATATGATTAGAGACCCTATTTTATCTCATCAATTCATTTTTTTTTGAAGTTTAAGTGAGCCGTTAGGCTGCTGAATTTTTAAGGGATTCTTTCACCCTTCTCATTTTTCAAAGTTCTACTTTCATGTCAAGTCTTTCAAGTTCCTTTTTATTATGTTGGGGTATTATCTCTATATATATCATACTGATATTTTATGATCATATTATGAGATACCCTATTTTATCTCATCAATTCTTTTTTTATTGAAGTTTAAGTGACGCCGTTAGGCTGCCGAATTTTTATAAGAGAAATCTTATTTTTGTCTTACTTCCATGTTTTTCATTTCAAATGGTATGTCCTTCAAATTTCATTACCATGATTCATATACTTTATATTCTGTCCCTATACTATTTTTATATATCATTTATGAGTGGGTGACCCATGTCCCCTCTCTTTTCAACATTTTCTAAAACCCTGTAACGTAGCCGTTATGCTGTAGAATTTTCGTCTCAAAATGCCTCTCTCTTTTTCTCAAAATTATTTTATGTTATTAAGTGAATACTCAAAGCTCTTATTTCTACATGTGTATTCACATATATACCAAAATGTTCTATTTTAAATTCTGGGATTTACATACATGAAACCCGCTTTCCCTTTCCGTGGGTTTAAAGTGACATAAAGATCATGTCTTTAAAGCAGTTTTTAAAACGTTATGATTATGAAATAAAACCCATTTATTTTATGCTATATGGGTTGTTTATGAAATGATTTATGATGATATATGTGGCTCACATGATAATAAATACATTTCAAGGGTGCGCCCAGATAGCGCTCCAATGCATTGGGTAAAGACTTAATCTCTAGAGATGACCATTTAGACTGATACCTTGGTGAATAACCTTGGTAATTTTTAATGACACCTTGGGGATGGACCTTGGTGAAACGAAATTATTTTCAATATTAAATGTTTTAGCCACATCTTCAAGTTATGAAAAACGTTATTTTTATTATGATATGCCTCATGATTTCTTTCTCATGCCTTAAAGTTCTTTTTCATGACATTGTTGATGTATCTCAAGTTCACATGTTAAATGTTTCCCCTTGTTTCCCTTACTGGGCCTTCTGCTCACCCTTTATTTTGATTTATTTCCCCAGGTTATGAGATGAAGTAATGAACCTAGGATGAACATAAAGAGAAGCCTTTCAAGTGTTTAAGAAGAATGTTTTATGTTTTCATGTTTTAAGTTCCTGGTTTCCAAGACACTAAACCTTAAAGATCCTCGGTTTTGTAAAATGTAATGAAAGATTATGTGATAAAAAGGCGGTATGCTATAGTTGGTATCAGAGGATGGTTTAGTTATTTGTTGAAATTAGGATATGAAAACTTTAGGAAGAACCCTATAGAAAATTTTAAATATAGGAAACCTTCTTGGTATTTTGGTGAGTATTGAGTAAGGGGTTTCCAAGCAAATACATCTTTGTCTGGATACGAGCAGGTAGAGGTGGCTCTGGCACAGATGTACATAGGGGTAAAACCCGAAAACACCGCTTTGAGCTAGACTCGAATGGTAACTGGTACACGACAACGGGCCTTGCTGCACTCTTGGTTACGACACTCCCGGGGGATATGCTTTGGTAAATTCATAAGCTTAGTATGAACCATTATTAAAGGAACAAAGATAAAATAAAATAAAGATTCACATAAGAATATATGATCATGGATAACCTAGTTTGAAACCTAGGGGATCATAAGTTAGGGTATACTTTTTTTTCTAAAAGTTATCCTTATATGATTTAAGTTCCTTTTTATGATTATTGGATAAGTATTTAAGCCTCTAATTATACTTTATCTTCTTAGTTAATGGTGGGAAATGGAAGAACATGTCCCAACAACCAATGTGATAGAAAATGCGACGATTGCCGTATTAATATGACAGAGATGATTAGTGGATTAAAAGATGATTATTATTTTGGAAGATGTTCACTATTTTGGGAACCCTATTTGATCAAGTTAAATATATTACTATGGTATTTTCTTTGAGGAGTAAAGGTTGACTTATATTTTGAAGAATCGATGAATTTAAGGTGAACTTATGGTATTATAGGTTACTTATGGAAATGATTGACCTATCTTGGGGAAAATATGTTTAGGTTAGTTACTTTTGTTATAAGATGTTAGGAGTGGTTGATGTTGTTTGGAGATGAACGATAAAGTTTATCTTGGAAGACTATGTTATCAAGTCCTTCTTGTATTTGGGTTTCAATCTTAGTTTGGGTTATTTTGAGGAATTTTAAGGAAAGTTATTTACGGAATGGTCTATGATGAACTCTGGGTAGTACCATGGAACTTTGAAGATTTAAAATTAGTTTCCCTTCCTATGGGATTCTTTCTTTTTGAAGAGTTGTTTTATCTTACCCTTTTTGTTTTTGAGATAATTTTTAAAGATAGAAGAAATTGATAGTTAATCTTTTGTGGATTTCGTGACTCTCAAGAAGATGATTCTTGTGTTTTGATGAGACCAAGTGTTTTTGAATGCTCATCGTTTGGAGAAAAGATTAGTTTTGGTAAAAACTTATTAAAGGATGAAACTCTACATGAAGGTAGGTATAATTCCTTATGTTTTTGTTCTATGTAGTAAATGAATTCCTCAAAATTATGAAAAGGAGAGTAAAACAAAAATTTTGTTGGTTTACATTTCCTAATAGGTAATCAAAGATTGTTTACACACATCATAAGTTTGTGATTTTCTCATGGTTAACTTTCTCCTAATCATGTTTTTTATCACGCTCCCTCAGAACTTGACCCTTTGTTTTTTCCTCCATGTCCATGTTTTCTTACATGGAATCCTAGTGTGGGTTAACTCGGGTGACCTTTGTACTTCCCTTTCTTTCTTTTAAAGTAATAGTTTTATTGACTCCTTTTCCGATGTGGGACTTTCAATGAAATTTCAAAGCCCAATTTTAAAAATTGTGAGGATGCAATTTCTTAAGGGGGGGAGATTATAACGACCCAAAATTTTGAATAAATCTCGTTTCCTAATTTTGTGTGTTATTTTATTTTTTTATACTCAACAAAAATGTTTCATTTGATAACATGAGTATAATTAAAATGAGACCGTTGAGGTTTTGACTGTTATATGACCATTGGTCAATATGACCGCTAGAAACTAAACGTTATGATTATTATCTCTAAATACAAGTAATCGTGGTTAATTAATATAGAAATAAGATTCGATGGCCTCGCCCAGTAGTCTTGGACCGATCGAAGCCCATCTAACAGAACTTGGGAAGGAGGTAGCACCACTGGGCTTTGCTTTGGACCAAACCCAAGACGAACTTCATCGTGTGAAACTAGAACAGAATTGCCTTCGCGAGAAGTTCAAACTGATAGAAATTACTACTCGTGCGATGTTGGCCGAGCCTCCCTCGGATTCTCTCACCTTAGCACACCTTACACTTAGGTCCTATGCTGGTGTGATAAGGGGCTATGTAAGGAGACCGTAACTGCCTTGTGTAATCCTTTGTTTTAAATAAAAATTGGGATTTCTTATTATGATGATGTTTATGACTTTTCAAATGTCCGGATAAATATAGTATGCATATTTTTGGTGAATTTTAGAGAAAGGATATTTTAAAAAATGTTTATGTAAACCTTAAATAATTAAAAATGTGTAATGATTTTCAAAAAATGGTCTTCTACAATTATGTTCAGTACAAAATTTAGAGTCTAATAAGATCAACTTAATTTTTGATGAATAGTAAATTATGAATAGTGATTTTATGCTTAGGATTAGTAATGTGACCAAATGGATTAGTAATCTCACTTAAAGAAAGTATTAATATAATCTAGGCACCTTGATTAAGTAATGTGATTCAATAAAATGGTTAAATAACGGTTTCATATATTATTATTCAAGTATTAGTTTTTTCGTGTGAATAGTGTTTTTTAATTAAAAATTAAATTAAAAATATTTAGAAAATTATTTTTATAAAATGGATTTCATTTTTGAACTCAGAGCGTCGATATTATGTTAAGGTAATTTTTGGGGATTTTTCTAAAAAAAATGAATTTTTGGTGAATAGTGTATTTATTTAAAAATTAAATTAAAAATATTTAGAAAATTATTTTTATAAAATGGAGTTCATTTTTGAAATCAGAGCATTGATATTTGGTTAAGGTGAAATTTTGGGATTTTTCTGAGAAAGTTGAATTTTCGATGAATAGTGAAAATACAGTTTTTAAGTTACGGGTGTTTAATGACATCATTAAATGATTTATTAAGTATGTAATAAATATGGTCGACTTATGAATAGTAAGATAAGGTATGAGGTGTCCCAAGTGGCCAATACCATGGGCAAGCCCATGGTTTTTCCAAAACCACCAATGAGGTGTCCATTGGCCATTAATGCCTTGTCTCCTCACTTTCCCTATAAATACCATGCAATCCTCTCATCCATTCAACTCTCAACTCTTCCCCAAAAAAGATCTGGTCTCATTACCTTCCAAGGAGTCCTCCCAAGGTTCCCCTAAGCCCTCAAGGTCCCAACCTTTGAGTTTTAAGAGCTACGTTTTAAGGTAAGGGATCTAACCCCTCTCTTTCTTTTCAAGTGATCTCTTTTATGTCATTTATTTTATTCTCCATGTTATTATGTTGGATGAGTTTATTTTATATTCATTATAATGTCCTTTTTATATTCATATGATGAGAGACCCCCTCTTACTCTCATCATTTCGTTTTAAGAATGTTTAAGTGGCGCCGTTAGGCTGCCGAATTTTTAAGGGATTCTTTCACCCTTCCCATTTTTCAAAGTTCTACTTTCATGTCAAGTATTTCAAGTTCCTTTTTATTATATTGGGGTATGATCTCTATATCTATCATACTGAAATTTTATTTTCATATGATTAGAGACCCTATTTGATCTCATCAGTTCATTTTTGTTGAAGTTTAAGTGACGCCGTTAGGTTGCTGAATTTTTAAGGGATTCTTTCACCCTTCTCATTTTTCAAAGTTCTACTTTCATGTCAAGTCTTTCAGGTTCCTTTTTATTATGTTGGGGTATGATCTCTATATCTATCATACTGATCTTTTATGATCATATGATGAGATACCCTATTTGATCTCATCAATTCTTTTTTTATTGAAGTTTAAGTGACGTCGTTAGGCTGCCGAATTTTTATAAGAGAAATCTTATTTTTGTCTTACTTCCATGTTTTTCATTTCAAATGGTATGTCCTTAAAATTTCATTACCATGATTCATATCCTTTATATTCTGTCCCTATACTATTTTTATAGATCATTTATGAGTGGGTGACCCATGTCCCCTCTCTTTTCAACGTTTTCTAAAACCCTATAACGTAGTCGTTATGCTGCAGAATTTTCGTCTCAAAATACCTCTCTCTTTTTCTCAAAATTATTTTATGTTATTAAGTGAATACTCAAATCTCTTATTTCTACATGGGTATTCACATATATACCAAAATGTTCTATTTTAAATTCTGGGATTTACATACATGAAACCCGCTTTCCCTTTCCGTGGGTTTAAAGTGACATAAAGATCATGTCTTTAAAGCAGTTTTTAAAACGTTATGATTATGAAATAAAGACCATTTATTTTATGCTATATGGGTTGTTTATGAAATGATTGATGATTATATTTGTGGCTCACATGATAATAAATACATGTCAAGGGTGCTCCTAGATAGCGCTCCAATGCATTGGGTAAAGACTTAATCTCTAGAGATGACCATTTAGACTGATACCTTGGTGAATAACCTTGGTAATTTTTAATGACACCTTGGGGATGGACCTTGGTGAAACGAAATGATTGTAAATATTAAATGTTGTAGCCACATCTTCAAGTTATAAAAAACGTTATTTATATTATGATATGCCTCATGATTTCTTTCTCATGCCTTAAAGTTCTTTTTCATGACATTGTTGATGTATCTCAAGTTCACATGTTAAATGTTTCCCCTTGTTTCCCTTACTGGGCATTCTGCTCACCCTTTCTTTTGATGTATGTCCTCGGGTTATGAGATGCAGTAATTAACCTAGGATGAACATGAGTAGAATCCATTCAAGTGTTTAAGAAGAATGTTTTATGTTTTCATGTTTTAAGTTCCTGGTTTCCAAGACACTAAACCTTAAAGATCCTCATTTTTGTAAAATGTAATGAAAGTTTATGTGATAAAAAGGCTGAATGCTATAGAAACTGTAATGATCCCATATAGGTGCGACATCACATGGAGGTGGCGCACGGTGGTGACCGGAGAAGTGGCTTTGGGTGGTTCAGGTGGAGCGCATAGCGAATAGCAGGCCTCTGACAGGGCGGCTGGCGGCAGAGTGACATGCGACCTAGTGGGGGGCCGAGTTCAGGCGGAGCACAAGGTAGACAGGCCGGCTGCGGTGGCAGGATGTGGTCAATGTGGGACTGCATGGGAGTCTATAATGTTGGATTCCACGGGAAATGACCAGGGATGCAGTGGTGAGGGACCACGTCTGCAGCAGGCGGGCCGCGTGGACCCCATGGTTGTAGAGAAGCTGCGGGGTAGGCGAACGGTGGTCCAACTGCTTAAACGTGGTGCAGCACTACGTGGATCTGAGTGGTACGTGGTCAAGGTGAACCACGTGCAGTGCACTAAGCAGCCCCATTGAGCTGAACCAGACTAGGTCGGGTCGGCCAGACCAGGTTGGGTCGGACCTGGGTCGGACCTTTTTAGTAAAGCAGTCGTAACTTTCAAATCATGTGTCTATTTGATAAGCTATCTATGGAATTGGGACCCTTAAAATGAGACACTTTTTTAAGATACTTTAAGTGAGTTGTTGTGGAAGTTAACATATGACATAATGGATTGATGAGTAGGCTCTCCCGGTGCAAGAGCGCTACGAGTGGAATCTTACGACTAGTTGTGACTTGGTGACTATGTGACTTGGGGGGATGCATGACTTATCGACACTATGTGTGTTATTGACACTCTATGTGTTACCGATACTGGGTGTTCTATGGACTACATCTGATAATCCTGCTTTTCATGCTATAGACTTATACCTATGTGAGATGACTGTATTTTGTGTGTTTCCTTTGTGGTATAACATGTATCTCTTTTGTGGTATACTTTATGTATTTATTTTTAGTATACTTAATGTATTTCTTTGTGGTGTAATTTTTTTATTTATTAGTGGTATTCCTTTGTGATTTTGGGGTGTCCTACTGAGTATTGTTTTACTCACCCCTGCATGGGATTTTCCCGCATGTGTTGTGTCTTGTACAGACGATCGATGCTTTAACGCAGTTCTAGGTGGAACAGGATTATGTGGTGCTTAGAGTGTTTGGACAAGCATGGTGTTCTTATATGACTTTAGACAGTTTTCATACACCTACCCTTTGTTGTACCTCTCGAACCCATCGTGGTTTGATTTTCATGATCACAATCGCTCAATATTTTTATCTAATCCTCTTTCAAGTGTTTTTGGATGATAGGAATCATTTCAGGTTACCAAAGAATTGGGCCAAGCAAGCTGAAGCCAAGAAAGGAGCAAAGTGCACTGTTTTCATGTGCATCGGCCAACCGGTGGCTCAGCACCGGCCAGCCGGTGGGCCCTTGACAGAGAAACTTCCCCACTGTCCAAAGCACCGGCCAACCGGTGGCCTCGGCACCGGCCAGCCGGTGGAGCCCAGACAGAATGGAAAGCTACTGTCTTGCCACCGGCCAACCGGTGGTCTCCTCACCGGTCAGCCGGTGGAGCCTGGACAGAAGCATCCACCCATCTCCAAGGCACCGGCCAACCGGTGGCCCTGTACCGGTCAGCCGGTGGAGGCAGTCAAACTAGCCGTTGGGCTTTTGACCAGCCTGTCCACTTGGCCTCCAACGGCTCCGAAAGCCTCTCCAACGGCTCCAAAGGCCTCTAACGGCCATATGAGGGTTCCCCCTCTATAAATAAAGGACTAGGAAGCCCCGGAAACTTAAGAAATCCATACGGAAGACAACGGACACATTTTCGATCATTTGGCGAACCTCCGGCGGATTGCTCCAAGGGAACCCCACTTGCTCCAACACACTTCCACATCCAAGGAGCACCACCAAAGAAGCTTGGGAGCGCCCTTCATCAGCTCCATCAATCCATTGGCGCCCAAGACTTCCCCATTACGGTTTTTCATTGCTTTATTCATTTTTGAGCTTTAAATTGAGTTTGTGCCTACAAACTCCCAATTCTCTCATTCTCTCTCTTTGGGTTTTCACACCACCTTTAAGGTGTGAAGAGGTTAGTCAAGCCTTTCCTTTTAAAAGGCTTGAGTCAAAGGTGAGCTAGCCTTCACCCGTAAAAAGGCTAGTGGGTTTCTTGCTCAAACCATTAAAAAGCAAGCTGTAATAGGTGAGCTAGCCTTCACCTGTAAAAAGGCTAGTGGGTTTCTTGCTACAACTATTGAAAAGCAAGCGGTAGTAAATCTCTCAACGGTTGAGTTGGGAGCGGAGACGTAGGCCGGGTTTTAGGCCGAACTCCATTATCAATTCTTGTGTCTTGCCTCTTTATTTCCGCTGCACTTTCACTTTGATTTTTAATTTTTTAATCATTTTTTAAAAGGCAATTCACCCCCCCTCTTGCCATCACTTCCTTCTTTCTCCGTCCAACAATTGGTATCAGAGGAAAATTTGAGTAACACCCTAACCGGTTTCAAATTCAAGATCTTTTTTTGATGGCTTCAACCTCTTTCGCCCCCGAAGGCTATTCTTTGGGTCGTGCTCCATTCTTTGATGGAACCGACTATAACTATTGGAAAACCCGCATGACCACTTTTCTTAGAAGCATTGGTTATCCCATTTATAAAATTGTCATGCACGGTTATTCTCTCTCCTCTCCCGATGAATCCAAATGGACCCAAGACGATATTAGAAATTTCGAGCTTGATGGAAAAGCCATGAACGCTCTACATTACAGCCTTGATCGTAATGAATTCAATCGAGTTTCCACATGCACCTCATCTCATGAAATCTGGAAACTTTTGGAGGTTACCCATGAGGGGACCAACAAAGTCAAGGATACTCGATTGGATATGTATCGCCAGGATTTTGAGTCATTTTCTATGCACCCACATGAATCTATTTCTGATATGTTAACTCGGTTTACTGACGTTTGCAATGGGAGAAAGTCCCTTGGTGATGATGTTTCTGCAGAAACAATGGTCAAGAATATCCTTTGGATCTTACCAAGCTCATGGGCACCGAAAGTCACGGAAATTCAAGAAGCAAAGGACATCAAGAACATGCCGGTCGAAGAGCTCATCGGATCCCTCATGACCTATGAGATCACAATGAGGAGGCAAGATGAAAAGGAAGGCAAACCGATCAAAGTTCCAAAGAACATCGCCTTCAAGGTACAAAAAGAAGAAAGCTCCTCCTCCTCATCTTCTTCCTCTTCAAGCGGCGATTCCGAAATGGAGAACCTTGCCCGCAAGATGCACAAGTTCATGAAGAAGCACAAAAAGAAGAAGGCCCGCAAGGCTCAACCCAACGAAAAATCCGAGCCCAAGGTAACATGTTACGGGTGTGGCGAGAAAGGCCATTACAAGCCTGATTGCCCACTCAACAAGAAAAAGGCCAAGCAAAAGGAAAAGAAGAAGGCATTCAAGGCCACATGGAGTGATAGCTCCTCATCCTCCTCCTCCTCCTCGAGTGACAACGGTAACAAATGCCTAATGGCATTTCATGAGGTAACATCTTCCGACTCCTCTTCCTCTTGTTCTTCAAATTCTTTTAATCATTTGTCATACGAGGATCTCCAACATGCGCGAGACCAATTGGAGGAAGGTTTTCACGAACTTTCTTCCAAATTTGTTACTTTAAAAAAGAATTTCAAAAAACTCTCTTCCGAAAAAGAACAACTTCTCAAAGAGAAGGAAGAGTTGACCCTCAAAATCCAAAACCTTCCCGATATTGATTCCATGGAATCAACAATCAAAGACCTAAGGGAATCCCTAGCCAAGTTCACCCAAGGTGAACAAAATTTGACCAAACTCCTAGGTTCCCAACGTATATCTAGAACCACCGGAGGGCTTGGCTATTCCAAGCAAGCTTCCTCTTCCCATGATCCAACTATTTTTGTAAGGGGGAGCTCCCAATTTAAATTTTGTAATTATTTTAAAAAATCCGGGCACTTAATTTATGAGTTCGATTGCAAAAATGCCCGGTATGGTAGGCCCAAAACCATTTTCCTTAACGATAAATTTTATAGGAGAAGACCCGCCACAAGACAAGTATGGATTGAAAAATCCCTCTTAGCGAGTCTCACTGGACCGAAATTTGTCTCGGTTTCAAACACCTCTCCCCGGTGATTTGTTGTTTTTATTTAGGGGGAGTTAGGATCGTTTTAGTCTTTTTACTTTCAATTCAATCTTTCATTTTCAACTCTTAGTATCGAATTTTTCATTTCAAAACTTTCAATTCAAACTGTTATTCAAATTTTTCATTTTAAAACTTTCAATTCAAACTGTTATTCAAATTTTTCATTTTAAAACTTTCAATTCAAACTGTTATTCAAATTTTTCATTTAAAACTTTCAATTCAATCTGTTATTCAAATTTTTCATTTAAAACTTTCAATTCAAACTGTTATTCAAATTTTTCATTTAAAACTTTCAAACTGTTATTCAATTTTTGATTCAAAACTTTCAATTCAAATTTCAAAAATTTCAATTGGTTTTAAAATCTCTATCTTGTTTTTCAACCGTTCCCTCAATCAAGTTTTATGCCCCGTGCTATTTTGATAATCACAAAGGGGGAGAAATTCTTGGTTGATTGGGGGAAAAATCTTTTAAAGCATGTCTTTCATTTCAGTATTTTACATTGTTTTTTTTAGTGATTGTGATCATCAAAATAGGGGGAGATTGTTGTACCTCTCGAACCCCTCGTGGTTTGATTTTCATGATCACAATCACTCAATCTTTTTATCTAATCCTCTTTCAAGTGTTTTTGGATGATAGGAATCATTTCAGGTTACCAAAGAATTGGGCCAAGCAAGCTGAAGCCAAGAAAGGAGCAAAGTGCACTGTTTTCATGCGCATCGGCCAACCGGTGGCTCAGCACCGGCCAGCCGGTGGGCCCTTGACAGAGAAACCTCCCCACTGTCCAGAGCACCGGCCAACCGGTGGCCTCGGCACCGGCCAGCCGGTGGAGCCCAGACAGAATGGCAAGCTACTGTCTTGCCACCGGCCAACCGGTGGTCTCCTCACCGGTCAGCCGGTGGAGCCTGGACAGAAGCATCCACCCATCTCCAAGGCACCGGCCAACCGGTGGCCCTGTACCGGTCAGCCGGTGGAGGCAGTCAAACTAGCCGTTGGGCTTTTGACCAGCCTGTCCACTTGGCCTCCAATGGCTCCGAAAGCCTCTCCAACGGCTCCAAAGGCCTCTAACGGCCATATGAGGGTTCCCCCTCTATAAATAAAGGACTAGGAAGCCCCTGAAACTTAAGAAAGCCATACGGAATCCAACGGACACATTTTCGATTGGTGAACCTCCGGCGGATTGCTCCAAGGGAACCCCACTTGCTCCAACACACTTCCACATCCAAGGAGCACCACCAAAGAAGCTTGGGAGCGCCCTTCATCAGCTCCATCAATCCATTGGCGCCCAAGACTTCCCCATTACAGTTTTTCATTGCTTTATTCATTTTTGAGCTTTAAATTGAGTTTGTGCCTACAAACTCCCAATTCTCTCATTCTCTCTCTTTGGGTTTTCACACCACCTTTAAGGTGTGAAGAGGTTAGTCAAGCCTTTCCTTTTAAAAGGCTTGAGTCAAAGGTGAGCTAGCCTTCACCCGTAAAAAGGCTAGTGGGTTTCTTGCTCAAACCATTAAAAAGAAAGCTGTAATAGGTGAGATAGACTTCACCTGTAAAAAGGCTAGTGGGTTTCTTGCTACAACCATTGAAAAGCAAGCGGTAGTAAATCACTCAACGGTTGAGTTGGGAGCGGAGACGTAGGCCGAGTTTTAGGCCGAACTCCGTTATCAATTCTTGTGTCTTGCCTCTTTATTTCCGCTGCACTTTCACTTTGATTTTTAATTTGTTAATCATTTTTTAAAAGGAAATTCACCCCCCCCCCTCTTGCCATCACTTCCTTCTTTCTCCGTCCAACACCCTTCAATTAGGGTTTTCTACAGATGAGTTTCAGGAACTTTTGTATTTACTTTTACAAACTCTTTTTTGGTGGGATTGTATTATAGCCCTGTTTAATTTCCAGTTTCCTACTATTTTACTCTATGGTTAGTATCTTAGTGTATGGATGCATTGACTACTCAGTATTTTTACATTTCGGCATTTTGGGCTTGGAGATTGTGTGTATGAATACAGGTACTTAGGAAAATGCCTCTCATTTGTGGGATATTCCTACTCAGTGCTAGTCGTCATCCCCTAATCTATTGGAGGTGGGCTTGGGGTAGTCATGGAATGGGCCCCTCTGGGACGGGTCATGAAAGAGTGGTATTAAAGGGGGGTCATTTTTACTTAAGGACTAGGAGTTTGTGAGGTTGGTTTAGGTCAATAGTGTTGAGTGTTTTGAGTTCGACTTTTAGTCCAGGGAATCCAATGTTGGTACAGCAGCTGACATATCCATATAATAGGACTCTAAATTCTACTTTTCGACTCGATACATGAAAATAATAGTTGTAGGGAAAACAATGGTACATGCATTATATAGTATTTGGGTGTGTTCTCATGTCCTTCTTAAGTCAACTCACCAAGTATACTCTATTGACTGTGGTACATATTGATTTGTTTTAGGATGCCTCCATGCAGACAGCCATCCAGGATTTTGTTGCATGATCATAAGAATAATCTTCCTAGCGATGAGTCTTCGGTACATGGTCATGTACTAGAGATACTCCCCGCACTAGAGATAGCACCTTTGGGTGGTTTACCAGCGATACCACCACCTATCGAGCAGAAGCTACTACCAGTGCTACTGGTTGAGGATGGATGTAGACTGAGCACGTTGCATGAGTTACATAGTTAGTGAACTCCTAGTTTTAGGGGTGAGCCAGACCCCTAGATAGTTGAGGATTGGCTAGAGGTAGTTACTCGTGTCCTCCGTCTTGTGAGGACACCTGATGACCAGATGACAGTCCTAGCTGCAAGTCTTATTTAGGGATCAGTAGGGTGATAGTAGAGCTTAGTGACCCAGACACATGATGAGTTGACTCTCTCTTGGGAAGACTTCAAGTGAATCTTCATAGAGGATTTTTTCCCAACTATGTTATGCTCAATGAGCATATAGGAGCTCCTGCATCTACAGTAGGGTAGTCATACTATGGTGGAGTACTCGATGAGTTTTGCTGATCATTCTCGCTACTCTAAGGATATGGTGTGAGGCCCATTCTTCAGGGCTCAAACCTTCGATCAAGGTAAACATAGAGAGATTAGGGCATCCATGATATCCTTTATCATCCCTACATATGATGGGGTATTAGATGGAGCTCTACTATTAGAGAGATTTTTGGAAAAGTATATTCTAGTAGTGAGAGATACCAGCAGGCACCATGTAGTTGAGTCTTCAGCAGTAGGTAGCCGACAACAGATGTAGGTACCCAAGTGGGTCAATAACTCTAGGGGATAACCCCAATACATGGGATCAGTGGTGCGAGGCTCCTAGGGCAGAGCAAGTCAACTAAAGGATAGGTTGTGTTACTCATGTGGCGGTCAAGGACATTTGGCATGAGATTTTTTAACTCGTCGTACAGATGATCAGGAGACAGTCGAGGGACCATCGAGGTAGATAAGGATATGAACTTGAGGCATAGGTAATGGATAGAGTTCTTCTAGGACTATGACTTTGATATTGTTTATACTCCTGGGAAAGGAAACGTAGTGGCGGACTCTCTCAACAGGAGATCCAGCTTGCAGTTGCTGGGTGAGGTGTCGGAGCAGTTGGCCGCATTGCAGATATCCTTTGTGGATGGAAATGGAGCAGCTTATCTATAGTCAATGGTTATCACCCCTCCACTCTTATAGTAATTCATGGAGGCATAACTTGGGGATATTGACTATGAAACACTATGTGCTCAGTTGTTTATAAAGCATACCCCTGATGAATATTCAACAGGTGGGGAGCATGTCATTCTTTTCAGAGGGCGCACAGTTGTACTTGTGGCATTGAGGGAGGAGGTTATGAGGGAGCTCCACACATCCCCTTTAGTGGTAAATTCAGGTGTGGAGAAGATGTACCAGGACCTCTGATGTTGGTTCTAGTAGTCGAGGATAAAGAAGGTAGTGGCATAGTTTGTTTCTCAATGTCTCACTTGTTAATAAGTGAAGGCTTAGAACCAGGTTCTAGTGGTCTTGACCCAACCAATTGAGGTACCAGATTGGAAGTAGGATGGGATATCAATAGACTTTTTGAAGGGTTTACCGCACACATTCAGAGGACATGATACCATCTAGGTGATTATTAACTGAATCGCTAAGTCGGCCTACTTCCTACCGATCCGAGAGAAGATTTTAGTAGAGATCTTGAGATACCTCTACATGCAAGAGTTAGTTCATCTTCATGGAGTTACATTGAAGACCTTTTTATATCGTGATTCTTGTTTCATATCTCAGTTGTGTAATGGATTATAGGTGGATTTTGGGACTCAGTTACGCTTGAGCATGACATTTCATCCCTATACGGATGGCCAGACGGAGAGGTCCATTCAATTTCTTAAGGATATGATACGTACTTTCATCCTAGAATTTGGTCGTAGTTGGGAGGATCACCTACCAATGGCGAAGTTTGGGTACAACAACAACTACCACTCCACCATTGGTACGGAACCATTCAAGGCCTTGTATGGATGACCATACAGGTCACCACTATGTTGGACTGACCCAGGAGAGTCAGCACCATGGGTCCAGAGTTGGTATGTACTACCACTAAGATGGTGCAGATCATTCAGGAGTAGATGAGGACTACATAAAGCCGGTATAAGTCACATGCTGACAAGAGATAGATACCTCTAGAGTTCTAGGAGGGATACCATGTATTCCTTCAGGTCTCACCTTGTCAAGGATTGAGGAGATTTGGATAGGGCATAAAATTATCTCCGAGATACATATGCCCTTTTCATATTCTATATAGAATTAGAAAGGTGTCATACCACTTAGATCTACCCCTGATGTTACAATGGTTGCATAATGTCTTCCACGTTTCGTAGTTGAGGAGGTATGTTCATGATCCATCGCACGTTATCGACTGGGGTGAGCTAGACATTGAAGATGGGGTGGATTTTACAGAGTAACTTGTAGAGATCGAGGATCGATAGGAGAAGATCCTTTGCGGTAGGTCGATTCCTCTATTGCATGTTTGGTGGAAACACAGGAATATCTAGGAGAGCACTTGGGAGCGGAAGGCTCAGATTCGTGCTCAGCACCCTCACCTTTTTGTTGAGTAGCATTTGTTTTGGATTTCAAGGACATAAATCCCTAAGGTGGGGAGAATGTAATGACTCATATTTTCTCTGGTTTTATTTTTATAAATTAATTAGGAAAATTCTAAGATCAAGTGCTGAGACGGCGTGTGATTCTAAGGCCTGGTGTGCCCAAAACAGTTCGTTGAATTATGTTCAGTTTTTAATAAAGTGCACAGGTGGTTTTTCTTTAAAAACTTGAATAAATTCTAAATGGGTTCCTAGATCAAAAATCTGAGGGCACTATTGCGTTTAGAACAATGACTTTACCTTATGTGAGGCCTAACATAGACCAGTACGGGTGGACCGTGAAAGTTAGTTTTTAGACGCAAACGTCGTTAAAATATTTAGTAAAAATATTTTATTTTGACTCAGCTTTAGTTTTACTTTTTAATGTTTCCTATTGTCAGGAATCCAAGGTTACGACATAACCCTAGAAATCCTCTGAGGTAAGGAGAAGGAGCTCCCTCTGATGAACATCGACGGATTGGCAAATCAAGATTGATGAACCTTGGATTCGACAGATCAAAGTATACCACAAAGGAATACCACTAAGAAATACACAAAGTACACCACAAAGGAATACACAAAGTATACCACAAATAAATACATTAAGTATACCAAAAAATATATACACGTTATACCATAAAGTAAACACATTAAGTACAGTCATCTCAAGTGTACTTCGTGTATTTCTTAGTGGAGGAGGGCTTGGGGTAGTCACGACACGGGCCCCTATGGAATGGGTCGTGACATATAGAAAGTAAAAAATGAGTAAAAATTAATTTAATAATTCATTTGAGAATATTAAAAATGTTCTTGAAATCATTTTAAATAAAATATATACATAGAAGAAAAATAATCCCAACTGAATAGAAAAACAAAGTCAGTTTTCTTTAAAAACATTCTTTTAGACTTTTGAGAAATTGAAGAGAGGAAAATGAAAGGAAACAAATTAATTTATAAAAATAACTATATGATAATAAATTTATGGGATTTAAGATAGAAATATCATATAATTCCTCTAATGGAAACTTAAATATAAACAATCTTGAATAAGGATGAGATTGTGAAATAAACTTTTACCTTAGGTCTAACTTGCTTCGCATGTGATTTTAAACTCCTGTATAATAAATTTAAATTTATTATACTTATATAAAAAAACCATATGTGTACTTATAATATCATATATAATCCACTTATAACATTTCAACACCTGTTTATTAATAATTCCTTATTAAAATTGTTGTTTTCGAGTGTTAATTTTTTCTTTTTTAATGTAAGTTTCGGTTTGGTAGTTTTGGTCCTTTCATCTTGATCATGGTTACATTATCTCTAGAATTTTAATCATTATATAAATATCATATATATTCATTATATTCATATTTATAATCATTATTGAAATTCGGTCATGAAAAATAAATCACATTGATCCATGGAGGTGGTAGTCCACACGTGTGCACGAGCAACGTTATCATTTTTTAACGGGTGGAAGGGTAAGAATATAAATGATATATTATATTTCTAGAATCATAATTATGTAATATATATTATATATAAACATTATTTTCATGATTATAACCATCCATTAATGGTGGTGATAAAAAATGAAATATATCACTTCATGAGGAGGTAGTTCACACGTACGCACAAACGATGCTTTCATTTCCCATTTGATAGAGAAGAAGATGAATAAAGGTTTCACCATTGACATAATAAAATCTCACTATATGGTAGATATTTATGTTATTGTATCATCATAGTTATCATATAATTTAATGAGGTATAAGAAGAAATAAAATGAATACGCTCAGTTAAGATTTATATTTCTTCTTTGGAAAACCTCTTTTGACTTACACCAAAAGCCTTATAAGGTTAGAATTTTGATCAAATAGGGACCTATAGAACATGGGTAGGGGTGTTAGGAAGGTATTTGGGATGGTATTGGTCGATATATAAGTCCCTTCATGTGACGTCCTGACCTGAAATCCACTAAACGGGTGCCCCGAGCTGGTGAGACACATAGCCTCAAGCGCGCCTCTCCGTACGCCAAAGAATGCCAACTGGAAAAGAGGGCCTATGGTGTGTTTGTGGGGATACTATTTCATCATGTCATAGTAGATAACAGTGGGTATGTAATAATAGTAAATTAGAAGAATCGTGATAATGAATAAACAAACTGGTAACAAAATTAAGGATAAACATCCTAACGCTAAATAATGATCAAAAGTTGGAAACTGAATCATATAAAAAAGTTGATGATGTAATTTCATGCCCCTATAGAATTGGAAAACTGGTATACGTGGCAGCAGAAAATACATCTCATATAAGAGAATCAAAATAATAAAAAAACTATCCAAGCATCCCGAGCACTAGACCAATCATCTTCTACCAAGCTTCATCCTAATGCAAGAAATCAAGATCAAGTGTCTAAAGTAGGACGCTTCCCCTTATCAACACCTTCATACATATAATCTATCTGGGTTCCAACGGTGTCCCAGATAAGGTGTGAGATAAATCTCAGTAGGCCACCACCAATGACGTCTATACAATCCAGTCTGAAATATAAAATAATAGTGTTCAGGTATATAAAAGTAAAGTAATTCTATAATGATAACCAATGCCTACTTCAACCTTAGCTGGTAATGTCTCTAACATGTAATCATTTAATTAATTCATTTTAAGTTTAGTTTATATAAGTAAGTCATGTGAGGTGTAATAGCACTGACAATATATCATGATAATAATATAAGATGATCCAAGGTATGACCAAGGCATCTTTGACCTTAGGGGTTGGCCAACTCATAGTGGCAACTCGTGCATTCTGGCAGTAAAAGGGGTCTCAGTTTAATCCAAGTTGCATCGCCTGATGTATTCCACTATAAATAATTCTAACAAAGTCCAAGGATCTCATCCAAGGTAAAATGGGATAAGCATGACTAGGCCCAATGGGGTGAATCCATGGTGCCATGTGCTCGAAGAAATCAAGCTGGATCCAAGGATTGTATACAAGGCATCCTAATATTTGGAAGATAGTGAAGGGATCCTACATCATCATGGCAGTAATTTGCTAGTAAACAAGTACCATATTCCAAGTGTTGGAACCACTTTAGTAATTGAGTTGTATTTGTTTTCAATGAGGTCAATGAATGTTAATAATGGTTAAAGACACTCTCCTAAGTAAAATGGAGAATGGAAATTAGATTATTGATTCACTGATCTTGAAAGTTCAAAGAACTTGTATCATGTGTGATACAATGTTTACAACATTGAAGTAGCAACCTTTTAAGGATGATTGAAGTACTTTGGATTTGATAATTCAAAAAATAAAGAAGGAAGAAGTAGGTTGAAGAAGAGGCTTGGACTTTAGGGTGTCCATGTAGGAGGTCGATGTTGTTTTTAATGATGTCCATGAATTTTTGTGTATACTTGGTTTCATACCAAGTATTTTTTATGAGGCTCGGTTAAAAAATGGGGTCAGCCCATGAGCTACCTACCCCAGCCTCAACCTGAGGCACATGCGGGACCACAGGGGGTCGACCGTGCCCATGGGGAAGCCAAGGCAGAGCCAACCCATGAGAGGAACATGGAGGATATGTATAATCCCCAGGGTGTGCATAGTGGGTGTTAGGCATGTGCCCGAGGAGGCAGAGTGGGCGCAAAGAGCGCGCCCGCAGAGAACTGGTGTGGGGCAGCACCGGAGGGGGGGAGGAGAATTCTGAACCGATGCTGAGGGGGGTTGATTGATAAACCATGGGAAACCCACATCTCCATTTTGGTGTGGGAATTTTCTTTAAAAAATATAGATATAATATTCATTGTTCATCCAATCCCGCATCTCTCCCTACCATTCGATCAATCTGCGACAGATGGATCTAATCTTCGTCATCCATCAATCTCGTGCCACGTGAGTATGAATCTGAGCTATCCGATCCTCTCGTGGATTTGAACTAGTCATGCCATCATCTTCAACCTCCAGCACTTTCTAGCACTGTTGTATCTCACCGAAGATGATGGATGATCACGTCTGAACCATCATGCCTTATTATTTTGATATCATGAGGATCGTCGGATCGAACTGAGACCATGCATGAAATCTCTGTCTTGCATGCATGCGATATCTCGATGAAGAAGCTTTGTATGAGACAAACAGAGTTTCCAAGGCCATGTGGATTTGTGAAAGATTAAAAAATGAGATACAATAAAATCTCAAATTAATGCATGTGATCAAGAAAGGATCCCACATTCAAAAAGGAAACATCCAAAAATCCTGGTGTATCTCAAATATAGCTTGAATGTTTTAAAGAACCAAAGATCTTGGTTATTCAAAGATTTAATCTTGACTGATTCATAGGATATATTTGAATGCAGATGAAGAAGTGATCCTCGCCTATAAAAGGAGAGGACCCAAGCTGAGAGATGTTGCTGCTTGTGAATACCCAAAGTGCTTATGTTCCAAAAACAAAGAACACTCTTTGAAGAAGTAAGTTGTGTCCCATGGACCTTTAACAAGTGTCATGCACTCTTGAAGAGCCTCATGAAGAAGAATAGGATCTTTACTTCCTTGTGCGAATAATAAACCACAAAACACATGATAGGTTTACCCAAACCCTCCCGGTGTTTTTATAAAGGAAATCTCGCAGCTACGCAATTGGTGAAATCACACCTTTGTTGTGTTTTGTGAAGACAGTGCCACACACTACCCTCTCGATTCTATGAAGGAGATTTTTGCGCACTCGTTGCATAATAAGGAGACCCGTGGGTCATTCTAGTTTCACTAAGTAAGGTGATCACCCTCCTGTTTGCATGCTCGTCTTATTGTTTGTAGGGGTATGAGTATTGGTGAAGAAGGAGAGTCCAAGAAAGAGAAGGGCATCACATTTTGTATGCACCCATGTGCATGGCTTAAAGAAAGCCCAAGACCTTCAGTGGTTTCACCATTTGGGTTTGAAGAAGAGAATACATGAAACCCATACACTTATTTAAAGGCACCCGAACCTAGTACAAAGTAAAGAAGAGAAAAGGAGGAAGAAAAAGGAAAGAAGAGGAGAAGAGGTCGTGTGTGTTTTCTCAAAGAATCATACCCATTAGGGTTCTCACACAAGAAGAGGAAGAGGTGAATGCATGAATGCATGCATGCGCATGTGCACGTGAAGTCACTTAAATAAATAATTAAAACAAGTGTTTTCACATGTGTAAATAAGAAGGAGGAAAGGGAATAAAGGTTTAACCTAAATGTCATATGCATGATCACATGCATACATGAACAAGAAGAAAATAATTAACTCTGATGATGCCAAGTAAGCTGATCCTCACTGCATGAATAATCACATTGGTGTATGTGATTCTAGATAAAGAAAGAAGAAGATAAGTGAAATCAGTTGTTTCACTAAGAAGAAGAAAGTAGAATAAGTAGTGCAGTTGGTTTTGCACTAGAGAAGAATAGGAGAGTTGCTTGCCTACTGCTTTGCAAGAAACCAAGTGAAGAGCACTGAAGAAGATCAAGAGAAGAACCTACCTTTTAAGAAGGAATAAGACTGTCTCCATAGGTAGTATAAAGAACCATCTAGAGGCTACAAGTTGGACTAGTCTATCACCAGTCCCAAGAAGAGGATTATTTCCCACCCCCCTCTAAAGTTTAGGGACCCACACTGACTAGAGGATTTTTTTTCTAGTCAACCACTATAATAGCATATCACATTATAGTAGAGAATCTATTCTCTCGTTATTCCCATGCATGGAAAGGATGTAGCTACTCTTATTGAGTGGTAAACCTTGTAAAAATATAGTGTGCATATTTTTACTAATTTCTATTATTTCATGTGATAGGGAAAAGAGAATAAGAGAATAAATATCCTAACAGGTCAAGAGGTATAGGGATAAAAAGTTGGAATTGGTTTCAAAAGTCCCCAACATGATTCACCCCCCCCCCCTCTCAGTGTTAGGTATATCCCAAATTGGTCCTCTCAATTGGTATAAGAGGGACATGTTCATCTCTATTGGATTTTCTACAGTGAAGTTATTCTCTTTTGAAGATTTGAGTTGCTTTCCTGAGTTATCAATGAAGTGCACTTTCAGTGAAGATTCAATTATCTCTAAGCAGAATTCTATATCTACCAATACCATAATAAACAAGAAAAATAAGGAGAATAGAAAGTTAAAGAATAAGTCCCTCTTATCTAAAGAAGAGGAAGCATTTGGTTCTCCATATCTGGATGACATTAAAGACACACCGGACTTGGAAAGTAATGAGAAAGGGGTTCAAGTCCCTGCCAAGAAGATGGACAACCTTCCTACCTCAATTGGTCAAGAGGTATGTGTTAGTATATTTGAAAATTATTCTCATGATGAAAATTATACCATAAGTGGTGATGAACAATCTAAAACATTTCAAGAAATATAAGTTGATAGATTAAGAATGATTTTTCATTGTATCCCTGAAGAAAGTATATCCCTGGTTTGTGGAGTATTTCAATGCATGCAGGAAAATATCACTCAACTGGAAGAAGAAACTAATGTTTTGGAGATAGGATTACAATAAAAAATTATTGAATTTTTAAAGCTCTCTAGATAGTTTGGAGCCTTTGAAGCAACAAAGAGGGTATTTTAAGTAAGTTCTTCAAAGTGGATCAAAGATGTTGAAGAAAAAGAGGGAGTCAACAAGACTCTAGAAGAGAAGATCCATGCATTTGAAGATGAGCTGAAAAAGAGAAATGATGTCAATGGGTTATATTTGGAAGAAGACTCTAAGAATATCAAATAACTTGAATCTTTTTTACAAAACAAAGTAAAGATGCATGAAGATGAATTTTAAAGATTAAATAAGGCTTGTGAAGAGAAGACGACTATGATTGAAGACTGGGAAGTCATCATTAATATGATATGTCTAGAATTGAAAGCTGGGTTGACCAATATTGAGAAGACACATATTGAATCTCCAAAAAAGAAGGAAACAATTGATGCTAGTACTCAAAGCTCACTGGAGGATTCTAATGTCAAAATATTCCCAAAATGTGATAAGAATATCATGGCTTCACTCATTGATCTATCACAAGCAGCTGAGAAAGTAAAGGTACCATCCATACCAACTTGTACTAATGTTTTTAAAATTTCTTCTACAAAAAGTGCAGGTTGGTAGAAAAATTATAAACAAGTATGGATGAATAATAATGAGAAGAAACCCACCACCATGGATAGGGTGGATAGGGGAAAGAGTGTAGAAGATATCTCTCCACAGAAAGTACAACAATTCAAAAACAATTATCAACAACCTTATAAATAAAATATCAAGAAGTCAAGGTTTGTTGGTAAATATTAGTGTTGTAATAGATTTGGGAATTGTGCACTAGATTTTTGGTACAATCCCTTAAACTTAAAAGCACAAATAAATCCCATCTCAAGGGGGAGAAATCCAGAAAAGAAGAATCAACATCCACAGATCCAGAAGCATCTGTATATTATAAATAGATTTGGAATGTTAGATAACATTTGTGATGTATGCAATAGGAGTGGTCACATGAATGGTGCATGTTCCTTTCAATAGGTACCCAAAGTTGATAAGAGAAGAAGATCATAGGAGCTAGATAAGAAAGAAAAAGCATCCTTAGGAAGTAGTCAGAAGAATGTTGTAAAAGAAAACACTCCCAAGAATACTCTGAGGAGGAAAGTTGATAAGACCTTGGATTGCAAATCCAAGAATTTGAATGGTAGTACATCCAAAAGAACTACTAAGAAGGATGAAACTCAAAAGAATCCATGTAGAAGATCCAATATTGATGCCTCAGTCCCTAATGACATATTGGTGGTTTGTCCAAAAGATTTGGAAATGATGAGAAAGATGAAAGATGCACAGACTAAGGCTAGTGATAAAAGAAAAAAAGAATATTCTACATAAAGATAAAGAAGTTTTGTGTGTAAGGTTCAACAAGTCTGGTCACTCTGTTAGAAGATGTTTTGAATTTACTCCAACCCAACAAGAATTACTCAAGAAGATGAAAGTTTCACCAGAAGATTATAATGCTTTAAAAGCTCTTAAAGAAAGAAGACTCACACACAAAGAAATGGAATATGTACTGAGATCCACACAATCACAGTCACCAATGAAGATAGGTTGTGAAAGTGTGAATAATTAAGCATATGGGTTGAGAAAATAATCTCAACCTTGTTTTTCACATTGATGGATCAAGGATGATCCACATTATTCCCTTAAATATTTGTGTATTGTATTTGTTATTATCATATAGGGAATTGAAGGTGAGGAAATATCTCAGAGGGAGAACCTGGGATTCAGTTATTAGAAGTTTTCCCTAGAGGGGGAGACACATGAATAAGCTACTAGAGTCATTATATCAATTAGTATCAACATTATTTGGTATAAAATTTAATTACTCTGAAGATTGTCTGAAAATCATGTAATTGGAAAATTTATGTCATTTCTCAATCTCTCATCCTTGGTTACTCAAAATAAATATTATTTTTCAAAGGGGGAGTAACTAAATTACTCAGTGATATAAGAAGAATGGAAGTGTTCCAAGGTCACTTATCCTGACTATTACATCTGGATGTTTTTGATCTATTTGATAAAGTGAGTGAAGGATTTTCAGGTTGATTATTTCATATCACGCTTATTATCATAATCTTGGAATGAAAGTGGAAACCCCTTGAAGTAAAGTTAATGAGTTCTCATCTCATTAGGTGTCATATTCAGTGGTTAATGGACAACTTTGTTGTCTAAATCAAATCCTCTTGTTTTCTACACAGAGAATTGCTCAAGTGGACTTAGAGTGAAATGATTGATGGCACATTTCTTAAGTATGAAATGATACCCTTTATACCATGAACTTTTTATTTCTTGTCAATAAGGGAGAGATAAGTGAAATGAAAGTTTAAGAGAGAGAAATAAGTGAAGACTCACATTGACACATTCATTTAGTAGATAAACTTTGGGTATTGCCAACAAATACAAAGGGGGAGATTATTGGGAAAACTTTATTAATTTAGTTGTATTTGTTTTCAATGAGGTCAATGAATGTCAATTATGGTTAAAGACAATCTCCTAAGTGAAATGGATAATGTAAGTCAGACGATTGATGCACTGATCTTGAGAGTTCAAATAACTTGTATCATGTGTGATACAATGTTTACAACATTGAAGTAGCAACCTTTTAAGGATGATTGAACTACTTTGGATTTGATAATTCAAAAAATAAATAAGGAATAAGTAGGTTGAAGAAGAGGCTTGGAATTTACAGTGGCCATGCATGAGGTTGGTGTTGTGTTTAATGATGTCCATGCATTTTTGTGTATGCTTGATTTTATACCAAGTATTTTTTATGAGGCTCGCTTAAAAAATGGGGCCAGACCATGAGCTAGCTACCCCAGCCTCAACCCGAGGCACATACGGGGCCACAGGGGGTCGACCGTGCCCATGGGGAATCCAAGGTAGAGCCATCCCGTTAGAGGTGCATGGGGGTCATGTATAAGCCCCAGGGTGTGCATAGTGGACGCTAGGTGCGTGACTGAGGAGGAAGAGTGGGTGCTAAGAGCACACCCACAGAGAACTGGTGTGGGGTTTCACCGGAGGGGGGAGAGGGGAATTTTGAACCGATGTTGAGGGGAGTTGATTGATAAACCATGGGAAACTTTCATCTCTGTTTTGATGTAGGACAACATTTTAAAAACGTGGATGTAATCTCTTTCGTCCATCCAATCTCGTGTCTCTCCCTACTGTTCGATCAATCTGTGGTAGATGGATCTAATCTTCGTCGTCCATCAATCCCACGCCGCGTGAGTATGAATCTGAGCCGTCCGATCCTCCCACATATTTGAACCAGCCGCGTCATCGTCTTTAACCTCCAGCACTTTCCATCACCATTGTATCTCACCGGAGGTGGTGGATGGTCATGTCTAAACCATCATGCCTTATTATTTTAACATCATGAGGATCATCGGATCGAACTGAGATCATGCATGAAATATTCATCTTTCATGCATGCGATATCTCGATGAGGAAGCTTCAGCTGAGGCAAATGGATTTGCTGAGGCCACATGGATTCATGCAAGATTTAAAAACGAGATACATGAAAATCTCAAATGCATGCACGTGATCAAGAAAGGATTCCACATTCGAAAAGGAAACATCCACAAATCCCAGCGTATCTCAAACACAGTTTGAATGTTTTAAAGAACCAAAGATCTCAGTTATTCAAAGATTGAATCTCAGGCGATTCATAGGAGATATTTGAACCCAGATGAAGAAGTAATCCTCGCCTATAAAAAGAGAGGACCCAAGTCGAGAGATGATGCTGCTCGTGAATACCCGAAGTGCTTCTGTTCCAAAAATAGAGCACACTCTTTGAAGAAGTAAGTCATGTCCCGCAGACCTTCAACAAGTTCCATGCACTCTTAAAGATCCTAATGAAGAAGAAGAGGATATGCACTCCCTTGTGTGAAGAAGAAACCACAAAACATGTGATAGGTTTACCCAAACCCTCGCGGTGTTTTTGTGAAGGAAATCTCACGGCTACACAATTGGTGCAATCACACCTTTGATGTGATTTGTGAAGACAGTTCCATGCACTACCATCTCTATTCTATAAAGGAGATTCGTGCACACTCGTTGCATAATAAGGAGACCCGTGGGTCATTCTGGTTTCACAAAGTAAGGTAAGCACCCTCCTGTTTTCATTCTTATCTTATTGTTTGTAGGGGTGTGAGTATTGGTGAAAAAAGGAGAGTCCAAGAAAGAGAAGGGAAGTACAAGTTGTATGCACCCATGTGCATGGATTGAATAAATCCCAATACCTTGAGTGGTTTCACCATTCGAGCTTGAAGAAGATAATACATGAAACCCATACACTTATGTAAAGGAACCTGAGCCTAGTGCAAAGTGAAGAAGAGAAAAGGAGGAAGAAAAAAAGAAAGAAGAGGAGAATAGGTCGTGTGTGTTTGCTCAAATAATAATACCCATTAGGGTTCTCACAAAATAAGAGGGAGAGGTGAATGCATGCATGCATGCATGCACATGCACACGTAAAATCACTTAAATAAAGAACCAAAATAAGTGTGTGCACATGTGTAAAGAATAAGAATAAAAAAAGGGAAGAAAGTTTTAACCTAAATGTCATATGCATGATCACGTGAATACATGAACAAGATGAAAAGAATTGAATCTGATGATTCCAAGTAATATTATCCTCACTACATGAATAATCACATTGGTGTATGTGATTCTAGCTAAAGAAAGAAGAAGATAAGTGCATTCAGTTGTTGCACTAAGAAGAAGAAATTAGAAGAAGTAGTGCAATTGGTTTTTCACTAGAGAAGAAGAGGAGAGTTGCTTGCCTACTTCTTTGCAAGAAACCAAGTGAAGAGCACTGAAGAAGATCAAGAGAAGAACCTACCTTTGAAGAATATCAAGAGCAGAACCTACCTTCGTAAATTATCGTATTTTACTATTCATAAAAAAATCAAGTATTTTAGAAGAATCCCAAAAATTCGTACTAAACATTTTTTCGATGTATAAAATTCAAAAATGAACTCCATTTTATGAAAATAATTTTCTAACTATGATAAATTTAATCTTTAATTAAAATCATCATTTTCTCGAAAAATACATATTTTAAAATTATAACAGATTTTATAACACTTTTAAAAATTAACTAAGGTCTCATAAAATTATCTCATAATCATGAGAAAACCAAATATTAATTTATGAATAAATTTTATGCAAATAGATTTTCTTTTAAATTATTTAATTAATCATAAAATTGTAATTAAATATGTATGACTTACAAAAATATCAACACTTAATTAATTATTTTTCAAATATTTATTTACTTATACTATGATATAATTATATCATATTTTCAATTATAAGATGGATAAATTTTATTTATACTTTCATTGGTGATGTTACTATTTAATTTTCCAGTTTACTATTCATAAGGGTTGCATTCCTATTCCAAAGGCCAAGTTATTATTTCATTGGTATATATTCCTTAACTTCTATAAATACTTCTTATTTCATTCATTATTCATTTATAAAGTTTGTATTGTATTCTCAAAATGATTTTATGTGATTTATACTATTTGAAGTAATTATAAGAATGGAATTTCCATTGGTATAATTCTGGGTTGTTATAGTATCGACCCTTAGTTTGGCCTGTATCAGAAGAAAACAGAAGAACGGATCAACACCATGAAGATAGGGCATATGAACCTACTCCAAAATAGTGTAAAAACTAGCAAAATAAATGAAGAATATAAGGTAACGAATTTGATATCTTACTGAGAGGGATATAATGCGACAAATGGTTCTTCAACAAGACCTCATATGAAAGAGATATGGAAGAACCTATCTTAGAAGGCCTTAGGATCTTCCAACATGAGAAAAGAGAACCCCCTGTCACTGGAATGAAGAAATAAGGAAAGGGTGAGGTTTAAATAAATTTAAGGGGGAAACGGTCATTTTACTCAAAAATTATTGGGTCACATGGTTTGGCTGCATGGTTGGCCAAACCATGTGTCAACTGTGTGCGTCCCACTACCTAAAGAGGTACCCTTCATGATTTGGCTACACGGTTTGAGAAACCATGCGCCAACCATGCTATGTGGCTTTGCTAAAAACTATAGGCAATCCACACGGGCATGCAGCCCCTGACACATGGTTGGGGAAAACCATTCACCCTACATGACCCTCTGAAATTCCCCACATAGTTAGGGGAAATTGTGTGGACTGTATGTCATGGTTTCTACTAACTGTGCGATCCAATTCTCTTCTCCATCGGTCGGGGTTCTGAGCTTCGAACAAGCCTCGAACACCCCCAAAACCTTCATGGACTCATTAAGCATCTATAATAGGTCCAAAATAAAGAATTATAATTAATTTTAAAAGGATACATATCTCATAGAAAAATCAGGTTCTGACACTTGAAGTGTGGATAATATATGAGAGTTGGTGTCCTTTTATAAGTGAGGGAGAGGACGCACTAGGAATTTTTCAAAATATTAAAATATAATAATGTCTTACTCAATCCAAATAGCTCCAAAAAACTCATACTCGAAGAGGAGATGATATAGGATTGAATCATGACCATAAAATAAAATTTATATAAGTTTTTAGGTCATTTAAATCCTTATAATTTTAGGTTTAACCCTTATAACCCATTTTAACTCTTACCGTGGTAACTAATTTTTTTACCAAAGTTACTATTCATAATGAAAAAAAATGAAAGTATACTCATTAAAAAATTTATAAATTATGATTACAAATATTTATTATATTTTATAAAATTCAATTTTTATAATTGTAATAAAATAATTTAAAAACAAACCCACAAAACGTGATGAAAAACAGTTTTTAGAAAAATGTGTTTTTAAACCCAAAAATGAACTTGTACCAAAATCAAGTATAATGTTTATTACTATGTAATTAATTAGATTATTTATAATTAAAGTATAATTATTTTAATTTATGATCAAATTCAAAAAATAATAAGACTTTTAAATTACTTGATTTAATGAAAAAATGACAATTTTACAAAAATCGGTATTTTTCATTATTCACTTAAAAATAATTTTTTTAGAAAAATCTAAAAAATTCACCTTAAGATAATATTGAAATTATAATTTAAAAAATTATATTCATTCCATCAAATAAAATTTCTAAAATTGTTCTAAATTTATATAATTTTCACGCACAAAATGTAATAAAAATCATTTTTGAAAAAATCACATTTTTGAAGCATAAAATGGATTTAATAAAAATTGAGTACTTATTTATTATGAATTAATAAATATATTTTAATTATATAAAACCTTTATATATATTTTTCATAATGTGGTTATTATAATTCATACCACCAATTTAAGGACTAGGTTATAATGGTCGCATTTATAGTATATCACAATTTTCTTAAAGCTTGATGTTGTATGTTAAGAAAGATAGAGAGAATAATATTATTTTAAAATAAATTTTTAGGGTGTTAAAACATGGATTTATATATGAAATGTATCCCCACGGTCTTCTTAACAGTACATTCAGCCATGTAACATAGCCTTGTGTATCCTTCCTTGATAATACATTAGCCTCAATTTATATCTTGTGTTAAATCCCCATAACATGTTGTTGTAACATAGTGTATCATTAAATCTTGAAAATATGATATTGAGATATCATATCATTAATTTATCTTATAGTCATATACAATAATCAACATCTCCATCCATGATCTTGATTAATCCTATATCAAATACTTTTAAACCACTTTGAATAGAATCTCCAGTGTTTATAAATGATTTAAAAATTGATAAACCAAATAAAATAAACTATAATAATTTTTTGTACATAGAAATATAAAAATGATGATAAATTAGAGGATTGTTACATTAATTACATTGGAATGAGAACAAATCCTGCATTTTTTTTCCTGATATCTCATTTACCATTATCATAAGTTGTACAAAGGTTGTTGTATCCTACAATGAGCATTGCATCGTTGCATTCTTTGGTCTGTATAACATGAGCACCTGACACATATTATAATCTTTCTAAATTATAACCTTAATTTTAGTTCATATCTTTCAATATACATATATCGGAGTACACGTTCTTTATAAAAAAAACCTTTAGTCATGTGTGAAAAAACTTATGTGTGGATATTAAATAGAATAATAATAAAACAACTAAACACACAATATATAAAAAAATGAATAGAGTGATAATGTGATTATCAAAACAAAAACGAACAAGGGTAAAGATCCACTCAACATTTTCCTCCTTTTAATAATTAAAAAACTTTAACTTCTGTCATATTTTTTACAAGATCAAAAAGAAAGGATAGTAAAGGGTATTTCATGTAAAGAAAAAAAATAGTAAACTCTAAAAAATAGTAGGGTTATAAAATATAGAAAATAACCCCCCCCCCCCACCCCCAAGTTAAGCAATGGATATAGTAAACAATAATAATTAAAGGAGTAAACAAGCTTGCTAAAGTAGTAAGAATATCAATCATAGAATACATGACATGATCAATAAATATACCAACTATTTGAATAAAAAATTCCTCCTAAACTCATGCATAATAAAAAGATATAAAACTTTTAATTTTTTTTAAAGAAATGATAAAATGTTAAAAAATAGTAAAATTTCCCCCTTATTCCAAGCTTCACTTATTGAAATGATTAGATAGTGAATTCTCATTATTTTGTAACCTCCTCTCGTACAAAACAAAAAACTACAAGTATCCATGAACTAGTTAATGATATTCAATTAATTATGAAAGATAAGCACAAAATCTATATAATAATAAATGTTTAAGCACATGTCATCAAAAAAATACAAACTCACTGGCCATAATAGGATCTTAAAAGATAGCTTATGCCAGCATACTAGTAGTAAAAACTATAAGAAGTACACATGTTGTCCATAATAAATAAATCACCTAGGACAATATAGTGGTTTATTTCCCACTATATTCTTCAAAGTACCTTTGGGAAACCAAACCGAGTGAACTCGTTGAATACTGGAGCTCACTAAAGATGTAACGGTAAACATATTATAGCACCCAAGTGGATGTATAAAACTTTCACAGTAATTAGAAGAATATTGACCATGTAATCCATATTTAAACGCATTTAACATTAGAATTAAAAGACTTACTTTTACTTTTATCATCACACTACTTAAAATGAATAGGGTGACCAAATTTTAAATTTGAAATAATCTTACCAGGAATATACTTTCTCAAACAATCTCTTTCTTCTATAATTTTGGACAACTCACTTCTCAACTTACAATTCTCTTTTTGAACAACTTCTAAATCATTAAAAGCCATATCACACGTAGATGAAGTAATATTATTTAATATATTATTCTCTTTATTTAGCTTAGATATATCATCTGAAAAAACTTTGAATTTTTTTTCTCCACTTCATCATTCTTAGAAGCAGTATTTTTCAACTTTTCATTTTCCTCTTTAATTTTTAACACTTCAGAATCAATTTTTTTCTACCTAACTAAAACTTTTTTATACTTATTTAGTTTCATGTAAGCACCACCAATAGTTACTATGCTATTTTTTAACTCATAAACCTTCTCTTCTAAGTCTTTAAAACTAACCTCATTACATTCAAAATCAAGGTTATAGTCATAATCAAAAGTGGAATTGTTGATTTCATCTATGCTAGCCATCAAATATATATTTCTATCCATTTTAAAAATTCACCCTAGTCACTTAAATAACATGATTAGTAAGATAAAAATATTACCTTACTATATTTATCCATAAAACAAAAAATACAAGTTTCCTTTTCACATACAGATTCATCAATTAAACCTAAATTTTCAGTACTACTCCAGGAAGCCAAAGCTTTATTCTCTTCCTTTTTGAACTTATTATCTTTTTTTGATTCTTTATCCTCTAATATCCAGGTTTAAAGTGTCCATTTTGATTGTATTTGTAATAATTAATATCTGAATTACTCAAATTCATATTCAAACTACCTTTCTTGTTTTCAGTTTTATCATCCTTCCTGGACATCATTCTATCTCTTCTAGATTATTTCTTCTTAATCTCACTATGAACTCCTTTCACAACCTTAATTAACCTCTATTTTATAATAGTCAAAGAACCTGAATCATCATCATAGGAACTAGAATAAGTTACAATAATTTTTAAAGAAACGCCTTTCTTCTTATCATCGGCTTCATTCTCAATGTTTTTCATCTCAAGATCAATTGTAAAAGAGGCTTGATAAGATCATCCAAAGAATATTCCTTGAATTTATTTCATTAATTAATATATAATTTTTTAGAATGTCACTTCTTTGGTAGTGATATGAGATTTCTTTCAACCATTACAGTGTTGTTCAATGTTTCTCCAAGTGCACCCATCCCTTTAATAATGCTCATGAAATTATGGAACATTTGATTGACAGTATCATTTTCTCACATATTGAAATATTTATACTCAACCCACAACATTCAAAGATTCATTCTTATCAACTTATATGATCCATATTGAGTTACATTCAAAATTCTCCACATATCATGATCAATATTATTTATAGATACATAACTAAAAACATTATAGTTAATGACATAATACAAAATATTTATAATCTTATAATTAAGAACATACTTAACTGCATCATTACTATTTAGAGAATTGAGATTAGTATCATGAAATTCATAAGGTTTTTCCATGGATTTCCAATTCTTAATGCTTAAATACTTAAGATAAGATTTCATCATAGATTTACAGTAACCATGGTTATTTCCATAAAAAAGGTGGATTATATGGAATCAAACCATCATTAGATCCTTGACCTTCCATTCGAAATGATTTTTCCTTTAGCTTATTAAGTCTAATATATGGTTAGTAACATAAATAAATACAAAAGATCCAATGATTTGATAACAATTTTCAAGGAATCAGGGTAAAAGAAACACAACACAACTCTTAAAAGGGTAGGCTTTAATACTGATTGTTAGGCCCCACATAAGAGATGGTAAATACAAGAGGGGTGAATTGTAAATATTAAAATAAGTAGAGTAATCAAAACAATAATTAGGAATTCAGTGGATGATAATATTAAAAAATTTACACATAATTAACGAATGCAGTAGATGTGTGAAGAGTGAAAGAAATAAAGAATAAAAAATAGAAGATAAGGGTTTTATAGTAGTTTAGATCACAAAGATCCTACATTTACTCTTTACACACTCTCTAAATTCTTGAGATCTATAAACGTCCACTATGATGTATATAACTTTTGAAGGAGAGTGACAATTATTAAAAAAATATCTTTTGCACACCCGGAGGCACAAACCCAACACTACCTTTTACAGGTACAGAGAGTACCCAACCTTTCATGAGATCAGACCCAACCCAAACTTCCTAGGATCATTCCAAACCTATACCTTGACTTTAACTGGAATAAGGTACAACTAGTGAATTAATTTTGTTTCCGTTTAACATAACTAAACATATACCTTTTAATGGAGGTGTGACTATGTGTTAGTCATGAGTACAACTCAATAAGAACTGTATAATGCAGACGATAAAAACACAATGAAAATATAAAATGGTTAAACCAACGAAATATGCAAGTGGGTTTTTTTGGTGTAGAAATAGTTAGCTTTGACCTTTCATATAAGTATTGGAATGACGTAGCTTTGCACAAACCAATAATTCCACAATAATCCAAAACAATGGTGTGTAACAATGTAGCTTTAGAACTTTACCCCACTTCAATATTGAATATTGGAATCACATCACACTATATTTTTGCTTTGTCCTTTATATATACAAACTCCAATGGCTAAAAATTACAACATATTCTTCACAATCTTCTACTTTAATTATCAATGTTAACTTCATGCGAGTGTTTCCTTAATAATCTACACATCCTATAATTGTTAGAATAATTAAAACATGTGGAATTATAATTGTTACCTACATACTAAAATATCACACATATCACTAATAATATAATTCCCACATCTTGGGTTTTTAATATAATGTTATCCTTAGTATAAACTTACAATGACAATTAACATGGAATTTTGCATGAAACATATCCTCATTGTCTTCTTAATAAAATGTTTAGCCATACACCATAACCTCACACATCCTTCCTTGATTATATGTTGGCCTCAGTTTGTATTTTTCATTAACTCTCTATGAAAAGTGGTTGTAATGTAGTGTCAAATTTCCTCTCAGAAATACGATATTGAGATATTTCATCATTACATTCTCCTGGAGTCGTATACAACAATCAAAACTTCTATCCATGATCTCGATCTATCCCACATCAAATACTTTGAAACCACTTCGAATAACATCATTAGTTTCTATGAATGGTTTACAAAGTGATAAACCAGGGTAAAAAAATTAAAATAATCTGTAGTAGATAGAAATACCAAAATGATGATAAAACAGAGTATCATGATGCCAATTACGTTGGTGGGATAACGCTATCTACATTGGCCTTTTGACATCTCCTTTACCATTATCATAAGTTATATAAAAGTTGTTGTATCCTGTGATGATCATTATAAAATTGTATTATTTGTTCTATATAACATGATCACCTCATTCATCTTCCACTCTTTTGAAATCATGACCTCAAGTTTAGTTCATAGCTTCCATTATACATATATCGCATCATGCTTTCTTTACAAAAAACCTTTAGGCATTCATGAAAAAACTTATGCATGAATATTAAACATAATAATAATAAAACAACTAAACACGCAATATATAGAACAATGAATAGAAAGGGATAATGTAATTATCAAAACACAAATAAACAAGGGTAAAGAGACACTCAACAATAACATGAGATATTATATGACTGTAGACATATTAAGATATGGTATTATGAGTATCCCTAATCAATAATGATCATGTAGTATCAATGGTTATGATGATATGTTATTATTAGCATGAGTGAAAACTCGTTTGGTGATACATAGTTCACTCATGAGTATAAGTTAGAGAATATATAATCCAAATTTTCCTACATAGAGTTTATTGATTGTTGTAAAAATGTCACTAATTTTAATCACATGCATGTTATTTGATTATCTTTTGACCTGAGGTTATCAAGGTTCCCTGCTTGTGAACTATCATGAGCTAACATTCATCCTATTTCGTTTATGTGAATGGTAGAATGAGGGTTGGTCTTGTAATATACCAATCACATGGGGAATTTGTATAATCAATATATGATTTTTCGACCTTTATGTTATGTTAAGAGATACCGGTCTTTGATAGAGTGTAACTGAATAATTGTATGATCATGCTTAGATAGATGACATGTTATATATTTATATATTTTAAGTGGTCTACTCGGGAATCGAAAACTAGTTAGTTGGTCTATATGAGATTACCATATTTCATTTCATGCATCTAAAGTGTTACAAACAAAAGCTTATATTAGTGTGCATGCGATTAAGTAGATACCTGCAAACTCTTTGTAGATTGAGTAAAATTGATATGTTTTTGGACACCACTCGTTGCTTACATCGTAAACTAAGAATTCATAACTATTTTTCAAATCCCCTCCAATACGCACTTGAGAATATGTAAATAAGGATTACTTTTGAAACATAGTATTTGTGAAATTTTTGGTAGATTTTGCATGATTTTTCATGTCTATTGATATCCATTTTAAGTTAATATTTTTTTTACATTTGGTTTATGCAACGTGAAATTATTTAAATGTATTACATGAATACGAGTGATGTTCAAGTAATGCGTTATTTAAATAATATGTAAAATTCATGCAAATGTTCATGATTCAATCAAATACATTCTGTTTGATTAATTATCACGTTAGACTGTAATTTAAGGCAGGTGGGTAGTTGGTGAGTGATTTGGGTGTGAGAAAATCGATGAAGGTTTTTACAATATAAAATTACATGTGTGCATGCATGAGAATGTAATGTTTATTATACATTATATGTTAATGTTCAGGAAATATATCATTACAGTACCTTGTCTTCATGGAAAATTGGTTGTTGTGCAAGCCAAACAGTATAAAGAATATATCTTTTTCATCACTGGACCTATATTTATTTAAAATTAACCCATTGAATGATATGTTCTATTTGTTTCTTTTGCCTTAAAGGAGAAATCAACATTGTTTAGATTTGGAGGTGAAGTACCCAGATCAGTGTGAATCACTGAGAGGGGGAGGGGGTGAATCAGTGATCCTTTAAAACTTTTTACTAATTGATTCTTAATCAATTAAACCTCTATGGATGGTTAAAGACTCGATCCACTCTTCTTGTATCTCTCACCTTTCCACGAATGATGCAGTAAATGTAAAGGCACTGGACACAAGGATTTACAAGGTTCGGCACCAAAGGCCTACATCCTTGCCATGCTCTCCCAGCATGGATTCTCCATTATAACCTGTTAAAATTACAATGGTCGATACAGCTTCCCACCGTATCTCTCCTGAGTCCCACAGGAGGGTCTTTATACTGCGTCCCACAGTGTTACCAGAGTCCCACTGGCCTGCTCCAGAATTCCACTGAAGACTTCTTCTCCCTGAGTCCCACAGGGTCTTCTCTTGGCTCCTCGAGTCACACGAGTAGCTCTTCTTCACTTTAAGTTCTTCAAGTATCCTCAGCAGCCTGGGATAAAGGCTGCTGGCCTTGCTCTTCTTCTGATCACTTGTGGTGAACAGGTCCTCTCATCTTGCTCGGGCTTTATCACCTTCTTCTAAGGATGCCCCGGCTTCTCTCCAATTACTGAATGCTCAGACAAATAATATCTTTATCTTTGGTCTGGTCCAGTCTCAGTTCAAAACAACTTCATGCACTGAGTGCATGGCATCTCTGTCTCTTCATGCAATGATTGCATGGCCTTCTCAATTCTTCAAGAACCTCCTAGTCTTGGACAACTCAAATTGCACACAAGCTGATTCAGACTTGTTCACGTGTGCATGTGCATGCATGCAAGCATGCACTTCCCTTCTTCTCCTCTTGGTGCAATAAACCCACAAAGGGTGTAGTCAACTATAGCACACACCTTCTTTACAATCTTCACACACTTAATTCAATTTGCTTACACACTTAGAGTGTGTTCTACTTTAGTGTGGATGTCTTCTCTTCTTCTTAGTGTGTACACACTTTCTTTTGCACACACACTAAGGTTCGGCCTTGTTGTCTTTTTGCACACACTTGTTTCACTATGCACACACTTTAGACTTGGCCTTCACTTGTTTAGCACACTCACTTCCTTGTTCTTTTAATCTTCTTCAAAGTGTGCACTTCACTTATGCACACACTTGGTTCTTCATTTTTCACACACAAGGGCTACGGCCTTCTTCTTCAAATGCACACACAAAGTATGGCCTTGTCTTGCTCACACCCACTGCCCTTAGGGTACTTAGCACACACAAGATGTGTTCCTCAATTTGGCACACACTCAAGGGCTACGGCCACTTGTTGTTCTTTTTGCACACAAAGGCACAAAGGCCTTTCCTTCCCTTCTTGCACACACACAAGGCTACTGCCTTTTCTTGTTTTGTTAAGCACACACGGCCGTAGGGCCTTCTTCTCCACTTGGCACACACTTGGCCCGTAGGTGATCTTGTCCACTTTGCACACACACAAATAGTGTGGTCTTCTTGTTTCACACACACCCAAGGCTACGGCCTTTACTTGCACACACCCGAACTCAAACTCAAGGGAGGGCGCGCAAGGTGTGCGGCCACTTCCACTTCTTCAAAGCGCAAGGCACACTTGGTGCACAAGGCAGCATGCAAGTGCCCAAGGCCTCTAGGGCGCGCAAGGTGCACGACACAGGGGCGCGCAAGACCTCCTACCCGCGGGGTGCGCAAGTGCAACACCCGCGAGGTCTTCCTCTTGTCGCGCAAGGGTGCGGGCAGAGAGGGTGACAACCTCGGGCGCGCAAGGAAGCGGCCTCGGGTTATTCCTGTCGCGCAAGGGAGTAGGCGCGCAGGGAACACTTCAAAGCCTCGGGTGGCTTCGGGACAACAGCCGCGCAATGTTTTGCGCGGTGGCTTCTTCTTCGCGAGGCAGAGGCACACGCGGATCAACAGATCTTCAATGAAAACATCAGCAAACTTCACAGAGGGCTCGACCTCATTTTTATAGGCAGAGGCTGCCTCAGATTATCCGCGTGCAAATAACTCAAATTCCCGAAGTTTTCGGGTTTTCAAGATTCGGTGAAATCTTGTTTTCTTTCCTCTGTTTCAACGCGGGTTCTTTTTCTTTCTGTTTCTCCTCGTGCATGCGATTCATAACGCATGCACAGCCTTCGGTTTTGGCCATCCCATGCAAAACACGAATACCCCGATGCCTCGGCAACTCCGTTTGCCTCGGCCTCATTCGAAATTCTCCATACATTGCATGCATGTATATTTTTAAGCATGGTTCGGTTCGTTATGGCCAGACGAGCATGAGGGTGGCTTTACTTCGATCAGCGGTGGCCGGGAGCTCGAGAACGGGTGGTCGGATGGCCTCTGGTTCAGCGGCGTCGCGGGTGTCTTCGGCTCGAGCTCGAGGAAGGAGACGAGCTCTCGACCGTCGGATCAGGCGTTTGAGATACATCGGGCGGCCTGGATTAGATCGCGGCGCCGCGGATCAGATGTGCGGCGCAGATCAAGCGCGCGATGAGACGGACGGCGGAGATTTGCTCCCAGGATTTTTTGCGCGTCCCACATCGAAACGCAGCCCGGTTTATCCGCGGCTTATAACCCTGGCGCTGCCTCAACACGCCAGTTGAACTTCTCCCCTCCCGGTGCCGCCCCGCACCGGGTTCTCTCTGCGGGCGCGCTCTGCGCCCACTATGCTCCCTGCGGGCGCGCTCCTAGCGCCCACTATGCCTCCTGCGGGCGCGCCACTGGCACCCACTATGCACACTGCGCTCCTCCGGGCGTGCCCCAGCGCCTCTGTGGTGTCTGCGGGTGCGCCCCTGCCGCCCTGAGCTCGCCCCACGGGTTCCCCCTTGGGTGTGGCGCCTTAGGCCCACATGAGCCTTGGGGTTGAACCCACAAGGTGCTCACGGGCTGGCCATATTTTTTGGCAAAGTAACAAATAGGACTTTGTCAAAAACAAAGTCCTCCATGAAAAATACCAATTCTAAATGCCAAATGCCTCCTCCTCTTATTCTAATCCATTCTTTCCATTTCTTCTTCATCCTTCTTCCACAAACATCCTCAACTCCTTTCAATCATGTATTCTAGACTTATGAGACATTTGTAGAAGGTTCTTCATCAGCCGAATCACTTGATCAATTATTTCTTCTTCATTAGAATTCCTTCATTCTTCTTCAACATTTATTCATCACTTTGTAATGGAATTCACGAAGGGTATTCATCTTCAACTGAGCTCCTGAATCACTTAAATTCTTCAATGTGCTTCATTGATCTAATCAGAGATCAATTGGATCAACTTCAAATTCACATGCACTAAGTGATAGTGCATGAACTCCATTAATGCACATCATCCACTTAGTAGTTGTGGATGGAACTCCTTTCAACTCCTCATGCATTGTCACTACAATGCATGGTCTTCTAATCATGTTGTGACTTTGTATCATCAGGATACAAGTTCTATGAACTTATAGAGCAGCTCAACAATCGTCAGATTTGACATGGAGAATGTTTCAACCATATTATCCAATGCCACTTAGTGAATCTCCTAAGTGACATTCCTCTAAGTACCATGGCCATTCTCCTTCACCACCAACACCATCACAACCTTTGTTATTCACATCTTGACATTCCTTGACTTCCATTCATTCCAAGACAACTTCATGCCTCATTGACAACAAATGCAACACAATGCACTTCAATCTCCCCCTTTGTATTTGTTGTCAATACACTCCTTCAGCACATATGAATGGGTCAATATGTGTGCCAATATTTTCTCCCCCTTATTGGCAATCAAATGCAAAGGTGTGGTGTGGTTCACTTTCAAAAATCTCTTCCTCCCTTATAAAAGTATTTTCTTGAAAAACACTGAGAGAGGGATGATGTCACATGTTCTCTTTAGCAAAGAACCTTTAGTAAATCAGCTCTAAGTCTACTTGGGCTAACCCGGTGTAGAAAACAAGAGTGATGTAACCAAGGTACTCAATGCTGTCCAACATTCACTATACATGTGAGATCATGCTTCAGGGGTTTGAAACTTTTTCAGATATAACAATGAATTGCTGAATCCTGCACATACTTCACAAAACACATTAGAATGTTCAGGTGCAAAGATAAAGCTCCCCCTTTCATCCATTTGTCTTCAATCCATACTCCCCCTTAATTGACAAGATAAACTCAATTAAGAAACAAGGGGTGAAAGTATGATTGGAATACCTTCACTTTTCTCAAGATGGCATTAATCTCAGAATCCCATCTTCTTCAGATTGGCTCCCCCTCAAGGGGTGCACTCCATTCTGTCCAAACCATCCTCCAGTTGAGAATGATCATCATCTTCAATTCCCTGCAATGTTAGCACATGTAAATACCAATGTATAAGGGAATAAGATGGAACCTCCTTGGTTCATCAATGTGAACAACAAGGTTGAGAAGATTCTCTCAACCGAGATGTCCCATTTTCACCAATCTTCACACTTGCACGTTTGATCTTCATTGATGTCTGTGCTGGTGTGGTTCTCAAAACATCTTCATGTGAAACCTTCTTCTTCCCTTTTGCTTTAGCAATTGTCAGAGCTTCATCTTCAACTCTTTGTAGTTCTCTGGAAAGTTGCAACTGATGTGGCCATATGACAAGTAAATCATTTGGAAGAGTGGCCTCAGTTCTGGAAGTTCCACATGGTTCTTTTGATTCTGTCAAGCTACCTCTCTTAGGCAACTTGTTTTCAATCAATCCTTTCTGCTTCTTCTGGATTGATTGTCTGTTTGAGTTCAGTTGGCTTCTATTAATTTCCATGGCTTGTTTGCAAAGATCCATGGTATGACCTTTCTTTCCACAGTAGAAGCATGTCTTCTTGGTGGTCCTTCTGGATGACTCACCCTTCTTGGATTTAGACTCCAGGGACTTCTCTTCATTCTTCAAACTCTTCTTGGGAGCATCTTCCACTTTCTTCTGCTTGCTTCCCAAGGAATCTCTCTGAGCCAGGTTCTGTGATCTTTTCTTCTTTTGAGCTCTGGATACAGTTGGAGATTGACATGTATCTATTTGACCACTTTTGCAATCATCCCAGATGTTGTCAAGTAATCCAAATCTATTTGCAGTAAACAGATGTCTCTGGACCTGTGGATGTTGCTTATTTCCTTCTGGCTTGCTCCCCCTAGGCATGGGCTTCCTCTGTGCTTTGGCATTCAGTGGATTGTACCAACAATCCTTTGCACAATGCCCATACTTGTTACAACACCAACATTGACCCACAAATCTTGACCTCTTGATTCCTTCTGATTGTAGGGTACCTGTCTTGAATTGTTGTGCTGCTTCAGGAGAGCTTTCTTTCTTCATTGTCTTCATCCATACTTGTTTGGAATTATTTTTCCATCCTGCACTTTTTGTGGAAACACAATTAGAAGCATCAGTACAAGATGGTATGGATGGTACCTTCTTTCTAGAAGTTGTTGCACTTTCACTAGAGGATGTCTTGCTTTTAGAATCATCCTTCTCAAAGCTCACTTGAGTAGAAACATTTCTTCTTTCAGCTGATTGGGAGGCTTTAGCTTTGGGTGATTGCTGATTTTTCAATATCACCTCCAGTTCTAAGCATTTCATATTGAGGGAGTTCTTCTCATCCTCAATAGTTCTTAGCCTTCCTTCCCATTTCTCTTCCAGCTGCTTTATCTGGTCTTCATGCACCTTTTTCATTTCAAGCAATGAGTTGTCCAGCTCCTTCACCCTTTTTACTTTGTCTTCAAGTTGAGCATCTTTAACAACCATTGATACTCTATGCCTCTTCTCCAGTGCATGGTAAACATCTTTGATTATTACTTTAAAGATTTCTTTCTCAGAAAGGCTTCTTTGCAATTCTTCATAAGTGTCTTCATATCTTTCATTGCAAAGAGATACTGTTTCATCTTTGGCATTCACCAGCTTTCTGAGAGTGTTGGTTATGCCAACCCTTTTTGCCAATTGGACTTCCAGAGAATTGGCTTCATCTTCTAGATGTAATTTTTCTTCTTGAAGATCAAGGAGGCCTGTAGCTATACACATTGCAATTTCCTTGGGGACTCTCTTCTGAAGATATTTGATTGCATTTAGAAGATCATTATTTCTTCCATCTTCATCACAGCTAGAGCAGGCTTCATCAGAAGAATGATAAAAGGAATTGTCATCTGATGTGACTTTCACATTTGTTTCCATAGAAGGAGTTTCTCTGATTGCAGCAACCTTCTTCCTCATCTTCTTTGCCTGTTTCTTCTTTCTATTTTTCTGAGTCTTGGCAGATATCTCCATTTGAGGCTGGTCACTCATTTCCTCAAATATGCACTCCATAAAGACTCCCTTGGATCTTTTAGAGGGAACCTCGCTCTGATACCAATTGAAGTACCCAGATCAGTGTGAATCACTGAGAGGGGGAGGGGGTGAATCAGTGATCCTTTAAAACTTTTTACTAATTGATTCTTAATCAATTAAACCTCTATGGCTGGTTAAAGCCTCGATCCACTCTTCTTGTATCTCTCACCTTTCCACGAATGATGCAGTAAATGTAAAGGCACTGGACACAAGGATTTACAAGGTTCGGCACCAAAGGCCTACATCCTTGCCATGCTCTCCCAGCATGGATTCTCCATTATAACCTGTTAAAATTACAATGGTCGATACAGCTTCCCACCGTATCTCTCCTGAGTCCCACAGGAGGGTCTTTATACTGCGTCCCACAGTGTTACCAGAGTCCCACTGGCCTGATCCAGAATTCCACTGAAGACTTCTTCTCCCTGAGTCCCACAGGGTCTTCTCTTGGCTCCTCGAGTCACACGAGTAGCTCTTCTTCACTTTAAGTTCTTCAAGTATCCTCAGCAGCCTGGGATAAAGGCTGCTGGCCTTGCTCTTCTTCTGATCACTTGTGGTGAACAGGTCCTCTCATCTTGCTCGGGCTTTATCACCTTCTTCTAAGGATGCCCCGGCTTCTCTCCAATTACTGAATGCTCAGACAAATAATATCTTTATCTTCGGTCTGGTCCAGTCTCAGTTCAAAACAACTTCATGCACTGAGTGCATGGCATCTCTGTCTCTTCATGCAATGATTGCATGGCCTTCTCAATTCTTCAAGAACCTCCTAGTCTTGGACAACTCAAATTGCACACAAGCTGATTCAGACTTGTTCACGTGTGCATGTGCATGCATGCAAGCATGCACTTCCCTTCTTCTCCTCTTGGTGCAATAAACCCACAAAGGGTGTAGTCAACTATAGCACACACCTTCTTCACAATCTTCACACACTTAATTCAATTTGCTCACACACTTAGAGTGTGTTCTACTTTAGTGTGGATGTCTTCTCTTCTTCTTAGTGTGTACACACTTTCTTTTGCACACACACTAAGGTTCGGCCTTGTTGTCTTTTTTCACACACTTGTTTCACTATGCACACACTTTAGACTTGGCCTTCACTTGTTTAGCACACTCACTTCCTTGTTCTTTTAATCTTCTTCAAAGTGTGCACTTCACTTATGCACACACTTGGTTCTTCATTTTTCACACACAAGGGCTACGGACTTCTTCTTCAAATGCACACACAAAGTATGGCCTTGTCTTGCTCACACCCACTGCCCTTAGGGTACTTAGCACACACAAGATGTGTTCCTCAATTTGGCACACACTCAAGGGCTACGGCCACTTGTTGTTCTTTTTGCACACAAAGGCACAAAGGCCTTTCCTTCCCTTCTTGCACACACACAAGGCTACTGCCTTTTCTTGTTTTGTTAAGCACACACGGCCGTAGGGCCTTCTTCTCCACTTGGCACACACTTGGCCCGTAGGTGATCTTGTCCACTTTGCACACACACAAATAGTGTGGTCTTCTTGTTTCACACACACCCAAGGCTACGGCCTTTACTTGCACACACCCGAACTCAAACTCAAGGGAGGGCGCGCAAGGTGTGCGGCCACTTCCACTTCTTCAAAGCGCAAGGCACACTTGGTGCACAAGGCAGCATGCAAGTGCTCAAGGCCTCTAGGGCGCGCAAGGTGCACGACACAGGGGCGCGCAAGACCTCCTACCCGCGGGGCGCGCAAGTGCAACACCCGCGAGGTCTTCCTCTTGCCGCGCAAGGGTGCGGGCAGAGAGGGTGACAACCTCGGGCGCGCAAGGAAGCGGCCTCGGGTTCTTCCTATCGCGCAAGGGAGTAGGCGCGCAGGGAACACTTCAAAGCCTCGGGTGGCTTCGGGACAACAGCCGCGCAATGTTTTGCACGGTGGCTTCTTCTTCGCGAGGCAGAGGCACACGCGGATCAACAGATCTTCAATGAAAACATCAGCAAACTTCACAGAGGGCTCGGCCTCATTTTTATAGGCAGAGGCTGCCTCAGATTATCCGCGTGCAAATAACTCAAATTCCCGAAGTTTTCGGGTTTTCAAGATTCGGTGAAATCTTGTTTTCTTTCCTCTGTTTCAACGCGGGTTCTTTTTCTTTCTGTTTCTCCTCGTGCATGCGATTCATAACGCATGCACAGCCTTCGGTTTTGGCCATCCCATGCAAAACACGAATACCCCGATGCCTCGGCAACTCCGTTTGCCTCGGCCTCATTCGAAATTCTCCATACATTGCATGCATGTATATTTTTAAGCATGGTTCGGTTCGTTATGGCCAGACGAGCATGAGGGTGGATTTACTTCGATCAGCGGTGGCCGGGAGCTCGAGAACGGGTGGTCGGATGGCCTCTGGTTTAGCGGCGTCGCGGGTGGCTTCGGCTCGAGCTCGAGGAAGGAGACGAGCTCTCGGCCGTCGGATCAGGCGTTTGAGATACATCGGGCGGCCTGGATTAGATCGCGGCGCCGCGGATCAAATGTGCGGCGCAGATCAAGCGCGCGATGAGACGGACGGCGGAGATTTGCTCCCGGGATTTTTTGCGCGTCCCACATCGAAACGCAGCCCGGTTTATCCGCGGCTTATAACCCTGGCGCTGCCTCAACACGCCAGTTGAACTTCTCCCCTCCCGGTGCCGCCCCGCACCGGGTTCTCTCTGCGGGCGCGCTCTGCGCCCACTATGCTCCCTGCGGGCACGCTCCTAGCGCCCACTATGCCTCCTACGGGCGCGCCACTGGCACCCACTATGCACACTGCGCTCCTCCAGGCGTGCCCCAGCGCCTCTGTGGTGTCTGCGGGTGCGCCCCTGCCGCCCTGAGCTCGCCCCACGGGTTCCCCCTTGGGCGTGGCGCCTTAGGCCCACATGAGCCTTGGGGTTGAACCCACAAGGTGCTCACGGGCTGGCCATATTTTTTGGCAAAGTAACAAATAGGACTTTGTCAAAAACAAAGTCCTCCATGAAAAATACCAATTCTAAATTCCAAATGCCTCGTCCTCTTCTTCTAAGCCATTCTTTCCATTTCTTCTTCATCCTTCTTCCACAAACATCCTCAACTCCTTTCAATCATGTATTCTAGACTTATGAGACATTTGTAGAAGGTTCTTCATCAGCCTAATCACTTGATCAATTATTTCTTCTTCATTAGAATTCCTTCATTCTTCTTCAACATTTATTCATCACTTTGTAATGGAATTCACGAAGGGTCTTCATCTTCAACTGAGCTCCTGAATCACTTAAATTCTTCAATGTGCTTCATTGATCTAATCAGAGATCAATTGGATCAACTTCAAATTCACATGCACTAAGTGATAGTGCATGGACTCCATTAATGCACATCATCCACTTAGTAGTTGTGGATGGAACTCCTTTCAACTCCTCATGCATTGTCACTACAATGCATGGTCTTCTAATCATGTTGTGACTTTGTATCATCAGGATACAAGTTCTATGAACTTATAGAGCAGCTCAACAATCGTCAGATTTGACATGGAGAATGTTTCAACCATATTATCCAATGCCACTTAGTGAATCTCCTAAGTGACATTCCTCTAAGTACCATGGCCATTCTCCTTCACCACCAACACCATCACAACCTTTGTTATTCACATCTTGACATTCCTTGACTTCCATTCATTCCAAGACAACTTCATGCCTCATTGACAACAAATGCAACACAATGCACTTCAGGAGGAAATCCTTCTATTAATCCAGTGTAGATCATCAATGGTTCATATCATCAATGAATAAAGGGTTTTTTTACTTGAGTTGATGACCATCAATGAAGGAATGTATAATCGCAGTGTTAAGTCTATGATAAGTGGATTTTACAAAATTTTAACAATCCATGTTTCGTTAATGGATGATCTCGGTGGTGTTTATTTTTGTTTTCTAATGTTTTTTCCTTGTAATTAGATATCCACCAATCCCAACAATCATGGTATGCAGATTTGAATATATCATCGTTAATTGATCACAAACAAAATTTTGATATCTTAGATTTGTGGAAACAACCCAAGTACAAGTAACATGTATTCACACATGACTTAAAAATTATTGTTATTATTACTTTCATTATTACATCTAAATCTACGTTAAATGAAAATGACCACGTAGTAGGTCAATGTTAGTTGAACTTGACATTGAGAATCTTGAAGGCATTTATGATTACATGATACCATTTGTACACGTAGGAATAAAAACAAATGAATGTATAACTAACAAAATCAAGGGAAGTTATTGACTACACACAAGGAGCATATATCTTATTTTATGATTTATTATAAATCAATTTTATGTAATTTTATTACTCTATCTTAATGAATATAATTCAAATGATTGATAAACTGATAAGTATCAGCATAAACATGATGTGTCAAGTCTATGATAATACAATTTAATAATGGTTAACAATTTATATTATTCATAACTATTTTTAATAATTATTGTATATCAACTACTGCTGTTATTATTCTCAATTATTCAAAAAAATCATTTTTGAAAGTTTCTTTTACTAATTTTCATACTTTTGAAACGAATATAAAATTTAAACAAAAAAATGAAACAAATTAATATTTTAAAAACTATATCCTTGCGTGGGACCACCCATGGGTGGGTCCGAAATCCGGGTCCGTCGGTGGCTCCAAGTACCTACATGGTACGAACGTGCCTGCAGAGAAGCTTTGGGTCGGAAATGCCCGTCCTGAAACCCCTCTCAATGGAGGCCGGAGGCTAGAGACCAATCGCAGCAGTCGTGCCTGTTGGAAAAATAAGTTGGAAGAAAAGAAGACGGATAGAACCTTGATGCGTGAATCGGGTTCACTGTCCAAAAGGGTTTGATCCACCCCCACGTTGATTGTAACGACCCGAAATTTTAAATAAATATTGTTTCCTAATTTTATGTGTTATTTTATTTTATTTTTATACTCAACAAAAATGTTTCATTTGATAACATGAGTATAATTAAAATGAGACTGTTGGGTTTTGACTGTTATTTGACCATTGGTCAATATGACCGCTGGAAACTAAACGTTTTGACTATTGTCTCTAAATACAAGCAATCTTGGTTAATTAATATAGAAAGAATATTTGATGGCCTCACCCAGTAGTCTTGGACCGATCGAAGCCCATCTAACAGAACTTGGGAAGGAGGTAGCACCACTGGGCTTTGCGCTGGACCAAACCCAAGCTGAACTTCATCGTATAAAGCTAGAACGGGATCGCCTTCGCGAGAAGTTCAAACTGATAGAAATTACTACTCGTGCGATGTTGGTCAAGCCTCCCTCGGATTCTCTCACCTTAGAACACCTTACACTTAGGTCCTATGCTGGTGTGATAAGGGGCTATGTAAGGAGACCGTAACTGTCTTGTGTAATCCTTTGTTTTAAATAAAAATTTCGATTCCTTTTATGAATTTTCAAATGACCGGATAAATATAGTATGCATATTTTTGATGAATTTTAGAAAAATGATATTTTAAAAATGTTTATGTAAACCTTAAATAATTAAAAATGTGTAATGATTTTCAAAAAATAGTCTTCTACAATTATGTTCAGTACAAAATTTAGAGTCTAATAAGATCAACTTGATTTTTGATGAATAGTAAATTATGAATAGTGATTTTATGATTAGGATTAATAATGTGTCCAAATAGATTAGTAATCTCACTTAAAGAAAGTATTAAAATAAGCTAGGCACTTTGATTAAGTAATGTGATTCAATAAAATGGTTAAATAAGGGTTTCATAAATTATTATTCAAGTATTAGTTTTTTCGGATGAATAGTGTTTTTTAATTAAAATTTTAATTAAAAATATTTAGAAAATTATTTTTATAAAATGGACTTCATTTTTGAACTCAGAGCATCGATATTATGTTAAGGTAATTTTTGGGGTTTTTCTGAAGAAAAAAAAAAATTCGATGAATAGTGTTTTTAATTAAGAATTTAATTAAAAATATTTAGAAAATTATTTTTATAAAATGGATTTCATTTTTGAAATCAGAGCATTGATATTTGGTTAAGGTGAAATTTTGGGATTATTCTGAGAAAGTTGAATTTTCGATGAATAGTGAAAATACAGTTTTTAAGTTACGGGTGTTTAATGACATCATTAAATGATGTATTAAGTATGTAATCAATATGTTTGACTTATTAATAGTAAGATAATGTATGAGGTTTCCCAAGTGGCCAATACCATGGGCAAATATCATGGGCAAGCCCATGGTTTTTCCAAAACCACTAATGAGGTGTCCCTTGGCCATTAATGCCTTGTCCCCTCACTTTCCCTATAAATATCAAGTCATCCTCTCATCCATTCGACTCCCCACTCTCCCCCAACGAAGTTCTGGTCTTCTTACCTCCCAAGGAGTCCTCCCAAGGTGCCCCCAAGCCCTCAAGGTCCAAACCTTTGAGTTTTAAGAGTTACGTTTTAAGGTAAGGGATCCGATCTCTCTCTTTCTTTTCAAGAAATCTCTTTTATGTAATTTCTTTTATGCTCCATGTTCTTATGTTAAAGGGTGTTATTTTATACTCCTCTTACTTCCCTTTTCATGTTCACATAATGAGAGATCCCCTCTTACTCTCATTATTTCGTTTTATGATGTTTTAAGTGGCGTCGTTAGGCTGCCGAAATTTTTGTAACGGATTCTTTTTCCATTCTCATTTTTCAAGATCTATTTTCACGTAAAGTATTTCAAGTTCCTTTTTGTTATGTTGTGGTATGATCTCTAAATTTATCATACTGATCTTTTATGATCATATGATGAGAGACCCCATTTGATCTCTTCAATTCAGTATTTTGAAGTTTTAAGTGGCGTCGTTAGGCTGCCGAATGTTTAAGTGGTTCTTCACCCTTCTCGTTTTGAAGTTCTACTTCCATGTCAATTATTTAAAGTTACTTTTTGTTATATTTTGGTATGATCTCTAAATTTATCATACTGATCTTTTATGATCACATGATGAGAGACCCCATTTGATCTCTTCAATTCAGTATTTTGAAGTTTTAAGTGGCGTCGTTAGGCTGCCGAATGTTTAAGTGGTTCTTCACCCTTCTCGTTTTGAAGTTCTACTTTCATGTCAATTCTTTCAAGTTCCTTTTTTGTTATGTTGGGGTATGATCTCTATATCTATCATACTGGACTCTTATGTTCATATGATTAGAGACCCTATTTGATCTCATCAATTCATTTTTGTTGAAGTTTAAGTAACGTCGTTAGGCTGCCGAACTTTCATAAGAGAAATCTAATTTTTGTCTTCCTTCCATGTTTTTCATTTCAAATGGTATGTCCTTGAAATTTCATTACCATGATCATGTATCCTTATTATTCTATCCATCTACTGTTTTATGGGTTATTTATGAATGTTTGACCCATTTTCCCTCTCTTTTTAATGTCTTCTAATACCTCATAACATAGCCGTTATGCTGCAGAATTTCCGTCTCAAAATGTCTCTCTCTTTTTCTAAAGTTCTTTTTTATATTATTAAGTGAATACTCAAAGTTCTTTTTTCTAAAGGGGTATTCACATATATACCAAAGTTTTCTATTTTAAATTCTGGGATTTACATACATGAGACCCACCTTCCTTTTTTATGGGTTTTAAAGTGGCGTAAAGATCATATCTTTAAAGCAGTTTTTAAAACGTTGTGATTACGAAATGAAACCCATTTATTTTATGCTATATGGGTTATTTATGAAATTTTTGATGATGATATATGTGGCTCACATGATAATAAAGGAAAATTTAAGGGTGCGCCCTGATAGCGCTCCAATGCATTGGGTAATGATGTAACCACTAGAGATTACAATTTTCACGATACCTTGGTGAATAACCTTGGTAATTTTCAAATGACACCTTGGGGATGGACCTTGGTGATATGTTAATGATTTTCAATATTAAATGTTGCAGCCACATCTTCATGTTATGAAAAAGTTTTATTTTTATTATGATATGCCTCATGATTTCATTTTCATGCCTTAAAGTTCTTTTCATGACTTTATTGATGTATCTCAAGTTCATATGTAAAATGTTTCACTTGTTTCCCTTGCTGGGCCTTCTGCTCACCCTTTCTTTTGATGTATATCCCCAGGTAATGAGATGCAGTAATGAGCCTAGGGTGAACATGAGGATAAGCCTTTCAAGTGTTTAAGAAGAATGTTTTTTTTGTTTCATGTTTTATGTTCCTTGTTTCCAAGACACTAAAACTTAAAGATCCTCAGTTTTGTGTAATGGAATGAAAGTTATGTTATAAAAAGACGGGATGCTATAGTTTGTTGATGGTGTAGGGTTCTCGGTGGAAGTATCCCTTTAGTATTTCACTAAGGTTTCGGAAATAATCAGACACCAATTCTCGAATACCCCGCTGCACAATGTTGAGAGGAATCTGGAGAATTACTTGGATTGAATAATTAATGAAAGCGATCTCGACATTGCTAATTTATAGACTCGAAATAGTGGAAGTTACACCGGTTTGTTCTAACCGTTTCAAAAGAGAAGTGGTCATTCATGTTTCGAATAAACGAATCCCAACGGTTACGACTAATCAAGTAATTAGTCATTTTAATAAAATATTTATTTTATTTTGTTTTTTGTTTTGTTTATATATATATATAATAAAACATTTACTAAATATATATTTAAAAACACTTTAAAAACATTTTGACAAATATATATTTTATTAATAGACCAAATCCCAAACCTCCCTTAAATAGAAGATGAGCTATGGGATTCTATTTATATTTTTCAATGTGGGATTCCAACTTTTAAAACACCTCATCAATCCAAGCGAGGAGTGTTTTGACAAATCAAAACACTCCTATTTATATTTGTTGAATAAAAATATAACAACCCCCCACTTTTATTCATAAATATTAATTCTCCAGATCACAAGTGTTTCATTATACATAATAAAGGTATCTTTCGATTTAAACCTCTACTTAGTATCAATATCTCAAAGTTTATCAGATTTATAAGTTGTCGAAACATTAAACTTATTAACCTTTAAGATAAATTGGAGAAATTATACATATAATGAACTTTCATCCAACATCTTTTATTAGCACTTTTAAGGCCATGTGCTTATATCCTTTTCATGAACTCTCTAAGGAGAAAACCCATTAACTCTTGTAAGAAGCGGCACCACTTCTAAGTTCACATAGGCAAAATATTACAATGTGCTTCCGTTATTATGGCACATAACTCATTGAGTCTTAATATTTTGTTAAGAGTTTAAAACTCAACCTCTTGTAATAACAGACGATATTGACACCAAAATATAGGGGTTATAATTGTCAATATCAACAATCATCTTCGTAACTTATTTTTACCCATTAAATACTTTGATTAGGATCTACCTAAAGAAAGTGTTGGGTTCCCATTACTGAAATGATTTATTCTATGGGCTTTAACCCCATCTCTTTATTAGTTGCACGAATAACCTCTCTCGACAGAGATTTTGTAAACGGATCCGCAAGGTTTTTACACGATCTCACATAAACAATTGTTATGGTACCATCTTGTAACAATTGTCTCACATAATCGTGTCTCAAACTTATATGTCTAGACTTTCCATTGTAGATGCAACTATATGCCCTTCATAATGTTGCTTCACTATCACAAATGATAGATATAGGAGGCATCAGACTAGGACACAATCTAATATCCAATAATAGATTCCTAATCCATTCAGCTTCCTTTCCACATGACGCTAAGGTGATAAACTCCGACTCCATTGTCGAATGTGAAATACATGTTTGTTTCTTGCTCGCCCAAGAAACAGCACAAACTCCAAGAGTAAACAACCATCCCGAAGTGGATTGGTTATCACCAATACTGGTAATTCAACTTGCATCGGTGTATCCTTCTAATACAGCCAGATAATAATTATAGTATAAACATAAATCTTTGGTCTTTTTTAAGTATCCAAAAATTCTTGTTATACATCTCCAATGATCCACACTAGTATTACTAGTATATCTACTCATTTTACATACCGCAAAAGCAATATCAAGTCTAGTGCAATGCATCACATACATTAAAGAACCAATTACACTAGAAAATTCAAGTTGTGTTACAGCTCTACCTGTATTTATAAAAAGTTTAACACTAGAATCAAATGGAGTATTGACATCCTTGAAACCAAGATGATCAAATTTATTTAAAAAATTTTCTATGTAATGAGATTGACTTAAAGAATAACCCCCACTATGTTTTCTAACTTTAATTCCTAGAATAGTATCAACTATTCCAAGATCCTTCATTTTAAACATAGAAGATAAGTAATTCTTTGTCTCAACTATACCAATCATATTGGTTCCAAAAATTAACATATCATCCACATATAAACACACGATAACTCCATATTCTTTTGTAAACTTTGAATAAATACATTTATCCGCATTATTATGAGAAAACCCATTAGATAAAATAATAGAATTGAATTTCGCATGCCATTGCTTCAGAGCTTGTTTAAGACCATAAAGAGATTTAGCGAGTTTACATACGTTGCTTTCATTACCTTTTAAAACAAACCCTTCTGGTTGTTCCATGTAAATCTATTCATTTAATTCTCCATTTAAAAAAGAAGTTTTGACATCCATTTGATGAACACAAAAATGATTAATTTAAGCTAAAGAAAATAATATCCTTATTGAAGTAATTCATGCTACAGGGGCATATGTATCAAAATAATCAATCCCTTGTTTTTGTATAAAACCTTTGGCAACCAATCTAGCTTTAAAAGATTGAATGTTACCATTGGAATCATATTTCTTTATGAATACCCATTTACTACCAATAGGTTTTGAACCTCTTGGTAAATCCATAATAACCCAAGTATTATTCCCTATAATAGAATTCATTTCATCACTAATTGCTTCCTTCCAAAAAGCAACATCTCTAGAAGACATGACATCTTTATAAGTCTTTGGGTCATCTTTTATAGTAAAAACCATAGGATACTTATTCAGAAGTTTATTATTTTGATCCCCTTCAACAAGAAAAATTATGGAATCAGGAGAAATAAAATCCGGATGTAGATGTTTCTCCTTCCTAATTCTTGTACTCCGTTTAGGTTTAACTCGAGAATCATCATAATTCTCTACTATTATATTTGAACTAGATGGAGTACATGAGATAGAGATATGAGGAATCACTTCCTCCACATCATCTTTATAAAACTTATTTTCAAAAAACTCCACATCCCTCGATTCAACTATTATATTAGCTCCTAAATCCATAATTCTATATGCTTTGCTATTTTATGTATATCCAACAAAAACACCTTTAATTTCTATAGGACCAATTTTAGTTCTTTTAGGATCAGGAACTCTATAAAAAGCTAAACACCCCCACACTTTGAAATAAGAAAGATTAGGTCTCCTTCCTTTCCAAATTTCATAAGGAGATAACTTAGTTTTCCTAGATGCAATCCTATTATGAATATGACATGCAACCAATAAAACTTCGCCCCATAAATTTAATGGTAACTTAGATTTATTAATCATGCAATTTACCATTTCTACTAAAGTGAGGTTTTTCCTTTCAGCTAATCCATTTTTCTGAGGTGTGTAAGGAGCAGTTCTTTGGTGAATTATACCATTTTCTTCGCAGTATTCATTAAACTCATTCATAAAATATTCACCACCTCTATCTGAGCGTAATATTTTAATCTTTTTGTCTAATTGGTTTTCAACTTCTGCTTTATACTTCTTAAACACATTAAAGGCTTCATCCTTTGTTTTAAGAAGATATATATGTAAATATCTACTACAGTCATCAACAAATGTAATAAAATATCTTTTCCCTCCACGAGTTAACAAACCATTTAATTCACAAATATCAGAATGCACTAAACCTAATATATCAGAATTTCTTTCAACACTATGAAAAAGCTTCTTAACTATTTTAGATTCTACACATGTTTCACATTTATTAAAATCTTTTCCAAAATTAATCAATTTTAACTTCTTCGTTACTTTTAATGAATTAAAATTAACATGTGCTAAACGATCATGCCACAAATTAGAAGATTCAATCAAATAAGCAGAAGATTCAATCATATTATCAATAGACAGTTGATACATCCCATCATTTGAATACCCTTTTCCCACAAACATGTCTCCCTGTGACAAGATAACCTTGTCAGATTCGAATAAAACCTGAAATCCTTTTTTACACAAAAGGTCAACTGAAACTAAGTTCTTTCGAATTTCGGGAACATGCAACACATTAAGAAGGGTCAACTTCTTCCCAGAAGTAAAGTCAATCTCCACACTTCCTTGTCCACTAACGTTGATGCGTGCATTATTTTCAAGATGTACTTCCTTCACGATAGTACAATCGTCAAATGTTTTGAACATTGAACGATCCTTGCACACATGCACCGTAGCTCCAGAATCTAGCCATCATCCCATCTTCATCGAAGCCATGTTGACTTCGAATATCATAGCGACTAGATTTTCTTCAGTTCGCATATTTGCAACGGGTTTGTCGACTTTCTTTCGATAGCAACATTCCCTTGCAAAATGCCCTGGTTTTCCACAGACGAAGCAATCTCCTTTCTTCTTGGAAGGATTTCCTTTCTTCTTAAATTGTTGAATCTTCTTCTTGACATGTAAGGAAGAATTTTGTTGTTGCTTTTCCTCAACAATATTAACCTTGGTATCAAATTGCAAAGCCATACCCACGTCTCTCAACATGGATTCTTCTTCAATACGAAGAAGCTTTTGCAATTTCTCCAAGGAAATATCATCACTTTTCTTAATAAGTGACTTACCAAAATCTTTTCACATAGGAGGCAATTTAGCAATAATTGCACCCACTTTAATTTTTTTTGGTATATTGATCTTAAGGGAAAGGAGTTTATTTGCTATAACTTGAAGCTCGTGAATTTGCTCCAACACGGGCTTGTTATCAACCATCTTATAATTTAGATACTTTGCAATAAGAAATTTATTGGTACATTCTTCCTCCGCTTTATACTTGAATTCGAGTGCATCCCAAATCTCTCGAGTGGTCTTCATTTGGCGGAAGTAGTCGTAAAGACAATTTGACAACGTACTGAGAATGTGTCCTCGACGCAAGACTTCATCATCTTCACGTTTCTTCCTCATTTCCCGAATGTGCTCGACTTGATTCATGTCAACGGGTGGACCGTCGACATTTAAAACGGGCTCATCGGGTATGGGAGGAAGATTTGGTTCCAGAATGTATGAAATCTTCAACACTGTCAGAAGAAATTTCATCTTGTCTTGCCACCGGGAGAAGTTGTTGCCATCGAAACGGTCAAGTTTGACCATATCTTGGTTCATGACTTTGAGAGATTCAGTATCCATCTTGAAGGTTCTGCCTTTGTTCAAACCCTTTTGATTGTTGGAAAAATAAGTTGGCAGAAAAGAAGACGGATAGAACCTTGATGCGTGAATCGGGTTCACTGTCCAAAAGGGTTTGATCCACCCCACGTTGATGGTGTAGGGTTCTTGGTGGAAGTATCCCTCGAGGATTTCACCAAGGTTTCGGGAATAATCGGACATCAATTCCCGAATACCCCGCTGCACGATGTTGAGAGGAATCTGGAGAATTACTTGGATTGAATAATTAATGAAAGCGATCTCGACATCGCTAAACGAATCCCAACGGTTACGACTAATCGAGTAATTAGTCATTTTAATAAAATATTTATTTTATTTTGTTGTGTTTATATATATATATATAACAAAACATTTACTAAATATATATTTAAAAACACTTTAAAATCATTTTGACAAATATACATTTTATTAATAGACCAAATCCTAAAGGTCCCTAAGTAGGAGATGAGCTATGAGATTCTATTTATATTTTTGAACGTGGGATTCCAAGTGTGAGGAGTGTTTCGACCAATCAAAACACTCCTATTTATATTTGTTGAATAAAAATATAACAGTGCCCACCCCCGCCGTCCTGAGAAGAACCAATGTCGGAGCGCTTGCCGCCGTGTGACGACAGGGATTGGGCGGAGACGGAACAGGTGATGAGCGAGGTCCACCTGGGCTGCCCGCCTGGTATTTCTGGTCCTTACATATCCCGCTTCACCTTCCCCATTCCACTGGGTATGATTATCTACTAGCTTTCGCTCGCTTTATACAGGATTTAAACTCTTTTATTATTCAATTACATCTGTTCTTTGATGCCTCTTTTAGTGGTGCTATACCTAAAAAGAAATCCTTTGGTTTTCTAACCGTTCAGCTGTTGAATATTTTGGGGGAAGAAGTAAAGAGTTAGTTGCGGACGAAACCGATTCAATCCACCAAGTGATTTGCTCGGACGTAGATGGAGATCTTGTCCTTCCTAGACGCGACAGTGAGATTAGCCTTTTCAGTTATCAATTCTGCTGTCATTTTCTCGCTGCACAGATTTATCGATTTTGCTGCTGTCTTTCCTGTTGCGCAAACAATTCAAACGTGAATAAAAAAAATGTTTTATTGTTGGGAATATGGATGGATAATAATGGAATGGACACCTCAAATTGGATGATAGTTGATTACGATGTTGTTCTCTTTAAGAGCGGATTCGGCCTCATCAAATCGGTAGTACTGTGGGTTGCAATCAAATACTCTTTTGGATATCATGGTGGTTCGTTACTTGACACCAGTACTTAGTGGAGAGAGTAACCCTTAAAAAACTTTGGAAACAAGAGAGTAATGGAAGAGTTTTGTTATTATGCACCAATAAAATCTCTTTGATGCTTGTGGAAGACAAGTGAAAGAATCTGGATTTGTGATGATTTTAGAATGATTTTTTTATCCTACAGGCCCTCCATTTCATAGGCATGAAAATACCCCTTCAGATAAGCTACCTTATCCTTTTAGATTTGAGAGACACCTATCACGGAAAGACATGTCTTGGTCGGAGCGGTGTACGCGGTGGGGGTGGGGGGTGAATTGAGATCCAACAAAAAATTTCTTTTCAAAACTTATTTACAAAATAAAATCCCCCAATTTGGAATACTCCCAGTTAACTAATACAGTAGGTATATCTAATTTAATGCTTTGAAATAACCTATCAAGAGTTTGATCAAAACTCAGTTAGAATAACTTGAGATTATCCTAATCTTTTGAGATTATTCTACTTATATTAAACAGTAGATGCATCACATGTAAAAACTAGCTATCAAAAGGGATTTGAAAAAATAGTTTTAAAAACAGAGAAAGAAAAACTTATAACACAATGAAAATAAAAAAACAAGAGATTCGGTCTTAAGGCGAGACTCGGTTCTCTCCACTTGACAGTAACCCACTCCCAAACACGTTTATTAGAATAAACAGAATGATCCCCAACCTGAATCAGGTATAAGATACAACATCACGCAGGACTGTACAAACTATCACACAACCTCTTCCACAGTTGCTGTGGGAGTACAAATATGAAGGAAATAAGGGAAAGAGTATCTGAGTACCATAGTAGTCGAATCGCACCGTCGCGGCCGGGATCGCACCGTCGCGGTGCGGAGCGGCACCCAGCCGCTTCAGGCGGCCTGATTGCGGGCGGAACGCGATCGCGGCGCGACACCCGCTATCGCGGCCGTCGCGGTTCCGCCGCGATCCCGGGCGACGCGGCCGCGCCGTGTTCTGGCGCCAAAACTGTCGGGTTTTTTTTCCTCCCATAAGCAGTACAACCCACCCGCCTCTTCTTTTTTCCTCCTCCTGGTGCAACGACTTGACTCCCCCTTGCTGTACACTCTTCTGCGCGCGCGACTCCTTCTTCCATTCACTGTTGCCCGCACGCACCCTTCTTCCTCTTGCGCGACTCCCCATTTTTTCTCCAGTCGCGGCTTTGGTTTCCTCCTGCGCGGCTCTTGTATTTGTCCAGGCGCGGCTCCCGTTTCTGTCTAGGCGCGACTCCCTTTTTTCTGTCCAGGCGCAGCGCGGCTCCCTTTTTTCTGTCCAGGCGCAGCGCGGCTCCCTTTTTTCTCTCCAAGCGCAACTCCCATTTTTCTCTCCAGGCGCAGTCCTATTTCCTCCCAGCAGCCTTCCATTGGAATTTATATTTTTTTTGGGTCATTCAAACATCTGTTTTTGTTTGTTATTTGTGTCAAACAAGTCCAACATTTCTTTCTTTTATTTCTGCCCAACTATGGCTTCATTTTCTTCTCAGCCATCTATTGCACCAACCGATGCTACGACCGTACAGTCTTTTCCACCATTGGTGAAGCCTCAAGGAAAAAATATAGATATTGTTTGGCAGTGAAATTCTTTAAGGGACATCAACAATAAAAAGAAAGTCACATGTGACTTTTGCATGATGGTGACCAATGGTGGTATTACCCGAGCCAAAGAACATCAAATGAGATTACCGGGAAATGTTCAGAAGTGTAGGAAGACTCCTTAAGAAGTGAAAGACAAGCTTATTGCAACTCAAACAAAGAAAAAAGGTGACAAATCATCATATATGAATGATATTCATGATATTGATGAGGATATGGAGGAAGAGCTTGAAGAAATTCATGCCGTTGAGAGTGGGAAAGAAAGAAGTTATGCATCAAGTGCTTCATCATGTCCTTTAAGTGGCAACAAAGTGAGAAATGTGAAAGGGCCACTTGATGCAATGTTCATGGAAGATCCGACAAAAGTAGTTAAGGATGCAAGACAAACAAGCATTAAAGATGCTTGTAGCAAGCAGTTAAGAGATCGAACGGTGCAATACATAGAGCGATTCCTTTGCACAAATGGAATTGCTTTTAATGTTGTTCGATCGAGAAGCTTTAAGATGATGGTGGAAGCGATTGGACAATATGAACCACACTTGAAAGTTCCAAGCTATCATGAGTGCATGGTTTCTCTTCTAAAAAAAGAGTTAGAATACACAAAGGAATTGTTGAAGGGGCATGAAATTGAACTAGAAAACTATGGTTGCTCAATCATGTCTGATGGTTGGACGGACAAGAAAGGAAGAACCTTGATCAATTTCTTGGTAAATTGTTCAACCGGCTCAATGTTTGTAAAAAGTGTTGATGCATCAAGCTATGTGAAAACGAGAGAAACTGTTTATAAGTTATTGGATGATTTTGTTGAAGAGATTGGAGAATCAAAAGTTGTGCAAGTAGTTACCGACAACGGAAGCAATTTCAAGTTAGCCGGTAATAAAAAAACTTTTGTTTTAATTTTTAAAAGTACTTTCATTTCATTTTAATATTATCAATTCAGTTAACAACTTAAGATTTTAATTGTTTGTTATTGATTTTGTATGATTTTAAGCAAGTTGTTGATGCGCCGCACATTGTCTTGATTTGATCTTGGAAAACATTGGCAAACTTAGTAGGGTGAAGAGGGTTATAGAAAGAGGCATTAAACTTGTGACTTTCATCTACAACCACTCATTGACATTGGACATTATGAGGAGGTTCACTAACAAAACTGAGTTGGTGAGATATGTAGTTACTCGATTTGCTACAACCTTTTTAACTTTACAAAGATTGTATTTGCAAAAAAATAATCTCAGAAAGATGTTCACTTCTGAAGAGTGGTTGAGATCCAAAAATGCAAAAGAAACAAAGGGAAAACGCGCTGCCGACACCGTGTTGATGCCATCATTTTGGAATGATGTTGTTTATAGCCTCAAGGCTATGAGACCTCTTGTAGAAGTTCTTAGATTGGTTGATAATGAGAAGAAACCCGCAATGAGTTTCATTTATGAGACTATGGATAAGGCAAAAGAGACCATTCAGAAGCTTTTCAAGAATGATGAAACCAAATATAAGGATATATTTGAGATAATTGATGAAAGATGGAATTCTCAGTTGCATCATCCATTGCATGCGGCGGGTTATTATTTGAATCCTCAATTTTTTTATGAAAATCCAAGTATTGAAAGAGATGCAGAGGTGATGAAAGACTTATATGATTGTATAGAGAGATTGTCTCCTAGCCCTGAGGAGGAAGACAAGGCTTGTTTAGAATTGGCAACATATAGAAGCGCACAAGGCCTCTTTGGTGGGAAAGGTTGCATGCGACAACGGAGTACAATAGCTCCTGGTAAGAGTTTATTTTTGCCTTGATTATTTAATTACATGATTCTTAATTTTAGATCATTACAAAACAATGCTAATAAATAATAATTGCAGCTGAATGGTGGAAGAATTATGGAGGAGGAACACCATCTTTGATTACAATTGCCATCAAAGTTTTGAGCTTGACATGTAGCTCGTCGGGATGCGAGAGGAATTGGAGTGCCTTTGAACATGTAAGTAACTTAGTATCAATACTCAACTCGCTTTCATTCATTTAAGCTTAAACTTCATTAGTGATACCAATGTTTTTTTAATTTTTATAAAACAGGTTCATTCTAAAAAGAGAAGTCGGTTAGAGCATCAAAGGTTGCAAGACTTGGTGTTCATCAAATACAACCAAACTTTGAAGGACCGATTTGATTCCAGAGATGTCACTGATCCCATTGTCCTAAAGAATGTTGATGATGACAGTAGTGAGTGGTTTTTAGGGCTAATAAATGGTGATGAAGATGGCGCTGAAGATGGATTGGTGTTTGAGGATGACAACACCATGACTTGGAGATTAGTTGAGGAAGCTACCGGGGTCGGTGAACCTTCTCATTATACAAGAAGGAAAACAAAAGGAGGAACTACCCATGCTTCAAGTTCAAGCTCTAAATGAAAAGCAAAGATGGTTATTGAAGAAGAAGAAGACGATGAACATGAATCATATGATGATGATGATGGGAAAACAAATGAAGAGGAGATTTATAAAAGTGATGATAGTGAAAGTGAAGGTGAAGAAGAAATGGAAGATCTTGAAAATGAAGAGGATGATTGAATTGAACTTTGGATGTTCTCATTGTTGTTGTTTATGAATAATTGGATGAGATATGTGTTTGATGTATTATGCTGAATTTATGAATGTTTTTAATTATGAATTTGAATGGGTTTTTACTTTTTATGTTTTGTGTTTAATTTTTCAACATATATGTTTGTAAAATTCTAATTTAACTGCCCCGTGATTGGATAAAAAAGCGGCCGCGACGCGATCCGCGTTGCCGCGATCCCGCTATGGGACCCCGCCGCGTTGCGCCGCGATCCGAGATTGAAAACTATGCCGAGTACCCTTTTAAGATCTATAGGAGTATGTGCTTTAATAGACACACAAAGAAATTTAAGCACAACTCAAAGGTGAAATAAAACAGAGAGAAATGAAGATTCGATGCAGTGTTAGATTGAAGTTCAGTTGTTCTGTAGAAGTCTCTTCTCTTTTGGATGTCTTCCTTCAGTTTGGAGATGAGATGCAAAGACTGGAAAGTGTTCTCAGATCTTGCGGTGAAGCATAGATGAAAGCGGAGAGTCGTAAGATGTTTGAAACAGAGCACCTGTTCACGTTTTTTCCGCCCACCGCATACTCTATCTTCGGTTTTCTTTTTAAAAGAGATCTTCCTCCAAAAAGATCCGTTGAGGAATGATCAGTACAAATCCTTGTACTCGGCACGAAATTCGGGAGCATTAAATGCTTCTCACCTCGCATTTAATTTTGCACATAAGGTGGTTGGAATATATATTATTAAAATATAATGTCACTTTAGTCACAGTCGCTTGAAGTGTGCCATGTCAGATTGTCCACGGTCACTTCTAACACTTAGCGAAAACGTTGGTCGAATCCCTTGATAGGTCATGCGGTCGATCCATAGAACCCGTGGTCGCTTCATCTGAATGTGCGGCCGCTTGAAGTTCGTACGGTCGCTTCAACACTTTGCCAACGCTTGACTCCATCATGCGGTCGATTGGAAACAACGCGTGGTTGCTTCGACACTTAGCGATTTTGCTGAAAGACTAGATATACCATGCGGTCGCTTCACTTGGTCTTGTGGTCGCTTGGTTCTACTTGCGGTCGGTTGAGGGGTTTGCGAGAAATCCACCACGGTCGATCAAATAGGCATGTGGTCGCTTCAATCCTTAGCGAAAATTTTGCTTGAGTTCCAAGATGCTTCACGGTCGATCGAGTTCTCTTACGTTCGCTTGAGTACTTGGAGATTTTTACTCTTTTGACTCACGATTGCTTGTCTAGCTTTATGGTCGATCTGACACTTAGGAAAATTTCCATAGATAACCAGAAAATACATGTTGCTAACATAAAACACAGAATTCCTTAATAATAAATTGAATTGTGGGCATATGCTGATCCAATAATGTTCTTTAAATTCTCATTGATTTTGATGCTCACAAACACTTACATTTGTGTTACTAATGAAATTGTTTTAAGGGGATTTCAGGATAATATTTATTGGAAAAATTATTTTATTATGGAAGCACTTTAGTTTTATATTTCGGTTGAAGTTTGTTTTCTCAAGTATTTTGGACATTTTGAAGTAGTCTGGAATCACTGTTCATAAGCTTACGTTTGAAGTGAATGTTTTGATCAGGAACACTATGTTTTTTTTAAGGATCGCTACTTTTGGAACCCTATGTTTTTGGTAAGGATCGCTACTTTGAAACCCTACGCTTGGACTAAACGTTAGGATAAGAACCATATTTTTATTAGCTACCCTACGTTTGCGTACTTAACGTATGGTTCATCAATCCAACGTTTGAAGTCAACCGTACATTGTCAACCGTACTTTTGATGATCATCCCTATGCAGTGCAACCCTACGTTTGACTCAGTCATCTACGAGATTTGAATTATGGATTATTTCCGTGATTTATGCAACGGTTTTGACGAAGTATTTTTATCATTTAAAGCCGTTTAAAGATTAATTCCAATGCCCTTATTCAACGGATTAAATCATTCTTATTTCTAAGGGAAATTATCATTTCTCCCTCGGCGTTTTTAAATTCAAATGACCGCGGATTTATTAGGCGGATTTTATGGATCTGTTTGACCTGAAGAAAATCAAGCTTCTTGTTAAATACCAAGAGTTGTATCTTCTAAATACGGCGTCTCTAGTTCTCTGAAGAGCTACACTTTGGAGACATACATGTTTTGATCTATTACTGTTTGATCGTCGTGCTGCTGCTGTATCCATTGTCAATCTTTTGGTGCAGTTCGTCGAAGCGACTATCAGAGCTACACTTTAGAGACATACATGTTTATCATATGCTGAGTGTTCGCTCTACTGTTTAAATAAAGAGGAAGTCTGCGTGACATTAAAGATTATTTTGCTGCTGTTGTGCTTTATTAAAGATCATTTACATCTGTCAATTGTTGGTGTAACCGTGAGCTGAACCAGTATTCAACTTCTACATCTCATTTTTTTTCACGAAATGTCGGTTGCTTGTATTCAATCGTGGTGGAGTGTCAGTTTCTCGTATTAAGTTGTGGATATCTTGGTTCCCTGTAAAAGAACCAGAAGACCCTCTAAAAGCCTTGCTGTAAGGTGCTAACTGCCTGCACTTAGTTGTAGAAATCCCCGAGAAAAGGACCTGTTAGTGAAAATCACAAAGTCTGTAGAGAGAGCGTTGGTGGAGTGGACATGGGGAACTCTGTGCCTCGAACGAGTATACGTCGTCTTGTCCAGTTCTTTTATTTATTTTCCGCTGCTTACTCACCTTTAAGAGAGAAGGAATGAATCGTTTTATTTCAAGAGGAACGCTTCGAATTTGTCAAGATTTTTAAGACACAATTCACCCCCTCTTGTGTCTTTGTCATTGTCATTCCGACACAACAATTGGTATCAAATGCTGGGCTCAAGTGGATATATTTCTTTTGGCTATAACAAACCCGAGTTAAAGATTCGAACAAAGACAATTTCCAATGGATGATTTTAGAGGAAGGTATGTTGATGATTCATGCTCCTTATTTTAATGGTGATAATTATGGACGCTGAAAATCACATATAATTATTTATTTGAAGAATCTTGGAATAAGAGTCTATTTGAAAGTAAGCCTTATGAAATTCCTAAAGAAGGTCCGAAGAAGTGGAATACTACTCAAGAGATTGATTATGATATTAATTTGAGAGCTATGAATGCGATTGTTTGTGGATTATGAACTAACGAATTCAATCGAGTTTTTTAGTGTGCTACTGTATATGAGATGTGGCAGACAATCACTGTGGCCTACGAAGGAACTGATAATATCAGACAGTTGAGGTATAACATTGCAAAATTTAAATTTGATATATTTAGGATGTATGATGGTGAAAATATCACTCAAATGAATGGAAGATTGACTGAAATAGTCAATGTTGTTGTTGCCTTGGGAGAGCTAATTCTAGAACTGGATCAGGTTTTAAAAATTCTAAGAGTTTTACCTTCAATATGGAATGAAATATCTGTTGCAATCAGACAATCCACTCATGTAAAAAAATCTGTCAATAAAGGATTTGATTGGCACCTTAATGATGTATGAAGGTGTAATGCAAGCATAAGCCGAAAATCATATTTATGTCAAAAAGGAAAATGATGCACAAATTGCGATGACTGATTTTTCAGATTCTAGTTATTCGGGTTCAAGTGATGAGCTATCAAAAAGGAAAATGCTGCACAAGTTGCAATGAATGATTTTTCAGATTCTAGTCATTCGGGTTCAAGTGATGAGTTATCTTGCAAAAAAAAAATCGGCAAGTTGTATAAAGAGAGTATAAATTTAAAAAGGATAAAGAGAAAGAAGTCAGATGCTACGAATGTAAGAAGAATGGTCATATGAGACTTGACTGTTTTGTGCTTAAAGCTCAAAGGAAAGCTGATTATAAGAGAAAATGCAAGAAAATCATGAATGCTACTTAGAGTGCTTCTGAAGATTCAGGCGATGAATCTACTGCAAACTCTGATGCTGAGCATGAAAATCAAAAGGTAAATCTATGCCTTATGGCTTACGGTGATGAGGTACAATCATCTTGCTATCAAAATTTTAATTTTGAAAATCATTCTTATAAAGAACTTAATAAATATTGTTTTATAGATTTATTTGAATCCTTAAAGAAAAAGCATAGAATACTTAGAAAATCTTATGATGCTATTTTTATTGAAAAAAAGAGTGACAAACCGGATTTCAAATTTAAGATCTAATTCTTCCAAAAATTCTTGTGCTTTGCATGAAAATAAAATTAATGAATCATTGGATAAAGTTAACACTTAAACAAGCTTCTAGTATGCTTATCAAAGGAGAAAATTATCTAAATCAAATTACTGGTAAGAATAAAATTAACAAAGACAAACTTGATATTGGTAGTAATGGAGAAAAACCCAAATTATATAGGAATTATTTTGTTTCTGGTTCTAAAAGTAAAAACATATTTACTGTTAAATGTTTTCATTGTCGTATTAATGAACATTATGCTAATAACTGTTATTTTAGAAATCCTCAATTTTGTGGTATTAATCACGTTTATTATTCAAAAGTCTTATCTGACTCTAAGTTTGAAATATCTGTTCAAAATAAACAGATTTGGTTACCTAAGTCTTTAATTGCTAACACCGTCAGACCCAAAATCATATGGGTGCCAAATGACACTTGTATTTGATATTTTGCAGATGTGCGACATTGAACTTCATTATTATATAAATAAGTGGCTGGTTGAAAAAATAACATATAAAGATTTCTGTTAGTGAAAATCATAATTATATTACAAAGATTGACCAACTCTGAAGTAGTTCGTTATCTGAAAGAAAAGATCCTTAGAGTTGGAACTGTTTAAATTTAAGAAGTATTTCATTTCTATTTTAATTTTAATACACTAACTGTTTTTATAGTGGGGAAGAACTTTTAAATGTTTTATCTTTTATTCCTCTACATTTGATTATTCTTATGTTTGAATTGTTCTCACTTTATTATTTTATTTGATGAATGAATTCTTTGAATTATTTTTGTTAACATCATGCATACTCTTTAAAATTTTATGTTGCTCTGTGTTAATTTATTAAACGTTATTTTTCTTATTAAGCATGTATTTTAATTCCATGTGCTAAATTAATCTATTATGATATGTGATAAATTATTAAAATGTTTTGGTCATTTATGACATTTACAAAAGTTTTAAATTCTTTAAAAATCTTTTATTTTAATATCTATTCTTAGTCTTAAGGAAAGCTATTCCAAAAATTTATCATTTGTTTAAATATTATTGTAGCATGAATTAATTTGTTTGATATATATTTTAATTCATTGCAAATCCTTTGCTATTCATTAAATAATGTTTTACATGTTTTGGTGGCTCCATGGGTCTAACTTTTTGAGGGAAGTTTATTCAATTTTATCTAAAACTTGTAATTTTTTTGATTGATCTTTATATTCTTTAAACTCATTCTATTTGAAAATTTGTTTTTAAATTTTATTTATGTTAACTCGATTATTTAGATTCATTAAAATTTTACTCACGTAAACTTTTTTATGCAAAACTGTCTTTTCAATCCGAAACATCGCCTGAGAACCGTAAAACCCTTCTTCTCTAGAACCAACATCCTTTCACTCTCTCAAGCTCTCTCAAACTTTCCGTCTTCTTTCATTGCTATGTCAAATTCAAAGATCTCAGATGAAGCCAGCCTGAGAGGAACAAAGAGACTAAAGCTCTCTAATTCTGAAAGATGTCTGCCTCAAATGTTAAGCTTTCAAGATTTGGAACGTTTGTTTTATAATAGTTCTTCAAAGTATGTCAATAAGAAATCTGGAAGCAAGTTATTTCTTTGCCTGCTACTCTAACTGATCTGTTTGGGGAACAGTCAGTTTCTTTAGTTGAAGAATCTTTAAAGAAGTCTTCTAGCAAAAATACAAAAAATATTGGTTGTGAAGAACCAAAATTTCAATCACTTCAAATTGTTAAAGGTGGAATGCCTTACGCAAAGCCTTAGAAAACTCCATCTGATGATGATCTGATGATGATGAGCTATTTTGTAGAGAGTGTCCTCATTTGGTTGCTATGAAAATGACATCTAAGTTTAATCTTTTAAGAGAAAAAGTGAGGCTGAAGAACTTGAATGCTCTAGGAAATCTTTTGAAGAGTTGAAAAATTCTTCTTTTTCAAAAACAGAATTTGAATCCCTATGCCCAGTTTCAAAGTCTGCATAAGAATCCAACCTCAAGAAGAGATTTTGATTCATTTAAAATGGAAATAATTGATCAAGTGGGGCAGATCAGACGAGAAGCTGTTTCTAAATCAGATCTTGATGAGCTGAAAAAGTTTTTAGTTAGACAATTTTCTTCATCTTTAAGAGGACAAAGATCTGTAAATATTCAAAAAAAAAAGGATTGATCGGTTAGATGTTTTAGGTGCAATAAGTGAAAGAGTTCAGAGTTCAGTGTGTGATGATGCACCCCTTAGCCTATCAAAAAGCTCCAATCCTTTTTCTCATCTCGCACCTTAGTTTATCCAAAACCCGAGTCAAAATAAATATCTTTGTAATCTTGGATGTTTAAATACAACTTCTTATGTTTTGTCATCTTTATTCTCTATTTACTGCTTCTCATTATTTTATATCTAAACTTATTCTTTAGAATACATTTTCTTAGCTAAACATAAAGTCCACTAAGAGTCTTGTACTATATTAAATTCGTATTGATCCGTTTCATACTTTCTTTTTAATATCACAAAAAGGGGGGAGAAATCTGGATAAACACAAACTAAATAAACACAAACTAAATAAACACAAGAAATATGGATAAACAAAACCTTTGTTAAGACATTATTCGTTCTTTTTTCTGGGAGAAATCTAGATAAATATGGGGAGAAGTATGTTTACTTGTTATTAAATCCTGTATTTTTGTGTTTATATAAAATTTATATGAGTTTTGTTTTATTGATTTTGTGATCATCAAAAAGGGGAAGATTGTTGGGTATATGTTGATCCAACAATGTTCTTTAAATTCTCATTTATTTTGATGGTCACTGTTAGAATGGAAACCCACACCTCACAACGAGGTAGGGTGCTTAATTTATAGATGAGAAAACAAGTACAATAGATTACCCACACCGACGTGGGATACAAATATTAAAAAACATCTAATACTCTTAACACCCCCCCTCAAGTCGGGACATATATATTTGTCATGTCCAGTTTGTTACACAAAAATTGGACACATGGTCCCGACACCCCTTTTGTGAGAAGCAAGTTAATCAGAGGTGTGAACATGACCGAATGAGATCTTCTTCTCAAAGTTTTCTCGAACGAAATGACAATCAACTTCAATATGCTTGGTCTGCTTCTGAAAAACTGGATTTGTGACAATTTTGATAGCAGCTTGATTGTCACACCAGATATGTGCTGGTTTCTTGACAGTATACCCAATCTCCTATAGAATTTTTTGTGCCCAAATAATCTCTACAGTCACATATGTCATTGCATGATACTTCAACTCTGCACTAGATCGAGAGACAACGTCTGCTTCTTACTTCGCCATGAGATCAAATTTCCTCTAACAAATACTGCAAAATCAGACGTAGATTTTCTAGAAGAGAGACATCTAGCATAATCTGCATCACAAAATACCTCAATATTGGTATGCCCATGATCAAAATATAGAAGTCCTAAACCTGGTTCCCTTTTCACATATCTAACATTGCGAATAACAACTTCTCATTGCGTTTTTGTTGGAGATTCCATAAACAGACTCACTTTGCTAACCGCACAAGCAATATCGGGTCGAGTCATCGTTAAGTAGTTGAGCTTCCCAACAAGTCGTCTCTATCTGTCGGGTGATGAAAACATCTCACTGTCAGTATGAAGTGACCTTTCTCCAGGTTTGAGGGATGAATCAACTAAGTCAGCTCGAGTCATGCCAGTCTCCTGCAGTAGATCAAGAACATATTTTCTCTGGGATAGAAAAATTCATTTGTTGCATCTTGAGACCTCAATTCTCAAGAAATATCGTAGTAGACCCAAATCTTTTGTTTGAAAATTTTGATGAAGAAAAAACTTGAGTCGACCACTATTAGTTGCATCAATGCCAGTAATAATAACATCATCCACATAAACCACCAAAAGTATGCTTCCTGCTGCAAATTGATGACAGAAAACAAATGAATCCTTTATGCTTTGACACATGCCAAAGCTAAGCATAACGGTGCAAAAACGACCGAACCAAGCACGTGACGACTCCCTAAGCAACGAACTTAGGCGGTTGCTCTATATAAACTTTTTCATTAAGAAAACCATGAAGAAAAACATTTTTAACATCTAACTGATGGAGAGGCCAGTGAGAGGAGACAACAAGAGAGATAAGTAGGCGAACTAAGACTATCTTTGCCACTGAAGAGAATGTGTCAAAATAATCAACTCCATATGTCTGTGCATAACCTTTGGCAACAGGGCGAGTCTTGAGACGATTAAGAGAGTCATCGGCGTTGACGCGTACTGTATAGATCCATTTGCAACTGACCACCTGCTTATCTGAAGGAAGAGGGATAAGATCCCAAGTGTGGTTGGCGTCCAGAGCCTGAAGTTCATCCTGCATAGCTTGTAACCAGTTGGGATGAGATATGAGCTCGACAACAGTGCGCGACGTGTAGTGAGCTGCAAGTGTCTCTGCATCTTGTGAGGCAGCTGCAAATAATCCTTGATAAGACTGACATGAGTGTGAGCCTTTGCGAAGCGCAATAGGCAACTCTGGTGATGGAGGATCAGGAGTAGGTGAGTCGTCAGGTGTGGTAGCAACCTCAGGTGTCGGGGTGGCAGGTGTGCTTGATCGGTGAGTATATACCTGGCCAAATCGAGATCCAACAACATTGTTAGGAAGAGATTGGGGTGGAGGTGTATGGAGAGAATATGGTAAAATAATTTCGGAATCAGGAACAGTAGATGGTGGTGGGAACTCAGGAACATAAATAACTGATGATTCGACAAAGAAAACATCAGTTGAGACAACATAACGACGCAAATCTAGAGAGAAACATTGATATCCGCTTTGGATGCGGGAATAGCCAAGAAAGATGCATTTGAGAGCGTGCGCATCAAACTTGGTGAGGGGCGAATATCTCGAACATAGCACACAAACAAAAATGCGTAGAGGCAGAGAATGACGTGATGTTGGAAATAAAGAATGGAATGATGCGCTCCCTGAAGAACATACGATGAAAGTCTGTTGATAAGATAGGTGGTTGTGAGAATGACATCTCTCCAAAAAACGGTCGGAACTTTCTTTTGAAATAAAAGTGCACGGGAAATTTCTAACGGATAATGGTTCTTTCGTTCTGCAACACCTTTTTGTTGAGGTGTATCGGGACAAGAAGTTCGATGGATTATGCCATGATTATCAAGAAAAGACTAGAAAGGTCCAGATAAATATTCACGACCAAGCAATGAACTTCAGCAGAAAATTGAGTTGTGATTTCTTGATAATAGGAGCGAAACACGGTAAATTTTTTTGAACGATTCTTCAACAAATAGATCCAAGTCATGCTTGAAAAATCATCGATGAAAGTAACAAAATATCGATAGACCAGTTTAGATTGATTAGGACCGGGTCCCCAAATATTAGAATGGACCAAATGAAAAGGAGTGGATGCACGGGGGTTGTCTGAGGAGCATAGGTGACCCGATGATGCTTTGCTTAATGACATGACTCACAGTTAAATGGAAGAAGAGGACCCAACTCTGGAAAAAGTTTCTGAAGAATGGGGGCAAGTGGATGACCAAAGCGATAATGAAGTTGGAGGGCATGAGCAGAAGGGGCAGGACGTGCGAGAACTGGGGTTGAGTCAAGCACATACACCCCACCTTGAAGGTGTCCACTACCAAGTACCCGGGTCGTCGAATGCTTTTAAAAGATAACCGAAGTAGGTGAGGAGATGGTCTGACACTGTAAATCAGCTGTGAGTTTACTAGTAGATAGTAAATTAAAGGGACAATTGAGAACAAAGACAACGACAGAGAGCGTTAAGCCATACATAATCGTACAACTCCCATAACCAGCAATCTGTACTATCAGTTCATCGACAACAGTAATATTACCTCCAGTTGAAGTCGAGCGATATGACTGAAGAACACCTGCATCTCCAGTGATATGCTTTGAGGCACCAGAGTCTAGAACCCATGTGGTGGACCGTTGAGATATACATGGTGGTGGCGGATCGCCATGAGCAACAATGGCGTTTGATGATGCCATAGGGTGATAAAAGACCAAAAACAGAGGGTCGGTGAGTGCTGAAGATGCATGTTGAGAAGGTGCTAAAGGGCACAAATGGTAGACTAGAGATGCTGAGACGTTACCCACTGCAATCAATAATGGCAGAGGAAGCCAGAATAGTAGGTGCTGAAAATGCATTGCCGAAACATCTGAGTATCAATTAGGTCACAAAAGAAATAATATCTTGGACTGCGGAGGCATACGCGTATGAGGTGGTAGGTCTGTCGAGTAGGGGCGTTGCCGCACGGGGGGCCGCCGCACGAGAGGTGTGGAGGCAGACGCGTACGGGGTGGGAGGTCCGTCGCAGGGGGTAGGGGCCGTCGCGCAAGAGACCGCTCAGGAGGGGCGCTGCGCAGGAGAGTGCCGTGAAGGGTGGAGGGCGCCGCGAGGGTAAAGGTACGTTAGGAGGGAGGGGGTTACGTAACCTCCTTTGATACCATGTTAGAATGGAAACCCGTACCTCACAACAAGGTAAGGTGCTTAATTTATAGATGAGAAAATGAGTACAATAGATTACCCACACCGATGTGAGATACAAATATTAAAAAACATCTAATACTTTTAACACTGTCAAACACCAACATTTGTGTTACTAATGAAGTTGCTTTAAGTGGATTTCAGGATAATCATAGTTATTTATGACGCATGGCGCACAACGACGACGAGAGACCTCGGTGAAAAAGCGCATTGCGCAACGCACAATGCATGACAATATTAACTTGCGGCGCACAAAAGGCATATAAACTTATAATAATAATAACAAATAATAGGCTAGATAACAAAATTATCAATAATAACCAAAAATATAAAAAATAAAATAAAATATATTTGTAAATTTTAGTGAAATTTTATTTTGAAAAATCTATTGTTAATAACCTTAAGTCTTTCAAATAACAAATCATTATAATTCGATCACGGGAAGGGTGTCTAGGAGGTGGCATAGTTGTTGGTTGTGCTCAGTTGTGGCACCAGATCGATGTGTCACATGAAATAAGGGGAATGGGGCGTGTCGCTTGACTTGCAACAAGGTGTTTTGATAAAGTATTTTAATAAATAGGTGAAAAAAAACAAAAAAAAAACAAAAAACAAAAAAATTAAGATGATGCAATGGCGCAACGCCAAACTGCGCCATGACGCAACATCGCGCACGCTACGGCGCGCCATCCCGATTGGGCTATTGCGCAGGTGCTGCGTGGCGCAATGGTCTCTGCCGCTAGCCACGACACAATGACACGCCATAGCGCGCATCATTAATAACTATGAGGATAATGTTTATTGGATTATTTATTTTATTTTGGAAGCACTTTAGTTCTATATTTCAGATGAAGTTTGTATTCTCAAGTATTTTGGACATTTTGAAGTAGTCTGGAATCATTGTTCACAACCTTGAAGTGAACGTTAGGATCAGGAACCTTACTTTTGGAACCCTACGTTTTTTTGTAAGGATCACTACTCAAGGCTGATATGGGACTTGACTCAACTTAACCCCTTACACTCCCCCTCAAGCTAGGTGTACATAGCTTGGATACATAAGAAAACAAAAATAATCATCTTTGACACTCCCCCTCAAGTTGGACATGTCGAGTTTGGAAACATAAAAGACAAAAAAGAAAGCATCCCTTTATGCAACGTCCACTGGTTTTGCTCCACCTGTTGCACTCCCGCCCATGGCTGCGAAAGAAAAGATGACCAACATAGAACTTGCATGCTCTCTTGTTGAGGACGACCCTTGCTTCAAGATGCCGGATGAAACGACTACCGACAAACGACCTCAAAACGATCTGGTGAAACGACATCCGATTTTGCAGACCCAAATTGCCGAGGTGAAACGACGTCCGACCAGAAGACCTTAAAATGCCGAGGTGAAACATCTGAATTTTGCGGACCCTAAATTCTGATTGATACCAAAGGGCCGGGAACAGCAGGGAGCAGCGGAGAACCTGATAGAGGCAAAGAGTCCATTTTGCAGCAGAGAAGGGGATGTGCCAGTGGAGACTTTGACAGTAGGGGGCGCGCGCAACATCAAGGGCAACGGGAACAAAAGAGGGGTGACGTCGTGCACACCTGTTGGAGCAGCGACAGAAGAGGGCACCCAGGAAAGGGGGTGCGCGACGGTTCAACGTCGGTCAGGGAAGGGTTGTCACGCTTGATGGAGACGCCTGGGTAGCTTGGATCTGGACCTCACTTTGGAGTAGAGGGTCGCACGTAGAGGCGCGACTAGGTTGGAAGACAATGCATTAAGTGGAGGCCTGTTGGAATGCGGTTCAGCACGGGACGTGCAGGGATGTCGTCGCGCAGGAGGGGCGTACGTGCAAGGATGGGCGGCGCGGCAGGAGCCGTCGTGGAGGTAGGGTTGTGGGGAAGGTCGTCGCGCAGGGAGTCACCGTGGGTGGGAGGCGACGACGTGAGGGGGGCCTCGGGGGTTGTGCACTTGCTCGGAAGACACTGGGGGGTGTTGAAATAGTGGGTGCCCTAGACCCAACTATGCAGTACTTTTGATTACCATATCGTGTATATAGGTTTGACATGCATAATGTTTACTTGCCATTTTAGTGTAGACATTTCTGCGTCCTCTATTAAATGGTAATGTCCACAGATTAATCGTCGTTTCAAACGGTTATAACAGATCTCAGGCTATAATGAGAACCTCGAGATACCATGACATTAATCTTAAATATGTCTTATGGTCTGGTTACATCTTACTGATTGGACACAGTAGATGTTTGACTATCAGGTGCTGGGGGCTCATAAGCATTGAAATTTCTTCTCATGAAGTTCACATTTGGTGATCTCTAATAGTGAAATCACGAGGACATACCCGCCAATAGGAACACCACATGTTTTGGGTGTTATTGGTTGTTCCTATCTACGAACATGTGTATTGGTCTCTTGACTTGAGATCATTATCAGTGTGTACTATTTGATTGCGTACTTTGATGCTAAGCAAAAACTATGATATTCAAATCGTGCCGAGGTAGCTTGTGTTGGGTGCGTCATTGGTGGTATGACATTGGTTGAATGGTCAAGAAAAGATTTGTCACTTCCGGGTTAAGGAAGTTGTATGTCTCAGGCCTGGTTGATCAGGATGGTGGTACCTTCATAAGTCTTTGGCCAAAGCAGTCGAAAGGTAAATCCATCCGGATAAATTGTCACGAACCAACCCGGGTCGACCCTGAACCGGTCACCCGAGCCGGTCCGCGACATGGCCCGAGAGGCGTTCCCGATCCTCCCGGGCTGGCGACAAGCACCAGGGCATCAACAGAGGCTGTGAGAACGATTTCGCCAAGTATAAATAAATAAAACAACATAAAATTAATACAGAGCAGCGCAGGATAAATAAACCAAAAAGAAAAGACTAGACAAGAATAAACGAAAATCAAACTGACCAAACACGGCGTCCGAACTAACTCCGTGTGACCTCGCGGGTCACTCTCCGAC